>CM057337.1:882591731-887391731 GCA_030015575.1 Agapanthus africanus
ATACTGTTTATATGGCTTCTGGAAAGGAGGAAAGTCGCACTTCTACGGGCCACCGACCGCTCACCCGATCCGTGACGAAAGCCCAGGAGCAACAACAAAAGCTTCAGGAAATGATGACTACAATGGCTGCACTCACTGAGCCAAAAGAAAGCTCTGAAACGTCTTCGGATGAGCGTCAAGAACAAGAAACCGACGCTGACTTTTTACGCAGAGTTCTTGAAAAGAGGGACAAAGAAGCTGCAGAGCAAGCGGCTAACATAAAACAGATGGCGCTCCTCTTCCAAGATATAGTAGGGATGATGTTACAGCCGGACCCTCCTGCTGAAGATCCTCCGATCGTCCTTGAAGACGACAGGGGAGAAACGTCAAATCCTCCGCCGGCTCTATCAACAGCCAAGGAGGAGGCAATCTCCAAAGTTGACCTAGACGAATATATAGCTCAACAGATCCGGGTTCATCAGGCGAATGAAGCGGCTGGGCAAATTGTTAGAACCGGACGACCGTATCCGAGCTGGTATGACCAAATCAATTACCCGCCAGGATATACGATCCCTAAATTCCACGTATATAAAAGGACAGGGAATCCGCATCAGCATGTCGCTCAATTCAGGGCCTTATGCGGCAATACTGGAGGCGATGACAAATTGTTGCTACGTCAATTCGTCGGCAGCTTAGCAGAAACGGCCTTTGAATGGTATTCGGAGCTACCTAACGACTCTGTCAAAACATTTGCAGAGATGGAACTGCTGTTTACACAAAGATTCGCAAGTGCTAGTGAACGCACCCCGATTACAGCACTGATAAATGCCAGGATAAGGCCCGGCGAAACGTGGGTCCAATACGCAACACGATGGCGAAACCTATGGTCGAAATGCGAACAACGCATAGAAGAGGCACCTGCGGTAGGCATGTTTGTGGGCACTCTCGATCCGCAGGCGACCATCTCGCAATTCATGATGTTCTTCAGGCCGACCACCTTCCAGGCCTTGATCGACAAATTAGCCCAAATGGACCAGATGGGCCATAGACCGTCTCCTCCAAGACCCGATCCCTGAAATGAGAAAGGAAAAGCGATCATCGTCGCCAACGCTCAGCTACAGTCGAGCAACTCAAAGCCGGTCGCTCGCCAAAACAACGTGCGTCCACGCCCATCCCTCGAAGAGAGGCTAGGACGTCCTTACTCGTTTCCTCAGAATAAAACGAGAAGACTGTTTGAGCTGGCAGTGCGTAACAGACTCATCAATCTGCCGAGTCCAAAGCGTCTGTCGCAGCCAGGCGATCTTAATAATCCCAATTATTGCCCTTACCACCAAACGGTAAGTCACCCGATTGAGGATTGTTTCGTCTTTAAGGGATGGATCGAGGATCAATACCTGCAAGGCAAATTCACGCTGTCTGAAAGCTGGAAGGTAAACCCCCCACAGCCGCACTCTCCAAAGAAGACGGACACGCCGGGGGCAACTTGTTCTTTCGTCGAGGATGAAAACGATGGAGAAAACTTATCGGATGAATCCGAAGACTACGTAGCGACTTGTCATGTGATTTCTCATTCACTGACGGATGAGGAGGAGGATCCTTGCGCTGAGAAATCAATGGCGGACCCTGAAACAGAAATTCCGCGGCCGTCAGACAAGCTGATCGATGCCTTCCTGAATGAAATTCGTCTGAAAGCAAAAGCCAATCAAGAGCATGAAATGGCCATACTGGAAAGAACCAAGGTATTCCCGTCAAATCAAAAGCCATACACTACGGGTAAAAACAAATTCAAGACGAGGAAACGGTTCGCCAAAGCTCTATCAGTAGGAATGAAGCTACCGCCCTCTGAAGAAAATTCTTTCGCTGAGGTAGAGATGCACCCTAACTTCTGTTTATATCATCAGAAGATCATACATCCTACCGAAGACTGCGAATCCTTTAACTGTTGGTGGCAAGGGTATGTCGCTCAAAAGCGACACTTCGACAGGACAAAGTGTGAAGCTTGTGGACATCGGAAAAATGCGATAGATGAGTGCAAAGGAGCCACCGCCGACTGTCATATAGCCGACTTCAAGGGATCACAAATTATCACCTTTGGAAGCGACTCTGACGAAGAAGCTACCCCCAACTCTTCCCTCGGGGAATCTATTTCAAAAATAAAGGAATTGAGAAGCTGCGAGAACGTTCAGCCATGCAATCGCATGCTACTCGGAAAGAATCCCGGCCCTGCAAACAACGGAGCGAACAAAAAGGATAAAAGAAAAGGAAAAAAGGCCCTCGTCGCCAGCGCTCACCAACAATCAGGTGACCCTAGACCAGTTGCTTGCCAAAGCAACAAGCGACAATCCCTCCAGGAAAAGTTGAAACGTTCTTACTCGTTTCCGCAAGATAAAACAAGGGGATTGTTCGAGCTGACAGTGTGTGACAGACTCATCAATCTGCCGAGTCCAAAACGTCCGTTGTGGCCAGGCGATATTAATAATCCTAATTATTGCCCTTACCACCAAATGGTAGGTCATCTGATCGAGGATTGCTACGTCTTCAAGAACTGGGTTGAAGACCAATACCAACAGGGCAAGTTCGCGTTGTCCGAAATTTGGAAGGTGAACCCGCCACAACCGCATGCTCCGAAAAATATGGACACGCCGGGGGCATCATGCTCATTCATAGAGAAAGCCTAACGGACCACTACGTCCTAAAACTGGATAACGGACCGAAACGTCCTTAAACTAACAACGGACCGAGATGTCCTTAAACTAATGATGGACCGCAATGTCCTAAAAACTTGCAAATGACCGAAACGTCGTTAAACTACTCCCAACCCGCAACATCTTCAGGCTGACGTTAAAAAATAAAAATAAAAAAATAATAATAATAACGGTATGTCCACAAGCAAAATGGGCACGGATAAAACCCGAAAGGGCTCCGTGAGTAAAAACAGCAGGGCTACCGGCGAGTGTTCGTGAAAACCCGAAAGAGCGCGACCTCGTAAAAAAAAAGAAAAAAAAAGAAAAAGAAAAATAAAATAAAAATAAAAAGAATAAAAAAAAACGGTATGTCCATAAGCAAAATGGGCACGGATGAAAACCCGAAAGGGCTCCGTGAGTAAAAACAGCAGGACTACCGGCGAGTGTTTGTGAAAACCCGAAAGGGCGCAACCTCGTTGAGAAACACTTATAGGGTCCTCTCGACCCTGTAAGGAGAAACCACCTGCGTGAGATCCTTACGACTCACAAAGGAACAACACACTTAGGGATCCCCACGATTCCTAAGGAGAAAATACACTTGCGAGATCCTCACGATTCGTAAGGAGAACTCTCTTGTGGGACCCTTACGGCTCATAAGATTTGAAAGTCTTAAGTTACAGAGGCCTAAATCTGTGCTTAAGCAACCCCCACAACTTTCGACATTGCCCTACAAGTGGTCCAATATTGGCCCTTGTATACAATCCACGGGCGCGAATAAACATTTCCCTAACCAAGTCCCATCCGTAACTAGGGATATGCTTGTACAGCAAACGACACTTGTAAGTCCTCTCGACTTATAAGGAGAAAACCCTTTTGTAAGATCCTTACGACTTACAAGAGAACATGCACTTAGGAATCCTCACGATTCCCAAGGAGAAAACACAACTACAAGATCCTCACGACTTGTAGGAAGAAATACCTTTGTGAGACCCTTACGGCTCATGAAGTCAAAAGCCTTAGCCGACAGGACCCTTAACCCTGTTTACTAAGCCACCTTTGTTCGACATCGACGGAGGCAAATGATGATTCGCTCCTGGCAATATTCCAGTTGTAGCGATGTTGATGCCTAAACCGGTATCAAATTCCAAGTCCTTTCACGGCAAATGATGATTCGCTCCTGGCAATATCCCAGTTGCAGCGATGCTGATGCCTAAACTATCAAATTCCAAGTCCTTTCACGGCAAATGATGATTCGCTCATGGCAATATCCCAGTCGTAGCGATGCTGATGCCAAGATTGGTATCAGATCCCAAATCCCCTACTCGCAAAAAAAAATCAGCGAGCCACAAAAAAAAATGTATACAAAATAGCCGAAATGATGGGGCAACTTGCAAACAGAATCAGCAAGTAAAAATGTATGCATACGAAATAGCCGAAATGATTGGGCGACTCGCAATAAAAAACAGCGAGTAAAAATAAAATAAACAGCCGAAATGATTGGGCAACTCGCAATAAAAAGCAGCGAGTAAAAATAAAGTAAACAGCCGAAATGATTGGGCACCGCGAAAAATAGCCGAAATGATTGGGCAATCGCGACCTTCGCGATATAAAAGCTGAAATGATAGAGCATCGCGGAAAGAATAAAAAAAATGAAAGAATGAAACTTTTGCCCTACAGGTGAAATCACATCGATCCCTGTATACAATCCAGGGGCACAGATAAAAAGGGAACAATACCTTCCCAACAGGCTCCACCAGAAAGCGAAGCCAAATCTCGACGGTTCATAGATAACCTAGAGACCATCTCGACATTTGTCGCAATATTACAGACACGATGTCAACAAATGAAGCAAAAGAAGATCCCGAGCTTTAGGGTCTCGACGTCAACATCGACAACTTAGAGATCACCAACGGCGTTTCTCCTCACTCCAGCCAGATGCAGACGTGACGTCAACAATCGACCTCAGAGTCGCAACGAAACGGAACCATGGCAAAGTCCTTAGTTCCAAATCTCAATGGCCACATCTACAGCCTGGAGACCAACAACGGTGTGCCTCCTCATTCCAACAGGACACAGATGTTACACCATCAAGCGGAGCGATGGCAAAATCCCAGCTTCACCTCAGCATTCGTCTCGATACAGTAGACGCAATGTCAACAACAGCGTTCCTCCGCAGTCCAGCTGGAGGCAGATGCAACGTCAACAAAAGACCTCACGGTCGAAACAAAGCGGAGTAACGGCAAAATCCCAACTCCACCTTAGCATTCGTCTCGTTACAACAGACGCAATGTCAACAACGGCGTTCCTCCGCAGCCCAGCGGGGTGTACATGCAAAGTTAACAAAAGACCCCATGGTCGAAACAAAGCGGAGTGATGGCAAAATCCCAGCTCCACCTCAGCATTCGTCTCAATACACCAGACGCAGTGTAAGCAAACGAAGCGAAGGCCACATTCCTAGCTTCAACGTCTTTACGGTAACTCACATAAAACCGGAAAGACAATCGGAGACCATCTCACATAAAGTGGTCACCTCCTTGACGTTCGTCTCGATACAGTAGACGAAATGTCAACCTCAGCGTTCTTCCTCCAGCAGGGATTCAGACATGACAAAGCAAATGAAGCGAAGGCCACATTCCTAGCTTCAACGTCTTTACGGTAACTCACATAAAACCGGAAAGACAATCGGAGATCATCTCGCATCAGCACAGAGTGGTCACCACCTTGACGTTCGTCTCGATACAGCAGACAAAATGTCAACCCCAGCGTTCTTCCTCCAACAGGATTTGGACACACCAAAGCAAACGAAGCGAAGGCCACATTCCTAACTTCGACGTCTTGACGGTAACTCACATAAAACCGGAAAGACAATCGGAGACCATCTCGCATGAAGTGGTCACCTCCATGACGTTCGTCTCGATACAGTAGAAGAAATGTCAACCTCAGCGTTCTTCCTCCAGCAGGGATTCAGACATGACAAAGCAAATGAAGCGAAGGCCACATTCCTAGCTTCAACGTCTTTACGGTAACTCACATAAAACCGGAAAGACAATCGGAGATCATCTCGCATCAGCACAGAGTGGTCACCACCTTGACGTTCGTCTCGATACAGCAGACGAGATGTCACCCCAATGTTCGTCTCGACACAGCAGGCGCAACGTCATTAAACGAATGGAGCCACAGCAAAATCCCAAGTTCCAAACCTCGGCGGTTCACCAGCAACCTAGAGACAACCTCGACGTCCATCTCGATACAGCAGACGAGATGTCACCCCAACGTTCGTCTCGACACAGCAGACGCAACGTCATCAAACAAACGGAGCCACGGCAAAATCCCTAGTTCCCACCGCAACATTCGTCTCGATACAGCAGACGCAATGCCAGCAAACGAAGCAAAGGCCAAATTCCTAGCTTCAGGGTCTTGACGGCAACTCATATAAAACCCGAAAGACTATCGGAGATCATCCCACACCAGCGCGGAGTGGTTATGACTCATCGGGGCTCTCCAAAATGAGCCTAACCTCAAGTAAAAAGCGGCATGGCAAATTCCTAGCGCTTGCTCTTCCGACGGTCAAACTGCCAAGGAGGATTGCTTGAAGACGTCTTGTCCAGCCCCCGAAGGGATCAGAGACACGGCAGTCGCAGGGCTACTCGAACAGCACGATTGCCTATCGAGGACTATATCAGCTTATGCAACGGTACGATGGCCAAAACCCTAAGTACCACCAACCTTAACGGGCTTCTGGCGTAAAGAGCAGAGGTTAAATACGACGTTAAGATGTTCTTGCGAGAAACGTTCGATTCGTCTCGACTTGTGAAAAATTGTCGAGGCGGCTCGACTCGTAAGATAAAGCCTTAGGCAGTGGGCATAAAAGAAGCCTATTTCCTAAGCATTGGGACCCTGCGAGTTGGCCCAAAACGGTCTCTTGCATACCATCCACGGGTCTCACTCTCCAACGTCGAACTTCGACAAGGAGGGAAGCAACCGCTTACAAGTCCTCTCGACTCATAAGAGGGAAAAATTCTCTTGTAGGATCCTTACGACTTACAAGAGAAAACCACACTTAGGAATCCTCACGATTCCTAAGGAGAAAAACCCGCCTACGAGATCCTCTCGATCCGTAGGGAGAAAAGTCTCTATGAGACCCTCACGGCTCATAAGAGTTGAAAAGTTTTAGGCAGCAGATCTGAACCTGCGGCCTAAGCCCTCGCTATCTCATGAAGAAATCAAGAAGCTTACTCTATTACCTGCTAATCGTGACGACATGCTGAGAAAGAGGAAAAGCAACAGAAAGAACACCCGATTTACGTTTGATCAAGCGTTCAGGACGTATTCATTCATGCATGGGCAAAAAGACTCAGGACAAAGATATATAATAAAGACAAGCTGGGATAAAAAAAAAAAATTCCATTAATATTGCCCGAAGTTCTTACAGTCATAAGAATAATAAACGAAAGTTACAATGGAATAACCTCAGATCCAGGGCATGGATTAAGGAACTCGAAAGCTACCCTATCTATGACTTTCCAGGCCTCGCGGACCATCCTGGTATGCTTCCTTTCACGAGCACAAGCGTCAGGATCCCCCATGATGTCTTCCACCCTTCGATAAGCGGCGAGTATGGCGGACTGTTGAAAGACCTCATGCAGGAGATCGATAAGGCTGTCTCGTCGCCTCTTTGAGATAAAATTCAACAGGTACACCGAGTGCACCTTATTCTCGGCAGCATCCAACGCCCTAAGTGGTACGCCGGAACAGAAGAGGGGAAGCGCCTCCCAGATGGCTCCCACTATAAGCTTGAGGAGAGAGGAACGCCGGGGAAGCAGTGGACCATTGTATGCGTCGAAGCGGCTCATGATTTCAGCACACTCCGCGTTTGTGAACTCTCGATTTTGAGAGCGGCCAAGTCGGCGGATGTCCCCGTAAGAGATGATCTCGTTAAGAGCATACATATGGGCGTCCATTGTTCCTATAGAAGAAGATCGACAACAATCAGTAACCCTTAAAAGCTATGTTATATAATTTAAAACGAGCAAAGCTCCATTAATGAATCAAGAAATTACAAATCTTTTAGAGGGCAAGGCTCCATTCAAGGATTAAAACCCACGAACAAAAGCTTAATGAAACCCCAATGGGGATCTCTTTAGATCAAAAGATCTGTGAGAGCAAAGCTCTTTGACTGAGATTAATTTAAATTAATTTGATTTACATTAAATTTACCTAAAGTTTCCAATTTTGGAGTTGAGCAAAGCTCTGCTAGTGAAACCCCAATGGGGATCTCTTTGGATCAAAAGATCAGTGAGAGCAGGGCTCTCTGATTAAGACTAATTTAAGTTAATTTGATTTATATTAATTTTACTTAAAGTTTCTAACTTTGAAATTGAGCAAAGCTCTGCTGTTTAAGATTAATTAAAGTTAATTTAATCTAAGATTCAATTTTACTTAAAGTTTTCTCTAAAAAACTTAGAAAATAAGAGCAAAGCTCTAAAGTTCTGGAAACGAGAGCAAAGCTCTGAAGTCTTAAGCAAGAGCAAAGCTCTGAAAATCAAAACCTAAGAAAATGGTGAGATTTTCTAAGGGTCAAACGCCCTATTTATAAGGCGCTTGCGCCTCTTGAGATTCCCCCTTGATCCAACGGTCAGGAGGGTTGCCACCGTTGCACTCACGTGTGCGCCACGTGAGCGCAACGGTGGGGGGGCATTTGTTTCGCCTAATCAGAGCAAAACTCTGTTTGAATTCAAAATTCAAATTTTAGAAGCAACGCTTCAGTTACGCTGCGCTTTGCGCTCGCACCCAATCAGAGCAAAGCTCTGTTTATAAGAAGCAACGCTTCAGCTGCGCTGCGCTCTGCGCTGCGCGACGCGTGTCAGCGCAGATGCGCTAGCGCACTTGCGCTGCGCTCTGCGCTGCCGACACGTGTCAGCGCAGATGCGCTAGCGCACTTGCGCTGCGCTCTGCGCTGCGCGACACGTGTCATGCGCCAAGCTAAATTAAGATTTAATGAAATCTTTTCTGTTCTTTCCAAAACCAGAAGATTTGCTTCTGCCTTTGGATCAAAGATCCAGTGGTGGGAAAATTCCCAAAATCTCTTAGAAAAGATCTTGTTAACAAACTCAACAAATTTGTGAGCACTATAAATAGAACCCCAGACCTCATTCGAGGGGAATCAACACTTTTTTGGAGAACTCAAGAACTTTAAACAGAGAGAGAGCTCTGAAGATTTCAAAAAAAAAGGGTAAAGAACCTTCATGGGTTAGAAGAAATTCCTTCTAATAGACCATTAGTCTAAAAAAAAAATATATAAGATCAATGATCTTTATATAAAAAAGAAAACAGTGCTTTGCACTTCTTGTGAACCTTCGGTTCTTTAAAAACGATAAAAAAAATTAATAAAAGAATAGTGCTTTGCACTTTTATGAACCTCTGGTTCTTCGAATAAAGAAGAAATTTATTTTTCTTTGATCCAATTTAGATCAAGAACTTAAACAGTGCTTTGCACTTCCCTTCTTGAATCTAAAAAGATTCTTAGTGCTTTGCACTTCCAAGTTGCGCCGCTGCGCTCTTAAGAGAGCGCCACGTGTCGGCCATAAAACCACTTGCGCTAAGCGCCCTTAAGATAGAGCTTTGCTCTCTGGAATTGGCGCAACTCGCTGAGAGCGCGCCACGTGTCAGCAGCGCAATAGCGCAGCGCAACAGCGCATTGCACTGCGCTAATGCGCTTGCGCTCATCAGAGCACGACACGTGTCATCACCATATGGACTTGCGCAAAGCGCAGATGCATTAAAAAGGGCCAAGCCCAATTAAGAGAAGGCCTAACAGGCTCAATAAAGCGCAAATGCATTATTTTAAGGGGCAGAGCCCAAACAAGAACAGATGCTTTGCATCATTTATAAATGGGCAGAGCCCAAACAAAATATTCAGAATGCTATGCATTTTAAAAAGGGGCAAAGCCCAAACAAAGTAGATACTTTGCAAATGGGCAGAGCCCAAAATAAACTGATACTCTATATCTTTTGTGGGTAGAGCCTAAATAAAAAATGCAATGCAAATAAAGTGTTGAAATGGACTTAGCCCAATCGTGGCCATAAGTCCTTAAATTAAATCGACTGAGCGAAATGGCTCTCCTAAATCAATTCACGTCCGGTTTGAGGGTACATCTCCGAACTCCTTTGACATCCATCGTTGTAATTCCTTAACGACGTCAAAGAGGTGATGGGTCCCAACAACCACATACTAATATCGGACCGAAACGTCCCTAAACTAATATCGGACCGAAACGTCCCTAAACTAATATCGGACCGAGACGTCCCTAAACTAATATCGGACCACCAGGTCCCTAAACTAGCGATAGACCACCACGTCCCTAAACTGGAATATGGACCACCACGTCCCCAAAACTGGAATGCGGACCACCACGTCCTTAAACTGGCGCAATAGAGCCCGAACGCTCTTTTGCCGGATCTAAACGGTCCCGTCTAAGTTGATCTTAGCCCCAAATACGGTTAATGTGTCCTTAGATATTTAAATAAACAATAAAACTCCAAATCAACTTTGGTTCAAGGGTACATTTCTGAACTCCTCTGACGCCTGTCGTTGTAATCCCTCAACGACGTCAGAGAGGTGACGAATCCCAACGGCCAGATAATTAAATCAATCACTACGTCAAGTCGATCTTAGTTCAAAGCAGGACTAACGTATCCTTGACGAACGTTTAAGTTGATCTTAGCCGCAACGCGACTAATGCATCCTTAAACTAAAAACACCAAACCCAAATCTAAGTAAATACGGATTTGGACTAATCCACGTCCTACGGGCGACGGCATTACTCAGTCCCCGTATACAATCCACGGGCAACCACAAACAAAACAAACACCCACGACACGAAGTAAAATTCTGGAGAAGGAGAAAGTTGTTACCGCGATGCGGTAGCGTAATTAACTGCAGGGGCTTGCGCCTGCAGGAAAGAGCGTCCCCACAATCAAAAACCCCTCAAGCGAGGGGGAATCTGACAAAGTCTGCTACATCGGCCGCATCCGTCTAAACCTCCGATACACGGTGTCATAAATCAACTTGGCATTTTCGGAGAGGTAGACGGATAAAACCAAATAGCATCTGCCCCGAATCTCAGCGCCAGGACATCGCAGTCTTGTGCGCCGCCGTTCGGAGGGGAACAGGGTTGATAGGTTAGCACAATCGCTTTTAACACATCGGTCATCACAAATTGCGCTAATTTATTCACTCGATTTACACCCTCAAGATCGTACTCCACTACTTTCTCCTTTCCTCCATTCTTCTCCTCCACCGAAACCATATTCTACCCATCTTCCCACACGATCTCGTGTGTTTCCCATTTCTTTCCTCTACACCCCATTATTTCACCAACTTGGCCATTACCACGATAAGATTTTTGAATGCTTGGTGCTAACCTTTGGCTTGTGTAAGGCCAAGCTTAAGTTTGGGGGGGAACCTTGTTGTATATATGTATATATATTTTTGTTTTCTTTTTCTATAAAAAAAATAAAAAAAATTTCAAAACATTAAAAAAATATAATTTTTTTTTTATAAATAAATAAACAGGGGAGTGCCGGCATTTTGACCCTCTTGGTGTAGCATGACAGTGAGGACACTGTCAAGTTTAAGTTTGGGGGTATGCTCGGTAAGTCTTCTACCTTCGCATTCATTTGTACATATTTTTGCATTTGCATACTTATCTGAAAACCCATAAAAATTGAAAATTTTCAAAAAAATTATAAAAATTAATGTATTCAATTTTGGCTAATTAACTTGAGTTTGACAAATAGGTTAACTGGTTAGGAACAACTAGATCTTAGACTTAGTAAATTAAAAACCCTAAAAATAACCTTCCTTAAAGTTTAACGGTAGAAAGTATATGTCTTTGTAGTTTATTTAGAAATAGGCAAATTTTGAGTTCACTTCTTGGGCTAAGTCGAAACAAAGGAAAATTATCGATATTTTATTAGAGTATAAGTTTGAAAAATAATTCTTAGCTTAAGTCTAGATTCTGAAAATGTATACCCTACAATTTGCACAATCACGCACCTTGAAACTTGGAATAGTAGAAGAGACCTTGAAATGCTCTTGTCTAAAGTCCTTAGTACGAAGAAAATGAAAAAAAATACAAAAAGTGTGAATAAAGAAAAAAATGAACACTGGTTTTTGTGATTACTTAAGGCTGCAAAAAGAGAAAAATATTTAGCGAGGGTGCTTCATCACCTAGTGCCTTAGACCAACTGGTTTGGGAGTCACTGCTAAAAAGCCTTGGGTGTTACAAGACTAGGAAGTACGCTTTAATGTGCAAACACATCTTGTAATCGGTTGTTGGTACCTCAAGAAGTATTAACGGTCGCATGAAGGATGTGTAAGCAAAATTCATTTAAAAAATTCACCAATTAAGAAGTGCTTTGGACAACGGACAAGAGTACGATTGCTTGATTTGAATTTCCAAGTGTAGGAATGATTTATACACACACGTAGGGGTATGTGATTGGAGTTTAGATGAGAGAAAGGAATGAAGAATAGAACTTGTATCTTTAGTAGAGTTGATAAAAATTCCTAAGTGGAGATGGAACCCTAGAAGGAAAACTTAAGAGATGCCGAAAGCTAAGTAAGTCTGCAAAATATATATAATCTTAAGTTAAATGATGAGGAAGCATGAAGAATATGGGTGGATAGTTTACGAGTCGACGATAATAGAATTCCTTGTTAGAAAACCTAATTGGAGAATTAAAGTCGAAAAGCTAAATTGATAGGATTTTGTGGGTAGTATCCGCTGAAAACCCTCAGGAGACAACACTCCTCCTACTAGGGACACCTAGAGGTTTAACGACTTGTTGCACGAGCTCAGTGCAATCGCGTTTCCCTGCGAAAGTGCGGTTATGTTTTTGTAGAGAATAAAAAAAAATAAGTTTGCTCGAGGACGAGCAAAAGATAAGTTTGGGGGTATTTGTTCATACCATACTATTGCATTATTATATTCTCCATTCTTATTCGTTTTATAAATAAACAGGTGCTTTTGACGCATGTCTGCTACATATTACAGGTTACAGGTTCTTGGATCTAAAACAGTGAAAACGATGAAAAGACGATACAAAAGTGGACTTTGACCAACAAACAGAAGACTCTTGATCAAGCCTACATCAAAGATAAAATTCACAAAGTACAAGGCAATGCAAGGTCCAAAATTACAAAGCGAACGGTTAAAAATCCATGGCAAATTGTTCACTGGAGATCTGGAACCAACGTAGAAGCCCAATTGATAAAAGAAACACAGAATATTAAAGCCCAGAAATCCCAAAACAAGACCTGAAAGATTCAGCATTCAAGCCGACCAATGGGCCGCGGAACCGCGGCCCAAGCCTACCCATGCCGCGGTTCCGCGGCCGTAATGCGCAGTGAAGAGCTTAAATTTTTACTATATTGTGTAAAATCTTTGACTGGTCTTCCTAGAGGGCTATTTTTGTAAATGCAGATATGCGAATCAAATGTAACCTAGGGTTTCCTATTCTCTATAAATAGGAACTCTAAAACTTGTATTCTTTTCATGCCTCCTTTTAAATAATAAATTCAGAATTCTTTACGGAGAGCATCGGTACCTCTTTTCGATTCATGAATTCAGATCTGACAACCTGCGTTGATGATTGGAGAGAGCCATCTGTAAATAGTTTTATTTAATTGCTCTAGTTTAGATTTTAATTCTTTGCCCTAGGTAGATTTAATCCCTTGCCGTAGATAATTGTTTAGAGTTAGCTTTGGGGAAGGCTTTTGAGAGATGAGATCTCTCATTCCTTTCTTACCCATAATATATTTTTAATAGGACTCCATGCATACACGCACACACCGCGCCCTACGGCACCCTATCCCTCGAGATAGCGGTGATACCGTAGTGTAAAGGCCCGGTTGCGCGCGTTTTCCATGGAGGTTAGGGTAAGGATCTCTAAAGGAAGGACAAGAACCTAGAAGAAGGAATACCTTTCCGAATGTATCCAATCCCCTTTATTGATAATTACCATAACTCCTCATAAATCTTCATTTGGGTATAGAAAGCGTTGAGATTTACTTGCATTTCCAAACCATCCCTAAACCTAACCCTAACAAGACTAGATCTAGATAATCGTAGTATAGAATAATTAGGTTTTTAGATTTAATAATCAATCCGAACACCCTTCGGAATTAACTCGTTAGCGCGATTAGGAGATTCACAAGATCCCTGTGGACCGACCCGTACTCACCGGCTAGTTTCATGCGACGCCGTTCTTGATTGCGGTTATAGATAGTTTTTGAGATCAATCAAATGGCGCCATTACCGGGGATGGCATAGAACTTTCCTTTTTGCAATTTCGGGTTAATCTAAAATTAAAAAAATCATAAAAATCTAAAAAATCCAAAAAATATAAAAAAATATATCATTTGTTATTTTTTGGAAAGGGTACTTTGTTGTGTGAATCTTGCAGGAACAATCGAGACGGATCTGAAAATTTCCAGAAAGCGAAACAGAAAACGGGATATCGGAACAGAAGAAATTTTAAACAACAGAACAGCAGCAGGAAGTTGAAGGGCCAAGTCAACGGTCAAACCGTGGATCCGCCGCAAAAGACAGCTCCTGCCGCGGAAGCGCGGCGATACGGTGACGTCAGCGAAGTTTGAAGAGCTGATCTGGCGCGCCCACCGCGAAACCGCAGTCCCACCTACACTTAGGCCGCGAAAACGCGGCATCTTGGCTGAAACAGTGCTTCAAAAAAAATCTCTGTAAGCTTCCTTTTGTCTCCTCTGTGAATATTGATATCCTCTGTAAATTTGCCTGCAGGATTTTTTGCGGTTTAAAAATATATTCCCTTCCATATAACAATCTTGTGCAGGATTTTTTCGATTCGTTTAAAATAGAAATTGATTGCAAGTAATCTTTTTTGTTGCATATCTTTTCTCGAATATCTTTTTGCAACAATTTTTCCATATAAAGAGAAAAAAAGAAAAAAGGAAAATTTTTATTAAAAAACTTGCAAACCTTTGCCGCAAATAAAATCTTTGCACCACCACCCAACTTTCTTTCTTTCACCCTTTCTTCTTACAACATGGGTACCCCACATAATAAATCACTAGCCGAACTTTGGTATCCCGAATCTAATTTTGCCTTGTACGTCAATTTGTTCGGTCAATTTAAAGACGATTCTTCCTTACCTAAAATATCTTTGAAAGATCAAATAGAAGCATCTAGGAGAAACAGTTTGACTTTGCAACCCACTGTGTGTCAACCAAGTCAACCTTTACCACCTCCATATGTTGATACCACTTTTTCAAGTCCTTCTGTCACTCCTAAGCCGATGTCCATTGCTGAGCATATTGCTCAATCTTGCAGCCGATCTTTCACCCCTCTCCACTCATCTAGTTCTAGGTATCCGCACGATTATTCACCTTTTTATCCACATGTTGACCCTACCCCTGCCCAACCACCCACTTCCTACCAGTCCTGCCCGACTTTCCCACCTTCACTAGACACTGTTTCTACACAGCCATTAGGGAGTTTCACATATCCAAACAATTTCGAATCTTTTACTGAAACCCCCTTGCCACCCAAGTCTAGTTTGGAAGAGTCGTTGAAGGCTTATATCTTAGCAACAAACAAAATGACTTGGAATGTGGAAGCGTCCGTGGCCGCCCTTATGCAACCTAGTGAACCGGTAGCTAGTTTTCCGCTAGCTCCAAATTTTTCAATGTATAAGCAGGCGGTTGGACAGAGTGAGAATATGAGAGGATTTCCAAATCAAACCTACCCATACCCAATTTAATCCAACAACTCCAATTTTCAAACATGTGTCCAAAATGATGAGTTGTGCGACTTTATAGTTTTTGATTTGCCAAATTGTGAAGAACCCCTTTCAAGTGAAACCACACTTAATCCTTTCGATCTTTACACCTCCACTCTAGAACCTAAATCGATAAATATCCATGCTTTTGATGAGGTGTCAGAAAATATTGATTTTCACTTAATTAAAGATATAGACGCCGAGAAAATTTCGGATGATGAATGTAACACCCGAGCCCAATGCTACTAAATTCAGTTACCGTTTGAACGTAGTGTGGCACTTATTTCATTTATCTTGCTTGATTGTTACTTATTGTAATTTTACCCCCGTCAATTCAATTCTGCATATAACAATTTATGGTATCTAAAATAAAATTAAAAATATCCATCTTGGCCTACTTGACACCCCTAACCTTGTTGTAGCGTCCGTGCATCGTGTTCTCGTCCCGTTCAGTGAAACGGGCAAGTTTGGACGGCTACGCGCACGTACGTGTGTCCGTTTTGGGGGTATACATTTTGATTGCAAAATACTTCATTTTAAATTTTGGATCCCGCCTAAAATGTTCTTATTTCAATTTCAAATTTTTGGACCCGACCCGGGCGCAATTTGGAAATGTTTTACTTTGCGCCAAAATCCCAAAATTTTAATATATTTAAACCATCGTATATTTTTCTTAACCATAT
This sequence comes from Agapanthus africanus, assembly GCA_030015575.1. Taxonomy (NCBI): domain Eukaryota; kingdom Viridiplantae; phylum Streptophyta; class Magnoliopsida; order Asparagales; family Amaryllidaceae; genus Agapanthus; species Agapanthus africanus. Next base: position 882,607,897 of record CM057337.1, read on the forward strand.
AATATATTCACTGTTCCCTTAAATCTTTCACCAAATTTTCCATTCTCAACCAATCAAAACCTTCTTTTCCCCGTGGGCCCCACCTCCTCTCTCTATCTCTCCTCTCTCTCTCTCACCGTCTCTCTCTATCTCTCTCCTCTCTCTTTTCTCTCTCTCGCTTTCTCTCTCTTCCATATATCCCTCTCTCTCTCTCTCATATTTAAATCTCTTTCCCCTCCATTTCTTTTTCCGCAGCAACCCAAACCCTATGCAACCCTAGTCGTGCACCCCTCACCACCGTAGCCCAACGCCGACACCACCAGCACCGGCCTCGTCGCCTCCTCGCCCTCGACCAATCCACCGCGCCTCCTTCCTATCCCTTCTCCCCGTGCACCCTACACCAACACCGCGGCCACTTGCACCCCCTGCACGCATCGGCGCCGCCGTGAGTCGCCGCCGGTGACCTCATCCCCGTATCCCCGACCTTCGTGCACACCCCTCGGTGAGTTAGCATCCCCTCCTCTCTTCCTTTCTTCTTTCCTTCTCTGTTAATATTTTTCTTGATCGGCAGATTTCTTTCGCTGTCGTCGTAGGCCACCGCCGGAGCTCCGTCGACGTAGTCGACCGTCACCACCCATCCCACAGATCCTCATGAGCATTCCCTTCTCCATCCTCCTTCCCTTCTTCTTTATTTTCTTTTCTTTTCTTGTTGCAATATTGATCTATTTGCTGTTTTTGATCTCGCTGGAATCCGGCCGTGCCGGTGACGCGTCCCGACGTTCCAGCGAGGTACCCCGACCCGTGTGGTTCCACTGTTCGTCGTTTGGGTTCATTCCGTGAACCGTGCGCCCGTCGCGATATTTCCCCGCCGAAGTTTAACGTTCCGTTTTCCCGATTCACGACCCGTCGAGGCAAGTACCCCCTGCTACATGCTAAACAATATTTACATACATATTAATGACACCCTAAAACCTGCAATTTAACTTTGGTATTATAATTTCCCATTTTTTGTGTTCAAGATTGTTATATATCATTTATCTTTCAAACTTGGAACCTACCTGTTGCAATTCTGTAGTGAACCTAATAACCACATTTACATGTTTTAATTTCACTTTCACTAATGACGTAGCCTATGGTACCTTATCTATCGTTTTACTATAATCGGACACTCGCGTACATTTAACCTGTTTAGACTGTAATTTCATTCCGTGGAACCTATATATACATATTTGTATCATTGCATCCCTGAAGTCTTAACTTGTTAACATGATTAAACGGCTATAATTGTCTTACTGCATTCTTATAATATTGAAATCATAACTGTGCTGCTAATTGAATGAATCTGCCTATTGCTTAATTCATTGCTTAGATCATGTTGTTGATAACCATGCTTGATTTTGTAACTGAGTATGAGCACACCCATGATATTGTTTACATCTTGACCTGATTTGCTACATACATATTGATTTACCCGATATGGTATCGTATACTGCTTGACTTGACCTGATGTACCATGACCTGACCCGTTACCTGATCTTGTGTCTAATGCCAACAAACCTGACATGTAGTCCTCATGGACCGTTCCCGTTGTCTATCCAGACAAACCTGTTTACCTGATCCTATGTTGGCATTAGTTTCTTGATTTCGGGATACCTGACTTGACTTACACTTATAACTTAGGGGTATGGGGAAATCAAAGGTGAAACCTGACTTGTAACTCAACAGTTCACTACTTGTTTTGAGTGTACACATTCCTGTTTGGTGCCTAGCGGCATGTCTCGGTTTCAGCCGAGAATATTAAGGCCGTGGTCTCGGGTATGTACGGGATACTAGTGAGTGTACACATTCCTGTTTGGTGCCTAGCGGCATGTCTCGGTTTCAGCCCGAGAATATTGAGGCCGTGGTCCCGGGTATGTACGGGATACTATTGAGTTACATCGATGATTCATCAATTTGGTTTCAAAGATTTTAGAATAGAAAACCTGATAGAACAGTCCAGTTTATCCACTGCACACTACCCTGCACTGCTCTGATTCATATTATTGTTACCCTTGCTTTATTCATGTTTATATTCGCATTGCATGTTTATTATATTACTACTTGATGATTTGACGCGCTGACGTCTGGGTTTTGCATGGCCCAGATTCTGTACCGCTGTCGCAGTCCGAGCAGGAGTATTTCAGCCGACAGGCTGAGCTGTGAGTGTTAGCAGTAGTTAGCTTTTCTTTACTGCATTTTATTCCTGATGTGAGCCCGCATTATGGGACATACATTCCAGTTATTTTGTATTGGATCCTTCGCTTCCGCATTTATTTATTCTTGACTCATGTTATCTTGGATTATGGACATGTTTTAGATAGTTTTATTTTGTTCTTGATATCTCTACAGCCGTAATGTGACTGTGGATGGATACTTCCTACCCACAGGTAGCATGGTTGGCTATGTCACGTGCCCACTTTAGCGCACTTTGGGAAGCGGGGCGTGACATGGTTCTTTTGGTATCAGAGAGATAGGTTAGTCGGGTTGATTCTTTTTGTAGTTGGGTATTGTACCCAATACACGAATCAGAATACCCGTGTTTAGAAAACATGTCCTGCCACCTTGCCATTTTACCATTCTTGAATCACATTCTTCCTGATTATATCTTTTACAATGTGCAAACTTCCTTTGCATATCGACTCGAAAACCTGATTCCTTATTATCTCTAGGACTTAGGCGACTTGGGTGGAGTTATGTAATTGTGGCTATGATACCGCGGCATAGTTACAATGCGGCACTCTATTTAAGTATCTTGGAGTTCTAGCCTTGATCTATATTCAGAATCTATCATCATGCTAATGTTGGGTGTTTTGAGTTCAGGAATATGGCCGGTAAGAATTTGAAGATGTACCAAGAACGTGTGGACAAAGCCGCCATGCGTGGAGTGATAAGGGGAATGCTGGAGAATCAAAAGAAACAGACCGAGCTGAAGCCGGCGTCTGCACTGAACCAAACGTCCGTACGTAGAAGTGTTCCGGTGAACAGACACAGCATAGCACCAATGAAGAAAACAATTGTGGTTGATCGGAAGAGGAGCGTGATTTGTAACTACTGCCATGTACACGGACATGTGCAAAAGGATTGTCGAAGGAAGCTGGGACTCTGTTTTGTTTGTGGAGCGGCAGATCACGCCGTTAGTGCTTGTCCGTCAAAGTTTCGCACGAAGGATGTTTTTCAGAAGCCTCCGTAGAGACCGTTCCAAGGACAGAAACAGCTGACTCAAGGACTTAATGAGGCTCGAGCTTTTACCTTGACAGCTGAGGAAGCTAAGGCGTCAGGAGAAGTTGTTTCAGGTACTCCACTCGTTCATGGTTTTCCCGCATTGGCGTTATTTGATTCTGGTGCATCCCATTGTTTTATGTCATCCAAGTTTTTAACTACACACTCGATTGACTACACGACCCTGTCTAGTTTCTGGGACATACACACTGGGAATGGGAAAATCATACAGTTGTTGTGTGCGGACGGGAGCTTTTTACAGATTTCTTGGTGATTGATACGGGCAGCTACGAAGTCGTCTTGGGAATGGATTTTCTTGGCGCTTTCCACGCTCACATTGATTGTAGGTCAAGGAAGGTAAATTTCCAGATTCCCGGACATCCCGAGTTTAGCTTCACTGGAGGAAGCAGTTCTGTCGGGCCAGTCGAGTTTAGGGCTAGGCCGACAAACAACATCCTTGCAGCAATGGAAGTTGATAAAAGTGAAGAGCCGGCTGTTGTTCGTGATTTTATGGACGTGTTTGAAGATATATCGGGATTACCGCCACAGCGAGACGTGGAGTTCGCAATTGATCTTATTCCTGGTGCAGCGCCAGTATCCAAAGCGTATTATCCAATGGCACCAGGGGAGTTGGAAGAAGTCAAGAAACATGTTGCTGAATTGCTTGAGAAGGGTTGGATTCGAAGCAGTAACTCGCCTTGGGGAGCTCCAGTTCTTCTATTAAAGAAGAAGGATGACACAAGAAGGATGTGCATCGACTATCGAGAATTTAACCGGGTGACTATTAAGAACAAGTACCCGATCCCTCGCATTGGCGAACTCTTCGAGCAGCTTAGTGGCGCGAGGGTATTCTCGAAGCTGGATTTGCGATCCGGATATCATCAGGTCCGAGTAAAAGCAGAAGATATTTGCAAGACGGCGTTCCGAACTCGGTATGGACATTACGAATACTTAGTGATGCCCTTCGGAGTAACGAATGCGCCGGCAGTATTCATAGACTTGATGAACCGAATCTTTTCACTATTCTTGGACCAGTTTATTGTGGTATTCATTGACGATAGTCTGGTTTACTCGAAGAGTTTTGAAGAGCATGCAGAACATTTGAAGATCGCGCTGCAGACGTTGAGACAGGAGAAGTTGTATGCGAAGATGAGTAAGTGCGAGTTTTGGCTGGAGGAAGTAAAGTTTTGGGGCACGTTGTGTCTGGCGATGGAATTGCCGTCGATCTAGAAAAGATTGCAGCAGTACGAGATTGGCTGATTCCAAAGAATGTTGTGGAGATAAGAAGTTTCCTTGGACTCGCCGGGTATTACAGGAGATTTGTAGAGAACTTTGCTCGTCTGGCGGAGCTGTTGACCAAGCTTACGCGCAAGGAGGTACCTTTTGTATGGACGGATAGATGTGCGTTAGCTGTTGAGACGTTGAAGCAGAAGTTGATAACCGCCCCCATTCTGACCGTGCCAGACAATTCCGGAGGATTAGTGATTCACAGCGACGCATCTGGGAAAGGATTGGGATGTGTTTTGATGCAGCATGGGAAGGTTGTAGCGTACGCATCAAGACAATTGAAGTCCCATGAGAAGAATTACCCAACTCATGACTTGGAGCTTGCAGCTGTGATTTTCGCTTTGAAGATTTGGAGACACTACCTTTTAGGAGAAAAGGTCGAAGTTTTCACGGATCATAAGAGCTTGAAATATGTGGTCACGCAGAAGGAGCTTAATATGAGGCAACGTAGATGGTTGGAGCTGATGGCTGACTACGATCTTGATCTTAAGTACCATCCGGGGAAGGTTAATGTCGTGCCGGATGCGCTTAGTCGGTTACCAGCAATTCAGGTGTTAACTACGCAGAAGGAGATCGTTGCAGATTTTCGAAGATTTGACTTGGAGGTTGTGCTACCGCATTCTACGGGACAGTTGATGCAGCTGCAAGTACATTCGTCATTGATCGAGAATATTAAAACAGCACAATCGCAGGACCCTAGACTGCAATAGTTTCGAGAACAGGTTGAAGCCGGACTACGAACAGATTTATTGATCCACGAAGATGATTCGTTGAGGTATGGTAGCCGTTTATGTGTGCCAAAGGAGATATTCGTGAAGAGCTTATGAAAGAAGCACATAGTTCAGCTTATTCTGTACATCCAGGAGGCACAAGGATGTACCGAGATTTTCGACAGCATTTCTGGTGGGAAGGCATGAAACGGGAGATTGCTCGCTTTGTGGCGAAGTGCTTGGTGTGTCAGCAAGTTAAGGCTGAACATCAAAGGGTTGCTAGTTTACTGCAACCACTTCCGATTCCTCAGTGGAAGTGGGAACATATAACCATAGATTTCGTGACGGCTTTACCGCGGAGTCCAAAGGGCAACAATGCTGTATGAGTGATTGTTAACCGATTGACCAAGGCAGCTCACTTTATTCCTTTCCGGGTTGGTCAATCAACAGAGACCTTGGCAGAGCGGTACATGCAAGAGATTTTAAGATTGCATGGAGTACCGGTGAGCATTGTGTCCGATCGGGACACTCGGTTCTTATCACACTTCTGGAGGAGTTTACAGGAAAGTTTGGGGACTTGATTGAAGTTTAGCACAGCTTATCATCCTCAAACTGATGGTCAGTCGAAGAGAACAATCCAAACTCTTGAGGATATGTTGAGAGCATGCAGGTTGGACTTCAAGGGGTCTTGGGAGGATCATCTGCATTTGGTGGAATTTTCTTACAACAACAGTTTTCAGGCAACTATCCAGATGGTTCCATTTGAAGCATTGTATGGTCGTAAATGCCGTTCGCCTGTTTGTTGGGACGATGTCGGTGAACGAAAATTATTGGGACCAGATTTGGTTGTGCAGACAGTTGAGAAGGTTAACACTATCAAAAATCATATGAAGGCAGCACAAGACCGACAGAAGAGTTGGGCAGACACGTCAAGAAGACCTCTAGAGTTCGCCATGGGTGATTTGGTATTCTTGAAGATATCACCGACTAGAGGGGTGATTCGTTTTGGAAATCGAGGAAAGCTTAGTCCTCGATTCGTTGGACCCTTTGAGATCTTGGAGCATGTTGGTGAGGTAGCATATCGTTTGGCGTTACCGCAGTCCTTGGCAAATGTGCACGACGTGTTTCACGTATCTCAACCCCGTAGGTATGTTCGAGATGAAACGCACGTATTGGATCATTCGGAGCTAACAGTACGAGAAGACTTGACTTTTGAGGAACGACCGATTGGAATCGTGGATCGAAGGGAAAAGGTTCTTAAGAACAAGGTGATCCCTCTTGTGCTTGCTTCTTGGAGTAATCGCTCGCATGGAGAGTCCACTTGGGAACGAGAAGATGAAATCCGGCAGAAGTTTCCTCATCTTTTCTTGTAGTTATCTATCTTTGTATTCTTGGAATTTCGAGGACGAAATTCTTTTTGTAGTTGGGTATAATGTAACACCCGAGCTCAATGCTACAAAATTCAGTTACCGTTTGAACGTAGTGTGGCACTTATTTCATTTATCTTGCTTGATTGTTACTTATTGTAATTTTACCCCCGTCAATTCAATTCTGCATATAACAATTTATGGCATCTAAAATAAAATTAAAAATATCCATCTTGGCCTACTTGACACCCTTAACCTTGTTGTAGCGTCCGTGCATCGTGTTCTCGTCCCGTTCAGTGAAACGGGCGAGTTTGGACGGCTACGCGCACGTGCGTGTGTCCGTTTTGGGGGTATACTTTTTGATTGCAAATACTTCATTTTAAATTTTGGATCCCGCCTAAAATGTTCTTATTTCAATTTCAAATTTTTGGACCCGACCCTGGCGCAATTTGGAAATGTTTTACTTTGCGCCAACATCCCAAAATTTTAATATATTTAAACCATCGTATATTTTTCTTAACCATATAATATATTCACTGTTCCCTTAAATCTTTCACCAAATTTTCCATTCTCAACCAATCAAAACCTTCTTTTCCCCGTGGGCCCCACCTCCTCTCTCTATCTCTCTCCTCTCTCTCTCTCTCACCGTCTCTCTCTATCTCTCTCCTCTCTCTTTTCTCTCTCTCGCTTTCTCTCTCTTCCATATATCCCTCTCTCTCTCATATTTAAATCTCTTTCCCCTCCATTTCTTTTTCCGCAGCAACCCAAACCCCATGCAACCCTAGCCGTGCACCCCTCGCCGCCGTAGCCCAATGCCGACACCACCAGCACCGGCCTCGTCGCCTCTTCGCCCTCGACCAATCCACCGCGCCTCCTTCCTCCTTTTCCTTCTCCCCGTGCACCCTACACCAACACCGCGGCCACTTGCACCCCCTGCACGCATCGGCGCCGCCGTGAGTCGCCGCCGGTGACCTCGTCCCCGTATCCCCGACCCTCGCGCACACCTCTCGGTGAGTTAGCATCCCCTCCTCTCTTCCTTTCTTCTTTCCTTCTCTGTTAATATTTTTCTTGATCGGCAGATTTCTTTCACTGTCGTCGTAGGCCACCGCCGGAGCTCCGTCGACATGGTCGACCATCACCACCCGTCCCACAGATCCTCGTGAGCATTCCCTTCTCCATCCTCCTTCCCTTCTTCTTTATTTTCTTTTCTTTTCTTGTTGCAATCTTGATCGATTCGCTGTTTTTGATCTCGCTGGAATCCGGCCGTGCCGGCGACGCGTCCCGACGTTCCAGCGAGGTACCCCGACCCGTGTGGTTCCACTGTTCGTCGTTTGGGTTCATTCCGTGAACCGTGCGTCCGTCGCGAGATTTCCCCGCCGACGTTTAACGTTCCGTTTTCCCGATTCACGACCCGTCGAGGCAAGTACCCCTTGCTACATGCTAAACAATATTTACATACATATTAATGACACCCTAAAACCTGCAATTTAACTTTGGTATTATAATTTCCCATTTTTCGTGTTCAAGATTGTTATATATCATTTATCTTTCAAACTTGGAACCTACCTGTTGCAATTCTGTAGTGAACCTAATAACCACATTTACATGTTTTAGTTTCACTTTCACTAATGACGTAGCCTATGGCACCTTATCTATCGTTTTACTATAATCGGACACTCGCGTACATTTAACCTGTTTAGACTGTAATTTCATTCCGTGGAACCTATATATACATATTTGTATCATTGCATCCCTGAAGTCTTAACTTGTTAACATGATTAAATGGCTATAATTGTCTTACTGCATTCTTATAATGTTGAAATCATAACTGTGCTGCTAATTGAATGAATCTGCCTATTGCTTAATTCATTGCTTAGATCATGTTGTTGATAACCATGCTTGATTTTGTAACTGAGTATGAGCACACCCATGATATTGTTTACATCTTGACCTGACTTGCTACATACATATTGATTTACCCGACATGGTACCGTATACTGCTTGACTTGACCTGATGTACCATGACCTGACCCGTTACCTGATCTTGTGTCTAATGCCAACAAACCTGACATGTAGTCCTCATGGACCGTTCCCGTTGTCTATCCAGACAAACCTGTTTACCTGATCCTGTGTTGGTATTAGTTTCTTGATTTCGGGATACCTGACTTGACTTACACTTATAACTTGGGGGTATGGGGAAATCAAAGGTGAAACCTGACTTGTAACTCAACAGTTCACTACCTATTTTGAGTGTACACATTCCTGTTTGGTGCCTAGCGGCATGTCTCGGTTTCAGCCGAGAATATTGAGGCCGTGGTCCCGGGTATGTACAGGATACTATTGAGTGTACACATTCTTGTTTGGTGCCTAGCGGCATGTCTTGGTTTCAGCCCGAGAATATTGAGGCCGTGGTCCTGGGTATGTACGGGATACTATTGAGTTACATCGATAATTCATCAATTTGGTTTCAAAGACTTTGGAATAGAAAACCTGATAGAACAGTCCAGTTTACCCACTGCACACTACCCTGCACTGCTCTGATTCATATTATTGTTACCCTTGCTTTATTCATGTTTATATTCGCATTGCCTGTTTATTATGTTACTACTTGATGATTTGATGCGCTGACGTCTGGGTTTTGCATGGCCCAGATTCTGTACCGCTGTCGCAGTCCGAGCAGGAGTACTTCAGCCGACAGGCTGAGCTGTGAGTGTTAGCAGTAGTTAGCTTTTCTTTACTGTATTTTATTCCTGATGTGAGCCCGCATTATGGGATATACATTCCAGTTATTTTGTATTGGATCCTTCGCTTCCGCATTTATTTATTCTTGACTCATTTTATCTTGGATTATGGACATGTTTTAGATAGTTTTATTTTGTTCTTGATATCTCTACAGCCGTAATGTGACTGTGGATGGATACTTCCTACCCACAGGTAGCATGGTTGGCTATTTCACGTGCCCACTTTAGCGCACTTTGGGAAGCGGGGCGTGAGAACCTGTCGATTTGATTGAAATTTTATGTCCAAGTCATCATCCCGAGTCATTAAATGTTTCCCCCGAACTTCATATGCATCTTGATTTTGATGATAATGGCATGGATGAGTTAAATATTGAGGAGAATTATGAGGATAGTATTGAGGAGATTGTTGAGGATTATATTGAGGTTGAACCATTTTTGTTTGATGTGTCTGATTTTCCAATTCATCCTCTTGAACCGTTAACTGTTATATCACCCTCCCTCCTTTCCATCGTTCCGACCACGCCTAATATCACGCTTGAAGACTGTGAGTTTGAAAATTTTCTCTTTGAATCTAACACAGTTCTCACAGCCGATAACACTTACGAGTGCTTCACTTTTTCGGACGATGTTGAAGACTCACCGCCCGAGTTTGAGTCCTTTGAATTTTCAGATGAGTTGGTTGAACTATCAGACTCGGTTGCTTACAGTCGTTTCGAACCATTGATGGAATCTTTCAAGTTCGAGACAGTTTACTATGGTGAGAATGAGATTATCCCTAATTCACTCCCTTTCGTCCTTCCTATCGTTCCGACCGTACAAGAGACCGTTACGCTTTCATCTCCAATACCAAGTTTGGCGTACCCATGTTTTCTTGCAAATCTTGAGGGATTTGATCCCATTTCTCGACGGGTTGATAGGTTAGCACAATCTCTTTTAACATATCGATCATCACAAATTGCGCTAATTTATTCACTCGATTTACACCCTCAAGATCGTACTCCACTTCTTTCTCCTTTCCGTCATTCTTCTCCTCCACCGATGTCACGCCCCGCTTCCCAAAATACGGAATACGAGGGGTAGACAAGGCCAGCCATGCTCCTACGGTCAAGAAAATGTCATGCCGTAGTCACACTTCGGCTTCTAGTTTTTTTCATGGTAAACAACAAATGATGCGCAGGTAATGAAAAATGCAGTAACTGAAAGAAACAATGTAAAGAACTGACCTGAAGTGGAACAAACGAATGTAACTCTGAATAGCAAGTCAGGGTGTCTGTGATACACGCCTAATTCTGGTCCAGGCTAAATCTCCTCCTCACACTGAGCATACATACTCAGGTCTTCAGAGCGACACAATATCAATATAATATATATAAAATCATGTGACAATTCTAACAATGGTAATAGATATGTGAAACAGTAAATCAATGACAACATGAATATGAATGTGCAGTAATCAATGCAGCGGAACAGTAAAGAAGTAGAACGATATGTCACGTATGTCAACACAGTATATAAGGTATATAAATGTCAGTATCCCTATCAGTCTCTAAGTCTCACTGTACAGGTCACTAAGCCTATCGTCAGTCCAAGTGTGAGAGTCAACCACTCGTGAGTGTCCTCCACCCAAGGGTAGAACCCAAGGGCAAGGGACCACGGGCCCAACATGTAACATGTATATCACGGTGAATATCACATACCCTGTAAATCTCCATATATCTCCCTAAATATATAAGCCGGCATGGGACTCCCGAGATTCTGTTGAACTCACACTTAAACTACCCCACACCCCGTGGTCTACATCAAACGCCAACCATAACCCTAAATACCAATCGGTTTGTGACAAGTCTGCGCAAGAGCTGGAGGCAGGACCTCCATCAAGCACATCCCGACTAATACCTAAGATAAATGGCAGTGTCTGGTGTCTTATCTGCGACACCCGTGCAAGCGCTTCCATAAGTGTCCCATACCACTTATAGTCACACGTACACGCATCCCACAGACGTCGACAATGCAATAGAATAATAGGGTCACTGATTGTGTACAAGTACGTATCATTTTCACTTATTCACGGATACACGAACGCTGACGTACTTGCCACAATCATCACTAAAATTTAACACTGGGTAAATGCACGATATCACTAGGTTATCACTACAATGATATGAGTATGATATGATACGTAGATAGTATAAGAAGCATGATTAAGGTGTCATAAAAATAGTATTCTATCACTTGTACGATTTATCATGAAACGTACGTGTATAGTTTAGTGAAACGATAAACAGGTAATAATTAGTATGTTCAGTTATCTATCCCTCTAATTTAGTTTCATGCCAATCGGGTTCCAGGATCACTAGTTATAACCATTTCATTTTAAGCGTTCACGGCTGGAAATCCGGTTTCAGAATCAGAAATCCGTTTCGCAACGCATTTTAATCCCAGTTGGGATCAGATTTTAGCGACGCTACAGTTGAATGGAATCTAGGGTTCTCAGTAAGGTTTTCAACGCAACAGACGGATCTTCAATCGCGTCTGTACGTCAGGGGATATACACTATTCAATACCAATATGTCAGTTTCTGGTTCTGTTGGGACTGTTATGCGTCCCGATCTTTTAAATTGCAGATTAAATAGCAAATGACAACGCAATGAGATGGGACCACTTGTGTTGTCTAGATAACAGATTCCCCTATATTAATCAGTGGAGTTCCGCAACCTACGAGTTAAGGAAATTCTGTGGTACCCATTACGGAACAGCAAGCAACAACTGGAGTCGCTCTGGACTGCAGTCCATAGTCGCACTCCGATCCAAATATCATCACAATTTAAGTACAGGAATACCAGTAAACCAGTATAGGGTTAAAGTTCATCGAGTCGGCTTCGATTTGAGCCCTCGAACGCACCATTCCAGTATGTATATGATTTATAGTGAATTTAACGGTTTTCAGGTACAATAAAATTACAGTTTTACGATTAAACTTGGGGGTAGTTGTTTTAGTCGTTAACGGTCATATTATCCAGCGAAATTTGCACACGTTATCCATCCCTACAAGGGCCAAAGTAACTAATCCAGTTCCGTCAATTTAGAAAAGTATTTTCTTTGGGAACACGCGTCGAACAGATATGGCACATACTTGGTTTAAACTTGTAACTTTATAATCTATGTATTTAACGATTGTAACTTAAGTAAATAGCATGTAAGCAAGTAAAATACTTGCCTGGAGGTGCTTTGGCGACGCACGGGCAGCGGCAACGGTACGAACGCGACACACGCGCGGCACGGCAACGCCGATTCCGGCACGGCACCACAGTGACAAAAGTCTCGATCTTGGCTCGAGCTTGTCGGAGTTGGAGGCTCAGTGTTACTGGTGACGATCTGCAGCGACGTGGCGGTGCAGGGAGTGCTGACGGTGATAGTCCAAGGAGCTCCGGCGAAGGTGGAAGCCGGGGGTGAGGTTGCGACAAGAAGTGCTAGGGTTCGGGTATGGAGTTCAGTTGTGACGAGGTCTTGGCCAGGGAAGACAAAGGCGGCGAGGCGATGACTGCGGCCTCGAAGATGATGGCGACGAGGTCAAGTGCCCGGCCAAGGTTAGGTTATTGATCTAGATCACAGGCAACCGATCGATGGTGACGATGATTAATGCGGCTTCGATGAAGGAGATCGGCGACGATGACGGAGCTAGGGGAGGAGCTCGTGGCAGAGTATCTTGGGATGGAGACGAAGATAAAGGCTGCGGTCTGAACAAGAGGAGGGGGTGGTGGTTCTGGGGTAGTAGGAAGCTCGCCAGCGAGGAGGCTGCAGGGGCGAGGTGGTTCTGGTTGAGGGGCTCGCCGGTGAGGTAATGATTTCCGTGGTTTTCAAGCTGGCCACCGGAGCTTGCTCGAGGGAGATGGTGACGTTGTCGACAGAGGTGGAAGCTTGGTCAAGCCAACGCCGACGTAGAGGTGGGAACGGTTGGGAGGCTCGGTGAGGTGTGCTCGGCTGAGAGGGAGGTGAGGAGGGCCGGCGGTGAGGGGACGATGGTGAGCGCGACGCACGGTGGGTGCGCGGGTTCGAGCAAGGAACGGGAAGAGAAAAATGGAAAAGAGAGAGAGGACGCGGAGGAGAGGTATTAAGGAGGGAGAGAAAGAGAGAGAGAGAGATCGAGGTGCCCGTCATGGCGTCAGTGGAGGCGAGGAGCGCGGCGACGTGGTCGCTGGCGTTAGCGGAGCAGGCGGCGTCGGTTACGGCGAAGAGATCGTAGGCGCATTACGAGCGGAAGAAAGAGCCGTTTGGGGAAGGAAGTGAATAGGAACGGGTCGGGTCGAGTTGGAGAAGCGGGCGCTGGGCTTGGAGAGGGGACGCGGGAGCGGACCGGGAAATGGGCCAGAAAAATTTTAAATAAAAAGAATTAGAGAGAAGGAGGGCCGGGCCGGAGAAAACAAAAGTTTATTAAGGGAAAAATTTAAGTGGGCTGACGAAGTAATTTGGGTTATGAAAGTTAAGTTTAATTAATTAAAAGGAATGGGTTTGGATTTTAATAAGGAAAGAATAATGGAAAGAAAAGAGAAATTTGGGTTTTAAAGGGTTTTATTGTTAATAGAAAAAAATGGGGTTTAGAAGAAATAAATTTATAAATAAAATAAATAATTTATAACTAAGAATAAATAGAATTCTAAAGTAACAGAATACAAAATTGGTATAAAAGGGTTGGGTATTACAACCGAGACCATATTCTACCTTTCTTCCCACACGGTCTCGTGTGTTTCTCATTTCTTTCCTCTACACCCCATTATTTCACCAACTCGGCCATTACCACGATAAGATTTTTGAATGGTTGGTGCTAACTTTTGGCTTGTGTAAGGCCAAGCTTAAGTTTGGGGGGGAACCTTGTTGTATATATGTATATATATTTTTGTTTTCTTTTTCTATAAAAAAAATAAAAAAAAATTCAATACATTAAAAAAATATAAATTTTTTTTTATAAATAAATAAACTGGGGAGTGCCGACATTTTAACCCTCTTGGTGTAGCATGACAGTGAGGACACTGTCAAGTTTAAGTTTGGGGGTATGCTCGGTAAATCTTCTTCCTTCGCATTCATTTGTACATATTTTTGCATTTGCATACTTATCTGAAAACCAATAAAAATTGAAAAATTTCATAAAAATTATAAAAATTAATGTATTCAATTTTGGCTAATTGACTTGAGTTTGACAAATAGGTTAACTGGCTAGGAACAACTAGATCTTAGATTTAGTAAATTAAAAACCCTAAAAATAATCTTGCTTAAAGTTTAACGGTAGAAAGTATATGTCTTTGTAGTTTATTTAGAAATAGGCAAATTTTGAGTTCACTTCTTGGGCTAAGTCAAAACAAAGGAAAATTATTGATATTTTATTAGAGTATAAGTTTGAAAAATAATTCCTAGCTTAAGTCTAAATTCTGAAAATGTATACCCTACAATTTGCACAATCACGCACCTTGAAACTTGGAATAGTAGAAGAGACTTTGAAATGCTCTTGTCTTGTCTAAAGAGCTTAGTACGAAGAAAATGAAAAAAAAATAAAAAAGTGTGAATAAAGAAAAAAATGAACACTGGTTTTTGTGATTACTTAAGGCTGCAAAAAGAGAAAAATATTTAGCGAGGGTGCTTCATCACCTAGTGCCTTAGACCAACTGGTTTGGGAGTCACTGCTAAAAAGCCTTGGGTGTTACAAGACTAGGAAGTACGCTTTAATATGCAAATACATATTGTAATCGGTTGTTGGTACCTTAAGAAGTATTAACGGTCGCATGAAGGATGTGTAAGAAAAATTCATTTAAAAAATTCACCAATTAAGAAGTGCTTTGGACAACGGACAAGAGTACGATTGCTTGATTTGAATTTTCAAGTGTAGGGGTGATTTATACACACACGTAGGGGTATGTGATTGGGATTTAGATGAGAGATAGGGGTGAAGAATAAAACTTGTATCTTTAGTAGAGTCGATAAAAATTCCTAAGTGGAGATGGAACCCTAGAAGGAAAACTTAAGAGATGCCGAAAGCTAAGTAATTCTGCAAAACATATATAATCTTAAATTAAATGTTGAGGAAGTGTGAAGAATATGGGTGGATAGTTTACGAGTCGACGATAATAGAATTTCTTGTTAGAAAACCTAATTGGAGAATTAAAGTCGAAAAGCTAAATTGATAGGATTTTGTGGGTAGTATCCGTTGAAAACCCTCAGGAGACAACACTCCTCCTACTAGGGACACCTAGAGGTTTAACGACTTGTTGCACGAGCTCAGTGCAATCGCGTTTCCCGGCGAAAGTGCGGTTAGGTTTTTGTAGAGAATAAAAAAATAAGTTTGCTCGAGGACGAACAAAAGATAAGTTTGGGGGTATTTGTTCATACCATAATATTGCATTATTATATTCCCCATTCTTATTCGTTTTATAAATAAACAGGTGCTTTTGACGCATGTCTGCTACATATTACAGGTTACAGGTTCTTGGATCTAAAACAGTGAAAATGATGAAAAGACGATGCAAAAGTAGACTTTGACCAACAAACAGAAGACTCTTGATCAAGCCTACATCAAAGATAAAATTCACAAAGTACAACGCAATGCAAGGTCCAAAATTACAAAGCGAACGGTTAAAAATCCATGGCAAATTGTTCACTGGAGATCTGGAACCAACGTAGAAGCCCAATTGATAAAAGAACCACAGAATATTAAAGCCCAGAAATCCCAAAACAAGACCTGAAAGATTCAGCATTCAAGCCGACCAATGGGCCGCGGAACCGCGGCCCAAGCCCACCCATGCCGCAGTTCCGCGGCCGTAATGCGCAGTGAAGAGCTTAAATTTTTACTATATTGTGTAAAATCTTTGACTGGTCTTCCTAGAGGGCTATTTTTGTAAATGCAGATATGCGAATCAAATGTAACCTAGGGTTTCCTATTCTCTATAAATAGGAACTCTAAAGCCTGTATTCTTTTCATGCCTCCTTTTAAATAATAAATTCAGAATTCTTTACGGAGAGCATCGGTGCCTCTTTTCGATTCATGAATTCAGATCTGACAACCTGCGTTGATGATTGGAGAGAGCCATCTGTAAGTAGTTTTATTTAATTGCTCTAGTTTAGATTTTAATTTTTTGCCCTAAGTGGATTTAATCCCTTGCCGTAGATAATTGTTTAGAGTTAGCTTTGGGGAAGGCTTTTGAGAGATGAGATCTCTCATCCCTTTCTTACCCATAATTTATTTTTAATAGGACTCCATGCATACACGCACACATCGCGCCCTACGGCACCCTATCTCTCAAGGTAGTGGTGATACCGTAGTGTAAAGGTCCGGTTGCGCGCGTTTTCCATGGAGGTTAGGGTAAGGATCTCTAAAGGAAGGACAAGAACCTAGAAGAAGGAACACCTTCCCGAATGGATCTAATCCCCTTTATTGATAATTACCATAAGTCCTCATAGATCTTCATTTTTGTATAGAAAGCGTTGAGATTTACTTGCATTTCCAAACCATCCCTAAACCTAACCCTAACAAGACTAGATCTAGATAATCGTAGTATAGAATAATTAGGTTTTTAGATTTAATAATCAATCCGAACACCCTTCGGAATTAACTCGTTAGCGCGATTAGGAGATTCACAACATCCCTGTGGACCGACCCGTACTCACCGGCTAGCTTCATGCGACGCCGTTCTTGATTGCGGTTATAGATAGTTTTTGAGATCAATCAGCGTCCCATACTGCGCCTATCACAGGTCACAGGATCACCTAACCGAGAGCTGCAAGCAACTCCATAACTACATCGAGAAATTGATCCGCTCTAGCTACCTGGCGAAATACCTATGAGACAAGTGACAAACGGAGTGGGATCAAAAAGACCAAACCCTACTCGGGGAGTTAACAATCGGAAAAATCATGGTCATTTTAACGAATCCAACTCAGGAAAGTGGGGGGTACCACCACCTCCTACAAGTAGGGGACATAAGTGATCCACCCCACAAGAAAGGCAGGAAGGATGATCCGATCATCTTCACCGACGAAGACCTTCACGGTATATCACTTCCTCATAATGACCCTATTGTGATAACGGCCCGAGTTCACCGCTACGAGGTCCGGAGAATATTGGTCGATTCAGGGAGCTCAGCGGATATCCTGTTCTACGACTATTTTCAGCGTATGGGATTAGGTCCATCCGACCTTCAGCCAACCTCCCACGTTCTCTCTGGGTTCACCAACCATTCCATCCCGGCCGAAGGATCAGTCATTATCCTCCTCAACATTGGGGAAGCGGGCAAGACGCGAACCAAGCCGGTGAACTTCCTCATTGCTAAGGTCCCGTCATCCTACAACATTCTCCTGAGACGCCCCACCTTAAACGCTCTCCGGACTCAAATCTCGACATACCACCTTGCACTCAAATTTCCTTTAGATAATGGGGGAATAGGCCAAGCCTATGGGGACCAACAAACTGCCAAGATCTGCCTCACTTCATTGTCCCCTGCCGGAGAGCAAGGCGATGATTTTGAAGACGCGAATGATCCTCAGGGGTCTTTAGATACCCGCGACGACCGAAAGGAAGTTCGAGGCGCCCCGGTGGAAGCGTTAGCAGAAGTTCCCCTCATAGAGGGAGTCGACGGCCGGACAGTCCGGATCGGCTCTCTCTTGACAGGGGACATCCGTGAAGGCCTGATCCGGTTCCTCTGAGACAACTCGGATGTATTCACTTGGACGCCAGCGGACATGCCCGGGATCAACCCTGAGATTATCTCCTACAAGCTCGGGGTTGACCCGAAAATCCGACAAAAGAAGAGAAGTTTTGCGTCGATTAAACAGAAGGCGATAGAGGACGAGGTGGATCGATTGCTCGCTGCCAACTTCATCAGAAACCTGGACTACTCGGATTGGCAGGCAAACATGGTCATGGTCAAGAAGGCGAATGGGAAATGGCGCATGTGCGTCGATTTCACTGACTTGAACAAGGCTTGACACAAAGTCAACTGTTGGGGTCGAAAATTGCACCCCAGTTGACCAAGTCAAAGTCAAGGTCAACCCTAAGTCAGGTGGGCCCAAGCCCAGATCAAGTAGGCTCATACCCGAGTCGAGCCCGAACATAAAGCGGCCAGCCTCCCCATGCCGAAATAAAAAATCATGTAATAAATAATTTTGATGTAATTTTTTATGCATGAATGTAAGAAAATGGGCATGAAGCCAAATGTTTGTAAAGCCCATGGCTTATGTGCAAAAGAAATGAGCATATGAGGCATGGGATGGACAGAATGCCATTTTGTAAAGCCCAAGGGGCTATATGTAAATGTGTAAGCCTATATAAGGTAACATGATAATGAATAAAGGATAACAATTGATTCTCCCCAAAAACTAGGGTTTGTGTGCCTCCTTCCCCTTTCTCAAAGGTCTAAACACCTCTTCCTCTTTTTGAATTAAATCAAGAGTTTAACTCTTCCTTTCTAAAAAAGAATTAGTTTTTCACAAAAAACCCCATCAAGGGGAGCTTGAGTCTCCCATCAAATCTCTGAAATGGGAGATTTTGAATCTCACTCCCCTTTTTCCCCTAAGATCTGGCCAACCGAGAGGAAGAAGAAGAAGACCTATCTCCAAAAATCCCACGTTGGGAGGATCCAAGGCTCAAAAGAAGAGTCAAAGATTCCTAAGAGTTTAACTCCTTTCTAGATTTGTTGGAGTTTAACTCCATAAATTAAATTTCTGTTAGGAGTTCAACTCCAAAACCCATTGGGAGTTCAACTCCCCAACCTAGGAGCTAAGCCCCTTTCCGCTGGTGTTTCTCGTGGTCGCGTGCCGCGCACGTGATCCGCGGGCGCCCAGCGGTCGCGTGCATGGCACGTGACCCGTGGGCGCTAAAGTGCCCAATGGTCGCGTGCAGCGCACTTGAACCCGAGCACTAAAGCGCCCACGTGCGCGCACGTGACCCACAAGCACTAAAGCGCCCACGTGCGCACATGCCCCGCGGTCGCGTGTAAAGCACGTGACCCGCGGGCACTATAGCACCCACGTGCGCCCTACGCAACCCGCTCTGCGCCCAGTGGTCACGTGCAGCGCACATGACCCACGGGCGCCTCGCGGTCGCGTGCTGCCAACGTGACCCGGTGGCGCCCAGCGCCCACGTGCTGCGCACGTGACCAGCGGGCGCCAAGCGCTCACGCGCCAGGCATGTGACTCGTAGGCGACCAACGCCCATGTGCCATGCATGCGTCTTTAAGACGCTCCTTCCCCTATTTTATATGGACTCCACACTAAATATACTTCCCCCGTTAGAAAATTTTTTCTAACGGGGCGCTGTCCCGCACCCCGCAACGGGGCTGCTAGCCCCCTTGAACCCCAACCCGCTATCCGGGTAGCGGGACCCTTATAAAACTCTATGGGGCCCCCGATATATCCAAAACCCTTTCAAAACACAACACTGCACATTAAGTTCGCATGACCTGTTTGACCCGTCAATCGGAGGTTCTTTCTCTCCAAAAGCGAGGGATAATTAACGGCAGCTTAGTCCACGGCTGCCGGAGATTCGGATCTCCACAATCAATAAACCCCAGCCTACCCTAGACAGGGCGTATCTGTAATGCGCTAGACAAGAGCACGCGTATTCCCATCTCAAAGGGGTGACGAAAAACCCACTCATGTGTCCTCATGAGAACAAACCTTCGTGGGATCCTTACAACTCACAAAGGAAAAACACACTTGGGAGTCCTCACGATTCCTAAGGAGAAAATACACCTGCGGGATCCTTTCGACTCATAGGGAGAAATGCTTTTATGGGACCCTTACGGCTCATAAAATTGAAAAGCCTTGGGTGATAGGGATCTAGACCTGTCTCCTAAGCCATCGCTCTCCAACAGGCAAAGGCAAATGATGAATTGCTCCTGACACCTGTGCTTTAGTGTTAGCAACGCTGATGCTGACCCCTACCCCAAAATCCTAAGCTTCCGATCCAATAGACCCCTAAGTCTTTAAACTGGAAACAGATGACCCCTAAGTCGTTAAACTGGGAACAGATGTCCTCTAAATTGTTAAACTGGAAACAGATGACCTCTAAGTCATTAAACTGGGAACATATGACCACTAAGTCATTAAACTAGGCACAACAAACCCCTATATCTTTAAACTGGGAACAAATGACCTCTAAGTCGTTAAACTGGAAACAGATAGCCCCTAAGTCATTAAACTGGGAACGGGGGAAATCCACTCATGTGTCCTCACGATGCATGAGGAGAACAAAACTTGCAAGATCCTTACGACTCGTAAGAAAACGCCTTCGTGGGATCCTTACGACTCACAAAGGAAAAACACACTTGGGGGTCCTCACGACTCCTAAGGAGAAAATGCACCTACGGGATCCTTACGACTCGTAGGGAGAAAATGCTTTTATGGAACCCTTACAGCCCATAAAATTGAAAAGCCTTAAGTGATAGGGATCTAAACCTGTCTCCTAAGACATCGCTTTCCAATAGGGAAAGATAAATGATGATTCGCTCCTGGTACCATATTCCAGTGTAGCGGTGATGATGCCGACCCAAAATCCAATTCCCAAATCCTCCCGGGGCAAATGATGAGTTGCTCCAGGCATTATTCCAGTGCAGCAATGCAGATGCCGACAAAAAACAATCCCCAAATCCTCTCAAAGGAAAATGATGATTCGCTTCTGGTACCATATTCTAGTGTAGCGATGCTAATGCCAACCCAAATCAAACCAACAACCTCTGTGGCGGAAACATGCTTCGTTCCAAAATGTACCCCATGTTGAAATCATGCTTCGCCTCGGGGTATCTACCTTCCCTGCCGGAACTATGCTCCGCCTAAGGATCAAGTCAACCAGCGACACTCCGTGCCGGGGACAAGTCGACCAGCGACCTCCCTGTCGGAATCATGCTCCGCCTCGAGATCAAGTCAACCAACGACACTCAGCGTCGGGGCAAGTCGATCAGCGACACTCCGTGCCGGGGACAAGTCGAACAGCCAGCGACACTCCATGCTGGAGACAAGTAAACCAGCGACACTCCGTGCCGGGGACAAGTCGACCAACGACACTCCGTGCCGGGAACAAGTCGACCAGCGACACTTCGTGCCGGGGACAAGTCGACTAGCGACACTCCGTGCCGGGGACAAGTCAAACAGCGACACTCCGTGCCGGGGACAAGTCGAACAACGAGACTCCGTGCCGGGAAAACGTCGACCAGCGACACTCCGTGCCGGGGACAAGTCGATCAGCGACACTCCGTGCCGGGGACAAGTCGAACAGCCAACGACACTCCGTGCCGGGAACAAGTCGAACAGCGACACTCTGTGCCGGGGAAACGTTAACCAGCGACACTCCGCGTCGAGGACAAGTCGGTCAGCGACACTCCATGCCGGGGACAAGTCGAACAGCCGGCGACACTCCGTGCCGGGGACAAGTTGATCAGCGACACTCCGTGCCGGGGACAAGTCGACCAGCGACCTCCCTGTCAGAATCATGCTCCGCCTCGGGATCAATTCAGCCAGCGACACTCCACACCGGGGACAAGTCGATTAGCAACACTCCGTGCCGGGGACAAGTCGAACAGCCAGCGACACTCCGTGCCGAGGACAAGTCGACCAGCGACACTCCGTGCCGGGGACAAGTCGACCAGCGACCTCCCTGTCGGAATCATGCTCCGCCTCAGAATCAGGTCAACCAGCGACACTCCGTGCCGGGGACAAGTCGACCAGCGACACTCCGTGCCGGGAAAACGTCGAACAGCGACACTCCGTGCCGGGGACAAGTCGAACAACCAGCGACACTCCGTGCCGGGGACAAGTCGAACAAATCACTCCGTGCCGGGGAAACTTCTACCACGGACACTCCGCCTCGAAGACACGCCAAGCGTTGACCATCCATGTCGTAAAAAAGGGCAGTGCCGACTTTCCAAAAGCGGGAACCAAATCAAGTCGCCTCCACATGAAAGAAGATCCATTAATTTCATGCACACGATTCACATGTGTGGTGTGCATTTATTGATGGGGGCACTTTGTTGGGGTCGAAAATTGCCTCCCGGTTGACCAATTCAAAGTCAAGGTCAACCCTAAGCCAGGTGGGCCCAAGCCCAGATCAAGTGGGTTCATGCCCGAGTCGAGCCCGAACATGAAGCGGCCAGCCTCCCCATGTCGAAATAAAAAATCATGTAATAAATAATTTTGATGTAATTTTTTATGCATGAATGTAAGAAAATGGGCATGAAGCCAAATGTTTGTAAAGCCCATGGCTTATGTGCAAAAGAAATGAGCACATGAGGCATGGGATGGGCAAAATGCCATTTTGTAAAGCTCAAGGGGCTATATGTAAATGTGTAAGCCTATATAAGGAAATATGATGATGAATAAAGGATAACAATTCATTCTCCCCCAAAACTAGGGTTTGTGTGCCTCCTTCCCCTTTCTCAAGGGTCTAAAATCCTCTTCCTCTTTTTGAATTAAATCAAGAGTTTAACTCTTCCTTTCTCAAAAAGAATTAGTTTTTCACCACAAAACCCACCAAGGGGAGCTCGAATCTTCCATCAAATCTCTGAAATGAGATATTTTGAATCTCACTCCCCTTTCCCCCAAGATCCGGCCAACCGAGTGGAAGAAGAAGGAGACCCATCTCCAAAAATCCCACGTTAGGAGGATCCAAGGCTCAAAAGAAGAGCCAAAGATTTCTAGGAGTTTAACTCCTTTCTAGATCTGTTGGAGTTTAACTCCATAAATTAAATTTTTGTTAGGAGTTCAACTCCAAAACCTATTGGGAGTTCAACTCCCCAACCTAGGGGCTAAGCCCCTTTCCACTGGTGTTTCCCGTGGTCGCGTGCCACGCACGTGATCCACGGGCGCCCAGCGGTCGCGTGCATGGCACGTGACCCGCGGGCACTAAAGCGCCCAATAGTCGCGTGCAGCGCACGTGACCCCGGGCACTAAAGCGCCCACGTGTGCACACGTAACCCGCGGACACTAAAGCGCCCAAGTGCACGCATGCCCCGCGGTCGCGTGTAAGGCACGTGACCCGCGGGCACTATAGCACCCACGTGCGCCCCACACGACCCGCTCTGCGCCCAGTGGTCGCGTGCAGCGCACGTGACCCGCGGGCACCTCGCGGTCACGTGCTGCCCACGTGACCCACTAGAGCTCAGCTCCCACGTGCTGCGCACGTGACGAGCGGGCGCCAAGCGCTCACGCGCCAGGCACGTGACTCGTAGGCGACCAACGCACACGTGCCATGCACGCGTCTTTAAGACGCTCCTCCCCTATTTTATATGCACTCCATACTGAATATACTTCCCCCATTAGAAAAAAAATTCTAACGGGGCACCGCCCCGCACTCCGCAACGGGGCTGCTAGCCCCCTTGACCCCCAGCCTGCTATCCGGGTAGCGGGACCCCGTAAAACTTTGCGAGCCCCCGATATATCCAAAACCCCTTCAAAACACAACACTGCAAATTGAGTTCGCATGACCTGTTTGACCCGTCAATCGGAGGTTCTCTCGCTCCAAAGGCGAGGGGTAATTAACGGCAGCTTAGTCCATGGTTGCCGGAGATTCGAATCCCCACAATCAATAAACCCCAGCCTACCCTAGGCAGAAGGAATCTGTAATGCGCCTGACAAGTGCGCGCGTATTCCCATCTCAATGGGGTAACGAAAAACACCCTACAACAACTACCCACTTCCTCAGATAGACCAGCTAATGGACAGCTCGGCCGGCCACGAACTACTAAGCTTCATGGACGCCTTCTCCGAATAGAATCAGATCCGAATGAATCCGGCCGACAAAGAGTTGACAACCTTCACCATGGATTCGGGGGTATACAGCTATAGGGTAATGCTTTTCGGACTCAAGGACGTCAGGGCCACATACCAGCGAATGGTCAACAAACTGTTCAAAGCACAGATCGAGAAAACATGAAAGTCTACGTCGACGAAATGCTTGTAAAATCCTCCTTGTTAGCCGGACACGCTGCGGACCTCAGCGAAGTGTTCGATGTCCTGCGAAAATATAAGATGAAGCAGAATCCAGCTAAATGCGTGTTCGGTGTCACAAGCAGGAAATTCCTCGGTTTCATGGTTACCTATCGAGGAATTGAGGCAAACCCAGAGAAAATCAGCGCCATCCTTAACATGACAATGCCCAAAAGCAATACCGATGTCATGCGACTCACTGGGAGGGTGGCCACATTGAGTCACTTTGTGTCCAGAGCTGGGGAAAAATGCCTCCCTTTCTTCAAAGCCATCAGAAAAATTCCCAGGTTTGAATGGACCGAGCAATGCCAAAAAGTATTAGAACAACTCAAGACCCACCTGGAGACCCCGCCACTTCTCTCCAGACCGGTTGAAGGCGACGACCTGTTACTATACTTAGTTTTTTCCGACCAAGCCGCAGGCTCTGTGCTCGTCAGGGAATTCAAAGGGACGCAGAAGCCTGTCTACTATGTGAGCCATGTTTTCAAGGATGCGGTAACCGGATACCCGGCTATAGAAAAAATAGTCCTAGCACTCGTCGGTGCTTCCAGGAAGTTAGGACACTATTTCCAGGCGCACACGATCCTTGTCCTCACTGAAAGACCTATAGGGAATATCCTCGTCTCCCCCGAATCGTCAGGCCGCCTAGAGAAATGGAGATGGGAACTGTCCTAATTCAACATCAAATACCGACCCTGACGGGCCATCAAAGCCCAGGTCCTGGCCGATTACATTATCGAGTGCACCCTTTGAAAGGTTATGCTAGTGCCCCGGCCAACTACCGTGACCAAATGTGGAACAAAATTTTTTCTAACGATTAGAACATGGCACTAGAATAATTTTTAACCTGGATCTTACCATAAACCTAGCTAGCTAAATAAAGAAAGCTATCTACTATGATGAAGAAATCTCACCAAACGAACCAAGTCATTCGGTCTTCTTTTCTCATCTTTAGCTCTAAGTGGCCACCTTGAACATACTTGATCTTCTTTTCCCGCTCCATCGGTTCTCCGGGATCGAGCTTGTTCTCCGGTCCTCCTTTGTCGTAGATGATCCACCTGAGGGATATGATCCATGGCTCTAACTCCTCACAATATGTCAAGTGGAGCAACTAAAGAACTTGGGTTGCTAAACCAAGTAGTTTAGGATGTAGTGTGAAGATCTAAGTGTTTGCTATCTCTTTCTTACCTCTTCACTTGTTTCTCAACTCATGAGAAGGGTAGTGAAGAGGAAGATGATGAAGGTGGAGAAAACTCAAGAGGAGGGAGGAGATGAAGAAAAATGGGAGCTCAAGAAAATAATGAAGCATGCAAGTGAGAGAAAATCAACACTAAGGTTTTATGTAAGAATTTCTTTCAATAAACAAGTGTAACCATGCTTCAATCGTAACCACAAATGAATAAAGAATTCATTTGTGAACTATTGAAGCCATGCCACTCACCATGCCTCCCTCTCCTTAATTTCCACCTCATTTTTATTTATCAATAAATGGAAAAGTCCATGATGAGGTGTCCACATTCTAGAAGGTAATCTGTAATAAAATACGGATTACAGTCTGCTGTATATACATATCTGCATTCGGATAAAAACATGAATGCCTAAAGAGATAGAATAACACGAAAAACGTAATACTAGAATATACATATCAAAATACATATATGTAAAATATTAAATCAATACCTGATTTTATAATCCGGCTCAAACCCGAGCCGGCTAGTATTACCAACTGTCCGATCGAAAGTCCGAGTACAAAGTACATCAATCGATCGAGACCCAACACGTATCAAATACGGCTACTACATCATTTCGCCTGAACCAGGGAAACCCTCTGTGTGGGACTCTAAAGACTCGACAGTACGCCGTCAGTGAGTTACTGGATAAATCCATAACCACAAGCACGTCAGCGGAACTAGCTGTACGTAACGGCTACCTGGGTACCTGTCGAAAAGGAAGGCCGACGAGCAAACTGATCTGGATCCCTATTGAGCCTATCTGTGACAATCTCCGTACAGTCTGGTCTCTTCGTCTGAGAATATCGCATACCGGGTCTAGGGGGTAGTAAACATCATACCCTAATAACCCGATAAGTCGTGCTGATGTGGCTCAAGACCAATCCGGGAAACTACCGATCAACCTATCAGTAAATCCCAACTGCCTTGGCCAAGGTCTTATGATCCTGACCAATCGAACACAGTGCAATATCGACTCCCTATACCGGGAGAGACGAATCCCCAACAATCGCTTACTGCCTCCGTGTGGCTCGGGACTGTACCCAACCAAAATCTGTTTGCATGACTCAGTAGAGCCGTGGTAAGGTAGTGATCAAAGCACAGTGGAAACTCACACGAGACAAATGCCGATCTCAGGTCTAAAGATTAACCTGTATTCATGTCACCTGAGAACTTCCACCTGACAATAGGTATAGTACCATCTGGAAGTTCTCGGCGAGTCCGTCCGGTGTACTCACCCCCAGTGAGCACCTGTATACGATCTTAGGTCTAAAGACCAATAGTTGCGGGACCAAACCATCGCCCCTCGTCGGGGTCTAGAAACGTATACACTAGTCTACTCTGGAATATCGATGCTCAGTCTCGATACTCCCACGACTAGGAACCATTTAAGGATATGTGTACCGACTATCCAGCTCCCACAAGTATGATTGCCATCACAACGTAGGTAGTCTAGCAAAGATCCTACGGGCTTTATCAACATGTATAAAAGATATGTAATAGAAAGTAAAACAGCGCATGTTAAGATAAAGTCAAACCAGATAGCATACTATCATATCGAGCAAGACTGTCATGTACATATATATGTCCAAGCATCTATATGTATACATATACAATAATGGCTTCTAGGGCATACATATCCAACAGTCTCCCACTTGCACTAAGGCCATATATATTGGCGTACCGAGTATCCAACGTCTGCTCTAGGGCCAGCTGTTGGCGTACCGCATACCCAGCATCTTAAAAAGTCTCTCGAACTGTGCTTGAGGAAGGGCATTGGTGAATGGATCCGCAGTGTTGTTTTTTGTATCCACTATCTGGACCTCGATCTCCGGGCGATCTACGATCTCCCTGATTAGGTGATACCGCTTTAAGATGTGCCTGAATTTCTGATGGGACCGTGGTTCCTTCGCTAAAGCTATAGCCTCATTGTTATCGCAATACAAAGGTATTGGGTCAACAATGGATGGAACGACCTGAAGTTCATTAATGAACTTCTTCATCCAGACCGCCTCTTTTGCGGCATCGCTTGCAGCAATGTATTCATCCTCCATCGTTGAGTCTGCAACGGTATGTTTTTTGGAGCTCTTCCAACACACCGCCCTTCCGTTGAGGGTAAATACAAAACCCGAGACAGACTTGCTGTCATCCTTGTCACTCTGGAAGCTTGAATCGGTAAAGGACTCGACCTTTATGTCTCCATTACCGTAAACCAAGAACATCTCCTTTGTCTTTCTCAGGTATTTGAGAATGTTCTTTACTGCTGTCTAGTGGTCCTCACATGGGTTCGACTGATACCGTCTCACACGCTTAGCGCATAAGCTACATATGGCCTTGCACATAGCATCACATACATTATAGATCCTACCGCCGAAGCGTAGAGTATAGTGCTCATGTGAACCCTCTCCTCGTCAGTCTTGGGAGACATCTCCTTGGAGAGGGTGATTCCGTGCAATGCGGATATGTTACTGCATTTGGAATCTTCCATACTAAATCTTTTTAGTGTGGTCTCTATGTACATGGACTGTGAAAGTTCCAGTAATCTCTTAGATCTATCTCTGTAGATCTTAATCCCTAGAATGGACGAGGCATCACCCAGGTCCTTCATGGAGAACCTTTGTGATATGAATAGCTTGATCGATTGTAGCATAGAAATATCATTTCCTATCAAAAGAATGTCATCCACGTACAAGACTAGGAACACGACAGTTCGTCCTACAATCTTCTTATAAATACAAGACTCATCCTCGTTCTTGATGAAGTCAAAATACTTGACTGTTTCATCAAAACAGATGTTCCAGCTCCGCGATACCTTCTTTAATCTATAAATTGATTTAAGTAACTTGCACACCTTTCCGCTGCTCCCACTGTCTACGAAACCTTTCGGCTGATCCATATAAAAACACTCTTCTAAACTTCCGTTTAGAAAGCCGTTTTTACGTCCATCTGCCAGATCTCATAGTCATGGAAAGCAGCAATGGCAAGTAGGATCCGAATGGATTTGAGTATAGCCACTGGAGAAAAGGCTTCGTCATAGTCCACACCCGGTCTTTGACGAAAACCTTTTGCAACGAGTCTAGCCTTATAGGTTTCCACCTGCCCATCTACACCGAATTTCCTTTTGTAGATCCATTTGCATCCAACGGGTTTTACCCCAGGTGGAGTAATATCCAAGGTCCACACTTTATTGGCGTACATGGACTCCATTTCAGATCGCATAGCATCCAGCCACTTATCAGAGTCCCTACTGATAATGCCCTGTCTGAAACTAGTAGGATCTTCTTCTTCCAAGGTGCAATCCTCTCGATCCCCGTCTATGAGAAAACCGTAGTATCTCTCGGGCGGATGAGAAATCCCACCAGATCTGCGGAGTGCCTGAGGTTCGTCTGGGGCTATTGAATTCTCTGATTCTACCAAATCTTCAGTTACAGTTTGTCCTTCTGGAATTTCTTCCGGTTCTACCATGCTCCCACAAATTTCTTTTGCAAGAAATTCCTTCTTTAAGAAGACGGCGTGGCGAGCAACAAACACATTTTATTTCTCGGTGTGGTAGAACTCATATCCTTGCGAATGCTTATGATATCCTACAAATTTACAAAGAACTGGTCGTGCCTCAAGCTTATCCGGATTTTGTTTTTTAACATAAGTCGGACATCCCCATATCTTAATAAAATTAAGATATGGTCTTTTCCATTCCTAAGTTTCATATGGGGAGGTAGGCATGGATTTGGTCGGAGCTCTATTCAATAGGTTCGCCGCTATCAAAAGTGCATATCCCCAAAATGAAGGTAACTCGGCGTTACTCATCATGGAGCGAACCATGTCCAATAGGGTACGGTTCCTCCACTCCGATACACCGTTGTGCTGTGGTGTATATGGAGGAGTAAGCTGAGAGAGAATTCCATTCTCTTTTAGGTAATCTAGGAATTCCGTGCCTAAGTACTCCCCTCCTCTGTCAGATCGGAGGTTTTTGATACTTTTGCCAGTCTGGTTCTCTACTTCGTTTCTGAATTCTTTGAATTTCTCAAAAACTTCAGATTTGTGTTTCATAAGATACACATATCTGAACAAAGAGAGATTGTCAGTGAATGTGATGAAGTACGAGAACCCACCCCTTGCATGTATAGACATTGGACCACATACATCACTGTGTATGAGTCCCAAGAGCTCTGCTGCTCTTTCTCCGTGTACGGTGAACGGAGATTTGGTCATTTTTCCCTTGAGACAAGATTGACAAGTTTTATAAGATGAAAATTCGAACGTATTCAAAAGTCCATTTTTATACAACTTACTTAGTCTTTTCTCTCCGGTATGATCAAGTCTATAAGGCCACAAGTAGGATTCGTTCACTTCTGAACTCTTCCTCTTGCGTGTGTTTTTTACACTGAGAACTGTGTTTTGATTAAGAACATAGATACCATTATACAGTGTACCTTCCGCAACCAATACCTGATTAAGGTAAATGTTCATGATATTTCTATCAAGAACAAACTTATATCCATCTTTATCAAGTAAAAAAACTGATATGATGTTGCAAACCATAGAAGGTACATAGTAGCAATTGTTCAAAATCATAGTATTTCCATTTGGCAATGCTAGGTGATATTCACCGATGGCGGCAGTATTAATTTGTGCTCCATTCCCTACTCTGAGGGACATATCACCTGGTCCAACTATCTTACTTTTTCTCAGTCCTTACAATAAATTATAGATATGAGATCCTGATCCGGTATCTAGTATCCAGAAGGTAGGACTGACCGAAAAACAGTTCTCAATAACAAGAATAGCTGAAGAAGACACAATAGTATGTTTCTTCTTCAATGGGGTCATTAAGGAATTCAAACAATCCTCTTTCCCAAGCTCATACTCATGACTGTTGTCATAAGTTAGAGCCGAACCGACGTTCCCCAGCCCCGAATAAGAATTCGAATTGGTCAAGCGATACATTTTATTATCTTGATTAGGACGTGAATTGGTTGCTACCTGGAGAGAGAGAAAAGAAACACTCAGTGTGCGCTCTTATAAGATTAGATTGGTTATTAGTTTATCTAATCAGGATGGCTCACACTGTTTCCTCGAATTCTTCTTCAAACCTTAAAAAAAGAATTAGTTGGAATTAATCGCACGTCACAAAACTTGCTTAACCTTTCATCCAGGCTGGTGTCGGTATTTCGAGGGAGGTTTTCCAATGTTTTCGAGAAGTTCCTTAATTACATAACCTCTTTTCCCTGGAGGCTTAAGCCCGCTAACACCGTTCTAGACACCTACTTGGTTTATAGCATTGATTGTTAAGTGAGAAAATCTCCCAAGAGTAATCCTACTTATCAGTGGGATTGGGATCCAACTATCATTGTATGATAACCTAGACGGAAGCCACTCTAGTCATCACACTCCAAAAGGTATACAACACTAGCAAGTTTCCTGTATATTTGAAACTCCCGATGTGGTTTTTGCCCCAGGCGTCTTATAACCTTGACGGATGCCAACAAATCATAAAGCGCAAGTCAAGTTCTACCCGTCATTGTCTAGATTAATTTAGACCCACCCATACTCGTCCTTGACGGATGCCAACAAGGCTATATGACTGTCCTAAATTAATGCATCTCAATGCTACAAATAAGTATTATTCAGCTACCATACACTATGCCTTGACGGATACCAACAAACACAGTACGAATACTAAATACTATTTATCTGAAATGACGGAGGGCTACGGCTGGGTTTTTGGCGAAAAACACATTAACGTAATGAACTTGATATCGTTGGAAGAACCTGAGCAGTTTTGAAAAAGGAGGGGTTTAAACTCCGCCTTCTGAAAATTTCTGTTTTTAAAGAAAAACTGAGTAATCTATAGTACAGACTTTAGCTCAAGAGGTCACTCCCCACGAAGGGATCTCGGCTCTTGTCTCGTGGAATGAGGTGCTGGATATTCATGACCGAATACCACTATGCAAAACGAAAAAATATAGCTATAGTTTTTCGAAATTTGTTCCAACATCTTTTAGGTTTTCTTATCTTGCATTAATCAAAATTAATGCGGTACCATCAGTTAATCCTATCACACCACAAAAAAGACGAAAATACAATGTACGTATATGCCATCCGCATTCGCTACGGGGCCTCGTCATCACCCGTTAGGTTATTTAACTAACGACAGAGCGGGGGCTGGACTAGCGCGGATGCAAAATATATACAACATCTACTAGTATATATATAAATATATATAACATTCATCTCAGGCATGATAATAAGCAACATCACAGAATCTCAGCCAATAATACAAAAAGGTGGATAAGCTTGGAGCCCCGGATTTCATTTGAGCCGCAAATAAAACCCGATGTTCCCGGTCGTATGGATAGCCTGTGCATTAAAAACCTGGACCCCTACGAGCGTGGCAAGTTACCCGCCAATCACAGAAGTGAGGCAACCCTCTTCAACAAAATGAATGGGCCACCCAGCACTTCACGGAATCCGGTAACTTGGGCGCCCCTCCGTGGATCATCCTATACCCCCTACGAGTGCGGCGAATAGCCCGCCAATTCTAGAATGAAGCCCCCTCCGTCTCAACGCCATGAGATGCGGGCTTGTTGCCTTCTAGAACCCGGCTATTCGTGCACTCCACCGCGGGGTAATCCTAGTACAAAAAATGAAAATAATATGTACAAATGGTGATATCGACCTCAACCCGGTCATGCCCCAAACAAATAATATACAACCCGGCAGAGACAGCAGTCCACATGTCGGACGCTCGCCCCGCAATAACAAATGTACAAATGAATATAAACTGTACTGCTAATATTGCACCACATGCTATCCACCATGACTATCCAACCACAATCACAGCACAAGCACAGAATATCAAAGTGAATGTCATGCTCGCAAACTCGTCTAAAAGAACATATAGCAATTAGACGAGTCATACCGATCGAATGATATTCACGGTCGCAGATAAAAGTGAATGTACTGAAAACTATTAAACAGTGTCAAATATAACGACTTCGAAACACTCCAAATTTCCCCAAACTGAAAAACAACAGAACATCAAACTTGGGCAAAAAAACAAACAACACCTGAAATCAAAACTCCACGAGATAAGAACCCAGAACAAAACTCGACCCAAATCTCCACTACAAAACCGGTGAGGCTGGATTTTTTGAGGGTGTGGCCGGCCATAACATGGTAGAATTTCATCGTTTTTGTTCTGGATACATCTCACAGTCTAAGGATCACTCTGCACTTGCTTAAAAAAATTTCAGAGGCCTTTTAAAAATTGACAGAAACTGGAATTTTGGTTTCAATCTTTTGGAGTTGTTTCGGTTTCGTTGTTTTAACATTGTTTAAACTTGCTAGTGTAGGGTTTATGGGCTGGCTTTGATACCATGAAAGGTTATGCTAGTGCCCCGGCCAACTACCGTGACCAAATGCGGAACAAAATTTTTTCTAACGATTAAAACATGGCACTAGAATAACTTTTAACCCGGATCTTACCATAAACCTAGCTAGCTAAATAAAGAGAACTATCTACTATGATGAAGAAATCTTACCAAAGGAACTAAGTCTTTCGGTCTTCTTTCCTCATCTTTAGCTCCAAGTGGCCACCTTGAACATGCTTGATCTTCTTTTCCCGCTCTATCGGTTCTTCGGGATCGAGCTTGTTCTCCAGTCCTCCTTTGTCGTAGATGATCTACCTGAGGGATATGATCCATGGCTCTAGCTCCTCATAATATGTCAAGTGGAGCAACTAGAGAACTTGGGTTGCTAAACCAAGTAGTCTAGGATGTAGTATGAAGATCTAAGTGTTTGCTATCTCTTTCTTGCCTCTTCACTTGTTTCTCAACTCATGAGAAGGGTGGTGAAGAGGATGATGAAGGTGGAGAAAACTCAAGAAGAGGGAGGAGATGAAGAAAAGTGGGAGCTCAAGAAAATAATGAAGTATGCAAGTGAGAGAAAATCAACACTAAGGTTTTGTGTACGAATTTCTTTCAATAAATAAGTGTAGCCATGCTTCAATAGTAACCACAAATGAATAAAGAATTCATTTGTGAACTATTGAAGCCATGCCACTCGCCATGCCTCCCTCTCCTTAATTTCCACCTCATTTTCATTTAACAATAAATGGAAAAGTCCATGATGAGGTGTCCACCTTCTAGAAGGTAATCTGTAATAAAATATGGATTATAGTCTGCTGTATATACATACCTGCATTCGGATAAAAATCCGAATGCCTTAAGAGATAGAATAACATGAAGAACGTAATACTAGAATATACATATTGAAATACATATATGTAAACTATTAAATCAATACCTGATTTAATAATCCGGCTCAAACCCGAGCCGGCTAGTATTACCAACTGTCCGATCGAAAGTCCGAGTACAAAGTACATTAATCGATCGAGACCCTGCACGTATGCAATACGGCTACTACATCATTTCGCCTAAACCAGGGAAACTCTCTGTGTGGGACTCTAAAGAATCGACAGTACACCAGCAGTGAGTTACTGGATAAATCCATAACCACAAGCACGTCAGCGGCATTAGCTGTACATAACGGCTACCCGGGGACCTGTCGAAAAGGAAGGACGACGAGCAAACTCATCCGGATCCCTACTGAGCCTATCTGTAACAATCTCCGTACAGTCTGGTCTCTTCGTCTGAGAGTATCGCATACCGGGTCTAGGGGATGGTAAACGTCAGACCCTAATAACCCGATAAGTCATGCTAATGTGGCTCAGGACCAATCCGGGAAACTATTGATGAACCTATCATTAAATCCCAATTGCCTTGGCCAAGGTCTTATGGTCATGACCAATCGAACACAGTGCGATATCGACTCCCTATACCGGGAGAAACAAATCCTCGACAATCGCTCACTGCCTCCATATGGCTCGGGACTGTACCCAGCCAAAACCTGTTTGCACGACTCAGTAGAGCCGTGGTAGGTTAGTGATCAAAGCACAGTGGGAACTCACACGACATAAATGCCGATATCAGGTTTAAAGACTAATCTGTACTCATGTCACCTGAGAACTTCCACCTGACGATAGGTATAGTACCATCTGGAAGTTCTCGGCGAATCCGTCCGGTGTACTCACCCCCAGTGAGCACCTGTATACGATCGTAGATCTAAAGACCAATGGTTACGGGACCAAACCATCGCCCCTCGTCGGGGTCTAGAAACGTATACACTAGTCTACTCTGGAATATCGATGCTCAGTCTCGATACTCCCACGACTAAGGACCATTTAAGGATGTGCGTACCGACTACCCAGCTCCCACAATTATGATCGCCGTCACAACGTAGGTAGTTTAGCAATGATCCTACGGGCTTTATCAACATGTATAATATGTAATAGCAAGTAAAACATGCACATGTTAAGATAAAGTCAAACCAAATAGCATACTATCATATCGAGCAAGATTGTCCTATACATATATATGTCCAAGCATCCATATGTATACATATACAATAATGGCCTCTAGAGCATACATATCCAACACCCTTCCCATGATGGAAGAAACGACTGCTTAGAGCCCCGACTCACGGCCCTCGGTCGAGGAAGTACCCGGCCCAATCCCGGACTGGATG
The DNA here is from genome assembly GCA_030015575.1 of Agapanthus africanus. NCBI lineage: Eukaryota > Viridiplantae > Streptophyta > Magnoliopsida > Asparagales > Amaryllidaceae > Agapanthus > Agapanthus africanus. The sequence continues at coordinate 882,643,017 of CM057337.1, forward strand.
CTCTATGTAGATGGATTCTCCACAGAAAAAAGGAAGTGGGGCAGGCCTGATCATCCGAGGCCCGAACGACGTGGAAATAGAGTATTCCCTAAAGCTTGGTTTTAAGGCATCAAACAACGCCGCGGAATACGAGGCCTTATTGGCAGGACTATGAATCGCCTCCGGAGTGGGGCTGAAGACCATCCGAATACGTAGCGACTCTGCGCTAGTCATCGGCCAAGTAACCGGCCATTTTGAAGCCTGAGAACCGCTTATGATAAAATACCCGGCGAAGGTAAAAAGGCCTCGGAAGAACTTCAACGAAGTCCAAGTGGAGCAAATTCCTAGAAATCTGAACGCCAAGGCGGATGTGCTGAGCAAACTCGCTTCCTCCTATTCGGCCAATTATAAGAGAAATATCCTCTTTGAAGACCCAGCATCGAAGATGGGAGACGACACTCCAAATCTACTCGACCCAAGAAGACGCCTCGGACTGGAAAAAGCCTATCGTAGAATATCTAAAAGAAGGGGTCCTTCCAAAGGACTGGGCCAAGGCCCGTCGGCTTCGGGCCAAAGCTCTCCATTTCATATGGAGCAAAAAAAACCTATACAAAAAATCGTATACTCAACCTCTGCTCCGGTGCGTCGATCCCCACGTAGTAGACTACGTCCTTCGGGAGATACACGAAGGGGTTGAAGGGGCACATCAAGGGCCCCACAACCTGGTCTAAAAGACACTACTCCAGCGGTACTATTGGCCGGGAATACATCAAGATGTCGAGAAACTGGTCAGAAGATGCAAAAACTACCAACTTTTCGGCAGCATTCATCGCCTCCCCACCACCAAACTAACGCCGCTAAGTTCCCCATGGCCATTTGCACAGTGGGGGATGGATATGGTAAGTCAGCTCCCTACCGACACGGGTGGACATAAGTACATTCTTGTTGCGATAGATTACTTCACAAAGTGGATCGAGGCCATGCCCATCAGGAAACTAGACGCCACCTCTACGATGAAGTTCCTGCAGAGCAATATAATCTCCCAATTCAGAATCCCGAGGTACATCATCACCGACTACGGGGCCAACTTCGAGAATGACAAAGTCAAGGAGTTTTGCAGCGACTACCACATATTGATGAAGTTTTCCGCAGTAGCGCACCCCCAATCCAACGGGCAAGCCGAAGTAGCAAATCGGAGCGTCATTCTCGGGCTCCGGGCTCGCCTGGAAGGGAGGCAAGGCGGCTGGGTCGAGGAACTGCCTCGTGTGCTCTGGGCACTATGGACATCAAGGAAAACGCCAACGGGAGAAACCCTGTTCAACCTCTGCTACAGTACCGAAGCAATGGTCACCGCAGAAATTGGATTGCCCAGATATGGGTCGAACACTTTGACGATGAAGCTAACACCTTAGCACTGCGAAGCAACTTGAATATCTTGTTAGAAAAACGAGACCGAGCGCAAATCAGAGCGGTCGCCTATCAGCAGCAAACCGCCCGCTACTACAACGTCCGAGTTAAGCATCGAACTTTTAAAACAGGAGACCTGGTCCTACAGAGAAACGAGTTCGTAGACCAAGAGAGTCTACATAAGTTCTCCCCGAAGTGGGATGGTCCATTTCTCATAACAGAAGCATTTTCCGGTGGAGCCTACCGCCTCCAGGACTCCGGAAGGTGTAATTTTCCCCGGCCATATAACGCCAAAAAGCTTAAGTTGTATAGATAGACATGTACCCTATTTTGAATAATGCAATTCCTTTCCACGTTGACTAGGTTTTCCAAACTAAGTCCTCTCACAGAATGGACTTCTGCACCACCCCGGGGCTCGAGCCCTTCATTACTTTCCTCGGCCCCAAGCTTGGGGTCGGAGGAGGCCAAAAAAAAGTATGGAAAGGAAGAAAGTGACAATACACCATAACAAATTTATTTATTCAGAGGTATTATAGGCTCCCCAGCCTTACAACTATTACAACAAAGGAGGACGAGAATTAAGATAACATTGGCGATGATATTCGGAAGAATGCTCCTCCAGCCGAACCCAAGAAGCCTCCACCTGCTCCCTCTGAAGGTACCCATGGATCCTAAAAGCCACGGACTCACCGAGGTTCCCATCCGCCGAGCAAGATGCGACGACCAACCTTTGCTGAAAACAATCAAGAAGAAAGTCCACCGAGCGGTCCCACCTGCTCTTCGAGATCAGACCAAACTCATGGACTGTATACGTTTTATCAAATGCCTCGTCCATTAACTGCGGAGATAGGGTGTGTAGGGTGTTTTTCGTCACCCCATTGAGATGGGAATACACGTCGCTTGTCAGGCGCATTATAGATTCCTCCTGTTTAGGGTAGGCTGGGGTTTATTGATTGTGGGGATCCGAATCTCCGGCAGCCGCGGACTAAGCTGCCGTTTGCCTTTGGAGCGAAGGAACTCCTATTGACGGGTCAAACTGGTCATACGAACTCAATGTGCAGTGTGCGTGTGTTGTGTTTTGAGGGGTCTTGGGTATATCGGGGGCCTCGCAGAGTTTATGGGGGTCCCGCTAGAAATTTTTTTCTATCGGGGGAAAGTGTTGTGGAGTATTTATATATAAAAAAAGGGAAATTAGCGTCCAAAGGATGTGTGGGTGCCAGCGCCTCACGTGCCCATCACGCGGATGCTAGGCGCTGGGTGCTGGCACCTCACGTGTTTGGTATGTGGGCGCTGAACGCTAGCGCCTCACGTGCTTGGCATACGGGCACTGGGCGCCGACACCTCACGTGCTTGGCACAACCTCACGTGCTTGGCACACGGGAGCTGGACGCCAGCGGAAAAAAGGGGCTTAGCCTCTATACTGGAAGTTATACTCCCAATTAACTTTTGGAGTTAAATTCCTATAAAAAAAAAGGACAAAAGGGCTTAGCCCCTGCACTGGGAATTGTACTCCCGATTGACTTTTGGAGTTGAACTCCTAAAAAAGAAAGATTTATTATTATTATTATTATATATATATATATATATATATATTGTGGAGTTAAACTCTCAAGAGATTTTCGGAGATGATGAAAGGGCGCCCCTTTCTTCTCCCTTGAGCCCTAGATCTTCTCTTAAGTCTTGGATCTTCCCAAAGTGGAATTTTTGGAGATGAGTTTCCTTCTTCCTCCTCTTTATTGGCTAAATCTTAGAGAAAAGGGGGGTGAGACTTAAAAATCTCCCCTTTTAGAGATTTGATGGAAGATTTGAGTTCCCCTTCAAGGGTTTTATGGTGAAAAACTGTTTCTTTTTGGAAAAAGAAGAGTTAAATTCTTGATTTAATTCAAAAAAGGGGAAGAAAGTGAAAAAGAAGAGTTAAATTCTTGATTTAATTCAAAAAAGGGGAAGAAAGTTTAGAACCTTGAGGAAAGAGAAGAAGGCATAAAAACCCTAACTTTTGAGAGGAATCAATTTTTGTCTTTCATTTCATCATCATGTTGCCTTTTATAGGCTTACAAATTTACATATAACCTTGAGCTTTACAAAAATGGCATTTTGCCCATCTTATGATTCATGTGCTTATTTCTTTTGCACATGAGCCATGGACTTTACAAAAATTTGGTTTTATACCTATTTTTCTTAAATTTATTCATTAAAATTACATCAAAATTATTTATTACATAATTTTCATATTAGCATGGAACAGGCCGGCCGCTTCATGTTTGGGCTTAACTTGGGCATGGGCGCACTTGACCTGGGCTTGGGCTCATTTGGCTTGGGATTGACTTTGATTTTGACTGGGTCAACCGGGGTGTAATTTTTGACCCCAACATGGTGTTGTACAGACCCGGGGAAGACCTCCATATCGCATAAATTAGCACTTGAAGAAGAGGAGATCGTCGAGGAAGTTGGCGCCCGCAGTGGCCCTCCAAGCGGCCTATCATCGCTTCGTATATCTCTTCGAAACGATCAAGATTATAAAAATACACATCGTCCCAAGAAACGATCTCTGTGATGGTGTATACACGACCGGTCATCTTCAAGAGACACACGACTAGGAAGAAGCCAATATGAGAATTCGAATATGAGACCATACCTTCGATATTTATAGCCTCAACAAAAATCTTCCAACGGCCGAGATCCACTCGCGCAACAAAGAAAATCACGGAATATCGCACTTTCCCGATAAATTACTGCCACGTGTCATCCGTGATGGTCACCATCCCCCCTATATGGGTCACGGAAGGTTGAACGACATACCAAAGAAAAACTATTGAATTTAGAAATCCCTCAACAAGAGGCAGCCGAGTAGCTTCCTGCTCGACTCATTCGCTGAGGGCAGCCTCCTGCCCAGTCAAGCCGTGGATCCAAAGCCCTCGACAAGAAGCAACCGAGTAGCTTCCTGCTCGGCTCATCCGCTGAGGGCAGCCTCCTGCCCAGCCAAGCCGCGGATCCAAAACTCTCGACAAGAAGCAACCGAGTAGCTTCCTGCTCGGCTCACCCGCTGAAGGCAACTTCCTACCCAGACAATCCGCGGATCCAAAGCCCTCGATAAGCGGCAACCGAGTAGCTTCCTTCTCGGCTCACCCGCTGAGGGCAGCTTCCTGTCCAAACAATCTGCGGATCCAAAGCCTTCAACAAGAGGCAACCGAGTGGCTTCCTGATCGGCTAATCCGCTGAGGGCAGCCTCCTGCCCAGTCAATCCGCAGGTCCAAAGCCCTCGACAAGAGGCAACCGAGTAGCTTCCTGCTCGGCTCACCCACTGAGGGCAGCTTCCTGCCCAGAAAATCGGCGGATCCAAAGCCCTCGACAAGAGGCAACTGAGTAGCTTCCTTCTCGGCTAATCCGCCGAGGGCAGCCACCTGCCCAGTCAATCCGCGAATCCAAAGCCCTCGACAAGAGACAACCGAGTAGCTTCTTGCTCGGCTCACTCGCTGAGGGCAGCTTCCTGCCCAGTTAATCCGAGGATTCAAAGCCCTCGATAAGAGGCAACCGAGTAGCTTCCTGCTCGGCTCATCCGCAGAGGGCAGCTTGCCCAGTCAATCCGCGGATCCAAAGACCTCATTAAGAGGTGGCCGATTAGTTCCCTGCTTATCTCGCTCAAGACCTATATATAAGGGGAACCGGTCTGTCTACCCTTGGCTATCGCTCGAATCATACTCGAGGCACGATTGCCGCCTCGACTCCGGGGAAAGGAAGGGCACCAGTCTGCTTACCTTTGGCTATTACTCAGTACATACTCGATGCATGATCGCTGCCACGACTCCGGAAAAAGGGTGGACACCGGTTTGTCTATGCTTGGCTTAGCTCTTACGTCGCACTCGCCCAACACCTGCGAAATAAAAACACTTGCAAAATAAAAAGGCTTGCGGGAGAATGGCTTCAGAGCTAAAAATACTTGCGAGATAAAACACTTGCGAAATAAAAAGTCTTGCGGGAGAAAGGCTTCAGAGCTAAAAAAACTTGCGAGATAAAACACTTGCGAGATAAAAAGGCTTGCGGGAGAAAAAGGCTTCGGAGGCAAAAATAGTTACGAGCTAAAAATACTTTATTCACATTTCAAAAATTATATACAAGGTATTATGGGCTCCCCAGCCTTACAAAAAATGATCGAAGGCATACAAAATTGATGACTAAAATTATGTACAAGGTATTATGGGCTCCCCAGCCATACAAAAATGCCCGAAGGCGTACAAAGTTGATAACTAAAAGCAGAGATAGCTCGGGTCTCCTACTCGACCGGTCCTTCCCTTGGCTCGGCGCTTCCATCGGGGGCTAGGGGATACCTCGGCATTTCCATCGGGACCTCCGGCTCGGCATCCATGACCGCCACAACCTGCTCTCTACCCGGTTCGACACCTTTACCCTATGGCGCTTCATCAGGTAGGGGATACCTAGGGCGAAGCTCTCGATCGTCGAACCCGGGCATGGCTTCCTTAACGGTGTCGAGGGCGTTGTGCCACCCAACAGCCACGGAATCGGCAAGGTCAAGGTAGAACTGGTTGGAAGTCTTATACTCTTCCACAGCCTTTTCTGCTCTCCCCTCCGCAAACTTCACCGCCTCGCAGGTTGCCCAAGCATCCCGCTTGAACGAGTCTATCTGCCTCTTCATGGCATCAAAGAGCATGTTGACCTCCCCAATCTAGATCTGGATAGCCCGGTTGGATTCGGTCAGGAGCCGATGGGACTCCTTCAGTTTGGTGAATGTCAAACCCTCCGTGACCAGCCTAGAGTCAAGGAAGGTCGCCTTCTCCTCCGCTTTTTTTTGCCGGGCAAGGAGCTCCTCCTCCCGCGAGGAAGATTCGCCCGTCTTTTTCATGGCCAGAGCCACTTCCTCAGACTCCATTGCAGCAAGGAGGGCGCAGTGCTGGAGGACCTGAGGAAAACGGGAACCATGTTAAAAAGCTAAAAATCGAGTTAAAAAACACTTGAGAAACTCTTGGAAAAAGCTACCGACCTGAACAGCCTCTTGAGCTATCGCGGCCACTTGGGCCTTCATCGTACCTCGGGAATCTTGGCCCCCGCCTCCTTCTCCATGTCCGCCAGCAAACTGTCGGCCACAGAGAGCCCCGAGGGTATCTCGATGCAGAACTCACCTTCCTGCACCTGGATCCCGGTCGAAGGCGGCCGAGAAACCACCCTCTTCTGCCTCTTCAGGGCGATTTGGGTGCAGACGGCGGACGCCGCATCCCGCGCATGCTTGTGACCTCCCCCACGGCGTTCCTCCTGAACTGAGGACGCTGCAGAAGCCTTGGCAGGAGGAGCTTGCTGAGGATCCGTGCTTGGAGCTGGCCGAGTCGAGCTGGAGCCACCGCTCTTCCTCCCCTGGGCCTTGGCGGCCATGGCAGCCATAATTTTCTAACGATCCATAGGCTCTACGAGGAACACATAGGGGAAAAGATCAGCAATGAAATATTAAAGAAGTCTAGATAGATCAACGAAGGCCCCGACTTACCTACAAAGCACGCGGGACTGAGCCCAGCCCAACTCAGAGCCTGCTCGGAAAGCAGGACATCAGCCCGCTGGATCGGTTCCCACTGCAACATCATCCTTGCCTCAGGGGTGTTCGATTGCCTAATCCTAGGACAATCGGCCCTATGCCACTGGACGGGCACCGACCAATTATCACCTTCCAGTGGCCTGACGAAGACGAGCTTTTCCTTCCATTCATGGATGGAGAATGGACACCCAGCCGCCCTACCCTTATATTTTTTTAACGAAAGATACACCCAGCTCAGTTCTTCCTTACTGGTAGTGGGGTGGTTTTTATAACAAAGGAAGAAAAGAAGGATCCTCAAATCAAAGGGGATCTGATCAATTTTCAGCCGGACTAGAAATCCGAGGAGGATTCTCCACGAATTCTACGCTAGTTGGTCCGGAGCAAGGTGGAAACAATGGAGCACGGCGCAAACTTCAGGCGGGAAGGGCAGACGTATCCCTGCCCGGAATGCTTTCAGGTACAGAGCAATCTCTTTACCATGTACTTGGTCTGCCCGTTCACCCTCCCTCGCCAAATGAAGTGAATAGCCGGAGGGGATATGAAATCAAACCCGGATGTCAGAAAGCTCATCCAGATGGTTCAAGACCGAGGGCGCATCGCGGATGTTCCCGATGCGCACCTTGGGGGCCCTTGCCCCCCCCCCCCCGACGACGCGAAACAAGGTCGACACCCCCCTCAAAAGATGAAGAAGAAGAGAAGGGACTCTCTCGACTATCGGAAGCTGAGGAGGAGGAAGACCCACTGGATTCGACTTCAGAAACTGAAGCCTCATCGTCCGACTAGATCCCTACTACGTTAACAGATATTTAGGAAGAAGATATTTAACCTGATTCAAGGAAGGACTCGCCGAGGAAAATTTTGGTTGAAGTTCCGACCTAAGCAGAGGGGCGCTGATCAATCTTCAGGCAATAAGAGTCGACTAAGGCAAAGTGTCCGCCATATGAAAGCCCCTCCTATTTATACATTCCACGAGAAGGCATCCAATGGCCCAAATCGGTTCCCGCCAAAACGAAGCGTCGCGCCTAATAGATATCGGGATTCTACATGGTGACCGTCTATTAGGCACGTCTCCTCATGGCAGGATTTGGTGACAGTTCCTCACGACCCCACCACCCAGCGGCGGACGCGTGGCACGTAATCCAACCGACGGGTGAACGAAACAACGCCCCCTCTTTAAAAGCGCAATCATTTTGCTGATCCGCTGACGTTACCAAAGATACGCGCGGGAACTGAGGCGCTTCGTAAACCGCCACGTGGATCCAGCGACCCAAGAGAAGCTGCCACCAAACGTCATGCCGACGTTGGGCAGCTCATCACAGGGAAATTTTTGGCTGAATCATGAAAAGCCGGGTTTACCATGATCGATCCTGACCTATAAATAGATTAGGATGATAGTGCGGGTCGATAATAAGGCTCATGAATGGGAACACCCTAGATCGCAACATGTGGGAGATGACGTGTCGTCAACACATAACCTCTAGACCCATAGGGGCTACGACGGGGAATCGGTGTGACATATTACGAGTCTTCCTCGGGACCCCGTGACGAGGTGGTACCCGACCTTTCGGAAAATCCTCCCCGGAGTACCCCCCATATATGCCCAGACAGCCGATACTCCTCGACCTCCTCGCTTGACTCCGAGCTATCTACCGAGCTGAGACTCCTCGGCCTCCCTGTCAAACCCGGAGCACGGAGCCCAAGCGCCCCCATAATGGCTCTGTGTATCTCACCAGAGCGAGATTTCTGCCGCTCCACATCCTGCATCCCGCGCTGGCACGTTTCTCCGTTAACAAGCGTATCTCGCTATTAATGGGCATATACCACCATTAACGCGAACGTGTGTAACAACCCTAAACTTTCTGTATAACTTTCTGTACAAATTTTTTTCAAAAATACAGAAAGTGGTACTTTTGCCTGAGCACAAGTTATAAATTTGATTTGCTTTTTAATAGCAAGAAGGAGCTTGTAGTTCATTGGTAAGACCTTGCACTGCTGAACCAAAATACCAGAGTTCAAATCTCATCACCCACATTATTTTTTAATTTGTTTTCTTTTGAATTTTTAGAAGCCCAAGAGCCTACACGTGCATAACTCGTAAAAACCAAAAGTCACACATAAGACAAACTGACCCAGGAGCTACACCAACCGACAGTGGACACATGGTGACGAGCCCCGGCCCGACTCGGCCGACTCGGCCGGCGAGGCCCGGTTGACTCGGTCAAATCCCCGAGTCTCCTTCACGACTTCTCTGTCTTTTGGCCTTCTTAAAACCCCTGTACACTTTAAATTTTCTTCACATTAACAGAGCTTTTTAAAACCCCATTAAACCATATTTTTAATACAATTTTTAAGACATTTTCAATACAACTTTTCACCTACCCTAACCCTAGTTTTACCTTATAAATATCATCCCTAAACACACACCCCTCACTCACAAATTCTGTCCAAACTCTCAAGAAAATCCCTAGAACTTTCGTGTACAAGTGGAGTTAGCGAAGGGCGAAACTCCGGCGAACTTCCGACGGCGATACGAGGAGTTTCCGGCGACGAAACGACGCACCGGCGCCTCCTACTGCTTCCTCTCCCTCTTCTCTTGACTCTAAACCCTTAAGACCCACCTCTCTCTTCTCTAATCTATTCTTAAAACTTATTTTACTAAAACCCGACGGAAGCGGAGTTAAATCCGACTTCCGATTCGGTTTTCTTTATAAAGTTTAATTTTCCTTAACACAACCATATTAAACTCTTACATCTTGACTATTAATCATTAACAAAACATGTTGAACAAGTTTCATAGCAAAATATTTCATATTGCAATTTTTATCGTACTTTTTCAGTAAAATACCATGTAGTTTAGTTTTGACATTAAGCATCATATTTCATTGCTATACCTTTAAATAGATTACGAGGTAATGACATATCTCTTCACAACACTCATATGCAATATAGCACAATACCTTTTGGGAATAGAATACGGGAATACGAATTTACGCTTAAATACCTTTAACTTATAAAAACCATTTTCTACAAGATTACGTATTTTAAAAAAAATCTTTGTAAAGCACCGCTACAATCCATTTGGGGAACCCGTTCAGGATGGAGTGAATTATCGCACCTTCTCGGGCTTAGTAGTGCGAGATGCAGACCTCCGCAAGGAGCATTCGGTCTCGAAAGATTTAAAAATACAAATATCTTAAGAAAATGAGATTTCTAGAAAATAATAAATTAAAAATTATTTTATATAAATATATATATATATATGTATGTATGTATCATCAAAATATTTATTATAAATATTCCAAATTTTCTAAATCAAAAGAAATCATTTTACATGAAAATACCATGCAATTCCATACAAATTCAATACTTTACAATTAAATACCATGTATTATGAAAAATAGGTTTTATTCACAAGAAATGTCACATATATAAAATTTACATCTATGAAAACTCTAATGACGATAATAAAATAGTTGAGGTGTATTTTGAAAACTATACAAAATTATTTTTACATAAAACACCCTCAAGTTTTATAAATTACAATAAGAACCCTAGTAAATATAGGTTTAAGCGAGACCAGTCTCTTGAGCCTCAGGAAGCCGGAGATATGGGTGCTTGCCTATTTAAGGTAGACAATTTAACAAACGGTGTTATCAACACGGTAATCGTCTTTGAAAAAACACAAATCCTGCCGTCTATGTACAGCGGTTATCGATAACATCAAAACCTAATTCAGGATTTCAATTTCTTTTCTAATTGTTTGACTCAGACTGAATCTCATTATAAATAATCTGACTTGAATATAATTCAAATACAATTTACAATACTACAATTCAATATGAATTCATGAATCCATATATTCAATCTGTTCAATCTATCAATTTATACAACTTGACTGAACCGAACCATGGATATGCATCCATCTACATGATTCATACATCTACATGATTCTCCAGTTACATCCATTTACTGATATCATGGTTTCGGCAAGTCATCCATCTGTACAATCTATAATACAAGACATTACAATTTCAATACAATACAAACAATACAATCAAGACATCACGGGGTTTAAGGGGTAGATTGGTACGGAAGGTGTTAGAAGTGGCACGAGACTGCAAGATTTAAGACACCTAATCTGAATTCAATTGCCGTTGTTCCGAGTTGTATAACGGAACCTTATACTCTATATTCTGTTGCTTTAGTCTCTGGCATACTGAGACTCCTCTCGTATACACTGGGCTCTTCTGTACCAAACTACAAACAACAGCGTTAACACTAAATGTAACACTACATCAATATAATATAACTTTAAAAGCTACACACACACACTCTCTCTCTGTCTATTCTACTTTTCCATTATCTTTGGAACTTACCGAGTGATTGTTCGCTGACGACATTCCTTCTCTTTCTTCTTTGGAATGTTGTCAGGTGATCTGGACCTTCAGGTGATCGAGCCCACCAGTGAAGACTTGGACCAGCTAACCTACGACCCTGAGCTTTAGATTCATTGTACACATTTACTTTCAGTACTTTTCATTTCTGTTATGCCACTGTTTAATCATCACTTTATCCCATGTATTTACTTTTCCATGTATTGTAAAAAAGAATGTGAATAAATAAAGTTGCTGTTCAATTATATCTTTTGTCTCTTATGCATTTTTATTTATATTGCTTAGATACGCTTAGCGTATTTATTTCAGAGTAAATACGTAGCGGCCAGTCGCGTCCTCTGCCCGTACACTGAGAAGCGGGGCGTGACAACGTGCCATAAGGGCATAACGGACGGCGGAAATCTCACGCCGGATCGCTCCCACACGACCGCTATATAAACCCTCTCTTCCAAACGATTGAGGTAAGTCAAATCGATTCCAATACGTCACTACCCTGCCTTTATACTTCGGTACTTATTTGATCGTCGGAGAGTCTTACGGTGCTCACCCACTCCGGGACTTTCTTTGCAGGGAGCTTGGCGTCAACAACCCATTGAGATCCGCACGTCCAATTTCAACTCCCAATCTTAACCGTTCAAGAACGCTTACAGTAGAATCGACGGAGGACAACATCTAAGGAAGATTTCCATCTCCATCACTCACATAGGTGGGATCCACTGTCTTCATCTCTCTTTTCTTCTTTGTTGCTTAAGATTGTTTAAAAAAACGTTGCTTTGGAAGATTCATCTAAGATATTTTGGTAGATAAAAGGGGACTTTATATTCTGTATTTCGAATTTGGTATCCTGCAGTTTAGTTTGGAAAGAATCTGAGTTTCGGTTGAGAAATGGAGAGGGGTTATGCCATTTTAATGAAAATACTAACGACACAAGACTATTGGGCTAGAAATGAAAGTAACACGGTTCCTAGCTAAACCACATTACTGTTTTGGTGATTTTTTTAATTATAATGAATAAGTTAAGATATAAATGAAAATAGGCTAATAATTAAAATAAATCACTTGATGATAAAAGGAGAAAACATCCTAATTATTGAATTTTGTCGTATTATACTGCAAAACAGCAGCGTACGTGCACAACATGTGTGCCTAAACAATTGCTCTGAAATAATGATGACTCGTTTGGCAACATTTTTTGACACCAACCATAACGCATGCAGACAAAAATGGCTGACCAATAACAATAGAAACACAAAAGGCCTGCTAACGACAGACTGGCACTTCAATGTTTTTGCATGCCAATAACACATAACATCATTCTCTCCAGTACACGACAAACCAACGGATATCCAACATCTTACTTTTTTGCATGCCATATTAGGAAGGTCACGGCTGCTTTCTACATTTGCATATATACAACCATTGACGGACAATGGCATGGGAATCACATTTTATTAAAAATTAAATCAATTTCTTTTCTTACTCTTTTCTAATCCATTAGCCTTCTAAATAATAAGAAGAAAAATATATCCTCTAATTTTTTTGCTATTAACCAAAATAAATCACTTGGTAGAAAGAACAAGTTTTGGAGGGGGGGCTGACACAACCAGTCCTTATGTGAGCATGGAGAGATTTTGAGCCAGGTGTTACTCCCCTCACACTTACCAACCCTACCCAAGTTTGGACTCTAGTAAAAGACTTATTAAAAACCACAACCCCTCGGCCCCCCAATTAAACCCTCAAACTTTAAACCTCAAGAGGACCCCACACACAAAGAACCAAAACAAAGGTAAACAACACAAAGAATTAATTAACTCTCCCCCGCTTCCCCCCTCTATAAATAACTAAATTTCTCCCCATTGGTAAACCACCACCATTGAGAGTTGTAGGCAACCCAAGCAAAGAAAAAGAGAAAACAACAACAACAACAACAATGGTGTCTTCCTCTGAGTTCCATTTCGTTAGCCAAACACATATTGATTTCCTCTCCTCCTCCTCCAGCAACAACAAAATGGAGAGGCTTTCCCCTCCTTCATCTTGCAATGCCAAGCTCATCAACAAGAGGCTTAAGCCAAGGGTTAGCCGAGGCCGAAGAGCTCAAAACCAAGATGAGTCTCAGCCTAAGAGAAGCTCAATCTATAGAGGAGTCACCAAGTATATTTCTTTTTTCTTCCATTTTCGTTGTATCTATTTTTTTTTTTTTATAATAATGATGGTAACTTTTGATGCATGTGGGAAGGCATAGATGGACTGGGAGGTATGAAGCTCACCTCTGGGATAAACACTGCTGGAATCCCGTCCAAAACAAAAAGGGAAGACAAGGTGAAAAAGGATAAACAAACAAATATTGGATTAATGAGTCTGCGATTAACCCAAAATTACGTCTCCCATTTACAGCAGACCCATTTTATCGCAATAATTAAATAAACAGTATATTTTAATCAATACAAACATTTCCTCTTTTTCTGACCTTATTTTTTTGGGGTTGTTGTTCATGTTGGTGATGTGGTGATATTAATGACTTTGCTTTCTGCTGCCTAGTTTATTTGGGTATGTCTCTGCTCCCTAGCCTAGCCTTGTTCTGGTAAAGCTTATAAGACCCATGTGGTTTTCATTTCCCAAAGTTTAACCAACCGCTACATAATTTTAACCTAGATTTTTTGTTTCAAAATTTACGCTTTTATCTTTTATATATAATGTGAGATCTAATTTGAGTTGATGATTTGATGATTCAGGAGCATATGATGATGAAAAGGCTGCTGCTCACACTTATGATTTAGCTGCTTTGAAGTACTGGGGGACCGAAACTATTCTGAATTTCCCTGTAAGCCTTAAACTAACTTTTCCATTTGTTTTTCGCCGCAAAATTCGGAAGTATTTTGGACGAAAAGTTCCATAAAAATTCTAGAAAATCGTATCGAAATGTGGCATTTGTTTATATAATTGATTTGAATGTCTGCAGGTAAGTACATACGCGAATGAGTATCAAGAGATGCAGAACTTGTCGAAGGAGGAGTATCTGGCCAGCCTGCGTCGTAGAAGCAGTGGATTCTCGAGAGGGGCTTCTAAGTATCGCGGGGTGGCCAAGTATAATTTTTCCTTCTATTTTTTCCATTCAAAATGCTTAAAAATTCAAGATCATCCATTTTCTAGAATCCAGGCATCTAACCATTCTTACTATAATTTTCTAAAGAGAGAGAAAATTGTCTTATCGAACTATATGATTCAAAATACTCTTTACTATCGAAAGCGAATATAATTGTTATAAATCTGCAGACACCACCACAACGGACGTTGGGAGGCGAGGATTGGGCGTGTTTACGGCAACAAGTACCTCTATTTGGGAACATTTGGTATGATGTTTTTTTTTCTAAATTTAGTTTTGTCATTATCAAGTTTTTTTCCTCTTCTATTGGTTCCAAAAGCATTAATTTCAAAATTTTAAATCTTATTTGCATTTTAGCAAGAGGCTGCCACCCTAATTACCGGTAATGAACAGAGTTTATTGGCTGTTTGTCCGTTCCGTTTCTAAAAGGGGCACGTGACCAGTGTGATCTAGTCCTTTTGTTAGGCCCACGTGGATGCCACCACACATGTGTGCTTTGCACGTGAGCTTATTCATAGAGAAATACTTTATCTACCCATTTTGAATGCCTATCCGCATGTGCATACACAAGAGAGAAAAAAATGAGGTTCAGATAATCTTGACATTAGTGCTAGGCAAAAGGCTCGTGGTATTTTTCTCTTGGATAATTAAATACAAGATATTTTTTCCTTTTTCTAACAGTATCCAAAACAATACACAAAAAAAATCAAATCCTAATCTTTTCCGTTCCAAATTGATTTTCAGATACACAAGAGGATGCGGCAACAGCCTACGACCTCGCAGCACTAGAATATCGAGGCCCCAACGCTGTCACCAACTTTGAAATCAGCCGCTACATCAAACGCCAGCCCCAAAATCAAACCCCACAACACCCTCAGCTCTTCAATCACCAGCCCCAAAGCCACACCCAGCAACACCCTCAACTCTTCAATCACCTGCTGGTTCAACAAACCGAGCCTCAGCACGAACTCGCGCCTTTGCCTGAAATAAATGAACAGCCTATCATAACTCAAGGATTCGAATCTCAGATCGTCGCGGACCCCATCGTCTTCGAAAACTACAATGAGCCGAACTGGAACATGTGCCCAGCAACATGCTTCAATGAGTACACCAACATCGAGATCAACCGTGCTAATGATCTTTACAATTTCCTCCGAAATGATGGATTCACGGACGATGTAGAGAATATATTTGATGGGTGTGGGGCTTTTGGATGTGATGTGAGCGTCAATGCCGCAACCGCTGGTTCTGCATCTGCTTCTGCTATTGATTACGGTGACGGCGGCATCCTGAATAATCCGGAGACGGTCGACGGTGTTTTTGGAGAGGTGGGTGAGGGAGTTGCCGATGGTGGTGTTCCTGAAGTGAATTCTGGTTCTTACCCCTTTGCTATCAGTATCTATTCTTGAAACAATTCGTATCTTTGAAGGAGGTTGTAGTTTTTGTGTTGGTTGTGTTTGTTTTTTGTTTTGAGTTTTAGGGTTTTAGAAAAGAAAAAGGTAGGAAAGGGCTTGTAAAGGCTAAAGACAACAAAGAGGCCTTGTCTTTGGTTTTTTGGTATCTTAATGGTTAAGCTTTTATAGTTGGTTGAATAGAGACTAAAATGTTGTGTTTGGGAACCTTTGAGATCTAAAGTTTGATTAGCAAAATAAATAGTTTTTTTGGGCACTAGCCTGTAAGCTCACACAACACACATAACAGACCCACACACCTACACAAAAGCACGCGTGGACACCCAGGGGACCACGAATTTGCCCTGAAAGCGTCAAATTGGTGGCCACTTCCCCCGCCGGGGATCGAATCTCTGCACTCTCCCCAGAGAGGGAAGTGCCATACCGACTGAGCTATTGCTCGTTGGTAGCAAAATAAATGGTTGATATGTACTTGTGTAGTGCTGACATCATTTAGGAATTAAGAAACTGGAAATTACACATGCATGAATGTTACCTTCAGAAATTAGAATCATTCTTTTTCCATCAGATTTTCCAAATTACCTGATTGACTCTGCTCTCCAGCATAATGTGTATGGTATCTGAGACAAGAATAAATATAGCATTATAATGATTGAACACACTTGTAATTTAAAAATATTTGATTAAATATTTCTACAGTGGTAATTGAAAGTAATTCAAAAGGAAAAATTAGTTTCCCAGAAAAGAATGAACCCAGGCTTCAAAAGAGTACAATGATAATAGACATAAAAAAAAACATATCGATGTGCTATGCCAACATATAGGCATTGTCTATATTTTGCAAAATAAGATGGAAAAAGATTTCAGCAATAATAGAAAGTCTTTTTCAACAACCCTGTAAATGGCTACTCTAGGCGAAAATTCTTATTTGACGAATTTCCCCTAGTTAACTTTTTCCCTCTTTTTTCCTTTTTTAATGAAAAGATTCCCCCCTAGCTTGTCTGCAGAAATGAGAGGTCATGCCAAGGTTTATACTCGACTCCCTGTCTATGCTAGCTATTCGAACCAGACACAGGAACAATTTGAAGCTTTCATTGGGTGCCAATAGACATTAACCATCAATTCATACAATTATGTGTGTGCCTGCGTGCACGCATGTGTTTGTGCGTGCCAACACTCGCCTCGTCTTATTTACTATATACGAAAGAAGGATGTCCCATGTCTCGCTTTTCTTCTCACTGAAAAAATGCAATCATTTTCTCTTTTTATATTGTCGCGGCTCATCCTATGTAACTTGCTATCAATTTTCTCTTATTTGAAGTGGAATGGGTTTTCTTAGGGCATGTTTGCTTCTATTTAAGCTATTCGGTCAGTGGGGGTGTCGGGGCTTTGAACACCTTGTTCTGAAAGAAAAAGACCTTTCGACCTAAGCTTTGGCAAAGGCTGTGATCAGAGGACGAGCTCCTGGATAACTTCTATAGTACTAGACTATGGACACTGACGGATCATCCTAAGCCATAATGCTGTTACCATACTTTTGAGCCGGCTCTCGGAAGAGTTACCCAGTTTCGTCGGTGACTCACTAGGAGTCCTTTTCAGATCCAAAAGCTTAGTCTAAAGATAAAGTAGGAAAGACACCCTCTCTTAAGCTACCAACCAACTCGATCCCACGGAGGTGAGACAGTCAAACGCTATAAACGCTCAGATACGAAAGGGTTCAAAGTAGGAAAGGGCTTGTAAAGACAACAGAGAGAGGCGTTTGATTTGGTTTTTAAGTTTATTTAATGGTTAAGTTTTTTACAATTGGTTTAATGGAATAAAATGTTGTGTTTGAGAATTCTTGGGATCTATAAATGACATAAATGGTGATGAGCAGAAAGGTGGCATGCAATTTCCTAAATGATATCAAGCATGCAAAAATTCATAAACTGAGAACTACATCTACAAGGTGTAAAGGTTTCCATCAAAATTTAGAAGCATTCTTCTTTTTCTTTTCCTGTCGACTTTTCCAAATTACAAATTACAACTAGCCACCGATAAGATTGACACCATTCCTTTTCATAATGTGCTTGTGCACAGATGTGTAATACCTGGGACAAGAATAGAGATGGCATATTTGTGACTGTAGTTACTTCGACTTCAAATAATTGTATCGAAGTTTCTTTTGCGTTCAGCATGATGCAAGTCATTCAAGCAATTGCAGCCTAAAACTTAATGGAGAACAAAAAGAGGTTCAAAAGGAAAGGAATGAGCTGAGACTCAACAAGGAACAAATCAATAATGACTGAAAGAAAAGTATATCAATGTGGTAAGCTAAAAGCATCACATAATCTTAAAGATAGTAGGAAGAGTCGAACTCTTTTGAAACAACACAATGCTTCATAATTCATGTTAATTGAAAACCAGTGAACTATTAATTCCCCGATAAACCTGTAAATGGCTACTCATGTCAAAAATTCCAACTCATAGATTTGCCCTAGCTTATCTGCATTGATGAGATAGGATATTAAGGTTGCCATCGACAGACCATTATCTGCTATAACTTGAAACTAGACACCAGCGAACTATTTTCTTGTCAAAACCAAGTAGTGTTCCTTGTGCCTACACAGAATCACAAGTGTGCGCGCGTGCACATGACTGCATGTGAACCAATGCTCATATGAACTCTTATTTGCCATCGTAAAGAACTATATATGCAAATTAGCTGATATATAAGGTGGCCAGTAATAAATCTTCAGTTATTGACATCATTATGTGCCTGCTAAAGTGCTAATGGTTAGCTGCACTTTACACTTACTCAGCATAAAAGCTTTACAATTTGTAAAAGAGAAAACTACACAAAAGTAAGTAAGAAATTTCGGCATGTGTACGAATATTTGATAGAGAAACACAATGACATGATGAATTCATACATGACCAAGAAAATAGCTTTACGACATTGAGTTACTAGCAGAATTTGTGAAATGCACTTAGATCCTGCTATTGACTCTTGATGATGACCAATAAGTTCATTAATCGTAAGAAAAGAATAAGTTGATTTGATATAGTAGACGTCTATTCATGCAAGCTGTATCACAAAAATGGATCCAAATAAATCTTTATATCATGAAGGAATCCATATTTATTCGTTAGAATGGCGCAGCTAAAATTAGTTAACACCTGATCAAAATGATCGTGGAAAACATGTACACATAAATAGACTCCAAATTATAGCACAGAAGAAGGCACTAATGATTCTAGTAAACAACATGGTCCTATACCTTTAATCAAATCAGTAACATAATAGCAAAATGAAAACTTGTAATCGATTATATATGAGGGAAGCTTACTATGTAAAATGCATTTCTAACCCTGTTTAACTCTGAAAGGAAAAAAAATACCTCATTGAGCAGCCTGATAATCAGGATCACGTAACCAAGCCTCCAAAATAACATAGGTTGGTCCATTGAAGCGGGCTCATAGTAGAGGAACGCCTGGATAATTCAAGTGAAAAGTACTAACAATCTTAAAATAACAGCTTCTCTACATGAGTATAGCTGGTTCTAGAAGGGCAACAGAATTCGGAGCCATAGTTGGTGTCTAGAGTGATTGCAATAAAAATGCCAATAATTTTAAATTTGTTACGAGTAAAGGAACATACAATGATGCATGTCTATGCGAATAATTTAAAATTATGACAAGTAAAGGAACACACATGATACATGGCTATCACTCTTTAAGCGACGCTCATCGCCCATGAACCCCTGCAAATTCCAGGTTTCCCTTGTAAGCCTCAAGCACCTCAGGTATCGTTTTCACATAGCTTGTCACATACCTGTCCAAGAAATCCTTCTCATTTATTGTCAAAAAGCTCACCGTCGAGTTCCAAATCACCAACCCCTTCGAATGCAAAACACTTAGAGCAGAACACCTCGGCACCACTCTCTTCTCAAAACTCATACACAAAAGCACCGGCCTCTTCGCCAAGAACGATGGCCCCCAATTCAATCTCTTTACATAAAAGTCTGTCACTTTCTTAATTTTTTCATCCGAAACCAACATGCAAAAGGGTTGCTTGGCAAATGCAGTGATGACTTCTTCCTCTGACCACCCTAAGCTTTTAAAAACCAACATTTTCTTCTCCCATGTAGAAGGGCCGAATCTCGAAACCGCGGCTACTCCATGGATAAACATCATCGATAAAGGGTTGAACCCCATTTCCTTAATCAATCCAACCGTCACCGAAAATTTCTCAGTCGGGAGCATAACAACTCTAGGATGGTTTGCAACTATTTTATCGATGTTCGATCTCGGGACTCCATAAAATTGCAAAATCTTTACATTGGGCAAGAAATTCTTTTCCAGATTCCCCCGAAGCAAACTCCAGTTTTGCTTCACCGCAGAAGCGAGTTTTCGGTTGTCGCCAATGAAAGAGGTGATCAACTCAAAGTTGGGTTTGAGTCTGTTCTCTAAGCTAGAAGTTAGAATATGAGGAACCGAAGAAACAATGGATGCAAGCTCGGGTTTCGAAAGCCCGACAGATTGAAGGTAGTCAAATTTGGGCTTTAGGGTTTTGTCTACATTGGATTGAAGAAGTGATGGGCATTTTCTGATGAGATTTGTGATCTGGGTATTGGTGAATTCATTGGATTTGAGGAATTGGATCAAAAAGTTAGGGTTTTTACTGGATTTGAGTTGGATTTTTTCGGAGATTGAGAGGGCAGATTGAGGAGAGAGGCCACATGAATTTATCAAAAAGGAGATTGTGAAATTGTTTGAGGTTTGATTGTGGAGAAATCTGAGACGGATTAGATTTGATTCTCTGTTAAGGCGCAAATATTTGATGGGGATTTTAAAGAGAGTAGAAATCATTTCAATAAATTGATAGGGAGTTAAGAAAAGCTTACAGGTTATTGAGATCTAAGAGAAAACGAGCAATGATGTTCTTCAGCCGCAAAGGGTTTCTTTTTAATTTAAACATAAAAAAAAGCTATCAGAATTTTTCGAGTTTTGTTCTTGCTTGGATAAATACTTTTGCCCCCTCAATTTGACATATTGACCAATAGACCCTCTTCAATCAACAAAAGTGGTTTTTAGCCGATGAGATGTCCCCAATGAGGAAATCTTGCATACACAAACAAAAGATATCGAAATATATAAATTTATTTTTTAATACGGAAATATGTGTTTGAATTTATTTTTTTTAAATGTTGGGAAGGAGATGGGGAGAAAGAGATGAATTTAATTTGGAGATAGAACATTGCTTTTGAAGATAGAGAATGCTATTAAAAAAAATCTGATAGAAAAGTTCGCATAGATTGCTTGGGGTGGCATAAACTACGAGAGATTTTCTTGTTTTTTTTAACTTTGTCTAAAAAGGAAAGGACCAAAATTGCAGAAGCTTGGGGTATTTAAGCAGTTGACTGTAAATTTGGTGGGCTCACATACGTCTGAGTTCGCAATAAGAAAAATCGTAAATCATCCTCTCACGGAATATTTGATTTGCAAACAACTGCAATAACCAACAATCTAAGCAACCCTCTATACTGCGACTTTAAATTTCAGACGTTTATGATCACCAACAATCAAGTATACCGCGCCGCCATTACGCTTTTATAACATCTTGCAACATTTCCTTCTTACAACGACAATGGTTACAAACATGAATTATAGAATCTATAATCTTCATGAAAGGAAATAATATTGAGATCCCTAACGATGGAGTTCATTCACCCTGGTTAAGATTTTAAAACCAAGTGGAATCTCATTTTCAAAAATCTAGAGAGCATGAACTTCCAAACTCAAGAATAACAACTAAAGACATGAACTTGCGAACTAAATTAGCACTACAACTAAAAGTTTAGTGCAACAACCTTTGTAACATCTTCATATGCTTCCAGGATGACCTTTGACTCCATGCTAAGCTCCTAGAATTTGAGAGAACAAGCTTGGTGATGATCTCCTTGGCCAAAGAAGACTCCACTTGAAAACTCCAAGCAAAGGCTTTAGTTTCACTTCCTTGAAGCAACTTGATCTTCTAGTTTGCTAGGCTATGGATCAAGTGATGTAGTTTTGTATCACTCATTCTTTTTCTCACTTTCTTTTTCTTTTTCTTGTCTCTTTTTAGAGGAGAGAAAAACCTAGAGAGCTCAAGCTCAGAGAGAGGGAGAGATGAGAAGAAATAATGAAAAGCTTAAAAGAAATGAGTATGAGAGAGTACTCTCATATACCTCCCCCCTCCTCCACTTGTCCATCCAAACCTCTCTTCTCCATTTGTCCATACAAACTA
This sequence comes from Agapanthus africanus, assembly GCA_030015575.1. Taxonomy (NCBI): domain Eukaryota; kingdom Viridiplantae; phylum Streptophyta; class Magnoliopsida; order Asparagales; family Amaryllidaceae; genus Agapanthus; species Agapanthus africanus. The sequence goes on from CM057337.1 coordinate 882,665,119, forward strand.
GGGTGTGTGTGTAAGTGTGTTGTGCTCACTTTATGATGGTCGTAGTGAGGTGGAATGCACGAAAATAAATTTTAATGCAAGCACAACCAACTATATCCCAAAATACATCCATATGCTTAAAACTAGCAAATTAAAGACAATGATTTAACTATTCAGTTAGGGTTACAACTTTTATCGCCGTGTCCTTTGTCTTCGATCCTCTTCTTTAGCTCCTTGAGACTCCTAGATCAAGTTTGTCCGCCGGTCTTCTTTCGCCGAAGATGATCTACCCGAGAGAACCAAGTCCAAGTTTCAACTTCATCAAATAAAGTAACTAAAGATCCTAGGTTGCTAATTTAGGATACTTAGGATGTAGTGTGAATGTTCTAGTATTTTTCCTTCTCTTTTTCTCTTTATTTCTCATCCCATGAGAGGGTAAGAGGAAGAAGATGAAGTAGGAGCCATTGGAGGAGAGAGAAACAAAATGGTGGAATGAATAAAATCCTATTTCATTTCAAGCATACACTTTGTATTTTATTAAAAAGATTTTCACATTTTAAAAATGCAACCATACTTGAATAGTATAAAATAATGAATTAATAATTCATTTATCCATACCCTCCACCATTTCTCCCCTCCACCTTATTTCACAATTTCTATAAAAAGAAAATCCTTGAAATGAGGTGTTCTCCTTCTAGAATTATTCTTGTATGAATACAAGAATACATCCTTGCAAATACATGCCCGTATTCGTATCAAAATACAAATACCCAAGAGATATAAAGATACAATGAACATAATACTAGAATATACATATCGAAATATATATATATATATATATATTTATTTATGTAAATTATTAAATCAAAACTTGATTTAATAATCCGGCTTAGTTCTAAACCGGCTAGTATTATCATCCCTGATTAAAGTCCGTGTAGCTAGTACACATACTTAACCGGAACCCTGCACGTATCAATATATGGCCACTACATCATTTCGCCTAAATGAGAAAAACCCGCTGTGTGGGACTCTAAAGGCTCGTCAATACGCTGGCAGTGAGTTTAACCACAAGTACATCAACGACACTAGCTATACGTAATGGCTATCCAGGTATTGAACGAAACGAAGGCCAACGAGCAAGCTCATCTGTATCTCTACTGAGTATGTCTGTGACAATCTCCATATAGTCCGGTATGTTCGTTTAAAAGTATCGCTTATCTGGTCTAGGGGTGGATAAAATCAGACCCCTAATAACGCGATAAGTCTTGTTGGTGTGAAGCTCATCACACACTGAGAAACTATTTATCCAAATCAGTAAATATCGTTCATCATGGCCAAGAATTTCTGGTGATGACCACCCGTGCTCAGCGCGACATCTACCCATAATACCGGAAGAGACGAATCTCCGACGATCCGCTCACTGCCTCCATGTGGCTCGGGCCTGTACCCAACTAAAATCTGTTTGCACGACTTTTTTGAGCCGTGGTAAGATAGTAATCAAAGCACAGTGGGAACTCACACAAGACAAATGACGATCTCAGGTCGACAGACTAATCCGTACTCATGTCACCTGAGAACTGCTATCTAACAATAGCTATAATACCATCTAGTATATTCCCGGCGAGTCCATCCAGTATACTCTCCTCTAGTGAGCACCTGTATACTATTTTAGGTGACTCAACACCAATGACTTATGAGACCGGTCACCGCCCCTCGTCGGAGTTTCGAAAAATATACACTATTCTACTCTGGAGTATTGATACCCAGTTTCAATACTCTCTCGACTAGGGACATTTAAGATTGTGCTTATGGACCACCAGCCCCACGTACATAATCTCCATTATAATGCTGGTAGTCAAACAATAATTTTATAGGCTTTATTATTATGTATTAGTGACACATAATAACGAGTAAAACGTATATACACAATGATAAAGTCAAACCAGATAGCATACCATCATCTCGAGTAAGACTGTTATACCTGTATAGGTCTTTCTTCAATTATCATAATCGCCTACCTACAATTACAATAATTGCCTTGAGAGCACTATAACCAACAGTATGTACCTTGACCCGTGTGAAGATCACATGCTAAAAAAGAAAGGAAAAAGAAAATAAATATATGTAAATAATAATTACAATTTCCATTTGCACTAAATTGCAAAAGTGAGACAAATAGAAAATGTGACATAATCCTAATAAATACATATATCCAATATATGTATAAATATATTAAATCAATACTTGATTTAATATCCGTCTTTTCAAAAGACCGGCTAGTATTATCAAACGTCTGATTACTGTCAGTGTATCCAATACACCGATTTGATCGGACTCTTGCGCGTACTACCATACGACAACTATATCGTTTCGCCTGAGCCAGGAAACCCTCTGTGTGGGACTCTAAAGACTCGACAATACGCTAGCAGTGAGTTACTGGATCACATCCATAACTCACAAGCACGTTGATAGCACTAGATATACGTAACGACTACCCAGATATCTATCGAAAAGAAGATCGACAAGCAAGCTCGTCCGAACCGCTACTGAGCCTATAAGTGATATCCACCAAACAATCATATCTCTTAGTCTAAGAGTGTCACATACCAGATCTAGGGGGTGGAAATCATTAGACCCCTAATAACCTAATAAGTTGTACCAATGTTAAACTCATGACCAATTATCGAGAAACTATTAATCTAATTAATAAATCTCATCTGTCCAGGCCTCGGTCTTATGGTGATGGCCAACCATACACAGCGCGACATCAACTCCCTATACCGGGAGAGTTGAATCTCTTCTATCACTCACTGCCTCCAAATGCTTCGGGACTGTACCCGACAAAAACCTATTTGTACGACTCTTTAAAACCGTGGTAGGGTAGTAATCTAACTATAGTACTCATGTCATCAGAGAACTGCTTGCTGGATTTTGCTGGCGCCCTGGCCATCTACCGTGGCCAATGCAGAACAAAAACTGGCGTTCAAAAAATTTTGGCGCAAACAAAACCCACCCCAAGATCGAAACTATAAACCATACTAGCTAACTAAAGAGTGCTAAACTACAAGGTTAGAAATACCGAATGAACCAAGTCCTTCGGTCTTATATCACCTTCATTAGCTCCAAGGGGTCGTGGATCGAATTTGGTTGCCGGTCTTCCTCTATTGATGATGATCCACCCGAGGGAAACGAGCAGGCTTCAGCCTAGCCAAGCGAGGTGACGGACACTCCAAGATTACTAGCAATGGAGAGTGGATGTGTAGGAATGTCTCACTATATTTTTGTCTCATACTACATGCTCAAATGAGCAACTCAAGAAGAAGAAGAAGGAGGTGAGGTGTTTCCCCCAATCAGAGCAAAGCTCTGTTGAAATTCAAAATTCAAAATTTTGAAGCAACGCTTCAAATCTCGGGCACAACGCGCCACGTGTCTGGCGCAGACGCATCAGCGCAGCGTCCAAGGCAGCGCACCCAATAAGAGCAAAGCTCTGTTTTAAAAGTTAATTGAAGCAACGCTTCAGTTGCGCAAGCACTGCGCAGCGCGATACGTGTCAGCGCAGATGCGCAGTTGCGCTGCGCGATACGTGTCAGCGCAGATGCACTGCGTTTTGCGCTGCGCGACACGTGTCGCGTGCTGGGGCGTCTGCGCTAAACAGAATTAAATTTCTAAGAAATCTTTCTGTTCTTATTAAAACAAGAAGATTTTCTTCTGTAAAACAGAAGCCCTTAGATCAAAGATCCAACGGTGGGGAAAATTCCCCAAATCACTCAGAGAAATATCTCTTTAACAAATTTAACTAATTTATGGGCACTATAAAAAGAACCCCAGACCTCAATTCAAAGGGATCAACATTTTCTAAGAAAAAAGAGAGAACTCTGAAGAACTCCTCAAGAAAGAACAAAAAAGGTAAAAATCTTTAGAAAAAGAGAAGTCTCTTCTAATAAGATCATTGATCTAAGAACAAGATCAATGAACTTCCCATAATAAATAGTGCTTTGCACTTCTGATGAACCACTGGTTCTTTAAAACAAGGTAAAAACAAAATAAAAGAACAGTGCTTTGCACTTTTATGAACCCTTGGTTCTTTGAGATAAGAAAAAACTTATCTTTTTCTTCTGATCTAAATGAGATCAAGAAATTAAACAGTGCTTTGTACTTCTGATTCTTGAATCTAAAAGATTTTTTAGTGCTTTGCACTTCCAACTTGCGCTGTTGCGCTCCTGGATTGGCGCCACGTGTCAGCAGCGCATGCGCAGCGCATCAGCGCAGCGCACTGCGCTCGCGTGACACGTGTCGTCACTACAAGCGCTTGCGCTCCCTGATTGGCGCAAAGCGTCTGAATAAATGCAATGCATTTCCTAAAGGGCCAGGCCCAAATCAAAAAGACCAAACATGCCTAATTAAATTGATGCTCTGCATCATTTATAAATGGGCAGAGCCCAAACAAAACAATAAGAATGCTATGCATTAAAAAAAAGGGCAGAGCCCAAACAAAGCAGATGCTTTGCATCGTTTATAAATGGGCAGAGCCCAAAACAAATTGATGCTCTGCATCTTTTATGGGTAGAACCCAAATGAAAACGCAATGCAAAAGTAAATAAAATGTTGACCTTTTTTAACTGGACTTAGCCCAATTTTGGCCGTAAGTCCTCAAATTAAATTGACACAGCAAGATCGCTCACTTAAATCAATTTACAACCGGTTCGAGGGTACATCTCCGAACTCCTTCGACACCTATCGTTGTAATCTTTCAACGACGTCAGAGAGGTGACGGGTCCAATGACCATACATGAACATGGACTACGGGGTCCTTAAACTCGTGGACCGAGACGTCCTTAAACTAATATCGGACCGAGATGTTCTTAAACTAATATTGGACCGAAACGTCCTTAAACTAATATTTGTCCCTAAATGGGAATGTTGGACCGAAACGTCCTTAAACTAATATTCGTCCCTAAATGGGAATGTTGGACCGAAACGTCCTTCAACTAATGATGGACCACCACGTCCCTAAACTGGCGATGGACCACCACGTCCCTAAACTGGAAAATGGACCACTACGTCCCTAAACTGGAACAATAGAGCCTCCAAATGCTCTTTTGCCGGATCTAAACGGTCCCGTTTAAGTTGATCTTAGCCCCAAACACGGTTAACGTATCCTTAAACATTCAAATGGACTGTAAAACCCTAAATCAACTTCGGTTCGAGGGTACATCTCTGAACTCCTCTGACACCTATCGTTGTAATCCTTCAACGACGTCAGAGAGACGACGAGTCCCAACGGCCATATATTAAATGGATCACCACGTTAAGTTGATCTTAGTCTTAAATTAGACTAACGTATCCTTAGCAAACGTTTAAGTTGATCTTAGCCTCGATACGGCTAACGTATCCTTAAACTAAAAACACCAAACCCAAATCTAAGTAAATACGGATTTGGACTAATCCACGTCCTACGGGCGACGAAATAAATAGTCTCCGTATACAATCCACGGGCAACCACAAACAAAACAAACACCCACGACACGAAGTGAAATTCTGGAGAAGGAGAAAGTGGCTGCCGCGACGCAGTAGCGTAATTAACTGCAGGGGCTTGCGCCTGCAGGGAAGAGCGTCCCCACAATCAAAAACCCCTCAAGCGAGGGGGAATCTGATGAAGTTTGCTAAATCGGCCGTATCCGTCTAAACCTTCGATACACGGTGCCATAAATCAACTTGGCATTTTCGGAGAGGTGGACGGATAAAACCATATAGCATCTACCCCGAATATCAGGCAAGACGAACCTTCGCGGTCGCGTCTCTGTGTTCGGAGGGGAACAGATTCTGGCACGCCCGGTGGGACCTTTTCCTCTTTCCACTCCACACTTCGTGTGTCGTCTTCGCGAACCAATCGCGGTTTGTCAAATGGTTGCCTTTGGATTTTAAGTTTACTAAGATTTGGTCTCTCACTTGGTGCAGAAGAGAAATCGAGCATCGATGGCCTCAACCTGTTCGAAGTGCTCCAACTGCGGTTGCAGCTCGCGTTCGGCTTCAACTGGGGGCGTAACTTACGGTCCCCAAGCAGCTTCTCTGTTCACCATGCCCGTAGAGCAAATTACTCAAGCCACCACGGGGTTGTTTTTCGGAACTATACTTCCGCCAACAAGCTTTAGCACCCCCGTGCCTGCACAAGAAGCTCATAAGAAGTCGGTCTTCGATCGACTTTCAATTACTGCGGCCCCTCTCAACGGGTCGTCCAATACCAGCGTCTCGGTCTTCTCCAGATTGGACCGAAACTCCTGCGGGCCCGCTAAGAAGCCCAGGAACCATAAAGTTGCTGTCCCAAGAAGGGCAACGGCCACTGCTCCGGAAGTCGTTAAGGCGGCTTCTCCCGTCAAAGAGTCAGTCTTTGCAAGACTGACGATTCCCACTCCTGCTCCTGCTGGTCAGAAGACATCAGTCTTCAATAGGTTGACACCGGCAACCACCCCACACTCAAACAGGGGGCAAAAAGAAACTATCTCAATCTCTGAGCCAATCCCAACGGCTCGTCGTGCTCGACGTCGCCATTGGCAACGAGTGAGGAAGGCAGGGGGCAACTCCCCCTCAGGGCTAACTCCACCTGCTCCAGTGGTGGAAGTCAACGCTGCTGTTCCAACTGGGAACAGCTTTGAACTGCTGAGGAAGGTGCGTAAGAACTCTCCAGCCGCTACCTTGAAAAGATCTCCTCCACCTGCGGAGAGAGTTACGGAAACGAAGCAAGAAAAACCCTCTCAACGGCTATCTTCAAAAATTTATAAAGTTTGGCGGAGGGTTCAAGACTCTGTGATTGACCTCGACCACTCTCGTCACCAGAAAAAGGCGAAGGTGGAAAAGAAAAAGGACCGTCCCATTAAACAGCAGGGGACAGCAGTTGCTAGGATGCCCACTTCAACAGCTCCTTCAACCTCAACGACCCACAAAAGAAGGAGGCCAGAGAAAACTCCCGCGTCAGCGGCAAGAGTTAAAAATGGTGAACCTAAACGCCCCAAGTCAGGGGGCATAACAGTTCATACGGTTTACATGGCATCGGGAAAAGAAGACAGCCGTGCATCCACGGGTCATAGACCGCTTACACGGTCAGTGACCAAGGCTCAGGAGCAGCAACAGAAGCTCCAGGAGATGATGAACGCTATGGCCGCACTTACAGGGCCAAAAGAAAACCCTGAAACATCCTCCGATGAACGTCAGGAACAAGAGACTGACGCCGAGTTCCTTCGCCGAATATTGGAGAAGAAGGACAAAGAGGCTGCTGAACAAGCAGCCAACATACAGCATATGGGCCTCCTCTTCCAAGACATGATAGGAATGATGATACAACAAGATCCCCCAGCTGAAGAGCCCCCGATCGTCCTCGGAGATGATAGGGGAGAGACATCAAATCCTCCGCTAGCTCTGTCAACGGCTAAAGAAGATATAATCTCTAAAACTGACTTGGACGAATATATAGCCCAACAGATACGGGTTCATCATGCGACTGAAGCAGCCGGCCATGTCGTAAAAATGGGGCGGCCATATCCAAGGTGGTACGACCAAATCAAGTACCCGCCGGGTTACACAATTCCCAAGTTTCATGTCTACAAGGGGACGGGCAATCCTCACCAGCATGTTGCCCAGTTCAGGGCCCTCTGCGGCAACACCGGCGGTGACGACAAGCTGTTGCTTCGCCAGTTTGTTGGAAGCTTATCAGATACGGCGTTCGAATGGTACTCTGAGCTCCCGAACGACTCTATTAAAACCTTCGCGGAGATGGAGATGCTGTTTACTCAACGTTTTGCAAGTGCCAGTGAACGTACCCCGATGACGGCACTGATTAACGCCAGGGTAAAACCCGGCGAGACGTGGGTTCATTACGCTATACGATGGCGTAATTTATGGTCGAAGTGCGAGCAGCGCATTGAAGAAGCTCCCGCAGTGGGTATGTTTGTGGGAACCCTCAATCCACAAGCAACCATCTCGCAATTTATGATGTTCTTCAAGCCGACTGCCTTCCAGGCTTTGATTGACAAGCTGGCGCAAATGGATCAAATGGGCCATAAACCTCCTCTTCCAAAGCCGGACTCCTGAAGCGAGAAGGGAAAAGTGAAAGCGATTGTTGTCGCTAATGCTCAGCAACAGCCGAATATCCCAAAGCCGGTTGTGCGTCAAAATAATATGCGCCCGTACATAGACCTTGAGGAGAGACTAGGGCGTCCTTACTCGTTTCCCCGCGATAAAACGAGAAGGTTATTCGAGCTGGCATTACGCAACAGACTCATAAACCTACCAGATCCAAAATGTCCGTTGCAACCAAGTGACGTCAACGAGCCCAACTACTGTCCTTATCATCGAGTACTAGGCCATCCGATCGAAGACTGCTACGTTTTCAAAAATTGGCTTGAAAACCAGTACCGACAGGGCAAGTTCGCGTTATCTGACAAATGGAAGGTGAATCCCCCGCAGCCCCACACCTCTAAGGGGACGAATACGCCGGGGGCAACATGCTCCGTCGTTGAAGAAGCTCCTTGGGAGGTTGTATTATCAGCCAAGACAAAGAGGATGCTAAACGATCTTCAGACATGTCCAGCAATCAAGTGGAAGAACCCATTGGAACCGCAGGTCATTGAAGGGATGTTGAAGCCACGTCCAACTCGAAAGACCGATGGTGGTGACTCAAGCACTCGCAACCAGCCGTCAAAATCCTCGAAGAAGAAGAAAAAGAAATCTAAGAAGCCCGTGAAGCCTGGGGACAAGGGCACAGACTTGCAAAAACAAATTGACGCACTGGAGGAATACAACCAGAGGGCAAGGACTCCCATTACATTCCAAGAGTTCCTCAACCACGTCTTTCAAGAGGAAGATGAGGGAGGTAGTTCGTCGGATGAATTCGAGGAATATGCGGCGAGCTGTCATGTGATTTCTCATTCGTCCATAGACAATGAGGAAACTCCTTGTACTGAAAAGCTGGGGGTAGGTCCTGAATTAAAAATCCTGGAGCCATCGGGTGAAGTGATTGACGCGTTCCTCAATGAGGCGTTCTTAAAAAGCAAAGACGATCGGGAGCGCGAAGCGGTTATATTCGAAAAGGCCAAACGCCAGTGCCTTGACGAAAGAATTGCGATACTCCCGCTGGAATAAAGTACACCCACCGCGGATAAAAGCAAATTCAAGATAAGGAAGAGGTTTGCTAAAGCCGTGTCAATGGGTATAAAGCTACCATCCTCTGAGGAAAGCGTTACTGGTGAAATGGAAAACCACCCCTCCTATTGCTTGTATCATCGGAAGATTTCGCACCCCATTGAAGAGTGCAAAGCTTTCGATAGATGGTGGCAAGGATATGTTGCTCACCGGCAGCAGTTTAAGCGGGAAAAGCGCAAGACTCGCCGAGAACAAAACAGAACGATCAAAGGGCTTAACAGAACTACCGGTGATTGTTGCATGGTTGACGCCGGAGGGTCACAAGTGCTCACATTCGGGAGCGATTCTGATGAAGAGCTGGAGCTTGGCCCTCTCTTCAAAGAGTCCACTTTGGGAAAAGAAGAGGAACCGAAGGTTTGCGAGAATATCCAGCTACGCAATCGGACGCTACCTGAAAAGAATCTCGGACCTTTAAACAAGAAAGACAAAGGGAAAGAGAAGGTCTCTGAGGATATTACCCTAGATGACCAAGTTGCGGAGGAGATAATTGCCAAGAACCCGCCGAAGAGAAATAAGGTAGATTACAAAGTTTTAGCGCATTTGAGGAAGCTACCCTCACAGCTCAGCATCCTTGATGCCCTACTACTATCAAAAGAGGCGAGGGATTCATTGATTAAGGCACTACAAGACCCGGACCAGTTCCAAGCCTTCCTAGCCGAAGAAAAGATGAAGGATGAATTGGAAGAGGTGCATACGGCCGATGTCGCTTTTGGCGATGAAAACCTTCTCCTCGGGACGTGCGAACATAATCGCCCCCTTTATGTCTCGGGATACTACCATGAAATAAAGATAAGTAAAATCTTGGTCGATAATGGATCGTATGTTAATCTACTCAATGTGCGGGTGTTAAAGGAAATTTGCATGAGTGTCCAACACCTCGCCCGAGACAAGATCACCATCTCCGGGTTCGATTCCCAATCATAAAAAACTCTTGGATCTGTGATATTGACGCTACGCTTTGGGTTGCTCGTCACAGATATTAAATTCCATGTCATAGATGCCAAGACATGCTACAATGCTCTGCTCGGCCGACCATGGTTACACGAGTACAATATCATCCCTTCTACACAGCATCAGTGTATGAAATATTGCAGGGATGGCCTTGAGTACACCGTGGCAGGAGAATTAAATCCATTCTCCGTGAATGAAGTTCGCAAGTATGAAGATGCCAAATACTTCTTGCCGAGTTTCGAAGACACAGAAAGGTGTCACAAGCCGGAGAACAAAACCAACGCTACCATCCCTGTCTTCGGCAGTGATACCGAGGAGGAAGAGGATATAATTTATTCGGATCTACCCCAATACACCAAGCCGGGACCATCGGCTCCTACATTGATCTTTGGTAGCGACTCGGAAGATGAGATCCGTGTTGTATTCTCTGCTCGACCTTTAATACGAACGACCGCTGATGAAGAGCAAAGTCTACAAGTCGCCATAGTGCCGCTTAAACACCAGAAAGAACTAGATGCACTTAATATTTACAATGTAGAAGAGCTGCAAACATTCTACATCCCTCCCAGGCGAGAAAGCGAGAAAGCAATTCTGTTCTACCACTCTGAAGAAACCAAGGTGGAAAAAGAAATCTGGCATGGCGCGGATCCCACGCTCGACAGGCTTCAGCCTATCCGTCTTCCCAGATATTATACAGAAGGTTTGAAGAAGCTGCTGAAATGCCAGGGGATATCCTTCAAACAGACCGTTAGAAGGGCCAAATTCTATGACAGGGTCTGGAACGTTCCTGGGACTCAACGCAAACTGCCTAATGGGAGAATGGAAACAAAAGGGCTTGGGTACATCCGGTCAAAGAAACGAGAGCTACTAAACAGCTGTTACGCCATGTATGACTTCGATGAAGAAGCGGATGCTCAATGGGAGGATGCTAATCCTAAGCCAGTAAAAGTTCCAGATGCAAAGGAGCCCAGTCCGTCGTTCGAAGAACAAATGGACAAACTTATAAGGAAAGCTGGTCAAAAAGTCCGAGATGATCACAACCGCGAGACGGCCATCTACGAGAAAGCCAAGACGCAACGCCTTCTCCAACAGGCCGTAAATGATGAAAATGCCGCTCCTTGTCAACCTGTTATAAAGAAGGCTCGGCGCAAAAGCAGAAATAAGTCGAAAGGCCAAAAAGGCGCTCAGCAACAACAAAGCAGGGCTAAGAAGCCACACAAACGGGAGTCGAGCGTTATTGATCTATCCCTCATGAAGAAAATGGGTCGAGCGTACTCGTTTCCTCGGGACAAGACGAAGAAGATACTTGATCTTGCTCTAAAACATCGAATGCTTACATTGCCGGAGTCTAAACACCCCGAACAAGCGGGCGAAGTCTCACACCCGGACTATTGCTCTTATCATCGAGTAATAGGTCATCCTCTTGAAGATTGCTTCACCTTCAAGAATTGGGTCGAAGATCAGTATCAACTTGGCAAGTTCGCTCTGTCCGACAACTGGAGGGTAGCGCTACCACAAAAGCACGAGCCCAAGGCCACGAAAGAAAAACCAGTTCCACATTGGGATTGGAAGCGAATTCGTACTTGTCACGTGATAACGCTATCAAAAGAAGGGCCCGAGAATATAGATAACCTTCCCTGGTGCTTTGAAAGCAGCAATAATGAGGTGATCTCAGAATTTCCGCCAGCTCCGAAAGAACTGGAGGATGGAGTACATACCACTGCAGATAATCTCAAGAAAATTGAGTTGGGGACGGCAAGCGACCTGCGGCCGACGTTTGTCAGCGAGCTACTATCTGAAGAAAGAGTGGCTGCGTTAAAAGACGTCCTTGTACAGCATAAAGATTGCTTCGCATGGAACTATTCCGAGATGCTGGGACTAGATCCAGAAGTTGCTGTACATAAATTGGCGATATCCCCGGACATCAAGCCAGTCAAACAAGCGCCGAGAAGAATGCGGCTCGAACTCAAGATGAGCATCAACGCTGAGGTCAAGAAGCTGATAGACTCTGGCTTTATCCAGGAGGTTCAATACCCTGAATGGATCGCTAACATCGTCCCGGTGATGAAGAAAAATGGGACGGTGCGCATATGCGCGGACTTTCGGGATCTCAATAAAGCTTGCCCGAAGGACGATTTCCCAGTGCCAGTCACCGAACTGATGATAGACAACACGTCCACTCATGAGGTTTTCTCCTTTATGGACGGCTCGTCAGGGTATAATCAGATAAAAATGGACCCCGAAGACCAGAAGCACACCGCCTTCAGGACTCCTCTGGGAATATTCTGTTACAAGGTGATGCCCTTCGGCTTAAAGAACGCCGGTGCCACCTACCAAAGGGCCATGACAAAGATCTTCGATGACCTTATACACGAAATCGTCGAATGCTATATCGACGACCTCGTTGTTAAAAGTAAATCATATAAGGAACATCTCGAGCATCTGAAGATCGTATTTCGATGCCTTCGACAATACAATTTGAAGATGAACCCTCTTAAGTGTGCATTCGGGGTTTCCTCGGGTAAATTCCTGGGATTCATCGTTCGACACCGAGGTATCGAAATAGATCCGTCCAAGATCAAGGCGATTATGGAAATGCCTCCGCCAAGAACTCTTAAACAGCTACGGTCCCTCTAAGGAAAGCTCGCATATATTCGGCGATTTATAGCCAACCTCTCTGGCAAGTTTCGCCCTTATAGTCACCTGATGAAGAAAGGAATTCCATTCATCTGGGACCATAAATGCCAAGGCGCACTGGATGAGATCAAGCAGTACCTGCAGAACCCTCCAGTGTTGGCTGCTCCGGTTAAGGGAAAACCTCTCATTCTTTACACGACCGCCCTCGAAGGTTCTTTAGGTGCATTATGGGCGCAAGAGAATGACCAAGGGAAAGAAAGAGCACTCTACTACTTAAGTCGAGTTCTGCTAGGGGCAGAAAGCAACTACTCCCCTATCGAAAAACACTGCTTGGCGCTGATCTTTGCGATAACAAAGCTCAGGCATTACGCATTAGCACATGAAGTCCGTCTCATATCGAAAGTAGACCCCCTCAAATATCTAATGTCAAAGGCCATATTGACGGGACGACTCGCTAAATGGGTCCTGCTCTTGATGGAGTTCTCGATAACATATCAACCTCTCAAGGCAGTGAAAGGCCAGGCCATCGCCGACTTCCTCGCTGAGCATCCGATACCGGCCGATTCTCCTCTGAATTGCGAATTGCCAGATGAACATGCGTTTGACGCTATCGATGGGAACAATACCCGATGGGAACTCTATTTCGATGGAGTATCTTCCATGAAAAAACGCAAACAAAGTACCCCCATAATCAAATCGGGGGTAGGCCTTATCTTCGTAACTCCACAAGGAGGGATAATGCGCTTCGCTTTCTCCTTAACAGAGCCGAGGACGAACAATGAAGCTGAATATGAAGCCTTGATAGCAGGTCTCGAGATCGCCATCGACATGGGAATTGAAAACCTCTTCATATATGGAGATTCCTAGCTGGTCGTTAGTCAAGTAAACGGCGACTACCAAACATGCAAACCGGAATTGGTAAAATACGGTGAAAAGGTGCAACAACTGCTGACCCAAATTCCCTCCTATACTTTGGAGAACATACCACGCGCGGAAAATAGCAAAGCGGACGCGTTAGCTAAGCTTGCTAAAGAACTGACTGATGAGAACCTCGATGACGTCAGAATCCTGATACAAAGCCGTCGAGTACTCGCCACGGCAGAAATATCTCCGGAATCATCCGAAGAAAAGAGAGCGACTGAGCAGACGACCTTACAAATAAAAGACCGTGAGAAGGCTGAGAATTGGAGGGAAGTCTTTATAGACTACTTTAAGTCCTACCGAATGCCCGAAGATGCGTCCGCAAGACATCAGCTCATGAAACGAGCTCTGTCTTTTGCCTTCGTCAATGATACTCTGTACAAGAGGTCATTCGATTCTCTGTGGCTGAGATGCCTAGGACCTGACGAAGCAGAGAGAGTCGTTCAGGAAGTTCATGATGGAATCTGTGGTTCTCATCAAGCGGGCCCAAAGATGAAGTTGAAAATCAAACGGATGGGCTACTACTAGCCCACGATGATTCAGGATTGCCTCGAATATGCGAAGCAATGTCACTCATGCCAAATTCATGGGCACTTCATCCATCAGCATCCCAATCCACTGCATCCAACGGTGGCTAGCTGGCCTTTCAAAATGTGGGGAACTGACATAGTCGGCCCCATCGAACCAGCATCGTCCAGTGGACATCGTTTCATCCTGGCGACGACTGACTACTTCTCCAAATGGGCAGAAGCAATACCGTTGAGAGAAGTGAAGACGGAGAATATCCTCCATTTCTTCAAGACGCACGTCATATATCGGTTTGGAACTCCGAGACGGATTATCTCCGATAACGGGCCAGCCTACCGAAGCCACAAGATCAGCCGCTTTGCGCAGCAGCATAATATAGACTGGAGATATTCCTCAGTTTATAATCCCCGAGCTAATGTCTAGCCGAAGCCTTCAATAAGACCCTGACAAAAATCATGAAGAAAACGGTGTCCCGAAATAAGAAGGACTGGCACGAAAGACTGCAAGAAGCTCTTTGGGCGTATCGAACCACGTTTAAGACAGCCATGAACACAACGCCATACGCGTTGGTGTTCGGTACGGAAGCAGTACCCCCCTCGAGATAGAGTTACCCTCTCTGTGAGTGGCAGTCCATTACGAGCTGATAAACGAAGAAAATGCTAACCTTCGGCTTGAGGAGCTTGACGCCCTTGAAGAAACCCGGCTCATAGCGCAACAAAATCTGGAAGCTTACAAAGCAAAGATGACGCGCTCATATGAAAGACTGACCCGGCCGAGGACGTTCCGCCAAGGCGAATTCATGCTAGTAGTCAAAAGGCCTATGATCCCTAATCGTGCCAAGCGGGGAAAATTCGAGCTAAACTACGAAGGCCCGTACATCATAGATAAGGTCTACCAGGGTGGGGCCTATCTACTCATGGACATGCACGGCGAAAGGCCTTTCAGGCCAATAAACGGTCATTTCCTAAAGAAATACTACGCCTAATGAGCCACGGCCTAGGTCAATGATAAATGACGACGACTATGTCCGCTCGCTATCTTCCTAAGCTCAAGCTCTATAAGCAGTAGCCAGCCTTCTTAATAGCAGACCGAAACGTCTTTAAACTAATACCGCAACATCCTTAGGCTGACAAAAAAAAAGAAAAAAAAATATATAAAAAAAACGGTATGTCCATAAGCAAAAAGGGCACGGATGAAAACCTGAAAGGGCTCCGTGAGTAAAAACAGCAGGGCTACCATCGAATGTTCGTGAAAACCCGAAAGGGCGTGACCTCGTAAAAAAATATATAAAAATAAAAAGAATAAAAAAAAAACGGTATGTCCATAAGCAAAAAGGGCACGGATGAAAACCCTAAAGGGCTCTGTGAGTAAAAACAGCAGGACTATCGGCGAGTGTTTGTGAAAACCCGAAAGGGCGCAACCTCGTTAAAAGGCACTTATAGGGTCCTTTCGACCTTGTAAGGAGAAACCACCCGCGTGAGATCCTTACGACTCACAAGGGAACAACACACTTAGGGATCCCCACGATCCCTAAGGAGAAAATACACTTGCGAGATCCTCACGACTCGTAAGGAGAACTCTCTTATGGGACCCTTGTAAGTGCACGGCGGCGCCCCGGCCGTCAATCCGACGGCCAAATGCGGAAGCGGTGAAAAACTTTAATTTTGCGGACTTAGCAAACCGGCACCCCCGCGCACTAAACACCCGGATCGAAACCATTAACAAGTCTAAGCTAACTAGAAGATGGGTTAGAGATATACCGACGATCCAAGTCCTCCGGTCTTCTCGTCATGGTCCCGATCTCCTGCGGAAAGGTCCCGTCTCCTCCTCGTCGCCGGAAGTGCACCACATCGCCTACTTCTTTTACGGGCTCCCACCTCAATGCCGAGGCAACTCGGGCACGAAGCCGGCTACTCGACGTGCCCAAGATATGCTGTAGAATATAATGTAGAGGCTTGTGTCTCATTTGGGGTTATCTGAATTGCCTTTTGGTGGAGGGATGAAGACAAGAAGTATATGGAGGAGCTTGGAGAATTTTGGTGCATGAAATGAACAACATTTCCCCACCTCAATTTTTGGACAGCCCCTTCCTCCTCTATGAGGCCGGCCACTCTATGGTGGAAGAAGAAGAGAGAATGAGAGTGTCATATGCAAGATAATGAGAGAGCCATCCAATAATACAATGGAGAGAGAAAAGAAAGCCATCATGCAAAAAGAATCATCACAAAAACAAACCCACACTCAATCACCACCATCATCACCTCCCAAAGTCCAACCATGATGAGAAAAGAAAAGTCAATGATGGTGCACATCATGAAAACCATCATGATGCTACAATAAGCAAAGACCCCCTCCACAAAAGCCTATTTGCAACAATGCAAATAAACCCTCCTCCACCAATCTTCGGCCAATGAACGGAACAAAGGAAATTGGCCGAAACGGAAAGCAAACTGGCAACTCCAGAAAACTGGTCCCGTAATAAATTACGGGAAAACCCCGATACTGTGCATACACACCCGCATTTGTATTCCGACCAAAATACAAAATGCAATGAGACAAAATCTACACTGTACTATACTAGGATCCGGCTTAAACCAAAGCCGGCTAGTAATATCCATTCGATCCTGATCCGTGCAATACCGCACGTATCTGATCGAACCCTGCCATATAACCATACGGCCTATAGTACAGACTGTCTGATCCTGATCCGTGCAATACCGCACGTATCTGATCGGACCGTGCCATATCTCCATACGGCCTCTACAACCTTTCGCCCGAAAGCTGAGTAACTGAATGTGGGGGACTCTAAAGACTCGTCAACACCTTGGTTGTGGATTTAACCACTAGCACGTTAGAGGTATAAGCCAATACGTAACGGGCTACCAGGTACTGACTAAAAGGGATGTCTGTGAGCGAACTCAGCCTGACAACCCTACTGAGCCTGTCAGTGACAATATCCGTGCAGTCCGGTCCGTTCGTCTATGAGTATCGCATGGCGGACCTAGGGGGTTGGTAAAAGTCAGACCCCCAAAAGCGGTACAAGTCGTGTCGGAGTGTAGCCCAGAACACCCTGAGATACTACTGGAATACCTACCAGTAAATCTCCTTGCCTTGGCCAAGGACTTTGTGTAATGGCTCTCCTAGACACAGCACGACCTCACCCCCAATACCGGGAGAGACGAACCCCTGAAGATACGCTCACTGCCTCCATGTGGCTCGGGACTGTACCCAACTAAAACCTGTTTGCACGACTCCTTTGAGCCGTGGTAGGGTAGTAATCAAAGTACAGTAGGAACTCACACGAGACAAATGACGATCCCCAGGTCGATGAACTAACCTGCACACATGTCACCAGGGAACTGCCATCTGACGTCTGGTATATGACCAACTAGCATGTTCCCGGCGAGTCCTGTCCGGTGTACTCATAACCCAATGAGCACCTGTATACATCTTAGGTGATCCAACTGACACCAGTGGCTTGTGAGACCGGCCACCGCCCCTCGTCGGGGTCTCGACTGTATACACTAGTCTACTAATGGAGTATCGATGCCCAGTCTCGAAACTCCCACGACTAGGGACCTTTTAAGGATAAGCTTATAGACCCCCAGCTCCCATTTATATGATCGCCCTCATACTGCTGGTGGTCAAGCAAGAATCCTAGGGGCTCTATC
This sequence comes from Agapanthus africanus, assembly GCA_030015575.1. NCBI lineage: Eukaryota > Viridiplantae > Streptophyta > Magnoliopsida > Asparagales > Amaryllidaceae > Agapanthus > Agapanthus africanus. Next base: position 882,683,001 of record CM057337.1, read on the forward strand.
AACGTGTAATAGCGACGTGTCAGGTCACCTAAAACAGTACACGATGATAAAGGGTAAACCAGATAGCATACTATCATCTCGAGTAAGACTGTCCTACCGGGATAGGTCCTCCCTCAATCATTACAATCACGTACCTGTGACCTAATAATTGACTCTGAGGGCACTATCTCCAACAATCTCCCACTTGCACTCAAGGTTAATTATTGCGACGTCGCATACTCACAGCCCGTGTGATACCGAACACCCAACTCCTCTACTAGTCAGTCTCACAAAGCTCGTTTGCGAAACTTTTGCGTTCGAGGAATAGCCTCAGTGAGTGGATCCGCTTAGTTGTTTCTTTCTATGTCTCTCTATATCTCAAGTTCGCGGAGAAAGCCATCTCCCGAAATGAGCAATACCTGTCTCAGAATATGTCTGGATGTCTGATGGGACCTAGCTCATAAATGAACTCCAAATCCAAACTTCTTAGACTGTATCGTCAACTGAACTTAATCAGTATCCTGCGCGCCATGCCTCCCTCAGTATTGCCTTGGACCATCTGTCCAAAATACTGCCCCTCATCAGAAGGAAAATTATAACTCTGACAACCTCCTTGTCGTCCATGTCACCTTGGAAGCCTGGAATGATAACTGTCTCCTGAATGAGGCTGTCGTTATCATATCCCTAGAACATCCACTTATGTTCTAAAACTGCTTCCGCCTGTTTCTCCAGGATTGAATTAATATCAACTTATTGCATCTAGTGCAAGAACAACATCTGGTGTGGTACTTGACATCTCACGATTGACTCAATTGCCTGAGCAAGTGATCTGCCAATCATGCACGTCCCTCTCCCCTTTAGTCTGTAAGACACCTTTGGAGAGGGTGACTCCATTACCTGCAGGTACACTACCGTGCCAGGAGTCGTCCATCCTAAATACTCTTAGAATGCTGTCAAGTACCCTGATTGGGAAACCACCCAAATCTAGATCTAAAACCATAGATCCAGTAACCAGTATGTCAGATATAAAATCCATTTGCTTTGTGGAGAAACCACTGTGTGACGACCAAAGTATAACCGATTGTAGTATAGGAGTTTCTTTTCCTATTCTGTGTATGTCATCCAGATACCAGGACATCACACCCTACTACCTTCTCAACAGATCCATCCCCTATTCTGATGAAGTCAAACCCATGACTGTCACGTCAGAAATAGATGATCTATCTCCGCTACATCTGCTTTAGTCTATAAATAGACATAAGCTACCTGTCCACCAATGCTTCCGCTGCTCCCACTGACTACGACAACTCTCTGGCAGAGTCATATAGACGTACACTTCTAAAACTGGTTTAGAACGACGCTATACTCATCCTCCCGCCGGGTCTCGTAACCTGGAACAACAGCAATGGCAATTGTGGGTAAACAAGAACTTCCCTGTTACCGTCCTTGAGGCTACCGTAGTGCCTCTCGGGTGCCTGAAGTTACCCACCTTATCTGTGGAGTGGCCAATGGAATGTCAATCCAGATTGAATCTTTAGGTTCCTTATCAAATTTTCAGTAATCGTTTGTGGTTCTGGAATCACTTCCAGTTCTACCATACTCCCACTACTGTTTTCTGAAAAAATCCATCTTTAATAAAACTGTGGCGAGTCTAGAACAATATCGCTATTGTTCATCCAGATGGTAGAAAGTCAACCCTCGTCAAAGCCTGGGTCAACCCACAAACAGCCATTACAGAAACGTGCCTTGAGTTGTCCCGTGTCTGGTTTTAATCATAAACCGGACAACTCCCCGTACCTTAACATCGTTAAGATATGAACTGTTCTATATCCAATATAGAAACAGAGGCACTGATTTAATTGAACCAGATTCAAATCATGCAGCTGTCCCCAGCGCATGTCAACTAAATGGAAGGAGGCCGATCAGCGTTACACAACTTAGGAATACTTCCAATTATGAGTAACCTGAAAGAGAAGCAAGATCTCTTTATCATTACTATCAACTGAATACCATACATAAGTATCTACATCTTCGATCTCTTTGAAGAATCCCGATACTTGCTATACCTGGTTCTCTACTCTATTCAAATACCTATAACTTCTCAAAATTTGGACCCTGTGTTTCCGCGAAAACACCTGTCTAAAAACTAGAGAAGTCATAAGTAAACCGAATACAGTACGAGGACCAACCCCTCTGTCCTGATGGACCCTGGACAACATACAATCCTTTGTATAAGTCCCTTGAGTCTGATAACTCATTCACTGTGTGTCGTAGGTTGAAAACTGTACTTATGGTTAAGAAGAATTACACCGCTGTTTAATGCTCCTTACCTAACCATCCACTGATATAGGTAAATGTCGTAGACATAATTTCATAAAGGTATATCTCACTCTATGAAAATAGACGTACAGATATATCAATTTGAAATTGGTGCATAACAGCGGATATTCAAAACCAAATATTTGCCGACCGGCAAACAGCCCAGGTGATTTCCTCAAATATCACCGATTACAACGAATCCCGATATAATGAGGATGATCACCCAATTCCCAATAACTTACTCCCACTCATCATCTGTAAAATCATACAGATGTAAGAATCATACCTGGTAAATACATACCCTGGAGTAAGTATCTAATCGGGAAATCAGTTTTCCTTTAATAGTACACAGTGAGACTGAAACATCGAAACGTTTCGATAGGGTATCCTGGTATTCCTAGTAATGCCTCTTCCAGATTCACAACTGTAACCGTATAGTTCTTTACCACCTCTCCAAATCCCTTCATATGTCTTTAGTCATTACCTTCTGTACACCCCTTTAGGCCAAATGGTTTTCTTCCTTCCCTACCGTTCGGCACCAGCCTATGGTTTGGAAGAAGACTATCCAATAAGCATAATGGGTGTACTGTCCCGATCCTAGGAACACTCGCAATGCGAGAGAAGGTGAAGATAAAAGACACCTGAATAAACCTTATTCCTATTTCTCCTGAACCAGAATCCATCCCCGAACTGGAACCAGTTCCATTCGAGTTCGTATATAACCATACGATGGAGTATCCAAATAAACTGTGGATCTTCGTAGTGATACGGAGTGTCCTGGAGAAATACAAAGGTGATGTGGGAGTGGTAACGAAATATTTGGTTTGGTCGTGAATATCTGTTGCAATTTACTTTGCCCTCTTACTAATCCCTTGCTTGTCTGAACTTAATACCTTCTGCACACCATCGTTATGCTAATTGGTTTTCTTCATTCCCTACCGGTCGGCACCAGCCTAAGGTTTGGAAGAAGACAATCCAATTTGCGTAATAGGTGTACTACCCCTAAACCAAGGAGTACTCGTAACCTGAGAGAGGGTAAAAGGAAAAGACAACTGAATAATCCTATCCGTTTTCTCCAGAACCGGAAACCATCCTCCAATAAATTCTTTCGAGTTCGTATCTAACCATACGATGGTTTTGTCCAATGGAAGTGGACGTTCGTAGTAAAACGGGGTGTCCTGGAGAAAAGGGTAAAAGTAGGAGTGGCAATGAGGTTTGCAACTCTGACAATCCAAAAGCCGGTGTTTAAGAAGGTTCGGTCAACTTGGTCACTGAGTCATAGTCTTAGGGTCAGGTCAATGGTCGCTGCCAAAGAGAGAGAGAAAAGAAACACTCAGCGTGCACTCTAACCTAGATCAGAATGGTCACCAATTTATCTAATCTGGAAACCTCCCACTGTACCTCAAATTCTCTTCCAAACCTATAAGAAGAATTAGTCGGGAATACCCGAGGAGTAAACTAACTCATCAGTGGGAATCGGGATCCAACTATCATCGCATGATAACGTGACGGAATCCGCTCACGTCATCACACTCCAGAAGGTATGCACATATCTGGCAAGTTTCAGCTCTTTTGAAACTCCCGATGTGATTTCTGCCCCATGCTCTTATGACCTTGACTTTGGCCAACATATCATAAGTCACATGTCAAGTTCTACCCGTCATTCTCCAGGTTAATTTGAATCCACCCGTACATACCCTTGACTTTGGCCAACATGGCAGTACGACTGTTCCAAACCAACGCATTTATCTATGCTGCATATGAATACCCAATAGCTACCAAACACTGTGCCTTGACTTTGGCCAACATACACAGCTTGAATACTATTGACCACCCATATGAAACGACGGAGGGCTACGAATGGTTTCTGGCGAAAACCTTTAACGTAAAGAACTTGATATCGTTGAAGGAACGGATAGCTTTTTGAAAATATAGTGACGAAAACCGTTGCTAAAGAGGTCACTCCCGGTGAAGGGATCTCGGCTCTTTCCCCGTAGAATGGGGTGCAGGATATTCCAAATGAATACCGCGATGCAAAGCAAAAGTAATCGGCTATAGTGAAGTTAATGCCCTGACGCAAACTTCTGTCCAAGGGGTCACTCCCGGTGAAGGGATCTCGGCCCTTGCCTCGTCGACTGAGGAGCAGGATATTCCAATGAATACCACGATGCAAAACAAAAGTAAACGTCCTTGCAATAACAGCTTTTTGAAAAGTGTTCCAACAACATCAGATAAGGTTTGTTTTTAACTTGCATTGATCCGAATCAACGCAGTCCCATCAATTGATCACACCACAAAGAACGAAAATATACTGATGTACGTATATGCCATCCGCATTCGCCACTGGGTCCCGTCATTACCCGTTAGGTTAGCTTACTAACGACAGAGCGGGGACTGGACTAGCGCGGATGTAAAACATATACAACATCTACTAATATATATACCAATATATTATATTCGCTCAAGGCGTGAATAAAATGCAACATCACAGAAAATGTACAGCATCACAGAAACAATACAGATATCTGGGATCCCCGGGTTTCACAGAGCCGCTGAAACCCGACGTTCCCCTGGTCGTGTGGATAGCCTGTGCAATGAAATCCTAGACCCCTACGGGCGCGGCAAGTTACCCGCCAAAACCTGAAGCGAGGCAGCCCCCTTCAGCAACGTGAATGGACCACCCAGCACTTCACGGAATCCGGTAACTTGGGCACCCCTCCTGGGTCAACCTGTACCCCCTACGAGTGCGGCGAATAGCCCGCCAATCCTAGAGTGAAGCCCCCTCCGTCTCAATGCAATGAGATGCGGGCTTGTTGCCCTCCAGAACCCGGCTATCCGTGCACCCCTCCGCGGGGCAATCCTAGTACAGAAAGTAAAATATACATACAACGGGTACATCGACCGCAACCAGGTCGTGCCCCAAAATAATAATACAAACAGGCAGTGACGGCAGTCCACATGTCGGACGCTCGCCCCGCAAAATCAAATGTACATAATACCACCACAACTGTACTAGCATTGCATCCAGGCTATCCCCCACGACCGATCCGCAACATCACAGCAAAAACAAAACATCAACGTGAAAGTCACGTTCGTAAATCCGCCTAACCGGGCTATAGCAGTTAGACCGGATTTACCGATCAAGTGACATTCACGGTCGCAGACATAATGTAAATACTGTGAAAAATGTGTTTAAAATTTTCCGATTGACCAAAAATTAACAAGTGGGCCCCCAATCAAAACTGTAGCACTCACAGAAAACCTGGGCCCAATTTTAATATTCCAAAACCCATATTTTAAGCCCAGAAGGCCTCTGTAAAAAATTGGTGAAGTGATCTCCACAGTGCGCGGCGGAAGGGCGGCGGGAAGGTGGTTTTCGCGGCGGTTCCGCGCTCCCACTGTGGAGTTATTTCGTCAAATTTTTACAGAGCTCTTAGATTTTCCAGTACATCAATATTTTACAACCTGAAAAATTTTTCGACACCAAAAATTTCCAACAGAAAACTGATGTGGGCAAATACGGGTTTTTGGACATTTCGATCGATCGGAACTGAAAAACACATTACACAAAGCTAGACTAAGTTAATGGCGAGGCTCTGATACCACTGTAAGTGCACGGCGGCGCCCCTGCCGTCAATCCGACGGCCAAATGCGGAAGCGGTGAAAAACTTTAATTTTGCGGACTTAGCAAACCGGCACCCCCGCGCACTAAACACCCGGATCGAAACCATTAACAAGTCTAAGCTAACTAGAAGATGGGTTAGAGATATACCGACGATCCAAGTCCTCCGGTCTTCTCGTCATGGTCCCGATCTCCTGCGGAAAGGTCCCGTCTCCTCCTCGTCGCCGGAAGTGCACCACATCGCCTACTTCTTTTACGGGCTCCCACCTCAATGCCGAGGCAACTCGGGCACGAAGCCGGCTACTCGACGTGCCCAAGATATGCTGTAGAATATAATGTAGAGGCTTGTGTCTCATTTGGGGTTATCTGAATTGCCTTTTGGTGGAGGGATGAAGACAAGAAGTATATGGAGGAGCTTGGAGAATTTTGGTGCATGAAATGAACAACATTTCCCCACCTCAATTTTTGGACAGCCCCTTCCTCCTCTATGAGGCCGGCCACTCTATGGTGGAAGAAGAAGAGAGAATGAGAGTGTCATATGCAAGATAATGAGAGAGCCATCCAATAATACAATGGAGAGAGAAAAGAAAGCCATCATGCAAAAAGAATCATCACAAAAACAAACCCACACTCAATCACCACCATCATCACCTCCCAAAGTCCAACCATGATGAGAAAAGAAAAGTCAATGATGGTGCACATCATGAAAACCATCATGATGCTACAATAAGCAAAGACCCCCTCCACAAAAGCCTATTTGCAACAATGCAAATAAACCCTCCTCCACCAATCTTCGGCCAATGAACGGAACAAAGGAAATTGGCCGAAACGGAAAGCAAACTGGCAACTCCAGAAAACTGGTCCCGTAATAAATTACGGGAAAACCCCGATACTGTGCATACACACCCGCATTTGTATTCCGACCGAAATACAAAATGCAATGAGACAAAATCTACACTGTACTATACTAGGATCCGGCTTAAACCAAAGCCGGCTAGTAATATCCATTCGATCCTGATCCGTGCAATACCGCACGTATCTGATCGAACCCTGCCATATAACCATACGGCCTATAGTACAGACTGTCTGATCCTGATCCGTGCAATACCGCACGTATCTGATCGGACCGTGCCATATCTCCATACGGCCTCTACAACCTTTCGCCCGAAAGCTGAGTAACTGAATGTGGGGGACTCTAAAGACTCGTCAACACCTTGGTTGTGGATTTAACCACTAGCACGTTAGAGGTATAAGCCAATACGTAACGGGCTACCAGGTACTGACTAAAAGGGATGTCTGTGAGCGAACTCAGCCTGACAACCCTACTGAGCCTGTCAGTGACAATATCCGTGCAGTCCGGTCCGTTCGTCTATGAGTATCGCATGGCGGGCCTAGGGGGTTGGTAAAAGTCAGACCCCCAAAAGCGGTACAAGTCGTGTCGGAGTGTAGCCCAGAACACCCTGAGATACTACTGGAATACCTACCAGTAAATCTCCTTGCCTTGGCCAAGGACTTTGTGTAATGGCTCTCCTAGACACAGCACGACCTCACCCCCAATACCGGGAGAGACGAACCCCTGAAGATACGCTCACTGCCTCCATGTGGCTCGGGACTATACCCAACTAAAACCTGTTTGCACGACTCCTTTGAGCCGTGGTAGGGTAGTAATCAAAGTACAGTAGGAACTCACACGAGACAAATGACGATCCCCAGGTCGATGAACTAACCTGCACACATGTCACCAGGGAACTGCCATCTGACGTCTGGTATATGACCAACTAGCATGTTCCCGGCGAGTCCTGTCCGGTGTACTCATAACCCAATGAGCACCTGTATACATCTTAGGTGATCCAACTGACACCAGTGGCTTGTGAGACCGGCCACCGCCCCTCGTCGGGGTCTCGACTGTATACACTAGTCTACTAATGGAGTATCGATGCCCAGTCTCGAAACTCCCATGACTAGGGACCTTTTAAGGATAAGCTTATAGACCCCCAGCTCCCACTTATATGATCGCCCTCATACTGCTGGTGGTCAAGCAAGAATCCTAGGGGCTCTATCAACGTGTAATAGCGACGTGTCAGGTCACCTAAAACAGTACACGATGATAAAGGGTAAACCAGATAGCATACTATCATCTCGAGTAAGACTGTCCTACCGGGATAGGTCCTCCCTCAATCATTACAATCACGTACCTGTGACCTAATAATTGACTCTGAGGGCACTATCTCCAACAACCCTCACGGCTCATAAGATTTGAAAGTCTTAAGTTACAGAGACCTAAACCTGTGCTTAAGCAACCCCCACAACTTTCGATACTGCCCTACAAGTGGCTCAATACTGACCCTTGTATACAATCCACGGGCGCGAATAAACATTTCCCTAACTAAGTCCCATCCGAGGCTAGGGGTATGTTCGCACGAAGAATAACCCTTGTAAATCCTCTCGATTTACAAGGAGAAAACCCTCCTGTAGGATCTTTACGACTTATAGAGGAACAAAACACTTAGGAATTCTCACGATTCTTAAGGAGAAAACACACCTATAAGATCCTCACGACTTGTAGGGAGAAATACCTTTGTGAGACCCTTACGGCTCATGAAGTCAAAAGCCTTAGTCAACAGGACCTTAGCCCTGGTCGCTAAGCCTCCTTTGTTCGACAGCGACAGAGGCAAATTATGATTCGCTCCTGGCAATATTCCAGTTGTAGCGATGCTGATACCGAAACCGGTGTCCAATTTCAGGTTTACGGCGAAAAGACAGTAGGCCGCACATGCATATGAAATAGCCGAAATGATGGGGCAACTTGCAATAAAATGCAGCAAGTAAAATGTATGCATGCGAAATAGCCGAAATGATGGGGCAACTCGCAATAAAAAGCAGCGAGTAAAGATAAAATAAATAGCCGAAATGATTGGGCAATCGCGACCTTCGCGATATAAAAGCTGAAATGATAGAGCATCGCGGAAATAAAACAAAAAAATGACGATAAAACTTTGGCCCTACAGTTAAGATCACATCGATCCCTGTATACAATCCAAGGGCGTAAACAAAGAGGGAATCATACTTTCCCAACAGACTCCGTCAGAAGACAAAGCCAAACCTCGACGGTTCATTCCAACTCCGAAGAAACCAGTGTCTTCAGCAAACTCCTCGACTCACGGATACAAACACTCCTTGACGAGAGCCTCCTGATCCGCGTCGACTCGCAGAGCCACCAGTGCCTTTGTGGGAAATCCTCGACTCGTTTCAAACCCCAAGGAAACAAATAATCCTTGGCGCTTGGGAAACAAATAATCCCTAGCAAACTCCTCGACTCACGGATACAAACACTCCTTAATGAGAGCCTCCTGATCCGCGTCGACTCGCAGAGCCACCAGTGCCTCCGTGGGAAATCCTCGACTCGTTTCAAACCCCAAGGAAACAAATAATCCTTGGCGTTAGGGAAACAAATAATCCCTACCAAACTCCTCGACTCACAGATACAAACACTCCTTGACGAGAGCTTCCTGATCCGCGTCGACTCGCAGAGCCACCAGTGCTTCCGTGGGAAATCCTCGACTCGTTTCAAACCCCAAGGAAACAAATAATCCTTGGCGCTTGAGAAACAAATAATCCCTAGCAAACTCCTCGACTCACGGATACAAACACTCCTTGACGAGAGCCTCCTGATCCGCGTTGACTCGCAGAGCCACCAGTGCCTCCGTGGAAAATCCTCGACTCGTTTCAAACCCCAAGGAAACAAATAATCCTTGGCGCTTGGGAAACAAATAATCCCTAGCAAACTCCTCGACTCACGGATACAAACACTCCTTGACGAGAGCCTCCTGATCCGCGTCGACTCGCAGAGCCACCAGTGCCTCCGTGAGAAATTCTCGACTCATTTCAAACCCCAAGGAAATAAATAATCCTTGGCGTTAGGGAAACAAATAATCCTTAGCAAACTCCTCGACTCACGGATACAAACACTCCTTGACGAGAGCCTCCTGATTCGCGTCGACTCGCAGAGCCACCAGTGTCTCCGCGGGAAAATTCCCGATTCGTCTCAACTTGCGAGATGAAGCCTCAGGCAGCAGGGATTGAAAAACTTGCTTCCTGAACAATGGGACCCTACAAGTCGATCTAAAACGGTCTCTTGCATACTATTCACGGGTCTCACTCTCCAAAGTCGAGTTTCGACAAGGAGGGAAACAACCGCTTACGGGTCCTCTCGACTCGTAAGAGGGAAAAATTCTCTTATAGGATCCTTACGACTTATAAGAGAAAATCACACTTAGGAATCCTCACGATTCCTAAGGAGAAAAACCCACCTACGAGATCCTCTCGATCCATAGGGAGAAAAGTCTCTATGAGACCCTCACGGCTCATAGAGTTGAAAAGTCTTAGGCAGCAGATCTGAACCTGCGGCCTAAGCCATCGCTGTTTCTTGAGAGGGTCGGGATACTCGCTCTAATCATCCGTCAACCATGGTTATTAAGACAGCCTGCTAACAATAAAAGAAAGAAGAAAATGACAGAAAGAACATCCGATTTACATTTGACCAAGCGTTCGAGACACACTCATTTATACATGGGCAGAGGACTCAGGACGAGAAATAAGACAAGCTGAAATAAAAAAAAGGGGTTTCCATTCATGTTGCTAAAATTCTTACAATCATAAAAGCAATGAATAAGAAACATTATTCAAATTATTACAACGGTATAACCTCAGATCCGGGGCACGGATTGAGGAATTCAAAAGTAAGGCCATCCAGAGTTCTTCTGGCCTTTCTAATTATTCTTATACGCAGCCTCTCGCGCTCCTGTGTGTCAAGATCCTCAGCAAGCCCTCCCGGCCTCCGATAAGCAGCAACTATCGTCGTCTGCTGGAAGATTTGATATAGGATGTCAATGAGGCCGTCCCGCCTTTTCTTCGAGATCAGCCCCGTCAGGTATACTGAATGCACTTTGTCTTCGGCATCATCCAGCGCGTTGAGCGGTAGGGCCTCGTGAAGACCCGGAAGTGCTCTCCATATTGCTCCCAGCACGACTTTCAAGAGAGCCGAACGACGAGGAAGCAGCCAACCACCGCTTGCGTTCAGACGACCCATGACCTCTGCACATTGAGCGTCTGTAAACTCCTGGTTTTGTTGACGACCCTGTGCGCGGATATCGTCATAGGTGATGAACTCGTGCAAACTGTATAGACACACCGCCATTATGCCTGGAGAAAATACCATAGGAAGATTAAAGATAGAAGAAAAATAATATGCACTGAGGGCTAAATTCCTCGAGAACAAAGCTCTGTTCAGGGATTAAAACCCATGAACAAAAGCTCTGCAGATCTATAAGTTCTTGAGTGTGAAGCTCTGTTTATGAAACCCCAACGGGGATCTCTTTAGATCAAAAGATCTGTGAGAGCAAAGCTCTTTGGTTGAGATTAATTTAAATTAATTTGATTTACATTAATTTTACCTAAAGTTTCTAACTTTGAAAAATGAGAAAAGCTCTGCTGGTGAAACCCCGAAGGGACTTTCTTTAGATCAGAAGATCTATGAGAGCAAAGCTCTGTTGGTTAAGATTAATTAAAATTAATTTAATCTAAGAATCAATTTTACCTAAAGTTTTTCTAAAAACTTTGGAAAGGAGAGCAAGGCTCTGGAGTTCTTGAAGGCAGGAGTAAAGCTCTGAAGTTTTTTGAAAATAAAAATCTGAAAGATGATAAACATCTGTGGGGGACCAAAGGTCCTATTTATAGGCATCAAGTGCCTCTTCAACTTCCAAAAGTTGCCACGGCGGTTGGAATTCCGCCACCGTTGCGCTCACGTTTGGGGCCACGTAAGCGCAACGGTGGGGGGCATTTGTTTCCCCCAATCAGAGCAAAGCTCTGTTGAAATTCAAAATTCAAAATTTTGAAGCAACGCTTCAAATTTCGGGCACAACGCGCCACGTGTCTGGCGCAGACGCATCAGCGCAGCGCCCAAGGCAGTGCACCCAATTAGAGCAAAGCTCTGTTTTAAAAGTTAATTGAAGCAACGCTTCAGTTGCGCAAGCACTGCGCAGTGCGACACGTGTCAGCGCAGATGCGCTAGCGCAGTTGCGCTACGCTTTGTGCTGCGCGACACGTGTCAGCGCAGATGCGCTTGGGCGGATGCGCTGCGCTTTGCGCCGCGCGACATGTGTCGCGCACTGGGGCGTCTGCGCCAAACAGAATTAAATTTCTAAGAAATCTTTCTGTTCTTGTTAAAACAAGAAGATTTTGTTCTGTAAAACAGAAGCCCTTGGATCAAAGATCCAACGGTGGGGAAAATTCCCCAAATCACTCAGAGAAAGATCTCTTTAACAAATTTAACTAATTTATGGGCACTATAAAAAGAACCCCAGACCTCAATTCAAAGGGATCAACATTTTCTAAGAAAAAAGAGAGAATTCTGAAGAACTCCTCAAGAAAGAACAAAAAGGTAAAAATCTTTAGAAAAAGAGAAGTCTCTTCTAATAAGATCATTGATCTAAGAACAAGATCAATGATCTTCCCATAATAAATAGTGCTTTGCACTTCTGATGAACCACTGGTTCTTTAAAACAAGGTAAAAACAAAATAAAAGAACAATGCTTTGCACTTTATGAACCCTTGGTTCTTTGAGATAAGAAAAAACTTATCTTTTTCTTCTGATCTAAATGAGATCAAGAAATTAAACAGTGCTTTGCACTTCTGATTCTTGAATCTAAAAGATTTTTTAGTGCTTTGCACTTCCAACTTGCGCTGTTGCGCTCCTGGATTGGCGCCACGTGTCAGCAGCGCATGCGCAGCGCACTGCGCTCGCGTGACACGTGTCGTCACTACAAGCGCTTGCGCTCCCTGATTGGCGCAAAGCGCCTGAATAAATGCAATGCATTTCCTAAAGGGCCAGGCCCAAATCAAAAGACCAAACAGGCCTAATTAAATTGATGCTCTGCATCATTTATAAATGGGCAGAGCCCAAACAAAACAATAAGAATGCTATGCATTTAAAAAAAAAGGGGCAGAGCCCAAACAAAGCAGATACTTTGCATCGTTTATAAATGGGCAGAGCCCAAAACAAATTGATGCTCTGCATCTTTTATGGGTAGAGCCCAAATGAAAACGCAATGCAAAAGTAAATAAAATGTTGACCTTTTTTAACTGGACTTAGCCCAATTTTGGCCGTAAGTCCTCAAATTAAATTGATAGAGCAAGATCGCTCACTTAAATCAATTTACAACCGGTTCGAGGGTACATCTCCGAAATCCTTTGACACCTATCGTTGTAATCCTTCAACAACGTCAGAGAGGTGACGGGTCCCAATGACCACACATGAACATGGACTGCGGGGTCCTTAAACTCATGGACCGAGACGTTCTTAAACTAATATCGGACCGAGACGTCCTTAAACTAATATTGGACCGAAATGTCCTTAAACTAATATTCGCCCCTAAATAGGAATGTTGGACCGAAACGTCCTTAAACTAATATTCGTCCCTAAATGGGAATGTTGGATCGAAACGTCCTTAAACTAATATTCGTCCCTAAATGGGAATGTTGGACCGAAACGTCCTTAAACTAATGTTCGTCCCCAAATGGGAATGTTGGGCCGAAACGTCCTTAAACTAATGATGGACCACCACGTCCCTAAACTGGCGATGGACCACCACGTCCCTAAACTGGAAAATGGACCACTACGTCCCTAAACTGGAACAATAGAGCCTCCAAATGCTCTTTTGCCGGATCTAAACGGTCCCGTTTAAGTTGATCTTAGCCCCAAACACGGTTAACGTATCCTTAAACATTCAAATGGACTATAAAACCCTAAATCAACTTCGGTTCGAGGGTACATCTCTGAACTCCTCTGACACCTATCGTTGTAATCCTTCAACGACGTCAGAGAGACGACGAGTCCCAACGGCCATATATTAAATGGATCACCACGTTAAGTTGATCTTAGTTTTAAATTAGACTAACGTATCCTTAGCAAACGTTTAAGTTGATCTTAGCCTCGATACGGCTAACGTATCCTTAAACTAAAAACACCAAACCCAAATCTAAGTAAATACGGATTTGGACTAATCCACGTCCTACGGGCGACGAAATAAATAGTCTCCGTATACAATCCACGGGCAACCACAAACAAAACAAACACCCACGATACGAAGTGAAATTCTGGAGAAGGAGAAAGTGGCTGCCGCGACGCGGTAGCGTAATTAACTGCAGGGGCTTGCGCCTGCAGGGAAGAGCGTCCCCACAATAAAAAAACCCTCAAGCGAGGGGGAATCTGACGAAGTTTGCTACATCGGCCGCATCCGTCTAAACCTCCGATACACGGTGCCATAAATCAACTTGGCATTTTCGGAGAGGTGGACGGATAAAACCATATAGCATCTGCCCCGAATATCAGGCAAGACGAACCTTCGCGGTCGCGTCTCTGTGTTCGGAGGGGAACATGAGGAAAACTAGTGGCATGAGCAACTCAAGTATGGCTAAGTCTCACCAAAAGAATGTGGGAGTAATGAAGCAAGTGATGAATGAATAATCAATAATGGATGTGGATGGCATGTGGAGAAAAATGGCTAAGTCATTTGCAACCATGCAACCAAAATATCTCTTTCATTTTCCAGTTAAAATATCTAAGAGCCGTGCCTCTCTGCATGCCTCATCATGCTCATGATAACTCACCCTTCACCTCATTTCCAAAATGATTTTCTAAAAAGGAAAATCATGTAATGAGCTGTCAATCTTCTAGAAGTAATTCCGTATAAATACGGAATACAACTTGGTATACGTATCGAAATACATATACGCGTATTCGTACAAAAATATGAAAAGCCAAGAGAGAAAATGAATAGTGAACAATAATACTAGAATACCTATATATATATATATTAATTATTAAATCAAAACCTGATTTAATAATCCGGCTTAATCCTAAGCCGCTAGTATTATCAACCGCCCGATTAAAATCTGTGTAGCCTATACATATATTTAATCGGACACCTGTATGTACCAACATACGTCAACTACACCATATCGCCTGAACCGTGAAAACCCTCTTTGTGGGACTTTAAAGACTCGTCAATACTCTGGCAGTGAGTTTAACCACATACACGCCATTGGCACTAGCTGTACGTAATAGCTACCTAGATATTGAGCGAAAGGAAAGCCGACGAGCAAACTCATCCAAACCCCTACTGAGCCTGTCCGTGACATTCTCCATACATTCCGGTCTGTTCGTCTAAGAGTATCGCATATCGAGTTTAGGGGGGTGGATAAAGTCAGACCCCTAATAACGCGACATTTCGTGTCGGTTTGAAACCCATTACCACCTGATAAACTACTGATTAGTAATTCTCGACTACCTTGGGTAAGGATTTCTGGTGATGGCCACCCATGCACTGCGCGGCATCAACCCCCAATACCGGGAGAGACGAATCCACAACGATCCGCTCACTGCCTCCATATGGCTCGGGACTATACCTAACTAAAACCTGTTTGCACGACTCCTTTGAGCCGTGGTAGGGTAGTAAATAAAGCACAGTGGGAACTCACACGAGATAAATGACGATCTCAGGTCGACAGACTAACCTGTACTCATGTCACCTAGGAACTGTAAACTGACAATAAATATAATACCATCTAGCAGGTTCCCGGTGAGTCCGTCCAGTATAATCATAACCCAATAAGCACTTGTATACTATCTTAGGTGACTAACTGACACCAATGGCTTGTGAGATCGGCCATCGCCCCTCGTCGGGGTCTCGATAAGTATACACTAGTTTACTATAATGTATCGATGCCAAGTCTCGATACTCCCACGACTAGGGATATTTAAGGATGTGCTTATAGACTATCCAGCTCCCACTTATATGATCGCCATCATAATGCTGGTAGTCAAGCAAGAATCCTATGGGCTCGATCAACATATAATAATGATCTGTAATACCACCTAATGCTATACATGATGATAAAGACAATATCATCTCGAGTAAGACTGTTCTATCGGTATAGGTCCTCCCTCAATTATCACAATCGCGTGCCTAGGATTCAATAATTGACTTGAGAGTACTATATCCAACAATCTCCCACTTGCACTTAAGGATAATTATTGCGGTACCGCATATTCACAGCTCGTGTGATACCGAACACCCAACTTCTCTACTAATCAGTCTCGCAAAGCTCGTTTGCGAAACTATTGCGTTCGAGAAATAGCCTCAGTAAGTGGATCCGCTTCAGTGTTTCTATCTTTATCTCTCTATATCTCAACTTCACGGAGAAAGACTATCTCCTGAAATGAGCGATACATGTCTTAGAATTTGTCTGGATATCTGATGGGACCCAGTTCACAAATGAACTCTAAATCCAACAAACTTCTTAGACAGTATCATCCATTGAATTGAATCGGTATCCTACGCCATGCCTTCCTCAGTATTCGCTTGGACCACCTGTCCAACATATTGCTCCTTAAAAGAGGGAAAACTATAACTCTGACAGTCACTCTGTCATCCAGGTCACCTTGGAAGCCCAAAATGATAACCGCCTCCTGAAGGAGGCTGCCGTTACCATATACCAAGAACATCCACTTATGTTCATAACTGCTTCCCACCGTTTCTCCAGGATTGGATTAATATATATGCTTATTGCAGCCAGTGCAAAAGAAATATCTGGTGTGGTACTTGACATTTCATAATTAACTCAATTGCCTAAGCAAGTGATATGCTAATCATGCAGATCCCTCTCCTCATCAGTCTGAAAGACATCTCTTTAGAGAGGGTGACTCCATCACCTGCGGGTACACCACCACGCCAGGAGTCGTCCATTCTAAAACACTTTAGAATAGTGTCAAGTACCCAAATTAGGATACTTCCCAAATCTAGGTCAAAAACAATAGATCTCGTGACCAGAAATCCTGATATTTTATTCATATCCTGTGTGGAGAGACACCTTGTGACAACCAAAGTATAACCAATTGTAGTATATGAATATCACTTTCTATCAAGAGTATGTCATCTAAATACTAGGACATCACTCTTACTACATTTTTATGAGGTCCATCTGTTATTCTGAAGAAATCAAATTCTATGACTGTCACATCAAAAATAGATGACATATCTCCGCTATACCTACTCTAGTCTATAAATAGACATAAGCTACTTGGCCACTATGCTTCCTCTACTCCCACTTGTTTCTCCAATAAAAGAGCAAACATCCGTTCAAAATTTGAAAGGCAGCACCAAGAGTTAAAATCTCTGAGGCAGCGCCTCGCGTGCCTCGTACGAGGGCGCCAGTGCCAAGAGTTAAAAACTCTGAGGCAGCGTCTCACGTGCCTCGCACAAGGGCGCCAGTGCCAAAACTAAAATCTCTCTGTTAAACAGAGCCATTGGATCAAAAATCCAACAGAGATGATAAATCATCAAAATACAGAATTAAATTCTGTTGAGGAAATATTTCTTAAATCTTTCCAAATAAGAAAGATTACGCTCTGTAAAATAGAGCACCGTTGGATTAAAAATCCAATGGTAATTAAAAATCACCTATCTGCAGAAAAATTCTGTAAGGGGAAATATTTCCCTAAACAAGAAAGATATTTTCTGTAAAACAGAAGTTCTTGGATCAAAAATCCAACGGTGAATAAAATCTCCAAATCAATCAGGATCTCTCAATGAGAGATTTTTTTAACTAAATCAACAGATGTGCCTCTACTATATAAAGGACCCAAGACCTCAAGTCTTGTAGAGAGAAACCCCCCATAAGCTTTAGAGCAAGCAAGAAGAAAGTTTTAAGAAGGAAGAAAGAAGAATACCTTTTTTCGAGGTAAATAAAAAATAATAATAGAGATCAGAGTATCTCATTTGCATATCCAAGGGTTTAACCCTCATAAAAGAATATAGTTCTTTTCCTAGATCTGAGATCCATGAGACAAGTCTCCCACAGATGAGAATTTAATTCTCATGGGGATAAACTTGTTCTTGGGGATCAAAGATCCAGAAAAGGACAGAGAATTGAACTCTTCAGAAAAGAATACACAAAGAAAACCTAGCGCCAAGTGCCTCACGTGTCCCTCACGTGAGCGCTGCTTAATAAAGAGTGCTTAGCACTCAATGGTTGGCGCTCAGCGCCAAGTGCCTCACGTGTCCCTCACGTGGGCGCTGCTCAATAAGGAGTGCCTAGCACTTAATGGTTGGCATTCAGCGCCAAACGCCTCACGTACCCCTCACGTAGGCGCTGCTTAATAAAGAGTGCTTAGCACTCAATGGTTGGCGCTCAGCGTCAAGCGCCTCACGTGTCCCTCACGTGGACGCTGCTCAATAAGGTGTGCTTAGCACTCAGTTGTTGACGCTCAGCGCCAAGCGCCTTACGTGCTCCACGCGAGGGTACCATATAGAGTGTTTAACACTCCATAAAAATAAAAGAACAAAAAAAGAAAGGGGAAAGTAAAGCAAAGTATAAGTATCAGAACCCATATAAATGCTCAGAATTATTTACACGTAAAAGGGACTGAGCCCAAGCAAGTGTTTAACACTTTATTCAAAGACTGGGTGGGTTAAGTCTAAGTCGAACAAATCCCCAATTCAGATCAACCGAGCCCATATGCTCATCATTTTCCAAATTGGTCTTAGTCCCAAACACGACTACAGATCTCCCAACGGACATTGGTTCAAGGGTACATCTTCTCACATCTCTGATACATGTCGTTGTAATTCTTCAGCTTCTTCAGAGAGGTGGTGGATCCCGATAACCAACAACTTTTTGGTGCATTCCCAAATTGACGAGCACGTCCCACAACGGACCGCAACATCTTTAAACTAGCAACGGACCGCAACGTCCTTAAACTAACACAATGGAGCCCCAAATACTCTTTTGTTGGGTCTGAAAGATCCCAAAATCCTGTTGAGTAGATCTTAGCCTAAAATTAGACTAACGTATTCTCAACAAACATTTAAGTTGATTTTAATTCCAAACAAGATTAACGATCCTTAAATCAACCCAAACCCAAATCTAAGAATATACGGATTTGGACTAATCCACGCCCTACGGGCGACAACATAAATTAGTCTCCGTATACAATCCACGGGCAACCGAAAATAAAACAAACATACACGACATGAAGTGACCTTCTGGAGCAGGAGAAAGTGGTTACCGCGATGCGGTAACGTAATTAACTGCAGGGGGTTGTGCCTGCAGGGAAGAACGCCCCCATAATCAAAAACCCCTCACAACGAGGGGGAATCTGACGAAGTCTGCTACAATGGACACATCCATCCAAACCTCCGATATACGGCGCCATAAATCTATTTGGCATCTTTGGAGAGGTGGATGGATAAATCCAAATAGCATTTTCCCCTAAATTCAGGCAAGACGTTTGTCTTCCCAGCATTCGGCGGTGAACAGATTCTGGCACGCCCGGTGGGACCTCTTCCTCTTTCCACTCCACACTTCGTGTGTCGTGTTCGCGAACGAATCGTGGTTTAATAAGGTTGCCCTTGGATTCGAGGTACTAAGATTTGGTGTCTTGCTCCTATGCAGAGAAAAGAAGAATCAATGGCTTCCAAGTGTACCTGCAACAGCAACTCCCACTCCGTCCTCGCTGGAGGAGTGACATACGGGCCAAATGCGGCCTGCATCTTCTCAATGCCAATGGAATAGGTGACTCAGGCCACCACTGGATTGTTTTTTGGGACCATGATCCCGCCATCAAGCTTCAGCGTCCCGATACTACCACAGGAAGCTCCAAAGAAGTTTGTCTTTGATTGACTTGCAACCACTACGGCCCCTCTCAACAGGTCGTCCAAGTCTGCCACCTCGGTCTTTGACAGACTGAGCCAAAGCTCCAGTGGGCCTGCAAAGAGGCTCGCAATACCTGAAGGGGTTATCCCGAAGCAGATAGCCATTCCAGTTCCGACGGATAAAGTCATCGACAGGGCTTCTCCTGCTAAAGGATTGGTCTTCGCAAGATTGGCCGTTCCAATTCCTGCTTCCGGTGAAGTCATCAAGACTGCTTCCCCTACCAAAAGGTCGTCCCTCGAAAGATTGACTGTCCCCTCTCAACGGACGTCAATCTTCGACAGGCTGACACCAGCAGTAGCCCATCATCAGAGCAGGGGCATGACGAAGCCATTCCCATAACTGAAGCAATCTCGTCTGCACGACATGCTCGACGTCGTCACTGGCACCGAGTGAGGAAAGCTGGGGGCAGTTCCTCCACTGGACTTACCCCACCAGCTCCAATGGTAGAAATTGATGCTGCTGTTCTAACTAGGAATAGCTTCGAGATGCTTAGGAGGGTGCGCAAGAACTCTCCAACCGCTGTACTAAAGAAGTCTCCTCCTCCTGTTGAAAACACAATACAGGAAAAATCGGAACAACCTCCTCAACGGTTGTCCTCTCAGATCCACAGAGTTTGGCGGAGAGTCCAAGACTCTGTAATTGACAAAGACTACTATCGCCGACTGAAGAAAACGAAGGCCCGGCTGGAGGAGGACTATTCCGCCGTCATACCACGGAAGGCCTCGTCCACATGGGTGCTTGTTGCAACAGCCCCTCCAACTTCAGCCTCCCACAAAAAGAGAAGGCATGAGAATCTCCCACCACCGGTGGAAAATATCAAAGGCAGTGGACCCAAACGCCTCAAGTCTGGGGTCATAGTAGTATACACGGTGTATATGGCTTCCGGGAAAGAGGAAAGCCGTACTTCCATGGGTCATCGACCACTCACACGGTTTGTGACGAAAGCTCATGAGCAACAACAAAAGCTCCAGGAGATGCTGACAAAGATGGCCGCACTCACTGGGCAGAAAGATGGCCGCACTCACTGGGCAACAACAAAAGCTCCATTGAGTTTTCTATAGTCGATGCAAACTCGCCACCCAGTTTGGGTGCGAGTGGGTATTAACTCATTTGCCTCATTAGTAATGACCGTGATGCCTGATTTCTTTGGCACAACATGAATGGGGCTAACCCATTGGCTATCTGAGATAGGGTAAATGATACCATTATCAAGACATTTAACAATCTCCTTCTTGACAGCCTCTTTCATTATGGGGTTAAGGCGTCTTTGTGGATCCCTTACCGGTTTGGCATCATCCATCAAGTGTATATGATGTTCAACTATGAGGGGACTAATCCCCTTGATGTCCGCCATAGACCAGCCAAAAGCTTGCCGATTATTTTGTAAGACCATTAAAAGAGCCTTCTTTTGCTCGAGAGCTAGAGAGGCCGATATGATAATGGGAAGGGTCTCATTCTCACCTAGATAAGCATATTTAAGGTGCGACGGCAAAAGCTTTAGTTCGAGTTTAGGAGGTGAAACAATTGATGGTAACAATGGTGTAACTGTTTCAAACTCGAAGGATTCCATCAAAGGTTCAAATCGAGTGTACGCAACCGAGTCGGATAGTTCAACTAACTGATCTGAAAAAGCAAAAGACTCAAACTCAGGTGGGGAGTCTTCAAAATCGTCTACAAAGATGAAACACTTATAATCGTTGTTCGTCGTGAAAGCTGTGTCGGATTCTAGGAGGAACGCACTAGTGGCGTCAACACTGCTGTGATCAAACATAAAATTTTTGAACTCACAGTCCTCTTCTGCGATCTCATTGATCGAGCAAACATCAAGTACGCTAGAATTCGGCTCGGAAGGCTTATTTCCGAACTTAAAAATGTTGAGTTCAATTATCATATTGCCGAAAGATAGATTCATTGAACCATTACGACAATTGATCACCGCATTAGAAGTCACAAGGAATAGTTGACCAAGTATCACCGGAATTTGACTTCGGGGGTTAGCTACAGATTGTGTATCTATAACAATAAAGTCAACAGGGAAAATGAAGTCCCCTACTCTAATTAACACATCCTCCAACTCTTCTTAGGATGGGTGATGGATCGGTCGGCCATTTGGAGAGTACAATGAGTGGGCTTAAGCTCTCCAACGTCTAATTGCTCGTACACAGAATAAGATAGCAAATTGACACTAGCACCAAGATCTAATAGTGCTCTATTAATGTTCTTGTCCCCAATTGTTATCGAAATAGTAGGACAACCGGGGTCCTTGTGCTTTTGGGGTAAAGATTGGACAAGAGCATCGCTAATAGCATTAGCCACGAAAACTTTCTTTGGTACTTGTGACTTCCTCTTTTTGGTGCATAAGTCCTTTAAGATTTTTGCATATGAAGGAACTTGTTGGATTGTATCCAAAAGAGGGATATTTATGTTAATCTGTTTGAAAAACTCTACAATCTTCTCCATTTGTGGAGTTGGTTTATTGGATCTCAACCGGTTTGGAAAAGGAACATTTTGAAAAGTTGTTGAGTCCAATTTTTGCGGATCAGATTGTGGAGTTGGAACGGATCCCCGTGTAGATGTGTTTGTGTTGTGAGAAGTAGGTCCGTTCGAGCTAGAAGAAGTAGATCCGTGTAAAAGATAGAGAATAGGCTCTAACGAAGAAGAAGAAGAAGAAGGCGAAGAAGATGAAGAAGGGCCACCGGCAGGGGTGTCATTGTTAATACTCACATTGTTTTGCAACACTTTTCTGGATCTCAATGTGGTCACAACATTTACGTTATGATTCTGCTGTTCATATGTAACATGTGCGTGACCGGGATTTGTCAGTAGTTGAGAGGGAAGCTTTCCTTTTTCTCGCTCTTTCAACGCAGTATTGAGTTGTGCAATTTGTGCCTCAATAGATTTGATGCTTTGATCGTGTGAGGCACTGTTTTGCACCAAAAATTGAATAGAAGTCTCCAACCGTGCTGCGGATTGTGTAGATTGCTTTAGGAACGCATCTAGACTTCTTTCGAGCGAGTTAACCTTGTCATTATGTGGTGGAACAAAATTTTTTTGCGGGTAAGAATTGTTGGGCACAAAATTGTTCACTTGATTAGGGTAAGGTTGCTGTTGGAAAGGTTGTTGAAATTGAGTTTGTGGAGGTGCTTGTTGTTGTGGAGGAGGAGGCCTTTGAAAATTGTTGGTTCCTTGGAATTGTTGATTTTGGTTCCAAGCGAAATTTGGGTGACTCCTCCATCCCGGATTGTATGTCGAAGAGTATAGATCGTTTCTTTGTCGTTGCTGAAAGGCAGTATTGACTTGATCATGTTCTTGAGTAGATGGATTGTAAGGACACTCTTCGGTGAGATGTGATGGATCTGAACAACAAGCACAAACAGTTCGTGGCAGCACAACAGGGGCAGGAGAAGGCGATGAGATTTTGGTCTTAATCGCTTCTAGCTTTTTTGTAAGTGCGGCCATCTCGGCCTTCATAGCAATCGATATATCTAAGTGATGTATGCCTGCCCTAGATTGACCAATAGAAGAAGATGATGTGGTCTTGGTGCTCTCCCACTGAATTGTTTGTTCACTAAGATTCTCGAGAAACTGCCACGCTTCGTCACTAGATTTGGTTAGAAAGTGACCGTGACAAATGGTTTCTAGCAACTGCTTCGTTGTCGGGTTCAATCCCTCGTATAATGTTTGGCAAAGTTGCCAATTTTCGATCCCATGGTGAGGGCATTGAATGAGTAGGTCTTTGAATCTTTCAAAACACTTCAAAAATGGTTCGGAAGGAAGCTGGGAAAATTGTATAATCTCATTACGGATTTTAGCAGTCTTGTGATGAGGATAGAACTTTTTACGAAAAGCTTTCACGAACTATTCCCAATTCTTAATTGAATGCGACGTTGTGCTGTATAGCCACTTCTCGGCTAAGTCACATAAGGTGAAAGGAATGACCCTTAGCCTTATAGCATCGTCGGATAATTGGGTTGTTTTCATCATAGCGCAAACGTTTTGGAATTTGTTGATAAAGATATATGCATCTTCGGATTCCAATCCGTGAAACTTAGGCAGCATATTGATGAAGTGGGGTTTGATCTCAAAATTGTCCCCATTTGCCGGTGGGAGTGAAAGACAAGTAGGTAGGGCGGTGCGGATTGGGTAGAAAAGATCCTGGAGTGCGATTCGTTGGGGCGCTTCAACAGGCGGGTGATTCGGGTTATTCGCACCTAACAGAGGTGGAATCATTCCCGTCGGTAAAGTGTTGTTAGGATTGTATTCCGACATACCTTCGGAAGAAGAATTTGAAGGTGAAAGTGAAGAAGTGGAAAGGATTTCGACTTCGGAGTCGAAAGGTTCGTCGGTCGGTACCAACGAAACACGGACTAATCGGGCGCTAGTGTCTCTAGTCCAACCGGACATACACTAAAGAGATAGTGTAGTCAAAAAGGTGAAAGACAGAATGTGGAGGTAAGAAAACGTTAATGAGAAGAAAGTGGTGTAAGTGGAGTACAAAGATTTCTTTAGCGACAAGTTGCAAGTTTTTTTGAAAAGATTTTTCCCTTTTTTTTATGTGGAGCATTTTGCAAAAGGATTTTTGATAAGAGACTTTGAAACAAATGCAATCAACCATAAATGCACAATCAGGCCTAGATCTAGGGTCACCTAGGTCAGCTAAACAGCTCCTAACTGTTCCAAAGGGCTAGAAATAGGACCTCAAACCGCCTCTTCACTGCCAATTGCGGCCAGGTAAGTGCCGGGTGAGTAGGAGGCTCTCCACTACAAGTAGTGGCCCTAATTAAGTAACCACTCGCCTTAGACACACTTGCCTAGACACCGCAAACTCAGGTTAGGATAAACGACCGATGCTTACAACTAGTTCTCTGTCCTATTGAACGCGACGTTCTTAGGGCTGAGTCTAGTATTTTTTAATTAAAGATGGTGCCTTATGTGATTTCTGGGGTCCTGAGAAGGGTGATGAAATCCCCACCCAATCTGAATTGGTCTCAAGCCCCTTAAAGTCCGATTAAAGATATGCAAAATAGTAAATCACTTGCAATCAATTTTTTTTAACGCGGCGCAAAGAATCCTGCAGAAAATCAATTATTGGAAGGGAGAAGATTTTTTTAGCGCAAAGAATCCTGCAGAAGATTTGGCAAAAGATATATGGGGGTTGGCAGAAGAGGGAAGGAGAAAACAAACAACTGAAGTTTCATGTGCCGACTCGACCAGACGGCCGTGTTTCCGCGGTCGGAGTAGGCATAGGGCCGCGGTTCCGCGGTTGAGTGGAGGGCTCAGTTCCCGAGAAAAATTCTACTGTTCTGTTGTTGATACCTCCTTCTGTTCTGATATCCCTTTTTCTGTTTCGCACTCTGGGTTTTTCCAGATCCGTCGATCCTGCAAAGATTCACACAAGAAACCCTTTAAATAATAAAAGATGATAGAATTTTTATATATTTTTTTTTATTTTTTCAATTTTTATGATTTTTTGTATTTTATATTAACCCGAAATTACAAAAAGGAAATTTTTACGCCATCCCGGCAATGACACCATTTGATTTGTGTGGATTTTACGATCAAAAATATTATTACCGCAATCAAGAACGGCGTCGCTTGGTAGCTAGCCGGTGAATACGGGTCGGTCCACAGGGATGGTGTTAATTTCCTAAATGTTCTTACGAGCTAATTCCAAAGAGTGTTGGATCTTTTATCACAAAAACTAAATTGAGTTATACTAGGATTATGTTTAGGTAAAGTTTGGTAAATAAAGATCTACACATCTTTCAATGCCCTAAATTAGATATCTTATTAGGAGTTATAGTAATTATTAATAAAGGGGATTAGGATGATCGGGAAGAAACCATGTTTCTTCCTCTAGATCCTTATCCGTCCTTTCTTAATCCTTACCCTAACCTCCATGGAAAACATTCATATCCGGTCTTTTATACTACGGTATCGCCGTTACCTCGTGGATAGAGTGCTGTAGGGAGCGGAATATGAAAGTATGCATGGAGTCCTAATTATTCATAAGTGATTGGCAAAGAAAGAGGTGAGAGATCTTCATCTCTCAAACCCTTCCCTATTCCTAACCCTAACAAGCGAGGAAACTACTCGCTCATTAAGGGATCTACGAAAGACATAATTTTTATGAGTTTTGATTTAAGAGATTAATGATGTACTGCAGATTAATAAAAATTCTATTCTAAATTAAACCAAGGCAAGTAAGAATTTATCTATCTAGGGCAGAAAATAAATCTAAGAACTAGGGCAGAAAATAAACCTACTTACAAATTGATGCTCTCCAAACTTCAAAAGAAATCTGAATTTTTATTGATGAAAAGAGGCATGAACTAATACAAGAACTTGTGTCTCTATTTATAGGACATAGAAAATCCTAGGTTTACAATTGCCGCATGTCTGCATTTACAAAAATACCCCTAGGAAGACTAGTCAGCGCCGCCTCGGGTTATGGTAAAAAGTTTTTCCCCTACGTGCGCTACACGGCCGCGGAACCGCGGCCGCAGCCAGGATTTGGCCGCGGTTCTGCGGCCAAATGATGGTATTGAAATCTTCAATTTTCTGGGCTGGCTCTGGTTGACTTGTACTTCCTGTTTCTGCAGGTCTTTTCTCAGACTGGCTTCTATTTCTTCTTCAAACCTTCACATTGAGTAGTGCAATGGACTTTTAACCGTTCGCTTTGTGTCGAGCTTTTGAACCTTGCGATGCCTTGTATTTTGTGAACTGATCTTTATGTAGGCTTGATCAAGATCCTTCTATTTGTTGGTTGTAGTCCGCTTTTGCACCGTCTTTTATCTTTTTCACTGTTTTTGCTCCAAGAACCTGTAACATGTAACTATGTAGCAGACATGAGTCAAAAGCACCTGTTTATTTGTAAAATGCATAAGAATGGGTAATATAATAATGCAATATTATGATATGAACAGCCCTGTCAAAAGGGAGAGTCAAATCTTGACGGTACATCCACAGCGTAAAGATCACTACGGCGTTCCTTCTCACTTCAGCAGGATGCAGATGCAACGTCAACAACCGGCCCCAGGGTCAAAACAATGGAACCATGGAAAAGTCCCTAGTTCCAAGACTCGACGGTTCACAGGCAACCTAGAGACAACCTCGACATTCGTCGCAATATAGCAGACACAACGTCAACAAACGAAGCAAAGGAAGATCCTTAGCTTCAGAGTCTCGACGGCAACATTTACAGCCTAGAGATCACCATGGCGTTCCTTCTCACTCCAGCAGGATGCAGACGCAACGTCAACAACTGACCCAGGGTCAAAACAACGGAGCCATGGCAAAGTCCCTACTTCCAAGACTCGACGGTTCACAGACAACCTAGAGACAACCTCGACATTTGTCGTAATATTGCAGACACAATGTCAATAAACGAAGCAAAGGAAGATCCCTAGCTTCAGGGTCTTGACGGCAACTCAAATAAAATCTGAAAGACTATCGGAGATCATCCCCACATCAGCGCGATGTGGTCATGACTCATCGGGGCTCCCAAATTGAGCCTAACCTCAAGTAAAAAGCAGCATGGAAAATCCCTAACGCTTGCTCTTCCGAAGGTAATATGGCCTGGGAGATTACTTGAAGACGTTTTGTCCAGCCCCCGAAGGGATCAGACACACGACAGTCGTTGGGGATAATCGAATAGCAAGATTGCATATCGAGGAATACATCGGCCAACGGCTCATAAAGTTGAAAAGTCTTAGGCGGCAGATCTGAACCTGTTTCCTAAGCCATTGCTGCACTACAAGGAAGTCAAGATGGACTATCTACGGGCCACATTCGCCAGAGTTACATGTCGATATGAAATAAAGTATGTCTTTTATTCATGAATTCAAGTGAATACAAGATACATTTCATAAAAGAATCAAAATGAATACATGTTATTCATGAATCACAAGTTACAGTCGGTACAAAAAAGGTACAAAGACGGTTATTAAGGAGGAGGCGTCTTCAGCAAACCAGCAAGCCGTTCGCACGCTCCTTTCAATCCTTTCTCATGGTCAGCTACCGCTGCCAAATCCGCTTCAACTTGAGTCCGTTGCCGCAAATAGGAAGAAAGCTTTTCATCGGTTTCTAGCATGGCAGCTTCCCAGTCTTGCATGACCTGCTCGGTGAAGTTAAGCGTCCGCCTAAGCGTCAACCCATTTGAGATTCATCGCTGGAGTTTGTCGAAAATAACTTTTAACTGCGCAGCATTCACTTTAACCTGGGCGCGCAATTGGACAGATTCGCTGGAAGCCACCTCATGTTCCTTTCGTCTCAGGGTCGCCTCTTGTTCAAAATGGCGAATGAAAGGAACACTATGCTCGACCCATGCAACCTTTTGAGAGTTCGAAGCCAACCCTTCAGGAGCGAGACGCTTGAACTCAACCTCATGCAGGCAAGACTCGATCTTTCTGCAGTAATAAACCCAAGAGCCGAGAAGATCTTCATCATGGAAGTTCACGAGTGTCGCCAGCATTGGAATGACTTCAACGGCAAAATCCATAGCAGAACTGAGGGCCTCGGCATCGAGATCTTTGATAAATTCGCTCAAGATTCGCCGGCTATTTGCGGCGCCCCTAGAAGATATGCGTTTAGCGAAGGGCCCTGCAGGCATTGGAATGTGAGACTCAAAAGGAGCTAGAGCCGGTGCAATTGCTGCAAAATAAATTATGGTCAAATTTCGACTCAGGAGATAAAGAGAACACATGAGAGATGGAGTCTATTATACCGGCTGTGACAGGTGGCAGGATGGGGAGTGCCAGAGGCACGACCATTCTCTCGTCTCCTCCTCTAACCCGTGACACTATGATCAATATGAAGAAGACTTAGCAACAATACGTCTATCCATAAAAGAAAGGGGGAACATTAGATGAAGAGTATACTAACTAATACCAGAAGGTGGAACGATTTCCGACCGAGAGGAAAAATGCGAGTTCAACACCTGGTATAAATGGTCGAAAAGGACTCCTGCAGAGTTGCGACAATATACATTCAATACAAGGAGGATTATATCCACAATGAAACAAATAAGTGAGAAAACCATACCTTCCAAGATTTGAGGGGGCACAGAAGAAGGCGAGGGGACGGTGACCGTCATAGCAGCGACTAACGACACTTCTTCAGACGGCATAGCCTCAGGGTTCACCGCGCCTATGCTCAAGAGAAACGAAATATCATCAGAAGGGCTAAACAGGATTGAAAAACTCGAAAACAATAACCCAAGGACTACCTAATGGATCATCGACCAAAACCGCGACGGAGGCATCGCCAGGTGTAACGGCTTCTTCACTCTCTCTCGGGGGAGTAGATTTTGCGCCCATAGCTTCATCCCCTGACTCGAAGAGGGCCGTCATAACACTTGCGATGCCCGCCGATATCAAGGAGCCATAGGGAGAAAGAGCAGCGGTCTGGACAGTCCCAGATTCCCGAGAAAGAGTAGCCACTTCGGGCTCTATAATCGTCAACGTTCCACCTGCCATACCGTCGCTATGACTCGGCCCTGCGTGAAGGAAAATGAGTATGTCAGAATTCGAGGACCAAGTTCTAATAAAATACTGGGTTATGTTACTTTGGAGCAGCTTTTCAGTTTCTCTCCGAGCTGCGCTTGCAACCTATCTACGGGCGGTAGATAGAGCAGAGGAAACATCCACCGAAGGAGTGTCAGCAGACGGGATATTACTTGAGCTTGCACCTGCAGCCAAAACAACATCACGCTCCCTCGCCATGCCCTCCCTACGCTTCCTGTCAGTATGAGCAGTGAGAACTGATCTCCTTAAAACTTCCGACAGGGGAACGTTGTCGTCCGAACCGAGCTTTGCCTCCGGAGCCGCTCCGGTATCCATCACCGGCTGCTTCAACAAAGCCTCTTGCGGTAACTTTGGGATGGACGTGGCCATAGTAGCTGGCTCTAGAAGATTTGTCGTATCGCCACTTGAGATCGGCACTGCACTTGGAATAACCTGAGTTGAGGTAGTCCCTGCAATAAAGTAAAAGGGAGGGTCAGAGCACGGATGAAAAGAATAAATGTGTAATGAAGTAACTTATACCAAGACCCAAAGAAGCGCGAAGCCTCTCTTCCTCCTCGAACGTCCTGAGGGAAGCCGCGAGAGCCTCTTCGGCAGAAATACCTGTTAAAGAAGAGAGCGTTAGTAAAAGCATAATAACAAGAAAGGGATAGACGCAGAAGAATACAACTAAAGTATACCTGACTTCGTAATAGTGATCAACACCGCTTCCTCGTGAGCCAGTCACTCGGAAGCTGTGAGGGCAGCCTGAAGATCAGTGTCAGTCGCAGGCGTGTCGAACAAACCCTAGTTGGTACCGTATTCGCATAAGCCCTCGCTGTAGGGAGCATGTGGCTCCTGGCCAAATATGACATCGGCAGAAAATAGCGACTTCTTCTTCTTCTGCGAGCGGACACTGGCGGCCGATGACAAGATTTTGAGCTTGACAGAAATTTTCGGGCGGCGGGTCCCGATTTCCGTACCAGCACCAGGTCCTAGGGACGCCACAGCTACCGCAGTTATGGGAACACTGGGCTGAGGCTTCTCAGGGAAGGCGCGCGGGACCACAACCGTAGTAACTTCTCTTAAGGAAGGACGAACGGCGGTCTGTCGCTTCAAAGGGACTGCTGGGTTACTAGCTAGGACAGCATCCTTATGATTAAGTAATAGCTATCTCTCTTCCCTGATAACAGCACCCGTCGCATGCTGGTACCACGCCACGTAGGCGTTCGAAGCTTTTGGCACGTAGCTCGGTTCCCTGATAAAAAAGTTGTACCCCGTATTTAGTCGCATAAAGTGGTGCAGCGCGCTGCGAATACCCTCTTCCGTAGCAACCGACTCGGCTAAGAATGCTTCAAGGGGTACACCCTGATTGTAATCCGACTGTTGAGCGAAACGGTGCGGGTTATACCTCATGAATAGTGCCGAGGCATTTTGTCTGAACACTAAAATGCCCGGCCTAATTGAATACAAGTGCAGGATCTTCTGAGCCTTCAACGTGGGAGCCCCATCTTTGAAAGTATCACGCAATGGTTGCACCGCATTGGTAGATTCCTTTCTGATAGTTAAAACTCTATCGACAAAGGTCATGCTGACCCCAACCATGCACGGGCGGAGGACCGGTCGCTGAGCCTCTCGCTACGACGGGTCTGACACAGAAGCGTCAACCAGATACATGACCCGAGGAAAGTTATAGCTATCGTAGAAACGGGGTCGTTTATGAATACCGAAATCACCCAGCACGTGCATCTCGACCCAGGACGTGAAGTAGTGCAACGGAAGATATACAGGTTTTACCCCTGGCTGAGTGGTATCTGCCGCTAAGCTCAGGCTGTGATATAGATGAGCTAGCCCTGCAATCCCAACGGCTACACGCGTCCCTATAACAATGCAGTGGGCCGGATAAAAAATGGACGACCTCATGTAGCGAGGGTGCATCGAAAGCGCAAACCAACTCAACCACAGGCCGATGAACCCCAAAAAGAACGTCTCTTCATCGACGTCTGAAGCAGCAAGTTCTGCAAAAGGGACGACCGGAGTGTCTGGAATAAAGAAATTTTTTAGATCCGCTTCCGCCGTTGGCAGGTTATCCAAACAGAAACCAAATGGGTCGTCAAGCTTGGCGAATTTTGCGGCTTGTTTTGACAAGACTTCAGGGCGAAGAAAGCGGGCGATGAAATCGATGAAGCTGAGTCTGTGCCCTCCAGACTCCAAAAACAGACTCTTATAAATGTTTAACACTTTGATTAGGCTCAGGAACCGGTGTTGAATGGCATTCTCCGGAGTGAGGCCCATTACCATTGATTTGGTGGCAAAGATGTACTCATCAGGGGGAAGTATCTCCTCGTAATGTTCCCCTCTGACTGGTAAGCCTGAAATTTCCGCAAATTCCTCCATGAAAATAGAGACCTCCCAGTCCGACAGAAGAAATGTGTGGGTTGGACCGTTCCATTGTTCCAGAAAAGCCTTAACCCACCACACATGAGGCGCGGGATATTAGAATAGGGAAGCATATATCGCGGGATACAACCCGAGCTTCAGCAGCAGTGACTTCCTGGCCGACAGAATATACCGAGCCTACTACAGATAGCTGGTTGAATGGCGAGGAGTCAAACCTATCATATATACTTGCCTCCAAGGGCACGACTCGCCTTGACATATGCGTCGCCCCAAAATATCCAAGGCCATCGGCGGCTGTACGGGTATTGATGCCATAAAAGGCTGAAGGCGACCCTCCGAGGTCTAGTTGATCTCCTCTATAGCATAATTCACTTGAGGCGAGTCGGCATAGTGAATTGCTGAAATGGGCTCTGAGGGTATCGCACAAGAAAACCTTCGCCGACCCTGTATAATCTGATTGTACCACGATCTCCATAGGTGAAGAGATTTCTGCTCCGGGTCATGATCTTTAATAAGCGCGAAGACTTCCTGATCCACTGGCGCGTCAGCGAAGGCGCTCTCTGAACGTACAAAAGGGAAGGAGGAGTCAAAAGCCATAGTACCTACACGAAAAGAGACAAGGGTTAGTTATCAACGCTATGTTCTGAATTTTGACACTTGGTACTTAAAAATGGTACTGCAATGCAATGCAAAAAAAGGGGGACAAAAGGGGACCCACATAATCAAAGTGACGGCCCCTCATTGATGGTGCAGTCACTCATTAAGAATGGGATCCTAAAAGGATTCTCATTTAATGAGAAACCTCATCGGGCCAAGAAGTTAAACTCTCTCGAGAGCTGTGCTCTGCAAACAGAATTTACATCTGTCAACTATAATTAAAAAGGGAATAAAATTTCCCAATTTTTTTAAAGAGCTATGCTCTGTGAAAACAATGGTACAATCTACCAGAGCTCTCAAAAGCAAAGCTTTTTACAGAGTAAAATCCCAAGATCTTTAAGATCTGCAAAACAAACTCTGAACAGTGTTCTAATTAACAGGTTAAGTAACCCCAAAAATGTATCTTAAGATCTATGATCTAAGAAGAGCAAAGCTCTGATTAATGGGTTCGATTATGATCCTTACCAAATTTTTGGGCAGAGTTCTGACTCTAGAAAGGATTTATTTGGGCAGAGATCTAAGCTCTGAAAGAGGAATTAAATTCTCAGTAAAAGAAGAATAAGAGAAGATGAACAACAGTAATCTCAAGGGCCAAAGGCCCTACTTATAGGCACAGGAAGTCGATTCAACTTCCAAGAAAATCTAACGGTGGAAAAGCTGCTACCGTTGCACTCACGTGTGAGCCACGCGAGCGCAACGGTGGGGGGGGGCATTTGTTTCCCCAATAAAAGACCAAAGCTCTGTTCAAAACTTGAAAGGCAGTGCAAAGAGTTAAAAACTCTGATGCAGCGCCTCGCGTGCCTTGCACGAGGGCGCCAGTGCCAAGAGTTAAAAAATCTGAGGCAGCGCCTCGCGTGCCTCATACGAGGGCGCCAGCACCAAGAGTTAAAAACTCTGAAGCAACTCCTCACGTGCCTCGCACGAGGGCGCCAGCGCCAGAACTAAAATCTCTCTGTTAAACAGAGCCATTGGATCAAAGATCCAACGGAGATGATAATCATCAAAATACAGAATTAAATTCTGTTGAGTAAATATTCCTCCAAATTTTCCAAACAAAAAAGATTACGCTCTGTAAAATAGAGCACCGTTGGATTAAAAATCCAATGGTGATTAAAAATCACCTATCTGCAGAAAAATTCTATATGGGGAAATATTTCCCTAATCTTATTAAAAACAAGGAAGACATCTTATGTAAAACAGAAGTTCTTGGATCAAAAATCCAACGGTGGATAAAATCCCCAAATCTATCAGGATCTCTCAACGAGAGATTTCTTTAACTAAATCAACAGATGTGCCTCTACTATATAAAGGACCCAAGACATCAAGTCTTGTAGAGAGAAACCCCCCATAAGCTTTAGAGCAAGCAAGAAGAAAGCTTAAGAAAGGAAGAAAGAAGAATACATTTCTCCGAGGTAAATAAAAAATTATAATAGAGATCAGAGTATCTCATCTGCATATCCAAGGGTTTAACCCTCATAAAAGAACATAGTTCTTTCCTTAGATCTGAGATCCATGAGACAAGTCTCCCAAAAATGAGAATTTAATTCTCATGGGGATGAACTTGTTCTTGGGGATCAAAGATCCAGAAAAGAACAGATAATTGAACTCTTCAGAACAGAATACACAAAGAAAACCTAGCGCCAAGTGCCTCACGTGTCCCTCACATGGGCGTTGCTCAATAAAGAGTGCTTAGCACTCAATGGTTGGCGCTCAGCGCCAAGCGCCTCACGTGTCCCTCACGTAGGCGCTGCTCAATAAGGAGTGCCTAGCATTCAATGGTTGGTGTTCAGCGCCAACCGCCTCATGTGTCCCTCACGTGGGCACTGCTTAATAAGGAGTGCCTAGTACTCAATGGTTGGCGCTCAGCGCTGAGCGCCTCACGTGGGCGCTGCTCAATAAGGAGTGCCTAGTACTCAATGGTTGGCGCTCAGCGCCGTGCGCCTCACATGTTCCTCACGTGGGCGCTGCTCAATAAGGAGTTCTTAGCATTCAATAGTTGGTGCTCAGCGCCAAGCGCCTCACATGTCCCTCACGTGGGCGCTGCTCAATAAGGAGTGCTTAGCATTCAGTGGTTGGCGCTCGGCGCTCAGCGCCATGCGCCTCACATGCTCCGTGCAAGGGCGCCATAAAGAGTGTTTAACTCTCCATAAAAATAAAAGAACAAAAAAAAGAAAGGGTAAAGTAAAGCAAAGTATAAGTGTCAGAACCCATATGAATGCTCAGCATTATTTGCACGGAAAAGGGACTGAGCCCAAGCAAGTGTTTAACACTTTATTCAAACACTGGGTGGGTGAGTCTAAGTCGACCAAATCCCCAATTTAGATCAACCGAACCCATATGCTCATCATTTTCCAAATTGGTCTTAGTCCCAAACACGACTACAGATCTCCCAACGGACATTGGTTTAAGGGTACATCTCCTCACACCTCTGATACATGTCGTTGTAATTCTTCAGCGTCTTCAGAGAGGTGGTGGGTCCCGATAACTAACAACTCTTTGGTGCATTCCCAAATTGACGAGCACATCCCACAATGGACCGCAACGTCTTTAAACTAGCAACGGACCTCAACGTCCTTAAACTAACACAATATAGCCCCAAATACTCTTTTGTTGGGTCTGAAAGATCCCAAAATCCTGTTGAGTAGATCTTAGCCTAAAATTAGACTAATGTATTCTCAACAAACATTTAAGTTGATCTTAATCTCAAACAAGATTAACGATCCTTAAATCAACCTAAACCCAAATCTAAGGATATACTGATTTGGACTAATCCACGCCCTACGGGCAACAACGTAAATTAGTTTCCGTATACAATCCACGGGCAACCGAAAATAAAACAAACACACACGTCACGAAGTGACCTTCTGGAGCAGGAGAAAGTGGTTACCGCGATGCGGTAACGTAATTAACTGCAGGGGCTTGTGCCTGTAGGGAAGAACGTCCCCACAATCAAAAACCCTTCACAACGAAGGGGAATCTGACGAAGTCTGCTACAATGGCCGCATCCATCCAAACCTCCGATATACGGCGCCTTAAATTAACTTGGCATCTTCGGATAGGTGGACGGATAAATCCAAATAGTATCTGCCCCCAAATTTAGGCAAGACGTTTGTCTTCCCAGTTTTCGGCGGTGAACACCACTCACTACAACAATCTTCTGGCAGAGTCATATACGCGTGCACTTATAAAGCTAGTTTAGAACGACGTTATACTCATCTTGCTGCCAGATCTCACAGTCTAGAACAGCAGCATTGGCAAGTTTGGGTAAACAAGAACCTCCCTATCTTTGAGAAGACCGAAGTACCATTCGGGTGCTTGAGGTTACCAACTGAATCTACAGAGTGGCTAATTGGATGGTCGAAACTAATTGAATCTTAAGGTTCTACTAAATTTTCAGTAATCGTTTGTGGTTCTGGAATTAATTCCAGTTCTATCGTACTCCTGAAAGGTTACGCTAGTGCCCTGGCCAACTTCCGTGACCAAATGCGGAACAAAATTTTTTCTACGAATTGAAACTTGGCACTAGAATAACATTTAATCCGGATCTTACCATAAACCTAACTAGCAAAAACTAAAGTGGTGCTATCTACTTTGAAAGAAGCCTTACCAAACAATCCAGGTCCTTCGGTCTTCTTTCCTCATCATGTGCTCCTAGTGGTCATCTTGAACATGCTTGATCTCCATTTCCGGCTCCATCGGTCCTCCGGGGTCGAGCTTGTTCTCCGGACTTCCTTTGTCGTAGTTGATCCACCCGAGGGATATGATCCATGGCTCTAGCTCCTAACTAAGTAACAAAAAGAGCAACTAGAGAACTTGGGATGCTAATCCAAGTTTTCTAGGATGTAGTATGAAGATCTATGTGTTCTACTATTTCTACCTTGCCTCTTCACTTGTTTCTCAACTCATGAGAAGGTAGTGAAAGAGGAAGGTGATGAAAGTAAATCAAGAGGAGGGAGGAGATGAAGAAAATGGGAGCTCAAGAAAATAATGAAGCAACAATGAGAGAGAAATTCAACACAAAGGTTTTGTGTATGAATTACTTGAATAAACAATCAACAACCATGCTTCAATAGTAACTCTAAATGAATTAAAAATTCATTTGTTAAATATTGAAGCATGGTTATCACCATTCCTCCCATACCTCACACTTTACACCTCATTTCCATTTATCAAATAAATGGAAAAAACATAATGAGGTAGCCACCTTCTACAAGGTAATC
Source organism: Agapanthus africanus (assembly GCA_030015575.1). Classification (NCBI taxonomy): domain Eukaryota; kingdom Viridiplantae; phylum Streptophyta; class Magnoliopsida; order Asparagales; family Amaryllidaceae; genus Agapanthus; species Agapanthus africanus. The sequence continues at coordinate 882,719,471 of CM057337.1, forward strand.
TGTAATAAATACGGATTACAGTCTGCTGTATATACATACCTGCATTCGGATAAAAACCCGAATACCCAAAGAGATAGAATAACACGAAAAACGTAATACTAGAATATACATATCGAAATACATATATGTAAACTATTAAATCAATACCTGATTTAATAATCCGGCTCATACCCGAGCCAGCTAGTATTACCAACTTTCCGATCGAAAGTCCGAGTACAAAGTACATCAATCGATCGAGACCCTTCACGTATCCAATACAGCTACTACATCATTTCTCCTGAACCAGGGAAACCCTTTGTGTGGGACTCTAATGACTCGACAGTACGCCGGCAGTGAGTTACTAGATAAATCTATAACAACAAGCACGTCAACGGCACTAGCTGTACATAATGGCTACCCAGGTACCTGTCGAAAAGGAAGGCCGACGAACAAACTCATCCGGATCCCTACTGAGCCTATCTGTGACAATCTCCGTACAGTCTGGTCTCTTCGTCTGAGAGTATCGCATACCGGGTCTATGGGGTGGTAAACGTCAGACCCTGACAACCTGGTAATCCGTGCTTATACGGCTCAGGACCAATCTAAGAAACTACTGATCAGCTTATCAATAAATCCCAACTGCCTTGGCCAAGGTCTTATGGTCCTGACCAATCAAACACAGTGCGATATCAACTCCCAATACCGGGAGAGACGAGTCCCCGACAAGTGCTCACTGCCTCTATGTGGCTCGGGACTGTACCCATCTAAAACCTGTTTGCACGACTCAGTAGAGCCGTGGTAGGGTAGTGATCAAAGCACAGTGGGAACTCACACGAGACAAATGACGATCTCAGGTCTAAGGACTAACATGTACTCATGTCACCTGAGAACTTCCACCTGACGATAGGTATAGTACCATCTGGAAGTTCTCGGCAAGTCCGTCCGGTGTACTCACCCCCAGTGAGCACCTGTATACGATCTTAGGTCTAAAGACCAATGGTTGCTGGACCAAACCATCACCCCTCGTCGGGGTATAGAAACGTATACACTAGTCTACTCTAGAATATCGATGCCCAGTCTCGATGCTCCTACGACTAGGGACCATTTAAGGATGTGCGTACCGACTACCCAGCTCCCACAAGTATGATCGCCATCACAACGCAGGTATTCTATCATTGATCCTACGGGCTTTATCAACATGTATAAAAGATATGTAATAGCAAGTAAAACATACACATGTTAAGATAAAGTCAAACCAAATAGCATACTATCATATCGAGTAAGACTGTCCCGTACATATATATGTCCAAGCATCCATATATATACATATACAATAATGGCCTCTAGGGCATACATATCCAACAATCTCCCACTAGCACTAAGGACATATATTGGCGTACCGAGTATCCAACGTCTGCTCTAGGGCCAGCTGTTGGCGTACCGCATATCCAACATCTCAAAAAGTCTTTCGAACTGTACTTGAGCAAGGGTCTTTGTGAATGCATCCACAGTGTTGTCTTTTGTATCCATTCTCCGGACCTCGATCTCCTGGCGATCTACGATCTCTTTGATCAGGTGATACCGCCTTAAGATGTGCCTGTATTTCTTAAAGGACCGTGGTTCCTTCGCTAAAACTATAGCCCCATTGTTATCGCAATACAAATGTATTGGGTCAACAATGGACGGAACAACCTGAGGTTCATTAATGAACTTCTTTATCCAGGCCGCCTCTTTTGCGGCATCACTTGCAGCAATGTATTCAGCCTCCATCATCGAGTCTGTAACGGTATCCTGTTTGGAGCTCTTCCAACACACCGCCCCTCCATTGAGGGTAAATACAAAACCCGAGACAGACTTGCTGTCATCCTTGTCACCCTGGAAGCTTGAATCGGTAAAGGACTCGACCTTTAGGTCTCCATTACCGTAAACCAAGAACATCTCCTTAGTCCTTCTCAGGTATTTGAGAATATTCTTTACTGCTATCCAGTGGTCCTCACCTGGGTTCGACTGATACCAGCTCACCACGCTTAGCGCATAAGCTACATCTGGCCTTGTACATATCATCGCATACATTATAGATCCTACCACCGAAGCGTAGGGTATAGTGCTCATGCGAACCCTCTCCTCGTCAGTCTTGGGAGACATCTCTTTGGAGAGGGTGATTCCGTGCAATGCGGGTCTGTTACCGCGCTTGGAATATTCCATACTAAATCTCTTTAGTACGGTCTCTATGTACCTGGACTGTGAAAGTCCCAGTAATCTCTTGGATCTATATCTTTAGATCTTAATCCTCAGAATGTAAGAGGCATCACCCAGGTCTTTCATGGAGAACCTTTGTGATAAGAATAGCTTGACCGATTGTAGCATAGGAATGTCATTTCCTATCAAAATAATATCGTCCACGTACAAGACTAGGAATACGACAGTTTGTCCTATAATCTTCTTATAAATACAAGGCTCATCCTTATTCTTGATGAAGTCAAATTCCTTGACTGTTTCATCAAAACAGATGTTCTAGCTCAGCGATGCCTGCTTCAATCCATAAATGGATTTAAGCAACTTACACACCTTCCCGCTGCTCCCACTGTCTACGAAACCTTCCGGCTGATCCATATAAACGCACTTGTCACGACCCGAAAGTACGGAACGTGACTGGCACTTAGATTACGAGACGTCTAAAGGCGTACCGTAACCTAAATCAGCCAAAGCCCAGAAAAATCTAAACCAAAATCAAAAGAGAGTGAAGGAAAACCTTACATGAAAACGATTTTTTTAAATCAATTAAGTTGCATAGAATCCCTTTTTAAAAACATCAAAAATTCCCGAAAATTTCGGCAGAGTCTCCCCTGTATTTTCTATCCCCCAAAATGGGTACAACAAGATATATATAACCTATAATCATAAAATGGCATCCCCAAGCGGGAGCTAGCTCTTCGCCCAATGCGGATCACAACCACACGCAATATATAAGTAATATCAAGAAAAGAGCATAAAAGAAATGCAAAATATCAGAAAACACAACGTTGGCTCAAGTGAGCTCGACCCAAAAGAAACCACATATATACAAATCTCTCAGTCTCATCACTAAGTCGCATATACAAATAGAAAGTGGTAGATGGAGAATACTAGATACAATGATAGAGCAAAAAGAAATAAAGTGTGCTCGCAACCCACCTACGAGCGATGTCGCGAGTCTGAGCAAAAGGAGCTGATGATAAGATAGCCCGCCGCTACAAGGGTGACGGGTCCGACCTGCAAGACACTGTGGCACAATGGGGGTGAGTTGCCAGCTCGTGAGTAGAATATAACATCTAGTAAGGCAATCGTAAGAATGCACGCAAATGCATCACAGCATGTATGTTCAGATGTGATATAATACCTCTAGTATGCATGCACATGTATGCAATGTCATTACTAAGTCTTTAAGTGTTTTAAATGTTAAGAGTTCTGCATTCTTAACTTTAGAAAAAGGAATATCTGTATAATAGCTAAATACCATCAAGAAATCATCTGAAAACCGTGTCAAGCATCGACACCAAATATGAAATCACCTCTGTCTCAATGTCTCACTGTATCAATGTCTCAAATATCGGGCTCCGTCAGTCCGGATCGGCCCATGTCATCAAATCTTACGACAATGGTTGGTATCCTCCGGATATCCGCCGCGCCAGACATCACCGGTAGGTAGTCTTCCTCTGCCAGGCTCATCGTCTACAACTCGATCTTCTTGCCCTGAGGTACCATACCGGGCCCACCATGTACCCGAGACGGTTCATCCACTCCTCGAATCGGGTCTCGAAATCCAACAGAAAACATGAAAACTCATGGTGGACGACACATACATCACGAGAAAACCGCAACTTTGTTTTAAAAATGATAAATATAAGCTTTTTTTAAATTCTTGCGGTTTTCCCCAAAATCCAGAAATCGCAGCAATACTAAAATCCTCAAGAAAATCATAATGTCCACATGTTATATATGATAAGTGTCTATGATAACAAGGTATGCGATGTGAATTGTGGCTAGAAATCTATGTAAGTATGATGATGATGCGAGGTATATACATGCTATGCAAATTTCATATATCATGTACGATGCAAGTGGCGAACTGAGCTAAACAGGTTCTATAGTGCACGTGGCATGGCAATTACCAAAGGCGTGTGTGTCACATGAATAGTGCGCGCGCAACAGATGCCAATGGTAATGGTGTTCGTGTCCTACGAAGTGATATCGCATAGTGTATATGAATGTCCATGCAATCTAGTATACGGTTAGCTGTAAGGGTATGCAATGTAAATAAAGGGGTAAGCTAACTAGCAATACAAGTCTTGCAAGAAATAAGGTAATCCTAACTAGGGGGCGCCTCGCGCCATCCAGACGATTCCCCCATAGATGAATACATCTACTCACCTGAATGCCTCACTAATCCGATCCGACCACCGCCTTGCCTTTACGCGCCGTGTCCGATGTTTCCCCGATCGATCCTTGCATTGCATAACACACAATATAAGATTACATACCCCTAAAATGACACCAAGTCAATATAAAAAGATCGACGCTCTTGAATTAAACATAACGTGCACTCGATGCGCGGAAAACACACGAAAATCTCTAAATCTTAACTAGAATCGTCATTTCGGGGCAATCGACAAAACTAAAGACTAGACAAAACCCCGCATTCGTGCACACTAATAGTCCTATATGAAGCTAATTATATCGCTAATATAACGCAATTTGATCACCTCCTAATTTACATAAAAACCTAGAAAGCATTTGCATACCGATCGATGCAAATATCGCAATTTATCGATCTAGCGAGCGCAACATCGCACAATTAACCACTCTAACCAATTAGATAACCAAAACCCTAACTTAAATCCATCAACCATGCTACAAACCCTAATTCAAAATCAAATCCCTTTCTTGAATTTCATAAACAAGCAATAACTATTAAATTAATACTTCAAAGTTCAATTTTAGCACATTTAAACTACAAGTTAACAAATAGATTAGAAACTTCACCTCACAAGTTGAACCCTAGTTTGCTCAAGCCACCAAAGATGCCTCCTTTCTTCAAGTTTTAAGCTAAATTGGCTTGAGGAGAGATAGGATTAGGATTTTGCTTTGAATTGGAGAAGGAATTTGTGAATTTTCAATGGATTTTGCTATGAAAATGAAGCAAGAAGAAGTGAGAAAAATGGGGGGATGCTGCAGTTTGGAGCTCAGCCAGCAGGTAAGGAAAATGGTGGGGGGTTTTGTGTAGATGTTTCTAGGTTAAAAAGACCCCTTAAGTCCCATTTAATGCATTTCACATCAACTTTTCACAAAAAAACACCATTTTAATTCATTTTTTTTCCATTAATTTCAAACCATAAAACTAAAATCTTGCAAGTCATGATACAATTTATTAACACCATATTTTAGCTTATAAAGATTCCTAATTATGAAATTTACCTAATTAAATTTGTATTTATCACTAATTTAATGTATTTTTAAAAGCTTAAAATAATATTAAAAATAATTAATTACGAATTTTTTTTATTTAACTAGAAAATTTTAAGTAACATTTTAGTGATCAATTTATAGTAATATCTTATCTAAATTTTTTATAATTAGGTCTACAATGAAAAAAATCCTATTTTGACTTTTACGGAAAAAGCTGACAAATTAGCCGATTACCGAAAAACTGCCTAAACGGTTTTCGAAGAGTTATAATCTTTCCCCCCTTAAAGAAATTCGGTCCCCGAATTTAGAATTTAACTACGCGTACCTTCAAAAAGATGGGGATATCTCTTCCTCATCTCGACCTCGGTCTCCCAGGTGACCTCCTCGTTGTTCTGGCCACGCCAAAGGACCTTGACGGACGGTATAACCTTCGACCTCAATTTCTTCACCTGCCGATCCAGAATGACCACCGACTGCTCGATGAATGAAAGATCACGCTCTAGCTGGATCGTCTGGTGCTGAATCGCATGGGAAGGATCATGAAGGTACTTGCGGAGTATCGAGACATGGAACACGGGGTGAACATCGGGGAAGCTGGGCGGAAGAGCTAACCGATAAGCGACTGAACCAACACGCTCTAGGATCTCGAAAGGACCAACATATCTAGGGCTCAGCTTTCCTTTCCGCCCAAATCTCATCACACCTTTCATCGGAGAGAACTTCAGGAAAACATGATCGCCAACAGCGAACTCGAGTCGGCGACGGCGCTTGTCAGCATATGATTTCTGCCTACTCTGTGCTGACCTCATCCTGTCCCGAATCAGCTGTATCTTCTCGGTCGTCTCCTGTACGATCTGCGGGCCCAAAATACTGCTCTCCCTGAGCTCTGTCCAACACACAGGCGATCGACATCTCCTCCCATATAAAGCATCGAAAGGTGCCATCTGAATCGTCTCCTGGAAGCTATTATTGTAGGAAAACTCGATCAAAGGCAAATGACGATCCCAGCTACCACCGAAATCTAAAACACAAGCTCTGAGCATGTCCTCAAGAGTCTGAATAGTACGCTCCGACTGATCGTCAGTCTGCGGATGAAAGGCTGTGCTAAAACTCAATCGGGTGCCTAATGCTTCTTGAAGTTTCTGCCACAATCGGCTGGTAAACTGGGTGCCCCGGTCGGACACGATGCAAGTCGGAGTGCCATGCAGTCGTACTATCTCATCAATATAAACCTGGGCGTACTGAGAAAATCCAAAAGTGGTCTTCACTGGCAGGAAGTGAGCTGCTTTCGTCAGTCGATTCACAATCACCCAAATAGAGTCGTACCCTCGACTGGTCCTGGGTAGACCCACAATGAAGTCCATGGAGACCTGCTCCCACTTCCACTCAGGGATAGGCAAAGGCTGTAACTCGCCGGCTGGCCTCTGGTGCTCGGCCTTGACTTGCTGACAAGTCAGGCATCTCGACACAAAGTCTGTAATATCCTTCTTCATCCCGTCCCACCAGTAAACCTCTCTCAAATCATGGTACATCTTGGTGGAACCTGGATGAACACTGTATACTGATCTATGTGCCTCCTCGAGAATATCACACCTCAGTCCCTCTGAATCTGGCACGCACAGTCGAGTCCCAAATCGAAGTATCCCCTGATCATCAAACTCAGAAACTCTGCCCTGCCGAATCTGCTCAATAATCTCTAAAATACGGGCATCGCCGGACTGTGCCTCGCGGATACGGTCAAGTAACTGTGGGCGTGCTCTGAAATGGGCCAGCTGTCCCCCTGTAGGAGTAAACTCGAACTGCACTCTGCTATCACATAAAACCTGCCAATCCGCCGTCGACTGCATCTGCACTGCGCTCAAACAAGATAAGCTACCTCCGGGCCTCCTACTCAAAGCATCTGCCACCACATTCGCCTTGCCCGGGTGGTATAGAATCTCGCAGTCATAATCCTTCACCAACTCCATCCAACGGCGCTGTCTCAGGTTCAGATCTCGCTGCTGGAAGATATACTTCAAACTCTTATGGTCAGTGAATATCTGGCACGACTCACCATATAGGTAATGTCTCCAGATCTTAAGTGCAAATACTACTGCAGCCATCTCTAAATCATGGGTGGGGTAGTTCTGTTCGTGTTTCCTCAGCTGCCGAGAAGCATACGCGATAACTCTGTCGTGCTGCATCAATACATAGCCCAGCCTCACTCGAGAAGCATCACAATATACCACGAACCCGCCTGATCCTGAAGGCAATGCTAACACTGGTGCAGTAGTCAGACGAGTCTTCAACTGCTGGAAACTATCCTCACATGCCTGGGTCCAATCAAAAGGAACCCCCTTCCGGGTCAATCCGGTCAACGGTGCAGCAATGCGGGAGAAATCCTGGACAAAACGTCAATAGTAGCCGGCCAGACCTAGAAAACTGCGAACCTCTGTAACTGATACTGGTCTAGGCCAACGCTGAACTGCCTCGATCTTCTTTGGGTCCACACAAATACCATCTCTCGTCACCACATGACCCAAGAAGTCGACACTGTCTAACCAGAATGCGCACTTGGAAAATTTGGCGAACAGCTGATGCTCCCTCAAAGTCTGTAATGTGATACGTAAGTGCTGCTCATGCTCCTCCCGGCTCCGAGAATAAACCAAGATGTCGTCAATGAACACAATAATGAACTGATCGAGATACGACCTGAATACACGGTTCATCAAATCCATAAATGCTGCCGGGGCATTGGTGAGCCCGAACGACATCACCAAGAACTCATAATGACCATATCGAGTACGGAAAGCGGTCTTCGGAATATCCTCCTTCCGAACCCGCAACTGGTGATAACCTGACCGTAAATCAACCTTCGAGAAGAACCCTGCACCATGGAGCTGATCGAATAAGTCATCAATGCGGGGTAGGAGATACCTGTTCCGCACAGTAACCCGGTTCAGCTGACGATAATCAATGCATAAGCGCATACTTCCGTCCTTCTTCTTAACAAACAGGACGGGAGCACCCCAAGGTGACACACTCGGTCGGATAAGCCATTTGTCCAGCAAGTCCTGTAACTGATCCTTTAGCTCTCTCAGCTCCGCCGGGGCCATCCGATAAGGCGGTATAGAGATAGGCCCTGTGCCGGGGATCAGGTCGATGCAGAACTCAATCTCGCGCTCTGGTGGCAGACCAGGCAGCTCGTCAGGGAATACATCAGGAAACTCTCTCACAACAGGGACCTGGTCCAACGGAACCTCTGTGGAGCTAGTATCACAAACATAAGCTAAGAATCCCTGACACCCTTTCCTTAAGAGCTGACCAGCGCGAAGAAAAGAAATCAAGCTGGGAAGGGTAGCGCTACGATCTCCCTGAATAACAAGTACCGGCTCACCAGGAAAACTGAATCTGACTGCTTTCTCACGGCAGTCCACAGATGCATAACAGGTGGCTAGCAAGTCCATACCAAGAAGAACGTCAAAGTCTAGCATATCGAGGAGAATCAAATCAACTGAAGAATCTCTCTCCCTGATACGAATGGAACACGATCGGTACAAAAAATGGGCAACAAAAGACTCGCTTACCGGTGTAATAACGACAAGCGTCTGATCTAACGGAGAAGAATCTCGACCCAACCTCGGTGCATAATACATGGATACATAGGAATGTGTGGAGCCTGGATCAAATAATACCCGTGCATCAAAAGAACATACTGGCAGAGTACCTGTCACGACGGCATTGGATGCCTGTGCATCCTGAGGAGTCAACGCGAACACTCGGGCCTATCCACCACTAATAGCTGGCTGTCCTCTGCCTCTACCTCGGCCTCTGCCTCTGCCTCTGTCGCCTCGTCCTCTCTGAACCGGACCGCCATGCCCACGACCTCTAGAAGCATCTGGCTGGCGTGGAGCATCATCAGGAGTAGGAAGTAGAGCTCTCTGAGGAGGTGGTAAGGGTGGTAAGGTCACATGCGGGACTGTCGCCGTGCCCTGGCGTCCCATGGTACAGTCTCTGACACGGTGGTACTGACTCCCACACCGAAAACATCCTGGAGATGACTGCTGGGTCTGTGGATATGAACCAAATAACTGACTTCGTCTCAATCCTCTGCCTCCACCATCTCTCGGAAATAATCTATTGCGGTGTCTACCCATCTGCCGCTGAGCTGGCATATCAGTACGGATCCTCTTCGGCCCAGAAACGACTGGAGTCTCAGAAATACACTCCTCCAAAAGTAAGGCTGCATCCATCGCGGCTGCGTATGTATCAAAGTGCTGGGTGCCGATGGCAAGGAATAGCTGTGTATCAAGCCCTCGCACAAACCTCTTTATTCTCTTCTCTTCTGTGTCTACTAGGTACGGAGCATATCGAGACAACTGGGTAAACTGTATATCATACTCCGACACTGTCATCCCAGGAGTCTTGCGCAGAGACTCAAAACTACGGGCTCGAGCATCTCGGACACTCTCCGGAAGAAAACGGGCAAGAAATGCAGCTGTAAACTCGTCCCAGGTCATAGAAGGTAGACCTGCAGCTCGGCCTCTCTCTACTGAATCGTACCATGTCTGGGCAAGACCCTCCAGACGAAAACTCGCAAACTCTACCAATCTATCATCAGAACACCTCAACGAATGGCAAATCCGAGCCATCCTATCAAGGAATGCCTGTGGGTCCTCTGTCGCATCTGTACCGGTAAAACCTGGAGGTCTCAATCTTATGAACTCCTGTAGTGAAACATGGATAGTCTCCGTAGTAGCAGGAGCGACCATCTGTGCAGCAGGTACAATCGTGGTCTGTGTGGTGGAAGGAACGCCCTCGGATCTCTGTGCCCGACTGGACTCAACTAAAGATCCCATCATCTGTCGCAACTCCTGCATACCGGCCTTTAATCTGGCAATACGGTCAGAATAAGGCGGATCAATATGACCCTAAGGGGTAGGCGTATCCTCCCGCTCGATCCTCGCCTCAGACGAGCCCGCTCGAATCTCATCCCTAGCGGCAGCCCGCTGAGCTCTCGTAGTCTTTGGCGGCATCGAAACTAGAATAAGAAACAGGACTGATAAGAACATTGCAATTGAATAAAGGAATGCAAGGAATCAAGAAAGGAAATACAAGCAATTATGTCCTAAGGTCACTTAGGCAGAGTACCGTATCGTAAGTATGCCGCGGATCATACCCATGCTACGCCACTCTGCTTAAGTCACCTACTCCATCTACCAAGGTCGTCCTACACTAAGAAAGGTAAAATCTAGGCTCTGATACCAACTTTGTCACGACCCGAAAGTACGGAACGTGACTGGCACTTAGATTACGAGACGTCTAAAAGCGTACCGTAACCTAAGTCAACCAAAGCCCAGAAAAATCTAAACCAAAATCAAAAGAGAGTGAAGGAAAACCTTACATGAAAACGATTTTTTTTAAATCAATTAAGTTGCATAGAATCCCTTTTTAAAAACATCAAAAATTCCCGAAAATTTCGGCAGAGTCTCCCCTGTATTTTCTATCCCCCAAAATGGGTACAACAAGATATATATAACCTGTAATCATAAAATGGCATCCCCAAGCCGGAGCTAGCTCTTCGCCCAAGGCGGATCACAACCACATGCAATATATAAGTAATATCAAGAAAAGAGCATAAAAGAAATGCAAAATATCAGAAAACACAACGTCGGCTCAAGTGAGCTCGACCCAAAAGAAACCACATATATACAAATCTCTCAGTCTCATCACTAAGTCACATATACAAATAGAAAGTGGTAGATGGAGAATACTAGATACAATGATAGAGCAAAAAGAAATAAAGTGTGCTCGCAACCCACCTACGAGCGATGTCGCGAGTCTGAGCAAAAAGAGCTGATGATAAGATAGCCCGCCGCTACAAGGGTGACGGGTCCGACTTGCAAGACACTGTGGCATAATGGGGGTGAGTTGCCAGCTCGTGAGTAGAATATAACATCTAGTAAGGCAATCGTAAGAATGCACGCAAATGCGTCACAGCATGTATGTTCAGATGTGATATAATACCTCTAGTATGCATGCACATGTATGCAATGTCATTACTAAGTCTTTAAGTGTTTTAAATGTTAAGAGTTCTGCATTCTTAACTTTAGAAAAAGGAATATCTGTATAATAGCTAAATACCATCAAGAAATCATCTGAAAACCGTGTCAAGTATCGACACCAAATATGAAATCACCTCTGTCTCAATGTCTCACTGTATCAATGTCTCAAATATCGGGCTCCGTCAGTCCAGATCGGCCCATGTCATCAAATCTCACAACAATGGTCGGTATCCTCCGGATATCCGCCGCGCCAGACATCACCGGTAGATAGTCTTCCCCTGCCAGGCTCATCTTCTACAACTCGATCTTCTTGCCCCGAGGTACCATACCGGGCCCACCATGTACCCGAGACGGTTCATCCACTCCTCGAATCGGGTCTCGAAATCCAACAGAAGACATGAAAACTCATGGTGGACGACACATACATCACGAGAAAACCGCAACTTTGTTTTAAAAATGATAAATATAAGCTTTTTTTAAATTCTTGCGGTTTTCCCCAAAATCCAGAAATCGCAGCAATACTAAAATCCTCAAGAAAATCATAATGTCCACATGTTATATATGATAAATGTCTATGATAACAAGGTATGCGATGTGAATTGTGGCTAGAAATCTATGTAAGTATGATGATGATGCGAGGTATATACATGCTATGCAAATTTCATATATCATGTACGATGCAAGTGGCGAACTGAGCTAAACAGGTTCTATAGTGCACGTGGCATGAATAGTGCGCGCGCAACAGATGCCAATGGTAATGGTGTTCGTGTCCTACGAAGTGATATCGCATAGTGTATATGAATGTCCATGCAATCTAGTATACGGTTAGCTGTAAGGGTATGCAATGTAAATAAAGGGGTAAGCTAACTAGCAATACAAGTCTTGCAAGAAATAAGGTAATCCTAACTAGGGGGCGCCTCGCGCCATCCAGACGATTCCCCCATAGATGAATACATCTACTCACCTGAATGCCTCGCTAATCCGATCCGACCACCGCCTTTCCTTTACGCGCCGTGTCCGATGTTTCCCCGACCGATCCTTGCATTGCATAACACACAATATAAGATTACATACCCCTAAAATGACACCAAGTCAATATAAAAAGATCGACGCTCTTGAATTAAACATAACGTGCACTCGATGCGCGGAAAACACACGAAAATCTCTAAATCTTAACTAGAAGCGTCATTTCGGGGCAATCGACAAAACTAAAGACTAGACAAAACCCCGCATTCGTGTACACTAATAGTCGTATATGAAGCTAATTATATCGCTAATATAACGCAATTTGATCACCTCCTAATTTACATAAAAACCTAGAAAGCATTTGCATACCGATCGATGCAAATATCGCAATTTATCGATCTAGCGAGCGCAACATCGCACAATTAACCACTCTAACCAATTAGATAACCAAAACCCTAACTTAAATCCATCAACCATGCTACAAACCCTAATTCAAAATCAAATCCCTTTCTTGAATTTCATAAACAAGCAATAACTATTAAATTAATACTTCAAAGTTCAATTTTAGCACATTTAAACTACAAGTTAACAAATATATTAGAATCTTCACCTCACAAGTTGAACCCTAGTTTGCTCAAGCCACTAAAGATGCCTCCTTTCTTCAAGTTTTAAGCTAAATTGGCTTGAGGAGAGATAAGATTAGGATTTTGCTTTGAATTGGAGAAGGAATTTGTGAATTTTCAATGGATTTTGCTATGAAAATGAAGCAAGAAGAAGTGAGAAAAATGGGGGGATGCTGCAGTTTGGAGCTCGGCCAGCAGGTAAGGAAAATGGTGGGGGGTTTTGTGTAGATGTTTCTAGGTTAAAAAGACCCCTTAAGTCCCATTTAATGCATTTCACATCAACTTTTCACAAAAAAAACCATTTTAATTCATTTTTTCCCATTAATTTCAAACCATAAAACTAAAATCTTGCAAGTCATGATACAATTTATTAACACCATATTTTAGCTTATAAAGATTCCTAATTATGAAATTTACCTAATTAAATTTGTATTTATCACTAATTTAATGTATTTTTAAAAGCTTAAAATAATATTAAAAATAATTAATTACGATTTTTTTTTTATTTAACTAGAAAATTTTAAGTAACATTTTAGTGATCAATTTATAGTAATATCTTATCTAAATTTTGTATAATTAGGTCTACAATGAAAAAAAAATCCTATTTTGACTTTTACGGAAAAAGCTGACAAATTAGCCGATTACCGAAAAACTGCCTAAACGGTTTTCGAAGAGTTACAGCACTCTTCTAAACTTTCGTTCAGAAAATCCATTTTTACGTCTAGCTGCCAGATCTCATAGTCATGGAAGGCAAAAATGGCAAGTTGGATCCGAATGGATTTGAGCATAGCCACTGGAGAAAAAGTTTCGTCATAGTTCACTCCTGGTCTTTGACGAAAACCTTTTGCAACAAGTCTAGCCTTATAGGTTTCCACCTGTCCATCTACACCAAACTTCTTCTTGTAGATCCATTTGAATCCAACGGGTTTTACCCCAGGTGGAGCAACTTTCAGGGTCCACACTTTATTGGCGTACATGGACTCCATTTCAGATCGCATAACATCCAGCCACTTATCTGAGTCCTTACTGATATTGGCCTGCCTGAAACTAGTAGGATCATCTTCTTCCAAGATGCAATCCTCTCGATCCCCGTCTATGAGAAAACCGTAGTATCTTTCGGGCGGATGAGAAATCCTACCAGATCTGCGGAGTGGCTGAAGTTCGTCTAGGATCACTAAATCTAACGGTTCCACCAAATCTTCAGTTACATTTTGTGGTTTATGGATTTCTCCCAGTTCTACCGTACTCCCACTAGTTTCTTTTGCAAGAAACTCCTTTTCCAAAAAGGTAGCGTGGCGAGATACAAACACCTTCTGTTCTTCAGTGTGGTAGAACAGATATCCCAGTGAATCCTTAGGATATCCCACAAATTTACATAGAACTGACCGTGCCTCTAGTTTGTCCAGTTTCTGTGTTTTCACATAGGCCAGACAACCTCATATCTTAAATCGCTTAAGATATGGATTTCGTCCACTCCATACTTCATATGGAGTTTTAGGCACAGATTTTGATGGAACGTAGTTCAGCAAGTATGCAGCTGTTTGAAGCGTATATCCCCAAAATGAAAGAGGCAACTCGACATTACTCATCATGGAGCGAACTATGTCCAATAGGGTACGGTTCCTCCGCTCTGATACACCATTGTGCTGTGGTGTATACGGAGGAGTAGCTGAAAGAGAATTCCATTCCCTTTTAGGTATTCTAAGAATTCCTTGCTTAAGTACTCTCCTCCTCTATCCGATCTGAGGATCTTGATACTTTTGCTAGTCTGGTTCTCTACTTCGTTTCTGAATTCTTTGAATTTCTCAAAAGCTTCAGATTTATGTTTCATAAGATACACATATCCGAACCTAGAGAGATCGTCAGTGAATGTGATGAAGTACGAGAACCCACCCCATGCATGTATAGATATTGGACCACATACATCGCTGTGTATGAGTCTCAAGAGCTCTGCTGCTCTTTCTCCGTGTCCGGTGAATGGAGATTTGATCATCTTTCCTTTGAGACAAGACTGACAAGTTTCCTAAGATGAAAATTCGAACGTATCCAAAAATCCATCATTATGCAACTTACTCAGTCTTTTCTCTCCGATATGACCAAGTCTATAATGCCACAAGTAGGATTCATTCACATCTGAACTCTTCCTCTTGCGTGTGTTTTGTATGCTGAGAACTGTGTTTTGATTAAGAACATAGATACCATTACACAGTGTACCTTCTGCAACCAATACCTGATTAAGGTAAATGTTCATGATATTTCTATCAAGAACGAACTTATATCCATCTTTATCAAGTAAAGAAACCGATATGATGTTGCAAACCATAGAAGGTACGTAGTAGCAGTTGTTTAAAATCATAGTATTGCCATTTGGCAATGCTAGGTGATATTTACCGATGGCAGAAGCATCAACTTGTGCTCTGTTCCCTACTCTGACGGACATATCACCAGGTCCAACCATCCTACTTTTTCTCAGTCCCGTAATAAATTACAGATATGAGATCCCGATCCGGTATCGAGTACCCAGGAGGTAGGACTGACTGAAAAACAGTTCTCAATAACAAGAACACCTGAAGAAGACACAATAGTATGTTTCTTCTTCGATGGGGTCATCAAGGAATTCAAACAATCCTCTTTCCCTTGCTCATACTCATGACTGTTGTCATAAGTTAGAGCCGAACTGACGTTCCCCAGCCTCGAATAAGAATTCGGATCGGTAAAGCGATATATTTTATTATCTTGATTAGGGCGTGAAAAGATTGCTACCTGGAGAGAGAGAAAAGAAACACTCAGCGTGCGCTCTTGCAAGATTAGATTGGTTATTAGTTTATCTAATCAGGATGGCTCCCATTGTTTTCTCGAATTCTTCTTCAAACCATAAAAGAAGAATTAGTTAGGATTAATCGCACGTCACAATACTTGCTTAACCTTTCGGCCAGGCTGGTGTTGGTACTTCGAGGGAGGTTTTCCAACTCTTTTGCGAAGTTCCTTAATTACATAACCTCTTTTCCCTGGAGGCATAGCCCCGCTAACACCGTTCTGGACACCTACTTGGTTTATAGCATTGATTGTTTAAGTGAGAAAAATCTCCCAAGAGTAATCCTACTCATCAGTGGGATCGGGATCCAACTATCATCGTGTGATACACTAGATGGAATTCACTCTAGTCATCACACTCCAGAAGGTATGCTAAATCTGCAAGTTTCCTGTATTTTTGAAACTCCCGATGTGGTTTTTGCCCCTAGGACCCTAGTGACCATGACGGAGTCAACAAATCAAAGAGTTCTAGTCAAGTTCAACCCGTCATTATCTGGATTGCATTAAACCCACCCGCATAACCCTTGATGGAGTCAACAAGGTTATACAACTGTCCTAACCAATCGCATCTAGTGCTACAAACAAGCACCACTCAGCTACCGTACACTACGTCTTGACGGAGTCAACAAACACAGCATGAATACTAAGTGTTACTTGTAGAAAATGACGGAGGTCTACGACTGGGTTTTTGGCGAAAAACCCGTTAACGTAATGAACTTGATACCGTTGAAGGAACCTGAGTAGTTTTGAAAAGGAGTGGTTTAGGCTCCGCTTTTGAAAACTTATGGTTTTGAAAAAACGAGTAATCTACAGTATAGATTTTCACTCAAGAGGTCACTCCCCGCGAAGGGATCTCGGCTCTTGCCTTGTGGAATGAGGTACTGGATATTCATAACCGAATACCACTGTGCAAAGCGAAAGAATATAACTATAGTTTTTCGAAATTTGTTCCAACATCTTTTAGGTTTATTTTCTTGCATTAATAAAAATTAATGCGGTCCCATCAATATAATCCTATCACACCAGAAAAGAACGAAAATACGATGTACGTATATGCCATCCGCATTCGCCACGGGGCCCCGTCATCACCCGTTAGGTTACTTAACTAACGACAGAGCGGGTGCTGGACTTGTTAGTTGTATGTATGCCCTAGAGGCCAGTATTGTACAGATGATGTATATTATATTGGATGCTTGGACATATATAGAGATGACTTTCTTGCTCGATATGATAGTATGCTATCTGGTTGCTCTTTATCTTAACATGTACACTTGTTTCTTTAAACTGTCTTATAGTTACATGTTGGTAAAGCCCTTAGGATGTGTACTTGACTGCCTGGACTATGATGCAGATCATACTAGTGGGGACATGGTAGTCCATAAGTACATCCTTCAAGGTCCCTAGTCGTGGGTGTATCGAGACGGGGCATCGATATACCAGTGTAGACTAGCGTATATGCTTCTCGACCCATGAGATGGGCGATGGATGATCCCACATCCATTGGTGTTTGACATCAGAGATGGTATACGGGTGATCAGTAGAGACTGGGTACACTGGACGGACTCGCCGAGAGCTCCCAGATGGTATTATACCTCACGTCAGATGGCAGTTCTCAGGTGACACTTGTGCAGGTTAGTCTGTAGACCCGAGATCGTCATAGAGTCTTGTGTGATTCCCACTGTGCTTTGATCTCCACCTTACCGCGTCCATGAGGGTGTGCAAAACGGTGGTCTTTGGGTACAGTCCCGAGTCACATGGAGGCAATGAGCGATAGGAAGGGTTTCGTCTCTTCCGGTATTGGGGGTTGATGTTGCGCAGTGCTCGATTGGCCGTAACAGGGAAGTCCCTGGCCAGGGCTGATCAGAGATTTGCTGGTAAGTGTTACCAGTAGTTTTTCGACCCGTTATGAGCCTCACATCGGCACGACTTATCGGTTATTGGGGTCTGACGTTTACCACCCCTAGACTTGATATGCGACATATCAGACGAACAGACCAGACTGTACGGTAAGTGTTACTGGTTGGATTCACAGGAGTGTGAGCGGGCTAGCTCGTCGATCTTCTGATCGCTCAATACCCGGATGGCCGTTACGTTTAGTAGACCGCTTGCGGCTTGTAGGTGCTTGATATGATCATCATCTGCTACCGGCGTATTGACGAGTCTTTAGAGTCCTACACAGAGGTTTCCTGGCTCAAGCAAAACGAAATAGGAGCGCATATGAGATATGTGCAGGACCGAGAATAATGCGTGTATGTGATACCGTATTCCATTCTCGCGGTGAATGTATCGATTGGTTATATTCTATATAACCTAGATATCGAATCAAGGATTGATTCGATAAGCCGATACATAGGATACTAGTCGGTTATATGCGATATGACCGGATCGTTAAATCAAGTGTTGATTTAATGATTTAATGTATAATTATATATTTGATATATTATTTTGCATTAACTAGTATTGGTTCACTTTAAATGGATTTTCTCACTTGATGTGCAAGTTGTATATGTGATATACTTTTGTGCACATGTTTGTATCATGTTTGATGATGCATGTTTAATTGGTTAAGTGTAAAGAATCAAACCATGGTTAAGTAGATGATTAGGGTTTTGCTTATTCATTTATTTATTTATTCATTTATTTGGAAAAGATTTTGGAGAGAATGGTGGCTTTCTTTGTTTCTAGTTGAAGCTTCATGAAGCTTTGACTTTGTAACCATTCTTGTCTTCATGCTTAACCCTAACCATTCCAAGTAACCATGGTCTATTCTCTACACTCTACCATAGTTAGTATATGATAAGTATCTATTTTCTTTTCTATTTTTCTTTAACACTTATCATATTCTAGCTTCATCTTCTTCTTCATCTTCATGAAGAAAAGCTTGTTACCAACAATGGCAACTTGAGCAAAAGTGTGAGAAATCCAATTCTAAAGTGAACCCACCTCCTATTTCTTCACCCTCTACCTCTTGCCAAGTAGTATAGGGTGTTTTCTTCACAAGTTTCACAACTTGGTGAAGTTGGAGCTTGAACTTGTGATGCCTCGACGTAGATCATCTTCGGCACGAAGCCGGCGACCTAGCCCGCCCATTTCTCCGATGAAGCCGACGATTGAGTTCGGGATTCGAGATGGACAGCGAGAAGACGCCTACGTGGAGCTAAGGAAGTGGAGAACCGGATCTACAAAGGTTGTAGCCTCTCTCCTTTAGTTAAGTTGTTAACTAGTTTCATTTTTCACCTTAACTCTAGTCAACGATCCGTATTAGGGTTTCTCGGCACCCGTAAAATTTGAAATTGGCATGGTTGATGCCTTGTGAGACCTCTATAGTGTGCCTAGGAACCCTACAGGACTAGCGCGGGTGCAAAACATATACAACATCTACTAATATATATATAAGTATATGTAACATTTTTCCCATGCATGATAATAAGCAACATCACAGAATCATAGCCAACAATACAGAATGGTGGATAATCTTGGAGCCCCGGGTTTCATTTGAGCAGCAAATAAAACCCGACGTTTCTGGTGTGGATAGCCTGTGCAATGAAAACCTGGACCCCTATGAGCGCGGAAAGTAACCTGCCAATCCCAGAAGTGAGGCAACCCCCTTCAACAAAGTGAATGGGCCACCCAGCACTTCACGGAATCCGGTTAGTTGGGCGGCCCACCATGGGTCATCCTATACCACCTACAAGTGCGGCGAATAGCCCGCCAATTCTAGAATGAACCCCCCTCCATCTCAACGCCATGAGATGCGGGTTTGTTGCCTTCTAGAACCCGACTATTTGTGCACTCCGCCGCGGGGTAATCCTAGTATAGAAAAAGAAAATAATATGTACAAATGGTGATATCGACCTCAACCCGGTCGTGCCCTAAAATAATATGCAACCCGGCAAAGACGGTAGTCCACATGTCGGACGCTCACCCCACAATAACAAATGTACAAAATAATCTTAAACTGTATCACTAACATTGCACCACATGCTATCCACCATGACAATCCAATCACAATCACAGCACAAGCACAAAATATCAACGCGAATGTCATGTTCGCAAAACCCGTCTAAAAGAACATATAGCAATTAGACGAGTCATACCGATCGAATGACATTCACGGTCGCAGATAAAAGTGAATGTACTGATAAACTTTTAAACAATGTTAAATTTAACAACTTCGAAGCATTCCAAAATTGCCCCAAACAAAAAAAAACAGAGAATCAAACTAGGGCAAAAACTAGCAACACCAGACAACCAAACTCCTCGAGATAAGAACCCAGAACAAAACACGATGCAATCCACCATGGGAAAAACGAGGAGGCCGGTTTTTGGAGGTGTGTGGCCGGACAAAAATTGGTAAAATTGCATCGTTTTTGTTCTGGGTACATCTCACAGTCAAAGGATCACTCTGCATTTGTTTAAAAAAAAATTTTTGAAGCCTTTAAAAATTCGACAGAAACAGCAGTTTGGTTTCAATGTTACGGAGTCATTTCGGTTTCGTTGTTTTAACATTATTTAAACTTGCTAGTGTAGGTTTTATGGGCTGGCTCTGATACCATGAAAGGTTACGCTAGTGCCCCGGCCAACTTCCATGACAAAATGCGGAACAAAGTTTTTTCTATGAATTGAAACTTGGCACTAGAATAACATTTAACCCAGATCTTATAATAAACCTAATTAGCAAAAACTAAAGTGGTTCTATCTACTATGAAAGAAGCCTCACCAAACGATCCAAGTCCTTCGGTCTTCTTTCCTCATCATGTGCTCGTAGTGGCCACCTTGAACATACTTGATCTTCATTTCTGGCTCCATCGGTCCTCCGAGATCGAGCTTGTTCTCCGGCCTTCCTTTGTAGTAGATGATCCACCCGAGAGATATGATCCATGACTCTAGCTCCTAACTAAGTAACAAAAGGAGCAACTAGAGAACTTGGGATGCAAATCCAAGTTTTCTAGGATGTAGTATGAAGATCTATATGTTCTACTATCTCTACCTTCCCTCTTCACTTGTTTCTCAACTCATGAGAGGGTAGTGAAAGAGGAAGATGATGAAGGTGGAGGAAATCAAGAGGAGGGCGGTGATTGATCTCAAAAATATTCTATTACCGCAATCAAGAACGGCGTCGCGTGAAGCTAGCCGGTAAGTACGGGTCGGTCCACAGGGATGTTGTGAATCTCCTATTTGCGCTAACGAGTTAATTCCGATGGTAGCCGGATTGATTATTAAATCTAAAAACTAAATTAATCTATATCTAAATCTTGCTAGGGTTAGGTCTAGGTTAAGTTTGGAAAGTCTATAAATCTCACCGCTTTCTATACCCATATGAAGATCTAATTAGGTGTTATGGTAAATATTAATAAAAGGGATTAGGATGATTGGGAAGATTGTTCTTCCTCTAGATCCTTGTCCTTCCTTTCTTAATCTTTACCCTAACCTTCATGGAAAACCTTAAAATCCGGGCCTTTAGACTACGGTATCACAGCTACCTCGTGGGTAGAGTGCCGTAGGGAGCGGAATAAGAAGGTATGCATGGAGTTCTATGAAAATATATGACAGGCAAGAAAGGGGATGAGAGATCTTCGTCTCTCAAACCTTCCTCAGATCTAACTCTAACAAGCGAGGAGACTACTCACTCATTAGGGAATTGAAATACATTTACCTAGGGCAGAGAATAAAAGATTAACTAGGGCAAGGCATTAAATTTATCTAGGGCAAGAATAGAAAATTAACCTAGAGCAGAAAATAAAGAACTTACAAAAAATAATGCTCTCCAAAGAAAGCTGAAATTTATTAATGAAGGGAGGCATAGCCTTTACAATGATTTAGAGTTCCTATTTATAGAGGATAGGAAACCCTAGGTTACAATTGATTCGCATGTCTACATTTACCAAAATATCCTTAGGAAGACCTAGTCAAAGTAGACTTCAAGCTTTAGTAAAATTTTATGTCTCTGTCTCTTTTAAAAGGAAGATTGGGCCTCGAAATTATTGGGCCTTGAAATTTCCTTTGTGGGCTCTTCTGTCTTTGGGCTTCCTTATTATTTGGTTCTTTTATTAAAATAGCTTCTATGTTTCTTCCAGATCTCCAGTGAATAATTACAGTGGACTTTTAACCGTTCGCTTGTAATCTTGGACCTTGCGTTGCCTTGTACTGATCTTTTGTGTAGGCTTGATTAAGATCCTTCTATTTGTTGGTCAAAGTCCCCTTTTGCATCGTTTTTTCATCGTTTTCACTGTTTTCTGTCCAAGAACCTATAACCTGTAATATGTAGCAGACATGCGTCAAAAGCACCTGTTTATTTATAAAACGAATAAGAATGGGGAATATAATAATGCAATATTATGGTATGAACAAATACCCCGAAACTTATCTTTTGCTCGTCCTCGAGCAAACTTATTTTTTTTATTCTCGATAAAACCTAACCGCACTTTCGCAGGGAAACGCGATTGCACTGAGCACGTGCAACAAACCGTTAAACCTCTAGGTGTCCCTAGTAGGAGGAGTGTTGTCTCCTGAGGGTTTTCAGCGGATACTACCCACAAAATCCTATCAATTTGGCTTTTCGACTTTAATTCTCCAATTAGGTTTTCTAACAAGGAATTCTATTATCGTCGACCCGTAAATTATCCACTCATATTCTTCATACTTTCTCATCATTTAACTTAAGATTATATATGTTTTATAGATTTACTTAGCTTTCGGCATCTCTTAAGTTTTCCTTCTAGGGTTTCATCTCCACTTAGGAATTTTTATCAACTCTACTAAAGATACAAGTTTTATTCTTCACCCCTATCTCTCATCTAAATCCCAATCACATACCCCTACGTGTGTGTATAAATCACCCCTACACTTGGAAATTCAAATCAAGCAATCATACCTTTGTCCGTTGTCCAAAGTACTAATTAGTTGGTGAATTTTTAATTGAATTTTGTTTACACATCCTTCATGCGACCGTTAATATTTCTTGAGGTACCAACGACCGATTACAAGATGCGTTTGCACTTTAAAGCGTAATTCCTAGTCTTGCAACACCCAAGGCTTTTTAGCAGTGACTCCCAAACCAGTTGGTCTAAGGCACTAGGTGATGAAGCACCCTCGCTAAATATTTTTCTATTTTTGCAGCCTTAAGTAATCACAGAAACCAGTGTCCATTTTTTTAATTCTTTATTCACACTTATATTGTTTATTTCATTTTCTTCGTACTAAGGACTTTAGATAAAAGC
This sequence comes from Agapanthus africanus, assembly GCA_030015575.1. NCBI lineage: Eukaryota > Viridiplantae > Streptophyta > Magnoliopsida > Asparagales > Amaryllidaceae > Agapanthus > Agapanthus africanus. The sequence goes on from CM057337.1 coordinate 882,742,562, forward strand.
ATTTCAAGGTCTCTTCTACTATTCCAAGTTTCAAGGTGCGTGATTGTGCAAATTGTAGGGTATACATTTTCAGAATCTAGACTTAAGCTAGGAATTATTTTTCAAACTTATACTCTAATAAGAACATCAATACTTTTCATTTATTTCAACTTAGCCCAAAAAGTGAACCCAAAATTTGCCTATTTCTAAATAAACTACAAAGACATATACTTTCTACCGTTAAACTTTAAGAAAGGTTATTTTTAGGGTTTTTAATTTACTAAGTCTAAGATCTAGTTGTTTCTAGCCAGTTAATCTATTTGTTAAACTCAAGTCAATTAAGCCAAAATTGAATACATTAATTTTTATAATTTTTGAAATTTTTAAATTTTTATGGGTTTTCAAATAAGTATGCAAATGCAAAAAAATATACATATGAATGCGAAGGAAGAAAACGTACCGAGCATACCCCCAAACTTAAACTTGACAGTGTCCTCACTGTCATGCCACACCAAGAGGGTCAAAATTGTCGGCACTCCCCTGTTTATTTATTTATAACATTTTTTATATATTTTTATTTTTTGAATTTTTTTTATTTTTATTTATTAGAAAACAAAACAAAAAAAATATATACATATATACAATAAAGTCCTCCCCAAACTTAAGCTTGGCCTTACACAAGCCAAAGGTTAGCACCAACCATTCAAAAATCTTATTGTGGTAATGGCCGAGTTGGTGAAATAATGGGGTGTAGAGGAAAGAAATGAAAAAACACTCGAGACCGTATGGGAAGAAGAATGGTAGAATATGGTCTCGGTGGGGGAGAAGAATGGCGGAAAAGAGAAAGAAGTGGAGTACGATCTTGAGGGTGTAAATCGAGTGAATAGATTAGCGCAATTTGTGATGACCGATGTGTTAAAAGAAATTGCGCTAACCTATCAATCCGTCGAGAAATGGGGTCAAATCCCTCAAGATTCGCAAGAAAACATGAGTACGCCGAACTTGGTATTGGAGATAAAAGCGTAACGGTCTCTTGTACTGTCAGAATAATGGGAAGGACGAAAGGAAGTGAATTAAGGATAGTCTCATTCTCACCGTAGTAAACTGTCTCGAACTGGAAAGATTCCAATAATGGTTCGAAACGAATGTAAGCAACCGAGTCTGATGGTTTAACTAACTCATCTGAAAATTCAAAGGACTCAAACTCAGGAGGTGAGACTTCTACATCATCCGAAAAAGTGAAACATTCGTAAGTGTTATCGGCTGGGAGAACTGTGTCAGATTCAAAGGAAAATTTTTCAAGCTCACAGTCTTCAAGCGTGGTCGGAACGATGGAAAGGAGGGAGGGTGATATAACAGTTAAAGGATCGGGAGGATTAATTGGAAAATCCGACACATCAAACAAAAATGGTTCAACCTCAATATTATCCTCAAGACTCTCTTCAATACTATCCTCAGAATTCTCCTCAAAATTTAACCCATCCATGCCATTATCATCAAAATCAAGACGCATATGAGATTCGGGAGAAACATTTAATAACGCGGGATGATGATTTGAACATAAAATTTCAATCAAATCGACAGGTTCATCATCCGAAATATTCCCGGCGTCTATATCCTCAATCAAGTGAAAATCAATTTTCTTAGACACCTCATCAAAAGCATGGATATTTATCGATTTAGGTTCTAGATGGGAGGTGTAAAGATCGAAAGGATTAGGTGTGGTTTCACTCGAAGGGGGTTCTTCACAATTTGGCAAATCAAACACTACAAAATCACACAACTCGTTTTTATTTTCAACATGTGAACTATTTAGGGCAATCGATGGAAAACCGGAGTTGTGGGCTTCAAATGGGTAAAGGTAGGTTTGATTTTGAAATGCTCTCACATTCTCACTCTGTCCAACCGCCTCCTTATACATTGAAAAGTTTTGAGCTAGTGGAAAACTAGCTACCGGTTCACTAGGTTGCATAAGGGCGGCCATGGACGCTTCCACATTCCTAGTCATTTTGTTTGTGGCTGCAATATAAGCTTCCAACGACTCTTCCAAACTAGACTTAGGTGGTGAGGGGGTTTCGGCAAAACTCCCAACAGGCTGTGTAGAAACAGTATCTAGTGAAGATGGGAAGGTCGGGTAGGACTAGTAGGAAGTGGATGATTGGACAGGGGTAGGGTCAACATATGGATAAAAAGGTGAATAGTCGTGCGGATCCCTAGAACTAGATGAGTGGAGAAGGGTGAAAGATCGGCTGCGAGATTGACCAATATGCTCAGCAATGGACATCGGCTTAGGAGTGACAGAAGGACTTGAAAAAGTGGTATCAACATATGGAGGTGGTAAAGGTTGACTTGGTTGACACAAAGTGGGTTGAAAAGTCAAACTGTTTCTCCTAGATGCCTCTATTTGATCTTTCAAAGATATTTTAGGCATGGAAGGATCGTCTTTAAATCGACCGAAGCAATTAACGTACGACGCAAAGTTAGGTTCGGGATACCAAAGTTCGGCAAGTGATTTATTATGTAGGGTACCCATGTTAGAAGAAAGGGTGAACGAAAGAAGGTTGGGTGGTGCAAGGATTTATTTACGGCAAAAATTTGCAAGTTTTTTTTATAAAACTTTTTCTCTTAATTTTTTTTATTTGTTTTGCAAAAATGATTTTTGATAAAGGGCTAAGACACACTTTCGATCAACCAAAAATGCACAATCAGGCCTAACTCTAGGGTCACCTAGGTCAGCTAGACAGCTCCTAACTGTTCCAAAGGGCTAGAGATAGGATCTCAAACCGCCTCTTCACCGCCAATTGCGGCCAGGTAAGTGCCAGGTAAGTGGGAAGGAACCACAGTAGTGGGCCTAATTAATAATCACTAGCCTTTGACACACTTGCCTAGACACCGCAGAGTCAGATTAGGATAAACGGTCGATGCCTATAACTAGTCCTTTTTCCTATTGAGCTCGAAGTCCTTAGGGCTGAGTCTAGTATTTTTTAATTAATAGTGGTCAATGCAAATGCTTTAAGTGCTTTCTGGGGTCCTGGGAAGGGTGATGAAATCCCCACCCAATCTGAATTGGTCAAAAGCCCTTTAAAATCCGATTAAAGATATGCAAAACAGTAAATCACTTTTAATCAAATCTTTTTTGTGAATTTCAAAGTTTGCAAGCTTTCTAATTAAAATTTTCCTTTTTCCACTTGCTCTTTATTTGGAAATTTTCCAAAAAGATTTTCGGTAAAAGATATGCAGAACAAAAAATATTTGTTCTAATCAATTTCTATTTTAAGCGAGACGCAAAAATCCTGCACAAGATTTGTTATTTGGAAAGGAAAAGATGTTTTTAAGCGCAAAAAATCCTGCAGGAGATTTAACAGAAGATATATGGAAAGATTCAGAGGAGAGATCAGAAGACTTACAAAGTTTTTTTTTATTACACCGCATTTCAGCCTTTTTTTTTTCTGGCGATGACACCAGGGCGCGGCGGTTCCGCGGCCGTAATGGGGGTCGCACGGCGGTTCCCCCGCGTTTTGGTCGGGCGGCGTTTTTTTTGTTGCTCTCCTTTTCTTCAAATCTCCCTCTGTTCTGATTTGTTATTTTCTGTTTCGCTTTCTGTAGATTTCCATATCCGTCTTTCGATTGTAGATCCTGCAAAATTCAAACAACAAAGTACCCTTTCCAAAAATAACAGATGATATATTTTTATAATTTTTGAATTTTTCAGATTTTTATGATTTTTTTATTAAGATTAACCCGAAATTGCAAAAAAGAAATACCATGCCATCCCCGGCAACGGCGCCATTTGATTTATCTCAAAAATATTCTATTACCGCAATCAAGAAAGGCGTCGCGTGAAGCTAGCCGGTGAGTACGGGTCGGTCCACAGGGATGTTGTGAATCTCCTATTTGCGCTAACGAGTTAATTCCGATGGTAGCCGGATTGATTATTAAATCTAAAAACTAAATTAATCTATATCTAAATCTTTCTAGGGTTAGGTCTAGGTTAAGTTTGGAAAGTCTATAAATCTCACCGCTTTCTATACCCATATGAAGATCTAATTAGGTGTTATGGTAAATATTAATAAAAGGGATTAGGATGATTGGGAAGATTGTTCTTCTTCTAGATCCTTGTCCTTCCTTTCTTAATCTTTACCCTAACCTCCATGGAAAACCTTAAAATCCGGGCCTTTAGACTACGGTATCACAGCTACCTCGTGGGTAGAGTGCCGTAGGGAGCGGAATAAGAAGGTATGCATGGAGTTCTATGAAAATATATGACGGGCAAGAAAGGGGATGAGAGATCTTCGTCTCTCAAACCTTCCTCGGATCTAACCCTAACAAGCGAAGAGACTACTCACTCATTAGGGAATTGAAATACATTTATCTAGGGCAGAGAATAAAAGATTAACTAGGGCAAGGAATTAAATTTATCTAGGGCAAGAATAGAAAATTAACCTAGGGCAAAAAATAAAGAATTTACAAAAAATGATGCTCTCCAAAAGAATGCTGAAATTTATTAATGAAGGGAGGCATAGCCTTTACAATGATTTAGAGTTCCTATTTATAGAGGATAGGAAACCCTAGGTTACAATTGATTCGCATGTCTACATTTACCAAAATATCCTTAGGAAGACCTAGTCAAAGTAGACTTCAAGATTTGGTAAAATTTTATGTCTCTGTCTCTTTTAAAAGGAAGTATTGGGTCTTGAAATTATTGGGCCTTGAAATTTTCTTTGTGGGCTCTTCTGTCTTTGGGCTTCCTTATTATTTGGTTCTTTTATTAAAATAGCTTCTATGTTTCTTCCAGATCTCCAGTGAATAATTACAGTGGACTTTTAACCGTTCGCTTGGTAATCTTGGACCTTGCGTTGCCTTGTACTGATCTTTTGTGTAGGCTTGATTAAGATCCTTCTATTTGTTGGTCAAAGTCCCCTTTTGCATCGTCTTTTCATCGTTTTCACTGTTTTCTGTCCAAGAACCTATAACCTGTAATATGTAGTAGACATGCGTCAAAAGCACTTGTTTATTTATAAAACGAATAAGAATGGGGAATATAATAATGCAATATTATGGTATGAACAGGAGGAGATGAAGAAAACGGGAGCTCAAGAAAATAATGAAGCAACCATGAGAGAGAAATTCAACACAAAGGTTTTGTGTATGAATTACTTGAATAAACAATCAACAACCATGCTTCAATAGTAACTCCAAATGAATTAAAAATTCATTTGTTAAATATTGCAGCATGGTTATCACCATTCCTCCCATACCTCACACTTTACACCTTATTTCCATTTATCAAATAAATGGAAAAAACATAATGAGGTGGCCACCTTCTAGAAGGTAATCTGTAATAAATACGGATTACAGTCTGCTGTATATACATACCTGCATTCGGATAAAAACCCGAATGCCTAAAGAGATAGAATAACACGAAGAACGTAATACTAGAATATACATATCAAAATACATATATGTAAACTATTAAATCAATACCTGATTTAATAATCCGGCTCATACCCGAGCCGGCTAGTATTACCAACTGTCCGATCGAAAGTCCGAGTGCAAAATACATCAATCGATCGAGACCTTGCACGTATCCAATACGGCTACATCATCATTTCGCCTGAACCAGGGAAACCCTCTGTATGGGACTCTAAAGACTCGACAGTACGCCGGCAGTGAGTTACTGGATAAATCCATAGCCACAAGAACGTCAGCGGCACTAGCTGTACGTAACAGCTACCCGGGTACCCGTTGAAAAGGAAGGCCGACAATCAAACTCATCCGGATCCTTACTGAGCCTATCTCTGACAATCTCCGTACAGTCTGGTCTCTTCGTCTGAGAGTATCGCATACCGGGTCTAGGGGGTGGTAAACGTCAGACCCTGACAACCTGGGAATTCGTGCTGATGCGGCTCATGACCAATCTAGGAAACTACTGATCAGCATATCAGTAAATCCCAACTGCCTTAGCCAAGGTCTTATGGTCCTGACCAATCAAACACAGTGCGATATCAACTCCCAATACCGGGAGAGACGAATCCCCGACAATCGCTCACTGCCTCCATGTGGCTCGGGACCGTACCCAACCAAAACCTGTTTGCACGACTCTATAGAGCCGTGGTAGGGTAGTGATCAAAGCATAGTGGGAACTCACACGAGACAAATGACGATCTCAGGTCTAAGGACTAACCTGTACTCATGTCACCTGAGAACTTCTACCTGACGATAGGTATAGTACCATCTAGAACTTCTCGGCGAGTCCATCCGGTGTATTCACCCCCAGTGAGCACCTATATACGATCTTAGGTCTAGAGACCAATGGTTGCGGGACCAAACCATCGCCCCTCGTCGGGGTCTAGAAACGTATACACTAGTTTACTCTGAAATATCGATGCCCAGTCTCGATACTCCCACGACTAGGGACCATTTAAGGATGTGCGTACCGACTACCCAGCTCCCATAAGTATGATCGCCATCACAACACAGGTAGTCTAGCGTTGATCCTACGAGCTTTATCAACATGTATAAAAGATATGTAATAGCAAGTAAAACATACACATGTTAAGATAAAATCAAACCAAATAGCATACTATCATATCAAGCAAGACTGTCCTGTACATATATATGTCCAAGCATCCATATGTATACATATACAATAATGGCCTCTAGGGCATACATATCCAACAACTCCCACTAATGTTTTCTAAAAAATAATCCATTTTACTAAAACTGGTGGCGAGTTAAGAACAATATAACTATTGATCTTCCAGATGGTAGAATATTAACCCTCGTCAAAACCCGGGATAACCCACAAACCGCCATTACTAAAATGTGTCTTGAGTTTGTCCAGATTCTGGTTTTATGCTTCAGCCGGACAACTTTATATACCTTAACATCGTTAAGATATGAATCCATTCTATATATCCAATATAGAAACTAAGGTAATAATTTAATTGGAACCAGATTCAATATACATGCAGCTATCTCCACTGCATATCAACTAAATGGAAGGAGGCCAAGTAGCATTACTCATCAAGGATTGCATCAACGTATAAATAACTTGAATGAGAAGCTGGTTCTAAAAAACTATTACTTACAACGGAATACCTAACACAAGTATCTACATCTTCGATTACCTTGAATAATCTTGATACTTGCAACATATGGTTCTCTACTCTATTCTTATACTTATATCTTCTCAAAATCTGGACCTTGTATTTCAATGAAATACTTGTCTAAAACTAGAGAAGTCATGAGTAACAAAATATAGTACGAGTACCAACCCCTTTTTCCTAATGGACACCAGACAACATACAATACTCTGTATAAGTCTATTGAGTTTAATAACTCGAATCCTATGCGTCGTAGGTTGAAAACTGTACTATGGTTAAAAAGAATTACACCGTTGTTGAATGCACCTTACCTAATCACCAACTGATATAGGTAAATGCCATAGACATAATTTCAAAAACTTATGTCTCACTTTATAAAATAAACGTACAGATATATCAGTTTGAAATTGGAGCATAACAATGGATATTCAAAACTAAATATTTGCCATCAGGCAAAACCAGGTGATTTCCTCAAATATCACCAATTACAAAGAATTCCGATATGTTGAGAATATAATCACTTAATTCCCAATATCTTATTCCTATTCAGCATCTATAACGTCATACAGATGTGAGAATCAAATCTGGTAAATATATACCCTGGAGTAAGAATCCAATTAGGAAACAGTTTTCAATTAAAATTGCACAATCAAACTGAAACATGAAAATGTTTCGAAGGGGTAGCCGGATATTCCTAGTAATTCCTCTTCCACTATCCAGATTCATGACAGTAACCGTATATTTCTTTGCCATCACTCCAATCCTTTTATATGTCTTTACTTATTACCTTCTATACACCACACTTAGGCTAATTGGTTTTCTTCCTTTCCTACCCTTCAGCACCTGCCTATGGTTTGGAAGAAGAATATCCATTAAGCGCACTAGGTGTACTCTCTTAATACTAGGAGCCCTCGCAACCTGAGAGACGGTACAGAGAAAAGACAACTGAATAATCCTTATTGTATTTCTCCTGAACCGGAAACCATCATCGAACTGGAACAAGTTCCTTCGAGTTCGTATGTAAATATACAATGGAAATATCCAAGCAATATGTGGATCTTCGTAATGATACTGAATGTTCTGGAGAAATGCAAAGCTGAAAGTAGGAGTAGCGATGGTATACGCGGCTTCGTCGTGAATGATAGTAGTCGCAATTTTCTTTGCTCTTAATCTAATCCCTTTATATGTCTTTACTTATTACCTTCTATACACCACATTTAGGTTAATTGGTTTTCTTCTTTCTCCATCCTTCGGCACCTGCCTATGGTTTGGATGAAGACGGTCCAATAAGCACAATATGTGCACTCTCTTAATACCAGGAGCTCTCATAACCTGAGAGAAGGTAAAGAGAAAAGACAACTAAATAATCCTTATTCTATTTCTCCTGAACCGGAAACCATTCTCGAACTGGAACAAGTTCATTCGAGTTCGTATGTAAATATACGATGGAAATATCCAAGAAATATGTGGATCTTCGTAGTGATACAGAATGTTCTGGAGAAATGCAAAGGTGATATAGTAATGGTAATGATATATGCGACTTAATGATATTCTAAAAACCAAAATGTTTTAAGAAGGTTCGGTTAACTTAGTTCATGTGTTTTAGTTTGAGGTTGGGTCATGGTCGCTGCCAAAGAGAGAGAGAGAAAAGAAACACTTAGCGTGCACTCTAACCTAGATTAGATTGGTTAATCACTTTATCTAATCAGGATGGCTCCCACTGTTTCCTCGAATTCTCCTTCAAACCATAAAAGGAGAATTAGTCGGTATCATCTAAAATCACCCGAGAAGTAACACCTACTCATCAGTGGGAATCGGGATCCAACTATCATCGCATGATAACTTGATGGAATCCACTCAAGTCACCACACTCAAGAAGGTATGCGCATGCCTGGAAATTTTCCTGTATGTTTGAAACTCCCGATGTGGTTTTTACCCCAACGACCTATAACCTTGACGCTTGCAACAAGTTATAGACCACTAGTCAAGTTCAACCCGTCATTGTCCTGGATTAATTCGAACCCACCCGCACAAACTCTTGACGCTTACCAATAAAGCTGTACGACTGTCTCGATCAACCGCATATCCATGCAACAGTCAAATATCACTCAGCTACCATTCATTAAAACTTGACACTTGTAAACAAACATAGCACGAATACTCGGTGGTACCCATCTGAAATGACGGAGGGCTACGACTAGTTTTTGGCGAAAAACCTTTAACGTAATGAACTTGATATCGTTGAAGGAATCCAAGTGGTTTTACAAATATATAATGGCGCAAACTTTTTGCTAAAGAGGTCACTCCCGGTGAAGGGATCTCGGCTCTTTCCTCATCGAATGAGGTGTATGATATTTCAAACTGAATACCACGATGCAAAGTAAAGAATCGACTATAGTGAAGTTATTACGAAGATGAAAACTTTTGCTCAAGAGGTCACTCCCTGTGAAGGGATCTCGACTCTTGCCTCATCGAATGAGGTGATGGATATTCATAACCGAATATCACTGTGCAAAGCAAAAGAGAACGTCTGTAATGTCAATTTTCTTAAAAAAACTTGGTTCCAACAACATCATATAGGTTTGTTTTTCCTTGCATTGATCAGAATCAACACAGTCCCATCAATTAAACCATATCACACCATAGATAAGGAACGAAAATAAAATGTTCGTATATGCCAGCCGCATTCGCCACTGGGCCCCATCATCACCCGTTAGGTTACTTAACTAACGACAGAACAGGGGCTGGATTAGCGCGGGTGCAAAACATATACAACATCTACTAGTATATATAAAATATATATATATATATATATATATATATATATATATATATATAACATTCGTCCCAGGCATGATATAAGCAACATCACATAATCTCAGCAAACAACACAGAATGGTGGATAATCCTGGATTCTTGGGTTTCATTTGAGCCGCAAACGAGACCCGATGTTCCCTGTCGTGTGGATAGCCTGTGCAATGAAAACCTGGACCCCTATGAGTGCAGCAAGTTACCCGCCAATTCCAGAAGTGAGGCAACTCCAGTCAACAAAGTGAACGGGCCACCCAACACTTCACGGAATCCGGTAACTTGTGCACCCCTCCGTGGGTCATCCTATACCCCCTACGAGTGCGGAGAATAGCCCGCCAATTCTAGAGTAAGGCCCCTCCGTCACAACGCCATGAAATGCGGACCTGTTGCCCTCTAGAACCCGGCGATTCATGCACTCTACCGCAGGGTAATTCTAGTATAGAAAAGAATAATATATGCAATGACAACACCGACCTCAACCTGGTCGTGCCCTAATAAAAGAATATACAATCTAGCAGAGACGACAGTCCACATGTCGGACGCTCGCCCCGCAATACAGAATATACAAATGAATCTAAACTGTACTACCATTGCACCACTGGCTATCCACCACGACGATCCAACCACAACCACAACACAACACAGAACATCAACGTGAATTTCATATTCGCAAACTCGTCTAAAAGAACATATAGCAATTAGACTAGTTGTACCGCTCTAATGACATTCACGGTCGCAGATAGTAATGTATGTACTGAAAACTTTTAAACAGTGTTAAAAATACCGACTTCGAAATAATCCGGATTACCCCCAAACAAAAGATAACATAATATGCAATCTGGGCAATAACAAACAATACTAAAATACCAATATTCAAGAACCCAGAACACACTAAAAAACCCTAGCCCAAACTCATTTATAAAACCGGCTGCACCGGGTTTTCAGCCGATTTCGCCGACGAAATAAAGGAGTTTGGGGCTCATTTTTGGGGTGTGTTCTGGTTGTCACAAGGATAGTCTTCTTCAATTGTTTAAATAAGTTTTGAAGACTAAATGAAAATCGACAGAAACTTGAATAATCCGTATTGTTTCGGAGTTTGTTTCGGTTTCATTATTTAAAACATCGTCTAAACATCTAGTCTAAGGTTTATGGGTTGGTTCTGATACCATGCTGGGTTTTGCCGACGCCTTGGCCATGTACCATGGCCGATGCGGAACAAAAACTGGCGCTCAAAAAATTTTGGCGCAAAAAAAACCCGCCCCAAGATCGAACTATAAACCATACTAGCTAACTAAAGAGTGCTAAACTACAAGGTTAGAATTGCTATACTGAATGAACCAAGTCCTTCGGCCTTCTACCACTTTCATTAGCTCCTAAGGGTCGTGGATCGAATTTGGTTGCCGGTCTTCCTCCATCGATGATGATCCACCCGAGGGAAACGACGTAGGCTCCAGTCTCGCCAAGTGAGGCAACCGACGCTCTAAGATTGCTAGCAATAGAGAGTGAAGGTGTAAGAATGTCTCATTATATTTTTGTCTCATGCTAAATGCTCAAATGAGCAACTCAAGAAGAAGAAGGAGGAAGTGAGGAAAACTAGTGGCATGAGCAACTCAAGAATGGCTAACTCTCACCAAGAGAATGTGGGAGTAATGAAGCAAGTGATGAATGAATAATAATCAATAATGGATGCGGATAGCATGTGGAGAAAAATGGCTAAGTCATTTGTAACCATGCAACTAAAATATCTCTTTCATTTTCCAAATAAAATATCCAAGAGCCACGCCTATCTACATGCTTCACCATGCTCATGCCAACTCACCTTCCACCTCATTTCCAAAATGCTTTTCTAAAAAGGAAAATCATGTAATGAGCTGTCAATCTTCTAGAAGTAATTCCGTATAAATACAGAATACAACCTGGTATACGTATCGAAATACATATACGCGTATTCATACAAAAATACGAATAGCCAAGAGAGAAAACGAATAGGGAAAAATAATAATAGAATACATATATATATATATATATATGTATGTATATTATTAAATCAAAACATGATTTATTAATCCGGCTTAATCCTATCAACCGCCCGATTAAAGTCTGTGTAGCAGGTACACAAATTTAATCGGACATCTGTATGTACCAACATATGTCATCTACACCATATCGCCTGAATCGTGAAAACCCTCTGTGTGGGACTCTAAACACTCGTCAATACTCTGGCAATGAGTTTAACCACAAGCACGTCAACGGCACTAACTGTACGTAACGGCCACCCAGGTATTGAGTGAAAGGAAGGACGATGAGCAAACTCATCCAAACCCCTACTGAGCCTGTCCATGACAATCTCCAAACAGTCCGGTCTATTCGTCTAAGAGTATCGCATATCGAGTTTAGGGGGTGGATAAAGTCAGACCCCTAATAACACGACATTTCGTGTCGGTATGAAACGCATCACCACCCGAGAAACTACTGATCCTATATCAGTAATTCTCGACTATCTTGGCCAAGGATTTCTGGTGATGGCTGTTCAGTTGATAAAACTGCACATTTGTTATTACATTTTTCCTACCATTTTCATATTAAAAAAGGACTTTATTATAATATATCCATATGTTGATACATTTTAATTAGCATTTGGTAGGAAAATGTATGCAAATAATTTCATTGACCAAATCCTAATAGAACAAAATCTACTAAATATTATTTGAGTTGTTGTGCAGAATTATTCCAAGTTGTGCAGAATTTTTCAAGACTAGAATCAAGGAAATCAAGTTGTTAAAGAAGACTTGCCTAATTAAGAAGCAAAACTTGGAGACCAAGTCTGGCAGCAATCACGAGAAGATTTCCAAATTCTGAAGGTTCCAAGGATCGCCAAATGTCACAACGAGCCAGCCCCAAAAAAATGATAAACGGCCATGATCATCAGGACGCGGATCCGCGGCCCAAGCCCCGTGACGCCGCGGATCCGCGGCATGTTTGATGAGATATTGGCTGAGAAAATTTTGGGTGAATATATACAGTTAGTTCCCTAATTTAGAAGCTTGGATTCTGGCTTTGGCACTATAAAAAGGGACCGAGAGCCTCTTGAAAAATTTATCAAGCCGACGAGATCACGAAGTCCCAGACGCTCACGCATCCAGACTGATCATCAACTGTTCATCTACCTCCTTAGAAAAGATCAAGAAGCAACTAGATTTGTAATCATTTTCTAAGGATTCAAGTGTAATTAATTTTGTTGATTAATAAAGGTAGCTTTCTTTTTTCTTATTCTATTTCTTTGTAGTTTAATTATGCAATTTCTTTCCATCTCTTTTTCTCCCAACATGCGCGAGTAATTCTCCGCTTGTTAGGGTTCGTAGGATTAGGGTAGGCTAATGGATGATGAACATCCCTAAACCCTTTTTAAGTCCTATAAAGTTTATGAACTTTATCAAAAGAATCATTAACATCCTAATCGGGCGCGCTAACAATTCTTTGCTAGTTCCGACCGCGATTAGAGTTTAGATTAATGATTATTTTGGTAAAGGCTAGATATGAACGGAGTTCCGTGTCGAGATAAGGGTTAAGAGTGGGATTCCGTTTCCCTCCAGAAACCCTAATCTACACGCATCACCGTCGTTCTAGTTTTAAATCTATTAAAGGATAAAAGGGTAAATTTTAATTAATCGTCCATGACTACTAAATCCTAACGAACCCTACAAGCCCTCCTATTATATTAACTACATTCCTAAAATAATCTAGATCTATATTTTTGCATTCTTGTTTAACGTAGATATAGAAACCATTCACAAAAATTCTTTCTTCATGCTCTCTTTTTCAACACATCTAAAGTAAGAGTAAAAGATTCAACTTTTCCCTGAGAACGACCCGTACTCATCTCGGTCTAGCTACGCGCGACACCGTTATTGATTGCGGTTATTTTCTACAAAAAACACTTTTTCACATCAATCAAATGACGCCGTTGCCGGGGATACGTGCGTAATTTTTTATTCTTACTATTTGTGTTGAATTCTTAGACGATTCATATCATTATTAAAACAAAACTGCAAATTGTATACTTAATGATTTGTGCATGAATTTTTGCAAGAAGATCTGGAGTCACAGACTTGAGGAAGCAGGAGATCTAGGGTTCCGAACTTCTCTGGTATATTTCTTAACTCCTTCTCTCTCCTCTAAAATCCAATAAAATCTATTTTCTGCAGTATTCTTTGCAAAATAGCGCCGCTCAAAAATCTTTTTGCAAAAGTTTTGTGATTGGTTTTGTTTTGCATATTTTAATACGGACTTTAAGGGGCAAAGACCAAATCAAGATTAGGTGGGGATTTCATCACCCTTCCTAAGCCCCACAAATCACAAACCAAGCATCTAGATCAACCCTTCATTAATTTAAAAAATATCTAGACCAGACTCTAAGGACTGTCGCGCTCAATAAGGACAGAGGAAGGTCGTGGGTAATCTATCGCTTATCCGCATTACTTTTGTAGTGCCTAGGCAAGTGTGTCCAAGGCTAGTGGTTTTTAATTAGGCCCACTACTGTGGTTCTTTCCCACTTACCTGGCACTTACCTGGTTACAAGGGTAGTACAGAGGCGGTAGAGGATTGATCCTGCGGCTTGTCATTTGGAAGTCTAGGAGTGGTCTAGAGACTGGACCTAGGTGACCTTAGTTCTAGGGTTGCTTGTGCATCATAGGGTGATTTGTCTTGAGTCCCACTTTTTCAAAAACAAACCAATTTTAAAATCACACACACGCTGCCACTTGCACTAAACCCGCTTAGTGCATGCTCGGCTGGACACGGGATCCTAGTGCCCGTCTTGTCCTCGTTCCTGCTATCGATGCCGAAGTCGGTACTTCTTCATCTTCTTTTCCCCTACTACACACCACGACCGAGATGGACGGCACTCCATCAGAGTATAACACCACGCTGCCACCACCCGTAGCTGCGCAGAATCCACCGCGCATCTCTCTCCAAGAGAGATGCTATCCTATCCGTGGTCCTCTTCCCACTTGTCTATCTCTTCCACCAGCTAACGGGGATAATTTCGAAATTAAACCCCACTACATCAATCTGCTGCCCAAATTTCATGGGCTTGAGTCGGAAGACGCGTACGTTTTCATCACCAAATTCAAAAACGTATGCGCAATGATGGGTACTTCACATTTGACTGTCGATATTATGCGCTTGCGTCTTCTCCCATTCACACTGTGCGACTTAGCAGAAAAATGGCTTTACAATACTGCCGCACACTCTATCACTAATTGGGATGAATTCGTCATAGCATTTCTTAAGAAGTTTTACCCAAACCATAAGACTGCCCATATTAGGAGCGAGATCAACTAGTTCACCCAGCTTCCTAATGAACCATTTTGGAAGTGTTTTGAACGTTTCAAAGATCTGCTTGTCCAATGCCCCCATCACGGAATACAAAGATGGGATTTATGTCGGATTATATATGAGGGCATTAATCCAGCGACAAAGCAGATGCTTGAAACAATGTGTCAATACAATTTCATGTCTAAAGATGACGGTGAAGCATGGAAATACCTGGAAGATCTCGTAGAAAACACTTTGCAGTGGGAAAGCGTAAGACCACCGTCAACTAAGGGAGGTATTCACCAGCTCGATGTTTCCATCGCAGTGAAAGCCGAAATGGCAGCGATGCAGAAGAAACTCGATGCTATTGAGAACAGATTCTCATCAGTCTCCCTAAATTAGGTTACGCTTCCCAAAACCGTCTATGGTTGCTGTTCGGATCCTTCACACTTAACGGAAGAATGTCCTATGAATGCATCATTTCAAGTTAATGCTGCTTTTCAGCAGCGACATAGAAACGACCCCTATTCTTCCACGTACAATCAAGGATGGAGGAATCATCCTAACTTTGCTTGGAACCAAAACCAACAAAGTAATTATCAAAGACCTCCTCCACAGCAACCACAACCACAGAATCAGCCCCCCTTTCAGTCACAGAACTTTCAAAATCCCGCCAACATTTCCACACCACAAGTGGCCGGTACTGACAACTCTTCACTTGCACAAACTTTGGATATGTTCATAAAACATTCCATGCAATTGTCGGCTGAGATGAAGTCTTCTATTGATACCATAACGAAAAACTCCGCCTCCCATGGTGAGAGTATTAAATCATTAGAAAACCAAATCGCACAGTTAAACGCCGCAATGAGTGCGAGAGAAAAAGGGAAATTCCCATCTCAACCCCTACCGAATCCTGGCCATTCACAAAATCATAATGTGAATGCTGTTACTACGTTGAGATCGGGGAGAGTGCTGAATAACCGAGTGGGTGAGCAATTTGATGTTAGTGACACCATTGATACCCCAGCTTCTTCTTCTTCTTCTTCCTCTAATTCGTCTAGTCTCCCACCTTCATCCGAGCCTATTCTCCGTTTTCCCCAAGGCTCGAACATTTCGCCAAATTTATCTAAGTCGATTCCCACTCCAATTTTGGGATCGAATCCATCCCCATAATCTTCTCCACAAATGTTGGACCCAAAACTTATTGATCAAGCTCCATTTCCAAACAGATTAAGGGCCAACAGACCTAACCCGCAAATGGAGAAAATTGTGGAAATGTTTAAGCAAGTTAGCGTGAATATTCCTCTCCTAGATGCTATTCAACAAGTCCCATCTTATGCAAGAATTCTTAAAGACTTGTGCACTAGGAAGAGAAAAACTCAAGTGCCTAAGAAGGTTTTCATGACGAGTAATGTTAGCACAGATTTTACCCAACAAATACTAAAGAAACGTAAGGACCCCGGCTGTCCTGCAATCTCTATTTCTATTGGGGGTAAAAATATTAATCGTGCTTTACTCGATCTATGTGCTAGCGTCAACTTGCTTCTTTATTCAGTATACGAGCAGTTAGGAATTGGAGAGTTAAAACCCGCCCATTGTACTCTCCAGATGGCAGACCGATCTATCACCAAACTTCGGGGCGAACTAGAGGATGTGTTAATTAAAGTTGGGGAATTCATATTTCCCGTAGACTTTATTGTTTTAGATACACAACCTGTGGCAAACCCACACAATCAAATCCCGCTGATTCTTGGTCGACCCTTCCTAGCAACTTCTAACGCTGTAATTAATTGTCGTAACGGTTCTATGAACTTATCCTTCGGGAAAATGACAATTGAGCTTAATATTTACAAGCTAGGAAGTCAGCCATCAGAACCTTCTGCTCATTTGCTGGATGTTTGTTCCATCCATGAGATAGCTTCCGAAAGCTGCATGGATGAGGAGCTTTGCTTTGATGTTCTCGACAACATTAATGAGACATCGTTTGATCTTGCACCACTTCATAGTGAGGATATATTCAATAAGTCCGACCTTGAGATTGAACCCGTTGACTCGTTGCAAAAGTCAGTAGCACTTTCCGAGTCAATATCTTATGCAAGTTTTGAACCTCTGAGGGAGTCCGAATATCATTCCCATACCCCACCTTCTATTGTCTCTCCGCCAATTCTTGATCTCAAACCAATACCTTCTCATCTTAAATATGCATATTTAGGAGAGAATGAGACTTTGCCAGTGATTATTTCCGCTTCTCTAGCCTTAGAGCAAGAGAATGCACTTTTGGCAATGTTGAGATCGAATCGGCAAGCATTTGGTTGGACAATGGCCGACATCAAAGGGATTAGTCCCTTAATTGTTGAACATTACATATATCTGATGGATGAAGCCAAACCAACCCGAGACCCACAAAGACGGTTAAATCCCGTTATGAAGGAGGCGGTAAAGAAAGAAATCGTCAAGTGCCTTGATAGTGGAATAATTTACCCCATATCTGATAGCCAATGGGTAAATCCAATTCATGTGGTCCCTAAAAAGTCTGGCATCACGGTCATCACTAATGAGACTAATGAGTTAATCCAAACACATACCCAAATTAGGTGGTGCGTATGTATTGATTACAGGAAACTCAATGCCGTAACGAGGAAAGATCACTTCTCTCTACCATTCATTGACCAGATGTTGGAACGATTAGCGGGACACGAATACTACTGTTTTTTGGACGGATACTCTGGCTATAACCAGGTCCCCATCGCCGAAAAGGATCAAGATAAAATCATTTTTACTTGTCCTTTCGGAACTTTTGCTTATAGAAGTATGCCTTTTACGTTATGCAACGCTCCCGCTACATTTCAGCGGTGCATGATGGAGATATTTTCAGATATGGTGGAAAATTTTCTAGAAATTATGGACGATTTCTCCATTTTTGGCGACTCTTTTGAGGACTGCCTTCGTAATCTTGACGCGGTTCTTACCCGCTGTAAGGATAAGAACTTGACTTTGAATTGGGAAAATGCCATTTTATGGTCCAAGAAGGTATTGTACTTGGTCATATAATTTCACGAAAAGGCATTGAGGTTGACAGAGCTAAAATAGATGTTATTCAAAACCTCCTTCGTCCCAATTGCGTCAAAGATATACGATCCTTTCTTGTTCATGCAGGATTTTATAGAAGATTTATTAAGGACTTTAGCAAAATTGCTAGACCCTTAACCCTTCTATTGGCCAAGGACACTACTTTTCACTTCGATTCGGATTGTGAGGCTGCTTTTGAATCGCTTAAAGAATCACTCACTACAGCCCCCGTTCTATCATCTCTGGATTGGAACCACCCGTTCGAGCTTATATGTGATGCATCAGATTTTGCTATTGGTGCGGTCTTAGGACATCACATTGATAAGATGCCATATGTAATTTACTATGCAAGTAGGACCTTGAATGATGCACAAATAAACTACACAACTATCGAGAAAGAACTCTTGGCAGTTGTATTTGCATTAAAGAAATTCAGGCCCTACTTGATTGGCTCGCCTATTGTGGTTTACACAGATCACTCCGCCCTTCGACATCTTTTATCGAAGAAGGATGCGAAGGCCAGGCTAATACGTTGGATCCTATTGTTACAAGAATTTGATCTTGTCATCAAAGAAAAGAGTGGATGTGAAAACGTTGTAGCCGACCATCTTTCACGCATCACTTCTTCACCAACTCTGACCGTGCCAATAAATGACTCATTTCCTGACGAACAACTCTTGACTGTATCCTACGAACCTTGGTTCGTGGATATCGTGAACTATCTTGCGACGGGACTTATACCTAGCGATTGGTCGAAACAAGACAAACTTCGATTTCTATCCCAAGTAAAATATTTTTACTGGGATGAGCCTTATCTATTCAAGTATTGTTCCGATCAAATCATTCGCAGGTGTGTCCCTAACGATGAATTCAAGAGCGTGTTATCATTTTTTCATGATTAGGCATGCGGCGGTCACTTTGGACCTCGAAAAACGGCGGAGAAAGTTTTGCAATGTGGCTTTTATTAGCCAACATTATTTAAAGATGCATATGAACATTGCAAAACTTGTCCGTGATGTCAGCATTTGGGTCGGATTTCATGAAGGAATGAGATGCCGCTCTAATCTATATTGGTTGTGGAAATATTTGATGTTTGGGGTATTGATTTTATAGGCTCTTTTCCCAACTCCTTTGGGAATCTATATATCTTGTTAGCGGTTGATTATGTCTCGAAGTGGGTGGAAGCTATACCGTGTCGCACTAATGACAACAAAGTTGTCATGAAGTTCCTTAAAGAAAATATCTTTTCGCGATTCGGACACCCTCGCGCTATAATTAGCGACAACGGGACATATTTCTGCAATCGGTCTTTCGAGGCCTTGATGCGGAAATATTCAATCACTCACAAGCTTTCTATGCCCTATCATCCCCAAACAAGTGGGCAGGCTGAGATCTCAAATAGGCAGATCAAACAGATATTGGAGAAGACGGTTTCGAAAAACTGTAAAGATTGGTCAACCAAATTGATGGATACTCTTTGGACATTCCGCACCGCTTATAAGACCGATCTTGGTATGTCTCCATACCGCCTTGTGTTTGGGAAGGCATGCCACCTTCCTGTCGAGATCGAACATAAAGCAATGTGGGCTATTGAAGAGCTTAATTTTGATCTTGATCATGCAGGCAGCTATCGGAAGCTGCAATTGAATGAGCTAAGCGAACTCCACGATGAAGCTTACGATAATGCGGTGATAGTAAAGAACAGGACTAAAGTGTTTCACGATAAAAATCTTTTTAGAAAAACCTTCACATCGGGGCAACAAGTCCTTCTTTACGATTCCCATCTCCATCTTCATCCGGGTAAGCTTAAATCTCGTTGGAAAAGACCTTTTGTGATGCGGTATGTACACCCGCACGGAGCAGTTGAAGTCGAAAATTTAAAAAACGGTTCAATTTTTAAAGTAAATGGGCATAGATTAAAACCGTATTTTTCTGCTGACCCCGCGGAGGAGCTCCTGTTTTTACAGGAGCCGCTTTATCAAAACTAAAATTCCTCCGCCTCACCTCCATGTTTTTGTAACATTTTCTCATTTTAAGAATGGAGGTGAGTAAAAATGGATTTGATTGAATATCTGTGCATGTCAAAGAACAAGTTTGGGGGAATTTTTCATTTAACTATTATTTTACCCCTTGTATCTCTCCCCTAATATACAGGTCCATGACTCTCAAAAGGCTACATCAGTGAGGACACTGCTGAAAACAGGTTTGGGGGGGTTTGTATTCACTGAATTATCTTTGACACTGGGCATTAAATTTTTTTTTTTTAAAAACAAAAGAGTAGAAAGTGAAAAATTACATTCAAAAGATAGGAATAGTTTAAGAAAACCAAGAAAATTAGAAGTTTTCTTAAACGAACTGGTAATACGTAGTTATGAGCCGTTGTCCCAAGGGTTAGTAAGATGAAGGAAGTCACTAATCTGAGGATAAAAATAAGTCTGAAAAATAGTTTCTATTCTGGAAGCCAAACATTTGAATATTGATACCCTACTATATGCACTTACACACGTCTTGAAACTTGGGATAGTAGAGGATACCTTGAAATGCTCTTGTCTAAAAGCCAAAGTATGAAGAAAAAAAATGAAGAAAATATAAAATGGTAAAAAGAAAAAATGAACAATGGTTTTTTTATCGCCAAGGCAGCAAAAAAAAATATAGCGAGGGTGCCTCTTCACCTAGTGCCCTAAGGCCAAT
The DNA here is from genome assembly GCA_030015575.1 of Agapanthus africanus. Classification (NCBI taxonomy): domain Eukaryota; kingdom Viridiplantae; phylum Streptophyta; class Magnoliopsida; order Asparagales; family Amaryllidaceae; genus Agapanthus; species Agapanthus africanus. The sequence continues at coordinate 882,763,537 of CM057337.1, forward strand.
TGGTCTGGGAGTCACTGCTAAGCCTTAGGTGGTGCAAGACGAGGAAAATATTATCACTGAATCAGCAAGCACATGAGTAATCAGTCGGTTAGTACCTCAAGAAGTATTAACGGTCGCATGAAAATGTGTGAGCAAATCTAAATATTCATCAAGTTAAAAAGTACTGAGGTAGATGGATAAGAGTATGATAGCATGAATTGAATTCTCTGAGTATAGGGATGTCCATTTCACACACATAGGGGTAAATGATCATTGTTTGGATGAAAGGTAGGAATGAAGAATAAAGACGATGTTTTATTAAGGGATGATGTGATTTCTAACATCTTTTCATGATTATTAAGATAGGGCTCATGACAACTGAAAAGCTAGTATAGTTGGAAACTCTTATTTTCAAAGTCTTTCTTTTATGGTTCTTATCTTTATATGTAAATTTCACCATCACTCTTTTGTTATAGGATTTTGTGGGTGTAATCTGCTGAAAACCCTCAGGAGACAACACTCCTCCTAGTAGGGACACCTAGAGGTTTAACGGCTTGTTGCACGTGCTCAGTGCAATCGTGTTTGCCTACGAAAGTGTGCTTAGTTTTCTCCTTTCTTTTTCTCCTCTTGAATAAACTAGTTTTCTCGGGACGATCAAAAATAAGTTTGGGGGTATTTGTTCAGTTGATAAAACTGCACATTTGTTAGTACATTTTTCCTACCATTTTCATATTAAAAAAGGACTTTATTATAATATATCCATGTGTTGATATATTTTAATTAGCATTTGGTAGGAAAATGTATGCAAATAATTTCATTGACCAAATCCTAGTAGAACAAAGTCTACTAAATATTATTTGAGTTATTGTGCAGAATTTTTCCAAGTTGTGCAGAATTTTTCAAGACTAGAATCAAGGAAATCAAATTGTTGAAGAAGACTTGCCTAATTAAGAAGCAAAACTTGGAGACTAAGTCTAGCAGCAATCACGAGAAGATTTCCAAATTCTGAAGGTTCCAAGGATCGACAAATGTCACAACGAGCCAGCCCCAGAAAAATGATAAACGACCATGATCATCAGGCCGCGGATCCGCGGCCCAAGCCCCTTGATGTAGCGGATCTGCGGCATGTTTGATGAGATATTGGCTGAGAAAATTTTGGGTGAATATATGCAGTTAGTTCCCTAATTTAGAAGCTTGGATTCTGGCTTTGGCACTATAAAAAGGGACCGAGAGCCTCTTGGAAAATTTATCAAGCCGACGAGATCACGAAGTCCCAGACACTCACGCATCCAGGCAGATCATCAACTGTTCGTCTACCTCCTTAGAAAAGATCGAGAAGCAACTAGATTTGTAATCATTTTCTAAGGATTCAAGTGTAATGAATTTTGTTAATTAATAAAGGTAGCTTTCTTTTTTCTTATTCTATTTCTTTATAGTTTAATTATGCAATTTCTTTCCATCTTTTTTCTCCCAACATGCGCGAGTAATTCTCCGCTTGTTAGGGTTCGTAGGATTAGGCTAGGCTAATGGATGATGAACATCCCTAAACCCTTTTTAAGTCCTATAAAGTTTATAAACTTTATCAAAAGAATCATTAACATCCTAATTGGGCGCGCTAACAATTCTTTGCTAGTTCCGACCGCGATTAGAGTTTAGATTAATGATTGTTTTGGTAAAGGCTAGATATGAACGGAGTTCCGTGTCGAGATAAGGGTTAAGAGTGGGATTCCGTTTCCCTCCAGAAACTCTAATCTACACGCATCACCGTCGTTCTAGTTTTAAATCTATTAAAGGATAAAAAGGGTAACTTTTAATTAATTGTCCATGACTACTAAATCCTAACGAACCCTACAAGCCCTCTTATTATATTAACTACATTCTTAAAATAATCTAGATCTATATTTTTGCATTCTTGCTTAACGTAGATCTAGAAACCATTCACAAAAATTCTTTCTTCCTCCTCTCTTTTTCAACATATCTAAAGTAAGAGTAAAAGATTTAACGTTTCCCTGAGGACGACCCGTACTCATCTCAGTCTAGCTAAGCGCGACACCGTTATTGATTGCGGTTAGTTTCTACAAAAAACACTTTTTCACATCAATCAATGGCCACCCGTGCACTGCGCGACATCAACTCCTAATACTGGGAGAGGCGAATCCTCGACGATCCGCTTACTATCTCCATGTAGCTCGGGACTGTACCCAACTAAAACCTGTTTGCACTACTCTTTTGAGCCGTGGTAGGGTAGTAATCAAAGCACAGTGAAAACTCACACGAGACAAATGACGATCTCAGGTCGACAGACTAACCTGTACTCATGTCACCTGGGAACTGCTATCTGACAATAGGTATAATACCATCTATCAGGTTCTCGGCGAGTCTGTCCAGTGTACTCATAACCCAATGGGTACATGTATACTATCTTAGGTGACTAACTGACACCAATGGCTTGTGAGACCGGCCACCGCCCTTCATCGAGGTCTCGATAAGTATACACTAGTCTACTCTGGAGTATCGATGCCCAGTCTCGATATTCCCACGACTATAGACATTTAAGGATGTGCTTATAGACCATCCATCTTCCTCTTATATGATCGCCATCATAATTCTGGTAGTCAAGCAAGAATCCTATGGGCTCTATCAACATGTAATAGTGATCTGTAATGCCACGTAACGCTATACATGATGATAAAGACAAACCAGATAGCATACTATAATCTCGAGTAAGACTGTTCTACCGGTATAGGTCCTTCCTCAATCATCACAATCGCGTGCCTGCGATTCAATAATTGACTTGAGGGCATTATATCCAACACTGCTATCTAACGATGGTATAATACTATCTAGTAGTTCTCGACGAGTTCGTCTAGTATAACTCATAACCTAATGAGCACCTGTCACGCCTCGCTTCCCAGAGTGCGCTAAAATCGGCACGTGACAGAGCCAACCATGCTACCTGTGGATAGGAAACATCCCTCCACAGTCACATTACAGCTCTCTAGAGATATCAAGAACAGTAGAAATAAAATAAACTATCTAGTACATATCCATGACCCAGAATAAACGAGTCAAGAAATAATATGCGAAAGCAATAAATCCAATGAGCAAAACATCTGGAGAGTAAACATAACTAAACTGGAAACTAACTGGATCCTCACTGCTCAGCCTAACGGCAGAAGTACTCCTGATCAGCCTGCTGCAAAAGTAGAGGATCTGGGCCATGCAAAACCCAGACGTCAGTGCGTCATAATATCAACCAATAATAAATTAACAGGATACACGAGATATACATGCATGAATTGTAAATAGTAACATGAATGTAATAAGTAAACACGGATATAGAACAGTGAAGTGTATCAATATATACGACGTGCAGTGATTAATCTAAACTGTGCTACTGGGTTATCTATTCTAAAGTTGTTTGAAATCAATTAATGTAATCCTACATGTAACTCAAAGGATATATCTTGTTACCCCCGGGACCACGGATCAGGAATATGTGAACCAAGAGTGGTTCTGTCCCGTTACCCCCCGGGACCACGGATCAAGAATATGTAAGAGTCACGAATGGCTCTGTCCCGTTACCCCCCGGGACCACGGATCAATAATACCATTTTAAGTTACACTTTAGTTTACACTTTTGATTTTCCCATACCCCCAAAATTATGTGTTCAAGTTAGGTATTAATAAATCTGGAGCTAATGCCAACACAGGATCAAGCAGATACATGTGTTTCCCCCAATCAGAGCAAAGCTCTATTCAAATTCCAATACGGGAAATGAAGCAACGCTTTTGTTTCCCCCAATCAGAGCAAAGCTCTGTTCAAATTCCAAGACGGGAAATGAAGCAACGCTTCTGTTTCCCCCAATCAGAGCAAAGCTCTGTTTTCAAAATTCAAATTAAATAAAGGAACCAACGCTTCAGATAACTTGCGCTCTGCGCTGCGCGACACGTGTCAGCGCAGATGCGCTGCGCTTTGCGCTGCGTGACACGTGCCAACGCAGTTGCACTAGCGCAGATGCGCTGCGCGGCACGTGCCAGCGCAAGTGCGCTAGCGCAGGTGCGCCAACTGCACCAAAACTTAAATAATAAATTATTTAATTAATCAGAATTAAAATTCTAGAAAGATCTTTCCAATCTTATTAAAAATAAGAAGATCGTCTTCTGTAAAACAGAGGCCTTAGGATCAAAGATCCAACGGTGGGGAAATATCTCCAGATCAATCAGAGAAAGTTCTCTGTAACAAACTCAATAAACCAATTGGCCCTATATAAAGGCCCCTAGACTCCAAGTCTCAGAAGACACAGAAAAATAGAAAAGAGAGAAAACTCTGAAAGAATTTAGAAGATCATCTTCTTTAAAAGGTAAAGAACTTGATTCTTGAAAAACAGAGATGAAATCATCTCAAAAGAAGAATTTTTTCTAAAAAGATCAAAGATCTAAGAACAAAATCAAGATCTTCAACAAAAAAAAAGATCAGAAAGATCTAATCACAAAATTAAATAGAAGAAGTAATCTACTTCATTTTTTAGATCTTTTGATCTATATAAAGGCACTGCCTTTTGATGAACCATTGGTTCTTGAATCTTGAACTAAAAGATTCTTTTCTTTGATCCAAAATTTGATCAAGATGTGCTCTGCGCTATTGAATAGTGCCCTGCACTCTTAAATTGCGCTTTTTACTCTTTAGACTGGCGCAAGTCATCAGAAAGCGCCACATGTTAATCTGTGCCTTGCGCTCCAAAATATAGCGCACTGCGCTCTTGGTTTGGCGTACTGCACCAGAGCGCGCCACGTGTCAGCAGCGCACTAGCGCAGCGCACTGCGCTAACAGACTTGCGCTCACCAGAGCGTGACACGTGTCACCTCCACATGAGCTGGCGCTTTGGACTCCTTAATTGGCGCAAAGCGCCTGACAAGCCACGTAGCGCATTGTCAGACCATTAAATGCAATGCATTATTAAGAAAGGGCAGAGCCCAATTTAGATGCTGTGCATCATTTAAAAAAGGGCAGAGCCCAAATAAAGGTCTAACATACCAAACAAAATGCTCTGCATTATCAGAAAGGGGCAGAGCCCAATTAAAAGGCCTAACAGGCCTAATAAAAATGCCATGCATTATAAAAAAAAAAGGGGCAGAGCCCAAGTAAAGGCCTAACAGACCAAAGATAAATGAAAAGTTAGACATTTTTCTAACTGGACTTAACCCAATTCTGGCCATAAGTCCTCAAATTAAATTTAACTGAGCACAACTGCTGTCCCAAATTAATTTACACCCGGTTCAAGGGTACATCTCTGAACTCCTCTGATATTTGTCGTTGTAATCCTTCAACGTCGTCAGAGAGGTGACGGGTCCCGACAACCACACATTGCTACGGACTGTGAGGTCCTTAAACTCATGGACCGAAATGTCTTTAAACTAATATTCATCCCTAAAATGGGAATGTTGGACTATGATGTCATTAAACCAATATTCGTCCCCAAAATGGGAATGTTGGACCACCATGTCCTTAAACTGGAAATAGAGCCCCCAAATGCTCCTTTGTCGGATCTAAATGATCCCGTTAAGTTGATTTTAGTCTCAAATTAGACTAACGTATCCTTAACGAACGTTTAAGTTGATCTTATTCTCAAATAAGGCTAACGTATCCTTAAACCAAAACCCTAAACCCAAATCTAAGAAAATACAAATTTGGACTAATCCACGTCCTATGGGCGAAGAAATAAATTAGTCTCCGTATACAATCCACGGGCAACCACAAACAAAACAAACACACACGACACGAAGTGACCAGCTGGAAAAGGAGAAAGTTGTTACCGCGATGCGGTAGCGTAATTAACTGCAGGGGCTTGCGCCTGCAGGGAAGAGCGTCCCCACAATCAAAAACCCCTTAGACAAGGGAGAATCTGACGAAGTCTGCTACATCGGGCGCATCCGTTTAAACCTTCGATACACGGTGCCATAAATCAACTTGGCATCTTCGGAGAGGTGGATGGATAACCCATATTAGCATCTGCCCCGAATCTCAGTGCCGAGACGTCCCTGTCTTGTACGCCGTCTTTCGGAGGGGAACAGATTCTGGCACGCCCGGTGGGACCTTTTCCTCTTTCCACTCCACACTTCGTGTGTCGCATTCGCGAACGAATCACGGTTTGTCAATGGTTGCCCTCAGGTTTCAAGTTACTAAGATTTGGTCTTACTTGGCGCAGAAAGCAAACAGCAATGGCGTTCAACTGCTCGAACTGTTCCACATGCAACTGCAACCGACGCTCCGCCTCGTCTGGGGGCATAACCTACGGGCCCCAAGTGGCCTCTTTGTTCACGATGCCCGTGGAGCAGATCAAAAGATCTATGTTTTGTCAAAGAGAAAAGCTCTGTTTATGGGTTAAGAAACCCTGAAATAAGTTCTTGAGAGCAAAGCTCTATTTGTGAAACCCCAAAGGGGTCTTCTTTAGATTAGAAGATCTATGAGAGCAAGGTTCTGTTGGTTAAAATTAATTTAAATTAAAAATTTTACCTAAAAGTTTTAAGAGTTCTAACTCTGAAAATGAGAGCAAGACTCTGAGGTTCTTGAAAACAAGAGAAAGGCCCTGAAAATAAAAAATTCTTGAAGATGATAATCATCTGCTGAGGACCAAGGGTCCTATTTATAGGCGCTTAAGTGCCCCTTCAACTCCTGAGTTGATCCAACGGTCTGGATGTTGCCATCGTTGCACTCACGTGTGCGCCACGTGAGCACAACGGTGGGGGCATTTGTTTCCCCCAATCAGAGTAAAGCTCTGTTTGAATTTCAAAAATTCAAAAATTGAAGCAACGCTTCAGATCCCTTGCGCTGCGCGTAGAGCGCCACGTGTCAAAAACTGACACGCCAGCGTAAGGGGCGCTGCGCCCAAGGCAGCGCATCCCAATCAGAGCAAGGCTCTGTTTTAAAATTCAAATTTTAAATAAAGGAAGTAACACTTCAGATAATTTGCGCTCTGCGCTGCGCGACACGTGTCACCGCAGTTGCGCTGCTCTCTGCGCTGCGCGACACGTGTCAAGCGCTGGTGCGCTTGCGCCAAAACTTAAATAATAAATTATTTAATTAATCAGAATTAAAATTCTAGAAAGATCTTTTTGATCTTATTAAAATAAGAAGATTATCTTCTGTAAAACAGAGGCCTTACGATCAAAGATCTAACGGTGGGGAAATATCCCCAGATCAATCAGAGAAAGATCTCTGTAATAAACTCAACAAACCAATTGGCCCTATATAAAGGCCCCTAGACTCCAAGTCTCACACATATACAGAGAGGAAAAAAAGGGAGAACTCTGAAAGAATTTAGATCTTCTTCAAGGTAAAGAGTTTAGTTCTTGAAGAACAGAAATGAAAAAGAAGAATTTCTTCTAAAAAGATCAAAGATCTAAGAACAAGATCAAGATTTTCAATATAAAAAAGAAAAAGATCAAAAAGATCTAGTCACAAAAAAATTAATTAAAGAAGTAATTTACTTCACCCTTAGATCTTTGATCTATATAAAGGCACTGCCTTTTGATGAACCATTGGTTTTTGAATCTTGAGGTAGAATCTCTTTTGAGAAAACAAAAGATTCTTTTCTTTGATCTAAATTGATCAAGATGCGCTCTGCGCTATTGAACAGTGCCCTGCACTCTTAATTTGCACTGTTGCGCTCCTTGGGCTGGCGCAAGTCACCAGAGAGCGCCATGTGTCAACCTGCGCTCCGCGCTCCTTAGACTGGCGCAAGTCACCAGAACGCGCCACGTGTCAGCAGCGCACTAGCACAGCGCACTGGCGCAGTACACTGCGCTAACAGACTTGCGCTCACCAGAGCGTGATACGTGTCACCTCTACATGAGCTGGCGCTTTGCGCTCCTTAATTGGCGCAAAGCGCCTGACAAGCCACGTGGCGCATTGTCAGACCATTAAATACAATGCATTATTAAGAAAGGGCAGAGCCCAATTTAGATGCTATGCATTAATAAAAGGGCAGAGCCCAAATAAAGGTGTAACAGACCAAAAATGAATGCTATGCATTATAAAAGGGCAGAGCCCAAATAAAATCTCAACAGCTAGAACAATAAAATGTTCAACCGAGCCTATATGCTCACAAACCTTCAAACAGACTTTAGTCCCAATTTGGACTATAGATCTCCCAACTAATATTGGTTCAAGGGTACATCTCCGAACTCTTCTGATATTTGTCGTTGTAATCTTTCAACGTCTTCAGAGAGGTGACGGGTCCCGACGGCCATACATTCCATGGACCACCATATCCCTAAACTGGTAATCGACCGCAATGTCACTAAACTAAACAATAGAGCCCCCCAAATGCTCTTTTGTTGGATCTAAACGATCCCGTTAAGTTGATCTTAGTCTAAAATTAGACTAACGTATCCCTAACTACTGTTTAAGTTGTTCTTAGTCTCAAATGAGACCAACGTATCCTTAAACCAAAATCCCAAACCCAAATCTAATAAAATACGGATTTGGACTAATTCACGTCCTACGGGCGACAACATAAATTAGTCTCCATATACAATCCACGGGCAACCACAAACAAAACAAACACCCACGACACGAAGTGACCATCTGGAGAAGGAGAAAGTTGTTACCGCGATGCGGTAGCGTAATTAACTGCAGGGGCTTGCGCCTGCAGGGAAGAGCGTCCCCACAATCAAAAACCCCTCGAACGAGGGGGAATCTGACGAAGTCTGCTATATCGGCCGCATCCGTTTAAACCTTCGATATATGGTGCCATAAATCAGCTTGGCATCTTCGAAGAGGTGGACGGATAGCACCAATTAACATCTGCCCCGAATTTCAGGCAAGACGGACCTGCGCGATCGCGTCTCCGTGATTCGGAGGGGAACAGATTCTGGCACGCCCGATAGGACCTTTTCCTCTTTCCACTCCACACTTCGTGTGCCGTATTCGCGAACGAATCGCGGTTTGTCAATGCTTGCCCTCGGGTTTCAAGTTACTAAGATTTGGTCTCTTGCTTGGAGCAGAAAGTAAACAGCAATGGCTTTAAACTGCTCGAACTGTTCCACATGCAACTGCAACCGACACTCCGCCTCGTCTCGGGGCATAACCTACGGGCCCCAAGCGGCCTCTTTGTTCACGATGCCTGTGGAGCAGATTACTCAAGCCACCACAGGGCTGTTTTTTGGGACCATGCTCTCGCCAACAAGCTTCACCATCCCTGTACCCGTATCGAAAGCTGCAAAGAAGTCGGTCTTCGATCGACTTGCTACTACCACGGCCCCTCCAAACGGGTCATCCAATTCCAACTCCTCGGTCTTCACCAGGCTGAACTCGAGCTCCAAAGGGCCTACCAAGAAGCCCATAACACCTGAAGTGGCCATCTCAAAGAAGATAGCCATCCCTGCTCCTGAAGTCGTCAAGGCGGCTTCTCCTGCCAGAGGGTCGGTCTTCGCGAGACTGACTACTCCCGCTCCCACTCAGAAATCTATTTTTGAATGGTTAGACACGGCTTCTCAACGGACGTCGGTCTTCAAGAGGCTGACACCCGCGACAACCCCCCACCTGAACAAGGGGAAAGACAAGGTCGTCGCTGAACCAATCCCAACAACTCGTCATGCCCGACGTCGCCATTGGTACCGAATAAGGAAGGCTGGGGGCAACTCCCCCTCTGGGCTAACTCCACCAGCTCCAACGGTGGAAATCAATGTTGTTGTTCCAACCGGGAACAGCTTTGAGCTGCTAAACAGGGTACGCAGGAATTCGCCTGCTGCCGTACTAAAAAGATCTCCGCCACCGATAGAGACCGTCGTAGAAACAAAGCCGGAGCAGTCTCCTCAACGGCTGTCTTCCAAAGTCTACAAGATTTGGCGACGAGTCCGAGAATCGGTGATTGATCCGAATTTCTCCCATCAGCATAAGAAGTCAAAAGTCCGACAGGAAGAAAATGGTCCTGTTATGCCACGGAAGACGACGGCCACCTGGGTGCCCACAGCAATGGCCCCCTCAACTTCGATGTCCCATAAGAGAAGGAGGCCGGAAAAGATCCCTGTGCCGGCGACAAAAGCCAGAAACACTGAACCCAAACGCCCTAAGTCTGGGGGCATGGTCGTCCATACCGTTTTACATGGCATCTGGGATGGAAGATAGCCGCGCTGCGACGGGCCGCCGACCGCTCACCTGATCCATCACAAGGGCCCAGGAACAGCAGCAGTAGAAGCTTCAGGAGATGTTGACTGCGATGGCCGTGCTCACCGGACCAAAAGAAATCCCGGAGACGTCATCGGAGCAGCGTCGCGAACACGAAACTGATACTGAGTTCCTTCGTAGAATACTTGAAAGGAAGGACAAGGAGGCTGCAGAGCAAGCGGCCAATATAAAGCAGATGGCTCTCCTATTTCAAGACATGGTCGGGATGATGATCCAGCCGGATTCCCCAGCCGAAGATCCTCCGGTTATCCTTGAAGATGACAGAGGAGAAACATCGAATCCACCGCCGGCTCTTTCAACAGCCAAGAAGGAGACAATTTCCAAAGCTGCCCTGGACGACTATATTGCTCAACAAATATGAGTTCACCAGGAAACTGAGGCAGCCGGTCAAGTTTTCAAAACAGGGTGATCATATCCGAGCTGGTATGATTAGATAAAATACCCGCCGGGCTACATGATCCTAAAATTCCATGTCTACAAGGGGACAGGCAATCCCCATCAACATGTTGCACAGTTCAGGGCTCTTTATGGCAACACCGGCGGCGATGATAAGCTCCTGCTTCGCCAATTCGTCGGCAGCTTATCGGAGACGGCGTTTGAATGGTACTCCGAGCTTCCGAACGACTCCGTCAAAACTTTCGCTGAAATAGAGTTGTTGTTTACCCAGCGTTTCGCAAGCGCCAACGAGCGTAATCCAATAACAGCTTTAATCAATGCAAGAGTAAAGCCGGGCGAAACTTGGGTTCAATATGCAATCCGGTGGCGGAACTTGTGGTCAAAATGCGAACAACGCATTGAAGAAGCGCCAGCGGTGGGCATGTTCGTGGGCACCCTAGATCCTCATGCAACTATTTCACAGTTCATGATGTTCTTTAAACCAACCACATTCCAGGCCTTGATTGACAAATTATCCCAAATGGACCAGATGGGCCATAGACCGTCTCCTCTAAAGTCGGATTCTCGAAATGAGAAGGGGAAAGGAAAAGCGATCGTCATCGCCAATGCTCAACAACAGCCGAGCAACTTGAAGCCGGTTGTCCGTCAAAACAATATGTGTCTACGCCTATCCCTCGAGGAGAGGCTAGGACGTCCTTACTCATTTTCCCAAGATAAAACGAGAAGACTGTTCGAGCTGGCAGTGCGCAACAGACTCATCAATCTACTAGAGTCAAGACGTCCGTTGCAGCCAAACGACGTCAATGATCCCAATTACTGCCCCTACCATCGAGTATTGGGTCATTCGATCGAAGATTGCTATGTCTTCAAAAACTGGATTGAAGACCAATACCAACAAGGCAAGTTCACGTTATCCGAAAAATGGAAGGTGAACCCGCCGCAGCCTCATGCCCCTAAAAAGGTGAATATGCCGGGGGCAACGTGCTCCCTTGTTAAAGAAGCCCCATGGGAGGTCGTTCTTTCAGCCAAAACCAAAAGGATGCTGAATGATCTCTAAATATGCCCAGCGATCACGTGGAAGAACCTGTTGGAACCTCAGATCATCGAAGGGATGCTGAAACCGCGCCCAACTCCAAAGACCGGTGGTGATGGCCCAAGCACTCACACCCAGCCGTCAAAATCTTCAAAGAAAAAGAAAAAGAAATCCAAAAAGCCCGTGAAGCCTGGTGACAAGCGCACGGATCTGCAAAAACAGATTGACGCGCTGGAAGAGTACAATCAAAAGGCACAGACTCCCATCACACTCCAAGAGTTCCTTAACCACGTCTTTCAGGAGGAAGATGATGGAGAAAGCTCGTCGGATGAATCTGAGGGTTACGTAGCAAGTTGTCATATGATCTCCCACTCATTTACGGACGATGAAAAAACTCCTTGCACTGAGAAACTGGGGGCAAACCCTGAGCCGGAACTTCTGGAGCCATCAGATGAGATAATTGATGCATTCCTCCACGAGGCTCTCTTGAAAAGTAAAGCCGATTGGAAGCGCGAGGTGGCCATATTTGTAAAAGCCGAACGTCGGCGACTAGACAAAAGAGTTGAGACACTCCCACCGGATCAAAGTACATGCACCGTAAATAAAAGCAAGTTCAAGACGAGGAAAAGGTTTGCTAAAGCCATATCAATGGGGATGAAGCTACCACCCTCTGAAGGAAACATTGCCGGCAAAGCAGAAATGCACCCTTCCTAGTGCTTATATCATCGAAAGATTTCACACCCCACCAAAGAGTGCAAAGCTTTCAATAGATGGTGGCAGGGATATGTTGGTCACCGGCAACATTTTAAGCGGGAGAAGCGCAAAACTCGTCGGGAGCGGAAAAGTACGACCAAGGATACTAGAAGAACCACCAGCGATTGTCGCATAGTTAACGCCGGGGAAGCGCAAATTCTCACATTCGGGAGCGACTCTGACGAGGAAATGGCTCTTAGCCCTCTCTTTAAAGAATCCACCTCGGGAAAAGAGGAAGAGCCGAAGGCCTGCGAAAATATCCGGCTGCGTAATCGTACGCTACCTAAAAAGAATCTCGGACCCTCAAATAAAAAAGATAAGGTAAAAGAAAAGGTACCTGAGGATATCGTCCTAGATGACCAAGGCATGGAAGAGCTAACCACCAAGGACCCGCCAAAGAAAAATAAGACGGACTACAACATTCTGGCACACTTGAGGAAGCTACCCTCGCAGCTCAGTATTCTTGACGCCCTTTTACTATTAAAAGAAGCAAGAGATTCACTGATCAAAGCGCTGCAGGAGCTAGAGCAATTCCAAGCTTTTCTCGCCGAAGAAAAGATGAAGGATGAGTTGGAAGAAGTGCACACAACCGATGTCACCTTCGGCGACGAAGACCTCCTCCTTAGGACGTGCGAACATAACCGCCCCTCTATGTCTCATGGTACTGCCACGATATAAAGAGAGGCAAAATCTTGGTTGACAATGGGTCATCCGTCAATCTCCTCAATGTACGGGTATTGAAAGAAATCTGCATGAGCGTCCAACACCTTGCTCGGGATAAGATCACCATCTCTGGGTTCGACTCTCAATCCACTACTAAAATAGGGGGTTGCCCCTATGGATATTGAAATCCGTAGGGACAGATTTATGTTGGCCCTACGGATTAATCCGTAGGGCTAAAAGGTTGCCCCTACGGGCCAAGACATTCAAGAATAAAAATATTAATTCTTAATTTGATGTTTGCCTCTACGGAGCCGCAAACCAAGGACCTACGGACAAATCCGTAGGGGCAACTAAATAGCGATTTAATAAAGGCACAGATCGATCGCCTACGCCCGTTATCTCTTTCTTCCTCTCTCGATCGCGCGCGAAACAAAATCCCCAAATCGCCACCGCCGTTCTCGTCATCGCCACAGCCGTTCTCCTCGTCGCCACCGCCGTTCTTGTCGTCGCCACCGCCGTTCAGGTCGTCGCCACCGTCGTTCAGGTTAGTAAATCTTCAACTAAATTAAAGAAATTTTTGATTATTTAGGGCTAGGGTTCATGGCTAGGTCTGGGGTTGCGGTTGGAGTTGGGGTTTGGCAGGGGTTGCGGTCGAGGTTGGGGTTAGGGTTAGGGTTGGGGTTCGGCTGCGGCTGGGGCTGGGGTTAGGGTTAGGGTTAGGGTTCGGGTTGGGGTTTAGCTGGGGCTGGGGTTAGGGTTAGGTTGGGGCGGGGCTGGGCTGGGGCTGGGGTTCGGGTTAGGTTGGGGTTGGAGTTTAGCTGGGGCTGGGGTTAGGTTGGGGCGGGGCTGGGGCTAGGGTTAGGTTAGGGTTGGGGTTTAGCTGGGGCTGGGGTTAGGGTTAGGTTGGGGCGGGGCTGGGCTGGTGCTGGGGCTAGGGTTAGGTTGGGGTTGGGTATCGATGTATATACATGTATCATATCATGAATGATTCATTTTCATTAAATGTGGTAAAATTAAGTGTATAAAATCATGCCATATAAATAGATTGTGTTCGTGAATGGCGATCTAGTTAGACGAACCAAAGTGTTGCATTGATGAAAATTTATCGTAGAGGAAATTACGGCTAGCTCTATGCATTTAACCTGAATGTATCCAGTAATTACTAGCATGTATAGAAAAGTTGGTTTAATTTATGAAAAAATGGGGAGACAACATGCATGTATGCATATAGGTAACATCTGCCAATATGCCATATCCAGACCGCAATCTATTTTTGCCTATTGGCTAATATGAAAATATCGGCCCGCGTATATGACATAATCAAAGTTGTTAAATCTTGATACGGTTTGTGTTTCGTTTTTTTATTTATCATATCGTGTATCGTATCTGTTTCATATCGAAAAAAACAAAATTTTCTGTTACAATAACGAAATAATTATGTGTAGAACCAATTACAATTTTAAAAATGATCAAATTAACAACATAAAGCAACGTACAAGTTAAAGCAAATTTTGGAATTGCAGCACTCAAATACATACATATAAATCATACAAACCCATGCATTTGATAATCAAATAGGGTTTTTTTCTACCCCCCTACTTCAATATTTTGATTCATGTTTCAGTCATGTGAATTCATATGTTGCGTATAACGCTTTATGATATCAGTATCCTACATTTGTAGTTTTAGTTGTTGATTGTTATAGATGAATGCCATTGCAATAATAGTTTTTTGTTGATGAATGCTATTGCAATGTAGGATGATCAGTTCTATCAATCTTGATCTCAATGGTTTAAAATCATGTTACACATACAACACGAATGCACAACAAACGCATAATTAGAGAGCGATTCGAGATATTCAGGTTAAAACCAATATATGATACTTGATGATAATATGAAACCTTCATATTCCCATCGATACTCATATATGAAACTAAAAGCGCTACTTAGTCCCCGTCTATCGGTTAACATACGTGCGATACTCGTTGTGACCTAGAACTATACGAAGGTTGTTAAATATCGAACAGTATAGCTCGATACTAACAACCGTCGTATAGTCTACATGATGAGAAAATTCAATCGTATGGTAACCCATAGATTTGTCCCGTGTGGACAAATTAAGAATGTATAAAGCAAACGCCTTCATTCACTTGTGTTTTCATCCGTTTCGAGATATTTCGTCGGTACCTTTCCGCTGGTTCTCCGTGTACAAAGATAGATTAGATGTTCATTTCAACGTTGTTTCACAGGTTTGAAATAATTATCTATTCTATTACAGCGTACTCGGAGAATAGCGGGGAGGTGCTGCCGAAATTTACTCGAAACGGTTGAAAGCATAAGTGATGGGCGTTCGCTCTATACATTCTTAATGGGATAGAAGCCTACCCCCGACAGCCGAAACACACACATACAACAAGAATACACAACAAACACATAATTAGAGAGCGATACGAGATGTTCGGGTTAAAACCAATATATGATAATATGAAACCTTCATATTCCCATCGATACTCATATATGAAACTAAAAGCACCACTTAGTCCCCGTCTATCGGTTAACATACGTGCGATGCTCATCGTGACCTAGAACTATACGAAAGTTGTTAAATATCGGACAGTATAGCTCGATACTAACAACCGTCGTATAGTCTACGCGATGAGAAAATTCAATCGTATGGTAACCCATAGATTTGTCCCGTGTGGACAAGTTAAGAATGTATAAAGCAAACGCCTTCATTCACTTGTGTTTTCATCCGTTTCGAGATATTTCGTCGGTACCTTTCCGCTGGTTCTCCGTGTACAAAGATAGATTAGATGTTCATTTCAACGTTGTTTCACAGCTTTGAAATGATTGTCTATTCTATTACAGTGTACTCGGAGAACAGCGGGAAGGTGCTGCCGAAATTTACTTGAAACGGTTGAAAGCACAAGTGATGGGCGTTCACTCTATACATTCTTAATGGGATAGAAGCCTACCCCCGACAGCCGGAACACACACATACAACAAGAATACACAACAAACGCATAATTAGAGAGCGATTCGAGATGTTCGGGTTAAAACCAATATATGATAATATGAAACCTTCATATTCTCATCGATACTCATATAAGAAACTAAAAGCGCCACTTAGTCCCCGTCTATCGGTTAACATACGTACGATGCTTGTCGTGACCTAGAACTATACGAAGGTTGTTAAATATCGGACAATATAGCTCGATACTAACAACCGTCGTATAGTCTACGCGACGAGAAAATTCAATCGTATGGTAACCCATAGATTTGTCCCGTGTGGACAAGTTAAGAATGTATAAAGCAAACGCCTTCATTCACTTGTGTTTTCATCCATTTTGAGATATTTCGTTGGTACCTTTCCGCTGATTCTCCGTATACAAAGATAGATTAGATGTTCATTTCAACGTTGTTTCACAGCTTTGAAATGATTATCTATTCTATTACAGTGTACTCGGAGAACAGCGGGGAGGTGCTGCCGAAATTTACTCGAAACGGTTGAAAGCACAAGTGATGGGCGTTCGCTCTATACATTCTTAATGGGATAGAAGCCTACCCCGACAGCCGGAACACACACATACAACAAGAATATATAACAAACGCATAATTAGAGAGCGATTCGAGATGTTCGGGTTAAAACCAATATATGATAATATAAAACCTTCATATTCTCATCGATACTCATATATGAAACTAAAAGCGCCACTTAGTCCCCGTCTATCGGTTAACATACGTGCGATGCTCGTCGTGACTTAGAACTATACGAAGGTTGTTAAATATCGGACAGTATAGCTCGATACTAACAACCGTCGTATAGTCTACACGATGAGAAAATTCAATCGTATGGTAACCCATAGATTTGTCCCGTGTGGACAAGTTAAGAATGTATAAAGCAAACGCCTTCATTCACTTGTGTTTTCATCCGTTTCGAGATATTTCGTCGGTACCTTTCCGCTGGTTCTCCGTGTACAAAGATAGATTAGATGTTCATTTCAACGTTGTTTCACAGCTTTGAACTGATTATCTATTCTATTACAGTGTACTCGGAGAACAGCGGGGAGGTGCTGCCGAAATTTACTCGAAACGGTTGAAAGCACAAGTGATGGGCGTTCGCTCTATACATTCTTAATGGGATAGAAGCCTACCCCCGACAGCCGGAACACACACATACAATAAGAATACACAACAAACGCATAATTAGAGAGCGATTCGAGATGTTCGGGTTAAAACCAATATATGATAATATGAAACCTTCATATTCACATCGATACTCATATATGAAACTAAAAGCGCCACTTAGTCCCCGTCTATCGGTTAACATACGTGCGATAATTTATTCTTTTCAACGACAAACGCACACACAAAGCATATACACGGATTTTCTCCTTTGTCAGTAACTATCCCGTTCTTATATTTCTCAATATAGTCAGCATTACCTACAATTTATATGTTATACAGTTTAACATGGCCCATGAGTACGTCAGAGTTAAGGACTGGATGTATGTGGATTGGAAACAACGTATACAACCTAAGTTTGTCGCAGGAGTTGCTGCTTTCCTTGAATTTGCACGCGCACATAATAAGATCATAATAAAGATTCTCTGTTCGTACGATAGATGTGGCAATAAGTACTGGCAGAAGGTAGAATTGGCAGAGCTTCATATAGAGGGGGACGAGAGCCCCATCCCCAGAGGGGCAATAAGTACTAGCAGAAGGTAGAATTGCCAGAGCTTCATATAGAGGGGGACTCGAGGCCCGAATCAGTCCCATAGGCTGAGGCCTGACAGATCTAACGGGAGGCAGCATTCCCCCTTTTTTTTTACCCTTGACTATCGCTATACTGGTCCTCATACCGAGAGGTTCGGCCGGTATATGGGGGACGAGAGCCGGCTCGTGAAGAACTATCCACTTCACATTGAGTGGGGCGAGCCGCACCAGCGCTCATTCGCCCTCTTCTTTGATCTGGCTCGGGTACGTATTAATATATATTTTCTGTTGATATATCCTCTTATCATATTTATTATTAACACTTGCAATCTAATAACAATGTTTTTTTTGTATTTTCAGTTGGATTACGATTTTCAGCCTGTAGCCGACCCTGATCATCCGGGGAGAGTACTCGACCTTCATGCTCTATACAATGGCCTGATGAAGAACATGCAGGCCAAGGTCCGATACAATAGGAATGAGCTGAAGACCGACTGCTACTCCCTGTAGATGGCGACCCCCGAGGCAGAGAGAGCGGCCCTCCTATCTACTCCGGCGTTTGCGAGAGTTGACGTAGAGACATGGCCTCTATTGTGCGAATATTTCGACTCCCAGCGCAAACAGGTATGTATTTTAAATGTAATTCATTGTTTAGGATATAATTTATTTTTTGTGTTCCTTAATTAGAAAACTAAATGTTAATGCGTTGTGCAGAAACAGTCCGCTCAGAATACAGAGAACAGGAAGTCGGCGAAGAGGGGTCGCCCTATTTACACAGGTGGCTCGAGGAACATTACTCGAGCCATGGAGTTATCGGTAAATTACAATAGACCGACCTTTGTGATATTCTGCAATATTAAGAGTTATTTTCTAATATTTCTAATATTAAGAGTTACTTTCTAATATTGCAGACATCTCGGACCGTGGCGTCAGGTGGTACACCGAGCGTGCTGTCCGCATATCTTGCCGTCCACGGCACCTCGACAGATCCCGCCACGGGCGAGCTTCGATATCCCGACGACGCTACCCAGGAATATTGCGTAAGTATTAATATTTTTTCTACCCAAATTTGAAATTTTAGTTTTGGAAGGTTCAAGTTTAAATTTTATACTTATACTTTACTGCTTAATGTGGGTGTAGGAGCGGGTGGTTGAGCAGGCCGAGGCCTCGGGGATCGATTTTACCGGACAGAGCGATCCGAGGCTGCTGAACCCAGTTCTGGACGCCGCACACGGAGGGCAGTACAGAGGTTGGGAGAGAGTCCGGGGACTGGGCCCTAGCAGGGTCCATATGAGGTTGGACTCTACCCCGGCGGTTACTTCCTCCGTCTCCAGTGACCGACGTGTCCATCAGGAACTGGAGAGCTTGAAGGCCGCCGTTCAGGAGTTGAAGGAGATGCTGGTATGTATACTACTTTATAGTAAAATATCATGTCATATTATATAGATATCAACATATCCATAATTAGTACGTAGCTTGAGCTTATTTTGTTTTAGACTTAAGTTTGATTAATCATACATACATATGTAATTAAATTAAACAACGGTTTTCCAAACTAGATATCCAAACGGGGTTTCGAAATAACTTAATAATGATACGAATTCGAATAATACACGGTTCTTACACGCTTATTACACACGTTAGGTCCAGACGCGACAGGGTACATCGGTCGAGCCTCCACATGCATCTCCTTCGGCTGTGGCTCCGCAAGCCACTACATCGGCTGCGGTTCCGCAGACAGCTCCTATAGCTCCACCGCCCGTTCAGACTCCCGCAGCCGCGGCTCCGCAAGCGACTACCTCGACGGCGGCTGCGCAGACCACATCGCCAGCTCCACAGGCCGCTCAGACTCCCGCTCGCGCCGAATTGCAAAGTTTATTGACCAAGGAGCAGGCGCTCGTTATTCTATCATTATTCAGAGGTGGAGCTGGACCGAGCTAGGGTAGCTTTTTGGTTCTTATTTTTTGAAACATGTATTTATTTATATCATACACATTGTACTACATTTTAAAACGATATTGATATTGGTTTATATTTATATCATATTCAGTTTTTGGGTTTCTTTTGTATATTATATGCGTGAGATGTGATTATGAATACTGCGATATATGTCGTGTGATGATTAATTTTATATTTGATTGATATATATATTATTGTGCACAGGGCGGAAAAAAATCAGGCAGCCTTTTTTTTAAAAAAATACAGATAATGTGTACCTACGGATTAATCCGTAGGTACACATGTTGCCCCTACGGCTATATCCGTAGGGGCAAAATATCAGCAGTAACTGATATTTCCCCCTGATCTCAGTACCGGGGGGTTGGGAGTGCCCCTACGGACATATCCGTAGGGGCCATTGCTTCGCCCCTACGGAGTTATCCGTAGGGGCAAAATATCAGGATTTCTGATATTTTGCCCCTACGGATAGGTACCTACGCAGGTATCCGTAGGGGATAGTATGTGGCCCTACGGCTATGTCCGTAGGTACAGTTAATATATTAAAAAAACCGTAAATAATATAACTTTTTTTATCCTACGGCCTACTCCGTAGGTGCAACAGGACCTACACAGAAATCCGTAGGGGCAAGATTTTGCCCGTAGGGGTAAGTTCAAGGCTTCGGCTTG
This sequence comes from Agapanthus africanus, assembly GCA_030015575.1. Lineage (NCBI taxonomy): Eukaryota > Viridiplantae > Streptophyta > Magnoliopsida > Asparagales > Amaryllidaceae > Agapanthus > Agapanthus africanus. Next base: position 882,783,896 of record CM057337.1, read on the forward strand.
CACCTGCGGCTTTTGCACCTATGGGGTCTTTTTTCGCCCCTACGCATATCTCCGTAGGGGCAGTGGGTTGCCCCTACGGATAAATCCGTAGGGGCAACCCTTATTTGTAGTAGTGATCATCACGGACTCTCGGGTCTGTGATCCTGATGTTACGCTTTGGATTACTCGTCACAGACATTAAATTCCACGTCATAGACGCCAAGACATGCTATAATGCTTTGCTCGGCCGACCCTGGTTACACGAGTACAACATCATCCCTTCTACACAGCATCAGTGTATGAAATATTTTATGGATGGTTTCGAGTATACCGTAACGGGAGAGTTGAACCCATTCTCCGTGAATGAAGCCGCAAGTATGAAGATGCAAAATACTTCTTGCCAGATTTCGAAGACACGGAGAGATGTCACAAACCGGAGAATAAAGCTATCACCACCATTCCAGTCTTCGGGAGTGATACTGAGGAAGAAGAAGCACTGGTTTATTCAGGGCCACCCCAGTACAACAAGCCAGGACCGTACACTCCCATGTTGATCTTTGGCAGTGACTCGAAAGATGAGGTCCACGCTATATTTTCTGCTCGACCTCCAATACAAACTGTCGCTGATGAAGAGCAAAGTTTGCAAGTTGCCATGGTTCCACCCAAATATCATAAAGAACTAGATGCGCTCGATACCTACGGTGTGGAAGAGCTGCAGACGTTCTATGTCCCTCCCAGGCAAGAAGGCGAAAAGGCGATTCTATTCTACCGCTCCGGAGAAACCAAAGTGGAGAAAGAAATCTGGCACAGTGTGGATCCTACACTTGACAAGCTTCAGCCCATACGTCTGCCTAGATATTACACAGAAGGCTTGAAAAGGTTGTTGAAGCGCCAGGGGATACCCTTCAAACAGACCGCTCGAAAGGCCAAATTCTATGACAGGGTCTGGAATGTTCCCGGAACTCAACATAAGTTGCCTAATGGGAGAATGGAAACAATTGGGCTTGGATACATTCGATCCAAGAAACGGGAGCTACTCAGTGACTGTTATGTCGTACATGACTTCAATGAAGAAGGGGATGCTCAATGAGAGGGCGCTAACCCTGAGCCAGAAAAGGTCCCCAACGTAAAAATGCCCAGTCCGTCGTTCGAAGAACAAATGGACAAGCTTATAAGGGAAGCTGGTCAAAAACTCCGAGACGACCACAACCGAGAAATGACCATCTACGAGAAAGCCAGGACGCAACGCCTTCTCCAACAGGCCGCGAAAGATGAAAATGCCGCTCCTTGTCAACCTGTTGTAAAAAAGACCCGACGCAGAGGCAGAAACAAAGGCATTCAATAACAACAAAGCGGAAACAAGAAGCCACACAGTCGGGAATCGAGCGGCTCGAATTTGTCCCTTATGAAGAAGATGAGTCGAGCATACTCTTTCCCTCAAGACAAAACAAAGAAGATACTTGACCTCGCTATAAAACATCAAATGATTACACTTCCGGAGTCCAAACATCCTGAGCAAGCTAACGGGGTCTCTCATCCGGGCTATTGCTCTTATCACAGGGTAATAGGACATCCTCTCGAAACTTGCTTCACCTTCAAGAATTGGGTCGAAGATCAGTATCAGCTCGGCAAGTTCGCTTTATCAGACAGCTAGAGGGTAACGCCGCCACAGAAGCATGAACCCAAAGCCACGAGAGCAGAACCAGATCCACATCAGTCTTGGAAGCGAGCTCGTACTTGTCATATGATAATAGTATCAAAAGAAGAGCTCGAGAATATGGATGACTTTCCCTGGTGCTTCGAAAACAACGATGACGAGGTGATCTCAGAATTTCCACCAGCGTCGAAAGAGCTGGAGGATGAAATACACACCACTGCAGATAACCTCAAGAAAATTGAGTTGGGGAAGGCGAACGACCCGCGACCCACATTCGTCAGCGAGCTGCTATCTGAAGAAAGGGTGGCTGCGTTAAAAGACATGCTTATGCAGCACAAAGATTGCTTTGCATGGAACTATTTCGAAATGTCAGGACTAGATCTAGAAATTGCTGTGCATAAATTGGCAATATCCCCGGACGTTAAGCCAATCAAACAAGCACCGAAAAGAATGCAGCTCGAGCTTGAGATGAGCATTAACGCCGAAGTCAAGAAGCTGATCGACTCTGGGTTTATCCAGGAAGTTCAGTATCCCGATTGGATTGCCAACATCGTCCCGGTGATGAAGAAAAATGGGACGGTGCGCATATGTGTAGACTTTCGGGATCTCAATAAAGCCTGTCCGAAGGACGATTTCCCAGTACCGGTCACTGAGCTGATAATAGATAACACGTCCACTCACGAGGTTTTCTCCTTCATGGACGGCTCTTCAGGATATAATCAGATAAAGATGCATCCCGAAGACCAGAAGCATACTGCCTTCCGGACCCCTTTGGGTATATTCTACTATAAGGTAATGCCTTTCGGTCTAAAGAACGCCGGTGCCACCTATCAGAGGGCCATGAAGAAGATCTTCGATGAGCTCATACATGAAATCGTCGAATGCTATATCGACGACCTCATGGTTAAAAGCAAATTATACGAGGAACATCTCGAGCATCTGAAGACCGTATTTCAATGCCTCCGACAATACAACTTGAAGATGAACCCTCTCAAGTGCGCATTCGGAGTATCTTTGGGCAAATTCCTAGGATTCATCGTCCGACACCGAGGAGATAGATCCGTCAAAAATCAAGGCGATCATGGAGATGCCCTCGCCAAGGACTCTCAAACAGTTGCGGTCTCTCCAAGAAAAGTTTGCGTACATCCGGCGATTTATAGCCAATCTCTCTGGCAAGTGCCGCCCTTACAGTCACTTGATGAAGAAGGGAACCCCGTTCGTCTGAGATCGCAAATGCCAAGGCGCGCTGGACGAAATCAAGCAGTATCTGCAAAACCCTCCAGTGCTGGCTGCTCCGGTCAAGGGAAAGCCTCTCATCCTTTATACAACCGCCCTCGAAGGCTCTTTAGGCGCGCTATGGGCACAAGAGAATGACCAAGGAAAAGAAAGAGCTCTCTATTACTTGAGTCGAGTTCTCCTGGGGGTAGAAAGCAATTATTCTCCCATCGAAAAACACTGTCTGGCATTAATCTTCACGATAACAAAACTCAGGCACTATGCATTGGCACATGAAGTCCGTCTCATATCGAAGGTGGAACCTCTCAAATATTTGATGTCAAAGGCCATACCGACAGGTCAGCTCGCTAAATGGGCCCTGCTCTTGATGGAGTTCTCAATAACTTATCAACCTCTTAAGGCAGTGAAAGGCCAGGCCATCGCCGACTTCCTCACTGAGCATCCGATACCAGCCGATTCCCCTTTGAATTGCGAACTACCAGACGAACATGCGTTTGATGCGATCGACGGTGGTGATACCCGATGGGAACTTTATTTCTATGGAGCATCTTCCATGAAGAAGCGCAAACAAAATACGCCGATAATCAAATCAGGAGTATGCCTTATCTTCGTGACCCCGCAAGGAGGGATAATGTGATTCGCCTTCTCCTTGACAGAGCCGAGGACGAACAATGAAGCTGAATACGAAGCTATGATAGCAGGTCTCAAGATCGCCATCGACATGGGAATTGAGAACCTCCTCATATACGGAGACCCCCAACTAGTCGTTAGCCAAGTAAACGGCGACTACCAGACGTGCAAACCCGAACTGGTGAAATATGGCGAGAAGGTGCAGCAACTGTTGACCCAAATTCCTTCTTACACTCTGGAAAACATACCGCGTGTGGAAAATAGTAAAGCGGATGCATTAGCCAAGCTCGCTAAAGAACTGGCCGACGAGAACCTCGATGATGTAAGAATCATGGTACAAAGCCGTCGAGTTCTTGCTCTGGCGGAAATAGCTTCGGAATCATCTGAAGGAAAGGAAGCGACTGAGCAGACGACCCTGCAAATAAATGACCAAGAAAAGGTTGAGGATTGGAGAGAAGTCTTTATAGACTACTTCAAGTCCCGTCGAACACCTGAAGATGCGTCCTCAAGACATCAGCTTATGAAACGAGCTCTGTCTTTCGCCTTCGTCAGTGATACTCTATACAAGAGGTCGTTTAATTCTCTGTGGTTGAGATGTCTGGGACCTGAAGAGGCGAAAAGAGTCGTTCAGGAAGTTCACGACGTACTCTGCGGTTCTCACCAAGTAGGCCCTAAGATGAAGTTGAAGATTAAACGGATGGGCTACTACTGGCCCACGATGATTCAGGACTGCCTCGAATATGTGAAGCAATGCCACTCGTGCCAGATTCATTAGGACTTTATCCATAAGCACCCAAATTCTCTACATCCAATAGTGGCTAGCTGGCCGTTCGAAATGTAGGGGACTGACGTAATCGGCCCCATCGAACCAGCATCGTTCAGGGGACATCGATTCATTTTGGCGACGACTGACTACTTCTCCAAATGGGCAGAAGCAGTACCATTGAGAGAAGTGAAGACGGAGAATATCCTCCATTTCTTCAAGACGCACGTCATTTATCGGTTTGGAACTCTGCGACAGATCATCTCCGATAACGGGCCAGCCTACAGAAGCCACAAGATCAGCCGTTTCGCGCAACAACACAACATAGACTGGAGATATTCCTCATTTTTTTTCCCGAGCTAACGGTCTAGCTGAGGCTTTCAACAAGACCTTGACGAAGATCGTGAAAAAGACGGTGTCCTGAAATAAGAAGGACTAGCATGAGAGACTGCAAGGAGCTCTCTGGGCGTATCGGACTACGTTCAAGACGGCCACGAACACAACGACGTACGCGTTAGTATTCGGTACAGAAGCAGTACTCCCCCTCGAAATAGAATTACCCTCTCTACGAGTGGCAGTCCACTACGAGCTGACGGACGAAGAGAATGCTCACCTCCAGCTTAAGGAGCTTGATGCCCTTGATGAAACCCGGCTCATAGCGCAACAAAATCTGGAGGCTTATAAAGCAAAGATGACGTGCTCCTATGAAAGATTGACTAGGCCGAGGACATTCGCCAAGGCGAACTCGTGCTAGTGGTCAGAAGACCTATGATCCCTAATCGCGCAAAGCGGGGAAAATTCGAGCTGAACTATGAAGTCCCGTACATCATAGACAAGGTCTACCAGGGTGGAGCCTATCTACTCATGGATATGCACGGTGAAAGACCTTTCAGGCCAATAAACGGTCGCTTCCTAAAGAAATATTATGCTTGATGAGTCACAGTCTAGGTCAAAGATAGATGACGACGACTATGTCCGCTCGCTATCTTCCTAAGCCCAAACTTTATAAGTAGTAGCCGGTCTTTTTCAACAACGGACCGAAACGTCCTTAAACTAACAACGGGCCACTACGTTTTAAAACTAGCTGTTGACCGAGATGTCGATAAACTACGGTGGATTGCACAATCCTAAAGCCTATAAAAAAAGGAATAAAAAAACGGTATGTCCATAAGCAAAGTGGGCACGGATGAAAACCCGAAAGGGCTCCGTGAGTAAAAACAGCAGGACTACCGGCGAGTGTTTGTGAAAACTCGAAAGGGTGCGACCTCGTTATATATAAAAAGAATAAAAAAAAGAAAGAATAGAGAATAAAAAAACGGTATGTCCATAAGCAATGTGGGCACGGATGAAAACCCGAAAGGGCTCCATGAGTAAAAACAACAGGACTACCGGCGAGTGTTTGTGAAAACCCGAAAGGGCGCAACCTCGTCAAAGGACACTTATAGGGTCCTCTCGATCTTGTAAGGAGAAACCACCCACGTGAGATCCTTACGACTCACAAGGGAGAAACACACTTAGGGATCCCCACGATTCCTAAGGAGGAATTACACTTGCGAGATCCTCACGACTCGTAAGGAAGAACTCTCTTATGGGACCCTCATGGCTCATAAGATTTGAAAGTCTTAAGTTACAAAGACCTGAACCTGTTCTTAAGCAAACCCCCCACAACCTTCGATATTGCCCTACAAGCGGCTCAATACTGACCCTTGTATACAATCCACGGGTGCGAATAAACATTTCCCTAGCGCAGTCCCACCCATGACTAGGGATATGTTCGCACGATGAACAGCCCTTGTAAGTCCTCTCGACTTATAAGAAGAAAACACTTTTTGTAAGATCCTTACGACTTACAAGGGAACATGCACTTAGAAATCCTCACGATTCCTAAGGAGAAAACACACCTACGAGATCCTCACGACTTATAGGGAGAAATACCTTTGTGAGACCCTTACGGCTCATGAAGTCAAAAGCCTTAGTCGATAGGATCCTAATCATGTTCGCTAAGCTACCTTTGTTCGACATCGACAGAGGCAAATGATGATTCGCTCCTGGCAATATCCCAGTTGTAGCGGTGCTGATGCCGAAATCGGTGTATAATTCCAAGCTTGCAGCAAAAAGCTAGCAAGCCACATATGCATACGAAATAGCCAAAATGATGGGGCAACTTGCAACAAAATCAGCAAGTAAAAATGTATGCATGCAAAACAGCCGAAATGATTGAGCAACCCACAATAAAAAGTAGCAAGTAAAAATAAAACAAATAGCCGAAATGATTGGGAAACTCGCAATAAAAAGTAGCGAGTAAAAATAAAACAAGTAGCCGAAATGATTGGGTACCGAAAATAGCCGAAATGATTAGGCAATCGTGACCTTCGCGATATAAAAGCTGAAATGATAGAGCATCGCGGAAAGAAATAAAAAAAATGAAAATTTTTGCCCTACAGGTGATATCACAACGATCCCTGTATACAATCCAGGGGCATAAATAAGGAGGGAAACATACCTTCCCAACAGGCTCCACCAGAAAGCGAAGCCAAATCTCAACGGTTCACAGACAACCTAAAGACCATCTCAGCATTCATCTCGCTACAACCGATGCAATGTCAACAACGGCGTTCTTTCGGAGTCCAGCAGGATGCAGACGCAACGTCAACAAGAGACCTCACGGTCAAAACAGAACGAAGCGAAGGCCAAAATCCTAGCTTCAGGGTCTTGACGGTAACTCATATAAATCCTGAAAGACAATCGGAGATCATCTCGCACCAGCGCGGAGTGGTCACCACCTCGACGTTCGTCTCGATACAGCAGACGTAACATCACCAAAAGGAGCCATTGCAAAATCCCTAGTTCCAAACCTCGACGGTTCACCAGCAACCTAGAGACAGCCACGGCATTCGTCTCAATACAGCAGACGCAATGCTAGCAAACGAAGCGAAAGCCAAATTCCTAGCTTCAGGGTCTTAACGGCAAGTCATATAAAGCCTGAAAGACAATCGAAGATCATCTCGCACCAGCGCGGAGTGGTCACCATCTCGACGTTCGTCTCGATACAGCAGATGCAACATCACCAAAGGAGCCGCGGCAAAATCCCTAGTTCCAAACCTCAACGGTTCACCAGCAACCTAGAGACAACCGCGACATTCGTCTCAATACAGCAGACGCAATGCCAGCAAACGAAGCGAAGGCCAAATTCCTAGCTTCAGGATCTTGACGGCAACTAATAGAAAACCTGAAAGACTATCGGAGACCATCCCATACCAGCGCGAAGTGGTTATGACTCATCGGGGCTCTCCAAAATGAGCCTGACCTCAAGTAAAAAGCGGCATGGCAAAATTCCTAACGCTTGCTCTTCCGACGGTCAAACTGTCTAGGAGGATTGCTTGAAGACGTCTTGTCCAGCCCCTGAAGGGATCAGAGACATGACAATCGCAAGGCTACTCGAACGGCAAGATTGCCTATCGAGGAATACATCAGCCAATGCGACGGTACAACGGACAAAACCCTAGTACCACAGACCCTAACGGACCTCTGTCGTAAAGAGCAGAGGTCAACTGTGACAATAGGATATTCTTGCGAGAACTTCTCGATTCGTCTTGACTCGTGAGGAAATTAGTGTCTATGTGAGAACTTCTCGATTCGTCTCGACTTGTGAGATAAAGCCTTAGGCAGCGGGGGTTAAAAAAAAAGCTGTTTCCTAAGCACTGGGACCCTGCAAGTCGGTCCAAAATGGACTCTTGCATACTATTCACGGGTCACACTCTCCAAAATTGAATTTCGACAAGGAGGGAAACAACCGCTTACGGGTCCTCTCGACTCGTAAGAGGGAAAATTCTCTTATAAGATCCTTACGACTTATATGGGAAAACGCACTTAGGAGTCCTCACGACCCCTAAGGAGAAAATACACCTACGAGATCCTCTCGACTTGTAGGGAGAAAAGTTTTTATGAGACCCCCATGGCTCATGAAGTTGAAAAGCCTTAGGTAGCAGAGTTGAACCTGCTTCCTAAGCCATCACTACTCCCCAAGGTGTTCAAGACAGAATGTTCTATATCACCTACAGGCTATGCTTACTTAAGGAATATGCCAACAACAAAGCAGAAAATAAAAGGAAGGAGGCAAAAGATTTGTCATTTATACTTGGAAAATTCTTACATCAATAAAGACAATAAACAAAAACAGTATTATTGAAATGTTTACAAGGGTATAACCTCGGACCCAGGGCATGGATTGAGGAATTCAAAAGTGACCTTGTCCAAAATCTTCCAGGCCTTTCGAACCATCCTGGTGTGTTTTCTTTCGCGATCACAAGCGTCAGGATCCTCACGGATGTCCTCCTCCCTCCGATAAGCAGCAAGTATTGCAGACTGCTGAAAAGCTTGATGCAGAAGGTCGATAAGGTTATCCCGCCTTCTCTTTGAGATGAGGCTCATCAGATACACCGAGTGCACCTTATCCTCGGCGGCATCCAATGCCCTAAGTGGCATACCAGTACAGAATAAGGGAAGCGCTTCCCAGATGGCTCCCACGATAAGCTTTAGCAGAGAGGAACGTCGAGGAAGCAGTCGACCGTTATAAGCGTGGAAGCGACTCATGATTTCGGCACATTCGGCGTTGGTAAATTCTCGGTTCTGAGAACGGCCGAGTCAGCGGATGTCTCCGTAAGAGATGATTTCATCAAGATCGTACATGTAGGCGTCCATTACTCCTGTAAAAGAAAATCAACAAAAATTAGCAGACAGACTGATTAAGCAAGACGATACAATTCATCAAAAAATAAAATGCCGTCTTTAACCTCCAAGATCCTTGAAAAACTCTTAAGAGTTCTTCTATATGATTTGGAAGGAGCAAAGCTCCATTGATGAATTGAGAAAATACAAGGAAAATCTTTTAGAGAGCTAAGCTCTATTAATGGAATCCTAATAGGGTTCTCTTTAGTTCTCTTTAGATCCCTTTAGACCTATAGAGCAAAGCTCTGAAACCCTAAATGGGTTTTCTTTAGATCAGGGATCTATTAAAGAGAAAGGCTCTTAAAATTAATTTAATCTAATCTAATTTAATTTTTACCTAAAAATTTTCTGGAGTTCTAACTCTTAAAAGTTCTTGAACGAAAGAGCAAAGCTCTGAATAAAAATTCTTAAGGGGGGATGAAAATCATCTAAAGGACCAAAGGTCCTATTTATAGGCATTGAGAGCCGTTTCGACTTCCAAAAGTCGGCGCAACGGTTGAAATTCTGCCACCTCTGCGTTCACGTTTGGGGCCACGTAAGCGCGACGGTGGGGGGGGGGCATTTGTTTTCCCTAATCAGAGCAAAGCTCTGTTCAAATTCCAAGACGAGAAATGAAGCAACGCTTCTGTTTCCCCCAATCAGAGCAAAACTCTGTTTTCAAAATTCAAATTAAATAAAGGAAGCAACGCTTCAGATAACTTGCGCTTTGCGCTGCGCGACACGTGTCAGCGCAGTTGCGCTAGCGCTCTGCGCTGCGCGACATGTGTTAGTGCAGTTGCGCTAGCGCAGATGCGCTGCGCTTTGCGCGACACGTGTCAGCGCAGATGCGCTAGCGCTCTGCGCTGCGCGACATGTATCAAGCGCAGGTGCACTTGCGCCAACTGCACCAAAACTTAAATAATAAATTATTTAATTAATCGGAATTAAAATTCTAGAAAAATCTTTCCAATCTTATTAAAAATAAGAAGATCGTCTTCTGTAAAACAGAGGCCTTACGATCAAAGATCCAACGGTGGGGAAATATCCCCAGATCAATCAGAGAAAGATCTATGTAACAAACTCGACAAACCAATTGGCCCTATATAAAGGCCCTTAGACTCCAAGTCTTAGAAGACACAAAAAAATAGAAAAGAGAGAAAACTCTGAAAGAATTTAGAAGATCATCTTCTTTAAAAGGTAAAGAACTTGATTCTTGAAAAACAGAGATGAAATCATCTCAAAAGAAGAATTTCTTCTAAAAAGATCAAAGATTTAAGAACAAGATCAAGATCTTCAATAAAAAAAGATTAAAAAGATCTAATCACAAAATTAAATAGAAGAAGTCATCTACTTCATTTTTTTAGATCTTTTGATCTATATAAAGGCACTGCCTTTTGATGAACCATTGGTTCTTGAATCTTGAACTAAAAGATTCTTTTCTTTGATCCAAAATTGATCAAGATGTGCTCTGCGCTATTGAATAGTACCTTGCACTCTTAAATTGCGCAGTTGTGCTCCTTGGACTGGCGCAAGTCACCAGAAAGAGCCACGTGTCAATCTGCGCCTTGCGCTCCAAAATTAGCGCACTGCGCTCTTGGTTTGGCGCACTGTACCAGAGCGTGCCACGTGTCAGCGGCGCACTGCGCTAACAGACTTGCACTCACCAGAGCATGACACGTGTCACCTTTACATGAGCTGGCGCTTTGCGCTCCTTAATTGGCACAAAGCGCCTGACAAGCCACGTGGCGCATTGTCAGACCATTAAATGCAATGCATTATTAAGAAAGGGCAGAGCCCAATTTAGATGCCGTGCATCATTTAAAAAAGGGCAGAGCCCAAATAAAGGTCTAACAGACCAAACAAAATGCTCTGCATTATCAGAAGGGGGGCAGAGCCCAATTAAAAGGCCTAACAGGCCTAATAAAAATGCCGTGCATTATAAAAAAAAAGGGGCAGAGCCCAAGCAAAGTCCTAACAGGCCAAAGATAAATAAAATGTTAGACATTTTTCTAACTGGACTTAACCCAATTCTGGCCATAAGTCCTCAAATTAAATTGAACTGAGCACAACTGCTCTCCCAAATTAATTTACACCCGGTTCAAGGGTATATCTCTGAACTCCTCTAATATTTGTCATTGTAATTCTTCAACGTCGTCAAAGAGGTGACGGGTCCTGACAACCACACATTGCTACGGACTGTGGGGTCCTTAAACTCATGGACCGAAATGTCCTTAAACTAATATTCGTCCCTAAAATGGGAATGTTGGACTATGATGTCCTTAAACCAATATTCGTCCCCAAAATGGGAATGTTGGACCACCATGTCCTTAAACTGGAAATAGAGCCCCCAAATGCTCGTTTGTCGGATCTAAATGATCCCGTTAAGTTGATATTAGTCTCAAATTAGACTAACGTATCCTTAATGAACGTTTAAGTTGATCTTAGCCTCAAATAAGGCTAACGTATCCTTAAACCAAAACTCTAAACCAAAATCTAAGAACATACGGATTTGGACTAATCCGCGTCCTATGGGCGACGAATAAATTAGTCTCCATATACAATCTACGGGCAACCAAAAACAAAATAAACACACGACATGAAGTGACCAGCTGGAGAAGAAGAAAGTTGTTACCGTGATGCGGTAGCGTAATTAACTGCAGGGGCTTGCGCCTGCAGGGAAGAGCGTCCCCATAATCAAAAATCCCTCAGATGAGGGGGAATCTGACGAAGTCTGCTACATCGGGCGCATCCATTTAAACCTTCGATACACGGTGCCATAAATCAACTTGGCATCTTCGGAGAGGTGGACGGATAGCCCCTATTAGCATCTGCCCCGAATCTCAGTGCCGAGACGTCCCTGTCTTGTGCGCCGTCTTTCGGAGGGGAACAGGTTTGTCTAAATAGACAACATGATATGTCCGTAGGGATAACATGTCAAGATTGTCGGCATTAGTAACAGGATCAGGTAACATGTCAAGTAGTGATATATCAGGTCATGTCAGGTTGTGTACATGTATCAAGTCATGTCAAGTAGTGGTGTATCAGGTCACGTCAACTAGTGTACAGGTATCAAACGGATGCTCATAATAAAACTGTAACAGGTACGGGTGCACAAATAAAGCATGGATGCATAAATATTTATCAGTGATTACATCATGACTATGTAGGATACACAATATCAAGTATGAGATACTAATGTAACAGTAAAATGAAATAATATGGTCTCAGCGTGCAACTAGATATGTAATAAACCGTACGGATACTATAAAATTATAAATCGGTAAAATTTGCTGAATATTAAAACACAAGCACTATTATTTATTAAATAGATATTGATATAATAATATTAACATGGATAATATATTCAAACCGATTAATAACTATAAAAGTGGTATTGATTAACCATGCACAAGAAAGTTCCGTTCAGAAATTCAGCGTCACCCTGATTTGTAAAATAGCTTTAAAATAACAAACGTTCTCCAAAAGGGACGTGTCTTATACCAAATCAAAGATAATTAAATATGGTTTTCATTTTTATAAGTTGAAGTATCTCAGGTTGTTCCTACAAAAATCTATGAACATTCGAAATTGAAAGTTTGCTACTGGAATTTCCCTGCACAGCAGTTTAGAGATATTTTCATTTGCATTTTACATTATTTAAACAATTTATTTTGTAAGTAAATATTTCATAGAGTTATAGTATTCTGAGTTATCTTCGTAACGAACTAAAGAACGTATACTAATGATTTTTCTATGATTTATAATGAATTTTATAAGGTAAGGTGTACAGTAAATTTCAGATTTGTCGTATCCTCTTTGCAACGACGTTTCATGTGTAAACTATAATATTTTCAAACTATATTTTGTATAACATTATAAAATGCAGATTATAAACCATTTAAAGATAATAATAAGAAATATTACGATGATATATATATATATATATATATATATTTATAGATTTAATTATAGAATGTCGCAAGTTGTAAACATTCATACATTTTATATTATAAAACCGATTAACGTTAAATAACTACGGTGTATAAATCATATAGATATAGATGTATGATGATGATGATGATGATGATGATGGTGATAATATGGAAACATATAAATAAATTACTTAAAGCATAGCATGTAGCAAGTTGTAAACTTGCCTCTATCGAATCACGCGATGGATACGCACGGCACGTCCGACGTCGGTAAATCGTCGCAACGCACACGCGACACGCGGGACGGATCCAGGCAAGGCAAGAGGGTGATCACACAGGCAAGGTACATTCACTGGATCACTCGGATCGTCAGCGACGAACGCGGCTCCGGCGGTGATCACCGGAATTAAGAAATAAGATCAAGAAAAAGAAAGAAGAAAGAAGAAGAAGAAGTAAGAAGAAGAGGTTGTGTATTAAATAAGAAAAGAAAAAAATAAAATATATATAAATATATATATGCAGAGGAGAGAGAGAGAGAGAGAAAGGGGTTGTTATTAAGGTTTAGATTTTAAATTTAAAAAAATATTTTATTAGTTAACTAAATTTTAATTTGTATCAATTTATAAAATTAATATTAAATAAATAAAATTTGATATTCTGGTAAATACAAATATAGTCCAAAACATGCTCGGGTCGAGTCTAAAATTCAGTTTTAAAATACGAAAAACATACATGCCGACCAAAATAAAAAATGAATGTCCGGATAACGAAAATGCATACCCCCTAAGAACGGATGCACGTACGTGCGCGTAGCCATCCAAACAAGTCCGTTTCACTGAACGGGACGAGAACAAGATGCGCAGATGCTACGATAGGATCAGGGGTATCATGCATGCCATGCTAGATATTTTTTAAAATATTTTACTTGACTTTAAATGTTATATTAAAAAAATGCAGATGCCAGATAAAATGCCAGTATGCAGTAAAAAATGAAAATGCATGAATCTATGTAAGTCAGGATAAATCATAACTATGAATCAAGACAGGTTTCAAGTAAGCGGGTCGGGTAAAATGCAAATACAAATGTCAAAATACTATTCGCACCCAAAACAAAGTAAACCAAGAAACTACCATAAATAAGTAAATACTTAAACTGGAATTGCTATAAATGAACTAGGGTGTTACAGCGCCTGTATACAATCGTTGTAGTCATACACTAATGGCTGTGGGACCGACCATCTTCCCTTTTGAGGATAAGAAACGTATTTACTAGTCTACTCTGGAATATCGATACCCACTCTTGATACTTCCACGACTAGGGACATTTAAGGATGTGCTTATAGACCACTCAGCCCCAACAAGTATGAACGTCATCATAGTGCTAGTAGTCAAGCAATGATCCTACATGCTTTATCTGTTGGGTTATGGCAGCGCCCCGGCCATCAATCCGTGGCCAAATGCGGAACAAAAATTTATTAAACTGGCGCTACCGTTACCCGATACCCGGATCTACCTTAAACCCTAAACTAGCAAGCTATATATTAGAAGTTAGATGGTTATACCGAGTTGATCCATGTTCTTCGGTCTTCAACCATCATCCCCAAGCTCTTAGTGGCTCTTTGATCAAGCTTGGTCGCCGGTCTCTCTCCATCGAAGATGATCCATCCGAGAGATGTAGTCTTGGCTTTAGCTTCACACAATGGAAGCAAATGAAGCAACTAGGGTTTCTAGGATGCTACTCTAGAAAGCCTAGGATGTAGTGAGTTTGATCCTACTGTTGGTCTGTCTCATCTCACCTCCTCTCATGATTCTCAACACATGAGAGGGTTGAGAGGAGGTGAAGAATGAAGGTGGAGGCAAAACATGAAAACTAGAGGAGAGTGAAGCACAAATGGTGAAGGAGCTCAAAGCTTGCTCAAGTGAAGAAAAATGAAGCATCTAAAAAAATGAGCTCTCTTGGAGAGAGAAAATGAGCATGCTAGATTTTGTAAAACAATTGTTTTCATTTTAAAACAGCTCCCATACTTGAATAGTAAGCACAAATGAATTAACAATTCATTTGTGTACACTATGCAAGCATGGTCATCACTGTTAGTTATATGTATGCCCTAGAGGCCATTACTATACATAGGATGTATATTGTAGTGGATGCTTGGACATATATAGGGAGGACTTTCTTGCTCGACATGATAGTATGCTATCTGGTTGATCTTTACCTTAACGTGTACACTGATTGTCTCTCTGTTACATATTGGTAAAGCCCTTAGGATGTGTACTTGACTACCTGGACTATGATGCGGATCATACTAGTGGGGACATGGTAGTCCATAAGTACATCCTTCAAGGTCCCTAGTCGTGGGTGTATCGAGACGGGGCATCGATATACCAGAGTAGACTAGCGTATACCTTCTCGACCCATACAGATGGGCGATGGATGATCCTATATCCATTGGTGTTTGACATCAGAGATGATATACGGGTGCTCAGTGGAGACTGGGTACACTGGACGGACTCGCAAAGAACTCCTAGATGGTATTATACCTTACGTCAGATGGCAGTTCTCTGGTGACACTGGTACAGAGTAGTCTGTTGACCCGAGATCGTCATAGAGTCTTGTGTGGTTCCCACTGTGCTTTGATTTCCACCTTACCACGTCCAAGAGGGCGTGCAAAATGGTGGCTTTTGGGTACAGTCCCGAATCACATGGAGGCAATGAGCGATAGGAGGGGATTCGTCTCTCCCGGTATAGGGAGTTGATGTTGCGCTGTGTTCGATTGGCTATAACCGGAAATCCCTGGCCAGGGTTGCTGAGATTTACTGGTAAGTGTTACCAGTAGTTTCTCGAACTGTTATAGACCTCATATCGACACGACTTATCGAGCTGTTGGGGTCTGACGTTTACCACCCCTAGACGAGATATGCGACATATCAGACGAACATACCGGACTGTACGGTAAGTGTTACTGGTTGGATTCACAGGAGTGTGAGCGGGCTTGCTCGTCGATCTTCTGATCGCTCAATACCCGGGTGGCCGTTACGTTTAGCAGACCGCTTGCGGCTTGTGGGTGTTTGATATGATCATCATCTGCTGCCGGCGTATTGACGAGTCTTTAGAGTCCTACACAGAGGTTTCCTGGCTCAAGCGAAACGAAATAGGAGCGCATATGAGATATGTGCGGGACCGAGAATAATGCGTGTATGTGATACCGTATTCTATTCTCGTGGTGAATGTATCGATTGGTTGTATGTGATATAACCTAGTTATCGAATCGAGGATTGATTCGATAAGCCGATACATTGGATATTAGTCGGTCATATGCGATATGGCCGGATCGTTAAATCAAGTGTTGATTTAATGATTTAATGTATAATTATATATTTGATATATTACTTTGCATTAACTAGTATAGGTTCACTTTAAAAGGATTTTCTCACTTGATGTGCACATTGTATATGTGATATATTTTTGTGCACTTGTTTGTATCATGTTTGATGATACATGCAAACTTGGGTTTGTGTAAAGAATTAAACCATGGTTATTTAAATGGTTAGGGTTTTGATTTTCTTATCTATTCATTTATTTATTTATTTATTCTTTTTGGAAGGATAAATAAAATGGTGGCTTATTTTGTTTCTTTCTTGAAACTTCTTGAAGTGCTGAAAGTCAAAGCCATTTTGTTTCTTTCCTAAACCCTAACCCTTTAACTTAACCCTAGTTCATTCTCTACACTTGACCATGTTTGGTTTATGATAAGTATTCATTTATTTTCTATTTTAAAAAAAAAAACTTATCATATTCTATCATCTTCTTCTTCTTCTTCTTCAAGAAGAAAACCTTACTTCCATCAATGGTGATTTGATGAAAAGAGTGAGAAATCCAATTCTAAAGTGAACCCACTTCCTATTTCTTCATCCTCTACCTCTTGCCAAGTAGTATAGGGTGTTTTCTTCACAAGTTTCATGACTTGGTGAAGTGGGAGCTTGATCTTGTGATGCCTCGACGTAGATCATCTTCGGCATCGTAGTCGATGACCTAGCCCGCCCATTTCTCCGATGAAGCCGAAGCTAGAGTCTGGGATCCGATTTGTACAGCGAGGGGACTTCATCACGGAGCTATGGAGGTGGAGTACCGGATCTACAAAGGTTGTATTTCCGTTCACTTAGTTAAGTTGTTAACTATTCGCTTTTGTTTCGCCTAAAATTCTAGTTAACGATCCGTATTAGGGTTTCTCGGCACTTGTAATTTTTGAAATTGGCATGGTTGATGCCTTGTGAGACCTCATTAGTGTGCCTAGGAACCCTACAGTGGTATCAGAGCCTTGCTAGAGCCTTAGGCGATGCGTTGACGGAGTTAGAAGTCCGATCGAACCGAAACCCTATTCTCAAAATGCTCTCTGTACATTTTTTGAAATCTGGAGTTTTTCGATATTAAAAATATGCAGAAAAATCAGCAGGTAATTTGAAGAATTACTGTGGAGCCCGTACTCATGATTCCGCCAAAGCGCGGCGGAACCGCGGCAGAAGCATGGCTTCGCGGCGGTTCCGCGGCCAATAAGTCTCTTCAGTCAACTATTTTTGCACAGTAACTTCTTTATTTTAATGCTGAGTTTTCTGGGAATTTTTAATATTTATTCAAGAGTTGAGTTTTCTGGGTTGTATTGGGAGTTCGTATATTCGATCGGATTATCAAACTTTGTCTATGTGTTTTTCCGGATAATTTTAGAATATGTTAAAAAGTTCGACCGGATATAAATACCCACCTTTTCCCCTGTCGGGAAATTTCCAAGTGTTGGATCTTTCCGTAGTTTAACGACGTTCTAAGTAGTGCAAGTAACGTGATGGTCCCTCTAGAAGACAACAAACCTTAACTCGATTATGTGACCGTCTTGAACTGCCCTTTGAACCTTAGGGTTTGGGGTAATACGGCGTGCCACATGTGAGGCGTTGGCTTGACCCTTCTACGGCTGGACCGTTGGTACTGAGGCATGAACTGGATGTTTTTAAACCTATTTCATGTGTTGATCTGTATCGGAAAAACTTGGGTGTTCGACTGTTCGATCGGAAAGTTTAACATTTTCTGTTTATCCGGAATGTGATACAATAATTGGAATTCACAAGTAGTTATGAGATAACTGAATGAATGTTATAAACATAGCAGTTTAGTCTCACTTGATCGGTTGCCACGGAATTTTGATGCGATCAAAAGTCCGTCGCAATCACGTAGCGTACGCGGATACTCGCCGGGTAAACTTAATAGACAGCCTCACTCCATAGCCCCGACCAAGTGACTGTAGGAGAACCCCGTCGCCGAAAGCGTCCGTTCGGGTGCTCGCGGCAGCGGTGTTCTGCCTTGGTGCACTTCGTCGACGGTATCGGGGGTGCGGCCGCCTACTAAAGTTTGCGACGAGCATTCGATCAGGATGTCGAGAATCTTGCTGAATTGCCCGACTTGATATTGAAAAGAGTTTTCGATAATGAGACTAAAATGTGGGGTTTATAATTGTTAGGCATGCGATGTCTAAGTAATCCATTTGATTAGGCATGTGATGTCTAAGGAGGTTGCGGATTCCAACTGTTGTAGTTTTACACTTTCTTTTCTGTGACCGTAAGTGTAATATGTGATATCGCCGGTTTCGTTGCTATATGCCAACGACAATTGGGATACGCATGTTTACTTACGTTGATGACATGTGATGTTATGTGTTGCTGGATATATTATATTGGATCGTCGTGTTTGAATAGCCGGGGGTTTTTATGTGAGATGAGTGTTTTTCATTTTCATTCATGTAAAAACTTGTATGTAATATTCTTTCATTGGGGCACTTCCAGGTTGCGGAAGATGTCACCCTTTGTATATTATTTACTTTTCCGCACTAGGATAGACCTAAGGAGGGGAGCACAAGTAACCGGGTTCTAGAGTCCAGTGGGAGACCAACTCGAGGAGTCGAGTCCGGGTCTCCTAACTCTAGAATTGGTAGGGTTGCTTGCCGCTCTCGTAGGGGTCTAGGGGTGTAGGTTTGGCTATTCATCGCGACCGTGGAATCCGTGTTTTATACTGGCTCGTACTGAAAACACGGACGTCTTAGTATATCCAATATTTCATATGATTCTTCTGCTGCGATATCTGTGATGTGATCATGTGATGTTCTGTGATAGATACTGTATATAGTATATATGATATATTATATAGACGTTACTTATGTTTTACACCCGCGCTAGCCCTGCCCCGCTCTGCCGTTAGTTACCTAACCTAACGGTGCACGAGGGGACATCGAGGCGAATGCGGATGGCATAAGTGTACGTCGTATTTATCTGTGATGTTTAGGTACTTTAAATGATGGGACTTCATTAATGTGATTAATGAAAGTAAAAAGAAACCTTAAGATGTTGTGGAATCGAATTTCAAAAATAAAAAGGTAGCTACAGTTCTTGCTTTGCACAGAGATATATGTGATATATCCTGCAGCTTATTCGATGAGGAAATGACCGAGATCCCTTCACCGGGAGTGACTCCTTTAGCAATAACTGGCAGATACTACACACTCGGTTTGTCTTTTGATTGCTTTTAAGAGTTTTTTCTTTGCACAGCGATATATATGATATATCCCGCACCTCATTCGACGAGGAAAGGACCGACGATCCCTTCACCGGGAGTGACTCCTTTAGCAAAACTAGAAAAGCCTAAAAAACACTCCATTTTAAAATCATTTGATTCTACAACGATATCAAGTTCATTACGCAATAGGTTTTCAGAAAAACCTGTCGTAGCCTTCCGTCATTTCAGATAAGTTGTATATAGTATTCATGCTGCATTTGTTGGCTTTCGTCAAGGTGCAGTGTGCGGTAGCTATATGCTGCTTATCTGCTGCATACGATGCGATTGGATTAGGGTAGTCGTGCGGCTTTGTTGGCTTTCGTCAAGGGTCGTGCGGGTGGGTTTAATTCAATCAAGAAATGTACGGGTTGAACTTGACTAGCGGGCTATGGTTTGTTGGCTTTTGTCAAGGTCATAGCACGTTAGCGGCAAAACATTATCGGGAATTTCAAGTGTTGAAATTTGCAATGAGATTGCATACCTTCTATGAGATAGTTGGATCCCGATACCCGCTGTGAGTAAGAGTTACTCCAGGGAGAGTTTTACACATTGCAACTAGCCGATCAAGTAGGTGTCTAGAAAGGTGTCAACGGGGTTACGCCTCTGGGAAAACGAGGTTTACATTAATTAGGTTCGTGTGGAAGCACGGGGGACTTCCCTCAAAGTACCGACACTGGCCTGGCTGAAAGATTGGCAAACTTGTAGTGTGTAATTAATCCCGGCTAGTCTTTCCTTTTAGGGTTTGAAGGAAGATTTGATAAAAACAGTGGGAGCCATCCTGATTAGATAAAATAATAACCAATCTGATCTTGCAAGAGCGCACGCTGAGTGTTTTCTTCTCTCTCTCTCCAGGTAGCGACCATATCACGCCTTAATCAAGATAATAAAACGGATGTATTGACCGAACCCGCTTGTTATACTGAGCTGGGGAACGTTGGTCCCGCTCCAACTTATAATTGTTATAAGACAGAGCAGGAAATAGGGGATAACCAGAATTCCCGTGCCACCCAAACGAAGAGAGTGCATGCTGATGCATCATCTTCGGGTGTGTTCATTACAAAGAACTGTTTCTCTGTATCCTCTACGTCCTGAGTATGTGATACCAGATCAGGATCCCAGATATGTAATCTGTTACATAGGGCTACAGAAAGGTAAAAAACTGAGAACGGGTGATAAGTTTCATGAGGCAGAAAACGGGGCAAGAGTTGCAGCCAAGTCTATTGGTCACTATCACCTTGTATTACTAATACATTGATTCTGAACGAATGTTATTAGATACCGAACCTGATATACAAAATCATATCAGTCTCTTTATCAGTAAAGAAATGATAAAATTTCGTATTGTTGGATAATGTTTTGAACATTTCCTATATCAAAAGTTGATCGGTTTAGGCACGTTATCTAAAAGCATTGATGTTCTAAATCAAACTACAGTTCTTAGTATATGGAACACACACAAGAGGAAGAGTTCAGAAATGAACAAATCCTTCTTGAGGCATTGTAGACTAGGTCATATCAATGCGACCCGACTAGCTAAAGTTACTTGTAGATGCATATTTAAATCAGTTTGAATTTACATCTTGTGAAACTTGCCAGTCATGTCACAAAGATATAATGACACCAGCTCTGTTTATTGGAAACAGAGAAAGAGTTAGTAAACTCTTGGGATGATACATGTTGATGTATGTAAGGTCCCCTGTCTACATATGCCAGGACTGGTTCTTTGTACTTCATTACATTCTCTGATGATCTCTCAAGATTCAGACATATGTTCCTGTTGAAACACAAGTCCGAACCTTTTGAGATATTCACGGAATATAAGTTAGAAGTAGAGAACCAAATTGAGGGTATAAGTATTATGTCCTTTGATGCGATTAGGGAGGAGAATACTTGAGCACAGAATTCCTAGACTATTCTAAAGGAGAATGAGATTCTCTCTCAGCATTACTCCTCCGAATACACCATAGCACGATGGTATATCGGGGCGGAGCAATTGCACCCTATTCGATATGGTGCGCTCTATGATGAGTACTACTGAGTTACCTGTTTCCTTTTGGGAGTTGTGCGCTTGAGAAGCTGCATACCTATTGAATAGGGTTCGAATCAGATCACAGCCTACCACTCCATATGAGATATGGTATGGGAAGAGCCCATGTCTTAAGCTAGTTAAGATTTGGGGTTGTCCGGGCTATGTCTAAAAGAAATATCCGGACAAGCTCGAGGCAAGGTCAGTTATGTAGAACTGGAAAGGTTCCAGCTATACAAACAACAGCAGATAATTTGGTAGAACCAAAGGATTCAATAGTAACTAACGAACCCCAACCTTTCCGCCGATCTAGTAGGGTTCCTCACCCGCCTGAGAGATACTTCGGTTTCTCTATGACAGTGGGAGCGAGGATTGCATCATGAGATGATGACCCAACTAGTTTTGAGCTGGCCATCAGGAGTAAGACTCTGTAAGAATGGCTGGATGCTTAGTGATCTGAGATGGAATCCATGTACACCAATAAAGTATGGACTTTGGTTGCTATATCTGAAGGGTTAAATCCCCATCAGGAGCAAGTATATCTTGAGAAGATTACTTGGTGTAGATGGAAAAGTTGAGACTTTCAAAGCTAGACTTGTTAAAGATTTTCGTCATCGACCAGGCGTGGATAATGATGAAACCTTTTCAAGGGCTATGCTTAAGTCCATCCAGATCCTACTTGCCACGGCTACATACCATGACTACGATATCTGGCGGTTGGGTGTCATGACTGCTTTTCTTAAATGATGTTTCAGAAAAGAGAGTCTGTAAGTATACAGTCAGAGGGCTTCGTAGACAGTGGGAGTAGCAGAAATGTGTGCAAGATGGTTTATGTGATAAAACAGGCATCGCGGAGTTGGAACATCTGTTTTGATGAATTAGTCAAACAGTTTGACATCATCAAAATGGTAGATGAACCTTGTATATACAAAAAGGTAGTAGGGAGTATGGTGATGATCCTCGTAGAGTACGTGGATGACATACTCTTGATAGGGAAGGAGTTTCCTATGCTACGCTCGGTCAATCTCCGCTTATCACAATGATTCTCCATAAAGGATCAAAGTGATACCTCCTAAATTCTGGGTTTTGGATCTATGAGATAGATCTAATTGGATGTTAGGATTCTCACTAGTTGTAGTGAGATGGTATCAATCGATCCTGGGGAGAATCACTGGAAGGGTTCCAGAGTGATAAGGACGACTGAATGCTAGTCACAGGCATTGTCTTTTCCCTCAGTAAAGGGACGGTATGTTGTAAGAGTTCCAAGCTAGATACCGTGGCTAACTAGACGATAAAGGCAGGATACATCGCTACTTAAGATGATGTTTGGGTGTATATTGGTTCATGAGATGAACTACGTTCCAACCATTGTGAGACAATGGAGTTGTGGCTTATGCCAAGGAAGGCCGGTCCCATCAGTGATCCAGACATATTCTAAGACAGTGTCACCTGATCATGGAGATGGTTGATCTCCAAGGGATCAAGGTTAGGAGAGTAGACTCAGAGGACAACACGGCGGATCCACTCACAAAGGCCTTTTCCCACAGAGAGACTTTTATGGGATGGTTGAGTATGAGATACTACAACCACTGCTATCAGATGGCCCTAGTGCAAGTAGGAGATTGTTAGTTATATGTATTCCCTAGAGGCCATTACTATACATAGGATGTATATTGTAGTGGATGCTTGGACATATATAGGGAGGACTTTCCTGCTCGACATGATAGTATGCTATCTGGTTGATCTTTACCTTAACGTGTACACTGATTGTCTCTCTGTTACATGTTGGTAAAGCCCTTAGGATGTGTACTTGACTACCTGGACTATGATGCGGATCATACTAGTAGGGACATGGTAGTCCATAAGTACATCCTTCAGGGTCCCTAGTCGTGGGTGTATCGAGACGGGGCATCGATATACCAGAGTAGACTAGCGTATACCTTCTCGACCCATACAGATGGGCGATGGATGATCCCATATCCATTGGTGTTTGACATCAGAGATGATATACGGGTGCTCAGTGGAGACTGGGTACACTGGACGGACTCGCAGAGAACTCCCAGATGGTATTATACCTTACGTCAGATGTCAGTTCTCTGGTGACACTGGTAAAAAGTAGTCTGTTGACCCGAGATCGTCATAGAGTCTTGTGTGGTTCCCACTGTGCTTTGATTTCCACCTTACCACGTCCAAGAGGGCGTGCAAAACGGTGGCTTTTGGGTACAGTCCCGAATCACATAGAGGCAATGAGCGATAGGAGGGGATTCGTCTCTCCCGGTATAGGGAGTTGATGTTGCGCTGTGTTCGATTGGCTATAACCAGAAATCCCTGGTCAGGGTTGCTGAGATTTACTGGTAAGTGTTACCAGTAGTTTCTCGAACTGTTATAGACCTCATATCGACACGACTTATCGAGCTGTTGGGGTCTGACGTTTACCACCCCTAGGAGAGATATGCGACATATCAGACGAACAGACCGGAATGTACGGTAAGTGTTACTGGTTGGATTCACAGGAGTGTGAGCGAGCTTGCTCGTCGATCTTCTGATCGCTCAATACCCGGGTGGCGGTTACGTTTAGCAGACCGCTTACGGCTTGTGGGTGTTTGATATAATCATCATCTGCTGCCGGCGTATTGACGAGTCTTTAGAGTCCTACACAGAGGTTTCCTGGCTCAAGCAAAACGAAATAGGAGCGCATATGAGATATGTGCGGGACCGAGAATAATGCGTGTATGTGATACCGTATTCTATTCTCGTGGTGAATGTATCGATTGGTTGTATGCGATATAACCTAGTTATCGAATCGAGGATTGATTCGATAAGCCGATACATTGGATATTAGTCGGTCATATGCGATATGACCGGATCGTTAAATCAAGTGTTGATTTAATGATTTAATGTATAATTATATATTTGATATATTACTTTGCATTAACTAGTATAGGTTCACTTTAAAAGGATTTTCTCACTTGATGTGCACATTGTATATGTGATATATTTTTGTGCACTTGTTTGTATCATGTTTGATGATACATGCAAACTTGGGTTTGTGTAAAGAATTAAACCATGGTTATTTAAATGGTTAGGGTTTTGATTTTCTTATCTATTCAGTTATTTATTTATTTATTTATTCTTTTTGGAAGGATAAATAAAATGGTGACTTATTTTGTTTCTTTCTTGAAACTTCTTAAAGTGTTGAAAGTCAAAGCCATTTTATTTCTTTCCTAAACCCTAACCCTTTAACTTAACCCTAGTTCATTCTTTACACTTGACCATGGTTGGTTTATGATAAGTATTTATTTATTTTCTATTTTAAAAAAAAAACTTATCATATTCTATCATCTTCTTCTTCTTCTTCAAGAAGAAAACCTTGCTTCTATCAATGGTGATTTGATGAAAAGAGTGAGAAATCCAATTCTAAAGTGAACCCACTTCCTATTTCTTCATCCTCTACCTCTTGCCAAGTAGTATAGGGTGTTTTCTTCACAAGTTTCATGACTTGGTGAAGTGGGAGCTTGATCTTGTGATACCTCGACGTAGATCATCTTCGGCATCGTAGTCGATGACCTAGCCCGCCCATTTCTCCGATGAAGCCGAAGCTAGAGTCTGGGATCCGATTTGTACAGCGAGGGGACTTCATCACGGAGCTATGGAGGTGGAGTACCGGATCTACAAAGGTTGTATTTCCGTTCACTTAGTTAAGTTGTTAACTATTCGCTTTTGTTTCGCCTAAAATTCTAGTTAACGATCCGTATTAGGGTTTCTCGGCACTTGTAATTTTTGAAATTGGCATGGTTGATACCTTGTGAGACCTCATTAGTGTGCCTAGGAACCCTACAATCACCATACCCCCTCATTCTTATTTCCACCTCATTTACCATTTTCTAAAAATGGTCAAATCCAAAAATGAGGTGGCCACTTTCTAGAATGTTTTCCGGATAAAATACGGACCACATTCTACTGTATATAAATACCTGCATTCGTACCGGAATATGAATACCCAAAGAGATAGAATAACACAAAGAACATAATACTAGAATATACGTATCGAAATACATATATATAAATTATTAAATCAATACCTGATTTAATAATCCGGCTCAAATCCGAGCCGGCTAGTATTATCAATTGTCTGATCGAAAGTCCGGGTACAAAGTACATCAATCGATCGGAACCCTGAACGTATCTAATACGGATACTACATCATTTCACCAGAACCAGGGAAACCCTCTGTGTGGGACTCTAAAGACTCGTCAATACACTGGCAGTGGGTTTAACCACAAGCACGTCAGCGGAACTAGCTGTACGTAATCTCTACCCAGGTATTGAGCGAAAGGGAGGCCGACGAGTAAACTCATCCTGAACCCCTACTGAGCCTGACAGTGGAAATATCCGTACAGTCCGATCTGTTTGTCTAAGAGTATCGCATATCGATTCTAGGTGGGTGGATAAAGTCAAACCCCTAACAACGCGACATTTAGTGTTGGAATGAAACCCAACACCTCCTGAGAAACTATCGATTCTGGATCGGTAATTCTCGTTCACCATGGCCATGGATTTGTGGTGATGACCACCCGTGCACAATGCGACATCAACCCCCAATACCGGGAGAGACGAATCCCCGACGATCCGATCACTGCCTCCATGTGGCTCGGGACTGTACCCAACTAAAACCTGTTTGCACGACTCCTTTGAGCCGTGGTAGTGTAGTAATCAAAACACAGTGGGAACCACACGAGACAAATGACGATCTCAGGTCGACAGACTAACCTGTATACATGTCACCTAGAAACTGCTATCTGACAATAGGTATACTACCAACTAGCAGGTTCCTGGCGAGTCCGTCCAGTGTACTCATAACCCAAAGAGCACTTGTATACTATCTTAGGTGAACAAACTAACACCAATGGCTTGTGAGACCTGTCCACCGCCCCTCATCGGGGTCTCGATCAGTATACACTAGTCTATACTGGAGTATCGATGCCCAGTCTCGATACTCTCACGACTAGGGACATTTAAGGATGTGCTTATAGACCCCCAGCTCCTATGTATATAATCGCCGTCATAATGCTGGTAGCCAAGCAAGAATCCTAAGGTCTCTATCAACATATAATAGTGATGATAAAAACAAACCAGATAGCATACTATCATCTCGAGTAAGACTGTTATACCGGTACAGGTCTTCACTCAATCATCATAATCACATCCCTGCAACTATGATAATTGCCTTGAGGGCGCTATAGCCAACAATCTCCCACTTGTACTTAAGGCCAATTATTGCGATGCCGCATACTCACAGCCTGTGTGATACGGAACACCCAAGTTCTCTACTAAGCAGTTTCGCAAAGCCCATTTGTGAAAATATTGCGTTCGAGAAATAGCCTCAGTGAGTGGATCCGCTCCAATGTTTCTTTCTGCATCTCTCTATATCTCAACTTCGCGGAGAAAGCTATCTCCCGAAATGAGTAATACCTATCTTAGAATTTGTCTGGATATCTGATGGGACCCAGTTTACAAAAGAACTCCAAATCCATCAAACTTCCTAGACTGTATCATCCACTGAATTTAATCAGTACCATGCGCCAGGCCATTCCTCAGTATCCGCTTGGACCACCTTTCCAACACACTGTCTCTCAAAAGAGAGAAAGCTATAACTCTGATAGTCACTCTGTCATCCAGGTCACCTTGGAAGCCTAAAATGATAACTGTCTCCCGAAGGAGGCTGCCATTACCATATCCCAAGAATATTCACTTATGTTCATAAACCGCTTTCCTACATTTCTCCAGGATTGGATTAATATATGTTTATTGCAGCCAGTGTAAAAACAACATCTGGTGTTGTACTTGACATTTCATAACTAACTCAATTGCCTAAGCAAGTGATATGCTAATCATGCAGATCCCTCTCCTCTTTAGTCTGTAAGACACCTTTAGAGAAGGTGACTCCATCACCTGCAGGTACACCACCATGCCAGGAGTCGTCTATTCTAAAACCCCTTTAGAATAATGTCAAAGTACCTAGATTGGGATACTTCCCAAATCTAGATCTAAAACCATATATCTAGTAACCAGAAACCCTGATATTATATCCATATCCTATGTGGAGAAACAACTTTATGACAACCACGGTATAACCGATCGTAGTGTAGGAATATCTCTTCCTATCAAGTGCATGTCATCCTAATACCTAGACATCACTCTCTACTAACTTCTTAGCAGATCCATCTTCTATTCTGATGAAGCCAAAGCCTATGACTGTCACATCAAAGAAAAGATGATTTATTTCCGTTATACATGCTTTAGTCTATAAATAGACATAAGCTACTTGCCCACTATACTTCCGCTGCTCCCACTGACTACAACAATCCTCTGGCAGAGTCATATACACGTGCACTTCTAAAGCTAGTTTAGAACGACGCTATACTCATCCTCCTGCCGGGTCTTATAGTCTAGAACAGCACAATGGCAAGTCTGGGTAAACAAGAACCTCCATGTCACTGTCTCTGAGAGGACCGAAGTACCTCTCGAGTGCCTGAGGTTACCCACCAAATCTGTGGAGTGGCTAATGGAATGTTGAAACTAATTGAATCCTTAGGTTCTATTAAATGTTCAGTGATCGTTTGTGGTTCTGGAATCACTTCGAGTTCTACCATACTCCTACTTGTGTTTTTCTGAAAAAATTCATTTTACTAAAACTGTGGCGAGTCAAGAACAATATAATTATTGATCTTCCTGATGGTAGAAAGTTAACCCTCGTCAAAACCCGGGATAACCCATAAACTGCCATTACTGAAACGTGCCTAGAGTTTATCCGGATTCTGGTTTTAAGCATCAGCCAGACAACTCCCTATACCTTAACATCGTCAAGATATAAATTGATTCTATATTTATCCAATATAGGAATAAAAGCACTAATTTAATTGGAACCAGATTCAAAATCATGCAGCTGTCTCCAGTGCATATCAGCCAAATGGAAAGAAGCCAATCAGCATTACTCATCTAGGATTGCATCCATATATGAGTAACCCGAAAGAGAAGCAAATTTTCAAAACCATTACTATCAACGAAATACCGAACACAAGTATCTACATCTTCGACTTCCACGAAGAATCCTGATACTTCCAACAAATGGTTCTCTTCTTTATTCTTATACCTATAACTTTTCAAAATCTGAATCTTGCATTTCAACGAAATACTTGTCTAGAACTGGAGAAGTCATGAGTAAACGGAATATAGTACGAGTACCAACCCTATTGTCCTAATGGATACTGGACAACATACAATACTTTGTAAAAGTCTCCTGAGTTCAATAACTCAAATCCTATGCGTCGTAGGTTGAAAAACTGTACTATGGTTAAAAAGAATTACACTGTTGTTGAATGCACCTTACCTAATCACCAACTGGTATAGGTAAATGTCATAGACATAATTTCAAAAGTTATATCTTACTTTATAAAATAAACGTACAGATATATCAGTTTGAAATTGGTGCATAACAACGGATATTCAAAACCAAATATTTACCATCCAGCAAAAACCAGATGATTTCCTCAAATATCACCAATTACAACCAATTCCGATATAATGAGAATCAAATCACCCAATTCCTAATATTTTACTCCCACTCACCATTCGTAATAACATACAGATGTGAGAAACTGATCTGGTAAACACATACCCTGGAGTTAGATTCCAATTGGGAAAACAGTTTTCAATTAACATTACATAGTGAAACTGAAACATGAAATGTTTCAAAAAGGGGTTAACTGGAATTCCTAGTAACGCCTCTTCCACTATCATGATTCATGACTGTAACCATATAGTTCCATGCCCTCACTCCAATCCCTTTATTATGTCTTTACTTATTACCTTCTGTACACCACCTTTAAGCTAATTGGTTTTCTTCCTTCCCTACCCTTCGACACCAGCCTAAGGTTTGGAAGAAGAATATCCAATAAGCGTAATAGGTGTACTCTCCTAATCCTAGGAGCTCTCGCAACCTGATAGAAGGTAATAGGAAAAGACATCTGAGTAATCCTATTCTATTTCTCCTGAACTGTAAACCATCCTCGAATCTGGAACGAATTCCTTCGAGTTCGTATGTAATTATACGATGGCATATCTAATAGGAGTGGACATCTGTAGTGATACGGAGTGTTCTGGGGAAATCCAAAGTGGATGTGTGAGTGGCAGGGGTATACTCGGTTTTTGTCGTGAATGTTAGCAGCCACAATTTTCTTTACCCTTAATCTAATCCCTTTATATGTCTTTACTTATTATCTTCTGTACACCACACTTAGGCTTAATTGGTTTTCTTCCTTCCCTACCTATCGGCACCTGCCTATGGTTTAGAAGAAGACTATCCGATAAGCTCAATAGATGTACCCTCTCCTAATCCTAGGAACCCTCACAACCTGAGAGAAGATAAAGAGAAAAGACAACCGAATAATCCTATTCAATCTCTCCAGAACCAGAGTCCATCCTCGAATCTGGAACAAGTTCCTTCGAGTTCGTATATAACTATATGATGGATTTATCTAATAGAAGTGGATGTTCGTAGTGATACAGGGTGTTCTGGAGAAATGCAAAGGTGATATAGAAGTGGCAATGATGTATGCGACATCATGACATTCCAAAAGCCAAAGTGTTTTAAGAAGGTTCGGTTAACTTGGTTCATGAGTTTTAGTTAAAGGTCGGGCCATGGTCGCTGCCAAAGAGAGAGATAAAAGAAACACTCAGCATGCACTCTAACCTAAATCAAAATGGTTAATCACTTTATCTAATCTGGATGGCTTCCACTGTTTCCTCGAATTCTCTTCCAAACCCTAAAGGAGAATTAGTCGGGATCATCTAAAATCACCCGAGGAGTAATCCTACTCATCAGTGGGAATCGGGATCCAACTATCATCACATGATAACTTGATGGAATCCACTCAAGTCACCACACTCCAGAAAGTATGCACATGCTTGGCAAGTTTCCTGTATGTTTGAAACCCCCAATATGATTTTTTACCCCAAGCGGTTTATAACCTTGACAAAGGCCAAAAAATCATAAACCACAAGTCAAGTTCAACCCGTCATTATCCTGGATTACTCTAGACCCACCCGTACAAATCCTTGACAAAGGCCAATAAGGTTATACAACTGTCCTAGATAATCGCAACTCAATGCAACAGACAAGCAATATCTAGTTACCGCACACTATGCCTTGACAAAGGCTAACAAACGCAGCACGAATAATAGGTACCACCTGAAAGAAATGACGGAGGGCTACAGCTGGTTTTTGGCGAACAACCTTTAACGTAATGAACTTGATATCATTGAAGAAACCGAGTGGTTTGACAAATATATAGTGGCGAAAACTTTTGCTAAAGAGGTCACTCCCAGTGAAGGGATCTCGGCTCTTTCCTCGTCGAATGAGGTGCAGGATATTCCAAATTGAATACCACGATGCAAAGCAAAAGGAAACAACTATAGTGAAGTTATTACATTGACGCAAACTTTTACTCAAGGGGTCACTCCCGATGAAGGGATCTCGGCCTTTGCCTCATCGAATGAAGTGCTGGATATTCATAACCGAATACCACTGTGCAAAGCAAAAGAGAACGTCTGTAATGTCATTTTTTAAAACTTGGTTCCAACAACATCATATAGGTTTTTTATCCTTGCATTGATAAGAAATAATGCAGTCCAATCAATTAATCACACCAGAAAAGAACGAAAATAATATGTACGTATATGCCATCTGTATTCGCCACTGCGTCCCGTCATCACCCGTTAGGTTACTTAACTAACGACAGAGCGGGGACTGGGCTAGCGCGGGTGCAAAACATATACAATATCTACTAGTATATATAAATATATATATAACATTCGTCCTAGGCATGATATAAGCAACATCACAGAAACATCACAGAAGCAACACAGAATGGTAGATAATCTTGGAGCCCCGGATTTCACTTGAGCCGCAAATGAGACCCGACGTTCCCTGTCGTGTGGATAGCCTGTGAAATGAAACCTAGACCCCCTACGAGCGCGACAAGTTACCCGCCAAAACCAGAAGCGAGGCAACCCTTTCAACAATGTGAATGGGCCACCCAGTACTTCACGGAATCTGGTAATTTGAGCACCCTTCCGTGGGTCAACCTATACCCCCTACGAGTGCGGAGAATAGCCCGCCAATTCTAGAGTAAGGTCCCCTCCGTCTCAACGCCATGAGATGCGGACCCGTTGCCCACTAGAACCCGGCTATCCGTGCATTCCACCGCGGGGTAATCCTAGTACAGAAAAGAAAATAACATACAAGGGTAACATCTACCTCAACCCGGTCGTGCCCCAAACGAATAATATACAAACTGGCAGTGACGGCAGTCCACATGTCGGACGCTCACCCCGCAATAACAAATGTACAAATGAAACTAAACTGCACTAAGATTGCACCATAGCTATCCACCGCGACGATCCAACCAACATCACAACACAACACAGAACATCAATGTGAATGTCACGTTTGCAAACCCGTCTAAAAGAACATATAGCAATTTAAACGAGTTGTACCGATCTAATGACATTCACGGTCGCAGATAGTAATGCATGTACCGATAAACATTTAAACAGTGTTAAAATATTGACTTCGAAACACCCCGAATTGCCCTCAACAACATATAACATAATATCAAAAATGGGCAAAACAAACAATACCACTGAACCAAAATTCCAGAGACCAAACAACACCCAAAATGCGAAGTTCAAAATCCACATAATGGCCGGCCGGCTCGGATTTTCTGAGCATGTGCTCGGGTCAAAACGGGTGAAAAGGGTTCATATTTGGGGTATGTTCTAGTGGTCATATAAGAATTCTTCTGCAGTTGTTTAAAAAAAAAATTTGAAGACTTTGAAAATCCACAGAGACTGAAATCTGTAGTGCATCATTTTCAGGTTGTTTCGATTTCGATACTTTAACATTGTCTAAACAAGCTAGCTAAGGGTTTAAAGGCTGGTTCTGACACCATTTTGGGTTACGGCAGCACCCCGGCCATCAATCCGTGGCCAAATATGGAACAAAAATTTATTAAACCGGCGCTACCGTTACCCGATACTCGGATCTACCTTAAACCCTAAACTAGCAAGCTATATATTAGAAGTTAGATGGTTATACCGAGTTGATCCGTGTCTTTCGGTTTTCAACCATCATCCCCAAGCTCTTAATGGCTCTATGATCAAGCTTGGTCGCCGGTCTCCCTCCATCGAAAATGATCCACCTGAGAGATGTAGTTTTGGCTCTAGCTTCACACAATGGATGCAAGTGAAGCAACTAAGGTTTTTAGGATGCTACTCTAGAATGTCTAGGATGTAGTGAGTGTGATCCAAGTGTCGGTCTATCTCATCTCACATCCTCTCATGATTCTCAACACATGAGAGGGTTGAGAGGAGCTGAAGAATGAAGGTGGAGGCAAAACATGAAAACTAGAGGAGAGTGAAGCACAAATGGTGAAGGAGCTCAAAGCTTGCTCAAGTGAAGAAAAATGAAGCATCCAAAAAAATGAGCTCTCTTGAAGAGAGAAAAATGAGCATGCTACGTTTTGTAAAACAATTGTTTTCAGTTTAAAATAGCTCCCATACTTGAATAGAGAGCACAAATGAATTAACAATTCATTTGTGTACACTATGCAAGCATGGTCATCACCATACTCCCTTCATTCTAATTTCCACCTCATTTACCATTTTCTAAAAATGGTCAAATCCAAAAATGAGATGGCCACCTTCTAGAATGTTTTCCGGATAAAATACGGACCACATTCTACTGTATATACATATTTGCATTCGTACCGAAATACGAATACTCAAAGAGATAGAATAACACAAAGAACATAATACTAGAATATACGTATCGAATTATATATACGTAAATTATTAAATCAATACCTGATTTAATAATCCGGCTCAAATCCGAGCCGTCTAGTATTATCAATTATCTGATCGAAAGTCTGGGTACAAAGCACATCAATCGATCGAAACTCTGCACGTATCCAATACAGCTACTACATCATTTCGCCAGAACCAGAGAAACCCTCTGTATGGGACTCTAAAGACTCGTCAGTACGCTGGCAGTGGGTTTAACCACAAGCACGTCAGCGGTACTAGCTGTACGTAACGGCTACCCAGGTATTGAGCGAAAGGGAGGCCAACAAGCAAACTCATCCTGAACCCCTACTGAGCCTGACAGTGACAATATCCGTACAGTCCAATCTGTTCGTCTAAGAGTATCGCATATCAAGTATAGGGGGTTGGATAAAGTCAGACCCCTAACAACACGACATTTAGTGTCGGCATGAAACCTATCACCTCCTGAGAAACTATGGATCCTGAATCGGTAATTCTCGTCCACTATGGCCATGGATTTGTGGTGATAGCTATCCGTGCACAACGCGGCATCAACCCCCAATACCGGGAGAGACGAATTCCCGACGATTCGATCACTGCCTCCATATGGTTCGGGACTGTACCCAACTAAAACCTGTTTGCACGACTCTTTTGAGCCGTGGTAGGGTAGTAATCAAAGCACAGTGGGAACTCACACGAGATAATTGACGATCTTAGGTCGACAGACTAACCTGTACACATGTCACCTAAGAACTGCTATCTGACAATATGTATAATACCAACAAGCAGGTTCCCGGCGAGTCCGTCCAGTGTACTCATAACCCAATGAGCACCTGTATATTATCTTAGGTGAACAAACTAACACCAACGGCTTGTGAGACCTGGCCATCGCTCCTCGTCGGGGTCTCGATCAGTATACACTAGTCTACACTGGAGTATCGATGCCCAATCTCGATACTCCCACGACTAGGGACATTTAAGGATGTGCTTATAGACCCCCAGCTCTCACATATATGATCGCCATCATAATGCTGGTAGCCAAGCAAGAATCCTAAGGGCTCTATCAATATATAATAGTGATGATAAAAACAAACCAGATAACATACTATCATCTCGTAAGACTGTTATACCGGTACATGTCCTCACTCAATCATCATAATCACCTCCCTGCGACTATGATAATTGCCTTGAGGTAGCGAACATTATCAATATGTATTAGCGATACGTAATAACAAGTAAAATATATACACATGTTAAGATAAAGATAAACCAAATAGCATACTATCATTTCGAGAAAGATTGTCCTATACATATATATCCCCATTATCCAATATAATATATGGCCTCAAGGGCATACATATCCAACAATCTCCCACTTATACTAAGACTAGTTATTTGCATATCGCGGACCTAACATCTCGAAATGCCGCTCGAACTGTGTCTGAGGAAGGACCTTGGTGAATGAATCCGTTGTGTTGTGATTTATGACTTTTGTTGTGTATTATGAAAATATGTAAAGAAATCACAACCAAAAATATTTTGACCGCAATCAATAACGGTGTCGGATGTAGCGCGTTAGTAAGTGCGGATCGTCCACAGGGAAAGTGTAATCGTTCGTCTTTCGAATTAGATGAGTCAAAACTTTAAGGAAAAGAAAAGAAAACAATTCATGATTTAAAATTGCATTTCAAGAAAGAGAAAAATCTAGATCTAAGAAAGCATTAAAATCAAGAAGTGGTAATTTGGGATGATTTCCAATCCAAATATCAAGAATCGAAATGAGGCTCGTAGGAATCGATCGGATCTATAGATGTGATGAGATCTAATGATTTCATATTCTTATCCTTTAACAAATTGATACTAGATCGATGATGATTCATCGAGGTTAAGGATCTTGCGAAGAAGCTAGGGTTTCCTTGTCTTATCCTTTCGATAAATCTCATTCAATTTCTAGCTTCTAGTTAATCAAATGATCAATTGTTGTTCCCTAATTTCAAGTGAACACAATCAAGAAAGGATCATCTCGAAACTAGGTCATTAATCATTTGATTCACTAGAATTTACAATCGTTATAGGATTTAAGAATTGTAAAAAGATCTAAATCATCATCATTCTATTGATCGTCTCGATTCCTTTACGAGCGGAGTTTTACTCAAACATCACAACAAGAACCACAATCACAAATTGAGATCTAATCATGATGCAAGAATTAAAAGAAAGCAAGATTAAAGAATTTCACCTTTTATTTATATCAACAATTCCGTTACAATCACTCAAGAACTACAAGAGGAGGAACTCGATCGTCGATTTGGCTTCGCTCGTCTCCTTGAGTCGCGGATCGGCTTGGATCACTTGCTCGATTGAAGATCGGCTCGGCTCCTAAAAGGTTGAAGGCTTCTTGCTTGATTTGGTACTCGGGATCTTGAATTTGGAATTGGATTTAGAATTTGGGGCTACAAGATGTGTCACTCAAGTTGTAGATGGGGGGATGAAGAATTGAACTAATGAATTGAACAACCTTCAACCTAGATCTAGACTCCTTTTTATAGACCTCCAAATTCTAGATCTAGGATTGAAATTTGAATTTTCCCTCCAAAAGTTAGTTAACCCAAAACTTGAATTTCCCTCCAAAGTTTGTTAAGCCAAAATTTGAATTTCCCTCCAAGAGTTTGTTAAGCCGAGCCTTCTAGATGTGCCACGTGGAGCTTCTGGAAGCTTTGGCAGTTATTAATAGGCACATGGGAAAAATTGAGCCGCTGACGTCATCAAACCGCCGCGGTTCCACGGCATAAGCCAGCTCCCGCAGCGGAACCGCCGCGGTTTGGAAGCCTCTGGGCTTGATCTTTCTGGTGTAGTCTTGGGCTATCATATGGGCCTCTTTCTGATGTGTGGATTTTTATTTGGCCTTCTGTATCACTACCAGATCTTCAGCCTTTGAGTTGACGCATCTTTTATCAGATCTTTTCCCAATTTTGGGCTCTGCTTCTGTGATTTCCTGTATTAGACCCCAGACAAGAGTTGCGCAAAACAAGGATGATGCGATGCCATGAAAAACAAACAATTTCCCTAAAAGTGCCGGTTTTAGTATACAGTACAAGTAATTCAGAATTTTACATGTGTTTTGCAAATATGTGTGATATGAATACCGGATACCTCTACTTGACTGCAAAAGGTAGGGAAATTGCCGTGTTAGAAATGCAGTATTTTCGACTGATCATATTCCCCCAAACTTATTTTCGATCGTCTCGATCGAACAGTTTTATTAAAAAGAGAAGGAGAAAATAAAGAAAGAGAAAAGCACACTTTCGTAGGCAACACGATTGCACTGAGCACGTGCAACAAGCCTTTAAACCTCTAGGTGTCCCTAGTAGGAGGAGTGTTGTCTCCTGAGGGTTTTCAGCGGATTGCACCCACAAAATCCAATAATAAAAGGAAGATCATGAATATTACATTTAAAGAAAAGAATTATAAAAGAAAAGCCTTGAAAATTAGGATTTTCAACTAAGCTAGCTTTTCGGTTGTCATGAGCCCTATCTTAATGGTCATGAAAAGATGTCAGAAATCACGTCCTCCCTCAATAAAACATCGTCTTATTCTTCATTCCTATCTTTCTTCCAAACATCAATCATATCACCCTGTGTGTGTGTAACGGACATCCCTACACCCGGAGAATTCAATTCAAGCTATCATACTCTTGCCCATCAGCCTCAGTACTTTTTAATTAATGATTATTTAGATGAATTTGCTCACACACTTTCATGCGACCGTTAATACTTCTTGAGGTACTAACCGACCGATTAATCATGTGCTTTGCTTATTTGGTGTATTTTCCTCGTCTTGCACCACCTCAGGCATAGCAGTGACTCCTAGACCAGTTGGCCTTAGGGCACTAGGTGAGGAGGCACCCTTGCTATAAATTTTTTATTACCCTCGGTGATAACAAAACCAGTGTCCATTTTTCTCACCACTTTATATTTTTTTATTCACTTTTTCTTTTTATTTCCTTCATACATCGGCTTTAAAACAAGAGCATTTCAAGGTATCCTCTACTATCCCAGGCTTCAAGACGTGTGTAAGTGCGAATAGCAGGGTATCAACGTTCAAAATGTTTGGCTTCTAGAATAGAAACTATTTTTCAGACTTATTTTTATTCTCAGATTAGTAACTTCTTTCATCTTACTAACCCTTGGGACAACGGCTCATAACTACTTATTACTAGTTCGTGTAAGAAAACTTCTAATTTTCTTGGTTTTCTTAAATTTTTATAATCTTATGGATGTAATTGTTCACTATCTAATCTTTTATTATTATAAATATTAAATATTTTTATATTTTGAAATTTTTTTTAAATTTTTATGAGTTTTGAAAATTTTTGAATTTTCATGGATTTTGAAAAATTTTAAATTTTTATAGGTTTTGAAAAATTATTTACAAAAATGACGAGCCAAAAATTTGTACAAAATTTTTTTATGGGTTTTGAAATTTTTTAAATTTTTATGGTTTTTAAAGAAATGTTTTGTGCTTCTGCAAATGATATGCACATGATGCAAAACTAAGCACAAACCTCCCCCAAACTTGTTCTCAACTGTGTCCTCACTGTTGCCGTCCGCTATATCTACAAAAACCTGTAAGCCTGGGAGGAATTTATTAGTGGGGGCAAAATATATAAGTGACGATCCTCCCCCAAACTTATTCTTGGCTCAAAATTTTCTTTCCAAGAGCCAGAAAAAATGTCCCCCCCAAACTTGAGTTATGCAATGTTAAGCTTTGAAAATCACATAAGGGGGTCAAGAATCATTGGTCGATACCAAGTGTTCAGTTGATAAAACTGCACATTTGTATTACATTTTTCCTACCATTTTTATATTAAAAAAGAACTTTAATATGATATATTATACATATGAGGGTTTATGTGTAAAAACATTATTTTCCATGTGTTAATATATTTTTATTATCATTTGGTAGGAAAATATATGCAAATATTATTGACCTAATCCTAGTAGAACAAAGTCTACTAAAATCTTATTTGAGTTGTTGTGCAGAATATTTCCAAGTTGTTATGAAGAATTTATCAAACAAATCAATTTGTTGAAGAAAACTTGCCAAATTAAGAAGCAAAACTTGGAGACCAAGTCTGGAAGCAACCGAGAGAAGATTTCTGAATTCTAAACATGCCTAGGATTGCCAAATTTCAAAATCAGAGAGCCCAAGAAAACTGGTGAAGAGATCCTCACCATTGGCCGCGGAACCGCGGCCAAACCCCCTGTTGGCCGCGGATCCGCGGCAATCTAGAGAGATCATTGGCTAAAATTTTGGGGTATAAATCTATGATGAATTTTACCAAGTTTCCAACTAAAAGATTCTGGCTTTGCACTATAAAAGGGCACCGAGGGCCTCTTGGAAAAGGCATCAAGCCGAAGAGATCACGAAGGTCCAGACGCTCACGCATCCAGGCTGATCATCAACTGTTCAACTACCACCTTAGGAACGATCGAGAAGCAACTAGTTTGTAATCATTTTCTACGGATTAAAGTGTAGTTTGTTCAAGTCGATTAATAAAGGTAGTTATTTTATTTAATTGTTCTTGCATTTTACATTATGTTTTCCCTCTTTGTCTTTTCATCTTCTTCTCCCAACATGCGCGGGTAATTCTCCGCTTGTTAGGGTTCGTAGGATTAGGGTAGGCTAATGGACGATAAAAATAACTAAACCCTTTTTAAGTCCTATAAAGTTTAGGAACTTTATCAAAAGAATCATTAACATCCAAATCGGGCGTGCTAGCAATTCTTTGCTAGTTCCGACCGCGATTAGAGATTAGATTAATGATTGTTTTGGTAAAGGCTAGATATGAACGGAGTTCCGTGTCGTGATAAGGGTTAAGAGTGGGATTCCTTTTTCTCCAGAAACCCTAATCTACACGCATCACCGTCGTTCTAGTTCTAAATCTATTAATGGATAAAAATGGTAACTTTTAATTAATCGTCCATAACTACTAAATCCTAACGAACCCTACAAGCCCTCTTATTATATTAATTACATCTTTAAAATAATCTAGATCTATATTTTATATTCTTGTTTAACGTATATCTAGAAACCATTATATAAAATTCTTTATCCCTCCTCTCTTTCTTAACACATCTAAAGTAAAAGTAAAAGGTTTCACGTTTCCCAGAGGACGACCCGTACTCATCTCGGTCTAGCTATACGCGACACCGTTATTGATTGCAGTTAAACTACAAACAAACACTCTTTCGTATCAATCAAATGTCGCCGTTGCCGGGGATACGTGCGTAATTTTTTATTTTTACTATTTGTGTTGAATTCTTAGACGAGCCATATCATTATTAAAACAAAACTGCAAATTGCATATTTAACGATTTGTGCGTGAATTTTTGCAAGGAGATCTGGAGTCACAGAATTAAGGAGAACAGGGAACAGAGCCATTTTTAGAGATCCAGAGGAGCACAGAAGGCTATACAAAAATTTTCATCAAGTGATCCCTCTTCCACGCGGCGGAACCGCGGCATAAAGGCACTTTGTGCGGCGGAATCGCGGCAGGATAGAAGAGTTAGGGCCACAGAATTCTCTGGTATCTTTCTTAACTCCTTCTCTCTCCCCTCAAATCCAATAAAATCTATTTTCTGCAGGATTCTTTGCAACATTGCGCCGCTCAAAAATCTTTTTGCAAAAGTTTTGTGATTGGTTTTGTTTTGCATATTTAATACGGACTTTAAGGGGCAAAGACCAAATCAAGATTAGGTAGGGATTTCATCACCCTTCCTAAGCCCCACAAATCACAAACTGAGTATATAGATCAACCCTTCATTAATTTAAAAAATATCTAGACCAGACTCTAAGGACTGTCGCGCTCAATAAGGACAGAGGAAGGTCGTGGGTAATCTATCGTTTATCCGCATTACTTTTGTAGTGCCTAGGCAAGTGTGACAAAGGCTAGTGGTTTTTAATTAGGCCCACGACGTGGTTCCTTCCCACTTACCTGGCACTTATCTGGCTACAAGGGTAGTACGGAGGCGGTAGAGGATTGATCCTGTGGCTTGTCCTTTGGAAGTGTTGGAGCGGTCTAGAGACTGGACCTAGGTGACCTTAGTTCTAGGGTTGCTTGTGCATCTTAAGGTGATTTGTCTTGAGTCCCACTTTTTCAAAACAAGCCAATTTTAAAATCACACACACGCTGCCACTTGCACTAAACCCGCTTAGTGCATGCTCGGCTGGACACGGGATCCTAGTGCCCGTCTTTTCCGCGTTCCTGCTATCGATGCCGAAGTCGGTACTTCTTCATCTTCTTTTCCCCCACCACACACCACATCAACTGACATGGACGGCACTCCATCAGAGTATAACACCACGCTGCCACCGCCCGTAGGTGCACAGAATCCACCGCGCATCTCTCTCCAAGAGAGATGCTACCCTATTCGTGGTCCCCTTCCTACTTGTCTATCTCTTCCACCACCTTACGGGGATAATTTCGAAATTAAACCCCACTACATCAACCTTCTGCCTAAATTTCATGGGCTTGAGTCGGAAGACGCGTACATTTTCATCACCAAATTCGAAAACGTATGCGCAATGATGGGTACTTCACAATTGACTTTAGATGCTATGCGCTTACGTCTTCTCCCATTCACACTGTGCGACTTGGCAGAAAAATGGCTTTATAATACTGCCGCACACTCTATCACTAATTGGGATGAATTCGTCATAGCATTCCTTAAGAAGTTTTACCCAAACCATAAGACTGCCCACATTAGGAGCGAGATCAACCAGTTCACCCAGCTTCCCAATGAACCATTTTGGAAGTGCTTTGAACGTTTCAAGAATCTACTTGTCCAATGCCCCCATCACGGAATACAAAGATGGGATTTATGTCGGATTATATATGAGGGCATTAATCCAGCGACAAAGCAGATGCTTGAAACAATGTGTCAATGCAATTTCATGTCTAAAGATGACGGTGAAGCATGGAAATATCTGGAAGATCTTTCTGAACACACGTTGCAGTGGGAAAGCGTAAGACCACCTTCAACTAAGGGAGGTATTCACCAGCTCGATATTTCTATCGCAGTAAAAGCCGAAATGGCAGCGATGCAGAAGAAACTCGATTCTATTGAGAACAAACTTTCATCAGTCTCCCTAAATCAGGTCACGCTTCCCAAGACTGTCTGTGGTTGCTGTTCGGATCCTTCACACTTAACGGAAGAATGTCCTATGAATGCATCGTTTCAAGCTAATGCTGTTTTTCAGCAGCGACCTAGAAACGACCCTTACTTCCACGTACAATCAAGGATGGAGGAATCATCCTAACTTTGCTTAGAATCAAAACCAACAAAGCAATTATCAAAGACCTCCTCCACAGCAACCACAACCACAGAATCAGCCCCCCTTTCAGTCACAGAATTTCCAAAATCCGGCCAACATTTCTACACCACAAGTCGCCGGTATTGACAACTCACTTGCACAAACTTTGGATATGTTCATGAAACAATCCATGCAAAATTTGGCCGAGATGAGGTCTTCTATTGATGCCCTAACGAAAAACTCCTCCTCCCATGGTGAGAGTATCAAATCAATAGAAAACCAAATCGCACAATTAAACGCCGCAATAAGTGCGAGAGAGAAACGGAAACTCCCATCTCAACCCCTACCGAATCCTGGCCATTCACAAAGTCATAATGTGAATGCCGTCACTACGTTGAGATCGGGGAGAGTGCTGAACAACCGAGTGGGTGAGCAATTTGATGATAGTGACACATTTGATACCCCTTCTTCTTCTTCTTCCCCTAATTCATCTAGTATCCCACCTTCGTCCGAGCCTATTCTCCGTTTTCCCCAAGGCTCAAACATTTCACTAAATCGATCTAAGTCGATTCCCACTCCAATTTTAGGATCGAATCCGTCGCCACAGTCTTCTCCACAAACGTTGGACCCAAAACTTATTGATCGAGCTCCATTTCCAAACCGATTAAGGGCCAACCGACCTAACCCGCAAATGGAGAAGATTGTGGAAATGTTTAAGAAGTTAGCGTGAATATTCCTCTCCTAGATGCTATTCAACAAGTCCCATCTTATGCAAGAATCCTTAAAGACTTGTGCACTAGGAAGAGAAAAACTCAAGTGCCTAAAAAGGTTTTCATGACGAGTAATGTTAGCACAGCTTTTACCCAACAAATACCAAAGAAACGTAAGGACCCCGGCTGTCCTACAATCTCTATTTCTATTGGGGGTAAAAATATAAATCGTGCTTTACTCGATCTAGGCGCTAGCGTCAACTTGCTTCCTTATTCAGTATACGAGCAGTTAGGAATTGGAGAGTTAAAACCCGCCCATTGTACTCTCCAAATGGCAGACCGATCTATCACCAAACCTCGGGGCGAACTAGAGGATGTGTTAATTAAAGTCGGGGAATTCATATTTCCCGTGGACTTTATTGTTTTAGATACACAACTTGTGGCAAACCCACGCAATCAAATCCCGGTGATACTTGGTCGACCCTTCCTAGCAACTTCTAACGCTGTAATTAATTGTCGTAACGGTTCTATGAACTTATCCTTCGGGAAAATGACAATTGAGCTTAATATTTACAAGCTAGGAAGTCAGCCATCAGAACCTTCTGCTCATTTGCTGGATGTTTGTTCCATCCACGAGATAGCTTCCGAAAGCTGCATGGATGAGGAGCTTTGCTTTGATGTTCTCGACAACACTAATGAGACATCGTTTGATCTTGCACCACTTCACAGTGAGGATATGTTCAAAGAATCCGACCTTGAGATTGAACCCGTTGACTCGTTGCAAAAGTCAGCAGCACTTTCCGAGTCAATATCTTATGCAAGTTTTGAACCTCTTCGGGAGTCCGAATATCATTCGCTTACCCCACCTTCTATTGTCTTTCCGCCAATTCTTGATCTCAAACCGCTACCTTCTCATCTTAAATATGCATATTTAGGAGAGAATGAGACTTTGCCAGTGATTATTTCCACTTCTCTAGCCTTAGAGCAAGAGAATGCACTTTTGGCAGTGTTGAGATCGAATCGGAAAGCATTTGGTTGGACAATGGCTAACATCAAAGGGATTAGTCCCTTAATTGTTGAACATTACATACATCTGATGGATGAAGCCAAACCAACCCGAGACCCACAAAGACGGTTAAATCCCGTTATGGAGGAGGCGGTAAAGAAAGAAATCGTCAAGTGCCTTGATAGTGGAATAATTTACCCCATATCTGATAGCCAATGGGTAAGTCCAATTCATGTGGTCCCTAAAAAGTCTGGCATCACGGTCATCACTAATGAGGCTAATGAGTTAATCCAAACACGCACCCAAACTGGGTGGCGCGTATGTATCGATTACAGGAAACTCAATGCCGCGACGAGGAAAGATCACTTCCCTCTACCTTTCATTGACCAGATGTTAGAACGATTAGCGGGACACGAATACTACTGTTTCTTGGACGGATACTCTGGCTATAACCAGGTCCCCATCGCCGAAAAGGATCAAGATAAAACCACTTTTACTTGTCCTTTCGGAACTTTTGCTTATAGACGCATGCCCTTTGGGTTATGCAATGCTCCCGCTACATTTCAGCGGTGCATGATGGGGATATTTTCAGATATGGTGGAAATTTTTTTAGAAATTTTGATGGACGATTTCTCCATTTTTGGGGACTCCTTTGAGGACTGCCTTCGTAATCTTGACGCTGTTCTTACCCGCTGTAAGGATAAGAACTTGACTTTGAATTGGGAAAAATGCCATTTCATGGTCCAAGAAGGTATTGTACTTGGACATATAATTTCACATAAAGGCATTGAGGTTGACAGAGCTAAAATAGATGTCATTCAAAACCTCCCTCATCCCAATTGCGTCAAAGATATACGATCCTTCCTTGGTCATGCAGGATTTTATAGGAGATTTATTAAGGACTTTAGCAAAATTGCTAGACCCTTAATCCTTCTATTGGCCAAGGACACTACTTTTCACTTCGATTCGGATTGTGAGGCTGCTTTTGAATCACTTAAAGAATCACTCACTACAGCCCCCGTTTTATCATCTCCGGATTGGAACCACCCGTTCGAGCTTATGTGTGATGCATCAGATTTTGCTATTGGTGCGGTCTTAGGACAGCACATCGATAAGATGCCACATGTAATTTACTATGCAAGTAGGACCTTGAATGATGCACAAATAAATTACACAACTACCGAGAAAGAACTCTTGGCAGTTGTATTTGCATTAGAGAAATTCAGGCCCTACTTGATCGGCTCGCCTATTGTAGTTTACACAGATCACTCCGCCCTACGACATCTTTTATCGAAGAAGGATGCGAAGGCCAGGCTAATACGTTGGATCCTATTGTTACAAGAATTTGATCTTGTCATCAAAGACAAGAGTGGATGTGAAAACGTTGTAGTCGACCATCTTTCACGCATCACTT
The DNA here is from genome assembly GCA_030015575.1 of Agapanthus africanus. NCBI lineage: Eukaryota > Viridiplantae > Streptophyta > Magnoliopsida > Asparagales > Amaryllidaceae > Agapanthus > Agapanthus africanus. Next base: position 882,828,750 of record CM057337.1, read on the forward strand.
CTTCGCCAACTGTGACCGTGCCGATAAATGACTCATTTCCCGACGAACAGCTCTTGAATGTATCCTACGAACCTTGGTTCGTGGATATCGTGAACTATCTTGCGACGGGACTTATACCTAGCGATTGGTCGAAACAAGACAAACTTCGATTTTTATCCCAAGTAAAATATTTTTACTGGGATGAACCATATCTATTCAAGTATTGTTCTGATCAAATCATTCGCAGGTGTGTCCCTAACGATGAATTCAAGAGCGTGTTATCATTTTGTCATGATCAGGCCTGCGGCGGTCACTTTGGACCTCGAAAAACGGCGGAGAAAGTTTTGCAATGTGGATTTTATTGGCCAACATTATTTAAAGATGCATTTGAACATTGCAAAACTTGTCCGCGATGTCAGCATTTGGGTCGGATTTCACGAAGGAATGAGATGCCGCTCCAACCTATATTGGTTGTGGAAATATTTGATGTTTGGGGTATTGATTTTATGGGCCATTTTCCCAACTCCTTTGGGAATCTATATATCTTGTTAGCGGTTGATTATGTCTCAAAATGGGTAGAAGTTGTACCGTGTCGCCCTAATGACAACAAAGTTGTCATTAAGTTCCTTAAAGAAAATATCTTTTCGCGATTCGGACACCCTCGCGCTATCATTAGCGACAATGGGACACATTTCTGCAATAGGTCTTTCGAGGCCTTGATGCGGAAATATTCAATCACTCACAAGCTTTCTACGCCCTATCACCCCCAAACAAGCGGGCAGGCTGAGATCTCAAATAGGCAGATCAAACAGATATTGGAGAAGACGGTTTCCAAAAACCGTAAGGATTGGTCAACCAAATTGACGGATGCTCTTTGGGCATTCTGCACCGCTTATATGACCGATCTTGGTATGTCTCCATACCGCCTTGTGTTTGGGAAGGCATGCCACCTCCCTGTCGAGATTGAACATAAGGCAATGTGGGCTATTAAAGAGCTTAATTTTGATCTTGATCATGCAGGCAGCTATCGGAAGCTGCAATTGAATGAGCTAAGCGAACTCCGTGATGAAGCTTACGATAATGCGGTGATAGTAAAGAATAGGACTAAAGTATTCCACGATAAAAATCTTTCTAGAAAAACCTTCACATCGGGGCAACAAGTCCTTCTGTACGATTCCCGTCTCCATCTTCATCCGGGTAAGCTTAAATCTCGTTGGAAAGGACCTTTTGTGGTGCGGTATGTACACCCGCACGGGGCAGTTGAGGTCGAAAATTTGAAAAACGGTTCGATTTTTAAAGTGAATGGGCATAGATTAAAACCGTATTTTTCTGCTGACCCCGCGGAGGAGCTCCTGTTTTTACAGGAGCCGTTTTATCAAAACTAAATTTCCTCCGCCTCACCTCCATGTTTTTATATCATTTTCTCATTTTAAAAATGGAGGTGAGTAAAAAATGGATTTGATTGAATATCTGTGTGTGTCAAAGAATAAGTTTGGGGGAATTTTTCATTTAACTATTATTTTACCCCTTGTATCTCTCCCTTAGTATGCAGGTCCATGTTCTCAAAAGGCTACATCAGTGAGGACACTGCTGAAAACAGGTTTGGGGGGGAGGTTTGTATTCATTAAATTATCTTTGACACCGGGCATTAAAAAAAAAATTTATAACAAAAGAGTAGAAAGTGAAAAGTTACATCCAAAAGATAGGAATAGTTTAAGAAAACCAAGAAAATTAGAAGTTTTCTTACACGAACTGGTAATAAGTAGTTATGAGCTGTTGTCCCAAGGGTTAGTAAAATGAAGGAAGTCACTAATCTGAGGATAAAAATAAGTCTGAAAAATAGTTTCTATTCTGGAAGCCAAACATTTGAATGTTGATACCCTACAATATGCACTTACACACGTCTTGAAACTCGGGATAGTAGAGGATACCTTGAAATGCTCTTGTCTAAAAGCCAAAGTATGAAGGAAATAGAAAAAAAGAAAAAAAGAAAAAAATGAAGAAAATATAAAAATAGTGAAAAGAAAAAAAATGAACACTGGTTTTGTATCACTAAGGCAGCAATAAAAAAATATAGCGAGGGTGCCTCTTCACCTAGTGCCCTAAGGCCAACTGGTCTGGGAGTCACTGCTAAGCCTTAGGTGGTGCAAGACGAGGAAAATACTATCACCTAATCAGCAAGCACACGAGTAATCGGTCTGTTAGTACCTCAAGAAGTATTAACGGTCGCATGAAAATGTGTGAGCAAATCTTAATATTCATCAAAATAAAAAGTACTAAGGTAGATGGACAAGAGTATGATAGCTTGAATTGAATTCTCCGAGTGTAGGGATGTCCATTTCACACACGTGGGGTTATATGATCAATGTTTGGATGAAAGGTAGGAATGAAGAATAAAGACGATGCTTTATTGAGGGATGATGTGATTTCTAACATTTTTTCATGACTATTAAGATAGGTCTCATGACAACTGAAAAGCTAGTATAGTTGGAAACTCTTCTTTTCAAGGCCTTTCTTTTATGGTTCTTATCTTTATATGTAAATTTCACCATCTTTCTTTTGTTATTGGATTTTGTGGGTGTAATCCGCTGAAAACCCTCAGGAGACAACACTCCTCCTACTAGGGACACCCAGAGGTTTAACGGCTTGTTGCACATGCTCAGTGCAATCGTGTCTGCCTACGAAAGTGTGCTTAGTTTTCTCCTTTCTTTTTCTCCTCTTAAATAAACTAGTTTGCTCGGGACGATCAAAGATAAGTTTGGGGGTATTTGTTCAGTTGATAAAATTGCACATTTGTATTACATTTTTCCTACCATTTTTATATTAAAAAAGAACTTTAATATGATATATTATACATATGAGGGTTTATGTGTAAAAACATTATTTTCCATGTGTTAATATATTTTTATTATCATTTGGTAGGAAAATGTATGCAAATATTATTGACCTAATCCTAGTAGAACAAAGTCTACTAAAATCTTATTTGAGTTGTTGTGCAGAATATTTCCAAGTTGTTATGGAGAATTTAACAAACAAATCAATTTGTTGAAGAAAACTTGCCAAATTAAGAAGCAAAACTTGGAGACCAAGTCTGGAAGCAACCGAGAGAAGATTTCTGAATTCTAAAGATGCCTAGAATTGCCAAATGTCAAAATCAGAGAGCCCAAGAAAACTGGTGAAGAGATCCTCACCATTGGCCGCGGAACCGCGGCCAAACCCCCCTGTTGGCCGCGGATCCGCGGCAATCTAGAGAGATCATTGGCTAAAATTTTGGGGTATAAATCTATGATGAATTTTACCAAGTTTCCAACTAAAGGATTCTGGCTTTGCACTATAAAAGGGCACCGAGGGCCTCTTGGAAAAGGCATCAAGCCGAAGAGATCACGAAGGTCCAGACGCTCACGCATCCAGGCTGATCATCAACTGTTCGACTACCTCCTTAGGAACGATCGAGAAGCAACTAGTTTGTAATCATTTTCTACGGATTAAAGTGTAGTTTGTTCAAGTCGATTAATAAAGGTAGTTATTTTATTTAATTGTTCTTGCATTTTACATTATGTTTTCCCTCTTTGTCTTTTCATCTTCTTCTCCCAACATCCACGGGTAATTCTCCGCTTGTTAGGGTTCGTAGGATTAGGGTAGGCTAATGGACGATAAAAATAACTAAACCCTTTTTAAGTCCTATAAAGTTTAGGAACTTTATCAAAAGAATCATTAACATCCAAATCGGGCGCGCTAGCAATTCTTTGCTAGTTCCGACCGCGATTAGACATTAGATTAATGATTGTTTTGGTAAAGGCTAGATATGAACGGAGTTCCGTGTCGTGATAAGGGTTAAGAGTGGGATTCCTTTTCCTCCAGAAACCCTAATCTACACGCATCACCGTCGTTCTAGTTCTAAATCTATTAATGGATAAAAAAGGGTAACTTTTAATTAATCGTCCATAACTACTAAATCCTAACGAACCCTACAAGTCCTCTTATTATATTAATTACATCTTTAAAATAATCTAGATCTATATTTTATATTCTTGTTTAACGTAGATCTAGAAACCATTCTATAAAATTCTTTATCCCTCCTCTCTTTCTCAACACATCTAAAGTAAAAGTAAAAGGTTCCACGTTTCCCAGAGGATGACCCGTACTCATCTCGGTCTAGCTATACGCGACACCGTTATTGATTGCGGTTAAACTACAAACAAACACTCTTTCGTATCAATCACCAAGCTTTGCAAAGACCGAATGTCAACACCAACCATTCGAAAATTTTATAAATGCAGTGCTCGGGTTGGTGGAAGAAGAAGTAGGGAAAAGGTAAGGGCTGGAAGAGAGTGTGTGTGCGTCTCATTTTGGAGAGACGAAGCAGTGAATGTGATGGATAACTCGCATTCTTTTTACAATTCAGAAGAAGGGGTGGAGGTTCAATTTCAGTGATTGGGACATGATTCATCTCAACACCCATGTTATTCAGAAATGCGAGTTCATCAGCGAAGATCTCCTCAAAAGATTCATCAATACCCCGAAGAATAATGTCATCACAAAGTGCGGGGTGATCTTCAGACTCTAAAAGCAATTCATAATCAGTGTTAACTGTTGACCCGGACATCTCGGTGGAAGAGTCCGTATGTGTATGATACATAGTTGGGTCAAACAACAACATATGAAAAGAGTCAAGATCGGTATCAGGAAGATCATCAAATTCGCTGTTGTCGACATCCATTAAGTCGACAGAACAGACATGAGCAGTAGGTTCGGAGGGTACACTTCCCAACTTGTAAATGTTCAGCTCTATTGACCTATTCCCGAAGGATAGGGTCATAGAACCATTACGACAGTTGATGATAGCGTTGGAAGTGGCCAAAAAGGGACGACCTAAAATCACCGGAATTTGATTCCGTGGGTTCGCTACAGGCTGTGTATCAAGTACAATAAAATCCACAGGGAATATGAATTCCCCGATTTTTATTAACACATCCTCCTGTTCACCCCTAGGTTTGGTGCTTGATCGGTCAGCCATCTGGAGAGTGCAATGGGCTGGTTTCAACTCTTCGATCCCTAATTGCTCATAGATTGAGTATGGAAGCTAGTTAACACTAGCGCCCAGATCTAGTAGAGCACGGTTGATGTGTTTTTCCCCAATAGAAATGGAAATAGTAGGATATCCAGGATCCTTACGTTTTCTCGGTAATTGTTGGGGGAAAGCCGTGTCTACAGTCTTTGCCATGAAAATTTTCTTGGGCACTTGAGTCTTCCTCTTCCTAGTGCACAAGTTCTTAAGAGTTTTCGCATAGGACGGAACTTGTTGGATGGCATCTAGGTGAGGGATGTTGATGTTAACTTGCTTAAACATGTCCAAAATCTTCTCCATATGTGGACTCGCCATGTTAGCCCTTAACCGATTAGGGTAAGGTGCTTTAGCAATGAGCGCTGGGTCCATCATAGGAGAAGGAAGTGTGTGTGGCCCTGTTCCCAAAATAGAATTAGGGATCGTCGGTGGTAGACTAGAAGAGGTGGGCTGGGGTGTCGAGCCTAGAGGGAAATGGAGAATATGCTCGCGAGAAGGCGGTGGGGTAGAAGAACAAGAATCATACGTAGAAGTGTGTGTGTGAGGAAAGGTCTCAGCCGGGGTGTTGATAGGATTTTCAATATCATCAACTTCTTTCCCAACATGGTTATCCAGCACTCTCCCAGATCTCAACGTGGTGATTGCATTCACATGATGTGAATAGCCAGGATTAGGTAAAGGTTGAGCTGGGAGTTTCCCTTTTTCTCTCGCACTCATTTCGGCCTTAAGTTGTGCAATCTCAGCTTCCATCGTTCTGATACTCTCAGCTTGGGACGCTGAATTTTTCTTTATCTCACCGACAGAAGACTTAACCTCGGTCGACACATCCATGAAATTTGACAAGAGTGATTTCATGGTTTGAGCGAATTGAGAGAATTCGTCAGAACAGGTCCACTGCATAGAATTAGACGGTGCAGGAGGGTTGACCTGGTTTTGGAAATTTTATGACTGGTAGGGGTGCTGGGTGAGTTGAAGGGGTTGCTGTTGTGGAGGAAGGACCCGTTGGAATTGATTAGGGTTTGGAACCGTATTTTGGGACTGGTTCCAAGCAAAATTCGGGTGATTCCTCCAACCCTTATTGTATGTGGAAGAGAAAGGGTCGTTTCCAGGTCTTTGAAATGCAGCATTAGTATGCTCGAGACCTTGAAACTGAGAGTTTAATGGACATTCTTCCGTTAACTGAGACGGGTTAGAACAACACCCACAAACAGTTTTGGGGAGCGACATTGGGTTCAGGGAGGCTGCTAAAAATTTGTGTTCCATAGCTTCGAGCTTTTTTTGCATTGCTGTCATCTCAGCTCGAACACCTATGGACACGTCTATTTGGTGCACGCCACCCCTACTCGATGGCTGGGTTCCAGTCTCCCACTGTAATGACTTTTCAGCGAACTCTTCTAAAAATTTCCACACTTCCCCATCATCCTTGGTCATAAAGGTGCCTTGACACATGTTTTCAAGGTTTTGTTTAGTGGTAGGGTTACTGCCCTCATATATGATTCGGCAAAGTTCGCATCTCGGGATGCCGTGATGTGGGCATTGAACCAAAAGATCCTTGAATCATTCAAAGCATTTTGAAAATGGTTCTGCCGGAAGCTGGGAGAATTGATATAGTTCGCTATGGATTCGAGCTGTCTTTTGCATAAGGTAGAATTTCTTAAGGAATGCCGCAACGAATTCTTCCCAATTCGTTATGGAACGTGCGGTGGTGTTATATAGCCACTTCAAGGCTAAATCGCACAAGGTAAATGGAAGAAGTCGTAGACGCATGGCATCCACAGAAAGTTGTGATGTGCCCATCATTGCGCATACGTTTTCAAATTTGGTAATAAAAACGTACGCGTCTTCAGTCTCGAGACCGTGGAATTTGGGTAAGAGGTTGATGTACTGGGGCTTAATCTCAAAGTTATCCCCGTTGGCTAGTGGAATGGATAAGCAGGTCGAGAGAGGACCTCGCAAAGGGTAGCACCTCTCTTGGAGAGAGATGCGGGGAGGATTCTGCGCACCAACGGACGGCGGCAGAGTAGCGGTAAAGAGGTTCGATGGAGACGGATCCATCGGTGTGGGTGTGATGGTGGGTAAAAGAGAGGTAAATGGAGAAATATCGACTTCGGAGTCGATCGAGGGGACGCGGACAAGTCGGGCACTAGAATCCCGTGTCCAGCCTATCTTGCACTAAATGGGGTTAGTACAAGTGGCAGCGTGAATTATAATTAGGGGCATGAAATAAATGCGGTGTTTGTTTTAAAAAATGATACGGATTTTGAAAAGATGGTGCGATCACAACAAATGCAACAAGCAACCCTAGAATTTATGGTCACCTAAGTCCAATCTCTAGACCGCTCCTAACTTCCAAAAGACAAGTCGCAGGATAAAATCCTCCACTGCCTCTTTGTTTCTGCTGTGGCCAGGTAAGTGCCAGGTAAGTGGGTTCTCCACTACGTAAATAGTGGGCCTAATTAAGTAGCCACTAGCCTTCGACACACTTGCCTTAGACACCACAAAAAGAAACGCGGATAAGCAATGAATTACCCACGGCCTTCTTCTGTCCTAAGTGAGCGCGACGGTCCTTAGAGTCATCTCTAGATATTTTTTAGTTAATGTGGGTCAATGCAGATGCAAGTTTTGTGATTTTTGGGGCCCAGGAAGGGTAATGAACTCCCTACCTAATCTAGATTTGGCTGTACCCCTTAATGTCCGTATTAATTATGCAAACAACCATAAAATCAAAAACAAGCACAATTTATTTTGCTTTTTGCGGTGCTGCGATTTTTGCAAAGAAGCCTGCAACAAATTGTTAATTGGAGCAGATTTTAGGAAGGAGATAAGAAAGTTAGAGGTTACTAGATAAAAATTGTACAGAGATCCCCTAGAGCCGCCGCGATTCCGCCGCTGTTAGCCCCTAATGCCGCGGTTCCGCCGCACCTTGAGCTCCTCTCTGCACTGAAAATTTTGGTATTGCTCCTGTTCAGCTCCTGAGCTCTCTGGAATTCTCTAAATAATTTTCCAATTTCACAGCAAGCTTTAGATCTCCTTGCAATTAACCACAACGACTCGTTTAGTATTTTGCGCGAGTTTTGATCTAAAAAATATTGATGGAATAAACTTTTCAACTCAAATTTCAAAAAATAAACAAATAGCACACGATCCCCGGCAACGGCGCCATTTGATTTATGAATTTTGGTGTGTATTATGAAAATATGTAAAGAAATCACAACCAAAAATATTTTGACCGCAATCAATAACGGTGTCGGATGTAGCGCGTTAGTAAGTGCGGATCGTCCACAGGGAAAGTGTAATTGTTTGTCTTTCGAATTAGATGAGTCGAAATTTTAAGGAAAAGAAAAGAAAACAATTCATGATTTAAAATTGCATTTCAAGAAAGAGAAAAATCTAGATCTAAGAAAGTATTAAAATCAAGAAGTGGTAATTTGGGATGATTTCCAATCCAAATATCAAGAATCGAAATGAGGCTCGTAGGAATCGATCGGATCTATAGATGTGATGAGATCTAATGATTTCATATTCTTATCCTTTAACAAATTGATACTAGATCGATGATGATTCATCGAGATTAAGGATCTTGCGAAGAAGCTAGGGTTTTCTCGTCTTATCCTTTATCCTTTCGATAAATCTCATTCAATTTCTAGCTTCTAGTTAATCAAATGATCAATTGTTGTTCCCTAGTTTCAAGTGAACACAATCAAGAAAGGATCATCTCGAAACTAGGTCATTAATCATTTGATTCACTAGAATTTACAATCATTATAGGATTTAAGAATTGTAAAAAGATCTAAATCATCATCATTCTATTGATCATCTCGACTCCTTTACGAGCAGAGTTTTACTCAAACATCACAACAAGAACCACAATCACAAATTGAGATCTAATCATGATGCAAGAATTAAAAGAAAGCAAGATTAAAGAATTTCACCTTTTATTTATATCAACAATTCCATTACAATCACTCAAGAACTACAAGAGGAGGAACTCGATCGTCGATTTGGCTTCGCTTGTCTCCTTGAGTCGCGGATCGGCTTGGATCACTTGCTCGATTGAAGATCGGCTCGGCTCCTAAAAGGTTGAAGGTTTCTTGCTTGATTTGGTACTCGGGATCTTGAATTTGGAATTGGATTTAGAATTTGGGGCTACAAGTGTAAGTGCACGGCGGCGCCCCGGCCGTCAATCCGACGGCCAAACGCGGAAACGGTGATAAACATAAATTTTTGCGGACTTGGCAAAACGGCACCACCGCGCACTAAAACCGGATCGTGCCATTAAACTAAATCTAGCTAACTACAAAGAGAAGGGAAGAGATGTATACCGACGATCCAAGTCCTCCGGTCTTCATCTCCACTCCGATCTCCTCGCGGGATCTCCGTCCGTCTCCTCCTCGTCGGAAAGGGCACCACGAAGCCGGGTACTTTTACGGGCTCCCACCTCAATACCGAGGCAACTCGGGCGCGAAGCTGGCGAATCGACGCGTCCAAGATTTGCTGTAGGAATATAGTGTAGAGTGTATGTCTCACTTTGGGGTTGGTTGCCATTTGTGGATGATGGAGGAAACAAGGATAAGAAAAATGGTGCTTGCATTTTTCTTGGCATGGAATGAGATCAAGAATGAAAACCTCTCTCAAAGATGAAGCTCTCTCTTCTTCTCTTTTCTTCTTCTCTCTTTCTTTCTTCCATTTTTCATCAAGTGATAAGAATAAGGTGGAGGAATGAATATGAAGCATAACCATAGAAGGAAGGTGAGTGTAGGAAAAGTAGAAAGGTGACTATATCCTAAACATCATCATAACAATCTTTCTTATGAACCTCAAATCCTTTCTAATCTCATAATTACATGAAAAGCAAAGATGCTTATCATATCACACCTTATGCAATAAAACCCTCCACAATGTGTTATTTGCAAACTTGCAAATAACACCCTCCATCAGAAAAGTCCGGCCGGGAAAGAACAAAGGAAAACCGGCCGGAACGGAATGCAAACTGGCAACTCCAGAAAACCGGTCCCGTAATAAATTACAGGAAAACCCCGATACTGTGCATACACACCCGCATTTGTATTTCGACCGAAATACAAATGCAAAGAGACAAAATCTACACTGTACTAGACTAGGACCGGCTTAAACCAAAGCCGGCTAGTAATATCTGTTCGATCCTGATCCATGCAATACCGCACGTATCTGATCGAACCCTGCCATATAACCATACGGCCACTAGTACAAACTGTCCGATCCTGATCCGTGCAATACCGCACGTATCTGATCGGACCCTGCCATATCTCCATACGGCCTCTACAGCGTTTCGCCCGAAAGCTTGAGTAACTGAAAGTGTGGTGGACTCTAAAGACTCGTCAATACAATGGCTGTGGATTTAACCACTAGCACGTCAGAGGTATAAGCCAATACGTGACGGGCCACCAGCTATTGACTAAAAGGGACGTCGATGAGCGAACTCATCCTGACACCCTACTGAGCCTGTCAGTGACAATATCCGTGCAGTCCGGTCCGTTCGTCTATGAGTATCGCATGGCGGGCCTAGGGGGTTGGTAAAAGTCAGACCCCCAAAAGCGGTACAAGTCGTGTCGGAGTGTAGCCCAGAACACCCTGAGATACTACTGGAATACCTACCAGTAAATCTCCTTGCCTTGGCCAAGGACTTTGTGTAATGGCTCTCCTAGACACAGCACGACCTCACCCCCAATACCGGGAGAGACGAACCCCTGAAGATGCGCTCACTGCCTCCATGTGGCTCGGGACTGTACCCAACTAAAACCTGTTTGCACGACTCCTTTGAGCCGTGGTAGGGTAGTAATCAAAGTACAGTGGGAACTCACACGAGACAAATGACGATCCCCAGGTCGATGAACTAACCTGCACACATGTCACCTGGGAACTGCCATCTGACATCTGGTATATGACCAACTAGCATGTTCCCGGCGAGTCCTGTCCGGTGTACTCATAACCCAATGAGCACCTGTATACATCTTAGGTGATCCAACTGACACCAGTGGCTTGTGAGACCGGCCACCGCCCCTCGTCGGGGTCTCGACTGTATACACTAGTCTACTAATGGAGTATCGATGCCCGGTCTCGAAACTCCCACGACTAGGGACCTTTTAAGGATATGCTTGTAGACCCCCAGCTCCCACTTATATGATCGCCCTCATACTGCTGGTGGTCAAGCAAGAATCCTAGGGGCTCTATCAACGTGTAATAGCGACGTGTCAGGTCACCTGAAACAGTACACGATGATAAAGGTAAACCAGATAGCATACTATCATCTCGAGTAAGACTGTCCTACCGGGATAGGTCCTCCCTCAATCATTACAATCACGTACCTGTGACCTAATAATTGACTCTGAGGGCACTATTTCCAACAATCTCCCACTTGCACTCAAGGCTAATAATTGCGATGTCGCATACTCACAGCCCGTGTGATACCGAACACCCAACTCCTCTACTAGTCAGTCTCACAAAGCCTGTTTGCGAAACTCTTGCGTTCGAGGAATAGCCTCAGTGAGTGGATCCGCCTGTGGTGTCTCTTTCTATGTCTCTCTATATCTCAAGTTCGCGGAGAAAACCATCTCCCGAAATGAGCAATACCTGTCTTAGAATGTCTGGATGTCAGATGGGACCTAGCTCATAAATGAACTCCAAATCCAAACTTCTTAGACTGTATCGTCAACTGAACTTAATCAGTATCCCGTGCCATGCCACCCTCAGTATTGCCTTGGACCACCTGTCCAAAATACTGCCCCTCGTCAGAAGGAAAACTATAACTCTGACAACCTCCTTGTCTTCCATGTCACCTTGGAAGCCTGGAATGATAACCGTCTCCTAAAGGAGGCAGCCGTTATCATATCCCTAGAACATTCACTTATGTTCTAGAACTGCTTCCGACTGTTTCTCCAGGACTGGATCAATGTCAACTTATTGCATCTAGTGCAAGAACAACATCTGGTGTGGTACTTGACATCTCACGATTGACTCAATTGCCTGAGCAAGTGATCTGCCAATCATGCACGTCCCTCTCCCCTTTAGTCTATAAGACACCTTTAGAGAGGGTGACTCCATTACCTGCAGGTACACTACCATGCCAGGAGTCGTCCATCCTAAATACTCTTAGAATGCTGTCAAGTACCCTGATTGGGAAACCACCCAAATCTAGATCTAAAACCATAGATCCAGTAACCAGTATGTCAGATATAAAATCCATTTCCTTTGTGGAGAAACCACTGTGTGACGACCAAAGTATAACTGATTGTAGTGTAGGAGTTTCTTTTCCTATTCTGTGTATGTCATCCAGATACCATGACATCACACCCTACTACCTTCTCAACAGATCCATCCCCTATTCTGATGAAGTCAAACCCATGACTGTCACGTCAGAAATAGATGATCTATCTCCGCTACATCTGCTTTAGTCTATAAATAGACATAAGCTACCTGTCCACCAATGCTTCCGCTGCTCCCACTGACTACGACAACCCTCTGGCAGAGTCATATAGACGTACACTTCTAAAACTAGTTTAGAACGACGATATACTCATCCTCCCGCCTGGTCTCGCAGCCTGGAACAACAGCAATGGTAATTGTGGGTAAACAAGAACTTCCCTGTCACCGTCCTTGAGGCTACCGTAGTACCTCTCGGGTGCCTGAAGTTACCCACCTTATCTGCGGAGTGGCCAATGGAATGTCAATCCAGATTGAATCTTTAGGTTCCTTATCAAATCTTCAGTAATCGTTTGTGGTTCTGGAATCACTTCCAGTTCTACCATACTCCCACTACTGTTTTCTGAAAAATCCATTTTTAATAAAACTGTGGCGAGTCTAGAACAATATTGCTATTGTTCATCCAGATGGTAGAAAGTCAACCCGCGTCATAGCCTGGGTCAACCCACAAACAGCCATTACAGAAACGTGCCTTGAGTTGTCCAGTGTCTGGTTTTAAGCATAAACCAGACAACTCCCCGTACCTTAACAATGTTAAGATATGAACTGTACTATATCCAATATAGAAACAGAGGCACTGATTTAATTTAACCAGATTCAAATCATGCAGCTGTCTCCAGTGCATGTAAACTAAATGGAAGGAGGCCAATCAGCGTTACTCAACTTAGGAATGCTTCCAATTATGAGTAACCTGAAAGAGAAGCAGTTTCTCTTTATCATTACTATCAACTGAATACCATACACAAGTATCTACATCCTCGATCAATTTGAAGAATCCCGATACTTGCTACACCTGGTTCTCTACTCTATTCAAATACCTATAACTTCTCAAAATTCGGACCCTGTGTTTCAACGAAACACCTGTCTAAAAACCAGAGAAGTCATAAGTAAACCGAATATAGTATGAGGACCAACCCCTCTGTCCTGATGGACCCTGGACAACATACAATACCCTGTATGAGTCCCCTGAGTCTGATAACTCATTCACTGTGTGTCGTAGGTTGAAAACTGTACTTATGGTTAAGAAGAATTACACCGCTGTTTAATGCTCCTTACCTAACCATCCACTGATATAGGTAAATGTCATCGACATAATATCAAAAGGTATATCTCACTCTATGAAAATAGACGTACAGATATATCAATTTGAAATTGGTGCACAACAGCGGATATTCAAAACCAAATATTTGCCGACCGGCAAACAGCCCAGATGATCTCCTCAAATATCACCGATTACAACGAATCCCGATATAATGAGGATGATCACCCAATTCCCAATAACCTACTCCCACTCATCATCTGTAAAACCATACAGATGTGAGAATCAAACCTGGTAAATACATACCCTGGAGCAAGTGTCTAATCGGGAAATCAGTTTTCCATTAACAGTACACAGTTGAACTGAAACATTGAAATGTTTCGATGGGGTATCCTGGTATTCCTAGTAATGCCTCTTCCATCATCCAGATTCACAACTATAACCGTATAATTCTTTGCCACCTCTCCATATCCCTTCATATGTCTTTAGTCTTTACCTTCTGTACACCCCTTTAGGCCAATTGGTTTTCTTCCTTCCCTACCGTTCGGCACCAGCCTATGGTTTGGAAGAAGACTATCCAAAAAGCATAAAGGGTGTACTGTCCTAATCCTAGGAGCACTCACAACGCGAGAGAAGGTGAAGATAAAAGACATCTGAATGTACTTTATTCCTATTTCTCCTGAACCAGGATCCATCCCCGAACTGGAACCAGTTCCTTTCGAGTTCGTATATAACCATACGATGGATTATCCAATAAAATGGGATCTTCGCAGTGATACGGAGTGTCCTGGAGAAATACAAAGGTGATGTGGGAGTGGTAACGAAATATTTGGTTTGGTCGTGAATATCTGTTGCAATTTACTTTGCCCTCTTACTGATCCCTTGTTTTGTCTGAACTTAATACCTTCTGCACACCGTCGATATGCTAATTGGTTTTCTTCATCCCCTACCGGTCGGCACCAGCCTAAGGTTTGGAAGAAGACTATCCAATTTGCGTAATAGGTGTACTATCTCCTAAACCAAGGAGTACTCACAACTTGAGAGAAGGTAAAAGGAAAAGACAACTGAATAATCCTATCCGTTTTCTCCAGAACCGGAAACCATCCTCGAATTCCTTCGAGTTCGTATCTAACCATATGATGGTTTTGTCCAATGGAAGTGGACGTTCGCAGTAATATGGGGTGTCCTGGAGAAAAGGGTAAAAGTAGGAGTGGCAATGAGGTCTGCAACTCTGACAATCCAAAAGCCAGTGTTAAGTAGGTTCGGTCAACTTGGTCACTGAGTCATAGTCTTAGGGTCGGGTCAATGGTCGCTGCCAGAGAGAGAGAGAAAAGAAACACTCAGCGTGCACTCTAACCTAGATCAGAATGGTTATCACTTTTTCTAATCAGGAAACCTCCCACTGTACCTCAAATTCTCCTCCAAACCTAAAAGAAGAATTAGTCGGGGTCACCCGAGGAGTATACTAACTCATCAGTGGGAATCGGGATCCAACTCTCATCGCATGACAACGTGACGGAATCCGCTCACGGTATCACACTCCAGAAGGTATGCGCATATCTGGCAAGTTTCAGTACTTTTGAAACTCCCGATGTGATTTCTGCCCCATGCTCTTATGACCTTGGCGTGAGGTCAAAATATCATAAGTCACATGTCAAGTTCTACCCGTCATTATCCAGGTTAATTTGAATCCACCCGTACATACCCTTGACGTAGGCCAAAATAGTAGTACGACTGTCCCAAACCAACGCATCTATCTATGCAACAGATAAATACCCGGCAGCTACCAATCACTATGCCTTGGCGTGAGGTCAAAATACATAGCTTGAATACTACCGAATATTTAGCTGAAATGACGGAGGGCTACGAATGGTTTCTGGCGAAAACCTTTAACGTAAAGAACTTGATATCGTTGAAGGAACGGATAGCTTTTTAGAAAATATAGTGACGAAAACCTTTACTAAAGAGGTCACTCCCGGTGAAGGGATCTCGGCTCTTTCCCCGTAGAATGGGGTGCAGGATATTCCAAATGAATACCGCGATGCAAAGCAAAAGTAATCGGCTATAGTGAAGTTAATGCCCTGACGCAAACTTCTGTCCAAGGGGTCACTCCCGGTGAAGGGATCTCGGCCCTTGCCTCGTCGACTGAGGAGCAGGATATTCCAAATGAATATCTCGATGCAAAACAAAAGTGAACGTCCTTGCAATAACAGCTTTTTGAAAAGTGTTCCAACAACATCAGATTAGGTTTGTTTAACTTGCATTGATCCGAATCAACGCAGTCCCATCAATAAATCACACCACAAAGAACGAAAATATACTGACGTACGTATATGCCATCCGCATTCGCCACTGGGTCCCGTCATCACCCGTTAGGTTAGCTAACTAACGGCAGAGCGGGGACTGGACTAGCGCGGATGAAAAACATATACAACATCTACTAATATATATACCAATATATTATATTTCGCTCAAGGCGTGAAAAGAAATGCAACATCACAGAAATGTACAGCATCACAGAACAATACAGATATCTGGGATCCCCGGGTTTCACAGAGCCACTACTGAAACCCGGCGTTCCCCTGGTCGTGTGGATAGCCTGTGCAATGATATCCTATACCCCCTACGAGTGCGGCGAATAGCCAGCCAATCCTGGAGTGAAGCCCCCTCCGTCTCAATGCCATGAGATGCGGGCTTGTTGCCCTCCAGAACCCGGCTATCCGTGCACCCCTCCGCGGGATAATCCTAGTACAGAAAGAAAAATATACATACAACGGGTACATCGACCGCAACCAGGTCGTGCCCCAAAAGAATAATACAAACAGGCAGTGACGGCAGTCCACATGTCGGACGCTCGCCCCGCAATATCAAATGTACATAATACAACAAAACTGTACTAGCATTGCATCCAGGCTATCCCCCACGACCGATCCGCAACATCACAGCAAATACATAGAACATCAACGTGAAAGTCACGTTCGCAAATCCGTCTAACCGGGCTATAGCAGTTAGACCGGATTTACCGATCGAGTGACATTCACGGTCGCAGATATAATGTAAATACTGTGAAAAATGTGTTTTAAAAATTTTCCGATTGATCAAACATTAACAAGTGGGCCCCCAAACAAAACTGTAGCAACCACAGAAAACCTGGGCCCAATTTTAATATTCCAAAAACCACACTTATCACTCAGAAACACACTGGAAAAATTTGGGGTGGTGAACAGTAAAATCCGCGGCGGAAGCGCGGCCAAAGCAGGGATTTGGCCGCCCTTCCGCGGCGGTATGGGGAGATCGAGGTACCAAATTTTTACAGTGTGCTTAGTTTTCCCTGCACATCATTCTGAGACCACCTGAAAAATTTTTGGACTCAAAAAAAATTCGACAGAAACTGATGTGCAAAGAAATACGGGTTTTCGAGATTTTGTTCGATCGGAAACGTAAAACACATTACACAAAAGCTAGACGAAGTTAATGGCGAGGCTCTGATACCACTGTAAGTGCACGGCGGCGCCCCGGCCGTCAATCCGACGGCCAAACGCGGAAACGGTGATAAACATAAATTTTTGCGGACTTGGCAAAACGGCACCACCGCGCACTAAAACCGGATCGTGCCATTAAACTAAATCTAGCTAACTACAAAGAGAAGGGAAGAGATGTATACCGACGATCCAAGTCCTCCGGTCTTCATCTCCACTCCGATCTCCTCGCGGGATCTCCGTCCGTCTCCTCCTCGTCGGAAAGGGCACCACGAAGCCGGGTACTTTTACGGGCTCCCACCTCAATACCGAGGCAACTCGGGCGCGAAGCTGGCGAATCGACGCGTCCAAGATTTGCTGTAGGAATATAGTGTAGAGTGTATGTCTCACTTTGGGGTTGGTTGCCATTTGTGGATGATGGAGGAAACAAGGATAAGAAAAATGGTGCTTGCATTTTTCTTGGCATGGAATGAGATCAAGAATGAAAACCTCTCTCAAAGATGAAGCTCTCTCTTCTTCTCTTTTCTTCTTCTCTCTTTCTTTCTTCCATTTTTCATCAAGTGATAAGAATAAGGTGGAGGAATGAATATGAAGCATAACCATAGAAGGAAGGTGAGTGTAGGAAAAGTAGAAAGGTGACTATATCCTAAACATCATCATAACAATCTTTCTTATGAACCTCAAATCCTTTCTAATCTCATAATTACATGAAAAGCAAAGATGCTTATCATATCACACCTTATGCAATAAAACCCTCCACAATGTGTTATTTGCAAACTTGCAAATAACACCCTCCATCAGAAAAGTCCGGCCGGGAAAGAACAAAGGAAAACCGGCCGGAACGGAATGCAAACTGGCAACTCCAGAAAACCGGTCCCGTAATAAATTACAGGAAAACCCCGATACTGTGCATACACACCCGCATTTGTATTTCGACCGAAATACAAATGCAAAGAGACAAAATCTACACTGTACTAGACTAGGACCGGCTTAAACCAAAGCCGGCTAGTAATATCTGTTCGATCCTGATCCATGCAATACCGCACGTATCTGATCGAACCCTGCCATATAACCATACGGCCACTAGTACAAACTGTCCGATCCTGATCCGTGCAATACCGCACGTATCTGATCGGACCCTGCCATATCTCCATACGGCCTCTACAGCGTTTCGCCCGAAAGCTTGAGTAACTGAAAGTGTGGTGGACTCTAAAGACTCGTCAATACAATGGCTGTGGATTTAACCACTAGCACGTCAGAGGTATAAGCCAATACGTGACGGGCCACCAGCTATTGACTAAAAGGGACGTCGATGAGCGAACTCATCCTGACACCCTACTGAGCCTGTCAGTGACAATATCCGTGCAGTCCGGTCCGTTCGTCTATGAGTATCGCATGGCGGGCCTAGGGGGTTGGTAAAAGTCAGACCCCCAAAAGCGGTACAAGTCGTGTCGGAGTGTAGCCCAGAACACCCTGAGATACTACTGGAATACCTACCAGTAAATCTCCTTGCCTTGGCCAAGGACTTTGTGTAATGGCTCTCCTAGACACAGCACGACCTCACCCCCAATACCGGGAGAGACGAACCCCTGAAGATGCGCTCACTGCCTCCATGTGGCTCGGGACTGTACCCAACTAAAACCTGTTTGCACGACTCCTTTGAGCCGTGGTAGGGTAGTAATCAAAGTACAGTGGGAACTCACACGAGACAAATGATGATCCCCAGGTCGATGAACTAACCTGCACACATGTCACCTGGGAACTGCCATCTGACATCTGGTATATGACCAACTAGCATGTTCCCGGCGAGTCCTGTCCGGTGTACTCATAACCCAATGAGCACCTGTATACATCTTAGGTGATCCAACTGACACCAGTGGCTTGTGAGACCGGCCACCGCCCCTCGTCGGGGTCTCGACTGTATACACTAGTCTACTAATGGAGTATCGATGCCCGGTCTCGAAACTCCCACGACTAGGGACCTTTTAAGGATATGCTTGTAGACCCCCAGCTCCCACTTATATGATCGCCCTCATACTGCTGGTGGTCAAGCAAGAATCCTAGGGGCTCTATCAACGTGTAATAGCGACGTGTCAGGTCACCTGAAACAGTACACGATGATAAAGGTAAACCAGATAGCATACTATCATCTCGAGTAAGACTGTCCTACCGGGATAGGTCCTCCCTCAATCATTACAATCACGTACCTGTGACCTAATAATTGACTCTGAGGGCACTATTTCCAACAACAAGATGTGTCACTCAACTTGTAGATGGGGGGATGAAGAATTGAACTAATGAACTGAACAACCTTCAACCTAGATCTAGGCTCCTTTTTATAGACCTCCAAATTCTAGATCTAGGATTGAAATTTGAATTTTCCCTCCAAAAGTTAGTTAACCCAAAACTTGAATTTCCCTCCAAAAGTTTGTTAAGCCAAAATTCAAGCCAAAATTTGAATTTCCCTCCAAGAGTTTGTTAAGCCAAAATTTGAATTTCCCTCCAAGAGTTTGTTAAGCCAAAATTTGAATTTCCCTCCAAGAGTTTGTTAAGCCGAGCCTTCTAGATGTGCATGTGGAGCTTCTGGGGTCTTCTGGAAGCTTTGGCAGTTATTAATAGGCACATGGGAAAAATTGAGCCGCTGACGTCATCAAACCGCCGCGGTTCCGCGGCATAAGCCAGCTCCCGCCGCGGAACCGCCGCGGTTTGGAAGCCTCTGGGCTTGATCTTTCTGGTGTGGTCTTGGGCTATCATATGGGCCTCTTTCTGATGTGTGCATTTTTATTTGGCCTTCTGTATCACTACCAGATCTTCAGCCTTTGAGTTGACGCATCTTTTATCAGATCTTTTCCCAATTTTGGGCTCTGCTTCTGTGATTTCCTGCATTAGACCCCAGACAAGAGTTGCGCAAAACAAGGATGATGCGATGCCATGAAAAACACACAATTTCCCTAAAAGTGCCGGTTTTAGTATGCAGTACAAGTAATTCAGAATTTTACATGTGTTTTGCAAATATGTGTGATATGAATACCGGATACCTCTACTTGACTGCAAAAGGTAGGGAAATTGCCGTGTTAGAAATGCAGTATTTTCGACTGATCATGTTGTCCTTTGTGTCTACTCTCCGAATCTCAATCTCCCGGCGATCAACGATCTTCCTGATCAGGTGATACCGCTTCAAGATGTGTCTGAATTGCTGATGGGACTGTGGTTCCTTTGCTAATTCCATAGCCCTATTCTTATCGCAATACAAAGATATTGGATCAACAATGGAAGGAACCACCTCAAGTTCAGAAATGAACTTCCTCATCCAGACAACTTCTTTTGCGACATTGTTGGCAGCAATGTATTCAGCATCCATCGTCAAGTCTGCTACGGTGTCTTATTTGGAACTCTTCTAACAAACCGCCCCTCCGTTGAGGGTAAACACATAACCTAAGACAGACTTGTAACGACTCTGAATTTACTGTT
Organism: Agapanthus africanus; assembly: GCA_030015575.1. NCBI lineage: Eukaryota > Viridiplantae > Streptophyta > Magnoliopsida > Asparagales > Amaryllidaceae > Agapanthus > Agapanthus africanus. The sequence goes on from CM057337.1 coordinate 882,849,241, forward strand.
CGGAATTTTCCAGTTTAATCTACAGAAATGAGTTATACAACCTGAGATTGAGTTATAATTTAATTTTGTTAAATAATAGAAAGAAGCCACTTGTAGCTTACTAGTAAAGCCCTTGCACTGCTGTGACGTAGCCCCTGCGTTCGATCCCCATCAGACACATTATTTTTTTGATTTTTTCTTTTTAACTTTTTGGAAGCCCAAAAGTTTACACATGCAATACACATAAAAATGAAAAGTCAGAAAAATCAAACATGTGCAAAATGGTATAAACACTGAGTAGTACACATGGCATCAATCCAGAGACCCAACCCTTTAGATCGGCCGGCAAAAATGCAATATACGCCGGTACCGACGGTCCAACTGTGGCAATTGAGGCCCGGGCTTTGCACACTTGACTCTTTCCCTACCCCTAACTCCCCTGCACTATTTGATTTCCCTGCAATCAAATAGAGACCCTTTATTTCACTATTTATCATCTTTTTAATGCATTTTAATTCACCATTTTAATTCCAAAACTCTAATTCTACGCTATAAATACCACCCCACACTTTGGCTCAATATCATTCTGAAAATTCTAGCCAAAACTCTACAAATTTCTTAAGTACAAGTGGAGTAAAATAAGAGTTAGCAAGTGATCAACTTCTGGCGAGGATCAAAGCAAATTCCGGCGATCCCGCGACGCCATGAAATTCGACTCTCTTTAAAAATTCATTTTAAAACGCATATCGGTAAGTGGAGTTAAAACCGATATCACTTTTTCCAAATCTTATAACTACATTTCCTTTTATCTTTGTTGAACCAAATTCTTATCATTGCCTACTGGGGCACCGTCGGAACCGGCCTTAGGGGCATTTTTGTCGGCCGAGTTGGTAAGTTGAACCAGTGGATTTTGGCCACGTGTACATTTCCCTGTTAACTCCAATGTGCACATGTTTGTTTTCTCTGGCTTTTCATTTTTATGTGTATTGCACGTGTAAACTTTTGGGCTTCCAAAAAGTTTAAAAGAAAAATCAGAAAAATATAATGTGTCTGATGGGGTTCGAACACATGGGCTATGTCACAGCCGTGCAAGACTTTACCAATGAGCTACAAGTTGTTTCTTGCTATTCTTAAACAAAAATTAACTTTTAAATTGTACCCAGGCTTGTAAACTCCTTTCTGTATATTAAATTGAAAATTTTCGTACAGTAAATTCAGAGTCGTTATACACTCCGTATCACTACAAAGATCCATATTGTTTGGATATGCCATCGTATAGTTACATACGAACTCGAAGAAACTTGTTTCTTTTCGAGGATGGATTCTGGTTTTGGAAAAATTGAATAAAATTATTCGTTTGTCTTTTCTTTATCCCTTCTCTCAGGTTGCGAGGGCTCATAATATTAGGAGACTACACCTATTATGCTTATTGTATAGTCTTCTTCCAAACCTTAGGCAGGTGTTGAAAGGTAGGGAAGGAAGAAAACCCATTAGTCTAAGTATGGTGTATAGAAGGTAAGAAGTAAAGACATATAAGGAGTGAGGGTATGGAAAAATTGCGACTACTGTTATGAATCTGGATAGTGGAAGAGGCATTACTAGGAATACCCGGCCACCCCTTCGAAACATTATCATGTTTCAGTCTTACTGTATGTTGTTAATTGAAAACTGCTTTCCCAATTAGATTCTGGCTCCAGGGTATGTACTTACCAGACTTTATTCTCATATCTGTATGGCATTATAGATGCTTAGTGGGAGTAAAATATTGGGAATTGGGTGATTAGATCCTCAATATATCAGAATTGTTTGTAATTGGTAATATTTGAGAAAATCACCTGGGTTTTGCCTAACGGCAAATATTTGGTTTTGAATATCCGTTGTTGTGAAACAATTTCAAACTGATATATCTGTACGTTTATTTTATAAAGTGAGATATAATTTTTGAAATTATGTTTATAACGTTTACCTATATTAGTTCATAGTTAGGTAAGGTGCATTCAACAACGGTGTAATTCTTCTTAACCATAATATAGTTTTCAACCTACGACATACAGAGTTTGAGTTATTAAACTCAGTGTAGTTATACAAAGTATTATATGTTGTCCGATGTCCATTAGGACAAAAGAGTTGGTACTCGTACTATATTCTGTTTACTTATGACTTCTCTGGTTTTAAACAAGCATTTCGCTGAAATAAAAGGTCCAAATTTTGAGAAGTTATTGGTATAAGAATGAAGTAGAGAACCATACGTTGCAAGTATCAGGACTCTTCGTGGGGATCGGAGGTGTAGATACTCATGCTAGGTATTCCGTCATAAGTAATATATTTGAGAACTTACTTCTCTCTCAGGTTACTCATCCGTGAGTATGCTCTATGATGAGTAATGTTACTTGGCCTTCTTCCATTTAGTCAATATGCACTGGAGCTGCATGTATTTTGAATCTGGTTCAAATTAATTTAGTGCCTTTGTTTCTATATTAAATATAGAATAGATTCATATCTTAACACCGTTTAGGTATATAGAATAGTCCGGCTTATACTTAAAACCAGAATCTGGATAAACTCAGGGCACGTTTTGTTAGTTGTATATATGCCCTAGAGGCCATTATTGTACATGATTGTATATTATAATGGATACTTGGACATATTTAGGGAGGAATTTCTTGCTCGATATAATAGTATGCTATCTAGTTACTCTTTATCTTAATATGTAGACTAGTATTGTGATATTGTCTTTTCTTTCACATGTTGATAAATCCCTCAGGATGTGTACTTGACTAGCGGGATTATGATGCAGATCATACTAGTGGGCCAAGGTAGTCCATAAGTTCATCCTTTAATTGTTCCTAGTCGTGGGAGTATCGAGACAGGGCATCGATATTCCAGAGTAGACTAGTGTATACGTTTCTTGACCCTATATGGGGCGGTGGATGATCTCACATCCATTGGTGTTTAACATCAAAGATTGTACACAGGTGCTCATTGGAGAATGGGTACACCGAACAGGACTCGCTGAGAACTCCTAGATAGTATTATACCTAACGTCAGATAGCAGTTCTCTGGTGATACTGGTACAGGTTAGTCTGTAAACCCGAGATCGTCATAGAGTCTTGTATGATTCCCACTGTGCTTTGATTTCCTCCCTACCACGTTCAAAAGAGCGTGCAAACAGTTGGATTTTGGGTACAGTCCTGAGTCACATGGAGGCAATGAGCGATAGGAGGGGTTTCATCTCTCCCGGTATTGGGGGTTGATATTGCGCTATGCTCGATTAGACATAACAGGAAGTCCCTGGCCAGGGCTGATGATGAGATTTACTGGTAAGTGTGATCAGTAGTTTCTCGACCCGTTATGAGCCTCATATCGGCATGACTTATCAAGTTATTGGGGTCTGACGTTTACCACCCCAGACTCGATATGCAATATATCAGACGAAGAGACCAGACTGTACGGTAGTGTTACTTACTGATTCACGGGAGTATGGACAAGCTTGCTTGTTGATCTTCTGATCGCTTAATACCTGGATGGCCGTTACGTCCAGATAGTACCGCTGACGGTTTGGGGGTGATTGAAATGATCATCACCTACTGCTGGCGTATTGACGAGTCTTCAGAGTCCTACACAAAGGTTTCCTGGCTCAAGCAAAACGAAATAGGGCACATATGTGATATGTGCGGGACCGAGATTGATACGTGTATATGATACAATATTCTAATCTCGCGATATAGGTTATATGTGATATAACCGGATTATTGAATCAAGTGTTGATTCAATAATTTGTTGTATGTATATTTAATATACATATAAATGATATTAGTCGGTTGTATGTGATATAACCGGATTATTAAATCAAGTGTTGATTTAATAATTTAATATATAATTATATATTTAATATATTAATATATATTAACTAATATTAGCTCACTTAAGAATTTTTTTTCTCTAAATACATATGTGATATATATTAATGTATTTATTTTTGTATCATGCTAGATGATACATTGGATTTGGGTGTATGAGACTCATACCTAACTTAAGATAATTTGGGTGATTAATTATTAAGGGAAAAATCAAAATTAGGTGGAAATTAGCATGGCTAAAGATACTTGTGGAAGTATGTATAAGCCTTGACTTAAGTCCACTAATTTTGTTTTACTCTAGATATTTATTAACCCAACCATTATTTTTAGCCATGGTTAAGTCTCTACAAGTGATATATGAGATATTTTCACACCATGGTTGAAGATGAGAGCTTCTTCTTCATCTCATTTTTTTCCTCTTGATTTCTAGTGAGGTGAAATAGAAAAAGAGAAAAACAATTCTAAACTGAGCAAAATTCCTACTTCATCAATCTATACCAAACTAGCCATTTAGTATAGGTTGTTTACATCATTAATCCATCAATTAGTGAAGAGGTAGCTTGAGTTAGAGATTCTTCGACGTAGATCATATTCGGCATCGAAGATCCTTGAGCATGCTCGTTCCTTTCGTCTAGTGGAGCCTAAAGAGAGTCCAGGACACCACTACTTGGAGCTAAGGGACTACTACACAGAGCTTTAGAAGTGAAGGATCGGTCTACAAAGGTTGTATTTCTATTTCACTTAGTGTAAAGATTGTTTACATGTTTTACAAAACCCTAATTCTCTAGTTAAATCCAAGGTCCGGGTTTGCTTGGCACTCTAGATTTTTAAAATTGCATACTTGATACCTGCCGAAACCCATCGGAGGTGCTAAGCGAACCCAACACGTTTCAGTAATGGCAGTTTGTAGGTTATCTCAGGCTTTGACGAGGGTTAACATTTTACCATTTGGAGGATCAATAGTTATATTGTTCTTGACTCGCTATCTTTTTAGTAAAATGAATTCTTTTCAGAAAACACAAATAGGAGTATGGTAGGATTGGAAATGATTCCAGAACCACAAACGATTACTGAAAATTTAGTAGAACCTAAAGATTCAATTAGGTTCAACAATCCATTAGCCACTCCGCAGATATGGTTGGTAACCTCAACCACCCGAGAGATACTTCGGTCTCCTCAAAGACGGTGAAAGGAAGGTTTTTGATGACCCAAGCTTGCCACTACTGCTGTCCTAGACTATGAGATCCGGCAGGTGGATGAATATAACATCATTCTAAATCATCTTTAGAAGTGCACGTGTATATAACTCTGCCAGAAGGTTGTTGTAGTCAAGTGGGAGCAGCGGAAGCGTGGTAGGCCAATAGCTTATGTCTATTTATAAACTAAAGGAAGTATAGCGGAGATAGATTGTCTATTTTTTATGTAATAGTCATAGAGTTTGATTTCATCAGAACAATAGATGGACCTGGTAAGAAGAGAGTAGGGAGTGATGTCCTGGTATTTGGATGACGTACTCCTTATAGGAAGTGATATTTCTATACTACGATCGGTTATATTATGGTTGTCACAAGATGTTTCTCCACATAGGATCTGGATAAAATATCAGGGATATGGTTTTAGATCTAGATTTGGGAAGTGTCCCAATTTGGGAACTTTGACACTATTCTAAAGTGTTTTAGAATGGACGGCTCATGGCGTGGTGGTGTACTGTTCATATCAGAATTTTGCATTATTATATTCCCCATTCTTAATTATATTGCAAATAAATAGGTGGTTTTGATCCATGTCTGCTAAATAGTTGCAGGTTACAGGTTCTCGGAACAATACAGTGAAAATGATGAAAAGACGCTATGAAAGTGAGACTACGACCAACAAATAGAAGAATTTTTATGATGCCGCCTACAGTTTAAGGAACAAATGAAGATCAATGAACAGTTCGATTTCACAAAGCACGAAGGCATCACAAGATTCAAGACTTCAACACGAAGTGAACGGTAAAAGTCCACAACATTCTGCACTATGGAAATCTGGAAGAAACTAGAAGACATTCTGAGAAACCAAGTGAAGAAACCAGAATTAAAATGCAACATGAAGTATACCTGAGAAAATGAGCCAGAGAACATTCAAGATGGCCGCGAAACCACGGCCAAACCAGACTTATGGCAGCGGATCCGCGGCTGTGCATCGCACATATCGGTGCGTATCGGTGGAGTCGGTGCATTGACCCGGTTTTCTTAGGGTAGTTTTGTAATTCTAGATATGGATCAGATGTAAACCCTAGGCTTTCTATTATCTATAAATAGGAAGCCTATAGCTCTTTTTGGAGCAGGCCTCTTTTAATTCCTAGTTTAAATTTTTCATTCCTTGTAATCGTTCAAAGAGTGCATCAATAAAAAGTAAGTTTTTATTTTGAATTTCTTACCTGCAATTTTATTTCTCTGCAATTTTTATCTGCCGTAATTATTTTCCGCAAGTTAATTAGGTTATTAAAAGAAAAATAAAAAAATGAATCCCTTTGTTAATTCCCTAATGAGTGAGTAGTTCCTCACTTGTTAGGGTTAGGATTGGGTCGGTTTGAGAGATGAAATCTCTCACTCTTTTCTCGCCCGCATAATTTTTATAATGTGGCTCTATGTAAAACAACCACCCGTCGCTCACTACGGCACCCTATCCTACGAGATAGCGGTGATTCCCTAGTTAGACCGGTCGTGGTTGATTTAGATAGAGATTAGGGTTAAGAATTAAGAAAGGACGGGCAAGGGCCAAAAGGAAGAAACTTAGTTTCTTCCTGATCGCGCTAATCCCCTTTGTTAATTATTACCTTAACACCTAAGATCTTAATTAGGGCAAAGAAAACGGTAAGAAAATTAACTTTCCAAACTAAACCTAATCTTAAGCCTAGCAAGATTTTAATCCAAATCAAATTCAATTCAGTTTTTATAAAAATCAAAACCTACCACAAATAGGAATTGACTCATTAGAACATTAAGAAAAGACACGTTTTCCCAGTGGACCGACCCGTACTCAACCGACTAGCTACCAAGCAACACCGTCTTGATTGCGGTATATTCTTAATTTTGATTTTAAAACGCGCACACGCAAAAAACCCAACAATCAAATAGCGCCGTTGCCGGGGATAACGGTAGTTATTTTCTTTTTATAATTTTGGGTTAGTTAAAAATTAAAAAAATCATAAAAACTGGAAAAAATTATTATCTTGTTAGCTTTTAAAGGGTTTTCGTGCGAATTGTGCAGGATCAGAAAGACGAACAGATTCAGATCTGGAAAAATCCAGTGAAGAAAATAGCATACAGCAGATCTGAACAAACAGAGGAGAACCATAGCAGCGCACAGCAGAATTTTGGAGAGCCAAACCTTCTAAGACGCCGTGGAACTGCGGCTAAGTGAAGCTTTTGACCGCGGAAGCGCGGTCAAAACGTGACGTCGGCCCTCTGAATCTCTCTGTAAGCATTATTTTCCTCTCTTCTGCCCTCTGAAATCCTCTGAAAAATTTTCCTACAGAGTTCTTTGTGCAAAACTTCTCCCCTTCTCCAATAACTTGATTTCGTGCAGGATTCTTGCGCCGCAAATAAAAAAAAATGGCAAGTGTTTTAGATTTTTATGTGTTTACTGCTTTGCATTTCTTAAAATGGACTTTTAAGGGGCTATAACACCAATCCAGATTGGGTGGGGAATTCATTGCCCTTCCTAGGACCCCAAAAATCACAAAAAGCATTTTGCATCAACTCTCGAGTTAATTAAAAAATATAAGACTCAGCCAATAAGGATTGTCGTGCTCATTAGGACAAAGGAAAGGTTGTAGGCATCGGTCGTTTATCTAAACCTGACTTTGTGTTGCCTAGGCTAGACAACTGGGAAAGGTGATTTTAAAAGGCCCGTCTCATGGTGATTCGTGAGCGGATCCCTCCTTTCTTTACTTGTGCTTACCTGGCCACAATTGGCGGTGAAGAGACGATTCGAGGATCTCACAACTTGCCCTTTGGAACAGTTAGGAACAGTCTAGCTGACTTTGTTAGGTTAACCTAGCACCTCATGAAGAGATTGGAAGAATCACATGTACCAAAGATTGAATTTTTAGGGTGCTAAGTAAACATACAATGAATCGTTCCTAGAAAATTAGGGTTTCAAAAATTGCACATCATCTCAAGAAAGAAAAGCTAAGGTTTTGAGAGTACAACCTTTGTAGCTCCCTACGCTAGACTCATTGGCTACTTAGGGTTTGGAAAAGCTCCTCTTGAACTCCTCTAGGTCCACGATGATCCACCCGGAGTCCGCTTGATCCAAGCTAGTAACTTCACAAGATCAAGAATGAAAATGGAAGGTAATACTCTAAACAAGTGGGCAAAACTTGTGTAGAATGATGTTGTGGTTCTTTTTCTCACTTCAAAATCCTATTTTGTTAAGTATTTTGCTTACTAGAAAAATCTAGAGAGCAAAGGAAGAAGGAGGAAACAGATGATGGCTTTTTAAGAAGAAGATAAAAGATTAACTCTCAAAGAAAATGAAAATATATGTATATATATATTTATCACTTCTCATCTCAAACCATGGTTAAATCATATGGATATTATTTCACTTGAGTTAAAACATAAAAGAAAAGATTAACTCATGCTTAGAAGGTTGGTGAGCATGGTTAGGTCAAGAAGAGTGTAGAACTCATTCATGAATTATCCTTTTCTTTTTCCTTTGTTTTTAAAACAAATGAAATAATAACACACACACACACACACACACACACACACATATATATATATATATATAAAATCATGGTGTGAGTCTTATATTGCCACCATCTTCTATGTATATGCAACCATGAAGAATGATGTATGTATGTATTTGTGCATGCACATCCATATGTGCATGAAACATAAAAGAATGCATACATGCATGCATACATCAAAAAATACAAGGATTTCTAGTGAGAAAATAATGGTTAAATGATAAATCGATACTTGATTTATCAATCCGGCCATATCACATACGACCCAACCAAAAGCTAGCCGCCCGATCAATATACGGTATCTCATACGCGCATTTTAACCGGGTCCATGCGCATATCGCATACGCGCACCACAACGTTTCGCCTGGACTAGGTAACTCCTCTGTGGGACTCTAAGACTCGTCAATACGCCGGCAGTGGGTGATGATCATATCAAGCACCCCCAAGCCGCAAGCGGTCAGCTAAACGTAACGGCCACCCGGGTATTGAGCGATCAGAAGAGAACAAGCGAACCTGCTACAACTTCCGTCGAGTCAACCGGCAACACTTCCCATACAGTCCGGTCTCCTCGTCTGATATGTCGCATATCAAGTCTAGGGGTGGTAAACGTCAGACCCCAATAACTAATAAGTCGTACCGATGTGAGGCTCATAACGGGTCGAGAAACTACTGGTAACACTTACCAGCAAATCTCTGAATCTTCCCTAGCCAGGGACTTCCCTGTTACGGCCAATCGAGCACAGCGCAACATCAACCCCCAATACCAGGAGAGACGAAACCCCTCCTATCGCTCATTGTCTCCATGTGACTCCGGACTGTACCCAAAAACCACCGTTTTGCACGCCCTCATGGACGTGGTAAGGTGGAACTCAAAGCACAGTGGGAATCACATAAGACTCTATGACGATATCGGGTCTACAGACTAACTTGCACTGGTGTCACCTGAGAACTGCCATCTGACGTGAGGTATAATACCATCTGAGAGTTCTCGGCGAGTCCGTCTAGTGTACCCAGTCTCCACTGAGCACCCGTATACCATCTCTGATGTCAAACACCAATGGATATGGGATCATCCATCGCCCATCTCATGGGTCGAGAAGCGTATACGCTAGTCTACACCGGTATATCGATGCCCCATCTCGATACACCATTTCTTATGCTAGAACTTACTGCTCTTATATCGATGCCCCGTCTCGATACACCCACGACTAAGGACCTTGAAGGATGTACTTATGGGCTACCATGTCCCCACTAGTATGATCCGCATCATAGTCCAGGTAGTCAAGTACACATCCTAAGGGCTTTACCAACATGTAACCATAGGACAGTATAAAGATACAAGTATACATGTTAAGATAAAGAGCAACCGGATAGCATACTATCATATGGAGCAAGAAAGTCATCTCTATATATGTCCAAGCATCCAATATAATATACATCATCTATACAATACTGGCCTCTAGGGCATACATACAACTAACAATCTCCCACTTGCACTAGGGCCAGCTGCTGTAGTATCGCATACCGAGCATCCCGAAGAGTCTCTCAAACTGTATCTGGGGAATGGCCTTCACGAGTGGATCCGCTGTGTTGTTCTTCGTGTCAACCCTCCTGATCTCGATCTCCCGGCGATCAACTATCTCCCGGATTAGGTGATACCGCCTCAGAATATGCCTGGATCGCTGATGGGACCTGGGTTCCTTGGCCAAAGCCACCGCTCCATTATTATCGCAATACAAAGGTATTGGACTCTCAATGTATGGAACCACTCCAAGTTCAGTAATGAACTTCTTGATCCAGGCAGCCTCTTTGGCAGCATCGTTGGCAGCGATGTATTCAGCCTCCATCGTCAAGTCTGCCACGGTTTCCTGCTTGGAACTCTTCCAGCTAACCGCCCCTCCGTAAAGGGTAAAGACAAATCCCGACTATGACTTAGAGTCGTCCTTATCACTCTGGAAGCTCGAATCGGTAAAGGACTCCACTTGGAGTTCTCCGTTACCATACACCAAGAGCATCTCCTTAGTCCTTCGTAAGTACTTGAGAATGCTCTTCACAGCTGTCCAGTGACTCTCTCCAGGATCAGCTTGATACCTACTCACTACACTTAGTGAGTATGCTACATCGGGTCTGGTATATAGTATCGCATACATGATAGAGCCTACAGCCGAAGCATAGGATATCCCTTGCATGCGAGCTCTCTCCAAATCAGTCTTGGGAGACATCTCTTTGGAGAGAGTGACTCCAGAGATCGTGGGTAAGTTCCCACGCTTGGATTCTTCCATACTAAACCTCTTTAGTATGGTGTCAATGTACCTGGACTGGGACAATCCCAATATCCTTTTAGATCTATCTCTATAGATCCTGATTCCCAATATGCAGGAGGCATCACCTAGATCTTTCATTGAGAATCTTTGTGATAAGAAAAGCTTGACCAATTGCAGCATAGGAATGTCATTTCCTATCAGGAGTATGTCGTCCACGTACAATACGAGGAAGACAACCTTACTCCCTGCTACCTTCTTGTAGATACAAGGTTCATCTACGTTTTTGACGAAATCAAACTCTTTGATAACGACGTCAAAGCAGATGTTCCAACTCCGCGATGCTTGCTTTAATCCATAAATAGATTTAAGCAGCTTGCACACCTTCCCGCTGCTCCCACTATCTACGAAGCCCTCTGACTGAGTCATGTACACGCACTCTTCTAAATCACCGTTTAGAAAGGCGGTCTTAACATCCATTTGCCAGATTTCGTAGTCATGATATGCAGCGATGGCAAGCATGATCCGGATGGATTTAAGTATAGCCACTGGAGAAAAGGTCTCGTCATAGTCCACACCTGGTCTTTGACGAAAACCCTTTGCAACAAGTCTAGCTTTGAAAGTCTCCACTTTCCCATCTACACTAAGTTTTTTCTTGAAGATTCACTTGCTCCCAATGGGTTTTACCCCTTCAGGAGCATCTTCCAAAGTCCATACTTTGTTGGTGTACATGGATTCCATCTCGGACCGCATAGCATCCAGCCATTTAACTGAGTCCCCACTCGTGATGGCCTGCTCGAAGCTAGTTGGGTCATCATCTTCCATGATGCAATCCTCGCTGCCACCATCCATGAGAAAACTGTAGTATCTCTCAGGTTGGCGAGGAACCCTACTAGATCGGCGGAGAGGCTGAGGTTCGTTGGGAACTACCGAATCCTCTGGTTCAACCAAATCTTCTGACGTAGTCTATATTGCTGGAACCTCTTCCAGTTCTACCTCCTTGCCACCAATCTCTTTTTCAAGAAATTCCTTTTCTAAAAAGGTGGCATGTCGAGAAACAAACACCTTTTGTTTCTCGGTGTGGTAGAAGATATACCCGCGCGAATGTTTGGGATATCCAATAAACTTACACAGAGTGGACCTTGCCGCGAGTTTGTCCGGATTCTGCGTTTTTACATATGCCTGACAACTCCATATCTTAACATAATTAATACATGGTCTCTTTCCTTTCCATATCTCATATGGAGTGGTTGGCACGGATTTGGTGGGAACCATATTCAATAAGTCTGCAGCTGTTTCCAGTGCATACCCCCAGAAGGAAATAGGTAACTCAGCTGTGCTCATTATAGAGCGCACCATATCTAATAGGGTGGGTTCCTCCGTTCTGATACACCGTTGTGCTGTGGTGTATATGGAGGAGTCAGCTGAGAGAGAATCCCATTCTCTTTTAGGAAGTCCAGGAATTCAATGCTCAAGTATTCACCTCCTCGATCAGATCGAAGGATTTTAATACTTTTTCCGGTTTGGTTCTCGACTTCTTGTTTATATTCTCTAAATTTCTCAAAAGCTTCTGATTTGTGTTTCATCAGGAACACATATCCAAATCTAGAGAGATCGTCAGTGAATGTAATGAAGTACGCAGAACCATTCCTGGCATGTATAGACATTGGACCGCATACATCATTATGCACCAGTCCCAAGAGTTCCGTAACTCTTTCTCCGTGTCCCGTAAACGGAGTTTTGGTCATCTTGCCTTTGAGACATGACTGGCAAGTGTCATAAGATGATAATTCAAACGGATTCAAATATCCATCCTTATGCAACTTAGCTAGTCGTGTCGCATTGATGTGACCCAGTCTACAATGCCATAAGAAGGATTCGTTCAGTTCTGAACTCTTCCTCTTGTGTGTGTTTGTTATACTTAGAACTGTTGACTGATTTAGAACATAAATGCCATTGCACAACGTGCCTGATCCAACCAACTTTTGTTTACGGAAAATGTTCATAATATTATCCTGTAATACAAAATTATATCCCTCTTTACTCAGTAAAGAAACCGATATAATGTTGTATATCAGGTTCGGCATGTAATAGCATTCGTTCAGAACTAATGTATTACCAGTTGGCAATACAAGGTGATATTCCCCTACGGTTTTAGCTGCAACAATTGCACCATTTCCAACCCTTATGTCTTTATCACCTTCTCCAAGTTCTCTACCTTTTCTAAGCCCATGTAACTGATTACATATATGGGATCCTGACCCGGTATATAATACCCAGGACGTAGGGCAAATGGAGAAACAATTCTCTGTAACGAACACACCCGAAGAAAATGCATCAATATGTATTTTCTTCATTCGGGTGGCATGGGAATCTTGGTATTCCCCTATATCCTGTTCAGTCCTATAACTCTTATAAGAAAGAACGGAACCAACGTTCCCCAGCACAGTATAACATGCGGGTTCAATCAATACATCAATATTATTATCTTGATTAAGGCATGACATGGTCGCTATCTGGAGAGAGAGAAAGAAGAAAACACTTTAGCGTATGCTCTTGCAAGATCAGATTGGTTATTATTTTATCTAATCAGGATGGCTCCCACTGTTTTTATCAAATCTTCCTTCAAATCCTAAAAGGAAAGACTAGCCGGGATTAATTACACCCTACAACTTCGCCGATCTTTCAGCCAGGCCAGTGTCGGTACTTTGAGGGAGGTTCCCCTTGCTTTCGCACGGACCTAATTAAAGTAAACCTCGTTTTCCCAGAAGCGTAATCCCGTTGACATCTTTCTAGACACCTACTTGATCAGTGATTGTTGGAGTTTCTGCGTGTTCAAGTTTAGTTAATTACCGCAATCAAAACGGTTTCGCCTGTTGCTAGCCGGTTGAGTACGGGTCGTTCGCAGGGAGATGGGAATCTTTTTCTATGTGCTTTAACGAGTTAAGTCCAAAAGTCCAGATTTGTTTGTGATTAACTAAGTGTTGAAATGATATATAAAGAGAGCTTGTTAGGGTTAGGATTAGGTTAGTTTGAGTTAGGAGTCGCTCACTTCTTTCGTTGCCACTCTTAATATCGGTGTTACGGTAATCGGCAACAACGGGGATTAGCACGACTAGGAAGGAACTTGCGAGTATAAGCTAGGCTTTCCAACGCATAAGTTCTTCCTTTTGGTGCTTGTCCGTCCGTTCTTGGCTCTTAGCCTTAACCTCCGATTAATTTCAACCACAACCGGTCTCACTACGGAATCACCGCTATCATGTAGGATAGGGTGCCGTAGGGAGCAGATTGTGGTTCAATTAACGGGAGTTCGATTTAAGATGTTAGGCAAGGAAAGAGTGAGAGAGATTTTCTTCTCTCAAACTTCCCTTATCCTACCCTAACAAGTATGTAAACTACTCACCCATTGCAAAAAGAACGAAAAATAAAACAAAGGAGGAAGATAGAAAGAAAGAGATTAGAAGATAACAACTAGCTATTTGCGACCTCACCTTGGCAAGGATCAAATGTAAGCATCATGGTTATTTAAGGATAAAGGAAAAGAGAATAAGAAAGAAACAATAATAAATAACAACAACTAAATTATCAATTGAAGATTACAAGCAATTAACATAACAAGAGCAAGACAAATATAATAACAAAAAGAACTTCTTTATTCATCATTCTTCACTCACAAAAGCTCACTACAAGTTTTTAATGGAGAAGAGATGAGAAGAGGAAGAAGAATAACAAGTATTCTAAAACCTAAAATACAAGATTAAGCACCCTTGGCTTTGGCAAGTTCTGGACTATTTATAGGCAGGGAGATGGAAACCTAGGGCAAAATTCTGCTTCTTCATGAAATGTCCAAAGTACCCCTGAAAACCCAACGACTGCGGCGCCCGTACGGCCGCAGATCCGCGGCCTAGACCCCCTATTGGCCGCGGATCCTCGGCCCTATAGAGGAGTTAGGTCACAAAAAAAAGTGAGTTGCCCTGGTTTGTAGTATCCTTCAATCTGGTATATGTTTTTTCTCATAATTTCTTCACGATTTTTCCAGAATTTCTGTTGATCAAAAGGTGATTTGATGTGGATCTTTTTGTCATGATTTCCTCGAGCTCCGCATAGATTTCTTGGACTTGGTGTTGCCATTGTGCTTTGTGCATGAAGATGACAATCGATTTGCCATTTTGTCTCTCAAACTGGTGTGTGGCAACATACGGATAGAGAGCGGAGACCCGTGTTTTATCTGTGGTTGGCAGGAATCCGGATTTTTTCATGCTTTCCATGAGTTTCATCGTTTAGAGCCGAGAACCTGTATCCTGCAATTGACTAGCAAACACGGCTCAAGAGTACCTACCGATAAGCAATATGATAAAAATTGGGCGGTATAAAAATGCAAAAATCTGATATGAACAAATACCCCCAAACTTATCATTTGCTCGTCCCGAGCAAAGCCAATTTATTCACAAAAAAATTTCTAACCTCACTTTCGCAGGGAACGCGATTACACTGAGCATGTGCAACAAGCCGTTAAACCTCTAGGTGTTCCTAGTAGGAGGAGTGTTGTCTCCTGAGGGTTTTCAGCGGATACTACCCACAAAATCCGGTCAAGCGGGTTTTGCAAAATAACTATGATTCAAACCCTAAGGTTTTGTTTCAGAAAATAATAATTCTATGATCCTAAGTCTAGACTATCGAACCTTTATTTTTCACACCTCGCTTCTTATTTAACTTAAGATTTTATATGTCTTTACGTGCAGTGCAAATAGTGTCGTTAAGTTCCAGAAGGATCGATTAAAGTCATCACACAATAAAAGCCCGGATAAAAATTTTAAAAGGATCACATAAGTTTTATAAAGAGTTAAGCATTTTCCAAGTTTCGTTTTCCAGTAAGGTTTCAACTTCAGAATTTCTATCTTCCTTAACAGGAAGCTAGGTCTTATTTTTCACTCCACCTTTTTCTTGTTTTCATTTCATACACACCTCTGTGAACGTGCAATAGTCTTTATCATAAAATAAAACCTTCATATCTCCGCTAAATTTTTTTTATAAAGGCCTGTCTTTAATCAAGATTATTCTCACACAAAGAACCGTTAGGAATTTTAACTCGGAGAGAACACTTGGTTGACTTTGTTTTCATCTGGACTTTCTAGGTTTCTTAGCAAGCTTTGGGCCAATGCACTTAAACCAATTGGCTTTAGGGCATTAGGTGTAGAAACACCCCAGCGGACTTAATTACTCAAGTTACCTAGGTCCAAAAACAAAAGACAGTTTGGCGTGAAAATCATGATGATTCAATACGAACGGAGACATAACCGGTAGTTCAATTATTTTTTGGATAAAAGACGTGTTTAGTGGGTTCGGTGTGTAATCATTCCAATCAAGTTCCAGATGGGTTATTTTTCAGACCTAGTTCCAATTAAGGCATCAATAACATTCCTTCATATTCACTTCACTTCATAAACTATTCTTGATATTATTTATTTCAGAACAAACCTATTTGATCCTTAGAAAATCATTTATCCATTTAAAAAGTTTATTAGACATAAAAGACTTGTCATCTAATTTCCAAAACTCACGACACGTGTAGTGTGATGTAAAAACGTATATCAGCTCTAGTTAACTTCAAAGGAGAGTTATCTTTCAGGTTTTCAAAATCTAAAAATAAGATTTAGTTATTCTTATCTTATCAAACAAAACCGTCGAAATGTTGAATCAGAGTCCTCCCACTAGCTAACTTGACAAAAAAGTTTTTATGTTTTTAGAAAATTTTCTAATTTTTATGGATTTTATGGAATTTAATATGCAGATGCAAAATATACATATGAATGCGAAGGTAAGAAATGCGTACCGAGCGTACCCCCAAATTTAAACTGGACAGTGTCCTCACTGTCTTTGCATGAAGAGATCATTGAAGGGTCAAAATTGTCGGTTAGATATACACAATTTTTTTTTGTTTTTATTTTTAAAGAAAAGAAAACGAGCAAAAATGGAAAAGAATATCCACAAACATATACAAAATGGTATATACATACCCCCAAACTTATTTGGAACAGTGTCCACTGTTCTTGGCTGGATAACCGAAGTTTGGAGGTAGGCAGAGGAAGACTATGCAGGGTAAACCGGCTCCTGTAAGATCAGGAGCTCCTCTGTTGGTTCGGCGCTATGGTACGGTTTAAGTTGGTGTCCGTTTACTTTGAAAAATGAACCGTCCTTTGGATTCTCCAAATCCACAGCACCATGCGGATACACATTCCGCACAAAATACGGCCCTTTCCAGCAAGATCTGAGCTTCCCTGGATGGAAGTGTAGTCGGGTGTCGTAAAGCAGTACCTGTTGACCAGGTACGAATTTCTTGCGCAAAAGGTGTTTATCATGAAACACCTTCATTCGGTTCTTAACGACAACCGCGTTGTCGTAAGCCTCATCCCTAAGCTCGCTTAATTCGTTCAACTGCAGCTTCTGATGGCTGCCCGCATCTTCGAGAGACAGATTCAGTTCTTTTATCGCCCAAAATGCGCGATGCACTATTTCGACAGGTAGGTGGCAAGCCTTTCCGTACACAAGCCGATAGGGAGACATGCCAAGATCGGTCTTATAAGCGGTTCGAAATGCCCAAAGAGCATCAGTGAGTTTCAGCGACCAATCTTTTCGGTTCTTAGAAACCGTCTTCTCCAGTATCTGCTTGATTTTCCGATTTGAAACTTCGGCCTGCCCACAGGTTTGGGGGTGGTAGGACGTGGATAGCTTATGATTAATGGAATATTTCCGCATCAAGGCCTCGAAAGTCTTATTGCAGAAATGAGTTCCATTGTCGCTAATGATCGCTCGGGGGTGCCCAAAACGGGAGAAAATGTTTTCTTTAAAAAACCTAACGACAACCTTGTTGTCATTAGTCCGGCTGGGCACAGCCTCGACCCACTTAGAGACGTAATCAACAGCGAGAAGGATGTACAAGTTCTCGAAAGAGCTGGGAAACGGCCCCATGAAATCTATCCCCCAAACATCGAAAATCTCCACAACCAAGATTGGTTGGAGCGGTATTTCGTTCCTCCGGGATATCCGGCCCATGTGTTGGCACCGGGAGCAAGTCTTGCAATAGTCATGAGCGTCTTTGAAGAGTTGTGGCCAGTAGAAAAACCACATTGCAAGATCTTCTCAGCTGTCTTTCTGGGGCCAAAATGCCCGCCACATGCTTGATCGTGGCAAAACGAAAGCACACTCTTGAATTCATCGTCAGGGACACACCGAAGAATAATCTGGTCGGGACAGTATTTGAACAGATAGGGTTCGTCCCAGTAAAAGTGTTTTACTTGGGATAAGAATCGAAGTCTGTCCTGACTTGATCATTCAGTCGGTAGTAACCCTGTGGCCAAATAGTTCACAATATCTGCGAACCAAGGTTCGCAAGATACTGTCAAGAGCTGTCCATCCGGGAAAACGTCATTGATCGGGATTTGAAGCGACGGCGAAGAAGGAAGTCGTGAGAGATGGTCGGCGACAACATTTTCACATCCTCTTTTGTCATTGATGACAAGGTCAAACTCTTGAAGCAAGAGGATCCAACGTATTAACCGAGATTTTGCATCTTTCTTCGCAAAAAGATGGCGCAGAGCAGAATGGTTTGTGTAGACAATGACTGGAGAGCCGATGAGGTAGGGCCTGAACTTTTCTAAAGCAAATACAACAGCCAAGAATTCCTTCTCAGTTGTTGTATAATTGAGTTGGGCGTCGTTCAGGGTTCGGCTAGCATAGTAGATTATGTGCGGCATCTTGTTGATGTGTTGTCCAAGGACAACACCAATGGCAAAGTCGGATGCATCGCACATAATCTCAAAGGGGTGCGTCCAGTCAGGAGAAGAGAGAACGGGAGCAGAAGTGAGTGAGCTTTTTAATGACTCGAATGCAGTCACACAGCTCGAGTTGAAGTCGAATGGCGTGTCCTTGGCCAGCAGAAGAGTCAAGGGCCTAGCAATCTTGCTAAAGTCCTTGATGAACCGTCTATAGAAACCGGCATGGCCAAGGAAGGCTCGGATATCTCTGACGCATCGGGGAGGAGGGAGATTGGAAATGACTTCAATCTTTGCTTTATCTACCTCAATGCCTTTTTGCGAGATGATATGTCCTAAGACAATACCTTCGCGCACCATGAAGTGGCACTTCTCCCAGTTCAAAGTGAGATTCTTGTCCTTACATCGGGTAAGGACAGCGTCAAGATGCAGCAAACACTCATCAAAGGAATCGCCAAAGATGGAGAAATCTTCCATGAAGATCTCCAAGAATTTTTCCACCATGTCTGAGAAGATTCCCATCATACACTGCTGGAAGGTAGCGGGTGCATTGCATAACCCAAAGGGCATGCGACGATATGCAAACGTGCCGAAAGGACAAGTGAATGTGGTCTTGTCCTAGTCTTTTTCGGCGATGGGAATTTGATTATAGCCGGAGTAGCCATCAAGAAAGCAGTAGTACTCATGTCCGGACAATCGTTCAAGCATCTGGTCAATGAAAGGTAGCGGAAAGTGGTCTTTCCGCGTTGCGGCGTTGAGTTTTCTGTAATCGATGCATACTCGCAACCCAGTTTGGGTGCGAGTAGGGATTAACTCGTTCGCCTCATTGGTTATGACCGTTATGCCTGACTTCTTGGGGACAACATGAATGGGGCTAACCCACTGGCTATCAGAGATAGGGTAAATGATACCACTATCCAGACATTTTACGATCTCCTTCTTCACAGCCTCCTTCATGACTGGGTTGAGTCGCTTTTGTGGATCTCTGGCTGGTTTGGCATCATCCATCAGATGAATGTGATGTTCAACGATCAGGGGACTAATCCCCTTGATGTCCGCCATGGACCAGCCAAAAGCTTGCCTATTGCTGTGCAAGACCGCAAGAAGGGCTTTCTCTTGCTCTGGAGCTAGAGAAGCCGAGATGATAACCGGGAGGATCTCGTTCTCACCCAAGTAAGCGTACTTAAGGTGAGATGGCAAAGGCTTGAGTTCGAGCGTTGGAGGTGAAACGATGGAAGGCAAGGTTGGTGAAGAGGTTTCGAACTCAAAAGACTCAAGCAAAGGTTCAAAACGAGTGTAAGCGACCAAGTTGGATGGTTCAGGTAACTCATCCAGAAATTTGAAGGATTCAAACTCGGGTGGTGAGTGGCAAAGATCGTTCAAGAAAGTAAAACACTCGTAGTCATTGTCGGGCGTAGAAACAGCAGCAGGTTCGAAGAGGAACACACTAGTGGCGTTAAGGTTATCGTGATCGAACAGAAACTCCTCGAATTCACACTCTTCTGGGGTGATCTCCTGGATCGAGCAAACGTCTAGTATATGAGCATTAGGTTTGGTAGGCTGGTTCCCCAACCTAAAAATGTTGAGTTCAATTGTCATATTACCAAAAGATAGGTTCATCGAACCATTATGACAATTGATCACGGCATTTGAGGTTGCAAGGAATGGGCGACCGAGTATCACCGGAATTTGATTCCGGGGGTTAGCTACAGGCTGTGTGTCTAAAACAATGAAGTCAATAGGGAATATGTAGTCCCCAACCTTGATTAACACATCCTCTAGCTCACCCCTAGGATGGGTGATCGATCGGTCGGCCATTTGGAGAGTGCAGTGTACGGGTTTCAGCTCTCCTACACCTAGTTGCTCATATACTGAGTACGGAAGCAGGTTAACACTGGCACCAAGATCTAATAGTGCGCGGTTGATGTTCTTATCCCTAATGGTAATAGAAATCGTAGGACAGCCAGGGTCCTTCCGTTTTTGCGGTAAAGATTGGGTAAGAGCATCACTCACAGCACTAGCCAAGAAAACTTTCTTGGGTACCTGAGACTTCCTCTTTTTCGTGCACAAGTCCTTTAAGATTTTCGCGTAGGACAGGACTTGTTGGACAGCTTCTAAAAGGGGAATGTTAATGTTAACCTGCTTAAACAATTCCAAAATCTTCTCCATTTGTGGATTTTGTTTATTAGACCTCAACCGGTTTGGAAATGGGATGTTTTTAAAATTGGTTGAGTCTAATGCTTGTGGAGGAGATTGTGGAGTTGGAACGGATCCTAGAACTGGTGTTTTCGTGGAGTGAGAAGGGGGTCCGTTCAGAGCAGAAGAAGAAGAAGAAGGAGAGCCGTTTGAAGAATGGAGAATAGGCTCAGAAGACGAAGAATCAGGAGAAGAAGAAGAAGAAGCAGCGGCTGAGGTGTTATTGTTGATCCGTGTGCCAATGTTGTTTTGCAGCATCCTTCCCGATATCAATGTGGTCACGGCACTCACATTATGGTTCTGTTGTTCAAGAGCAACATGTACATTATGTGGGTTCTGTTGTTCAAGAGCAACATGTACATTATGTGGGTGACCGGAATTTGGGAGTGGCTGGGACGGGAGCTTCCCCTTCTCTCGCTCGCTTAAGGCCGCATTCAGCTGTGCAATCTGGGCCTCGATGGTCTTGATGCTTTGCCCGTGAGCGGCAGTGTGTTGCACTAAGGACTGAATGGAAGATTGGATGTTGGCGGTGGACTAAGTTGATTGTTTAACGAACGCCTCCAGACTTCGTTCGAGCGAGGAAACCTTATCGTTGTTTGACGGAACAAAGTTGTTTGGGGAAAAGAATTGTTCGGTGCAAAGTTGTTCGTCTGATTTTGAAAAGGTTGGGGTTGGAAGGGCTGCTGAAACTGATGTTGAGTTTGTTGTTGCGCTTGTTGTTGCGGAGGAGGGGGCCTCTGGAAATTGTTGCCTTGGAATTGATGCCGATTCTGATTCCAGGCGAAATTAGGGTGGTTCCTCCAACCGGGATTGTACATGGAAGAGTATGGATCATTTCTCGGTCTTTGCTGAAATGCAGCATTAACCTGATCCTGTCATTGAGATGGAGAATTGTAAGGACACTCTTCGGTTAAATGAGAAGGATCGGACCAACAAGCACAAATGGTGCGAAGGGGAAGAACAGGGGCAGGAGCAGGAGATGAAAATTTGCTCTCTATCGCTTCAAATTTTCTCGTTATTGCAGCCATTTCAGCTTTCATCGCAATAGAGACATCGAGTCGGTGAATTCCTACCCTAGACTGACCGGTTGAAGTGGAGGTAGAAGAAGAAGAAGTCGGTCTGGTGCTCTCCCATTGAAGCGTTTGTTCCGCAAGGTCGTCGAAGAATTGCCACGCTTCCTCGTCAGATTTCGATAGGAAGTGGCCCTGACAAATGGTTTCCAACAACTGCTTGGTTGCTGGGTTCAGGCCCTCGTATAAGGTTTGGCAAAGTTGCCATTTCTCTATACCGTGGTGAGGGCACTGAACAAGAAGGTCCTTATACCAGTCAAAGTATTTCCAGAAGGGTTCGGTAGGAAGCTGGGAGAATTGGTTGATTTCGTTACGGATCCTCGCGGTTTTATGATTCGGAAGCGGTGCTATACAGCCATTTTTCAGCAAACTCATGGGCTTGAGAAACGCTTTCACAAACTCGTCCCAACTGGTTATGGAGTAGGAAGCGGTGCTATACAGCCATTTTTCAGCAAGATCGCGCAAAGTGATCGGAATGACCCGTAGCCGTATAGCATCGTCCGACAGCTGGGTGGTTTTCATCATGGCACAAACGTTTTGAAACTTGTTGATGAAGATATAGGCATCTTCAGATTCAAGCCCATGAAATTTCGGAAGCATGTTAATGAAGTGGGGCTTAATTTCAAAATTATCCCCATTGGCCGGTGGAAGGGAAAGACAGGTGGGAAGTGCAGAACGGGTGGGGTAGAAACGATCCTGGAGCGCAATTCACGGTGGCGTTACAACATGCGATGGTGGTGGGTTATTCGTATCCATAGCAGGTGGAATCAATCCCGGAGGAGTTGTAGGGATGTTTGGATTAAATCCTGACATCGCGGAAGAAGAGGTTGGTGATGGTGAAGGTGAGGATGTATGAACAGAATTCCGGTCAACATCGGAGTTGGCCGACAAAGGTAAGGGTGAAAGAGGCGTGGACGGAGTTTCGACGTCTGAATCGATTGCGTAGTCGGTCGCGACTAACGTAACGCGGACTAGACGGGCGCTAGTGTCCCGAGTCCAAGCGGACATACACTAAACTAGTTTAGTGTAGTCAAAGCGGAGAAGGTGAGGGTAAGAAAACGTCAATGGAGAAATACGATGGGTGGTGAGTGAAAAATGGATTTTGGCGACAAAGGGCAATTTTTTATAAGAGTTTTTGATTTTTTTTCTTTTTTTTTTAGAAAGAGCTTTACAGAAATATGTACGGACTTACGGCTTCAAGCAATCACAAACAAGATATGCACAATCATACCTAGATCTAGGGTCACCTAGGTCAGCTAGACAGCTCCTAACTGTTCCAAAAGACTAGAAATAGGACCTCAAACCGCCTCTTCTCCGCCAATTGCGGCCAGGTAAGTGCCAGGTAAGTGGGAGGCTCCCCACTACGTAAGTAGTGGTCCTAATTAAGTAACCACTTACCTTCGACACACTTGCCTAGACACCGCAAAGTCAGGATAGGATAAACGGCCGATGCCTGTAACTAGTCCTCTGTCCTATTGAGCGCGAAGTTCTTAGGGCTGAGTCTAGTATTTTTTAATTAACAATGGTCAATGCATATGCTTTTTGTGATTTCTGGGGTCCTGGGAAGGGTGATGAAATCCCCACCCAATCTGAATTGGTTTCAAGCCCCTTAAAGTCCGTATTAATGAATGCAAAGCAATAATAAATCAACTGCAATCAATTTTTATTTTTTTAGCGCGGCGCAAAGAATCCTGCACAAAAACAATTTATTGGAAGGGGAAGAGAATTTGCGCAAAATATGCTGCAGAAAACACAGTTCAGTGGAGTTCAGAGGAGTGGGGGAGAGGAGAGAGAGAGTTACCCAAAATTTGGGCCACTGAAGCCAACAAATGGCCGCGGTTCCGCGGCCAAACACGTGCTCAGGCCGCGGTTCCGCGGCTATGTGGAGGGATTGGGCTTCCAAAATTTTTGGGTGTGCTGGCCTGGGAATCCTCTGCTTGTCTGGATTTTCTGAATCTTTATTTGCTCACTGTAACTGCTCCAGATTTTTACATTAGACCGTTGGCTCCGTCTTGATCCGTCGCGGTGTAGCCGCGAGATATGGGTCTATCTTCCCACGTCTTTGGAACGGAACTCGACCGTCTTTTTATCTTGCACACTTGCACAAAAACTAATCAAAAATAACAAGATGATTTTTTACAATGTATATTTTTTTTGTTTTGTTTTTTTTTCGGTTAGCTTTATATTCACAAATTAACCCGAAATTACACAAAGAAATAAACTACCGTCTCCCTGGCAACGGCGCCATTTGATTGTTGGAGTTTCTGCATGTTCAAGTTTAGTTAATTACCGCAATCAAAACGGTTTCGCCTGTAGCTAGCCGGTTGAGTACGGGTCGTCCGCAGGGAGATGGGAATCTTTTTCTATGTGCTTTAACGAGTTAAGTCCAAAAGTCCAGATTTGTTTGTGATTAACTAAGTGTTGAAATGATATATAAAGAGAGCTTGTTAGGGTTAGGATTAGGTTAGTTTGAGTTAGCAGTCGCTCACTTCTTTCGTTGCCACTCTTAATATCGGTGTTACGGTAATCGGCAACAACGGGGATTAGCACGACTAGGAAGGAACTTGCGAGTATAAGCTAGGCTTTCCAACGCATAAGTTCTTCTTTTTAGTTCTTGTCCGTCCGTTCTTAGCTCTTAGCCTTAACCTCCGGTTAATTTCAACCACAACCGGTCTCACTACGGAATCACCGCTATCATGTAGGATAGGGTGCCGTAGGGAGCGGATTGTGGTTCAATTAACGGGAGTTCGATTTAAGATGTTGGGCAAGGAAAGAGTGTGAGAGATTTTCTTCTCTCAAACTTCCCTTATCCTACCCTAACAAGTATGGAAACTACTCACCCATTACAAGAAGAACGAAAAATAAAAATAAGGAGGAAGATAGAAAGAAAGAGATTAGAAGATAACAACTAGCTATTTGCGACCTCACCTTGGCAAGGATCAAACGTAAGCATCATGGTTGTTTAAGGATAAAGGAAAAGAGAATAAGAAAGAAACAACAATAAATAACAACAACTAAATTATCAATTGAAGATTCCAAGCAACTAACATAATAAGAGCAAGACAAATTTAATAACAAAAAGAACTTCTTTATTCATCATTCTTCATTCACAAAAACTCACTACAAGTTTTTAATGGAGAAGAGATGAGAAGAGGAAGAAGAACAACAAGTATTCTAAAACCTAAAATACAAGATTAAGCATCCTTGGCTTTGGCAAGTTCTGGACTATTTATAGGCAGGGAGATGGAAACCTAGGGCAAAATTCTGCTTCTTCATAAAATGTCCAAAGTACCCCTGAAAACCCAACGACTGCGGCGCCCGTACGGCCGCGGATCCGCGGCCTAGACCCCCTATTGGCCACGGATCCGCGGCCCTATAGAGGAGTTAGGTCACCAAAAAAAGTGAGTTGCCCTGGTTTGTAGTATCCTTCAATCTGGTATATGATTTTTCTCATAATTTCTTCATGATTTTTCCAGAATTTCTGTTGATCAAAAGGTGATTTGATGTGGATATTTTGTCATGATTTCCTCGAGCTCCGCATAGATTTCTTGGACTTGGTGTTGCCATTGTGCTTTGTGCATGAAGATGACAATCGATTTGCTATTTTGTCTCTCAAACTGGTGTGTGGCAACATACGGATAGAGAGCGGAGACCCGTGTTTTATCTGTGGTTAGCAGGAATCCGGATTTTTTTGTGCTTTTCCATGAGTTTCATCATTTAGAGCCGAGAACCTGTATCCTGCAATTGACTAACAAACACGGCTCAAGGGTACCTACCGATAAGCAATATGATAAAAATTGGGCGGTATAAAAATGCAAAAATCTGATATGAACAATCGGCTAATTGTCCTGTGTAAAACTCTCCCAGGAGTAACAATTACTCGCAGTGGGTATCGGGATCCAACTATCTCATAGAAGGTATGCAATCTCATTGCAAATTTCAACACTTGAATTCCCGATAATATTTTGCCCCTAGCGTCCTATGACCTTGACGCAGGCCAACAAACCATAGTGCGCTAGTCAAGTTCAACCCGTCATTTCTTGATTGAATTAAACCCACCCGTACGACCCTTGACGCAGGCCAAAAAAGTCGCACGACTACCCTAATCCAATCTGCATCATATGCATTAACAGATAAATACTAGTTAGCTACCGCACACTACGCCTTAACGCAGGCCAACAAACGTAGCACGAATACTAAATATGATTTATCTGAAATGACGGAGGGCTACGACAGGTTTTTCTGAAAACCTATTGTGTAATGAGCTTGATATCGTTGTAGAATCAAGTGAAATTTATTAGTTTTGCTAAAGAGGTCACTCCCGGTGAAGGGATCTCGGCTCTTTCCTCATCGAATAAGGTGCAGGACATATCATATATATCACTATGCAAAGCAAAACTCCAAAAGCAGTCAAAAGTCAAACCGAGTGTTGTAGCATCTGGTAGTTTTGCTAAAGAGGTCACTCCCGGTGAAGGGATCTCGGCTCTTTCCCCATCGAATAAAGTGCAGAGTATATCATATAAACCGCTATGCAAAGCAAAACTGTAGCTACCATTTTATTTGAAAATTTGATTCTACAACATCTTTTATGTTTCTTTTCTTTCATTAATTATATTAATGAAGTCCCATCATTTAAGTCACCTAAACATCACAGATAAATACGACGTACACTTATGCCATCCGCATTAGTCTCGATATCCCCTCGTGCACCGTTAGGTTAGGTAACTAACGACAGAGCGGGGCAGGGCTAGTGCGGGTGTAAAACATAAGTAACGTCCATATAATATATCATATATACTATATAAAGTATCTATCACAGCACATCACATGATCACATCACAGATATCGCAGCAGAAAGATAGATATAATGTGGGATTTAGTAGGACATCCGTATTTAGTATTTAGGCAACAATAGAAAATACGGATTTCACGGTCGCTATGAATAGCCAAGCCCACACCCTAGACCCCTACGAGAGCGGCAAGCGACCCTACCAATTCTGGAGTTTAGGAGACCCGGTTTCGACTCCTCGAGATGGCCTCCCACTGAACCCCTGAACCCGGTCACCTGTGCTCCCCTCTTTGGGTCCATCCTAATGCGGAAAAGTAAATAATATACAACACTGGTGGCATCAACCTCAACCTGGAAGTGCCCCAAATAAAAAAATATTATATTACATTTGAATTTACATGAATGAAAAAATAAAACTCTCATCTCACATAAAACCCCCCGGTTATTCAATCGCGACAATCTTGCACATCATATCTCAGCAACACATAATATCTCATATCATCAACGTAAGTAAGTATGCATACACCGATCGTCGTCGACGTATAGCAACGACAATCGGCAATACCACTACATACTACACTTACGGTCACAGAAAAGAAAGTGTAAAACTGCAATGTCTGGAATCCACATTCTCTTCAGATATCGTAAATGCGAAATATCACATACTTCGTATTTCATGTCTAGTAATATGAATTCCACACATTGCATCACATTCCAGATAATTAGACAGTATTAAAGTTTTCGAACAAATAATCAAATACCCAAAATTCCCTAAAGCTCAACACTTGAGCGGAGTTCAAAAACCCGAAGTGTGACACAGTAGTAGCGGTTCAGCCGTAGAAGGGTCAAGCCAACGCCTTACATGTGGCACGCCGTACTGCCCCAAACCCTAAGGTTTAAAGGGCAGTTCAAGACGGTCACATAATCGAGTTAAGGTTTGTTGTCTTCTAGAGGGTCCACCACAAAACTTGCACGTATCTCCGAAAGATTTAAACCCCGTGAAAAGTGAGCAAATGATACTCGTTCGAACAATTCAATACTTTCTAATTTATCCCAAAAAGACACGAAATCAAAATTCCGATCGAATCACCGATTCCAAAACAATCTCCAGAACATATGTCACTGAAACAAGATTAAAAATACCCAAAAACATTTA
Source organism: Agapanthus africanus (assembly GCA_030015575.1). Lineage (NCBI taxonomy): Eukaryota > Viridiplantae > Streptophyta > Magnoliopsida > Asparagales > Amaryllidaceae > Agapanthus > Agapanthus africanus. Next base: position 882,877,065 of record CM057337.1, read on the forward strand.
CAAGCAGACAAGAAGCTCACTGTACAAAAACGAAGCCTTAAAGGCTCTGTACGGCCACGGAGCCGCGGCCGTAGCAATCTTTGGCCGTGGTTCCGCGGTGGGAATGAGGTATTAGGGCTTCGTTTTCTACAGTTGTTCTTATAATTCCCTGCTGAATTTTTTACATATTTTTAATTCTGAAAAACAACAGTTTTAAAAAAATGTCCAGAGAGTGTCCCGTAAATCCGTATTTCGGTTCGATCGGAATTTTTACTTCGCTAAAGTGTCGCCTAATGTTCTAGGTCGGCTCTGATACCAATGTTGGGTTAACCTAGCACCTCATGAAGAGATTGGAAGCATCACATGTACCAAAGATTGAATTTTTAGGGTGCTAAGTAAACATACAATGAATCGTTCCTAGAAAATTAGGGTTTCAAAAATTGCACATCATCTCAAGAATGAAAAGCTAGGGTTTTGAGAGTACAACCTTTGTAGCTCCCTACGCTAGACTCCTTGGCTACTTGGGGTTTGGAAAAGCTCCTCTTGAACTCCTCTAGGTCCACGATGATCCACCCGGAGTCCGCCTGATCCAAGCTAGCAACTTCACAAGATCAAGAATGAAAATGGAAGCTAACACCCTAAACAAGTGGGCAAGACTTGTATAGAATGTATTGTGGTTCTTTTTCTCACTTCAAAATCCTATTTTGTTAAGTATTTTGCTTACTAGAAAAATCTAGAGAGTAAAGGAAGAAGGAGGAAGAAGATGATGTCTTTTTAAGAAGAAGATAAAAGATTAACTCTCAAAGAAAATGAAAATATATGTATATATGTTTATCACTTCTCATCTCAAACCATGGTTAAATCATATGGATATTATTTCACTTGAGTTAAAACAAAAAGAAAAGATTAACTCATGGTTAGAAGGTTGGTGAGCATGGTTAGGTCAAGAAGAGTGTAGAACTCATCCATGAATTATCCTTTTCTTTTTCCTTTGTTTTTAAAACAAATGAAATAACACACACACACACACACACACACACACACACACACACACACACATATATATATATATAATCATGGTGTGAGTCTTATATTGCCACCATCTTCTATGTATATGCAACCATGAAGAATGATGTATGTATGTATGTGTGCATGCACATCCATATGTGCATGAAACATAAAAGAATGCATACATGCATGCATACATCAAAAAATATAAGAAAGGATTTTTAATGAGAAAATAATGGTTAAATGATAAATCAACACTTGATTTATCAATCCGGCCATATCACATACGACCCAACCAAAATCTAGCCGCCTGATCAATATACGGTATCTCATACGCGCATTTTAACCAGGTCTATGCGCATATCGCATACGCGCACCACAACGTTTCGCCTGGACTAGGTAACTCCTCTGTGGGACTCTAAGACTCGTCAATACGCGGGCAGTGGGTGATGATCATATCAAGCACCCCCAAGCCGCAAGCGGTCAGCTAAACGTAACGGCAACCCGGGTATTGAGCGATCAGAAGAGAACAAGCGAACCTGCTACAACTCCCGTCGAGCCAACCGGCAACACTTCCCGTACAGTCCGGTCTCCTCGTCTGATATGTCGCATATCAAGTCTAGGGGTGGTAAACGTCAGACCCCAATAACTGATAAGTCATGCCGATGTGAGGCTCATAACGGGTCGAGAAACTACGGGTAACACTTACCAGCAAATCTCTGAATCAGCCCTGGCCAGGGACTTCCCTGTTACGGCCAATCGAGCACAGCGCAAGATCAACCCCTAATACCGGGAGAGACGAAACCCCTCCTATCGCTCATTGCCTCCATGTGACTCGGGACTGTACCCAAAAACCACCGTTTTGCACGCCCTCATGGACGTGGTAAGGTGGAAATCAAAGCACAATGGGAATCACATAAGACTCTATGACGATCTCGGGTCTATAGACTAACCTGCACTCGTGTCACCTGAGAACTGCCATCTGACATGAGGTATAATACCATCTGGGAGTTCTCGGCGAGTCCGTCCAGTGTACCCAGTCTCCACTGAGCACCCGTATACCATCTCTGATGTCAAACACCAATGGATATGGGATCATCCATCGCCCATCTCATGGGTCGAGAAGCATATACGCTAGTCTACACTGGTATATCGATGCCCCGTCTCGATACACCCACGACTAGGGACCTTGAAGGATGTACTTATGAACTACCATGTCCCCACTAGTATGATCCGCATCATAGTCCAGGTAGTCAAGTACACATCCTAAGGGCTTTACCAACATGTAACCATAGAACAGTATAAAGAGACAAGTATACATGTTAAGATAAAGAGCAACCGGATAGCATACTATCATATCGAGCAAGAAATTCATCTCTATATATGTCCAAGCATCCAATATAATATATATCATCTGTAAAATACTGGCCTCTGGGGCATACATACAACTAACAGACTTAGGAGACCCTGGCTCTAGGCTTGATTGTGCATATTGTGATTGCTTGAAAGTGTGTCTAAGCTCCTTATAAAAAAATATTTTGGAAAGACTCTAAAAAAATAATTAAAAAAACCACAAAACAAAAAATTTTACAAAAACTTGTCATTTTGTCGCTAGAAATCCATTGAACCCAACTTTCACCACCTTTTCTCCATTGACATTTTCTTACCTTCACCTTCTACTTTTTGACTACACTACACCTTATTTAGTGTATGTCCGGTTGGACTAGAGATACTAGCGCCCGTTTAGTCCGTGTCTCGTTAGTGACTACTGACGACGCTTTCGACTCCGAAGTCGAAATTCCATCAACTTATTTACCTTCATCTTCATATTCATCATCTTCTAAGGAAATGTCGGGATTCAATCCTAACAATCCTTTACCGCCTGTTGAAGCACCCCAACGAATCGCGCTTCAGGATCTTTTCTATCCCGTCCGCACAGCACTTCCCACTTGTCTTTCACTTCCACCGGCTAATGGGGATAACTTCGAAATTAAACCCCATTTCATCAATATGTTGCTCAAATTTCACGGGCTGGAATCCGAAGATGCTTACATCTTCATTAATAAATTCCAGAATGTTTGCGCAATGATGAAGACCACACAAGTTTCTGATGATGCTATAAGGCTACATGTCATTCCATTCACTTTATATGACCTAGCTGAAAAATGGTTATATAGCACAGCATCACACTCCATAAAAAATTGGGAAGAGTTTGTTAAGGCTTTTCTAAAAAAGTTTTACCCACACCACAAGACCGCGAGAATTCGCAGTGAAATTATTCAATTTTCCCAGCTTCCTTCCGAACCTTTTTGAAGTGTTTTGAAAGATTTAAGGACCTTCTTGTTCAGTGCCCTCACCACGGTATCGAGAATTAGCAACTTTGCTAAACTTTATACGAAGGACTGAACCCAGCAACTAAGCATTTGTTGAAAACCATTTGTCAAGGTCACTTTCTTACAAAATCAAGCGAGGAAGCTTGGCAATTTCTCGACGATCTTGCTGAACAAAAACTTCAGTGGGAAAGCACTAAGACCACTTCATCTACTTCATCAGGTCAGTCTAGGGCAGGCATACATCAACTTGATATGTCGATTGCAATGAAGGCCGAAATGGTTGCACTCACAAAAAAACTTGAAGCAATTGAGAGCAAATTCTCATCGCCTTCTCCTGCCCCAACTTTACCCACTCGCACTATTTGCGCTTGTTGTTCGGATCCGTCCCATCTTACACGAAGAGTTTCCTTACAACCCACCTGTTCAAGGACAAGATCAAGTCAATACTGCCTTTCAGCAAAGACAAAGAAATAATCCATACTCTTCAACTTATAATCCTGGTTGGAGGAGCCACCCAAATTTTATTTGGAATCAAAATCAACAACAATTCCAAGGTAATAACAATTTCCAGAGGCCTCCTCCACAACAACAAGCACCTCAACAAACTCAATATCAGCAACCTTTCCAACCCCAACCTTACCAAAACCAAATGAACAATTTTGTACCAAACAACTCTTATCCTCAAAACAATTTTGTTCAGCCAAATAATGATAAGGTCTCGTCGCTAGAACGAAATTTGGATGTGTTTTCAAAACAATCTACACAATCATCAGCAAGTATCCAGTCTTCCATTCAGTTTTTGGTGCAACACACTGCTTCACATGATCAGAGCATCAAAACAATTGAAGCTCAAATTGCACAACTTAATGCTACGTTAAGCGAGCGAGAAAAGGGAAAGCTTCTTTCTCAACCATTGCCAAATCCCGGTCACACACAAAATGCACATATTGCTTATGAACAACAAAATCATAATGTAAATGCTGTGACTACGTTGAGATCTGGAAAAGTGTTGCACAATAATATGGGTATTAATAATGATGACACCCCGACCGCTGCTTCTTCTTCTTCTTCTTCTTCATCTTCTTCAGAGCCTGTTCTTCATTCTTCACAAGAATCTACTTCTTCTACTAATTCGAAAGGACCCACATCTCACTCCACGAAAACACCAACACTGGGATCCGTTCCAACTCCACAATCTACTCCACAAACATTGGAATCAATAAATTTTCAAAATGTTCCATTTCCAAACAGGTTGAGACCAAATAAACAAACTCCATAAATGGAGAAGATTGTGGAGTTATTCAAACAGGTTAGCATTAACATCCCTCTCTTGAATGTAACCCAACAAGTCCCTTCTTACACTAAAATCTTGAAGGACTTATGCACCAAGAAGAGGAAATCGCGAGTACCTAAGAAAGTTTTCGTGGCTAGTGCTGTAAGTGATGCTCTTACCCAACCGCTACCTCAAAAGCGAAAGGACCCTGGCTGTCCTACAATTTCAATAACTATTGGGGATAAGAACATCAATGGCGCACTTTTAGACCTTGGTGCCAGTGTTAATTTGCTTCTCTATTCAGTATATGAGCAATTAGGCGTTGGAGAGCTGAAACCCACACATTGTACTCTTCAAATGGCTGATCGGTCCATCACCCATCGTAGGGGTGAGTTAGAGGATTTGTTAATTAAAGTAGGGGACTTCATTTTCCCCGTTGATTTCATTGTTATAGATACACAACCTATAGCTAACCTCCGGAGTCAAATTCCGGTGATACTCGGTCGACCATTCCTTGCAACTTCTAATGCGGTGATCAATTGTCGAAATGGTTCGATGAACTTATCTTTTGGAAATATGACAATTGAACTCAACATTTTTAAGTTGGGGAATCAGCCCTCCGAACTAATGCTAATATACTTGATGTTTGCTCAGGAGGATTGTGAGCTCGAAAAATTTCTGTTCGATCACAGCAGTTTTGATGCCACTAGTGCGTTCCTTCTTGAATCTGACACAGTTTTCATACCCGATAACGATTACGAGTGTTTCACTTTTCGGATGATTTTAAAGAATCACCACCCGGATTTGAGTCCTTTGATTTTTCGGATGAGTTAGATGAACCATCCGACTCGGTTGCTTACACTCGCTTTGAACCATTGTTGGAATCCTTCGAGTTCGAGACAGTTTCACCAATTTTACCTTCAATTGTTTCACCTCCAAAACTCGAACTCAAACTATTGCTGTCTCACCTTAAATACGCTTACTTAGGTGAGATGAGACCCTTCCTGTTATCATTTCGGCCTCTCTAGCCCACGAGCAAGAGACAGCCCTTTTAATGATCTTACAAAATAATCGACAAGGTTTTGGCTGGACTATGGCGGACATCAAGGGGATTAGTCCCCTCATAGTTGATCATATTCATATGATGGATGATGCCAAGCCAGTAAGGGATCCACAGAGACGCCTCAATCCTATAATGAAGGAGGCTGTTAAAAAAAAGATTGTAAAATGTCTAGATAGTGGTATCATTTACCTTATCTCTGATAGCCAGTGGGTTAGCCCCATTCATGTTGTCCCAAAGAAATCGGGCATAACGGTCATAACTAATGAGGCGAATGAGTTAATACCTACCCGCACCCAAACTGGGTGGCGAGTTTGCATCGATTATAGAAAACTCAACGCTGCGACACGGAAAAACAACTTTCCTTTACCTTTTATTGACCAAATACTAGAACGATTGGCTGGGCATGAATTTTACTGCTTTTTGGATGGCTACTCCGGCTATAATCAAGTTCCCATCGCCGAAAAGGACCAAGACAAGACCACATTCACTTGTCCGTTCGGTACATCCGCTTACCGTCGCATACCCTTTGGGTTATGCAATGCACCCGCTACTTTCCAGTGGTGTATGATGGGAATTTTTTCTGACATGGTTGAAAAATTCTTGGAGATTTTTATTGATGATTTCTCCATTTTCGGCGACTCTTTTGACGAGTGTTTGCTACATTTAGACACAGTTCTTACCCGATGTAGGAATAAGAACCTCACTTTAAATTGGGAGAAATGCCACTTTATGGTGCGAGAAGGTATTGTCTTAGGACATATCATCTCGCAAAATGGCATTGAGGTAGATAAGGCCAAAATTGAAGTCATTTCAAATCTTCCTCCTCTCAAGTGCGTCAAAGACACCCGAGTCTTTCTTGGTCATGCCGGTTTTTATAGACGGTTCATCAAGAATTTTAGCAAGATAGCTAGACCCTTGACTCTTTTGTTGGCCAAGGACACCACTTTTGATTTTGACTCAACCTGTATGAAGACGTTCGAGTCATTGAAAAACTCACTCATTTCCGCTCCCATTCTTTTATCTCCTGACTGGTCGCATCCATTTGAGATTATTACAATGTATCTAATTTTGCCATTGGTGCAGTCATTGGACAGCACATTAATAAGATACCGCATGTAATTTATTACGCTAGCCGAACCTTAAATGAGGCCCAATTAAATTACACAATAACTGAAAAAGAGTTCTTAGCTGTTGTGTTTGCACTGGAAAAATTCAGGCCCTATTTAATCGGCTCTCCAGTCATCGTTTACATGGACCACTCAACTCTTCGCCATCTTTTTACGAAGAAGGATGCTAAATCTCGACAGATACGTTGAATCCTTTTGCTACAAGAGTTTGACCTTGTCATAAGAGACAAGAGAGGATGCGAAAACGTAGTCGCCGACCACCTTTCACGACTCCCTTCTTCGCCTACACTTCAAATTCCTATAACTTACGTTTTTCCAGATGAGCAGCTCTTAACCGTGTCTTGCGAACCTTGGTTCGCGGATATCGTAAATTATTTGGCCACCGGACTGATACCAAACGATTGGTCGAATCAGGACAGACTCCGATTCCTGTCCCAAGTAAAACATTTTTACTGGGATGAACCGTAACTCTTCAAATACCGTTCCGACCAAATCATTCGTCGGTGTGTCCCCGACAACGAGTTTAAGAGCGTGCTGTCATTCTGCCACGATCAAGCGTGTGGCAGGCATTTTGGCCCCAAAAAGACAGCAGAAAAAATCTTGCAGCGTGGCTTCTACTGGCTATGACTTTTTAAAGACGCATACGAATACTGCAAGACATGCTTCCGGTGCCAACACTTGGGCCGGATATCGCGGAGAAATGAAATGCCGCTCCAACCAATTTTGGTTGTTGAAATTTTTGACGTTTGGGGGATAGACTTTATGGGACCATTTCCCAACTCTTTTAGGAACATGTATATTCTACTTGCTGTTGACCATGTTTCCAAATGGGTCGAGGCTGTTGGATATAGTGCCCTCAGAGTCAATTATTGGATCGCAGGTACGTGATTACAATGATTGCGGAGGACCTATACCGGTAGGACAGTCTTACTCGAGATGATAGTATGCTATCTGGTTTGCCTTTATCAGTCGTGTACCAGTTCAGGTGACTGATCACTGCTACACTTTGATAGAACCCTTAGGATCTTGCTTTACCACCTACAGTATGATGGCGATCATATACGTGAGAGTAGGGTGGTTTATACGCATATCCTTAAATGTGGGCCCTAGTCGTGGGAGTTTCGAGACAGGACATCGATACTCCGGAGTAGACTAGTGTATATAGTCGAGACCCCGACGAGGGGCGGTGGCTGGTCTCATAAGCCACTGGTGTCAGTTGGATCACCTAAGATGTATACAGGTGCTCATTGGGTTATGAGTACACCGGACAGGACTCGCCGGGAATCTGCTAGTTGGTACTATACCTATCGTCGGATAGCAGTTCCCTGGTGACATGTGTACAGGTTAGTTCATCGACCTGAGGTCGTCATTTGTCTCGTGTGAGTTCCCACTGTGCTTTGATTTCTACCCTACCACGGCTCAAAGGAGTCATGCAAACAGGTAGTTTTTGGGTACAGTCCTGAGCCACATGGAGGCATGTGAGCGGATCGGCAGGGGATTCGTCTCTCCCGGTATTGGGGGCGAGATTGCGCTGTGTCTAGGAGAGCCATTACACAAAGCCCATGGCCATGGCAGGAGATTTACTGGTAGGTACTCCAGTAGTATCTCAGGGTGTATTTAGGCTATACTCCGACACGACTTATACTGCTATTAGGGGTCTGAAGTTACTAACCCCCTAAGCAGATATGCGATACTCATAGACGAACGGACCGGACTGTATATACATTGTTACTGTTAGGCTCGGTAGGGTTCCAGGATGAGTTCGCTCAACGGCATCCCTTGAGGTCAGTCCATGGGCAGCCGTTACGCACAGCTAGTGCCGCTGACGGCTTGTGGTTAAACCCACTGCCAGGGTACTGACGAGTCATTAGAGTCCCCCACAGAAAGTTTCCCAAGTTCGGGCGAAACGTTGTAGAGGCCGTATGGTTTTATGGCAGGGTTCGGAGAATGCACGTGCGTTTACGCACGTGTCGGTTTTCGGACAGTTGATACTGGTCGGCTTTGGTTTAAGCCGGATCCGAGTATTGTATTGAGTAGATATAATATCTTTGTCTCAGTTGCATTTGTATTCGGTTGTAATACAAATGCGGGTATATTTATACAGTTACGGGGTTGTCCTGAAATTCATTTCAGGATCGCTTTTGGAAGTTGCCAGTTTCCAGTTTTCTATCAGCCGTCTTTTAATATTCGGTTAAAGACGGATTTATCTTTTCTTGAGATGAGTGTGGAAGCTTCTAGAAGATTCTAGAGAGGGTGACTTGGCTTGATGAGTCATTAGTGCATTAATGGAGCCATTAATGCAATGGTGACTAGCTTTGTTAAGGTTCAATGTTTTTAGTGATTCATGGTTTTCATTTATGATGAGGATAACCTTCATGTTTATTGTCACCCCCCTCCTTGTTCCTACCCTCACCTCCCTCTTTGCATATAAGTGGCCGGCCACCATTGCGAGAGAGAGAGTGAGATTGATTTCATTTTTGGTGAAAAAGACTATGGTTAATGGTGCATGGAAATTTCATTGCCTCTTTCATTCTATCACCCGATAAAAAACGGTTTTGGACGAAGTGAGACAAAGTAATCTATTCATATTCTACATCATTCTTGGTCGTCTCTTTTAGCAAACTTGACGACCGAGTTGCCTCGAGTCAGAGGCGGGAACCCGTTTAAAGAATCATTGACGTGGTGCCACCTGGACGAGCAGATCGGAGATCGACGAGATCGGAGCAGCCGCAACGGAGCGTGGGATGATGGTTGAAGAACGAAGGACTCGGATCATTCGGTATAACCTCTCTACACTCTTTACAGTTTGTTAGTTTAGCTATAATGGCAGATCCGGGTTATAGTATACGATAGCGCCAGTTAAAAAGTTTTTGTTCCGCATTTGGCGTCTGTAGACGGTCGGGGCGCTACCGTAGACTTACAGTGGTATCAGAGCCTAACCATTATGCTATACTAATTTGTGCTAACGCATTTAAAACATCGATCGAACCGGATATCGAAAAACACAATTTTCAAATTCACAGTTTCTGTAGATTTTAAATGATGTCCTAAAATTATTCTACATATCTCAGAAATCCGTGCAGGGTTTTATTAGAACACCGTACAAATTTGGGCTCATGAATCGACAAGACTGCCGCGGAATCGCGGCCAAACCCATGGTTTGGCCGCGCATCCGCGGCCATTCTGTGTCATCATGCCCCCAAACTTGCACAGTGTATTCTTCTCTGGAAATTGGGGTTTTTGGTATATATCTTTTGGGCCCAGATTTTGTTACTGTACACCAGTTGTTCGTGGGGCCCACTTTGTGATATTTAGTCGATCGAAATTTAAACATGTTAGTTTTCAGTACTTACATTATATCTCCGACCGGGAATGTCATTTGATCTGTAAACCGCGTCTGATTGCTATAGTTCTTTTAGACGGGTTTGCGAACGTGACATTCGCGTTGATGTTCTATGTTGTGCTGTGGTGTTGCGGATTTGTCGTGGTGGATAGCAGTGTGCAATGATAGTACAGTTTGATTTATTTGTACATTTGATATTGCGGGGCGAGCGTCCAATATGTGGACTGCCGTCACTGCCTGTTGTATAATATTCTTTTGGGGCACGACCAGGTTGCGGTCGATGCACCTATTGTACTATTATTTATTTCTGTACTAGGTTTACCCCGCGACAGAGTGCACGGATAGCCGGGTTCTGGAGGGCAACGGGTCCGCATCTCATGGCTTTGAGAGGCAGAGGGGCTTTACTCTGGAATTGGCAGACTATTCGCCGCACTTGTAGGGGGTACAGGTTGACCCAAGGAGGGGTGCACAAGCTACCGGATTCCGTGAAGTGCTGGGTGGTCCATTCACTTTGCTGTAGGAAGCTGCCTCTCTTCAGGTTTTGGCGGGTAACTTGCCGCACCCGTAGGGATCTAGGTTTTCATTGCACAGGCTATCCACACGACCAGGGGAACGTCGGGTTTCAGCAGCGGCTCTGTGAAACCCGGGGATCCCAAATTATCTGTATTGTTCTGTGATGCTTATTACTTTTCTGTAATGTTGCATATTATCACGCCTGGAGCGATTATTGTATATTGGTATATATACTATTAGATGTTGTATATGTTTGGCACCCGCGCTAGTCCAGTCCCCGCTCTGTCGTTAGTTAAGTAACCTAACGGGTGATGACGGGACCCAGTGACGAATGCGGATGGCATATACGTACATTTTATTTTCGTTCTTTTCTGGTATGATTGATTGATGGGACTGCATTGATTCTTATCAATGCAAAGGATAACAAACCTATTGGAGTTGTTGGAACAATTTTAAAAGGTGTTATTACAAAGACGTTTCTTTTTGTTATGCATAGCGGTATTCGGTGTGAATATCCAGCACCTCATTCGACGAGGCAAAGGCTGATATCCCTTCACCGGGAAAGACCCCTTGAACAGAAGTTTGCGCCAGGGTAATAACTTAAATATAGTCGATTACAAGTTGCTTTGCATCACGGTATTCAGTGGTGTAAGTCCATGCTACCTCTCCCGGTACTTTCGGGCATGCGGAATTTGATAAAAAACGATTTTCTTAAATATGGTAACATGGACTTAAAACCCGGATGTTTGTTAAACATCTAACTAACAACCTAACTAGGAGTCGTTAACTACTCGGTTAGGGGGTTTATACCTTGCTTGTCTTGAACTCCTTCGTCTTCAAACTCCGATGGTGGTCCGGATCGGCTTCTTCCCGTCGTCTCCTTGCGCCGAAGATAGATCCACCTGAAAGCTTCAACCTTTGGCTCCTTCTTCGATCTTTGAAGAAACTAGTTCATTCGGTTTGCTAAACCTTGTGAACTAGAGTGAGTAGAGAAGAGTTTGTATGGGATTTTATCTATGGTTCTTGATTCTCAACTCATGAGACAAGTGAACTATAGAGTCAAGAGAGGGAGCAAGAGGAAGAGGGTGAGAGCAAGAGTATAAGAGCTCAAGAACAAGAGAGAGAATGAGCAAGTGAGAATTGAGCCTCTCTTCTTTCTTTCACCCTCTCATAATCCAAAACAATGATAACAAATCATATCAATCAAGTGTTATGTGATGGTTTAAGCAACCATAGCCATATCATTTCATGCACTCATTTTGCACAAAAGAGCAAGAGAGCAAAAGTCTTTGCCATGAAATGATAGCTATGGTTATCATGATGGTCAACTAGTCAAGCCTAGTCAACCGGTCAACAAAGTCAACAAGTCAAAAAAGTCAACAAGTCAAAAACCATGTCACCATAATACTTAATTAATATAATTGTTAATCACATATCATATTCTCATTAGGGTTGAGCAAAAAGTCAATAGTCAACGGTCAACGGTCAACAACCCTAATGAGAATCCTCTGCCTCTGTCTCTCTATCAACTGTGCATACACACCCGCATCCGTGTTCCGAGGAACACGAATACATACTGGATAAATCCAATCCCAAAAGGTACACTAGGATCTGGCTTAAACCAAAGCCCGCTAGTGTGAACTGTCCGGACACTGTACGTGCACTAGTGCACGGATGTGACCAAACCCTGTCGCAAAACCATGCGACCTGTCGCAAAACCATGCGACCTCTACTCTTTTGCCTAAAGGCGAAAAGCTTTCTGTGTGGGACTCTAAAGACTCGACACTACGCTGGCAGTGGGTTTAACCACAGACCGCAAGCGGCACTAGCTGTGCGTAACGGTCCCCAGGTAATGCCGACAAGAAGACTGACGAGGCGAAACCCATCTGAACTCCTACTGAGCCTGAATGTGACATTCTCCGTACAGTCCGGTCTGTTCGTCTGATACATCGCATGGCGGGCCTAGGGGGCGGTAAACATCAGTCCCCCAATAGCGGTACAAGTCGTGTCGGAGTGAAGCCCAAAACACCCTGAGATAACACTCGAAGCCTACCAGTATATCTCGTTTGCCCTGGCCAGGGACTACTCGTGTAATGGCTCTCCTAGACACAGCGCGATGTCAACCCCCAATACCGGGAGAGACGAATCCTGTCTAACCGTCACTGCCTCCAAGTGCTTCAGGACTGCACCCAACTACCACCTGTTTGCACGACTCCTTTGAGCCGTGGTAGGGTAGTAATCAAAGTACAGTGGGAACACACTCGAGGCGAAGTGACAGTGTCAAGTCAGCGGACTAAGCTGTACTCATGTCACCTGGGAACTGATAACTGACGATAGGCATAATACCAACTAGTCAGTTCCCGACGAGTCCTGTCCAGTGTACTCGTAACCCAACGAGCACCCGCATACTATCTCAAGTACGACGTACCGACGGCTGTGGGACAGACCGTCTCCCACACTGGGATGAGAAGCGCATGCGCTAGTCTACTCCGGAGTATCGATGCCCTGTCTCGATAGTCCTGCGACCAGGGACCTGCATAAGGATGTGCTTATAGATTACCCAGCCCCACTAGTGTGACTGCCATCACAACGCTGGTAATCAAGCAAAGATCCTAAGGGCTCCACTAATGTGTATAGGCGATATACTAAAATAAACACATGTACACATTGAAGTAGAAACAAACCAAGTAGCATACTACTATTTTGAGCAAGATTGTATATACAAGGTGAATATCCCAAGCTTCCATTAAGTAATATACAAACCAGTATGATACAGTAATGGCCTCTAGGGCATATACACTAACAATCTCCCACTTGCACTAAGGCCATGTACTGGCGTATCGAAGACCTATCATCTCGATCAGCCGCTCGAAGTGAGTCTGGGGCAAGGCCTTGGTGAATGGATCTGCAGTGTTATCTTCTGAAGCGACTCTCCGAACCTCGATCTCCTGGCGATCCACGATCTTCCTGATCAGGTGATACCGCCTTAAGATGTGTCTGGATCTCTGATGGGACCTGGGTTCCTTCGCTAAAGCTATAGCCCCGTTGTTGTCGCAATACAGAGGTATTGGATCAACAATGGACGGAACCACCTGAAGCTCTTTCAAGAACTTCCTCATCCAGACAGCTTCTTTTGCGGCATCAGATGCAGCGATGTATTCCGCTTCCATCGTCGAGTCTGCAACGGTTTCCTATTTGGAACTCTTCCAACACACCACCCCTCCATTGAGGGTAAAGACAAACCCCGACATGGACTTGGAATCATCCTTGTCACTCTGGAAGCTGGAGTCAGCAAAGGCCTCGATCTGGAGGTCTTTTCCGCCATACACCAAGAACATCTCCTTAGTCCTTCTCAGGTACTTGAGAATGTTCTTTACCGCTATCCAGTGTTTCTCCCCAGGGTTAGACTGATACCGGCTTACCACACTCAGTGCATAAGCTACATCCGGTCTGGTACACAACATCGCATACATTATAGAGCCTACCGCAGAAGCGTAGGGTATAATAGACATGCGATCCCTCTCCAAATCAGTCTTGGGAGACATCTCTTTAGAGAGGGTGATCCCGTGACAAGCCGGTAGGTTACCGCGCTTGGAATCTTCCATACTGAATCTCTTCAGTATGGTGTCGATGTACCTGGACTGTGAAAGTCCTAATATCCTCTTGGATCTATCACGATGGATCCGGATCCCCAGGATGTATGAGGCATCACCCAGGTCTTTCATGGAGAACCTTTGCGACAAGAACCCCTTGACAGATTGTAGCATAGGAATGTCATTTCCTATTAAGAGAATGTCATCCACGTATAAAACGTGGAATACTACAGTTCTCGCTACAAATCTACTGTAGATGCATGGTTCATCTGGATTTTTGATAAAGCCAAATTCCTTGACCGTCTCATCAAAACAGATGTTCCAACTCCGCGATGCCTGCTTTAGTCCATAAATGGACTTAAGCAACTTGCACACCTTTCCGCTGCTCCCACTCTGAATGAAACCCTCTGGCTGGTCCATATAGACACACTCCTCTAAATTTCCATTTAGAAAAGCGGTCTTTACGTCCATTTGCCAGATCTCATAATCGTGGAAGGCAGCAATGGCAAGAAGGATCCGAATGGATTTCAGCATAGCCACTGGAGAAAAGGTTTCGTCATAGTCCAAGCCAAGTCTTTGACGGAAACCCTTTGCTACAAGTCTAGCTTTATAGGTCTCAACCTGTCCATCTACACCAATCTTCCTTTTGAAGATCCACTTGCATCCTACGGGTTTTACCCCGTCTGGAGCAATGTCCAACGTCCATACTTTGTTGGTGTACATGGACTCCATTTCGGTCCGCATTGCATCCATCCATTTTACTGAGTCAACGCTCTGAACGGCCTGCTGGAAGCTAGTAGGCTCATCATAATCTATGATGCAATCCTCTCTATCCCCGTCTATGAGAAAACCGTAGTATCTCTCGGGCGGATGAGACTGCCTACTACTCCTGCGGAGCGGCGTAGGAATGTCCTGTTCTTTTGAACCCTCTGGTTCCACTAAACTTTCAGTAATAGTCTGTGGTTCTGGAATTTCTTCCAGTTCTACTGTGCTCCCACTTATCTGGGTTTCTAAAAACTCAGTTTCCAAGAAGTAGGCATGATGAGAAACAAGAACTTTTTGTTCCTCTTCGCAGTAGAAGAAATATCCCTTGGAGTTCTTTGGATATCCCACGAACTTACACTGTACTGAGCGTGCCTCGAGCTTGTCCGCATGCTGCTTTTTAACAAAAGCTGGACATCCCCATGTCTTAATGTGCTTAAAATAGGGTCTCTTCCCACACCACATCTCATATGGTGTAGTAGGCACAGTCTTAGTTGGAACTCGGTTCAAAAGGTACGCAGCTGATTCTAGCGCATACCCCCAGAATGATCGCGGTAACTCAGCGTTACTCATCATGGACCGTACCATATCTAATAGGGTGAGGTTCCGTCTCTCTGATACACCGTTATGTTGCGGAGTGTATGGAGGAGTAAGCTGAGAGAGAATTCCGTTCTCTTTTAAATAGTCCATGAACTCGGCACTCAAGTATTCACCACCTCGATCCGATCTTAGGATCTTGATACTTTTGCCGGTCTGTTTTTCTACTTCATTCTTATATTCCTGGAACTTTCTAAAGGCTTCGGACTTATGTTTCATTAAGAAGACATAACCGTACCTTGAAAAGTCATCCGTAAAAGTGATGAAGTAAGAATAACCGCTTCGCGCATGCGTAGACATTGGACCGCACACGTCGCTGTGTACGAGTCCCAAGAGCTCGCTCGCTCTTACTCCGTGTCCAGTGAACGGAGTCTTTGTCATCTTTCCTTTGAGACAGGATTGACAAGTGGCATACGATTGATATTCGAACGGATTCAAATATCCTTCTGTATGTAACTTCGTCAACCTTCTCTCATTGATGTGACCCAGTCTACAATGCCATAAGAAAGTCTGATTTATTTCCGGAGACTTTCTTTTGTGTGTATTCTGGACGTTGAAAATCTGTGGTTGGTTTAATACGTATATACCATTACTCAATGTACCTGACCCAATCAAAACTTGATTAAGGTGAATGTTTACAACATTACTTACAAACGCAACTTCATAACCTTCTATAGAAACTAAAGATACAGAAATGATATTACAAGTTGCGTTGGGTACAAAAAAGCAATTACGCAAAACCAAAACATGTCCATCTGACATTCCCAGGTGATAGTCCCACATGGCTTTAGCATCCATGCTAGCTCCGTTCGCAACTCTGAGGGTCATGTCACCTGCCTTCAAAACCCTACGGTTTCTCAACGCCTGCAAAGAATTACAGATATGAGATCCTGATCCGGTATCCAATACCCAGGAAGTAAAGTTTATTGAAAGACAGTTTTCAATAACATACACACCTGAAGCTGAAGCTGCAACCTGCTTCAATTCCTGTGCTCTGGCCTTCCAGGCCCTGCAATCATTCTTCCAGTGTCCTTTCTTATGACAATAGAAGCATTCTTCCTTATCCACAAGCTTCCCCACTTTCTTTGTTGCTTTAGCTTTTCCCTTCGTATCCACTTTACTAACACCGCCTCTTGGTTTGGCGGGGGCTTTCTTCTTCTTTCCCTTGGCTTTCGCCTTGGACCTAGAAGAAGATGATCCTCCTACAAACAAAGTGGATGTTTCCCTACCTTTCTGTAGGGTGCCCTCTGCGCTCCTCAGCATGTTGAGGAGCTCTGAAAGTTCAACCTCCTTTTCTTGTAGGTTGAAGTTCAGTATGAACTGGGCGTAAGTGGAAGGAAGGGACTGGAGAACTAAGTCCGTATAGAGCTCACTCTCCAATGTGGTCCCTAGGTCCGCGAGTTCCTCAATGTAGCTGATCATCTTAAGCACGTGCTCTGCTACTGATGATCCGACGGCCATCCTTGCCGAAAATAACTTTTTCGATGCTTCGTATCTTGCGATACGAGATTGCTCTCCATACAGTTCTTTTGTATGAAGAAATATGGATTCCAAGTCCATATTCTCGTGCCTCCTCTGATGTTCATTGTCCATAAAGACAAGTACGAGGCACTTGGCCTTCGCGCTATCAATCTCCCAAGTCTTACGGATTTCCTTATCCGCGACGCTGGAAGTGGGACCAGGGGCAGGGGGAGCTTTGGTGGTAAAAAGATACCCCAGCTTGTCGTAAGTGATTGCCATCTTGACATTCCTGAGTCAATCTTTGTAGTTTGTCCCTGTCAGTATGTTTTTATCTAGAAGTAACTTAAGTCCAGTCATGTCGATTGGTCGCTGCAATTAGGAGAGAGAAGAAGAAACACTCAGCATGATGCTCTTGCAAGTTTAGAGTGGTTTTTAGTTTGTCTAAACAGGATGGCTCCCACTGTTTCTCGAATCCCTCCTCAAATCATAAAGGAAGAATTAGTCGGGATCAATCCCACCGCACAATACTTGCTTAACCGTTCAGCCAGGCCAGTGTCGGTACTTCGAGGGAGGTTTTCCAACGCTTTCGCGAAGTTCCTTAATTTAAGAACCTCTTTTTCCTGGTGGCGTAGCCCCACTAACACCTTTCTAGGCACCTACTAGGTTTATAGCATTGATCGATTAGTGAGAAATTTCCCGAGGAGTAGCATATACTCACAGTAGGATCGGAATCCAAATATCATTGCGTGACGAAACTGAAGGAATCCTACCAGAATCATCACACTTCAAATGGTATGCAAATCTAGCAAGTTTCAGTACTTATGAAACTCCCGATGTGGATTTTTGCCCCATGCTCTTATAACCTTGACGAAGGTCAACAAATCATAAGTCACATGTCAAGTTCTTCCCGTCATTATCCAGGTTAATTTGAATCCACCCGTATATACCCTTGACGAAGGTCAGCAAGATAATGCGAATGTCCCAAACCAACGCATCTATCTATGCTACTTATGAACACCCAACAGCTACCAATCACTATGCCTTGACGAAGGTCAACAAACATAGCTTGAATACTATTGAATATTCATACGAAACGACGGAGGGCTACGAATGGTTTTGGCTAAACCGTGAACGTAGTGAACTTGATATAGTCGATGGAACGAGATAGCTTTTAAAAGGAGTGGCTCAAGCTCCGCATTTAAAAGTTGGTTTTGAAAAGAATCAAGTGGTTTTTCGAAAGTGTTCCAACGACTTTAGCTTGGTTTATTATCTTGCATTAGTTCTTTTAATGCGTGATATTCTTGCATTAGTTCTTTTAATGCGTCCCATCATTTAATCCTACCATTGCAGAAAACAACCAAAATATGACGTACGCTTATGCCATTCGCATTCGCCACGGGGCCCCGTCATTACCCGTTAGGTTACTTAACTAACGAAAGAGCGGGGCTGGGCTAGCGCGGCTGTAAAACATAAGCAACGTCTAAATAATATCATATATAGATATATTGCAATGATAGCCATTTCAGATCACAGATGAACACATTGGATATACTAGGAATCCGCAATTCGTACGAGCCTGTAACGAAAAGCAGATTACACGGTCGTGGTGAATAGCCAATACCCCACCCAAGACCCCTACGGGTGCGGCAAACTACCCGCCAAGTACCCGAAGCGAAGCAACCTCCCTCAACTCCGTGAGTAGGCCACTCGGCACTTCGGCATACCCGGTAGTTTGTGCACCCCCTCTATGGGTCTATCCTAGGAGCAAAAACAGTAAAAAGAAATTATACAATGACGGCTACAACCCCGACCCGGTTGTGCGGCCATACAAATAATTATTACATCAATTTACAAATTTACATGAAATGAAAGAAAAGAAAACTCTCGTCTCACAACCCCCGGCTATTCACCCGCGACAATCCAACATATTCATATACACATTCCAATAACATTACAGATCACAGATTTGTATAACCCCCACTAATCGACATATAGCGATTAGCAGACGTTCAATAGAAATATCACATTACAGAAAAACCCGTCAGCTTAAGTCTTTTAGAAGTTCGATCAAAAATACGGATTTTCGGGACCCCAAAAATAAAATTTTCGTTCTGGAAAATCTGGGCAGAAAATATATATTCTAAAAATCCCAAAACAACCCCAGAAAAACACTGCACCAAAATTGGACCTCGGTCGAGTCAACTCGGCCGCGGAACCGCGGTGGGAGCGTGCTCCCGCCGCGTTTCCGTGGCTCTTTAACTCGATCGTTGGACCAAATTTGGTGGGTGTTCACACAAAAACCTGAGCCGATTTTTAAGATGAAAATTATCAACTTTTGAACAGAATAAAAATCGGCAGAAACTTGACAGTTTTGGGTTCGTTTTGCGACTTTTCTTTGATCGATCTTCTAGCTACTTTGCTAACATGTTAGATAGAGTTTAACTAGGCTCTGATACCACTGTAAGTCCATGCTACCTCTCCCGGTACTTTCGGGCATGCGGAATTTGATAAAAAACGATTTTCTTAAAGATGGTAACATGGACTTAAAACCCGGATCTTTGTTAAACATCTAACTAACAACCTAACTAGGAGTCGTTAACTACTCGGTTAGGGGGTTTATACCTTGCTTGTCTTGAACTCCTTCGTCTTCAAACTCCGATGGTGGTCCGGATCGGCTTCTTCCCGTCGTCTCCTTGCGCCGAAGATAGATCCACCTGAAAGCTTCAACCTTTGGCTCCTTCTTCGATCTTTGAAGAAACTAGTTCACTCGGTTTGCTAAACCTTGTGAACTAGAGTGAGTAGAGAAAAGTTTGTATGGGATTTTATCTATGGTTCTTGATTCTCAACTCATGAGACAAGTGAACCATAGAGTCAAGAGAGGGAGCAAGAGGAAGAGGGTGAGAGCAAGAGTATGAGAGCTCAAGAACAAAAGAGAGAATGAGCAAGTGAGAATTGAGCCTCTCTTCTTTCTTTCACCCTCTCATAATCCAAAACAATGATAACAAATCATATCAATCAAGTGTTATGTGATGGTTTAAGCAACCATAGCCATATCATTTCATGCACTCATTTTGCACAAAAGAGCAAGCAAGCAAAAGTCTTTGCCATGAAATGATAGCTATGGTTATCATGATGGTCAACTAGTCAAGCCTAGTCAACCGGTCAACAAAGTCAACAAGTCAACAAAAGTCAACAAGTCAACAAAGTCAACAACCATGTCACCATAATACTTAATTAATATAATTGTTAATCACATATCATATTCTCATTAGGGTTGAGCAAAAAGTCAATAGTCAACGGTCAACGGTCAACAACCCTAATGAGAATCCTCTGCCTCTGTCTCTCCGTCAACTGTGCATACACACCCGCATCCGCGTTCCGAGGAACACGAATACATACTGGATAAATCCAATCCCAAAAGGTACACTAGGATCTGGCTTAAACCAAAGCCCGCTAGTGTGAACTGTCCGAACACTGTACGTGCACTAGTGCACGGATGTGACCGAACCCTGTCGCAAAACCATGCGACCTGTCGCAAAACCATGCGACCTGTCGCAAAACCATGCGACCTCTACTCTTTTGCCTAAAGGCGAAAAGCTTTCTGTGTGAGACTCTAAAGACTCGACACTACGCTGGCAGTGGGTTTAACCACAGACCGCAAGCGGCACTATCTGTGCGTAACGGTCCCCAGGTAATGCCGACAAGAAGACTGACGAGGCAAAACCCATCTGAACTCCTACTGAGCCTGAATGTGACATTCTCTGTACAGTCCGGTCTGTTCGTCTGATACATCGCATGGCGGGCCTAGGGGGCGGTAAACGTCAGTCCCCCAATAGCGGTACAAGTCGTGTCGGAGTGAAGCCCAAAACACCCTGAGATAACACTCGAAGCCTACCAGTATATCTCGTTTGCCCTGGCCAGGGACTACTCGTGTAATGGCTCTCCTAGACACAGCGCGATGTCAACCCCCAATACCGGGAGAGACGAATCATGTCTAACCGTCACTGCCTCCAAGTGCTTCGGGACTGCACCCAACTACCACCTGTTTGCACGACTCCTTTGAGCCGTGGTAGGGTAGTAATCAAAGTACAGTGGGAACACACTCGAGGCGAAATGACAGTGTCAAGTCAGCGGACTAAGCTGTACTCATGTCACCTGGGAACTGATAACTGACGATAGGCATAATACCAACTAGTCAGTTCCCGACGAGTCCTGTCCAGTGTACTCGTAACCCAACGAGCACCCGCATACTATCTCAAGTACGACGTACCGACGGCTGTGGGACAGACCGTCTCCCACACTGGGATGAGAAGCGCATGCGCTAGTCTACTCCGGAGTATCGATGCCCTGTCTCGATAGTCCTGCGACCAGGGACCTGCATAAGGATGTGCTTATAGATTACCCAGCCCCACTATTGTGACTGCCATCACAACGCTGGTAATCAAGCAAAGATCCTAAGGGCTCCACTAATGTGTATAGGCGATATACTAAAATAAACACATGTACACATTGAAGTAGAAACAAACCAAGTAGCATACTACTATTTTGAGCAAGATTGTATATACAAGGTGAATATCCTAAGCTTCCATTAAGTAATATACAAACCAGTATGATACAGTAATGGCCTCTAGGGCATATACACTAACAAGTGGAATATCCTGCACCTCATTCTATGAGGAAAGAGCCGAGATCCCTTCACCGGGAATGACCTCTTTAGCAAAAGGTTTTCGCCACTATATTTTTATAAAAAGCTATCAGGTTCCTTCAGCGATATCAAGTTCACTACGTTAAAGGTTTTTCGCCAAAAACCAGTCGTAGCCCTCCGTCATTTCTTTTGGGTATTCAGTAGTATTCAAGCTATGCATTTTAGCCAAAGCTAAGGCATAGTGTTTGGTAGCTGCTGGGTATTCAATTGTTGCATAGATAGATGAGTTGGTTTGGGACAGTCGTTCTGCCGATTGGCCAAAGTCAGGGGCATGGGCGGATGGGTTCAAATTGACAAGATAGTGACGGGTAGAACTTGGCATGTGACTTATGACATTTTGACCAAAACCAAGGTCATAAGAGCATGGGGCAAAAATGATATCGGGAGTTTCTAAAGAAACTGAAACTTGCCAAGTATGCACATACCTTCTGGAGTATGAGTAACGTGGATGCATTCCATCACGTTATCATGCGATGAGAGTTGGATCCCGATTCCCACTGATGAGTTGGTTTACTCTTCGGGTGATCCCGATTGATTCTTCTTTTAGGTTTGGAGGAGAATTTGACAGGACAGTGGAATGTTTCCGGATTAGATAAAGTGATAACTATTCTGATCTAGGTTAGAGTGCACGCAGAGTATTTCTTTTCTCTCTATCTTTGGCAGCGACCTTTGACCGACCCTAGACTATGACTCAATGATCATGTTGACCGAACCTTCTTAAAATACTGGCTTTTGGATTGTCTGTGTTGCATAAGTCATTGCCACTCCTTCTTTTACCCTTTGGATTTCTCAGAACACCCCGTATTACTACGGACATCTACTTCCATTGGATAGATCCATCGTATGGTTATATACGAACTCGAAGGGATTTCTTCGAGGATGGATCAAGGTTCAGGAGAAATAGAATGGGTTTATTCAGTTGTCTTTTATTATCACCTTCTCCCAGATTGCGAGGGCTCCTTAGTTTAGGAGAGTATACCTATTACGCTTATTGGATAGTCTTATTCCAAACCATAGGCAGGTGCCGAAAGGTAGGGAATGAAGAAAACCAATTAGCCTAAGTAGGGTATGCAGAAGGTAATATATAATGACAAAATAAAGGGATTAGAAAGAGGGCAAAGTAAATTGCGACTGTTATCATTCACGACCAAACCGCATACTTCATCGCCACTCCTATTTCACTTTTAAAAAGAATAAGGTATTATTCAGTTGTCTTTTATCATCACCTTCTCTCAAGTTACGAGTACTCCTAGGATTAGGAGGGTACACCTATTATGCTTACTGGATAGTCTTCTTCCAAACCATAGGCTGGTGTCGAACGGTAGGGAAGGAAGAAAACCATTTAGCCTAACGAAGGTAGACAGAAGGTAACGACTAAAGACAAATAAAGGGATTTGGATAGATAGCAAAGAGATATACGGTTAAAGTCATGAAATGGAATATGGAAGAGGCATTACTATGAATACCAAGATACCCCTACGAAACATTTTCATGTTTCAGTGCATTGTTAAACGAAAACTGTTTTCCCGATTAGATACTTACTCCAGGGTATGTATTTACCGGGTTCCATTCTCATATCTGTATGGTTTTACAGATGATGAGTGGGAGTAAGTTATTGGGAATTAGGTGATCATCCTCATTATATCGGAATTCGTTGTAATTGGTGATATTTGAGGAAATCGCCATGGTACATTTTTCAACCTACGACGCACAGGTTATGAATTATTCAACTCAGCAGACTTGTACAGAGTATTGTATGTTGTCCAGTGTCCATCAGGACAAAGGGGTAGGTCCTCGTACTATGTTCTGTTTACTTATGACTTCTCTAGTTTTTAGACAAATGTTTCGTAGAAATACAAGGTCTAAGTTTTGAGAAGTTATGGGTATAAGAATAAAGTAGAGAACCAGGTGTCACAAGTATCGGGATTCTTCAAAGAGATCGAAGATGTAGATTCTTGTGATTGGTATTCAGTTGATAGTAATGATTTTTGAGAAACTTGTTTCTCTTTCAGTTTACTCATAATTGGATGGATTCCTAAGTTGAGTAATGCTGAGTAGCCTCTCTCCATTAAGATGATATGCACTGGAGATAGCAGCATGATTGAATATGGTTCCAATTAAATAAGTGCCAAAGTTTCTATATTGGATATAGAATGGTTCATATCTTAACAATATTAAGGTACGGGGAGTTGTCCAGCTCATGCTTAAAACCAGACTCTGGATAACTCAGGGCACGTTTCTGTAATGGCTGTTTGTGGGTTGGCCCAGGCTATGACGAGGGTTGACTTTCTACCATTTGGAAGATCAATAGTGATATTGTTCTTGACTCGCCACAGTTTTATTAAAATAGATTTTTTCAGAAAACAGTAGTGGGAGTATGGTAGAACTGGAAGTGATTCCAGAACCGCGAACGATTACGGAAAATTTAATAGGACCTAAAGATTCAATCAGGTTTGACATTCCATTAGCCACTCCGCGGATTTGGTGGGTAACCTCAGACACCCGAGAGGTACTCCGGTAGCCTCAAGAACGGTGACATGGAGGTTCTTATCTACCCAGACTTGACACTACTGTTGTTCCAGGCTATGAGACCCGGTAGGAGGGTTGTCGTAGTCAGTGGGAGCAGCGGAAGCATAGTGGGCAAGTAGGTTATGTCTATTTATAGACTTGAGCAGTTATAGCGGAGATAGATCATCTAGTTTTGATATGATAGTCATACGTTTGACTTCATCAGAACAGGGGATGGATCTGTTAAGAAGGTAGTAAGGTGTGATGTCATGGTATCTGGATGACATACACAGAGTAGGAAGTAAAATTCCTACACTACGATCGGTTGTACTGTGGTTGTCACACAGTTGTTTCTCCAGACAGTATATGGATATAATATTTGACATACTGGTTTCTAAATCTATGGTTTTAGATCTGGATTTGGGTAGTTTCCCAATGTGGGTACTTTGACTGTATTCTAATGGATTTTAGAATAAATGACTCCTGGCATGGTGGTGTACCTGCAGGTGATGGAGTCACCCTCTCTAAAAGTGTCGTATAGACTAAAGGGGAGAGGGATGTGCATGATTGGCAGATCACTTGCTTAGGCAATTGAGTCAATCGTGAGATGTCAAGTACCACACCAGATGTTGTTTTTGCACTAGATGCAATAAGTTTGTATTAATCCAATCCTGGAGAAACATAAGGAAGCAGTTTTAGAACATAAGTACATATTCTATGGATTTGATGACGGCAGCCTCTTTCGGGAGACGGTTATCATTCCAGGCTTCAAAGGAGACATGGCTGACAAAGTGATTGTCAGAGTTATAGTTTTCCCTCTGACGAGGGACAGTATTATGGACAGGTGGTCCAAGAGGATACTGTGGGAGGCTTAGTGCTAGATACTGATTAGGTTCAGTGATCGATACAGTCTAAGAAGTTTGGATTTGGAGTTCATTTATGAACTAGGTCCCATCAGATATCCAGACATATTCTAAGACAGGTATTACTCAATTCGGGAGATGGTTTACTCCGCGAACTTGAGATTTAGAGAGATATAAAAAGAAACATCTAGGCGGATACACTCACTGAGGCTATTTCTCGAACACAATAGTTTTACAAACGAGCTTTGTGAAACTGATTAGTAGAGGAGTTGGATGTTCGGTTTCACACGGGCTGTGAGTAGTCGACATTGCAATAATTAGCCTTAAGTGCAAGTGGGAGATTGTTGGATATAGTGCCCTCAGAGTCAATTATTGGATCGCAGGTACATGATTGCAATGATTGGGGAGGACCTATACCGGTAGGACAGTCTTACTCGAGATGATAGTATGCTATCTGGTTTGCCTTTATCAGTCGTGTACAGGTTCAGGTGACTGATCACTGCTACACTTTGATAGAGCCCTTAGGATCTTGCTTTACCACCTACAGTATGATGGCGATCATATACGTGAGAGTAGGGTGGTTTATACGCATATCCTTAAATGTGGTCCCTAGTCGTGGGAGTTTCAAGACAGGGCATCGATACTCCGGAGTAGACTGGTGTATACAGTCGAGACCCCGACGAGGGGCGGTGGCCGGTCTCACAAGCCACTGGTGTCAGTTGGATCACCTAAGATGTATACAGGTGCTCATTGGGTTATGAGAACACCGGACAGGACTCGCCGGGAATCTGCTAGTTGGTACTATACCTATCGTCAGATAGCAGTTCCCTGGTGACATGTGTACAGGTTAGTTCATCGACCTGAGGTCGTCATTTGTCTCGTGTGAGTTTCCACTGTGCTTTGATTTCTACCCTACCACGGCTCAAAGGAGTCGTGCAAACAGGTAGTTTTTGGGTACAGTCCCGAGCCACATGGAGGCACGTGAGCGGATCGGCAGGGGATTCGTCTCTCCCGGTATTGGGGGTGAGATTGCGCTGTGTCTAGGAGAGCCATTACACAAAGCCCATGGCCATGGCAGGAGATTTACTGGTAGGTACTCCAGTAGTATCTCAGGGTGTATTTAGGCTATACCCCGACACGACTTATACTGCTATTGGGGGTCTGACGTTACTAACCCCCTAGGCAGATATGCGATACTCATAGACGAACGGACCGGACTGTATATACATTGTCACTGTTAGGCTCGGTAGGGTTCCAGGATGAATTCGCTCATCGGCATCCCTTGAGATCAGTCCATGGGCAGCCGTTACACACAGCTAGTGCCGCTGACGGCTTGTGGTTAAACCCGCTGCCAGGGTACTGACGAGTCATTAGAGTCCCCCACAGACAGTTTCCTAAGTTCGGGCGAAACGTTGTAGAGGCCGTATGGTTTTATGGCAGGGTTCGGAGAATGCACGTGCGTTTACGCACATGTCGGTTTTCGGACAGTTGATATTGGTCGGCTTTGGTTTAAGCCGGATCCGAGTATTGTATTAAGTAGATATAATATCTTTGTCTCAGTTGCATTTGTATTCGGTCATAATACAAATGCGGGTATATTTATACAGTTACGGGGTTATCCTGAAATTCGTTTCAGGATCGCTTTTGGAAGTTGCCAGTTTCCAGTTTTCTATCAGCCGTCTTTTAACATTCGGTTAAAGACGGATTTATTTTTTCTTGAGATGAGTGTGGAAGCTTCTAGAAGATTCTAGAGAGGGTGACTTGTCTTGATGAGTCATTAGTGCATTAATGGAGCCATTAATGCAATGGTGACTAGCTTTGTTAAGGTTCAATGTTTTTAGTGACTCATGGTTTTCATTTATGATGAGGATAACCTTCATGTTTATTGTCACCCCCCTCCTTGTTCCTACCCTCACCTCCCTCTTTGCATATAAGTGGCCGGCCACCATTGTGAGAGAGAGAGTGAGATTGATTTCATTTTTGGTAAAAAAGACTATGGTTAATGGTGCATGGAAATTTCATTGCCTCTTTCATTCTATCACCCGATAAAAATGGCAACTTCATTAACCGATCGTCCACGGTTTTGGACGAAGTGAGACAAAGTAATCTACTCATATTCTACATCATTCTTGGTCGTCTCTTTTAGCAAACTTGACGACCGAGTTGCCTCGAGTCAAAGGCAGGAGCCCGTTTAAAGAATCGTTGACGTGGTGCCACCTGGACGAGCAGATCGGAGATCGACGAGATCGGAGCAGCCGCAACGGAGCGTGGGATGATGGTTGAAGAACGAAGGACTCGGATAGTTCGGTATAACCTTTCTACACTCTTTACAGTTTGTTAGTTTAGCTATAATGGCAGATCTGGGTTATAGTATACGATAGCGCCAGTTAAAAAGTTTTTGTTCCGCATTTGGCGTCTGTAGACGGCCGGGGCGCTACCATAGACTTACAGAGGCTGTGCCTAGCCGAACTAATGACAACAAGGTTGTCATTAGATTTCTCAAAAAAAACATTTTTTCAAGGTTTGGGCATCCTCGTGCGATTATCAGTGATAATGGGTCTGACTTTTGTAATAGGACTTTTGAGTCCTTAATGCGCAAATACTCTATTACTTATAAGCTGTCAATGCCTTAGCATCCTCAAACTTGTGGGCAAGCCGAGATTTTGAATCGATAGATTAAACAGATATTGGAGAAAACGCTTTCCAAAAACCGTAAAGATTGGTCATCAAAACTGATTGATGCCCTTTGGGCATTCCGTACTGCCTATAAGACCGATCTTGGCATGTCTCTATACAGACTTGTTTATGGAAAGGCTTGCCACCTTCCAGTTGAAATAGAGCATAAGGCATTTTGGGCAATTAAAGAGTTGAACCTATCTTTGGGAGATACGGGCAGCAATAGAAAACTGCAGTTGAACGAATTATACGAGCTGTGGGATGAAGTCTATGAGAACGCTGTAGTTTTTAAAAACCAAATGAATGTGTTCCACGATAAACACCTTATGCGCAAGACTTTCAAACCTGTTCAACAGGTTTTACTTTACGACACTTGGTTACATTTCCATCCCGGCAAGCTCAAATCTCGATGAAAAGGGCCATTTTTGGTACGCACCATATATCCGCACAGTGCGGTCGATCTAGAAAACCCGGAGGACGGTTCACTATTTAAACTGAACGGACATCGACTTAAACCGTTCCTCACTGCGGATCCTTCGGAGGAGCCCCTGTTTTTGCAGGAGCCGATTTATATTGACCGATCTTCCTCCATCTACCCCTAAAATTTCGATTATCTAGCCAAAACACTGTTTCAAACAAGTTTGGGGGGTATGTATCATTTGTAATTATATATAAAAAAATAACATAAAAAATTTG
Source organism: Agapanthus africanus (assembly GCA_030015575.1). Lineage (NCBI taxonomy): Eukaryota > Viridiplantae > Streptophyta > Magnoliopsida > Asparagales > Amaryllidaceae > Agapanthus > Agapanthus africanus. The sequence goes on from CM057337.1 coordinate 882,905,565, forward strand.
AAAATTTGAAAATAAATAAATTTTTTTTGAGTATTTTTGTAAATTTCCAGATTTAATAAAATAAAAATAAAAAATTTATTTGCAAATAATTTCCTCTCTTCAAGAGGGGCTTTTTACAAATAACCAACACACTTCCCCACTATAAATACATCCCGACCCCTCTCTGTTTTACAAACCCTAAAAATTGCTCACAGAAAACCCTAGCCGCCGCCGCAGTTTCTGCAGCGAGTTCTCCTTCTACCGCCACGCATCCGCCGCCGAACCCGCTCCTGTGCCGTGCTTCCGCCGCGCCCCTGCCACATCTCCCTCTGAAACTTTCAGAGGAGCTTTGCATCTCTTTTTCCTCGCTGTTAAATTTTTTTAAGATCTGTAAACCTTCTGTGATGGCACCAAATATGCAGTTAGAGCGTGATTTCTCACAAATTCACACACGATATATGGAAGTTATTTTCGTGATGAAATCATACGGAGGGGTTGGAATTTTTTAATCTATAATCACCCAAATGCTTACGCCCTTCCAGATCTGGTCACTTGTTTTTACGAGTGCATGGAAGAAGGATGCCTTGCACAATACGGATTTATCAAGTTACTGTAGGACGATAGGGAGATAATTATTTACAGAGACTTCATCCATGAAGTCACTTTGATCCCTAAGTTACCTGTTCACGACCAACCCCTTCAGTTTGAAGATTACATGCCCTTAATGGGTAATGATTGCTCGAGAGAACCGAGGAAGGGAATACAAGCGAGAACCCTCTTCGCTAATGTTTTAACTGTGTGACGGTGGGCACAAAACAAAATTTTTGGGAGTTCTCATAATACCACATTTTTCACCCCATCAGTTCATATCGTGCACACCCTAATGACTAAGAACCCTAGATTTGATATGTACATGGTTTTACTTAACTCAATTGGTGCTGGCAAAAGGGCCGCGAATTACCCATGCCCCATGTTAGTGACACAACCGTGTCGCCATTTCCTCCCTGTGGAGGAATTTGATTTTTACATGCATGGAGGTATACCCATCAGGCCTCTCATTGAGGGTGTCTCTACGTCCTATACCCGCTTGACTGATGTTTGGTCATGAACAGAACCGGCTGAACATGTGCCCGCCAGAACACCCAGCTCCAACTCGACCACGAGCGAGGAGGAGCTCACCCCCATAGAACATGCACGTTTAATGTGAAGAGATATTAGGTGGATTGGCAATTTGACGTCGATGATGAGGCAGCATGATCAGCGCCTAACACAAGTAAAGAAGGGAATCAGAACCCTGCTGGCGTGAGAGGAGCGTTCCCACTCACGTTTTAGGGGACACCGAGGGCCTGAGCAGTGAGGGCACTGCTTTTGGTAAGTTTATGGGAGGAGGTGGTTTGTAAATAGTTATCATTGCATTGCATATTTTTAATTTTTGTACATAATTTTTCTTTTTCTTTTGCATGTTTATTTCTGCATTGCATCTTTATAAAAATTAAAAAGAAAAAAAGAAAAAAATAAAAAATTATAAAATCAAATAAAAATTTGAAAATTTTTAAAAAATCATAAAAATTGAAAAATTCTAAAAAAAATCATAAAAATTGAAAAATTCAATTTTGGCCATAATTGACTTAAGTTTGAAAAGACAGTTAACTAGCTAGGAAAAACTAGATCCTAAACTCAGTAAATTAAAAAACCCTAAAAATAACCTTTCTTAAAGTTTAACGGTAGAAAATATATGTCCATATAGTTTATTTAGAAATAGGCAAATTTTGAGTTCAGTTCTTGGGCTAAGTCAAAATAAGGGAAGAGTATTGAAATTTTTATTAAAGTGTAAGTCTGAAAAATAATTCCTAATCTTGAGTCTAGATTCTGGAAGTATATACCCTACAACTCGCACAAACATGCACCTCGAAACTTGGAATAGTAGATGATACCTTGAAATGCTCTTGTCTAAAATCCTTAGTATAAAGAAAAATAAAATAAAAGCACAAGTGTGAATAAAGAGATATAAAAAATAAACACTGGTTTTGTAATTATTTAAGGCTGCATATAAAAAATATATAACGAGGGTACTTTATCACCTAGTGCCTTAGACCAACTGGTTTAGGAGTCACTGCTAAAACCTTAGGTATTACAAGATAAGGAATTACGCCTTAATGCGCAAACACATTTTGTAATCGGTCGTTAGTATCTTAAGAAGTATTAACGGTCGCATGAAGGATGTGTGAGCAATTTCATCTAAAAGTACTTTAGACTATGGACAAGAGTATAATAGCTTGAATTGAATTTCCAAGTGTAGGGGTGATACATACACACACGTAGGGGTATATGATTGGGATTTGGATGAGAGATAGGAATGAAAAATAGGACTTATATCTTTAGTAGAGATGATAAAAATTTCTAAGTTGAGATGAAACCTTAGAAGGAAAATTCAGAAGATGCTGAAAGCTAAGTAAATTTACAGAACATATACGATCTTAAGTTAAATGATGAGTGGGTGTGAAAAATACGGGTTGTTAATTTTTGAGTTGAAGATAATAGAATTTTTTGCTAGAACACTGAATTGAAGAATGAAAGTCAACATGCCAAATTGATCGGATTTTGTGGGTAGTATCCGCTGAAAACCCTCAGGAGACAACACTCCTCCTACTAAGGACACCTAGAGGTTTAACGACTTGCTGCACGAGCTCAGTGCAATCGCGTTTCCCTGCGAAAGTGAGGTTTGTCTTTTTCGAGAATAAAACTAGTTTTGCTCGGGACGAGCAAAAGATAAGTTTAGGGGTATTTGTTCATATCAGAATTTTGCATTATTATATTCCTCATTCTTAATTATATTGCAAATAAATAGTTGCTTTTGATCCATGTCTGCTACATAGTTGCAGGTTACAGGTTCTCGGAACAATACAGTGAAAATGATCGAAAGACGCTACGAAAGTGAGACTACGACCAATAAATAGAAGAATCTTTATGATGCCGCCTACAGTTTAAAGAACAAATGAATATCAATGAACAGTTCGATTTCACAAAGCACGAAGGCAGCACAAGATTCAAGACTTCAACACAAAATGAACGGTAAAAGTCCACAACATTCTACACTGTGGAAATCTGGAAGAAACTAGAAGACATTCTGAGAAACCAAGTGAAGAAACCAGAAATAAAATGCAACATGAAGTATACCTAAGAAAATGAGCCAGAGAACATTCAAGATGGCCGCGGAACCGCGGCCAAACCAGGCTTATGGCCGCTGATCCGCGGCTGTGCATCGCACGTGTCGGTGCGTGTCGGCGGAGTCGGTGCATTGACCCGGTTTTCTTAGGATAGTTTTGTAATTCTAGATATGGATCAGATGTAAACCCTAGGGTTTCTATTATCTATAAATAGGAAGCCTACAGCTCTTTTTGGAACAGGCCTCTTTTAATTCCTAGTTTAAATTATTAACGATCTAAGCTAGTAACTTCCTTTTTTTCTATTTCTTTAATCTCAAATCGCCTTCTAAAAGCACATCGACAAAGTGGAGTTAGCTCCGATATATTATTATTTTTTAACATTTGTACTCCACTTTATAAGAAAAATATGTCAAACTAACATCCTAACACCACTTGTAACCTTATTTACAATCATTTAGCTTTTAGTTTAACAAAAAATTTCATGTGAAATAATCATAAAACGAAGTTTTCATAAAAATACCATGAACTTTAATATAACCGTAATTTCAATAACTAGAGTATATACCTTTAGATCATTCATGGGATAACAACTTACCCTCCCCCCCCCCCCCCACACGCACACTATGGTTTCATAACACGAGTTCTAAACATAGGGTTTTCATAAAGAATAGGTTTTACATTAAAATACCACATCTTTTCAAAACGGGTTTCTTTTGATCGATATTTTTAAATCCTTGGTGATTGCGCATCTACAACCCCCGTTAAGGGACCCGCTAATGGATGGTGCGGATTATCGCACATCCTGAGAATAGTAGAGCGAGATGAAGAACTCCCCACAGAGTATTCGATCTCGAAAGGAATTAGAAATGCTGTTTTTAAGAAATACGATTTTTCTAAACAAAACTAAACTTTGGAAAATTATATAAAACTATGAATCCTTATTTTCAATAAAAACAAATTATGAAACTATATTGTTTAAAAATAAAGATTAGAATTTTTAATAAAATACCATTAATTTTCCAAAATAGATAGTTTTTATAAAAATACCATAAACTTTTAAAAGCTGGGTTTTATCACCAAAACACCACAACAATTAAAATAAATGTTCATGAAAACCCTAAATATTATAAATCACCCTCGAGCTTTATTTTTAAACTATATTAAAGTATTTTTCATAAAACCCCCTCGAGATATGCTAACAATATTTAAGAACTTCAGATTAATATAGATTTAAGCGGTATTATTTCTCTTGAGCCCCAAGAAGCCATAGAAAGTGAGTACTTGCTTATTCAGATTAGACAACTTAACAGAGTGATCAATGACAATTGTCTTGGAAAAGACACAAATCCTGCCGTTCATGTGCAGCAGTTGCCGATTTCTCCCGAACATAAGATTTTTAACAGTTTAAATCAATTCATATGAAAAAGACCTGAACTCGAATCCAAACTCGAATCTAAACTTGAACTCGAACTTGAACACAAACTCGAACTCTAATCCAAACTCGAATCTAAACTTGAACTCGAACTAACTTGACTCGAACCAAGATTGCAATTGACATGACTCGCATTTTACTCGCACACTCGACTTCATTCTACACCTTTTGCAATCTATGGTTTCGATCAAAATATGTTATAACAAATCAATCAATTTAATTAAGTATACTATACAGTTATAAACTATTTATACTCGGGGTGTTTGGGATAGTTTCTTGTATGAATCCAACGGAGCTTCAGAAGTCTCGTATTAACCTTTTTTTTATTTTACTCGAATATCAGTCGGGTTGACTCATTCACAGCCTAGAGCCCCGATACTATAATATGAAATGGACCCGTGTTTTCTTACTCCTGGAACCCCACTCTTGAGCTCGTCAAATACTTCTACAGCTGCGTTGACATTCACATTTGGAACTTAATGGTAACATGGTGATCATACAGAGACCTATAGTATATATTTAACCATGAACATGTACTTTTACTCGTCATGTATATATATATATACACACACACACACTGGTCATTTTTTTTTACTTTTACTTTATCCTTGGAACTTACCGAGAACTAATTCGCTGACAGGCATTCCACCCCCTTGTTTTCTTAGAATGTTCGTCAGATATGGTCGAGACGGAGGAAGTGGAGGCTACAGAAGAAGACTACAACCGGATTGCTCCATAGGATTAGCTTAGCTTCACTTTTTATTCAGCTTATGTATGCCACATGTTTAGGCAGTTTCCTTTATTGTATTTACTTTCTAGTTCAAACTCATGTACTTGTAAATATTGGAAGTTGAATGTAAATAAAGATATTTGTTGAAAAAATTTACAGTCTCCATTTATTCTTGCATTGTTTATTATTTTTTCAATACGCTTAGTATATTTATCTAGCGAATGACCTTCTCTGAATAAATATGTCGCGGGCTTACCACGTCATCGTTTCCGTCTACTGGGAAGAGGGACGTGACATGTATAATATCCATGGGCCACATTCGCTAAAAGTTGCATATCGATGAAATGAAGAAGCTACTTACAGGTCCTCTCGACTCATAAGGAGAAAATACCTGCGTGAAATCCTTACGACTCACGAAGGTGAAAGACACATAGGAATCCCCATGATTCCTAAGGAGAATATGCACTTGTGAGATCCTCTCGACTCATAGATAGAAAAAAACCTTCTCAAGAGCCTTACGGCTTATGAAGATGAAAAAGTCTTAGGCGACAGAAATCCTAAACCTGTCTCCTAAGCCATCAATTCTATGAAGATATGTAACTCTGCATTACTTAACCCACGTACAAGCCTATGGGCAAAGTAGTGGGGGCATTTGTTCCCGCCAAAAATTTTCACCAAAGCTTGTTGTTATTTTTATAAAAATGGAGGACAACCCCCCTACGTGCAAAGCACGCGAGTACCTGCTGCAGTTACGATTAAATTCTATAGCAGCACCTACATGTTAAACACGTGAGCACTCACATGCAAAACATGTGAGTACCGACTTCAGATAAAATTAAATCATATGATAGCTCACACATGTTAAACACGTGAGTTCTCTTACTGCATTCTTTTGGCAGCGCTAACATGCAAAGCACGTGAGCGCCGCTGCCATATATGTATATGACAGTGCCCACGTAGAAAACACATGAGCGCCCCAATTTAAAATCCTCCCATCTGATAAAATTAAATTCTATAAGATAGAATTAAACTCTATTTGGGAAATATTTTCCTTATCTTTCTATTATGAGAAGATCTTTCTCTAACAGAGAATGTTTGGATTTAAAATCCAATGGTGATAAATGTAAGTGTGTTTTATATGCTCTACAAGGTTTGTAGAGAAGCCTAATTTCAAAAACCAAATTTTGTAAGCATGCAAGAAAGACTTTTAACCCAAGATCTATCATAAAACCCTAACTAGCTATACTGCAAAGGTATTTATTCTACTGTGTTAGAATTTTATACCTATTGGATTTGTGTCTTTCGGGTCTTTAATTCTCTTCTTCAGCTTCGTTTGGGATCTTCGGTATAGTTTGGTTGCCGATCTTCTGGATCCTAGATGATCCACCCGAAGGTCCTAGATTTATGCCACAACTTTCAAATGAAAGAAACTCAACTAGCTAGTTTGCTAATTTAGCTAGTTGAGGATGAGTGGAGATGATTAGTAGTGATTTTTCTTTCTCAAAACCCTTGTTTCTCAACTAGGGTTTTATGAATGAAGTGGAGGAAGCAAAGAAGAGAGGATGGTAACTCAAGAAAATATGAGCTTAAGGAAAAGAGAACTTGCAACCATGAAGAATGGCTAGTCAATCATACTATCAAGCTTTTTCTATTCTTTTAAAAAAATCTAGCTATATTTTAATAGTGGTGGTAATAAATGCCCAAACCAATCCCTCATGCCATGCTTCTTTTACACCTCATTTTCTATTTATCAATAAATAGAAAAATCAATATAATGAGGTGTCCCCTACTAGAATGTATTTTGTATAAATACAAAATATTTCCTACCATATATACATACCCGTATTTGTATCAAAAGACGAGTACCCAAGAGATAGAATAATACCACTACAAATAATACTAGCATTAAATCAATACCTGATATAATGAACCGGCTTAATCCTAAGCCCGCTAGTATTAAAAACCGTTCGATTAAATTCCGCACAACTAGTACACGCAATCAATCGGAACCGTGCACGTATAAATATACGGCCTCGACTCGTTTCGCCTGAACCAGAGAAATCTTCTGTGTGGGACTCTAAAGACTCGATGGTACACTAGCAGTGGGTTTAACCACAACCACGTCAGCGGTACTAGCTGTACGTAACGGCTACCCAGGTACCTGTCGAAAAAGAAGGCCGACGAGAAAACTCATCTGAACACCTACTGAGCCTAACCGTGACAATATCTGTACCGTCCGGTCTGTTCGTCTGAGAGTACCACATATCGGGTCTAGGGGCGGCCAATGTCAGACCCCTACTAACCCTAATAAATCGTGCTAATGTGGCTCAATACCATCCGAGAAATTACTGATATAATCTATCGGTAATTCTCAACTGCCCTGGCCAGGGGCTTATGTCGTCGACCAACCAAGAACAGTGCGATATCGACTCCCTATACCGGGAGAGACGAATCTCTAACAATCACTCACTTCCTCCACGTAGCTCGGGACTGAACCCAACTAAAACATGTTTGCATGACTCCCTTGAGCCGTGGTAGGGTAGTAGTCAAAGCACGGTGGGAACTCACAAAAGACAAATGATGATCTTAGGTCTATAGACTACTTGTACACATGGAATACGAGAACAGTCATCTGACATTAGGTGTAATACGATTCAGCAGTTTTAGGCGAGTCCGTCCAGTATACCCACCTATAGTGAGCACCTGTATACAATGTTAGGTGAAATACACCAATGGCTGTGAGACTAACCATCGCCCCTCGTCGGGGTCTAGAAATGTATACACCAGTCTACTCTGGGATATCGATGCCCCGTCTCGATATTCCTACGACTGGGGACACTTTTAAGGATATGCTTATAGACTACCCAACTCTACAAGTATGACCGTCATCACAACGCTGGTAGTCAAGCATGTCCTACAGGCTTTATCAACATGTATAAGTAGTATGTAATAACAAGTAGTACATACACACATGTTAAGATAAAGTTAAACCAGATAGCATACTATCATTTCAAGCAAGATCGTCTTATATAAATACATATCCATAGTATCCATTATAAATAATGGCCTCTAGGGCATATATATCCTACAATCTCCCACTTGCACTAGGCCCAGTTATTTGCATAACGCATCCCCAACATCTCGAGCAGCTGCTCGAACTGTGCTTAAGGTAAAGCCTTCGTGAATGGATCCGTTGTGTTGTCTTTTGGGTCCACTCTCCGAACCTTGATCTCCTTGCGATCCACGATCTCCTTGATCAGGTGATACTGTCTCAAGATATGTCTGAATTTCTGATGGGACCTTGGTTTCTCCGCTAAAGCTACATCCTCATTGTTATCACAATACAAAGGTATTGGATTAGCAATGGACAAACCAACCTGAAGCTCAAAAATGAACTTCCTCATCTAGACCACCTCTTTTGCGGTATCGTTAGCAGCTATATACTCAGCTTCCATCGTTGAGTCTGTGACGATGTCTTGTTTGGAACTCTTCCAACACATCGCCTCTCCATTGAAGGTAAATGCATAACCCGAGACGGATTTAGAGTCATCTTTGTCACTTTGGAAGCTTGAGATGGTAAAAGCCTCGATCTAGAGGTCCCCATTACTGTACACTAAGAACATCTCCTTAATCCTTCTCAGGTACTTGAAAATGTTCTTTACTGCTATCCAATGTTTTTCACCCAGGTTTGAATGATACCTACTTACCACACTAAATGCGTAAGCTACGTCTGGTCTGGTACATAACATCGCATACATTATAGATCCTACCGCCGAAGCGTAGGGTATAATGCTCATGCGAGACATCTCTTTGGAGAGGGTGATCCCGTAACAAGCGGATAAATTACCATGCATGGAATCTTCCATACTAAAGCTCTTCAGTATGGTATCAATGTACATGGACTGTGAAAGTCCCAACATTCTTTTAGACCTATCACGATAAATTTTAATCCACAGAATATAGGAGGCATCACCTAAGTTTTTCATGGAGAACTTCTGTGACAAGAAGAGCTTGACTGATTGTAGCATAGGGATATCATTCCCAATCAGGAATATGTCATCCACGTACAGTACGAGGAAGATTACTGCTCATCCTACATTCTTCCTATAAATGCATGGTTCATCTAGATTTTTGATAAAGTCAAATTCTTTGACCGTCTCATCAAAGCAAATATTCCAACTCCGCGATACTTGTTTTAGTCCATAAATGGATTTAAGCAAATTGCACATTTTCGCTGCTCCCACTATCTAAGAAACCCTCTGGTTGATCCATGTAAACACTCTTTTATAAATTTCCATTCAGAAAAGCTGTTTTCACGTCCATCTGCCAGATGTCATAGTCATGGAAGGCAGCAATGGAAAGCAGGATCCGAATAGATTTAAGTATAGCGACTGGAGAAAAGGTTTCATCATATTCCAATCCTAGTCTTTGACGAAAACCTTTTGCAACAAGTCTAGCTTTGTAGGTTTCTACTTGTCCATCTGCACCAATTTTCTTTTTGAAGATCAATTTGCATCCAACGGGTTTTACCCCAAGAGGAGCAACTTCCAAAGTCCATACTTTATTGGTGTATATGGATTCTATTTCGGATCTCATACCATCCAGCCACTTCACCGAGTCTTTACTCGTGATAGCCAGCTGAAATTTAGTAGGCTCATCATTATTCATAATGCAATCCTCTAGATCCCCATCTATGAGAAACCCATAGTATCTCTCAAACGGATGAGAATGCCTACTAGATCTGCGGAGCGGCATCGGTTCGTCGGGCTCTATTGAAACCTTAGGTTCTACTAAGTCCTCAGCAGTAGTTTGTGGTTCTGGAATTTCTTCCAGTTCTACCACGCTCCCGTTAATTTCTTTTGCAAGAAATTCACTCTCTGAAAAGACTATGTGGCGAGCGACAAACACTTTTTGTTCTTCAGTGAGGTAGAATAGATATCCCCTTGAATTCTTGGGGTATCCAAAAAACTTGCATAAAACCGATCGTGTCTCGAGCTTGTCCGGATTCTGCTTTTTGACAAAAACTGGACACCCCCATATCTTAAGATACTTTAGACTTGGTCTCTTCCCATCCAACATTTCTTATAGAGTGGTAGGTACAGAGTTAGTTGGAACCCTATTCAATAGGTATGCTACTGATTCCAGCGCAAAACCCCAGAAGAAAAATGGTAACTCAACATTACTCATCAAGGAACGCACCATATCGAGTAGCGTGCGATTCCTTCTCTCTGATACACCGTTATGCTAAGGTATATACGGAAGAGTAAGCTGAGAGAAAATTCCATTCTCTTTTAAGCATTCAAGGAAATTGGAACTTAAGTATTCTCCACCCTGATCAGATCGAAGTATCTTGATACTTTTACCCGTTTGTTTCTCCACTTCATTTTTATACTCCTTGAATTTCTCATAGGCCTCAGATTTATGTTTCATTAAGAATACATGTTCATACCTTGAGAAATTATTAGTAAAAGTGATGAAGTAGGAGTAACCGTTTCGTGCATGTGTAGACATCGGACCACATACATCGCTGTGTATGAGTCCCAAGAGCTCAGTGGCTCTTTCTTCGTGTCCTGTGAACAAAGATTTGGTCATCTTTCTTTTGATGCATGATTGACAAGTTGCATATGATACATATTCAAATGGATCTAAATATCTATTTTTATACTACTTAGTCAACCTTGTTTCATTATTATGACTAAGTCTACAATGCCATAAAAATGATTGGTTTGAATCTGGAGCCTTTCTTTTGAGTGTGTTTTGAATGTTGAAACCTTGATGTTGATTGAGTACGTATTTGCCATTTTTCAGTGTGCCAGACCCAATCAGTTCTTGATTTAGGTGAATATTCATGACATTTCTTTCACGTGTAAAATTATATCCTTCATTAGATAATAAAGATACTAATATAATATTATATAGCATATTGGGTACACAAAAACAGCTATACAACACCAAAATGTGCCCACTTGTCAACCTCAGGTGATAATCCCCTACCGTAACAGTATCAACGTTTGCTTCGTTGCCAACCCTGAGGGTCATATCACCTGCCTTCAACTCTATACGGTTTCTCAGAGCCTGCAAAGAATTACAGATGTCAGAATCAAAACTAGTATCTAGTACCAATGATGTAGAGTTTACTGAAAAACAGTTTTCGATTACGAACACACCTGAAGCAGAAGCATCGGCTTGCTTCGTGTCCTTGCCTTTGGGTTTGAAAGCCTTGCAATCTTTCTTCCAGTGCCCCTTCTTGTGACGGTAGTAGCACTCATCCTTTTCTTCTTTAACTCTCCCCGATTTGTTCGTTCCTTGGACCTTTTTGACACCTCCTTTCGGCTTGGTGGCAGTTTTCTTCTTCTTCCATTTATCTTTCGCTTTGGATTTAGAAGAGGAAGATTCTCCAACAATAAGAACATGTGTCTTCTCCTTTTTCAAGGATCTCTCCGCTACCCTCAACATGCCATACATGTTAAAGTTCAGCACGAACTAAGAGAAGGTGTGAGGAAGGAACTGTAGAATCAAGTCAATATATAACTTGTTCTCTAACACACATCCCAGGTTTGCGAGTTCCTCAATGAGACTAATCATTTTTAATACGTGCTCTCCTACAGGTGATCCGGGAGCTAACCTCATCTGGAATAACTTCCTTGAGGTCTCGTACCTTGCGATACGAGAGTACTCTCCATACAAATCCTTGCAATAGAGAAAAATGGATTTTATGTCCATATTCTTGTGCTGCTTCTGGAGTTCATTATTCATGGACGCTAGCACAATGCACTTAGTTTTCTCGCAATACAGGTCCCATGTTTTGCAGACCTCGATGTCCTCAACTGAGGAGTCTGGTCCTGGGACAGGGGGAGCAGTACTAGTGAGGACGTATGCTACTTTGTCATAAGTAAGTGCAATGTTGATGTTTCTTAGCCAATCTATATAGTTTGGCCCAGTCAGTGTATTTTTTTCAAGTAGTAATTTAAGTCCATCCAAACTGGTGTGGGTGTGTAACCTAACCCATACGAAGATCACATGCTAAAAGAGAAGGGAAAAAGAAAATAGGAAAACAAATATATGTAAACATATAATTACATTTTCCATTTGCAATCAAATGCAAAAGTGAGACAGATAGAAAATGTGACATAATACAATATATATCCAATATGTCAAATCAATACTTGATTTAATATCCGACTTTCCAAAAGACCGGCTAGTATTATCAAACGTCTGATTGCTGTCAGCGTATCTAATACACTGATTTAATCGGACTCCTGCGCGCACCACCGTATGACAACTATATCGTTTTCGCCTGAGCCAGGAAATCCTCCGTGCGGGACTCTAAAAACTCGACAACATGCTGGAGGTGGGTTACTGGATCATATTCATAACTCACAAGCACGTCAGTGGCACTGGCTGTACGTAATGGATATCCAGGCATCTGTCAAAAAGAAGATCGACAAGCAAGCCCGTTCGAAGCCCTACTGATCCTATAAATGACATTCACCGTACAGTCTGATCTCTTCGTCTGAGAGTGTCGTATACCAGGTCTAGGGGGTGAAAATCGTCAGACCACTAATAATCTGATAAGTTGTGCCGATGTTAAGCTCATGACCAATCGAGAAACTACTGATCCAATCAGTAAATCTCATTTTCCCGGCCCTAGGTGTAGGGTGTTTTTTCGTCACCCCATTGAGATGGGAATACGCGCACGCTTGTCAGGCGTACTACAGATTCCCCCTGCCTAGGGTAGGCCGAGGTTTAATGATTGTGGGGATCCGAATCTCCGGCAGCCGCGGACTAAGCTGCCGTTAATTACCCCTCGCCTTTGGGGCGAGGGAACCTCCGATTAACGGGTTAAACTGGTCATGCGAATTCAATGTGCAGTGTACGTGTGTTCTGTTCTGAAAGGGGGGTTTTGGATATATCGGGAGCCACGCAGAGTTTTTACGGGGGTCCCGCTACCCGGATAGCGGGCTGGGGGTCAAGGGGGCTAGCAGCCCCCTTGCGGGGTTCGGGGCAGCGCCCCGGCCCGAAAATTTTTTGGAGGGAAAGAATGTTGCGGAGTATGTGTATGTGTACATTTGTATACAAATGTATATATATGTGTATATACATAAAAAGAGGGGGAAAAGGCATCCAAGGGATACGTGGGGCAGCACCTTGGGTGTAGGTGCGCAAGCGCGCGCGCCACGTGTCGGCACACGGGCGCCTTGCACACTTGCGCAGGTGCGCAAGCGCGCGCGCCACGTGTCGGCACGCGGGCGTCTTGCGCACTTGCGCAAGCGCGCAGGTGCGCAAGCGCGCGCGCCACGTGTCGGCACGCGGGCGTCTTGCGCACTTGCGCAAGCGCGCAGGTGCGCAAGCGCGCGCGCCACGTGTCGGCACGCTGGCGCCTTGCGCACTTGCGCTGCGCGCCGGAGAGGCACAAGAGGCTTTTAGCCTAAGAACAGAAGCTGTGCTTCAGAAATGAAATATTTATTATGTATATATGTATGGAGTTAAACTCCTATGATATTTTGAAGCTGATAAAGGGGGTCCTTCTTCTTCCTCCTGTTGTTTGGCCGGATCTTGAAGATCAAGAAGTAGGAGATTTTAAAAATCACTCATTTTTGAGATCTGATGGGAGATCTGAGTTCCCCTTTGTGGGTTTTGTGGTGGAAAACCACTTAGTTTTGGAAAAGAAAGAGTAAAACTCTTGATTTAATTCAAAAGAAATGAGAAGGTTTTAGAACCTTGGAGAAGAAGCAGGAAAGAGCTCAGCTCTGAAACTTTTTTGGAGAGAGAAAAAGTTATTAGATATTTTCATTATCTTTGCCTTTATAGGCCATACATTTTACACATAGCCCCTTGGGCTTCACAAAATGGCATTTTGCCTATTTCATGGCTCATGTGCCATTTCTTTTTGCACATAAGCCATGGGCTTTACAAAAATTTGGCTTTATGCCCATTTTCTTACATTTATCCATAAAATAAAATAAAAGAAAATGCAACAAGATTATTTATTACAAAAATTTTATCTTGGCGTGGAGGAGGCCGGCCGCTTCATGTTCGGGCTCGACTCAGGCATGGGCCCACTGGGTCTGGGCTTGGGCCCACTTGGCTTGGGGTTGACTTAGATTTTGACTTGGTCAACCGGGGTGTAAATTTTTACCCCAACAAATTGCCCCCCATCAATAAATGCACACCACATATGTGGGTCGTGTGCATGAAATTGATGGATCTTCTTTCGCGTGGAGGCGACTTGATTTAGTTCCCACCTTTTGGGAAGCTGGCACTGCCCTTTTTACGACATGGACGGTCGGTTCTGCCCTTTTTGCGTCTTGGACGGTCGGTGCTGCCCTTTTAGCGACGTGGACGGTCGGTTCTGCCCTTTTTGCGACATGGACGGTCGGTGCTGCCCTTTTAGCGACGTGGACGGTCGGTTCTGCCCTTTTTGCGACATGGACGGTCGGTGCTGCCCTTTTAGCGACGTGGACGGTCGGTTCTGCCCTTTTTGCGACTTGGACGGTCGGTGCTGCCATTTTAGCGACTTGGACGGTTAGTGCTGCCCTTTTTGCGACTTGGACGGTCGGTGCTGCCATTTTAGCGACTTGGACGGTCGATGCTGCCCTTTTTGCGACTTGGACAGTCGGTGCTGCCCTTTTAGCGACGTGGACGGTCGGTTCTGCCCTTTTTGCGACTTGGACGGTCGGTGCTGCCATTTTAGCGACTTGGACGGTCGGTGCTGCCCTTTTTCCGACTTGGACGGTCGGTGCTGCCCTTTTTGCGACTTGGACGGTCGGTGCTGCCCTTTTTGCGACTTGGACGGTCGGTGCTGCCATTTTAGCGACTTGGACGGTCGATGCTGCCCTTTTTGCGACTTGGACGGTCGGCGCTGCCCTTTTAGCGACATGGACGGTCGGTGCTGCCCTTTTTGCGACTTGGACGGTCGGTGCTGCCCTTTTTGCGACTTGGACGGTCGGTGCTGCCCTTTTTGCGACTTGGACGGTCGGTGCTTGATTTGACTTGCTCTGCTTCTTGCAGTGTCAGGGGTAGACTTGACTTGCTCCGCTTCTTGCGGTGTCGAGGTTGGATTCTGACTCGCTCCGCCTTCTGCGGTGTCGGAGTGGAAGTTGACTTATTGATTTTGATTTGGGTTGACATCAGCATCGCTATACTGGAATATGGTACCAGGAGCGAATCATCATCTGTCATTGAGAGGATTCTGCGATTTTGGTTTTTGTTTGGCATCTGCATTGCTGCACTGGAATAATGCCAGGAGCAACTCATCATTTGCCCCGAGAGAATTTGAGAATTGATGGCTTAGGAGGCAGGTTTAGATCCCTATCACCTAAGACTTTTCAATTTTATGGGCCGTGAGGGTCCCATAAAAGCATTTTCTCCCTACGAGTCGAAAGGATCTCGTAGGTGTATTTTCTCCATAGGAGTCGTGGGGACTCCTAAGTGTGTTGCTCCTTTGTGAGTCGTAAGGATCTCACGAGGGAATTTTCTCCTCTCAAAGTCGAGAGGACTTTGAGAGTGCATTTCATCTCCTTTTCACGAGTTTGCGCCCTTTCAGGTTTTCACAAACTCATCGGCAGTCCTGCTGTTTTTACTCACGGAGCCCTTTCGGGTTTTCCTCCGTGCCCATTTTGCTTGTGGACATACCCTCTTTTTTTTTCTCTCTCTTTTTTTTTTTAGTGGGACTTTGAATGTGGTCTTACCGGTAGGACTTAGGAGAGATTGGGATTGTTTTACGCCCGTGGATTGTATACGGTTTTGCAGGATGTATGATCCAGACCGTAGGGCCGGAAAAATTTCGGGACTTTGTCGGCGTCTGCATCGCTGCACTGGAATATGGTACCAGGAGCAACTCATCATTCGCCGTTGGGGTACGGGATTTGGAATTTGGTTGGCGTCTGCATCGCTGCACTGGAATATGGTACCAGGAGCGACTCATCATTCGCCATTTGGGGATTAGGGAGCGATGGCTTAGGAGACAGGTTTAGATCCCTATCGCCTAAGGCTTTTCAATTTTATGGGCCGTGAGGGTCCCATAAAAGCATTTCCTCCCTACAAGTCGTAAGGATCCCACAAAGGTTTGTTCTCCTCATGTATCGTGAGGACACATGAGTGGGTCTTATCAATGGAGCATCATTCCCAAAGCGGAGATCGGCCGCGTAACTGGTGATTACGGTGGGGCATGGGTATGATGAGAATTATTTGAGCCCGTGGATTGTATACGATGGTCAATTTGGGGACCCACCGTAGGGCCGGAGAATTTTGAGAAATTGGATTTTGGTTGGCGTCTGCATCGCTACACTGGAATATGGTACCAGGAGCGACGCATCATTCGCCGTTTGGGGACTTAGAATTTGGATCTTGTTTGGCATCAGCATTGCTGCACTGGAATAATGCCAGGAGCAACTCATCATTTGCCTTGGGAGGACTTGGGATTTGGGTTTTTGGTCGGCATCAGCACCGCTAACACTGAAGCGAAATGCCAGGAGCGACTCATCATTTGCCGTTGCCCGTTGGGGAACGATGGCTTAGGAGATAGGTTTGGGCCCCTACCACCTAAGGCTTTTCAATTTTATGGGCCGTGAGGGTCCCATAAAAGCATTTTCTCCCTACGAGTCGTAAGGATCCCGCAGGTGTATTTTCTCCTTAGGAATCGTGAGGATTCCTAAGTGTGTTGCTCCTTTGTGAGTCGTAAGGATCTCACGCAGGGGTTTTCTCCTCACAAGGTCGAGAGGACTTTGTGAGTGTATTTCATCTCTTTTCATGAGTTTGCGCTCTTTCGGGTTTTCACAGACTCGCCGGTAGTCCTGCTGTTTTTACTCACGGAGCCCTTTCGGGTTTTCATCCGTGCCCGTTTTGCTTGTGGACATACCGTTTATTTCTTCTTCCTTTTTTTTCTTTTTCTTTCTTTTTCTTTTTTTTTTTGCCGCTGGTGGGACTTTAAAGTAGTCTCACCGGCAGGATTTGGGAGAAATAGGGGTCATTTACGCCCGTGGATTGTATACGGTTTTGCAGGATGTCTGATCCAGACCGTAGGGCTGATGTGCTCAATTCGCCTGCGACTTGGAGCATTCATGTATAGTATTTCTTGAGATATCGTCCATTGATGGGTGGCATGGGCCTTTCTCCCTCTGCACTTATTAGTTGGTAGGATCCTCCATCGAACACTTTCTCAATGACGTATGGTCCTTCCCAGTTTGGCTCGAATTTTCCCTTGGCATGTCGATTGAGGATGATCGGTCTTTTAAGGACCAACACCAATTCACCTTTCTTGAAAGCGCGGAGACGAGTTATCTTGTCATAGGCCCGTGACATTTGTGCTCGGTATAGCTCCAGATTTTGCTGCACCGCGAGCCTCTTTTCTTCGAGGGCATCGAGTTCTTCAAGTCGAAGGAGCACGTTTTCTTCCTCCGTCAACTCATGTTGGACGGCCATTCTTAAGCTTGGGACTTCGACTTCGAGGGGGAGGACCGCCTCCACTCCGAAGAGCAATGAGTATGGAGTGGACTGTGTTGGAGTACGGTGCGTGGTACGATATGCCCACAACGCCTCGTGAAGTTTGAGATTCCAGTCTCTCTTGTTGGCTGAAGCATTTTTCCTCAGGAGCTTGCATAGAGTCTTATTGAAGGCTTCGGCTAGCCCGTTGGCTCTTGGATTATAGATGGAGGAATATCTCCAGTCTATCTTGTGCTGAGTAGCGAACCTTGAGACATTGAAGCTCTTGAAAGAAGGCCCGTTGTCAGAAATGATTCTTCTTGGTGTACCAAAGCGGTATAGAATATTATGCTGGAAGAATGTCAGAATATCTTTTGTCTTGACTTCTTTTAGCGGGACAGCTTCAGCCCATCTGGAGAAGTAGTCTGTCGCGGCCAGTATGAACCGGTGGCCTTTAGATGACGGAGGATCAATTGGGCCAACAATGTCGGTGCCCCAAACTTCGAAGGGCCACGACGCCACTGTAGGATGCAATGGGTTGGGATGCTTGTGAATAAAATCACCGTGAATTTGGCAGATATAACATTTCTTTGCATGCTCTCCGCAATCCCGTATCATGGTGGGCCAGTAATACCCAAGCCGTTTGATTTGAAGTCGCATCTTGGGGCCAGATTGGTGAGCACCGCAAACGCCCGAGTGGACATCTTTCATGACCTTTTGGGCTTCGGCCAATGACAGACACCTGAGCCAGAGTTGGTCATATGACCTGCGGTATAACGTGTCATTTACAAACACGTATCGGAGAGCTCTTTTCTTCAGCTGAATCCTCGCAGATTTTTCTTCGGGCAGCTTGTCGTATCGGAGGTACTCTATGAAGGGTTCTCTCCAATCGGGCTCGTCTTGGATGATCGAAGCTTCTTCCGCAGGACTGCTCTTCTGTTCCGCGCTTTCCTCTTCTCGTAGAGAGACTGGGGGTAGAATTTGCCGGCTCCTGACTGTGATCAGAATTTCGTCCATTTCAGGATCAGCCAGTTCCTTGGCCAAGCGAGCGAGTACATCAGCCTTTCCGTTCAACGCTCTAGGGACTCTCGTTAGTTTGATATGAGTGAACCGTTTCATGAGTTCCACCACCCTACCTCTGTACCGAGCTAACTCAGGTTTGTATATCTTATAGTCGCCGCTTACTTGGTTGACGACAAGCTGGGAGTCACCGTAAACTCGTAGCCGAAGGATTTCCATTTCTATGGCGAGTTCCAAACCAGCTATCAGAGCTTCATACTCAGCTTCATTGTTCGTTCGAGGCTCGGTGAGAGCAAAAGAACGTCGTAGGGTTCCCATTGATGGTGTGATGAACACCAATCCTATCCCTGCTTTTATCTCCGGGACGCTTGATTTACTGGAGGTCCTTATTGACGAGGCTCCATCGAAGTAGAGCTCCCAACATGGCTCATCTTCCTCGAGGTGCAGCACTTGTTCATCGGGTAACTCACAATTTAGCGGCGACCCTTCTGGTATGGGATGAGCGGCGAGAAAGTCTGCAATAGCTTGCCTTTTTACTGCTTTCTGAGGGGTATAAACTATGTCAAACTCAAGTAGCATGACAGCCCATCTTGCCATCCTGCCGGCTAGGCTTGCTTTGGTCATCAAGTGTTTGAGCGGGTCGACCTTGGAGATCAGCATAACCCGATGAGCCAGCAGATAGTGCCTCAGCTTCTTCACAGCAAATATCAGAGCCAGGCATTGCTTTTCGATTGGGGAATAGTTGTGTTCCGCCCCGACTAGAGTTCGACTGAGGTAGTAGAGGGCATTTTCCTTTCCCTCCTCGTTATTCTGGGCGAGGAGCGCACCGAGTGACTCATCTAGCGCGGCAGTGTAGAGAATCAACGGTTTATTTGGAATGGGAGCAGCCAGCACTGGAGGGTGCAACAAGTATTGTTTGATGCTTTCGAACGCTGCTTGACATTCGGCATCCCAGATAAAAGGAGCTCCTTTCTTCATGAGCTTTGAGAAGGGCCTACATCTCCCCGATAAATTTGAGATAAACCTCCGTATATAAGCAAGCTTGCCTTGAAAAGATCTTAGCTGCGTCAGACTCTTCGGAGGAGGCATCTCCATGATGGCCTTTATCTTTGATGGGTCAACTTCGATCCCTCGATGTCGAACTATGAAGCCCAGGAATTTTCCCGATGACACGCCAAAAGCGCATTTCAGAGGATTCATCTTCAGATCAAATTCCCTCAGTCTGGTGAGAACGGTCCTAAGATCCTGGATATGATCGGCCTTGGTTTCAGTCTTAACGACCAGATCATCAACATAACATTCGACGACTTTATGAATTAGGTCATCGAAGATATTAGTCATCGCCCTTTGATATGTAGCACCTACGTTCTTCAGTCCGAATGGCATTACCTTGTAGCAATATATTCCGATTGGGGTTCGAAATGCTGTGTGCTTCTCATCCTCAGGTGACATCTTGATCTGATTATATCCAGACGAGCCGTCCATAAAGGTGAACAGTTCGTAATTTGAGGTGTCATCGACCATCATTTCCATGACCGGCAGCGGAAAGTCGTCTTTAGGACATGCCTTGTTGAGATCCCTGAAATCGACACAAACTCGGATCTGCCCATTTTTCTTCTTCACTGGGACTATGCATGCGATCCAGTCCGCGTATTTCTCTTCCCTGATGAAGCCGGCATCGATGAGCTTCTTAGTTTCCTCGATGACCTTTTCTTCTAGTTCCCTTCTCATTCTTCGAGGAGCTTGTTTGACTGGCTTAGCATCAGGAGATATAGCCAACTTATGTACGGCCACTTCAGGGGAAAGGCCAGGCATTTCTTTGTATGTCCACGCGAAGCAGTCAACGAACTCACGCAACAGGGCAATTATCTGCTCTTTCATTTCCTCTGACAAGAGTGAGCTGATGTAGGTCGGCCTTGGATTATCGGGCGTTCCTAAGTCAATCTCGGTTAGCTCGTCAAAGGTTGCTTGTCTGCCATCTTCGAGCTCTTGAGGAGCTTCTTCTGGCTCGGCTATCTCGTCGTCATCTTTTGATCTTTCGCTGGCCTCACCAACATGGATCATGTAGCACGCTTTGGAATCAGGTTGAATGTAGCCTATGCCCCGTCTATCTGGAATTCGTCCATCGATGAGTGCTCGGACCTGGGGCGGATGCCATAGCCCTTCGTAAAACTTTGCTTCGGACTCCGTTTGATATAACCGGCATCCGCACTTTTTAAAGTATTCCCGCATCTCGGGCGCATAGTATCAGGGATTGAGAACGGCTCTTATGCCTCTCTCATATGGAAGGCACGCGACAGACAGATCGCCCGGGTGCACAACGGGGTTTGACCCATAAAACAGGATGCCCTTCTGTCCACTTTTCCTCCTGGGAACGTAGAAAGTTTTCAGCTGGTCCACGGTGGAGATTGATAATGCATCGAGCTCTTTACACATTTGCTCTGGTACCTTTGTAACGGCTAGGGACCCTTCTGCAACTTCAAAGGTCTCTCGTAGTTTCGCTTGTTGCGTGGGGGTCCAATCTGCACCGCTGTTGCACGACAGGTCCTCCTCCTCTGACTCTTCAGTGTTGCTGCCAAGATGAGGGCGGACTTTGCTGCTAGACGGGCCTTCGGTAACAGATTCGTCCGTATCGCTGCCGAAACGAGGGCGAGTTTTACGGGAGGACGGGCTTCCAGCATCGGACTCATCAGTGTCGCTGCCGAAATGCGGGCGCACTTGGGTATTTTTGCTTTTGAAAGTGACAGCCGGCGCAGATTTGCTTTTGAGTTTTGGGGCCGGTCTATCCTCGGTCAGTTGTAGCTTAGCATTTTGGTGGTTCATAAAGTACCGAGAATCTTCGTAGCGGACTTCATGCACACCGAACGGCTGGATGTCTCCGTCAATACGTCTTTCTTCGCCATTTTTAGTATACTTCATGCATTGATGGAGAGTCGACGGAATGATGCCGTAATCATGGATCCACGGCCGCCCCAAGAGAATCTTATAAGATGTGTCGGCGTCGATCACGTATATCTTAGCTTCAGTTTGTAGATCCCCAAATTTGATTGGCAAAGCTATAGACCCTAGAACTTGCTGGCAATTTTGGTTGAACCCTTGAATGACAATCCTTTCCCTCGACAGGTGTCGGACGTCCATTGACAAACTCTTCAGAGTTCGCAAGTTCATGATGTTCACTGAGGACCCCGGATCAATCAATATACGATTAATTCGATCTCCGTCGCTGTACCCGGTCACGTAAAGCGGCCGATTATGCTCAGCCGTTCCCAGTAGCAAGTCTTCATCCTTAAATGTGACTGCGGCGGCATGCAAAGCATGCTGGGCTTCTTTCATATTAATTTCCGCAAAGTGAGCCTGATACCGCTCGGGGTTTTGTAGAGCATGGATGAGAACGTCTCTAAGCTCCTTAGATAGGACCAAGGCGTCGTAGATGCTCAGGAGAGATGGAAGCTTCCGGAGATGTGCCAAGACATTATAGTCCACCGAGGAAGGACTTATGTTTTCATCGGCCGGTTCTCTGCCATCTTCTTCATTAGCGACATGTTTTTCCTTCCCTTTTGGGGCGTTGCCCTGATTTTGCGGTAGAGCCCTGCCGCTTCTGAGCTGGATTTGATTGGCCTTTGTGGTGAGCTCCTCGTCCTCTTCGGGAAAACAGAGATCATCCTCGGAGTCGCTGCCAAGATGGATGGCATAGCAGGTCACTACTGGGATCTCTTCATTGGAGTCTTCTTCTAACTCCTCCAGAATTTCAGCCGCTTGTACAGGGAAGAACTCCTTCAATTGAATCAATGTTCTTTCCTTTTGTTCATATTCTTCGAGGGAATCGATATATTTTTGAATGGTCGATCTCCCTGCAGACTCTTTTTCGTGCCGAGCTGCACTTTTCTTCTTCTTGAGCTTCTTGGATTTTGAGCCTGATGGAGCCGCATAGGCAGCTGGACTGGTAGGCTTCTTCTGTTCTTCCCATTCCATCCTGGGCTCTTTCTGAAGTAGCTTTAGCATCTTCTTCGTCTTATTAGATATATGCGTACTCCACGGAGGCCGCGATGAGTCAGTTTCATTTCTTAGGGCCGCGGGTTCGGCTGTCTGCTCCCAGAAGGCTTCGGCTTCTGTCTGTATAAAGTTGGCGGTTGCAACTTGATTGTTCTCCAACACGCTTTTGGATAGCTCGATCTCTCCAGCCTTGTACTGCTTCTCGACCCAGTCTTTGAAGATATAGCAATCCTCGATCGCATGGCTCACTACTCGGTGGTACGGGCAATACAGAGGATTGTCGGTCATTTTTGCTTCTTGGGGTCTTTTCGACTCCGGCAATTGTAAGCCGTTGTTCAAGGCATCTTTAAATATCTTACGGACCTTGTCCCTTCTGAAAGAGTAAACCTTGTTCTTCTTCTCTTCTAGGGAAGGCCCATCTCCTCCCAGCAATGGCTTTCGAGACCGGTTGGTTTTGGATTCGCCCGCCCTTCGCTTTTCTTCATTGTCGGAGGCATTGAAGACATTGGTACTGCTGGAACTCCCGCTTCTACGGTTGTCGTCCCGCTTGCTTTTCCAGGTTTTGTCTCTCTGAGTGTCCGGCGGGGACTTTTGCTTTGAGCGTTCCAGCATTTGGACTTTCTTGGTTAGCTCCTGAAATGTCTTGAGGCCCGCTGTACACAAGAATGGGACCATCCAATTGCTGAGGTTCCCAATGAGAAGGCTGACGGACTGGTCCTGCTCCAGCGGCGGTTCGCATTTGACTGTGAGATTACGCCATCGGGCGATAAAGTCGGTGTTGCTTTCATTCTTCCCCGGCTTAGTCCTCACAAGGTCGGCAATGGAGATTTTATCACTGACACTCATGAACCTTTGCCGAAACAGGGACTCCATTTGGGCAAAGGTAATGACGGACCCGTCCGGTATACTCGCATACCAGTCGAAGGCGACGCCGGTCAGGCTGTTGACAAACTGACGAAGAAGGAGCGCGTCATTGCCCCCTGTATTTCCGCACGTTGCTTTGAAGTGGGCGACGTGCTGGTTTGCATTCCCCGTTCCATCAAATCTTCCGAACTTAGGAATGACGTAGCCGCTTGGGAACTCAATCAGATCGTACTGCGCGGGATATGGCCGCCCACTACTGCCGATTTCTTTCTGAGCTTCAGCCTCGGCCACCAATGTTTTAACCTTGCTGGTGACCAAATCCATTATCCGATCCTGTGTTAGCGGGATGGTGCTATCTGGGGCCAAGGCGTCCCCAGAAGCGGAATGTAGCCGGCTTTCATTTGGCTCGACCAGTCTTGGTCCCAAAGGAACAGGCATTGGCTGCCTCGGATTGTCATCACCCGGCTGATTAGTAGCGGCTTGTGCTTGATTAGGAGGCGCTCGAGCAATTTGAGCCGTAAGCTGCATCACCACGTTCGTTAAGTCGTCAATCTTCGAATAGAGCTTGGCCATCTCTTTATCTTTGCTCCTGAGCTGTTTTCGAAGTTCTTGAAGCAGCTCTTGCTCCGCAGTCCTAGGGCGGAAAGTCGGCTCTTCCTCGCTGTCCGAGCTTGACTCTGCATGGACCGAGGGGTCTTTCTGCCTATCATCCTCATCGAGAGGGTTTTCTTCATCCAGCAGGGGCGGCTGTTCTTGGGCAGCGGCAACCACATTCGGGCTAGATTGAGCTTGGGATGTGGTGGCCCCATCCTTGCTTTTGCTGCGAAGGTTGTCGCTAGGGCGTCCTCCCGCCATATAGACCGTATGGATGATATATCCGGCCGTCTTTCTATCATTGGCAGTTGATTTCGTGGATCGCTGTCTTGACCCCCTTGTTTCGGTAGCTGGTAGTCGATTGAAGGCGTCTGGCTTAACCAGTTTCTTGAATGGTGCTGGAGCTTCTTTTCTGGGTTTTCCCCGCTGCTTTCGTGCGGCACAGAGTGCTTCATAGACTCTTGATGAGACAGTGTCATACTTTTTCTGTTGGGGCCGGGACACGTCTCTTTGCGGCACTGTTCGGACTGCTGTCTTCTTGATCCTGGCGGTCATGGCATTGTTCTGAACCCACTTTAGAGGCTCGAAGGAATTGCTGATTCTTACGTCCGACTCAGCCGTCGTCGCGGGGCAACTCTGCACTTGGAACTTCACACGATTCCATTTGGCCGAAGCCTTGGCCCTTTTGTTGGCTCGATACCTGAGCCGCTTCTGCCTTAACTTTTCTGTTCTAAGCACCTTGCAGACTTCGGCTTTTTGGGAAGACGCCGCATACCGGTTGATGGAGGGCCTTGGAGATACGCCCGATTGTGCATTTGTTGGAGTCATCGCCTGAGCTCGTCCGCAACTTTTAATGTTGCCCTTCACATCGGAAGTCTTGCCCCCAGCTAGAGCGCCAGGGACTCGTTCAGACACCATCTTAAGTTTCGGTTGTGGTGCCTTGGCGATCACGACATTCGACCTCTTACCCCTTGAGACCGGCTTGGCCACCTGTTCCGCTGGGATCTCTGCCAGATGAGCGCTTCCGGCAGGGTAGATGATGACAGAGCCAAACTGGCGGGGCGGTTCCTCCCATTGTCGACTGAGGCTTGCGGGGAGAACCACACGAGCGTTGATCTTGACCACGTACGGAATCGGGGTCGCTTTGGAAGTTGAATTCGTCTGGGAAGACATTGTCGTTGAAGGTTGATTGCTGCACGGAAAAAAAAACATCATTTCAGTATAGGCAATCGATATGTATATTGATTGAGTTCGTATGAACGTTTAACCCGAAATATGGAAGGAGAGATTGGTCCCACCGGGCGTGCCAGAATCTGTAGGGTGTTTTTTCGTCACCCCATTGAGATAGGAATACGCGCACGCTTGTCAGGCGTACTACAGATTCCCCCTGCCTAGGGTAGGCGGGGGTTTAATGATTGTGGGGATCCGAATCTCCGGCAGCCGCGGACTAAGCTGCCGTTAATTACCCCTCGCCTTTGGGGCGAGGGAACCTCCGATTAACGGGTTAAACTGGTCATGCGAATTCAATGTGCAGTGTACGTGTGTTCTGTTCTGAAAGGGGGGTTTTGGATATATCGGGAGCCACGCAGAGTTTTTACGGGGGTCCCGCTACCCGGATAGCGGGCTGGGGGTCAAGGGGGCTAGCAGCCCCCTTGCGGGGTTCGGGGCAGCGCCCCGGCCCGAAAATTTTTTGGAGGGGGAGAATGTTGCGGAGTATGTGTATGTGTACATTTGTATACAAATGTATATATATGTGTATATACATAAAAAGAGGGGGAAAAGGCATCCAAGGGATGCGTGGGGCAGCACCTTGGGTGTAGGTGCGCAAGCGCGCGCGCCACGTGTCGGCACGCGGGCGCCTTGCGCAGGTGCGCAAGCGCGCGCGCCACGTGTCGGCACGCGGGCGCCTTGCGCACTTGCGCAAGCGCGCAGGTGCGCAAGCGCGCGCGCCACGTGTCGGCACGCTGGCGCCTTGCGCACTTGCGCTGCGCGCCGGAGAGGCACAAGAGGCTTTTAGCCTAAGAACAGAAGCTGTGCTTCAGAAATGAAATATTTATTATGTATATATGTATGGAGTTAAACTCCTATGATATTTTGAAGCTGATAAAGGGGGTTCTTCTTCTTCCTCCTGTTGTTTGGCCGGATCTTGAAGATCAAGAAGTAGGAGATTTTAAAAATCACTCATTTTTGAGATCTGATGGGAGATCTGAGTTCCCCTTTGTGGGTTTTGTGGTGGAAAACCACTTAGTTTTGGAAAAGAAAGAGTAAAACTCTTGATTTAATTCAAAAGAAATGAGAAGGTTTTAGAACCTTGGAGAAGAAGCAGGAAAGAGCTCAGCTCTGAAACTTTTTTGGAGAGAGAAAAAGTTATTAGATATTTTCATTATCTTTGCCTTTATAGGCCATACATTTTACACATAGCCCCTTGGGCTTCACAAAATGGCATTTTGCCTATTTCTTGGCTCATGTGCCATTTCTTTTTGCACATAAGCCATGGCTTTTACAAAAATTTGGCTTTATGCCCATTTTCTTACATTTATCCATAAAATAAAATAAAAGAAAATGCAACAAGATTATTTATTACAAAAATTTTATCTTGGCGTGGAGGAGGCCGGCCGCTTCATGTTCGGGCTCGACTCAGGCATGGGCCCACTGGGTCTGGGCTTGGGCCCACTTGGCTTGGGGTTGACTTAGATTTTGACTTGGTCAACCGGGGTGTAAATTTTTACCCCAACACTAGGTCTTATGGTGATGGCCAACCATACACAGCGCGATATCAACTCTCTATACCGGGAGCGACGAATTCATTCTATTGCTCATTGCCTCCAAGTGTTTCGGGACTGTACCCAAATAAAACATATTTGCATGACTCTTTAAAGCTGTGGTAAGGTAGTAATCTAAGTACGATGGAAACACACTCGAGACAAATGATGATGTCAGGTCAACAGACTACCTTGTGCTCATGTCACCGGAGAACTACTATCTGACTATAAGTATAATACCATCTAGTGGTTCTCGGCGAGTTCATTTAATAGAACTCATAACCTAATGAGCATATGTATACAATCTTTGGTGCCGTACACCGATGGCTGTGGGACCGGCCATCTTCAATTTCGGTGATAATAAATATATACACCAGTCTACCGTGGAATATCGATGCCCAATCTCGATACTCCCACGACCATGGACATTTAATGATGTATTCATAGACTGCCCAACCCCCACAAGTATGAACGTCATCATAGTGCTGGTAGTCAAGTTAGGATCCTACGGGCTTTATCAACATGTATCAGCGATACGTAATAACAAGTAAAACATATACACATGTTAAAATAAAGACAAACCAAATAGTATACTATCATATCGAGCAATATTGTTCTGTATATATATATCTCCAACATCCAATACAATAAATGACCTATAGGGCATACATATCTAACACCTAACATTCTCGGATATGTGAATCCCGAGACATAATTCCAAGAAGGCAAAAATAGGGCTGTGAGTGCCACAGTCAGACTTGGCTGTTAGCCGCACTCACAGCTCTAAGATGTGGATCCCCTGCAGCTTATAAACCATGGATCCATCCCTCTATTTTCTCCTTCATTCACAACTAATAGGTTGTGAACGTTCACGTAACCTCTTTGAAGAATTGCTGCATCTTTCGGATATTCCAGATTTTCATGCCAAAATGACTTCAACGTTTGGCCATTCCATCCCAGGGGCCCACTTACCTATAGAAAGGTGCAGAACTGGGCTAAATTTCAAGAGGGCTGTTCAACTTCCCCCCCCCCACACTGTTTTCTCCCGCTCATTTCTCTCGACTCTCGTCTCTGTCTAAACCCTAAAGGAAAAAAAACCATTTTTGTTCGTTTTTCGCTGGTAATTTCAAATCGAACGAAAATTATAAATGAAAACTCGTTCAAATATCAGGCGACTATTGCGGCGTTGTCTTGTAAGCTCAGAAAAAATTGAATTATTTCGTCTCTGGTCCTTTATTGTTCTTCTTTCAATTTTATGAATACTTGTTCATATTTCTATTTGAAAACATAGACTAATTTAGTTATATTTGAAAATTAAATCTTGATTATAGCATTTGTTTACTCAATTTGTGCCCCCCTTTCCCCCCTCAATTTCGATAGATATTGATACTCTATTCGGCAAAAATGGGGAATAATCAACCTTTAATTCTTATACTCTTAGGTTCTTAGTCCAAAAGTTGGTGTAGCACCTGTGGAGGAGAAGATGCGGAAAAACCGGCTAAGATGGTTTGGTCATATGCGACGCAGATCTATGAAAGCACCGGTTCGACGAATAGATACTCTCGATATGGGCAATGGCAAAAGGGCAAAAGAGAGACCGAAGATAGCATGGATGGAGGTGATACGAAACGATATAGTTGCCAAAGGACTCAATGAAAGTATATTGTTCGATAGGAGTGAATGGAGACAGAGGATTCATGTGCTGGACCCGGCGTGATTCTCATGTTGGTTCATGTAGCCTACCCCATATGCTTGGAATAAAAGGCTCAGTTGTTGTTGTTGTTGTGTAGGTTCTTAGACAAAATTTGTGCCAATATCAATTTGGGGTTTATTCTTCTCTAAATTTCATATGGGTTGATACATACTTGTAAAGATCCATGAACATGTTAGGGTTAGGGTTTGGGGATCTAGAGGTAGTGTTAGTGTTAGACTTAGGGGCAAGGGTTTGGAGCCAAGGGTAAGGATATGCATAAGGGTAGGTGTAGGGTTATGGGGTAAAGAAGTAGGGCACGGGGTGGGGGTAAAAGAGGTAGATGGATACGTAGGTAAGCGCCAGGGTAAAACGATGTTTTAGATGTGCAAATGACGAAGCTCGTTAATGTTTGAGGCAAGAGACCTCTTAACAAGGCCATCGCCTTGTCAAAGTCAGGTGACTAATATTTGGAAATAAAATATAAAATACTCAAGTATGATGTGTAATCAACAACAATGTTGGTATAATGCCTTCTATCAACAAATGATGCCTAAGCTATGTTAAAATAAATATTAAGAATGGATATAACATACAATCACCTAAATGAAAATTAATAAATCATATCATAGTAATCAAATCCACAAACCACAAGCTATTTTAGCTCAAACCATGTTAGCAAAGATCTAAAAATGACAAAGAAAACATTAGTAACTTGAACAATGCCAACTAGTTTTAAGTTCTAAGATTAATAATAAGCATGTCACATGTCTACAAAATAAGTCATGTGATTCAAGGACAGGTCATATACTAATACAATCATTAAGAAACCAAGGAAGCAATATTCCAAATGCCATAATCACATGTGATGCCATACGATATGCTAAACTACTCAATACCCATAGAAATCACCAGTTTGACAACAAACATGTGTTTGAAAGATTACGAGGCCAATGAGCATTAGCCGAGCCACAACGAGATCCTTTGAATTCTAAGGTTCTAAAGATGAGATGAAGGCCAAGAAGTTTGCGACAATTCTTCTTTGACAAAGGAGTTTTTGTGGAGATGAGATGAAGTCAAGAAGCAAAGAAATGGTGATCAAAAGATGCAGAGAAGTAAAGAAGTGGCGATGAGAAGAAGCTCTGGAGAAGGAGCTTTTGAAGAAGAAGAGGTGAGGCAGAAAAGATGCCATTGACGAGAGAAGAAAAAGCTCATGGAGATTTATCGTGGAAGAATCAGGGCTTCTAAAAGGATTTAAGAAATTTTAAGGTGGTTATTTATTATTAGTTTAAAAACCCGACCCAATAAAAGCATACATGATCCGAATTAGAATTTAGCCATTGATTTGTGTATCTCACCATATAATATCGCATATAATTATATAGTATCAAAAAACTACTATACCGTATTGTATATATCATATGATTGTGACAAATATGATCTTCCGACTCCTCTTCCTCTATAGAGCAATGTCTTTCATCTTCAGATATATATATGCTTACCTTCCATGTATTTCTCTTCTTCCGAGCCTAACGAGTCTTAAAAAGAACAATGCTCCTCTTCTTTGTAGAAACCTCCTTAGTCCTTATTTGTTCACTGACTTTCTTAGGATTTGAAGATGGAAATTTGATTGGGAATTGTTGTTAAATTGCTGAACTGTACATACTGTTAGGAATTAGTCAAATAAAATCCCATTTTATTTGGGACTCCTTGCTTTAGAATAGGTCTTCATTAGTTGGAAGATCCCTTATTTGTAGTATTTTCTGTTTTGATGTAAATGGCTATTTAATGGCCTAAATGCTTTCCATTCAATATATGATTTTCCTCTCAAATTTCTTTGTGTTCTTTATCATTTGGTATCAGAGCCAGGTCAAGAGGCTTTGTAGAAGCAGCAGTCTTCTAAGGATTTAAGCAGAGGCAATGACTACAGAAGGTGCTTTTGTTCAACCAGCAGTGCCGAGGTTCGATGGTCACTACAGTCATTGGGGGATGCTTATGGAAAATTTTCTCCGATCAAAAGAATACTGGGATGTGGTGGAGAATGGAGTTTCTGCAGCAGCAGAAGGTGCATCTGAGGTGCAAAGGAAAAACTATGAAGAGTAGAAATTGAAGGATCTCAAAGCTAAGAAATATCTGTTTCAGGCTTTAGATCGTACTATTCTGGAAACAATCGTTAACAAAGACACATCAAAGAGTATCTGGGATTCTATGAAGCAGAAATATCAAGGAACAACACGAGTAAAGCGTGCTCACCTACAGGCATTGCGAAAGGAGTTTGAAATGGCTCACATGAAAGAAGGAGAATCTGTGGACGAGTACTTTGCTCGTATTCTTGTCATTACTAACAAGATGAAAGCAAATGGTGAAGATTTGAAAGAAGTTGCTGTTGTGGAAAAGATTCTGAGGTCAATGATTCCAAAGTTTAATTATGTTGTGTGTTCTATTGAAGAATCCAAGGATACGAGTGTGCTTTCCATTGACGAATTGCAAAGCAGTTTACTTGTGCATGAGCAACGCATGAGTAATACTGTACAGGAAGAACATGCACTGAAGGTGACACATGGGAGCCAATATTCTGGACGAGGACGAGGACGTGGGAACTCTGGAGGTAAAGGCCGTGGAAGAGGCAGACAGAGTTTTGACAAGGCAACGGTGGAATGTTATGCTTGTCACAGGCTTGGGCATTATCAATGGGAATGTAAGAGTAGAGTTGCAAATTTTGCAGAAAGTGAAGTAGAGAGTGAAGAACACATGCTGTTGATGGCTTATGTTGAAGAAAAGGAGCAAAAAACAACAGACATGTGGTTTTTGGACTCTGGGTGCAGTAATCACATGTATGGAAAAAGAGAATATCTTTCCGAGTTTGATGAACAATTCTCTGATTCAGTGAAGTTGGGAAATAATTCAAACATGGTGGTTCATGGGAAAGACAACATTCGACTTCAAATCAATGGAGTTGTCAGCATTATCTCAGGAGTTTTTTTATGTTCCAGAACTAAAGAACAACTTGTTAAGCTTGGGACAGTTGCAAGAGAAGGGTCTAAGCATTTTGTTTCAACAAGGGCAGTGCAAAATATATCATCCTGACAAAGGTTTGATTATGAAATTAAATATGTCTGCAAATCGAATGTTTATCTTGCATGCCATCACTTTGCCTGCAGCACCCACTTGCTTTAACACGGTTACAGAAGATGTGGCGCAACTCTGGCATTGCAGGTTTGGGCACTTAAGCTTCAAAGGCTTACAAATACTGCAACAAAAACAAATGGTGGAAGGTTTACCATTGCTTAAGCCACCCTCAAAGCTGTGCAAAAATTGTCTTGTTGGGAAACAACATCGAGACTCGTTTCCAATGAAGAGTTCCTGGAGAGCATCACAAATTTTGCAGCTTGTTCATGCTGACATTTGCGGACCAATTAAGCCAGCCTCAAACAGCAAGAAAAGGTATCTAATTACTTTCATTGATGATTACAGCCGCAAGACATGGGTTTATTTTTTGGCAGAAAAATCAGAGGCCTTTGCTGTCTTTAAGAGTTTCAAGATACATGTTGAGAAAGCAACAGGTACATCTCTTAAAGGGTTGCGTACGGATCGTGGTGGAGAATTTACATCTCGAGAATTCAACGAGTTTTGCAATGCACATGGATTGCAAAGACAATTGACAGCTGCATATACACCGCAACAAAACGGCGTTGCAGAGCGGAAGAATCGAACCATCATGAATCTTGTCCGTAGTATGCTATCTGAAAAGAAAGTACCCAAAACTTTCTGGCCAGAAGCAGTAAATTGGGCTGTGCATGTTTTAAATCGCAGTCCAACACTAGCTGTGAAGGACAAAACACCTGAAGAAGCCTGGAGCGGAATCAAGCCAACAGTCCAACATTTCAGAATCTTTGGTTGTGTCTCATATGCTCATGTACCTGATAAATTGAGATCCAAGCTAGATGAGAAAAGCTTGAGGTGTGTTCTACTCGGAATCAGCGAAGAGTCAAAGGCATATAGGCTTTATGATCCTATCTCACAAAGGATTGTAATAAGCAGAGATGTGGTTTTTGCCGAGGATGAAGAATGGGAATGGGACAAGAAGCATGAGTCAGCTGTTATGTGCGAGCTAGAATGGGAAAATAATGAAAGGGCTGTCAATGAAGAATATGCAGTAGAAGAAGATGATGTTGCCGCTGCACAACCGAAGGAGTCGATTGAGGAGTCGATTGTCACTAATCAAGAAGCTTCACCAGGTCATGTCGAAGGGAGGAGTAGGAAGCAACCAGCTTGGTTAAAAGATTATGTAACCGGTGATGGTTTGTCCGATGAAGAGGCTGCGCTTTACACAGCATTCTTTGCGCTGTACACCACTGGTGCAGATCCACTTAATTTTGAAGAAGCTGTGAAGAGTGAAAGATGGCATAATTCCATGGATGCAGAGATTGAAGCAATTGAGAAAAATGGCACATGGGAATTAATTGATCGACCCAAAGGAGCTAAAACAGTTGGAGTAAAGTGGGTTTATAAGACTAAACTTAATGAGAAGGGGGAAGTTGACAAGTATAAAGCAAGGCTAGTAGTAAAGGGGTATGCTCAGCGGTATGGTGTTGATTACACAGAAGTATTTGCTCCGGTAGCTCGCATGGAGACTGTACGTTTGGTGATTGCTTTGGCGGCACAAAAGGGGTGGGCTATACATCAATTAGATGTAAAGTCTGCTTTCTTACATGGAGAATTAATTGAAGATGTTTTTGTTGAGCAGCCCTGTGGTTACATTCAAAAAGGGAAAGAAGAGAAAGTGTACAGGTTAAAGAAAGCTCTTTATGGGCTCAAACAGGCTCCTCGTGCTTGGTACAGTCGTATCGAAGCATATTTTCTGAAGGAAGGCTTTAAAAAATGTGATTATGAGCATACGCTTTTTATTAAGCGGAACAAAGAGGGCAGCATGCTGATTGTAAGTTTATATGTTGATGATCTTCTCTTTACAGGGAACGATGAGCTGATGTTTACTGAGTTTAAGAACTCGATGAAGCTTGAGTTTGATATGACGGATCTCGGAAAAATGAAGTATTTTTTGGGTCTTGAAGTCTTGCAGAAATCTAGTGGAATCTTTATTTGTCAAAAGAAGTATGCAGAGGAGACGTTGAAACGTTTTGGGATGAACGAAAGCAATTCAGTTCGAAGTCCAATTGTTCCTGGTTTCAAGCTTTGCAAGGATGAAGAAGGGACCAAGGTGGATAAAACTTACTACATGCAAATTGTGGGCTGTCTCATGTATCTTACTTCAACTCGTCCCGATATGATGTTTGCTGTTAGTGTTTTAAGCAGGTATATGGAGAGACCTACTCAGCTCCATTTACAACTAGCAAAGAGGGTGTTAAGGTATTTACGAGGAACAACTGAGTTTGGAATTTTCTACAAGAAGGGAGGAAGTGATAAACTCAAGGCATATACTGATAGTGATTATGCGGGTGATCTTGATGATAGAAAAATTACAACTGGAAATGTCTTCCTTTTTGCAGCTGGAGCTGTATCATGGTGTTCCAAGAAACAACCAATTGTAAGTTTGTCAACCACGGAAGCAGAATTCATAGCAGCAGCATCATATTCCTGTCAAGCTATTTGGTTAAAGAGGTTGCTAATGACACTTGATCAAGAAAAACAAGAGTCAATAGCTATTCAATGCGACAGTAGTTCTGCAATCAAGCTTTCAAGAAATCCAGTTATGCACGGACGAAGCAAGCATATTGATGTTCGTTTTCATTTTCTTCGAGAGCTCGCACGGGAAGGAGTAATAGAACTGATTCATTGCAATACTTCGGAACAGATTGCTGATGTGATGACAAAACCACTCAAGGATGATGTCTTTGTGAAGCTGCGTGCAATGCTTGGAGTTTGTGCAAGAAACAACATAAACTAATTTCTTTCAGTATTCAAGAATTTAGTTTAAGGGAGGAATTGTTAGGAATTAGTCAAATAAAATCCCATTTTATTTGGGACTTCTTGCTTTAGAATAGGTCTTCATTAGTTGGAAGATCCCTTATTTGTAGTATTTTCTGTTTTGATGTAAATGGCTATTTAATGGCCTAAATGCTTTCCATTCAATATATGATTTTCCTCTCAAATTTCTTTGTGTTCTTTATCACATACTTGATATTAAAAATTGGTAGGTTTTTCTCCCTATTGTAATAATAAGTCCAGTATAAAGTTATTGACTAAAATTAGACTTTGACATGTAAAGTTCGGTCATATTCTGATTCTCACATAAAACTTTTGTGTCCGAGTTCTTTCTGGAGGTTTTTTTTTTTTTTTGAGTCTTAAAATATGAAATGTGTGTAAATTGTCAAGAACCAGTTCTTTTTGACAAAAGAAAAAGAATCTCACATTATTTGATATCGTTTCCCCACTTAGGCAATACGAAACATTCAAATAAAACATTACAACGCATACAAATAGAAGCAAGCATTTTAAAAACAAATCAATCGTGAAGACAGGCAACTCCCTTTTTTAGGCCTTGATCTTAATATTACCATAATGAATGCCGCAACCAGCAGCAGCAGACCGGCCACTTGCCTGGATGCTATTTCTACACTTTTTCTTTATATCCTTTATAGCTTTCTCGAGGCACACGGTGCATGTTTCTACACTAGTGGTCAAAGAAGAGAAACAAGATGCACGACCAAAAACTCTAGGCGATTTAGTTTCGGTTTGGTGTTTGAAATTGCCATCTACTGGTGTCATGGCCTTCAACTCAGATAGGAAAAGGTCGACGTTGCGAAAGAATAGATCAGCCTGAGAGTTGTAGTACTTGACCTTTTTGCCACTTAGTGAAGGACTTGGTACCAGTTGCAGTTGCCACTGCTCCTGCAAACAAGAGAGTTACTAGCATTATCTTTGCCATAGAATTTTCCATTTCTCTTTATTGCTTTCTCTTGATTTTTATTCTCTCGCTACTTTCTTCTTAAACCCGGTGTACGGGTTTGATATCATAGATAAATATGAGTGGTTGCCCGCTATATATATATATATATATATAGAGAGAGAGAGAGAGAGAGATGATAAATATGAGTGGTTGCCCGCTATATATATATATATATATATATATAGAGTGAGAGAGAGAGAGAGAGAGAGAGAGAGAGGTGTTCCATATCCGCGATGGTTATGTACGTTGGTTTCCTTTGGATTTTATGAATCCTGCTTTTCCTATGCAAAGGGCAAATACTGATTCAAAGCTCTGGTGCGCATTGTTGTAGTTTTGTTGTTTTCTTAGGTTAATTGATTCCTAGAGAACCTTCTCTTATCTCCACTTGCAAAGATAAAGACTTGTTCAAAAGTGCAAATCTGCATCATCTGTGAATTGTACGCGCTTTCATTTGTTAATCTAATTCTGCAAAGCGGTTCATTTTCTTGGGTGCCTGCCTTTTCAATACACTTTCTCTCTCTATATATATATCGCTTGTTTTTAAATATTTTTATATTTTAGCACGTCCTGGCAGGTCGAAGGTTTTTGGGCTGAAACCTGGGCTTTTGCGCAACGGTATTTTTAAATTTAAATAAATCAGTATTTAATATGTGCTTGGTGGGAATCAAACTTGGGTTGCCTTGATATCATGTGAAATGTCATTTCCACTGCACCAGAACTTCAAAATTATGATGAGGCTGAGGGATTTATTTTTATATTCCAACACTTATGCAGGGCACTCGCCCTTCGTAATTAGTGCATCAATTTGTTTTTAGTGATATATTCTGCCAATACTGCATTAAATTGTGTAGAAAGCAAGGTGGGAAACCTAATCGGAAGATAGAATTGAAGAGCAATGGAATTAAAAAGACTTCTCAAATTAATAGTACTTAAGTCAATACTATTAATATGCTATGTACCTCTGTGTTTCTTTTACTCCACATCCGGTGCTATGATCCAATGACCGGCAACTTCTTACTTTTTTTCTCTTCATATAAGATTCAATTAGACATTACTTATGATCTATGATTAAGTATGATGGGAAAATGTAGAATGATGTAATATTGTAATCAATAAC
Organism: Agapanthus africanus; assembly: GCA_030015575.1. Classification (NCBI taxonomy): domain Eukaryota; kingdom Viridiplantae; phylum Streptophyta; class Magnoliopsida; order Asparagales; family Amaryllidaceae; genus Agapanthus; species Agapanthus africanus. The sequence goes on from CM057337.1 coordinate 882,942,243, forward strand.
ATCAAACAGGAATGGCTGAAGCGGAAAAATGCTTCAAGAGTGCTTTGTGATCCTAAGATGTCTTTGTAAGCCCAAGGAAAAATTTATAGAAACAGTTATAAGACCAGTATTGCATGGTTCAGAATGTCGGGCATTAAAAAAATATGGAAAAAATGAGTGTTGCTGAAAGAAGAATGTCGAAATGGATGAGTAGTGGTACTCTAAAAGATTAGATTTATCTGTAAAGATTGAAGATAGCTTCCAGAAACGATTAAATGGTGGAGAACAATTGAGACGATTTGGACATGTGTAAGGGATACCAATAAATGCTCGAGTTAAGAGAGGTGAAAAAATATAGTTAATGGTGCAACTATGATAAGGGATAAGACCCAAGCAATCATGGATGGAGGCTGTAAAAAAAAGATATGTTAGATGACAATATAATTGAGGAGACGGTCCTTAGCCGTTATGATGATGCTCAGTATTGGTGATCTCCAAGATCAGGACACGTAGCAGATGATGTGTCTCAAAGCTCAGAAGAAATGGCCGCAGGGGCCGACCAAGCCACCTCTGTACCCGACCTGCAAATACAAGCTGGCTCACCTCAGAGCCCCCTGAAAATTGGCCTCCTCGGCCTCTCAGTTCGTCCCGAGCTGCCACAGGACCAAGATTCCTCGGCCTTCTCGCTCGTCCCCGAGCTCCCCAGCCAAGGTCATCTTCCTCGGTCCTCCGACCGACCAACTCCACCACTCACAGGTGTAACCGCCGCTCCATAAATCTCGCCATATGCAGATTCTCCGCCAGCAACATCACACGTTCCACGCCATCACGATCCCTATTAATGGGCGATCCGCTCTTTACGCAGGAATGACGTCGGGAGCGTAACTGCCGGCGAGATTCTCGCGCCTGCTGCTGCGTGCTACCGCCACTATATAAACCCCCATCACAGAGGAGTCAAGTAAGCCATTTTTTACTCCACTTAGCCGTTACTCTGCTCGAATCTAGTGCTAACTTGATCGTCGGAGGGTCCTCGGTGGTACCAAACCACCCGGGACTTCTTTGCAGGTACTCGACGCTAAACTCCTCCAAATCACCAATCTCCTCAAAAACCATTGAGACCCACACACAACAGGAGATCACCTCCAAAATCCACCGGGAGATCGACGGAAGACAACATCTGACGGAGACCCGAAAAGGACCTCCATCAGTTGGCGCCGTCTGTGGGAAAACAAAACTCCACAAAAACAAAAGTTGGCTTTCCGATCTCCGTCCACATGGCGTGCGATCACCCTAAAGATTCAGGTACCAGCCGCCGCCTCCCCCTCATCGGAGACGCGGATGAACCTCCTCCGGCGACCGTCATCAACGTCCTCGCCGGCCGAATAGACCGACTAAAGTCCAAACGACTAGGACAGGGCCCCAGATCGCCGCTCCTCCGTCTCTAGAAGACTTTGCCCTCGTCGGTACGGCTGACCACCGGCAGGCTACGTCCCATGGCCACAGATCTCACGGGCCGATACTCGTCCGCTGGGCAATCATTGAGCCTCCTCTGGCGGAATCGAAACGACGCGACTCTGGCGCTTCGCCTCCCCACACAATCGATGAGCGTGCTACGCGCACGTTCACCGCGACCGTTCCTGTTCCCTATACCTACAACTGGATGGTCGGGCGAAACCTCATGAAGAATCAGCCGAACAGCTACCCTGCTCGGTTATCCCTGGCCGGTAGCTTCCCTACTCGCAACGCCAGGGATCAAAGCCCTCGCCAAGAGGCAACCCAGCAGCTACCCTGCTCGGTTATCCTTGGCGGGTAGCATCCCTACCGCAACGCCAGGGATCAGAAAGCCTTCCCAGAGGCAGTCGAGCCCGAGAATCCCTCGCTCAGCTATCCTTCAGGACAAAAGCCCTTGCCAAGAGGCACCGGGCAGTAACCCTGCGCGGTCCCCGTCCTGAAGGATCAAAGCCCTCGCAAGAGGCAATCGAGCAGCTACCCTGCTCGGTCATCTTCGGCTGGTAGCTCCCTATCCATGACATCAGGGATCGAAGCCCTCGCAAGAGGCATCCGAGCGGCTACCCCGCTCGGTTCCCAGACTGGTAGTTGCCTACCCACGACGCCAGAGATCAAAGCCCTCGCCAAGAGGCAACCGCGCAGCTTCACTGCCCGGTCATCCTTAGTGGGCTTCTTACAGCCCCTCCAATGCTAAGGATTAAAGTCCTCCGTAGAGGCAGCCGAGCAGCTTCTCTGCTCGGCTATCCCTGGCCGGTATCTTCCCTACTCGCAATGCCAGGGATCAAAGACCTCGCCAAGAGGCAACCCAGCAGCTACCTTGCTCGGTTATCCCTGGCGGGTAGCTTCCCTACCGCAACGCCAGGGATCAGAAAGTCCTCCCAGAGGCAGTCGAGACCAACCCTCGCTCGGCTATCCCTGGCAGATAGCTTCCCTACCGCAACGCCAGGGATCAGAAAGTCTCCCAGAGGCAGTCGAGCTCGACCCTCGCTCGGGTATCCCTGGCGGGTAGCTTCCCTACCGCAACGCCAGGGATCAGAAAGCCCTCCCAGAGGAAGTCGAGCCCGAAGATCTCTCGCTCGGCTATCCTTCAGGACAAAAGCCCTCGCCAAGAGGCAACGGGCAGTAACCCTGCTCGGCCAAGGGTCCTTGGTAGGCTTCTTACAGCCCCTCCCGCGGCAAAGACCAACGTCCTCCCAGAGGCAGTCGAGTCCTTGCTCGGCTATCCCCGGCTGGTAGCTTCCTACCACAACCGACAGGGATCAAAGTCCTCGCCAAGAGACACTGGGCAGTAACCCTGCTCGGTCCCCGTCCTGAAGGATTGAAGCCCTCGCAAAAGGAAACCGAGCAGCTACCATGCTCGGTCATCTTCGGCTGGTAGCTCCCTACCCATGACGCCAGGGATCGAAGCTCTCGCAAGAGGCATCCGAGCGGCTACCCCGCTCGGTCATCCCAGGCTGGTAGTTGCCTACCCACGACGCCAGAGATCAAAACTCTTGCCAAGAGGCAACCGCGCAGCATCACTGCCCGGTCATACTTAGTGGGCTTCTTACAGCCCCCCAACGCTAAGGATCAAAATCCTTCTTAGAGGCAGCTCAGCAGCTACCCTGCTCGGCTATCTCCGGCTGGTAGCTCCCTATCCATGACGCCAGGGATCGAAGCCCTCGCAAGAGACATCAGAGCTGCTACCCCGCTCGGTCATCCCAGGCTGGTAGTTGCCTACCCTGTCACGCCCCGCTTCCCAGTATACGGCGAAGGGGACGCGACTGGTCCGCTACGTATTTACTCAGAAGCAAATACGCTAAGCGTAATTAAGCAATATAAAAGTAAATGCACAAGAGATAAGATATAATAAAGACAACAACTTTATTTATTAACATTCTTTTGTACAATACATGAAAAGGAAATACAACTGAAATAAAAACAATGCCTAAACAATGGCATGACATGAAATTAAAGGTACTGAATAGAAAATGTACAATTTCTAGAGCTCAGGGTCTTCGCTGTACTGATCCAAGTCGTCTGCAGTTGGCTCGATCTCTGACGGATCCAAATCACCTGACGACATTCAAAAAAGAAAGAAATAGAATGTCGTCAGCGAACAGGTCGCTCGGTAAGTCCCAAAGATAAGAGGAAAGTAGAATAGACAGAATAAAAAAGTATCTTTTAAAATTGTTTTATATTGCTGTAATATTGTGTTAACGCTGTTGTTTGTACCTTGGTACAGAAGGATACCAGTGTATACGAGAGGGGTCTCTATATACTAGAGACCAGGGCAAACGGAATGTACAAGGAACCGTTAAGCCACGGTACAACAGCAACGGAATATAGGTTAGGTGTCTTAATCTTACCGTCTCATGCCACCTTTAACACCTTCCGTACCAATCTACCCCTTAAACCCTGTAATATTTTGATTATATTGTTTGTCTTGTAAATTGTATTGATTATATAATTGGTTGACTGACCGAAATATCAGTAAACGGATGTAACTGTAGAATCATGTAAATGGAATAACTGGAGAACCATGTAAATGGAATGTATATCCATGGTTCGGTTCGGTCAAGTTGTATAGATTGATAATTGGATTCATGGATTCATGTTGAATTGTAATATTGAAGATTGTAACTTGTAGATTGTAGATTGTAGATTGTACTTGAATCATATTCAAGTCAGATTATAATAAGACTCAAACTGAGTCAAACAATTAGAAAAGTAAATTGAAGTCCTGATTGTTTTGATATTATCGGTAACCGCTGCACATGGACGTCAGGATTTGTGTCTTTTTCAAAGACGATTACCGTGTTAATAACACCGTTAGTTAATTGTCAACCTTAGATAAGCAAGCACCCACTTCTCCGGCTCCCTGAGGCTCAAGAGATTGGTCCCGCTTAAACCTATGTTTACTAGGGTCCTTAGGGTAATTTATAAAACTTGAGAGGGTTTTATATAAAAATAATTTTGTATAGTTTACAAAATACAACTCAAGTATTTAATTATCGCCTTTATATACATACAACAATTTACTGATCAAGATAAATATGTATACATGTTCGAATAGCATGAAATGAGTCAAGTATATTATTCGAGTAACTACCATAAACTATGCTGTAAAGAAATATTATGTACGACTAATTAATCAAGTCGAACGAATACGGAATATAAACAGAAATATGGCTCTAAGTGTTTTTCATGCGTGAGTTCCAGTTTCACCTAAATACGATTACCGGTTTGAGAAGTATATCTGTTTTCGTATCGTTGCGCAAAACAGACCAGAATCTGTTCAGCACCGTCACATATTTTTAAAACGCAATTTGAGTTAATTTTTATCGGGTTTCGGGTTACGAAAATTATTAGAAAATTATAGGTCTTTCAATGTACTTATCTAAAACACCAAGATTCACATGATTTGAATTTCTGAAGCTCTAGTTATAATCATTTTAATATCAGCGTTTAAAACAGAAATTCAGATTTCTGGACAGCAACTATATGTTATATTGTAAAGACTATATCGGATTGTTTCATGAATTTATAAGTAATAAAGTGTACATAAAATTATAGTTCTATCAATTTTGCATCTACACATCTAAATTTTATCACGAACGGATATCGGGAGTTTGAGTTATGTCTAATTTAAAAACAGTGTGCGAATCAGGACAGATTCTGTCCAGATCCGTCACTTAATATTGTAACGCAGTTTTCTTTATATTACGTTGGTTTTCAGTAAAATATTAAAACTAATAAAATATAGACTATTCGATTTAGATATCTAAACCACCTGAGTTTGCTCAATTTGGATACCGTTATACCAAGTTATGTGTCTTAGAAGTTGACCGATAACTGCAGTTTTCTGTTTTACGATCAGTGAATAAAAATGATATAATTTCTAAACTGTTAAGCGATTCGATCTAAAATTTTTACGACATGTAAAAAATAATATAATATATCATATGTAAATTTTCTGAAATTTTCAGAAGTAAAAATTAATTTCGAAAAATTATTTTAAAAGTGAAGGTATTGATATGTCATATGTGAGAAATGAGAAAACCATGGTATTTATTCGTAACTTCATTTTTTTACAAACTTTAAATAAAGTAATTTAAAAGACAACCACAAACGATGCAATCCTAATTAGTTACTATGAAATCTTAACATATGAATTAAGAATAATGAAAAAGACTTTACAAACTATATATTTGTGTATGTTTGTGTGTGTTCATTATTTATATATGTATCCATTTAATTAATTATTTAGGGACTATGATATGACAAGGGGAGTTTTTCATGGCAATATAAAAAAAGATAAAGAGAAAGAGAAAGAGATGGAGCGAGAGAAAGAAAGAAGAGACTTACATACATAAGCCGGTATTATCACCGGACTTGTCTATCCGCCAATAATCTCGCGTTACTAGCGAGACCTTCTTGAAGACTTCTTCATGTTCTTCTTCTTGAACTCTAGATGAAGAGAGAGAAGTGAGAAATAGAAAAATGTGAGAAAGGAAAAGATAGATGAGGACAAATAAAGATGGTGTAATGGTGAATTATGTATAATAATATATGCATTCATCATGAGAATTAAAAGAGAAATGAAAGGCCACCATTCATTTTGGAAATGAAAGGTCTCATTTGTAGGTTATGAGAAGAACAAAAAAAATGATAAAAATAATTGCAAGAATGGGGATTTGAACATATGGACTTATGGAATAATAATGTAAGGACTTAACCAATGAGCTACAAGATTGTTCATGCATATATTTAATTAGAATTAAATATATGCTGTTGCTTAAAAAGAAAGTGGGCTTTTCAGATGGGCTGTAGAGAATAAGAATAATTGATTTGGGTTAAATATTTATGAAAGGAAAAATAAGAATGAGAAGTTAAAAACTTAAATATAAGAAAAAGAAATTGTACCCAGAAAAAATAAATAAAAGATTGAGGAATAAAATAATAATAAATTTAATAGAAAAAAGGAAAATACCAAGTACAAATAAATACGGTATATTATTGAAGAGAGATAATACAAATGTATAAAGATTTTGGGGTTATTACATACCCACGACGCCAGAGATCAAAGCCCTCGCCAAGAGGCAACCGCGCAGCTTCACTGCCCGGCCATCCTTAGTGGGCTTCTTACAGCCCCTCCAACGCTAAGGATCCAAAGTCCTCGCAGAGGCAGTCGAGCCCGACCCTCGCTCGACCATCCCCAGCTATTGGTCGTTGCTCGCAACGTCAGAAGTCAAAAGCCCTCGCCAAGGGGCAACCGAACAGCTTCTCATTCATGCTCGGCACAAATACGGCGGAAGACCCTCTGCCCATCACATGCAGAAGATCCGAGGCCCCAACAAGGGACATCAGGTCTATCCAAGTCTGGGTGATCCCCACTCGACTTCGAGGCCGTGGAGACGCCTCCTTCTCAGCAGCGCTTGGCTCGCTTGGCAAGTGACCAAAATCAACTCGACGAACGATCGTTAGACAGATAACCGACCTGACATGGAAGCCCAACAGTACAAGCAGAGATATTTTACGAGCATTCTTCACAAACAGAAGATAAAGTACAAACCAATGAAACCAAAGAAAAAAGTTTTATTACCGAAGGCAAAGTCTTTACAAAGGGTATTTTGGGCTCTCCAGCCTTACAAACTACCCGGAGGCTTACAAAAATTCCAGAAGCAACAAAATAAAAGGAAGAAGACGGGGGCTTTACGCCTTGGGGCTGGGCGCGACCTCGGGGTCCTCGACATCCACCACGGGACAAGCAGGGTCCTCGGCGACCTCCTCGTCAGGAATCTCTTCCCCCTGCTCATCAGCGTCCGCGAGAGGATATTCGGCCCGGAGCTCTTCGTCCGCGAACTCCGGCATCCGGGCCTTAACGGTGTCGAGGGCCTCATGCCAGATGAGTGTTGTGGCCACGGCCAAGTCATCATAGAATTCCTTCGACTTCTTGTAGCCCTCCACCGCCTTTGCCGCCGAGAGGTCGGCCAAGTTCGCCGCTCTCAGGTCGGCCGACTTCGCCGCCTCAGCCGCCGTCCCCAGCTCCTTCCGGAGGGTCTTCACCAACTTCTTCAGGTTGCCGGTGAGCACCTGAGCGTCTTCAAGCTTGGCCTCGGCAGCCGCGGCGGCCTCGCGGTACCGGGCAACCTCCCGTTTCCCGGCCTCCACCTCGCCCTCCAGGGTGGCAACCCTCGCCATCACCGCCTCCAGCTCCTGCTTAGAGCTCTCTTCCAGTGAGGCGAGCAGGCCCGCAGCCTTCATCGCCGGGGCTATCACCTCGGCCTCCATCCGTAGGGCGAGGGCAATGTGCTGGAGAACCTGAAAGATAGGAAAGAGATCAGAAAAATGAAGGAGGCACCGAATCTCACAAAAAACCACACCCTTACCTGCACGGACTCCTGGGCGATGGACGCCATCTGGGCCCTGAAAGTCCCTCCGGGAACCCTACCCCCCCCCCCCCCCGTGCTGATTTCTCTATCTCATGAAGCAGGCTATCCACAACGGATAGCCCCAAGGGCACTGTGAACTGGAGGCCTCCTTCCTCCACCATGATCGGCGAGGGCGGGCCCCGGGAAGACCTCCAGGAACCCCTCTTGAGCGGCTCTGAGGGAGAGCCGATCTCCTTCTCCGAGGCCAGGTCTTCCAGAATCCGAGCCCGTTTCCGGCCCGACGCTCCACTAAGCCCCGGGGTGGCATCCGCCCCGGAACGCTCACGGGACACGACCACCAGAGGAGAAGGAGCCGGGGCGGGTTTCGAGCGGGAAGGGCCGGCGCCTCCGGCCTTCATGACCTTCCTCGGCTGGCGCATGGAGGCTTTGAGCTCGTCCATATCCATGGGTCCTGCACAAAACTAAATGCAAAGAAGTCAGCGACACAAGCAATATACAAGCCAAAAAGTAAGCCCAACTTACCGACAAACTCAACGGGGCTGAGCCCGGCCCAACTCAGAACCCTCTCAGACAGCAGCACGTCGAACCGGGGGATGGGCTCCCACGATGCCACTCTCACCGCGGCGGGGTCATAGGACTGGTTCCCCGGCAAGCATTTTTCCCTCTACCACTTGGTAGGCACGGGCCAGTTCTCGTCCTTGGGAAGGGAAACGAAGAAGAACTTCTTCTTCCAGTCGTGAATGGAAGAAGGCAGAGCCACAACCCCTGTCCCGCGGCTCCCTCCTGTCGCTTTCTGAAGGAGAGGTAGACCCACCTCGGATCGCCTGCTCGACCCCCAGGATGGTTTTTGAAAACGAGGGAAGAATCGAGGAGGGAGAGGCTGAAAGGAACCACCTGTAACTTCAGGCGGATCAGAAACCCGAGGAGAATCCTCCATGAGTTCGGCACTAACTGGCCAGGGGCTAACCCGAAGAAGTTCAGCGCTTCGACGACCTCGAGAGAGAAGGGCAGACGCATTCCACCCCAAAAAGCTTCCAAGTACAGGGCGATCTCTCTACTCCGTACTTGGTCCGCCCTCTCTCCCTCCTTGGCCAGACGAAGCGTATAACGTGAGGGGGTGTGGAAACGAGCCCGAGCATTGGCGAGCTCATCCTCATGCCTCACCTAACACGAGGCGCCGGGGGCAGTATCTACCGCCTCCTCCCTGGGGGCTGCCCCCGCCGCACGATCCCGAGAAGACTCAGGCTCAACTAAAGGGACCCTAGAACCTACTCTCACCACATCTACAATTCCCTGAAAGAAGACATCTAACCTGAAGAAGATGGATCCTCGGAAAATGAAAGCAGACGAAAGGAGAAGAACGCCGAGCGGCCAAGACTTAGAAGAAAGAAAGTATGAAAGAGTAGGGGCCCTGGAGTGGGCCCCACCCCTACTTATCACCGTAAACAACCTCATCCTACGGCGCCCTTCATCTCCCGCCAAAACGCCTCCTCTCGTCCAACGGCTTCGATTGCTCCACTTGTCGTTCCCACACTGGACCGCACCCCATCAGACGCCACAGGTCTGCACACGTCGTGTCGGCCAACCGACGCTTGACACGTGGACCGTCGCTTCGGTGGCAGGATGCACGAACCGGCGCACCTTCCTTAAATGCAGAGATCTCACTCTGATTCGCTGGCAGAAAGGACAGCCGACAGCCCGGGACGTGTCCCGACGAAACCTTAGGAGGGAGCTCATCCCGGGAGGCCCGGCAGTCCACTCCTGACCCGACCCGCTAGCTGGTCGGGACAAGAGTGGGGGGCTAATGATGATGCTCAGTATTGGCGATCTCTAAGATCAGGACACGTGGAAGATGACGTGTCCCAGAGCTCAGAAGAAAGGGCCGCAGGGGCCGACCAGGCCACCCCTGTACCCGACCTGCAAGCACAAGCTGGCTCACCTCAGAGCCCCCTGAAAATTGGCCTCCTCGGCCTCTCAGCTCGCCCCGATCTGCCACAGGACCAAGATTCCTCGGCCCTCTCGCTCGTCCCCAAGCTCCCCAGCCGAGGCCATCTTCCTCGGTTCTTCGACCGACCAACTCCACCACTCACAGGCGTAACCACCGCTCCGCAAATCTCGCCATGCGCAGATTCTCCGCCAGCAACATCCCACGTTCCACACCATCACGATCTCCATTAATGGGCGATCCGCTCTTTACGCAGGCATGACGTCAGGAGCGTAACTGCCGGCGAGATTCTCATGCCTGCTGCTGCGTGCTACCGCCACTATATAAACCCCCATCACAGAGGGGTCAAGTAAGCCATTTTTTACTCCACTTAGCCGTTACTCTGCTTGGATCTAGTGCTAACTTGATCGTCGGAGGGTCCTCGGTGGTACCAAACCACTCAGGACTTCTTTGCAGGTACTCGACGCTAAACTCCTCCAAATCACCAATCTCCTCAAAACCCATTGAGACCCACACGCAGCAGGAGATCACCTCCAAAATCCACTATCTCCTCAAAACCCATTGGGACCCACACGCAACAGGAGATCACCTCTAAAATCTACCGGGAGATCGACGGAAGACAACATCTGACGGAGACTTGAAAGGACCTCCATCACGTTGGCATAATGTAAGAAATAATTCATACAGCTGATCTAAAAGTTTTGGAGAGAGGGTTGCATATATATATATATATAAAGAGAGAGAGAGAGAAAAGAGGCCATAGGAGGAAATTTCCTCCTATGGCATGGCAAAAATACAAGCTCCACCAATTTTTTCGACGATCGGCCCCTATCATCTTCATCGTTATCATCTAAGATGTGGGTACACCAAATTTCATGTGATTCTACAACTTTTTCACAGTTGAGTTAGCAATGTAAAAAGTTCTATTGTCGGTAAACCGTTAATTTTGAACCCACTAAATCAACGGTGAAAAAGTTGTGGAATCACATGAAATTTGGTGTACGCACATCTTAGATTATAACGATGATGATGATGGGTGCCGATCGTCGGAAAAAATGGTGGAGGTTATAATTTTTCCACGCCATAGGAGGAAATCCCCTCCCATGGCCTTTCCTCCATTAATCTCTCTTATATATATATATATATATATATATATACACACACACACACACACACTACAAATAAGGGTTGCCCCTACGGATTTATCCGTAGGGGCAACCCACTGCCCCTACGGATATATGTGTAGGGACGAAAAAATACCCCATAGGTGCAAAGGCCGCAGGTGCAAGTTGAGGCCATGAACTTGCCCCTACGGGCAAATTCTTGCCCCTACGGATTTATGTGTAGGTCCTGTTGCCCCTACGGAGTAATCCGTAGGGTATAAAATTTTATATTATTTACGGTTTTTTTTAATATATTACATGTACCTACGAACATAACCGTAGGTCCATGTACTACCCCCTACGGATATATACGTAGGTACCTATCCGTAGGGGCAAAATATCAGGAATCCTGATATGTTGCCCCTACGGATAACGCCGTAGGGGAGAGGCAGTGGCCCCTACGGATATGTCCGTAGGGCCACTCCCAACCCTCTGGTAGGGGAAATATCAGTTACTGCTGATATTGTGCCCCTACGGATATATCCATAGGGGCAACGTGTGTACCTACGGATTAATCCGTAGGTACATATTATCTGTATTTTTTTAAAAAAATGGGCTGCTTGATTTTTTCCCGCCCTGTGCACAATAATATATACATCAATCAAATATAAAATTAATCATCACACAACATATATTGCAGTATTCATAATCACATCTCACGCATATATATAATATACAAAAGAAACCCAAAAACTGAATATGATATAAATATAAACCAATATCAATATAGTTTCAAAATGTAGTACAATGTGTATGATATAAATAAATACATGTTTCAAAAAATAAGAACCAAAAGCTACCCTAGTTCGGTCCAGCTCCACTTCTGAATAACGATAGAATAACGCGCGCCTGCTCCTCGGTCAATAAACTCTGCAATTCGTCGCGAGCGGGAGTCTGAGCGGCATGTGGAGCTGGCGATGTGGCCTGCGCAGCCGCCGTCAAGGTAGTCGCTTGCGGAGCCGCGGCTGCAGGAGTCTGAGTGGGCGGTGGAGCTACAGGAGCTGTCTGCGGAACCGCAGCCGATGTAGTGGCTTGCGGAGCCGCAGCCGAAGGAGATGCATGTGGAGGCTCGGCCGATGTACCCTGTCGCGTCTGGACCTAACGTGTGTAATAAGCGTGTAAGAACTGTGTATTATTCGAATTCGTATCATTATTAAGTTATTTCGAAACCCCGTTTGGATATCTAGTTTGTTGTTTATTTTAATTACATCTGTATGTATGATTAATCAAACTTAACTCTAAAACCAAATAAGCTCAAGCTACGTACTAATTATGGATATGTTGATATCTATATAATATGACATGATATTTTACTATAAAGCAGTATACATACCAGCATCTCCTTCAACTCCTGAACGGTGGCCCTCAAGCTCTCCAGTTCCTGATGGACACGTCGGTCACTGGAGACGGAGGAAGTAACCGTCGGGGTGGAGTCCAACCTCATATGGGCCCTGCTAGGGCCCAGTCCCCGGCCTCTCTCCCAACCTCCGTGGTGCCCTCCGTGTGCGGCGTCCAGAACTGGGGTCAGCAGCCTCGGATCGCTCTGTCCGGTAAAATCGATCCCCGAGGCCTGGGCCTGCTCAACCACCCGCTCCTACACCCACATTAAGCAGTAAAGTATAAGTATAAAATTTAAACTTGAACCTTCCAAAACTAAAATTTCAAATTTGGGTAAAAAAAATATTTAACACTTACGCAGTACTCCTGGGTAGCGACGTCGGGATATCGAAGCTCGCCCGTGGCGGGATCTGTCGAGGTGCCGTGGACGACAAGATATGCGGACAGCACGCTCGGTGTACCACCTGACGCCACGGTCCGAGATGTCTGCAATATTAGAAAGTAACTCTTAATATTAGAAATATTAGAAAATAACTCTTAATATTGCAGAATATCACAAAGGTCGGTCTATTGTAATTTACCGATAACTCCATGGCTCGAGTAATGTTCCTCGAGCCACCTGTGTAAGTGGGGCGACCCCTCTTCGCCGACTTCCTGTTCTCTGTATTCTGAGCGGCCTGTTTCTGCACAACGCATTAACATTTAGTTTTCTAATTAAGAAACACAAAGAAATAAATTATATCATAAATAATGAATTACATTTAAAATACATATCTGTTTGCGTTGGGAGTTGAAATAAGCGCACAATAGAGGCCATGTCTCTACGTCGACTCTCGCAAACGCCGGAGTAGATAGGAGGGCCGCTCTCTCTGCCTCGGGGGTCGCCATCCACAGGGAGTAGCAGTCGGCCTTCAGCTCATTCCTGTTGTATCGGACCTTGGCCTGCATGTTCTTCATCAGGCCATTGTACAGAGCATGAAGGTCGAGCACCCTCCCCGGTTGATCAGGGTCGGCTACAGGCTGAAAATCGTAATCCAACTGAAAATACAAAAAAAACATTGTTATTAGATTGCAAGTGTTAATAATAAATATATTTGATAGAACAAATGAAAATATATATTAATACATACCCGAGCCTGATCAAAGAAGAGGGCGAATGAGCGCTGGTGCTGCTTGCCCCACTCAACATGAAGTGGATAGTTCTTCATGAGCCGGCTCTCGTCCCCCAAATACCGGCCGAACCTCTCGGCATGAGGACCGGTATAGCGATAGTCAAGGGTAAAAAAAGGGGGGAATGCTGCCTCCCCCCTAGCTCTGTCAGGCCTCAGCCTATGGGACTGATTCGGGCCTCGAGTCCCCCTCTGGGGATGGGGAGGCCCTGCGTCTGCACGAAATATCAAGACAATCAATAATAAGACAAAGTTGTATTAAGAAATCAAGGTTAAACGAAAATTCAAGTGTGATATACCTCTGGTGACTATCGCACGAGCCTGGGCCCGGGCAGCAGCACGAGCGGGACGATAGTTCCTCCGGTGAGGAACAACCGGGGTCCCGGATGTGGACGCATCCCCTCCAACTAGAAAATAAACATCGACGCTAAATTTCTATGAAGTTCATATTTATTCTATAGAGCATATATAAAATGAATAAATATTTTAAATTTATTCATACTAACCTGCAGACGATGCGGAGGGTATGGAAGCGGCAGGAGTGGCCCCTGCGGAAGATGTGGACGCACCACCTATAATTAGACAATTAAAAATAGATTATATAAGTAATTGCAAAAAGAATGTGTAGATCAATAATATAACGTTCTAAATCAATATGCATGCACTATAGGATATAAAAACATACCCGCAGGTGCGGTGGTGTCACCACCTACAGCTAGACAATAATAAAAATTGCTAAGTAAGAGCAAAAGGAATGTGTGTATTTATGATATAGCATTCTAAATCAATATGCATACACTATATGATATATAAATATACCTGGAGGAGCGGGGGTGGCCTCTGTCCCAGATGTGGACGCATCACCAACAACTAGACAATCAAACATTGACAGTATAAGTAATTTTGACATAAACAGGCATGAATATCTGTAATATTACATTCAAAATGGATATGCATGCAGTATACCTGGAGGTGTGGCAAAATCCACACGGAAGGAGACATCCGAAGGGGTCTCCGATCTAGGTGCAAGACCGGCCCTCTGAAGCTCCCTACGGAGCTCTCCGGGCGGCAGAACTGCTCTGCCTCTGCCTCTGCCGCGGCTGGAGCTCCTGCCGCCCCTCGCTGCTCCCGACATCGTCATCAAATCTAGATAAACGGTTCGTGGACGCATTAGACAATCATTAAAAGTATTGACTATATATGTATAGAGCGTAAAATGTGAAGTAATAATATAACATTGCTGATAACCTTTTTCGTTTCGTGGGCGCATCATACATATGTACTTGGATTTCATCGTCGATGTCATTTCTAACCCACGTAACTTCATGATCGGTCGAAGACAACCCGTCCTTCGAAACAGACGGTCGGAGCACTTTAAGCCTTCTCTCTTCTTTGTCCTCATCGCTGTCCTCGTATTCTGGGACATCGTAGACATCTCTGGGTTTCCATCGGCATACAACACTCCACCCCGGATACTTCAAACACTGTGAGTAGTATACTTGGAACGCTTGGTTCGGAAAGATAAACGAATCGTCCTGACCGTAAAATCGAAGTGTGTTCACACTGGTCAATCCATATTCATCTTTCCAAGTCCCAAGACTGCTTCTCCAACTGTCCGTATCGGTTCACGGATCGTACCAAATATACTGGAATATATAAAAGGGTTCTGATCGTCCGGGATAGTGGATGCCGAGTATACAATTTAAGTACCCATAGTAAATCACACCGTCCGATCCTACCGTCGCAATCCCACTATTCTGAGTGGTTCTAGATGTTTTTATGTCCTTAACTTCGAATTTGTATCCAAGGACACCAAATCCTTTGTAATATGCAACCTCCATACTAAGAAATTGAGCTAAACATCTTGAATCACTCTCAAATGATGCAGACAAGTTCGGATCGTGGATCTAACAAAACAAATTTTACGACAAATACATAACGATACAAGTTTAGATTAAAACTGATAGCAATAAAATGTTATTCGAATAACTTATATGATCTGTGACCCAATCACAAAAATTATCCTGATGGTATTTTTCCAAACGTTCTTCGTTCCAATCAGGATGCCCCTTACGTACCTCGTTAAAATGAGTTCTGTTTTCGAAAAATAATTGTGACATTAATATTATGTTATTTCATACACACACAAACACAGATATAACAATTAATCCAAAAGAACTTACTCTCTAATTTGTTGAAGACATGCGCAATTAAGCAATATAAACCGGTATATCTTGTTGATAAACATAGTGTCTACCCTCTTATACTCGGCTTTACCATATGGCCCGTCTTGAATTCTTCGTGGTCGGTTAAGCCTTGTCTCAATGTTCTCGTCCAGATAGCGGGAACAAAATATGGTTGCTTCATCAAGAAGATAACCTTGCATGATAGAACCCTCTGGTCGATTTTTATTGCGTATATACTTCTTAAGAGTGTAGAGGTACCTAATGAGAATATGTTGAATAAATAAATACGGGCATACAGGACAACAATAAATTTATAAATTGCGCGAAACGAAAAATTACACGTACCTCTCGACGGGATACATCCATCGATATTGTACCGGTCCGGCTAACTTCGCCTCAGTTGCAAGATGAACCGTCAAGTGTATTATGATATCGAAGAATGACGGTGGGAAAATACGCTCAAACTTGCAAAGTATCAACGCAATAGAATTTTCTAGTTTATCCAGCGTCGCAACTTCCAGTGTTTTAGCACACAACTCCCTGAAAAAACAACATAGGTCATTGATTACTAGACCAACCGAGTCGGGGAGAGAAGTCCTGAGGGCTAATGGAAGAAGGTGCTCCACGATAACATGGTGATCATGACTTTTCAGCCCATCGATCTTGCCCTTCACAATTTTTATTTTCTTGCTGAATGATCCTGAGAAACCTGTGGGGACTTTCAAATCATGCAACACCTGCAGGAATCTTTTCTTCTCCGGTTGTGACATATGATAAGCGGCATTGGGAAGTACAAACTTGCCCGGTTTATCCACTACCGGTCTAGGGTGCAATCCACTTCTTATTCCCCACTCTTGTAGATCCATCCGAGCATTCATGTTGTCTTTCGATTTCCCGTCTTTACACAGAAGCAAGTTAAGTATGTGCTCTGATACTCCCTTCTCTATATGCATGACGTCCAGACAATGACGCACTGAATTTGTAGACCAGTACGGAAGCTCGAAGAAAATGCTTAACTTGTTCCAATATTGTGGTTTGACCTGTTTCGTCGGATCCATCCCGAAAGTCACGTTATTGTAACCATCCTATTTAGCAGTCACGTCCTCTCCGGACAATGGGGATGGAGGTCCAAGAAGCTCCTGATGACCATCAAAGTGAACCGTGTCTAACCTATAGGGGTGGTCTGGAGGCAGAAAACGTCGATGGCCGCAATAACAAACCTTCCTGCTAAAATTCAAAAATTTTGATGTTGTGTGTTCATGGCAATGAGGACATGCTTTGTGACCATGTACGGACCAACCTGATAGCATTCCATACGCAGGAAAGTCATTAATTTTCCACATTAAAGCCGCACGCAGTATGAAGGTTGTATTTGTGTTTGAATCATATGTCTCTACACCATCAATGAACAAAGTTTTCAGCTCCTCGACCAGAGATCGGAGATAGACGTCGATATTGTTCCCCAGTGAGTTTGGTCCGTCGATAAGAAGAGGCATCATAAAGTATGATTGGTCCATAGCCAACCAAGGCGACAGATTATAAATTATCATTACAACGGGCCATGTACTGTGACTTCCAGCCATATAGTTGAATGGGCAGAAGCCATCGGTAGCCAGTCCGAGCCGGACATTGCGAGAATCGGTACTGAATATTGCGTGCCTCCTATCGAAATCCTTCCATGCCGGTGAATCTCTTGGATGGCTCATTTTTCCATTTTCGCTTGGAGGAGCACGGTGATGCCAAATCATTGCCTCGGCTGCTTTCTTGCACCTGAATAGCCTCTGTAGCCTCTGTGTTATGGGAAAGTATCGTGCTATCTTCACAGGTATATCAGGCTTCTTATCAGCATCTTTCGGCTTATACCTGGCCTCTCCGCATGTTGGACACTCTTTCAAATCTGAATTCTCTTTCCGGTACAACACGCAATTTTTAGGACATGCTTGAATCTTCTCGCACTTTAGACCCAAATCAGACATCATCTTCTGGGTTTCGTACCAGCTTTCGGGCACATTATTTCCCGGAGGCATAGAATCTTTCAAGAACGAAAGAAGCATTGTGAATGACTTGTTGCTCCATCCATTTAGGCACTTAATCTGGAAAAGTTGGACGAACCATGAGAGGGTGGAATACTTCGCATTCTCATAAATTGGTTTCCTAGCATCATTCATGAAATTTTCATATTTATCCGCACGCGGTCCTTGACCGGAAGGAATGTCATCTTCGGTACGAATAGATTCACCTAGGGCAGCCTCTACCATATCCTCCATTTCTTCTGATGGAAATAAATTTCCGTCTCATGCCGCATTACCGAATTCTTCTTCTTCTCCTGCCGCATTATCGTGTTCTCCTTCTTCTTCTACCGCAGTACTGCATTCTTCTCCTTCCCCGTGATATTTCCAAGTTGTATAAAGTCTAGTAAACCCATGTTTTACAATATGAAGCTCTGCCAATTCTACCTTCTGCCAGTACTTATTGCCACATCTATCTCACGGACAGAGAATCTTCTCTATTATGATCTTATTATGTGCGCGCGCAAATTCAAGAAAAGCAGCAACTCCTGCGACAAAGTTAGGTTGCATACGTTGTTTCCAATCCACATACATCCAGTCCTTATTTCTGACGTACTCATGGGCCATGTTAGACTGTATAACATATAAATTGTAGGTTATGCTGACTATATTGAGAAATATAAGAACGGGATAGTTACTGACAAAGGAGAAAATCCGTGTATATGCTTTGTGTGTGCGTTTGTCGTTGAAAAGAATAAATTATCGCACGTATGTTAACCGATAGACGGGGACTAAGTGGCGCTTTTAGTTTCATATATGAGTATCGATGGAAATATGAAGGTTTCATATTATCATATATTGGTTTTAACCCGAACATCTCGAATCGCTCTCTAATTATACGTTTGTTGTGTATTCTTGTTGTATGTGTGTGTTCCGGCTATCGGGGGTAGGCTTCTATCCCATTAAGAATGTATAGAGCGAACGCCCATCACTTGTGCTTTCAACCGTTTCGAGTAAATTTCGGCAGCACCTCCCCGCTGTTCTCCGAGTACACTGTAATAGAATAGATAATCATTTCAAAGCTGTGAAATAATGTTGAAATGAATATCTAATCTATCTTTGTACACGGAGAACCAGCGGAAAGGTACCGACGAAATATCTCGAAACGGATGAAAACACAAGTGAATGAAGGCGTTTGCTTTATACATTCTTAACTTGTCCACACGGGACAAATCTATGGGTTACCATACGATTGAATTTTCTCGTCGCGTAGACTATACGACGGTTGTTAGTATCGAGCTATACTGTCCGATATTTAACAACCTTCGTATAGTTCTAAGTTACGATGAGCATCGCACGTATGTTAACCGATAGACGGGGACTAAGTGGCGCTTTTAGTTTCATATATGAGTATCGATGGGAATATGAAGGTTTCATATTATCATCGAATATCATATATTGGTTTTAACCCGAACATCTCGAATCGCTCTCTAATTATGCGTTTGTTGTGTATTCTTGTTGTATGTGTGTGTTCCGGCTGTCGGGGGTAGACTTCTATCCCATTAAGAATGTATAGAGCGAACGCCCATCACTTGTGCTTTCAACCGTTTCGAGTAAATTTCGGCAGCACCTCCCCGCTGTTCTCCGAGTACACTGTAATAGAATAGATAATCATTTCAAAGCTGTGAAACAACGTTGAAATGAACATCTAATCTATCTTTGTACACGGAGAACCAGCGGAAAGGTACCGACGAAATATCTCGAAACGGATGAAAACACAAGTGAATGAAGGCGTTTGCTTTATACATTCTTAACTTATCCACACGGGACAAATCTATGGATTACCATACGATTGAATTTTCTCGTCGCGTAGACTATACGACGGTTGTTAGTATCGTGCTATACTGTCCGATATTTAATAACTTTCGTATAGTTCTAGGTCACGACGAGCATCGCATGTATGTTAACCGATAGACGGGGACTAAGTGGCGCTTTTAGTTTCATATATGAGTATCGATGAGAATATGAAGGTTTCATATTATCATCGAGTATCATATATTGGTTTTAACCTGAATATCTCGAATCGCTCTCTAATTATGCGTTTGTTGTGCATTCGTGTTGTATGTGTAACATGATTTTAAACCATTGAGATCAAGATTGATAGAACTGATCATCCTACATTGCAATAGCATTCATCAACCAAAAACTATTATTGCAATGGTATTCATCTATAACAATCAACAATTAAAACTGCAAATGTAGAATACTGATATCATAAAGCGTTATACGCAACATTGATCGGTATTCATCATTTTCTTCGTTATCATCTAAGATGTGGATACATCAAATTTCATGTGATTCTATAACTTTTTCATCGTTGATTTAGCAATGTAAAAAAATTTATTGCCCTTAATTTTGAACCCACTAAATCAACGGTGAAAAGTTGTAGAATCACATGCAATTTGTTGTACCCACATCTTAGATGATAACGAATAATATGATGTATGTCGATCGTCGGAAAAAATAAGGAAGGACGTATTTTTTCGACGCCATAAGAGAAAATTCCCTCCTTCATTATATATATATATATATATATATATATATATATATATATATATATATATATAAAATTTTCCAACAAGGGATTAGGATATCATCAAGTCATGTGACAACACTAGATAAATTAATCTTAATGGAGTTTTTGTCTAATCAAATTCAACTCCAACCATCATTTTAAAAGAACGAACCAACATCATTAAAAAAATGTAAATACCAACTCCAAATTCCCAAAAAAGTAACGAGTAGGATGAAAATAAAGCCTATCCGTGCTTTTTGTTCTCTTTGTAAGCAGCATTATAAATAGCCGAGTTACGAAATATGTTGTTAGGCATGAGTTAAGCCGATAAACAAATTCAGATCATTTAATCATATTTATCTTCCTAAAAACCCGTCATTGATTAAAAGTTGATAGCAATGATCAAGCAACAAGGGAATTTAACCAACACTGTTTACGTATAATCAATCGTGCACCACTAATCATTCCTACGACAACCGTTAGTCGACAATCAGATGGATCTCTCTCTAAATCATACCCTGCTGTCAAACGTTTTTCTCCTATCAAATCAATTATACTAGTATAGGTCGCGATGAGTACAACCGTCAAAACCAATCACACCGCCCACACACGAAAACTAGCCATGCTCATAACATTTACATATCCTTAACTAACCCATTAAAACTCTCTCCAAGTTGGATATTAGTTGACCAACCACCATTAAACCGTCCACACACGAAAACTAGCCATGCCCACCCTAGCCCCAGCCCCAACCCCAACCTAACCCCAGCCCCAGCCCCTGCCCTAGCCCCAGCCCAGCCCAGCCCCAACCTAACCCTAACCCCAGCGCGACCAGCTAAACCCCAACCCCAACCCTAAGCCAAACCCTAGCCCCAGCCCCAGCCCCAGCCCCAGCCCCAGCCGTAGCCGAACCCCAACCCTAACCCTAACCCCAACCCCGACCCCGACCCCGACCGCGACCCCTGCCGAACCCCAACTCGCGCGCGCAACCCCAGACCCAGCCATGAACCCTAGCCCTAAATAATCAAAAAATTCTTTAATTTACATGAAGATTTACTCACCTGAACGGCGGTGGCGACGACCTGAACGTCGGTGGCGACGAGAACGGGGTGGCGATGACGAGAACGGTGGTGCCGATTTGGGGATTTTCTTTCGCGCGCGATCGAGAGAGGAAGAAAGTGAGCGTAGGCGATCGATCAGTGCCTTTATTAAATCGACATTTAGTTGCCCCTACGGATTTGTCCGTAAGTCCTTGGTTTGCGGCTCCGTAGGGGCAAACACCAAATTAAGAATTAATATTTTTATTCTTGGACGTCTGGGCCCGTAGGGGCAACCTTTTAGCCCTACGGATTAATCCGTAGGGCCTACTTAAATCTGCCCTTACGGATTTCAATATCCGTAGGGACAACCCCCTAAATGGTGAAGGATAAAGTTAAAGTTACTTGTGGTTTTTTTTCTTCTATTTATCATTAAGTGATAAGATCGCTAAATATCTCTCTCTCCTGAGCCCACCCTTCATGTACCGAATCTTTATGCCGATCGACTTTCTGCAAAGCCCGTACATGCTTGATACTGAACATTCATAGGTTTTTCCTTTCAGTTTTGCAGATTCCAGTAATGAAATTTTCACCTTTTTTTGTTGTTGTTGGGTGCAACTCCTTTGGGAATCGAACCGGGGATTTCATATTTTGGAGAGGAAAGTTATACCAAGTGAGCTATGCTCAATTGGTAGTCTTGTTATAAGTTATTGACTAAATTTAGATTTTTACATGCAGGCCTGGGTCATTTCTTATTCTTCTAAAATTTTTTGTCAAAGATTTTTTGAAGAGTTTCTATCGAACCTTAAAGCATGAAATTTACCTGTAATTGTCAAAATAGAACCGTACTTTTTCCTGTAAAATATAAAAAAAATTGCATGTATTTATAATCATTCCCAGAATCCCACATGGGTGATACAACGCATTCAAATAAAACATTAGGACACATAAAAATAGAAACAAGTAATTCAAAACAAATCAATCATGTAGACACCTTGCAGCTCCATTTCATCAGTTCTTGATCTTGATATTATCGTAGTGGATGCTGCAGCCAGCCGCAGCAGACCCACCACTTGCCCGGGCGCTTTTGTTACACTTCTTCTTAATGTCCTTTATAGCTTTCTCAAGACACGCAGTGCATGTTTCTGCACTGCTCGTTAAAGAAGAGAAACAAGATGCTCGACCGAAAACTTTAGGCGACTTGGTCTCAGTTTCGTGCTCGAAATTGCCATCCACCGGCGTCTTAGCCTTTAACTCTGATAGAACAAGGTCGACGTTACGAAAAAATAAATCAACTCGAGGTTTGTAGACCTTGAGCTTTTTGCCGCACTTAGTGAAGGAATCAGAACCACTTGCAGTTGCCATTGCCCCTATAAGCAAGAGAGTCACTAGTATCATCTTTGCCATGGAATTTTCCATCTCTTTTAGTTCCTATCACTTGATCACACACCCTCTTTTTAATGTTATATGTGAATTTTGTGTCGTAGATAGATGTGAGTACATGACCCCTATTTATAGGTTTAGTTATCAGGTATGTTTTTTGTTAATTAAGCTTTTTTTAATGGTCTTTGGTGCACATTGGTTTTCTCTTTGATTTTGGATCCCCTTTCTTTAATATGCAAACGAGAAGACTCATTCAAAGCTTTGGTGTACATTGTTGCAGGTCTATTTATATCTTTTGTTTTGTTATTTTCTTTGGTTAATTAATTACTATGCATACTGATCTATCTCCATTGCAATAAAGTGCAACGACTCATTCAGCCTGCAAATTGATTATGACTCATTAATCCTGTATCATCTATGCACTGTGCACGCTTCCTTTTAATCTATTATATAGATTATGATACAGAATACCGACAGATTTGTGATTCATTTTCTTGGATCTGTTGTTAATCTATCTCATATATTTGTTTTATTATGTTTTTGTTGTTATTAATTCTTTATTTTTTTTTTTTAATATCTGTTTCAGGTTGGTCTCTTTGATACAATTTCCTTTCCTAGAATGTCATTAAGATGTCCGAGAAATAAGAAAATTCATCTTCAATATTTTATACGGTTCATTTTTATGGTTGGATATTTTCTCTTTGGGAGATGTCTGTTTTATAACTCTAACCTGAATTTTTTTGTTGAGAAAAATGGATCAAAAAAGGCCCTAATCAGATAAAACATTTCATTAAAATTATGAAATGAAGGAAATTATACGGAAAGGAAAGAAAAAGAAGGGAAAAGATAGCATATGAATCTCATAATAATTTTACCTTTAAGAAAAGGTAAATAGCATTAGACAATCTAAGAAGGAAAAAAGGATCAAAAAGGCCCCGACGTGCATGTTTTATCTAGTAATTCTCCTTATTTCACATTTTAATGAAATATTGCTACGGTTATTTTGCTCTATCCAGTGTTCTCGAGAACATGAAAAATCGGTGTGGTAATGTTACTGAAGAGTCCATAAAAATCCTGAGCTAAGCGGTTTAAAGGTCATATTAACCCTTCAGAGGAAGAATTAGCTGAATAGACCCTGAATTCTATGATACGTGAGAGATTAGCTCAAAGGTGTCCGCATGAGGAAAAAAATCAATCAGACATGTCTGAGTATAAATTGTACGTGTTAGTCTGATCAGTGCATTGGTATTACTCATACCGGTAGGGGACCGATATAGTATATTAGTTCATACTGTTTGTCAATGGGAGGAAAATAATCAACAAATTGTACTTTTCATAGATGGAAGGAAAATAAGGTTCTTAGAACAGTTGCACAAACGTTAACAGCCACAACTTCAGTTCATTCAACCATACTTTGATTACTATGATATCGAGTTTTATATAGGCCTCGGCTCAGCACAAAGGAAAAAAGTTACTATGATATTTCGTTGTCCATTGTCTTTTGCCACTTTTCTTCTTATGCAACGTCTTCAAAGGTGACAGGATCATATTCCGCAAGAAAGTAAAATAATGTGAAATCCTCCGCCGTCTCGATAGGTTTATATCATTATAAAGATCCCACAGACTTCTCACTCTTCTATGAGCCACCTCAACTCTTGCGAACCAAACAATACTTTCATTTGTATGTTCTAGTTGTCCTAATTTGTTTTCGTCAGTTTCGGAATTTACGGTTGGTTCATGTTGGCCGTTTCGTCTGCTTCGATTGGTCCGGTTTGATGACCGGTTCCGACCCAACTTTTGCGAACCAAGCCACACTTTCATATGATACTATAATTGAGGGATCGAAATAGACGCTTTGCACTGAGATGGACATTATATGTGTGTGTGTGAGGGATCGATATAGATGCTCCGCACTGATGAGATATATTATGCTGTATATATAGTAGCCGGACAGGACTGGTCCATGAGATGGTACTTGACTGGTATTTTCATATATCGATGCATATTGAAAAGGGTTTATAAAAAGTTATAGTATTATATTTTTCATATGCCTATGATGAGCACAGAAACTTTTAAAAGAAAACCCCTTCTTCATCAGTTTCAAATAAACAGAGCAGGAAGTATATTTAAATGAAACATTTATTTCCTTTTTACATTAACGTCTGCTACGAGTGCTATAATAGAGACATCATTGTTGTGGTCAAAAATTACATCTCGGTTGACCAAGTCAAAATCAAAATCAACCCCAAACCAAGTGGGCCCAAGCTCAGATCAAGACCAAGTATGGAAGGGACCAGCCCCGTGACAAAAAAAATGAAGCCATAAATTAGTTTAATGTAAATCTTTTTTTAGAAATAAATGTATGTAAAATGGGCAAAAAGCTAAAATTTTGCAAACCCCATGGCTTATGTGCAAAAAGAGATAAGCACATAAGGCATGGGGTGACACAAGTGCTATTTGGCAAAACTCAAGGGGCTATATGTAAAGTGTGTAGCCTATAAAAGCAAACATGATGAAAAATCAACAACTTTTCATTTTCTCAAAAAATTCTAAGATTTGTGCCTCCATCTCCTTTCTCTTAAGTTCTTCCTTTCCTTTTCTTTTCCAATTAAATTAAGAGTTTAACTCTTCTTTTTACGAAAAGAAATAATTTTCACCGTAAAACCCTCGAAAGGGAGTTCAGATCTTCGATCAAATCCCTAAAAAGGAAGATTTTTGATCTCACCTCTCTTTTTCTCCAAGATCCAGCAAAGGAGAGGAGGAGGAAGAAGACCTAACTCAAAAAATCCCACTTCGGGGGGATCCGAGGCTTCAGGGAGAAGAAATGAGTCCCCTTTGATCATTTCCGAAGATCTTCGAGAAGTTCAACTCTAAGATCCAAATTCTCAAAGGAGTTTAACTCCACATCCAGACCTTTTTAGGAGTTTTACAACAAATCCAAGTCGTTTAGGAGCTTAACTCCAAATCAACATCCAATTTATTACACATGAGTTTAACTCCAAATCCAAATATTTTGGGAGTTTAACTCCAAATTTATACCTAATTCCTGTTTAGGAGTTCAACTCCAAAGCCCCTCGGGAGTTCAACTTTCAGCCAAGGGGCTAAGCCCCTTTCTCTGCTGGTGTTTCCAGCGGTCGCGCGCCGCGCACGTGACCGGTTGGCGTCCCGCAGTTACGTGCAAGGCACGTGACCCGCAAGCGCTCAGCGTCCATGCGCAGAGCACGTGACCCGCGGGCGCCCAGCTCCCACTCGCCACTCACATGACCCGCGGGTGCCCAGCGCCCGCGTGCCTGGCACGTGGCCTACCGGTGCCTAGCGCCCGCGCGTCTCGAACGCGTCCTTAGGACGCTCCTCGTCCCTCTTTTTCCATGCACTCCACACTAAAAATACCTTCCCATAAATTCTGCGTGGCCCCCGATACATCCAAGTCCCCTCCAAAACACAACACACGCACACTGCACATTAAGTTCACATGATTAGATGACCTATCAATCGGAGGTTCCTTCGTTTCAAAAGCGGGGGTAATTAGCGGCAG
Organism: Agapanthus africanus; assembly: GCA_030015575.1. Taxonomy (NCBI): domain Eukaryota; kingdom Viridiplantae; phylum Streptophyta; class Magnoliopsida; order Asparagales; family Amaryllidaceae; genus Agapanthus; species Agapanthus africanus. Next base: position 882,968,445 of record CM057337.1, read on the forward strand.
CTTAGTTCGCGGCTGCCGGAGATTCGGATCCCCACGATTAATAAACCCCAGCCTATCTTAGGCAGGGGGAATCTGTAATGCGCCTGACGAGCGACGCGTATTTCTATCTCAATGGGGTGACAAAAAACACCCTATAATCATATGTCTATTTTGAAAATTTTAATATGCATACATCCTTCGACTAATTTTATTAGATTGCATAATGAGACGTGCTATACGTATTATAGCCTTAATTCTATTTCGGTTTGGTCGTGTGCTATAGATATTGCACCACGACTACGGTGATCGTAATTGATACCCGTGTATTTGGTACGCAGTAAGTTACCGTTTATTGATGATACATCATTATTACGTTGCATAGTATTGCGTTTATTTTCGTGACTCACATGCTTTCAGATGTTTGCGGTTATGTTATGCCCGTACCGGATTTGATGTTGTTTAGTCGTGATTGATATGATAACCACATACAGATTTATATATAGGATAGTGGCACATGAGTTGTACATGAGGGCTTATCATCACTTATCTAATTACTCGAACTTTAGTTTCGATGCATACCTTTTTACCCTCCTTGATGTACACATTTATATTGTTTAAATGTTTCACCACTTATCCGTGTGATTTTTAGTTCGTTATATAATATTATTCACGAGTTGGCAACTCACCCCAGTTGTGCTGTAGTTTTGTGCAGGTTTGATCGCTTGGATCAGTAGCGGCTATTTTGGGCACATCTCCTGTTTTGTGGGCGTAGTTGCGCATATATTTGAGTAGTGAGTTTCGTTCTTTTGTATTGGTATTTGTCTTATACCTATTGTATCTAGAAGTATTTTATCAAAGACCAAGTCAAGTTTTTGTTGAGACCTTAGAGTTGTATGTTGTTGTTGTCGGACTTGTTTGGAGTCAACTTAATGTATATTTATTCTATTTTACTTTCCGCATTTGATTCTTCGTTGAGGCGTCGTATATATATTGCGTGGTTGTTTATCTTTCATTGAGCGTTGATTTTGCTCCCATGTTTGGGATGTTTTATTATTATGTTATTGTATCTGTTTTTATCAAAATTTACAAGGTGCTGTCCGATTTTAAACAATAGCAGTGATTTCAAAGTGAACTTGATTTTAAGTTAGTAAAATCTTTTCAAAACTTCATCTCCGCTATTTCTTATAAAATAGTTTAGATTCCGGGTTTTTGCCTTACTTGAGTGAATGTGGAGTCCTATAGATTTCAAATTCAAGTGCCGGTCATATACCAATTTCGGGTCGTGACAAAGTTGGTATCAAAGCATCAGGTTTCACCATTGTCGACTCTAGGTTTAACCATGTGGGGTCTAGATTGTAACGTTTTGAAACTTAGGCCTAACCTTGCGGAACTCAAACTTGACTTTGGGTATTAGACCCGAACTTCGTTTTCCTGTGTTAAGTTTAGCTTTGACCATGCGAAGCTAAGGTATGATCTTTTAAGGCCTGGACTTTACCTTGCGGAACATTGACTTAACATTAGGGTCTTAAACCCGACCTTTCGACTTATAGGCTACCCTTGGTATGATGAAGTAGATAGGTTAAGTAAAGTTGCATACTATACGTATATTTCGCGGTATATTTACGACACGACACTCCTCTTAAATAACCTTAGGAATTCTTTCATAATTCTCTTGTCTCCTTTTGAGTTATTGGCATCACATTGTTTTCCGTTATGATTTTGAAATCGACCCTTGTTTGTTTCTTGTTCCAGTCACCATACTGCTAGGGACTGCATGAGCCGAGTGGGCTGCAGTTCGTTTTAAAGTTAGGGCAGGCTTGTCTGAGGCGAGGACTGATCAGGATGGTACATCGATGACAGTGGAACAAGTTGATCCTCCGTGTTCAGATAAGATTTCTCGTTTGGAGACGAGTTTTCAGGATCTATATCGGTTGATTGGATCGTTAGCTGAGACTATTCGGACCCAGAGACCTGTCGTTGCCCAGTCAGCTTCAGAGATATTGATACAACACGGAGCTCAGAGATCAATTATGCCTCCGGTGATTGAGACGGTAGACGTGTCGCTTCCTGAATTTATAAGGTTGCAGCCTCCAATGTTTATTGGAATGTTTAGGTTAGAGGATCCGTTTTCATTCCTCTACAGGATGGCGAGGATATTTCATTTGATAAGATGCTTCGATGCGAGATCAGTGGAGTTAGCCAGTTTTTGTTTAGAGGGTATTGCTCAGACTTGGTGTGATTCGATCGAGAGAAGCCGAACAGTAGGTCTTCCTTGTATGACTTGGGACGAGTTTTCCAAGGTTTTCTTGACTCGATTCCTACCTCAGAGTGTCAAAGATGCCCGAGCGCGTAGTTTTGAGTCTTTGGTTAAGACTTCGGACATGATGGTAGCTGAGTATGACTTTCAGTTCACCCAGTTATCGCGATATGCTCCTTATTTGGTTCTTACGGAAGAGAGTCGGATTAAGAGATTCGTGTGCGGACTTGATGTGCAGCTGTTTTTATCTGTTGGTGCCCAGTATTTTGATACTTATGTAGATGCATTAAATGCGGCCATGCAGATTGAGGAACGTTATTTTGAGATTGGAACGACTTCGGAGCCGAAGCGGGCTCGAGTTGAGACTACATCTATGGAGCAGGAGAGTGGTGATGTGAGTGGATGGCCCTGAGAGCAGGCATTTGACACCGATAGGATGCTGAGGCCAGTCCAGTTGTGTTTTAATTGTATGAGGCCCGGTCATAAAGCCAGGAACTATCCTGCCATGCGTTCGAATAGGATAGTGAACCGACGCGCTGCTTCGTTTTCCTTTCCCCCTCCACTAATGATTACTCAAGTTTTGTCAAGGAAACGGATAGGAAGAGGATGTTGTGGTCCTATGCAGAGAGGATAAGCATCCAGAGATAGAAAACGTAAGGCCGTGAGCAGCGAGCAAGCGAAAGTTCTTGCTCTGACTGCTCCGGGTGCCCCAGCACCTTTCGATGTTGAAGCAGGTACGCTTCAATGTCAGTTGCGTTGATTTGTGTTTTAAAGTGATCGGAGTACCACTCCTTGTTTTGGATTTGATATTTTGGTGAACTGGACATCACTTTTGTTTTGGCCTTAATATTTGATGAGCGGAGTATCGCGTTTTGTTTTCATGCTCACCAGATGCACTCGATTGAGATTTTTGTGCATTCTAGATGCATTTGATATTGGTTTTGTGCATACCGGTTGCACGTGTTGATATTGATTTGTGCACCCTGATGCACTTGGTATTGTTTGGTGCACACTAGATGCACTGTTGTTGAATTCGTGTATGTACGTTGATTTTAATTTCGTTTTCATACATCACACGCAGTATCGTAGCTAGTGTAGTTAGAGTGACGGTGTTGGAGTTCCAGTTATCTGGGTTTCACACGTTTATTCCATACACATACACTTTACATTATGATATTTTGGGATTTCAATGTCGAAGATTGGCACAGGATTTTGATGATATTTTATCGATGAGAGTTTCTTTTTTTTATACACGATCCATTTGGATGTGATTGCTTGCACATATGATATTTGGACTGTTATCACACATTATGTAACCTTTTAAGCTTGTGTGAAACTTTGGAACCCCGTGGATTTGATGTATAGAAATGTTTTAAGATTTGGGTTTAAATTTAAATTCGGGGACTGAATTTATTTAAGGGGGGTATTGTAACAATTCGGAAAATTTTAAATGTTATTTTAGAATTATGAATTATGATAAAAGAGTTTTATTAAGATTTTGGTATTTATTTGTATAAGGTATTTATATGTAGGGGGTATCTATTTGCAAAATGTATTTGGTTTAAAAATTAGAAAGGGTACGGTATATTGATATTATACTTTCACAAACAACACACCATACATGACACCCTTATGTCTACACCTCCACCTTACATCCCTCCATCTCATCCTTTCTCTACACTTTTCTCTCAACACCTTCTCCATCTCCAACATGTCATATGATGATTTTCTTTCATTCCTAAACTGAACAAAACACTTCTCATCACTTCACCTCAAATGTTAGTTACCTTCCCCAAAACACAAGAAGAATTGATGATATCTTCACACAACTTGTTCAAAACTTCAAGTTAGGATCAACACAACTCCAAGAAGCCCTTAGTAGATATCTCAAGAGTTGGACATCCTTTGATATCCATCTATATAGGTAAATCTTCATCTCTTTCATGTTTTTAAGGTATTAAGTTTCTGGATTCTATGATTGATGTCAGAAAAATGGTATTTTTGTAGTGTTTTTAGTGTGCAAATTGTAAAACTACGGTAGCCCCCCGGCCGTCTTTCCGAGGCCAAAATACGGAAATGAAAATTTTTCTTAACTTGAAAATCGGCGCTATCGTAGGCTTAAAATCCGGATCGTAACCATTAACCTAATGCTAGCTAACTAGAGATGGGATAGAATGCTATACCGATCGATCCGTGTCCTTCGGTCTTCGGCCACCATCCCGATCTCCCCGCGGTAACTCCGGTCTTCATCTCCTCGTCGGAAAGGGCACCACATCGAGAAGTCTTTTTACGGGCTCCCGCTTCATCCGAAGCAACGCGGGCGCAAAGTGTGATAGCCGACGCGTCCAAGAAGTTGTAGAGAATGTTTGTGATCACTTTGCCTCTTGCATCCATGGCTTGGATGGAGGTTGAAGGTGTTGCCATTAATGGAAGCTAAAGAGCTAGAGGAAGAAGAAGAAGAAGAGAGCTTTTATTTTCTTTTTCTTTTGTGATGTTATCAATAATGAGAGTGAGAGAGTGAGAAGAATAATATGGGAGCAAAACCATTCATGGCAGCCCTTCTCTCTCTCCTTCTCATTTCATAGCTCAAATCAATCCATTAATGCGACACATTTGCTAAGAAAGAGACCATGACTCATAGTATATGTCTATGTCACATTAATGCATCTAATGATGATTTCTAGCTCACTAATTCCATTATCCAAACATTAATCCAAATGTTTGGTCCAACAAAAAGATCCGGCAACATCTAAAGTAAACTCGTGACGGATCACAAGGATACCCCTCACCTGTATATACATACCTGCATCCGCATTCCGACTGAATGCGAATGCGATGAGACTAAACTAATCCAACAAATCTAATACTAGGATCCGACTTAAACCAAAGCCCACTAGTATGATCCGTCCGATCATGATCCGTGCAATACCGCACGTATAAGATCGAACCCTGCCATATATCATACGGCCTCTACAACGTTTCGCCCGAAACTTGAGAAACTGTCTGTAGGGGACTCTAAAGACTCGTCAATACTTTGGCTGCGGATTTAACCACTAGCACGTCAGAGGTATTAGCCATACGTAACGGGCTACCAAGTATTGACCAAAAGGGAGGTCGATGAGCGAACTCATCCTGACACCCTACTGAGCCTATCAGTGACAATATCTGTATAGTCCGGTCCGTTCGTCTATGAGTATCGCATGGCGGGCCTAGAGGGTTGGTAAAAGTCAGACCCCCAAAAGCGGTACAAGTCGTGTCGGAGTGTAGCCCAGAACACCCTGAGATACTACTGGAATACCTACCAGTAAATCTCCTGCCTCGGCCGAGGGCTTTGTGTAATGGCTCTTCTAGACACAACGCGATCTCACCCCCAATACCGGGAGAGACGAAACCCCTGCCGATCCGCTCACTTGCCTCCATGTGGCTCGGGACTGTACCCAACTAAAACCTGTTTGCACGACTCTTTTGAGCTGTGGTAGGGTAGTAATCAAAGCACAGTGGGAACTCACACGAGACAAATGACGATCTCAGGTCGATGAACTAACCTGTACACATGTCACCAGGGAACTGCTATCTGACTCTAGGTATAATACCAACTAGCATGTTCCCGGCGAGTCCTGTCCGGTGTACTCACAACCCAATGAGCACCTGTATACATCTTAGGTGAACCAACTGACACCAGTGGCTTGTGAGACCGGCCACCGCCCCTCGTCGGTGTCTCGACTGTATACACTAGTCTACTCTGGAGTATCGATGCCCTATCTCGAAACTCCCACGACAAGGGACCATTTAAGGATGCGCTTATAGACCCCAGATCCCACGTATATGATCGCCATCATACTGCTGGCAGTCAAGCAAGAATCCTAAGGGCTCTATCAACGTGCAATAGTGACCTGTAAGGTCACCTAAAGCAGTACACGATGATAAAGATAAACCAGATAGCATACTATCATCTCGAGTAAGACTGTTCTACCGGTATAGGTCATCCCTCAATCATTACAATCACGTGCCTGTGATCCAATAATTGACTCTGAGGGCACTATATCCAACAATCTCCCACTTGCACTCAAGGCTAATTATTGCGATGTCGCATACTCACAGCCCGTGTGATACCGAACACCCAGCTCCTCTACTAATCAGTCTCACAAAACCCGTTTGCAAAACTATTGTGTTTGAGGAATAGCCTCAGTGAGTGGATCCGCCCTGATGTTTCTTTCTATGTCTCTCTTTATCTCAAGTTCGCGGAGAAAACCATCTTCCGAAATGAGCAATACCTGTCTTAGAATATTTCTGGATATCTGATGGGACCTAGTTCATAAATGAACTCCAAATCCAAACTTCTTAGACTGTATCGTCAACTGAAACCAATCAGTATCCTGCGCCATGCCACCCTCAGTATCCGCTTGGACCACCTGTCCAAAATAATGCCCCTCGTCAGAGGGAAAACTATAACTCAGACAGTCACTCTATCATCCAGGTCACCTTGTAAACCTGAAATGATAACCGTCTCCTAAAAGAGGCTGTTGTTATCATATCCCTAAAACATCCACTTATGTTCTAAAACTGCTTCCGAATGTTTCTCCTGGATTGGATCAATATCAACTTATTGCATCTACTGCAAAAAACATCTGGTGTGGTACTTGACATTTCATGATCAACTCAATTGCCTAAGCAAGTGATCTGCCGATCATGTATATCCCTCTCCCCTTTAGTCTGTAAGACACCTTTAGAGAGGGTGACTCCATCACCTGCAGGTACACTGCCAAGCCAGGAGTCGTCCATTCTAAATATCTTTAGAATGCTGTCTAAGTACCCAGATTGGGAAACTACCCAAATATAGATCTAAAACCATAGATCTAGTAACCAGAATGTCTGATATAATATCCATGTTCTATGTGGAGAAACCACTGTATGACAACCAAAATATAACCGACCGTAGTATAGAAATTTCACTTCCTACTCTGTGTATATCATCCAAATACCAGGACATCACACCCTACTACCTTCTTAACAGATCCATCCCCTATTCTGATGAAGTCAAACCTATGACTGTCACATCAGAAATAGATTATCTATCTCCGCTATATCTGCTTTAGTCTATAAATAGACATAAGCCACTTGTCCACTATGCTTCCGCTGCTCCCACTGACTACGACAACCCTCTGGCAGAGTCATATACACGTACACTTCTAAAGCTAGTTTAGAACGACGCTATACTCATCCTCCTGCCGGGTCTCACAGTCTGGAACAACAGCAATGGCAAGTCTGGGTAAACAAGAACCTCCCTATCACCGTCCTTGAGGCTACCGGAGTACCTCTCGGATGCCTGAGGATACCCACCATATCTGCGGAGTGGCCAATGGAATGTCAATACAAATTGAATCTTTAGGTCCTTATCAATTTTTCAGTAATCGTTTGCAGTTCTGGAATCACTTCCAGTTCTACCATACTCCCACTACTGTTTTCTGAAAAAATCCATTTTTATTAAAACTGTGGCGAGTCAAGAACAATATCGCTATTGATCTTCCAGATGGTAGAAAGTCAACCCTCGTCATAGCCCGGGTTAACCCACAAACAGCCATTAGAGAAACGTGTCTTGAGTTATCCAGAGTTTGGTTTTAAGCATAAGCCGGACAACTCCCCGTACCTTAACATAGTTAAGATATGAACTATTCTATATCCAATATAGAAATAGAGTCACTGATTTAATTGGAACCAGATTCAAATCATGCAGCCGTTTCCAATGCATGTCCACTAAATGGAGAGAGGCCGATCAGCGTTACTCAACTTAGGAGAGCGTCCAATTATGAGTAACCTGAAAGAGAAACAAGTTCTCAAAACCATTACTATCAACTGAATACCATACACAAGTATCTACATCTTCGATTACCTTGAAGAATCCTAATACTTGCAATACCTGGTTCTCTACTTTACTTATATACCTATAACTTCTCAAAACTTGAACCTTGCATTTCTACGAAACACATGTCTAAGAACTAGAGAAGTCATAAGTAAACAGAATACAGCACGAGTACCAACCCCTCTGTCCTAATGGACACTGGGAAATATACAATACTCTGTATAAGTCCCCTGAGTCTAATAACTCAATCCCTGTGTGTCGTAGGTTGAAAACTGTACTTATGGTTAAGAAGAATTACACCGCTGTTTTAATGCTCCTTGCCTAACTATCCAATGATATAGGTAAATGTCATAGACATAATTTCAAAAAGTTATATCTCACTTTATAAAAATAAACGAATAGATATATCAATTTGAAATTGGTGCATAACAACGGATATTCAAAACCAATATATTTGCCGTCCGGTAAACAACCCAGGCGATTTCCTCAAATATCACCAATTACAACGAATCCCGATATAATGAGGATGATCACCCAATTCCTAATAACTTACTCCCACTCATCATCTGTAAAACCATACAGATGTGAGAATCAAACCTGGTAAATACATACTCTGGAGCAAGGGCTAATTGGGAAATCAGTTTTCTATTAACAATACACAGTGAAACTGAAACATATAAATGTTTCGAAGGGGTATCCGGGTATTCCTAGTAATGTCTCTTCCATTATTCAGATTCACAACTGCAACCGTATATTTCTTTGTCATCTCTCCAAATCCCTTTATATGTCTTTAGTCATTACCTTCTGTACACCCCTTTAGGCCAAATGGTTTTCTTCCTTCCCTACCGTTCGGCATCAGCTTATGGTTTGGAAGAAGACTATCCAATAAGCATAATGGGTGTACTGTCCTAATCCTAGGAGCACTCGCAATGCGAGAGAAGGTAAAGATAAAAGACAACTGAATAAAACTTTATTCCTATTTCTCCTGAACCAGAATCCATCCCCGAACTGGAACAAGTTCCTTTCGAGTTCGCATATAACCATACGATGGAATATCCAGTAAACTGTGGATCTTCGTAGTGATACGGAGTGTTCTGGAGAAATACAAAGGTGATGCAGGATTGGCGAAGAAATACTTGGTTTGGTCGTGAATAGCAGTCACAATTTACTTTGCCCTCTTACTAATCCCTTTATTTGTCTTTACATAATACCTTCTGTACACCATTGTTAGGCTAATTGGTTTTCTTCATTCCCTACCGGTCGGCACCTGCCTATGGTTTGGAAGAAGACTATCCAATTTGCGTAATAGGTGTACTGTCCTAATCCAAGGAGCACTCGCAAGCTGAGAGAAGGTAAAAGGAAAAGACAACTGAATAGTCCTATTCGTTTTCTCCAGAACCGGAAACCATCCTTGAATAAATTTCTTCAAGTTCGTATATAACCATACGATGGTTTCATCCAATGGAAGTGGATGTTCGTAGTAATACGGGGTGTCCTGGAGAAAAGGGTAAAAGTAGGAGTGGCAATGAGGTTTGCAACTCTGACAATCCAAAAGCCAGTGTATAAGAAGGTTCGGTTAATCTTGGTCACTGAGTCATAGTCAAGGGTCGGGCCATGGTCGCTGCCAAAGAGAGAGAAAAGAAACACTCAGTGTGCACTCTAACCTAGATCAGAATGGTTGTTACTTTATCTAATCAGGAAACCTCCCACTGTAACGTCAAATTTTCCTCCAAACCTGAAAGAAGAATTAGTCGGGATCACCCGAGGAGTAAACCAACTTATCAGTGGGAATCGGGATCCTACTATCATCGCATGATAATGTGACGGAATCCCCTCACGTTATCGCACTCCAGAAGGTATGCGCATATCTGGCAAGTTTCAGTTTCTTTAGAAACTCCCGATGTGATTTTTACCCCTAGGACCCAAGTGACCTTGACTGAGCCAACATATCAAAGGATCTTAGCCAAGTTCAACCCGTCATTATCTTGATTGCATTAGACCCACCCACACGAGTCCTTGACTGAGCCAAAATGACCGTACGACTGTCCTAACCAATCACATATCCATAAGACAGAAAAGCATTACAGAGCTACCGCACACTACGTCTCGGCTGAGCACGACATACGTAGCACGAACACTAAGCAATACTAATCTGAAATGACGGAGGGCTACGGTTGGTTTTTGGCGAAAAACCTTTAACGTAATGAATTTGGTATCATTGAAGGAACCGGATAGCTTTTTATAAAAAATATAGTGGCGAAAACCTTTGCTAAAGAGGTCACTCCCAGTGAAGGGATCTCGGCTCTTTCCCCGTAGAATGAGGTGCAGGATATTCCAACTGAATACCACGATGCAAAGCAAAAGGAAATCGGCTATAGTGAAGTTATTACCCAGATGCAAATTTCTGTTGAAGGGGTCACTCCCGGTGAAGGGATCTCGGCCATTGCCTCGTCGACTGAGGTGCTGGATATTCATAACCGAATACCACTGTGCAAAACAAAAGAGAACGTCCTTGCAATAACAGCTTTTTGAAAAATTGTTCCAACAATATCAGAATAGGTTTGTTTAGCTTGCAGTGATCCGAATTAACGCTGTCCCATCAATTGATCACCCCATAAAAGAACAAAAATACGATGTACGTATATGCCATCCGCATTCGCCACTGGGTCCCGTCATCACCCGTTAGGTTACTTAACTAACGACAGAGCGGGGACTGGACTAGCGCAGATGCAAAACATATACAACATCTACTAGTATATATATCAATATATAATATTCGCTCAAGGTGTGATAAAATACAACATCACAGAAATGTAATAAGCATCACAGAACAATACAGATATCTGGGATCCCCGGGTTTCATAGAGCCGCTACTGAAACCCGACATTCTCCTGGTCGTGTGGATAGCCTGTGCAATGAAATCCTAGACCCCTACGGGCGCGGCAAGTTACCCGCCAAAACCTGAAGCGAGGCAGCCCCCTTCAGCAAAGTGAATGGACCACCCAGCACTTCACGGAATCCGGTAACTTGAGCACCCCTCCTTGGGTCAACCTGTACCCCCTACGAGTGCGGCGAACAGCCCGCCAATTCTAGAGTGAAGCCCCCTCCGTCTCAACGCCATGATATGCGGGCCCGTTGCCCTCTAGAACCCGGCTACCCGTGCACTCCTCCGCGGGGTAATCCTAGTACAGAAAGTAAAATAATATATACAACGGGTGCATCGACCTCATCCCGGTCGTGCCCCAAAAGAATAATATACAAACAGGCAGTGACGGCAGTCCACATGTCGGACGCTCGCCCTGCAATATCAAATGTACATAAACAACCAAACTGTACTACCATTGCATCCAGGCTATCCACCACGACAAATCCGCAACATCACAACACAACACAGAACATCAACGTGAATGTCACGTTCGCAAATCCGTCTAAAAGGGCTATAGCAGTTAGACAGGATTTACCGATCAAATGACATTCACGGTCGCAGATATAATGTAAATATTGTGAACTAACATGTTTAAAATTTTCGATCGACTAAAATTTACCGAAGTGGGCCCCAAGCACAACTGTAGCACTCAAAATAAATCTGGGCATAAACAGAACATTCCAAAAACCCCAATTTCAACTCATAAAACTACTGTAGAAATTTGGTACGGCAATGACATCCTACTGCCGCGGAACCGCGGCCCTAACAGGGGTTTGGCCGCAGTTCCGCGGTCCTATTGTAGGATCATTGTATTGAATTTCTACAGAATGCTTAAAACTGCCTGCACGAATTTCTGCAACACTCAAATTAATTTTTCGACCCAAAAAAAAAATTCGACAGAAAACTGATGCAAGAAAATGCGGTTTTTGGAATTTTCGTTCGATCGAACTTGTAAACACGTTAGAGCAAGCTAGACTAGGTTAATGGCGTGGTCCTGATACCATGTAAAACTACGGTAGCGCCCTGGCCGTCTTTCCGAGGCCAAAATGCGGAAACGAAAATTTTTCTTAACTTGAAAACCGGCGCTATCGTAGGCTTAAAACCCGGATCGTAACCATTAACCTAATGCTAGCTAACTAGAGATGGGATAGAATGCTATACCGATCGATCTGTGTCCTTCGGTCTTCGGCCACCATCCCGATCTCCCCGCGGTAACTCCGGTCTTCATCTCCTCGTCGGAAAGGGCACCGCATCGAGAAGTCTTTTTACGGGCTCCCGCTTCATCCGAAGCAACTCGGGCGCGAAGTGTGCTAGCCAACGCGTCCAAGATGTTGTAGAGAATATTTGTGATCACTTTGCCTCTTGCATCCATGGCTTGGATGGAGGTTGAAGGTGTTGCCATTAATGGAAGCTAAAGAGCTAGAGGAAGAAGAAGAAGAAGAGAGCTTTTATTTTTATTTTCTTTTGTGATGTTATCAATAATGAGAGTGAGAGAGTGAGAAGAATAATATGGGAGCAAAACCATTCATGGCAGCCCCTCTCTCTCTCTCTCCTTCTCATTTCATGGCTCAAATCAATCCATTAATGTGACACATTTGCTAAAAAAGAGACCATGACTCATAGTATATGTCTATGTCACATTAATGCATCTAATGATGATTTCTAGCTCACTAATTCCATTATCCAAATATTAATCTAAATGTTTGGTCCAACAAAAAGATCCGGCAACATCTAAACTAAACTCGTGACGGATCACAAGGATACCCCTCACCTGTATATACATACCTGCATCCGCATTCCGACTGAATGCGAATGCGATGAGACTAAAGTAATCCAACAAATCTAATACTAGGATCCGGCTTAAACCAAAGCCCACTAGTATGATCCGTCCGATCATGATCCATGCAATACCGCACGTATAAGATCGAACACTGCCATATATCATACGGCCTCTACAACGTTTCGCCCGAAACTTGAGAAACTGTCTGTGGGAGACTCTAAAGACTCATCAATATTTTGGCTGTGAATTTAACCACTAGCATGTCAGAGGTATTAGCCGTACGTAACGGGCTACCAAGTATTGAGAAAAAGGGAGGTCGATGAGCGAACTCATCCTGACACCCTACTGAGCCTGTCAGTGACAATATCCGTACAGTCCGGTCCGTTCGTCTATGAGTATCGCATGGCGGGCCTAGAGTTTGGTAAAAGTCAGACCCCCAAAAGCGGTACAAGTCGTGTCGGAGTGTAGCCCAGAACACCCTGAGATACTACTGGAATACCTACCAGTAAATCTCCTGCCTCGGCCGAGGGCTTTGTGTAATGGCTCTCCTAGACACAGCGTGATCTCACCCCCAATACCAAGAAAGACGAAACCCCTGCCGATCCGCTCACTTGCCTCCATGTGGCTCGGGACTGTACCCAACTAAAACCTGATTGCACGACTCCTCTGAGCCGTGGTAGGGTAGTAATCAAAGCACAGTGGGAACTCACATGAGACAAATGACGATCTCAGGTCGATGAACTAACCTGTACACATGTCACCAGGGAACTGCTATCTGACGTTAGGTATAATACCAACTAGCATGTTCCCGGCGAGTCCTGTCCGGTGTACTCACAACCCAATGAGCACCTGTATACATCTTAGGTGAACCAACTGACACCAGTGGCTTGTGAGACCGGCCACCGCCCCTCGTCGGGGTCTCGACTGTATACACTAGTCTACTCTGGAGTATCGATGCCCTATCTCGAAACTCCCACGACAAGGGACCATTTAAGGATGCGCTTATAGACCCCAGCTCCCACGTATATGATCGCCATCATACTGCTGGCAGTCAAGCAAGAATCCTAAGGGCTCTATCAACGTGCAATAATGATCTGTAAGGTCACCTAAAGCAGTACACGATGATAAAGATAAACCAGATAGCATACTATCATCTCGAGTAAGACTGTCCTACCGGTATAGGTCTTCCCTCAATCATTGCAATCACGTGCCTGTGATCCAATAATTGACTCTGAGGGCACTATATCCAACAATCTCCCACTTGCACTCAAGGCTAATTATTGCGATGTCGCATACTCACAGCCCGTGTGATACCGAACACCCAGCTCCTCTACTAACCAGTCTCACAAAACCCGTTTGCGAAACTATTGTGTTCGAGGAATAGCCTCAGTGAGTGGATCCGCCATGATGTTTCTTTCTTTGTCTCTCTTTATCTCAAGTTCGCGGAGAAAACCATCTCCCGAAATGAGCAATACCTATCTTAGAATATGTCTGGATATCTGATGGGACCTAGTTCATAAATGAACTCCAAATCCAAACTTCTTAGTCTGTATTGTCAACTGAAACCAATCAGTATCCTGCGCCATGCCTCCCTCAGTATCCGCTTGGACCACCTGTCCAAAATACTGCCCCTCGTCAGAGGGAAAACTATAACTCTGACAGTCACTCTATCATCCAGGTCATCTTGGAAGCCTGAAATGATAACCGTCTCCTAAAAGAGGCTGTTGTTATCATATCCTTAGAACATCCACTTATGTTCTAAAACTGCTTCCGAATGTTTCTCCTGGATTGGATCAATATCAACTTATTGCATCTACTGCAAAAACAACATCTGGTATGGTACTTGACATTTCATGATCAACTCAATTGCCTAAGCAATTGATCTGCCGATCATGCATATCCCTCTCCCCTTTAGTCTGTAAGACACCTTTAGAGAGGGTGACTCTATCACCTGCAGGTACACTACCGTGCCAGGAGTCGTCCATTCTAAATACCTTTAGAATGCTGTCTAAGTACCCAGATTGGGAAACTACCCAAATCTAGATCTAAAACCATAGATCTAGTAATCAGAATGGCTGATATAATATCCATGTCCTATGTGGAGAAACCACTGTGTGACAACCGAAGTATAACCGACCGTAGTATAGGAATTTCATTTCCTACTCTGTGTATGTCATCCAAATACCAGGACATCACACCCTACTACCTTCTTAACAGATCCATCCCCTATTCTGATGAAGTCAAACCTATGTCTGTCACATCAAAAATAGATGATCTATCTCCGCTATATCTGCTTTAGTCTATAAATAGACATAAGCCACTTGTCCACTATGCTTCCGCTGCTCCCACTGACTACGACAACTCTCTGGCAGAGTCATATACATGTACATTTCTAAAGCTAGTTTAGAACGACGCTATACTCATCCTCCTGCCGGGTCTCACAGTCTGGAACAACAGTAATGGCAAGTCTGGGTAAACAAGAACCTCCCTATCACTGTCCTTGAGGCTACCGGAGTACCTCTCGGGTGCCTGAGGTTACCTACCATATCTGCGGAGTGGCCAATGGAATGTCAATCCAGATTGAATCTTTAGGTCCTTATCAAATTTTCAGTAATCATTTGTGGTTCTGGAATCACTTCCAGTTCTACCATACTCATACTACTGTTTTCTGAAAAAATCTATTTTTATTAAAACTGTGTCGAGTCAAGAACAATATCGCTATTGATCTTCCAGATGGTAGAAAGTCAACCCTCGTCATAGCCCGGGTCAACCCACAAACAGCCATTACAGAAACGTGCCTTGAGTTATCCAGAGTCTGGTTTTAAGCATAACCCGGACAACTCCCCGTACCTTAACATAGTTAAGATATGAACTATTCTATATCCAATATAGAAATAGAGGCACTGATTTAATTGGAACCAGATTCAAATCATGCAGCTGTTTCCAGTGCATGTCCACTAAATGAAGAGAGACTGATCAGCATTACTCAACTTAGGAGTGCTTCCAATTATGAGTAACCTGAAAGAGAAACAAGTTCTCAAAACCATCACTATCAACTAAATACCATACACAAGTATCTACATCTTCGATTACCTTGAAGAATCCTGATACTTGCAATACTTGGTTCTCTACTTTACTCATATACCTATAGTTTCTCAAAACTTGGACCTTGCATTTCTACGAAACACATATCTAAGAACTAGAGAAGTCACAAGTAAACAGAATACAACACGAGTACCAACCCCTCTGTCCTAATGGACACTGGGCAACATACAATACTCTGTATAAGTCCCCTGAGTCTAATAACTCAATCCCTGTGTGTCGTAGGTTGAAAACTGTACTTATGGTTAAGAAGAATTACACCGCTGTTTTAATACTACTTACCTAACCATCCACTGATATAGGTAAATGTCATAGACATAATTTCAAAAAGTTATATCTCACTTTATAAAAATAAACGTACAGATATATCAATTTGAAATTGGTGCATAACAACGGATATTCAAAACCAATATATTTGCCGTCCGGCAAACAACCCAAGCGATTTCCTCAAATATCACCAATTACAACGAATCCCGATATAATGAGGATGATCACCTAATTCCCAATAACTTACTCCCACTCATCATCTGTAAAACCATACAGATGTGAGAATCAAACCTGGTAAATACATACCATGGAGCAAGGGCTAATTGGGAAATCAGTTTTCTATTAACAATACACAGTGAAACTGAAACATATAAATGTTTCGAAGGGGTATCCGGGTATTCCTAGTAATGCCTCTTCCATGATCCAGATTCAAAACTATAGCCGTATATTTCTTTGCCATCTCTCCAAATCCCTTATATATCTTTAGTCATTACCTTCTGTACACCCCTTTAGGCCAAATGGTTTTCTTCCTTCCTTACCGTTCGGCACCAGCCTATGGTTTGGAAGAATACTATCCAATAAGCATAATGGGTGTACTGTCCTAATCCTAGGAGCACTCGCAATGCGAGAGAAGGTAAAGATAAAAGACAACTGAATAAAACCTTATTCATATTTCTCCTGAACCAGAATCCATCCCCGAACTGGAACAAGTTCCTTTCGAGTTCGCATATAACCATACGATGGAATATCCAATAAACTGTGGATCTTCGTAGTGATACGGAGTGTTATGGAGAAATACAAAGGTGATGTAGGATTGGCGAAGAAATACGTGGTTTGGTCGTGAATAGCAGTTGCAATTTACTTTGCCCTCTAACTAATCTCTTTATTTGTCTTCACATAATAACTTTTGTACACCATTGTTAGGCTAATTGATTTTCTTCATTCCCTACCGGTCGGCACCTGCCTATGGTTTGGAAGAAGACTATCCAATTTGCGTAATAGGTGTACTGTCCTAATCCAAGGAGCACTCGCAACCTGAGAGAAGGTAAAAGGAAAAGACAACTGAATAGTCCTATTCGTTTTCTCCAGAACCGGAAATCATCCTCGAATAAATTCCTTCGAGTTCGTATATAACCATACGATGGTTTTATCCAATGGAAGTGGATGTTCGTAGTAATACGGGGTGTCCTGGAGAAAAGGGTAAAAGTAGGAGTGGCAATGAGATTTGCAACTCTGACAATCCAAAAGCTAGTGTATAAGAAGGTTCGGTTAATTTTGGTCACTGAGTCATAGTCAAGGGTCGGGCCATGGTCGCTGCCAAAGAGAGAGAAAAGAAACACTCAGTGTGCACTCTAACCTAGATCAGAATGGTTGTCACTTTATCTAATCAGGAAACCTCCCACTGTAACGTCAAATTTTCCTCCAAACCTGAAAGAAGAATTAGTCGGGATCACCCGAGGAGTAAACCAACTCATCAGTGGGAATCGGGATCCAACTATCATCGCATGATAATTTGACGGAATCCCCTCACGTTATCACACTCCAGAAGGTATGCGCATATCTGGCAAGTTCCAGTTTCTTTAGAAACTCCCGATGTGATTTTTACCCCTAGGACCCAAGTGACCTTGACTGAGCCAATATATCAAAGGATCTTAGCCAAGTTCAACCCGTCATTATCTTAATTGCATTAGACCCACCCACACGAGTCCTTGACTGAGCCAAAATGACCGTACGACTGTCCTAACCAATCACATATCCATAAGACAGAAAAGCATTACAGAGCTATCGCACACTACGCCTCGGCTGAGCACGACATACGTAGCACGAACACTAAGCAATACTAATCTGAAATGAAGGAGGGCTACGGTTGGTTTTTGGCAAAAAACCTTTAACGTAATGAACTTGGTATCGTTGAAGGAACCGGATAGCTTTTTATAAAAAATATAGTGGCGAAAACCTTTGCTAAATAGGTCTCTCCCGGTGAAGGGATCTCGGCTCTTTCCCCGTAGAATGAAGTGCAGGGTATTCTAACTGAATACCACGATGCGAAGCAAAAGGAAATCGGCTATACTGAAGTTATTACCCTGACGCAAACTTCTGTCGAAGGGGTCACTCCCGGTGAAGGGATCTCGGCCCTTGCCTCGTCGACTGAGGTGCTGGATATTCATAACCGAATACCACCGTGCAAAACAAAAGAGAACGTCCTTGCAATAACAACTTTTTGAAAAATTGTTCCAACAATATCAGAAAAGGTTTGTTTAGCTTGCATTGATCCGAATCAATGCAGTCCCATCAATTGATCACACTACAAAAGAACGAAAATACGATGTACGTATATGCCATCCGCATTCGCCACTGGGTCCCGTCATCACCCGTTAGGTTACTTAACTATCGACAGAGCGGGGACTGGAATAGCGCGGATGCAAAACATATACAAAATCTACTAGTATATATATCAATATATAATATTCGCTCAAGGCGTGATAAAATGCAACATCACAGAAATGTAATAAGTATCACAGAACAATACAGATATCTGGGATCCCCGGGTTTCATAGAGCCGCTACTGAAACCCGACGTTCCCCTGGTCGTGTGGATAGCCTGTGCAATGAAATCCTAGACCCCTACGGGCGCGGAAAGTTACCCGCCAAAACCTGAAGCGAGACAGCCCCCTTCATCAACGTGAATGGACCATCCAGCACTTCACGGAATCTGGTAACTTGAGCACCCCTTCTTGGGTCAACCTGTACCCCCTACGAGTGCGGCGAACAGCCCGCCAATTCTAGAGTGAAGCCCTTTCCGTCTCAACGCCATGAGATACGGGCCCGTTGCCATCTAGAACCCGGCTACCCGTGCACCCCTCCGCGGGGTAATCCTAGTACGGAAAGTAAAATAATATATACAACGGGTGCATCGACCTCAGCCTGGTCGTGCTCCAAAAGAATAATATACAAACAGGCAGTGACGACAGTCCACATGTCGGACGCTCGCCCCGCAATATCAAATGTACATAAACAACCAAACTGTACTACCATTGCATTCAGGCTATCCACCACGACAAATTCGCAACATCACAGTACAACACAGAACATCAACGTGAATGTCACGTTCGCAAATCCGTCTCAAAGGGCTATAGCAGTTAGACAGGATTTACCGATCAAGTGACATTCACGGTCGCAGATATAATGTAAATACTGTGAACTAACATGTTTAAAATTTTCGATCGACTAAAATTTACCGAAGTGGGCCCCAAGCACAACTGTAGCACTCAAATTTAATCTGGGCCCAAACAGAACATTCCAAAAACCCCAATTTCAACTCATAAAGCTACTGTAGAAATTTGGTACGGCAATGAAATCCTATTGCCGAGGAATCGCGGCCCTAACAGGGGTTTGGCCGCGGTTCCGCGGTCCTAGTGTAGGATCACTGTATCGAATTTCTACAGAATGCTTAAAACTGCCTGCACGAATTTCTGCAACACTCAAATTAATTTTTCGAGCCAAAAAAAAATTCGACAGAAAACTGATGCAAGAAAACGCGGTTTTTGGAATTTTCGTTCGATCGAACTTGTAAACACGTTAGAGCAAGCTAGACTAGGTTAATGGCGTGGCTCTGATACCATGTAAGACTACGGTATCGCCCCGGCCGTCTTTCCGAGGCCAAAATGTGGAAACGAAAATTTTTCTTAACTTGAAAACCGGCGCTATCGTAGGCTTAAAACCCGGATCGTAACCATTAACCTAATACTAGCTAACTAGAGATGGGATAGAATGCTATACCGATCGATCCGCGTCCTTCGGTTTTTGGCCACCATCCCGATCTCCCCGCGGTAACTCCGGTCTTCATCTCCTCGTCGGAAAGGGCACCACATCGAGAAGTCTTTTTATGGGCTCCCGCTTCATCCGAAGCAACTCGGGCGCGAAGTGTGCTAGCCGAAGCGTCCAAGATGTTGTAGAGAATGTTTGTGATCACTTTACCTCTTGCATCCATGGCTTAGATGGAGGTTGAAGGTGTTGCCATTAATGGAAGCTAAAGAGCTAGAGGAAGAAGAAGAAGAAGAGAGCTTTTATTTTCTTTTTCTTTTGTGATGTTATCAATAATGAGAGTGAGAGAGTGAGAAGAATAATATGGGAGCAAAACCATTCATGGCAGCCCTTCTCTCTCTCCTTCTCATTTCATGGCTCAAATCAATCCATTAATGCGACACATTTGCTAAAAAAGAGACCATGACTCATAGTATATGTCTATGTCACATTAATGCATCTAATGATGATTTCTAGCTCACTAATTCCATTATCCAAACATTAATCCAAATGTTTGGTCCAACAAAAAGATCCGGCAACATCTAAACTAAACTCGTGACGGATCACAAGGATACCCCTCACCTGTATATACATACCTGCATCCGCATTCCGACTGAATGCGAATGCGATGAGACTAAAGTAATCCAACAAATCTAATACTAGGATCCGGCTTAAACCAAAGCCCACTAGTATGATCCGTCCGATCATGATCCGTGCAATACCGCACGTATAAGATTGAACCCTGCCATATATCATACGGTCTCTACAACGTTTTGCCCGAAACTTGAGAAACTGTCTGTGGGGGACTCTAAAGACTCGTCAATACTTTGGCTGTGGATTTAACCACTAGCACGTCAGAGGTATTAACCGTATGTAACGGGCTACCAAGTATTGACCAAAAGGGAGGTCGATGAGTGAACTCATCCTGACACCCTACTGAGCCTGTCAGTGACAATATCCGTACAGTCCGGTCCATTCGTCTATGAGTATCGCATGGCGGGCCTAGGAGGTTGGTAAAAGTCAGACCCCCAAAAGCGGTACAAGTCGTGTCGGAGTGTAGCCCAGAACACCCTGAGATACTACTGGAATACCTACCAGTAAATCTCCTGCCTCGGCCGAGAGCTTTGTGTAATGGCTCTCCTAGACACAGCGCGATCTCACCCCCAATACCGGGAGAGACGAAACCCCTGCCGATCCGCTCACTTGGCTCCATGTGGCTCGGGACTGTACCCAACTAAAACATGTTTGCATGACTCCTTTGAGCCGTGGTAGGGTAGTAATCAAAGCACAGTGGGAACTCACACGAGACAAATGACGATCTCAGGTCGATGAACTAACCTGTACACATGTCACCAGGGAATTGCTATCTGACGCTAGGTATAATGCCAACTAGCATGTTCCCGGCGAGTCCTGTCCGGTGTACTCACAACCCAATGAGCACCTGTATACATCTTAGGTGAACCAACTGACACCAGTGGCTTATGAGACCGGCCACCGCCCCTCGTCGGGGTCTCAACTGTATACACTAGTCTACTCTGGAGTATCAATGCCCTGTCTCGAAACTCCCACGACTAGGGACCATTTAAGGATGGGCTTATAGACTCCAGTTCCCACGTATATGATCGCCATCATACTGCTGGCAGTCAAGCAAGAATCCTAAGGGCTCTATCAACGTGCAATAGTGACCTGTAAGGTCACCTAAAGCAGTACACGATGATAAAGATAAACCAGATAGCATACTATCATCTCGAGTAAGACTGTTCTATCGGTATAGGTCCTCCCTCAATCATTGCAATCACGTGCCTGTGATCCAATAATTGACTCTGAGGGCACTATATCCAACACAAATAAAATCTGGGATGAATTAGGACACTAATAAAATATTTAGCATATAGTATTGATCTAGTAGGATCACCAGAAGTCATCCACAGAAGTACCAACCCCTGACTCCATGTTAGAACTGCAATTTGAGGCTATTAGAGATTTATTGGCGGCCCAATTGTTGAATTAGGGTTTGGGTTTTGGTCCAAAGCAAGTTCTTTTGATAAATAAACCTCTGGTATATGCTATTTTTCCTGATAATCCCTGAGTCAAAATGTAGGAGTGTTTTAGTGTGATTTTGGCGATGTATTATGGTTTTTAAACTTATGTATCCTGATTCGTATTCTCAAAGAATAATTTATAAACCGCAATCAAGAACGGCGTCGCTTGGTAGCTAGCAGGTGAGTACGGGTCGGTCCACATGGATTTTGTGAATTTCCTAATTGTTCTAACGAGTTAATTCCGATTGGTGTCGGATTGATTAAATCTAAAAACTAAGTTTATCTAGATCTAAATCTTGCTAGGGTTAATTTAGGTTAAGTTTTGAAATACAAAGATTTCCCACCGCTTTCAATACCCAAATTAAGATCTATGAGGTGTTATGGTAATTATTAATAAAGAGGATTAGTACCATCGGGAAGAAACGGTGTTTCTTCCTCTAGGTTCTTGTCCTTCCTTTCTTAATCCTTACCCTAACCTCCATGGAAAACACGCTCAACCGGGCCTTTATACTACGGTATCACCGCTACCTCGTAGGATAGGGTGCCGTAGGGAGCGGTGTGTGCATGTATGCATGGAGTCCTATAAAAACGTGTGATGGGCAAGAAAGGGGTGAGAGATCTTCATCTCTCAAGCCTTCCCCAAAGCTAACCCTAACAAGCGAGGAGTCTACTCGCTCATTAGGGAATTGAAGAACATATCTAAACTATCTATCTAGGGCAAGAAATTAAAGATCTAATTAGGGCAGACAAGAAATTACCTAGGGCAATGAAATAAAATTAACTAGGGCGATGAAAAGAAAACTTACTCCTAATTTATTGATGCACTCTTCATTCTTTACAGATCTGAATTTGAGATTTACAATGAGGCACAAGAAGAGGCATACCTCAAAAGAGGTATTAAGGTTTCTATTTATAGATTCATAGAAAACTCTAGGGTTACAATCGACGCACATCTGCTATTACAAAAATACCCCCTAAGAAAAAGACCTAGTCAACGCACGCCACCGTCTTGGAATTTCGCATCGACACTTGGGCCACGTGGCCGCGGATCCGCGGCCAAAGCCCACGTTTGGCCGCGGTTCCGCGCCTATATATGGGCATTGTGGGCTGTGTCTTTTGGGGTTAGTTCTGGTTGCATTTGGGTACTTCTTTCTTCACTTTGTTCTTCAGAATATCTTCTGGTTCTCTTCCAGATTTCCACAGTGAGTAAAGTTGTGGACTTTTACCGCTTGCTACGTGTCGAAGTCTTGAATCTTGCGCTGCCTTTGTTCTTGTGAAATCGTCCATTGATCTTCGTTTAGTCTTCAAACTGTAGGCATGATAAAGATTCTCTGTTTGTTGGGCGAAGTCTCCCTTTTGCATCATCTTTTCATCATTTCACCGTTTTTATTCCGAGAACCTGTAACCTGCAACTATGTAGCAGACATGGGTCAAAAGCACCTGTTTATTTGTAAACTGAATAAGAATGGGGAATAAAATAATGCAAAATTATGGTATGAATAAATATCCCCAAACTTATCTTTTGCTCGTCCTCGAGCAAACCTAGTTTTATTCTCAACAAAATCCTAACCTCACTTTCGCAGGGAAACGCGATTGCACTGAGCTCGTGCAACAAGCCGTTAAACCTCTAGATGTCCCTAGTAGGAGGAGTGTTGTCTTCTGAGGGTTTTCAGCGGATACTACCCACAAAATCCTATCAATTTAGCTTATCGACTTTTATTCTCCAATTAGGTTTTCTAACAAGAAATTCTATTATTTTCGACTCATAAATTATCCACCCGTATTCTTCACGCTTTCTTATCATTTAACTTAAGATTATATATGTTCTCTAGACTTACTTAGCATTCGGCATCTTTAAGCTTTCCTTCTAGGGTTCCATCTCATCTTAGGAATTTTTATCATCTCTACTAAAGATACAAGTCTTATTCTTCATTCCTATCTCTTATCTAAATCCCAATCACATACCCCTACGTGTGTATATATTTCACCCCTACACTTGGAAATTCAAATCAAGCTATCATACCCTTGTCCGTCGTCCAAAACACTTCTTAATAGGTGAATTTTTAGATGAATTTCGCTCACACGTCCTTCATGCGACCGTTAATACTTCTTGAAGTACCAACAACCGATTACAAGATGTGTTTGCACATTAAAGCGTAATTCCTAGTCTTGTAACACCTAAGGCTTTAGCAATGATTCCCAAACCAGTTGGTCTAAGGCACTAGGTGATGAAGCACCCTCGCTAAATATTTTTTTCTATTTTTGCAGCCTTAAGTAATCACAAAAACCAGTGTTCATTTTTTATTATCTCTTTATTCACACTTGAATTTTTATTTTATTTTCTTCGTACTAAGAACTTTAGACAAGAGCATTTCAAGGTCTCTCCTACTATTCCAAGTTTCAAGGTTCGTGTTTGTGCAATTTGTAGGGTATATATTTCAGAATTTAGATTTAAGATAGGAATTATTTTTCAAACTTATACTTTAATAAAAACATCAATACTTTTTCCTTATCTTGACTTAGCCCAAGAAGTGAACTCGAAATTTGCCAATTTCTAAATAAACTACAAAGACATATACTTTCTACCGTTAAATTTTAAGAAAGGTTATTTTGAGGGTTTTTAATTTACTAAGTATAAGATCTAGTTGTTCCTAGCTAGTCAACTTTTTTGTCAAACTCAAGTCAATTATGGCCAAAATTGAATACTTTAATTTTTATAATTTTTAAAATTTTCAATTTTTATAGGTTTTAAAATAAGTATGCAAATGCAAAAATATACACATGAATGCGAAGGAAGAAGGCTTACCGAGCATGCCCCCAAACTTAAACTTGACAGTGTCCTCACTGTCATGCTACATCAAGAGGGTTGAGAATGTCGGCACTCCCCTATTTATTTATTTATAATAATTTTTTAATTATTTTTTTATTGTTAAAAGAAAAAATATATATATATACAACAAGGTTCCCCCCCAAATTTAAGTGAAACAGTGTTTCCACTGTTTAAACGTTAAAGTTCAGAGTTAGGGAGGAGAAAAAAAATCAAACTATACAAGGTCTTACACAGACCAAAGGTTAGCACCAACCATTCAAAAATTCTATCGTGATAATGGTAGGGTTGGTGGAAGAATGGAGTGTAGAGAAAGGAGTTGAGAAACACACGAGACCGTATGGGAAGAAGAGTGGAATATGGTCTCGGTGGAGGAGAAGAATGGCGGAAAAGAGAAAGAAGTGTAGTACGAACTTGAGGGTGTAAATCGAGTGAATAAATTAACGCAATTTGTGATGACCGTTGTGTTAAAAGCGATTATGCTAATCTATCAACCCATCGAGAATGGGGTCAAATCCCTCAAGATTCGCAAGAAAATATGGGTACGTTGAACTTGGTAAACCCTCCATTGGAAATGGAAACGCGACGGAGTCTTGCGTGGTCGAAACGATAAGAAGGACGAGAGGGAGTGATTTAGGGATAGTCTTATTCTCACCTAAGTAATCTGTCTCGAACTTGAAGGATTCCATCAATGGTTCGAAATGACTGTAAGCAACCGAGTCTGATGGTTCAACTAACTCATCTGATAATTTAAAGGACTCAAACTCGGGAGGTGAGTTTTCAACATCGTCCGAAAAAGTGAAACACTCGTAATCGTTATCAGCTGTGAGAACTGTGTCAGATTCAAAGAGGAACGCACTAGTGGCGTCAAAAACCGTTGTTATCAAACAGAAAATTTTCAAGCTCACAGTCCTCAAGCGTGATCTTTTGCGTGGTCGGAACGATGGAAAGGAGGGGGTTTGATTTAGGAAGTATAACAGTTAAAGGTTCAGGAGGATAAATTGGAAAATCCGACACATCAAACAAAAATGGTTCATCCTCAATACTATGCTCAATACTCTCCTCAATACTATCCTCATAATTCTCCTCAAAATTTAGCTTATCCATGCCATTATCATCAAAATCAAGACGCATATGAGGTTCGGGAGAAACATTTAATGACTCGGGATGATCAATTGGAGAGAAAATTTCAGTCAAATCTTCGGGTACATCATCCGAAATATTCCCGGCGTCAATATCCTCAATCAAGTGAAAATCAATTTTTTCGGACACCTCATCAAAAGCATGGATATTTATCAATTCAGGTTCTAGATTGGAGGTGGAAAGTTCAAAAGGATTGGTGACGGTTTCACTCGAAAGGGACCCTTCACAATCTGGCAAATCAAGCACTATAAAGTCGCACAACTCATTAAATGTTTTATTTTCAACTGATGAATCATTTGGGACACTTGTTTGAAAACCGGAGTTGTGGGATTCAATTGGGTATGGGTAGATTTGATTTGGAAGTGTGTATAGCTCACTCTCACCACTCAAATTCTCACTCTGTCCAACCGCCTCCTCATACATTGGAATTTTTGGAGCTAATTGGAAACTAGATACCGGTTCACTAGGTTGTATAAGGGCGGCCATGGACGAATCCACATTCCTAATCATTTGGTTTGTCGCTACCATATAAGCCTCCAACGACTGTTCTAAACTAGACATGGGTTGTGAAGGGGTTTCGGTAAAAGATTCAAAATTGTTTGGATACGTGAAACTCCCAAATGGCTGTGTAGAAGCAATGTCTAGGGAAGGTGTGAAAGTTGGATAGGACTGGTAGGAATTGAATGGTTGGACAGGAGTAGGATCAACATTTGGATAAAAAGGTGAATAGACTTCTTGATCCTAAGAACTAGAAGTGTTGAAAGGAGTGAAAGATCGACTACGAGATTATTCAATATGTTCAGCTATAGACATGGGTTTCGGAGTTACAACAGCACTCGAAAAAGTGGTATTAACGTACGAAGGTGGTGAAGGTTGAAATGGTTGATACAAAGTGGATTGCAAAGTCGAACTGTTTCTCCTAGACGCTTCTATTCGATCTTTCAAAGACATTTTTGGAATGGAGGGGTCGTCCGTAATTCGACCAAAACAATTCGCGTAAGAGGCAAAGTTTGGTTCATGGTACCAAAGTTCGGCAAAAGATTTGTGAGGTGGGGTACCCATGATGTAAGAAAGGAGAAAAAAAAGAATGTGGGTGGAAGTGGGAAGAAGTGGGGTGCAATGGATTTCTTTAGCGACAAGTAGCAAGTTTTTCTAAAAATTTTTCCTTTTTTCTTTTTCTCTTTATTTGGAACTTTTTGCAAAAAAGATTTTCGATAAAGGGCTTAGACACACTTTCAATCAATCACAAATGCATAATCAGGCCTAGATCTAGGGTCTCCTAGGTCAGCTAGACAGCTCCTAACTGTTCCCAAGGGCTAGAAATAGAACCTCAAACCGCCTCTTCACCGCCAATTGCGGCCAGGTAAGTGCCAGGTGAGTGGGAGGCTCTCCACTACAAGTAGTGGCCCTAATTAAGTAACCACTCGCCTTAGACACACTTTCCTAGACACCACAATAGGATCAACGGTCGATGCCTGCAACTAGTCCTCTGTCTTATTGAGCGCGATGTCCTTAGGGCTGAGTCTAATCTTTTTTAATTAATAATGGTCAATGCAAAATGCCTTATGTGATTTCTGGGGTCCTGGGAAGGGTGATGAAATCTCCATCCAATCTGGATTAGTTTCAAGCCCCTTAAAGTCCGATTAAAAATATGCAAAGCAGTAACAATCACTTGCAATCAATTTTTTTAAGCACGGCGCAAAGAATCCTGCACAAGATCAATTATTGGAAGGGGAAAGATGTTTTAGTCGCAAAGAATCCTGCAGGCAAATTTACAGAGGAGATATTGAGGTTCAGAAGGAGAAAGGAAGCTCACAGAAAAAATTTCAATTGAAGACGTCAGAAGTCTGCGGCGCTTCCGCGGCCAAAGGGCCCCTCGGGCGGCAGTTCCGCGGTGAGATATTTGGTTCAAGCCCTGAGAAAAATTTTGAGATGATGATGCCACCACTCCGCGGCGATTCCTTGGTCAGAAGGGGGTCAACGTGGCGGAAGCGCGGTCGGCTAGTCGGTTAACACCTCCAAAAATCTTCTGTCGTTCTGTTATGGTACCCCTCTGATGTTCAGATCTTCTGTTTTCTGTTTCGATTTCTGGATTTTTCCAAATCCGAACTCGTTCGTCTATCCTGCAAAATTCACTCGAAAATACCCTTCACAAAATAAAAGATGATAAATTTTTATATTTTTTTTTTTTTCAGTTTTTTTAATGATTTTTCAATTTTAGATTAATCCGAAATTGTAAAAAGAAAATAACACGCCATCCCCGACAACGGCGCCATTTGATTCGTATTCTCAAAGAATAATTTATAAAGCGCAATCAAGAACGGCGTCGCTTGATAGCTAGCCGGTGAGTACGGGTCGGTCCACAGGGATTTTGTGAATTTCCTAACTGTTCTAACGAGTTAATTCCGATTGGTGTGGAATTGATTAAATCTAAAAACTAAGTTTATCTAGATCTAAATCTTGCTAGGGTTAGGTTTAGGTTAAGTTTAAAAATGCAAAGATTTCCCACCGCTTTCAATACCCAAATTAAGATCTATGAGATGTTATGGTAATTATTAATAAAGGGAATTAGTACCATCGGGAAGAAACAGTGTTTCTTCCTCTAGGTTCTTGTCCTTCCTTTCTTAATCCTTACCCTAACCTCCATAGAAAACACGCTCAACCGGGTCTTTATACTACGGTATCACCGCTACCTCGTGGGATAGGGTGTCGTAGGGAGCGGTGTGTGCATGTATGTATGGAGTCCTATAAAAACGTGTGATGGGCAAGAAAGGGGTGAGAGATCTTCATCTCTCAAGCCTTCCCCAAAGCTAACCCTAACAAGCGAGGAGACTACTCGCTCATTAGGGAATTGAAGAACATATCTAAACTATCTATCTAGGGCAAGGAATTAAAGATCTAATTAGGCCAGATAAGAAATTATCTAGGGCAATGAAATAAAATTAACTAGGGCGATGAAAAGAAAACTTACTCCTAATTTATTGATGCACTCTTCATTCTTTACAGATCTGAATTTGAGATTTACAATGAGGCACAAGAAGAGGCATACCTCAAAAGAGGTATTAGGGTTTCTATTTATAAATTCATAGAAAACCCTAGGGTTACAATCGACGCACATCTGCTATTACAAAAATACCCCATAAGAAAAAGACCTAGTCAACGCACGCCACCGTCTTGGAATTTCGCACCGACACTTGGGCCACGTGGCCGCGGATCCGCGGCCAAAGCCCACATTTGGCCGCGGTTCCTCGGTGTATATGGGCCTTATGGGCTGTGTCTTCTGGGGTTGGTTCTGGTTGCATTTGAGTACTTTTTTCTTCACTTTGTTCTTCAGAATATCTTCTGGTTCTCTTCCAGATTTCCACAGTGAGTAAAGTCGTGGACTTTTACCGCTTGCTACGTGTCGAAGTCTTGAATCTTGCGCTGCCTTTGTTCTTGTGAAATCGTCCATTGATCTTCGTTTAGTCTTCAAACTGTAGGCATGATAAAGATTCTCTGTTTGTTGGTCGAAGTCTCATTTTTGCATCGTCTTTTCATCATTTCACTATTTTTATTCCGAGAACCTGTAACCTGCAACTATGTAGCAGATATGGGTCAAAAGCACCTGTTTATTTGTAAACTGAATAAGAATGGGGAATAAAATAATGCAAAATTATGGTATGAACATATCCATATTTAATTTCTGGTTTTGGTGGATTTGTTTGAATAGAGATGCTGGGAGGTTAATTTCTTGTTCGTAGCATTCGCCTAGTTTATGTTGGTCATAGGTTCTAACTTATGGACTTTTGTTTGATATATCGATTCCGATATACTTTCTTATGTACTTTATGTGATTGTATGAATGTTATGTTTCGTTGCAGAGACTTCCGAGATGGAAAGGACGCGCAAGGCGATTGTCGGATACGACTAGCGCGATCGCAAACAGTGAGTAGATTATATTTACGAGTAGGGAAAATCGGGTGGATGGCTTATAGCACCCCCGTGAAACATATTGGTTATAATATCATTGAGTTGTTAAGATACACGATGTGTATGTTTATATTATCCGATAAGTTGGGTATTCCATTAGTATCGTCTATCAGAATCATTATAGATACATTTGGTAGAAAATAAGCACAAATACTAATGATTTCCATATTGCACAATCACAGACCGTATGTTACACTGCACATTATTAGTACTGTCATGCCACGTAGAACTGTCCTATTTACATATCATAGTAGAATTGACGTTATGGTAGAATTATGTTATTATACGAGTTATATTGGATAGCATACGAAACTAGGTGTCCGTACTTATTGTTGGGTAAGTACGCGATTTGAGGTTCGTACTGGTTGTCGTGTGTATACGTGATATGAGATGTCCGTACCGATCATTGCGCAGATGCGTTTACGAGATGTCCGCATCAGTCGCTGGATGTGTATGTTGACTTGAGGTCCGCACAAGTTGCGGGTTGTGCGTAGACATGGGGTCCGCATTACTATAGCTGTGTGTTGGGTATGTAAATTAGATATCCGTACCGATTATTATTATTATTATTATATAATGGTATATTTTGTGGTCATCGTACGAAGTGAGATTTCCGTACTGGATGATATAATGATGAGGTGATTATGATAGTCGGATTGTAACCCCTAATTTTACAACAATGATTCGTTTCATATTTTAAAAAGAGATGAAAATGATGTGTTGGATTTGAAAAAAGGGCATTTACGTATTTTAAAATACCGCAGCCTCCTTATTTAAAAACCAACGTTTTGTGGTATTTTAAAAATGTATATATGGGGTTACTTACAATCTATATCTATTTACTATTCAATTATGTTACGCTTTCTTTACATGTCTTTCGCTTGTGCTTTAATTACCTTAGTTGTTACGTTACGCTTTGCGATTTCCGCTACGCGTCATATATCGTTGATGTTACACCTCACTGGTATGAGACGCTGATGTGTGTGCGCGTCATATATTGATACATTTATATTACCGCTTATGTTATGAGCTATTACCTGTCTGTGCTATGACTAGTTCATGCAGACTAAAAGGGGTACGAGGATATGTTGTAATATGATATTAATCCTACGAGATTAAGTATATATATGTATATATGGAAACAATATGAGAAAGATGAGTATGATTCGAACATGGTGGATATGGTCAGGGATCCATGAGATATATACATTGTGATCAATCCATGAAGAATTGAGGGTAGTTGACACAGGATGTCTCTACGGTTATATTTGTGATCAATCCATGAGGGATTGGTGGTAGTTGACACAGGGTGTCTTTACGGATAGATTATATATGTGAGGGATCGATATAGATGTCCTGCACTGAAATGGATATTATATGTGTGTGTGTGTGTGAGGGATCGATATAGATACTCTGCTCTGATGAGATATATTATGCTATATATATAGCAGCCGGACAGGACTGGTCCATGAGACAGTACCTGACTAGTATTTTCATATATCGATGAACACTGAAGAAAGTTTATAAAGAGTTATATTATCATATTTTTCACTGCCTGTGATGAGCAACGAAACTTTTAAAAGAAAACCCCTACTTCATTAGTTTCAAATAAACAGAGCAGGACATATTTAAATGAAGCACCTATTTCTTTCTTACATCAACGTCCGCTACCAGTGCCATGATAGAGACATCATATGGCTATTTTGAAAGATTTAATATGTATACATCTTTCGACTACTTTTATTAGATTGCATAATGAGATGTGCTATACTTATTATAGTCTTGCTTCTATTTCGGTTTGGTCGTGTGCTATAGATATTGCACCACGACTATGATGATCGTAATTGACACCGGTATATTTGGTACTCAGTAAGTTACCGTTTATTGATGATATATCATCATTACGTTGCATAGTATTGCGTTTATTTCCGTGACTCGTATGTTTTCAGATGCTTATGGTTATGTTATACCCATACCGGGTTTGATATTGTTTAGTCGTGATTGACATGATAACCACACGCAAATTTATATATAGAATAGCGGCACATGAGTTGTACATGATGGCTTATCATCGCTTATCTCATTGTTTGAACTCTAGTTTCGATGCATGCCTTTTCACCCTCCTTGATATACACATTTATATTGTTTAGATATTTCACCACTTATCCTTGCGATTTTTAGCTCGTTATATAATACTATTCACGAGTTGGCAACCCACCCCCGTTGTGTCGTAGTTTTGTGCATCTTTGACCGCTTGGATCAGTAGCGGCTATTTTGGACACATCTCCTATTTTGTGGGCGTAGTTGTGCATATGCATGAGTGGTGGGTTTCGTTCTTTTGTATTGGTATTTGCTTTACACCTATTGTATCTAGAAGTACTCTATCAAAGATCAAGTTTAGTTTTTGTCGAGACCTTAGAGTTGTATGTTGTTGTCGGACCCGTTTGGAGTCGACTTAATATATATTTATTCTATTTTACTTTCCGCATTTGATTCTTCGTTGAGGCGCCGTATATATATTGCGTGGTTGTTTATCCGCCATTGGGCGTTGATTTTGCTCTCGTGTTTGGGATGCTTTATTATTATATTATTGTATCTATTTTTATCAAAATTTACAAAGAAAGTGTTGTCCGATTTTAAACAATAGCAATGATTTCAAAGTGAACTTGATTTTAAGATAGTAAAACCTTTTCAATACTTCACCTACGCTATTTCTTGTAAAATGGTTAGATTCTGGATTTTTGGCTTACTTGAGTGAATGTGGAGTCCTATAGACTTTACGTAATTCAAGTGCTGGTCAGGTGCCGATTTCGGGTCATGACAGAGAGAGACAAAGAGGGTTGAGAGAGTTTGTTTTGTATTTGGATGGGATCGAGAGGGCAGAAATTATCTCTTGTAATTTTTCGTTGAATAGTGAAAGTAATTCGTTCTTGGTTTGCAGGATTAAGCTGTTGGAAGTTAAGCCAAAAATAAATTAAGTCAAAGTCTTTTAGAAATTAATATTTCCAATGTGTGCATGTTGTTAAATGTCTAGAGAATAACAAAGGTCAAATGTATAAATGTACCTAGAGAATGGTAAGAGTCAAATGCATATACTCATTTAATAGAGTAAGTTCAATAGCCATCTACTTGGATATATAAACTCATGTATGGGTGGGTTGTTGATATAGCAAAGAAAATGTTCAAATTAATCATAGTGTTGTGCCCAATCTCCTCTATGTTATATTAGCTTCCACTTGCAATTTTTTCTCCACAATACTAAATTCTCCAACACTCTCATTTCCAACAAATTGGTATCAGAGCTCAAGGAAGATGGCCGCCCCTATGGGCTTCACCCTTCCGACTCCAAAGCTCGAGAAGGACTGCACGACATAGTCGATCCATATGGAGGAGGTGCTTACCGCATACGGCGTTTGAAGCGTCGTCAAAGATAGTTACACGCGACCTCAAGAAGGAGCGACTTTAACGGCGAATGAGATGATGACTTTGAAGGAGAATGAAAGAAAGGATGGCTACGCTCGAGCCACCATTCTTTCCGGCATCGATGATTTCACCAAACAAAAGGTTACCACCGCCGCTACTTCTAAAGAGATGTGGAAGAAAATCCAAAACATTTTCAAAGGAACCGAGAAGGTGAAGAAGGTGCGCCTATAAACTCTTCGAGGAGAGTTTGAATCATTGAAGATGACCGAGTAGGAGTCTGTCTTCGACTACTTCATAAAAGTTTCCACAATCGTCAACCAATTAAAGAGGAACGACGAGACACTGGAGGACGTTCGCATCATCGAAAAGATCCTACGTTCCTTGGATTCTAAATTCGACTACATTGCTGTGGCGATCGAAAAGTCCCAAAAACTTGGACACGATGACTATCAAATAACTTATAGGCTCACTTAAAGCGCACAAGCAACGCATCACAAAAAGTAAGCAAGAACCGGTGGAGGAAGTCTTACAATCAAAGTTAAATTTGAAGGAGGATGCTAAAAGCAGAAGAGGTTGTGGTCAATTCCGTGGTCGTGGCCGCGGAAAAGGCCGCAGACGTAGACAAGGAAGAGGAGAATCCCAACAAAAGAAGAAAGCAACTCAAGCCCGAAGTCATATCAACACAAGAGTACATGGAAGAGGTGGTCCCGGAAGAGGCCATAGGAATGATAAAAGAAAAGTTCGATGCTTCACTTGCAAGAAATACGGTCATTACTCTTCGAAGTGTTGATACAATGAGAACAATCAAGTAGATGAGAACGCCAACTTTGTTAATGAAGACAATCAAGATTATGTGTTGCAAACTTATAACAATGAAGAGCCTTCAAGAGACGACACATGGTACTTGGACACTGGCACGAGCAATCACATGTGCGGGAAGAAGGATATGTTTGTGGAACTAGATGAGTCCAAGCAAACCTCCGACTCATTCGGAGATCACTCCAAAGTTTCCATTGAAGGAAAAGGTAAAATTCTCATCCGTATGAAGAATGGAGATCATCAATTCATTTAAAATGTCTACTATGTGCATTCCATGAAGAACAACATTTTGAGTATTAACCAATTGCTTGAGAAAGGCTACTATTTTGAGATGCATGACAAGACTCTCACCATGAGAAACCGCAACAAGAAAATTGTTATTAAAGTCGAAATGACTCCACATGGGATGTTCATCTTGAAGATCAAGCATGAAGTTGCTAAGTGTTTGAATAATTGCATAAAAGACACCTCCTGACTATGGCATTTAAGATTCAGGCATCTCAACTTTCATGGGTTGATGCTTCTGTCCTCAAAAAAGATGGTGAACAAGTTTCCACACATCGATCATCCTGATCAAGTATGTGAATGGTGCATCTTCGGCAAGCAAGCAAGGAACCCATTCCCAAAGGAGGCCACATATCATGCAAGGCAACCATTGGAATTGATACATTCCGATATTTACGGTCATATCACTCCTTATAGCTCTTGCAAATATTTTATATCTTCACTGATGAATTTTCTAGAAAAACATAGGTGTATTTCATGAAGGAGAAGTCCAATGTGTACAATATCTTCAAAAAGTTCAAAGTCTACATCAAGAAGCAAAGCGACTACAATATCAAAGCTTTGAGGACCGACCGCGGTGGAGAGTTCATTTCTAAAGAGTATCAAGATTTTTGCCAAAATTACGGCATACGGTGACAACTAACGGTGGCCTACTCACCACAACAAAATGGCATCACCGAGCTGAAGATTAGAACCATTATGGAGATGGTTAGAAGCATGCTCAAGTGCAAGAACTTTCCAAAAGAGTTATGGGTCAAGATGGTATGCTGTGTGGTCTACTTGCTCAACCTATGTCTCACAAAGAGTCTTGGATATATCACACCACAAGAAGCATGGAGCGGAAAAAAAACTGAACATCGCCTACCTAAATGTGTTTGTAAGTATCGCGTACGCTCAAGTACCACAACAAAGAAGGACCAAGCTCGATGACAAGAGCAACAAATTCATTTTCATTGGGTATGATGCTCGCTCCAAAACATATAAATTATTTGATCCTAACACTCGTGTGATTCATGTTAGTAGGGATGTTCACTTTGACGAAGAAGGCACATGGCATCAAAACACCCAAGAGCAAACTCACATGAAGTTGCAGCATCCTACTACATCAAGTGCGCTATCACCACCTACTTCGGCGCCTACATCTCTTGCTCCTTCAGCGACATTCTCCTCCAAAGAAAGCTTAAGGCCACACAAGATAAGAAACTTGAGCAAGATCTATGAAGCTATGGAGGAGCTTCATCTCGTTTGTCTCCTTACCGAAAGTGAAACAATTCAATTTGAAGAAACTATCAAAGACAAGAAGTAGAAAGCCTCCGTGGATGAGAAGATCAAATCTATTGAGAAGAACAAAACTTGGGAGTTTACTGCACTTCCTGAAGGCCATCAACCCATTGGAGTCAAATGAGTGTACAAAGAAAATAAGAACGCGGAAGGCAAGATCGAGAAGTGCAATACAATACTAATGGCAAAAGGCTACAAGCAAAAGGCCGGTATCGACTACGATGAGGTGTTTGCTCCGATCATCCGCATAGAGACTATCCGTCTTATCATTTCTATTGCGGCGCAACATAAGTGGAAGCTATATCAAATGGACGTGAAGTCCGCCTTCCTCAATGAATACCTTGATGAAGAAGTATATATTGAACAACCTTCGTGTTATGTGAAGAAAGGACGAGAAGACGGTTTTAAAGCTCAACAAGACGCTATATGGCCTGAAGCAAGCTCCAAGAGCTTGGAATGCCCGAATTGACTCCTACTTCAAGGAAAACAACAACATCCAATGTCCGCATGAGCCCTTGCTCTACACCAAAGTGAAGAATGAAAACGTCTTGTTTGTTTGCCTTTATGTTTATGATTTTATCTTCACCAGCAACAATCCACACTTGTTCGAAGAGTTTAAGTAAACTATGAAAAAGGAGTTCGAAATGACCGACATAGGTCTTATGGTATATTTCCTCGGCATCGAAGTGAAGCAAACCGAAGGTGGCATATTTATTTTCCAAGAAGATTATGCAAATAAAGTTCTCAAAAGATTCAAGATGGAGAAATGGAAGCCCGTTAACACACAGGTCGATTGCGGCACCAAATTGTCAAAACACGATAAAGGACAAAAGGTGGATCCTAGTCACTTCAAAAAGTCTCGTCGGGTGTTTAAGATACTTTACGTGTACGAGGCCAGACATTCTATATGGCGTTGGTATCATCAGCCGCTATATGGAAGAGCCAAAATCCACTCACATGACGGCCACCAAAAGAATTCTCCGTTACATCATAGGCACTATCTGTGATGGAGTTTTCTACACTTCCTCAAGCAATGCTCAATTGCTTGGATATTCGGATAGCGATTGGTGTGGAGATTGTTCCCCTCCGAACGGCGGCGCACAAGACTGCAATGTCCGTGCCTGAGGTTCGGGGCAGATGCTATTTGGTTTTATCCGTCTACCTCTCCGAAGATGCCAAGTTGATTTATGGCACCATGTATCGGAGGTTTAGACGGATGCGGCCGATGTAGCAGACTTCGTCAGATTCCCCCTCAGGGTGAGGGTTTTTTTTTTTTGATTGTGGGGACGCTCTTCCCTGCAGGCGCAAGCCCCTGCAGTTAATTACGCTACCGCATCGCGGTAACAACTTTCTCCTTCTCCAGAATTTCACTTCGTGTCGTGTGTGTTTGTTTTATTTGCGGTTGCCCGTGGATTGTATACGGAGACTGAGTAATGCCGTCGCCCGTAGGACGTGGATTAGTCCAAATCCGTATTTACTTAGATTTGGGTTTGGTGTTTTTTGGTTTAAGGATACATTAGTCGCGTTGCGGCTAGGATCAACTTAAACGTTCGTCAAGGATACGTTAGTCCTGTTTTGGACTAAGATCGACTCGACGTAGTGATTGATTTAATTGTCTGGCTGTCGGGACTTGTCACCTCTCTGACGTCGTTGAGAGATTACAACGACATACGTCTGAGGAGTTCCGAGATGTACCCTTGAACCAAAGTTGGTTTGGGATTTTATTGTTTATTTAGATGTCTAAGGACACGTTAACCGTATTTGGGGTTAAGATCAACTTAGACAGGATCGTTTAGATCCGGCAAAAGAGCGTTTGGGCCCTATTGTGTCAGTTTAGGGACGTGGCGGTCCATATTCCAGTTTAGGGACGTGGTGGTCCATTATTAGTTTAGGGACGTTTCGGTCCGTCGCCAGTTTAGGGACGTAGTGGTCCGTCATTAGTTTAGGG
Source organism: Agapanthus africanus (assembly GCA_030015575.1). Classification (NCBI taxonomy): domain Eukaryota; kingdom Viridiplantae; phylum Streptophyta; class Magnoliopsida; order Asparagales; family Amaryllidaceae; genus Agapanthus; species Agapanthus africanus. Next base: position 883,006,156 of record CM057337.1, read on the forward strand.
ACGTTTCGGTCCGATATTAGTTTAGGGACGTTTCGGTCCGTCATTAGTTTAGGGACGTTTCGGTCCGATATTAGTTTAAAGACGTTTCGGTCCGATATTAGTTTAGGGACGTTTCGGTCCGATATTAGTTTAGGGACGTTTCGGTCCGATATTAGTTTAAAGACGTTTCGGTCCAATATTAGATGAGTGGTCGTTGGGACTCGTCACCTCTCTGACGTCGCTGAGGAATTACAACGACAGATGTCAAAGGAGTTCGGAGATGTACCCTCGAACCGGTCATGACTTGGTTTATGAGAGGCATTTAATTTAAGGACTTACAGCCAGGATTGGGTTAAGTCCAATTTTTATTTTAGGCTTTGCCTGATTAGAAGAATCAATCTAAACAGGGCCTTGCCCCTTTTCATTATTTTGCAAGTCTGATTCGGGCCAGGCCCTTCTAATTAATGAGTTACAAGAACTCAGGAATTCTCCAAACAAGGCCTTGCCCTTTTTATTTTTTTTTCTGCAATTGGGCTAGGCCCTTTTAAATAATGAGTTTCAGAAACTCAATAATTTTCTTGGGTTGGGCCAGGCCCTTTTAAATGATGAGTTGCAGGAACTCAAGAGGTTTTTACAAACAGGGCTTTGCCCTTTTATTGTTCTGCAATTTAGTTTGGGCCAGGCCCATTTGAATAACGAGTTTGCAGAAACTCAGGAATTTTTCCAAACAGGGCCTTGCCCTTTTATTATTTCAATTTAATTTGGGCCTGGCCCAAAACAAGGGGTTGCAGAAACCCTAGAAATCTTCAGATTGAAGAACACAAGTGCATGGCACTTTTGATTTGAATTTGGATCAAAGGAAAACAAGTTCTTGTTTTTTTCTGATCATACAGAACCGAGGGTTCATATTAAGTGCAAGGCACTATTTATTATTTTTTTATTTTTTAGAACCAGGGGTTCATATCAAGTGCAAGGCACTATTTATCTTTTTATTTTCTGTTCTTCAGAAATTTTACCTTCTTTTTTTTTTGTTCTTGATTAATCTTCAAGAGCTCTCTTTTTTCAGAAGCTTTTTCCCTCTCTCGATGATGATTGATTATGTGATGCCCTTTGAATGAGGCCTGGGGTCTTATTTATAGTGCCCACCAATTTGTTGGATTTGTTAACAAAATCTTTCCTGAATAATTTTGGGAATTTTCCCACCATTGGATCTCTGATCCAAGGGTTCCTGTTTTACAGGAGAACAGAAAAGATTTGTCTAAATCTTCATTCAGTTGCTGCGCAACTCACCAGCGTGTGACACGTGTCACGCATCCGTGCGCTTGCGCAGTTGTGGTTGCGCAACTGAGCAGACACGTGTCGCGCATCCGTGCGCTTGCGCAGTTGCGATTGCGCAACTGCGCAGACACGTGTCGCGCACCCGTGCGCTTGAGCAGTTGCGATTGCGCAACTGCGCAGACACGTGTCGCGCACCCGTGCGCTTGCGCAGTTGCGATTGCGCAACTGCGCAGACACGTGTCGCGCATCCGTGCATTTGCGCAGTTAAGTCTTTAATTACGTTTTCTGAAGAGCCTTGCTCTGATGGGACGCACCGTCTCGGGCGTTACGCTGCCGAATTGGCTTCTGCCACGTGGCAAATTGCGCACTGCGCACGGAAACCGAAGTGTTGCTTCAAATTTTGAATTTTCAAAATTCAGTAGAGCCTTGCTCTGATTGGGGGAAACAGATGCCCCCCCACCGTTGCGCTCACGTGGCGCGCACGTGAGTGCAGCGGTGGCAAGATCCTGACCATCGGATCGACGGGTCAGGTGAACAGGCGCAGGCGCCTATAAATCGGACCCTTGGTCCTTGGTAATTTTTACCATTCTCAAGAATTTTTACCCAGAGCCTTGCTCTTGTTTAAAACTTCAGAGCCTTGCTCTTGTGATTTCCTTAAGAACTTCTAAGTTCTAACTTCAGAACCATTTTAGGTAAATTAATTTAATTTAAATCAAATTTAAATAATCAGAGCCTTGCTCTTATAGATCTCTGATCTAAAGGAAACCCCTTTGGGGTTTCTTCAACAGAGCCTTGCTCTTATAGATCTTTGATCTAAAGGAAACCCCTTTGGGGTTTTTATTCACAGAGCCTTGCTCTCAAAAATTTGCAGAGACTCTGTTCTTAGGTTTTAACCCATGAACAGAGCCCTGCTCATAGGTCAATTAAAAAACTTTTTAAAAGTTTCCATGGATCTTTAAGATCCCAAAATTTTAATCCTTGGTTATAAATTTTTATTACTGCTACAGAGCTAGGCTCTCTTTTTTTTAAGAAGTTTTATTCTTTTGAAACAGGAGTTTGACAAGTGTCACTCTGTGACAGAGCTTTGCTCTGAAAAGAGGAGATTTTCTCCTTGTCTCTAGAGATCCCCCAGTGAGGATATTCTCTTGGGGGTCCTTTTTATTAACTGACAGTCTCATCCAATGATGGGACTGTCTTATCAGATGATGCGCCGTCATCTTGATTTTGTGGGTCCCCCTTTGGTCCCCAACCCACTGCATTGTAGTGTGATGTATGCCTTTGATATGTGAAGCATTGGAACACTAACAGTTGTTATTATTATTATTTTTTTTTTATCTACAGGAAACATGTCTGAAGATTTGTCTTTCCCCTTTGTTCGCTCAGAAGGAGGGTTCCCACATGCACCAGTGGACCGGGTGGTGTTTGCTCTGATCAAAGATCACGATCCTGAGTGCAAGAGACTTCACCTATGGGGAAGGTGGTACAGCCAGATTATCCAAGGCCGCCGCAGTTTTAGTTCCGCCTCGCCTTCCGAACCCATAGTTACGATCCCCTATGCGGACAAACCCCCGGTGGAGTATGCCGTGGAGGTAAAAAATTGGAATTCAGACGACCTTCTCCAGCCTGCAATCGGCGCTATTCCGGTACAGCCGCCGCCGGCCATAGATATCTTGGGAAGGCGAATCTGTCAGGGTGAAGCACGCCCTTGGGGACAGGCTTACAATATTGGATTAAATCCGCGACCGCTTGCTGGATACCTGCCATGGGCCCGGTACATTTTAGCGGCGAAAAGAGCTCACCTGACGAAGATAGGTTTATATTCCGCCGTCTACGTCTCGCTTTTCGAGTACCCTACTCCTCCAACGTGGTGGACAAAGGCCTTCATCGAACAATGGAATATCCCCACGCATACTTTCCTGGCAGCGGATAGGGAAGTTTCAATTTCTCTAGAGGAATTCGTTGAGCTTTCTGGTTTACCGGCGAGGGGGGAGCACTACGAAGAGCTGCTTCCTCCTGATGAGTACGTCTTTGCCACCAAGCAAGTGGTACTCGACTTGACTCCGGAAAATGCCATCCAACATCAGCATCCGGGCCTGGTGAGGGTGTTGGAGATTTACGAGGAGCTTCATTTGGAATTGGGCGACCGAGGAGTTAGTTTTGCGGACTTCATTGCTCGTTTTATTCGCCCGGAATTTTTATCAGAGCAAGGTGAGAAGTTCGCCCAACTTGCTGATCCTTTTGGTTTCGGCCTGGACCGCCGACCTTCATCGGAAATTGATCAGCGAAGTTTTTACCTTCCCGGCACTGCTAGCGTTCCTTTCTCAGAGATCGCCGTTCCCGGCATGGATGAGGAGACCTTCTTCATCGGGTTCTTAGGTCTGTGGCTGTGCAGCTTCGCGCTTCCCATGCACCCACGCCTCATGAGGTCTTCTGTCTTTTACCCGGCGCATCAAATGGTGGCCGGTCTACAGTTATCAGTGGGGATCGCCGGGTTGGCTCACCTCTACAATGGACTTAGCGTAGCGGCGGACGCTAATGAACCTGGGGTGCAGCCTGCTAACTTCCCGATGCATTACTTCACTTTTTGGATGGAGCTGCATGTTCGAGGAGTGTTTGGTGCCCACAAAACTCCTCCATTCTTTGAGAGATTCATATTTCCAAGAATCATACGATTGATCGGGGCTTCCATCGTGTTTGCACCTCCGCGGGAGTCTAGGGGACTGCTTCTGCGTTCGCATCTAGTCGGGGCGAAGACCTCTTTTGTGGATAAGGTCATCACCATGGGTTCCGAGACCACTAAGTCGGTGGTGCCGCTGCGTGATGACTTTAAGGGCGGTGTCTCCGTGTTGAAGGCTCGGGAAATCCTCCACCTTTATTCCATTCGGCCGGGTTACTTGGTATTTAGGCAGAATGAAACGGCCCTCTTCATGAGGTATAACCCGCATCGATTTTCCCGGCAATCGAGTTATAACCAAGGAGTCCCGTTGGAAGCCTTCTTGAGAACACCTGCAATCGGTCCAGAGGGAGTACGGAATGCGATGCATCACTTCATCCGGCTCAATACAGGCTCCTACTTTTTTATCAGTGAGCCCAGCTGTACCCCTAAGATACTCAATTCGTACGTGGCCTGGTACGCGCACGCGATGGGCCCAATCATCTTGATGGAGAAACGTCTATTGGTCGATCGTAGGGCTGCGCCTCCCGGCGGCAATCGCAAGGCTCCATTGCAGCCCAGGGTTCAGGTTATCCCTCCAACGAAAGAGGCCGGAGCTGATCGACCACGGGTGTTGGCCCCTCCGCGTGGACTGCCACTGCCTACTACGGTGGATGCCCCAACGGCACCCCGTGCTCCGACAGAGACGGTTAAAGCGGCATCGCCGGAGTCGGGTGCAGGAGCGGACATCGGGACTCGCCGCCCGAAAGTGACTGGCAAAACTGGCAAGCGCAAAGCTGCCCCGGGTGGATCCAAGGCTGGTGAACAAAAGAAGAAGAAGTCCACCTTATCCCTCGACGCGATTCTTAACTTAGAGCCCGCGGCTCATCCTGCCGAGACTATATGTGAGTACGGCAGCAACGAGGGTTTCGTGGTGGATCCTGAGGACACCAACCTAGCCGCCGCCATTGCAGAATCAGAGCGATCAGCGAGGCTCGAAGCGATGCTGAGTAAACTCGCCGAGTCCGGTAATCATCAGACGCCTTATTTGTTATCTCATTGCACTCTATATTGTTACATTTAACTAACTCTTGCTCCTTTTTTTAACAGGTATCTCCACTGAAGATGCTATCGCTGCATCCTTGAAGACCTTCCAAGAGGAGGAGAAGAAACGTGCCCTGGCAAGCGTCGGTATGTTTTATCCCTTTCTCTTTTATAAGGAAAGTTTGTTATCTTTTTATGATAGTCGACCTGACCTTCTCTTGTTTCTTTATAGGGGTTGTATTAATCGGCGCAAGGACCCTTCCTAAGCCCGTCATCGAAGTCCCAGCTCCGTCGAAGCTGCCGCAAGAGCCTCGGCTTGATGCAACAACGAGGGATGCTCTGAAAAATCTGGAGGCATCCCTCTACACGGATGAGGAGGCTTCGCTCAAGGAAGCTCTGATGGCATCCGTCTCATCGGCTCAAGAGGAGCGGAAGCGGTCCAGACGCGAAGCTAAGGCGCGCAGAGCTGCTCTGGCCGCAGGAGCGGGCCCTAGCACTGTTCCTCACGCTAGTACTCCTTCTGAAGAGCCCCCTGTGGCTCTGTCTACCGCTCATCGGCAAGTTGCGCGCGCGGTTCGGAACGCCAATGATAAATCCGCTTCAGGTAGTACTTCTTTCAGAGCCTTGTTGTATGACTTGTAAAACTATTGGCTTATACATATCTCATCTTGCAGGGTCAAGTCCAACTGAGGGGGAGGCGGAGACGACCGTCGAACCCAAGGGAGCGGAAGAAGCGGTACTCGCCGAACCCGAACCGACAGTGGACAACTTTGTCGAGGCCATGGGGCCTGGAGCCGGGATTGAGGAACCTACCGTGGAGAAAGTCATTGATGCCGTACCCGAAGTGGCGGCAGATGAGATGATTGTCTCGACCGAGCCGAAGGCGGTAGAGGGCGAGGTACTTGAGGCTGGGGACCTCGTAGTGCCGATGGACGGGGTAGCTGTAATCGCTGATCCTGAGGGAGCAGCAGGTGAGGCGGCCATGATTCCTGAGGACGAGCTAGGCGCTCCTTCTCAGGAATCTGGCAACGTTCCTATCTTGGCCCTCCCTGTCTATGGTTCCCCACCGCCTGCAGAGCTTGAGAGCATAACAACGGTTCCCCTTGAGTCGGGTGATGAAGCTACAGGCGGTGGTCTTCCGTCAGTGGAGGAGGGGACCGCCTCAGTTTCTGCTGGCAGCTCGTCAGGTAAATTTTTTATCACCAGCATTTCCCCTTTTTTTTTGTATATATCTTGTAATCTCTTCTAACAAATTTGTTCTTGCAGGTGCGGCCAGTACCGATGCTCCACTGCTCGAGGGGGCACCGTCAACTACTGCTTTGGCAGTAGTCACCTCTCCGTCTTCCCTTGTGCCGTCACGGATGTTGGAAGGTATGGATTTACGACTCATGCATTAATCTTTCAAAAATGCGGCTTTTGTACTAACGTTACACCATTGTGCCTTTGCAGGAGTGCTTTTTGATCACTTGTATCAAGTGTTGCTCCCGCACTTTTCTTTCCCATCCGAACTCGCTTCTCCTTCTAGTGGCGCCGGTAATATCTTTATTGACTCCTTTTTTCTAGCAATGGGATGATTTCTGACTTTTCCTTTTCTTTATTGTAGTGCCACAAATCGAAGGAGGGGATGTAAGCCCTGTCGTGCTACCGGCCCTTCCGGCTCTGCCGTCCGTTGCTGCTGGTATAGTAGATCCCCTTTTTGGTAATCCTTTAACATCTTTTGAACCATCGCTTAACCCTGTTTTGTTTTGCAGCTATTGTTCCGGTTCCGGTCCCCTTCGCGGCTCGCGTCCTTTTACCGGCAGGTCCCTTTCTGAGACGTCCGTCTTCAAAGGGTGCGGTGATGAGTCTAGGCATGCTGAGCGGGTATATTGAAGAGCTCAGCATGGACGCTCTCCCTTCTGCTGTCGATTTCGCTGCGGATGTTAACCCAATGTTAGCGGCGCTCGTAACTTTTCATGACGAGGGCGTCGTTGAATCTTGGGTTAACCACTGCAGGGAGATCGAGGCCTGCTTGTATCGGCTGGAGTTGACGCGTCCTGCTCCCGAAGTTTTAGCTCTGAGCGCCCAACGCACAACTTGGCTCGAGCAAAGCACTTCGCACTCCCACCACTTGGAGCAAGAAGCAGCTCGGAGACTAAGGGAATGCCAAAAGACCTCAAACGAAACGGCCCATCTGCGCGCTGAGGTTGAGGCAAATGCTGCCCAAGTGAAGACTATCTTTGAGGGTCTCTTGGAGCGCATCTCCCATGGGCTAAACTTAAAGAGGAAGCTTGACGTGGCTGAGCGCCATATCCCAAGTCGGGAGGCTGCTTATCAGGGCGTGAGGGAGCAGCTTGCAGTGGTCTTGCGGCAACGAGCCCAAGTGGAGGCAGAGCTGGCGGTGGTAGCCGATCAAGAGAAGGCATGGAAGGACATCTGCGAGCGATTGCTACACCTATGCAAGACGCTTCCTTCCCAATAACTGCCATTGTATCAATATACTTGTAATTTTCTTTTTTGAATAAGATGTATACATTCTTTATTCTTTTATACGATTCGCCATGTACTTGATTGAGTTAATAAATAAAGATACACATTTTTTGCAATGTCTTGTATTATTTCTTTGCTTTCTCCCTTCTCTTATTATCAGCATGCTGTCTTGATAAACATGATTGACAGGTAACAGAGTAAGCATTTTGGTTTCTTCAAGATATAACGATGGCTTAGGCCGCAGGTTCAGATCTGCCGCCTAAGACTTTTCAATTCTATGAGCCGTGAGGGTCTCATAGAGATTTTTTTCTCCCTACGGATCGAGAGGATCTCATAGGTGGATTTTTTCCTTAGGAATCGTGAGGATTCCTAAGTGTGGTTTTCTCTTATAAGTCGTAAGGATCCTATAAGAGAATTTCTCCCTCTTACGAGTCGAGAGGGCTCGTGAGCGGTTGTTTCCCTCTTTGTCGAGAATCGACTTCAGAGAGTGAGACCCGTGAATAGTATGCAAGAGACCATTTAGGATTGACTTGCAGGGTCCCATTGCCCTTCTTACGAGTCGAGAGGGCTCGTAAGCGGTTGTTTCCTTTTTTGTCGAAAATCGACTTCAAAGGGTGAGATCCGTGAATAGTATGCAAGAGACCATTTAGGATTGACTTGCAGGATCCCATTGCCCTTCTTACGAGTCGAGAGGGCTCGTAAGCGGTTGTTTCCCTCTTTGTCGAAAATCGACTTCAGAGAGTGAGACCCGTGAATAGTATGAAGAGACCATTTAGGATTAACTTGCCGGATCCCATTGTTCAGGAAGCAGGTTTTTGAATCCTTACTGCCCGAAATGAGTCAGAGAAGCTCTCGTCACGGAGTGTTTGTATCCGTGAGTTGAGAAGTTTTGCGAGGGATTATTTGTTTCCCAAGCGCCAAGGATTATTTGTGTCCTTGGGGTTTGAAACGAGTCGATGGCTCTCACGGAGGCGCTGGTGGCTCTGCGGGTCGACGCGGATCAGGAAGGCTCTCGTCAAGGAGTGTTTGTATCCGTGAGTTGAGAAGTTTTGCGAGGGATTATTTGTTTCCCAAGCGCCAAGGATTATTTGTGTCCTTGGGGTTTGAAACGAGTCGAGGGTTCCTACGGAGGCACTGGTGGCTCTGTTGGTCGACGCGGATCAGGAAGCTCTCGTCAAGGAGTGTTTGTATCCGTGAGTTGAGAAGTTTTGCGAGGGATTATTTGTTTCCCAAGCGCCAAGGATTATTTGTGTCCTTGGGGTTTGAAATGAGTCGAGGGTTCCTATGGAGGCACTGGTGGCCCTGCGAGTCGACGCGGATCAGAAAGCTCTCGTCAAGGAGTGTTTGTATCCGTGAGTCGAGAAATTTGCTGGCTTCTTCGGTTGAAATGAACCGTTGAGGTTTGGCTTCGTCGTTCGACGGAATCCGCTGGGGAAGTATGGTTTTTTCTTTGTTTGCGCCCTTGGATTGTATACAGGGATCGATGTGATCTTAACTGTAGGGCCAGAATTTTATCATTATTATTATTATTATTATTATTATTTTTTGTTGTATTTCCGCGATGCTCTATCATTTCAGTTTTTATATCGCGAAGGTCGCGATTGCCCAAACATTTCGGCTATTTTTCGCGGTGCCCAATCATTTCGGCTATTTATTTTACTTTTACTCGTTGTTTTTTTTTTATTGCGAGTTGCCCAATCATTTCGGCTATTTTGCATGCATACATTTTTACTTGCTGCTTTTTATTGCAAGTTGCCCTATCATTTCGGCTATTTCATATGCATGTGCGGCTCATTGGCTTTTCGCTGTAAACCGATTTCGGCATCAGCACCGCTACAACTGGGATATTACCAGGAGCGAATCATCATCTGCCTCTGTCGATGTCGAACAAAGGTGGCTTAGCGACCAGGGTTAGGGTCCTGTCGGTTAAGGTTTTTGACTTCATGAGCCGTAAGGGTTTCACGAAGTTATTTCTCCCTACAAGTCGTGAGGATCTTGTAGGTGTATTTTCTTCTTAGGACTCGTGAGGATTCCTAAGTGTTCATTTCCTCTGTAAGTCGTAAGGATCCTACAGGAGGGTTTTCTCCTTGTAAGTCGAGAGGACTTATAAGGGTTGTTCATCATGCGAACATATCCCCAGTCTCGGATGAGACTTGATTAGGGAAATGTTTATTCGCGCCCGTGGATTGTATACAAGGGTTAATATTGAGCCACTTGTAGGGCAATATTGGAAGTTTGTGGGGGCTTGCTTAAGCACAGGTTTAGGTTTCTGTAACTTAAGACTTTCAAATCTCATGAGCCGTGAGGGTCCCATAAGAGAGTTCTCCTTACGAGTCGTGAGGATCTCGCAAGTGTGTTTTCTCCTTAGGAATCGTGGGGATTCCTAAGTGTGTTGTTCCCTTGTAAGTCGTAAGGATCTCACGCAGGTGGTTTCTTCTTACAGGGTCGAGAGGACTCTGTAAGGGTTCTTTAACGAAGTTGCGCCCTTTCGGGTTTTCGCAAACATTCGCCGGTAGTCCTGCTGTTTTTACTCACGGAGCCCTTTCAGGTTTTCATCCGTGCCCTTTTTTGCTTATGGACATACCGTTTTTTTTTTGTTTTTTTTTTTTATTATTTTTTTATATCTCGTCAGCCTAAAGATGCTGCGGTAGTAGTTTAAAGACGTTTCGGTCTGCTATTAGTTTAAGGACATTTCGGTCCGCTATTGAGAGGGTCGGCTACTGCTTATAAAGCTTGAGCTTAGGAAGATAGCGAGCGGACATAGTCGTCGTCATCTACCATTGACCTAGGCTGTGGCTCATTAAGCGTAGTATTTCTTTAAGAAGCGACCGTTTATTGGCCTGAAAGGCCTTTCACCGTGCATGTCCATGAGTAGATAAGCCCCGCCCTGGTAAACCTTATCAATGATGTACGGTCCTTCATAGTTTGGCTCAAACTTTCCCCGCTTGGCGCGATTGGGGACCATGGGCCTTTTGACGACTAGCACGAGTTCGCCTTGGTGGAATGTCCTCGGGCGGCTCAATCTTTCATATGAGCGCGTCATCTTTACTTTATAAGCTTCCAAATTTTGCTGTGCTAGAAGCCGGATTTCATCAAGGGCGTCAAGCTCTTCAAGTCGGAGGTGAGCATTTTCTTCATCCGTCAGCTCATAGTGAACTGCCACTCGCAAAGAGGGTAATTCTATTTCGAGAGGGAGTACTGCTTCCGTCCCAAACACCAACGCGTATGGCGTTGTTTTTGTGGCTGTCTTGAACGTAGTTCGATACGCCCAAAGAGCTTCTTGCAGCCTCTCGTGCCAGTCTTTCTTGTTTCGGGATACTGTTTTCTTTATGATCTTTGTCAAGGTCTTGTTGAAGGCCTCAGCTAGACCGTTAGCTCGCGGATTATAAACTGAGGAATATCTCCAGTCTATATTATGTTGCTGTGCGAAGCGGCTAATTTTATGGCTTCGGTAGGCTGGCCCGTTATCGGAGATGATCCGTCGCGGAGTTCCAAACCGATATATGACATGCGTTTTGAAGAAATGGAGAATATTCTCCGTCTTCACTTCCCTCAATGGTACCGCCTCTGCCCATTTGGAGAAGTAATCAGTCGTCGCCAAGATGAAACGATGTCCCTTGGACGATGCTGGTTCGATAGGGCCGACTATGTCAGTTCCCCACATTTCGAATGGCCAACTAGCCACTGTTGGATGCAGTGGATTGGGATGCTGATGGATGAAGTCTCCATGAATTTGGCATGAATGACATTGCCTAGCGTATTCTAGGCAATCCTGCATCATCGTGGGCCAGTAGTAGCCCATCCGCTTTATCTTTAACTTCATCTTAGGGCCTGCTTGGTGGGAACCGCAGAGTCCGTTGTGAACTTCTTGGACGACCCTTCTCGCTTCGTCAGGTCCTAAGCATCTCAACCACAGAGAATCGAATGACCTCTTGTACAGAGTATCATTGACGAAGGCGAAAGACAGAGCTCGTTTCGTGAGCTGATGTCTTGTGGACGCTTCTTCAGGTATTCGGTGGAACTTGAAGTAATCTATGAAGACTTCTCTCCAGTCCCCGGTATTTTCCCAATCTTTTACTTGCAGGGTTGTCTCCTCTTTCGCTCCTTTTTCTTCAGACGATTCCGGAGATATTTCTGTTGGGGCGAGCACTCGACGGCTTTGCACCACGATCCTAACGTCGTCGAGGTTCTCGTCAGCCAGTTCTTTAGCAAGTTTGGCTAGTGCGTCTGCTTTGCTGTTTTCCGCGCGCGGTATGCTTTCCAACGTGTAGGAGGGAATTTGGGTTAGCAGTTGTTGCACTTTTTCACCGTATTTTACCAATTCCGGTTTACATGTTTGGTAATCGCCGTTCACCTGACTGACGACCAGTTGGGAGTCCCCGTATATGAGGAGGCTCTCAATTCCCATGTCAATGGCGATCTCGAGGCCTGCTATCAAAGCCTCATATTCAGCTTCATTATTCGTTCTTGGTTCCGTTAAGGAGAAGGCGAAGCGCATTATTCCTCCTTGGGGAGTCACGAAGATGAGTCCCACCCCCGATTTAATCATTGGCGTACTTTGTTTGTGCTTTTTCATAGAAGACGCTCCATCGAAGTAAAGCTCCCAACGGGTATCACCACTGTCGATTGCGTCAAATGCATGTCTGTCTGGCAAATCGCAGTTTAAAGGAGAGTCGGCAGGTATGGGATGCTCGGCAAGGAAGTCAGCGATGGCCTGGCCTTTTACTGCCTTGAGAGGTTGATATGTTATGGAAAATTCCATCAAGAGCAGGGCCCATTTGGCGAGTCGTCCTGTCAATATGGCTTTTGACATTAAATATTTGAGAGGGTCCACTTTTGAAATCAGACGGACCTCGTGCGCCAACGCATAGTGCCTAAGCTTTGTTATTGCGAAGATCAATGCCAGGCAGTGTTTTTCAATGGGAGAATAGTTGCTTTCTGCCCCCAGCAGCACTCGACTTAAGTAGTAGAGTGCTCTTTCTTTCCCTTGATCGTTCTCTTGTGCCCATAATGCGCCTAAGGAACCTTCGAGGGCGGTCGTATAAAGAATGAGAGGCTTCCCCTTAACCGGGGCAGCCAACACCGGCGGGTTCTGCAGGTACTGCTTGATCTCGTCTAGTGCGCCCTGGCATTTTTGATCCCAAACGAATGGGGTTCCCTTCTTCATCAGGTGACTATAAGGGCGGCACTTTCCTGAAAGGTTGGCTATAAATCGCCGTATGTATGCGAGTTTCCCTTGGAGAGACCGCAACTGTTTGAGAGTCCTTGGCGGAGGCATTTCCATGATCGCTTTGATCTTTGACGGATCTATTTCAATACCTCGGTGTCGAACGACGAATCCTAGGAATTTACCCGAGGAAACCCCGAACGCACATTTAAGAGGATTCATCTTCAAGTTGTATTGCCGAAGGCGTTGAAACACGATCTTCAAATGCTCGAGATGTTCCTCGTATGATTTGCTTTTAACCACAAGATCGTCGATATAGCATTCAACGATTTCATGTATGAGGTCGTCGAAGATTTTTGTCATGGCTCTCTGATAAGTAGCACCGGCATTCTTTAAACCGAAGGGCATCACTTTATAACAAAATATCCCAAGAGGGGTCCTGAAAGCTGTGTGTTTCTGATCTTCAGGATGCATTTTTATTTGATTATACCCCGATGAGCCGTCCATGAAGGAGAAAACTTCATGAGTAGACGTGTTGTCTATCATCAGCTCGGTGACTGGTACTGGGAAATCATCTTTTGGGCAGGCTTTATTAAGATCCCGGAAATCTACGCATATACGCACCGTCCCATTTTTCTTCATCACCGGGACAATGTTGGCAATCCATTCAGGGTATTGAACTTCCTGGATGAAGCCAGAGTCTATAAGCTTTTTGACTTCGGCGTTGATGCTCATCTCAAGCTCGAGTCGCATTCTCCTCGGCGCTTGTTTGACGGGCTTGATGTCCGGAGATATCGCCAATTTATGTACAGCAATTTCTGGATCTAGTCCCGGCATTTCGGAATAGTTCCACGCGAAGCAATCTTTGTGTTGTAGAAGCACATCCTTCAACGCAGTCACCCTTTCTTCAGATAACAGCTCGCTGATGAATGTTGGTCGCGGGTCATTTTCCGTCCCCAACTCAATTTTCTTGAGATTATCTGCAGTGGTGTGGATTCCATCCTCCAGTTCTTTCGGAGCTGGGGGGAAATTCTGAAATTACCTCATCGCTGCTGTTCTCAAAGCACCAAGGGAAGTCGTTCATGTCCTCGGATTCTTCTTTTAATATTGTTACCACGTGGCAAGTGCGAATTTTCTGCCAATCCCAATGCGGAGTTGGTTTTTCTTTTGCAGCCTCGGGTTCGTGCTTCTGTGGTGGTGCTACCCTCCAGTTGTCAGAAAGCCCGAATTTTTCTAACTGATATTGGTCCTCAACCCAATTCTTAAAGGTGAAACAATCTTCAAGCGGATGTCCTACTACTCAATGGTAAGAGCAATAATTTGGGTTGGAGACTTCGCCTGCTTGCTCAGGGTGTTTAGACTCTGGCAGAGTAAGCATTTGATGTTTTAGAGCAAGATCAAGTATTTTCCTTGTTTTGTTCCGAGGAAACGAGTATGCTCGACCCATTTTCTTCATAAGGGCTAGGTCAATAACGCTCGACTCTCGTATGCGTGGCTTCTTAGCTCTGTCTTGCGGTTGTCGAGCACCTTTTCGGCCCCTCGACTTGTTTTTGCTTTCGCGTCGAACCGTTTTTGTAGCAGGCTGACTTGGGGCGACATCTTCGTTCTTTACTGCCTGTCGAAGGAGGCGTTGTGTCTTGGCTTTCTCATAGATTGCCATTTCACGATCGTGATCATCTCGGGCTTTTTGACTCGCATCCTTTATAAATTTGCTCACCGGGTCTTTAGACGATGGACTGGGCGGCTTTGTGTCAGGAACTTTTGCTGATTCGGGATTAGCGTCTTCCCATTGAGCGTCCGCTTCTTCATCAAAGTCATACATGGCATAACAGCTGTTTATTAACTCCCGTTTCTTCGGCCGGATGTACCCGAGCCCTTTTGTTTCCGTTCTCCCGTTAGGCAGTTTGCATTGAGTTCCGGGAACGTTCCAGACCTTGTCATAGAATTTGGCTTTTCTGATGGTCTGTGTGAAGGACATCCCTTGGCGTTTCAGCAGTTTCTTCAAACCTTCGGTATAATATCTGGGAAGACGGATAGGCTGAAGCTTGTCGAGCGTGGGATCCGCGCCATGCCAAATTTCTTTTTCCACCTTGTTTTCTTCAGAACGGTAGAATAGGATTGCCTTCTCGCCTTTTCTTCCGGGAGGGATATAGAATGTCTGCAATTCTTCTACGCTGTTGGTGTCGAGTGCATCCAGTTCTTTGTAATGTTCAAGCGGCACCATGGTTACCTGCAGGCTTCGCTCTTCATCAGTGGAAATCTGTATTGAGGGCCGAGCGGGGAATACAGCATGAACTTCATCCTCTGAGTCACTACCGAAGATCAATGAAGGAACAGATGGTCCTGGCCTGGTGGACTGGGACGGACCTGAATAAATTATATCCTCCTCCTCCTCGGTGTCACTGCCGAAGACAGGGATGGTTGCGTTAGTTTTGTTCTCCGGTTTGTGACACCTTTCCGTGTCTTCGAAACTCGGTAGGAAGTATTTGGCATCTTCATACTTGCGAACTTCGTTCACGGAAAATGGATTCAACTCTCCTGCCACTGTGTACTCGAGGCCGTCCCTAGAATACTTCATGCACTGATGCTGTGTAGAAGGGATGATATTGTATTCGTGTAGCCATGGTCGGCCGAGCAGAGCATTGTAGCACGTCTTGGCGTCTATAACATGGAATTTGATGTCTGTGACGAGCACCCCGAAGCGTAGCGTCAATATCACAGATCCAAGAGTCTTTGAGGATTGAGAGTCGAAACCGGAGATGGTGATTTTGTCCCGGGCGAGGTGTTGGACACTCATGCAAATCTCCTTTAACACTCGCACATTGAGTAAATTGACAGACGATCCGTTATCGACCTAGATTTTTCCTATCTTTATGTCATGGCAGTATCCCGAGACATAAAGGGGGCGATTGTGTTCACACGTCCCGAGGAGAAGGTCTTCATCACCAAAAGCAACGTCGGCTGTGTGCACCTCTTCCAATTCATCCTTCATCTTTTGTTCGGCTAAGAAGGCTTGAAACTGGTCCGGATCCTGTAGGGCCTTAATCAAAGAATCCCTCGCCTCTTTTGATAGCAATAGGGCATCGAGAATGCTGAGTTGTGAGGGTAGCTTTCTCAGATGCGCCAAGACATTGTAATCTACTTTATTCCTTTTTGGGGGATTCTTGGCGGTTAATTCTTCCGCAACTTGGTCATCCAAAGCGATGTCTTCAGAGACCTTCTCTTTCCCTTTGTTTTTCTTATTCAAGGGTCCGAGGTTCTTTTCGGGTAATGTTCGATTGCGCAGCTGTATATTCTCACAGGCCTTCAGTTCTTTTTCTTTTCCCGAAGTGGATTCTTCGAAGAGGGGACCAAGCTCTAGCTCTTCATCGGAGTCGCTCCCAAATGTAGGCACTTGTGACCCGGTATTGTTAACCATGTGACAATTGCCGGCAGTTCTTTCAAGTTCTTTAGTCGTATTTCTTTGTTCTCGACGAATTTTACGTTTTTCCCGTTTAAATCGTTGTCGATTAGCGACGTATACTTGCCACCATCCATTGAAAGCTTTGCAATCTTGGGTGGAATGCGAGACCTTCTGATGGTATAAGCAATAAGAGGGGTGCATTTCTACCGCGCCAGTAACTCTTTCTTCAGAGGGTGGTAGCTTCATGCCCATCGATATGGCCTTAGCAAATTTCTTTTTTATCTTGAATTGGATTTTGTCAGTGGTGGAGGCATTTTGCTCCAACGGGATCATTTCGGCTCCTTCCTCAAGTCGCTGACGCTTGGCCCTTTCGAATATAGCCGTCTCGCGTTCTCGATCAGCCTTGCTTTTCAACCGAGCTTCATTAAGAAACGCGCTAATCATTTCAACCGGTAACCCTGGGGTTCCTGATTCGGCATTTGCCCCCAGCGTTTCAGTGCCAGAAGTTCCTTCATCGTTCGTGGTCGAATGGGAGATCATATGACAGCTTGCCACATATTCGTCAGATTCATCCGATGAACTTTCTTCTTCATCTTCTTTTTGGAAGACGTGATCAAGGAAATCTTGGAGCATAATGGGAGTTCGCGCCTTTTGGTTATATTCATCCAGCGCATCGATTTGCTTTTGTAAGTCCGTGCGCTTGTCGCCAGGCTTCACGAGCTTCTTAGATTTCTTCTTCTTCTTTTTCGAAGATTTTGACGGCTGGCTATGAACGCTTGAACTACTACCATCGGTCTTCGGAGTCGGTCGTGGCTTCAACATCCCTTCAATAACCTGCGGTTCCAAGGAGTTCTTCCACTTGACCGCTGGGCAGGTTTGAAGATCATTTAGCATTCTCCTCGTTTTGGCCGATAATACAACCTCCCAGGGAGCCTCTTCAATAACGGAGCATGTTGCCCCCGGCGTATTCGTCCCCTTATAGGTGTAGGGCTGCGGAGGGTTCACCTTCCATTTGTCAGATAGCGCAAATTTGCCCTGACGGTACTGATTCTCCAGCCAATTTTTGAAGACGTAACAGTCTTCGATTGGATGTCCCAACACTCTATGATAAGGGCAGTAATTAGGATCGTTAACGTCACTTGGTTGCGACGGACGTTTTGGATCTGGCAGATTTATGAGCCTGTTGCGCAATGCCAGCTCGAATAACCTCCTTGTTTTATCACGGGGGAAGGAGTAAGCACGTCCCATCCTGTCCTCAAGGGGTACGTACGGGCGTGTATTATTTGGACGAGCAACCGGCTTCGAATCGTTCAGTTGTTGTTGGGCATTAGCGACGACGATCGCTTTTCCCTTTCCTTTGTCGTTTCGGGAATCCGGCTTCGGGAGAGGGGGTTTATGGCCCATCTGGTCCATCTGCGCCAATTTGTCGATCAAAGCCTGGAAGGAAGTCGGCTTGAAGAACATCATAAATTATGAAATAGTTGCTTGTGGATCAAGGGTTCCAACAAACATTCCCACCGCAGGGGCTTCTTCTATGCGCTGTTCACACTTAGACCATAGATTACGCCACCGTATAGCGTACTGAACCCATGTCTCGCCGGGTTTTACCCTGGCATTGATCAGTGCCGTCATTGGAGTACGCTCACTGGCACTTGCAAAACGTTGGGTGAAGAGTAGCTCCATCTCCGCAAAGGTTTTTATAGAGTCGTTGGGAAGCTCAGAATACCATTCAAACGCCGTATCAGATAAACTTCCAACAAACTGGCGAAGCAAAAGCTTGTCGTCGCCGCCGGTATTACCGCAAAGAGCCCTGAATTGGGCCACATGTTGATGGGGATTGCCGGTCCCCTTGTAGACATGAAACTTAGGAATTGTGTAACCTGGCGGATACTTGATTTGGTCATACCAGCCCGGATATGGCCGTCCCGTTTTTACAACGTGGCCGGCTGCTTCGGCCGCCTGATGCACCCGTATTTGTTGAGCAATATATTCATCCAAATCAGCTTTTGATATGGTATCCTCTTTAGCTGCGGATAGAGCCGGTGGAGGATTCGATGTCTCTCCCCTATCATCTTCCAGAATGATCGGGGGATCTCCAACAGGTGGATCTGGTTGAATCATCATACCCACCACATCCTGGAACAGGAGGGCCATTTTCTTTATGTTGGCTGCCTGTTCCGCAGCCTCTTTGTCTCTCTTTTCCAGTGTTCGGCGGAGGAACTCAGCGTCGGTCTCTTCCTCTTGGCGTTCATCTAAGGACGTCTCAGGATTCTCTTTTGGCCCCGTGAGTGCAGCCATTGTAGTCATCATCTCCTGGAGCTTTTGTTGCTGCTCCTGAGACTTGGTCACTGACCGGGTAAGCGGTCGGTGGCCCGTAGAAGTACGACTTTCTTCCTTTCCTGAAGCCATATAGACCGTATGTACTACCATGCCCCCTGACTTGGGGCGTTTAGGTTCGCCGCTTTTAGATTTTGTCATCGTCGCGGGAGCCTTCTCTGGTCTTTTCCTTTTATGGACCTTTGAGGTTGAAGGAGCCGTTGAAGTGGGCCTCCTAGCATTTGTTGCCCCCTGCCGTTTAATGGGGTGGTTCTTGTCTATTTCCACCTTCGCCCTTTTCTGGCGACGGAAGTGGTCTGAGTCAATCACGGAGTCTTGAACTCTCCGCCAGACTTTATAAATTTTGGACGACAGCCGTTGAGAGGGCTGTTCTTGTTTTGCCTCCGGAGCTTTCTCCACGGGCGGAGGAGATCTTTTCAATACGGCGGTTGGGGAGTTCTTTCTCACTTTCCTCAGTAATTCAAAGCTGTTCCCAGTTGGAACAGCAGCATTGACCTCCGCCACTGGAGCAGGCGGGGTTAGCCCTGAAGGGGAGTTGCCCCCTGCTTTCCTTATTCGTTGCCAGTGACGACGTCGCGCACGACGAGCCATTGGGACTGGCTCGGAAATCGGGATAGTTTCTTGTTGCCCCCTGTTTGGGTGTGGGGTAACTGCCGGTGTCAGCCTATCAAAGACTGATGCTTTTTGACCAGCTGAAGGAGGAGTAGGAACCGTCAATCTTGTGAAGACTGACTTTCTGATAGGAGAAGCCGCTTCAACGACTTCCGAAGCTGTGGCCGTTGCCCTCTTTGGGACAGCCACTTTATGATCCTGACCTAGCCTGGTGAAAACAGAGGCTGTCAGCTTAGTAGCGGGCGACCCGTTGACAGGGGTCGTGGTAGCAGTGAGCCGGTCGAATACCGACTTCTTGTTCGCTTCTGGTGCGGATATCGGCATGGAGAAGCGGGACCATGGTCCCGAAGAACAAGCCGGTGGTGGCTTGCGTCACCTGGTCTACCGGCAAAGTCAGGAAGGAAGCCGCTTGGGGCCCATATGCTACACCTCTCGGTGAGGTGGAACGTCCGCTGCAATGGCATTTCGAGCAGCTGGTGCAGTTGGTGGCCATTGGATCTTGAGTTCTGCGCCAGACAAAAGACCAAATTTTAGCAACTTGAAATCCGCGGACAACCATTTAACAAACCGCGATTGGTTCGCGAAGACGACACACGAAGTGTGGAGTGGAAAGAGGAAAAGGTCCCACCGGGCGTGCCAGAATCTGTTCCCCTCCGAACGGCGGCGCACAAGACTGCAATGTCCGTGCCTGAGGTTCGGGGCAGATGCTATTTGGTTTTATCCGTCCACCTCTCCGAAGATGCCAAGTTGATTTATGGCACCATGTATCGGAGGTTTAGACGGATGCGGCCGATGTAGCAGACTTCGTCAGATTCCCCCTCAGGGTGAGGGTTTTTTTTTTTTTGATTGTGGGGACGCTCTTCCCTGCAGGCGCAAGCCCCTGCAGTTAATTACGCTACCGCATCGCGGTAACAACTTTCTCCTTCTCCAGAATTTCACTTCGTGTCGTGTGTGTTTGTTTTATTTGCGGTTGCCCGTGGATTGTATACGGAGACTGAGTAATGCCGTCGCCCGTAGGACGTGGATTAGTCCAAATCCGTATTTACTTAGATTTGGGTTTGGTGTTTTTTGGTTTAAGGATACATTAGTCGCGTTGCGGCTAGGATCAACTTAAACGTTCGTCAAGGATACGTTAGTCCTGTTTTGGACTAAGATCGACTCGACGTAGTGATTGATTTAATTGTCTGGCTGTCGGGACTTGTCACCTCTCTGACGTCGTTGAGAGATTACAACGACATACGTCTGAGGAGTTCCGAGATGTACCCTTGAACCAAAGTTGGTTTGGGATTTTATTGTTTATTTAGATGTCTAAGGACACGTTAACCGTATTTGGGGTTAAGATCAACTTAGACAGGATCGTTTAGATCCGGCAAAAGAGCGTTTGGGCCCTATTGTGTCAGTTTAGGGACGTGGCGGTCCATATTCCAGTTTAGGGACGTGGTGGTCCATTATTAGTTTAGGGACGTTTCGGTCCGTCGCCAGTTTAGGGACGTAGTGGTCCGTCATTAGTTTAGGGACGTTTCGGTCCGATATTAGTTTAGGGACGTTTCGGTCCGTCATTAGTTTAGGGACGTTTCGGTCCGATATTAGTTTAAAGACGTTTCGGTCCGATATTAGTTTAGGGACGTTTCGGTCCGATATTAGTTTAGGGACGTTTCGGTCCGATATTAGTTTAGGGACGTTTCGGTCCGATATTAGTTTAAAGACGTTTCGGTCCAATATTAGATGAGTGGTCGTTGGGACTCGTCACCTCTCTGACGTCGCTGAGGAATTACAACGACAGATGTCAAAGGAGTTCGGAGATGTACCCTCGAACCGGTCATGACTTGGTTTATGAGAGGCATTTAATTTAAGGACTTACAGCCAGGATTGGGTTAAGTCCAATTTTTATTTTAGGCTTTGCCTGATTAGAAGAATCAATCTAAACAGGGCCTTGCCCCTTTTCATTATTTTGCAAGTCTGATTCGGGCCAGGCCCTTCTAATTAATGAGTTACAAGAACTCAGGAATTCTCCAAACAAGGCCTTGCCCTTTTTTATTTTTTTTTCTGCAATTGGGCTAGGCCCTTTTAAATAATGAGTTTCAGAAACTCAATAATTTTCTTGGGTTGGGCCAGGCCCTTTTAAATGATGAGTTGCAGGAACTCAAGAGGTTTTTACAAACAGGGCTTTGCCCTTTTATTGTTCTGCAATTTAGTTTGGGCCAGGCCCATTTGAATAACGAGTTTGCAGAAACTCAGGAATTTTTCCAAACAGGGCCTTGCCCTTTTATTATTTCAATTTAATTTGGGCCTGGCCCAAAACAAGGGGTTGCAGAAACCCTAGAAATCTTCAGATTGAAGAACACAAGTGCATGGCACTTTTGATTTGAATTTGGATCAAAGGAAAACAAGTTCTTGTTTTTTTCTGATCATACAGAACCGAGGGTTCATATTAAGTGCAAGGCACTATTTATTATTTTTTTATTTTTTAGAACCAGGGGTTCATATCAAGTGCAAGGCACTATTTATCTTTTTATTTTCTGTTCTTCAGAAATTTTACCTTCTTTTTTTTTGTTCTTGATTAATCTTCAAGAGCTCTCTTTTTTCAGAAGCTTTTTCCCTCTCTCGATGATGATTGATTATCTGATGCCCTTTGAATGAGGCCTGGGGTCTTATTTATAGTGCCCACCAATTTGTTGGATTTGTTAACAAAATCTTTCCTGAATAATTTTGGGAATTTTCCCACCATTGGATCTCTGATCCAAGGGTTCCTGTTTTACAGGAGAACAGAAAAGATTTGTCTAAATCTTCATTCAGTTGCTGCGCAACTCACCAGCGTGTGACACGTGTCACGCATCCGTGCGCTTGCGCAGTTGTGGTTGCGCAACTGCGCAGACACGTGTCGCGCATCCGAGCGCTTGCGCAGTTGCGATTGCGCAACTGCGCAGAAACGTGTCGCGCACCCGTGCGCTTGCGCAGTTGCGATTGCGCAACTGCGCAGACACGTGTCTGCGCAGTTAAGTCTTTAATTACGTTTTCTGAAGAGCCTTGCTCTGATGGGACGCACCGTCTCGGGCGTTACGCTGCCGAATTGGCTTCTGCCACGTGGCAAATTGCGCACTGCGCACGGAAACCGAAGTGTTGCTTCAAATTTTGAATTTTCAAAATTCAGTAGAGCCTTGCTCTGATTGGGGGAAACAGAGATATTGATGATCGAAAAAGCACTACAGGATTCATTTTCTACTTTGGTGACACCGTATTCACATGGGTATCCAAGAAGTAGCCAATCGTCACATTATCATCATGCGAAGCCGAGTATGTTGCAGCTTCATCTTCCACGTGCCATGCTATTTTGCTAAGGAGATTGCTCGAAGACATTCATTTTTCTCAACAATACTTTACAAAGTTATATGTGGACAACAAATCGGTGATCGCGTTGGTGAGAAACCCCGTCCATCATGAAAGAAGCATGTATTGACACTCGATTACATTTTATTAAAGACCAAGTCAAGAAAAAGAAGATCGAGCTTATGCACATCAAGACCGATGATCAATTTGCAGACATTTTCACCAAACCTCTCAAGGCGGATCTCTTTTTCAAGTTTAAGACTCTACTCGGTAAGACAAATTTGGCTTAAGGGGGCATATTGGAAGTTAAGCCAAAAATAAATTAAGTCAAAGACTACTAGAAATTATTATTTCCAATGTGTGAATGTTGTTAGATGTCTAGAGAATGGAAAGAGCAAAATGTATAAATACACCTAGAGAATGGCAAGAGTCAAATGCATGAATGCATCTAGAGAATAGTAAAAGTCAAATGCATGTACCCATTTAATAAAGTAAGTTTAATAACCATCTACTTAGCTATATAAACTCATGTATGAGTGGGTTGTTGATGTAGCAAAAAAAAGTTCAAATCAATAATAGTATTGTGCCCAATCTCCTCTATGTTATATTAGCCTCCACTTGCAATTTTTTCTCCACAACACTAAATTCTCCAACTCTCTCATTTCCAACAAGAGCAAGTGCGCTCTAAACCTGGGTAATATCTTGTATCTTTTGTTTAGTGTTTTTTCTTTTATTAATTATTACTTTTGTGTAGTTGCTGTATTTGATTTTTTTCATTAGTTCCGATTCACATGTATCGATCATCCGCTGCATACTTTAGTGCTATTTTCACAACAAATGGTATCAGAGCTTTTGTTACAGTGATTCGGATTATTGGGAAGATGGCTTCTACACATTATAAGATCAATAAGTTTGACGGAAGCAACAATTTCATTCTATGGATATTGAAGATGACGGTGAGTATAAACCAATAAGGAGTTCATAAGATAGTCTTCGAAAAAGAGAAGATTTCTTTGACGACCACATATATTCAGAAAGAAGATATGGAGGATAAGCTTTTCAGTTCGATGCAAATGAGCTTGGCTAATGAGGTTCTATGCGAGGTTGCGCAAGAGACAACGGTAGTAGATTTATGAAGCATGTTAGAATCTTTGTAAATGAAGAAATCTTTAACAAATCATCTCTATCTCAAGCAGCGTCTATACATATTGAAGATAAAGGAAGGTAAATCGGTCAAAGACTATCTGGACGAACTCAATCAAATCATTATGCACTTGCTCAACATAGAGGTGAAGATTGAAGACAAGGACCAAGCTATGATCCTGCTTTGTTCTTTGACTTCTGAATATAATCAGTTCGTGAAATCAATGGTGTACGGAAAAGATAAAATTTCTTTAGAAGATGTTAAAACGGGTCTACACGGCGAGGTATTGAGAGATAAGGTATTGGGTGATAAAGATGGTCAAGACGATGCGCTATTTTCTAGAGGCCGTTTTGAGAAGCGGTCACATGGTGGTTCCAAGAATATAGTGAGGTTCAAATCGAGGAATCATACTAATGACAAGTGCAATTATTATAAGATGAAAGTCTATTGAAAGAAGGATTGTCAGAAGTTCAAGGAGGATACTAAGAAGAAATCTTCTAGTGTCGCAGTTATCATAAATGATTCAGAGGATGGCAGCGATTTTTCTGTATTATCAGTTAATGCAGTCATCAACGCACATGATATGGATGCGAGATTCGGAGAGCTCTTTCCACATGACTCCATGTCGAGGTTGGTTTGCGACGTTTCGTTCTCTTGATGGATGTTCAGTCTTGATGGGAAATAATGCAGCGTTCAAGATCGAAAGGATTGATTGTGTTTGGATACGCATATTTGATGGGGGAGTACGGACTTTGACGGATGCCAGATATGTGCCAGATCTGAAAAAGAGTTTGATTTCTGTAGGAGCTTTGGCAGGGATCAGCTGTAAGTTCATAGTCGGTAGACATTCCATGAAAATTTCTAAGTGGTCTCTTATTGCCATGAAAGGAAAGAAGGTGAGGAAATTGTACTTTCTATAAAGGCAGTCAGTTACAGATGATAGTACTGCGGTATCTACTCGTTCAGAATATTCGGATTCGGCTAGATTGTGGCACTTACAGTTGGGCCAAATTGAGGAGTCGGGTTTGGAGGCGCTTAGTAAGAAGCAGCTACTTGGAGATGGGGATTTTGGCAGTCTTGATTTCTGTGATGAGTGTGTCCTAGGAAAGTAGACAAAGGTGAAGTTCGGGACAACAGTACATGTACGGAGGGTATTCTAGATTATATCCACACTGATATTTGGGGTCAAACACCGGTTCTTTTGCGAGGTGGAGCCAGATACTTCGTTTCCGTCATTGATGGATTTTCGAGAAAAGTCTGGGTGTATGTTCTCAAGTCTAAGACCGAGACTTTTGAGAAGTTTAAGATGTGGAAAGGTAGGGTGAAGAAGGTAGGCACGTAAAGGTTTTCGGTTCGATAACAACGTAGAGTTTATTTCGTATGCGTTTGTAGAGTTCTGCAAGTCAGAGGGGATTGTGCTCTATTACACCATTCCGGAAGACCCTCGGTCAAATAGCGTTGCAGAATGGATGAATTGGACATTACTAAAAAAGACCAGATGTTTATGGCTTACAGCAGGGCTTCTTAAGGAGTTTTGGGCCGAAACCCTATTTATCGTCTTGTACATCATCAACAGATTACTATCATTGGTGATAGATAAGAAAATTCCTGAGGAAGTGCAGACTGAGAAGGCTGGAGATTACAGGCGGTTTCGTATATTTTGATGCCCAGCTTATGTTCAGCAGAGGAGCGTTAAGTTAAAGCCGAGAGATAAGAAGTGTGTCCTACTCGGCTACGGAAGTGAAGCCAAAGGATACAAGCTGTGATGTCCTGAGACCCAGAAGATAGTAATCAGCTGGTATGTTACATTCGATGAGTCTGCGATGGTTCGTAGAAAATAGACTCAATCGGATGGTGAAGACAGAATGGTCACACCAACAAGCGAGGTGGAGATCGACGTTCCAGTTCAGGATAATAGGAGAGATGAGATGATTGATACTTAGATTCATGTGGAGGGTCCGATAGAGCCAGATGGTCTAGTACAGACAGGGAGGCGGAGATCTATGCGAGTTAGGCGTCCGCTGGTCAGACTTAGTTTTGAGGACACGACTGCAGTTGGTTTCGACGACGTGTCATTATATGCGTTGACTATTGAGCATAAGAAACTGTTTAGTTTTAGAGAGGCTGTGCAGTCTAACGATTTTCCTAGTTGGAGGGTTGCGATGGAAGAGGATATTTATATGCATCAGCCATATGGGTTCGTAGTCGATGACAAGGATGGCTATATTTGCAAATTGAAGAAATCGATTTATAGTTTGAAGCAGTCTCTGAAACAGTAGTACAAACGATTTGATCAGTGTATGTTGACGATTGGGTACATAAGAATTATTAAGGATCGGTGTGTTTATGTAAGCCTACTAGACGATAGGTCTTGAATTTATCTTTTATTGTACATGGACGATATGTTTGTGGCATTACGCAGCATGTCGGATGTCAACAGGTTGAAACAGCAGTTGAGTCAGAAGTTCAAAATGAAAGATTTAGGGGCGACGAAGAAGATACTTGGTATGGAGATTGGCATGGAGAGAAAGCGTGGTGAGATGCGTCTGCGATAGAAACAGTATATCGAGAAAGTTCTCGCTCGATACAAGATGGAGAAGGCAAAACACATGTCTACTCCTTTAGGGGCGCACTTCATATTTTCGGCAAAGTTATCACCGGGTTCGGAGACGGACAGAGAGTACATATTTAGAGTGCGATATGCGAGTGTAGTATGCAGTTTGATGTATGTGATGGTTTGCACGCGTCCAAACATTGCATATGTAGTAGGGATGGTCAGCCGATACATGGCTAATCTGGACAAGGAGCTTTGGTTGGTTGTAAAGTGGATTCTGAGGTATTTGAGGGGTATTACGGGGTTCAGCTTGTTATTCAGCAGAGACAGTACAGCTGATTGTATCGTGACAGGGTATCATGACTCGGATTTTGCTGGTGATAGGGACAGACAAAGATCGACGACGGGTTACGTATTCGCGTTGGGTACTAGCGCAGTGTCATGCAAATCGACGTTAAAGTATATTGTCGCATTATCGACGACAGAGACAGAGTTGATAGCTGCTACGGAGGCTGTCAAGGAGTCTATATATTTGCATGGATTAATTGATAGTATGGGTGTTCCATAGGATTTCACGGAAGTGTTTTGCGACGATCAGAGCGCGATTCAGTTTGCGGAGCATCAGGCTTATAGTTTGAGAACTAAGAATGTCGAGGCGAAAGATTTTTTTTTTTTTTTGAGAACGAGTAGAAAGTTATTTCACTTACGAAGATTTGTACTCATGAAAATCCAGCAGACACATTTACGAAAGTGATCCCAGTTTCAAAGTTAAAGCTTTGTTTAGACTTGATTTGCCTAGTTGCTTGATAAAGATTAGAAACAACGAATTGCAGAATTCCAAGTTTTATCATGAAAGTGTAGAGATTTTGCGAATTTGAATCAAGATGTAGATTGTTGAAATTGATTCCAAATTTGGAGCCCGAGATCAAGAGCCCAAAAGCCTAAGTTTTAAGCCAAGCACGTGCAGCGCACGTGAGGATCCAAGTCTTATGATTGAATCCGGCTTCAAATATGAGTGGGATTAGGATTTAAGTTAATCTAATTAATTTAAATCCCTAAGCTTATCTTTAAAAACCTGTCTCTATATATTGATTTAATTAATTGATCCACAGTGCCTGCCCTTGGGCATTTAAAAGAGGTATGCGCCTAATGCATAAATCAACCGAGGATAGTTGAAGTCTGCAGCAAATCCACATGCAAAATAGAAGAGGCTGAGGCAATAATTAAATCCAGAGAGAGCCATTTTTGATGTGTGCGGCCAACTCAATTGAGGGAGCCTTATTAAAAAAGGCTGCGGCTCTTTGATTGAAGCAGAGAGAGAGAGAGACAAAGAGGTTTGAGTGAGATTGTTTTGTATTTGGGTGGGATCGAGAGAGCAGAAATTATCTCTTATAATTCTTCGTTGAAGAGTGGAAGCGGTTTGTTCTCCGTTTGCAGGATTATGTGCAAGTGCACACCGAACCTGGGTAATATCTATTTTTTTACTACTTATTGATTTTATGTAGTTGTTGCGTTTGATCTTTTTCATTAGTTCCGATTCATGTGTATTGATCATTCGCTGCGTACTTTGATACTATTTTAACAACCGTCGTACCAATAGGGAGGGCTTAGGTTAGGTCAACCTGCACCCAAGCCTTAACTCATGGAAGTTCCTCACGATACGGTGGAGCTTCCCCATACGGTGGAGCTTCCCCAAACATAATAATATTACCCGCAGGCACGGCAATAAGAGAAAGACAATGACTGTTACGTGTGTGTAAAGGTATACCTCTATCATGGTGACCCTAGCCGGCACGCGCTCAATCAAGGGACGGTGTGAAACAATATTTCTGTTCCAGCTCTGGACGAAAAAAGTGCATCATCAACAACCCATGGCGACTTCACCTCCACATAATCCATCTCTTCCACTGTAGCAAATGTAATGAGGAACAGATCGTCTTCCAGGATCCTAAATCCTGATAATATTGATCATAAATAATTACTTTTAATTCTATTGCCGCGTAATCTTCAAGTTTTTACTCTTCGTCATTCTTACTTTTCTTGCAACCAAATTCACAAGTTTTACTGCTTATTGTTTCATTTTCTTACTACTTTCTTATTTTCTTGTCTGTTTTGATTTGCCAAATCATGTCCAAAAATCTTCTAGAAGCTTTTATCATGCCTTAATGCTATCTACAATGGATCTTATTAGCCTTAGCTTGCTTGGTAATTAGAAAGTGAGAAAGGAATGGAACCGTAGTAAAAAAGAATGGACGGTCTTTGTTTAGGAACAAAAAAATTGGCCAAAAAGAGCATGACGCTTTTTGCTTGCTGCATAGGATGCTTTTCCAAACCCATGCAAAGAAAGTGAAACAAGAGATTAATTTATTGATTTTTTTATAGCATTGGTTATCATATATAGTAATAATTGTGAAATAGTTACAAATTACTACTTTTTATATATATAATCGCATAATCGCTTTTCTTTTCCATTTTTCTTTAATTACTTCTTTTAGGATCAAACAAACAAGTTTTGTCATATTGCCAGACAAAACGATCAAAATAACTCGTGCAATTGACATCACTCGAGGATAAGGTTAAAATTGAGCATCGAACAAGGTTAAAATTGCTTCTCTGAAGCAAAGAGGGAATTGACATTCATACCACTTATACAAGATATTAACGCTAACATAATTGCCAATTACGAAACTATGAATTGCAAGCTTTCATAATCATAGTTCATTAGATAACTTTTATCATGATTTATTTTTTGTTTTGTTTTGTTTTTTTGTTTTTTGGGGTGGGGTGGGAGGATGGCAAATGTTAGGTTTCAG
The DNA here is from genome assembly GCA_030015575.1 of Agapanthus africanus. Lineage (NCBI taxonomy): Eukaryota > Viridiplantae > Streptophyta > Magnoliopsida > Asparagales > Amaryllidaceae > Agapanthus > Agapanthus africanus. The sequence continues at coordinate 883,034,936 of CM057337.1, forward strand.
GAACCTTAAAATTGTTTACCTTGGAGACAGGAGATACTCCCATGTTATGAAAGGAAATGCATATCTAAAGAGTTTAGATTTAATAAATTTGAATAAAGTAGGTAATACTAAATATTTTGACAATGTTTAAAGGTAAAAAAAATAGTATGCAAGATAACAACTAAGCATCTGCAATCAAATGAGAAATTTTTAGGTGATGCATTTAAAAAGATTAAATACACTCCTCTGTTACCAACTTGCTTAAAGGTTCAGTGAACAAAAGTTCACAATAAAATCATCAAATTAAAATTTTGCAGTCATAATAATTAATAAATGTTGACAAAATCATAGAATGTGTTTTGAAAACTGTTATTATTTAGAGGAGAGAGAGAGATGAAACTTATGTGCTAAGCACTTATGTTTTGAAAACTGTTATTATTTTAGCTAAGAATATATTAGTCTAATTTGAGACTAAAATCAACTTAGCAAAATTTCAATGATCATTTTTATTTCAGATCCAATAACAGAGAATTTGGGCTCAGCTGTAAGAAAAATTTTCAGAGAGACTTAGCCAATTTGGGTTTAGTCTGCTCAGTCCTTTTTTTTTTCAAAAGTGCAAAGCACTTATTGGGCTCTGCTTGTTCAGCCCCTTCTTTTTTATGAAAAAGTGTTAAGCACTTGTTTGAAACTCTGGCGCTCACATGGGTATCATGTGAAGCCTTCAGTTATGGGCGGTGCCCAATCAGTGCTAAGCACTCAGTCATTTTGACTGAATATATAGTGCTAAACACTTTTTATATGGTGTCCACGTGGGGAGCACGTGCGGCGCTGGGTGCAGCCTAATCGGTGCAGCCTAATCAGTGCTAAGCACTCAGCCGTTTTGACTGCGTATGAAGTGCTAAGCACTTTACTCAGCGCTCACGTGTATTTCACGTGAGGCGCTGGCCTTCTGTTTTGGACGCCCACGTGTTTTCATGTGAGGCGTTGGGCGCTGCCCAATCAGTACTAAGCACCCAGCCGTTTTGGCTGCGTATGAAGTGCTAAGCACTTTACTCAGCGCTCACGTGTATTTCACGTGAGACGCTGGCCTTCTGTTTTTGGTGCCCACATGTTTTCACGTGAGGTGCTGAGCGCTGCCAAATCCGTGCTAAGTACTCAACTGTTTTGGCTGCGTATGAAGAGCTAAACACTTTACTCAGCGTTCACATGAGGCGTTGGCCTTCTGTTTTTGGCGTCCACATGTTTTTCATATGAGGCGCCGATTTCTTTTTGTTTTGGGAATCTGTTGAAGGCACCCATGTAGGAAGCACATGCAACGCTAACATTTTTTCCTTTTTAGAGATTGAATCTCAGTTAGTGGAATTTTGACCATTAACGGCACCAAGATCTTTGTTTTGAAGATCTGGCATTAGGTTTTCTTCAAGAACTAAGTTCTTATGTCTTTTTCTTTTATAAGAACTAAGTTTCTTTTAGGGTTAAACTCTATTTTCAGAAGAATTGCATTCCTATAGGATAGGCTCTTTTTCTTTTTCGTAGTTCTCTTCTGAATGTTTGATTCTCAAGAACAGGATCTTTCCGATGAGAATTAAATTCTCAACTTGTGGGAGACTTTTTTTATGAATCTCAGTTCCAGAGAAAGAACTAAGTTCTTGAGAAGGGTTAAACCCTTCGATATGATATGATAGATAAAGGAGATGTTTTGATCTCTGTGATTTCTTTACCCAGTGTTTGAGAGGATGAAGATCTTCTTCTCTATTGAGAATTAAATTCTCTGTTGTTTTTTAGAGCCTTCTGTATTTTTTTTTTGCAGAAACTTATGGGGGGTTTCTTCTATACGTTTGTGTTTTTTTGAGACTTGAAGTCTCGGATCTTTTATATAGTAGAAGCAAATTGTTAATTAGTTTTGAGAAAATCTCTCATTGAGAGATTCCAATTTGTTCAGGGGATTTTATCCACCGTTGGATTTTTGATCCAGTGTTTGTTTCATAGAATATATCTTCAAGATTAGGGAAATATTTTCCCATATACAGAATTTTATTCTGTTAAACGGTGATTTTTAATCACCATTGGAATTTTTAATCCGATGGCTCTTTGTTATACAGAGCACATCTTTTTTTGTTTAGAAAGATATAGGGAAATATTTTCCCATCTCATTGAATCTTTCATTCAACAATTTTGTTCACAGAAAATATCGTTCTCATTTAGAAAGATTAGGAGAATATTTTCCCTTAATAGAATTTTATTCTATTATTTGATGATTTATTATCACCACTGGATCTTTGATCCTTGATCCAACGGCTCTGTTTAACAGAGAGTATCCCAAATTTTAGGTAAATATCCACATGTAGAATTTAATTCTGCTTGATTTTACTTAGGCGCCAACGCTCACGTGTCATGCACGTAGGCACCATTTAAGAATTTAATTCCAGGCGCTCTTTGCTTTGCACATTGGCACCCACGTGAGCTTCACGTGAGGCACCACCATAAGATTTAATCCTAAGCGGTTGGCACTGGCGCCCTCGTAGGGAGCACGTGAGGCACTGCCTCATTATAATTTCACAGAGCTTAGCTCTTTTATTATGTTTAAATATTAGGGGAACAATTGCCCTCCAATGTTGTTCTCACGTGACTCACACGTGAGTGCAACGGTATCACTTTTACCACCGTTTGATCTTTTAGGGAGTTGAACCGTCCCTTCACATCTTATAAATAGAGCCTTTAGCCATTGAGATGACTGTCGTTTCATCATTTTTCTTAGGCTTCCTTCTTTCTTGAGAATTTAATTCTCAACTTAGAGTTTAGATCTCTGCCCACAGAACTCCTTCTGATCAGAGTTAAACTCTGCTAAAAAAATTTGGTAAGGATTGTGAACAGAGTTTAACTCTTAAAAGAACCTCTTTTTTGTTGTGGATTTTTAACCCATTAACAGAGCTCGGCTTTTTTCTTGAAATGGTCTCTCAGAGATCTTAAAAAACTTTCCCCCCTTTTTGAATAGACCGTGGGTCTTAAATCAATGGGCATTTCTGAGAATCGTTAGTTCTCTTCTTAGGATTTTACCTTATCATCGATTCTGATCTTCGAGAGTCTTGGGAATTTAATTCCATTATATTTCCCATCATGGGGATTTCTGGGATTTAATCTCTATTGAAGGAATTTAATTCTATTTTGTCTTATAGAGTTTTGTTCCGAGAAATTTTGGAACTTTTAGGAATCTTATTCCCCTTCCTATTCCATTTTAGGATTTTAATACCCTTTTTATAGATTTGAATCTGTTGCTGTCTTTTAATAGAACTCGCTTTTCGAGAACATTGGGAGTTTTTAACTCCACTGCTCAATAAGACTATTCATTTAATGAGAATCCTTTTGGATTCTCACAATGGACGCATGTCTCATCATTGATGAGCCATTACCTTAATTTTATGGGGCCCACTATTTTTTTCCTTTAGACTGTAGTGATTTTAATATGCTAATCACTAACTCTCCACTGGTTTTTTTCAGGTGTTATGGCTTCCGATTCCTTTTTTCCTTATGTTTATTCGGATAGCGGTTTTGCCGACGCGCCTACTGATCGTGAAGTCCTCGCTTTAATCCGGAACTACGATCCGGAGCAGAAATCTCTTCATCTATGGAGATCGTGGTATAGCTATATTATCCGAGGTCGGCGCAGCTTCAGTTATGCGGTGCCATCAGAACCGATCTCGTCAATTCATTATGCTAACTCTCCGCAAGTCGCATATGCTGTGGAAGAGGTCAATTGGACCGCGGAAGGTCGCCTCCAACATTTCATGGCGTCTATACCAGTCCAGCCGCTGATGGCCATAAATATATTGGGGCGTCGCATGTGTCAAGAAGAAACACGTTCTTGGGGTCAAGTTTACACAATAGGAGTGACCTCTCGACATCCGGCTGGTTACCTTCAATGGGTCCGTTATATTTTATCGGCCAAGAAGTCGCTATTGCTGAAAACCGGGTAATACCCAGTGGTCTACGCGTCTCTCTTTTATTACCAAACTCCTCATGTGTGGTGGGTTAAATCCTTCCTGAAGCAGTAGAATAACCTAATCCACACGTTTCTTTTGTCAGACCATGAGATATCGATTTCGCTGGAAGAGTTTGCGAAAATTTCCGGGTTACCCGTCAGAGAGGAGCATTATAAGGAGATACTTTCCCCTAACGAGTATGTCTTTGCCACCGAATCGGTAGTCATGGGCCTTACCCCGGAAAATGCTATCCGCCACAAGTTCCCGAGTTTGATCAAGGTGTTAAACATATATGAGAGCTTGTTTTTGGAGTCCGGGGGCATGGAGTTAGTTTTACGGACTTTGTTGCCCGTTTCCTTCGTCCGGAGGTTTTATCGAAGAAGGCTAGGATGCTCGCCAAGCTTAATGATCCGTTCGGGTTTGGCTTAGACAAATTGCCGACTGCAGATGCGGACTTAAAGCAGTTCTTTATTTCGGACACCCCTATCGTCACTTTTGTAGAAATTGCCGCTCCGGATATTGATGAGGAAACGATTTTTATAGGCTTCATTGGTTTTTGGCTGAGCTGGTTTGCACTCCCAATGCACTCTCGCTACATGAGACCGTCTGTTTTTTATCCAGCTCATCGCGTTGCGGCGGGGATGCGTCTGTGTCACGCCACGCTTCCCAGAGTACCGTAAGGAGACATGGCGGGTCACGCGATATATTTACTCAGAAGTAAACACACTAAGCGTAAATAAGCAATATAGTAAAGTACACAAGTAAGACATGAGATGTAAAAGAACAACAACTTTTATTTATTAAATATCCTTTATAATACAACTGGAAATGTAAATACAAGACTGAAAAGCAATGCTTAAACAATGGCATGTACTGATAGTAAAGTATATACAAGTGACCAGAGCTCTGGGTCTTCTGGGAACTGCTCCAAATCGTTTGTACTGGGCTCGATCTCCAGAGAATCAGATCTCCTGACAACATTCCAAAGAAAGAAGAGAAAAAGAATATCGTCAGCGAACAATCGCTCGGTAAGTCCCAAAGAGATGTAGAATGAGAATAGACAAATAAGAGATTATAACTGGTATAAAATTGATAGTTATGTTAACGCTGTTGTTTGTAACTTGGTACAGAATTATGCCAGTGTATACAAGAGGAGTCCAGCTTACCCCGTGGACTATGGTATACGGATCACAAGGCCCCGTCAAAACCCACGAGACAACGGCAACGGATGTTCAAGTTAGGTGTATTAAAGTGACCGTCTCGGGCCACTTTTAACACATTCCGTACCAGTCTATCCCTTAAAACCCCGTAATGTATTTTTTATTGATGTGTAATTTTTTTTTAATATATGTAAGACTTGCTAAAACCATGATATCGGTAGTTCATGTAAACGGAAACGGATAGTCATGTAAATAATGTATATCCATGGTTCGGTCAAATCAATTCATGTTGATATAAATTGTATTCCGGTATAAATGGATTCATGTTGCATTAAAGTTATACTTGAATTGTATTCAAAGATGAGTTGATTTCAGATTTGACTAAGACTCTGACTGAATCAGACACTTAAACAAAATTGAAGTACTGAATTAATTTTGGAGTTATCGGTAACTGCTGCACATGGACGACGGGATTTGTGACTTTTTCCAAGCCAATTACCGTATTGATAACCCCATTTTAGTTGTCTACCTTGAATAGGCAAGCACCCAAATCTCCGGCTCTCTGAGGCTTAAGAGAACCGGTCTCGCTTAAACCTATATTTACTAGGGTCCTTATTGTAATTTAATATAACTTGAGGGGGTTTTATGAAAAATAATTTTGATATAATTTCAAAATAGACCTCAAGTATTTATTTATCGTCTTTAGGGTTTTCATTGATGTAATTTTATAAGATATGATAATCTAGTGGTTATAAACCTAAATTGAATAGTATATGGTATTTTCATATAAATTGACTTGTATTGATTCTTGATGGTATTTTCATGGAACTTGTGATTCTTTTCTTTTGATTAGATAACATGGAATATATTATATATTTAAAATAGGTATTTTGATGATATTTATATATAATTTTTAGAAAATAAATTTATTTATTAAATAGAAAATCATATTATCCTTAAAAATTGTATTAAAAATTACATCGAGATCGTATACTCCGTGAGGAAATCAGCATCTTGCTCAACTAGTCCAGAGGACATGCGATAACCCCACTATCCTGATCGGATTCCCTAAAATAGGTTGTAGAGGCTTATTTGCAAGGAATTAATTAAAACAATTTAAAGAATACGGGTTTTGATAGTGTAAGGTATTTTAATGTAAAATTTGCATTTGTCCCAAAACTTATTGTTTCCAAACCATCATGCTATGTCATGATGAGTGTTGTGATGAGGTAGGTCATTACCTCGTGAATTATCTAAAGGTGATACAAAGGAACATGATAAAATATGTCGAATTTAAAGTTTGTGGTATTTAACCGTAAAAATGTGATAAAATTTGCATAACATGTTGTTTTGAGATGAAACTTGTTATAAAGTGTTTGTTTATGATTGCTAAACAATATATGAAGAAAATGGTAGGTTTGTTATTAAGAAAATTTGGGTTTTTAACAAATTAAAAATCGGAAGTCGGAATAACTCCGCTTCCGACGAGTTTTGAAAAGAAATCTTTTTGAGTGGTGAAAAAGAAGAAGAGAAAGGACTTACTGGATGCAAAGAAAGAGGAGAGATCTATGAACAAGTTGAGGGTTTCATGGAGTCATGGTGTCCCCGGATTCTTCCCGAAACGTCGCCGGAACTTGACCTTGGGCTAACCCTACTTGTACAACTTTTGGACTTGGAAAATTTAGAGAATTTTGATACTAGATTTCAGAATAGAGAAGGCTAGAGTGTAGGCTGGAAATTATAGGAAAAATTAGAGTTTAGGATATTGAAGAATGGAATTAAAATGCATTACATTTTGGATTAATGCCTCATTTTAATTCTCTGGAAATATGCAAGGAAATCAAACAGAAGAAGAGTAATGGAAGGAGGTCAAGGGGTGTTAGGGAAAAAGAATTAGAGCATTTGGAACGGGGGGACCGGCGGCGCCGGCCCAAACCCACATCTCTCCGGTCGTTGGTGGGGTGGGGGGCTATGGATTTTGGCCACGTGTCATGATCGCTACATATATTTCAGTACACATGTTTGATTTCTGAGACTTTTTTATTTTTACGTGTTTTGCACGTGTAAAATTTTGGGCTTCCAAAAAGTTTAAAAGAAAAATCAGCAAAAATATTATGTGGCTGAGGGGATTCGAACACAACGGCTATGTCACAGCAGTGCAAGGCTTTACTAATAAGCTATAAGTGTTTTCTTGCTATTCAAAAGCAAATAAAATACTTATAGCCTACACAGGATCGCAAACTCTCCCTTTGTGCATTAACTTTTAAAAAAAAATTCTGTACGTTAAAACGGAGTCGTTACATTCTACCCTCCTTACAAAAATTTCGTCCTCGAAATTTACAATTATTTAAGAACTAATTTACAAACAAGTGAGGGTATCTTGCACACATGTCGTCTTCTCTTTCCCATGCTGATTCTCCTGGCGAATCTTTTCTCCACATCACTCGAACTAAGTTTCCTTCCTTGTTCCGAAGTGTCTTCATCTTTCTGTTCAGGATTTTAACGGGTTGTTGCTCACAAGATAGGTCCGTCTGTACAGTGAATTTGGAGTGATCAAAAATATGACTGGGGTCACTCACATATCTTCTGAGTTGGGATATGTGGAACACATTGTGCACTCCTTCCAATGAGGGTGGAAGTGCTAAGCGATAAGCCACTTCTCCGACTCGTTCGAGTATGTTGAATAGTCCAATGAATCTTGGACTTAGCTTATCTCTTCTTCCAAAGCGAATCACTCCTTGGTTTGGAGAAATCTTTAGAAAGACATGATCTCCCGGTTGGAACACCAAGTGACGGCGCTTTGCATCAGCTCAGTGCTTAGGTCTTGGGCTATGCGCATTCTTTCCCTGATAGTGCGAACTACATCCACTATTGCTACTATCAGGTCCAAGGAGTTCTCTATCTCATATGTCATCCCAACTTAATGGTGATCAACATTTTCTTCCATAGAGCGCTGCAAATGGTGCCATTCCAATACTCGTTTGGTAGCTGTTGTTGTATGAAAACTCCACAAGATGTAGGTGATCTTCCCACGATCCTCCGAAGTCTAGCATACAAGATCTTAGCATATTTTCAAGGATCTGAATCGTTCGCTAAAACTGACCATCTGTTTGTGGATGATAAGTTGTGCTAAAGTTCAGAATTGTTCCCAAGCTAGCTTGCAGACTCTGCCAAAATTGCGATCGGAATCTGGTGTCACGATCGGAGACAATGCAAACCGGTACTCCATGTAATCTCACGATCTCCTGCATGAGTTCATGGGTATCAGAAATAATACACTATGAAGAGTTAAATCTTACGTAGATTCTTACCTCAATGTATTTCTTTGCTAGTATCTCGGTAGTTTGGCCAACTTGAAAGGGAATAAAATGAGCTGACTTTGTGAGTCGATCCACAATAACCCATACAGCATCGTTACCTTTCGTGCTGCGAAGAAGTACAGTCACGAAATCCATAGTAATGTGTTGCCACTTCCATTCTGGGATAGGTAACGGTTGAAGTAAACCAGCAGTTCTGTGATGTTCAGCTTTCACTTGCTGACACACCAAATATTTAGCGACGCTTCTGGCTACTTCACGCTTCATTCCATGCCACCAGTAATATTGGCGTAAATCTTTGTACATCTTTGTACTACCAGGGTGTACTGAGTATAGGGAGCTCTGGGCTTCTTTCATCAATTCTTCCCGAACAGGACCTTATGGTACACACAATCACTGAAGATCCCTCTTCATGGATGATGAAATCTGTTCTAAGTCCACTTTCTACTTGTTCTCTGATCTTTTGCAACTTGGTATCACTTGCTTGAGCCGCTTTGATTTGATTGACAATTGTAGACTGAACTTGTAAGTTCATCAAATTTGAAGCGTTACCTGGCATGATCACTTCTATCTCTATCTGATGTAAATCTTGCAATAGCTTTCACTGTGCGGTGAGATTCATTGATAGTGGTTGGCGACTAAGTGCATCAGGTACTACATTCACCTTCCCTGGATGATATTGTAGGTTGATGTCGAAGTCCGCCATAAGTTCTAACCATCTTCTCTGCCGCATATTCAACTCTTTCTGAGTAAACACATACTTCAGACTTTTGTGGTCTGTGTAGATATCTACCCGTTCTCCAAGAAGATAATGGCGCCAAATCTTGAGAGCAAAGATAATGGCTACCAACTCCAGATCATGCGTCGGATAGTTGCGCTCATGAACCTTCAGCTGTCTTGATGCATAAGCAACAATTTTACCGTGCTGGTGTACAACACATCCCAATCCCTTACCGGATGCATCGCAGTGTACCACGAAACCTCCAGATTGGTCCAGTATTATGAGAATAGGTGCTGATGTCAATTTTGAATCGAGTTCTACGAAAGTTGTTCACGTGCTTCTGACCACACGAATTCTTCATCTTTATGCGTGAGCTTGCTCGTGGGTGTTGCAATCTTCGAAAATCCTTCAATAAATCTTCGGTAGTATCCCACTAATTCCAAAAAACTTCGAATGTCCTTCACTGTCTTTGGTGTCGGCCATTCGCTTACTGCTACTAGTTTAGCCGGATCTACGGAGATTCCTTCACCTGAAACGCTATGTCCGTGAAATCCGACTTGTTCTAGCCAAAACTCGCACTTGTTGTACTTGGCATAGAGTTAATGTTGTCGCAAAGTCTCCAGGACAATTCATAAATGCTCGGTATGCTCTTTCCAACTCTTTGAATACACCAGGATGTCGTTGATGAATATGATAACGAACCTGTATGGGTACTCTCGAAAAACTTGATTCATTATGTTTATGAATATGGCTGGTGCATTGGTCACTCCAAATGGCATCACGAGAAACTCATAATATCCATAGCGAGTCCTGAATGCCGTCTTCGGAATATCAGACCCTTTGACCTTCACCTGATGATAACCCGAACGAAAATCTAACTTTGTGTAACAATCCTAAACTTTCTGTACGTATTTTTTCAAAATACAAAAAAGAGTACCTAAACCTGAGCATGAGTTATAAGTTTATTTTGCTTTTGAACATCAAGAAGGAGCTTGTAGCTCATTGGTAAGACCTTGCACTGCTGAGACATAGCAACCGAGTTCAAATCCCATCAGCCACACATTCTTTTTATTTAATTTTCCTTTAATCTTTTTAGAAGCCCAAGAGTCTACACGTGCACTACACGTAGAATGTTAAGTTATAGAATATTTAAACATGTGCACGAGGGTAAACCATGCGTCAGGGACACGTGGCCAAAGAACCAAGCCCATCCGCCGGTATTGGGCCGACGAAACGCTCAAAAAAATCGGCATCGCCGGGCTTGACATTCGGGAATGATCTCATCTTCTCACCCCTGCAACCTTTGGCCTACCCCCACTCCCTCTACACTGTTTATTTTCTCTGCACATTTCCAGAGAACATTAAAAAAATCTTTAAATCCATTTTTAATACAAATTTAATTCACCCATTCAATACACTAAATCCTAATTTTTCCTATAAATACCACACCTCATTTCACACATCCTCACCAGATTCCATTATCAAAACTCTACCAAATTCCCAAGTCTTTTAGTGTACAAGTGGAGTTAGCGAAGGGCAAAGCTCCGACAAAATTCCGAGGAGATTCCGGCGACAAAACGACGTCCCGAAGCCTTCTTTAGCTCCTCCTCTCCCTTCTCTTATTCCAAAGCCAGTAAGTCCCTTCTTTCCCCCTCTTCCTCTCTCTTCTTCTATTCTAAAAATCTTAAACACTAAAATCCGACGGAAGCGGGGTTAATCCAACTTCTGATTCAGTTTTTCTTTAAAAAACTTATTTTTCTTAAACAAGAAAATACCAAACTTTCATATCATATTCAATAAACATTAACAAACATATTAAACAAGTTTCACATCAAAAGAATTTATATTGCAATTTCTATCGCAGTTTTACAATAAAATACCACATACTTTAGTTTCAGACATAAACAACATATTACCTTTAGGTAGTTCACGAGGTAATGACCTACCTCATCACAATACATATCTCTAACATAGCACGATGGAAATTTGGGAACATGGTTTTGAATAATACGATATTTCAAATAAATTCCTTCAACTTATAAAACCATCTCTATGAAAAGATATATTAAACATTTCCATACAATTGCACCTCTACAACCCACTTTTGGGGACCCCGTTCAGGATGGTGCGGATTATCGCACATCCTCAGGTCTAGTAGAGCGAGATGCAGACCTCCGCAAAGAGAATTCGGTCTCGATGGAATTTTTATACATTTTTTCTTTAGAAAATGAGATTTCTACAAGAAAATAAGTAAATTATTTTCATTAAATATATATATATATATATATATATATATATATATTATCAAAATACCTATTTTAATTTTATAAATATTCCAAGTTTTCTAAATCAAAGGAATCACTATTACATGAAAATACCATCCAAATACAACACAATTCCAATATTTCAATAAAATACCATATATTATGAAGTTAGGTTTTACTCACTAGAAATTTCACTTTTATAAAATACACAACTATGAAAACCCTAAAGATGATAATTATATGGTTGAGGTGTATTTTGAAAATTATATCAAACTATTTTTACATAAAACCCCCTCAAGTTATACTAAATTACAATAAGGATCCTAGTAAACATAGGTTTAAGCGGGACCAGTCTCTTGAGCCTCAGAAAGCTGGAGATATGGGTGCTTGACTATTTAAGGTAGACAATCTAACAAACGGTGTTATCAACACGGTAATTGTCTTGGAAAAAGACACAAATTCTGCCGTTCATGTGCAGCAGGTACCGATAATTTCAAAACTAATTCAGGATTTCAAGTTCTTTTCAAAAGTGTCTGACTCAGGCTGAGTCTCAATCTAATCAATCTGACTTGAATGTGATTCAATTATAAACTACAATTCAACATGAATCCGTCTATTCAATCTATATCAATTTATATTGACTGAACCGAACCGTGGATATTCTCCATCTACATGTACATCCATTATATCTGTTCCATTACTGATATCATGGTTCCGACAAGTCATCCATATACAATTTACAATACAATACAATACAATACAAACAATACAATCAAGACATCGCGGGATTTATAAAAGGTAGATTGGTACGGAAGGTGTTAAAAGTGGCACGAGACTGTAACCATAATACACCTAACCTGAATATCCATTGCCGTTGTACCGTGCCTGAACGGTTCCTTGTGCTCCGTATATCTTAGTCTCCGAAATAGTGGGACTCCTCTCGTATACACAGGTATTTTCTGTACCAAGCTACAAATAACAGCGTAACAATATAATACAACTTTAAAAGTTACATTCTCCTTCTGTCTATTCTGTCTATACCTATTCTTTGGGACTTACCGAGCGATTGTTCGCTGACGACATTCCTTTCTTCGTTCTTTGGAATGTTGTCAGGTGGATCGGACCTTCTGGAGACAGAGCCCAGCAGCGAGGACTTAGATCAGATAGCCTTCGACCCAGAGCTCTAGATTACCTGTACATATTTTCATTTCTGTTATGCCCTTGTTTAGGCATTACTTTCATTTCATGTATTTACATTTCAGCTGTATTATAAAAGGAATGTTTAATAAATAAAATTGTTGTTCATTTACATATTATCTCTTGTGTATTTTACCTTATATTCTTAGAAACGCTTAGCGTGTTTACTTCTGAGTAAATGTATCACATGACCCGTTGCGTCCTCTGCCCGTACACTGGGAAGAGGGGTGTGACACTTTGAGAAAACGCAAGACCCACTTAGCTGATCGAACAGATCGTCGATTCATGGTAATGGATATTTGTTCTTTATCGTGACTTCGTTCAAAACTCTATAATCAATACACATTCTGTATGAACCTTCCTTCTTCTTCACAAGGAAAACTGGAGATCTCCAACTTGAAGTACTGGGACGAATCCATCCTTTCTGCAGAAGTTCGCCCAGCTGAATGCGGACCTCCTTCAAACCTTCAGGGCTTAACCGATACGGTGCTTTGATCACCGGTTGTGCACCAGGTACTAAATCAATTCCGAATTCAAGAGCTCGATCGGGAGGCAAACCTGATATGTCTTCAAGAAATACATCGTCGAACTCTCGAACTACCTCTGGCTTGTCTTCTCCTGCCTGTAGAGTTGCAATCACTGCCTTCTTCGATTTTGCTTTGTAGGTGCTAGGTTCCAGGGTACTGTCTCCACTTTTGAAATAAAAGACCGGATGCTCTGAAATCTCGAACACTACCCTCCTTTGACGACAGTCGATGGTAGCATAGAATGTTCCTAGCCAATCCATACCCAAAAATACATCGAACTTCGGTATGTCCAGCACCTTAAAGTCAGCATAGAATTCTCTGCTGCAGACGACCACTGGATACAGGTCGTATCCTATTGTTGCCTTTAGAATGTCGTTTCCTGAACTGACATTCCAGCTGGATACGAACGGTTTGACTGGAATCGCATGATTTCGGACGAACCGTTGAGACATAAAGCAATAAGATGCTCCAGTATCAAAGAGTGCTAGGGCAGGAAGTGAGGCTACTAAGATCGTACCTAAGTTACATGGGATGTGTTTTAGGTTTAGGAAAAGATATATGGATGTAAACAAGTATTGAATAGATTTGAAAGATAGGAAGTTACCAGTGATGACTTGGCCAGTGGCTTCAGCTTCTTCCACAGTCATTGTGAAAGCCTGTCGCCTAGGTACATTCCTCCTTGTTGGAGGAGCATTCCTTTGTCCCTGAGGTAACTTCCTTTGCGCTTGATGGAACCGACGAGAAGGTGCGGTAGGTCCACGAGGAGGTGGAGCTGTGAGAGTAAGACGTGGTGCAGGTGCCTGAATAGCTGGCCGCTGCGGATAGGTGATTGCTGGTCTGGATGCCTGATACTGATTGAGTCTTTGAGGACAAGACCCAATATCATGTGCGGATGAGCCACAGACTAAACAGAGACGATTAGCATGCCTACAATCCTTCACCAGGTGTCCATTTATTTTGCAATAAAAGCAGAAATCTGGACTGGGCCGGTTGAAAGGTACTCCCAGTCTCCGGGATACAAAAGGTGGCATAGAAAAGGCTCCTCCTGCCATCTGAGTGGCAGGGTGCTTCACACCGGCAGAGTGAGGTATGCTCTTCTTCTTCACTACTGCATCATATCGACGAGCAGCTTTCAGAGCTAGGTCATGGGTTGGGAAATCCCCTGTAGCTAGAGCAGCTTGGATTTCCTGGTCCAACCCCTGCTGAAATTGTCTGGCCCTGATCTCAGCAGTCGGAATAAGGTATGCCGCAAACCTGTTACGGTCTTATGTTAGCTGTGTAGTATGTGATATTAGATAATCGAATATTAAGACATATCTTACCTGCTCAACATGGTGAACTCGGTATCATGCTCATCCACTGATTTGTTCCACATAAAGCCTTGTTGTAAGTGAATGAATTGCTGCTCCATGTCGAATCGGGCAGTCTCTGGAAAATACTTCGCGTCGAACATGTCGCGAAATTTCTTCCATTCGATCGGCTTGGCAAGACGGCTTTCTTCCGCCTTCCACCATACTTGGGCGTTATCCGTGAGTTGCAGCTTCACAACCCTTACCCAAGCAATGTCTGGCACTTTTGCTACTGCTAGATCGTCTTCGATCGACTGAGCCCATTCTTCAGCTTCCAAGGGGCACTCTTTCCCAGAAAATTGTTTCGGATGAAGTGCCCGGAATTGCTTTACTCCAGGTGCTTCTGCTTCTGGACGGTTCGTTAGTATGGCAGTCTGCTGCTGCTGTCCTTCCAGGAGGCTCTTAATTGCCTCGAGCAGTACCGTCTGCTCGTTGATCGGAGTTACAACAGTAGGCGTAAGTGGAAGAGGTGGTGGTGTGTTGTTGACGTTTGTACTCGTGTTGTTGGGAGAATCCATAACCTTGAAAAAAAAATAGGGTTAGGACAGATTCAAAGATTATGAAATATAAAGAATGTTTAGTTACTGAGTCTTGTAATTCTTGTGTTATATTGCTTATGTTTCCATGCAGAACTGACCTGCAGTAGGATTCCATGCAGCACTGACCTGCATGGGCCGCCAACAAACCTGTCACGCCCCGCTTACCAAACTACGGTAAGGAGACGTGACTGGCCACGCGGCGTATTTACTCATAAGTAAACACGCTAAACGTAAATAAGCAATATAGTAAAGTACACAAGTAAGACATGAGATGTAAAAGAACAACAACTTTTATTTATTAAACATCATTTACAATACAACTGGAAATGTAAATACAAGACTAAAAAGCAATACCTAAACAATGGCATATACTGAAAGTAAAGTATATACAAGTGACTAGACCTCTGAGTCTTTTGAGAACTGCTCCAAATCGTCTGTGCTGGGCTCGATCTTCAGAGAATCAGATCCCCCTGACAACATTCCAAAGAAAGAAGAGAAAAAGAATGTCGTCAGCGAACAATCGCTCGGTAAGTTCCAAAGATATGTAGAATGAGAATAGACAGGTAAGAGCTTATAACTGGTATAAAGTTGATAGTTATGTTAACACAGTTGTTTGTAGCTTGGTACAGAATTATGCCAGTGTATACGAGAGGAGTCCAGCTTACCCCGTGGACTATGGTATACGGATCACAAGGCCCCGTCAAAACCCATAGGACAACGGCAACGGATGTTCAGGTTGGGTATATTAAAGTGACCATCTCGTGCCACTTTTAACACATTCCGTACCAGTCTACCCCTTTAAAATCCTGTAATGTATTTTGTATTGATGTGTATTGTTTTGTTTAATAGATATAAGACTTGTCGAAACCATGATATCAGTAGTTCATGTAAACAGAAACGGATAGTCATGTAAACAATGTATATCCATGGTTCGGTCAAATCAATTCATGTTGATATAGACTGTATTCTGGTATAAATGGATTAATGTTGAATTGAAGGTATACTTGAATTGTATTCAAGGATGAGTTGATTTCAGATTCGACTGAGACTCTGACTGAGTCAGACACTTAAACAGAATTGAAGTCCTGAATTAGTTTTGGAGTTATCGGCAACTGCTGCACATGGACGGCAGGATTTGTGACTTTTTCCAAACCAATTACCGTATTGATAACCATGTTTTAGTTGTCTACCTTAAATAGGCAAGCACCCAAATTCTCTGGCTCCTGAGGCTCAAGAGAACTGGTTCTGCTTAAACCTATATTTACTAGGGTCCTTATTGTAATTTAATATAACTTGAGGAGGTTTTATGAAAAATAATTTTGATATAATTTCAAAATAGATCTCAAGTATTTATTTATCGTATTTAGGGTTTTCATTGATATAATTTTATAAGATATGAGATTCTAGTGGTTATAAACCTAAATTGAATAGTATATGGTATTTTCATGTAAATTGACTTGTATTGATTCTTGATGGTATTTTCATGAAACTTGTGATTCTTTTTTTTATTAGAAAACATGGAATATATTATATATTTAAAATAGGTATTTTGATAATATTTATATATAATTATTATAAAATAAATTTATTTATTAAATAGAAAATCACATTAAAATTGTATTAAAAATTTCTTCGAGATCGTATGCTCCGTGAGGAGGTCCGCATCTCGCTCTACTAGTCCTGAGGATGTGCGATAACCCGTACTATCCCGATCGGGTTTCCCAAAATAGGTTGTAGAGGTTTATTTGCAAGGAATTTGTCACGCCTCGCTTCCCAGTGTACGGCGAAGGGGACGCGACGAGATCCGCTACGTATATACTCAGAAGTACATATGATAAGCGTATCTAAGCAATATAAAATAAATACACAAGAAATAAGAATAAAAAGAACAAAAACTTTTATTTATTAACGTTCTTTATACAATACATGAAAGGAAATACAACTGAAATGATAAGATGCCTAAACAGTGGCATAACAGGAAATGAAAAGTACAGAAAGGAAAAGTGTACACTACAGTGCTGGGTCTTCAGTAAACTGCTCCAAGTCTTCTTGCGATGGCTCAAGCTCTGCCGGGTCCAAATCACCTGACGAAATTCAAAGAAGAGAGAAACAGAATGTCGTCAGCGAACAGGTCGCTCGGTAAGTCCCAAAGGTAAGAGGGAAGTAGAAAAAGACAGAATAAGAAGATACATTTTAAAGTGTAAACTATTGTTGTAATGTTATGTCAACGCTGTTGTTTGTAGCTTGGTACAGAAGGATGCTAGTGTATACGAGGGGAGTCTCTATATGCCAGAGACTAAAGGCACGTATAGTACAAGGTACCGTTTATGCCACGGTACAACAGCAACTGGATTCATGTTAGGTGTGTTAATTCTGACCACCTCGTGCCACCTTTAACACCTTCCGTACCAATCTACCCCTTAAACCCCGTGATGTCTTGTTTGTATTGTTATCTTGTAAATTGTGTTGGTTGTAAGATTGATTGATTGACTGACCGAAACCATGATATCAGGAAACGGTTATAACCGTAGAGTCATGTAAATGGAATACTGAGAATCATGTAAAAGGAATATATATCCATGGTTCAATTCAGTCAAGTTGTGTAAATTGATAATTGTATTCATGGATTCATGTGTTCATATTGACTTAGAATCTTATAAATTATAGATTGACTTGAATCATATTCAAGTTAGATTAATCAGACTCAAACCCGAGTCAGACAATCAGAAATGTGAATCGAAGTCTTATAATTGCTAAGGTCCTTAGAGTAATTTATAAACTTGAGGGGGTTTATGTAAAAATACTTTATATACTTTTCAAAATACACCTCAAGTATTTATTGTTCGTCTTTAGAGTTGTAATGAGGGTGGATTTTATGTTGTGATATTTCTAGTGAAAATATCCTAGTTTTATAAATAAGGGTATTTATCTGTAATATTGATTTATTACAAGTTCATGGTATTTTAGTGTAAACTTTATTGTAATTTTTAGAAAAAAGGTGGAAAATTTATATTATAATAAAATAGATATTTAAATGATAAATATACATATGTTTATACAAAATATAATTTTAATAAATATTTTATATTCCAAAAATCTCATTTTCTTAAGATGTCTTATTTTAAACCTTTCGAAACCGAATGCTCCTTGCGGAGGTCTGAATCTCGCACTACTAGCCCGGGGGTGCACGATAAACCGCACGATCCCGAACGGGTTCCCCAAAGAAGGGTTGTAGCGGCGCTTTGCAAAGATTGTAAAATACTAATCCTCTAGAAAACGGTTTTATAAACTAGAAGGTATTTATTTGCAAAGTGTAATTTTCCGTATTTTAGATTCTAGGGTTTCCTAAGCCAACTAGCCTATTTCTAAATGATCTAAACGACAAGTCGTTAGAAACCTCAAATCGCCTCTTCACCGCTAATTGCGGCCAGGTAAGTGCCAGGTAAGTGGGAGGCTCTCCACTACAAGTAGTGGCCCTAATTAAGTAACCACTTGTCTTAAACACACTTGCCTAGACACCACAAAGTCAGGTTTAGATAAACGATCGATGTCCACAACTTATCGTATTTTTCCTATTAAAGATATTGTTTAAACAATTGTATCAAACCTAAACTTTTATAAAAGATTTTATTAAGGAAATGGTATTTTAATGTAAAATCTTATTTTATCGTATTAAGAGTTTTCAAGATAGCGTATTATGGTTGCATATGTGTGTGTGAAGAGGTAGGTCATTACCTCGTGATCTATTTTAAGGTATAGCAATGTTAAAGGGTTAAATGTGAAATTGAAACATGATGGTATTAAGGTGAAAAAATACGGTAAATTGAAAAGGTTATCATTTCATGTGTGAAAACTTATTCAAATTGATTTTTACAAGTTTAATAATCATGATAAAGATGTTTAGACATGATTGAATTGATTAGAAGTGAAAAAAAATAACCATTATGGTATTAAGGTGAAAAAGAATACGATATTGCAAAAGCTATCATTTCATGTGAGAAATTTTGTCCAAATTAGTTGTTATGTGATTAATAGTCAACATGAATAAGTTTAAGCATTATGGAATTGGTGATAAGTGAGATTTTATTGAAAACCGAATCAGAAATCGGTTTGTTCCGATTTCCGTCGGGTTTCCTAATTTTATATTTTTGAGAATTAGAAAGGGAGATAGAATGGGAATTATGGGTTTTGATTTATACTAAACAGTATAGGGGAACTAGGTGAGTTGCCGAGGCATTGCTTCGTCGCCGGTTATTTCAAAAAACGTCGCCGGAATTCCGTCAGCGCTTCGCCGTGAACTTGATTTCAAAGTACACCCTTCTTGTAACAATTTTGAGAGAGTAAACCTAGTGTTTTGGGATGAGAGGGTAGAGGGTAGGGGGTGTATTTATAGGGTAGGGTAGGGTAGGTGAAAGGTTTTTATTTTAAAAAATTGTAAAAATTAAATAAAAACATTAAAATTTATAGTAAATAGGGTGTATTTAAGATTCGGGAACCGATCCAAGCATTTAGAGTATACAGGGAAGTTGAGAAGACAAAAAGCCACAACTTTCGTTTTGGGGACTCGGCCGTCCGGCCGACTCGGCCGATCCCGGGCGAGTCCGGTGGTCTATGGGTGGGGGGTCTTCAGACGTAGCTCCTGGTATTTTTACTTTTTAGGGTTCGGTTCAACTTTTGGGAGTTATGGCCTGTGGACTGTTGGGCTTCCAATAGTTTTAAAAGAAAAATAATCTAAAAATAATGTGGGGCATGGGATTTGAACTCTGGTGGCTTGGTTCAGCAGTGCAAGGTATTACCAATGAGCCACAAGCTCCTTCTTGTAATTATTGTGGGAAAATAAATACTTAAAGTGATAACAGCAACATTAAATACTCCAATTATACTTCAAATTTAAATCAAATTTATATATACAAAAATTGGAGTTGTTACAATCTACCCTCCTGACAAAAATTTCATTCTCGAAATTTACAACTTTTATTTGAGGACTAGTTTACAAAGAGGTGATGATATCTTGTACGCATTTCATCTTCCCTTTCCCACGTGGATTCTCCTGGAGTGTCTTTCCTCCACATTACCCGAACCAAGTTAACTTCCTTGTTCCGAAGTGTCTTCACTTTTTTGTCTAGGATCTCCATAGGCTGTTGCTCACAAGACAAATCGGGCTGTATAGTGAGCTCGGAATGATCAAGTACATGGCTGGGTTCACTCACATACTTTCTGAGTTGGGATATGTGGAACATGTTATGCACTCCTTCCAATGAGGGTGGAAGCGCTAAGCGGTATGCCACTTCACCGACTCGTTCGAGTATGTCGAACGGTCCAATATATCTCGGACTCAATTTACCCCGTCTTCCAAATCGGATCACTCCGCGTTCGGAGATATCTTCAGGAATACATGGTCTCCTAGCTGGAACTCCAAGTGTCGTCTCTTTGCATCTGCCCAGTGTTTCTGTCGATCTTGGGCTATGCGCATTCTTTCCCTGATAGTACGAACCACATCAACGGTTGCTACTATCATCTCTGATCCAAGAAGTTCCCTATCTCCGATATCGTCCCAACTTAATGGTGATCGACACTTCCTTCCATACAATGCTGCAAAAGGTGCCATTCCTATGCTTGCTTGATAGCTGTTATTGTACGCGAACTCCACAAGATGCAGGTGATCTTCCCACGATCCTTTGAAGTCTAGCATACACGCTCTGAGCATATCCTCCAAGATCTGAATAGTTCGTTCCGACTGACCATCTGTTTGTGGATGATAAGCCGTGCTGAAGTTCAGACTTGTTCCCAAGCTAGCTTGCAGACTCTGCCAAAATTGCGATCGGAACCTGGTGTCACGATTGGAGACAATGCAGACCGGTACTCCATGAAGTCTCATAATTTCTTATATGAGTTCATGGGTATCAGAGATAATACATTATGAAGTGTTTAAATCTTAATTAGATTATTACCTCCATGTACTTCTTTGCTAGTGTCTCAGTTAATTGGCCAACCCGAAATGGGATGAAGTGAGCCGACTTTGTGAGTCGATCCACGATGACCCATATAGCATCGTTACCCTTTGTGCTACGAGGAAGAGCAGTCACAAAGTCCATCGTGATGTGCTGCCACTTCCATTCTGGGATTGGTAATGGTTGAAGTAGTCCAGCTGTCCTGTGATGTTCAGCCTTTACTTGCTGACACACCAAATATTTTGCGACGCTTCTGGCTACTTCACGCTTCATTCCATGCCACCAATAATTCTGACGTAGATCTTTGTACATTTTGGTACCTCCAGGATGTACTGAGTAGGGAGAGCTGTGAGCTTCTTTCATTAACTCTTTCCGAACAGGACCTTTTGGTACACACAATCTGCTGCCGGATCTCAAAGATCCGTCTTCATGGATAATGAAGTCTGTTCTGAGTCCATTCTCCACTTGTTCTCTGATCCTTTGCAACTTAGCATCACTTGCTTGAGCTGCTTTGATCTGATTGACAATGGTTGATTGAACTTGTAGATTCATCAAATTTGAAGCATTACCTGGCATGACTACTTCAATCTCCATCTGATGCAAGTCTTGCTGAAGCTTCCACTGAGCGGTGAGATTCATTGATAAGGGTTGGCGACTAAGAGCATCAGGTACTACGTTCACCTTCCCTGGGTGATATTGCAAGTTGATGTCAAAGTCCGCCATGAGTTCTAACCATCTTTTCTGCCGCATATTCAACTCCTTCTGAGTAAACACGTACTTCAGACTTTTATGATCTGTATAGATGTTCACTCGTTCACCAAGTATGTAGTGGCGCCAAATCTTGAGAGCAAAGATGACGGATGCCAACTCCAGATCATACGTCGGATAATTGCGCTCATGAATCTTCAGTTGTCTTGAAGCATAAGCCACAACCTTACCGTGCTGATGTAGAACACATCCTAATCCCTTACTGGATGCATCACAATGCACTTCGAATCCTCCAGATTGATCCGGTATTACGAGAATAGGTGCAGATGTCAATCTTGACTTGAGTTCTACGAAAGCTTGTTCGCATGCTTCTGACCACACAAATTCTTCATCTTTTCGTGTGAGCTTGGTCAGGAGTGTTGCTATCTTTGAGAATCCTTCAATGAACCTTCTGTAATATCCAGCTAAACCCAAAAAACTCCGAATGTCTTTCACTGACTTTGGTGTAGGCCATTCGCTAACTGCTGAAACTTTGGCTGGATCCACAGAAATTCCTTCTCCTGATACGATATGTCCAAGAAAACCAACTTGATTTAGCCAAAACTCGCACTTGCTGTATTTGGCATAAAGCTTATGTTGACGAAGAGTTTCCAGGACAATTCGTAGATACTCTGCATGCTCTTTCCGATGCTTAGAATACACCAGGATGTCGTCGATGAAGATGACAACAAACCTGTCTAAATACTCCCGGAAAACTTGGTTCATTAGGTTCATGAATATTGCTGGTGCATTGATCACTCCAAATGGCATCACTAGAAATTCGTAATGTCCATAGCGAGTTCTGAAAGCTGTTTTGTGAATATCAGCTTCCTTGACCTTCACTTGATGATAACCTGAACGAAGATCCAATTTAGATAAAACACAAGATCCACTTAGCTGATCGAATAAATCATCGATGCGCGGGAGTGGATACTTGTTCTTTATAGTGACTTCATTCAAGGCCCTATAATCGATGCACATTCTGTATGAACCTTCCTTCTTCTTCACCAGTAGTACAGGTGCTCCCCAACTTGAAGTGCTGGGACGAATCCATCCTTTCGCCGATAATTCATCCAACTGTGTTCGGACTTCCTTCAATCCTTCCGGACTTAGTCTATAAGGTGCTTTGATCACCGGTTGTGCTCCTGGTACTAAATCAATACTGAATTCAAGAGCTCGATCGGGAGGCAAACCTGATATATCGTCAGGAAATACATCGTCGAACTCTCGAACTATCTCTGGTCTTAATTCTTCTTCCGCTTGAGCTGCTGCAACTACTGCTTCCCTTGGCTTCGCTTTGTAGGTACCTGGCTCCAGGGTACGATCTCCGCTCTTGAAATAGAAGACCGGATGGTGTGGAATCTCGAATACTACCTTCCTTTGATGACAGTCGATGGTAGCATAAAAGGTTCCAAGCCAATCCATTCCTAGAACCACATCGAAGTTCGGTATGTCCAGTACTTTGAAGTCAATATAAAACTCTCGACTGCAAACGACGACTGGACACAGGCTGTATCCCATAGTTGCCTTTAGAACGCCATTTCCGGAACTGACATTCCAGCTGGATACAAGCGGTGAGACTGGAATCGCATGGGTTTGGACAAACCGTTGCGACATAAAGCAGTGGGATGCTCCAGTATCAAACAGTGCAAGTGCAGGTAGTGAAGCTACTAGGATTGTACCTAAGGTATATGGGATATGTTTTAGGTATAGGGAAAGTGTGTATATAACCAGGACTAAAAGATAAGTTTGAGAAGGAAAGTTTACTAGTAATGACTTGGCCAGTGGCCTCAGCTTCTTCCACAGACATCGTGAAGGCCTGGCGCTTGGGTATATTCCTTCTGGTCTGAGGAGCATTCCTTGAAACATTCCTTTGAGCTTGATGGAACTGACGAGGAGGTGGTGCAGCTTGTGGTCCTCTGGGTGGTGCAGGCAGTGCAAGTCTTGGAGCAGGGGCTTGGATGGCTGGACGCTGTGGATAATTGTTTGCTGTCCTGGGTGCAGCAACTGGGTTTTGTTTATGAGGACAAGCCCCAATACCATGAGCAGCTAAGCCGCAGATCAAGCAAAGGTTGTTCGCACGCCGGCAATCTCTCGCCAGATGCCCATTTCTCTTGCAGTAGTTACAAAAGGCTGGGCTGGGTCTGCTGATTGGTGCTCCAGGACGTCTTGGCACAAAAGGTGGTCTGGACGAGGCTCCACCTGTCATCTGGTTGGCAGGGCGCTTGACTCCTGCAGACTGAGGTCTGCCCCTTGCTTTTATCACTGCCTCATAACTGCAGGCAGCTTCCAGAGTATCCTCATGAGTCAAAAATTTTCCTGTGGCTAGAGCAGCCTGAATTTCCGTGTCCAGTCCTTGTTCAAAGCGACAGACTCTGATCTCGTCCGTCGGTATCAAATGTGCCGTGAATCTGTTCAAGGATAATGTTAGCAGTGTGGTATGTGATATTTAAAACTGAACTATTGCGACATATCTTACCGGCTTAACATGATGAATTCAACGTCGTATTCATCTACCGATTTGTCCCACATCGATCCTTGCTGTAGATAAATGGACTGCTGTTCCATGGCAAACCTGGCAGTCACAGGGAAGTATTTCGCGTCGAACTTCTCGCGAAACGTTTTCTATTCAATAGGCTGTGCAAGACGGCTTTCTTCCGCCTTCCACCAGTTGTGAGCGTTGTCCGTGAGCTGTAGTTTCGCTACACGGATCCAAGCGATGTCCGGCACTTGAGCTGGGGCCAGATCATCCTCGATACTTTGAGCCCATTCCTCAGCTTCCAGTGGGCTCTCCTTTTCTGAGAACTACTTTGGATGTAAAACTCTGAATTGCTTTACCCCCGGAGCGTCAGTCTCGGGACGGTTCAAGAGTTGTTGCTGTCCCTCGAGAAGGCTGCGGATTGCCTCAAGTAGCACTGTTTGCTCGGTAGGTGGCGCAGGAACAGCTGGTGTGAGAGGTAGTGCTGGAGGTGTGTTGTTGACGTTGGTGCTGGTGTTGTTTAGGGAATTCATAACCCTGAATAAAAATTTGGGTTAGGACAGATTCAAGTACATGAAATGATAAGATTCAAGGAATAGAAATTTGTAAGATTCAAGAGACATGAATTGTAAAGAATGTTTTAGTTGTTGGTTCTTGTGCTATATTGCTTAGGTTATTCACGCAGACCAGAACTGCATGATAGGGATTCATATAGCTCTGACCTGCATGGGCCACCAACAAAACCTGTCACGCCCCGCTTCCCAGTGTACGGCGAAGGGGACGCGACGAGGTCTGCTACGTATATACTCAGAAGTACATACGCTAAGCGTATCTAAGCAATATAAAATAAATACACAAGAAATAAGAATAAAAAGAACAACAACTTTTATTTATTAACATTCTTTGTACAATACATGAAAGGAAATACAACTGAAATAATAAGATGCCTAAACAGTGGCATAACAGGAAATGAAAAGTACAGAAAGGAAAAGTGTACAATGAAACTACAATGCAGGGTCTTCAGTAAACTGCTCCTAGTTTTCTTGCGATGGCTCAACCTCTGCCGGGTCCAAATCACCTGACGACATTCAAAGAAGAGAGAAACAAAATGTCGTCAGCAAACAGGTCACTCGGTAAGTCCCAAAGGTAAGAGGGAAGTAGAAAAAGACAGAATAAGAAGATACATTTTAAAGTGTAAACTATTATTGTAATGTTATGTCAATGCTGTTGTTTGTAGCTTGGTACAGAAGGATGCCAGTGTATACGAGGGGAGTCTCTATATGCCAGAGACTAAGGGCACGTATAGTACAAGGTACCGTTTATGCCACGGTACAACAGCAACTGGATTCATGTTAGGTGTGTTAAGTCTGACCACCTCGTGCCACCTTTAACACCTTCCGTACCAATCTACTCCTTAAACCCTGCGATATCTTATTTGTATTGTTATCTTGTAAATTGTTTTGGTTGTAAGATTGATTGACTGACTGACCGAAACCATGATATCAGGAAACGGTTATAACCGTAGAGTCATGTAAATGGAATACTGAGAATCATGTAAAAGGAATATATATCCACGGTTCAATTTAGTCAAGTTGTGTAAATTGATGATTGTATTCATGGATTCATGTGTTCATATTGACTTAGAATCTTGTAAATTATAGATTGACTTGAATGATATTCAAGTTAGATTAATCAGACTTAAACCCGAGTCAGACAATCAGAAATGTGAATCGAAGTCTTATAATTGCTAGGGTCCTTAGGGTAATTTATAAACTTGAGGGGGTTTTATGTAAAAATACTTTATATACTTTTCAAAATACACCTCAAGTATTTATTGTTCGTCTTTAGAGTTGTAATGAGGGTGGATTTTATGTTGTGACATTTCTAGTGAAAATATCCTAGTTTTATAAATAAGGGTATTTATCTGTAATATTGATTTATTACAAGTTCATGGTATTTTAGTGTAAACTTTATTCTTGTGATTTTTAGAAAAAAGATGGAAAATTTATATTATAATAAAATAGATATTTAAATGATAAATATACATATGTTTATACAAAATATAATTTTAATAAATATTTTATATTCCAAAAATCTCATTTTTTTAATATGTCGTATTTTAAACCTTTCGAGACTGAATGCTCCTTGTGGAGGTCTGAATCTCGCACTACTAGCCCGGGGGTGCGCGATAAACTGCACTATCCCGAACGGGTTCTCCAAAGAAGGGTTGTAGCGGCGCTTTGCAAAAATTGTAAAATACTAATCCTCTAAAAAACGGTTTTATAAAGTAGAAGGTATTTATTTGCAAAGTGTAATTTTCCGTATTTTAGATTCTAGGGTTTTCTAAACCAACTAGCCTATTTCTAAATGATCTAAACGACAAGTCGTTAGAAGGCTCAAATCGCCTCTTCACCGCCAATTGCGGCCAGGTAAGTGGGAGGCTCTCCACTACAAGTAGTGGCCCTAATTAAGTAACCACTTGCCTTAGACACACTTGCCTAGACACCACAAAGTCAGATTTAGATAAACGATCGATGTCCACAACTTATCGTATTTTTCCTATTAAAAATATTGTTTAAACAATTGTATCAAACCTAAACTTTTATAAAAGATTTTATTAAGAAAATGGTATTTTAAGGTAAAATCTTGTTTTATCGTATTAAGAGTTTTCAAGATAGCGTATTATGGTTGCATATGTGTGTGTGAAGAGGTAGGTCATTACCTCGTGATCTATTTTAAGGTATAGCAATGTTAAATGGTTAAATGTGAAATTGAAATATGATAGTATTAAGGTGAAAAAATACGGTAAATTGAAAAGGTTATCATTTCATGTGTGAAAACTTATTCAAATTGATTTTTACAAGTTTAATAATCATGATAAAGATGTTTAGACATGATTGAGTTGATTAGAAATGAAAAAAATAACCATTATGGTATTAAGGTGAAAAATAATACGATATTGCAAAAACTATCATTTCATTTGAGAAATTTTGTCCAAATTAGTTGTTATGTGATTAATAGTCAACATGAATAAGTTTAAGTATTATGGAATTGGTGATAAATGAGATTTTATAGAAAACCGAATCGGAAATCGGTTTGTTCCGATTTCCGTCGGGTTTCGTAATTTCGTATTTTTGAGAATTAGAAAGGGAGATAGAATGGAACTTACGGGTTTTGATCTATACTAAAGAGTATAGGGGAACTAGGTGAGTTGCCGAGGCGTTGCTTCGTCGCCAGTTGTTTCAAAAAACGTCGCCGGAATTCCGTCAGCGCTTCGCCGTGAACTTGATTTCAAAGTACACCCTTCTTGTAACAATTTTGAGAGAGTAAACCTGTTGTTTTGGGATGAAAGGGTAGAGGGTAGGGGGTGTATTTATAGGGTAGGCTAGGGTAGGGTAGGTGAAAGGTTTTTATTTAAAAAAATTGTAAAAATTAAAGAAAAACATTAAAATTTGTAGTAAATAGGGTGTATTTAAGATTCGGGAACTGATCCAAGCATTTAGATTATACAGGGGAGTTGAGAAGACAAAAAGCCACAACTTTCGTTTTCGGGACTCGGTCGTCCGGCCGAGTCCGGTGGTCTATGGGTGGGGGGTCTTCAGACGTAGCTCCTGGTATTTTTACTTTTTAGGGTTCAGTTCAACTTTTGGGAGTTATGGCCTGTGGACTGTTGGGCTTCCAATAATTTTAAAAGAAATATAATCTAAAAATAATGTGGGGCATTGGATTTGAACTCTGGTGGCTTAGTTCAGCAGTTTAAGGTATTACCAATGAGCCACAAGCTCCTTCTTGTAATTATTGTGGGAAAATAAATATTTAAAGTGATAACAGCAATATTAAATACTCAAAGTATACTTCAAATTTAAATCAAATTTATGTATACAAAAATTGGAATTGTTACAGAATTAATTAAAATAATTTAAAGAATACGGGTTTTGATAGTTTAATGTATTTTAATGTAAAATTTGCATTTGTCCTGAAACTTATTATTTCCAAACTATCGTGCTATGTCATGATGAGTGTTGTGATGAGGTACATCATTACCTCGTGAATTATCTAAAGGTGATACAAAGGAACATGATAAAATATGTCGAATTTAAAGTTTGTGGTATTTAACCGTAACAATGTGATAAAATTTGCATAACATATTATTTTGAGATGAAACTTATTCTAAAGTGTTTGTTTATGATTGCTAAACAATATATGAAGAAAATGGTAGGTTTGTTATTAAGAAAATTTGGGTTTTTAACAAATTGAAAATCGGAAGTCGGAATAACTCCGCTTCCGACAAGTTTTGAAAAGAAATCTTTTTGAGTGGTGAAAAAGAGAGAAGGGAAAGGACTTACTGGATGCAAAGAAAGAGGAGAGGTCTATGAACAAGTTGAGGGTCTTGTGAAGTTGTGGTGTCGCCGGATTTTTCCCGAAACGTTGTCGGAACTTGACCTTGGGCTAACCCCACTTGTACAACTTTTGGACTTGGAAAATTTAGAGAGTTTTGATACTAGATTTTAGAATAGAGAAGGCTAGAGTGTAGGTTGGTATTTATAGGAAAAATTAGGGTTTAGGATATTGAAGAATGGAATTAAAATGCATTAATATTTTGGATTAATGCCTCATTTTAATTTTCTGGAAATGTGCAGGGAAATCAAACAGAAGAGGAGTGGTGGGGGGAGGCCAAGGGGTGTTAGGACAAAAGAATTGGAGCATTTGGGATGGGGGGACCGACGGCTTCGGCCCAAACCCACATCTCGGCGGTCGTTGGTGGGGTGTGGGGCTCTGGATTTTGGCCACGTGTCATGGTCACTACATATATCTCAGTGCACATGTTTGATTTCCGAGACTTTTCATTTTAGGTGTTTTGCACGTGTAAACTTTTGTGCTTCCAAAAAGTTTAAAAGAAAAATCAGCAAAAATATTATGTGGCTGAGGGAATTCGAACACAGGGGCTATTCACAGTAGTGCAAGACTTTACCAATGAGCTATAAGTGTTTTCTTGCTGTTTAAAAGCAAATAAAATACTTATAACATACACAGGATCGCAAACACTCCATTTGTACATTAATTTTTAAACAAATTTTCTATACATTAAAACGGATTCGTTACAGTCTGGCTGTTGGGGTTGCAGGACTGGCCTACTTGTTTCATAGTCTAAGTATGGCCGACACCACCCAGCCGGGTTTGAAGCCCTAAATCTTCCTTTGCATTACTTCACCTCATTGATCGAGATGCACATGGTGGATGCCTTTGGTGTGCACAAAAGACTAAGATTTTATGAAGGGTACTATTTCCCTTGGGTCATGCAATTTGTTGACGCTTTTTCTCCGAACCCAACATAGCGAAAGGCTCGGCGATTGCTCCAGCGTCCACGCATGATTGGGGACAGCATGACCTTTGTTAATAGGGTTCTGACCATTAGTAAAGAACCCTCCAAAGTGGTCCAGCAGCTTCACGATGTCTTTATGGATGGGGCTTCTTCTTTGAGGGCACGGGAGATCGCGCATTTGTATTCCATCAGGTTTCCTAGTATTCAGGAAAAATGCATCGGTGTTATTCAAGAGGTATAATCCGTATCGTTTTGCTCAGCAATTTGGCTATAATCAAGGCGTTCCTCTGGAAACATTTCTCGATCCGGTTGCTACCGAGGAGAGCATTCGCAACGAGGTACACCATTTTATGCGACTGAATACGAGGTCTCATTTCCTAATCACTGAGCCGAGTCATATCCCGAAAGCTTCAAATGCTTACATTGCCTCGTATTAGCATATGACGGGCGCCGTTATCAAAGAAGAAAGACGGATGCTTCTCGATCATAAGGATTCTGTCCCGGGCAGTAATCCCGCGGTTCCGCTGAAGCGACGGGCAGTGGTCCGCCCCTCCTTGAGAGGGAGAAACGTGGTTCTAGTTCCACGAGCCTTTCCAATAGTGTCGACGGCTAAGCCATGACCAGACGTAAGTGCTCCTGGTGATGTGATGGCTGCGGCGTCTCCTGAGTCGGGTATTGGATCAGAAATCGGGACCTGCCGTCTCAAGAAGCCTGTAAAGCACAAGCTTCTACCGCCAAGTGTTGTTGCCGGCTCTCAGAAGAAGGAAAAATCCATGTCTTCGGTTGACGTTGTATTTGGTCAGGAATCTCACGCTCCTTATAGCGAATGCTTGTCCGAATATGGCACCAACGACAGTCTGTTTGAAGCTTCTACCGATGAGAAAGCCACAACTAATTTTCAAGCTGCTATTGAGACTTCTGAGAGATTAGCCCGCGAGCAAGCAGCGTTTGTTTCTCTTGCGGCGTCAGGTATATCTCATTTATACTCTTTTGTATATTTTAGAGTTTATCGCATTTTATTAAAGCTCTTTTCTTAATAGGCATCTCTACTGAAGAGGCTTTTTTGGCGTCCCTCAAAACATTTGAGGAAGAGGAGAGACTTCGCGCTTCTATGCGCCTCGGTATGATTCGTTTTGTGACGCTTTTGAATACACATATTTTGCTCATTTTGTTCACACCCTGACTCCCCCTTTTTTTATTACAAGAACCACCGCAACTTTTGCTATCCCGAGTGCGATGACGTCTTTAGGTGGTGGTGCAAAGGATATCTTTCCCTTGATGACACCTACGGAACCTTCAGAGCTACCGGCTACCGTTGAGGTCACCCTAGGACCGCTACGGGAAGCGTCACTAAAGCAGCCGATGACGGACATTGTAACCGATCCGGAGGTTGATCCTGATTCGGATAAAGAAGTTCCCCTGTCTGTGGTTATGAGGAGATCTCTTCGTATGGCTAAGGCCGAAAGGAAGCGTCGGAAGCACGCGGTGAAGGAGCGTCAGGTTATCTTGGCCACAGATGCGGGTTCGAGTGATATATGACCCCCTGATGTTCCAATGGAGGACATTCCTTCTGTCTTGTCAACTGCTCATAGGCAGATTGCGCACGCAGCTCGTGAAAAGGCTGAGCGGTTAGTTTAAGGTAAGACAGCGCACGATATCCTAATGAAACCTAGTAGGACTTATTTACTTTCCCTGGTTTCTTTCCACAGCAATTTTTTCTTGAATTATAACACATTTTTCTTTAAATGGTACAGCAGGGCCGAGTTCAGGTGTCAGCGCTGCGGGTGAAGTGCCAGCTTCTGGGGGTTCTGGCACGCTGAGCTTTCATATCGAATCTGAGATTGTTCCAGCTGCCACTTCTTCTCCTTATGGATCTCTGATATCCGCGGATGACGCTAGCGTAACGATGGCCCTTATTGATTCAAAAGATGAAGGTGCAAACGTTGAGTCCGTCTTCCCAGTGATGGTGGAAATCGAGGAAGCTGTCATAACCAGTGACGCTCCAGATACCGCTATGGTTTCTGCCCCATCAGGTATTCCTCGTGTTATCACTTTTGGGTTCTCAGTCCTGCTAGACACATTCACTGATATCTCTTTTATAAGTGCGGTAAACCCTGACGCTGTGCTTGTAACAACTCTGTTTCAGTGTATAGAAAATTGTTTAAAAATTTAGGTACAAATGGAGTATTTGCAATCCTGTGTATGCTATAAGTATTTAAATTTCTTTTGAACAGCAAGAAAGCATTTGTAGCTCATTGGTAAAACCTTGCACTGCTGTAACGTAGCCCCTGTGTTCGAATCCCCCGAGCCACATATATTTTTTGTTGATTTTCTTTTAAACTTTTAGAAGCTCAAAAGTTTACACGTGCAAAACACATAAAATGAAAAGTCACAACAAAATCAAACATTGCACTGATGTATATGAGACGACACCAACACGTGGCAAGAATCCAAGCTCCCCACCCTTGGATTTGGCCGGCGAGATATAGTGAAGGGGCCGGCACCGCCGGTTTTCTCCATAGGGAATGCTCTGAAATTTTAACCCTAGCACCCCTTAGCCTACCCCACTACCCCCATGCTGTTTGAATTCTCTGCAATTAACCAGAGAGTGATAATTCCTCTGTTAAATCCATTTCAATGCATATCTTTAATTCTCAATTCAGTACCCTAAATCCTAATTTTCCCTATAAATACAACTCTACACTTTGGCCCTCCTCATTCAGAAGTTCCATGCCAAAACTCTCTAAAAAATTCTAAGTTCAAAAGCTGTATAAGTGGAGTTAGCAAAGGTCAAAGTTCCGGCGACGTTTCGGAAAGAGTCCGGCGACGAAACGACTCCCCGACAATCCCAAAATCTCCCCTACCACTTCTCTCTAATTCCAACCTATAAGTCTCATCTCCCCTTCTCAATCTCTAGTCTAAAACTTTCACTTTTCAAAACTCGTCGGAAGCGGAGTTATTCCGACTTTTGATTATCTTTTCTTTAAAAACTCAAATTTTTCTTAAACAACAAATTACCATCTCTTTTTATATTGTTTAACAAACATAAAATAACATTCACAACAAGTTTCAATTCAAAATAATATATATTGCAATTTCTATTTCAGTTTTATGGTTAAATACCATCATGTTTACATACGACATTGCTTATTCATTTTGATCATATTACATTTAGAAAACTCACGAGTTAATGACCTAACTCATCACAACACACATTCTTGACATAGCACGATGATTTTTAGAATATTAGATTGTGGGAATTTACAAGTTTACAATAAAATACCCTAAACTTTCAAAAACCGTTTTCTTTAAAAGTGTATTTTTTAATTTCTTGCAAATGCACCTCTACAACCCATTTCGAGGAACCCCAATTGGAATGGTGCGGGTTATCGCACATCCTCGGGCCTAGTAGAGCGAGATGCAGGCCTCCTCACGGAGCATCCAATCCCAATGGAATTTTTAATGCAATTTTCAGAAAAATGTGATTTCTATTTAATAAATAAGTTCTATTTTATATATATATATATATATGTTATCAAAATATCTACTTTAAGTATACAATATATATATTCCATGTTTTCTAAATCAAAGGAATCACAAATTTCATGAAACTAACATTACAAATCAATACAATTCTAATATTACACTAAAATACCATATACAATGAAATCTAAGTTATATCCACTAGAATATTTCACTTTATAAAAATTTATAATTATGAAAACCCTAAAAACGATAATTAAATACTTGAAGTGTATTTTGAAAATATATCAAAACTATTTTTCATAAAACCCTCTCAAGTTATATTAATTTACAATAAGGACTCTAGTAAACATAGGTTTAAGCGGGACCAGTTCTCTTGAGCCTCAGGGAGCCGGAGAATATGGGTGCTTGCCTATCTAAGGTAGACAACCTAAAAACGGTGTTATCAATACGGTAATTGTCTTGGAAAAAAACACAAATCCTGCCGTTCATGTGTAGCAGTTACCGATAATATCAAAACTAATTCAAAACTTCAATTTGTTTTAAAGTGTCTGACTCAAACAGAGTCTCGGTCTAATATGAAATCAATCTATCCTTGAATATGATTCAAGTATAACTCCATTTCAACATGAATCCATTTATACCAGAATTCCATCTATATCAACATGACTCGACCGAACCGAACCATGCATATACTCTGATTACATGACTATCCATTTATATCCATTCCGTTTACATGATATCATAGTTTCGGCAAATCTTCCATCTATAAAACAAATCAATACAATCAATAAAAAAGACATTATGGGGTTTTAAAGGGATAGACTGATACGAAATGTGTTAGAAGTGGCACGAGACAGTCACTTTAATACACATAACCTGAATATCTATTGTTTTTATACCGTGACTTAACGGTTCCTTGTGCTCCGTATACCTTAGTCTCTGGAATAGTGGGACTCCTCTCGTATACACTGGCATATTCTGTACCAAGCTACAAACAACTGCGTTAACAGAACAAAAAGATTACAATATACCAGTTATATTCTCATCTGTCTATTCTTACCTATCTTTGGGACTTACCGAGCGATTGTTCACTGACGACATTCCTTCTCTTTTTCTTTAGATTGTTGTCAGGTGGATCGGACTCTCTGGAGGTTGAGCCCAGTATTGAAGACTTGGAGTAGTTCGCCATTGACCCAGAGCTCTAGATACTTGTATATATTTTCTTTTCAGTTCATGCCATTGTTTAGGCATTGTTTTCCATTCCTGTATTTACATTTTCAGTTATACTTGTAAAGAAATGTTTAATAAATAAAAGTTTATGTTCATTTACTCTTCATGTCTTCTTGTGTATATTTACATTATATTGCTTAGATACTCTTAGCGTGTTTACTTCTTAATAAATACTTAGCGGGTCTCGTCGCGTCTTCTTGGAAGCGAGGCGTGACAGTACTGATTGAAGAATCCCCATCAGCCGCCACCATAATTGTCGCCGTTCCACCTATCTCTTTTGCATCCCCCGAGTTCTCACGGGTTCAGCGGCGGAAGGTAAAGATCATTTATTTCCTTATTTCTGTATTGACGTTACTTCTTGGATTAATTTCTTTACCGTATATCGTTGCAATCCTATAGGAATGCTTTTCGATTGCTTATGCCAAATGTTAACCTCGTACTTTACTTTCCAATCAGGATCTGTCCCTCCTTCTGGCGTCGGTCAGTATATCTTTCCTTCCTTATTTCATCTTTCCACAAGTAACCTCCTTTTTAATAGGCTTTTCCCATATTGACTACAGTCTTACGGCTCGAAAGAGAGGACGAAGAAATAGCCGAGCCCTTTACGCTCCCTGATTTGCCCATTTCAACTATTGGTAGGTTTGATTTCATTCCTCATTTTTTTTACTTTAGGCTGAAATCTGACCCTTTGTGCGTGTTTTATTCCGTAGCAGCTACACCAGCTTTGGCTCCTTTCAAGTCTCGTATTTCTATGCCCGCGGGGCCTTTTGCTAAACGTCAATCTTCCAGAGATGCGGTAAATAGCAAGTGAATGCTAAGTGAATTTATTGAAGACCTTAATGTCAAAGCTCTCACTTCTGCTGCGGACTTTGCAGACGAAGTCAACCCCATGCTGGCGACTCTTGCGACTTTCCACAATGAAGATTTTTTCGGCATCTGGGTTGAATACAGTAAGCGAATTGAGGCTTGCCTCCATGAGATCAAGTACAAATGTTTTGCGCCTGAGGCATTATCCTCGAAGGCTCAATTGGTCGCATGGATCGAGCAAAGTGTCGCTTCCATTCAATACTTCGAGCAGAAGCTAGAAGCTAGTCCTGAAGCAGAAGGAGCATGAGACGGTTTTCAGCGAATCAAGCCAATTGCGCGCCCAGGTCAAAGCGAATGCTGCGCAACTCTAAGTTATCTTTGAAAATCTTCAACAATGCATTTCTGAAGGAGTGGCGCTGAGGCAGAACCTTGACTCCACTGAACGAGGAATGCGAGACTGCGAAGTTGCTAAGCAGGGAAGCTTTCTTCATGCTTGCAACAACGGGCTCAAGTCGAAGCAATAATGGAGCGTGAGAAAGAGCTGCGGCAAGAGAGTGAAGGGGTCGCCACTTTATTGAAAACCCCGCCCTCTGAAAGGCTAGAATTGTATCCCTTTTTTTATAAATTGTATCCTTCAAACATTTTTATTCATGAATAAAGAATTTACATTCTTTTCTTTTGCATGCATTCCTCTATGTTTGATATCTTAATCTAGCGTAAAGTAGTTCACGTACTCATTTCAGAGTTTGTAGTTTATGTACTCATTTCGGAGTCTCTAGTTTATATACTCATTTCAGAGTTTATAGTTTATGCACTCATTTCGGAGTCTCTAGTTTATGTACTCATTTCGGAGTTTGTACTTTATTCACTCGTTTCGGAGTCTTTAGTTTATGTACTCATTTCAGAGTTTGTAGTTCAGAGTTTGTAGTTTATTCACTCGTTTCGGAGTCTCTAGTTTATGTACTCATTTCGGAATTTGTAGTTTATTCACTCGTTTCGGAGTCTCTAGTTTATGTACTCATTTTGGAGTGTTTTTAGTTTACCTTCCTTGGGTTTACAGGAAAACTTGTCCTAACGTTGTATGTAGATAACCCCCATTCTTTATGACAGGGGTCCGTTAGGTTTGTGGTACCAGGGTTTTAGTCCATGGTACCATTGCGTTGGCTGAAGTATTCATCGATATCCAGTCTTTAAGCTGTTGTTCAAATAGTCCCGCGACTGTCGTGTCTCTGATCCCTTCTGAGGCTATATAAGACGTCTTCAAGTAATCTCCTTAGGTCATATTACCGGCGGAAGAGCAAGCGTTAGGAATTTGTCATGACGCTTTTTACTTAAGGTTAGGCTCAATTTAGAGCCCTGATGAGTCATAACCGCACCCTTCTGGTATGGGATGATCTCCAACGGTCTTTAGGCTTTATATGAATTGCCGTCAAGACCCGAAATTAGGAATATGCCGTCACTTCGATTTTTGTTTTGACGATGTCGCGCCGATTCTTTGCTGAAGTAGGGTAGATATCTGTAGGAGCTCTATGCTGTATGTATTGCAATTGAAGTCCGGAGCTAGGAATATGCCATCGCTTCAATTTCATTTGATCGCTGTGTCCGCATGCTGCTGAAATGAGGGAGGAACGCCAGGATAGTCCCTAGGTTGTATATGTACCGTCAAGACCTAGAGCTAGGATTTTGCCGTTACTCTATTTTTGCTTTGACCCTTGGGTCTTTTGTTGATGTTGTATCTGCATCCTGCTAGAATGAGAAGAACGTCGGGGTGATCTCTAGACTTTAGATGTTGCCACTAAGACCCGAAGCTAGGATTTTGTCATCACTTCATTTTTATTTGATTGTTGTGTCTGCCCCTGCTGGAATGAAAAAGGGGGACACAGTGATAGTCTCTAGGTTGTATATGAACCGTCAAGACTTAGACTTAATATTTTGCCATTACTCCATTTTTGTTTCGACTCTTGGGACTTTCTGGTTTGATGGCGACGTTGCGTCTACATTCTGCCGGAATGAGAAGGAACGCCTGGATAGTTTTTAGGTTGTATATGAACCGTCAAGACTCGGTTCTTCTTTTGACAAAGCGTGGTGGGAGGTATGGTCCCTTTTCTTTTATTTGTGCCCATGGATCGTATACAAGAATCAATATGGACGTACTTGCAGGGCAGAAAAGTTTCATTTTCATTTCATTTTTTTAATTTTTTTTCCGCGATACTCTTTCTTTTCAGCTTTTATGTCGCGAAAGTCGCGATTGCCCAATCATTTCGGTTATTTATCGCGGTGCCCAATCATTTCGGCTATATGTATTTTTTTTTATTTTTACTCGCTGCTTTTTATTGTGAGTTTCACAAACATTTCGGCTTTTTCATATGCATTTTTTCTTTTGCGACTCGCTTAGTTTTATTACGAGTTAGGAACTTGAGATCTGATACCAATCTTGGCATCAGTATCGCTGCAACTGGAATATTGTCAGGAGCGAATTATCATTTGCCGTGAGAGGACATGGAATTTGATACCTATTTAGGCATCAACATCTCTACCACTGGAATATTTTCAGGAGCGAATCATCATTTGCTTTTATCGATTTGAACAACGATGGCTTAGAAAACAGGGTTAGGATCCTGTCAGCTAAGACCTTTTGATTTTATGAGCCGTAAGGGTTTCATAAAAGGTATTTCTCCCTACGAGTCGTGAGAATCTCGTAGGTGTATTTTCCCCTTAGGAGTCGTGAGGATTCCTAAGTGTGTTTTCTCTTGTAAATCATAAGGATCTTCCAAAAGTGTTTTCTCTTTATAAGTCGAGAGGACTTACAAGTGTCGTTCACCATATGAGGATATTTTTCGTCATTGGTGGAATTTAGTGGGAGAATATTTATTTATGCCCATAGATTGTATACAAGGGTCAATATTGGACCGCCTGTAGGGAAATATTAAGGGAATATGACGGTTTAAGAACAGGTTTAGATCCATATAGCTTAAGGCTTTTGAACCCTGCGAACCGTGAGGGTCTCATAGGGGGAATTCTCCTTATAAGTCGTGAAGATCTCGCAAGTGTAATTTCTTCTTAGGAATTGTGGGGGTTCCTAAGTGTGTTTCTCCTTTGTGAGTCGTTAAAAAAAGGTATTTTCTCCTCGCCAAGTCGAGAGGGCCTTGCAAGTGCACATAATAACTATTTTTTAACGACGGAACTTCCGAAAGTAGTTTCACCGCAGGTGCCCATCTGTTTTCCGGTAGGACTTGAGTTGCAACCCTCGCCATTGAGACTTTGATTGCAATATAGATCTCAAGGGAGGACACCGCCGTATTTAGGGCGATGTGCCCTGTTTGAGGCAACGCACTAGTTTAGGGACATTTCGGTCCATTATCGCCATGTTTGAGGCGAAGTTTTAGTTTAAGGACTTTTCGGTCCAACATTTCCATTTTGGGGACGAATATTAGTTTAGGAACATTTCGGTCCATTATCACCATGTTTGAGGCGAAGTTTTAGTTTAAGATCTTTTCGGTCCATTATCCCCGTTTTGGGGACGAGTATTAGTTTAAGGACGTTTCGGTCCATTATCGCCATGTTTAGAGGCGAAGTTTTAGTTTAAGGACATCTCATTCCGTTGTTAATTTAGGCATATCTCGGTCCGTTGTTAGTTTAGGGATATCTTGGTCCGACATTCCCATTTTGGGGACGAATATTAGTTTAAGGACATTTCGGTCCAGTATTAGTTTAGGGACGTTTCGGTCCATTATCGCCGTGTTCGAGGCGATGCTCTAGTTTAGAGACATCTCGATCCGTTGTTAGTTTAGGGACGTCTCGGTCCGATGTCACCATTTTTGAGGCGACAGAGCCTTTTGGATACTACTCTCAGAGTTCTGACTCAGGAAGATAGCGAGCGGACACAAGTGTCATCATCTATCATTGACCTGAGTCATGACCCTTCAAGCATAGTAATTTTTGAGGAATCGGCCGTTTATTGGCCAGAAGGGTCTTTCGCCATGCATATCCATAAGCAGGTAGGCTCCACCTTGGTAGACTTTGTTTATAATGTACGGGCCTTCATAGTTCGGTTCAAATTTCCCCCATTTTGCACAATTGGGGATCATTGGTCTTTTGACGACTAGTATGAGTTCGACTTGGCGGAATTTTCTCGGCCTGGTTAGTTTTTCGTATGACCGCACCATCCTTGCCTTATAAGCCTCCAGATTTTGATGTGTTATAAGGCGGGTTTCGTTTAGGGCGTTGAGCTCCTCAAGCCTAAGATGAGTATTTTCTTCATCTGTCCGCTCGTATCAAACTGTTACTCGTAGAGAGGAGAGTTCTATTTCCAACGGGAGCACTGCTTCCATGACGAACACTAGTGTGTATGGTGTTATATTCATGACCGTCTTGAACGTTGTTCGGTACGTCCAGAGAGCTTCATGCCGCCTTTCGTGCCAGTCCTTTTTGTTTCTGGATGTTGTTTTCTTTATAATTTTTATCAAGGTCCTGTTGAAAACTTCAGCTAGACTGTTAGCCCGAAGATTACAGAGTGAAGAGTATCTCCAGTCTATTTTATGCTGTTGTGCGAAGCGGCTTATTTTATGGCTTCTATGAGCTGGCCCATTGTTTGAGATATATCCTACGGCTTTGCACAATGATCCTTACGTCATTAGGATCTTCATCGGCCAATTCCTTAGCCAATTTGGCCAATGCATCCGTCTTACTGTTTTCCGTACGTGGTATACTCTTCAGGATGTAGGAAAGGATCTGTGTCAGCAGTTGCTGCACTCTTTCGTCATACTTTATCAGCTCTGGCTTGCATGTCTGATAGGCGCCATTTACTTGGCTAACGATCAGCTGGGAGTCTCCATATATGATGAGGTCTTTGATTTCCATGTCGATAGCGATCTCTATACCTGCTATCAAAGCTTCGTATTCAGCCTCATTATTAGTCCTTTGCTCTGTTAAGGAGAAGGCGTAACGCAATATCCCTTCTTGCGGAGTCACAAAGATAAGGCCTATCCCGCTTTTGATTATAGGTTTATGCTTTCGCTGCTTCATGAAAGATACTCCATCGAAGTAGAGTTCCCATTGGGAATCATTTTCTTCTTCAATCGCATCGAACGCGTGTTCGTCTGGCAACTCACAATTTAAGGGGGAGTCAGCTGGTATCGGATGCTCCTCTAGAAAGTCAGCTATGGCCCGACCTTTCACTGCTTTAAAGGGTCGATACGTTATCGAGAACTCCATCAGGAGGAGGGCTCATTTGGAAAGCCTTCCTGTTAGTATGGACCTTGACATTAGATATTTGAGAGGATTCACCTTCGATATGAGATGGACTTCATGTGCCAAGGCGTAATGTCTGAGCTTCGGTATTGCGAAGATCAGTGTCAGGCAATGCTTTTTGATGGGGGAATAGTTATTTTATGCCCCCAGGAGAACCCGGATCGAATAGTACATAGCTCTCTCCTTTCCCTGATCGTTCTCTTGTGCCCATAATGCTCCTAGAGAACCCTCAAGGGTTATTGTATATAGGATAAGGGGTTTTCTTTAACCGGAGCGGTCAATACCGGCGGATTTTGCAGGTATTTCTTGATTTTGTCCAGTGCATTTTGGCACTTTTTATCCCAGACGAACGGGGTCCCTTTCTTTATCAAATGACTGTAGGGACGACATTTTCCGGAGAGCTTGGCTATGAACCGCCGGATATACGCGAGCTTCCCTTCGAGAGACCGCAGTTGTTTGAGAGTTCTTGGCGAGGTCATTTCCATGATCGCCTTGATCTTTGAGGGATCGATTTCGATACCTCTGTGACGTATGATGAATCCTAGGAATTTGCCTGAGGAAACTCCAAACGCGCATTTTAGAGGGTTCATCTTCATATTATACTTTCGAAGACGTTGGAACACTATTTTTAGATATTCCCAATATTACTCATGAGATTTTCTCTTTACCACAAGGTCGTCGATATAGCATTCGAGAATATTATGGATGAGGTCATCGAAAATATTTGTCATGGCCCTCTGGTAGGTAGCGCCAGTATTCTTCAGACCGAAGGGCATTACCTTATAGCAGAATATGCACAGCGGCGTTCGGAAGGCAGTATGCTTCTGGTCTTCAGGATGCATTTTTATTTGGTTGTATCCTGAAGATTCATCCATGAAGGAGAAGACCTCATGGGTAGACGTTTTATCGATCATAAGCTCGGTAACGGGCACTGAGAATTCGTCCTTCGGGAAAACTTTGTTAAGGTCCCGAAAGTCTACACAGATGCGCACCGTCCAATTTTTCTTCATCATTGGAACGATGTTGGCAATCCAGTCGGGATATTGAACTTCTTGGATGAATCCGGAGTCGATTAGTTTCTTGACTTCAGCGTTGATGCTCATCTCAAGTTCGAGTCGCATCCTTCTTGGCACCTGTTTAATTAGCTTTATACCCGGCGATATAGCCAGTTTATGTACTGCCGCCTTAAGATCTAGACCCGACATTTCAGAGTAGTTCCAGGCGAAGCAATTTTTATACTGCATGAGCACATTTTTTAACGTGGCCATCTGTTTTTTGGATAGCAGTTCACTAACGAACGTTGGCCTCGGATCATTTTCCGTCCCTAAGTCAATTTTTCTTAGGTTTTCCGCCGTGGTGTGTGTCCCATCTTCCATCTTTTTTGGTGTCGGTGGAAACTCTGAGATCGTCTCGTCCTCGTCTTCATTTGCGAAGCACCTATAGAGGTTATTCATAGTCTCATGCCCTCTCTCTTTTGAGAGTGTTATCATATGGCAGGTATAAGTTCGCTTCCATTCTTGATGTTGAGCCGGTCCTATCCTAATGGTATACGTCCTTTTTGGCTCGTGTTTTTGCGGCGGGGTTACCCTTCAGCTGTCGGAAACATAAACCTGCCTTGTCGATACTGATCTTCTACCCAATCTTTGAAGGTAAAGCAATCTTCAAGGGGATGACCTATTACTCGGTGATAGGAGCAATAATCCGGATGATGGACCCCGT
The DNA here is from genome assembly GCA_030015575.1 of Agapanthus africanus. Lineage (NCBI taxonomy): Eukaryota > Viridiplantae > Streptophyta > Magnoliopsida > Asparagales > Amaryllidaceae > Agapanthus > Agapanthus africanus. The sequence goes on from CM057337.1 coordinate 883,076,961, forward strand.
TTATTTGTTCGAGATGCCGAGATTCCGGAAGTGTCATCATTTGGTGCTTCATAACAAGGTTGAATATTTTGCTTGTCTTGTCTTGAGTGAAAGAGTATTCCCGACCCATCTTCTTTATAAAGGACGGGCTCCAATCGAGATTTTCTCGATTGAACGGCGTCTTAGATCCGTTTTGTTGTTTTCGAACGTTGTTTGCGTTCTTGGCCCTGTTTTTGCCTCCATTTCGGGATTTTCCCCTTTCGCGAGAACATACAGTGGGCCGGAGATGAAGAGCATTATAGTCTACTTTCTCCGCAGATTGCTGACTGAAACGCTGCGCCCTGCCTTTTTCATAAATGGCCATTTCGCGGCTGTAATTGTCCCGACTCATTTTACAAGCTTCTTTTATTAACCTGTCAATTTATTCTTCCAGCAACGAACTTAACGTTTTTAGAGCGGGATCTTGCTCCGATTTGACATCACGGCTATTTGGAAGAGCGTTTTCCGGTTCACTGGAGCTGTTTACGACGCGGCAACTGTGGATCTGCTCCCGTTTCTTGGACCGAACGTATCCAAGCCCGGTTGTCTACATCTTCCCGTTGGGCATCTTTCGCTGAGTCCCGGGAATAATCCAAATCTTTTTTTGTAAAATTGGGCTTGTCGAACAGTTTGTTCGAGGGGTAGACTTAACACCTGTCACGCCCTGCTTCCCAAAAGGCGGTAGCAAGTACGTGACGAGGCCCGCGACGTATATATTTCGAGAAGGTCATTTCCTGAAATAAATACGCTAAGCGTAATTGAGCAATATAAAATGATAAGAAATTAACATGAGATTTAAACTTCAACAACTCTATTTACATTCAACATGATACATTTACAATACATGAGTTCAACTAAAAGAAAATACAAGAAGAGAAATGTCTAAACAAGTGGTATACATAAACTGAAAGAGTGGATAACTAGTCTAAGCCTGGGTCACGATCTGATCGTGCTCCTCCTTGGTGGTGTCCACCTCCTAAGTCTCCACAGTATCTAATGAACATTCAAAGAAACAAAGATGGATGGAATGCCCGTCAGCGAACCTCCGCTCGGTAAGTCCCCGAGAAATAGGTGTGAAGTATAAAAGTATGATGACAAAGAAAATGTATATCATGAAGCAATAGACTAGGAGATTTGGTGTTTAAACATATCAATTCTATTTAACATGCAGTTCTATATATATCATAGAAAAATAATATGAGCATAGTATAGCATGGCCGTGTAGTGTAAATGTAGTGTACATGAAGTGAATATAAGTGTCCTAAAAGTCTTTACATGGGTAAACTAATGTAACGTAAATTCAAGGGTGAATGCCAACCAATCTCAAGAGTGTTCTCGAATCCAACAGGCTGTAATCTAGGGATAAGCAACCATGGGCCCGAATCAAGTATTAGTAACGGGACTTCAACCTAGTGTTGAAGTATTCCAAACTCAACAGGCTATAATCCAGGAGCGAGCAAACACAGGCCCTCATGATAGCTTACTTGTGTTAGTAGACTTAGATTCATGATCTAGGGGGGCTCCTGAAATTTTGTTGGATTCATACATGAACTATCCCAACACCCCGTGTATTCTGGGTTACAGTTAAAATTAATAGTCTTGCTCGAATCCATGAATACATCAAGTTACAAGATTGAGTTCATGTCAATATCAAGTATTCGTGTCAAGTGTTTATATATTCATGTCAAGTTGTATTCATGGTTCGAGTCAAGTCAGTTTCAATAGCAGCCATTGTGTTCTGGTATTCATGTTAAGTTCATGTCAAATCATAGTATTCTAGTATTCAAGTTTTGCAATATTCAAGTTCAAGTGTTCTGGTTCATGATCAAGGATTCAAGTTTGATTTTTGGATTCTGCTTTGAGTTTGGATTCATGTTAAAGTAAATATCTTATGAAAGGATTTAGCTCTTGAATTTCTAAAGTCTGGGAGTAATCAACAACTGCTGCACATGAACGGCAGGATTTATGTTTTTTTTCAAGACAATTGCCATTGATAACTCTGTTAAGTTGTCTAACCTGAATAGGCAAGTATTCACTTTCTCCGGCTCCCTGGGGCTCAAGAGAATAGATCCCGCTTAAACCTATATTAAACTAGAGTTCCTAAAATATTGTTTTGCATATCTCGAGGGGTTTTTATGAAAATACTTTAATATAGTTTGAAAATAAACCTCGAGGGTTATTTATAACATTTAGGGTTTTTCATGAACATGTATTTTAATTGTTGTGGTGTTTTGGTGATAAAACCTAGCTTTTTTGAAAATTTGTGGTATTTTTATGAAAACTGGTTCTTTTGGAAATTTGGTGGTATTTTATTAACAAATTATAATATTTCATTTTTAAAATATAGTTTCTTAATTTGTTTTTATTGAAAATACGGATTTCATAATTTATATAATTTTTTCCAAAAATTAGTTTTTTTATTAGAAAAGTCGTGTTCCTTAAAAAAACCGTATTTTTTCCTCTCGAAAACGAATACTTCGTGAGAAGTTCTGCATCTCGCTCTATTATCCCAAGAATGCGTGATAATCTGCACCATCCATTAGCGGGTCCCCTAACAAGGGTTGTAGAGGCGTAATTGCTAAGAATTTCGAAATACCGATATAAAGAAACCCGTTTTGAAACGGTGTGGTATTTTAATGAAAACGTTTTTACTTTGAATTATCCATATGCTTAGAATACCGTGCTATGAAACCATAGTATGCGTGTGGGGTAGGTCATTATCCCGTGAAGGTTCTAGGGTTTGGGTATCGAAAAGAGATTACACTAAAGTTCATGGTATTTTACTGAAAAAGTTTGTTTATGTTTGTATCACATGAGATTTTTGGTTAAACTTGAAGCTAAAAGATTGTAATTAAAGTTACAAGTAGAATGGTAATATTATTTTGACCAAAGTATAAAGGAAATGGGAGTTTCAAGTTCAAAAAGAAAAGTATCGGAGATAACTCCACTTTACCGATATCTTTTTAGAAGATGAATTACGATGAAAAGAAGAAAAGATTAGGGACTTACGGTTTGGTAATATCGAGAAAAGGGTAAGGAAGAAGGGAGGGGTTTCGTGGCGTCGCGGGAGCTCCGGAAACGGTTTCGATTTTGGACGGAACAAGCTTGGTCGTTAACTGCACTTGACTCCACTTGCACTTAAAAACTTTTGAAGAGAATTTTTGCTTGAATTTCAGAATGGTGAAGAGCTAAGGCATGGGGTGGTATTTATAATGAAGAATTAGGGTTTGGAAATTGAAATTTTGGATTAAAAACCATTAAAAAGGTGTTAAATGGTGAAATGAAGGGTCTTTGTTTGATTGCAGGGAAATCAAACAGTGCAGGGGAGTTAAGAGGAGTCGAAGGGGTGTGTGCAAAACACGGGGTGATTTGGAGCTATTGGGAGTGTCGGCGCCGGCCCATGGAGGAATTTGGGCGGTCGAGATTGAGGTAATCGCCTTGAGATTCATACCACGTAGGTATTTGGGTGTGTACTCCATTTTGCGAATGTTTTTTTTCTGAAACTTTTCATTTCTCTGTGTATTGCACGTGCAACTCTTGAGCTTCCAAAAATTAAAAAGAAAATCTAAAAATAATTGGGTCTGATGGGAATCAAACACACAGGCTACGTCACAGCAGTGCAGGGGCTTTACCAGTGAATTAAAAGTTGCTTCTTGTTTTTATATAACAAAAATAACTTATAACTTCACACCAGGCTGAAATACTCCTTTCTGTACAATAAACAAGAAATTTTGTTTAAGGATTTCAGAGTCGTTACATTCTACCCACCTTATGAAAATTTCGTCCTCGAAATTTATACAAGGATGTTGTAACAGAATCAAGAAAAATTTGGTTAAAGCAGTGGTAAAGTAACTACCAATATCGTACCGAAAGTGCATGAAAATGTTTAGGTAGATGAAAGAACGAAAGGATGCAAGAATTTAAAAAGGCTGAAAAAGATGGGAGGAGATTTACCGGTGTTATCTGGACCTATGGCTTCGGTCTCTGCGGCCACCAAAGTGAAAGCCTGACGTCTCAGCACATTTCTCTGTGCACACTGGTATATCAATGGCTGACAAGGTAAAGGTGGTCCGCGAGGAAGTGGTACGGGAAGGGCTAAACGAATAGGTGGAGCTTGAATAGCTGGTCTAGCTGCGAGGCTAAGCCAGTTCGATTGTGTGGGCAAGTTTCTACAGTGTATGAGGGTGATCCACATATCAAACAAAGACCATTTGCTCGGCGGCAATTCTTGATTTGGTGTCCGGTCCTCCTACAATAGATACAGAAATTTGGTTTAGTCTCGGAAAATGATCCTCCTGGCCTCATAGATGGCGCTGGGAGAGTTGGTCTAGAAGAGGCTCCTCCAGTAATCTGGTTGGCGAGACGTTTCATACCGACCGACTATGGTCTTCCCTTCTTCTAAATGACAGCTTCATAGTGACGGGCTGACTTTAAAGCCGCTTCATGTGTTAGGTATTCTCCCATTGGTAGGGCAGCCTGGATCTCAGGGTCTAACTCTTGCCGGAAGCTCCTGGCTCTGATTTCTGCTGTAGGAATTAGATGGACGGAGAATCTGCCGAGCATGGTGAATTCTGCATCATACTCATCCACCGACTTATCCCACATGGATCCTTATTGCAGGTGAATGAACTTCTGTTCCATCTCGAAGTGTGCGGTTTCCGGAAAATACTTGGCGTCAAAGAGATCATGGAAATTCTTCCACTCGATCGGCCGCTCAAGACGACACTCCTCAGCCTTCCACCAGACTCTGGCATTGTCAGTAAGCTGGAGTTTTGCTACTTTGACCCAAGCCACTTCTGGAACTTAGGCTGCTGCTAGGTCGTTTACAATGCTCTGAGCCCATTCCTCGGCTTCAAGCGGTTTCTCTTTCCCTTAGAAGTTCTTCGGGTGTAATGCTCGAAATTGTTTCACTTCCGGTGCTTCTGCTTAAAAGAGAATGAAACTCTATTGACGTTGGTGCTAGGGTTGTTGGGAGAATCCATCACCTTAGATAGAGAAAAAAGATTAGGATAGATTCAACGGAAATTGAATTGTAAGGAATGTAAAGTTGAATTTCATATTTCTTGTAATATATTGCTTACGACTTCATGCAGAACGGACCTGCATGGGCCACTGATTGTTGAGATTTTGAGTGCGTGCGCTTTTAAAATCAAAGTTAAGAATACCGCAATCAATAACGGTGTCACTTGGTAGCTAGCCGGTTGAGTACGGGTCGGTCCACAGGGAGATGGATTCTTTTTCTTTATGTTCTAACGAATTAATCCGATCAAGTCGGGTTTTGTTTTACGATCTAAGAATGAGATTAAATTGATTAAAAGGCTTGCTAGGGTTAGGATTAGACTAATTCGAAAAAGAGATTCTTCTCGCTTCTATCAATACCCTAATTAAGAATATAGGTGTTAGGGTAATAGTCAACAACGGGGATTAGCACGACCAGGAAAAAACTAAGTTTCTTCCCTTTGGTCCTTATCCGTCCGTTCTTGGCTCTTAGCCCTAACCTTTGGTTAATTCAACCACAACCGGTCTAACTAGGGAATCACCACTATCTTGTAGAATAGGGTGCCGTAATGAGTGGTGTGTGGTTGATTTAAAGAGAGTCCTTTAAATAAAATTATTTGGGCAAAGAAAGGAGTGAGAGGGATTTCCTTCTCTCAAACCTTCCCTATCCTAACCCTAACAAGTGAGGAATTACTCACTCATTAGGGATGTTACGATGAAATTCATTTTTATAATTTTCTTTTAATAACCTAATTAACTTGCAGATAAATAAAGACAGATAGAAAATTGCAGAAAAATAAAATTCGGATAAAAAGAATGCGAGATAAAAAATACCTTTATTAATGACCTCTTGACGATTACAAGGAAATTAAAATTTAATCTAAAAAATAAAAAGAGACATCTCAAAAGAGGCACCCAAAAGAGGCACCCCTAATTAGGCTATAGGCTTTCCTATTTATAGATAGGAGAAACCCTAGATTTTACATCTGATCCACATCTGAATTTACAATACTACCCCAAAGACCGAGTCAACGCACCGACACCCACCGACAATTTGCATCGACACGTGCACAGCACGGCCGCGGAACCGCGGCGGAAAGCCATGTTTGGCCGCGGATCCGCGGCCATCTTGGGGGTTCTCTGTCGCATTTCTTCAGGGTTGTTTTATATTGCCTTTTTCTTCTGTTTTCTTTACTTGGTTCTTCAGAATCTTTTCTACTTTCTTTCAGATTTCCAACAGTGCAGAATTTGTGGACTTTTACCATAAACTTTACTTTGAAGTCTTGTATCTTATACTGCTCTTGAACTGTCTTGTGCATGGAACTGTGTACTGATCTTCATTTGTTCCTTGAACTGTTAGGCGGCATCATACGGATTCATCTTTTGTTGGTCGTAGTCTCACTTTTGTAACGTCTTTTCATGAATTTCACTGTATTGTTCAGAGAACCTGTAACCTGCAACTATTTAGCAGACATGGATCAAAATCACCTATTTATTTATAATATGATTAAGAATGGGCGATATAATAATGCAAAATTCTGATATGAACAAATACCCCCAAACTTATATTTTGCTTGTCCCAAGCAAAGCCTATTTATTCTCGAAAAAACTAACCTCACTTTCGCAGGGAATCGCGATTGCACTGAGCTCGTGCAACAAGCCGTTAAATCTCTAGGTGTCCCTAATAGGAGGAGTGTTGTCTCCTGAGGGTTTTCAGCGGATACTACCCATAAAATCCGATCAATTTGGCCTATTGACTTTCATTCTTCAATTCGGTGTTCTAGCAAGAAATTCTATTATCTTCAACTCAGAAATCATCAACCCGTATTTTTCACGCTCACTTATCATTTAACTTAAGATCGTATATGTTCTGTAAATTTATTTAGCTTTTAGCATCTTTTGAATTTCCTTCTAAGGTTCCATCTCAACTTAGGAATTTTTATCATCTCTACTGAAAATATAAGTCATATTTTTCATTCCTATCTCTCATCCAAACCCAATCATAAACCCCTACGTGTGTGTATGTATCACCCCTACACTTGGAAATTCAATTCAAGCTATCATACTCTTGTCCATTATCCAAAGTACTTTTAGTTGGTGAATTTTAGATGAAATTGCTCACACATTCTTCATGCGACCATTAATACTTCTTGAGGTACTAACGACCGATTACAAAATGTGTTTGCGCATTTAGACGTAATTCCTCGTCTTGTAATACCTAAGGCTTAGCAGTGACTCCCAAACCAGTTAGTCTAAGGCACTAGGTAATAAAGCGCCCTCGCTATATAATTTTTAATTTATACAGCCTTAAATAATTACAAAACCAGTGTTCATTTTTTTATATCTCTTTATTCACACTTGTACTTTTATTTAATTTTCCTTCATACTAAGGATTTTAGACAAGAGCATTTCAAGATATGCTCTACTATTCCAAGTTTCAAGGTGCGTGTATGTGCTAATTGTAGGGTATATATTTTCAGAATTTAGACTTAAGGTTCAGAATTATTTTCCAAACTTACACTTCAAATAAAAATTCAATACCCTTCCCTTATTTTGACTTAGCCCAAGAACTAAACTCAAAATTTACCTATTTCTAAATAAACTACAAGGACATATATTTTCTACAGTTAAACTTTAAGAAAGGTTATTTTTAGGGTTTTTAATTTACTAAGTTTAGGATCTAGTTTTTCCCTACTATTCAACCATCATGTTGAACTTAAGTCAAATATGGCCAAAGTTGAACTTTTCAATTTTTATAATTTTTTAAAATTTTTCAATTTTTATGGGTTTTAAAATAAGTATACAAATGCAAAATTATACACATGAATGCGAAGGAAGAAACCTTACCAAGCACACCCCCAAACTTAAACTTGACAGTGTCCTCATTGTCAGGCTACACCAAGAGGGTCAAAATTGTCGGCACTCGCCTGTTTTTTTATCTCTTTTTTTTAATTATTAACAGAAAATATATATATATATATACATACACACACAAAAGTTCCCCCCCCCAAACTTACTTGAAACAGTGTTTCCACTGTTGAAGCATTAAAGTTCAGAGTTAGGGAGGAGAAAAACATAGTATCAAGCTATACAATGCCTTACACAGGCCAAAGGTTAGCACCAGCCATTCAAAATTTTTATCGTTATAATGGTGTGGTTGGTGAAAAAATGGAATGTAGAGAAAAGAAATGAGAGACACACGAGACCGTGTGGTGATAGAAGCAGTATACGGTCTCGGTAGAGGAGAAGAATGGCGGAAGGGAAAAATAAATGGTGGTGGTGGTTCGACTTCTTCAGGTGGAGGTTGATTAATCACAAAATCCATGTCATTTAAGAATGCGAGTTCGTCGGCGAAAATATCTTCGAAACTTTCATCGAAGGTCCGATTGAACGTTTCAATGTCAATAAGTGTCGCGCCAGAATTCAACACACTTGATTTTTCAAACATTATGGAGGTAGGAGACTCGTAAGGCTCATCTACCTTATTCTCAAAAGAGTTTAAATCAAGTTGTTTTTCAAGAATTATCGAACTCAAAATATCGGATTGTGATTCATTAACACTCGGTATCATTAAAGGAAGATTAGAAGAAGAACCAAAGAAAGTGGGAGAAAGAAGTGGAAAATGAACTTGAGGGTGGAGATGGAGTGTATAAATTAGCACAATTTGTAATGACCGATGTGTAAAAATCGATTGTGCTAATCTATTAACCCACTGAGACATGAGGTTAAATCCCTCAAAATTCATGAGAAAACATGGGTATGTCGAACTTGGTAAAGCAGACATTGAAAATGAAAGGGATACGGTTTCTTGCGCGGTCGGAACGACAGAAAGGATGAAGGGGATTGATTTAACTGGTGTAACAGTTAAAGGTTCAGGAGGATGAATTGGAAAATCCGACTCATCAAACAAAACTGGTTCATCCTGAATACTATCCTCAATACTATCCTCAAAATTTAGCTTATCCATGCAATTCTCATCAAATTCAAGACGCATATGAAGTTCGGGAGAAACATTTAATGTCTCGGGATGATGAATTGGAAAGAAAAACTCATCCAAATTTGTGGGTTCATCATCCAAAATATTCCTAGCGTTAATATCCTCGATCAAGTGAAAATTAAATTTCTAAGACACCTCATCAAAAGCATGGATATTAATCAATTCAGGTTCTAGAGTGGAGGTATAGAGGTCAAAAGGATTGGTGGTGATTTCACTCGAAAGGGAACCTTCACAATCAGGTAAATCAAACACTACAAAGTCGCGCAACTCATTAGACATTTTATCTTCAACTGGTGAATCATTTGGAACACTTGATAGACATTCAAAACCGGAGTTATGGGATTCAATTGGGGATGGGTAGGTTTGATTTGGAAATGTGTACAGCTCACTCTTGTTGGATATAGTACCCTCAAAGTCAATTATTGGATCGCAGGTACGTGATTGCAATGATTGCGGAGGACCTATACCGGTAGGACAGTCTTACTTGAGATGATAGTATGCTATCTGGTTTGCCTTTATCAGTCGTGTACAGGTTCAGGTGACTGATCACTGGTACACGTTGATAAAGCCCTTAGGATCTTGCTTGACTACCAACAGTATAAGGGCGATCATATACGTGAGAGTTGGGTAATCTATAAGCTCATCCTTAATAGTGGTCCCTAGTCGTGGGAGTTTCGAGACAGGGCATCGATACTCTGAAGTAGACTAGTGTATACAGTCGAGACCCCGACAAGGGGCGGTGGCCGGTCTCACAAGCCACTGGTGTCAGTTGGATCACCTAAGATGTATACAGGTGCTCATTGGGTTATGAGTACACCGGACAGGACTCGCCGGGAACCTGCTAGTTGGTATTATACATATCGTCAGATAGCAGTTCCCTGGTGACATGTGTACAGGTTAGTTCATCGACCTGAGGTCGTCATTTGTCTCGTGTGAGTTCCCACTGTGCTTTGATTTCTACCCTACCACGGCTCAAAGGAGTCGTGCAAACAGGTAGTTTTTGGGTACAGTCCCGAGCCACATGGAGGCACGTGAGCGGATCGACAGGGGATTCGTCTCTCCCGGTATTGGGGGTGGAGATCGTGCTGTGTCTAGGAAAGCCATTACACCAAGTCCTTGGCCAAGGCGGGTGAGAATTACTGGTAGGTACTCCAGTAGTTTCTCAGGGTGTTCAGGGCTTGTCTCCGACACGACTTATACCGCTATTGGGGGTCTGACGTTACTAGCCCCCTAGGCTGGATATGCGATACTCATAGACGAACGGACCGGACTGTATATATATTGTCACTGTTAGGCTCAGTAGGGTTTCCGGATGAGTTCGCTCATCGGCCTCCCTTGAGGTCAGTACATGGGCAGCCGTTACGCACAGCTAGTGCCGCTGACGGCTTGTGGTTAAACCCACTGCCAGGGTACTGACGAGTCATTAGAGTCCCCCACAGATAGTTTCCCAAGTTTGGGCGAAACGTTGTAGAGGCCGTATGGTTTTATGGCAGGGTTCGGAAAATGCACGTGCGTTTACGCACGTGTTATTTTTCGGGTAGATAATACTGGTGGGCTTTGGTTTAAGCCGGATCCATGTATTATACAGAGTAGATATAATATCTTTATCTCAGTTGCATTTGTATTCGGTCGTAATACATATGCGGGTATATTTATACTGTTACGGGGTTATCCTGAAATTCGTTTCAGGATCACTTTTGGAAGTTGCCAGTTTCCAGTTTTCTATCAACCGTATTTAACATTCGGTTAAATGCGGATTTATCTTTTCTTGGGTGAGTCATGGTTCTAGAAGTTTCTAGATGATGAGAGGAAGCTTCTTGGAAGGTGGCTTAGTTGATGATTCATTGTTAGCATTAAATGAGAGATGAGGTGTATTGTGACTCATGCTTTAGCTTTAATGTTTCTTGTTTACCTAAGGATATTTTCTCTTGATCTTTATCCTTATGGTTACCCCCACTCTCTCCTACACTCACCCCCCTCCATATATTGTGGCCGGCCCCTCCTTGATGCCCATGAGAGATTTCACACTCACTTGATTGATTCATTTGGAAAAAAGATGATAGTTTTAGGTGTATGGAAATTTCATAGCTCATTTCATTCCATCACCCGACTTAATTGGCAACTTCATTAACCGTTCGTCCATGGCTTTGGACGAAGCGAGAAAAAGTCTTCTACTCATTCTCTACATCATTCTTGGTCGTCTCTTTTAGCAAACTTGACGACCGAGTTGCCTCGAGTCAGAGGCGGGAGCCCGTTTAAAGATCCGATGACGTGGTGCCACCTGGACGAGGAGATCGGAGATCGACGAGATCGGAGCAGCCGCAACGGAGCGTGGGATGATGGTTAAAGAACGAAGGACTAGGATCGTTCGGTATAATCTTTCTACCCTCTTTACAGTTTGTTAGTTTAGCGTTAATGGCAGATCCGGGTTATAGTATGCGATAGCGCCAGTTATAAAAGTTTTTGTTCCGCATTTGGCGTCTGAAAGACGGCCGGGGCGCTACCGTAGACTTACATGGTATCAGAGCCACGCCATTAAGCTTTACTAACTTGTTTAAAAGATCGATCGAACGGATTTTCGAAAACCGCAATTTTCAAGTATAAAGTTTCTGTTAATTTTCAAACGGGTCTAAAAATCATTTTGACCATACCAGAAAATCAAGCAGGGTTTTTTAGAAATACTGGAGAAATTCGACGAAGTGATTCCACTGTTCCGCCGCGGATCCGCGGCCCAAGCTAGGGTTTGGTCGCGGATCCGCCGCAGGAAAGTGAGATCAATTGGTCAATTTTCTACAGTGGATTCTATGTTGGAAATTGTGGTTTCTGGAACTGTTCATTTGGGCCCAGTGTTTTTTACTGTACAGCAGATTTGCGTGGGGCCCACTTCGGGAAATTTTGTCGATCGAAATTTAAACGTGTTAGTTTACAGTACTTATATTATATCTCCGACCGTGAATGTCATTTGATCGGTAAACCGTGTCTGATTGCTATAGTTCTTTTAGACGGGTTTGCGAACGTGACATTCGCGTTGATGTTCTGTGTTGTTGCGGATTTGTCGTGGTGGATAGCAGTGTGCAATGGTAGTACAGTTTGAGTTTATTTGTACATTTGATATTGCGGGGCGAGCGTCCAACATGTGGACTGCCGTCACTGCCTGTTGTATAATAGTCTTTTGGGGCACGACCGGGTCGAGGTCGATGTACCCGTTGTACATATTTTTCATTTCTGTACTAGGTTTTACCCCGCGACGGAGTGCACGGATAGCCGGGTTCTGGAGGGCAACGGGTCCGCATCTCATGGCTTTGAGAGGCAGAGGGGCCTCACTCTAGTATTGACAGACTATTCGCCACACTCGTAGGGGGTACAGGTTGACCCAACGAGGGGTGCTCAAGTTACCGGATTCCGTGAAATGCAGGGTGGTCCATTCACTTTGCTGTAGGGGGCTGCCTCGCTTCAGGTTTTGGCGGGTGACTTGCCGCACCCGTAGGGGTCTAGGTTTCATTACACAGGCTATCCACACGACCACGGGAACGTCGGGTTTCAACAGCGGCTTTATGAAACCCGGGGATCCCAGATTATCTGTATTGTTCTGTGATGCTTATTACTTTTCTGTAATGTTGCATATTATTACGCCTGGAGCGATTATTGTATATTGGTATATATACTATTAGATGTTGTATATGTTTTACACCCGCGCTAGTTCAGTCCCCGCTCTGTCGTTAGTTAAGTAACCTAACGGGTGATGACGGAACCCAGAGACGAATGCGGATGGCATATTCGTACATTTTATTTTCGTTCTTTTCTGGTGTGATTAATTGATGGGACTGCGTTGATTTTGATCAATGCAAAGGAAAACAAACCTGTTTGGATGTTGTTGGAACAATTTAAAAAGTGTTATTACAAAGATGTTTCCTTTTGTTATGCATAGTGGTATTCAGTGGAATATCTTGCATCTCATTCGACGGGGCAAGGGCCGATATCCCTTCACCGGGAAAGACCCCTTGGGCAGAAGTTTGCGTCAGGGTAATAACTTCACTATAGTCGATTACAAGTTGCTTTGCATCGCGGTATTCAGTGGAATATCCTGCACCTCATTCCACGAGGAAAGAGCCGAGATCCCTTTACCGGGAATGACCTCTTTAGCAAAAGGTTTTCGCCACTATATTTTTATAAAAAGCTATCAGGTTCCTTCAACGAGATCAAGTTCATTACGTTAATGGTTTTTCGCCAAAAACCAGCCGTAGCCCTCCGTCATTTCATATGGATGGTCAGTAGTATTCAAGCTATGTTAGTCTGGCCCTTAGCCAGGACATAGTGATTGGTAGCTGCTGAGGTATTCATTTGTTGCATAGATAGATGCGTTGGTTTGGGACAGTCGTACAGCCTTGTTGGCCCTTAGTCAAGGGCGAGTACGGGTGGGTTCAAATTAATAAGATAATGATGGGTAGAACTTGGCATGTGACTTATGATGGGTTGGCCCTTAGTCACGATCATAAGAGCATGGGGCAAAAATCATATCGGGAGTTTCTAAAGAAACTGAAACTTGCCAGGCATGCGCATACCTTCTGGAGTGTGATAACATGAGTGGATTCCGTCACGTTATCATGCGATGAGAGTTGGATCCCGATTCCCACTGATGAGTTGGTTTACTCTTCGGGTGATCCCGATTGATTCTTCTTTTAGGTTTGGAGGAGAATTTGACAGTACAGTGGGAGGTTTCTGGATTAGATAAAGTGATAACCATTCTGATCTAGGTTAGAGTGCACGCAGAGTGTTTCTTTTCTCTCTCTCTCTTTGGCAGCGACCTTTGACCGACCCTAGAGTATGACTCAGTAACCAAGTTGACCGAACCTTCTTAAAATACTGGCTTTTGGATTGTCTAAGTTGCATAAGTCATTGCCACTCCTTCTTTTACCCTTTGCATTTCTCAGAACACCCGTATTACTACGGACATCCACTTCCATTGGATAGATCCATCGTATGGTTATATACGAACTCGGAGGGACTTCTTCGAGGATGGATCAAGGTTCAGGAGAAACAGAATTGGTTTATTCAGTTGTCTTTTATTATCACCTTCTCTCAGGTTGCGAAGGCTCCTTGGTTTAGGAGAGTACACCTATTACGCTTATTGGATAGTCTTCTTCCAAACCATAGGCAGGTGCCGAAAGGTAGGGAATGAAGAAAACCAATTAGCCTAAGTAGAGTGTACAGAAGGTAATATGTAAAGACAAAATAAAGGGATTAGAAAGAGGGCAAAGTAAATTGCGACTGTTATCATTCACGACCAAACCGCGTACTTCATCGCCACTCCTATTTCACCTTTAAAAGAATAAGGTATTATTCAGTTGTCTTTTATCATCACCTTCTCTCAAGTTACGAGTACTCCTTGGTTTAGGAGGGTACACCTATTATGCTTACTGGATAGTCTTCTTCCAAACCATAGGCTGGTGCCGAACGGTAGGGAAGGAAGAAAACCATTTAGCCTAACGATGATGTACAGAAGGTAACGACTAAAGACAAATAAAGGGATTTGGAGAGATGACAAAGAAATATACGGTTAAAGTCATGAATTGAATTATGGAAGAGGCATTACTATGAATACCAGGATACCCCTACGAAACATTTTCATGTTTCATTGCATTGTTAAAGGAAAACTGATTTCCCGATTAGATACTTACTCCAGGGTATGTATTTACCAGGTTTCATTCTCACATCTGTATGGTTTTACAGATAATGAGTGGGAGGAAGTTATTGGGAATTAGGTGATCATCCTCATTATATCGGAATTTGTTGTAATTGGTGATTTTGAGGAAGTCGTCTGGGTTATTGCCGGCAGGCATGTATTTGGTTTTGAGTATCCGTTGTTGTGCACCAATTTCAGAATGATATATCTGAACGTTTATTTTTATAAAGTGAGATATAACTTTTTGATATTATGTCGATGACATTTACCTACATCAGTTGACGATTGGGTAAGGAGCATTGAACAACGGAGTAGTTCTTAACCATAAGTACAGTTTTCAACCTACGATGCACAGGTTTTGAGTTATTCAACTCAGCGGACTTATACAGAGTATTGTATGTTGTCCAGTGTCCATGAGGACAAAGGGGTAGGTCCTCGTACTATGTTCTGTTTACTTATGACTTCTCTAGTTTTTAGACAAGTGTTTCGTAGAAATACAAGGTCTAAGTTTTGAGAAGTTGTGAGTATAAGAATAAAGTAGAGAACCAGATATCGCAAGTATCAGGATTCTTCAAAGAGATCGAAGATGTAGATACTTGTGATTGGTATTCAGTTGATAGTGATGGTTTTGAGAAACTTGTTTCTCTTTTAGGTTACTCATAATTGGATGTATTCCTAAGTTGAGTAATGCTGATTAGCATCTCTCCATTAAGTTGATATGCACTGGGGACAGCTGCATGTTTTGAAACTGGTTCCAATTAAATAAGTGCCAAAGTTTCTATATTGGATATAGGTGAGTTGTCCGGCTTATGCTTAAAACCAGACTCTGGATAACTCAGGGCACGTTTCTGTAATGGCAGTTTATGGGTTGGCCCGGGCTATGTCGAAGGTTGACTTTCTACCATCTGGAAGATCAATAGTGATATTGTTCTTGACTCGCCACAGTTTTAGTAAAATGGATTTTTTTTCAGAAAACAGTAGTGGGAGTATGGTAGAACTGGAAGTGATTCCAGAACCGCAAACGATTACGGAAAATTTAATAGGACCTATAGATTCATTCAGGTTTGACATTCCAATAGCCACTCCGCAGATATGGTGGGTAACCTCAGACACCCGAGAGGTACTCCGGTAGCCTCAAGGACGGTGACAGGGAGGTTCTTATCTACCAAGACTTGACACTACTGTTGTTCCAGGCTATGAGACCCGGTAGGAGGGTTGTTTTGGTCAGTAGGAGCAGCGGAAGCATAGTGGGCAAGTAGCTTATGTCTATTTATAGACTTGAGCAGTTATAGCGGAGATTGATAATCTAATTTTGATGTGACAGTCATGGGTTTTGACTTTATCAGAATAGGGGATGGATCTGTTAAGAAGGTAGTAGAGTGTGATGTCCTGGTATTTGGATGACATACACAGAGTAGGAAGTAAAATTCCTATACTACGATCGGTTGTACTGTGGTCGTCACACAGTTGCTTCTCCAGACAGGATATGGATATAATATCTGACATTTTGGTTTCTAGATCTATGGTTTTAGATCTGGATTTGGGTAGTTTCCCAATATGGGTACTTTGACAGTATTCTAATGGTTTTTAGAATAGATGACTACTGGCATGGTGGTGTACCTGCAGATGGTAGAGTCACCCTCTCTAAAGGTGTCTTACAGACTAAAAGGGGGAGGGATGCGCATGATTGGCAGATCACTTGCTTAGGCAACTGAATCAATCATGAGATGTCAAGTACCACACCAAATGTTGTTTTTGCACTAGATGCGATAAGTTTGTATTAATCCAATCCTGGAGAAACATAAGGAAGCAGTTTTAGAACATAAGTACATGTTCTACGGATTTGATGACAGCAGCCTCCTTCGGGAGACGGTTATCATTCCAGGCTTCAAAGGTGACATGGATGACAGAGTGATTGTCAGAGTTATAGTTTTCCCTCTGACGAAGGGGGCAGTATTATGGACAGGTGGTCCAAGAGGATACTGTGGGAGGCTTGGTGCAGGATACTGATTAGGTTCAGTTATCGATACAGTCTAAGAAGTTTAGATTTGGAGTTCATTTATGAACTAGGTCCCATCAGATATCCAGACATATTCTAAGACAGGTATTACTCAATTCGGGAGATGGATTTCTCCGCGAACTTGAGATTAAGAGAGACATAGAAAGAAACATCAGGGCGGATCCACTCACTGAGGCTATTTCTCGAACACAATAGTTTTACAAACGGGCTTTGTAAAACTGATTAGTAGAGCAGTTGGGTGTTGGTTTTACACGGGCTGTGAGTACGTGACATCGCAATAATTAGCCTTAAGTGCAAGTAGGAGATTGTTGGATATAGTGCCCTCAAAGTCAATTATTGGATCGCAGGTACGTGCTTGCAATGATTGCGGAGGACCTATATCGGTAGGACAGTCTTACTCGAGATGATAGTATGCTATCCGGTCTGCCTTTATCAGTCGTGTACAGGTTCAGGTGACTGATCACTGGTACACGTTGATAGAGCCCTTAGGATCTTGCTTGACTACCAACAATATGAGGGCGATCATATACGTGAGAGTTGGGTAGTCTATAAGCTCATCCTTAATAGTGGTCCCTAGTCGTGGGAGTTTCGAGACAGGGCATCGATACTCCGGAGTAGACTAGTGTATACAGTCGAGACCCCGACGAGGGGCGGTGGCCGGTCTCACAATCCACTGGTGTCAGTTGGATCACCTAAGATGTATACAGGTGCTCATTAGGTTATGAGTACACCGGACAGGACTTGCCGGGAACCTTCTAGTTGGTATTATATATATCGTCAGATAGCAGTTCCCTGGTGACATGTGTACAGGTTAGTTCATCGACCTGAGATCGTCATTTGTCTCGTGTGAGTTCCCACTGTGCTTTGATTTCTACCCTACCACTGCACAAAGGTGTCGTGCAAACAGGTAGTTTTTGGGTACAGTCCCGAGCCACATGGAGGCACGTGAGCGGATCGACAGGGGATTCGTCTCTCCCGGTATTGGGGGTGGAGATCGTGCTGTGTCTAGGAAAGCCATTACACTAAGTCCTTGGCCAAGGAGGGTGAGAATTACTAGTAGGTACTCCAGTAGTTTCTCAGGGTGTTCAGGGCTTGTCTCCGACACGACTTATACCGCTATTGGGGGTCTGACGTTACTAGCCCCCTAGGCTGGATATGCGATACTCATAGACGAACGGACCGGACTGTATATACATTGTCACTGTTAGGCTCAGTAGGGTTTCCAGATGAGTTCGCTCATCGGCCTCCCTTGAGGTCAGTACATGGGCAGCCGTTACGCACAGTTACTGCCGCTGACGGCTTGTGGTTAAACCCACTGCCAGGGTACTGACGAGTCATTAGAGTCCCCCACAGATAGTTTCCCAAGTTCGGGCGAAACGTTGTAGAGGCCGTATGGTTTTATGGCAGGGTTCGGAAAATGCACGTGCGTTTACGCACGTGTTATTTTTCGGGCAGATAATACTGGTGGGCTTTGGTTTAAGCCGGATCCATGTATTATACAGAGTAGATATAATATCTTTATCTCAGTTGCATTTGTATTCGGTCGTAATACATATGCGGGTATATTTATACTGTTACGGGGTTATCCTGAAATTCGTTTCAGGATCACTTTTGGAAGTTGCCAGTTTCCAGTTTTCTATCAACCGTATTTAAAATTCGGTTAAATGCGGATTTATCTTTTCTTGGGTGAGTCATGGTTCTAGAAGTTTCTAGATGATGAGAGGAAGCTTCTTGGAAGGTGACTTAGTTGATGATTCATTGTTAGCATTAAATGAGAGATGAGGTGTATTGTGACTCATGCTTTAGCTTTAATGTTTCTTGTTTACCTAAGGATATTTTCTCTTGATCTTTATCCTTATGGTTACCCCCACTCTCTCCTACACTCACCCCCTCCATATATTGTGGCCAGCCCCTCCTTGATGCCCCTGAGAGATTTCACACTCACTTGATTGATTCATTTGGCAAAAGATGATAGTTTTAGGTGTATGGAAATTTCATAGCTCATTTCATTCCATCACCCGACTTAATTGGCAACTTCATTAACTGTTCGTCCATGGCTTTGGATGAAGCGAGACAAAGTCTTCTACTCATTCTCTACATCATTCTTGGTCGTCTCTTTTAGCAAACTTGACGACCGAGTTGCCTCGAGTCAGAGGCGGGAGCCCGTTTAAAGATCCGATGACGTGGTGCCACCTGGACGAGGAGATCGGAGATCGACGAGATCGGAGCAACCGCAACGGAGCGTGGGATGATGGTTAAAGAACGAAGGACTAGGATCATTCGGTATAATCTTTCTACCCTCTTTACAGTTTGTTAGTTTAGCGTTAATGGCAGATCCGGGTTATAGTATGCGATAGCGCCAGTTATAAAAGTTTTTGTTCCGCATTTGGCGTCTGAAAGACGGCCGGGGCGCTACCGTATACTTACAACTCTTACTACTCAAATTCTCAATCTGTCCAACCGCCTCATCTACATTGGAAAATTTGGAGTTAGTTGGAAACTAGTTACCGGGTCACTGGGTTGTCTAAGGGCGGCCATGGACGCATTCAAATCCATCATCTGTTGTCTTGACGCTACCATAAAATTTTCCAATAACTGTTTCAGACTAGACTTGGGTTGTGAAGGGGTTTCAGTAAAAAATTCACAGTTGTTTGGATACTGGAAACTCCCAAATGGCTGTGTAGAAGCAATGTCTAGGGAAGGTGCAAAAGTCGGGTAGGACTGGTAGGAATTGAATGGTTAGACAGTATTAGGATCAACATTTGGATAAAAAGGTGAATGGAATTGTTAATCCTAAGAACTGGAAGTGTTGAAAGGAGTGAAAGATCGGCCACGAGATTGTTCAATATGTTCAGCAATAGACATGGGTTTCGGAGTTACCACCGGACTCCCAAAAGGGGTATCAACGTAAGAATGTGGTGAAGGTTGAAACGGTTGATACAAAGTGGATTACGGAGTCCAACTGTTTCTCCTAGACGCGTCTATTCGATCTTTCAAAGAAATTTTGGGAATGGAGGGGTCGTCCGAAATTCGACCAAAACAATGCGCGTAGGAAGTAATGTTTGGTTGAGAGTACCAAAATTCGGCAAGAGTTTTGTGAGGTGGGGTACCCATGATGTGAGAAATGAGAAGAAAAAGAATATGATGATTTTTATTTATTTATTTTTTATTTTTTTTAAATTTTTTTATTTAAAAAAATTTGTTTGTTTTTGGAGTTTTGAAATTTTTGAAAGTGTTTTTCTTTTCGAAAGAGTTTTGCAAAAATTTGTACGGAACTACGACACAATCACAATTTAAGCATGCACAATCAAGCCTAAAGTTAGGGTCTCCTAAGCCAACTAGACTGCTCCTAATTGTTCCAAAGGGCAAATTGTGAGATATCCCTCAAATCGCCTCTTCACCGCCAATTGTGGCCAGGTAAGCACAAGTAAAGAAAGGAGGGATCCACTCACGAATCACCGTGAGATGGGCCTTTTAAAATTACCTTTCCTACTTGTCTAGCTTAGGCACCACAAAGTCAGGTTTAGATAAACGACCGATTGCCCACAACCTTCCTTTGTCCTAATGAGCGCGATAGTCCTTATTGGCTGAATATTTTTTTAATTAATTCGAGGGTTGATGCATATGCTTTTTGTGATTTTTGGGGTCTTAGGAAGGGTAATGAAATTCCCACCTAATCTGGATTGGTGTTATAGCCCCTTAAAAGTCCGTATTAATTATGCAAAGCAGTTAACACACCAAAATCTAAAACACTTGCAAATTTTTTTTTATTTGGCGGCACAAAGAATCCAGCACAAAAATAATTTATTGGAGAGGGAGAAAGATTTTGCGCAAAGAACCCTGCAGGAAAAAATTTCAGTGGAGCTCAGGGTAGGAGAGAGGACAAAAAAAATACTTACAGAAAATTTTGGGGTGCTGACGTCACTAGTTGACCGCGGTTCCGCAGTCAACTGCATATATCCGCCGCGGTTCCGCGGTGGTTAAGTTGGTTTGGATCTCCAAAATTTTTCTGTTGTCTGTTGTGATTCTCCTCTGTCTGTTCAGATCTTCTGTTTGTTAATTTGTTCACTGGGTTTTTTCCAAATCTGAATCTGTCCCTCTTCTTTTCCTGCGCAATTCACACAATACCTCTCAAAAAGAACAAGATGATTTTTTTTATTTTATTTTTTTTTGTTTTTAAATTTTTAAATTTTTATAATTTTTAAATTTTTAAATTTTTAAATTTTTTATTTTTTTAACCCGAAATCACTCAAAGAAAGAGACTACCGTCTCCCCGGTAACGGTGCCATTTGATTGATCGTTTTTTTGTGCATGCGTTTTGAAATCAAAGAATTAACCGCAATCAATAACGGTGTCGCTTGGTAGCTAGCCGATTCAGTACGGGTCGGTCCACAGTGAAAACGTGTTCTTTTCTAATTGTTCTAACGAGTCAATTCCTATTTGTGGTAGGTTTTGATTTTTATAAAAAACTGAAATTTAATTTGATTTGGATTAAAACCTTGCTAGGGTTAGGATTAGGTTAGTTTGGAAAGTTAATTCTACTCACCGTTTTCTTTGCCCTAATTAAGAACTTAGGTGTTAAGGTAATAGTTAATAAAGGGGATTAACACGACTAGGAAGAAACGTAGTTTCTTCTCTTTGGTCCTTGTCCGTGCTTTCTTAACTCTTATCCCTAACCTCTATGTAAATCAACCACGACCGGTCTAACTAGGGAATCACCGCTATCTCGTGGGATAGGGTGCCGTAGTGAGCGGTGGGTGATTGATTTACATAGAGTCCTAATTTATAAAATTATGAGGGCAAGAAAGGAGTGAGAGATTTCCATCTCTCAAACCTACCCAATCCTAACCCTAACAAGTGAGGAACTACTCATTCATTAGGGATGTTACGATGAAATTCATTTTTATAATTTTCTTTTAATAACCTAATTAACTTGCAGATAAATAAAGACAGATAAAAAATTGCAGAAAAATAAAATTCGGATAAAAAGAATGCAAGATAAAAAAATACCTTTATTGATGACCTCTTGACGATTACAAGGAAATTAAAATTTAATCTAGAAAATAAAAAGAGGCATCGCAAAAGAGGCACCCAAAAGAGGCACCCCTAATTAGGCTGTAGGCTTTCCTATTTATAGATAGGAGAAACCCTAGGTTTTACATCTGATCCACATCTGAATTTACAATACTATCCTAAAGACCGAGTCAACGCACCGACACCCAACGACAATTTGCACCGACACGTGCACAGTACGGCCGCGGAACCGCGGCGGAAAGCCATGTTTGGCCACAGATCTGCGGCCATCTTGGGGGTTCTCTGTCTCATTTCTTCAGGGTTGTTTTATGTTGCCTTTTTCTTCTGTTTTCTTCACTTGGTTCTTCAGAATCTTTTCTACTTTCTTTCAGATTTCCAACAGTGCAGAATTTGTGGACTTTTACCGTAAGCTTTGCTTTGAAGTCTTGTATCTTGTGCTGCCCTTGAACTATCTTGTGCATGGAACTGTTTACTAATCTTCATTTGTTCCTTGAACTGTTAGGCGGCATCATACGGATTCATCTTTTGTTGGTCGTAATTTCACTTTTGTAACGTCTTTTCATGAATTTCACTGTATTGTTCTGAGAACTTGTAACCTGCAACTATTTAGCAGGCATGGATCAAAAGCACCTATTTATTTGTAATATGATTAAGAATGGGAGATATAATAATGCAAAATTCTGATATGAACAGCAACCATTAAACCTGTCATGCCCCGCTTCCCAAAAGGCGGTAGCAGCTACATGACGAGACCCGCAACGTATTTATTTCGAGAAGATCATTTCTAGGAATAAATACGCTAAGCCTAATTAAGCAATATAAAATGACAAAAAATTAACATGATATTTAAACTTCAACAACTTTATTTACATTCAACTTGATATATTTACAATACATGAGTTCAACTGAAAGAAAATACAAGAAGAGAAATGCCTAAACAGGTGGCATACATAAACTGAAATAGAGGATAACTAGTTTAGGCCTGGGCCGCGATCAGATCATGCTCCTCGTCGGTGGTGTCCACCTCCTCCGTCTTCACAGTATCTGACGAACATTCCAAGAAACAAAGATGGGTGGAATGCCCATCAGCAAACTTTCGCTCGGTAAGTCCCCAAGAAATGGGTGTGAAGTATAAAAGTATGATGACAAAGAAAATGTATATCATGAAGCAATGGACTAGGAGATATGGTGTTTAAACATGTCATTTAATGTAAGCATGGTAATTCTATTTAACATGCAGTTCTATATATATCATGGCAAAATAACATGAGCATAGTATAGCATGGTCGTGTAGTGTAGGTGTAGTGGACATGAAATGAATGTAAGTGTCCTAAAAGGTCTTTATATGAGTAAACTAATGTAACGTAAGTTCAAGGGTGAATGTCAACCAATCTCAAGAGTGTTCTCGAATCTAACAGGCTGTAATTTAGGGGTAAGGAACCACGGGCCCAAATCAAGTGTTAGTAACGGGACTTTAACCTAGTGTTGAAGTATTTCAGACTCAACAGGCTATAATCCAGGAGCGAGGAAACACGGGCCCTCATGATAGCTTGCTTGTGTTAGTAGATATGGATCCATGATCTAGGGGGACTCCTGAGACTTCGTTGGATTCACACATGAACTACCCCAACACCCCGTGTATTCTAAGTTACAGTTAAAATTACTAATCTTGCTCGAATCCATGAATACATCAAGTTGCAAGATTGAGTTCATGTCAATATCAAGTATCCGTGTCAAGTGTTCATGTATTCATGTCAAGTTGTATTCATGGTTCGGGTCAAGTCAGTTCAATAGCAGCCACTGTATTCTGATATTCATGTTAAGTTCATGTCAAGTCATAGTATTCTAGTATTCAAGTTTTGGAATATTCAAGTTCAAGTGTTCCGGTTCATGATCAAGAGTTCAAGTTTGATTTTTGGATTCTGGTTTGAGTTTGGATTCATGTTAGAGTAAATATCTTATGAAAAGATTTAGCTCTTGAATTTCTTAAGTTTGGGAGTAATCGGCAACTGCTGCACATGGACGGCAGGATTTGTGTCTTTTTCCAAGACAATTGCCATTGATAACTCCGTTAGGTTGTCTAACTTGAATAGGCAAGCACTCAATTTCTCCGGTTCTCTGAGACTCAAGAGAATTGATCCAGCTTAAATCTATATTAAACTAGAGTCTTTAAAATATTGTTTTGCATATCTCGATGGGGTTTTATGAAAAATACTTTAATATAGTTTGAAAATAAACCTCAAGGGTGATTTATAACATTTAGAGTTTTTCATGAACATGTATTTTAATTGTTGTTGTGTTTTGGTGATAAAACCTAGATTTTTTGAAAGTTTGTAGTATTTTTTTGAAAACTAGTTCTTTTAGAAATTTCGTGGTATTTTATTAACAAATTCTAATCTTTCATTTTAAAAATATAGTTTCTTAATTTGTTTTTATTAAAAATACGGATTTCATAATTTTATATAATTTTTTCCAAAAATTAGTTTTTTATTAGAAAAGTCATGTTTCTTTAAAAAACTGTATTTTTTTCCTTTCGAGACCGAATACTCCGTAAGGAGTTCT
The DNA here is from genome assembly GCA_030015575.1 of Agapanthus africanus. Taxonomy (NCBI): domain Eukaryota; kingdom Viridiplantae; phylum Streptophyta; class Magnoliopsida; order Asparagales; family Amaryllidaceae; genus Agapanthus; species Agapanthus africanus. The sequence continues at coordinate 883,101,273 of CM057337.1, forward strand.
GCATCTTACTCTACTATTCCAAGAATGTGCGATAATCCACACTATCCATTAGCGGGTCCTTTAACGAGAGTTGTAGAGGCGTAATTGCCAAGAATTTCAAAATACCGATTTAAAGAAACCCGTTTTAAAACGGTGTGGTATTTTAATGAAATAACTTTTACTTTGAGTTACCCATATGCTTAGAATACCGTGTTATGAAAGCACAGTATGCATGTGGGGTATGTCATTACCCCGTATAGGTTCTAGGGTTTGCGTATCGAAAAGAGGTTACACTAAAATTCATGTATTTTACTGAAAAAGTTCATTTATATTTGTTTCACATGAGAATTTTGGTTAAATTTGAAGCTAAAAGATTGTAATTAAAGTTACAAGTAGGGTGGTAATATTATTTTGACCAAAGTATAAAGGAAAAGGGAGTTTCAAATTTAAAAAGAAAAGTATCGGAGGTAACTCCACTTTACCGATATCTTTTTAGGAGATGAATTGCGATGAAAAGAAGAAGAGGTAAGAGACTTACAGTTTGCTAATATCGAGAAAAGGGTAAGGAAGAAGGGAGGGGCTTCATGGCATCGCGGGAGCTTCGGAAACGGTTTTGATTTTCGATGGAACAAGCTTGGCCGTTAACTCCACTTGACTCCACTTGCACTTAGGAACTTTTTGAGAGAATTTTTGCTAGAATTTCATAATGGTGAAGAGTTAAGGCATGGAGTGGTATTTATAGTGAAGAATTAGGGTTTGAGAATTAAAATTTTGGATTAAAAACCATTAAAAAGGTGTTAAATGGTGAAATGAAGGGTCTCTGTTTGATTGTAGGGAAATCAAACAGTGCAAAAGAGTTAAGGGGAGTCGAAGGGGTGTGTGTGCAAAACACGGGGTGATTTGGAGCTATTGAGAGCATTGGCGCCAGCCCATGGAGAAATTTAGGCGGTCGAGATTGAGGCAATCCCCTCGAGACTCGTGCCACGTGGGTATTTGGGTGTGTACTCCATTTTGCGAATGTTTGATTTTTCTGAACTTTTCATTTCTCCGTGTATTGCTCGTGCAACTCTTGAACTTCCAAAAATTAAAAAGAAAATCTAAAAATAATTGGGTCTGATGGGAATCGAACACACAGGCTACGTCACAGCAGTGCAGGGGCTTTTCCAGTGAGTTACAAGTTTTTTCTTGTTTTTATTTAACAAAAATAACTTATAACATCACATCAGACTGATAACCACTTTCTCTTTCTCCAGCAGTTCACTTCGTGTCGTGTGTTATTTTTGTTTGTTTTGGTTGCCCGTGAATCGTATACGGAGACTAGTTTATGTTGTCGCCCGTAGGGCGCAGATTAGTACAAATCCGTATATTTTAGATTTGGGTTTGTTTTATTTAAGGACCGTTAATTTAGTTTGAGATTAAGATCAACTTAAATATATGAGCATTTGGACTCAGTTTATTTTAGCTAAGGATACGTTAGTCTAATTTGAGACTAAGATCAACTTAGCAAAATTTCAAGAATCATTTTTATTTCAGATCCAATAACAGAGTATTTGGGCTCAGCTGTAAGAAAAATTTTCAGAGGGACTTCACCAATTTAGGCTTAGTCTGCTCAGTCGTTTTTTTGTTCAAAAGTGCTAAGCACTTATTTAGGCTCTGCTTGTTCAGCCCTTTCTTTTCTATGCAAAAGTGCTAAGCACTTGTTTGAAGCTCTGGCGCTCATATGGATATCATGTGAAGCCTTCAGTTATGGGCATTGCCCAATCAGTGCTAAGCAGTCAGTTGTTTTTACTGAATACATAGTGCTAAGCATTTTTTATATGGCGTCCACGTGAGGGGTACATGCGGCGCTGGGCGCTGCCCAATCAGTGCTAAGCACTCAGCCGTTTTGGCTGAGTATGAAGTGTTAAACACTTTACACAGCACTCACGTGTATTTCACGTGAGGCCCGGTCCTTTTGTTTTGAGCGCCCACATGTTTTTCACGTAAGCCGCTGGACGCTGCCCAATCAGTGCTAAGCACTCAGCCGTTTTGGCTGCGTATAAAGTGCTAAGCACTTTACTCAGCGCTCATGTGTATTTCACGCTCACGTGTTTTTCATGTGAAGCGTTGGCCTTCTGTTTTGGGAGCCCACGTGTTTTTCATGTGAGGCGCTGGGCGCTACCCAATCAGTGCTAAGCACTCAGCAGTTTTTGCTGCGTATGAAGTGCTAAGCACTTTACTCAGCGTTCACGTGTGTTTCACGTGAGATGCTGGCCTTCTATTTTGGGCGCCCACATATTTTTCACGTTAGGCGTTGATTTCCTTTTGTTTTGGAAATCTGTTGAAGGCGCCCACATGGAAAGCACGTGCGGCGCTAATGTTTTTTTCTTTTTAGAGATTGAATCTTTGTTAATGGAATTTTGACCATTAATGGCACCAAGATCTTTGTTTTGAAGATCTGGGATTAGGTTTTCTTCAAGAACTAAGTTCTTATGTCTTTTTCTTTTATAAGAACTAAGTTTCTTTTATGGTTAAATCCTATTTTCAGAGGAATTGAATTCCTATAGGATAGGCTCTTTTTATTTTTCATGGTTCTCTTCTGAATCTTTGATTTTTAAGAACAAGATCTTCCCGATGAGAATTAAATTCTCAATTTATGGGAGACTTGTCTTGTGGATCTCAGATCCATAGAAAGAACTAAGTTCTTGAGAAGGGTAACCCTTCGATATGATATGATAGGTAAAGGAGATTTTTGATCTCTGTGGTTTCTTTACCTAGGGTTTGCGAGGAGGAAGACCTTCTCTATTGAGAATTAAATTCTTTATTGTTTTTAGAGCCTTCTGTATTTTTTTTGCAGAAACTTATGAGGGGTTCTCTCTATATGTCTGTGTTTTTTTGAGACTTGAAGTCTCGGATCCTTTATATAGTAAAAGCAAATTGTTAATTAATTTTGAGAAAATCTCTCATTGAAAGATTCGAATTTGTTCAGGGTATTTTATCCACCGTTGAATTTTTGATCCAGTGATTTTTGTTTCACAGAATATATCTTCAAGATTAAGGAAATATTTTCCCATATACAGAATTTTATTCTGTCAAACGGTGATTTTTAATCACCATTGGATTTTTTTAATCCAAGGGATCTTTGTTATACAGAGCACATCTTTCTTTATTTAGAAAGTTATAGGGAAATATTTTCCTATCTCATTGGATCTTTGTTCCAATAATTTTCTGTTCGCAGAAAATATCCTTCTCATTTAGAAAGAATAGGAGAATATTTTCCCTTAATAGAATTTTATTCTATTATTTAATGATTTATCATCATCATTGAATTTTTGATCCAACGGCTCTGTTTAACAGAGAGTATCCCAATTTTTAGGGAAATATTCTCATGTAGAATTTAATTCTACTTGATTTTTACTTGGACGTCGGCGCACACGTGTCATTCACATGGACGCCATTTAAGAATTTAATTCTAGGCGCTCATGTGCTTTGCACATTGGCGCTCACATGAGTATCACGTGCGGCGCCACCATAGGATTTAATCCTAAGGGGCTGGCGCTGGCGCCCTCGTGGGAAGTATGTGAGGCGTACCTCGTTATAATTTCACAGAGCTTAGCTCTTTTATTATGTTTAAATATTATGGGAACATAAGTCATATGACACGAGAAAAATCATCAATAAAGGTCACAAAGTAGCGAAAACCTCCTTGGGCAACAACAGGGCATGGCCTCTAAACATCAGAATGCACCAAACCAAAAGGTTTTGCAGCTCTCTTATTAATGCGAGTTGGGTTGCTAGGGAAATGATGCCTACCCAGCTCACAAGAATCACACTCTAAACTAGTCAAATTATCAAGAGAGAGAACAATCCTCTTCAAGGTTGTAAAGAGGGATGACCAAATCGACAATGGGTATCGAAAGGAGATGCAGATGCTGTTGGGCAGGCTATGTGGCATGGATGCTCATCGAAGTGGTACAACCCATCAACTACAGTTCCTGTGTCAATTGTCCGTATCGTCCCAAGATCCTGAAAAACACATCTACCAGAAAAGAAGGCTGCGTCACAATTCAAATATCGAGTCGGCTGGTTTATAGAAAGTAAATTGAAAAGAAAACCAGGTAAATATAAGACAGTAGAGAGAGGTAAGTTTGGTGTGGCTAGAACAGACCCACACCCTCAGCCATATAGAAAGTAAATTGAAAGGAAAACTAGGTAAATATAAGACAGTGGAGAGAGGTAAGTTTGGTGTGGCTGGAACAGACTTACACCCTCTATGGCTGAGATTGTGTCATTCGCTAGAGTCACTGGGGTACACCTAAGTCGTAGCCTATATGAAGACAATGCATCTCTCTCCTATCATATGATCGGTCGCACCCGTATCAATCACCTAAGGACGACGTACAGACGTCGAAGTAATAAAGGCTGTATTGTTACCTCTCGTAAGACCCAAACTGGTCACAGCGGAAGCACGAGGTGTAGTTAATCCAATCGAGCTACTAGAAGCAGACGAGATAACAAGAAGCCTCAATCGAGAAATCTCCCCCTCCAAGTCTCTGGTGGAACTCTCAGATAATGTTGAATCTGTCGAAGTAGTGGGGGATGCAAGAGATGCAGTCCCAACGTGTGCACGAGTAGTGGGACAAGAAGGCTGAGGGGGCCGAGGAGGCCTCCTATTCAACTTCCAGCAGGTGCTGTGAATATGTCCCTCCTGATGACAATAATCGCAAAAACGAGGCTCTCTGTCACGCCCCGCTTCCCAAAATACGAAATACGAGGGGTTGACAAGGCCAGCCATGCTCCTACGATCAAGGAAATATCCTGCTGTAGTCACACTTCGGATTCTAGCTTTACGTGGTAATCAGTAAACAATGCACAGGTAATGAGAATGCAGTAACTAAATTAAAAGAACTAACCAGATGAAGATCAAAGGAGTATAACTCTGAGTCGCTGATCACGATGTCCGCGATATCCTCGAGGTACGTCAGGTCCTGGTCCCAGCTAGATCCACTTCTCACTCTGAGCATGCATACTCAGGTCGTCAGAGCGACACGATAGCAATATATATATATACAAATGGTAACTCGTGCAGTAATAATGAATATGTAACAGTAAATCAAGAGAGTAAAGACGTGAACATGAAGTAGCCGATGCGGGTGTCTAAAAGAACAGGTGAACAGGAAAGCAGTAAAATAGTATGCCAGGTGCGTTGATCCAGTAAGCAATGCATGTCAATGTCACTATCCCTATCAGTCTCTAAGTCTCACTGTACAGGTCACTAAGCCTATCGTCAGTCCAAGTGTGAGAGTCAACCACTCGTGAGTATCCCCCACCCAAACGTAGGACCCAAGGACAAAGGAACAAGGGCCCGAGTCGCTCGCTAATAATCAGTGATATCCCTATATATCTCCATATATCTCCATATGTGCCGGCATGGGACTCCCGAGAATCTGTTGAACTCACACTCAAACTACCCCACACCCCGTGGTCTACATCAAACGCCAACCATAAACTCAAATACCAGCCGGTCCATGATGAGTCTATGCGAGAACTGAAGGCAGGGTCTCCATCAAGCATGTCTCGACTGATACCCAAGATCAATGGACAGTGTTTGGTGCCTTACCTGTGACACCCATACAAGTGCTTCCATAATTGTCCCATACAAATTATGGTTACACTTATACACGTCCCACAGACGTCGACAATGCAATAAATCAATAGGGTCCACTGATTGTGTACAAGTACGTGTCCTTTTCACTTATCCATTCATGCTCAAACACTAACGTACTTGCCACAATCACCACTAATACCTAACAATGGGTAATGCACATGATCACTAGGTTACCAATGCAATGACATATATATAATGTGATGAGAAAACGGTATTTAAGGCATGATTAAGATGTCATCAAACGATGTCCTGCCACTTGTATAGTTCTTCATAAGTCATACATGCACAATTTAGCGAAACAATGAACAGGGGATAAGTAGTATGTTTGATTATCTATCCATCAAAATTGGTTTCACGTTAATCGGGTTTAGGATCACTAGATATGGCCAATTCATTTTAAACGTTCACTGCTGGAAATCCGGTTTCAGAATCGGAAGTCCGTTTCGTAACGCATTTTAATCCCAGTTGGGATCAGAATTTAGCGACACTACAGTTGAATGAAATTTAGGGTTTTCAATAAGGTTTTTGACGCACCATACGTATTCTCAATCGCGTCTCTACGTCAGAAGTTATGCACTGTTCAACACTAGGGTATCAGTTCTGGTTCTGTTTGGGACTGCTACACGTCCCGATCTTTTAAATTGCATTTTAAATAGTAAACGACGATATAAAGGGGTGAAATCACTTGAGTTATTTAGCTAACATATTCCTATTCAATAAAGTGTTGGGTTCCGCAACATACAGGTTCAGGCAGCAAGGTAGTAAGCATTACGAGATAGAAATTAATAGCCAGAGCTGCTCTGGACTGCAGTCCAGAGCCGCTCTCCGAACCGATTCTCGTCATAATTTCAGTACAGAAACAATTAAGAACCTACATAGGGTCATAGTTCATCGAGTCATCTTCGATTTGAGCCCTTGAACGCATCATTTCAATATGTACACAATTAATTATAATTTTAACAAGTTTCAAGTGCGGGAAATTCCCAGTTTTTACGGGTGTAATTGGGGGTGATCGTTTAAGCCAGTAAAAATCACATTTTCCAGTAAAATTTCTACACAAGGTTCATTGCCAGACGGGCCAGAATATGCAATCGAGTTCCGTCAATTTAAAGAAAGGATTTTGTTCGAGTTTTGCATCGAACACATACACTGTTTTAAGTCGCACTAAATGTTCATGTGAATTTTAACGGTATTTCAAGTTCTAGTAAAATAAATAGCATGAAGCAAGTTGGTAACCTGCCTGGAGACGCTTTGGCGACGCACGGCAACGGCACGAACGCGCGACGAACGGCACGGTTTGGATTCGCGGCCTCGGCTCGCGTTTCGGGTTCGTCGTCGGAGTTGTCCGGGGAACGACTCGTGGTCACTGGAGGCGGAGTGTGGTGCTGTGGGTCTCTGTGAGTGCGCTGAGGTCGACGATGGTCGGCGGTGTCGCTCCGGCAATGGGCAGTAGCGAGGTTCGGAGCTCGCAGTGAGGGTTTTGGTGAGAGAGAGGGTAGGTAGTGGGGCTCGGGTGTGGTGATAATGATGATGATGTTGAGGGCGAAGGGGGTCGACGAGGGATTTCAGGTGCAGTGGGGGCTCGCCGGCGTCGAGGTGCAGGGGTGGCCGAGATGGGTGTCGAGGGTCGGCGGTTGAAGCGAGTGGATGTTGAGGTGAAGGTGAGGGCTTTAGGAGGAGGCTAGGGTGCTCGGTGATGAAGGAGGAGGTTGGAGGAGGTTCGTCGTCTTCGTCGGAGGGTGAGCGGGTGATGGGAGCTCGAGGTTGGGTTTTCAGTAGAGAGAGAGAGAGAGAAGAGGAGGAGTTGGAGAGTGAGAGGGAGCGAGGAGTTGGAGATGAGGAGATGTTTGAGGGGCTCTCGGTCGTGGTCGAGGTCGCGGGGACGTGGGGAAACGGCGCGGGCGACGTGGGCGCGAGGGGGAGGCTCGAAGACATGGTTACGCTGGAAAATGAGCGGGAAAAGTTTTAGAATGAAGGGAGAAGAAACGCTAGCGGGTCGGGTCGGGTTCGGCGGGTGCGGTGTAGGAAAGGCTGGGCTAAGGGGTTTTGAGCTGGGCCGGGGTTTTTTTTGTTTAATTAATCTAATTTATGTTGGGCTGGGAGAGGGAAATTGGGCTAGGGATAAGGATTAATTTATTTGTTAAGGGAGGAAAGGAAGTGGGCCGGGAGAAAAGAGCTTGGGCTGAGGAAGGTTTGTGTATTTGTAAATATATTTTGGGTTTTAAAGGTTTTGGGTTTTGATTTAATTTAAATATTGTTCTGGGCCGAGGAATTGGGAATGGGGAAAAGAAATTGGGAAAAGGAGATGGGCCTGGCCAAGAGAGGGGGATTGGATTTAGATTAAAATAATAAAATAGGAATTGGAATTATCCTGTAAAATTCTAGGGGATTACTATAAAGGAATGGAACATAAATAGAATAACATATAGGAAAATTATTTCATTCAAATATGTAAAATAGTACGTCGAAAACTGGGTATTACACTCTCCACGTCCTCTGCCTCCAAAACGACCTGCTCCCCTACTCCCTCGTGAAAGATAAGAAGTGGGAAAACTCCCTGGCCTAATAAGTGCACCGTGTTCACCAGATGCCGACCCCTGCTCATCAGTGATCTCGGATGGGAAAATCTGGTGGAGCGTATGATAGGTAGTCGCAAGGGTGATATCTGCCTTCGCAAGTAAGTCCGGACGTGCTGACTGATAGTAGGGTCGTAGCCCCCTAATAAAAATGATCACCATAAGGTCCTCATGTCTTCTCCTCATCTCCATAATATCAGTAGTGATAGGAAACTTCTCCGAGACAAGTTGGGCAAGACGTGAGAACTCTGAGTAATACTTATGCAATGACCGAGTTCCTTGCTGGATCTTGTACAAATGATGTATTAAATCATACGCTTTCGAGAGGCTCTACTGTGAAGAATAGAGCTCGTGAAGTTTTTCCCAAATAGCCTTCACGGATCCTAAGTGAACGAGACCGTCCATAATACGTCGATCCATTGAGCTAAGCATGAGATGACTCAGTTGTACATCATCAGCCTCCCGATCATCGGTAACAGGTTCAGGAGGAGGTTTCGTCAAGTGAACGCCCTTCCTCCTTCTCTTTACATAGCGCTTAAGCATGAGGTTCCAACTATGAAAATTACTATCATCAAGTTTGAAATCCACCATCTTGCTGGCTACAACGTTGGTTGAAGAGATCAACCTCCTTTCTTTAGTCTTTATCTCCATACTCATTAACACGAGTCACACCAACCAAATCAAACACAACCACAACCAAACGTGATCGATCTTTCAAGATCCGGTCCACACAAACACAACCACAACCAAACGAGCATCAGCCGTAGCATAATCTCTGAGAGAACAAACCCCTCAACAACATACTGATCATAACAATCCATGTCAAAGAACTCCAAAGAAATCAAGAACTCTCTCAAATCAGTCCAAAAAATCTAGCAACAGCAAACAACTCCACCAAAATTACCAAATACTACGCAAACAAGTCAAGAACAGACCGAAAACTCACCGATGAATCCGGATATGAGGAAAATCGAACAAAATTGATGTAAAAGAATTAAAAACAAGCATTTATCTCTCCATTTTCTTCAAGATTTCATATCTGAAGTGAGATCGAAGGCGAAATAAAAAGCTGAGGTCGATCGATGACAGCGAGGTCAAGGCGATGATCAATGACGAGGTTGAACCAGACCAGATGGTGAAGGCGTCGATTTGCAATGGTGAAGGCGTCGATGAGATCTCGAAGGCGTCGATCTAAAGCAAGATCGAAGTCGATGGTCGATGATGAGTTCAAGGATGTCGAGGTCGAGGGTGTCGATCTACGGAGGCGAAGTCGAGGCGAGACGATGATGAGGTCGATGAAGGTCGAGGATGTCGATGGCGAGGCTAAGATCGATGTTGATGCAGATGAGGTCAATGGCGAGGCTGAGATGCTGATGAGGTCGATGTTGATGACGATGGTGGTGGTTGATCGATGATGGGGTCGATGATCGATGGAGGCGGCTGTGGTGGAAGCGTGGAGGCTGTGGTGGCTTTTTTTTAAGGGTTTGAGATATTTTGGATAGCTGAGATTAGATCTTATGATCTGAACGGTTCAGATTGGATCTAATGCTATGTTATTATTTAGAGGAGAGAGAGTGTTTAGAGAAATGTAATTGGTGAATTAGCTCAAGCTTAATTCCTCTCTTTATATAGGCAAAACCATAATACAGTTACATCCCTATTATTTATCTAACACTACTAAAATAGGGGGTTGCCCCTACGGATAATGAAATCTGTAGGGGCAGATTTATTTTGGCCCTACGGATTAGTACGTAGGGCCATACGGTTGCCCCTACGGTCCCAGACGTATTAATTTAAAAATATTAAATCGTAAATTGTTGTTTGCCCCTACGGAACCGCAAACCAATGACCTACGGACTAATCCGTAGGGGCATCTAAATGGGGATTTAATTAAAAAGGCACAGAAATACCCTACGCTGATATCTCTCTCGATCTCTCACGCGCGAAACTCCCAAAATCCCCAAATCTCACGTTCCCGCCGATCGCCGTTCTCGTCGTCGCCACCGCCCTCCGTTTCGTCGTCGCCACCGCCCTCGTTCTTCCTCGTTACCGATTGTACGCATTGTCGACCACTGATCGATCGTCTCCTCCACCGCACAGGTTAGTAAATCTTCAATTAAACAAATTTTTGATTATTTTAGGGCTATGGTTCATGGTTTGGGTACCGATGAGGGTTAGGGTTAGGCATCGGTTGGGGTTAGCATTAGGGTTAGGGTTGGGGTTGCGGTTGGGGCTGGGGCTAGGGTTGCGGTTGGGGTTGGGGTTCGGCTGGGGTTGCGGTTGGGGCTGGGGTTAGGGTTAGGGTTGGGGTTCGGCTGGGGCTGGGGCTGGGGCTGGGGCTGGGGTTAGGGTTAGGGTTAGGGTTCGGCTGGGGTTGGGGTTAGAGTTAGGGTTGGGGTTCGGCTGGGGCTGGGGCTGGGGTTAGGGTTAGGGTTAGGGTTGGGGTTGGGGTTCGGCTGGGGCTGGGGCTGGGGCTAAGGTTAGGGTTTCGGTTGGAGTTGGGGTTGGGGAGGGAGTGTTTTGTGGAAGGTGTTCTTGAAAATGATTAAGAGTCTGGGTTTAGGATTAGCGAAAGAAACCGAGTCTGACCATCTCCTTTGTACAGTTGTACTTAACTAAAAGGTGCTGCATATTTCTCATTCACTCTCAATTGATATGCTTGATCTTTAAACATGCCTCTTGCAAGTTTTTCATTAATATCAATTCTTAAAATCTATAAGATGTAATATGCTAGTAAGCAAGCGTTTTTCCTTTTATAAAATTTGAAAGTGCCATTTTATTTCTCAGTCTTCTCACTTCACTGGGTAGTTTGAAGTCTGTATGGTGTAGCCTTAGGAATTCTGTATAGTTTATATTTTGTCCCATCTATAGTTGTGTCTTTAACTGTAGAATTTTGTGTTAAACAGTAGAACTTTAAATGAATAATTGACAATTTCTGATTAATCTGTATTTCTCCATGCTTGAAACCGACATAACAACTTTAGGTTTCGACCTAAAGTTTCAGTTCCTCATTTTCAAAAGTTTCACTTTATTATAATGAAGAAATCAAAAAAAAAAAAGTTTCACTTTATTATAATGAAGAAAAAAAAGTATATCCAAACACTGCTTTAAATGATAGATTTTTAAATATGCATATTTAACTTTCGAAAAGTGAAAAGAGGATAGCTAGATTCTAGAAAAGCACACGAGTTGAAGGCAAAACTGCATGCGGGTTATATGGTTTTTTGAATATGCCCTACTGTTTGTGACAGTCTATCCAAAGTATGATTAAAAAGGTCTTAATTCTCAAAAACTACTTAACTTAGGGGTTGCGGCAAGTAACTACCAAAATCCTTTGAAAATTACAGAAAACAACAAGAATACACAACAAACGCATCATTAGAGAGTGATTCAAGATGTTCAAGTTAAAACCAATATATGATGCTCGATAATAATATGAAACTTTCATATTCTCATCGATACTCATATATAAAACTAGAAAATTCTATTGCATTGATACTTTACAAGTTTGAGCGTATTTTCCCACCGTCATTCTTCGATATCATAATACACCTGACGGTTCATCTTGCAACTGAGGCTAAGTAAGCCGGACCGGTACAATATCGATGGATGTATCCCGTCGAGAGGTACGTGGAATTTTTCGTTTCGTGCAATTTTTAAAATTATTGTTGTCCTGTATGCCCGTATTTATTTATTCAACATATTTTCTTTAGGTACGTCTACACTCTTAAAAAGTATATACGCAATAGAAATCGACCAGAGGGTTCTATCATGCAAGGTTATCTTCTTGATGAAGCAACCACATTTTGTTCCCGCTATCTGGACGAGAACATTGAGACAAGACTTAACCGGCCTCGAAGAATTCAAGACGGGCCATATGGTAAAGCCGATTATAAGAGGGTAGACACTATGTTTATCAACAAGATATACCGGTTTATCTTGCTTAATTGCGCATGTCTTGAACAAATTAGAGAGTAAGTTTTTTTGGATTAATTGTTATATTTATTTTTGTGTGTGTATGAAATGATATAATATTAATGTCATAATTTATTGTCGAAAATAGAATTCATTTTAACGAGGTACGTGAGGGGCATCCTGATTGGAACGATGAACGATTGGAAAAATATCATTAGGATAATTTTTGCGATTAGGTCATAGATCATGTAAGTTATTCGAATAATATATTATTGCTATCAGTTTTAATCTAAACTTATATCGTTATGTATTTGTCGTAAAATTTGTTTTGTTAGATCCACGATCCGAACTTGTCTGCATCATTTGAGAGTGATTCAAGATGTTTAGCTCAATTTTCTAGTATGGAGGTTGCATATTATAAAGGATTCGGTGTCCTTAGATACAAATTCGAAGTTAAGGACATAGAAACATCTAGAACCATCAGAATAGTGGGATTGCGACGGTAGGATCGGACGGTGTGATTTATTATGGATACTTAAATTGTATACTCGGCATCCACTATCCCGGACGATCAGAACCCTTTTATATATTCCAGTGTACTTGGTACAATACGTGAACCGATACGGATAAGTGGAGAAGCAATCTTGGGACTTGGAAAGATGAATATGGATTGACCAGTGTGAACACACTTCGATTTTACGGTCAGGAAGATCCGTTTATCTTTCCGAACTAAGCGTTCCAAGTATACTACTCACAGTGTTTGAAGCATCCGGGATGGAGTGTCGTATACCGTTGGAAACCCAGGGATGTCTACGATGTCCCAGAATTCGAGAACAGCGATGAGGATGAAGAAGAGAGAAGGCTTAGAGTGCTCCGACCGTCTGTTTCGAACGACGGGTTGTCTTCGGCCGATCATGAAGTTACGTGGGTTAGAAATGATATCGATGATGAAATCCAAGTAGATATGTCTAATGCGCCCACGAAACGAAAAAGGTTATCAGTAATTTTATATTATTACTTCACATTTTACGATCTATACATATATAGTCAATACTTGTAATGATTGTCTAATGCGTCCACGAACCGTTTATCTAGATTTGATGACGATGACGGGAGCAGCGAGGGGCGGCAGGAGCTCCATCCACGGCACCGACAGAGGCAGAGGCAGAGGCAGAGCGGTTCTGCCGCCCGGAGAGCTGCGTAGGGAGCTTCAGAGGGCCGGTCTTGCACCCCGATCGGAGACCCCTTCGGATGCCTCCTTCCGTGTGGACTTTGCCATACCTCCAGATATATTGCACGCATATCCATTTTGAATGTAATATTATAGAAATGCATGCCTGTACATGTCAAAATTACTTATATTGTCAATGTTTGATTGTCTAGCTGTTGGTGATGCGTCCACATCAGGGACAGAGGCCACTCCCGCACCTCCAGGTATGTTTATATATCATATAGTGCATGTATATTGATTTAGAATGCTATATCATAAATACACACACATTCCTTTTGCTCTTACTTAGATAATCATTTTTTTATTGTCTAGCTGTAGGTGGTGCCTCCGTATCTCGGGCAGAGGCCACCACCGCATCTGCGGGTATGTTTATATATCCTATAGTGCATGCATATTGATTTAGAATGTTATATTATTGATCTACACATTCTTTTTGCAATTACTTATATAATCTATTTTTAATTGTCTAATTATAGGTGGTGCGTCCACATCTGATGCAGGGGCCACTCCCGCCACTTTCGTACCCTCCGCTCAGTCTGTAGGTTAGTATGAATAAATAAAAAATATTTATTCATTTTACATATCCTCTAAAGAATAAATATGAACTTCATGGAAATTTAGCGTCGATGTTTATTTTCTAGTTGGAGGGGATGCGTCCACATCCGGGTCACCGGCTGTTCCTCACCGGAGGAACTATCGTCTCGCTCGTGCTGCTGCCCGGGCCCAGGCTCGTGCTTTAGTCACCGGAGGTATATATCACACTTCAATTTTCATTAAACCTTGATTTCTTAATACAATTTTGTCTTAATATTGATTATCTTGATATTTCTTGCAGACGCAGGGCCTCCCCATCCCCAGAGGGGGACTCGAGGGCCGAATCAGTCCCACAGACTGAGGCCCGACAGAGCTAGTGGGAGGCAGTATTCGCCCTCTTTTTTACCCCCAATTATCGCTATACCGGCAATCATGCCGAGAGGTTCGGCCGGTATATGGGGGATGAGAGCCGGCTCGTGAAGAACTATCCACTTCACGTTGAGTGGGGCGACCAGCACCGGCGCTCATTCGCCTTCTTCTGGGATCAGGCTCGGGTATTAATATATATTTTCATTTGATTTATCCAATATTTTTATTATTAACACTTGCAATCTAATAACAATGTTTTTTTTTTGTATTTTCAGTTGGATTACGATTTTCAGCCTATACCCGACCCTGATCATCCTGGGAGGGTGCTCGATCTTCACGCTCTGTACAATGGCCTGATGAAGAACATACAGATGAAGGTCCGATACAACAGGAATGAGCTGAAGACCGACTGCTGCTCCCTGTGGATGGCGACCCCCGAGGCAGAGAGAGCGGGCCTCCTATCTACTCCGGCCTTTGCGAGAGTCGACGTAGAGACATGGCCTCTATTATGCGAATATTTCGACTCTCAACGCAAACAGGTATGTATTTTAAATGTAATTCATTATTTAGTATATAATTTATTTTTTTGTGTTGCTTAATTAGAAAACTAAATGTGAATGTGTTGTGCAGAAACTGGCCAATCAAAATAAAGAGAATAGGAAGTCGGCGAAAAGGGGTCGCCCCACTTATACAGGTGGCTCGAGGAATATTACTCGTGCCATGGAGTTATCGGTAAATTACAATAGACCGGTCTTTGTAATATAATACAATATTAAGAGTTATTTTCTAATATATCTAATATTAAGAGTAATTTTCTAATATTGCAGAGAGCTCAGACCCTGGCGCAAGGTGGTACATCGAGCGTGTTGTCCGCATATCTTGCCGTCCACGGCACCTTGACAGATCCCGCCACGGGCGAGTTTCGATACCCCGACGCCGCTACCCAGGAGTATTGTGTAAGTGTTAATATTTATTCAACTCCTATTTGAAATTTTAGTTTTGAAAGGTTCAAATTTAAATGATATACTTATATTTTACTGGTTAATGTGGGTGTAGGAGCGGGTAGTTGAGCAGGCCGAGGCATCGGAGATCGATTTTACTGGACAGAACGATCCGATGCTGCTGACCCCAGTCCTGGACGCCGCACACGGAGGGCACCACGGAGGTTGGGAGAGAGGCCGGGGACTGGGCCCTAGAAGGGCCCATATAAGGTTGGACTCCACCCCGGCGATTACTTCCTCCGTCTCCAGTGAGCGACGTTTCCAGCAAGAACTGGAGAGCTTGAAGGCCACCGTTCAGGAGTTGAAGGAGATGTTGGTATGTATACTACTTAATAGTAAAATATTATGTCATATTATAGATAGCAACATATCCAATATTAGCACGTAGCCTGAGCTTATTTGGTTGTAGACTTAGCTTTGATTAATCATACATACATATCTAATTAAAATAAACTACGTTTTTCCAAACTAGATATCCAAACGAGGCCTAAGTTCCTAAGTATACATAGATTGGGGTTTCGAAATAACTTGATAATGATACGAATTCGAATAATACACAGTTCTTACTCGTTTATTACACACGTAGGTCCAGACGCGACAGGGTACATCGGCCGAGCCTCCACATGCATCTCCTTCGGCTGCGGCTCCGCAAGCCACTACATCGTCTGCGGTTCCGCAGACAGCTCCTATAGCTCCACTGCCTGCTCAGACTCCCGCAGTCGTGGCTTCGCAAGCCACTACCTCGGCGACGGCTGCGCAGAACACTCCTACAGCTCCGCAGCCCGCTCAGACTCCCGCACACTCCGCATTGCATGATTTTATTGACTCAGGATATATCCGAGAAGCAGGCGCACCAGATTATGGCGTTTATCAGAGGTGGAGCTGGACCGAGCTAGGGTAGCTTTTTGATTCTTATATTTTAAACATGTATTTATTTATATGATACATATTGTACTATATTTTGGACGCTATTGATATTGGTGATATTTGCGTGTTTATATTGATATCATATTCTGCTTGTTGATTTCTTTTGTATATTATGCGTGAGATGTGATTATGAATACTGCGATATATGTTCTGCGTGATGATTAATTTTATATATAATGTATATATTATTGTACACAGGACGAGAAAAAAATAGACAGCCTTTTTTTTAAAAAAAAACTGATAATATGTATCTACGGATTAATCCGTAGGGCCCAACATTGCCCCTACGGATTAATCCGTAGGGCCCAATAATGTACCTACAGATTTATCCGTATGGCAAAATATCAGGATACCTGATATTTTGCCTCTATGATCTCAGTATTAGGGGTTACGTTTGTCCCTACGGATATATCCTTAGGGGCAAACAAATGCCCCTACACATATATCCGTAGGGACAAAATATCAGGGATACCTGATATTTTGTCCCTACAGATTTATACCTATGCACTTATCCGTAGGGGCAACTATTTGACCCTACGGATAGGTCCGTAGGGACAACTAATTTATTTTATAAATAGATAAATTAAATAATTTTTTTGTCCCTACAGCTTAATCTGTAGGGACAACTGGACCTACACATTATTTCGTATGGACAAGTTTTTGACCGTAGGGGTATGTTCAAGGCTAAAACTTGCACCTACGGCGTTTGCACCTACAGGGTATTTTCTTGCCCCTACGGATATATCCGTAGGGGCAGTGGTTTGCTCCTACGGATAAATCCGTAAGGGCAACCCTTATTTGTAGTAGGGGTATGCAATGAATATAAACTTTAGAGAAGGAACATCACTTTGTAAATTCATCTAAAATTTGAAGGTTTCTCGAAGAAAATACTTGCACATTGTAGCTAAATTAAGAGCTTCAAGTATCCAATAGATGACAAATTACAAGAGATCAAAGCCAGCTGCATCTGAGCTACATCAAAAAGGATACCGTGATATTAAAACAAGTAAGCAAACAATCATTAACAATGTTAAACACATAAAAACAGGCATACATGAAAATTAAGCAGAATTCTGGCAAATTAATTTGGTATATTATGATAGCAGCAGGCAGCCCACGCTTTGTCAGTATACGTAAAATAACATTAGTGGAGCAGCAGCGAATGTACGTGACAACGGATGCATGCAAGAATGAGTCGTTGCACTTTGTTTACGGTTTAAACCGTGAACAAAAGTACTTTAGTTCACAGTGTAAACCGTGAACAAAATGAGAAATATTCACTATTAGAACCGTGAACATTTCATATCGTGAAAAATTAAAAAGTCAGTTGGTTGATGGGCCTCAGGTTTTTGTTCACGGTGCTAACCGTAAACAAAACCAGTTTTGGGTCACGGTTACAACCTTGAACAAAACTTATAACCGTGATCCAAAACACTGATCTGCTCTAAATATCAGTATCTGGATCAGCCATTTGTTCACAGTTGTAATCGTGAACAAAAGTTTTTAGTCACGGTTACAACCGTAAACAATGTTTTTTTTTAAAAATAATTAAATTTTCTACGTACCACGCGCGTTAATTTCAATCATAGTCAGCAATATATAATTTCCATTCACAAGTAGCAATATATAATTTTTATTCACGCAATATATTCAAATCTCACGCAATATATAATAATCAAAGTAATAAGATCTGAATCGTATTGCAAACATAAACAAAATATATACATAAAATCAATATGATCAATACTTTACTAATGAACAAATGTATGTCAACAAATCAAAAAATGTATGTGTCAACAAATCGTACAATATGATCAATACTCCACTAATGAACAAATGTATGTGTTAACAAATCAAAAAATATAACTAAAACCGTTGGGACGATGATTCACCTCCATCGTCCCGTGGCCTAAAAAATGCGCTCAACTCATTCTGTATGGCATGCTGGACAGAATCGGCATGCGACTGCCTCATATCTTGGATCTTCACCTTAAACTCTTGCAGCTCCTGCCGTGTCTCCGCAGCTCCTGCCGCGTCTCCTGCTGCGTCTGATGCTGCTGCTCTACCTGCTCGCGGAGCCAACGGATCTCCTCCTGCGACGCAGCCGCCGCATCCACCCACGTCTGGGTCACGGCGTACCCATACGTGGTTGAACGCTTATCAAAAAATCGATGGGCCCCAGGACCAACCCCGCGCTCATACCCACCGTGATGCCCGCCGGATATCGAATTCAAGACAGGGACAATGGCAGTGATTGAGTCGCCGGGGCTAAGCCCCAAGGCGTCCGTCTGCTCCTGGAATCGGGTCTGTATAAAACACACACACATGTGCTACTTAAAATACGTAATCAATTTGATTATATGAAACTCACCATTTACGCGCCAGTGTCCTTGTGTAACACGGCCCATCCTTTGGCTTCATTGTAGTTGGCGGGGTCTTTCTTTTTCTGCGATGAAATTAGGATTTAGTTTAATAATTAATTAACGATATAGAAAACATATGGAATTAAGCGTCGAAATGCTCACCAAGTGTCACCGAGCGTTGGTCTGTGAACGCTTCCCTTGGATCGGGATGGCGCATTCTCGAACGCCGTTGTTCCGGTACTGCTTATTTTGAATCGACATCGTCTTACAAAAATAAAGATTATAATATATTTTAGAATATGATTTCATGTTATATTGTTAAAATCTTAAAAATTAAATTGATACTTGCACATCATCGCGCTCAAAATAGGCGACAAGAAGTGACCGATACTCTCTTGGGATCTCTAGCGCTATGACCTCCATCAAGTGCCTCCACTGATCCTCGGTTGCCGCGGCCCAGGAAAGGTAATGTTCACTCTTCATTTCTCATCGGCGATATCACTTGATCACTTGACACTGGTCTAGGAAGTGAGCAAGGGCGCGATCTATATCGAATGGCCTGTACATGCCATCCTCGCGGGGCTTGCCAACGTATCTGTAATGAAATTGAAATATATTAAACAAATAATTATATGTATATGTATATAACGACGATTGAAATTTAAATGTGTGAAAGGATACGTCATACCTCCTAAGACCCAAAAAACCGCGTAGCACGCTCGGTCTAGCCTTGTTCCATCGAATATGGAGCGG
The DNA here is from genome assembly GCA_030015575.1 of Agapanthus africanus. Taxonomy (NCBI): domain Eukaryota; kingdom Viridiplantae; phylum Streptophyta; class Magnoliopsida; order Asparagales; family Amaryllidaceae; genus Agapanthus; species Agapanthus africanus. The sequence continues at coordinate 883,120,568 of CM057337.1, forward strand.
ATACTTATAATAAGTACAGATCTCCTTTTCAACATAATCTCCCCACTGGGTCGCGTGCTCTCCAACTGGCACACCCATCGTGTCAAAGGACAGATCCCATGACCCAGCATCCTTGGACGGCCTGCAGTAGTCGGGTCCAGGAGGACCCCTCGTCTTAACATTGCTTGAGCCTGCGAAAAAGAGATATACATACACAATATTATAATATTTAGAATATGAATATAGAATTTGAAAATTTTAAATTACAATCGTTATTTAAAAGTTTTAAGAAATAACGGTTATACTTGCCGTTCCCGGCGTGGCGCTAGAACCGGTGCTAGACGCCAACCCGTGAGAAGAATGTGGATCTGCAAACAATAAACTGTTAGATAATTCAATATCCACCTATATTGTAATTATGTATTAAATTTTAAATGAGTAAACTATGCACCATGCGTAGGAGTGACTGGGGTATGAGGATCCGCTGACGCACTAAGTTGCGGGTGATCTGGCGGTAGTATGGGGAGCACCAATAAGAATGATAAGGACAGTCGGGGGTGATGTGGTGTGAGTAGGGGGCCATGAAGGATGATGTGGCGGTAATAGGGGGAGCGCTGTTAGGGATAAACGCTGCTGCTGCGGCTCCCGTGCCTGCTGAGACTCCTGGGACAGTCTCGTCGGCGGGTATGGATCAACTCAGAATATCCTATAGACGCTGTCTCTTGTGGCGTTTAGTGCCTTTGCCTACACCTATGATCAAATCCTACATATATATCTAAATGTTATTTCATTAGTTATAATCATTATAGAATTTAGAACATTCAATTTAATTTCATTACCTGACACGTTTATATTGTACATTATCTGAAGATTTGTTGGGTGGATTCTCAAAATCTTGGTCCATGACAATCAATTGCCTGATGTCACTTCTTACAAACGTATGGATAGACGGCGCAAAATAGTTTGGATCCCTGAACCTGTTTTTAATTTAGCGACGATGTTTCATGTTTTTAATCTGCGCCAATCAATTGGCCGATTCTCAAAATCTTGCAATTTAAATGATTAATAATAAACGTCAATAATACCTCTTGATTGGATACATCCAACGGTAATGGACCAGACCGCCGATCCTGACCTCTGTTGACAGATGGACGGATAAGTGAACAATAATGTCGAAAAAAAGGTAGAAAGATAGTTTTGAGCTTGCAGAGTTCCAAAAGAACATCTTTTTTGAGCTCTATTATCTCATTGACGTCCACATTTTTGGAACACAATTGGTAGAAATACGTGCAAAAGTCATTAAGCACGAGATCAATTTCTGGTTTTACCGATGCTCTGAGATATAAAGGAAGAAAATGCTGCATCAATACGTGGTAATCGTGGATCTTGAGTCCTACAATTTTTTCGTTTTTTACCTACACCTGTTTAGAAATGTTTGATGAGAAACCATTGGGGACTTTCAATATTTTCAACACACGCAAAAACCGCCGATTTTCCTCTTTGTTCATGTTGTAGATTGCCGGTGGAATCTCGTAATAATCCGGTTTACCAGCTGTTAGTGTTAAAATTTATATCCCGTTGACCAAAAGTCAAATTCAAAATCAAACTGCGAATATGTAGGCTCAAGCCAAAGCAAACGGACCCCACGCCCAAACACAAGACGGGCACATGCCCGAACCCAAGTGCAAACGGTGAGACCAAGCCCAGACAGGCCCCTATGCTAAAAGAATAATCATCAAGCAATAAATAGGTTTGATATAATTTTCATGAATAAATATAAAAATAAATGGGCAAAAAGACAAATTTTGTAAAGCTCATAGCTCATGCGCAAAAAGAAATATGCACATGGGCATGGGATAGGCAAAATACCAATTTTGTATAAGCCATGATGCCAAAAGAAAAAATGTAAGCGTATAAAAATCCCCCCATGATAATTTGATAAAAGAAGAAGAACTAATCTTGATTTCCTAAAAAAAAAACTGAGGTTTTGAGCTACTTTTTAGTGCGCAAGTCTCTCTTTCTCTACTCTTTTCTTTTTTTAATGCTCACGTCAGAAGGTTTCGAAAAAGGAAAAAAGAGCCCATTTTGATCTTCAAAAGTCAAAGTCTTTATGTTTTTGGACTGTTATTTCATTGGGTTTTGACCCTACTTGCACCGTGCAAGGTGCACATTTGGCTTGGTGCGCACCCCATTGGGTGCATATCGAGTCAAGTGCGCACCAGCCCAGGCGCGCACCTCGCTAGGTGCATACCTTACTAGACATTTTGGCCCATTTGGGACCCTTTGGCCCCCTCACTCCCTCGCACTTTGTTAGATGCGCATCTCAGCAGGTGCGCACCTTGCTAGGTGTATGTCTTGGCAGGTGCACACTTGTCATGGGCGTCCCTTGCTAGGTGTGCGTTTTAGAAGGTGTGCACTTGCCATGTGCGCACCTTGCTACTTGCGTATTTGACATATATACACTCATCATCTTTCCTGTTGGAAAAAAAATTCTAATGGGGCGCTGCCCCGCACCCCGCAAAGGGGCTGCTGGCCCCTTTGACCCCCAGTTCTCTATCCGAGTAACGGGATCCCTGTAAAATCTCTGCGAGGCCCCCGATATGCATGAAGCACCCTCGGCTAGTTCCCAAACACAACACGCACATATTGCATATTGAGTTCGCATGATCTGTTTGACTTGTTAATCGGAGGTTTTCTTACTCCAAAAGCAAGGGGTAATTAACGGCAGTTTAGTCCGGGGCTGCTAGAGATTCGGATCTCTACAATTATTAAACCCCAGCCTATCCCAGACAGGAGGAATCTTTAATATGCCTGATAAGTGACACGTATTTCTATCTCAATGGGGTGATGAAAACACTTTAAGGATTCTGGTATGCACGGTGGGACCTGTCCGATGTGGGACCTGTTTGATATATATAAAAGGAGAAGAGCTCTCTCGATATTTACTTTCTGATGTGGGAGTTCACTTGTTTGATATCTGTAAAGCTTATTTACTGGAAAATCCATTCAGGTTTGGGCCCGTGACACTAAACTGTCATTTCTTTTCAAATTACAGAAAATTGATTTACTTATCAGTTAACTTTAACGGTGTTAAATTTCATAGTAAAAGACAATTTTACCCTTATCGTAATACAATTAATTAATTAATTAATAATTACATTATTAATAATTTTAATTAATTATTAATTTATTGATTAATAATTACATCTTCATCTTCTCCACAACGGTTTGAGGAGTTATTGGCGGGGTTATAGAGGCGCAAGGACAGAAGATCTGTGAGGGGGGAGTTAGGGATTAAAAGATCCGGCAAGGGGGCAGTGGAGGGGGTAAAAGAAGAAGATGATGATGATGGTGCAGGGTTGGGGGCGAAAAGGGCAGAGGTGGCGACGATGTAGGGGGAGGTCAAGGGTGGGGGTGATAAAGGGTGGAGTGGAGGCAGTGGGTTGAAGAAGAAGAATATGAAGAAGAGAAGGTGGTGGTGGTGGTGGTGGTGGTGATGCTGATTATAGTGGCGACGACGGTAATGACCGGTAGAAGGGTGTTAGGGTGGCGGTAGGGAAAGTTGGGGGCACAGATGGTGATGATGTCCGAACGACTCTCCGGTGATCGCCAAGGCACCACAACTCGAACACAGAATGGTGTCCGAACGACTCTCTGGTACTCCAATTGGAGGCAAGACTGCCGAAACAAAGGAAGTCATCAAACATCGCAGGCAAGCTCAGACGATGCCTCCTACAAGCGCGCAGTCAGACATATCTCCAAGGCACTCCACCACTCGCAGCTTCCCGAAGAGCAGAAGCCCACTAGGCGCTCAAAACAGAGAAGCTGAGATAGAAGCGGCTCAGATACAGACCCAACAAAAGGGTCAAAGTTCCGGCCAAGTTAAATTTTTTGAAGTTCCAAAGCCCAAACCGTTCCGCGACCACAGCCGTGTCAGCCGTGAAAATCCGCAATTATTTCGAACCCTTAAAGTGGGTCTAGAGAATGTGTTTTCTGCCAAGATTAAGAAGACCACGATTCAAACAGTGCTGCGAAAGGACATGTCTAAGTCCCAGCCCAAAAGGCGTGATACCCTCTCTACCGAAATCTACCAAGCACTCCGTGCCGCGCGAAAGCAGCGGAGCAAAACCAGAAAAGAAGCACCATCGCCACTCAAAAACCAGACCCAGCAAACCGTTTTCGGTCGATTGACCTTTCCTAAAGCTGAAAGGCTACGACGACGATCCGAAAGATCAGGCACCAAAAATAAAGAGATGGTTGGATATGTGGTCTATACCGTTTACATGGTGGGCACACGTAGCAAGAGTAAGGATGGGGTTACCACATCTCAAGTTCAATCGGGTTTGAATGTGGCCGCCACTTCCCAAGACCTTCCTCCTCCGAAAGATAATGAAAACCTTGCCAGTGAAGCTGATAAGCGGAGAGATCCCTCGGATCATGAGGAATCGGGTTTGGAAAGCGAAGAGGAGCTGAGTTTCTGCCCCAGGACCACAGAGCAACAACTCTTTCAAGATCTCCAAAAGCAGCTCAGAAACAAAGACAAGGAGATGACCAAGCTTTACTAAAAAATTGACGAATTGACAAACGTCATCTTATAGCTCAGAGCCCAAGTTTCCCCTCAACCGCCCAATCAAGCGCAAGGTTCCACCCACGAACCAGAAAACGGTGCCCCGAAGCAGCCGACGCCCATTCCCTCAAGTCTAAAAGCAAGCGAGTCGCTGCCACATCCTATCTCGGGAAATGTCTTGGCTACCAATAACAGCAACCCGCTAACACAAGATCATACCATGGATTTAGTCACCAACAAAGTCAAAATATTGATGGCCGAAACCGAAGCACAAAAAGATGTCAGCAGTAGTAGGAGACCATATCCTGCTCAGTATAATCTGGTAGAGTTTTCTAGTGGCTATGTCATCTCTAAATTCGGAAGATTTGATGGGACGGGAAATGTGAATCAGCATATCGCCCACTTGAAAGTATCATGCGGGAATACTGGGGGCAATGATGTGCTTCTCCTCCGCTAGTTCATTAATTGCTTAACCGATGTCGCTTTCGACAGGTACGCTAGCATACCGGATGGCTCCGTTACTAATTTCGCCCAGTTGGAATCTCTTTTTCGGCAAAAATTCATGAGTGTCAGTGATAAGATTACCATTGCCGACCTCATAAGGACCAAGAAAAAGAACAACAAAAGTAGCACGAATTTTATAACCCGATGGCGCAATCTCTCCATCAAATGTGAACCAATGTTGGAACAAGACCACTCCATCAATCTCCTCATCCGAAAACTTGGCACCTGGATGAATCCCTTTCTATATACCGCAGGTCTCAAGACATTTTAAGAGCTGACCAAGAAAGTTCAAATGTTGGAGCGCTTAAAGCAGGAATCCAGTTCAGACCCCCAAACTAACAACATATCCTGAAGGAACCGGAAGGACGATAATCACAAAGATGGAATATCCGACGATACCATATAATAGTAAGTCACACAATCGAAGACTGCTATATTTTCAAAGATTGTGTTGAAAAACAATATAAGGAGGGAGTGATCTTATTGGCCAAAGACGCGTTGGAAAACGACCAAGCTACGATCGCCGGCTTTATACTAGCAAGGACCAAAACCCTCTAGGGACAGACGGTTCAATCGCCCACTTTAGAAAATGACCATGTCCACCACAACTCCTATGGGACACACATATTCCCAAAAAGACAAAGAGAACGTTGAAACACCTTGAGATCAAAGTTCAAGAATTTTGAATAAGTGCACAACAGAAGACCCCTATGTCATTAAACTGAGAGCAGTCAACCCCTAAGTTGTTAAACCGGGAGCAGTTGACCCTTAAATCGTTAAACTGAGAATAATTGACCTCTAAGTCGTTAAACTGGGAAATAAAAAAGGAGAAGAAAAGGCAAAGAAAAGAAATAAAGGGTCGGTCTACAAGCAAAACGGGCACGAATGAAAACCCGAAAGGGCTCCGTGAGTAAAAACAGCAGAACCTCCGGTGAGTTTGTGAAAAACCCAAAAGAGCACAAACTCGTGAAAAGAAACGAAAATACACTCGCAAAGTCCTCTCGATTTTGTGAGGAGAATATCCCCGCATGAGATCCTTACGACTCACAAAGGGGCAACACACTTAAGAATCCCCACGATTCCTAAAGAGAATCTACACTTATGAGATCCTCTCGACTCGTAAGGAGAAAATGTTTTTATGAGACCCTTACGGCTCATAAAATTGAAAAACCTTAAGTGACGGGGCCTAAACCTGTCTCCTAAGCCATCGCTTTCCAACGAGCAACGGCAAATGATGAGTCGCTCTTGGCATTACGCTTCAGTGTTAGCGGTGCTGATGCCGACCCAAAACCAGAACCCCAAATTTTCCCAAGGCAAATGATGCGTTGCTCCTGACACCTGTGTTTTAGTGTTAGCAACATTGATGCCGGCCCTAACCCCAAAATTCCAAGCGTTCAATCCAAGAGACCTCTAAGTCGTTAAACTGGAAACAGATGACCCCTAAGTTGTTAAACTGGAAATGAAGGAAATCCTATCATAACAAATGATGATTCGCCCCTGATACCACATCCCAGTGTAGCGATACTGATGCCAAACCAAAACCCCCAAATTCTCTCATGGCAAATGATGATTCGATCCTGGTACCATATTCTAGTATCGTGATGCTGATGCCAAACAAAAATCCAAATTCCAAGCCCCACATTGCAATGCCTCAAATTCAAAGGTCCCGTCAAACAAGGCAGGAATCGAACAAATCAAACCAAAGTCCAACCCGGAAGCGCTTCCAAGCTGAAAAGCCCGCCGGGCATATTGGAACCTCCTAAAACAAATCAAACCAACCAATTCTAACAATGACTTCTACGTCAAAAACAGTGACACTCCATGCAAGTGGAAACATCAAACAGACACTCCATCTTGGGGATACGTCAAACAGAAACTCCATCTCGGGAAAACGTCATACAGTGACACTTCGTGTTATGGAAACGTCAGATAGAGACACTCTGTGCCGAGGATACATCAACTAGAGGCACTCTGTGCCAGGGATACGTCATGTACAGATACTCTGTCTTGGGAAAACGTCAGATAGTGACACCGTGTCTCGGGGAAACGTCAACCAGCAACACTCCGTCTCGGGGATATGTCATACACCGACACTCCGTCTCAGGAACGTCAACCAGCGACACTCCATCTTGGGGATACGTCATACACTGGCACTCCGTCTCGGGAAAACGTCAACCAACGACACTCCGTCTTGGGGAAACGTCAAACAAACACTCCGTTTTGGGGAAACATCAACTAGCGATACTCAGTGCCGGAGAAACGTCAAACAGACACCCCGTCTCGGGGAAATGTCAACCAGGGACACTCCGTGCTGGGGATACGTCAATCATCGACACTCCATGTCGGGGATACGTCATATATCGACACTCCGTCTCGGAAATATGTCAAACAGACACTCCATTTTGGGGAAACGTCAACCAGCGACACTCCGTACCGGGGAAGCGTCAAAAAGACACTCTGTCTCGGTGAAACGTCAACCAGCGACATTTCGTGCTGAGGATACATCAACCGGCGACACTTTGTGCCGGGGATACGTCATACACCGACATCCCGTCTCGGAGATACGTCAAGCATCGACCGTCTATGTCATAAAAAGGGCAGTGCCAGCTTCCAAAAAAATGGAAACCAAATCAAGTCAACCCCCATGTGAAAGAAGATCTATCAATTTCACACATACGACCCATACATATAGTGTGCATTCATTGATGGGGGCACTTTGTTGGGGTTAAAATTTACACCCTATGACCAAAAGTCAAACTCAAAGTCAAACCGCGAACAAGTAGGTTCAAGCCAAAACAAACGGACCCCACGCCCGAATCCAAGCCGGGCCCACACCCAAACCCAAGCCCAAGCAAGTAGGCCCAAGCCCAGACTGGCCCCTATGCCATAGGAATAATCATCAAGCAATAAATAGGCTTGATGTAATTTTCATGAATAAATGTAAAATAAACAGGCAAAAAGTTAAATTTTGTAAAGTTCATGGCTTATGTGCAAAAAGAAATAAGCACATGGGCATGGGATAGGCAAACTACCAATTTTGTATAAGCCAAGGGGCTAAATGAAAATATGCAAGCCTATAAAAGGCCCCTATGATGATTTGATAAACGAAGAACTAATCTTGATTTCCCAAAAAGAATCTAAGGTTTTGAGCCGCTCTTTAGTGCACAAGTCTCTCTTTCTCTACGCCTTTCTTTTTTTAGTGCGCATTTCAGGAGGCTTCGAAAAAGGGAAAAAGTGCCCCTTTTGATTTTCAAAAGTTAAAGTCTTTGTGCTTTTGGACTGTTACTTCATTGGGTTTCAACTCTACTTGCACCGTGCTAAGTGCCTATTTGGTTAGGTGCACACCCCGTTGGGTGCACATCGAGCCAAGTGCGCACCGGTCAAGGTGCGCACTTTCCTAAGTATGCACCTTACTAGACCTTTTGGCCCATTCGGGACCCTTTGACACCTTTCATTCCCTCGCACCTTGTCAGGTTCGCACCTTACTAGGTGCACATCTTGGCAGGTGCGCACCTTATTAGGTGTGCATCTAGGCAGGTGCGCACTTGTTATGTGTGTCCCTTGCCAAGTGCGCACCTTGCTAGGTGCGCGTTTTTCCAGGTGCGCACTTGCCACATACTCACTTTGCTAAGTGCGCACTTGACATATATACACTCATCATCTCTTCTGATATGCTCTGCGGGGTCCCCGTAAAAGCGCTGTGAGGACCCCGATATGCCCGAAACACGCTCATCTTGTTCTCAAACACAACACGCACATATTGCACATTGAGTTCGCATGATCTATTTGACTTGTTAATCGGAGGTTCTCTCGCTCCAAAAGCGAAGTATAATTAATGGCAGCTTAGTCCGCGGTTGCCGGAGATTCGGATCCCCACAATCATTAAACCCCAGCCTACCCCAGGCTAAGAAAATCTGTAATATGCCTGACAAGCGACGTGCGTTCCTATCTCAATGGGGTGACGAAAAATACTCTACACCAGCCACAAGCCGAGATTACAATTCTTTTCTTATGGAGAAACCATCCAAATTTGTTAAATCACGACGGGCGTTACGATTGTCCTTCGTTTTTCCATCCTTACGCAATAGAAGATCGATGATGTGCTCGGAGACACCCTTTTCGATATTCATGACATCTAAATTGTGGCGCAGCGGTATATCAGACCGGTACGGAAACTGAAATAAACCACTAAGTTTCTTCCAACCAGATGGGTATGGCATTGCATGTTTGTTATGTTTCTTTCCGAATGTGATATTCTGAAAAGCTCTCCATTGTTGAGTATGTCGTTACCGGACAATGATTCAGACGGCATACCGGTCTCCGTCTTGCCATTGAACATTTTTTATTCCTTCTGAATCTGTGAGTTATACGCAAGAATCGTCGGTGACCCATAAACGACTCTTTCCCGCTAAACTTCAAGTGTACGCTGCTCGTATGAATATGACAACCAAGGCAAGCAAACTTACCTTGAGTTGTCCACCCTGACGGCATGTCGTAGGCAGAAAAATCATTAATCGTCCACAACAAAGCAGCACGCATATGAAAAAATTATTTACCATCTGCATCACAAGTTCTCACACCAGGTTCCCACAGCAACTTTAACTCATCGATTAAGGGTTGAAGGTATACATCGATGTTTTTCCTAGGAGACAAGGGACCGTCGATTAAAAGTGCCAACGTAAAATAAGACTGTGTCATAGCTCTCCATGGCGGCAGGTTGTATATAATCACCACAACGGGCTAAGTACTATGAGTACACCCACCGCGAACCATCCCAAATGGACTGAAACCATCGCTCGCAATCCCCAGCATCACGTTATGAGGGTCTGCGCTAAACGACGGATGTTTTTCATCTAAAACTTTTCACGATATCTAATCTCTAGGATAACTTATTTTTCCCTCTTCACGAGGCGCTTTATAGTGCCATTGCATTTCGGACGCCGTCTCCTCACATATAAATAATCGTTGTAGCCTCGGTATTAACGGAAAATGACGAAGAATCTTCATGGGCACATCACTCGAACGGGAGTCTTTCTTAGGCTTGAATCGGCTTTTCCCGGACACTGGGTAACTTTTGAGTGAGGCGTGTTCTTTCCAGAACAAAACACAATCATTCTCGCATGCATGTATCTTGTCATACTTTAGGCCGATATTTGTGATTATCTTTTGCGTCTTGTACCAGCTCGGTGACACTTCATTTCTATCGGGAAAAGCCTCCTTCAGCAATGCTAGGAGATCGGTGAAAGACTGGTTACTCCATTTGTTCTTGCACTTGATCTGGAAAAGACGTACGAAAAGAGATAGTATTGAAAACTCTTTGCAATTTGGATATGGAGAGATTCTCGAGGAAGTCTTGTACTTCTCCAATAACGCGAGTCCAGTGCTTTCCGTATCATAAGAAAGTCCAGCGGCATTTTAATCCAATCCATGTCATCGACCGATGCGAACACAATATCATCGTCTTCGACGGTTTTGTCTTCTTCAAACTATTATTCATCCTCTTCTTCTACTATCCCGTGCCACTCTTCGGTTTCCGCTTCAATGAATTTGTTTTCCGTCTCTTGCACCGGCTTTTCATCGTCCTTTTCTCTATGAATATCCCACTTAGTGTAATCTCTAAGGAAACCATTTTTCATGATGTGTAACTCAACATCCGACTTCTTCTGTAATCGCATGTTCATACATTTATAACAAGGACAATAGATTTTGTGTTCTTTCGGTATCCCAAAACGTGCGTAGGCAAAATTGGTGAAAAGGTAAAAACCGTTGAGGAAAAATCAATGGCTCTCGAGAAAATGTTGACGTACATCCAACTCTTGTCGTAGAGGTACGAGAATTCCATATTGGAAGAAAATGGAACGTAGCAAGGTTCCAACGGATAAGAGTCATGGAATTAAGATTTTGTAACAAATACGAGATAGACGAATAATAAGAAGCGTTAATGTTAGGTTTAATTGATGACTTGGTTAAGTTTGGTTACAATTGTTAATGGATTAGGTTCTCCTCCAACTCCTATTGAGAACTTTCTCCTTCTGATCTTCTCCAACTCTTATTGAGAATTTTCTCCTTCTAATCTCATAGCTCGAGAGTTGGATTCATCTTTGAAGAAAGATGATAATAATATTAAATGTTCATTATTAGATGTCGAAGGTAACGGCTGTAGGGGTAAGGCACCTATCCATTAAGAATGTATAAAGTATACATCCATTTACTTGTGCTTTCATTCGTTTCGAGAAAATTTCGGTACTACCTCCCCGCTGTTCTCCGAGTACACTGTAATAGAACAGATAATCGTTTCAATGCTGTGAAACACCATTGAAACGAACATCTAATCTATCGTTGTATACGGAAAACCAGCGGAAAGGTACCGACGAAATACCCCAAAACGAATGAAAAACAAAAATGAATGCAGGTGTCTGCTTTTTACATTCCTAACGTGTCCACACGGGACAAATTTATCGGTTATCATATGATCGAATATTAATTCTCATCACATAGACTACGCGGCAGTTGTTAGAAATCTAACGATAATGTCCGGTGTTTAACAACCTTTGTATAGTTTTAGGTCATGACGAACACCAAACGTATATTAACCGATAGACGTGAACTAAGTCACATTTTCATTTTCACATATGATTAATTATCGATGAGAATATGGAAATTTCATATTATCATCGAAAATCATACACTTAGTTTAGGATTGATTTCAATTAGTTTTACATTTACATTTCAAATACAAGGTTTTGAAGTTCTAAGTTCTGGGTAATTTTTTTAGAAATAAGGGTTTTCTTAATCGAATTTAAGATTTTGGATTTTGGGAAAAGGTTAGGGTAGGATTTGACAAGAGTTTAATGTAGAGAAGAATGATGAAAAATTAGGATTTAGTCTTGTTCATATGTGTCTGAGTGTTTGTGTGTGTGTGTGTGTCTGTTTGTGTAAATCTGAATGTGTATGTACGTGTGTAAGCGCATACACACACATTTACTAAATCCCTATACCTAACCCTAACCCTAACCCCAATCCTAACTCAATCCCTAACCCCGACCCCAAGCCCAACCCTAACCTTAACCCTAACTCAATCCCTAACCACACACACACACATGCGCACATACACGTACACACACATATTTACTAAATCCATATGCCTAACACTAACCCTAACCCCAACCCTAACCCCAACCCTAACTTAATCCCTAACCACACACATACACACACATTTATTAAATCCCTATGCCTAACGCCAACCCTAACCCTAACCTTAACCCCACCCTACCCCAACCCAATCCAACTTCAATCCCTAACCCATACTAACCCCTAACTCATAACCCTAATCGGCCGGCGGCCCCAACCAGACCCTAACCCTAACCAGTTCTGCAGCAACAATAACAAGAACAACAAAAAACTAATCAATCTATAAATTTTAACCACATTAATTCAAAAAATCAAAAAATTTAGAAAATTAAAATTAACCAAAATAAATTAACAATTAACACCAACCCAATCCAACAAGCAACGACGGCGAAGATAAATCCAGTGACCGACGATAACAGGAGGCCAGCGACGAGAGGAGTTAGGGCAAAAAATATAAAATTTTACTAGACCGAGCAAAAAATAAAAAATTAAATGATAAAAATAAAATTAACCAAACAAACTTACCTCTTGACGACCATGAAGCTACGACTGACGGTGGCGGCAAGCTTATCGAGCTCGATCGATGGCGCAAGCTTCGACAGCAGCAGAAGAGGCGGCGGCGGCGATCTGGAAAAACCGGGAGAGGCGGCGACGGTGACGAGATGGAAGCGGTGGCGAGAAGGCGGCGATGACGAGAAGGCGGGAGCTAGGCGGGAGATTTTTAGGGCAAGATTTTTTGGGGGGGAAAAAGAAGGCTCGGGATAAACAAAGGGTTTTTTTTATCACGAGTGAGTTGTAGGGCCCACAGCTCATTGGATATGGTCATGGTTTAAACCATTACCAAATCGATTATACCCGTTATTAAGAATTAGTCACGTTTATAACCGTAACCAAATCCTCGTTACCCAAACCCATATCTGTAATAGTTGCACAATTTGCATCTACTCTACTAGCGAATAATCGATATAGGGTTCATCTATCATAACTATCTACAATATCGAGGGAAGATGATTCTATGATTATAGTAGTTTGCTAAACAAATATAAATTCCTATTAGTTATTTGTTTCTTCTTAATATCACTACTACAAATGTGGGCAATGGTAACTAGGAATTGGGAGTGGTTTACACTGTTACTAATTTCTAGTAACGGTTTAAATGGATTTGGTAGCGTTTCAAACCGCTACCAATTCCAATATGTGGAGGACCCCACAACCCACTCGTGATTAAAATCCAAATTTTCTCTCCGCCCCTGAACCTTTCTTCCCTCCCAAAAAAGTTTTCCTCCCTCGTATTCATAATTCTCCTGCCTTAGCTCCTCTCCTTCGCCTTCGCCTCATCGCCTCCCTTCCCTGGTACCATCGAAGCCCCGACCCCATCGAAGCCCTCTTCTCCCTGGTCCCAGCGAAGCCCCAACCCCGTTGATTGAGCTCGTTGTCGTCACTGTCGATCGAATCCCTAGGTCGCCGTCGAAGCTCGCCGGCGTCGTCAAGAGATAAGTATAATTGGTTAGGATTAGGGTAATTTTAATTTTTTTGGTTTAATTTTAATTTTTTCCCTAAGTCATCGTCGAAGCCGATCGAAGCTCTAAGTAGTCACTGTCATCGTCAAGAGGTAAATTTTAATTCTTTTGGTTTAATTTTTATTTTTTGAAAAATACTTTAATTTTTTTTTTTTGTTTTTGCAGCTGCTTTTGTGGTTGTTGTTCTTGCTGCTGCTGGTACTACTGATGTTGTTGTTGCTGTTGCTGTTATTGTTGATGTTGTTGTATAGGATATGGATTAGGATTAGGGTTTAGGGCCGGGTTAGGGTTAGGGTTGGGGGTTAGGGTCAGGGATAGGGATGGGGTTAGGGTTAGGGATAAGTAGTTTAGTGAAAAGCAACAATAATAGTTAAGGGTATTTTAGTGGAATTTAGTTAAGGGTATTTTAGTGAAATTTATAATAATTTAGTTAATTTAAGGTAGTTTATTGAAAAACCAATAGTTAAAGGTATTTCAGTGTAATTTAGTAAAATTAAAGAAATAGGTTGCTTAGAAAAAATTTTAAGGTATTTTAGTGAACAAAAGCAATAGCTACGGGTAGTTTAGTGAAAATTTTTAAAGTATTCTATAGTAATTTAGTATGTGTGTGTGTGCATGTGTGCGTGCGCACACACAAGCATACACACAGAGACACAGACACACACACAAAAACAAGGCGAAACCTTAATTCATCATCATTCTTCTCTATATTGAACTCTTGTCAAATCTCACCCCAACCCCAACCTTAAATTCAAAATCTTAAACTTGATTAATAAACCCTTAACTTTAAAAAAAAATTACCCTAGAATAAAAACTTCAAAATCTTGAAATTGAAACGTAAATGTAAAACTAATTCAAATTAAATATTAAACTAAGTGTATGATACTCGATGAAAATATGAAATTTTCATATTCTCATCTATAATCATATGTGAAAATCAAAACGCGACTTAGTTCCCGTCTATCGGTTAACATACGCTCAATGTTCATCGTGACATAAAACTACACGAAAGCTGTTAAATATCGGACGGTATCATTCGGTTCTAACAACCGCCGCTTAGTCTATACGACGAGAAGATTCAATCGTATGATAACCGATAGATTTGTCCAGTGTGGACAAGTTAGGAATGTATAAAGCAAACACCTGCATTCACTTGTGTTTTTCATTCGTTTCGAGATATTTCGTCGGTACCTTTCCGCTGGTTATCCGTGTACAACGATATATTAAATATTCGTTTCAATATTGTTTGACTGCATTGAAATGATCATCTTTTCTATTATAGTGTATTCAGAGAACAATGGGGAGGTGCTACTGAAATTTTCTTGAAATGGATGAAAACACAAGTGAATGGGATATGCTCTATACATTCTTAATAGCATAGAAGCCTTATCCCCGATAACCGTCACCCTCGACATCCAATATAGAACATTTAATATCATCGTCATCTTTCTTAGAAGAAGAATCCAACTCCCGAGTTATGAGTATTTGCTCTCGGTCCCAATCCAAAGGAAGCGCACGTAGGCCAGCGCCCAGTAGCACCTCGTGAGTATTTCGACACTTAATTTTATATATTTTTATTGTTGCAACTTACTTATTAAAATAAATCTTAATTTTATCGCAGAAACGGAAAGACCCCGCTCAATTCACTGCTGCCAAGGGTTGGTCCGTGTTAAACAAGGGCACGGACGAGTACATGGTAAGTTTCATATAATCAAGTCGATTATGTATTTTAAGTGAACACGTGTGTGTTCTCTTTACAGACCCAGTTTCAGGAGAGGACGGACGCCTTAATATTTGGCCTTGACGACCCGATTACCGCCATTGTCCCTGTCCTGGATTCTCTATCCCGCGGGCATCACGGTGGGTATGAGTGCGGGGTCGGTCTCGGGGCCCGCCGACACTTTGATAGGCGTTCGGTCATCGACGAGTATGCCGTGGCCCAGACGCGGGCAGATGTGGAAACTACATTGCACGAATAGATTCATTGGCTCTGCGAGCAGATGGCGCAGCAGCAGCACGTTCATCAGTAGACGCATCAGCAGCTGCAGACACTTGCGGCGAAGATCCAGGAGCTGAGGCAGACAATGTAGGGTTCCTAGGCACCCTATGAAGGTCTCACAAGGCATCGAACATGCCAATATAAAATTTTAACGGTGCCGAGAGACCCGACTACGGATCGTATGCTAGATATTTAGGCGAAAAAGGAATCTAGTTAACAGTTAACTAAGGGATACGGATATACAACCTTTGTAGATCCGTTTGTCCACCTCCATAGCTCCATGAAGAAGTCATCTCCGCTGTACAAATCCGAAATCCGGGCTCTTGCGTCGGCTTCATCGGAGAAGAAGCGGGCTAGGTCATCGACGACGTGCCGAAGATGATCTACGTCGAGGCATCGCTAAATCAAGCTCCGACTTCACCAAGTCCAAAAACTTGTGAAGAGAACACACTCTACTACTTGGCAAGAGGTAGAGGATGAAGAAATAGGAAGTGGGTAAACTTTAGATTTGGATTTCTCACTCATTTCATCAAGTTGCCATTGATGGTCAAGCTTTTCTTCACATGAAGGAAGAAGAAGAAGAAGCTTAATTATTATGATAAGTTTTTTAAAAACAATAGAAAAATCAAAACTTATCATAATGTTAACTAGAGTCAAGTGTAGAGAATGAATCATGGTTAGTGGGAATGGTTAGGGTTAAGGATGAGATAAGAATGGTTGACTTGATCAAAGTTTCATGAAGCTTCAACTAAACTCCAAAACTAGCAACCATTCTTTTCTCTTCTTTTCCAAAATGAATAAATAAATAAATAAATGAATAAATAAAGGAAATGAAACCCTACCCATTCTTTTAACCATGGTTTAATTCTTTGCACTTAACCAAGTAAACATGTATCATCAAACATGATACAATCAAGTGCACAAAATCATATCGCATATATAATGCGCACATCCGAGTGAGAAAATCCATTTAAAGTGAACCAATACTAGTTAATGCAAAGTAATATATCAAATATATAATTATACATTAAATCATTAAATCAACACTTGATTCAATGATCCGGTCATGTCGCACACAACCGACTAGTATACAATGTATCGGCTTATCGAATCAACGCTTGAATCGATAACTAGGTTATATCGCATACAACCATTCGATACAGTCATCGCGAGAATGGAATACGGTATCACATACACGCATTATTCTCGGTCCCGCACATATCTCATATGCGCTCCTATTTCGTTTCGTTGAGCCAGGAAACCTCTGTGTAGGACTCTAAAGACTCGTCAATACGCCGGCAGCAGGCGATGATCATATCAAACACCCACAAACCGCAAGCGGTCTGCTAAACGTAACGGCCACCCGGGTATTGAGCGATCTGAAGATCGACGAGCAAGCCCGCTCACACTCCAGTGAATCCGACCAGTAACACTACCGTACAGTCCGGTCTGATCGTCTGATATGTCGCATATCTTGCCTAGGGGTGGTAAACGTCAGACCCCAATAGCTCGATAAGTCGTGTCGATATGAGGCTCATAACGGGTCGAGAAACTACTGGTAACACTTACCAGCAATTCTCTGATCAGCCCTGGCTAGGGACGTCCTGTTATAGCCAATCGAACACAGCGCAACATCAACCCCCTATACCGGGAGAGACGAATCCCCTCCTATCGCTCATTGCCTCCATGTGACTCGGGACTGTACCCAAAAACCACCGTTTTGCACGCCCTCTTGGACGTGGTAAGATGGAAATCAAAGCACAGTGGGAACCACACAAGACTCTATGACGATCTCGGGTCAACAGACTACTCTGTACCAGTGTCACCAGAGAACTGCCATCTGACGTGGGGTATAATACCATCTGGGAGTTCTCGGCGAGTCCGTCCAGTGTACCCAGTCTCCACTGAGCACCCGTATATCATCTCTGATGTCAAACACCAATGGATATGGGATCATCCACCGCCCATCTGTATGGGTCGAGAAGGTATACGCTAGTCTACTCTGGTATATCGATGCCCCGTCTCGATACACCCACGACTAGTGACTTTGAAGGATGTACTTATGGACTACCATGTCCCCACTAGTATGATCCGCATCATAGTCCAGGTAGTCAAGTACAGATCCTAAGGGCTTTACCAACATGTAACAGAGAGACAATCAGCATACACGTTAAGGTAAAGTGCAACCAGATAGCATACTATCATGTCGAGCAAGAAAGTCCTCCCTATATATGTCCCAGCATCCACTACAATATACATCCTATGTACAGTAATGGCCTCTAGGGCATACATATAACTAACAATCTCCCACTTGCACTAGGGCCATCTGTAGCAGTGGTTGTAGTATCTCATACTCAACCATCCCATAAAAGTCTCTCTCTGGGAACAGGCCTTTGTGAGTGGATCCGCTGTGTTGTCCTCTTAGTCTACTCTCCTAACCTCGATCTCCCTGGAGATCAACCATCTCCATGATCAAGTGATACTGCCATAGAATATGTCTGGATCACTGATGGGACTGGCGTTCCTCGGCAAAAGCCACAACTCCATTGTCACACAATAGGAGGAACTAAGTTCATCTCATGAACCAATATACACCCAGACAGCCACTTTGGTA
This sequence comes from Agapanthus africanus, assembly GCA_030015575.1. Lineage (NCBI taxonomy): Eukaryota > Viridiplantae > Streptophyta > Magnoliopsida > Asparagales > Amaryllidaceae > Agapanthus > Agapanthus africanus. The sequence continues at coordinate 883,138,882 of CM057337.1, forward strand.
GCATCTTAAGTAGCGATGTATCCTGCCTTTATCGTCTAGTATGTCACGGTATCTAGCTTGGAACTCTTCCAACATACCGTCCCTTTACTGAGGGTAAAGACAATGCCTGTGACTGACTTTCAGTCATCTTTATCACCCTGGAACCCTTCCAGTGATTCTCCTCAGGATCGATTGATACCATCTCACTACAACTAGTGAGAATCCTAACATCCAATTAAATCTATCTCATAGATCTAAAACCCAGGATTTAGGAGGTATCATTTTGATCCTATATGGAGAATCCATGTGATAAGCGGAGATCGACCGAGCGTAGCATAGGAAACTCCTTCCCTATCAAGAGTATGTCATCCACGTACTCTACGAGGATCACCACCATACTCCCTACTACCTTTTTGTTTATACAAGGTTCATCTACCATTTTGATGATGTCAAACTCTTTGACCGCTTCATCAAAACAGATGTTCCAACTCCACGATGCCTGCTTTATCCTATAAAGCATCTTGCACACGTTTCCGCTGCTCCCACTGTGGCCCTCTGGCTGTGTACTTATAGACGCTTTCTTCTAAATCATCATTTAGAAAAGCAGTCAAGACACCCAACCACCAGATATCGTAGTCATGGTATGTAGCCGTGGTAAGTAGGATCTGGATGGACTTAAGCATAGCTACTTGAAAAGGTTTCATCATTATCCACGCTTGGTCGATGACGAAAACCTTTAACAAGTCCAGCTTTGAAAGTCTCAACTTTTCCATGTACACCAAGTAATCTTCTCAAGATATACTTGCTCCTGATGGGAATTTAACCCTTCAGATATAGCAACCAAAGTCCATACTTTGTTGGTGTATAAGGATTCCATCTCAGATCACTAAGCATCCAGCCATTCTTACAAAGTCACACTCCTGATGGCCAGTTCGAAACTAGTTGGGTCATCATCTCATGATACAATCCTCGCTCCCACTGTCATAGAGAAACCGAAGTATCTCTCAGGTGGGTGAGGAACCCTACTAGATCGGCGGAGAGGCTGAGGTTCGTTGGTATCTACTGAATCCCTTGGTTCTATCAAATCATCTGCTGTAGTTCGTATAGCTGAAACTTTTCCAGTTCTACATAACAGACCTTGCCTCGAGCTTGTCCGGATTTTGCTTTTAGACATAGGCCAGACAACCCCAAATCTTAACTAACTTAAGATATAGGCTCTTCCCTTTCCATATCACATATGAAGCGGTAGGCAACTGATTTGATTGGAACCCTATTCAATAGGTATGCAGCTTCTCAAGTGCATAACTCCCAAAAGGAAATAGGTAACTCAGTAGTACTCATCATAGAGCACACCTTATCATATAGGGTGTTATTGCTCCGCCCCGATATACCATCGTGCTATGGTGTATACGGAGGAGTAATGCTGAGAGAGAATCCCATTCTCCTTTAGAATAGTCCAGGAATTTCGTGCTCAAGTATTCTCCTCCTTGATCTCATCAAAGGACATAATACTTATACCCGTATTGGTTCTCTACTTCTAACTTATATTCTGTGAATATCTCAAAAGGTTCGGACTTATGTTTCAACAGGAACGTATGTCTGAATCTTGAGAGATTATTAGAGAATGTAATGAAGTAAAAGAACCGGTCTTGGCAAGTGTAGACAGGGGACCTACATACATCAACATGTATCATCCCAAGAGTTCACTAACTCCTTCTCTGTTTCCAGTAAACGGAGCTATGGTCATCTTATCTTTGTGACATGACTGGCGAGTTTCACAAGATGTAAATTCAAACTGATTTAAATATGCATCTTTATGTAACTCTAGCTAGTCGGGTCACATTGATCTGACCTAGTCTACAATGCCTCAAGAAGGATTCGTTCATTTCTGAACTCTTCCTCTTTTGTGTGTTCCGTATACTAAGAACTGTAGTTTGATTTAGAACATCAATGCTTTTAGATAACGTGCCTGAACCGATCAACTTTTGATATAGGAAATGTTCAAAACATTATCCAACAATACAAAATTATATCATTTCTTTACTAATAAAGAGACTGATATGATTTTGTATATCAGGTTCGGTATCTAATAACATTCGTTCAGAATCAATGTACTGATAATGCAGGGTGACAGTGACCAACAGACTTGGCTGCAACACTTGCCCCGTTTTCTGCCTCATGAAACTTATCACCCGTTCTCAGTTCTCTACCTAGCTGTAGCCCTATGTAACAGATTACATGTTTGGGATCCTGATCTGGTATCACATACCCAGGACGTAAAGGATACTGAGAAACAGTTCTCTGTAATGAACACACCCGAAGATGATGCATCAGCATGCACTCTCTTCGTTTGGGCGGCACGGGAAATCTGGTATTCCCCAATTTCCTGCTCTGTCTTATAACAATTATAAGTTGGAGCGGGACCAACGTTCCCCAGCTCAATATAACAAGCGGGTTCGGTCAAATATCCGTATTATTATCTTGATTAAGGCGTGATATGGTCGCTACCAGGAGAGAGAGAGAAGAAAACACTCAGCGTGCGCTCTTGCAAGAATAGATTGGTTATTATTTTATCTAATCAGGATGGCTCCCACTGCTTTTTATCAAATCTTCCTTCAAACCCTAAAAGGAAAGACTAGCCGGGATTAATTACACACTACAAGTTCGCCAATCTTTCAGCCAGGCCAGTGTCGGTACTTTGAGGGAGGTCCCCCGTGCTTTCGCACGAACCTAATTAATGTAAACCTCGTTTTCCCAGAGGCGTAACCCCGTTGACACCTTTCTAGACACCTACTTGATCGGCTAATTGTAATGTATAAAACTCTCCCAGGAGTAACACTTACTCGCAGTGGGTATCGGGATCCAACTATCTCATAGAAGGTATGCAATCTCATTGCAAATTTCAACACTTGAAATTCCCGATAATATTTTGCCCCTAACGTGCTATGACCTTAACGAAAGCCAACAAACCATAGCCCGCTAGTCAAGTTCAACTCGTACATTTCTTGATCGAATTAAACCCACCCGCACGACCCTTGACGAAAGCCAACAAAGCCGCACGACTACCCTAATCCAATCGCATCGTATGCTAGCAGATAAGCAGCATATAGCTACCGCACACTGCACCTTGACGAAAGCCAACAAATGCAGCACGAATACTATATACAACTTATCTGAAATGACGGAGGGCTACGCTAGGTTTTTCTGAAAACCTATTGCGTAAAGAACTTGATATCGTTGTAGAATCAAATGATTTTAAAATGGAGTGCTTTTGAGGCTTTTCTAGTTTTGCTAAAGGAGTCACTCCCGGTGAAGGGATCGACGGTCATTTCCTCGTCGAATGAGGTGCGGGATATATCATATATATCACTGTGCAAAGCAAAAACTCTTAAAAGCAATCAAAAGACGAACCGAGCGTGTAGCATCTGCCAGTTATTGCTAAAGGAGTCACTCCCGGTGAAGGGATCTCGGTCCTTTCCTCATCGAATAAGGTGCAGGATATATCGTATATACCGCTGTGCAAAGCAAGAACTGTAGCTACCTGTTTTATTTTGAAATTCGATTCTACAACATCTTAGGTTTCTTTTAATTCATTAATCACATTAATGAAGTCCCATCATTTAAATACCTAAACATCACAGATAAATACGACGTACACTTATGCCATCCGCATTCGCCTCGATGTCCCCTCGTGCACCGTTAGGTTAGGTAACTAACGGCAGAGCGGGGCAGGGCTAGCACGGGTGTAAAACATAAGTAACGTCTATATAATATATCATATATACTATATAAAGTATCTATCACAGAACATCACATGATCACATCACAGATATCGCAGCAGAAGAAACATATGAAATATTGGATATACTAGGACGTCCGTGTTTTCAATACGAGCCAGTATAAAACACGGATTCCACGGTCGTGATGAATAGCCAAACCCACACCCCTAGACCCCTACGAGAGCGGCAAGCAGCCCTACCAATTCTGGAGTTAGGAGACCCGGACTCGACTCCTCGAGTTGGTCTCCCACTGGACCCCAGAACCCGCTTACTTGTGCTCTCCTCCTTGGGTCTATCCTAGTGCGGAAAAGTAAATAATATACAAACGGTGACAACTTCCGCAACCTGGAAGCGCCCCAATAAAAGAATATTACATACAAGTTTTTACATGAATGAAAATGAAAAACACTCATCTCACATAAAAAAAACCCGGCTATTCAAACACGACGATCCAATATAACATATCCAGCAACACATAACATCACATGTCATCAACGTAAGTAAATATGTCCATCCCAATTGTCGTTGACATATAGCAACGAAACCGGCGATATCACATATTACACTTACGGTCACAGAAAAGAAAGTGTAAAACTACAACAGTTGGAATCCGCAACCACCTCAGACATCACATGCCTGACCAAATGAATTACTTAGACATCGCATGCCTAACAATTATAAACCCCGCATTTTAGTCTCAAAATCGAAAACACTTTTCAATATTAAGTCGGGCAATTCAACAAGATTCCCGACATCCTGATCGAATACTCGTCGCAAACTTCAGTAGGCGGCCGCACCCCTGATACCGTCGACGAAGTGCACCAAGGCGGAACACCGCTACCGCGAGCACCCGAACGGATGCTTTCGGCGACGGGGTTCTCCTACAGTCACTTGGTCGGGGCTATGGAGTGAAGCTGTCTATTAAGTTTACCCGGCGAGTATCCGCGTACGCTACGTGATTGCGACGGACTTTTGATCACATCAAAATTCCGTGGCAACCGATCAAGTGAGACTAAACTGCTATGTTTATAACATTCATTCAGTTATCTCATAACTTTTTGTGAATTCCAATTATTGTATCCCATTCCAGATAAACAGAAAATGTTAAACTTTCCGATCGAACAATCGAACACCCAAGTTTTCCCGATACAGATCAACACATGAAACAAGTCTAACAACATTCCGCTCGTGCCTCAATACCAACGGTCCAGCCGTAGAAGGGTCAAGCCAACGCCTCACATGTGGCACGCCGTACTGTCCCAAACCCGAAGGTTCAAAGGGCAGTTCAAGACGGTCACATAATCGAGTTAAGGTTTGTTGTCTTCTAGAGGGTCCATTGCGTTACTTGCACTACATAGAACGTCGTTAAACTACGGAAAAATCCAACACTTGGAAATTTCCCGACAAGGGAAAAATTGGGTATTTATATCCGGTCGAACTTTTTAACATATTCTAAAATTTATCCGGAAAGCCACACAGACAAAATTTGATAATCCGACCGAACATTCGAATCCCCAAAACAACTCAGAAAATAACACTCTGGAAAAAATATTAAAAATTCCCAGGAAAACCAGAAATGAAAAATAAGAATTATAGTGCAAATTTAGAAGCACAAAACGACAAATGGGCCGCTGATCCGCCGCGTCAGCCTCTTGTCAGGCCGCGGATCCGCGCTCCAATTATTGAATCGTGCTCTCGAAATTTGCAGTAAACCTTATATCTTCCTGCTGATTTTTCTGAATATTTTTAATCTGGAAAAAATCTCGATTTTGAAAATTGTCCAGAGAGCTATTTTTGAGTTGGTTTTCGGGTTCGTTCGGGTTTCAAATTCCGTCTAGACTTCGCCTAAGGCTCTAGCTAGGCTCTGATACCACTGTAGGGTTCCTAGGCACCCTATGAAGGTCTCACAAGGCATCGAACATGCCAATATAAAATTTTAACGGTGCCGAGAGACCCGACTACGGATCGTATGCTAGATATTTAGGCGAAAAAGGAATCTAGTTAACAGTTAACTAAGGGATACGGATATACAACCTTTGTAGATCCGTTTTTCCACCTCCATAGCTCCATGAAGAAGTCATCTCCGCTGTACAAATCCGAAATCCGGGCTCTTGCGTCGGCTTCATCGGAGAAGAAGCGGGCTAGGTCATCGACGACGTGCCGAAGATGATCTACGTCGAGGCATCGCTAAATCAAGCTCCGACTTCACCAAGTCCAAAAACTTGTGAAGAGAACACACTCTACTACTTGGCAAGAGGTAGAGGATGAAGAAATAGGAAGTGGGTAAACTTTAGATTTGGATTTCTCACTCATTTCATCAAGTTGCCATTGATGGTCAAGCTTTTCTTCACATGAAGGAAGAAGAAGAAGAAGCTTAATTATTATGATAAGTTTTTTAAAAACAATAGAAAAATCAAAACTTATCATAATGTTAACTAGAGTCAAGTGTAGAGAATGAATCATGGTTAGTGGGAATGGTTAGGGTTAAGGATGAGATAAGAATGGTTGACTTGATCAAAGTTTCATGAAGCTTCAACTAAACTCCAAAACTAGCAACCATTCTTTTCTCTTCTTTTCCAAAATGAATAAATAAATAAATAAATGAATAAATAAAGGAAATGAAACCCTACCCATTCTTTTAACCATGGTTTAATTCTTTGCACTTAACCAAGTAAACATGTATCATCAAACATGATACAATCAAGTGCACAAAATCATATCGCATATATAATGCGCACATCCGAGTGAGAAAATCCATTTAAAGTGAACCAATACTAGTTAATGCAAAGTAATATATCAAATATATAATTATACATTAAATCATTAAATCAACACTTGATTCAATGATCCGGTCATGTCGCACACAACCGACTAGTATACAATGTATCGGCGTATCGAATCAACGCTTGAATCGATAACTAGGTTATATCGCATACAACCATTCGATACATTCATCGCGAGAATAGAATACGGTATCACATACACGCATTATTCTCGGTCCCGCACATATCTCATATGCGCTCCTATTTCGTTTCGCTTGAGCCAGGAAACCTCTGTGTAGGACTCTAAAGACTCGTCAATACGCCGGCAGCAGGCGATGATCATATCAAACACCCACAAACCGCAAGCGGTCTGCTAAACGTAACGGCCATCCGGGTATTGAGCGATCTGAAGATCGACGAGCAAGCCCGCTCACACTCCAGTGAATCCGACCAGTAACACTACCGTACAGTCCGGTCTGATCGTCTGATATGTCGCATATCTTGCCTAGGGGTGGTAAACGTCAGACCCCAATAGCTCGATAAGTCGTGTCGATATGAGGCTCATAACGGGTCGAGAAACTACTGGTAACACTTACCAGCAATTCTCTGATCAGCCCTGGCCAGGGACTTCCTGTTATAGCCAATCGAACACAGCGCAACATCAACCCCCTATACCGGGAGAGACGAATCCCCTCCTATCGCTCATTGCCTCCATGTGACTCGGGACTGTACCCAAAAACCACCGTTTTGCACGCCCTCTTGGACGTGGTAAGATGGAAATCAAAGCACAGTGGGAACCACACAAGACTCTATGACGATCTCGGGTCAACAGACTACTCTGTACCAGTGTCACCAGAGAACTGCCATCTGACGTGGGGTATAATACCATCTGGGAGTTCTCGGCGAGTCCGTCCAGTGTACCCAGTCTCCACTGAGCACCCGTATATCATCTCTGATGTCAAACACCAATGGATATGGGATCATCCACCGCCCATCTGTATGGGTCGAGAAGGTATACGCTAGTCTACTCTGGTATATCGATGCCCCGTCTCGATACACCCACGACTAGTGACTTTGAAGGATGTACTTATGGACTACCATGTCCCCACTAGTATGATCCGCATCATAGTCCAGGTAGTCAAGTACAGATCCTAAGGGCTTTACCAACATGTAACAGAGAGACAATCAGCATACACGTTAAGGTAAAGTGCAACCAGATAGCATACTATCATGTCGAGCAAGAAAGTCCTCCCTATATATGTCCCAGCATCCACTACAATATACATCCTATGTACAGTAATGGCCTCTAGGGCATACATATAACTAACAGACAAACACCGAGAACATCCGGCAGGCCATACGGGATGAGTTTGGGAGTATGTTCAGGTCATGGGACGATGGAGGTAGATCGTCCCAACGACCATAAATTTATTGATTTCTTGATACAAATATTTGTTTTGTTGATTTATTGATCATATTCGTTGTATATATATTTTGTTTATAATTGCGTACGATTCGAATCATATTACTCCTTGCTGGTGTATAATTGCGTGAGATTTGATTATATTATTATTGTTATCTATTGCTATTTGTATATGAAATCAGCGCGCATGAGACGCAGAGATTTCTGATTTTAAAAAAAATACATGATAAATTTGGTAACGGTTGTGACCATTACCAAAACCTATCTGGTAACGGTTTTAACCGTTATCATAAGTTATGGAAACGATTACTTGATATCTGAAAGATATCAGATATCAGTAAGGATTTAGTAACGGAAGAGGCTATAGTAACGGTATAAACCGTTACCATAGTTTATCAGTAGTAACGGTTTCAATCGTTACCATACACATGGGGGAGTACATGGTAATGGGTAAAACCGTTACCATAGAGGTGGGCCCCACTCTGTTATATTTCAGTTATCTGAACCTATAGTGGTAACTTGGAGTATATAGTAACGGTGTAAAGCGTTAAACTTTTTTGTCTATGGCAACGATTTAGACCATTACCAGACTTCTGATGACGGGGTTTTTCGTAACAGTTGTGTAACGGTTTTAATAGTTACCAAATTAGGTTTTGGTAACGGTTTAAACCGTTACCAAATATGTATACTGTAGTAGTGTTTATCTTTATCCCAATGTTTGTTTACTAGCTATTTATTCAGATCATAAATTTTTTGTCAATGTGTCCTTGGTTATACAGTTTATTACATTTTGGTACTTGTTTCTTTATTTTACTAAGCTTGTTAGCTTTCAAAACACATTCTGTGATTTTGTCAACATCTATTATGATTGCAAATTTTTAATTTGATGATTTTGGAAATGCTGATCTTGTAAATTCTTCTTCACTGAACCTTTAAGCAAGGAGGAAACAGAGGAGTGTATTTAATCTTTTTAAATGCATCACTTAAAATTTCTCATTTGATTTCATGTTGCAGATCCTTTATAGGTGGTTTCTTCAATAGTTGTTGCTTCTACTCCAAAGCAAATGCGGTTGTTATGGTTCTAATAACTGTACTAGTCACGACAAAAGCTATGAGTTTTTCAGCAATGTTCAACGCGGATGACTTCGATGTTTTTGGTCTTTAAAACTGTGTAGTATGCTTTATTTTCATCAACCGGATACTCTTACTACAAGACGCTTACCTAACCAACACTTCAATCCGGCTCTACCCAAACTTTTTTGGTTGACCCCATCATCGAAGCTTGTGAGATTGACGTGATAAGTAGGGATGTCTATATTGTTGGGAGCAAACTTTGTACTCCTATAAGCCTTATGGCTTTGTCCATTGTACAAGTACTTTCTCTGTTAACTGTGGTTTGGATGGCAGAATGCCTTGGTTGTTATCTTACAACTTTTTTAATAATGGTTCAAAGTCATCAGGCAGGCCAACAGACAAATGAACCTTCAGGTCAGACGTCTGTCAGTTCCAGACCAGACGTCTGGTATTGGCTAGTGAATTAACAGAGCGCTAGCCAGACGTCTGCACCTATAAGGGACAAATGTCTGAATTTGAGTACTGCTCTAACAAAGCGCAGACCAGACGTCTGCCCCTGTGCGAGTCAGACATCCGGCACTCACGGTTGCAGTATATTTGGAAAGATTTATATTGGAGATTTCGTAGAGATTTAGTTACAACTAAATATGATTGAGAGATTGTATGATTGATCTGACTATAACAATATTTTGGAGATTAATAATATATATATATATATATATATATATATATATATATATATACATACATGAAAGCCACAATAGAGATCTCTCACTTCTTTTCTCCTTCAATATCTTCTTTTTCTTCCTCTATCTCTTGCTATTCTCTTATGGTATCAGAGCCATAAAGGCCAACGTCATTAAAAATTTTCTTCTCTCTATATTTCTACTACAATGACAACCAATTCAGATCAATCCTCCGTCTTATCAACTATGTTCCTCGTCCCAACACCAATTCTTAACCCTGATGCATCGCCGTCCTTTTCAACACATGGACCAAATGTTATGTCCCTTCTCCACATCAAACACACCCGCGACAATTACCTTGGCTGGAAGATACAGTTTGAAACCGTCCTCAAGTCGCAAGGGTACATAGGTATCGTCGACGGCACCAAAAAGTGCCCGCGCATGACTGTTCCTGATGAACAAAATCCGTTTGTTCCAGCATACAATCCGTCATATGCTGTATGGATCCAAAAGGATTAATTGATTGTGAGTTGGATATTAGCGTCTTTGACTGAATCACTAGTTCTCTTGGTGGTCGGTCGAAATACAACAAAGACGGTATAGGAGACACTTATCAAAGCCTTCGCATCACACTCTCGCACTCATATCCTTCAACTGAAGACACAACTTCAGAACATCAAACGAGGATCCGCCTCCATCACAGAGTACATTCAGAACATCAAGACTGTCTCTGACAATCTTGCGGTCATTGGACATAGAATTTCCGATGCCGATCCTGTCATGCATGTTTTGGCTGGCCTGAGATCGTCCTATGACTCCTTTGTTCCTTCTATCATAACCCGCATAAACGAATCTCGCTTGAAGATCTGTATGGCATGCTACTTGCATACGAAAGTCTTTGGTAGTAACAAGATAAGTCTGTTGATACTACTCTTTTTTCATCTGTCAACACCGTAACCATGGACCATGAAGGTTCCTCTTCAGATTCATATCAGCGTGGCCATAACACTGAGCGCGACGTTCGTGGTGGTCGCAATTATGGCCGGGGTCACGGTCGAGGCCGTGGTGGTGGTCCTCCTCGATGCCAAATTTGCATGACAACTGGCCACTACGGCAATAGCTGCTCACAGCGCTTCAATCAGACCATCTTTGGCGGTCCAAAGGGTGCTCCGCAATTTTCTGCCTCGCAGTCTCAGACTGGAAGATCAGATGGGTACTATCAAGGATCTGCACCATATGCCATACAGTCACATACACCTCCACCATATTTCTTGAGCGGTCCAAACGTTGCTTCTTCTGACTGGTACCCTGACTGGGGGCAATTCATTACATCACGCCAGATGTTCATACCATAATTTTGCATTATTTTATTCCCCATTCTTATTCAGTTTAAAAATAAACAGGTGCTTTTGACCCCTGTCTGCTACTTAGTTACAGGTTACAGGTTCTTGGAATAAAAACAGTGAAATTGATGAAAAAAATGATACAAAGTGAGACTACGACCGACAAATGGAAGAATCTTGATCAAGCCTACAATTTGGAGAATAACGAAAATCAATAAAAAAAAGTTCACAAAGTATAAAGGCAGCTCAAGGTTCAAGACTTCGACACCAAGCAGACGGAAAAGTCCATAACATTACTCACTGTAGAGATCTGGAAAAGAAATAAAAGACATTCTAAATAACAGACTAAGGAAAGCAGAAGACAAAGCCTACCAAAAGATTACCAGAAAAATTGAGCATCCCATCTCCCCATTTGGCCGCGGAACCGCGGCCAAACAGGGCCTATGGCCGCGGTTCTACGGCCATGACACACCCGTGTCGGTGGAAAATTGTAACAGGGAGTCGGTGCATTGAATAGTTCTTTTCTTAGGGGGTAATATTGTAATTTCAGATATGACGCGATTGTAACCTAGGGTTTCTATGAATCTATAAATAGAACCCTAAAAACCTGTTTTAGGTTATGCCTCTTTTTATTCATCTATTCAGAATTCTATGTATGGAGAGAGCCATCAAATAAAGGATGCCTCCTTTTATTCATCTATTCAGATCTGAAAATTCATGTGTAAATGTTTGGAGAGAGCCATCAAATAAATTAGGAGTAAGTTTTCTTTTCATCGCCTTAGTTAAATTTTATTTCCATGCCCTAGTATAATTTTCTTATCTGACCTAATTAGATCTTTAATTCCCTGCCCTAGTTAATTAATTTAGAAATGTTTTTCAATTCCCTAATGAGTGAGTAGTCTCCTCGCTTGTTAGGGTTAGATTTGGGGAAGGCTTGAGAGATGAAGATCTCTCACCCCTTTCTTGCCCATCACACGTTTTTATAGGACTCCATGCATACATGCACACACCGCTTCCTGCGGCACCCTATCCCATGAGGTAGCGGTGATACCGTAGTATAAAGGACCGGTTGAGAGTGTCTTCCATGGAGGTTAGGGTAAGGATTAAGAAAGGAAGGACAAGAACCTAGAGGAAGAAACACCATTTCTTCCCGATGGTACTAATCCACTTTATTAATAATTACCATAACACCTAATAGATCTTAATATGAGCATAGAAAGCGGTGAGGAATATTGACTTTCCAAACTTAACCTAAACCTAACCCTAGCAAGATTTAGATAAACTTTAGTTTTTAGATTTAATCAATCCATTCACACCGTTTGGAATTAACTCGTTAGACCAATTAGGAAATACACAACATCCCTGTGGACCTACCCGTACTCACCGGCTAGCTACCAAGCAACGCCGTTCTTGATTGCGGTTATAAATATTTTTGATTCATCTTTCGAAAGCGCAAGCACGCTAAACCTCATTCCAATCAAATAGCGCCGTTGCCGGGGATGGCGTAATTTTTTCTTTTTGCAATTTCGGGTTAATATAAAATAAAAAAATCATAAAAACTGAAAAAATTTAAAATATATATATAAAAATTTTATCATCTTTTATTGTTTGAAGGGTTTTTCATATGAATTTTTGCAGGAAGATGAACGAGTTCAAATCTGGAAAAATCCGGAGATCAAAACAGAAAACCCTAGATCCTAACAACGGAGAAAAGTCAAACCGGAGAAGAAGAATTTTTTTTTGGGAACCGAGCCGCATCTTCAGCCGCGGAAACGCCGCAGTAGCTTGCTTTTGGCCGCAGAAGCGCCGCACTGGGGTGACGTCAGCTTGCCATATTCCTTCTGTGAGCTTCCCTTATTCTCCTCTGCAAATCCCAATATTTCCTCTGAAAAATCTCCTGCAGAATTCTTTGCGCTAAAAAATCCCTCCCCCTTCCAATAATTGATTTTGTGCAGGATTCTTTGCGCCGCGCTAAAAAATAAAAAAAAATTGTTGCAAGTGATTGTTTACTGCTTTGCATATTTTTAATCGGACTTTAAGGGGCTTGAAACCAATCCAGATTGGGTGGGGATTTCATCACCCTTCTCAGGACCCCAGAAATCACATAAGGCATATTGCATTGACCATCTTTTAATTAAAAAAGATTAGACTCAGCCCTAAGGACTTCGCGCTCAATAGGATAAAGGACTAGTTGTAGGCATCGACCGTTGATCCTAACCTGACTTTGTGGTGTCTAGGTAAGTTTGTCTAAGGCAAGTGGTTACTTAATTAGGTCCACTACTTACGTGGTGGAGAGCCTCCCACTTACCTGGCCATAATTGGCGGTGAAGAGGCGGTTTGAGGTCCTACTTCTTGGCCTTTGGAACAGTTAGGAGTCGTCTAGCTGACCTAGGTGACTCTAGATTTAGGCTTGATTGTGTATTTGTGGTTGATTGAACGTTTGTTTAAGCCTTTTATCAAAATCTTTTTGCAGAGAGAACCACATAAAAAAAAGAGAAAAAGGAAAAATTTTATAAAAACTTGCAACTTGTCGCTAAAAATCCGTGCACCCCACAACACCACCCACCTTCTTTCCATTGACGTTTTCTTACCCCCACATTCTGTTTTTCACTTTTTGACTACACTACCTCTTTAGTGTATGTCTGGTTGGACTAGGGACACTAGCGCCCGATTAGTCCGTATTTCTTTGGTACCGACCGACGAAGCTTTCGACTCCGAAGTCGAAATTCCTTCCACTTCCTTACCTTCGCCTTCAAATTCTTCTTCCGAAGGTATGTCGGGATATAATCCTAATAACACCTTACCCACGGGACTGATTCCACCTCCGTTAGGTGCGAATAACCCGCAACACCCGCCTGTTGAAGTGCCCCAACGAATCGCGCTCCAGGATCTCTTCTACCCTGTCCGCACCGCCTTACCTACCTGTCTTTCACTCCCACCGGCAAATAGAGACAATTTTGAGATCAAACCCCACTTCATCAATATGTTGCCAAAATTTCACAGACTGGAATCCGAAGATGCCTATATCTCTAAAAAAAATTCCAAAACATTTGCGCAATGATGAAAACAACCCAATTATCAGATGATGCTATAAGGCTAAGGGTCATTCCTTTCACCTTATGTGACTTAGCGTGGTTATACAGCACAGCATCACATTCAATTAGAAATTGGGACGTGTTTGTTAAAGCTTTTCTTAAAAAGTTTTATCCCCATCACAAGACCGCGAGAATTCGCAATGAGATTATACAATTTTCCCAGCTTCCTTCCGAACCCTTTTGGAAGTGTTTTGAAAGATTCAAAGACCTACTTGTTCAATGCTCTCACCATGGGATCGAAAATTGGCAACTTTGCCAAACATTATACGAGGGATTGAATCCAGCAACGAAGCAGTTGCTGGAAACCATTTGTCAATGTCACTTTCTAACCAAATCTAGTGAGGAAGCTTGGCAGTTTTTCGAGGATCTTGCTGAACAAACACTTCAGTGGGAAAGCACTAAGACCACCTCATTTTCTTCTGTTGGTCAATCTAGGGCAGGCATACATCAATTAGATATGTCGATAGCAAAGAAGGCCGAGATGGCCGCACTTACGAAAAAGCTAGAAGCAATTAAGACCAAAATCTCATCGCCTTCTCCTGCCCCTACTTTACCCCCACGAACTGTTTGTGCTTGTTGTTCGGATCCATCACACCTTACCGAAGAGTGTCCTTACAATCCACCTGTTCAAGGACAAGATCAAGTCAATGCTGCCTTTCAGCAACGAAAAAGAAATGATCCATACTCTTCGACTTATAATCCGGGTTGGAGGAGTAACCCAAATTTTGCTTAGAATCAAAATTAACAATTCCAAGGAAATAACAACTTTCAAAGGTCTCCTCCTCCACAACAACAAGCACCCCAACAAACTCAATACCAGCAACCTTTCCAACCACAACCTTATCCAAATCAAATGAACAATTTTGTGCCTAACAACTTTTACCCTCAAAAAAATTTTGTTCAACCAAATGATGATAAGGTTATCTCGCTAGAAAGAAGTCTAGATGCGTTTCTCAAACAATCTACACAATCCGCAGTAAGGTTGGAGACTTCCATCCAGTCTTTGATACACAACAATGCTTCATACGATCAAAACATCAAATCTATTGAGCCACAAATTGCACAACTAACTGCTGCGTTGAGCGAGAGAGAAAAGGGAAAGCTTCTATCTCAACCACTGCCAAATCCCGGTCACACACACAACGCACATGTCGCATATGAATATCAAAATCATAATGTAAATGCGGTGACCACGTTGAGATCTGGAAGAGAGTTGAAAAATAACATGGGTATTAGTGATGACACCCCCGCCGGTAGTTCTTCTTCTTCTTCTTCTTCTTCTTCTCCATCCTCTTCTTCTTCACCTTCATCTTCTTCGTTAGAGCCTATTCTTCATTCTTCAAAAGGCTCTTCTTCTTCTTATCCGAACGGACCCACTTCTCACTTCACGAACACACCCACACTGGGATCCGTTCCAACTCCACATTTTACTCCACAGACATTGGACTCAACAGATTTTCAAAATGCTCCATTTCCAAACAGGTTGAGTTCCAATAAACCAACTCCATAAATGGAGAAGATTGTGGAGTTATTTAAACAGGTTAGCATAAATATACCTCTCTTGGATGCAATCCAATAAGTCCCTTCGTACGCGAAAATCTTAAAGGGCTTATGCTCCTCGAAGAGAAAGTCATAAATACCCAAGAAAGTGCTAGTAGCTAGTGCCGTAAGCAATGCTATTAACCAACGTCAACCATTACCCCAAAAACGAAAGGACCCTGACTGTCCTACAATTGCAATAACTATTGGGGATAAGAACATCAATAGAGCACTTTTAGATCTTGGGTCTAGTGTTAACCTGCTTCCCTACTCCGTGTACGAGCAATTAGGGGTTGGAGAGTTGAAACCCACTCGTTGTACTCTCCAAATGGTTGATCGATCAATCACCCATCCTAGGGTGAATTAGAGGATGTGTTGATCAAAGTAGGGGACTTCATATTCCCCGTTGATTTTATTGTTATGGACACACAACCTGTTGCTAACCCACGGAACCAAATTCCGGTGATCCTCGGTCGACCATTTTTGGCCACTTCCAATGCCGTAATAAATTGTCGCAATGGATCCATGATTCTATCCTTCGGGAAGATGTCTAGTGAGTTCAATATTTACAAGATAGGAAGTCTGCCCCCCCTTCCGTGCCTAAAACTAGTACACGAGAAGTTTGCTCTATTCACGAAATCACGCAGGAGGACTGTGAGCTTGAAAAATTTCTGTTTGATGACAACAGTTTTGACGCCACTAGTGTGTCCCTCCTTGAATCTAACACAGTTGGCACAACCGATATTGATTATGAATGTTTCACCTTTTCGGACTATTTTGATGATTCACCGCCCGAATATGAGTCTTTTGAATTTTTGGATGAGTTAGTTGAACCATCCGATTCGGTTGTTTGCAGTGATTTCGAACCAGTATTGGAGTCCTTTGAGTTCGAGGTAGATTCCCCAATTTTACCTTTGATTGTTTCGCCTCCGAAACTCGAACTCAAGCTCTTGCCGTCATCTTAAATATGCTTACCTAGGTGAGAATGAGACCTTTCCCTTTATCATATCGGCCTCTCTAGCCCTCCAGCAAGAGAAAGCCCTTTTAATGGTCTTTCAAGATAAGCGGCAAGCTTTCGGCTGGACTATGGCGGACATCGAGGAGATTAGTTCCCTCATAATTGAATATCATATGCATATGATGGATGATGCCAAGTCAATAAAGGATCCATAGAAACATCTTGGGGATTGTGTGAATAATCAACCTCCTCGTTTAGAAGTTGAACCACCCCCTTTTCTTTTAATAAGCTACGAGAATGCCAATATTCCACTGATTTCTGATCATTCTCGTTTTGATTCATCATCACCTCCTATCTATTCACTTCCACATACATGCAGACACTTTCCATACCACCACTTATATCTTCCCCAATTCTTTTTGGCTCGGTACAATATGTTCTTCCACCGACCAATACTCTACGCAGATAAATTTTTCAACCGGTTGGTGTTGACGTTTGGTCTTTGCAAAGTTTGGCAATGACGTTTAACATTGTTTCAATGAAGTTTAGGGGGGAACTTTTTTGTATATATATTTTTGTTTTTCTTTTAACAATAAAAAAAATTAAATAAATAAACAGTGGAGTGCCGGCATTCTCAACCCTCTTAGTGTAGCATGACAGTGAGGACACTGTCAAGTTTAAGTTTGGGGGTATGCTCGGTAAGCCTTCTTCCTTCGCATTCATATGTACATTTTTTGCATTTGCATACTTATTTTAAAACCCATAAAAATTTGAAAATTTTAAAAATTATAAAAATGAAAGTATTCAATTTTGGCCATATTTGACTTGAGTTTGACAAAAAGGTTAACTAGTTAGGAACAACTAGATCTTAGACTTAGTAAATCAAAAACCCTAAAAATAACCTTTCTTAAAATTTAACGATAGAAATTATATGTCTTTGTAGTTTATTTAGAAATAGGCAAATTTCGAGTTGACTTCTTGGGCTAAGTTAAAACAAGGGAAAAGTATTGATATTTTTATTAAAGTATAAGTTTGAAAAATAATTCCTAAGCTTAAGTCTAAATTCTGAAAATATATACCCTACAAATTGCACAAACACGAACCTTGAAACTTGGAATAGTGGAAGAGACCTTGAAATGCTCTTGTCTAAAGTCCTTAGTACGAAGAAAAATAAAATAAAAATTCAAGTGTGAATAAAGAGATAAAAAAAATGAACAATGGTTTTTGTAATTACTTAAGGCTGCATTAATAGAAAAATATTTAGCGATGGTGCTTCATCACCTAGTGCCTTAGACCAACTGGTTTGGGAGTCACTGCTAAAGCCTTAGGTGTTACAAGACTAGGAATTACGCTTTAATGTGCATACACATTTTGTAATCGGTTGTTGGTACCTCAAGAAATATTAACGATCGCATGAAGGATGTGTGAGCGAAATTCATCTAAAAATTCACCAATTAAGAAGTGCTTTGGACAACAGACAAGAGTATGATTGCTTGATTTGAATTTCCAAGTGTAGGGGTGATATATACACACACGTAGGGGTATGTGATTGGGGTTTAGATAAGAGATAGGAATGAAGAATAGGACTTGTATCTTTAGTAGAGATGATAAAAATTCCTAAGTTGAGATAGAACCCTAGAAGGAAAGCTTAAAAGATGCCAAAAGCTAAGTAAGTCTACATAACATATATAATTTTAAGTTAAATAATATGGAAGCGTGAAGAATACGGGTGGATGATTGATGAGTCGAAGATAATAGAGTTCTTGTTAGAAAACCTAATTGAAGAATAAAAGTCGATAAGCCAAATTGATAAGATTTTGTGGGTAGTATCCGCTGAAAACCCTCAAGAGACAACACTCCTCCTACTAGGGACACTTAGAGGTTTAACGGCTTGTTGCACGAGCTCAGTGCAATCGCGATTCCCTGCGAAAGTGAGGTTAGGATTTTGTTGAGAATAAAACTAGCTTTACTCGAGGACGAGCAAAAGATAACTTTGGGGGTATTTGTTCATACCATAATTTTGCATTATTTTATTCCCCATTCTTATTCAGTTTACAAATAAATAGGTGCTTTTGACCCATGTCTGCTACTTAGTTACAGGTTACAGGTTCTTGGAATAAAAACAGTGAAATTGATGCAAAAGATGATACAAAGTGAGACTACGACCGACAAATGGAAGAATCTTGATCAAGTCTACAATTTGGAGAATAACGAAAATCAATAAACAAGTTCACAAAGTACAAAGGCAGCTCAAGATTCAAGACTTCGACACGAAACAGACGGAAAAGTCCATGACATTACTCACTGTAGAGATCTGGAAAAGAAATAAAAGACATTCTGAAGAACAGACTGAGGAAAGCAGAAGACAAAGCCTACCAAAAGATTACCAGAAAAATTAAGCATCCCATCTCCCCATTTGGCCGCGGAACCGCGGCCAAACAGGGCCTATGGCCGCGGTTCCGCGGCCATGACACACCCGTGTCGGTGGAAAATTGTAACAGGGAGTCAGTGTGTTGAATAGTTCTTTTCTTAGGGGGTAATATTGTAATTTCAGATATGACGCGATTGTAACCTAGGGTTTCTATGAATCTATAAATAGAACCCTAAAAACCTATTTTAGGTTATGCCTCTTTTTATACATCTATTCAGAATTCTATGTATGGAGAGAGGCATCAAATAAAGGATGCCTCTTTTTATTCATCTATTCAGATCTGAAAATTCATGTGTAAATATTTGGAGAGAGCCATCAAATAAATTAGGAGTAAGTTTTCTTTTCATCGTCCTAGTTAAATTTTATTTCCATGCCCTAGTATAATTTTCTTATCTGCCCTAGTTAGATCTTTAATTCTCTGCCCTAGTTAATTAATTTAGAAATGTCTTTCAATTCCCTAATGAGTGAGTAGTCTCCTCGCTTGTTAGGGTTAGATTTGGGGAAGGTTTGAGAGATGAAGATCTCTCACCCCTTTCTTGCCCATCACACGTTTTTATAGGACTCCATGCATACATGCACACACCGCTCCCTGCGACACCCTATCCCATGAGGTAGCGGTGATACCGTAGTATAAAAGACCGGTTGAGCGTGTCTTTCATGGAGGTTAGGGTAAGGATTAAGAAAGGAAGGACAAGAACCTAGAGGAAGAAACACCATTTCTTCCCGATGGTACTAATCCACTTTATTAATAATTACCATAACACCTAATAGATCTTAATATAGGCATAGAAAGCGGTGAGAAATATTGACTTTCCAAACTTAACCTAAACCTAACCCTAGCAAGATTTAGATAAACTTTAGTTTTTAGATTTAATCAATCCATTCACACCGTTTGGAATTAACTCATTAGACCAATTAGGAAATACACAACATCCCTGTGGACCGACCCGTACTCATCGGCTAGCTACCAAGCGACGCCGTTCTTGATTGCGGTTATAAATATTTTTGATTCATCTTTCGATAGCGCAAGCACGCTAAACCTCATATCAATCACCAGACTACACTTAACTCCTCTCGGCAGCCCCTTACAAAGGTATAGATATAGTACGTATAGGTAATGGTACATGTTTGAGTATTCTTAACTATGGCCACACAACAATTTCTTTGTCTTCTCGATCACTTCATATGAACAATGTTCTTCATGTTCCTTCCATATAAAAAAATCTCTTATCTGTTCATAAATTTATTAAAGATAATAATGTTATTTTTGAGTTTCACCCGTTTGATTATTTTGTGAAAGATCCGAAGTCGGGGACAGTTCTACTTTAAGACTACCTCAATAATAGACTGTACCAATTGCTTCTTCCAAATGTCTCTTCTTCCACCTCGCTTATTGGTGAACACACATCCACTTTCTTTTGGCATGCTCACTTAGGTCATCCTACCTTAAAAATTGCAATCAGGATTCTATCTAGTTTTCATTTACCAACTGTTAAGAGTTGTAAAGAGTCAGTCAGTTCTAGCTGTACGAAGGTCAAAAGCAATCACACACCGGTTTTCGTTATTATGTTACCTTCGTTGATGACTATAGCTAATTTGCCTTTGTTTTTTTATGTGTAATAAGTTTGACTTATTCGATATCTTTTGTCATTTTTAACGTTATGTTGAATGTTATTTCAATAGAAAAATACGCATGTTTCATTCTGATTGGGGTGGTGAATATCAATCCCTTCATTGTCATCTAGCCATAGAGGGTATCCTCCACCGTATTTCATGCCCCACACTTTCGAACAAAATGGGGCAGCGGAACGCAAACACCATTACAATATTGAGACCGCTCGTTCTCTTCTTGCTCATGCCTCTATCCCTTCTCATTACCAGGATAAGGTCGTGCAAACCACAGTCTTTCTAATTAACCGTCTTTCTACACCAGTCATTCGCAACGACACCCTTCTCCATAAATTATTTGGTCACCATCCTAATTATACCTTCCTCCGCACATTTGGATGTACGTGTTATCCTTGGCTTCGTCCTTACGTCCCACATAAACTTGCTAATCGGTCCGATCGCTGTGTGTTTATGGGTTATAGTATTCAACACCATGGTTACCGTTGCCTTCACGTATAATCCGGCCGAATGTATGTGTCTAGGAATGTTATTTTTGATGAAAGATGCTTCCCCTTTTCAGATTCAGATTCTCACACAGTTTTGCCGCAGAACACTGCGCCCCTTACAGGAGCGGGCATCCTGGGCTCTAGCCCTGTTCCGAGCCCAGTTTTACCACTAGTGTCGGCCACTGCCTCTCCTCATGTGGCTGGCATCCTTGGGCCTCTCCCATGCCAGTCGCCGCAACTTGCTCAACCCGGCCGCTCGTCTATGGTCATTCCTTCTCCAGCGAGCTCCCCCCATCAACTCCCAGTCCTGCTCACACTTGTGCTCCTCGGTCATCACCTGCAGATGAACCTGGTCCCCAACATTCAGCACAATCCTCTCGGCTCCCGGACTCCCCTTCCACTACCTCACTGAGCACTCCTGATGAGTCCCATATTCTTCGCATGCGCTCTCTTGCCGACATCTATGCATCCACTGACCCAGTTGTTGATTCTCCGCCACCTCGCATAATTACCAGCAGTCACACTTCACCTACAACACTTCTTGCTACTGCTTCCATTGAGCCCACCTGCTTTACCCAGGCATCCAAGGACCCATCGTGGCGGGCGGCTATGTCCTCTGAATTCGATTCCCTTCTTTGCAATGGCACATGGTCGCTCGTCCTTCACCAATCTCATTTCAATATCGTCGGGTGCAAATGGGTGTTTAAGCCGAAATATCGTGCTGATGGTTCGATTGAACGTCACAAGGCGTGACTCGCGATCAAGAGGTTTCGGCAACAACCCGGTGTTGACTACTTCGACACTTTCAATTCAGTTATCAAGATCACCTCAGTTCTCTTGATTCTGCAATTGCGATCAGCTCGGGTTGGCCAGTGCGAAAGTTGGATATATCGAATGCATTTTTACATGGTCATCTCGAGGAAGTGGTCTATATTGATCAGCCCCCGGGCTTCACCCACCCTCAATTTCCCAATCATATCTGCCGACCACATCGCCCTCTTTACGGACTTCGTCAGGCTCCTCGTGCTTGGTTTAAACGTTTGAGTACTCGACTCCTTCAGCTCGGCTTCCTTGGTTCCAAGACCGATATTTCGCTGTTCTTTCGTTGGAACCAACGCTCACGAATTTATGTCAATGGTATTCTAATCACTGGTTCCAATCAAGGGGGTGTCACTGACCTTATTACCTCTCTTTAACAGGAATTCTCCTTTAGTGACCTTGGTGCCGCTCATTATTTCCTTAGGATCGAACTCTTTCCTCACCCTGATGGCTGTCTTTTATCTCAGTCTCGATATATTGTTGATATTCTTAAGCGCTCTAAAATGACTACAGCGCATCCGATGTCCACACCCATGGCTACCGTCACGACTACCGATGATCCACTTTCCACTCCCATCGCCGATTCTTCTATGTACCGCAGTATTGTGGGCGCTCTTCAATATGTCACCATCATTCGCCCCGATAACTTATTTGCAGTCAATCAGGCCTGTCAGCATATGTATGCTCCTACTGAGCATCATTGATCGCTAGTTAAGCGAATCCTACGCTATCTTCAAGGCATGCACTCACATGGCCTTTTTCTCTATTGAGATTCGTTACTACATCTGCATACTTTCAATGATGCTTACTGGGTTGGGAATACCGCGCATCCTTATTCCACCAGCGGCTACACTATTTTTTTGGGTTGCAATCTTATTTCATGGAGCTCCAAAAAATAAGTAACGGTCGCTCGCTCAAGCACAGAGGCTGAATACAAGGCGCTAGCAAATGCCACGACCGAACTCATTTGGTTTCAATTCTTACTTCACGAGTTAGGATTCACTCATTTCCCACAGGTGTTGTGGTGTGATAATATTGGCGCTACGTACCTTACTACTAATCCTGTTTTCCACGCTCAGACTAAACAAATTGACTTTCATTTTGTTTGCAAACGTGTCGCTGACAACCATCTTATTGTGCGCTATATCTCCACGTGATCAACGTGCCGATGCTCTCATCAAGCCACTCTCGAGACCACATTTTGTCGAACCACGTTTCAAGCTCAACATTGTCCAGCCGCGGTTCAGCTTGAGGGGGCGTAATAACGATTCAAAGTCATCAGGCAAACAAGCAGGCCAACAGACGTCTGACCATAATGCCAAACGTCTGTCACTTCCAGGTCAGACGTCTAGTATTGACTAGTGAATTAATAGAGAGCTAGCCAGACGTCTGCACCTATAAACGACAGACGTCTGTATTTGAGTACCGCTCTAACCGAGCGCAGATCAAACGTCTGCCCCTGTGCGAGTCAGATGTCTGGCTATCGCGGTTGCAGTATATTTGGAAAGATTTATATTGAATATTTTGTAGAGATTTAGTTACTACTAAATATGATTGAGAGATTGTATGATTGATCTAATTATAACAATAGTTTAGAGATTAATAATATATATACAGGAAAGCCACAATAAAGATTTCTCACTTTAAGGCTTCTTTTCTACTTCAATATCTTTTATTCCTCCTCTATCTATTGCTGTTCTTTTATTTTTACCTTTAAACATAACCAAAATATTTAATATGCCCCACTTTATTCAAATTTATTAGATCTAAACTCTTAAGGTTTGCATATCCTGTTATATCCATAGCCACATAATTCACGAATTATTCGGTGAATTCACGTATAATTCGTGGATTTTTTATCGGCCGATTAATTCTCCAATTTAATCGTCATTGGCGAACGCTCCGAATAATTCGCGCATTATTCACAAATAATTCAAAAGATCTGTGAATAACTCACAAAAACAGCGAATAATTAGTGACATCAAAACCCAGTGTCTCATATATTAATTTCTTTCTCGAAATTCTTACCGAACATTTCCTGAATACCTGCCGAATCTTTCCTGAATACCTATCGATTTTTCTTGAATAGTTTTCCGAATCCGAATTTTCGACTTCGCCGAATTAATTGCGAATCGCGAATTTGTCACTATGGTTATAACATGAGGGTATCTTCTATCTCAGGCAAACAATTTTAAGGTTCCTGAAATCTAACATATGCCATTCACCCCGCGCTCCCCCTTCCATAAAAAAACTTCCAGGTATGATTATAAAAGTTACTTGCCATCTATTACAGTTTATTGCGCGGTTTAAACAAAGTAATGGGTATACACAGTTGTTTAGTAACTGGAAATTTCTTTTGAGTTCTTGTATTAGTGGTATGAATGTCAACCTGCTACTTGCTATGGAGACGCAATTTGTTGGCGGAAAACTTTACTCTATATGTGTTAGCAATAACAAGTATACAAGTATACAAGGGAAACGAAGAGCATTATCTTTACTATATTAATGCCAAAAGAAGGGTGTACACATGTATAATAAACCTCTCTAATTTGCTGCCATCTAAACAGCGATGACGTGTCAATTTATTATGATATGTACAATTCACATAATTAAATTAATAAGATATAGAAAAAAAAAGATTTGTTAGTTTTTTAGTTTAAATCACTTTAATATTTTTGTATGAGAAATATACTAAATACAGATAATAACGATTTTTAAAAATTATTTAATTAATATCGCTAACTTATTAAATTTTTAAAAAATAAAACACCTCCCAAAAATTTTAAAATCTATATTATTTTAACTAATTCTTAAAAAAAAAATCAAATCTTTCTTCATTTTAAAATATACAAACGGGTTGCATGTGCTGAAACTAATATGTACTAATGAATTCAACCTCTTAAATTGTATTAGTCTAAAAAAGGCAAGGAGACATAAATAACAAAATTTGGTCATATTTATTAAACTTCTTAAAGTAAAACAAGAGAGTACAAAGGCAACGCGGAACACCACTTCATCATCCATCAGCCAAGATTCGATCTAAAGCCTGATCGCAAAGGCAGGGATGGACATCTATAGATCGTTTGCAACACGAACCTTAAACCAAGTCCCGACTTGATGGCTTCGGGGCTGTTACAGGTGTTGCATTTCTTAGCCTGCTCATCCTACCTCAGTCGGCCGAGACCCGCTCTAACCCCGCTGTACGAACGCAGAGCGGAATATCTGGATCTTTTGCACAAGCAATCTTAAAGTCGGTCCGGCCTCCGGCCTCCTTGAAACGGTCTGGCCCCATGTAAGAGCGCAGGACTAAACATCTCGGTCTAATGTTAATAGACCGAGCTGAGCCGATTACCTCGCCTTACCAAGACCAGGTCTAAACCCACCGTACGAACACATGGTAAGACATCTGGATCGTTTGCACAAGTAGACATAAATCGAGTCGATCGGCGTCGGCCGCCTCGGCCATATTCTAATCGACACAACAAGCCATTGAAGGATTGCACACCGATGGTTAGGATGAGGGCCCTCCTCTTTCCTTAGTTATTGATGATGATGGCCAGAAAAGACGACGAAGGCGTTACCTACACGATGATGGCTGGACATCTCGATATTGGCAGGTCTCAAAAGTGCTGGCGGTGATCGCCCGAAGTTCCATAAGTTATCATAAACTAGATAGTCTAAGCTGCATGTAAGAGCTCTATAATAAAATAGTAATTTGCTATTATGAGATTTATGCTTAAATAGAATAGGTAAGCTTTAAGGAAATACTTAGATATAAAATCTCTCTTTCTTAACTTTTTTTTAGCTTAATTTCTAACTTGAACCTAAAAAGTGGAATCAAAAGTATCATATGTGGCTAAGGAAGAGACATCTACTTTCTACCCACTTTCTTATATCATCTCCAAACAAGCTTTTAGGTAAAAGGTTTGGTATAAGCCATTCCCAACCCTTCAGGGACTTTCATGCTGTGATAAAAGCTACATATTAGTAGAAGATATGAAGATGAACAAACTATTAGATAATTCACATTGAATAATTTATATAAGGAGCCTCAAGCACATACTATTATCACTTTATGCTTCTTAAATCTCAAACATTCCCAAATAGACATACAGACACCCAAGTGCCTTATCACACACAAATTAATAAACAGACACTAGACTCTTTACCAAACATTACAAACATGACCTTCAAATAACACAATATTTAATAAATTTTGATAATCTTTCAATGCATATGCATCAAGGCTAGAACTTCTTATTACCAAAGCTAATACTGCAGCCAGCAGCACCAGACCCACCGCTTGCCTTGACGCTGTTTTTGCACTTCTTCTTAATGTCTTTTATTGCTCTCTCAAGACACAAAGTGCATGTTTCCACACTTGTTGTCAGAGACGAGAAACAGGATGCACGCCCGAAAACTCTTGGCGATTTGGTCACAGTTTCATGCCCGAAATTGCCATCCACTGGCGTCATGGCCTTCAACTCGGACAAAACAAGGTCGACATTGCGAAAGAACAGATCAGCTTGAGGGTTGTAGTAATCGATCCTTTTACCGCACTCAGTGATCAGATTATTACCATTTGCAGTGGCCATAGCCCCTACAAACAATAGGCTCACTAGCATCATCTTTGCAGCAGTACTTTCCATCTTTTCTTTTGCCCCCCTTCTTTCTCTAGATCTCTTTTTCACTACTACAAATAAGGGTTGCCCCTACGGATTTATCGGTAGGGGCAACCTACTGCCCCTACGGATATATACGTAGGGGCGTAAAAACACCCCGTAGGTGCAAAGGCCGCAGGTGCAAGTTGAGGTCCTGAACTTGGCCCTACGGATAAATATATTCCCCTACGGATAACTCAGTAGGTGCTATAGCCCCTACGGAGTACCCCGTAGGGGTAATAAAATCATATATTTAATTTTTTTTTTGAATATATTGTATATACCTACGGATACAGCCGTAGGGGATATAAAGTAGCCCCTACGGCTGTTTCCGTAGGGGCCACTCCCTACACAATGCACTGAGATCGCGGGGGGAAAATATCAGGGAAACTGATATTTTGCCCCTACGGATATATACGTAGGGGATATATATTGGCCCCTACGTATATATCCGTAGGGGCACATCCAACACCCTACACTGATATCAGGTTTCCTGATATCAGGTTTCCTGATAGTTTGCCCCTACGGATAACTCCGTAGGGGCAATATATTTACCTACGGAGTAATCCGTAGGTACATGTTTTCTGTATTTTTTTTTAAAAAAGGGCTGCTAGATTTTTTCCCGCCCTGTGCACAATACTATATACATCAATCAAATCATATATTACAGTATTCATAATCACATCCCACGCATATATTTAATATACAAAAGAAACCCAAAAACTGAATATGATATAAATTCAAACCAATATCAATATCGTTTCAAAATGTAGTACAATGTGATATAAATAAATACATGTTTCAAAAAATAAGAACCAAAAAGCTACCCTAGTTCGGTCCAGCTCCACCTCCGAGTAACGTTCGAATAACGCGCGCCTGCTCCTCGGTAAATACACTATCCAATACTGCAAATAAAGGAGTCTGAGCGGCATGTGGAGCTGGCGTCGTGGTCTGCGCAGCCGCCGTCGAGGTAGTCGCTTGCGGAGCCGCGGCTGCGGGAGTCTGAGTGGGCGGTGGAGCTACAGGAGCTGTCTGCGGAACCGCAGCCGATGTAGTGGCTTGCGGAGCCGCAGCCGAAGGAGATGCATGTGGAGGCTCGGCCGATCTACCCTGTCGCGTCTGGACATAACGTGTGTAAGAAGCGTCTAAGAACTGTGTATTATTCGAATTCGTTTCATTATTAAGTTATTTCGAAACCCTGTTTGGATATCTAGTTTGGAAAAGCGTTGTTTATTTTAATTACATATGTATGTATGATTAATCAGACTTACGTACTAATAAGGGTTGTGTTGATATGTATATAATATGAAATGATATTTTACTATAAAGTAGTATACATACCAGCATCTCCTTCAACTCCTGAACGGTGGCCCTCAAGCTATCCAGTTCCTGATGGACATGCCGGCCACTGGAGACGGAGGAAGTAACCGCCGGGGTGGAGTCCAACCTCATATGGGCCCTGCTAGGGCCCAATCCCCGGCCTCTCTCCCAACCTCCGTGGTGCCCTCCGTGTGCGGCGTCCAGAACTGGGGTCAGCAGCCTCGGATCGTTCTGTCCGGTAAAATCGATCCCCGAGGCCTGGGCCTGCTCAACCACCCGCTCCTACACCCACATTAAGCAGTAAAGTATAAGTATAAAATTTAAACTTGAACCTTCCAAAACTAAAATTTCAAATTTGGGTAGAAAAAATATTAACACTTACGCAGTACTCCTGGGTAGCGACGTCGGGACATCGAAGCTCGCCCGTGGCGGGATCTGTCGAGGTGCCGTGGACGGCAAGATATGCGGACAGCACGCTCGGTGTACCACCTGACGCCACGGTCCGAGATGTCTGCAATATTAGAAAGTAACTCTTAATATTAGAAATATTAGAGAATAACTCTTAATATTGCAGAATATTAGAGAATAACACTTAATTTACCGATAACTCCATGGCTCGAGTAATGTTCCTCGAGCCACCTGTGTAAGTGGGGCGACCCCTCTTCGCCGACTTCCTGTTCTCTGTATTCTGAGCGGCCTGTTTCTGCACAACGCATTAACATTTAGTTTTCTAATTAAGAAACACAAAGAAATAAATTATATCATAAATAATGAATTAAATTTAAAATACCTACTTGTTTGCGTTCGGAGTCGAAATAAGTGCACAATAGAGGCCATGTCTCTACGTCGACTCTCGCAAACGCCGGAGTAGATAGGAGGGCCGCTCTCTCTGCCTCGGGGGTCGCTATCCATAGGGAGTAGCAGTCGGCCTTCAGCTCATTCCTGTTGTATCGGACCTTGGCCTGCATGTTCTTCATCAGGCCATTGTACAGAGCATGAAGGTCGAGCACCCTCCCCGAGTGATCAGGGTCGGCTACAGGCTGAAAATCGTAATCCAACTGAAAATACAAAAAAAAAACATTGTTATTAGATTGCAAGTGTTAATAATAAATATATTGGATAGATCAAATGAAAATATATATTAATACATACCTGAGCCTGTTCAAAGAAGAGGGCGAATGAGCGCTGGTGCTGCTCGCCCCACTCAACGTGAAGTGGATAGTTTTTCACGATCCGGCTCTCGTCCCCCAAATACCGGCCGAACCTCTCGGCATGAGGACCGGTATAGCGATAGTCAAGGGTAAAAAATAGGGGGAATGCTGCCTCCCCCCTAGCTCTATTAGGCCTCAGCCTATGGGACTGATTCGGGCCTCGAGTCCCCCTCTGGGGATGGAGAGGCCCTGCGTCTGCACGAAATATCAAGACAATCAATAATAATACAAAGTTGTATTAAGAAATCAAGGTTAAACAAAAATTCAAGTGTGATATATACCTCCGGTGAATAACGCACGAGCCTGGGCCCGAGCAGCAGCACGAGCGGGACGATAGTTCCTCCGGTGAGGAACAACCGGGGTCCCGGACCCGGACGCATCCCCTCCAACTATAAAATAAACATCGACGCTAAATCTCCATGAAGTTCATATTTATGCTATAGAGCATATGTAAAATAAATAAATATTTTAAATTTATTCATACTAACCTGCAGACGATGCGGAGGGTACGGAAGCGGCAGGAGTGGCCCCTGTGGAAGGTGTGGACGCACCACCTATAATTAGACAATTAAAAATAGATTTTATAAGTAATTGCAAAAAGAATGTGTAGATCAATAATATAACGTTCTAAATCAATATGCATGAACTATAGGACATATAAACATACCCGCAGGTGCGGTGGTGTCACCACCTACAGCTAGACAATAATAAAAATTGCTAAGTAAGAGCAAAAGGAATGTGTATTTATGATATAGCATTCTACATCAATATACATACACTATATGATATATGAACATACCTGGAGGAGCGGGGGTGGCCTCTGTCCCAGATGTGGACGCAGGACCAACAACTAGACAATTAAAAATAGATTTGATAAGTAATTGCAAAAAGAATGTGTAGATCAATAATATAACGTTCTAGATCAATAATATAACGTTCTAAATCAATATGCATGCACTATATGATATATAAACATACCTGGAGGAGCGGGGGTGGCCTCTGTCCCAGATGTGGACGCAGGACCAACAACTAGACAATCAAACATTGACAATATAAGTAATTTTGACATAAACAGGCATGAATATCTGTAATATTAAATTGAAAATGGATATGCGTGCAGTATACCTGGAGGTGTGGCAAAATCCACACGGAAGGAGGCATCCGAAGGGGTCTCCGATCTGGGTGCAAGACCGGCCCTCTGAAGCTCCCTACGGAGCTCTCCGGGCGGCAGAACCGCTCTGCCTCTGCCTCTGCCTCTGCCTCTGCCGCGGCTGGAGCTCCTGCCGCCCCTCGCTGCTCCCGACATCGTCATCCAATCTAGATAAACGGTTCGTGAACGCATTAGACAATCATTAAAAGTATTGACTATATATGCTCTAGAGCGTAAAATGTGAAGTAATAATATAACATTACTGATAACCTTTTTCGTTTCGTGGGCGCATCATACATATCTACTTGGATTTCATCGTCGATGTCATTTCTAACCCACGTAACTTCATGATCGGTCGAAGACAACCCGTCCTTCGAAACAGACGGTCGGAGCACTTTAAGACTTCTCTCTTCTTCGTCCTCATCGCTATCCTCGTATTCTGGGACATCGTAGACATCTCTAGGTTTCCATCGGCATACAACACTCCACCCCGGATGCTTCAAACACTGTGAGTAGTATACTTGGAACGCTTGGTTCGGAAAGATAAACGGATCGTCTTGACCGTAAAATCGAAGTGTGTTCACACTGGTCAATCCATATTCATCTTTCCAAGTCCCAAGACTGCTTCTCCACCTGTCTGTATCGGTTCGCGGATCGTACCAAGTACAGTGGAATATATAAAAGGGTTCTGATCGTCCGGGATAGTGGATGCCGAGTATACAATTTAAGTACCCATAGTAAATCACACCGTCCGATCCTACCGTCGCAATACCACTATTCTGAGTGATTCTAGATGTTTCTATGTCCTTAATTTCGAATTTGTATCCAAGGACACCAAATCCTTTGTAATGTGCAACCTCCATACTAGGAAATTGAGCTAAACATCTTGAATCACTCTCAAATGATGCAGACAAGTTCGGATCGTGGATCTAACAAAACAAATTTTACGATAAATACATAACGATACAAGTTTAGATTAAAACTGATAGCAATAAAATGTAATTCGAATAACTTACATGCTCTGTGACCCAATCACAAAAATTATCCTGATGGTATTTTTCCAAACGCTCTTCGTTCCAATCAGGATACCCCTCACGTACCTCGTTAAAATGAGTTCTGTTTTCGACAAATAATTGTGACATTAATATTATGTCATTTCATACACACACAAACACAGATATAACAATTAATCCAAAAGAACTTACTCTCTAATTTGTTCAAGACATTCGCAATTAAGCAAGATAAACCGGTATATCTTGTTGATAAACATAGTGTCTACCCTCTTATACTCGGCTTTACCATATGGCCCGTCTTGAATTCTTCGAGGTCGGTTAAGCCTTGTCTCAATGTTCTCGTCCAGATAGCGGGAGCAAAATGTGGTTGCTTCATCAAGAAGATAACCTTGCATGATAGAACCCTCTGGTCGATTTTTATTGCGTATATACTTCTTAAGAGTGTAAAGGTACCTAATGAGAATATGTTGAATAAATAAACACGGGCATACATGACAAAAATAAATTTATAAATTGCGCGAAACGAAAAATTACATGTACCTCTCGACGGGATACATCCATCGATATTGTACCGGTCCGGCTAACTTCGCCTCAGTTGCAAGATGAACCGTCAAGTGTATTATGATATCGAAGAATGACGGTGGGAAAATACGCTCAAACTTGCAAAGTATCGACGCAATAGAATTTTGTAGTTTATCCAGCGTCGCAACCTCCAGCGTTTTAGCACACAACTCCCTGAAAAAACAACATAGGTCGTTGATTACTAGACCAACCGAGTCGGGGAGAGAAGTCCTGAGGGCTAATGGAAGAAGGTGCTCCACGATAACATGGTGGTCATGACTTTTCAGCCCATCGATCTTGCCCTTCACAATTTTTATTTTCTTGCTGAATGATCCTGAGAAACCTGTGGGGACTTTCAAATCATGCAACACCTGCAGGAATCTTTTCTTCTCCGGTTGTGACATATGATAAGCGGCATTGGGAAGTACAAACTTGCCCGGTTTACCCGCTACCGGTTTAGGGTGCAGTTCACTTCTTATTCCCCACTCTTGTAGATCCATCCGGGCATTCATGTTGTCTTTCGATTTCCCGTCTTTACACAGAAGCAAGTTAAGTATGTGCTCTGATACTCCCTTCTCTATATGCATGACGTCCAGACAATGACGCACTGAATTTGTAGACCAGTACGGAAGCTCGAAGAAAATGCTTAACTTGTTCCAATATTGTGGTTTGACCTGTCTCGTCGGATCCATCCCGAAGGTCACGTTATTGTAACCATCCCATTTAGCAGTCACGTCCTCTCCGGACAATGGGGATGGAGGCCCAAGAAGCTCCTGATGACCATCAAAGTGAACCGTGTCTAACCTGTAGGGGTGGTCTGGAGGCAGAAAACGTCGATGGCCGCAATAACAAACCTTCCTGCTAAAATTCAAAAATTTTGATGTTGTGTGTTCATGGCAATGAGGACATGCTTTGTGACCATGTACGGACCAACCTGAAAGCATTCCATATGCAGGAAAGTCATTAATTGTCCACATTAAAGCCGCACGCAGTATGAAGGTTGTATTTGTGTTTGAATCATATGTCTCTACACCATCAATAAACAAAGTTTTCAGCTCCTCAATCAGAGGTCGGAGATAGACGTCGATATTGTTCCCCGGTGAGTTTGGTCCGTCGATAAGAAGAGGCATCATAAAGTATGATTGGTCCATAGCCAACCAAGGCGACAGATTATAAATTATCATTACAACGGGCCATGTACTGTGACTTCCAGCCATATAGTTGAATGGGCAGAAGCCATCGGCAGCCAGTCCGAGCCGGACATTGCGGGGATCGCTACTGAATATTGTGTGCCTCCTATCGAAATCCTTCCATGCCGGTGAATCTCTTGGATGGCTCATTTTTCCATTTTCGCTTGGAGGAGCACGATGATGCCAAATCATTGCCTCGGCTGTTTTCTTGCACCTGAATAGCCTCTGTAGCCTCTGTGTTATGGGAAAATATCGTGCTATCTTCACAGGTATATCAGGCTTCTTATCAGAATCTTTCGGCTTATACCTGGCCTCTCCGCATGTTGGACACTCTTTCAAATCTGAATTCTCTTTCCGGTACAACACGCAATTTTTAGGACATGCTTGAATCTTCTCGCACTTTAGACCCAAATCAGACATCATTTTCTGGGCTTCGTACCAGCTTTCGGGCACATTATTTCCCGGAGGCATAGAATCTTTCAAGAACGAAAGAAGCATTGTGAATGACTTGTTGCTCCATCCATTTAGGCACTTAATTTGGAAAAGTTGGACGAACCATGAGAGGGTGGAATACTTCGCATTCTCATAAACTGGTTTCCTAGCATCATTCATGAAATTTTCATATTTATCCGCACGCGGTCCTTGACCGGAAGGAATGTCATCTTCGGTACGAATAGATTCACCTAGGGCAGCCTCTACCATATCCTCCATTTCTTCTGATGGAAATAAATTTCCGTATCCTGCCGTATTACCGAATTCTTCTTCTTCTCCTGCCGCATTATCGTGTTCTCCTTCTACCGCAGTACTGCATTCTTCTCCTTCCCCGTGATATTTCCAAATTGAATAAAGTCTAGTAAACCCATGTTTTACAATATGAAGCTCTGCCAATTCTACCTTCTGCCAGTACTTATTGCCACATCTATCGCACGGACAGAGAATCTTCTCTAATATGATCTTATTATGTGCTCGTGCAAATTCAAGGAAAGCAGCAACCCCTGCGACAAACGTAGGTTGCATACGTTGTTTCCAATCCACATACATCCAGTCCTTAACTCTGACGTACTCATGGGCCATGTTAGACTGAATAACATATAAATTGTAGGTTATGCTGACTATATTGAGAAATATAAGAACGGGATAGTTACTGACAAAGGAGAAAATCCATGTAGATGCTTTGTGTGTGCGTTTGTCGTTGAAAAGAATAAATTATCGCACGTTATGTTGACCGATAGACGGGGACTAAGTGGCGCTTTTAATTAGTTTCATATATGGGTATCGATGGGAATATGAAGGTTTCATATTATCATATATTGGTTTTAACCCGAACATCTCGAGTCGCTCTCTGATTATGCGTTTGTATGTATGTGTTCCGGCTGTCGGGGGTAGGCTTCTATCCCATTAAGAATGTATAGAGCGAACGCCCATCACTTGTGCTTTCAACCGTTTCGAGTAAATTTCGGCAGCACCTCCCCGCTGTTCTCCGAGTACACTGTAATAGAATAGATAATCATTTCAAAGCTGTGAAACAACGTTGAAATGAACATCTAATCTATCTTTGTACACGGAGAACCAGCGGAAAGGTACCGACGAAATATCTCGAAACGGATGAAAACACAAGTGAATGAAGGCGTTTGCTTTATACATTCTTAACTTGTCCACACGGGACAAATCTATGGGTTACCATACGATTGAATTTTCTCGTCGCGCAGACTATACGACGGTTGTTAGTATCGAGCTATACTGTCCGATATTTAACAACCTTCGTATAGTTCTAGGTCACGACGAGCATCGCACGTATGTTAACCGATAGACGGGGACTAAGTGGCGCTTTAGTTTCATATACGGGTATCGATGGGAATATGAAGGTCTCATATCATCATCGAGTATCATATATTGGTTTTAACCCGAACATCTCGAGTCGCTCTCTGATTATGCGTTTGTATGTATGTGTTCCGGCTGTCGGGGGTAGGCTTCTATCCCATTAAGAATGTATAGAGCGAACGCCCATCACTTGTGCTTTCAACCGTTTCGAGTAAATTTCGGCAGCACCTCCCCGCTGTTCTCCGAGTACACTGTAATAGAATAGATAATCATTTCAAAGCTGTGAAACAACGTTGAAATGAACATCTAATCTATCTTTGTACACGGAGAACCAGCGGAAAGGTACCGACGAAATATCTCGAAACGGATGAAAACACAAGTGAATGAAGGCGTTTGCTTTATACATTCTTAACTTGTCCACACGGGACAAATCTATGGGTTACCATACGATTGAATTTTCTTGTCGCGCAGACTATACGACGGTTGTTAGTATCGAGCTATACTGTCCGATATTTAACAACCTTCGTATAGTTCTAGGTCACGACGAGCATCGCACGTATGTTAACCGATAGACGGGGACTAAGTGGCGTTTTAGTTTCATATACGGGTATCGATGGGAATATGAAAGTTTCATATCATCATCGAGTATCATATATTGGTTTTAACCCGAACATCTCGAGTCGCTCTCTAATTATGCGTTTGTATGTATGTGTTCCGGCTGTCGGGGGTAGGATTCTATCCCATTAAGAAAAAATGGAGTGTATTTCGCTGTGAGAGACTCTTCAAAGAAATGGAGGAAGAAGCACTAAAGAAAAAAGAGAGAAAAATAAGAATATAAAGTTGAAACTAAAGTTGAGCTATCCGCTGAAATCATAAAGCATAGGAAAGTTGATTGAGTCTTGATCTATTGCTCTTTCTTTGCATTATCTCGTATGTCCATTTATAGATTTTAATGCCACATGAGATGTAATCAGTCAGCTCCCTATGGTTGTATTAATGTCAGCTCTTACACAATATGGGTATCTGCCTTACGATTAAGACAACTATGGAATATGTTAATTTAAAATGTAAGGCTAGCTTTCTATGTATTCTGAGGGACTGCTTGCATAGAACTTAGCTTGATCCTCTCAATTATTACACATAAATATGCTGACATGCCTCTCATAACCCTAACCCCAGCCCCACAGTAACCCTAACCCTAGCCCCAACCCTAACCCCAGCCCACCGTAACCCTACCCCAGCCCCACAGTAACCCTAACCCTAGCCCCAACCCTAACCCCAGCCCATCGTAACCCTACCCCAGCCCCACAGTAACCCTAACCCCAGCCCCACCGTAACCCTAACCCCAGCCCCACCACAGCAGCAGCCGAACCCCAACCCTAACCCTACCCCGACCCCGACCCCGACCCCGACCCCGACCGCCACCGCGCCCCTGCCCAAACCCAACTCTCGCGCGCGCAACCCAGACCCAGCCATGAATAATCCAAAAATGCTTTAATTTACCTCGAGATTTATACCTGAACGGGCGGTGGCGACGACGGCGTCGAATTGGCGAAGAAACCGGCGGTGGCGACGACGGTGGCGACGAAACTGGCGGTGGCGACGAGGATGGCGACGAAATCGGCGGTGGCGACGACGGTGGCGACGACGGCCGGCGACGGTGGCGACGCGACGGTGGCGATTTAGGGTTTTTCGCGCGCGTTTGAGGGAGAGAGAGAAAATGAGCGTAGGCTTTTCGATCTGGATTTGTTTTAAATCGATATTTACTTGCCCCTACGGATATGTCCGTAGGTCCTTTGTTTGCGCCACCGTAGGGGCAAACACCAAATTAAGAATCAAATTTTTTATTCTTGAAAGTCAGTGCCCGTAGGGGCAACCCTTTAGCCCTACGGATTAATCCGTAGGTCCAAGTAAAATCTGCCCCAACGGATAATCCCATCCGTAGGGGCAACCCCCTATTTTACTAGTGTTTATTAGTGTTACAATGTGCTTTGATATTGGAGCTATGAGAAGTTGTCACCTATATATATATATAGGTTTCATAACCACTACATTTTCATGCTCAAGTAAAGTGTATGGTTTTTCCTTTGGTTTATACACACACACACATTATCCTCTTCTATGCAAAACCCAAAGACTCATTAAACGCAAATTCTATATGATTAGGTGGGCAAATTCTCCATAATATGCATAGGCAGCCAATTGTATGCATTCTCTCTAATCTGACCCAGTTGCTTCGTTGAAAATTAAATAACTTACTATCTATACTTAGCGGCAGGTTTGTGTTAAAGTATAAACTAAATGAAAAATTCTTGGAATCCGATGTTAATATATAAATACGAATTTTTTGAATTATGCATTTGTTGTTATTGTTGTTTGTTAATTAATTTTGTCTCGTTAGAGATGTTTCTCATCCATTAATTTGATAGTCAATCCTTAGGAGTTTACGATGTATTCAATAGAGATGCCGACCAAGGAGTCCAAGAATATAAGATCAAAATACTTAACGGGAGAATGAAGATTAAGATAATCAATAAGCTTAATCTATTTAGTCTTTATACATACTAAAACACTGAAACTTTTTGGTAGTATGTTTTGAGTGAAGACCTTGACAACTAGATCTTGCGACATGCATTAAATATTTTGTAGATTTAATTAAGACTATTTGAGTAACATATCCTCCAAGAGATTAGCATAACACTGTATCAAAAATCTCGAAGGTATAATAAGTTTATTCAATGAGTAAGCTTTGGAGCAGGAACTTCACTTAGTTGTTCCCAGATTTGAAGGTTTCTTGAAGAAAACACGTACACATCGTGGCCAAAGAGCTTCAAGTATCCAATAGATGACAAATTACAAGAGATCAAAGCCAGCTGCATCTGAGCTACATCAAAAAGGATACCATGATATTAAAACAAGTAAACAAACAATCATTAACAATGTTAAACACATAAAAACAGGCATACATGAAAATTAAGCAGAATTCTGCCAAATTAATTTGATTATGATAGCAGGCACCCCACAATTTTGTCATTATACAAAAAATAACATTAGTGGAGCAGCTGCCAATGTACGATGACGATTGATGCATGCAAGAATGAGTCTTTGCACTTTGAATGAGTCTTTTGCACAATTTGCATATACTCTACTGGTGGATATATATATATATATAGGGTTCATTTCTCATAATTATCTACAATATCGGGTGAAGATGATTCTGTGATTATAGCAGTCTGCTAAACAACTACAAAATCCTGTTTGTTATTTATTTCTTCTAATATATTTTTATCCCAATGTTTTGTTTGCAAGTCAGATCATACCTTTATTGCCAATGTGTGGCTTTGGCTACACGGTTGTTTAACATTTTGGGAGGTTTGTTAATTTATTTTACTGGACATGTTAGCTTTTGTTAAGAATAACCCGTATTATAAACGGGGTTATATATAATTACACTACTACAAATAAGGGTTGCCCCTACGGATTTATCCGTAGGGGCAAACCACTGCCCCTACAGATATATCCGTAGAGACAAGAAAATACCCTGTAAATGCAAACGCCGTAGGTGCAAGTTTTAGCCTTCAACATACCCCTACGGTATCCGTAGGGGTAAGAAAATACCCTCTAGGTGCAAACGCCGTAGGTGCAAGTTTTAGTCTTGAACATGCCCCTACGGTCAAAAACTTGCCCCTACAGAGTAATATGTAGGTCCAGTTGTCCCTACGGATTAAACTGTAGGGACAAAAAAATTATTTAATTTATCTGTTTATAAATAAATTAGTTGTCCCTACGGACCTATCCGTAGGGCCAAATAGTTGCCCCTACGGATAAGTGCGTAAGTATAAACTTGTAGCGACAAAATATCAGGTATCCTGATATTTTGTCCCTACGGATACATGTGTAGGGGTATTTATTTGCCCCTACGGATATATCCGTAGGGGCAAGCGTAACCCCTAATACTGAGATCATAGGGGCAAAATATCAGGCATCCTGATATTTTGCCCCTACGGATAAATCTGTAGGTACATTGTTGGGCCCTACGGATTAATCCGTAGGGGCAATGTTGAACCCTATGGATTAATCCGTAGGTACATATTATCAGGTTTTTCTTTTAAAAAAGGACTGTCTATTTTTTTCTCGCCCTGTGCACAATAATATATACATCATATATAAAATTACTCATCACGCAGAACATATATCGCAGTATTCATAATCACATCTCATGCATAATATACAAAAGAAATCAACAAGCAGAATATGATATCAATATAAACACGCAAACACGACCAATATCAATATCGTCCAAAATATAGTACAATATGTATCATATAAATAAATACATGTTTAAAATATAAGAATCAAAAAGCTACCCTAGTTCGGTCCAGCTCCACCTCTGATAAACGCCATAATCTGGCGCGCCTGCTCCTCGGATATACCCTGAGTCAATAAATCATGCAATGCGGAGTGTGCGGGAGTCTGAGCGGGCTGTGAAGCTGTAGGAGTGGTCTGCGCAGCCGCCGCCGAGATAGTGGCTTGCGGTGCTGCGGTGTTCCCCTCCGAATAGCGGCCAAGACAGGGACGTCTTTCCTGAGATTTGGGGCAGATACTATTTGGTTTTATCCGTCCACCTCTCCGAAAATACCAAGTTGATTTATGGCACCGTGTATCGGAGGTTTAGACGGATGCGGCCGATGTAGCAGACTTCGTCAGATTCCCCCTCGCTTGAGGGGTTTTTTGATTGTGGGGACGCTCTTCCCTGCAGGCGCAAGCCCCTGCAGTTAATTACGCTACCGCATCGCGGTAACAACTTTCTCCTTCTCCAGAATTTCACTTCGTGTCGTGAGTGTTTGTTTTGTTTGTGCTTGCCCGTGGATTGTATACGGAGACTAATTTATGTCGTCACCCGTAGGACGTGGATTAGTCCAAATCCATATTTTCTTAGATTTGGATTTGGGGTTTTGGTTTAAGGATACGTTAACCATATTTGGGGCTAAGATCAACTTAAACGTTTGTTAAGGATACGTTAGTCCAATTTAAGACTAAGATCAACTTAACGGGATCGTTTAGATCCGACAAAAGAGCGTTTGGGCTCTATTGTTCCAGTTTAGGGACTGTTCCCCTCCGAATAGGCGGCGCGACAGACGTCTTGCCTGAAATTCGGGACAGATGCTAATTGGTGCTATCCGTCTACCTCTCCGAAAATGCCAAGTTGATTTATGGCACCATGTATCGAAGGTTTAAACGGATGCGTCCGATGTAGCAGACTTCATCAGATTCCCCCTCGCTTGAGGGGTTTTTTGATTGTGGGGACGCTCTTCCCTGCAGGCGCAAGCCCCTGCAGTTAATTACGCTACCGCATTGCGGTAACAGCTTTCTCCTTCTCCAGATGATCACTTCGTGTCGTGTGTGTTTATTTTGTATTTGGTTGCCCGTGGATTGTATACGGAGACTGAGTTATGTCGTCGCCCGTAGGGCGTGGACTACTCCAAATCCGTATTATCTTAGATTTGGGTTTGGGGGTTTTGTTTAAGGATACGTTAGCCTCATTTGAGACTAAGATCGACTTAAACGTTTGTTAAGGATACGTTAGTCTAGTTTTTAGACTAAGATCAACTTAACGGGATCGTTTAGATCCAACAAGAGAGCAATAAAGGGGGGGCTCTGTTGTTTAGTTTAGTGACATTGCGGCCAATAGGTAGTTTAAGGACATTGCGGTCCATGGATAGTTTAAGGACATTGCGGTCCAATGTTAGTTTTAAGACGTTGCGGTCAAGGTTAAGGACCTCATAGTCCGTGAATTTAAGGACTCCACAGTCCGTTGTTAGTTTTAAGACATCCCGGTCAAGGTTAAGGACCTCATAGTCCGTGGATTTAGGGACTCCACAGTCCGATGTTAGTTTTAAGACATCACGGTCAAGGTTAAGAACCTCATAGTCCATGAGTTTAAGGACCCCACAGTCCGTATCAATATGTGGTCATCAGGAGCCGTCACCTCTTTGAAGACGTTGAGGAATTACAACGCCACGTATCAAAGGAGTGAAGAGATATACCCTTAAACCGAGGTAGATTAAATAATCTTTGGCCCAATTTGGAACCAAGACCAATTAATTATATTATGAGCCCATTGGCTCAGTTGAATTTGAATTGAGGACTTATGGCCAGCTTGGACTAAGTCCAATCGTGTTTAGGATATTGACCCTCTGTTGGTCCATTAGAGGAGAGGCTTTGCCTCTGGATACTTAGCCAATTGGGCTGAACTTAGTGTTAAACACTAGCAACAGGGGGTTCAAATTAGTGTTAAACACTAAAACAAATCAGTGTTAGACACTAGCAACAGAGATCTCAAATTAGTGTTAAACACTAAGATAATCAGTGTTAAACACTGGTGACAGAGATTTTAATTTGGTGTCGAGCACTAAGAAAATTAATGTTAAACTCTGTTAACAGGGATTTAATTTAGTGTTAAACACTAAGAAATTCAGTGTTAAACACTGCAAGAAAGGCTCTTCGATTAGTGTTGAACACTAAGGCAAAACAGTGTTAAACACTGGATTCAGAGGGTCCAATTTAGCGTTAAGCACTAAGGTAAGAGGGGTCACGTGGTAGCATGTGAGGGCGCCCTCCCCTTTATTTGTTCTGCCGAGAGTATTGAATACTTTGGAGCATCACGTGCTGTCACGTGATGGGCATTGTTTGTGTGTTAAAGCTTCTGCCAAGGGTCACGTGGGTCACATGAGGCATTGCCTCAAAAGCCCTTTTCTATGGATCTTTCCGGGGGTCACGTGGTAGCACGTGACCCTGCCTCTTTGCAATTTCTGATTGAATTCTTCATTAAATCCCCATTTTCCTCTGAAGAATTATATTTTCTGATAGAGTTGAACTCTGATTTTCCTGTAGGAATTAAATTCCTCATATATGTGAAGAACTGAATTTTATCATAGGATTAAACCCTAATAAAAGCTTTAGAGGAATTATATTCCCATTCTCTTTTAGAGAATTATTCTTAAATAGGGTTAAACCCTAATTTATATTCTGAGGAATGAGATTCTGTCATAGGGTGAAACCCTAATTTCTTCTTTCTTAAGGGAATTAAATTCCTGTTATTTAGAACTAAGTTCTTAACTAGGGTTAAACCCTGATTCTGTTCATTCTGAAGGAATTAAATTCCTATAACATAGGGTTAAACCCTAATTTTATCTCAAAAGAATTAAATTCCTATAATTCTGTGAGAATTAAATTCTCAAACATCCATTCCCTCTCTATGCTTTGGGTCTGCATGGCAGGATCTCAACCCAATGAGAATTAAATTCTCAATTCGTGGGGAGATATGCACTTTGCAGATCCTCTGCTAAAGAGAGAACTGAGTTCTTCTTTTTAATATCAGAGTTAAACTCTTTCGAGAATTAAATTCTCTTTTTACTTTTGAAAGCCTCCCCCTTCTTACCTAAGGTTTTCTTTGCAGAAGATCCAAATTCCTCCAAAGTCTCAAGGCTCTATTTTTCTCTCTCTCTATGTATCCTTCTCTGTATATCCGTCTGTGTGTCCCTTGGCTCCTATTTATAGGAAAAGGAGCAGAATCAATTAGTTTCGATGAATCATTCATTGAGAGATCTGATTTGTATTCGTTAGAGATTTGATTTGCATTCATCAGTCATTTAGACCTTTGGATTATTAGGTGAATTTTATTCACCATTGGATTTTAAATCCAAAGATATTCCTTTGTTATTCCGGTTAGATTTTAAGGGGAAATCTTTCCAAGTTCAAGATTTTTCCCTAGATAGGTGATATTTAATC
The DNA here is from genome assembly GCA_030015575.1 of Agapanthus africanus. Classification (NCBI taxonomy): domain Eukaryota; kingdom Viridiplantae; phylum Streptophyta; class Magnoliopsida; order Asparagales; family Amaryllidaceae; genus Agapanthus; species Agapanthus africanus. The sequence continues at coordinate 883,181,602 of CM057337.1, forward strand.
ACCTTTTAATCTTTAGTCCAATCGGTTCCAAATAATCATTTTCCTTTGGAAAGATTTGACTGATCTCTTCAGAATTTGATTCTGTTAAATAAATAGGCTTTGAAAGCCGGTCACGTGTGGCTACGTGACCCGTGGTCACGTGTAGGCCGTGACCCCTGGTCACGTGTAGGCACGTGACCCCCTTGGAACGAGCTTTCCTCTGCTTTCTGCGCTTTGTCTCCTAGCCGCTGTTCAGCTATCACGTGCCAGCACGTGACCCCTGATCATGTGTGAGCACGTGACCTTTTCCATGCCTTTGCCGCCGCTTTTAAATGTCACATGCCAACACGTGGCTGCTGGTCACGTGTGAGCACGAGACCTTTTCTGAAGCCTTTTTCTTGATTCGATCTGGGAACTGATGTACCTTTACCGCTGCTTTTAAATGTCACGTGCCAACACGTGACTGCTGGTCACGTGTTAGCACGTGATGCCTCTTCTGTAGGCTTTCCTGATTTTAAATCAGGAAATAGGGACATAGTGGTCCATCATTCCCATTTTGGGGACAAATGTTAGTTTAAGGACGCATTAGTCCATGAGTTTAAAGACACGTCAGTCCATGAGTTTAAGGACCCCACAGTCCATATTGATGTGTGGTTATCGGGACCCGTCACCTCTCTGACGATGTTGAAGAATTACAACGACAAATATCATAGGAGTTCAGAGATGTACCCTTGAACCGGGTGTAAATTGATTTGAGAGAGCAGTCGTGCTCGGTTCAATTTAATTTGAGAACTTACGGCCAGAATTGGGCTAAGTCTGGTTGAAAATGTTCAACGTTTTATCTGCATTTGGCCTATTAGGCCTTTACTAAGGCTCTACCCCTGTTTAATAATGCATGGCATTTTTGTTTGGTCTATTAGACCTTTATTTGGGCTCTGCCCTTTTTTAAATGATGCACAGCACCTGTTTTGGTCTGACAGACCTTTGTTTGGGCTCTATCCCTTTTATAATGCATTGCATTTTTATTAGGCCTGTTAGGCCTTTTAATTGGGCTATGTCCCTTCTTTTTAATAATGCACTGCATAAATTAGTCTGACAGAGCGCCACGTGGCTTGTCAGGCGCTTTGCGCCAATTAAAGAGTGCAAAGCGCCAGCGCATGTGGAGGTGACACATGTCGTGCTCTGGTGAGCGCAAGTCTGTTAGCGCAGTGCGCTGCGCCAGCGCGCTGCTGACACGTGGCGCACTCTGATGACTTGCGCCAATTTATGAGAGCAGTGCTCTGTTTCAGAAGCGCATAGCGCAGTTTGTTCTGGGGCTGACACGTGGCGCTCCGTGGTGGCTTGCGCCAATCCAAGGAGCGCAACAGCGCAAATTCAAAAGTGCAAGGCACTGTTTAATATTTTGATCAAATTTAGATCAAAGAAAACAAGTTTTTCTTGTTTTCAAGAACCAGTGGTTCATCAAAAGGCAATGCCTTTATACAGAAGTAAATTACTTCTTCTTTTTTATTATTATTATTTTTTTATCCAAGATCTTGATCTTGTTCTTAGATCACTGATCTCTTTTAGAAAAAATTCTTCTTTTATTTAAAGGTTTTTACCTTTTCTTTCTCTGAGCTCTTCTCAAAATTTTTTTAGAGGAGTTCTGTGTGTTTCTCTCTGTGTGTCAATGTGTTTTAGACTTGGAGTCTAGGGGCCTTTATATAGTGCCAATTGATTTGTTAAATCAGTTAAAAAGATCTTTCTCTGAGTGATTTAGGGATTTTTCCCTACCGTTGGATTTTTGACCTAAGGGCTCCTATTTTACAGAAGAGAATCTTATTGTTTTAATAAAATTAGAAAGATCTTTCCAGAATTTTTCTGTTTAAATGCTGGCACAGCTGGCGCAAGCAGCGCAGCGCAACTGCGCTAGTGCACCTGCGCTTGACACGTGTCGCGCAGCGCAGAGCGCAGCGCAACTGCCCTGACATGTGTCGCGCAGCGCAAAGCGCAAGTCAGCTGAAGCGTTGCTTCCTTTATTTTTCTTTGAATTTTTAAAACAGAGTTTTGCTCTGATTGGGGGAAGCAGAAGCGTTGCTTCATTTCCCTAAACTGGAACAATAGAGCCCAAACGCTCTTTTGTCGGATCTAAACAATCCCGTTAAGTTGATCATAGTCTCAAATTGGACTAACGTATCATTAACAAACGTTTAAGTTGATCTTAGCCCCAAATATGGCTAACGTATCCTTAAACCAAAACCCCAAATCTAAATCTAAGAAAATACGGATTTGGACTAATCCACGTCCTACGGGTGACGACATAAATTAGTCTCCGTATACAATCCACGGGCAACCACAAACAAAACAAACACCCACGACACGAAGTGAAATTCTGAAGAACGAGAAAGTTGTTACCGCGATGCGGTAGCGTAATTAACTGCAGGGGCTTGCTCCTGCAGGGAAGAGCGTCCCCACAATCAAAAACCCCTCAAGCGAGGGCGAATCTGACGAAGTCTGCTACATCGGCAGCATCCGTCTAAACCTCCGATACACGGTGCCATAAATCAACTTGGCATCTTCGGAGAAGTGGACGGATAAAACAAAATAGCATCTTCCCCGAATCTCAGGCAAGACATCCCTGTCTTGGCCGCCATTCGGAAGGGAACAGATTCTGGCACGCCCGGTGGGACCTCTTCCTCTTTCCACTTACTTCGTGTGTCGTGTTCGCGAACGAATCGCGGTTTGCTGTGGTTGCCTGTGGATTCGGGGTACTTAGATTTGGTGTCTTGCTCCGTGCAGAAAACAGAAGATCAATGGCTTCAAACTGCACTACCTGCAACTACAACTCTCACTCCGTCCTTGCTGGAGGAGTGACTTACGGGCCCCGAGCGGCCTCCCTTTTCAAGATGCCAGTGGAGCAGGTGATTCAACCCACCACTAGACTATTCTTCGGGACCATGGTCCCACCGATGAACTTCAATACCCCAATGACATCGCAAGAAGCTCCAAAGAAGTCGGTCTTTGATCGGCTTACAACTACCGCGGCCCCTCTCAACGGGTCGCCCAACTCCACTGTCTCGGTTTTTAACAGACTAGGCCAGAGCTCCAACGGACCCATGAAGAAGCCAGCAATACCAGAAGGCGTTATCCCGAAGCGGATAACCAACCCTGCTCCCGTTTCAGGCGAAATAACCAAGGTTGCTTCCCCTACTCGGAAGTCTGCTTTCGATCGGTTGGCCGTCCCCATTCAACGGACGTCAGTCTTTAAAAGGCTGATAACAGCGAATTCTGACCAACACAGGGTGCATGAGGAGGTCACCCCTGCGGCTGAACCAACACCATCCATGCGACATGCTCGCCGTCGTCACTGGCGCCGAGTACGGAAGGCTGGGGGCAGCTCTCCCTATGGATTTACTCCACCAGCTCCAGCGGTGGGGATCGATGCTGCTGTTCCAACCGGGAACAATTTTGAACTACTTAACAAGGTGCGCAGGAATTCGCCAACTGCTGTGCTGAAAAGATCTCCTCCACCTATGGAGAAATCCCCAAAGGCGAAGCTGGAGCAGCCCCCTCAGCGGCTGTCCTCTAAGATTTACAAAGTCTGGCGTCAAGTCCAGGACTCGGTTGTTGTTCAAGAATACCCCCGCCGACAAGAAAAGATGAAGGGTCGGCAGGAGAAGGACTACTCTGTCAAGCCAGAAAAAGCAACAGCTAGCTGGGTGCCCACTGCAACGGCTCCCTCAACGTCAACCACTCAAAAGAAAAGGAAGCCGCAAAAAGCCCCTGTAAACATGGCGAGCCGTAAAGACGCCGAGACCAGACGCCCTAAGTCTGGGGACATAACAGTCCATACTGTCTATATGGCTTCCGGGAAAGAGGATAGCCTCGCTTCGATGGGTCACCGACCGCTCACCCTATCCGTGACAAAAGCCTAGGAGCAACAGCAGAAGCTTCAAGAGATGATGACTGCGATGGACACACTCACCGGGCCAAAAGAGGGCTCGGAGGCATTATCGGAACAGCATCACGAACAAGAAACCGATGCTGACTTCTTACGTAGAGTCCTCGAAAAGAAGGAAAAAGAAGCCGCAGAGCAAGCGGCTAACATAAAAAAAATGGCGATTCTCTTCCAAGACATGGTAGAAATGATGTTACAGCCGGACCTTCCGGCTGAAGACCCTCCGATCATTATTGAAGACGATATAGGGGAGACATCTAATCCTCCTCCGGCTCTTTCAGCAGCCAAGGAAGAAACCATTTCCAAGGCCGCACTGGATGACTATATAGCTCAGCAAATATGAGCCCATCAGGCAAGTGAAGCGGCTAGGCAAATTGTTAAAACTGGACGACCCTATCCGAGCTGGTATGACCAAATCAGTTACCCGCCGGGATACACGATCCCTAAGTTCCACGTATATAAAGGGACAGGGAATCCCCATCAGTATGTCGCTCAATTCAGGGCTCTTTGTGGCAATACTGGAGGTGCCGACAAACTGCTGCTCCGCCAATTCGTCGGCAGTTTAGCAGAAACAGCCTTTGAATGGTATTCGGAGCTACCTAACGATTCTGTCAAAACATTTGCGGAGATGGAGCTACTGTTTACACAAAGATTCGCAAGCGCTAGTGAACGCACCCCGATAACAGCACTGATTAATGCCAGGGTAAGGCCAGGCGAGACGTGGGTTCAGTACGCGACACGATGGCGGAATCTGTGGTCGAAATGCGAACGGCGCATCGAAAAAGCACCTGCGGTAGGCATGTTCGTGGGCACTCTAGACCCTCATGCAACTGTTTCACGGTTCATGATGTTCTTTAAACCGACCACGTTCCAGGTTTTAAATAATAAGCTAGCCCAGATGGATCAAATGGGTCACAGACCATCTTCTCCGAAGCCGGAATCACGAAACGTCAAGGGTAAAGGGAAAGTGACCTTCACTGCGAACACCCAACAGCAGCCCAGTGCCCTAAAGCTAGCGGATAAATTGAAAGAGAGACGGCGGTATTATAATGAGAAAATGAAGCGCCCTTACTCATTCCCGCGGGATAAAACGAAGAGGCTGTTCGAGCTAGCGATATGCAATAGGCTTATCTATCTCCCGAATCCAAGGAGACCACCGCAACCCAGCGAGGTGAATAATCCCAATTATTGCCCTTACCACCAAACGGTGAGTCACCCGATCGAGGATTGCTTCGTCTTTAAGGGATAGATTGAAGACCATTACCTACAGGGCAAGTTTGCGCTGTCTGAAAAGTAGAAAGTAAACCCACCATAGCCGCACACTCCAAAGAAGACGGACACGCCGGGGGCAACTTGCTCTTTTATTAAAGAAGCTCCATGGGAGGTCGTGCTTTCCGCCAAAACCAAAAAGATGCTGAATGATCTCCAGACATGCCTGGCGATCAGGTGGAAGAACCCGTCGGAACCTGAGATCATCGAAGGGATGCTGAAACCGCGTCCAACTCCAAGGATTGGTGGGAATAGCCAAAGTGTTCATACCCAGCCGTCGAAATCTTCGAAAAAGAAGAAGAGATCCAAAAAGCCCATGAAGCCTGGCGACAAGCGCACGGACCTGCAGAAACAAATCGACGCACTGGAAGAGTATAACCAGAAAGCGTGAACCCCAATCACGCTCCAAGAGTTTCTCAGCCACGTCCTTGAAAACGGAGATGATGGAGAAGACTCATCAGATGGATCTGAGAATTACGTGGCAAGTTGTCATGTGATTTCTCACTCATCGATAGATGATAAAGAAGCTCCTTGCACCGAGAAACTGAGGGGGTCCTGAAACAGAACTTCTGTGGCCGTCAGACGAGATGATCGATACCTTCCTGAATGAGATTCGTCTGAAAAGTAAAGCCAATCAGGAGCGTAAGATAGCCATATTGGAAGAAGCCAAACGCCGGCGACTAGACGAAAGAGTTGAGGCACTCCCGTCAAATCAAGAGACATGCGCTGCGGATAAAAACAAATTCAAGATGAGAAAAAGGTTTTCTAAAGCCATATCAATGGGAATGAAGTTACCACCCTCTGAAGAAAACACTCTCGGTGGAGTAGAGATGCATCCTAATTACTGCTTATATCATCATAAGATCACACATCCTACTGAAGACTGCGACTCCTTTAAGTGTTGGTGGCAAGGGTATGTCGCTCACAGGCGACACGTCAACAGAACAAAGCGGGAAGCTCGTAGACAGCGAAAAAATACGACAGATGAGCATAAAAGAGTTGCCGGCAATTATCATAGGGATGAGCCCGGGGGATCACGAGTTCTCACCTTCGGGGGCGACTCCGACGAAAAAGTAGCCTTCGGCCCTCTCTTCAAGGAATCCATCTCTGAAGAATTGAAGAATTGCGAGAACATTCAGCCGTACAATTGCACGATACCCGGAGAGAATCTTGGATCCACGAACAACGGAGCGAACAAAAAGGATAAAGGAAAGGGAAAAACAGCCTTCGTCGCCAACACTCAACAACAATCGAGTGGCCCTAGACCGGTTGTTCGCCAGAACAACAAGCGGCAACCCCTCTATGAGAGGTTGAAACGTCCTTACTCGTTTCCCCAGGATGAAACAAGGAGGCTGTTCGAAGTGGCAGTGCACAACAGGCTTATCACTCTACCGGTGCCGAAACACCAGCTACAACTGAATGATGTCAACAATCCTAATTACTGCCCTTACCACCAATTATTGGGCCATCCGATCGAAAACTGCTATGTTTTCAAAATCTGGGTTGAAGACCAATACCAACAGGGCAAGTTCGCGTTGTCCGGAAACTGGAAGGTGGGCCCGCCACAATCACATGCTCCGAAAAATGTGGATATGCCGGGGGCATCATGCTCATTCATAGGGAAAGCCCCATAGACCGAAAAGTCAGTAAACTAGAGATTCGCCTCAAATACAGCAACAGCAGACCGAAACGTTCTTAAACTAATGACAGACCACTACGTCCTAAAACTAGCTGTTGACCGAGATGTCGATAAACTACGGTGGATTGCAACATCCTAAAGCTGATATAAAAAAAGAATAAAAAAATAATAAATAAAAACGGTATGCCCATAAGCAAAAAAGGGCACGGATGAAAACCCGAAAGGGCTCCGTGAGTAAAAACAGCAGGGCTACCAGCGAGTGTTTGTGAAAACCCGAAGGGGCGCAACCTCGTTATATAAAAAAAAAAGAAAAAGAAAAGAAGAATAAAAAGAAAGAAAATGGTATGTCCATAAGAAAAATGGGCACGGATGAAACCCGAAAGGGCTCCGTGAGTAAAAAACAGCAGGGCTACCGGCGAGTGTTTGTGAAAACCCGAAAGGGCGCAAGCTCGTTAAAAGGCACTTACAGGGTCCTCTCGACCTTGTAAGGAGAAACCACCCGCGTAAGATCCTTACGACTCACAAGGGAGCAACACACTTAGGGATCCTCACGATCCCTAAGGAGAAATTACACTTGCGAGTTCCTCACGACTCGTAAGGAGAACTTTCTTATGGGACCCTCACGGCTCATAAGATTTGAAAATCTTAAATTACAGAGACCTGAACCTGTTCTTAAGCAACTCCTACAACCTTCGATATTGCCCTACAAGTGGCTCAATACTGACCCTTGTATACAATCCACGGGCGCGAATAAACATTTTCCTGACCAAGTCCCACCCGTGGCTAGGGATATGTCCATATGGTGAACAACCCTTGTAAGTCCTCTCGACTTATAAGGAGAAAACCCTTTTGTAAGATCCTTACGACTTACAGGGGAATATACACTTAGGAATCCTCACGATTCCTAAGGAGAAAACACACTTACGAGATCCACACGACTCGCAGGGAGAAATACCTTTGTGAGACCCTAACGGCTCATGAAGTCCAAAGCCTTAGTCGACGGGATCCTAACCATGTTTGCTAAGCCACCTTTGTTCGACATCGACAGAGGCAAATGATGATTCGCTCATGGAAATATCCCAGTTGTAGCGATGCTGATGCCTAAACCAGTATCAAATTCTGAGTCCTTTCATGGCAAATGATGATTCGTTCCTGGCAATATTCCAGTTGTAGCGATACTGATGCTGAGATTGGCACCAGATTCTAAGTTCTACACTCTCGATAAAAATCAGCGAGCTAAAAACGCATATGAAATAGCCGAAATGATGGGGCAGCTCGTAATAAAAAGCAGCGAGTAAAAAAAACAGCCGAAATGATTAGGCAGCTCGTAATAAAAAACAGCGAGTAAAAAGAAAAATAGCCGAAATGATTGGGCACCGCGAAAAATTGCCGAAATGATTGGGCAATCGCGACCTTCGCGATATAAAAGCTGAAATGATAGAGTATCGCGGAAATAAAATAATAATATAAAAAAAGAAATGAATGAAACTTTTGCCCTACAGGTGAGATCACATCGATCCCTGCATACAATCCAGGGGCACAAACAAAGAGGGAACCATATCTTCCCAACAGGCTCCACCAGAAAGCGAAGCCAAATCTTGATGGTTCATAGACAACCTAGAGACAACCTCGACATTTGTCGCAATATTGCAGACACAATGTCAACAAACGAAGCGAAGGAAGATCCCTAGCTTCAGGGTCTCGACGTCGATATCGACAGCTTAGAGATCACCAATGGCGTTCCTTCGCAGTCCAGCAGGATACGGATACAACGCCAAAAAAAGACCTCACGGTCGAAATAAAGCGGAGCGACGGAAAAATCCCAGCTTCACCTCAACATTCGTCTCGATACAGCAGACGAAATGTCAACAACGGCGTTCCTTCGCACTCCAGCAGGATGTAAATGCAACGTCAACAAAAGACCCCATGGTCAGCACAGCGAAGTGATGGCAAAATCCCAGCTCCACCCCAGCGTTCGTCTAGATACAGCAGACGCAACGCCAAAGCAAATGAAGTAAAGGTCAAATTCCTAGCTTCAGGGTCTTGACGGCAACTCAAATAAAGCCTGAAAGACAATCGGAGATCATCTCGCACCAGTGCAGAGTGGTCACCACTGAGACATACGTCTCGATACAGCAGACGATATGTCACTACAGCGTCCCTCCTCCAACAGGATTCAGACACACCACAGCAAGCGAAGCAAAGGCCAAATTCCTAGCTTCAGGGTCTTGACGGCAACTCATATAGAGCCTGAAAGACAATCGGAGATCATCTCGCACCAGCGCGGAGTGGTCACCACCTCGACGATCGTCTCAATACAGCAGATGAGATGTCACCCCAGCGTTCTTCCGCCAGCAGGATTCGGACGCGCCAAAGAAAATGAAGTAAAGGCCAAATTCCAAGCTTCAGGGTCTTGACAGCAACTCATATAAAGCCTGAAAGACAATCGGAGATCATCTCGCACCAGCGCGGAGTGGTCACCACCTCGACGATCGTCTCGATACAGCGGATGAGATGTCACCCCAGCGTTCCTCCCTCAGCTGGATTCGGACGCGCCAAAGAAAATGAAGCAAAGGCCAAATTCCTAGCTTCAGGGTCTTGACGGCAAGTCATATAAAGCCTGAAAGACAATCGGAGATCATCTCGCACCAGTGCGGAGTGGTCACCACTGCGACATTCATCTCGATACAGCAGACGATATGTCACTACAGCGTCCCTCCTCCAACAGGATTCGGACACACCACAGCAAGCGAAGTGAAGACCAAATTCCTAGCTTCAGGGTCTTAATAGCAAGTCATATAAAGCCTGAAGGACAATCGGAGATCATCTTGTACCAGTGCGGAGCGGTCACCACCTCGACGTTCGTCTCGACACAGCAGACGCAACATCACCAAAAGGAGCCACGGCAAAATCCCTAGTTCCAAACCTCGACGGTTCACCAACAACCTAGAGACAACCGCGGCATTCGTCTCGATATAGAGGACGTAATGCCAGCAAACGAAGCAAAGGCCAAATTCCTAGCTTCAGGATCTTGACGGCAAGTCATATAAAACCTGAAAGACTATCGGAGATCATCCCACACCAGCGCGGAGTGGTTATTACTCATCGGGGCTCTCCAAAATGAGCCTAATCTCAAGTAAAAAGTGACATGGAATATCCCTACGCTTTCTCTTTCGACGGTAATATTACCTGGAAGATTACTTGAAGACGTCTTGTCTAGCCCCCGAAGAGATCAGAGACACGATAATCGCAAGGCTACTCGAACAGCAAGATTGCCTATCGAGGAATACATAAGCCAACGCGACGGTACGACGGACAAAACCTTAGTACCACAGACCCTAACAGACCTTTGTCGTAAAGAGCAGAGGTTAACTGTGACGTTAGGATATTCTTACGAGAAATGCTCGATTTGTCTCGACTCGTGAGGAAATTAGTACCTTTACGAGAACTACTCGATATGTTTCGACTCGTGAGGAAAAGCCTTAGGTAGCGGGGATTAAAAAAACTGTTCCCTAAGCACTGGGACCCTGCGAGTCGATCCAAAATGGACTCTTGCATACTATCTACGGGTCACACTCTCCAAAGTCGAATCTCGACAAGGAAGGAAACAACCGCTTACGGGTCCTCTCGACTCGTAAGAGGGAAAATTCTCTTGTGAGATCCTTACGACTCTCAAGAGAAAACACACTTAGAAGTCCTCACGACCCTTAAGGAGAAAATACACCTACGAGATCCTCTCGACTCGTAGGGAGAAAAGTCTTTATGAGACCCTCACGGCTCATAAAGTTGAAAAGTCTTAGGTGACAGACCTTAACCCTGTCTTCTAAGCCATCACCACTCTATAAAGAGCCTAAGACTGACAGCTGTACGCTATCTACAAACCGCACTTGCTAAAATCACATGCCAAACAACACAGCAAAGAGAAGAAAGCGACAGAAAGAATATCGGATTTGCACTTAATTAAGCGTCCGAGGCATATTCATTCAGGCATGTGCAAAAGATTTAGTACTTGGAATAAGACAAGCTGAAATGAGAAATTTTCCATTCATATTGCAAAAGGTTCTTACAATTATAAAGAAATAAACAAATACATTATCCAAATGATTACAGCGGCAAAACCTCAAATCCTGGACATGGATTGAGGAACTCGAAAGTGACCTTGTCCAAGACTTTCCAAGCCTGGCGAACCATCCTAGTGTGCTTCCTTTCGCGAGCACGAGCGTCGGGATCCCCACTGATGTCCTCCACCCTCCGATAGGCAGCAAGAATGGCGGACTGTTGAAAGGCCTGGTGTAAGAGATCGACAAAATCGTCTCGCCGTCTCTTCGAGATTAGGTTCATCAGGTACACCGAGTGCACCTTATCCTCGGCGGCATCCAATGCCGTAAGTGGCACACCTGCACAGAATAGGGGAAGCGCTTTCCAGATGGCTCCCACGATAAGCTTCAAGAGAGAGGAACGCCGGGGAAGCAGTTGACCATTGTATGCGTCGAAGCGACTCATGATTTCAGCACACTCGGCGTTGGTGAACTCTCGATTCTGAGAACGGCCGAGTCGGCGGATGTCCCCGTAAGAGATAATCTCGTCAAGATCGTACATGTGGGCGTCCATTGTTTCTGTAAAAGGGAATCAACAAAATTGTCAGAAAGACTGATTAAGCAATTTCTTATTCAAGACATGCACAGGAAGTTAAACTCCTCGAGAGCAATGCTCTACAGACAGGAGTGACACCTGTCAAAATCAACTATGAAGGAAAGTTAAAGAAGGCCCCCGAAAACATTGAGAGCTCTGCTCTAAAAAGATGATATAATCTTCAGGGTCCATGAAAAAGGAGCAAAGCTCCATTAATGAATTAAGAAAATACAAGAGAAATCCTTTTAGGAGCAGAGCTCTGATAATGGAACCCTAATAGGGTTCTCTTTAGTTCTCTTTAGATCCCTTTAGACCTATAGAGCAAAGCTCTACTAGTGAAACCCTAGATGGGTTTTCTTTAGATCAGGGATCTATTGAGAGAAAGGCTCTTAAAAGATTAAATCCACGATCTATAGATCCTTGCTCTCAATAGATCCCTGATCTAAAGAAAACCCATCTAGGGTTTCACTAGTAGAGCTTTGCTCTATAGGTCTAAAGGGATCTAAAGAGAACTAAAGAGAACCCTATTAGGGTTCCATTATCAGAGCTCTGCTCCTAAAAGGATTTCTCTTGTATTTTCTTAATTCATTAATGGAGCTTTGCTCCTTTTTCATGGATCCTGAAGATTATATCATCTTTTCATAGCAGAGCTCTCAATGTTTTCGGGGGCCTTCTTTAACTTCCCTTCATAGTTGACTTTGACAGGTGTCACTCCTGTCTGTAGAGCATTACTCTCGAGGAGTTTAACTTCCTGTGCATGTCTTGAATAAGAAATTGCTTAATCAGTCTTTCTGACAATTTTGTTGATTCCCTTTTACAGAAACAATAGACGCCCACATGTACGATCTTGACGAGATTATCTCTTACGGGGACATCCGCCGACTCGGCCGTTCTCAGAATCGATAGTTCACCAATGCCGAGTGTGCTGAAATCATGAGTCTTTTCGACGCATACAATGGTCAACTGCTTCCCCGGTGTTCCTCTCTCTTGAAGCTTATCGTGGGAGCCATCTGGGAAGTGCTTCCCTTATTCTGTGCGGGTGTGCCACTTTCGGCATTGGATGCCGCCGAGGATAAGGTGCACTCGGTGTACCTGATGAACCTAATCTCAAAGAGACGGCGAGACGATCTTGTCGATCTCTTGCACCAGGCCTTTCAACAGTCCGTCATTCTTGCTGCCTATCGGAGGGTGGAGGACATCAGTAGGGATCCCGACGCCCGTGCTCGCGAAAGGAAGCACACTAGGATGGTTTGCCAGGCTTGGAAAGTCTTGGACAAGGTCACTTTCGAGTTCCTCAATCCATGTCCAGGATTTGAGGTTTTGCCGTTGTAATCATTTGGATAATGTATTTGTTTATTTCTTTATAATTGTAAGAACCTTTTGCAATATGAATGGAAAATTTCTCATTTCAGCTTGTCTTATTCCAAGTACTAAATCTTTTGCACATGCCTGAATGAATATGCCTCGGACGCTTAATTAAGTGCAAATCTGATATTCTTTCTGTCGCTTTCTTCTCTTTGATGTGTTGTTTGCCATGTGATTTTAGCAAGTGCGGTTTGTAGATAGCGTACAGCTGTCAGTCTTAGGCTCTTTGTAGAGTGGTGATGGCTTAGAAGACAAGGTTAAGGTCTGTCACCTAAGACTTTTCAACTTTATGAGCCGTGAGGGTCTCATAAAGACTTTTCTCCCTACGAGTCGAGAGGATCTCGTAGGTGTATTTTCTCCTTAAGGGTCGTGAGGACTCCTAAGTGTGTTTTTTCTTGAGAGTCGTAAGGATCTCACAAGAGAATTTTCCCTCTTACGAGTCGAGAGGACCCGTAAGCGGTTGTTTCTCTCCTTGTCGAGATTCGACTTCGGAGAGTGTGACCCGTGGATAGTATGCAAGAGTCCATTTTGGATCGACTCGCAGGGTCCCAGTGCTTAGGGAACAGTTTTTTTAATCCCCGCTGCCTAAGGCTTTTCCTCACGAGTCGAAACATATCGAGTAGTTCTCGTAAAGACACTAATTTCCTCACGAGTCGAGACGAATCGAGTATTTCTCGTAAGAATATCCTAACATTACAGTTAACCTCTGCTCTTTACGACAAAGGTCTGTTAGGGTCTGTGGTACTAAGGTTTTGTCCGTCGTACCGTCGCGTTGGCTGATGTATTCCTCAATAGGCAATCTTGCTGTTCGAGTAGCCTTGCGATTATCGTGTCTCTGATCTCTTCGGGGGCTGGACAAGACGTCTTCACGTAATCTTCCAGGTAATATTACCGTCGAAAGAGCAAGCGTAGGGATATTCCATGTCACTTTTTACTTGAGATTAGGCTCATTTTGGAGAGCCCCGATGAGTCATAACCACTCCGCGCTGGTGTGGGATAATCTCCAATAGTCTTTCAGGCTTTATATGACTTGCCGTCAAGATCCTGAAGCTAGGAATTTGGCCTTTGCTTCGTTTGCTGGCATTGCGTCCTTTATATCGAGACGAATGTCGCGGTTGTCTCTAGGTTGTTGGTGAACCGTCGAGGTTTGGAACTAGGGATTTTGCCGTGGCTCCTATTGGTGATATTGCGTCTGCTGTGTCGAGATGAACGTCGAGGTGGTGACCTCTCCGCACTGGTGCAAGATGATCTCCGATTGTCCTTCAGGCTTTATATGAGTTGTCACTAAGACCCTGAAGCTAGGAATTTGGTCTTCGCTTCGCTTGCTGTGGTGTGTCCGAATCCTGTTGGAGGAGGGACGCTGTAGTGACATATCGTCTGCTGTATCGAGATGAATGTCACAGTGGTAACCACTCCGCACTGGTGCGAGATGATCTCCGATTGTCTTTCAGGCTTTATATGACTTGCCGTCAAGACCCTGAAGCTAGGAATTTGGCCTTTGCTTCATTTTCTTTGGCGCGTCCGAATCCAGCTGGGGGAGGAACGCTGGGGTGACATCTCATCCGCTGTATCGAGACGATCGTCGAGGTGGTGACCACTCCGCGCTGGTGCGAGATGATCTCCGATTATCTTTCAGGGTTTATATGAGTTGCCGTCAAGACCCTAAAACTAGGAATTTGGCCTTTTCTTCATTTGCTTTGGCGTTGCGTCTGCTGTATCTAGATGAACGCTGGGGTGGAGCTGGGATTTTGCCGTCACTCCGCTTTGCTGACCATGGGGTCTTTTGTTGACGTTGCATTTACATCCTGCTGGAGTGCGAAAGAACGCCGTTGTTGACATTTCGTCTGCTGTATCGAGACGAATGTTGAGGTGAAGCTGGGATTTTGCCGTCGCTCCGCTTTGTTTCGACCGTGAGGTCTTTTGTTGGCGTTGTATCCGTATCCTGCTGGACTGCGAAGGAACGGCTGATCTCTAAGCTGTCGATATCGACGTCGAGACCCTGAAGCTAGGGATCTTCCTTCGCTTCGTTTGTTGACATTGTGTCTGCAATATTGCGACAAATGTCGAGATTGTCTTTAGGTTGTCTATGAACCGTCGAGATTTGGCTTCGCTTTCTGATGGAGCATGTTGGGAATATATGGTTCTCTCTTTGTTTGTGCCCCTGGATTGTATACAGGGATCGATGTGATCTCAGCTGTAGGGAAAAAGTTTCATTCATTTCTTTTTTATATTATTATTTTATTTCCGCGATGCTCTATCATTTCAGCTTTTATTTCGCGAAGGTCGCGATTGCCCAATCATTTCGGCTATTTTTCATGGTGCCCAATCATTTCGGCTATTTTTCTTTTTACTCGCTGCTTTTATTATGGGCTGCCCAATCATTTCGGCTGTTTTTTTTTACTCGCTGCTTTTTATTACGAGCTGCCCCATCATTTCGGCTATTTCATATGCATTTTTACCTCGCTGATTTTTATCGAGAGTGTAGAACTTGGAATCTGGTGCCAATCTCAGCATCAGTATCGCTACAACTGGAATATTGCCAGGAGCGAATCATCATTTGCCATGAAAGGACTCGGAATTTGATACCGATTTAGGTATCAGCATCGCTACATCTGGGATATTGCCAGGAGCGAATCATCATTTGCCTCTGTCGATGTCGAACAAAGGTGGCTTAGCAAGCAGGGTTAGGATCCCGTCGACTAAGGCTTTTGACTTTATGAGTCGTAAGGGTCTCACAAAGGTATTTCTCCCTGCGAGTCGTGAGGATGTCGTATGTGTGTTTTCTCCTTAGGAATCGTGAGGATTCCTAAGTGTATATTCCCCTGTAAGTCGTAAGGATCTTACAAAAAGGTTTTCTCCTTATAAGTCGAGAGGACTTACAAGGGTTGTTCACCATATGGACATATCCCTAGCCACGGGTGGGACTTGGTCAGGGAAATGTTTATTCGCACCCGTGGATTGTATACAAGGGTCAGTATTGAGCCACTTGTAGGGCAATATCGAAGGTTGTGGGAGTTGCTTAAGAACAGGTTCAGGTCTCTGTAACTTAAGTATGAGCCGTGAGGATCCCATAAGAGAGTTCTCCTTACGAGTCGTGAGGAACTCGCAAATGTAATTTCTCCTTAGGGATCGTGAGGATCCCTTAGTGTGTTGCTCCTTTGTGAGTCGTAAAGATCTCACACGGGTGCTTTCTCCTTACAAGGTCGAGAGGACCCTGTAAGTGCCTTTTAACGAGGTTGCGCCCTTTCGGGTTTTCACAAACACCCGTCGGTAACCCTGCTGTTTTTTACTCACGGAGCCCTTTCAGGTTTTCATCCGTGCCTATTTTGCTTATGGACATACCGTTTTCTTTCTTTTTATTCTTCTTTTCTTTTTCTTTTTTTTATATAACGAGGTTGCAGCCTCTTCGGGTTTTCACAAAAACTCGCCGGTAGCCCTGCTGTTTTTACTCACGGAGCCCTTTCGGGTTTTCATCCGTGCCCTTTTTTGCTTATGGGCATACCGTTTTTATTTATTATTATTTTTTATATCGGTTTTAGGATGTTGCAATCCACCATAGTTTATCGACATCTCGGTCAACAGCTAGTTTTAGGACGTAGTGGTCCGTCATTAGTTTAAGGACGTTTCGGTCTGCTGTTGCCGTATTTGAGGCGAATCTCTAGTTTACTGACTTTTTGGTTTATGGGGCTTTCCCTATGAATGAGCATGATGCCCCCGGCATATCCATCTTTCTCGGAGCATGTGGTTGTGGCGGGCTCACCTTCCAGTTTTCGGACAACGCGAACTTGCCCTGTTGGTATTGATCTTCAACTCAGTTTTTGAAAACATAGCAGTTCTCGATCGGATGGCCCAATACTTGGTGGTAAGGGCAGTAATTAGGATTGTTGACATCATTCAGTTGTAGCTGGTGTTTCGGCTCCGGTAGAGTGATAAGCCTGTTGTGCACTGCCACTTCGAACAGCCTCCTTGTTTCATCCTGGGGAAACGAGTAAGGACGTTTCAACCTCTCATAGAGGGGTTGTTGCTTGTTGTTCTGGCGAACAACCGATCTAGGGCCACTCGATTGTTGTTGAGTGTTGGCGACGAAGGCCGTTTTCCCTTTTCCTTTATCCTTTTTGTTCACTCTGTTGTTTGTGGATCTGAGATTCTCTCCGGGTATCGTGCAATTGCACGGCTGAATGTTCTCGCAATTCTTCAATTCTTCAGAGATGGATTCCTTGAAGAGAGGGCCGAAGGCTACTTTTTCGTCGGAGTCGCCCCCGAAGGTGAGAACTCGTGATCCCCCGGGCTCATCCCTATGACAATTGCCGGCAACTCTTTTATGCTCATCTGTCGTATTTTTTCGCTGTCTACGAACTTCCCGCTTTGTTCTGTTGACGTGTCGCCTGTGAGCGACATATCCTTGCCACCAACACTTAAAGGAGTCGTTGTCTTCAATAGGATGTGCGATCTTCTGATGATATAAGCAGTAATTAGGATGCATCTCTACTCCACCGAGAGTGTTTTCTTCAGAGGGTGGTAGCTTCATTCCCATTGATATGGTTTTAGAAAACCTTTTCCTCGTCTTGAATTTGTTTTTATCCGCAGCGCATGTCTCTTGATTTTACGGGAGTGCCTCGACTCTTTCGTCTAGTCGCCGGCGTTTGGCTTCTTCCAATATGGCCATCTCACGCTCCTGATTGGCTTTACTTTTCAGACGAATCTCATTCAGGAAGGCATCGATCATCTCGTCTGACGGCCACAGAAGTTCTGTTTCAGGACCCCCCCTCAGTTTCTTGGTGCAAGGAGCTTCTTTATCATCTATCGACGAGTGAGAGATCACATGACAACTTGCCACGTAATTCTCAGATCCATCTGATGAGTCTTCTCCATCATCTCCGTCTTCAAAGACGTGGCTGAGAAACTCTTGGAGCGTGATTAGGGTTCGCGCTTTCTGGTTGTACTCTTCTAGTGCGTTGATTTGTTTCTGCAGGTCCGTGAGCTTGTCGCCAGACTTCACGGGCTTTTTGGATCTCTTCTTCTTTTTCGAAGATTTCGACGGCTGGGTATGAACATTTTGGCTATCCCCACCAATCCTTGGAGTTGGACGCGGTTTCAACATCCCTTCGATGATCTCAGGTTCCGACGGGTTCTTCCACCTGATCTCCGGGCATGTCTGGAGATCATTCAGCATCTTTTTGGTTTTGGCGGAAAGCACGACCTCCCATGTAGCTTCTTCAATAAAAGAGCAAGTTGCCCCCGGCGTGTCCGTCTTCTTTGGAGTGTGCGGCTGTGGTGGGTTTACTTTCCACTTTTCAGACAGCGCAAACTTGCCCTGTAGGTATTGGTCTTCAATCCATCCCTTAAAGACGAGGCAATTCTTGAACGGGTGACTCACCGTTTGGTGGTAAGGGCAATAATTGGGATTATTCACCTCGCTGGGTTGCGGTGGTCTCCTTGGATTCGGGAGATAGATAAGCCTATTGCGCATCGCTAGCTCGAACAGCCTCTTCGTTTTATCCCGCTGGAATGAGTAAGGGCGCTTCATTTTCTCATTATAATACCGCCGTCTCTCTTTCAGTTTATCCGCTAGCTTTGGGGCACTGGGCTGCTGTTGGGTGTTCACGGTGAAGGTCGCTTTCCCTTTACCCTTGTCGTTTCGGGATTCCGGCTTCGGAGGAGACGGTCTGTGACCCATTTGATCCATCTGGGCTAGCTTATCAATTAAAGCCTGGAACGTGGTCGGTTTAAAGAACATCATGAACTGTGAAACAGTAACATGAGGGTCTAGGGTGCCCACGAACATGCCTACCGCAGGTGGTTCTTCGTTGCGCTGTTCGCATTTCGACCACAGATTCCGCCATCGTGTCGCGTACTGAACCCACGTCTCGTCTGGCCTTACCCTGGCATTAATCAGTGCTGTTAACGAGGTGCGTTCACTAGCACTTGCGAATCTTTGTGTAAACAATAGCTCCATCTCCGCAAATGTTTTGACAGAATCGTTAGGTAGCTCCGAATACCATTCAAAGACTGTTTCTGCTAAACTGCCGACGAATTGGCGGAGCAGCAGTTTGTCGTCACCTCCAGTGTTGCCACAAAAAGCCCTGAATTGAGCGACATACTGATGGGGATTCCCTGTCCCTTTATATACGTGGAACTTAGGGATCGTGTATCCCGGCGGGTAACTGATTTGGTCATATCAGCTCGAATAGGGTCGTCCAGTTTTAACAATTTGCCCAGCCGCTTCACTTGCCTGATGGGCTCGTATTTGCTGAGCTATATAGTTATCCAGTGCGGCCTTGGAAATAGTTTCTTCCTTGGCTACTGAAAGAGCCAGAGGAGGATTAGATGTCTCCCCTCTATCGTCTTCAATAATGATCGGAGGGTCTTTAGCCGGAAGGTCCGGCTGTAACATCATTCCTACCATGTCTTGGAAGAGAAGCGCCATTTGTTTTATGTTAGTCGCATGCTCTGCGGCTTCTTTGTCCTCCTTTTCGAGGACTCTACGTAAGAAGTCAGCTTCGGTTTTTTGTTCGTGACGCTGTTCTGATAATGCCTCCGAGCTCTCTTTTGGCCCGGTGAGTGCGGCCATCGCAGTCATCATCTCTTGAAGCTTCTGCTGTTGCTCCTGGGTTTTTGTCACAGAATTGGGTGAGCGGTCGGTGACCCATCAAAGTGCGGCTATCCTCTTTCCTGGAAGCCATAGAGACAGTATGGACCGTTATGTCCCCAGACTTGGGGCATCTGGTCTCGGCGTCTTTACGGCTCTCCATGTTCACAGAGGCTTTTTGCGGCCTCCTTTTCTTTTGAGTGGTTGACGTTGAGGGAGCCGTTGCAGTGGGCACCCAGCCAGCTGTTGCTTTTTCTGGCTTGACAGAGTAGTTCTTCTCCTGCCGAACCTTCATCTTTTCTTGTCGGCGGGGGTATTCTTGATCAACAACCGAGTCCTGGACTTGACGCCAGACTTTGTAAATCTTAGAGGACAGCCGCTGAGGGGCCTGCTCCAGCTTCGTCTTTGGGGATTTCTCCATAGGTGGAGGAGATCTTTTCAGCACAGCAGTTGGCGAATTCCTGCGCACCTTGTTAAGTAGTTCAAAGCTGTTCCCGGTTGGAACAGCAGCATCGATCCCCACCGCTGGAGCTGGTGGAGTAAATCCATAGGGAGAGCTGCCCCCAGCCTTCCGTACTCGGCGCAGTGACGACGGCGAGCATGTCACATGGATGGTGTTGGTTCAGCCGCAGGGGTGACCTCTTCATGCCCCCTGTGTTGGTCAGAATTCGCTGTTATCAGCCTTTTAAAGACTGACGTCCGTTGAATGGGGACGGCCAACCGATCGGAAGCAGACTTCCGAGTATGGGAAAAAACCTTGGTGATTTCGCCTGGAACGGGAGCAGGGTTGTTTATCCGCTTCGGGATAACGCCTTCTGGTATTGCTGGCTTCTTCATAGGCCCGTTGAAGCTCTGGCCTAGTCTGTTAAAAACCGAGGCAGTGGAGTTGGGCGACCCATTGAGAGGGGCTGCAGTAGTTGTAAGCCGATCAAAGACCGACTTCTTTGGAGCTTCTTGTGATGTCATTGGGGTATTGAAGCTCATCGGTAGGAGCATGGTCCCGAAGAATAGTCCAGTGGTGGGTTGAGTCACCTGCTCCATTGGCATCTTGAAAAAGGAGGCCGCTCGGGGCCCGTAACTCACTCCTCCAGCAAAGACGGAGTGAGAGTTGTAGTTGCAGGTAGTGCAGTTTGAAGCCATTGATCTTCTGTTTTCTGCATGGAGCAAGACACCAAATCTAAGTACCTCGAATCCACAGGCAACCACAGCAAACCGCGATTCGTTTGGGAACACGACACACGAAGTGTGGAGTGGAAAGAGGAAGATGTCCCACCGGGCGTGCCAGAATCTGTTCCCCACCGAATGGCGGCCAAGATGTCCCTGCAATCAGATCAAAGCTCTATTCAAATTCCAAAGCAGGAAATGAAGCAACGCTTCTGCTTCCTCCAATCAGAGCAAAGCTCTGTTTTAAAAATTCAAATAAAAATAAAGGAAGCAATACTTCAGCTGACTTGCGCTCTGCGCTGCGCGACACGTGTCAGCGCAGTTGCGCTGCGCTCTGCGCTGCGCAACACGTGTCAGCGCCGCGGTTGCGCTGCGCTCTGCGCTGCGCGACACGTGTCAAGCGCAGGTGCACTAGCGCAGTTGCGCTGCACGACACGTGTCAAGCGCAGATGCGCTTACGCCAGCTGTGCCAGCATTTAAACAGAAAAAATCTGGAAAGATCTTTCTAATTTTATTAAAACAATAAGATTCTCTTCTGTAAAACAGGATCCCTTGGATCAAAGATCCAACGGTGGGGAAAAATCCCTAAATCACTCAGAGAAAGATCTCTTTAACTGATTTAACAAATCAATTGGCACTATATAAAGGCCCCTAGACTCTAAGTCTAAAACGCATTGACACACAGAGAGAAACACACAGAACTCCTCCAAAAAAATTTTGAGAAGAGCTCAGAGAAAGAAAGGTAAAAACCTTTAAATAAAAGAAGAATTTCTTCTAAAAGAGATCATTGATCTAAGAACAAGATCAAGATCTTGGATAAAAAAATAATAATAATAATAAAAAAGAAGTAATTTACTTCTGTATAAAGGCATTGCCTTTTGATGAACCACTGGTTCTTGAAACAAGAAAAACTTGTTTTCTTTGATCTAAATTTGATTAAAATATTAAACAGTGCACTGCACTTGTGAAATTTGCACTGTTGCGCTCCTTGGATTGGCGCAAGCCACCAGGGAGCGCTACGTGTCAGCCCCAGAACAAACTGCGCTATGCGCTTCTAAAACAGAGCACTGCTCTCATAAATTGGCGCAAGTCATCAGAGCGCGCCACGTGTCAGCAGCGCGCTAGCGCAGCGCACTGCGCTAACAGACTTGCGCTCACCAGAGCGCGAAACGTGTCACCTCCACATGCGCTGGCGCCTTGTGCTCTTTAATTGGCGCAAAGCGCCTGACAAGCCACGTGGCGCTCTGTCAGACTAATTGATGCAGTGCATTATTAAAAAGAAGGGATAGAGCCCAAACAAAGGTCTGTCAGACCAAAACAGATGCTGTGCATCATTTTAAAAAGGGCAGAGCCCAAATAAAGGTCTAATAGACCAAACAAAAATGCCATGCATTATTAAACAGGGGCAGAGCCCTAGTAAAGGCCTAACAGGCCAAATGCAGATAAAACGTTGAACATTTTCAACTGGACTTAGCCCAATTTTTGCCGTAAGTCTTCAAATTAAATTGAACCGAGCACGACTGCTCTCTCAAATCAATTTACACCCGGTTCAAGGGTACATCTCTGAACTCCTCTAATATTTGTCGTTGTAATTCTTCAACGTTGTCAGAGAGGTGACGGGTCCCGATAACCACACATCAATATGGACTGTGGGGTTCTTAACTCATGAACTGATGCGTCCTTAAACTCATAGACTAATACGTCCTTAAACTAACATTTGTCCCCAAAACGGGAATGATGGACCACTATGTCCCTAAACTGGAAAAATAAAGCCCAAACGCTCTTTTGTCGGATCTAAACGATCCCGTTAAGTTGATCTTAGTCTCAAATTGGACTAACGTATCCTTAACAAACGTTTAAGTTGATCTTAGCCCCAAATATGGCTAACATATCCTTACACCAAAACCCCAAACCCAAATCTAAGAAAATACGGATTTGGACTAATCCACGTCCTACGGGTGACGACATAAATTAGTCTCCGTATACAATCCACGGGCAACCACAAACAAAACAAACACCCACGACACGAAGTGAAATTCTGGAGAATGAGAAAGTTGTTACCGCGATGCGGTAGCGTAATTAACTGCAGGGGCTTGCGCCTGCAGGGAAGAGCGTCCCCACAATTAAAAAACTCTCAAGCGAGGGGGAATCTGACGAAATCTGCTGCATCGGCCGCATCCGTCTAAACCTCCGATACACGGTGCCATAAATAAACTGGGCATCTTCGGAGAGGTGGACGGATAAAACCAAATAGTATCTACCCCGAACCTCAGGCAAGACGTCCCTGTCTTGGCTGCCATTCGGAGGGGAACACGCGGCTGCGGGAGTCTGAGCGAGCAGTGGAGCTATAGGAGCTGTCTGCGGAACCGCAGCCGATGTAGTGGCTTGTGAAGCCACAGCCGAAGGAGATGCATGTGGAGGCTCGGCCGATGTACCCTATCGCGTCTGGACCTACGTGTGTAATAAACGAGTAAGAACTGTGTATTATTCGAATTCGTATCATTATCAAGTTATTTCGAAACCCCAATCTATGTATACTTAGGGACTTAGGCCTCGTTTGGATATCTAGTTTGGAAAACCATAGTTTATTTTAATTAGATATGTATGTATGATTAATCAAAGCTAAGTCTACAACCAAATAAGCTCAGGCTACGTACTAATATTGGATATGTTGCTATCTATAATATGACATAATATTTTACTATTAAGTAGCATACATACCAACATCTCCTTCAACTCCTGAACAGTGGCCTTCAAGCTCTCCAGTTCTTGCTGGAAACGTCGCTCACTGGAGACGGAGGAAGTAACCGCCGGGGTAGAGTCCAACCTCATATGGGCCCTGCTAGGGCCCAGTCCCCGGCCTCTTTCCCAACCTCCGTGGTGCCATCCGTGTGCGGCATCCAGGACTGGGGTCAGCAGCATCGGATCGTTCTATCCAGTAAAATCGATCCCCGATGCCTCGGCCTGCTCAACCACCCGCTCCTACACCCACATTAACCAGTAAAATATAAGTATATCATTTAAATTTGAACCTTTCAAAACTAAAATTTCAAATAGAGGTTGAATAAATATTAACACTTACGCAATACTTCTGGGTAGCGGCGTCGGGGTATCGAAGCTCGCCCGTGGCGGGATCTGTCGAGGTGCCGTGGACGGCAAGATATGTGGACAGCACGCTCGGTGTACCACCTTACGCCAGGGTCTGAGCTCTCTGTAATATTAGAAAATAACTCTTAATATTAGATATATTAGAAAATAACTCTTAATATTGCATTATATCACAAAGGCCGGTCTATTGTAATTTACCGATAACTCCATGGCACGAGTAATATTCCTCGAGCCACCTGTATAAGTGGGGCGACCCCTCATCGCCGACTTCCTATTCTCTTTATTTTGATCGGCCTGTTTCTGTACAACACATTCACGTTTAGTTTTCTAATTAAGCAACACAAAAAAATAAATTATATACTAAACAATGGATTACATTTAAAATACATACATGTTTGCGTTGAGAGTCGAAATATTCGCACAATAGAGGCCATGTCTCTACGTCGACTCTCGCAAAGGCCGGAGTAGATAGGAGGGTCGCTCTCTCTGCCTCGAGGGTCGCCATCCACAGGGAGTAGTAGTCGGTCTTCAGCTCATTCCTGGTGTATCGGATCTTCGTCTGCATGTTCTTCATCAGGCCATTGTACAGAGCGTGAAGATCGAGCACCCTCCCAGGGTGATCAGGGTCGGGTACAGGCTGAATATCGTAATCCAACTGAAAATACAAAAAAACATTGTTATTAGATTGCAAGTGTTAATAATAAATATATTGGATAAATCAAATGAAAATATATATTAATATCCGAGCCTGATCCCAGAAGAGGGCGAATGAGCGCCGGTGCTGGTCGCCCCACTCAACATGAAGTGGATAGTTCTTCACGAGCCGGCTCTCATCCCCCATATACCGGCCGAACCTCTCGGCATGATCGTCAGTATAGAGATAATCAGGGGTAAAAAAGAGGGGGAATGCTGCCTCCCCCTAGCTCTATCGGGCCTCAGCCTGTGGGACTGATTCGAGCCTCGAGTCCTCCTCTGGGGATGGGGAGGCCCTGCGTCTGCAAGAAATATCAAGACAATCAATATTAAGACAAAATTGTATTAAGAAATCAAGGTTTAACGAAAATTGAAGTGTAATATATACCTCCGGTGACTAAAGCACGAGCCTGGGCCTGGGCAGCAGCACGAGCGGGACGATAGTTCCTCCGGTGAGGAACAGCCGGTGACCCGGATGCGGATGCATCCCCTCCAACTAGAAAATAAACATTGACGCTAAATTTCCATGAAGTTCATATTTATTCTTTAGAGGATATGTAAAATGAATAAATATTTTATATTTATTCATACTAATCTACAGACTGATCGGAGGGTACGGAAGTGGCGGGAGTGGCCCATGTGTCAGATGTGGACGCACCACCTATAATTAGACAATTAAAAATAAATTATATAAGTAATTGCAAAAAGAATGTGTAGATCAATAATATAACATTCTAAATCAATATGCATGCACTATAGGATATATAAACATACCCGCAAGTGCGGTGGTGGCCTCTGCCCGAGGTGCGGTGGTGGCCTCTGCCCGAAGTGCGGAGGCACCACCTACAGCTAGACAATAAAAAAAATGATTATCTAAGTAAGAGCAAAAGGAATGTGTGTGTATTTATGATATAGCATTCTAAATCAATATACATGCACTATATGATATATAAACATACCTGGAGGTGCGGGAGTGGCCTCTGTCCCTGATGTGGACGCATCACCAACAGCTAGACAATCAAACATTGACAATATAAGTAATTTTGACATGAACAGGCATGTATATCTGTCACGCCCCGCTTCCCAGAGTACGCAAGATTGGGCACGTGACATAGCCAACCATGCTACCTGTGGGTAGGAAGTATCCATCCACAGTCACATTACGGTTGTAGAGATATCAAGAACAATATAAATAAACTAATCTAACACATGTCCAAATCCATAATAACAAGAGTCAATAAACAATAAGTGCGGAAGCAAATGATCCAATACAATAAATAAACAGTACGTCCCATAATGCGGGCTCACATCTGGAAATGAAATGAAATAAATAGACTAAACACTAAGGAACTCACAGTTCAGCCTGCTGGCTGAAGTACTCCTGCTCGGTCGTCGACAGTGGTAAGGAATCTGGGCCATGCAAAACCCAGACGTCAGCGCGTCATGTCAACCAATAATATATATGAACATGGTAATAAGCAATGCAGGTATGAACATGAATAAAGCAGTGCTAGGAAATAACAGTGCAGGGTAATGTGCAGTGGTAACTAAACTGTCCTGTCAGGTTTCGACGCTAAAGTCTTTGAAATCAATTGGTGACTCGTCGATGTAACTCAATAGTATCCCGTACATACCCGGGATCACGGCCACAATATTCTCGGCTGCAGCCGAGACATGCCGCTAGGCACAAACAGGAAAGTGTACACTCGGTAGTACCCCGTACATACCCGGGATCACGGCCACAATATTCTCGGCCGAAACCGAGACATGCCGCTAGGCACAAAACAGGAATGTGTACACTCGAACAGGTAGTGAACTGTCGAGTTACAAGTCAGGTTCATCTTTGATTTTCCCATACCCCCAAGTTATGTATGTCAGGTCAGGTATTCAGTAGTCAAGGACTAATGCCAACACAGGATCAGGTAACAGGTCAGGTTTGTCTGGATAGACAACAGGAATGGTCCATGAGGACCCCAAGTCAGGTTTGTTGGCATTAGGCATGAGATCAGGTAAACAGTCAGGTCGTAGTACAATAGGTTGAGTCGGTATGTATGTATGTGTCATGTGCAGCAGAGTCAGGTCAATATGTAATGTGATCAAGTGGGTGCTCTCAACAGGTATACAATCGAATAAGTAACAGCAGCAAGAATTTAAAGTAAAAGCACTAATAGTCATTTAATCACAATGGTACATGGTTACGATGCAGTTGTATTATACTAACAGGTTCGAGCACCTTTGGGGTGCAATAATCACAGGGTAAAACAATATTGATAACATAAAGCAATGAAGCTATTACAACTAAAGCATAGATAACAGTCACATGGATGATCTAGCAAATTAAGCAAGGACGTTCTAATTGGTTTATTTAGTTAAAGCATGGATTAATAGCATACCACTTAATTTCACGAAGCTACTATACTGATTTAACGTTAAAGGGAAATGCAACCGTCAATTCTAAGCCATACTAAAATATCGATATTACTATCAACTGTGTGGTTATATTAAATAATATGATAATTAAATGTATAGCAAGACTTGATCTTGTATTAGCATGTTAGAGCAAGTATTCGGATACTTGCCTCGACGGTTTCACAGACCGGAAAACACGACTGCAACGTCCTGCGGAAAACACGCGACGCGCGCATGGTACACGGAACGGATCCAAACACGGACAAGATGATCACACGGATCAGGCACACTCGCTGGGGCGTCGGGATCGTCGGCGTCGTCACGGCTCCGGCGAACTACAGAAATCAAGAGTTAAAGAAAAGAAAAGAAAAGAAAGAAAGAATGAAAGAGAAGAAGGGAAGGGTGAGAGAGAGACGAGGCTCACTGTGGTTAATTGCTCTGGGTTCAGAGGAGATGGCACTGGGGTGAAGTCGATGATAGTCGGTCGAGGGTTTTCCGGCGAGGTTTCACGGCGAGATGCTTGCAGTTTCTGTGCAGTTTCTGTGCAGTTTCTGTGCAGGGGAGTCTCGGGTGCAGGGGAAAGGTTGTGTCGAAGCTTGGCGCAGGAGAGAGGAGGGAGGTGGTGGTTATGGGGTGAGGCCGACGGTGAGGGATCGCCGGCAAGGATCGACAGCAAGGTGGGGGTACTAGGCCTATGTCGGGTGATTGGGTTTGAGTTGTAGAGAAGGAAGGAGAAGAGGAGAAGAAGAAAGCGACGAAGGGGTAAGGTCGTCGGGAACGAGGGGACGACGGCGAGGTTAGGTCGAAAGCTAGGGTTAGGGTTTCTCGGTGTGCGAGATGGCTCGGTTGGTGCAGGGTTCAGGGCTTCCTTGGGTCGTGGTGAAGGGAAGAGGCGGATGAAGAAGGGAGGCGACGACGAGGCAAGGGGCGGCATGGTTGGTTCTTGCTAGGGTTCTCGTCGTGGAGGTTTGAAGAAAGACGAAGGACGAGATGAAGAAGGAAGGTGAGCTTAAGGAAGGCGGGGGGTGACGGGATTTCGCTTACCGCGAGATGAGCGAGAAAGGGAGAGAAGTTAGATCGTGGAGGTTTGAAGAAAGACGAAGGACGAGATGAAGAAGGAAGGTGAGCTTAAGGAAGGCGGGGGGTGACGGGATTTCGCTTACCGCGAGATGAGCGAGAAAGGGAGAGAAGTTAGAGAGAGAGAGAGAGAGAGAGAGAGAGAGGGGAGAGAGAGATTAGTGAGAGAGAGGGGGAGATTGAGAGAAACGGAGAGAGAGAGAGAGAGTGGATAGGGGGCCCACGAGAAAGAAGCTCGTGATTGGCTGGGAGCTGAAAGGAATTTTTAAAGAAAGATTTAAAAGAGATTTAAACGTAAAATTTGTAACAGAAAATATATTTTATGGTTGTTAAATATATTTTATTAAATGGGCTTTTCGGTGCTAAATGAAACATTTCCAAATCGCGCCCGGGTTGCGCCCAAATGTTTCAAATTCAAATTATAGGATTTTAAGCGGGTTCCAAATTTTAAAAAGAGGTGTTTAATGATTAAAATGCATGTCCCCAAGTCGGACACTTGCACGCACGCGTAGTCGTCCAAACTTGCCCGTTTCACTGAACGGGACGGAATCTCGACACGCGGACGCTACCACGCGACTAGTGGCGACGAGTAGGCCAACAAGGATATTTTTAATTTCATTTTAGGTGTTAAAATTTGTTATGTGCCAAAATGACTTAACCGGTTAAAATTTAGCAATAAACACCAAACAATCAGGATAATTGAAATGAGCAATGTATAACACTCAACTAGTAATAGAAATAGTATTATTGGGCTCGGGTGTTACATCATACCCAACTACAAAAAGAATTTCGTCCTCGAAATTCCAAGAATACAAGATAGCTAACTACAGGAAAAGGTGAGGAAACTACTGCCGGATCTCGTCTTCTCGCTCCCAAGTGGATTCCCCATGCGATCGATTACCCCAAGAAACTAGCACAAGGGGAATAATCTTGTTCTTGAGAACCTTTTCTCTTCGATCCTTGATTTCAACTGGTCGCTCCTCAAAAGTTAGGTCCTCCCGTACAGTCAACTCCGAATGATCCAAGACGTGAGTCTCATCACGAACATACCTCCATAGTTGAGACACATGAAACACATCATGCACTCCTGCCAATGATTGTGGTAACGCCAAACGGTACGCTACCTCTCCAACACGCTCCAATATCTCGAAGGGTCCAACGTATCGGGGACTAAGCTTTCCCCGACTCCCAAAGCGAATCACCCCTCTAGTCGGTGATATGTTCAGGAATACCAAATCACCCACGGCGAACTCTAGAGGTCTTCTTGACGTGTCAGCCCAACTCTTCTGTCTGTCTTGAGCTGCCTTCATATGCTTCCTGATTGTATTCACCTTCACGACTGTCTGTACCACCAAATCTGGTCCTAGTAACCTTCGTTCACCAACATCATCCCAACAAACAGATGAACGGCACTTACGACCATAAAGAGCTTCAAACGGAGCCATCTGAATAGTCGCTTGGAAGCTATTGTTGTACGAAAACTCCACCAAGTGTAGGTAATCCCCCAAGAACCTTTGAAGTCCAACATGCAAGCCCTCAACATATCTTCAAGGGTCTGGATCGTTCTCTCCGATTGTCCATTCGTCTGAGGGTGATAAGCTGTGCTAAACTTCAATCGAGTCCCCAAACTTTCTTGTAAGCTCCTCCAGAAGTGCGACAAGAACCGAGTGTCCCGATCGGACACGATGCTTACCGGTACTCCATGCAATCTTACAATCTCCTGCATGTACCGCTCTGCCAAAGTCTCCGTTGATTGACCAACCCGAAAAGGGATAAAGTGAGCTGCCTTGGTCAACCGATCGACAATCACCCATACTGCATTGTTGCCCTTTGGACTCCGCGGTAAAGCCGTCACGAAATCCATGGTTATATGTTCCCACTTCCACTGACGAATCGGAAGTGGTTGCAACAAACCAGCAACCCTTTGGTGTTCCGCCTTGACTTGCTGACACACCAAGCACTTAGCCACGAAGCGAGCAATCTCCCGTTTCATACCTTCCCACCAGGAGTGCTGTCGAATATCTCGGTACATCTTTGTCCCTCCTGGATGTACAGAGTAAGCTGAACTGTGTGCCTCCTTCATAAGCTCTTCACGCACATCCCTTTTTGGCACACACACACGGCTACCATATCTCAACGAACCGTCTTCGTGGATCAGTAAATCGGTTCGTAGTCCGGCTTCAACCTGCTCTCGAAACTTTTGCAGTCTAGGATCCTGCAATTGTGACGCTTTAATCTTCTCAACTAAGGACGACTGTACTTGCAACTGCATCAACTGTCCCGTAGCATGTGGTAGCACAACCTCCAAGTCAAATCTCTGAAAATCCGCAATGATCTCCCTTTGTGCGGTCAATACCTGAATTGCTGGTAACCGACTTAGCGCATCTGACACGACGTTAACTCTTCCCGGATGGTACTTAAGATCAAGGTCGTAGTCGGCCATCAGCTCCAACCATCTGCGTTGCCCCATGTTCAACTCCTTCCGAGTGAACACATACTTCAAACTCTTGTGATCTGTAAAGACTTCGACTCTTTCGCCCAAAAGGTAGTGTCTCCAAATCTTCAGGGCGAAGATCACGGCTGCAAGCTCCAAGTCATGAGTCGGATAATTCTTCTCATGAGTCTTCAGTTGTCTCGATGCGTAAGCGACGACCTTCCCATTCTGCATCAAAACACATCCCAATCCTTTTCCAGATGCGTCGCTGGGAATCACCAGTCCTCCTGAATTATCCGGTACAGTTAGGATAGGGGCGGTTATCAACTTCTGCTTCAACGTCTCGAAGGCCAATGCACATCCATCCGCCCAAACCAACGGTACCTCCTTGCACGTGAGCTTGGTTAACGGCTCAGCTAAACGAGCGAAGTTCTCCACAAATCTCCTGTAGTATCCGGCGAGTCCAAGAAAACTTCTTATCTCCGCCACATTCTTTGGAATAGGCCAATCTCGAACTGCTGTAATCTTTTCGGGATCGACGGCAATTCCATCGCCCGACACGACATGCCCCAGAAACTTCACTTCTTCCAGCCAGAATTCGCACTTACTCATCTTCGCGAATAATTTCTCCTGTCTCAGCGTCTGCAGTGCGATCCTTAAATGCTCAGCATGTTCCTCCGGACTCTTCGAGTACACCAGAATATCGTCAATGAATACCACAATAAACTGGTCCAAGAATGGTGAAAAGACCCTGTTCATCAAATCCATGAATATTGCCGGCGCATTCCTCACTCCGAAAGGCATCACTAGATACTCGAAATGTCCATATCGAGTTCGAAACGCCGTCTTGCAAATGTCTTCTGATTTAACTTGGACCTGATGATATCCTGATCGCAAATCCAGTTTCAAGAATACCCTAGCGACACTAAGCTGCTCAAAAGTTCTCCAATGCGAGGGATCGGGTATTTGTTCTTAATAGTCACCCGGTTCAATTCTCGATGATCAATGCACATCCTTCTCGTGCCATCCTTCTTCTTTACTAAAAGAACTGGAGCTCTCCAAGGCGAGTTGCTGCTTCGAATCCAACCCTTCTCAAGTAATTCAGTAACCTGCTTCTTGACTTCTTTCAATTCCACTGGTGCCATCGGATGGTAAGCTTTAGATACTGGCGCTGCACCAGGACTAAGGTCAATCGCGAACTCCACATCTCGCTTCGGCGGTAAGCCTGATATATCTTCAAATACGTCCATAAAATCGCGAACAACTGCCGGCTCTTCATTACTATCAACTTCCATTGCTGCAAGAATATTGTTTGTCGGCCTAGCCCTAAACTTGACTGGCCCGACAGAACTGCTTCTTTACCGCAACTGCTGTCTGCATCGTTGGCCGCGAAAGGCCCAGCGAGACTACTGAGTCTCGTCCGCTCTGCTGCATGCACGTCCAAGGTTGCTCCATTCTGCCTTAGTCCGATGAACTCCTCTTCCATTTCCTCCCGTGCAGTCCGCGGGAAGAATTTCTCCGGGAAACTTTCAGAGAAAATCCGCCCAACTGATTGGCTTGGGCAAGCGGGTCTCTTCCGCAAGCCACCACTCTCGGGCGTAATCCACTAGTTGAATGCGCACCACATCGACTCCTTTGTCTTCTGGGATCTGTGCCGCTATCAGCAAATTCTCCGTGTCACTAGCCATTGCTCGGCTGGCAACGGCTCCTCCAGACCAGTGAAAGTAGACGGACCCAAAAGTCTGAAATCTGCTACAGTCCCTACCCGTCCGACTGGTCTAGTCCCAACCTCGTTCACAGACTGCTGAACGATCTGCAAACCTTCCTGAAACGAATCTGCTATTGCTGGATCAGCTCAGTCTGTCTCTTTGATTTCCAGCATTCCTCTTTCACTCCAAGCACGGCGGCTTCGTTCACACGCCTCCGGTACGTCTTCAACTTCTTACCAGTCATAATCCTGAACTCAAAACACCCAATATTAGCATGATGATAGATTCTGAATATGGATCAAGGCTAGAACTCCAAGATACTTAAATAGAGTACCGCATTGTAGCTATGCCGCGGTATCATAGCCGCAATTACTTAACTCCACCCAAGTCGCCCAAGTCCTAGGGATAACAAGAAATCAGGTTTTCGAGTCGACATGCAAAGTAAGTTTGCACGTCGTAAAAGATATAATCAGGAAGAATGTGATTCAAGAATGGTAAAACGGTCAAGGTGGCAGGACATGTTTCCTAAACACGGGTATTCTGATTCGTGTATTGGGTACAATACCCAACTACAAAAGAATCAACCCGACTAACCTATGTCTCTGATACCAAAAGAACCATGTCACGCCCCGCTTCCCAGAGTACGCAAGATTGGGCACGTGACATAGCCAACCATGCTACCTGTGGGTAGGAAGTATCCATCCACAGTCACATTACGGTTGTAGAGATATCAAGAACAATATAAATAAACTAATCTAACACATGTCCAAATCCATAATAACAAGAGTCAATAAACAATAAGTGCGGAAGCAAATGATCCAATACAATAAATAAACAGTACGTCCCATAATGCGGGCTCACATCTGGAAATGAAATGAAATAAATAGACTAAACACTAAGGAACTCACAGTTCAGCCTGCTGGTTGAAGTACTCCTGCTCGGTCGTCGACAGTGGTAAGGAATCTGGGCCATGCAAAACCCAGACGTCAGCGCGTCATGTCAACCAATAATATATATGAACA
Source organism: Agapanthus africanus (assembly GCA_030015575.1). NCBI lineage: Eukaryota > Viridiplantae > Streptophyta > Magnoliopsida > Asparagales > Amaryllidaceae > Agapanthus > Agapanthus africanus. Next base: position 883,214,628 of record CM057337.1, read on the forward strand.
TGGTAATAATCAATGCAGGTATGAACATGAATAAAGCAGTGCTAGGAAATAACAGTGCAGGGTAATGTGCAGTGGTAACTAAACTGTCCTGTCAGGTTTCGACGCTAAAGTCTTTGAAATCAATTGGTGACTCGTCGATGTAACTCAATAGTATCCCGTACATACCCGGGATCACGGCCACAATATTCTCGGCTGCAGCCGAGACATGCCGCTAGGCACAAACAGGAAAGTGTACACTCGGTAGTACCCCGTACATACCCGGGATCACGGCCATAATATTCTCGGCCGAAACCGAGACATGCCGCTAAGCACAAAACAGGAATGTGTACACTCGAACAGGTAGTGAACTGTCGAGTTACAAGTCAGGTTCATCTTTGATTTCCCCATACCCCCAAGTTATGTATGTCAGGTCAGGTATTCAGTAGTCAAGGACTAATGCCAACACAGGATCAGGTAACAGGTCAGGTTTGTCTGGATAGACAACAGGAATGGTCCATGAGGACCCCAAGTCAGGTTTGTTGGCATTAGGCATGAGATCAAGTAAACAGTCAGGTCGTAGTACAATAGGTTGAGTCGGTATGTATGTATGTGTCATGTGCAGCAGAGTCATGTCAATATGTAATGTGATCGAGTGGGTGCTCTCAACAGGTATACAATCGAATAAGTAACAGCAGCAAGAATTTAAAGTAAAAGCACTAATAGTCATTTAATCACAATGGTACATGGTTACGATGCAGTTGTATTATACTAACAGGTTCGAGCACCTTTGGGGTGCAATAATCACAGGGTAAAACAATATTGATAACATTAAGCAATGAAGCTATTACAACTAAAGCATAGATAACAGTCACATGGATGATCTAGCAAATTAAGCAAGGACGTTCTAATTGGTTTATTTAGTTAAAGCATGGATTAATAGCATACCACTTAATTTCACGAAGCTACTATACTGATTTAATGTTAAAGGGAAATGCAACCGTCAATTCTAAGCCATACTAAAATATCGATATTACTATCAACTGTGTGGTTATATTAAATAATATGATAATTAAATGTATAGCAAGACTTGATCTTGTATTAGCATGTTAGAGCAAGTATTCGGATACTTGCCTCGACGGTTTCACAGACCGGAAAACATGACTGCAACGTCCTGCGGAAAACACGCGACGCGCGCACGGTACACGGAACGGATCCAAACACGGACAAGATGATCACACGGGTCAGGCACACTCGCTGGGGCGTCGGGATCGTCGGCGTCGTCACGGCTCCGGCGAACTACAGAAATCAAGAGTTAAAGAAAAGAAAAGAAAAGAAAAGAAAGAATGAAAGAGAAGAAGGGAAGGGTGAGAGAGAGACGAGGCTCACTGTGGTTAATTGCTCTGGGTTCAGAGGAGATGGCACTGGGGTGAAGTCGATGATAGTCGGTTGAGGGTTTTCCGGCGAGGTTTCACGGCGAGATGCTTGCAGTTTCTGTGCAGTTTCTGTGCAGTTTCTGTGCAGGGGAGTCTCGGGTGCAGGGGAAAGGTTGTGTCGAAGCTTGGCGCAGGAGAGAGGAGGGAGGTGGTGGTTATGGGGTGAGGCCGACGGTGAGGGATCGCCGGCAAGGATCGACAGCAAGGTGGGGGTACTAGGCCTATGTCGGGTGATTGGGTTTGAGTTGTAGAGAAGGAAGGAGAAGAGGAGAAGAAGAAAGCGACGAAGGGGTAAGGTCGTCGGGAACGAGGGGACGACGGCGAGGTTAGGTCGAAAGCTAGGGTTAGGGTTTCTCGGTGTGCGAGATGGCTCGGTTGGTGCAGGGTTCAGGGCTTCCTTGGGTCGTGGTGAAGGGAAGAGGCGGATGAAGAAGGGAGGCGACGACGAGGCAAGGGGCGGCATGGTTGGTTCTTGCTAGGGTTCTCGTCGTGGAGGTTTGAAGAAAGACGAAGGACGAGATGAAGAAGGAAGGTGAGCTTAAGGAAGGCGGGGGGTGACGGGATTTCGCTTACCGCGAGATGAGCGAGAAAGGGAGAGAAGTTAAAGAGAGATAGAGAGAGAGAGAGAGAGAGATATAGGGGAGAGAGAGATTAGTGAGAGAGAGAGGGAGATTGAGAGAAACGGAGAGAGAGAGAGAGAGAGAGTGGATAGGGGGCCCACGAGAAAGAAGCCCGTGATTGGCTGGGAGCTGAAAGGAATTTTTAAAGAAAGATTTAAAAGAGATTTAAACGTAAAATTTGTAACAGAAAATATATTTTATGGTTGTTAAATATATTTAATTAAATGGGCTTTTCGGTGCTAAATGAAACATTTCCAAATTGCGCCCGGGTTGCGCCCAAATATTTCAAATTCAAATTATAGGATTTTAAGCGGGTTCCAAATTTTAAAAAGAGGTGTTTAATGATTAAAATGCATGCCCCCAAGTCGGACACTTGCACGCGCGCGTAGTCGTCCAAACTTGCCCGTTTCACTGAACGGGACGGAATCTCGACACGCGGACGCTACCACGCGACTAGTGGCGACGAGTAGGCCAACAAGGATATTTTTAATTTCATTTTAGGTGTTAAAATTTGTTATGTGCCAAAATGACTTAACCGGTTAAAATTTAGCAATAAACACCAAACAATCAGGATAATTGAAATGAGCAATGTATAACACTCAACTAGTAATAGAAATAGTATTATTGGGCTCGGGTGTTACAATATCTATAATATTACATTCAAAATGAACATACGTGCAATATACCTGTAGGTGTGGCAAAGTCTACACGGAAGGAGGCATCCGAAGGGGTCTCCGATCAGGGTGCAAGACCGGCCTTATGAAGCTCCCTACGCAGCTCTCCGGACGGCAGAACCGCTCCGCCTCTACCTCTGCCGGTGCCGCGGCTAGAGCTCCTGTCGCCCCTCGCTGCTCCCGTCATCGTCATCAAATCTAGATAAACGGTTTGTGGACGCATTAGACAATCATTACAAGTATTGATTATATATGTATAGATCGTAAAATGTGAAGTAATAATATAAAAAATTACTGATAACCTTTTTCGTTTCGTGGGCGCATTAAACATATCTACTTGGATTTCATCATCGATATCATTTCTAACTCACGTAACTTCATGATCGGCCGAAGACAACCCGTCTTTCGAAACAGACGGTCGGAGCACTCTAAGCCTTCTCTCTTCTTCATCCTCATCGCTGTCCTCGAATTCTGGGACATCGTAGACATCCTTGAGTTTCCAACGGCATACGACACTCTATCCCGGATACTTCAAACACTGTGAGTAGTATACTTGGAACGCTTGGTTCGGAAAGATAAACGGATCTTCCTGACCGTAAAATCGAAGTGTGTTCACACTGGTCAATCCATTTTCATCTTTCCAAGTCCCAAGATTGTTTCTCTACTTATCCGTATCGGTTCGCGTATCGTACCAAGTACACTGGAATATATAAAAGGGTTCTGATCGTCCGGGATAGTGGATGTCGAGTATACAATTTAAGTATCCATAATAAATCACACCGTCCGATCCTACCGTCACAATCCCACTATTCTGAGTGGTTCTAGATATTTCTATGTCCTTAATTTCGAATTTGTATTCAAGGACACCGAATCCTTTATAATATGCAACCTCCATACTTGAAAATTGAGCTAAATATCTTGAATCACTCTCAAATGATGCAGACAAGTTCGGATCGTGGATCTAACAAAACAAATTTTACGACAAATACATAACGATATAAGTTTAGATTAAAACTGATAGCAATAACATGTTATCCGAATAACTTACATGATCTGTGACCCAATCGCAAAAATTATCCTGATGATATTTTTCCAATCGTTCATCGTTCCAATCAGGATATCCCTCACGTATCTCGTTAAAATGAATTCTATTTTCGACAATAAATTATGGCATTAATATTATATCATTTCATACACACAAACACAAATATAACAATTAATCCAAAAAAAATTACTCTCTAATTTGTTCAAGACATGCGCAATTAAGCAAGATAAACCGGTATATCTTGTTGATAAACATAGTGTCTACCCTCTTATAATCGGCTTTACCATATGGCCCGTCTTGAATTCTTCGAGGCCGGTTATGTCTCGTCTCAATGTTCTCGTCCAGATAGCGGGAACAAAATGTGATTGCTTCATCAAGAAGATAACCTTGCATGATAGAACTCTTTGGTCGATTTCTATTACGTATATACTTTTTAAGAGTGTAGAGATACCTAAAGAAAATATGTTGAATAAATAAATACGGGCATATAGGACAACAATAATTTTAAAAATTGCGCGAAACGAAAAATTCCACGTACCTCTCGATGGGATACATCCATCGATATTGTACAGGTCAGGGTAACTTAGCCTCAGTTGCAAGATGAACCATCAGGTGTATTATGATATCGAAGAATGACGGTGGGAAAATACGCTCAAACTTGCAACGTATCAACGCAATAGAATTTTCTAGTTTATCCAGCGTCACAACCTCCAGTGTTTTAGCACACAACTCTCTGAGAAAATAATATAGGTCGTTGATTACTAGACCAACCGATTCAGGGAGAGAAGTCCTGAGGGCTAATGGAAGAAGGTGCTCCACGATAATATGGTGATCATGACTTTTCAGCCCATCGATCTTGCCTTTCACAATTTTTATCTTCTTGGTGAATGATCCTGAGAAACATGTGGGAACTTTCAAATCATGCAACACCTGCAAGAATCTTTTCTTCTCCGGTTGTGACATATGATAAGCGGTATTGGGAAGTACAAACTTGCCTGGTTTACCCGCTACCGGTCTAGGGTACAATTAACTTCTTATTCCCCACTCCTGTAGATCCATCCGAGCATTCAGGTTGTCTTTCGATTTCCCGTCTTTACAAAGAAGCAAGTTGAGTATATGCTCTGATACTCCCTTCTCTATATGCATGGCGTCCAGACAATGACGCACTAAATTTGTTGACCAGTATGGAAGCTCGAAGAAAATGCTTAACTTGTTCCAAAATGGTGGTTTGACCTGTTATGTCGGATCCATCCCGAAGGTCACATTATTGTAACCATCCCACTTAGCAGTCACATCCTCTCCGGACAATGGGGCTGGAGGTCCAAGAAGCTCCTGATGACCATCAAAATGAACAGTGTCTAACCTGTAGGGGTGGTCTAGAGGCAGGAAACGTCGATGGCCGCAATAACAAAGCTTCCTGCTAAAATTCAAGAATTTCGATGTTGTGTGTTGATGGCAATGAGGACATGCTTTATGACCATATACGGACCAACCTGATAGCATTCCATACGAAGGAAAGTCATTAATTGTCCACATTAAAGCCGCACGCAGTATGAAGGATGTATTTGTGTTTGCATCGTAAGTCTCTAAACCATCAATGAACAAAGATTTTAACTCCTCGATCAGAGGTCAGAGATAGACGTCGATATTGTTTCCCGGTGAGTTTGGTCCGTCGATAAGAAGAGGAATCATAAAGTATGATTGGTCCATAGCCAACCAAGGTGACAGATTATAAATTATGATTACAACGGGCCATGTGCTGTGACTTCCAGCCATATAGTTGAATGGACAGAAACCATCACTAGCCAGTCCGAGCCGGACATTGCGAGGATCGCTACTGAATATTACGTGCCTCCTATCGAAATCCTTCCATGCCGGTGAATCTCTTGGATGGCTCATTTTTCCATCTTCACTTGGAGGAGCACGGTGATACCAAATCATTGTCTCGGCTGTTTTCTTGCACCTGAATAGCCTCTGTAGCCTCTGTGTTATGGGAAAGTATCGTGCTATCTTGACAGGTATATCAGGCTTCTTATCAGAATCTTTCGGCTTATACCTGACCTCTCCGCATGTTGGACACTCTTTCAAATCTGAATTCTCTTTCCGGTACAACACGCAATTTTTAGGACATGCTTGAATATTCTCACACTTCAGACCCAAATCAGACATCATTTTCTGGGCTCCGTACCAGCTGTCGGGCACGTTATTTCCCGGGGGCATAGAATCTTTCAAGAACGAAAGAAGCATTGTGAATGACTTATTGCTCCATCCATTTAGGCACTTAATCTGAAAAAGTTGGACGAACCATGAGAGGGTGAAATACTTTGCATTCTCATAAATTGGTTTTCTAGCATCATTCATGAAATTTTCATATTTATCCGTACGCGGTCCTTGACCGGAAGGAATGTCATCTTCGGTACGAATAGATTCACCTAGGGCAGCCTCTACCATATCCTCAATTTCTTCTGATGGAAATAAATTACCGTCTTCTTCTTCTACCGCATTACCATCTTCTCCTTCTTCTCCTGCCGCATTATCGTGTTCTCCTTCTTCTTCTGCCGCATTACTGTGTTCTTCTCCTTTCCCGTGATATTTCCAAGTTGTATAAAGTCTAGTAAAACCATATTTTACGATATGAAGCTCTGCCAATTCTACCTTCTGCCAGTACGTATTCCCACATCTATCGCACGGGCAGAGAATCTTCTCTATCACGATCTTATTATGTGCGCGTGCAAATTTAATAAAAGCAGCAACTCCTGCGACAAACTTAGATTGTATACGTTATTGCCAATCCACATACATCCAGTCCTTAACTCTGACGTACTCATGGGCCATGTTAGACTGTATAACATATAAATTGTAGGTTACTATATTGAGAAATCTAAGAACGGGATGGTTACTGACAAAGGAGAAAATCCGTGTATATGCTTTGTAGGTGCGTTTGTCGGTGAAAAGAATAAATTATTGAACGTATGTTAACCGATAGACGGGTACTAAGTGGCGCTTTGAGTTTCATATATGAGTATCGATGAGAATATGAAAGTTTCATATTATCATCGAGTATCATATATTGGTTTTAACTTGAACATCTTGAATCACTCTCTAATGATGCGTTTGTTGTGTATTCTTGTTGTATGTGTATGTTTCGGCTGTCGGGGGTAAGGCTTCTATCCCATTAAGAATGTATAGAGCGAACACCCATTCGCTTGTGCTTTCAACCGTTTCGAGTAAATTTCGGCAGCATCTCCCCACTGTTCTCCGAGTACATTGTAATAGAATAGATAATCATTTCAAAGCTGTGAAACAACGTTGAAATGAACATCTAATCTGTCTTTGTACACGGACAACCAGCGGAAAGGTACCAACGAAATATCTCGAAACGGATGAAAACACAAGTGAATGAAGGTGTTTGCTTTATACATTCCTAACTTGTCCACACGGGACAAATCTATCGGTTATCATACGATTGAATCTTCTCGTCACATAGACTATACGACGATTGTTAATATCGAGCTATACCGTCCGATATTTAACAACCTTCGTATAGTTCTATGTCACGACGAATATCGAAAGTATGTTAACCGATAGACGGGGACTAAGTGGCGCTTTTAGTTTCATATATGAGTATCGATGAGAATATGAAAATTTCATATTATCATCGAATATCATATATTGGTTTTAACTTGAATATCTTGAATCATTCTCTAATGATGCGTTTGTTGTGTATTCTTGTTGTATGTGTGTGTTTCGGCTGTCGGGGGTAAGGCTTCTATCCCATTAAGAATGTATAGAGCGAACACTCATTCGCTTATGCTTTCAACCGTTTCGAGTAAATTTCGGCAGCACCTCCCCGCAGTTCTCCGAGTACACTGTAATAGAATAGATAATCATTTCAAAGATGTGAAATAACGTTGAAATGAACATCTAATCTTTCTTTGTACACGGAGAACCAGCGAAAAGGTACCGACGAAATATCTCGAAACGGATGAAAACACAAATGAATGAAGGTGTTTGCTTTATACATTCCTAACTTGTCCACACGGGACAAATCTATCGGTTATCATACGATTGAATATTCTCGTCACATAGACTATACGACGGTTGTTAGTATCGAGCTATACCGTCCGATATTTAACAACTTTCGTATAGTTCTATATCACGACGAATATCGAACGTATGTTAATCGATAGACGGAGACTAAGTGGCGCTTTGAGTTTCATATATGAGTATCGATGAGAATATGAAAGTTTCATATTATCATCGAGTGTCATATATTGGTTTTAACTTGAACATCTTGTATCACTCTCTAATAATGCGTTTGTTGTGTATTCTTGTTGTTTTCTGTAATTTTCAAAGAATTTTGGTAGTTACTTACCGCAACCCCTAAATTAAGTAGTTTTTGAGAATTAAGAACTTTTTAATCATACTTTGAATAGATTGTCACAAACAGTAGGGCATATTCAAAAAACCATATAACCCGCATGCAGTTTTGCCTTCAACTCGTATGCTTTTCTAGAATCTAGCTATCCTCTTTGCACTTTTCGAAAGTTAAATATGCATATTTAAAAATCTATCATTTAAAGCAGTGTTGGGATATACTTTTTTTTCTTCATTATAATAAAGTGAAACTTTTTTTTTGATTTCTTCATTATAATAAAGTGAAACTTTTGAAAATGAGGAACTGAAACTTTAGGTCGAAACCTAAAGTTGTTATGTCGGTTTCAAGCATGGAGAAATACAGATTAATCAGAAATTGTCAATTATTCATTTAAAGTTCTACTGTTTAACACAAAATTCTACAGTTAAAGACACAACTATAGATGGGACAAAATATAAACTATACAGAATTCCTAAGGCTACACCATACAGACTTCAAACTACCCAGTGAAGTGAGAAGACCGAGAAATAAAAAGGAACTTTCAAATTTTTATAAAAGGAAAAATGCTTGCTTACTGGCATATTACATCTTATAGATTTTAAGAATTGATATTAATGAAAAACTTGCAAAAGACATGTTCAAAGATCAAGCATATCAACTGAGAGTAAATGAGAAATATGCAGCACCTTTTAGTTAAGTACAACTGTACAAAGGAGATGGTCAGACTCGGTTTCTTTCGCTAAACCTAAACCCAGACTCTTAATCATTTTCAAGAACACCTTCCACAAAACACTCCCTCCCCAACCCCAACCGCAACCCTAACCCTAACCCCATCCCCAACCGAACCCCAACCCCAACCCCAACCCTAACCCCGGCCCCAGCCCCAGCCGAACCCCAACCCTAACCCCAACCCCAACCGCAACCCCCGTCCCAGCCCCAACCACAACCCCAATCCTAACCCTAACGCTAACTCCAACCGATACCTAACCCTAACCCTCATCGATACCCAAACCATGAACCCTAACCCTAAAATAATCAAAAATTTGTTTAATTGAAGATTTACTAACCTGTGCGGTGGAGGAGACGATCGATCGGTGGTCGACAACGCGCGTAATCGGCGACGAGGAAGAATGGGGACGGTGGCGACGACGAGAACGGCGATCGGCGGGAACGAGAGATTTGGGGATTTTGGGAGTTTCGCACGCGAGAGATCGAGAGAGATATCAGCGTAGGGCATTTCTGTGCCTTTTTAATTAAATCCCCAATTAGTTGTTCCTACGGATTAGTCCGTAGATCATTGGTTTGCGGCTCCGTAGGGGCAAACAACAATTTATGATTTAATATTTTTAAATTAATACGTCTGGGACCATAGGGGCAATTTTCTAGCCCTACGGATTAATCCGTAGGGCCAAAATAAATCTTCCCCTACGGATTTCATTATCCGTAGGGGCAATCCCTTATTTTAATAGTGTATACTCATTATATCCTTCAAAATTTTCATACCATGTTATTCTGATCTCATGGAGGATATGCATGTTACTCAAATATTCTAGCCAATTAAATTTACAAGATATTTAATGCATGTTGCAAGAGTAAGTGCCAAGGTTTTCACTCAAAACTTATAACAAAAAGCTTTCACTCTTGTAGATAGTTAAAATAAAGAGTTTCAGAGTTCTGATATGTATAAAAACTATATATATCAAGCATGTTGATTTTCTTAATCTTTGTTTTCTTGCATTAAGCATTCTGAGCATATATTCTTCAGACTACTCGGACGGCATCCCTATTGATTACATTGTAAACCCTCCAAGATTAACTATCAAATTAATGGAAACATCTCCAACGAGACACACAAATAAATTATAAACATCGATAACAACAAATGCATAATTAAAAAATAACGGTATTTATATATAAACTTTGGATTCCAAGAATTTTTCATTTAATTTATATATATGGACATATATAAGCCTGTCGCTAAGTATAGACAGTAAATTATTAAATTTAATTTGAGGAAGCAACTGATCAGATTAGAGAGATCATGCATACAATTGTCTACCCGATGCATATTATGGAGAATTGGTCCACTTGATTATATAGAATTTGCTTTGAATGAGTCTTTGCCTTTTGCATAGAAGAGAATAAAATATATGTAGAAACAAAAGAAAAAACCATGCACTTAAACATGAAAATGTAGTGGTTATGAAACCTATATATAGGTGACAACTCCTCATAGCTCCAACATCGATCAAGCCCAAGATAACACTAACAAAAAAGAGATCTAGCGAAAGAAGGGGGAAATAAGATGGAATGTACTGCTGCAAAGATGATGCTAGTGAGCCTATTGTTTGTAGGAGCAATGGTAAGTGCAAGTGGTAATAATCTGATCACTGAGTGCGGCGAAAGGATCGATTACTACAACCCTCGAGCTGGTCAATTCTTTCGCAACGTCGACCTTGTTCTTTCAGAGTTGAAGGCCATGACACCAGTGGATGGCAATTTCGGGCATGAAACTGTGACCAAATCGCCAAGAGTTTTCGGGCGTGCGTCTTGTTTCTCTTCTCTGACGACGAGTGTGGAAACATGCACTTCTTGTCTTGAGAGAGCGATAAAAGACATCAAGAAGAAGTGCAAGAACAGCGTCAAGGCAAGTGGCGGCTCTGGTGCTGCTGGCTGCAGCATTAGCTTTGGTAATAAGAAGTTCTAGGTTTGATGCATGCATTGAAAGATCAGAATTAAATTATTATCTATGTTGTTTGAAAGTCATGTTGCTCATGTTTGGAAAAGAGAATGTCTGTTTGTGTGAGAAATGCACTTCAGTTTCTCTCTGTCTTTTTTGCGAATGTTTGACATTGTAAGAAGAATAATGTGATAATGGTATATGTTCTTGAGCCTAATATAAATTATACAATCTAAATTATCTAATAGCTTGTTCATCTTCATCTCTTCTATTAATAATAGCTAGCGTTTTTGGCAGATGTGCGGCATGCAGTTGTAGGAATCTTTATGATAATTTTTTGTATTAATTTAGCCACATGCATTGCACTTGTAAGTAATAATGACGTGGCAATTTAATTTCGTGTATCGTACTTGTAAAATATTAATTATGTGGTATCTAATTACATGTATTGCACATAAAAGAATATTTTTGGAAAAATAATACGGCCCGTATCACCAATTAATTTCAAAATTAAATGACTCATTTCGTTTTGCCCTATAATAGTAGGCATATAGGCATTATCACAGCATGAAAGCCTCAGTTTTGTTGGGAATGACATGAAACAAACCTTTTACTTAAGAGCTTGTTTGGACATATAAGAAAGTGGATAGAAAGTGAGATGTTTCTTCCTTAGCCGCATATATATGTTACTTTTGATTTCACTATTTAGGTTCGAGTTAGAAAGTGAGAAGAAAAAAAGTTAAGAAACAGAGATTTTATATCTTTTTAAGTATTTCTTTAAGGCATTAGTTGTTTTTATTTAAGCATAATAATCATAATATTGATCATAGAAAGATACTAATTTAACATCTTTAATTCCATTGTCCAGCTCCAACTATTCATCTTTCTTACCTTTTTTTTAAGCCCCAACTAACATGTGTTTGCTACTTTCTTACAATTTCTCTTTATTACTATTTTTTTTTTCCTTGTCTACTTTTATTTGCCAAATAGTGTTGTCTAGAATGGATCTTTATAAGTCTGAACTTGGTTGGTAATTAAAACGGAGATAAGAAAGTAAGAAATTGGGAAGGGGAAAAAACATTCTTTCTGTTTAGGAGCAAGAAATTGGTCGAGAAAATGGCATGACATTTTTCTTGAATTAATTTTTTTAACCATGCAAAAAAAGAGTTTTCTTCACAGGAAAAAAAAAACAATAAACAAAACAATAATAATAGATAAACCCAATGTAAAGAAAGTGAAACAAGAGATTGATTTATTAATATTTTTTATAGCATTGCTTATCTTAGGGTTTGTTTGATGGCTTGGAATTGGAAATACAATGTATTTATAACCACATGTAGATACCGCTGCACTTGAAATGATTACTTTATTCGATTAAAATGTAGTTTTAACATCTATAAAATATTTGTTTATTTGCATGTAATTGCAACGCATTAATTACCTTTTCTCGTTATATTTTGCTTTTCAACAGGCATGTTTCTTCTACTTCACATTGTTGTTCCAACTAATGGTTCGAATAACAATTATTCAAAGCCAAACAAGTATTTTAAGATTTCGGCATGGTAGAAACTGTATGGGGCTCCAACTATACCGAACCAGATAGCTTCTTATATAGTTAATAATCGTGACAATACTTGATAATTACCACTCTTTTACATATATAAAGAGCGAGAGATATAATTTTATTATCCCATTGTTTTTCAAATACGTAAGTTATAGGGGTTTTATATCAAAAAAAAACCCTAATTAAATAATTTATATTTAACTATAATCATTAATAATTTAATTAATTAATATTTAAGTTAATTAATTATATTATGTAATGGGGAAAATGGACATAACTAACTCCGATATATGTTGACCGTAATTGACTGTTAAAATAGATAACTTTTTAATAGATTTTTTAATTACATGATAGTTTTCTAGAAAACTCTAAAATAATAGGAGAGCTTTTAAAAATAAACCTATATTGCATGTCATACCAATGACAACCATGAAATTTACAAAAATCCCAAAATTATTTTTATCTTCAAATTCACAATATTTTGCATGCTATTATATGAAAATTGTATGATTTTCAAAAAACTCAAACTTTTCTGTTTTTTCAATCCTTCAATATTTTGTTTGCTTAGCATACGAAAATCGCGAAATATTCAAAAATCTCAAAATTTTCTATGCTCTTTGGTTTTTCAATATTTTTTTTTGTTATATAGCACACGAAAATCGTGATACTTCAAAAATTTCTTACTTTCAGATTTTCAATATTTAGCATGCTATATAACACACTAAAATCGCCAAAAAATCATATTTTCAATATTTTGCATGCTATAGCACAGAAAAAGCGCAAAATTACAAAAACGTCAATATATTCTGTTTTATTTCGCTTTCAATGTTTTGCTGAAAAGCGGGAATGTTTCAAAAATATCAAAATTTATTTTTTTTCCTTCAGTCTTTTAATAATTGCAGATTGTCACGGCTGACACGGCTGTGCTCGCGGAGCAGTTCGGGCTTTGGAACTCCAAAAAATTTAACTTGGCCGAACTCTGACCCTTTTGTTAGCTCTGAATCTGAGTCGCTTCTATCTCAGCTTCTCTGTTTTGAGCGCCTAGCGGGCTTCTGCTCTTCGGGAAGCAGCCGTAGGTCGAGTGGTGGAGCGCCTTAGAGATACATCTGACTGTGCGCTTGTAGGAGGCATCGCCTGAGCTTGCCTGCGATGTTTGATGACTTCCTTTGTTTCGGCAGTCTTTCCCCAATTGGAGCACCGGAGAGTCGTTCGGACACCGTTCTGCGTTCGAGTTATGGTGCCTTGGCGATCACCGGAGAGTCGTTCGGACATCATCACCATCTGTGCCCCCAACTTTACCTACCGCCACCCTAACACCCCTCTACCGGTCGTTACCGTCGTCGCCACTATAATCACCACCACCACCACCACCACCTTCTCTTCTTCATATTCTTCTTCTTCAACCCACTGCCCCCACTCCACCCCCTATCACCCCCACCCTTGACCTCCCCCTTCATCGTCGCCACCTCTGCCCTTTTCGCCCCCAACCCTGCACCATCATCATCTTCTTCTTTTATACCCTCCACTGCCCCCTCGCCGGACCTTTTAATCCCTGACTCCCCCCTCCCAGATCTCCTTTCCTTGCGCCTCTCTGACCCCGTCGATAACTCCTCAAACGGTTGTGGAGAAGATGAAGATGTAATTATTAATCAATAAATTAATATTTAATAATTAATTAAAATTATTAATAATATAATTATTAATTAATTAATTAATTGTATTACGATAAGGGTAAAATTGTCTTTTACTATGAAATTTAACACCGTTAAAGCTAACTGATAAGTAAAGCAGTTTTCTGTAATTTTGAAAAGAAATATCAGTTTAGTGTCACGGGCCCAAACCTGAATGGATTTTCCAGTAAATAAGCCTTACAAATATCAAACAAGTGAACTCCCACATCAGAAAGTAAATATCGAAAGATCTCTTCTCCTTTTATACATATCAGACAGGTCCCATATCGGACAGGTCCCGCTGGGCGTGCCAGAATCCTTAGAGTATTTTTCGTCACCCCATTGAGATAGAATTGCGTGTCACTTATCAGGCATATTACAGATTCTCCCTGTCTGGGGTAGGCTGGGGTTTAATGATTGTGGGGATCCGAATCTCTAGCAGCCGCGGACTAAACTGCCGTTAATTACCCCTCGCTTTTGGAACGAGAAAACCTCCGATTAACAAGTCAAACAGATCATGCGAACTCAATGTGCAATATGTGTGTGTTGTGTTTGGGAACTAGCTGAGGGTGCTTCGTGCATATCGGGGGCCTCGCAGAGATTTTACGGGGGTCACGCTACTCGGATAGAGAAGTGGAGGTCAAGACGGCTAGCAGCCCCTTTGCGGGGTGCGGGACAGCGCCCCATTAGAAAAAAAATTCCAACAGGAGAGATGATGAGTGTATATATGTCAAGTACGCACGTAGCAAGGTGCGCACATGGCAAGTGCACACCTGCTAAAACGCGCACCTAGCAAGGTGCGCACTTAGCAGGGGGTGCACATGACAAGTGCGCACCTGCCTAGACGTGCACTAGTAAGGTACGCACCTGCCGAGATGCGCACCTAGCAAGCTGCGAGGGAGTGAAGGGGGCCAAAGGGTCCCGAATGGGCCAAAAGGTCTAGTAAGGTACGCACCTAGTAAGATGCGCGTCTGGGCCGGTGCACACTTAGCTCGATATGCACCCAACGGGGTGCGCACCAAGTCAAATGTGCACCTTGCACGTTGTAAGTAGGGTCAAAACCCAATAAAGTAATAGTCCAAAAACACAAAGATTTTGACTTTTGAAGATCAAAAGGGACTTTTTTTCCTTTTTCGAAACCTTCTGACGTGTGAGCATTAAAAAAAGAAAAGAGTAGAAAAAGAGAGACTTGCGCACTAAAGAGCAGCTCAAAACCTTAGTTTTTTTGGGGGGGGGATCAAGATTAGTTCTTCTTCTTTTATCAAATTATCATGGGAGACTTTTTATAGGCTTACATTTTTTCATTTAGCATCATGGCTTATACAAAATTGGCATTTTGCCTATCCCATGCACATGTGCTTATTTCTTTTTGCACATGAGTCATGGGCTTTGCAAAATTTGGCTTTTTGCCCATTTATTTTACATTTATTCATGAAAATTATATCAAACCTATTTATTACTTGATGATTATTCGTTTAGCATAGGGGCCGGTTTGGGCTTGGGCTCACCTGTTTGCGCTTGGGTTCGGGCGTGTGCCCGGCTTGTATTCAGGCGTGGGATTTGTTTGCTTTGGCTTGAGCCTACATATTTGCGGTTTGATTTTGACTTTGACTTTTCGTCAACGGAGTGTAAATTTTAACACCAACAGCTGGTAAACCGGATTATTACGAGATCCCACCGGCAATCTACAATATGAACAAAGAGGAGAAGCAGCGGTTTTTGCATGTGTTGAAAAAATTGAAAGTCCCCGACGGTTTCTCATCAAACATTTCTAAACAGGTGCAGGTAAAAAAAACGAAAAAATTGTAAGACTCAAGAGCCACGATTACCACGTATTGATGCAGCATTTTCTTCCTTTATATCTTAGAGCATCGGTAAAACCAGAAATTGGTCTCGTGCTTAACGACTTTTGCACGTATTTCCGCCAATTGTGTTCCAAAAACGTGGACGTCAATGAGATAGCAGAGCTCGAAAAAGATGTTCTTTTGGTACTCTGCAAGCTCGAAACTATCTTTCCACCTTTTTTCGACATTATTGTTCACTTGTCCGTCAATCTGTCAACCGAGGTCAGGATTGGCGGTCTAGTCCATTACCGTTGGATGTATCCAATCGAGAGGTATTATTGAAGTTTATTATTAATCATTTAAATAGCAAGATTTTGAGAATCAGCCAATTGATTGGCACGGATTAAAAACATGAAACATCGTAGCTAAATTAAAAACAGGTTCAGGGATCCAAACTATTCTGCGCCGTCTATCCATACGTTTGTAAGAAGTGACATCAGCCAATTGATTGTCATGGACCAAGATTTTGAGAATCCACCCAACAAATCTTCAGATAATGTACCATCTATACGTGTTAGGTAATGAAATTAAATTGAATGTTCTAAATTGTATAATGATTATAACTAATGAAATAGCATTTAGATATATATATATAGGATTTGATCATGGGCGCAGGCAAAAGCACTAAACGCCACAAGAGACAGCGTCTACAGGATATTCTGAGTCGATCCATACCCGCCGACGAGATTGTCTCAGGAGCCTTAGCAGGCACGGGAGCCGCAGCAGCAGCGCCTATCCCTAGCAGCGCTCCCCTATTACCGCCACATCATCCTTCATGGCCCTCCTACTCACACTACATCACCCCCAACTGTCCCTACTATCCTTACTGGTGCTCCCCATACTACCGTCAGATCACCCGCAGCTTAGTGCGTCAGCGGGTCCTCATACCCCAGTCACTCATGCGCATGGTGCGTAATTTACTCATTTAAAATTTAATATATCATTACAATATAGATGGATATTGAATTATCTAACAGTTTATTGTTTGCAGATCCGCATTCTACTCGCGGGATGGCGTCTGGCGTCGGATCTAGAACTACGCCGGGGACGGTAAGTATAATCGTTATTTCTTAAAACTTTTAAATAACGATTGTAATTTAAATTTTTCAAATTCTATATTCATATTATAAATATTATAATATTGTGTATGTATATCTCTTTTTTCACAGGCTCGAGCAATGTTAGGACGAGGGGTCCTACTGGGCCCGACTGCTGCAGGCCACCCAAGGATGCTGGGTCATAGGATCTGTTCTTTGACACGACAGGTGTGCCTGTTGGAGAGCACGCGGCCCAGTGGGGGGATTATGTTGGGCAGGAGATCCGTACTTATTATAAGTTTCCGCTCCATAATCGATGGAACAAGGCCAGACTGAGCGTGCTACGCGATTTTTTGGGTCTGAGGAGGTATGACGTATCCTTTCACACATTTAAATTTCAATCGTCGTTATATACATATACATATAATTATTTGTTTAATATATTTCAATTTCATTACAGATTCGTTGGCGAGCCCCGCAAGGATGGCGTGTATATGTCATTCGATATAGATCGCGTCCTTGCTCACTTCCTAGGCCAGTGTCAAGTGATCAAACGATATTGCCGATGGGAAGTGAAGAGTAAACTTTACCTTTCCTGGGCCGCGGCGACCGAGAATCAGCGGAAGCACTTTGATGGAGGTCATAGCGCTAGAGATCCCGAGAGAGTATTGGTCACTTCTTGTCGCCTATTTTGAGCGTGATGATGTGCAGGTATCAATTTAATTTTTAAGATTTTAACAATATAACATGAAATCATATTCTAAAATATATTATAATTTTTATTTTTGCAAGACGATGTCGATTCGAAATAAGCAAAACCAGAACAACGGCGTTCAAGAATGCGCTATCCCGATCCAAGGGAAGCGCTCACAGACAAACGCTCGGTGGCACTTGGTGAGCATTTCGACGCTTAATTCCATATGTTTTCTATATCGTTAAATAATTATTAAACTAAATCCTAATTTCATTGCAGAAAAAGAAAGATCATGCCAACTACAATGAAGCCAAGGGATGGGCCGTGTTACATAAGGATACGGGCGCGTACATGGTGAGTTTCATATAATCAAATTGATTACGTATTTTAAGTAGCACATGTGTGTGTGTTCTATACAGACCCAATTCCAAGAGCAGACGGATGCCTTGGGACTTAACCCCGGCGACTCAATCACTGCCATTGTCCCTGTTCTGAATTCGATATCCGGCGAGTATCACGGTGGGTATGAGCGTGGGGTTGGTCCCGAGGCCCATCGATTTTTTGATAGGCGTTCAACAGCGTATGGGTACGCCGTGACCCAGACGCGGGCGGATGCGGCGGATGCGTCGCAGGAGGAGATCCGTCGGCTCAGCAAGCAGGTGGAGCAGCAGCATCAGACACGGCAAGAGCTGAAGGAGATACGGCAGGAGCTGCAGGAGTTTAGGGTGAAGATCCGAGACATGAAACAGCCGCACACCGATTCCGTCCAGCATGCCATACGGAATGAGTTGAGTGCATTTTTTAAGCCACGGGACGTTGGAGGCGAATCATCGTCCCAACGGTATTAGTTCTATTTGTTGATTTGTTAACACATACATTTGTTCATTAGTGGAGTATTGATCATATTGCACGATTTTTTGACACATACATTTTTTGATTTGTTGACATACATTTGTTCATTAGTATAGTATTGATCATATTGATTGTATGTATATATTTTGTTTATGTTTGCAATGCGATTCAGAGCTTATTGCTTTGATTATCATATATTGCGTGAGATTTGAATATATTGCGTGAATGAAAATTATATATTGCTGCTTGTGAATGGAAATTATATATTGCTGGCTATGTTTGAAATTAACACGTGTGGGGCGTAGAAAATTTAATTATTTTTTTAAAAAAACATTGTTTACGGTTGTAACCAGGACTAAAGACATTTGTTCACGATTACAACCGTGAACAAATGGCTGATCCAGGTATTGATATCTGGAGCAGATCATTGTTTTGGGTCACGGTTATAAGTTTTGTTCAAGGTTGTAACCGTGACCCAAAACTGGTTTTATTCACGGTTAGCACCGTGAACAAAAACCTGAGGCCCACCAACTGACTGACTTTTTAGTTTTTCACGCTAAGAAATGGTCACGGTTCTAACCGTGAACATATCTCATTTTGTTCACGGTTTAAACCATGAACTAAAGTCCTTTTGTTCACGGTTTAAACCAAGAACAAAGTGCAACAAAGTGCAACGACTCATTCTTGCATGCATCCGTTGTCACGTACATTCGCTGCTGCTCCACTAATGTTATTTTACGTGTACTGACAAAGTTGTGGGCTGCCTGTTGCTATCATAATATGCCAAACTAATTTGGCAGAATTCTGTTTAATTTTCATGTATGCCTGTTTTTATGTGTTTAACATTGTTAATGATTGTTTGTTTACATGTTTTAATATCATGGTATCCTTTTTGATGTAGCTCAGATGCAGCTGGTTTGGTCTTTATTAATTTGTCATCTAGCTATTGGATACTTGAAGCTCTTAATTTGGCTACAATGTGTAAGTATTTTCTTCAAGAAACCTTCAAATTTTAGATGAATTTACAAAGTGATGTTCCTTCTCTAAAGTTTATATTCATTGCATATGTACTCATTATATCCTTCGAAATTTTCCATACCATGTTATTCTGATCTCATGGAGGATAGGCATGTTACTCAAATATTCTAGCCAATTAATTAAATTTACAAAATATTTAATGCATGTTGCAAGAGTAAGTTGCCAAGGTTTTCACTCAAAACTTACTAACAAAAAGCTTTCACTCTTGTAGATAGTTAAAATAAAGAGTTTCAGAGTTCTGATAAGTATAAAAACTATATATATCAAGCATGTTGATTTTCTTAATCTTTGTTTTCTTGCATTAAGTATTATGAGCATATATATTCTTCAGACTACTTGGACGGCATCCCTATTGATTACATTGTAAACCCTCCAAGATTAACTATCAAATTAATGGAAACATCTCCAACGAGACGCACAAATAAATTATAAACATCGATAACAACAAATGCATAATTAAAAAAATAACGGTATTTATATATAAACTTTGGATTCCAAGAATTTTTCATTTAATTTATATATATGGACATATATAAGCCTGTCGCTAAGTATAGACAGTAAATTATTAAATTTAATTTGAGGAAGCAACTGATCAGATTAGAGAGATCATGCATACAATTGTCTACCCGATGCATATTATGGAGAATTGGTCCACTTGATTATATAGAATTTGCTTTGAATGAGTCTTTGCCTTTTGCATAGAAGAGAATAAAATATATGTAGAAACAAAAGAAAAAACCATGCACTTAAACATGAAAATGTAGTGGTTATGAAACCTATATATAGGTGACAACTCCTCATAGCTCCAACATCGATCAAGCCCAAGATAACACTAACAAAAAAGAGATCTAGCGAAAGAAGGGGGAAATAAGATGGAATGTACTGCTGCAAAGATGATGCTAGTGAGCCTATTGTTTGTAGGAGCAATGGTAAGTGCAAGTGGTAATAATCTGATCACTGAGTGCGGCGAAAGGATCGATTACTACAACCCTCGAGCTGGTCAATTCTTTCGCAACGTCGACCTTGTTCTTTCAGAGTTGAAGGCCATGACACCAGTGGATGGCAATTTCGGGCATGAAACTGTGACCAAATCGCCAAGAGTTTTCGGGCGTGCATCTTGTTTCTCTTCTCTGACGACGAGTGTGGAAACATGCACTTCTTGTCTTGAGAGAGCGATAAAAGACATCAAGAAGAAGTGCAAGAACAGCATCAAGGCAAGTGGCGGCTCCGGTGCTGCTGGCTGCAGCATTAGCTTTGGTAATAAGAAGTTCTAGGCTTGATGCATGCATTGAAAGATCAGAATTAAATTATTATCTATGTTGTTTGAACGTCATGTTGCTCATGTTTGGAAAAGAGAATGTCTGTTTGTGTGAGAATTGGCACTTCAGTATCTCTCTGTCTTTTTTGGGAATGTTTGAGATTGTAAGAAGAATAATGTGATAATGGTATATGTTCTTGAACCTAATATAAATTATACAATCTAAATTATCTAATAGCTTGTTCATCTTCATCTCTTCTATTAATAATAGCTAGTTTTTGGCAGATGTGCGGCATGCAGTTGTAGGAATCTTTATGATAATTTTTGTATTAATTTAGTCACATGCATTGCACTTGTAAGTAATAATGACATAATAATGACGTGGCAATTTAATTTCGTGCATCACACTTGTAAAATATTAATTATGTGGTATCTAATTATATGCATTGCACATAAAAGAATAGTGTTTTTTTTTTTTTTGGAAAAATAATACGGCCTGTATCACCAATTAATTTCAAAATTAAATGACTCGTTTCGTTTTGCCCTATAATAGTAAGCATATATGCATTATAAAAGCCTCAGTTTTGTTGGGAATGACATGAAACAAACCTTTTACTTGAGTGCTTGTTTGGACATATAAGAAAGTGGATAGAAAGTGAGATGTTTCTTCCTTAGCCGCATATATATGTTACTTTTGATTTCACTATTTAGGTTCGAGTTAGAAAGTTAGAAAAAAAAAGAGAAAAGAAACAGAGATTTTATATCTTTTTAAGTATTTCTTTAAGGCATTAGTTGTTTTTATTTAAGCATAATAATCATAATATTGATCATAGAAAGATACTAATTAACATCTTTAATTCCATTGTCCAGCTCCAACTATTCATCTTTCTTGCCTTTTTTTTAAGCCCCAACTAACATGTGTTTGCTACTTTCTTACAATTTCTCTTTATTACTAATTTCTTTTTTTTTTCCTTGTCTACTTTTATTTGCCAAATAGTGTTGTCTAGAATGGATCTTTATAAGTCTCAACTTGGTTGGTAATTAAAACGGAGACAAGAAAGTAAGAAATTGGGAAGGGGAAAAAACATTCTTTCTGTTTAGGAGCGAGAAATTGGTCGAGAAAATGGCATGACATTTTTCTTGAATTATTTTTTTAAACCATGCAAAAAAAGAGTTTTCTTCCCAGGAAAAAAAAAACAATAAACAAAACAATAATAATAGATAAACCCAATGTAAAGAAAGTGAAACAAGAGATTGATTTATTAATATTTTTTATAGCATTGGTTATCTTAGGGTTTGTTTGATGGCTTGGAATTGGAAATACAATGTATTTATAACCACATGTAGATACCGCTGCACTTGAAACGATTACTTTATTTGATTAAAATGTAGTCTTAACATCTATAAAATATTTGTTTATTTGCATGTAATTGCAACGCATTAATTACCTTTTCTCGTTATATTTTGCTTTTCAACAGGCATGTTTCTTCTACTTCACATTGTTGTTCCAACTAATGGTTGGAATAACAATCATTCAAAGCCAAACAAGTATTTTAAGATTTCGGCATGGTAGAAACTGTATGAGGCTCCAACTATACCGAACCAGATAGCTCCTTATATAGTTAATAATCGTGACAATACTTGATAATTACCACTCTTTTACATATATAAAGAGCGAGAGATATAATTTTATTATCCCATTGTTTTTCAAATATGTAAGTTATAGGGGTTTTATATCAAAAAACACCTTAATTAAATAATTTATATTTAACTATAATCATTAATAATTTAATTAATTAATATTTAAGTTAATTAACTATATTATGTAATGGGGAAAATGGACATAACTAACTCCGATATATGTTAACCGTAATTGACTGTTAAAATAGATAGCTTTTTAATAGATTTTTTAATTACAGGATAGTTTTCTAGAAAACTCTAAAATAATAGGGGAGCTTTTATAAATAAACCTATATTGCATGTCATACCAATGACAACCATGAAATTTACAAAAATCCCAAAATTATTTTTATCTTCAAATTCACAATATTTTGCATGCGATTATACGAAAATTGTATGATTTTCAAAAAACTCAAACTTTTCTGTTTTTTCAATCCTTCAATATTTTGTTTGCTTAGGATACGAAAATCGCGAAATATTCAAAAATCTCAAAATTTTCCGTGCTCTTTGGTAATTCAATATTTTTTTTTTGCTATATAGCACACGAAAATCGTGATACTTCAAAAATTTCATACTTTCAGATTTTCAATATTTAGCATGCTATATAACACACTAAAATCGCCAAAAATTCATATTTCAATATTTTGCATGCTATAACACAAAAAAAGCGCAAAATTACAAAAACGTCAATATATTCTGTTTTATTTCGCTTTCAATGTTTTGCTGAAAAGCGGGAATGTTTCAAAAATATCAAAATTTATTTTTTTTTTCCTTCAGTCTTTTAATAATTGCAGATTTTGACGGCTGACACGGCTGTGCTCGCGGAGCAGTTCGGGCTTTGGAACTCCAAAAAATTTAACTTGGCCGAACTCTGACCCTTTTGTTAGCTCTGTATCTGAGCCGCTTCTATCTCAGCTTCTCTGTTTTGAGCGCCTAGCGGGCTTCTGCTCTTCGGGAAGCAGCCGTAGGTCGAGTGGTGGAGCGCCTTAGAGATACATCTGACTGTGCGCTTGTAGGAAGCATCGCCTGAGCTTGCCTGCGATGTTTGATGACTTCCTTTGTTTCGGCAGTCTTTCCCCAATTGGAGCACCGGAGAGTCGTTCGGACACCGTTCTGCGTTCGAGTTATGGTGCATTGGCGATCACCGGAGAGTCGTTCGGACATCATCACCATCTGTGCCCCCAACTTTACCTACCGCCACCCTAACACCCCTCTACCGGTCGTTATCGTCGTCGCCACTATAATCATCACCACCATCACCACCACCACCACCTTCTCTTCTTCATATTCTTATTCTTCAACCCACAGCCCCCACTCCATCCCCTATCACCCCCACCCTTGACCTCTCCCTTCATCGTCGCCACCTCTGTCCTTTTCGCCCCCAACCCTGCACCATCATCATCTTCTTCTTTTATACCCTCCACTGCCCCCTCGCCGGACCTTTTAATCCCTGACTCCCCCCTCCCAGATCTCCTTTCCTTGCGCCTCTCTGACCCCGTCGATAACTCCTCAAACGGTTGTGGAGAAGATGAAGAAGTAATTATTAATCAATAAATTAATATTTAATAATTAATTAAAATTATTAATAATGTAATTATTAATTGATTGATTGATTGTATTACGATAAGGGTAAAATTGTCTTTTACTATGAAATTTAACACTGTTAAAGCTAACTGATAAGTAAAGCAGTTTTCTGTAATTTTGAAAAGAAATGTCAGTTTAGTGTCACGGGCCAAAACCTGAATGGATTTTCCAGTAAATAAGCCTTACAAATATCAAACAAGTGAACTCCCACATCAGAAAGTAAATATCGAAAGATCTCTTCTCCTTTTATACATATCAGACAGGTCCCATATCGGACAGGTCCCGCTGGGCGTGCCAGAATCCTTAGAGTATTTTTCGTCACCCCATTGAGATAGAATTGCGTGTCACTTATCAGGCATATTACAGATTCCCCCTGTCTGGGGTATGCTGGGGTTTAATGATTGTGGGGATCCGAATCTCTAGCAGCCGCGGACTAAACTGCCGTTAATTACCTCTCGCTTTTGGAGCGAGAAAACCTCCGATTAACAAGTCAAACAGATCATGCGAACTCAATGTGCAATATATGCGTGTTGTGTTTGGGAACTAGCTGAGGGTGCTTCGTGCATATCGGGGGCCTCGCAGAGATTTTACGGAGGTCACGCTACTCGGATAGAGAAGTGGAGGTCCAGAGGGCTAGCAGCCCCTTTGCGGGGTGCGGGACAGTGCCCCATTAGAAAAAAAATTCCAACAGGAGAGATGATGAGTGTATATATGTCAAGTACGCACGTAGCAAGATGCGCACGTGGCAAGTGCACACCTGCTAAAACGCGCACCTAGCAAGGTGCGCACTTAGCAGGGGGCGCACATGACAAGTGCACACCTGCCTAGACGTGCACCTAGCAAGGTACGCACCTGCCGAGATGCGCACCTAGCAAGCTGCGAGGGAATGAAGGGGGCCAAAGGGTCCCGAATGGGCCAAAAGGTCTAGTAAGGTACGCACCTAGTAAGGTGCACGTCTGGGTCGGTGCACACTTAGCTCGATATGCACCCAACGGGGTGCGCACCAAGTCAAATGTGCACCTTGCACGTTGCAAATAGGGTCAAAACCCAATAAAGTAACAGTCCAAAAACACAAAGATTTTGACTTTTGAAGATCAAAAGGAACTTTTTTTCCTTTTTCGAAACCTTCTGACGTGTGAGCATTAAAAAAAGAAAAGAGTAGAGAAAGAGAGACTTGCGCACTAAAAAGCAGCTCAAAATCTTAGTTTTTTTTTTAGGAGGGGGGGGAATCAAGATTAGTTCTTCTTCTTTTATCAAATTATCATGGGAGGCTTTTTATAGGCTTACATTTTTTCATTTAGCATCATGGCTTATACAAAATTGGCATTTTGCCTATCCCATGCACATGTGCTTATTTCTTTTTGCGCATGAGTCATAGGCTTTGCAAAATTTGGCTTTTTGCCCATTTATTTTACATTTATTCATGAAAATTATATTAAACCTATTTATTGCTTGATGATTATTCCTTTAGCATAGGGGTCGGTTTGGGCTTGGGCTCACCTGTTTGCGCTTGGGTTCGGGCGTGTGCCCGGCTTGTGTTCAGGCATGGGGTTTGTTTGCTTTGGCTTGAGCCTACATATTTGCGGTTTGATTTTGACTTTGACTTTTCATCAACGGAGTGTAAATTTTAACACCAACAGCTGGTAAACCGGATTATTACGAGATCCCACCGGCAATCTACAATATGAACAAAGAGGAGAAGCAGCGGTTTTTGCATGTGTTGAAAAAATTGAAAGTCCCCGACGGTTTCTCATCAAACATTTCTAAACAGGTGCAGGTAAAAAACGAAAAAATTGTAGGACTCAAGAGCCACGATTACCATGTATTGATGCAGCATTTTCTTCCTTTATATCTCAGAGCATCGGTAAAACCAGAAATTGGTCTCGTGCTTAACGACTTTTGCACGTATTTCCGCCAATTGTGTTCCAAAAACGTGGACGTCAATGAGATAGCAGAGCTCGAAAAAGATGTTCTTTTGGTACTCTGCAAGCTCGAAACTATCTTTCCACCCTTTTTCGACATTATTGTTCACTTGTCCGTCCATCTGTCAACCGAGGTCAGGATTGGCGGTCTAGTCCATTACCGTTGGATGTATCCAATCGAGAGGTATCATTGGCGTTTATTATTAATCATTTAAATTGCAAGATTTTGAGAATCAGCCAATTGATTGGCGCGGATTAAAAACATGAAACATCGTAGCTAAATTAAAAACAGGTTCAGGGATCCAAACTATTCTGCGCCGTCTATCCATACGTTTGTAAGAAGTGACATCAGCCAATTGATTGTCATGGACCAAGATTTTGAGAATCCACCCAACAAATCTTCAGATAATGTACCATCTAAACGTGTTAGGTAATGAAATTAAATTGAATGTTCTAAATTGTATAATGATTATAACTAATGAAATAGCATTTAGATATATATGTAGGATTTGATCATGGGCGTAGGCAAAAGCACTAAGCGCCACAAGAGACAGCGTCTACAGAATATTCTGAGTCGATCCATACCCGCCGACGAGATTGTCCCAGAAGCCTTAGCAGGCACGGGAGCCGCAGCAGCAGCGCCTATCCCTAGCAGCGCTCCCCTATTACCGCCACATCATCCTTCATGGCCCTCCTACTCACACCACATCACCCTCGACTGTCCCTACTATCCTTACTGGTGCTCCCCATACTACCGTCAGATCACCCGCAGCTTAGTGCGTCAGCGGGTCCTCATACCCCAGTCACTCATGCACATGGTGCGTAGTTTACTCATTTAAAATTTAATATATCATTACAATATAAATGGATATTGAATTATCTAACAGTTTATTGTTTGCAGATCCGCATTCTACTCGCGGGATGGCGTCTGGCGTCGGTTCTAGAACTACGCCGGGGACGGCAAGTATAATCGTTATTTCAAATTCTATATTCATATTATAAATATTATAATATTGTGTATGTATATCTCTTTTTTCACAGGCTCGAGCAATGGCAGGATGAGGGGTCCTACTAGGCCCGACTGCTGCAGGCCATCCAAGGATACTAGGTCATAGGATCTGTTCTTTGACACGGCAGGTGTGCTTGTTGGAGAGCACGCGGCCCAGTGAGGGGATTATATTGGGCAGGAGATCCGTACTTATTATAAGTTTCCGCTCCATAATCGATGGAACAAGGCCAGACCGAGCGTGCTACGCGGTTTTTTGGGTCTGAGGAGGTATGACGTATCCTTTCACACATTTAAATTTCAATCGTCGTTATATACATATACATATAATTATTTGTTTAATATATTTCAATTTCATTACAGATTCGTTGGCGAGCCCCGCAAGGATGGCGTGTGCATGCCATTCGATATAGATCGCGTCCTTGCTCACTTTCTAGGCCAGTGTCAAGTGATCAAGCGATATTGCCGATGGGAAGTGAAGAGTGAACTTTACCTTTCCTGGGCCGCGGCGACCGAGGATCAGCGGAAGCACTTGATGGAGGTCATTGCGCTAGAGATCCCGAGAGAGTATTGGTCACTTCTTGTCGCCTATTTTGAGCGTGATGATGTGCAGGTATCAATTTAATTTTTTTGACACATACATTTTTTGATTTGTTGACATACATTTGTTCATTAGTAAAGTATCGATCATATTGATTGTATGTATATATTTTGTTTATGTTTGCAATGCGATTCAGAGCTTATTACTTTGATTATCATATATTGCGTGAGATTTGAATATATTGCGTGAATGAAAATTATATATTGCTGCTTGTGAATGAAAATTATATATTGCTGGCTGTATTTTAAATTAACACGCGTGGGGCGTAGAAAATTTAATTAATTTTTTAAAAAAACATTGTTTACGGTTGTAACCGGGGCTAAAGACATTTGTTCACGGTTACAACCGTGAACAAATGGCTGATCCAGGTACTGATATCTGGAGCAGATCATTGTTTTGGGTCACGGTTATAAGTTTTGTTCAAGGTTGTAACCGTGACCCAAAACTGGTTTTGTTCACGGTTAGCACCGTGAACAAAAACCTGAGGCCCACCAACTGACTGACTTTTTAGTTTTTCACGCTAAGAAATGGTCACGGTTCTAACCGCGAACATATCTCATTTTGTTCACGGTTTAAACCATGAACTAAAGTCCTTTTGTTCACGGTTTAAACCAAGAACAAAGTGCAACGACTCTTGCACGTATTTCCGCCAATTGTGTTCCAAAAACGTGGACGTCAATGAGATAGCAGAGCTCGAAAAAGATGTTCTTTTGGTACTCTGCAAGCTCGAAACTATCTTTCCACCTTTTTTCAACATTATTGTTCACTTGTCCGTCCATCTGTCAACCGAGGTCAGGATTGGCGGTCTAGTCCATTACCGTTGGATGTATCCAATCGAGAGGTATTATTGGCGTTTATTATTAATCATTTAAATTGCAAGATTTTGAGAATCAGCCAATTGATTGGCGCGGATTAAAAACATGAAACATCGTAGCTAAATTAAAAACAGGTTCAGGGATCCAAACTATTCTGCGCCGTCTATCCATACGTTTGTAAGAAGTGACATCAGCCAATTGATTGTCATGGACCAAGATTTTGAGAATCCACCCAACAAATCTTCAGATAATGTACCATCTAAACGTGTTAGGTAATGAAATTAAATTGAATGTTCTAAATTGTATAATGATTATAACTAATGAAATAGCATTTAGATATATATGTAGGATTTGATCATGGGCGCAGGCAAAAGCACTAAGCGCCACAAGAGACAGCGTCTACAGAATATTCTGAGTCGATCCATACCCGCCGACGAGATTGTCCCAGGAGCCTTAGCAGGCACGGGAGCCGCAGCAGCAGCGCCTATCCCTAGCAGCGCTCCCCTATTACCGCCACATCATCCTTCATGGCCCTCCTACTCACACCACATCACCCTCGACTGTCCCTACTATCCTTACTGGTGCTCCCCATACTACCGTCAGATCACCCGCAGCTTAGTGCGTCAGCGGGTCCTCATACCCCAGTCATTCATGCACATGGTGCGTAGTTTACTCATTTAAAATTTAATATATCATTACAAGATAGATGGATATTGAATTATCTAACAGTTTATTGTTTGCAGATCCGCATTCTACTCGCGGGATGGCGTCTGGCGTCGGTTCTAGAACTACGCCGGGGACGGCAAGTATAATCGTTATTTCTTAAAACTTTTAAATAACGATTGTAATTTAAATTTTTCAAATTCTATATTCATATTATAAATATTATAATATTGTGTATGTATATCTCTTTTTTCACAGACTCGAGCAATGGTAGGACGAGGGGTCCTACTAGGCCCGACTGCTGCAGGCCAACAAGGATGCTAGGTCATAGGATCTGTTCTTTGACACGGCAGGTGTGCCTGTTGGAGAGCACGCGGCCCAGTGGGGGGATTATGTTGGGCAGGAGATCCGTACTTATTATAAGTTTCCGCTCCATAATCGATGGAACAAGGCCAGACCGAGCGTGCTACGCGGTTTTTTGGGTCTGAGGAGGTATGACTTATCCTTTCACACATTTAAATTTCAATCGTCGTTATATACATATACATATAATTATTTGTTTAATATATTTCAATTTCATTACAGATTCGTTGGCGAGCCCCGCAAGGATGGCGTGTACATGCCATTCGATATAGATCGCGTCCTTGCTTACTTTCTAGGCCAGTGTCAAGTGATCAAGCGATATTGCCGATGGGAAGTGAAGAGTGAACTTTACCTTTCCTGGGCCGCGGCGACCGAGGATCAGCGGAAGCACTTGATGGAGGTCATTGCGCTAGAGATCCCGAGAGAGTATTGGTCACTTCTTGTCGCCTATTTTGAGCGTGATGATGTGCAGGTATCAATTTAATTTTTTTGACACATACATTTTTTGATTTGTTGACATACATTTGTTCATTAGTAAAGTATCGATCATATTGATTGTATGTATATATTTTGTTTATGTTTGCAATGCAATTCAGAGCTTATTACTTTGATTATCATATATTGCGTGAGATTTGAATATATTGCGTGAATGAAAATTATATATTGCTGCTTGTGAATGAAAATTATATATTGCTGGCTGTATTTTAAATTAACACGCGTGGGGCGTAGAAAATTTAATTATTTTTTTAAAAAAACATTGTTTACGGTTGTAACCGGGACTAAAGACATTTGTTCACGGTTACAACCATGAACAAATGGCTGATCCAGGTACTGATATCTGGAGCAGATCATTGTTTTGGGTCACGGTTATAAGTTTTGTTCAAGGTTGTAACCGTGACCCAAAACTGGTTTTGTTCACGGTTAGCACCGTGAACAAAAACCTGAGGCCCACCAACTGACTGACTTTTTAGTTTTTCACGCTAAGAAATGGTCACGGTTCTAACCGCGAACATATCTCATTTTGTTCACGGTTTAAACCATGAACTAAAGTCCTTTTGTTCACGGTTTAAACCAAGAACAAAGTGCAACGACTCTTTCTTGCATGCATCCGTTGTCACGTACATTCGCTGCTGCTCCACTAATGTTATTTTACGTGTACTGACAAAGTTGTGGGCTGCCTGTTGCTATCATAATATGCCAAACTAATTTGGCAGAATTCTGTTTAATTTTCATGTATGCCTGTTTTTATGTGTTTAACATTGTTAATGATTGTTTGTTTACATGTTTTAATATCATGGTATCCTTTTTGATGTAGCTCAGATGCAGCTGGTTTGGTCTTTATTAATTTGTCATCTAGCTATTGGATACTTGAAGCTCTTAATTTGGCTACAATGTGTAAGTATTTTCTTCAAGAAACCTTCAAATTTTAGATGAATTTACAAAGTGATGTTCCTTCTCTAAAGTTTATATTCATTGCATATGTACTCATTATATCCTTCGAAATTTTCCATACCATGTTATTCTGATCTCATGGAGGATATGCATGTTACTCAAATATTCTAGCCAATTAAATTTACAAAATATTTAATGCATGTTGCAAGAGTAAGTTGCCAAGGTTTTCACTCAAAACTTACTGACAAAAAGCTTCCACTCTTGTAGATAGTTAAAATAAAGAGTTTCAGAGTTCTGATATGTATAAAAACTATACATATCAAGCATGTTGATTTTCTTAATCTTTGTTTTCTTGCATTAAGTATTCTGAGCATATATTCTTCAGACTACTTGGACGGCATCCCTATTGATTACATTGTAAACCCTCCAAGATTAACTATCAAATTAATGGAAACATCTCCAACGAGACACACAAATAAATTATAAACATCGATAACAACAAATGCATAATTAAAAAAATAACGGTATTTATATATAAACTTTGGATTCCAAGAATTTTTCATTTAATTTATATATATGGACATATATAAGCCTGTCGCTAAGTATAGACAGTAAATTATTAAATTTAATTTGAGGAAGCAACTGATCAGATTAGAGAGATCATGCATACAATTGTCTACCCGATGCATATTATGGAGAATTGGTCCACTTGATTATATAGAATTTGCTTTGAATGAGTCTTTGCCTTTTGCATAGAAGAGAATAAAATATATGTAGAAACAAAAGAAAAAACCATGCACTTAAACATGAAAATGTAGTGGTTATGAAACCTATATATAGGTGACAACTCCTCATAGCTCCAACATCGATCAAGCCCAAGATAACACTAACAAAAAAGAGATCTAGCGAAAGAAGGGGGAAATAAGATGGAATGTACTGCTGCAAAGATGATGCTAGTGAGCCTATTGTTTGTAGGAGCAATGGTAAGTGCAAGTGGTAATAATCTGATCACTGAGTGCGGCGAAAGGATCGATTACTACAACCCTCGAGCTGGTCAATTCTTTCGCAACGTCGACCTTGTTCTTTCAGAGTTGAAGGCCATGACACCAGTGGATGGCAATTTCGGGCATGAAACTGTGACCAAATCGCCAAGAGTTTTCGGGCGTGCATCTTGTTTCTCTTCTCTGACGACGAGTGTGGAAACATGCACTTCTTGTCTTGAGAGAGCGATAAAAGACATCAAGAAGAAGTGCAAGAACAGCATCAAGGCAAGTGGCGGCTCCGGTGCTGCTGGCTGCAGCATTAGCTTTGGTAATAAGAAGTTCTAGGCTTGATGCATGCATTGAAAGATCAGAATTAAATTATTATCTATGTTGTTTGAACGTCATGTTGCTCATGTTTGGAAAAGAGAATGTCTGTTTGTGTGAGAATTGGCACTTCAGTATCTCTCTGTCTTTTTTGGGAATGTTTGAGATTGTAAGAAGAATAATGTGATAATGGTATATGTTCTTGAACCTAATATAAATTATACAATCTAAATTATCTAATAGCTTGTTCATCTTCATCTCTTCTATTAATAATAGCTAGTTTTTGGCAGATGTGCGGCATGCAGTTGTAGGAATCTTTATGATAATTTTTGTATTAATTTAGTCACATGCATTGCACTTGTAAGTAATAATGACATAATAATGACGTGGCAATTTAATTTCGTGCATCACACTTGTAAAATATTAATTATGTGGTATCTAATTATATGCATTGCACATAAAAGAATAGTGTTTTTTTTTTTTTGGAAAAATAATACGGCCTGTATCACCAATTAATTTCAAAATTAAATGACTCGTTTCGTTTTGCCCTATAATAGTAAGCATATATGCATTATAAAAGCCTCAGTTTTGTTGGGAATGACATGAAACAAACCTTTTACTTGAGTGCTTGTTTGGACATATAAGAAAGTGGATAGAAAGTGAGATGTTTCTTCCTTAGCCGCATATATATGTTACTTTTGATTTCACTATTTAGGTTCGAGTTAGAAAGTTAGAAAAAAAAAGAGAAAAGAAACAGAGATTTTATATCTTTTTAAGTATTTCTTTAAGGCATTAGTTGTTTTTATTTAAGCATAATAATCATAATATTGATCATAGAAAGATACTAATTAACATCTTTAATTCCATTGTCCAGCTCCAACTATTCATCTTTCTTGCCTTTTTTTTAAGCCCCAACTAACATGTGTTTGCTACTTTCTTACAATTTCTCTTTATTACTAATTTCTTTTTTTTTTCCTTGTCTACTTTTATTTGCCAAATAGTGTTGTCTAGAATGGATCTTTATAAGTCTCAACTTGGTTGGTAATTAAAACGGAGACAAGAAAGTAAGAAATTGGGAAGGGGAAAAAACATTCTTTCTGTTTAGGAGCGAGAAATTGGTCGAGAAAATGGCATGACATTTTTCTTGAATTATTTTTTTAAACCATGCAAAAAAAGAGTTTTCTTCCCAGGAAAAAAAAACAATAAACAAAACAATAATAATAGATAAACCCAATGTAAAGAAAGTGAAACAAGAGATTGATTTATTAATATTTTTTATAGCATTGGTTAACTTAGGGTTTGTTTGATAGCTTGGAATTGGAAATACAATGTATTTATAACAACATGTAGATACTGCTCCACTAGGAACGAATATTACATTATTTGATTAAAATGTAGTTTTAACTGCATCTATAAAATATTTGTTTATTTGCATGTAATTGCAATGCATTAATTACCTTTTCTCGTTATATTTTGCTTTTCAACACACATGTTTATTCTACTTCAAATTGTTGTTCCAACTGTTGGTTGGAATAACAATTATTCAAAACCAAAGAAGTGTGTGTGTGTATATATAATTTTATCATCCCATTGTTTTTCAAATACGTAAGTGTTTTAGGGGTTATATATCAAAAAAACCCTTAATTAAATAATTTATAATTAACTATAATCATTAATAATTTAATTAATTAATATTTAAGTAAATTAATTATATTATGTAATGGGGAAAATTGCCATATCTAACACCGATATATGTTGACCGTAATTGACTATTAAAATAGATAGCTTTTTAATAGATTTTTAATTATAGGATAGTTTTCTAGAAAACTCTAAAATAATAAGGGAGTTTTTAAAAATAAACCTATATTGCATGTCATACCAATGACAACCATGAAATTTACAAAAATCCCAAAATTATTTTTATCTTCAAATTCACAATATTTTGCATGCTATCATACGAAAATTGTATGATTTTCAAAAAACTTAAATTTTTCTGTTTTTTTCAATCCTTCAATATTTTGTTTGCTTAGCATACGAAAATCACGAAATATTCAAAAATCTCAAAATTTTCCATGCTCTTTGGTTTTTCAATATTTTTTTTTGCTATATAGCACACAAAAATCGTGATACTTCAAAAATTTCTTACTATCGGATTTTCAATATTTAGTATGCTATATAACACACTAAAATCGCAAAAAATTCCTATTTTCAATATTTTGCATGCTATAGCACAGCAAAAGCGCAAAATTACAAAAATGTTAATATATTTTATTTTATTTTGGTTTCAATGTTTTGCTGAAAAACGGGAACGTTTCAAAAATATCAAAATTTATTTTTTTTCCTTCAGTCTTTTAATATTTTACTTCTAAAGCTCATGAAAATTGCTGGATTTTTAAAAATCTCAAAAAACATCATGATATTTTAGGTTTTACAATTTTTTTTGTATGCTATATAACACACAAAAATCATGAATTTTCAAAAAACATAAATTCTTTGTTTTCTTTGGGTTTTTTATTATTTTGCTTGCTAGAGAATCAAAATTGCAATATTTTCAACAATCAAAAAAAATTTATTCTATTCGGTTTTTCAAAATATTGCTTGATATATAACAAACAAAAATCGCAAAAATTTCAGAAATCTATAAAATGTACTGTTTTATTCGCAAATTTTGATAGATATATTACTAAAAAACTTTTTTCAATATTTTGCATGATGTATTACATAAAAGTCGTAAAATCTTAAAAACAAATTTTAAAAATCGATTTTTTTAAATTATTATATAGCACATGAAAATCATAAAATTTCAAGAATCTCATGATTTTGATTTTGCTTTTGCTTTTTTTTCAACATTTTACTTAAATTTTTAGAAAAATTTTAGATATCAAGATGACAAAATGTAAGTGAGCAAAAATTGAAAAGGCTGTCGATTGTTACCATGAACCTAACGAAATTCGGCATTTTCATGTAAAATGTTAAAACTTTAAAGAAAATAGAAAATGTCAAAAAAATTTGGTTTATTTGGTTTCGCTTTTTCTCCATAATATTTTAACAATACTAAATAAAAATTGAGAAATTTTTAGCTTTTTTCAAATTCGTTTTTTCAATGTTTTACTTTCTATATACACAAAAAATGTTAATTTTTTAATATTTTACTAATAAAGCCTAAATAATGAGGAAAAATAGAAATAAATTTTTATAAAGATGAATAGTCAAAAAATATTCCGCCACATACACCTTGTTGAATGAGATAAAAAAAATGATAAATATTAAATACATAATTGCAGATGAAACCTACGATGTTGATGAATATGCCACTCAAAAACTCAAATTTAATGCATCACCTATAGCAGGCATTTTAGATTGAATTCTATTCTATAGCACGAACCAAAGTAAATTTTGAACAGCATACGAGTGCTCCAAGCTGCCAATGTATTCAACTGATCTAGCCCACATACACTTGTTATTTATTGCTTTAAAATTATTATTATTGTTGTTATACTTCAAATATTCAAACTATTAAATGAAGCACAAGGACGATGCACAGTATACAACACAGTATACAACGCCATTGTAGCAGCTGAACACAGCGGATCAATATTCAAATCTTTATTATTTTAACTTTGACGATTCTTAGTTTTGCGAAAGATGGCTATAGATCAATTTGCAATGTGTTCCGCAACAGTAGGAGAAGACTGTATACCCAATTTTCTCTAATGATGATAATATATAAATATATAAAATTCTGAAAAAGAATGACTTCCCTTCACACAAAGCAGTACACGTTAAAAGTAAATAGAAGCAGCAAAGCTCAAATCATAACCAAACAAATTCTCACTGTGGGTCATAACTGCCTATCCCATATAAAACTGAAAATAGCAACAAAGAAATAAGTAAATTTCAATACTGCAGTAAATAATACTATAGCATACATGCATATCCTCAGCCAAATAAGATTGAATAAATTAATAGATTGACGAATAAGTAATCTAGCGCAACATTGAATATAATACAAATTAGGAAAAAATATGTACAGAAAAAATAATTAGTAGTTCCCCTAACAACACAAAATTGTAGCTCAAGAATATTTCTAACTCCATTATAATAATATCTCAATAGCTGCTCCTCAATTCTTTTTGACAGACCTGCTGCTACTCAATAATCCTGATCAACTTTAAAACATCCAACAGCATTGTTCCTCAAAGTAGAAATACATGAAAACGCCACTGACAGCCTAATGTTACAGAATTGAGTTCCCTAATTAATCCTTAATCACTGAGAACATTAAAGACACCCCTCCCACCCCCCAAAAACACAACAAAAAAAAATGCTTTATTTGGTGTGCGATATGAAAGCTTATACCCGCAAGGCCAAGATCTAGTGATGAAAGTTATACTAGCCTAACAATCTTCACAAATCATTATTATCCCTAAAACCATGGTTTCAAAACTTGGACGGGCCGAATCTGATCCACAAAAATGACCAACCAAGTTCCGAGACCGATGGTAATATTAGGTTTATCATTTGATTAGTGAAGGTTTTATTATATAGACTATTAATGGTTAGCGGGTTCCTCGATGGGCAAATGGGTTCATTAATGGTTTAATGGCTTTATTATCGGTCAAGGGATTACTATGGTTAATTTGACACCATTGACACGATTTTAAATTGTAAGTCACATCAATTGCTTATTTTTTTTAATAAAAAAAAAACCCTAATTCTTAAAAATTCTCTCTCAAACGATATAAAATCAGCTATTCTCGATCCGATACGGCCGAGATTGCCGATTCCGATCCCAAAAGTGATTGTCCGATATCGGCCCCGATGCTGAGATTTTAAACCATGTTGAGAGCTTAGTTACAAAGTAACACCACAGGGCAAATGAATCGTTAAGAATAAACTAAGAAATCAAAGACCAAGGCTGTGATATCTTCCCACATTTCCAGTGAACTTCAAACCCAAACAAGCTCGAAAGGTAACTCGAGAATTTTCGAAATCAAAGGACAAAAGTGATCAACGGGCAGAACACTACAAATCTAATCGATACTACAAATCCAAAGATTAGACATAACACATACCTTTCTGTAAGCGAGAAGATGTAATAATAAATCTGCAAGCCATCGAAGCACCTGGAAAAAAGTTTCAAGAGAGAAATGTCATTCCAAATTAATGGAATCCATGAATATCCAAGAGAGGATTTGCCAGGCAAAACAATCAATATGGCTCATGCAAACCACACCACCGCCCATCCGAGGCGGACATTGAAATCCGAGGCAAGTGAGAACATTGATATCATTGGAAGCTTAGAAAACAAATACCTAGAATGTGTTATCCAACCTAAAGATAGCATTTGAGTCTCAAAGATAAGAATGAGAAACCTCGGTCCCCGACAAAATTTAAAGGTTTTAACACATGTATACATGCACTAGAGTTTAAGGATGACAGCTGAGAAATCTTAACAAAAATTTAAAGGCAGTGCCGTAAGTATATAAACACTTCCAAGAATTGCAGATTAGTTTAGATAGTTTGAAGAGCAAAGGAATTTTGCAAAAGTAAAGCTTACTACTAGAACCAAAAGAGAAACTGCCAAAACAGAACAAGTCAGCCTAACAAGTAATAATCAAAATGATTTGTAAATTGAGGATCATCAAGGTTAAAATAGTTTCTCTGAAGCAAAGAGAAAATTGACATTCATACCACTGATACAAGATATTAACGCTGAGGCGGTTTCCAATTACTAAAGCTGTGCAAACCCAGTACTTTGTTTAAAACGATAAACTGTACTGACAATTGCAAGCTTTCATAATCATAGCAGATTAGATAACTTCTATAATCATGTTTTACAAAGAGTGGGGAGAAAAGGTGAATGGCATATGTTCGGTTTCAGGAACCTTAAAATGTTTAACATGGAGATGGAAGATATTCTGAGAGAGAGGGAGAGAGAATGTTTGTTTTAGGGGAACGTAAAAGGAAAGATTGGATTAGCCCCAATCCTCCTCTTTATATAGACAATGTCATTTAGCTATTACATCTCTACTTAGTACCTAATTAGATATAAAGATGGGTCTTCTTGAATACGCAAAAACCCCGTATACAAATCGAGTATTCTAACACTCCCCCTCAAACTGGAGCATACATATCATACATGTCCAGCTTGTTACAAATAAAATGCACTCTATTCCTTCCCAAAGGTTTCATGAACAAATCTGCTAAATGATGAGCAGATTGAACGTAATAAGTGTCAATAGACCCATCTTCAATCTTCTCCCGCACAAAGTGGCAATCAACCTCGATGTGTTTCGTTGGCTCGTGGAATACAAGATTCGAGGCGATATAAATTGCGGCCTTATTTTCACAATATAGCCACATGGAAGAAATGGGCCCAAAGCCAAGCTCTCCAAACAAAAAGCTGATCCATACAAGCAGACAAGTAGTATTTGCCATGGCTCGATATTCTGCCTCAACACTAGAATGAGAGACTACGCTCTGCTTTTTACTCTTTCAGGAAACCAAATTATCTCCTACAAACACGCAATATCATGTAGTGGATTTGCAATCAGATGGTGATCCAGCCCAATCTGCATCCATGAACCCTGCTGTCCGAGAATGTCCATGATATGAATACAATAGACACTTCCTGGAGCATTCTTCAAGTATCGAAGTGTCCGAATCACCGCATTCCAATGGGCAACTCGAGAATTAGCCATGAGCTAGCTCACAACGCTAACAGGTATGCAATATCAAGTCAAGTGACAATGAGAAAATTAAGCTTAACAACTAATAGTCGGTATCTTCCGGGATCCTCAAACAAATCACCTTGTCCGGAAAGCAGCTTAATATTAGGATCCATTGGAGCCACTATAGGTCTGCGTCCTAACATTCCAGCTTTAATCAGCATATCGAGCACATACTTTTACTGTGAGATATAGATGCCATCTTTCGATCGAGCAATCTCGATACCCAAAAAGTATTAAAGGCTTCCAAGGTCCTTAGTCTGAAACTTCGCTTCAAGATGGTGCTTAAGTTGTGTAATACCGGACACATCATCGCCAGTAATCACTGCCATCGACATATACCACCAATAAAATATGAAGGCCATTGGTGTTATTACGATAGATCACTGAATGGACATGAGCACACCATCTAAGGCCAAACAAAATAACCACCTTGGTAAATTTCCCAAACTATGCTCGTGAAGACCGTTTCAAACCATACAATGACTTTTTCAATCGACAAATTAAGCCAAACTCCTCCTAAGCAACAAAACCAGATGGTTGCTCTATATAAACATCATCTGCCAAAGAACCATGAAGGAACACATTCTTCACATCAAGCTGATGCAAAGACCAATCATAGGCAGCCGCAAAAGACATAAGATAACGAACAGAAGTCATCTTAGCCACAGGAGAAAATGACTCATCATAATCAATCCCATAAGTCTACGAGTACCCTTTAGCAACCAAACGCGCTTTCAAGCGGGAAAGGGTCTCATCAGGATGAAACTTCATAGTGTATACCCAGTGACACCCTACCGCCTTCTTCCCAGCCGAAAGAGGCATCAAATCTCAAGTCTGATTCTGCTCAAAAGCCAGCATCTCGTCAATCCTAGCATCTGTTCACCCTTTATGAGATAAAGCATCGAAGAGTGACGTCGGTAAAGCATGAAAGTTGAGGGAGGAGAGGAATGCCCGGTATGCAGGAGAGAAATAAGAACCCACCGCGTGATGAGCTATAAGGTGAAAAGTGCAGCTTCGGAGGCCTTTCCGTAAGGCAATAGGAAGATCAATATCAGTCACCAATGGAGTTGGAGACTCGAGGCGCTCGGCAGCTGGAGCCGGAAGAGCAGTAGTTGAACATTCCCTTCGAGCATAGCCTCACATAACATGTGGTGGAAGGCCCAATGGCGATGAACTAGGAGTCAGTTCGACAACAGAAACTGTACGTGTGATTTCCAAAACAGGAGGTGGAGAATCAGTTGTTGCAAATGGAGTGTCACCAAAAGCCAAGACATGCAAAATATCTAAGGGAAAATCACTATTCAAATCCAGCGATGTGTCTCAAAAAAGTTGATAAAGTAAATTCGTGAAAGGTTACATAAGCTGAGATAAACAGGCGGCGTAATAAGTACCGTAACACCGATACCCTTTTTGAGTCCCAAAGTATCCAAGAAAAACACACTTGATGGCTGTTGGGGTTAAAATTTACACCCCATTGACCTAAGGTCAAGTCAAAGTCAAACCGCGGACAAGTAGGCCCGAGCCAAAGCAAACGGACCTTACTGTCGTATCCAAACCAGGACCAAGCCCGAACTCAAGACGGGCCCACGTCAAAACCCATGTCGGGCCGACGCCCGAACCCATGTCCAAACAGGTAGGCCCAAGCCCAGACCGGCCCTATGACAAGAAAGTTCAGTAAATAAATGTAATATTTAATTAAATGGGCAAAAAGACAAATTTTTGTAAAGCGACTCATGTGCAAAAAGAAAATAAGCACATGAGACATGGGATGGGCAAAATGCCATTTTGCAAAGCCGAAGTGGCTGTGTGTAAATTTGTAAGCCTATATAAGGCAACATTATGAAAAAATAAAAAATAATTCATTCCCCACAAAAATATTAGGGCTCTGTGCCTCCTCCTTCCACGAGATTTTAAACCTTCTTTTTTGAATTAAATCAAGAGTTTAATTCCTTTCTCAAAAAAATAGTTTTTCACCATCAAACCCTTGAAGAAGAGTTCAAATCTCCCATCAAATCTCTAAAACGGAAGATTTTAAATCCCACCATCATTTTTCTCCAAGATCCAACTAACATAAAGGAGGAAGAAGACTCGTCTCCAAAAATCCCACTTTGAGAGGATCCAAGACTCAAGGGAGAAAAAAGGGATCCACTTTCATCATCTCCGAAAATCTTTTAGGGGTTTAACTCAAAATAAAAATCTATTCTTTAAGAGTTTAACTCCTCCGAATTCGAAGAAAAAATAAATAAATAATAATAAAAATCCTTCCTTTCTTAGAAGTTTAACTCCAAAGTCTCTCAGGAGTTCAACTCCCAGTATAAGGGCTAAGCCCCTTTTTCCGCTTGCGCCCGGTGCATGAACCGCAGGCGCCCGGCGGGTCACGTGCGTGGGCCACGCGCCAAGCATGTGACCCGCGGACACTCGGCGGCCACGTGTTGTCTCACGGGTCCTTGGGACACTCATCGCCCCTCTTTTCCCCACATGTTCCACACTCAAAACACTTCTCTCTTTGAAAAAAAATTCTAACGGGACGCTGCCCCGCACCGTGCAAGGTAGCCCCTTGACCCGCAACCCACTATCCGGGTAGCGAGACCCCCGTAAACTCTGCAAGGTCCCCGATACGTCCAAAACACTTTCAAAACACAACACACGCACACTGCACATTGAGTTCGCACGACCAGTTTTACTCGTCAATTGGAGGTTCTCTCGCTCCAAAGGCGAGGGGTAATTAACGACAGCTTAGTCCGCGGCTGCCGGAGATTCAGATTCGCACAATCAATAAACCCCGGCCTACCCTAGGCAGAGGGAATCTGTATATACCTGACAAGCGCATATTTCTATCTCAATAGGGTGACGAAAAATACTCTACGGATTCTGACACGCCCGGTAGGACCTATCTTTCCTCTCATATTTCGGGTTTAAACGATAATATGAACTCAATCAACATACATATCGATATTTATACTAAAATAATGCTCTTTCATGCAGGCTTTCAAGCAATCAATTCTCAACGTCTCCAAAGATGAACTCAGCTCTCAAGGCAACACCCGTCTCCTACACGATGAAGACAAACGCTCAAACAATTCTCCCGGCAAGTCTCGTGCAGCAGTGGGAGAAACCGCTGCTGCAATTTGGCTCTATTTTATTGTCTCGGCCAACACCATTCTTGCTCCTCAAGCTCCGGTGACGGTTAAACCGGCCTCAAAAGGCAAAAGGCCAAATGTCGTGGTCACGAAAGCACTTTAGCCCAAGCACAAATCTGTTTCCGAACGACTCTCCGTTGGTCCAGCTGGGGGCAAGACCATCAACACCAACAAAGCAACAAGACGTCTCGGGCAAGCTCCGGCGGTACCCTTAACAACTGCTTAATCGGGTATCTTCTCTAAGTTCCCTGTCAATCGACTCGTGGTGGTTTCCCGAAAAACGGATACCTGCTAAGCCCCCAAAATCGAGAAGCTAAGACAAAAAAGGCTCAGAACCAACAAAAAGGCCAGGGCTCCTACTAGGCTGAACTTCATGAGGTTCCAAGAACAGGGTTACCCCACAACAACAACTGAATCGGTTGTAAAGCTCGCTAACTTTTTTGAACCGCTGAAATTGGTTCAGAAGAATACCATAACCGCAAGAGTCAAGAAAACTGCATCCGGATAGCGCCACCTAAGAACCCAGCCAAGCCAGCCGTCTTCAGTCGCATGTCCTTTTCCGAAGAGAAAGGGCCACGGCGACGGTCCGAAAGATCAGCCGCCAAAGATAAAGAGATGGCTGGATATGCGGTCTATGCTATCTGCATGAAGGGCACACGCAGCAAGAGCAACGATAAGGCCACCACATCTCAAATCCAATCTGGTTTGAATATGGCTGCCACTTCTCAAGGCCAGCCTACTCTGAATGATAATGAAAACCCTTCTAATGAGGCTGGTAAACAGAGAGATCCCTAAATTCATGAGGAGTCGGGCTCGGAAAGCAAAGAGGAGCTACTCTTCCGTCCTAAGACCGCAGAGCAGCAACTTCTCCAAAAACTCCAGAAGCAGCTCAAAAACAAAGACAAGGAAATGACCAAGCTCTATTCAAAAATTGACAACTTGACAAATATCGTCTTAAAGCTCACGACGCAAGTTGCCTCTCAGTCGCCCAATCAAGCGCAGGGCTCTGCTCATGAACCGGGAAACGGTGTCCCAAAGTAATCGACGTATATTCCCTCAAATCCAAAGGTGGACGAGTCGCATGAAAGTCGGCCACATTCTGCCTCAAGAAATGTCTCGACTACCGAGGACAGCCGCCCGCCAACGCAGAATCAGATCACAGATTTGATCACCAATAAAGTCAACATTAATGGCCGAGGCCGAGACAGAAAGAGGTCGATAGCAGTGGGAGACCATACCCTGCACAATACGATCTTGTGGAGTTTCCCAATGGCTATGTCGTCCCCAAATTCGAAAGGTTCGATGGGACAGGAAATGTGAATCGGCACATTGCCTAATTTAAAGCATCATGCACGAATACTGGGAGCAATGATGCGCTCCTTCTCCATCAGTTTGTCAATAGCTTGACCAATGTTGCTATCGATTGGTATGGAAGTATACTGGATGACTCGATCACGACGTTCGCTCAAATAGAATCCCTGTTCGAGAAAAGGTTCATGAGTGTCAACGATAAAATCACCATTGCCGACCTTGTAAGGACCATGCCAAAGAACGATAAAATCACCATTGCAGCACGGACTTTATAGTCCGATTGCGCAATCTTTCTGTCAAATGTGAACCGCCGTTGGAACAAGACCAATCCGTCAATCTTCTTATCGAAAATCTGAACTAGATGAAACCTTTCCTGTGCACCGTAGGCCTCAAAACATTCCAAAAGCTGACCAAGAAGGTTCAAATGTTGAAACGCTCAAAACCCGAGTCCATTCAGGATCTCCAATTCACAGACAGACCGAGACATCGGAGGGACGACAACCGAAAAGGTGAAAGTTCTAACAGCACCAATTCTCTCAATAAGAAGAGAGCGGGGGAAGCGAAGACTAACAAACCCTAAGAGTCAACTTTAGAGGAAAGGAGAAATAGGGTCTACACTTTCAGAAGAGAAGATCCACAAAATATTCAAAGATACTCTGAAGAATGGCCTGCGGCTACCGGAACCAAAGAGGTTAAGTGAAACGAACAGGGCTGATCATCCCAAGTATTGCCCATACCACCGAGTGTTGGGACACACTATTGAAGACTGATACATTTTCAAGGATTGGGTCAAGAAACAATACAGGGCGGGAGAAATTTCATTGTCCCATGACGGGTTGACAAACAATTAAGCTGCAACCGCCAATTTCATACAAACAGAGACCGAAATCCTTCGGAAACCTGCTGCTCTCAGTCGACTGCCCTTTTCTGAAAGGAGCGGACCAAGGCGACAAGCCAAAAGCCCAACGAGCAACATTACGAATGAAGAGGCAGTAAAAGGGTACACAACCCATACGATTTACATGGTGGAGCCCAGAAGAACAAGGCCTTCTACGCCTCATGGCCAAGAAAATAATGTAGTTGCTACCTAACACCGGCTCGGTCCAGATAATCAAGAGCCCGCTCAGGCCATCAGGAAAAAGGAGCCCGTGGTTCCTACAGAATCGAGCTCGGGCAGTAAGGACAACCCGATTAGCATACCCGGAACTATAGAACAAGCATTATTCCAATGGCTTCAAAGACAGCTTCAGGGCAGGGATGAGAAGTTATCAAGGTTCGTTCCAGAGTCGACAAGCTGGCAAACGTTGTGGCGGATCTCACGACCCAAGTCGCCTGATTGCAATTACAGTAAAATCAAAATTCGGTTCACAAGCGAGGGATTGATATCCTGAAAACATCCAAACAATACTCCCTCCAACCCAAGAATGGAACACATTTACGAAAAACGGTCGTGATCGTCCTCCAGTCCCTCCGATATGCACACTGAACGGGGTAAGCGCACAGCGGG
This sequence comes from Agapanthus africanus, assembly GCA_030015575.1. NCBI lineage: Eukaryota > Viridiplantae > Streptophyta > Magnoliopsida > Asparagales > Amaryllidaceae > Agapanthus > Agapanthus africanus. The sequence continues at coordinate 883,259,419 of CM057337.1, forward strand.
CGAACCAAAGAGATCGGTCTCGAGGACCAGCATCAGGAAAGGCGCCGACTCTAATGGAGAGAAAGAAGAAGGTCTACTCCTCAAGGAGGGACGAAGTTCCCAAAATATTCGAGGACGCCTTGATCAACGGCCTACAACTGCCTATTCCAAAAAAGCCACATGAAATGAACATGACCGACAATCCCATATACTGCCCATATCATATGATGGTGAATCATACCATCGAAGACTGCTATGTTTTCAAAGATTTGGTGGAAAACCAATAGAAGGTTGGGAAAATCTTACTGTCCTCGGATGTACCGGCAAACCACCAAGTTACGGTCATTAACTCGGCTCCGCCAAGATCAAAGTTCGAGAATCTCGGATAAGCAAACACCAATGACCTCTACGTTGTTAAACTGGGAAAAGTCGACCCCTACGTCGTTAAACTGGGAGTAAAAAGTAAATGTATAAACAAATAAACAAAAAGCCGAAATGACAAGGCAACCGCGAATAAATAGCCAAAATGATAGGACAATCACGACTTTCGAACAGCTAAAATGATAGAGCAATCGCAGAAAAAAAGAAAAAAGAAAAAAAAGCGAATGATGCGTCGCTCCTGCAACCATTTCAATCCTAGCGATGCAAACACCAACAAAATTTCAAATCCCTGAATATCCCAACGATGAATGATGAGTCGCTCCTGGTACCATTCCAGTGTTAGCGATGCAAACGCCAACAAAACTAAAATCCCCAAATTCTCTCATGGCTCTCTACGACAAATGATGAGTCGCTCCTAGCACTACGGTTCAGTGTTAGCGGTGCTGATGTCGACCCAAAACTCAAACCTTAAGTTTTCCCAAAAGCAAGTGATGAGTCGCTCCTGGTGCTATGCTTCAGTGGTAGCGGTGCTGATACCGAACCAAAATCCAAATCCCCTAAATTCTTCCAGCCCTACTGCCGGTCCCTAAATTGACTACCATATACAATCCACGGGCATAAACATGCTAAATCACACCCATACCCCACCGCAATCACCAGCCCCGCGGCCGATTCCCGCCCTTAGAATTATGCTCCATTTTGGGATCACATTCACGTGTCCTCACGATACATAAGAAGAACAGAGCTTACGAGATCCTCTCGACTAGTAAGAAAACACCTTCGTGAGATCCTTAAGACTCACAAGGGAAAAACACACTTTGGGTCCTCACGACTCCTAAGGAGAAGGTACACCTACAATATCCTCTCAACTCATAGGGTGAAAATGTTTTTATGAGACTCTTACGGCTCATAAAATTGAAAAGTCTTAGAAGACATGGACCTAAACCCGTCTCCTAAGCCATTGTTATCCAACGGGCAATGGCAAATGATGATTCGCTTCTGGTACCACATTCCAGTGTAGCAATGATAATGCCAAACTAAAACCAAAATCCCCAAAGACTCTCATGGCAAATGATAATTTGCTCCCGGCATCTCTGCACCAGTGTTAGCAACACTGATGCTAGCCCCAACCCTAAAATTCCAAGCTTCCAATACAAAGGACCCCTAAATCGTTAAACTGGGAACAGATGACCCCTAAGTCGTTAAACTGGGAACGAAGAAAATCCACTCACGGAAAATGATGGTTCGCTCCCGGTACCATATTCCAGTGTAGCGATATTGATGCTAAACAAAAATCCAAATCCCAAATTCCAAATCCTACACTGCAATGTCTTAAATTCAAAAGTCCCGCCATACAAGGCAGGAATTGAGCAAATCAAACTAAAGTCCCACGCGGAAGTGTTTCCAAGCTAAGAAATCCCGCCAGACAAATTGGAACCTCCCAAAACAAAACAAGTCAACTAATTCCAACAACCTCTACGTCAAACAGTGACACTCCACCTCAGCAGACACTCCGTCTCGGAGAAACGTCAACCAGCGACACTTCGTGCCGGGGATACGTTATACACTGACACTCCGTCTGGGGGAAACGTCAAACACACACTCCGTCTCGAGGAAACGTCAATCAGCGACGCTCCATGCCGGGTATACATCATACACCGACATTCCGTCTAGGGATACGTCAAGCAACAGACACTCCATCTTGGAGATATATCAATCATCGACTGTCCATGTCGTAAAAAGGGCAATGTCAGCCTCCTTAAAACGGGAACCAAATCAAGTCAACCTCCACGCGAAAAAAGATCCATCAATTTCTTGCACACGACCCATATATGTAGTGTGCATTCCTTGATGAGGGACACATTGTTGAGTTTAAATTTACACCCGATTTACACCCGATTGACCTAAGGTCAAAGTCAAAACCCGGACAAGTAAGCCCAAGCCAAAGCAAACGGACCCTACCGTCAAACTCAAGCCAGGCTCACGCCCGAACCCAAGTCTAAGCAGGTGGGCCCACGCCCGAACCCAAGTCTAAGCAAGTGGGCCCAAGCCCAGACCCATGCCAAGAAAGTTAAGCAAATAAATGTAATATTTAAATAAATGGGCAAAAGGCCAAATTTTTATACAGCTCATGGCTCATGTGCAAAAAGTAAATAAGCACAAAAGGCATGGGTTGGGCAAAATGGCATTTTGTAAAACCCAAGGGGCTGTGTAAATTTGTAAGCCTATATAAGGCAATATTATGAAGATATGAAAAATAATTCCTTCTCCTCAAAAATATTAGGGTTTTGTGACTCCTCCTTCCTCAAGATTTTAAACCTCCTTTTTTTTGAATTAAATCAAGAATTCAACTCTTCTTTTCCCAAAAAGAACTAGTTTTTCACGATAAAACTCTTGAAGGGAGGTTCAAATCTCCCATCAAATCTCTAAAAAGGAAGATTTTTAAATCTCACCATCTTTTTTCTCCGAGATCCAACTAACAGAAAGGATGAAGGAGACTAGTCTCTAAAAATCCCACTTTGGGAGAATCCAAGACTCAAGGGGAGGATCCAAGGCTCGAGGGATAAGAAAGGGATCCCCTTTCATCAACTCCGAAAATCTTTTTGGAGTTCAACTCCAATTAAGAATCTCTTCTTTAAGAATTTAACTCCTCCGAATTCAAAGAAAAAAATAAATAATAATAAAAATCCTTCTTTTCTGAGGAGTTTAACTCGACAGTCCCTCGAAAGTTCAACTCCCAGTCTAGGGGCTAGCCCTTTTTTCCACTGGAGCCCCGCGCCCACGCGCCGAGCACGTGGACCCGCTGGCGCCTAGCGGCCACACGCCACACACGTGACCGGCTGGAGGCCACGCGCGCGTGGCCCGCTAACGCCAGCGACCACGCACTGTCTCACGCGTCCTTCGAACGCTCCTCACCTCTCTTTTTTCCACACGTTCCACACTCAAAACACTCCTCCCTTTGAAAAAAATTTCTAACGAGCGCTGTCCCGTATCCCGTAAAAGAGCTGCTAGCCCTTTTGACCCCCAACCCGCTATCCGGGTAGCAGAACCCATGTAAACTCTATGAGACCCCCGATATATCCAAAACACCTTCAAAACACAACACACGCACACTGCACATTGAATTCGCATGACCAGTTTTACCCGACAATCGGAGGTTCTCTCGCTCCAAAGACGAGGGGTAATTAGCGACAGCTTGGTCCACAGCTGCCGGAGATTCGGATCCCCACAATCAATAAACCCCGGCCTACCCTAGACAAAAGTAATCTATATACGCCTGACAAGCGCGTGTATTCCTATCTCAATAGGGTGACGAAATACACTCTACAATGCCCTTTGGGTCCATTCTACCCTCCCGGTTGAAGATCGTGAACAAAGCACACACATCCAAAGACCCTACGAGGTACAGGAAATGTAATGGCCGAAAGAAACGAAGCAGAGTGAGGAACTAGCCCATCTAATAATGACAAAGGCATATGATTAATCAGGTAATTAGCAGTAAGTACCGCATCCCCCAATAATTCTTAAACACCCGCATATGAAACAAGAGAGTGCGAGTAACTTCCAAAAGTTGCTTATTCTTCCTCTCGGCCACCCCATTTTGTTGAGTATAAGGGAAAGATGATTCGTGGATAGAAACCGAGCTCGATCTTGCTAAATTGAGGATCAAATCAACTAAAATCGAGGTCGATTCAGTCGAGATAGAAGGAGTAAAGGTAGAAGGAGGTATCCCGATCAAAATCGATGGCTAGCTTTACAAGATCGATCATCTTCTAGCTTGGATCTGATCAAAAGGATGCCATCGAGTTGAGAGGGGGCGTCAATCGACGTCGATTAGCCTTGAACGAAGTCGACCTGTCTTGAGGAGCTCCAGCGAGGGTTGACGAACCTCCAACGATGTGGCAGCGGAGGCAGCGTAGCGACGGTGAAGAGTTTAAGGCAGCGGCGGCAAAGTTAGGGTTAGGGTTTTGGTGTTGTGTGAGATGAGTGGTTGAGATTGAATCTTAGAAATGAATGGTTGAAATTTGATTTGGCTCTGATAGCAAGAGAGAGAGGATTAAGAGATAAAAGTGTTTTGGGGGAATGTAAAAGGATAGATTGGATTAACCCCAATCCTCTTCTTTATATAGGCAATGTCATTTAGCTATTACACCCTTACATAGTACCTAATAACATAAAGACGGATCTTCTAGAATACGCTAGAAGCCCGTATACAAATCGAGTATTCTAACACTCATGTTATAAAAGGATATAAAAGCCTGAAGAGTTTAGATTTAATAAATTTGAATAAAGTGGGTCATAATAAATATTTTGACAATGTTTAAAGATTCAAAAATAATATGTAAGATGACAACTAGGCATTTTGCAGTTCAAACCGCAGTTAAAACAGAAAGTACTTATACAATAGACGCAAAGCCTTAAAGGCTTATAGGAGTACAAATCCAGTTGATGAAAATAAAGCATACTACATAGTTTTGAAGACTGAAAACATTGAAGTAGTCCCAGTTGAACATAGCTGAAAAACACAAAGCTTTTGTGGTGCTAACAGTTATTAAAACCGTTAAAACTGCATTTGCTTTGGAGCAGAAGCAGGAACTCCAGAAGAAACCACCTATAAAGGATCTGCAACATGAATAAGTGAAAAGCGATTTTTAGAAACAAAAAATAAAATAAGAAATTTTAGGTGATACATTCAAAAAGAGTAAATGCACTCCTCTATTTTCTCCTTGCATGCTGATCTTGTAAAGCTCTGTTCACTGAACCTTAGAAGTTGCATGTGAAGTTACAATGGGCAGTACTAATAAATAACTAGTTATGTCCAAAATCATCAAATTAAAAATTTGCGGTCATAATAAATGTCGACAAAATCATAGAATGTGTTTTGAAAGCAAACATGTCTAGTACAAATAAATAAAATAAAAAAACAAACCCCCAGAATGTTGAACAACTGTCACACACATTGATAAAAAAAGTTATGTCCAATAAATAACTAGTAAAAAAACATTGAGATTAAAATTTATTAGAAGAAACAAATAACAAATAGGATTTTGTATTTGTTTTGAAAGCTGCTATAATCACAGAACCAGCTTCACTCAATAGACATGTGGCAATCTTTTAAAAAATTTATCAGGAATGGGCATCTAAACCACACCAACTATGACCTCACGAGTTTAAAGCTAATTACTTTAAGAATTTACATTTTCGTACATAGTTGGCCTGCTACTTATACACATCATTCACAGCATGCACGGCCCATTGTAACGTGACATGCAACTGCTTCAGGGCTTTTTCCTCCTGAAACTCGTGTTTTTCCCCCCCGAAACTCGTGTGTGGTCAACTCAACACTATGTTACTTGGAACGCGGAACGTATCGGTACGTGGAACGAAAACGGGAAAGCAGAACGCTACTTGTCATGGATCCTGGTACGATAAGGATAGTTTTCTTTGATACGCTTATACATAACGGTAAACATAGCTCTAGAACATGGGGTGTTTTTTGGATCGTTTGTATATGTATGTATCATATACATGTATATTCAATTTAATTTCTTCAATACACTTATACATAACAGAAAACATAGCTCTATTGACACAAAGCCGACTTTATGCCTAATTTTATATCACAACGATGATTCTTCCAATCAATCCAGATCACTAGTGTTCCCCAATTGAGAACGACCGTTCCAAATCGAAAATCGCTAATGGAATGATAACACAGGGTCAACAGTCCTTGTAACTAAGTGAAGCATCAGCAGTTGTATGGACTAAAAAAATGAAAAGGGAGATATCCATAGCTAGTTACTCTTAAGAATTTCCTCACTTCTATAAGCTGCTTTTGATAGCAAGCAGTGCAATCAACGTGCGAGGGGGCATAGACTTCATATTCTAAGATTTTTTAAGTAATTCATCAAATAAGCTACAAAAGTTCACATGATTTACATTATTTTCACAATCCATGTTCACATATAAATTAGGGGGAAACAACTATTAGGAAATCTAGTCGAGCCTACTGACTAATGTTAAATATAATAGACAAAACTAACTTAGTTGAGCAAACGAACATTGTATTTTATTAATGAATTAGCACCTAATTGAAATTCACATATTTTTTCAAATCAAGATCATTGGGAATTGCTACAGCTCAATGCAGTGGTTACACAGTAACTGCATAGAACAGTGTGCCCGCCAAGCAAAATGGAAGAATTAACCCATCACAGCAATACTATATGACGGCTGTGAGCCTGTGGCAACAATTAATGTAAACATAGCTTTTCATGTTCTGGGGTGCAAGGACTTTAGTTACATGATCTGCAATGGTATACAAGTACCAAGAACACAAAACACCTACAAAAACAGAGCAAGGAATTTTGAAACTAGATGCACAAAAAGGCTACTGGAATTATTTAAAAGAAGATGCATCTTGATATATTTAAAATTGATGCCATCTAATAAGCCAGTAGATATAAGTCGCATTAGATGGCATCACTATACCAGTGCAAACAGTGCAAGTATCTAGAAAGCAGGGTATATTCATATATGGAATCGAATATCAAAATAATCTACTTTGCATAGAAAGTTTACACATGGTTTACTATCAAAATATTAATTTTACTGATTATACATTAGTAATCTTGGCTTTAGAATTATTTAACAATAATCAACTTCTTATTGCAATATATTTGAACAGGTATAAGTAAGAGTTTTTTAATCTCCTATAAATTAGACTTTCTTGCATTTGACTATATGACGGAGGAGCTTGATTTAACATGAAGGAATTAGCCAGATTAGGAGAAAAATTAGAAGCAACATTTTAAGGATTTACTAGACCTAACAAATAACTCAATAACTTCGGAAGGCTTGATAGCTCTGGTTATGATTATAGTAGCATACGGCAGTGACTAGAGTGTACAAATGCATTAAATTGTAGTAAGTTATGATAGTCGTATGTTGTGGCTGTATACTTCCCCTACCAGCAATTTGTCGATTTAATTTGTCTCCTTGTTTGCAACAAATAGAAATCGTATTATGACGGATAGTAGTAATCCTCACAGACAACAAACAGGCCGCAGTCCAGACAAGACATATTAGGGAATTTTATGTACAGGCTAAAGCATTCCATACCAACATGTTTACCTCCCTCCTGGTACTAGACACTAGATAGCAAATCTTTGTACTCCAGATATTGACAAGCGTGTCTCTTTCTAGAGAGTGCTACAAAGACAAAACAAACAGGTTTTATAATGATCTATGTGGTATCAGTCTTATACCTCCTAGGAGCTCCAACTTTTCTAGATCAGGGAAATGAATGCATTTATCTTCTACTGATGTTTATGAACATAATAACCTTGACATCATCGGAATTTGGCAACAATATTTGCAAAAGCGTCTTGAATTGCTATAACCCTTTGAATTCTTTTAGTGGGTGATAGATGCCACATCAGTCATTTTTATGTACACCACTTGCGTGATACAGGTCTAAACAAAAGTGCCCAAGGACAACACTTTCATGCCTAAGAACAAGATGTATGTAAGAACAAAGAAAGCAAAGCCATATTCAAAGAAGGGGGAATGTCCAAGGCACTACAATCGATGGAAGCTGACCACATGTTACATAATTTATTTAGACCTTTGTAAAGCTGGGCGAAAAAGAAGTAAACTTTATTTTGTCCTGGTTGTCATCTTAATTAGATGGTAATTGGCAAGGACCCACCAAATGATCACTTGTGTTCCCAGAATAAGGAGGGGGGAAATGCTCCTTAGACAGTCCCAACATCATTAACCACCGACCATGAATTAAATTCCTGGAACTTAAACTTAATAAGTTCTTCTATAGGAAGCAGAAGTTAACATCTAATTTTCCAATAATGGTCATCGTCATATCTCAATTCTCTCCTATCATTGTGACACTTTAAATTGCTATATTCTCCTAATGTAGAAAGATGACCTTGTTTTTACAGAGATAAAATCCAAATTTCTGTATAAACTAACATGTAATTAGGCAGTTATTTAAAACCGAAAAGGGTGATCCATGCAGAAGGGAGCAAAAAGATATATCTTACATTGGCGTGATATAGAAATTACAGCATCAGAATAAAATGAACACAACCCAAAACCATGCATTTAATTAAGAAAAATGGGAATCCATAGTAATATTTTGAGTGGATGTACAGGTTATGCAAGCTGGAGTTTGCACTACAGTTGAGAAGTTGCTTTAGTGTGTGGTTTGGCTTTGAACTTATTTCTCCAAAAAGGGTTGTTTTCATCCCCTTGTTTGGCGTGAATATAAATGTCGTGGAATTTTAGATAACTCCAACTTCGGTTATTCCAGCTCCAAATCAAATTCCAACAGGGTGTGGTTAGAAATTTGCAATTAAGTTTAGGGCCCTGTTTAACTTTGGAGTTAAGATTACTACGGTACTGTAATGTAGTCTAAACTTCCAACACTCAAACCTCATCCTGATTTCGGTATGGTTTTGTAGTTGAGATAACTTCAATTATCTGAACTCCAAACAAAGGAAAGACATAGTAAGCATACCTCTAAAGTGAAACAACACTAAGCGTATAAGGTGAATTCTTTTAAGTGAAGGTAGAATCATGCAAATTAGAGTTTGCATACTACCTCCTTGCACTCAAAAATTAAATCTCCTTATCCTGCATCTAAAGTCAATCCAATTACCCTGAGCTAACTCGAAAACCAAAAACATTTGCCAAAATAACCAACAACAGTCATGCAATTTTACCTAGCCCTGCCCCATGTAAGGCTGTCCACCACCTGCATTCCCATACCCTTGCTGCCCACGCACACCTCCTCCTTGCCCCGTCTGGGGCCCACTTCCATACCCGCCTTGCACTGGCACCTGCCCTCCATACCCTCCATACCCGCTATTCGCCATTTGTCCCGGCACTACTTGATTACCCACCAAAAGATTTGCCAAACCACCCACTCCTTGCGTTGCCAAAAGCGCGGTCAAAGCCTGACCCAGCACCGGGTTCAACCCGGCTCCCGCAGCCACAGGCTGAACCGGAGCCTGATTGTACCCAGTGGCCGGTGGGGCCATCAAATGCCCTGCAGCTGCGCCACCAGAAAAATTACCCTTCTGCCCATGCACGCCGCCGGAATATTGACCACCATGAAACCCTGCCTTATTCCCCTTCGGCCCATCCACTGCCCTTTGGCAATGCAGCACATGCCCTTCGAAGTTCTTGTGAGGCTCATCCAACACTTTCTTCACGCTCTCTGCCATCTTATACACAAACAAACAGAAGCCTCTTGGCTTCCCTGTAACCTTATCAAGCCCCAACGGCCCTTCTTCAATCTCACCAAACTTAGCAAAGAACTGAAGAAGCTTCTGAGGGTCGAGCTCAGCTCCTACATTGCTCACAAAAATCTTCCTTTGGGTGTACTCGGACACCGGCGGGGCCGGAGGCGGCTGGGTGACGGGCCCAGCCGACGCCAGCTGGCATGCCGCCATCCTATTTCCAATCTTCTTCTGGGGCTCCTTCAGCGCATTCTGAGCCCCCTTCCGATGCTTGAACAGAATAAAGGCGTAACCTTTCGATTTCCCAGTGATCTTATCAGTGACAGCCTTGCAATCCTCGATATCGCCGAATTGGCTGAAGAAGTCCATCAGCATTTGGGCGGTCGTGTCCCAGCCGAGGCCGTGGACGAAGACCTTGCGGTGTGCGATGTCGACGTCAGCTATCCGGTGGATCTCTTTGAGCAGATCGGGGCTTTTGACGGCGGCGTTGCGGAGGAGATCGACGAGCTGATCCTTGGAGAAGAAGTCGAGGATTTTCTTGATGGATTCGGGGTCGGATTCTACTTGATCGGCGCTAGGGTTTGGGGTGGCTAGGGTTTGGGGCTTCTGATCCTCTTCTTCTTCTTCTTCGCTTTCTTCTTCTTCTTCTTCTTCTACGCTTGCTTCTTCTTCTTCGTCTTCGCTAGACTCTTCTTCTTCTTCGTCTTCGCTAGACTCTTCTTCTTCTTTCATGGGTACGGGTTCAGGTAGGGGTGCGGGTTTTGGTTGTTTGGAGGAGGGAGTGGAGGATTTTGTGAGCTTTCGCTTCTTCACGACCATGGTTGATAATTGAAGAGAGTGAGAGAGGAGAATTTCGGGTTTCGGCTAGGGTTTGAGGATGAAGATGACGAGTTAACAGGATATTAAAGGGTATTTATACGTAGGGTTCTTGATTTGGTCATTTTCATATATCGCCCTCTTACTTTCAATATTCGGAAGTGATGTGAGGACGAGTTAGGCCGGAGCCCACTATAACAAACAAGGGTGGAAGTCGGCCCGACCCGACCCGTCTTTTTGGGTTTTTCAAATTAAAAAATCTGAACCCATCTTTGTAGAGTCGTGTTTGGGTTTGGATGAATAGCCGCCCACCCGAATCCGCTTTGAAACACGCTTGTTGGGGTCGAAAATTACACCCCACAATCAAAGTCAAAGCCCACACAAATGGGCCCGAGCCCATCCAATCAGAGCCCAGGCCCAAGCAAGTGAGACCGAGCCCAAGTCAAGTCCAAGCTCGAACCCGAGCAAAAGGTGGGTCGAGAAGAATTAAAATGTAATAAGTTGATATAATATGTAATAGGTAGGAAATGAATGTAAAGGAAATTGAAAAAAAAACCAATTTTATAAAGCCTAAGGGTTAAAATGCAAATGTATAAGGGTATTTAAATCCGAATGAACAAGTTTTTCTCTCCGCGCTCTCTCTTGAGATGAGATCTCATCTTTTTCCTCAAGAGAGTTCCAAAAGAAACACTCATCTTCTCTATCTTCTTCTTTATCAAAAGAACTCAGTTTCTTTAAATATATAAAAAAAAAAATCCATCCACCTCCTTAAAAGGAAGCCCAAAAGGAAAAAGAGCTTCTTCTAGGACTTATCATCTCCCTCGCTTCATCTTCTTTCCCAAAAGAACTGATTTGAAGAGAACCCGTCTCTTTAAGGAAAACTCATTTCAAAACCACAGTATACAAGATCAAAGCTAAACAAAAAAAAACATTTTTCTCATCAAATCTAAAGGAAAAGGGAGGAAAATATCTCGTCACCCCGGAAAATAACCTCGACAATGAACAACGGCACGAACATGGGATACACCCGTGTTCGCCGCCACTCTCGGGTGCCCCCTTTAAAGGGCATTCGATGGTCGGATGCCCTCAAGGGGTGCTTCATTCCACGACGTCTCCCTCAGGATCCTGACAAAACCAATCAAAACCTCCCTACGCTGTCAAAATGCTGCACGGTTTTCGGAAGGCTGCCCGATGCTCGGCTGGCTACCCGACTCGGGTGTCGAAATAGCTGCACGCCTGAACCTGCTTTGAAACGCGCTCATACCAAAGCAGCTGAATAAACTTGACCAGCCTGAAAAACATAGATGTCGCATGGGCAGGGCATTCAGAGATGGCTCATCCCTGTCTCTTCCTCCGCCCATAAAAAAGACGAAAAACCCTAATTTAACTTAACCCTCTCTCTCTCTCTCATCAAATTCCAACCCATCGTCTCTTCTTCTGTGAAATAAAATTCTGATATAGAGCAAGTCTGATGGAGGTTGATTTCTCCCTCGGATGTTGTCCTCCGTCGATCTTGGAGTCAGCGGTGTCGAACGGTTGAGATTTGAGATGAGGGCCGAGCGTGTGGATCTCAATGGGTTGCTGGTTGTTGTTGACGCCTGGCTGCCTGTAAGAGAAGTCCCGGGATAGGAAACCACCGTAGGAGCCTCCGACAATCAAGTAAGTACCGAGAAATAATGGCAGGGTAGAGGTGTATTGGAATGAGTTCGAGAGACCCGAATTGTCTGGAAGAGGGGTTTATATATAGCAGTCGCATGGAGCGAGCCGATGCGAGATTCTCGCAGTCTGTTACTCTCCCGCGTCACGTTTGCGTTGATGGCGGGGTACGCCCATTAATAATGAGATACACTGGCGTAGGATGCGGTACATGGAGCAGCGGAGATCTCGTCATGGCGAGATACAAAGAGCCGTTACGGGAGGCACTTAGGCTCCGTGCTCTCGGCCAAACAGAGGCGCTAAGGAATCTCAAATATAGGCTAGCTCGGAAACAAGCAGATGAGCTAAGGAGTTTCGGCTATAGGAAAACTCGGAGACGAGCTATTAGCTGGCGGTCAGCCGAAGGGGGAAGGTACTCCGGGGAGGTCTTCTTGGAAGGTCTGGTGCAGCCTGAGAGGCGAGGCCCCAAGGAATGTCCCCAATGCATTATATTTATTCCAGCTCTATAGTCCACAGAAATCTAGTGGGCTTACGTGGATGACACGTCACCGGCCACGTGTCGTGATTTGGGAAATTCCTTCTTACGAGCATCATCATTAGCCCCCCACTCTTATTCCGCCCTATTTGTTGGCCGGATCGAGAGTGGTTATCATCTCGGTCTTCAATAATTCAGCCTGGCACCGAGGATTCTTCGTATTGGGTTATATGGGGATGACGTGACATTTGGCGGCTGTGCCTCTCCGATTCCTGGGCCCATACGGCGGTTCATGAAGCGACTTGATTCCCGCGCGTATCTTTGGTGACGTAAGTGGATCGACAAAATGATCGTACCTTAAAGAAAACGCCACTTCGCTCGCTCAGTCAGTTGGCCTCCACGCCACGTGTCCTCCGTGGGGTGGCGGAATGCGAGAGGTCATCGGTTGAATCTGAGTGAAGGGGAAGTGTCCAACGATTGGCTGCCACGTGGAGTCCTCGTGGCCGTCGGGTGCGACGCTTCATTTCGGCGGGAACGGATTTGGGCCGTTGGATGGTTTTTGCCGAATGTATAAATAGGAGAGGACATTCCTTAGCAGACGTTTTGCCCTAGTTGTCTCCTGCCACCTGAAGATTGCCCAGCGCACCATTGCTTAGATCGGACCCTCAGCCAAAAACCTTTATTCAGCTAATCTTCCCTTGAATCAGGTTAGATGTCTTCTTCCGAAGTTTCTATTGATGTAGTTGGGATCGAGTCGGGCGATGAGGTTTCAGGTCCTGAAGCCGAGTCCAGTAGGACTTCTTCTTCCTCCTCGGCTTCTGATAGTCGAGGAGGTTCTTCTTCTTCATCTTCGTCTTCTTCCTTTGTGTCGGGCTCGCCCCCTAGGGGTGGCGACGCACTTATACTTCATCGTCAGGCAGTGAAGAGGGCCCCTAAAGCGTGCATCGAAAATACTCATGATACATCCCCCTGGTTATTCGCTTCGTCTGACCAGGGAGGGTGAGCGGGCAGATCAGGTGCAGGACAATAAGATTGCTCTGTACTTGAAAGCGTTCCGGCCAGGAATGCGTCTGCCCTTCTCACCTGAAATTTGCGCCGTACTCCATTGCTTTCGCCTTGCCACGGGCCAACTAGCGCCAAACTCGTGGAGAATTCTCCTCGGGTTTCTGGTCTGGTTGAAGATTGATCGAATCCCTTTCAACTTGAGTCTTCTTCTCTTCTTTCTTTGTTATAAAAATCACCCCGGTACCAGCAAGGACGAACCGAGCTGGGTGTACCTTTCTTTCAAAAAACATAAGGGTAGTGCGGCCAGGGTCTGGGGTAGTGGTCGTCCCTTCTTCCATCCATGAATAGAAGGAAAATTTTGCTTTTGTCGGTCCTCCGGAGGGAGAGGATCGGCCTGTGCCCACCAAGTGGCATATGGCCGATTGCCCTGGGGTCAAACAGTCGACTGCCTCAGAGGCGAGAGTGGTGTCGCAGTGGGAACCGATCCAGCGAGCCGATGTTCTGCTTTCCGAGCAGGTTTTGAGCTGGGCGGGACTCAGTCCCGCACGCTTCGGGGGTAAGTTAGGGTTTCATCGATCAATTTAGACTTAGCATAATTTTAGCATAATTTTGTTGTTTTAGTTGCTGACCCTTTTGTCTTATATATTCCGCGGAGCCAATGGATCATTCGAAGATCATGGCCGCCAAGGCGCAGAGGAGGAAAGCCGGTGACACTAGCTCGTCCAGACCCGCACCGAGCATAATTCCCCGGCAAGCCCCTCCAGCGAAGGTCACCATTGCTCCCTCCACGCCAGAGGAACGCCGGGGCGGTGGGCAGAAGCATACCCGGAATCAGGCTCCCTGGGCCAGGACGGAAACACCATCTTCCACCGAGTCTCCACTCATGAGGCAAAAGAGGGTTGTTTCTCGGCCTCCCTCGTCTGGATACAGGTGCAAGAGGGCAACTTCTGCATCGGGGTGCCGTCAAGGCTCTCCGTGACCGACAGCTTGCTGGCGGATATGGAGAAGGCGGCGGGGGCCAAAATTCCCTAGGGCACCATGAAGGCCCAAGTCGCAGCAATAGCTCGGGAGGCCGTTCAGGTTAGTAGTCCCTTAAAATAATTCCAAGCATTTTTATCTCGGTTTGGCTTCTAATGGAACTTGCTCGTGTTTTTCCCACAAGTCCTTCAGCATTGCGCCCTCCTCGCTGCTATGGAGGCCGAGGAGCAGGCCCCGGGGATGAAAAAGGTCGGGACGTCTTCCTCCCGTGAAGAAGAGATTCAGGCCAAGCTGAAGAAAGCAGAGGACAAGGTGGTCTCCCTGGACCTGAGGTTGGTAGCGCAGGGCCTGACGGTCACGAAACTGAAGAAGTCCTACGGCTCCTGACTGAATCCAACCGGTCTATCCAGGCCAAAATCGACGAGGTCAATGGACTCTACGACGTCGTGATGAGGCAGAGAAACTCGTTGAGGGGGATGCCTGGGCGGCCTACAAGGCGGCGAAGCGTGCCGAGGGCAAGGCAGAAAAGGCCGTGGAGGAGTACAAGACCTCTGACAAATTTTACATGGGCCTTGCTGACTCCGCGGCCGTCGGGTGGCACAACGCTCTTTACTGTCAAAGAAGCGATGCCCAGGTTTGACGACCAGGAGCTTCGGGCGAGGTATCCCCTGGCCGAGGTCGTGCCTTAGGGCGGAAGCGCCGAACTAGAGGTCGCAACCGAAGCTCCTGGAGAAGCGCCGAACATGGGAAGTGGATGCCGAGAAGGCAACTTGAGGCTGTCATCCTTCATGTTTTCTGTCCCCTCCCCTTTTTGTTATTATATTTTTGTAAGCCTTCGGGCATCTTGTAAGGCTTGGGAGCATATAATACTTTATACATAACTCGGAATATCAATAAAGTATTTTTAGCCCGTCTATGATGTGTATGGCTGCAATGATGTGTATGGCTGCAATGTTTTTACCCTTGTATATTTGGCAAGTGTGGATAGATCGGTGTCCCTTGGAGTCGATGTGACGAGCAAACATGAAATACGAACGCCGAGTTTAAATAAACCGGCGTCCCTCCTCACCCCCGATTCAAGGTGACGCGAGAACGAACGAACACCAAGTATAAATAGACCGGCGTCCCTCCTCACCCCGGAGTTGGGTGACGCGAGAACGAACGAATGTCAAATATAAATAGATCGATGTCCCCTAGATCGGGCGCGGCTCGGGTCCCTCAGAAAGAGCGAATCCGAGCTTATTCACTTAGGCCATGTTTCCCCAATATATTTAATCTAATAAAAGAGCAAAGCCCTGTTGAATTTAATAAGGCAGCGCCTCACGTGTTCTCCATGAGGGCGCCGACGCTAGAGCCAATCTTATAGGATTAAGTCCTATGGTGGCGCCTCACGTGCTCCTTACACGGACGCCAATGTGCAAAGCACAGAAAAGTTCATTACATATGACTTAAATACTTAGATGGCGCCGCACGTGCTCCTCACGCGGGCACCAATGTGCAAAGCACAGGAATACCCATCTTAAGAATTAAATTCTTAAGTGGCGCCCACGTACACGACACGTGAGCGCCAGCGCCCAGGTAGAATTAAATTCTACAATACTCTCTGTTAAACAGAGTCGTTGGCGTTGGATCAAAGATCCAGCGGAGACGATAAATCATCAAAATACAGAATTAAATTCTGTTGGTAGAAAACATTTCCCAAATCTTTCTGAAATAAGAAAGGTACTCTCGGTTGGATCAAACATCCAATTGTAGAATAAAATTTTATTTTAGAATATATTCCCTCAATCTTTCTAAATAAGAAAGATTGCTCTCCGTAAAACAGAGAACCATTGGATTAAAAATCCAATGGTGATTAAAAATCACCGTTTTACAGAATAAATTCTGTATAGGGAAAATATTTCCCCAATCTCGTTATAAATCCAAAATCATATTCCGTAAAAACAGAAGTCCTTGGATCAAAGATTCAATGGTGGGTAAAATTCTCCAAATTAATTCTGAGACCAATTAAATCGATTGGGATCTCTCAATGAGAAATTTCTCAAAACTAATCAACAATTTGCATCCACTAAATAAAAGCCTCGAGACTTCAAGTCTTACACAATAAGGAGGGGAGGAAGAAGAAACAAGGACAGACACCAGAGACCAGAGGCACAGAGAAAAAAACAGAGAGAAGAAGAGCTCCATTCTCGAAACCCTAGGTAAAGAGAATATCGAGATCAAAACATCTCATTTACCCAACATATCTAAGGGTTGAACCCTTCTAAAAGAACTTAGTTCTTTCTCTGGATCTGAGATCCACAAGACATGTCTCCCACAAGTTGAGAATTTAATTCTCATCGGGAAGATATTGTTCTTGAGAATCAAAGATTCACGGAAGAACAAACTTAAAAAAGAAAGAATATGGAGTCCATAATACTCCAGGAACTCGGTTCTTTCGAATCAAGAACTTAGTTCTTAAAAAGAACATGATCTTAGATCCTCAAAATAGTGATCTTGGTGATCGTTAATGGTCAAAATACCATCAACAGAGATTAAATATCTATATAAAAGAAACTAGTGCCTCACGTGCTTCCCACGTGGGCGCCCCTCTTTAATAGCGCCCAGCGCCTCACGTGCTCCTCACGCGGGCGCCACATAAAAAGTGCTTAGCTCTTCACATACAAGCCAAAACGGCTAAGTGCTCAACACTGATTGGGCCGCGCCCCAGCGCCTCACGTGCTCCTCACACGGGCGCCACATAAAAAGTGCTTAGCACTTCACATATAGCCAAAACGGCTAAGTGCTTGGCACTGATTGGGCAGCGCCCCAGCGCCTCACGTGCTCCTCATGTGGGCGCCGTCAAAAAAGAAGAAAAGAGAGAAAAGTGCCCAACACTCCATAAACGGCTAAAGTGGTAGAGTGCTCATCGCTTATTGGGCGGCGCCCATAATCAAATGCTTCACATAACACCCATGTGTGTGTCAGAGTGTCAAATAAGTACTTAGCACTTAGCACTTTTTCATAAAAAGAAAAGGGCTGAACAGACAAAGCCCAAATGAGTGCTTAGCGCTTTTTGAATAAGAGTAGGCAGACTTAGCCCAAATTGGCTAAGCCTCCGAAGTTTCTTGCAGCTGAGCTCAAATGATCTTTTAAAGGATCTTAAGTAAAAATGATATTCAAAAACATTATTGAGCCGATCTTAGTCTCAAACATGATTAATTATCTTTCCTTGATGATATCCAAAATGATATTCATCTCGTATCTCCTAAGGTAATTTTAGTCTCAAATATGACTAACGATTCTTAGGTCCACCGCAACCCCTTTTCCCCTCAAATACGGGATTTGGTTCAAGGATACATCCTTCTACACCTCTGATATATGTCGTTGTAATTACTCAGCGTCTTCACAGAGGTGGCGGGTCCCGACAACCAACAACTCCTTTCGTCATACAATGATGCACTTCCAAATTGATGTGCACACCTCAGAACCTCGCCTCAAACATGGCGATAACGGACCGAAACGTCCCTAAATTAGCGCATTTCCCCAAAATGGGAATGTTGGACCGAAATGTCTTTAAACTAATATCTGCCCCAAACATGGCGGTAATGGACCGCGATGTCCTTAAACTAAAATAATTGGGCCCAAATGCTCATATGTTTAAGTCGATTTTAATCTCAAACCAGATTAACGGTCCTTAAATAAGCCAAACCCAAATCTAAAATATACGGATTTGGACTGATTTGCGCCCTACGGGCGACGACAGAAACTAGTCTCCGTATACAATCCACAGGCAACCTAAACAAACAAAAACACATACGACACGAAGTGAACTTCCGGAGCAGGAGAAGTGGTTATCATAATGAGGTAACATAAATAACTGCAGAGGCTTGCGCCTGCAGGGAAGAGCGACCCCACAATCAAAAACCCCTCACAAACAAGGGGAATCTGATAAAGTCACGCTACAACGGCCGCATCCGTCCAAATCTCCGATATACGGTGCCATAAATCAACTTGGTATTTTTGGAGAGGTGGACGGATAAATTCAAATAGTATCTGCCCCCAGATTCAGGCAAGACGATCCATCCTGGTTCGTCTCCGTTTCCGGCGGTGAACAGATTCTGGAACGTCCGGTGGGACCTTTTCCTCTTTTCACTCCACACTTCGTGTGTCGTGTTTCGCGAACAAAATCGCGGTTCGCTATGGTTTCCCTTGGATTCGAGGTACTAAAATTTGGTGTCTTGCTCCTGTGCAGAAGAAGAGAAAATCGATGGCTTCCAACTGCACAACTTGCAACAGCAACTCTCGCTCCACCCCAACTGGAGGAGTGACTTACGGGCCCAACGCGGCCTCTATCTTTTAGATGCCGGTGGGGTAAGTAACGCAAGCCACTACCGGACTATTCTTCAGGACAATGTTCCCACCAGTGGGTGTCGGTGCCTCAGCGCCGCAGGAAGAAGCTCCCAAGAGGCCGGTCTTCGATCGACTGGCGACTACAACGGCCCCTCTCAACGGGCCGTCCAAAGCCGACGTCTCAGTCTTCAATAGGCTGGGCAAGAACTTAAATAGGCCCGCAAAGAAACCAGTGATACCTGAAGGGTCTACCCCAAAATGGATAGCCCTCCTAACTCCTGCTACGGGCGAAGTCATCAATGGTGCTTCCCCTATCAGAAAGTTGGTCTTTAAAAGATTGGCCGGCCATCCTCAAACCCTGACAAGGACGTCAGTCTTTAACAGGCTGACACCAACAACAGCCCCTCACCAAAGCTGGGGGCACGATGAAGCCGTTTCCAAATCTGAGGCGGCCCCATCTGCAAGACACATTCGACGTTGTCACTGGCGCCGAGTGAGGAAAGCTGAAGGCAACTCCCCCTCTGGACTTACCCCACCAGCTCTAATGGTGGAAGTTGTCGCTGCTGTTCCAACCGAGAACAACTTTGATCTACTCAAGAGGATACGCAAGAACTCTCCAACGGAAGTGCTAAAGAAATCGCCCCCGCTTGCAGAAGCCACAGTGCAGGCAAAGATGCAGCAGCCCCATCAACGGCTCTCCTCCCAAATTCACAAGATGCGAAAAGTTCAGGACTCTGTGATCAACAAAGACTACTCTCGTCGACCGAAGAAATCGAAAGCTCGGCAAGAGAAAACCGTCCCTCCGCCATACAGCGAGGGACTTCTCATAAACGGGTGCCTGTTACAACGGCTCCTTCAACTTCAACCTCCCACAAAAGGACGAGGCTGGAGAAAATCCCACCGCCGGCGACAAATTCCAAAAGCATTGGACCCAAACGCCCCAAGTCTGGGGGCATGATCGTACGCACGGTTTACATAGCTTCCAGAAAAGAAGAAAGCCGTTCTTCCGTAGGTCACCGGCCGCAAACTCGGTCACTGACAAAAGCTCAGGAGCAACAATGAAAGCTCCAGGAGATGCTAACCAAAATGGCAGCACTTACCAGGCAAAAAGAAAGCCCGAACACAACAACTGAACAGCGCCAGGAGCAGAAGACCGATACAGAGTTCTTGCGAAGGGTGCTTGAAAGAAAGGACAAGGAAGCTGCTGAGTAGGCTACTAACATAAAGTAGATGGCTTTCTTGTTCCAGGATATGATTGGAATGATGATCCAGCCAGAACCCCCAGCAGAGAATCCGCAGATAATTATCGAGGATGACAGAGGGGAAACATCAAATCCTCTTCCGGCCTTATCGGCAACCAAGGAGGAAATGATTTCCAAGGCTGCTTTTGATGATTATATAGCTCAATAAATATGAGCTCATTAAGCTAGTGAAGCTGCTGGTCAAATCGTCAGAACCGGACAACCGTATCCAGGCTGATATGACTAAATCAAGTACCCGCCGGGATATACAATCCCCAAGTTCCATGTGTACAAGGGGACAGGCAACCCACACCAGCACGTCGTGCAGTTCAGAGCTCTGTACGGTAACACTGGAGGCGACGACAAACTGTTGCTTCTCCAGTTCGTTGGAAGCCTGTCAGAAACAGCCTTTCAATGGTACTCGGAGCTCCCAAATAACTCCGTGAGAACATTCACAGAGATGGAGTTACGGTTCATACAGCGGTTTGCCAGCGTGAGCGAGCGCACTCCAATCACGTCATTAATCAATGCCAGGGTAAGGCCGGGAGAAACCTGGGTCCAATATGTGATCCGATGGCGGAACCTATGGTCAAAGTGCGAACAACACATCGAAGAATCCCCCGCCGTAGGCATGTTCATCGGGACCCTTGATCCTCAAACGACTGTGTCCTAGTTCATGACGTTCTTTAAGCTAACCACCTTCCAAGTTTTGATCGATAAACTGGCCCAAATGGACCAGATGGGCCACGGGCCTTCTTCCTCAAATAAGGATCCTCGAAACGCCAAGGGTAAAGGGAAGGCGGCCTTCGTCGCTAACACTCAACAAACCGAGCGACCAAAACCGGCTGTTCACCAAAACAATGCACGTCCACGCCTATCCCTGGAAGAAAGGCTAGGATGCACTTAATCGTTTCCCCACGATAAGACGAGGAGATTATTTGATTTGGCAATGCGTAATAAACTCATCACATTGCCAGACCTACGGCGTCCACCGCAACCCGGCGACGTCAACAACCCTAACTACTACTCCTATCACAGAATGGTGAGCCACCCAATTAAGGATTGCTACTTCTTCAAGAACTGGGTCGAGGACCTGTATCAACAGGGAAAGTTCGCGCTGTCTGGGAACTGGAGTGTGGGCCCACCACAGAAGCACACTCTCAAAAAAGTGAATGCACCAGGGGCATCATTCTCGCTCATGGAAGAAACTCCATGGGAAGTCGTTCTTTCAGCAAAAACCAAAAGAATGCTGAAGGATCTACAGGCATGTCCAGCAGTCAGGTGGAAAAGCCCACTTGAACCTGAAATTATCGAAGGGATGCTGAAACCGCGTCGCATACCGAAAGTTGTTGACAAAGGGTAAATCCCCAAGTCAAGCCTTCAAAGTCTTCGAAGAAAAAGAAGAAGACGGTGCAGCCTGCCGAGTTTGACGACAAGCGCACAAACCTATAAAAGTATATCGACGCGTTGGAGGAGTACAACCAGAAGGCGCAGCCACCGGTCACCCTCGAAGAGTTCCTCAAGTATATTCTGGAGAACGAAGATAGTGACAACGATGAGGAAAATGACTCATCAGAAGAAACCGAAGACTATGTTGCAAGTTGCCACATGGTCGCCCATTCGTCGTTAAATGGAGAAGAAGCTCCCTCAGCGTCAGAAAACAGCACAGAGGAACTGGGGCAGGATCGGCGCTATAATCCTCGGAACTGCCAGAAGACCCGATCGATAAACTGTTATTCGAAGCCTTTCGAAAAAGCAAGGCTGACCGAGAACACGAAACAGTCATATACGAAAAGGCTAAGCGTCAGCGTCAGGATGAGAAACTGCGGCAAAGATGAGTCGTAAAGTACTCCAACAAACCGAAGCACACCTGCTACAAATAATAGCAGGATCAAGGCAGAGAAGCGGTTCGCCAAAGCCCTGTCAATGGGAATGAAGCTGCCACCTCTTGTAGGAAACACTCTCGGGGTCATATATCTCGACAGAGAGGATTCACATCCAAATTACTGCCTATATCATCGGAGGGTTACCCACCCCACCGAGGAATGCAGTACCATTAAGAAGTGGTAGCAAGGATATGTTGCCTTTCAAAAACACTTCAAGAGGATGAAGCGCGAAACTCGTCGACAGCAAAAGAGTGCGACAGATGCGCATGAAAAAACAACTGGCAACTGTCATATGGTTGATACCAGTTCGGAAGGGGAAAAACCCCAGGTTCTTACCTTCAGGAGCGATTCTGAGGATGAAATAACCCTCAGCCCTCTCTTCAAGGACTCCACCTCCGAAAAAGAAGAAGAGGAGAAGAACTACGAGAATATCAGCTGCGTAACCGCACGCTGCCTGAGAAGAACCTCGGACCTACAAACGAAGGTTCGAGCAAAAAAGACAAAGGGAAAGAAAAAATCCATGAGGAAATTTCCCTCGACGGTGGAGTTGTCAAAGACCTCGCAGTGAGGGACCCGCCTAAGAAAAATAAGGTGGATTACAACGTCCTAGCACATTTGAGGAATATACCCTCACAACTGAGGATATTGGATGCTCTCCTCTTGTCTAAAGAGGCACGGGATTCTCTGATTAAGGCATTACAAGAGCCTGATCAGTTCCAAGCTTTTCTCGCAGAAGAGAAGATGAAGGACGAGCTGGCAGAGGTCCACACGGCTGACATTACATTCAGCTATGACGACCTGCTCCTCGGTACGTACAAACATAATCGCCCGTTATACGTCACTGGGTACTGCCACGACATCAAGATAGGGAAATTCCTTATTGACAATGGATCCTCCGTCAACCTTCTCAACGTGAGAGTGTTGAAAGAGATTTGCATGAACGTTCAGCACCTGGCTCGAGACAAAATTACCATCTCTGGGTTCGACTCACAGTCATCACGAACACTTAGGTCCGTAATTTTGATGTTACGCTTCGGGCTGCTTGTCACTGACATCAAATTTCATGTCATCGACGCCAAGACTTGCTATAACGCTCTGCTCGGCAGGCCTTGGTAACATGAATACAACGTCATCCCTTCTACACAATATCAGCGTATGAAGTATTTCAAAGACGCCTTGGAATACACCGTTAGAGGGGAGCTAAACCCATTCTCGGTAAACAAAGTCCGGAAATATGAAGACGCAAAATACTTCCTACCAGACTTCGAAGATACGAAAATGTGTCATAAGCCGGAGGATAAACAGAAGTCCGTCGCCACCATCTTGATCTTTGGGAGCGATTCTGAGAAAGATGAAGAAATAATATACTCAGGGCAACCCCAGAAAGAAAACAATAGGCCCGGACCATCTACTCCTATTCTGGTCTTTGGCAGCGGTTCTGAGGACGAGGCCAACGCAGTGTTCTCCATCCGCCCGTCAGTGCAAACCCTCGACGAAGCAGATCAGAGTCTGCAAATCACAATGGCTCCGCCTCGACATTATAAGGAACTTGGTGCGCTCCATACATACAGCATACAAGAACTACAGACTTTCTACGTCCCTCCTCGGCGAAGAGGTGAAAAAGCGATCCTCTTCTACCAATCTACGGAGACCAAAGTAGAAAAAGAAGTCCAGCATGG
Source organism: Agapanthus africanus (assembly GCA_030015575.1). Taxonomy (NCBI): domain Eukaryota; kingdom Viridiplantae; phylum Streptophyta; class Magnoliopsida; order Asparagales; family Amaryllidaceae; genus Agapanthus; species Agapanthus africanus. Next base: position 883,283,107 of record CM057337.1, read on the forward strand.
TGCCGATTTTGCACTCGACAGGCTTCAACCAATCCGTCTGTCAAGATACTACGTGGAGGAATTGAAAAGGCTGTTAAGATACCAAGATGCACCCCTCGAACAAACTGTTCGACAAGCCCGTTTTTACAAAAATATTTGGGATATTCCCGGGACTCAGCGAAAGATGCCCAACGGGAAGATGGAGACAACGGGGCTTGGATACGTTTAGTCCAAGAAAAGAGAGCTGTTCCACAGCTGCCGCGTCATAAACAGTTTCAGCGAAGGGGAAAACGCTCTTCCGAATGGCCATGATGTTGGAACAGAGCGAAATCCCACTCTAAAAACGTTAAGTCCGTCGCTCAAAAAACAAATAGACAAGCTAATAGAAGAGGCTTGTCAAAGGAGCCGAGACAATCACAACCGCGAAATAGCCATTTATGAAAAGGCCAGGATGAAGCGTCTCAATCAGTAATCTGCGGAGAAAGAAGATTACAATGCCCTTTATCCCCAGCTCGCTGTATGTCCTCGCAAAAAGGAAAAATCCCGAAATAAAGGCAAAAACAGGACAAAGAGCGCAAACAACGTTCGCAAACAACAGATCTAAGAAGCTGCGCTATCAAGAAAAACTCGGTTAGAACCCGTCCTTTATAAAGAAGATGGGTCGAGAATATTCCTTCCCCCAAGATAAGACAGGGAAAATATTCAACCTTATCATGAAGCACCAAATGATGACGATTACGGAGTCTCGGTACCTCGGATAAATAAATGAGATCCATCACCCAGATTATTTCTCCTACCACCGAGTCATAGGTCATCCCCTTGAAGACTGCTTCACCTTTAAAGACCGGGTCGAAGACCAATATCAACAACGCAGGTTCGTTTTATCCGACAGCTGGAGGGTAACCCCACCGCAAAAGCATGAGCCAAAGAGGACCTATACCGTGAGGATAGGACCATCTCAACATCAAGGATGGAAGCGGATCCGTACCTGCTATGTGATAACACTCTCAAAGGAAGGAGGGCACGAGATGATAGATGGCCCCTTCAGGTGCTTCGCAAATGAAGACGAGGACGAGGTGATCTCAGAGTTTCCACCAGCACCAAAAGAGCTGGAAGACGGGATACACACTACGGCGAACAACCTAAGAAAATTGACTTAAGGACGAAAAATGAGCTGAGGCCAACGTTCGTTAGTGAGCTGCTATCTAAAAAATAGGTAGCCACGTTAAAAGACGTGCTCATGCAATATAAGGACTGCTTCGCATGGAACTATTCCGAAATTCCAGATTTAGATCCAAAGGTGGCAGTACATAAACTGGCTATATCGCCGACATAAAGCCAGTCAAACAGGCGCCAAGAAGAATGTGGCTCGAACTTAAGATGAGTATCAATGCTGAAGTCAAGAAACTAATCGACTCCGGTTTCATCCTAGAAGTTCAATATCCCGACTGGATCGCTAACATCGTTCCGACGATGAAGAAAAATAGGACGGTGCGTATTTGCGTGGACTTTCGGGATCTCAACAAAGATTGCCCGAAGGATGATTTCCCAGTACCTGTTACCGAGCTGATGATCGATAACACATCTACCCATGAGGTCTTCTCCTTCATGGATTGATCTTCAGGATACAACCAAATAAAAATGCATCCTGAAGACCAAAAACATACCACCTTACGGACTCCGCCGAGCATATTCTGCTATAAGGTGATGCCTTTCGGTTTAAAGAATGCTGGCGCTACCTACCAGAGGGCCATGACGAAGATCTTCGATGACCTCATCCATGAGATTGTCGAATGCTACATCGACGATCTTGTGGTGAAGAGCAAGTCTTATAAGGAACATTGGGAACATCTAAACATAGTGTTCCAACGTCTTCGGAAGTATAATCTAAAGATGAGTCCTCTAAAATGCGCGTTTGGAGTCTCCTCAGGCAAATTCCTAGGTTTCATCATACGGCACCGGGGTACCGAAATCAATTCCTCAAAGATCAAGACGATTACGGAAATGCCCACGCCAAGAACTCTCAAACAGTTGTGATCTCTTCAAGGAAAGCTCGAGTATATTTGGCGGTTCATAGCCAACCTCTTCGGAAAATGCCATCCCTACAGTCATCTAATGAAGAAGGAGACCCTGTTCGTCTGGGATTAAAAGTGCCAAAATGCACTAGACGAAATCAAGAAATACCTGCAAAATCCGCCGGTATTGACCGCTCCGGTTAAGGGAAAACCCCAGATCTTATATATAACAGCCCTTGAGGGTTCTCTAGGCGCGCTATGGGCACAAGAGAATGATCAGGGAAATGAGAGAGCTTTATACTATTTGAGCCGAGTTCTCCTGGGAGCAGAAAACAATTACCCCCTCATCGAAAAGTATTGCCTGGCACTGAACTTCGTGATAACGAAGCTCAGACGTTACGCCTTGGCATATGAGGTCCATCTCATATCAAAGGTGGATCCTCTCAAATATCTGATGTCAAGGGCCATATTAACAGGAAGGCTTGCCAAATGGTCCCTCCTCCTGATGGAGTTCTCGATAACGTATCGATCTCTCAAAGCAGTGAAAGGCCAGGCCATCGCTGACTTTCTCGCCGAGCATCCGATACTAGCCGACTCCCCCTTAAATTGCGAGTTGCCAGATGAACATGCGTTCGACACAATCAAAGGAGAAAAGGAAGAAAATGATTCCTGATAGGAACTCTACTTCGATGGAGTATCTTCTGTTAGTTGTATGTATGCCCTAGAGGCCAGTATTGTACATGTGATGTATATTATATTGGATGCTTGGACATATATAGAGAGGACTTTCTTGCTCGATATGATAGTATGCTATCTGGTTGCTCTTTACCTTAACATGTATACTTGTCTCTTGATACTGTCTTATGGTTACATGTTGGTAAAGCTCTTAGGATGTGTACTTGACTACCAGGACTATGATGCAGATCATACTAGTAGGGCCATGATAGTCCATAAGTTCATCCTTTAACATTCTTAGTCGTGGGTGTATCGAGACAGGGCATCGATATACCAGAGTAGACTAACGTATACGCTTCTCGACCCATGAGATGGGCGATGGATGATCCAATATCCATTGGTGTTTGACATCAGAGATGGTATACAGGTGCTCAGTGGAGACTGGGTACACTGGACGGACTTGCCGAGAACTCCCAAATGGTATTATACCTCACGTCAGATGGCAGTTCTCCGGTGACACTTGTACAGGTTAGTCTGTAGACCCGAGATCGTCATAGAGTCTTGTGTGATTCCCACTGTGCTTTGATTTCCACCTTACCACGTCCAAGAGGGCATGCGAAACGGTGGTTTTTGGGTACAGTCCCGAGTCACATGGAGGCAATGAGCGATATGAGGGGTTTCGTCACTCCCGGTATTGGGGGTTGATGTTGCGCTGTGCTCGATTGGCCATAACTGGGAAGCCCTAGCCAGGGCTGATTTAGAGATTTACTGGTAAGTGTTACCGGTAGTTTCTCGACCCGTTATGAGCCTCATATCGGCATGACTTATCGGTTATTGGGGTCTGACGTATACCACCCCTAGACTTGATATGCGACATATCAGACGAGGAGACCGGACTGTACGACAAGTGTTACCGTCAGGCTTTTGCAGGAGTTGGAGCGGGCTTGCTTACTGATCTTCTGATCGCTCAATACCCGGGTAGCCGTTACGTCCAGCTAGTACCGCTGACGGCTTGTGGGTGCTTGATGTGATCATCACCTACTGCCGGCGTATTGACGAGTCTTTAGAGTCCTACATAGAGGTTTTACTGGCTCAGGCAAAACGAAATAGGGGCACATATGTGATATGTGCGGGACCGAGAATAATGCGTGTATGTGATACCGTATTCTATTCTTGTGACTTTTTGTATCGGACGGTTATATGCGTATAGTCGGGTTATCGGATCAAGGGTCGATTCGATAAAACGATACATTGGATGGTTATATGTGATATATCCGGATTATTAAGTCAAAAGTTAATTTAATAATTTAGTGTATAAATATATATGTGATATACTAATTTACATTAACTAACATTGGTTCACTTTAGCATTTGTTTTTCTCACATGTGCACAACTTTAATATATATGTGATATATATTAAATTGTGTTTTTCTTTTTGTATCATGGTTGTTGATACATCATACATGGGTGTATGAGACACACACCATTCTATTTATAATGGTGGGTTATAATTATTTAAGGTAATTACAAAATTAGTGGATAATTGGAAAGAGCATGAAGCTTGTAGAAGCTTGTTTTGCTTTGACAAAGTCCACTAACTTTGTTTTTATTTTAGATATTTTGTTAACCTAACCATTTGGATTAGCCATGGTTATGTCTCTACAAGAGTTAGTATATGATACTCACTCACCATGGTTAGCTCACTCACTTGATCATTATCCTCATCTCATTATTTGTTCATCTTCTTCCATGAGCTCAAGAGCTCTCTAGGTTTTGATTAAGTGAGAAAGCAAAGTGAGAAAACAAATTCTAAAGTGAGCCCACTTCCTATTTCTCCATCCTCTACTAGATTAGAACTTTAGTATAGGGTGTTTGCTTCACTAATTCTTTAGTTAGTGAAGTAGTAGCTTGAGTTGGCATCCCCTCGACGTAGATCATCTTCGGTCTCAAAGACTTCAAGCAAGGTCGTTCCTTTCACCTCGTGAAGCCATGCATGAGTCTGGGAGAACCACGATCGCAGTGAAGGGACTACAACAAGGAGCTATTGAAGTGAAGGACCGATCTACAAAGGTTGTATTTCGTTTTCACTTAGATATTAAAAGGTTTACTATATGTTTCCGTATTGTATTCTAGCTAACGATTCTAGTTTAGAGTTCCTTTTAACGGCAAAAATTTAAAAATGGCATGGACGATGTCTCCTGAAACCTCGCTGCCGTCGAGAGAAAAGCTACAGTGGTATCAGAGCCTAGCTAGGAAATAATACGGATAATGTTAGATTACGAACACGAAACAAACTCCGAACTTGAAACCCTAAAATCCATGTTTCTGTCGATTTTAAAACGAGCCCTAAATTTTTTTTAAACAAGTACAGAGTCATATATATGTGATAACATGAACACTGATCAAATTTGGAGGCATTTGAAGTCTTTTGGGCCGGCGAGACCCCCCCATACCGGCCATTTCCGAGCCCCCCTCCAGATTTTTACAGTGTTCTGTTACATGGGTTTTGGTGCTTCAGGTGTTGTTTATTTTTGTTAAATTGTCATTTGGTGTTAATTTACTATAATGACAACTCGGAGTGTTTCGTTCGTAATTTTGACTGTTTTCGGGTAACTTTAGACATTGTTAAAAGGTTCAATCGGATGTCAAATACCCACTTTAACCCTTGCCGGGAAAATTTCCAAGTGTTGGATTTTTCCCATAGTTAAAAAGCTTTCAAAGATCATGAAAGTTATTCGATGGACCCTCTAGAAGAACGTAAACCTTAACTCGATTATGTGGCCGTCAAAACCGCTACTTGAACCTTAGGGTTTGTGGTAGTTTAGCGTTTCACATGTGAGGCGTTGGTTTGACCCTTCTACGGCTGGTTCATTGGTGCTGTGGCGTGTGCTGAATTACTTTAAACTACGCTCAAGTGTTGAGCTTCTGGGTAATCTTGGGTGTTCGATGATTCGATTGGAATGTTTAACATCGTCTAGTTTTTTCTGTGCTGTGATGACATGTGATGTTATGTACTACTGGATATGTTATATTGGATCGTCGCGTTTTGAATAGCCGGGGGTTTTATGTGAGATGAGAGTTTTTAATTTTCATTCATATAAAATTAAATGTATGTAATATTCTTTTATTGGGGCACTTTCGGGTTGAGGTTGATGTCACCATTGATGTATATTATTTACTTTTCTGCATTAGGATAGACCCAAGGAGGAGAGCACAAGTAAACGGGTTCTAGAGCCCAGTGGGAGACCAACTCGAGGAGTCGAGTCCGGGTCTCCTAACTCTAGAATTGGTAGGGTTGCTTGCCGCTCTCGTAGGGGTCTAGGGATGCGGGTTTGGCTATTCATCGCGACCGTGGAATCCGTGTTTTATATAGGCTCAAAATAAAACACGGACCTCCTAATATATTCAATATTTCATATGTTTTTTCTGCTGCGATATCCGTGATGTGATCATTTGATATGTTAAGATGGATACTGTATATAGTATATATATAATATATTATATAGATTTACTTATGTTTTACACCCGCGCTTGCCTTGCCCCGCTCTGCCGTTAGTTACCTAACCTAACGGTGCATGAGGGGACATCGAGGCGAATGCGGATGGCATAAGTGTACGTCGTATTTATCTGTGATGTTTAGGTGACTTAAATGATGGGGCCTCATTAATGTGATTAATGAAAGAAAAGAAATCTAAAAGATGTTGTAGAATCAAACTTTTCAAAAAGGGTGGCTACAGTTTTGCTTTGCATAGTAATATATATGATATATCCCGCACCTTATTCGATGAGGAAAGAGCCGAGATCTCTTCACCGGGAATGACCTCTTTAGCAAAATTAGCAGATACTACAACACCCGGTTTGTCTTTTAATTGCTTTTGGTGTTTTGCTTTGCATAGTGATATATATGATATATCCCATACCTTATTCGATGAGGAAAGAGCCAAGATCCCTTCACCGGATGACCTCTTTAGCAAAACTAATGAAAGCCTAAAAAACACTCCTTTTTAAAAAATTCACTTGTTTCTACAACGATATCAAGTTTATTACGCAATAGGTTTTCAGAAAAACCTATCGTAGCCCTCCGTCATTTCAGATAAGTCCTACTTAGTATTCGTGCTGCGTTTGTTGACCTTGTCAAGGCGTAGTATGCGGTAGCTGACTAGTATTTATCTGCTTATGCATATGATGCAGATTGGATTAGGGTAGTCGTGCGGCCTTGTTGACCTTGTCAAGGGTCGTGCGGGTGGGTTTAATTCAATCAAGAAATGACGGGTTGAACTTGACTTGCGGTCTATGGTTTGTTGATCTTGTCAAGGTCATAGATCGTTTAGGGCAAAATATTATCGGGAATTTCAAGTGTTGAAATTTGCAATGAGATTGCATACCTTCTATGAGATAGTTGGATCCCGATACCCACTGCGAGTAATTGTTACTCTTGGAAGAGTTTTACACAGGACAATCAGCCGATCAAGTAGGTGTCTAGAAAGGTGTCAACGGGGTTACGCCTATGGAAAAACGAGATTTATTTTAATTAGGTCCGTGTGAAAGCACGGGGAACCTCCCTCAAAGTACCGACACTGGCCTGGCTAAAAGATTGGCGAAATTGTAGGGTGTAATTAATCCCGGTTAGTCTTTCCTTTTAGGGTTTGAAGGAAGATTTGATAAAAATAGTGGGAGCCATCCTGATTAGATAAAATAATAACCAATCTGATCTTGCAAGAGCATACGCTAAAGTGTTTTCTTCTCTCTCTCTCTCCAGGTAGCGACCATATCATGCCTTAATCAAGATAATAATATGGATGTATTGACCGAACCCGCATGTTATACTGTGTTGGGGAACGTTGGTTCCGTTCTTTCTTATAAAAGTTATAAGACTGAACAGGATATAAGGGAATACCAGGATTCCCATGCCACCTGTATGAAGAAAGTACATGATGATGCATTTTCTTCGGGTGTGTTCGTTATAGAGAACTGTTTCTCCATTTGCTCTACGTCCTGAGTATTAGATACCGGGTCAGGATCCCATATATGTAATCAGTTACATGGGCTGAGAAAAGGTAGAGAACTTGGAGAAGGTGATAAAGACATAAGGGTTGGAAATGGTGCAATTGTTGCAGCTAAAACCGTCAGGGAATATCACCTTGTATTGCCAACTGGTAATACATTGATTCTGAACAAATGCTATTACATGCCGAACCTGATATGCAACATTATATCGATTTCTTTGTTGAGCAAAGAGAGATATAATTTTGTATTACAGGATAATGTTATGAACATTTTCCTAAACCAAAAGTTGGTTAGATCAGGCATGTTGTGCAATGGCATTTATGTTCTAAATCAATCAATAGTTTTGAGCATAACAAACACACACAAGAGGAAGAGTTCAGAACTGAACGAATCATTCTTGTGGCATTGTAGACTAGGTCACATCAATGCGACACGGCTAACTAAGTTGCATAAGGATGGATATTTGAATCCGTTTGAATTTTCATCTTATGACACTTGCCGGTCATGTCTCAAAGGCAAGATGACCAAAACTCCGTTTACGGGACACGGAGAAAGAGTTACGGAACTCTTGGGACTGGTACATAGTGATGTATGCGGTCCCATGTCTACACATGTCAGGAATGGTTCTGCGTACTTCATTACATTCACTGACGATCTCTCTAGATTCGGATATGTGTTCCTGATGAAACACAAATCAGAAGCTTTTGAGAAATTTAGAGAATATAAACAAGAAGTCGAGAACCAAACCGGGAAAAGTATTAAGATCCTTCGATCTGATCGAGGAGGTGAATACTTGAGCAATGAATTCCTGTACTTCCTAAAAGAGAATGGGATTCTCTCTCAGCTAATTCCTCCATATACACCACAGCACAACGGTGTATCGGAACGGAGGAACCGCACCCTATTAGATATGGTGCGTTCTATGATGAGCACAACTGAGTTACCTATTTCCTTTTGGGGTTATGCGCTGGAGACAGCAGCATACCTATTGAATCAAGTTCCATCTAAATCTGTACCTATCACACCATATGAGATATGGAGTGGGAAGAGACCATATCTTAAGCGAGTTAAGATATGGGGTTGTTCGGCCTATGTAAAAAAACAAAATCCGGACAAATTCGAGGCACGGTCAGTTCTTTGCAAGTTTGTGGGATATCCAAAGAATTCATATGGATATTTTTTCTACCACAGTGAGGAACAAAAGGTATTTGTTGCTCAACATGCCACCTTTTTAGAAAAGGAATTTCTTGTAAAAGAAATTAGTGACGAAGTAGTAGAACTGGAAGAGGTTCTGGATACACAAACTGCGACTGAAGATTTAGTGAAACCAGAGGATTCGGTAGTTCCCAACGAACCTCAGCCTCTCCGCCGATCTAGTAGGGTTCCTCACCCACCTGAGAGATACTACGGTTTTCTCATGGATGGTGGGAGCGAGGATTGCATCATGGAGGATGATGACCCAACTAGCTTCGAGCAGGCCATCACGAGTAGTGACTCAGTGAAATGGACGGATGCAATGCGGTCCGAGATGGAATCCATGTACACCAACAAAGTATGGACTTTGGAAGATACTCCTGAAGGGGTAAAACCAATTGGGAGCAAGTGGATCTTCAAGAAAAAACTTGGTGTAGATGGGAAAGTGGAGACTTTCAAAGCTAGACTTGTTGCAAAGGGTTTTCGTCAACGACCAGGTGTGGATTATGACGAGACCTTTTCTCCAGTGGCTATGCTTAAATCCATCAGGATCATGCTTGCCATCGCTGCGTATCATGACTACGAAATCTGGCAAATGGATGTTAAGACCGCCTTTCTAAACGGTGATTTAGAAGAGAGCATGTACATAACTCAGCCAGAGGGCTTCGTAGCTAGTGGGAGCAGCGGGAAGGTGTGCAAGCTGCTTAAATCTATTTATGGATTAAAGCAAGTATCACGGAGTTGGAACATCTGCTTTGACGTCGTTATCAAAGAGTTTGATTTCGTCAAAAATGTAGATGAACCTTGTATATACAAGAAGGTAGCAGAGAGTAAGGTTGTCTTCCTCATATTGTACGTGGACAACATAATCTTGATAGGAAATAACATTCTTATGCTGCAATCGGTAACAACGATTCTCAATGAAAGATCTAGGGGATGCCTCCTACATCTTGGGGATTAAGATCTATAGAGATAGATCTAAAAGGATACTGGGATTGTCCCAATCCAGGTACATTGACACTATACTAAAGAGGTTTAGTATGGAAGAATCCAAACATGGGTTTTTACCCACAATCTCTGGACTCACTCTCTCCAAAGAAATGTCTCCCAAGACTGATTTGGAGAGAGATCGCATGCAAGGGATACCCTATGCTTCGGCAGTAGGCTCTATCATGTACGCGATCCTATGTACCAGACCCGATGTAGCACACTCACTAAGTGTAGTGAGTAGGTATCAAGCTGATCCTAGAGAGAGTCATTGGACAGCTGTGAAGAGCATTCTCAAGTACTTACGAAGGACTAAAGAGATGCTCTTGGTGTATGGTAACGGAGAAGTCCAAGTGGAGTCCTTTACCGATTCGAGCTTCCAGAGTGATAAGGACAACTCTAAGTCGCACTCGGGATTTGTCTTTACCCTCTACGGAGGGGCGGTATGCTGGAAGAGTTCCAAGCAGGAGACCATGGAAGACTCGACGATGGAAGCTGAATACATCGCTGCCAATGATGCTGCCAAAGAGGCTGTCTGGATCAAGAAGATCATAACTAAACTTGGAGTGGTTCCATCCATTAAGGATCCAATACCTTTGTATTGTGATAACAATGGAGCGGTGGCTTTGGCCAAGAAACCCAGGTTCCATCAGCGATCCAGGCATATTCTGAGGCGGTATCACCTGATCCGGGAGATAGTTGATCGCCGGGAGATCGAGGTCAGGAGGGTTGACACGACGAACAACACAGCGGATCCACTCACGAAGGCCATTCCCCAGATACAGTTTGAGAGACTCTTCGGGATGCTTGGTATGCGATACTACAGCAGCTGGCCCTAGTGCAAGTGGGAGATTGTAAGTTGTTATGCCCTAGAGGCCAGTATTGTACATGTGATGTATATTATATTGGATGCTTGGACATATATAGAGAGGACTTTCTTGCTCGACATGATAGTATGCTATCTGGTTGCTCTTTATCTTAACATGTATACTTGTCTCTTGATACTGTCTTATGGTTACATGTTGGTAAAGCCCTTAGGATGTGTACTTGACTACCAGGACTATGATGCGGATCATACTAGTGGGGCCATGGTAGTCCATAAGTTCATCCTTTAACATTCTTAGTCGTGCGTGTATCGAGACAGGGCATCGATATACCAGAGTAGACTAGCGTATACGCTTCTCGACCCATGAGATGGGCGATGGATGATCCCATATCCATTGGTGTTTGATATCAGAGATGGTATACGGGTGCTCAGTGGAGACTGGGTACACTGGACGGACTCGCCGAGAACTCCCAGATGGTATTATACCTCACGTCAGATGGCAGTTCTCCGGTGACACTTGTACAAGTTAGTCTGTAGACCCGAGATCGTCATAGAGTCTTGTGTGATTCCCACTGTGCTTTGATTTCCACCTTACCACGTCCAAAAGAGCGTGCAAAACGGTAGTTTTTGGGTACAGTCCCGAGTCACATAGAGGCAATGAGCGATATGAGGGGTTTCGTCACTCCCGGTATTGGGGGTTGATGTTGCGCTGTGCTCGATTGGCCATAACAGGGAAGCCCCTAGCCAGGGCTGATTTAGAGATTTACTGGTAAGTGTTACCGGTAGTTTCTCGACCCGTTATGAGCCTAATATCGGCATGACTTATCAGTTATTGGGGTCTGACGTATACCACCCCTAGACTTGATATGCGACATATCAGACGAGGAGGCCGGACTGTACGGCAAGTGTTACCGTCAGGCTTTTGCAGGAGTTGGAGCGGGCTTGCTTGCTGATCTTCTGATCGCTCAATACCCGGGTAGCCGTTACGTCCAGCTAGTACCGCTGACGGCTTGTGGGTGCTTGATGTGATCATCACCTACTGCCGACGTATTGACGAGTCTTTAGAGTCCTACATAGAGGTTTTACTGGCTCAGGCAAAACGAAATAGGGGCACATATATGATATGTGCGGGACCGAGAATAATGCGTGTATGTGATACCGTATTCTATTCTCGCGACTTTTTGTATCGGACGGTTATATGCGATATAGTCGGGTTATCGGACCAAGGGTCGATTCGATAAAACGATACATTGGATGTTAGTCGGTTATATGTGATATATCCGGATTATTAAGTCAAAAGTTGATTTAATAATTTAGTGTATAAATGTATATGTGATATACTAATTTACATTAACTAACATTGGTTCACTTAAGCATTTGTTTTTCTCACATGTGCACAACTTTAATATATATGTGATATATATTAAATTGTGTTTTTCTTTTTGTATCATGGTTGTTGATACATCATACATGGATGTATGAGACACACACCATTCTATTTATAATGGTGGGTTATAATTATTTAAGGTAATTACAAAATTAGTGGATAATTGGAAAGAGCATAAAGCTTGTAGAAGCTTGTTTTGCTTTGACAAAGTCCACTAATTTTGTTTTTATTTTAGATATTTTGTTAACCTAACCATTTGGATTAGCCATGGTTATGTCTCTACAAGAGTTAGTATATGATACTCACTCACCATGGTTAGCTCACTCACTTGATCATTATTCTCATCTCATTATTTGTTCATCTTCTTCCATGAGCTCAAGAGCTCTTTAGGTTTTGATTAAGTGAGAAAGCAAAGTGAGAAAACAAATTCTAAAGTGAGCCCACTTCCTATTTCTCCATCCTCTACTAGATTGGCACTTTAGTATAGGGTGTTTGCTTCACTAATTCTTTAGTTAGTGAAGTAGTAGCTTGAGTTGGCATCCTCTCGACGTAGATCATCTTCGGCCTCGAAGACTTCAAGCAAGGTCGCTCCTTTCACCTCGTGAAGCCATGCATGAGTCTGGGAGAACCACGATCGCAGCGAAGGGACTACAACAAGGAGCTATTGAAGTGAAGGACCGATCTACAAAGGTTGTATTTCGTTTTCACTTAGATAGTAAAAGGTTTACTATATGTTTCCGTATTGTATTCTAGCTAACAATTCTAGTTTAGAGTTCCTTTTAACGGCAAAAATTTAAAAATGGCATGGACGATACCTCCGGAAACCTCGCTGCGGTCGAGAGGAACCCTACATCTTCCATGAAGAGGTGAAAGCAAAACACCCCCATAATCAAAGCCGGGATGAGCCTTATCTTCGTGACTCCACAAAAAGGGATATTGCGTTACTCTCTCTCCTTAACAGAGCCAAGGACAAATAACGAAGCTGAATATGAAGTTTTGAGAGCGGGCCTCGAGATCGCTGTCGACATGGAAATCATAGACCGCCTCATATATGGAGACTCCCAGCAGATCGTTAGCCAAGTAAATAGCGATTATCAGACATGCAAGCCAGAGCTGATAAAGTATGGCGAAAGAGTGCAACAACTGTTGACATAAATCCCTTTCTACATCCTGGAGAGTATACCGCGTGCAGAAAACAGCAAGGAGGATGCGTTGGCCAAATTGGCTAAAGAATTAGCCGACGAAGACCTCGATGACGTAAAGATCAACGTGCAAAGTCGCAGGATTCTCGCGCCGACAGAAATATCTTTGGGAGACTTAACAGAGCCATCCAAAAGAAAAGTAACGACCGAACAAGTAGCCCTTCAAATAGAGGACGAAGAAAAGGTCAAGGATTGGAGGGAAGTCTTCATAGACTACTTCAAATCCTAACGAACACCCAAAAATGCGTCGTTTAGACATCAGCTTATGAAACGTGCTTTGTCCTCCGCCTTCGTCAATGATACTCTATATAAGATATCGTTCGACTGTCTGTGGCTAAGATGCCTGGGACCTGAAGAAGCGAAGAGAGTCGTCCAAGAAACTCACGACGGAATCTGCGGTTCTCATCAAGCTGGGCCAAAGATGAAACTGAAGATAAAAAGAATGGGTTACTATTGGCCCACAATGATTCAGGACTGCCTCGAGTATGCGAAGCAGTGTCACTCGTGCCAAATTCACGGAGACTTCATCCACCAACATCCAAATCCGCTACACCCAACAGTGGATAGCTGGCCGTTCGAAATGTTGGGAACCGATATAGTTGGCCCCATTGAACTGGTATCGTCCAAAGGACATCGGTTCATACTGGCAATGACCGACTACTTCTCCAAGTGGGCAGAAGAGTACCACTAAGAGAGGTGAATACGGAGAACATCCTCCATTTCTTCAGAACACATGTTATCTATCGATTCGGCACTCCGCGACGAATTATCTCGGATAATGGGCCAGCTTATAGAAGCCATAAAATCAGCCGCTTCACACAACAACATAAAATAGATTGGAGATACTCTTCAGTTTAAAATTCTCGGGCCAACGGTCTAGCTAAAGTCTTCAATAAGACCTTGATAAAGATTATAAAGAAAACGGTGTCCAGAAACAAAAAAGACTGGCACGAAAGGCTACACGAACATCTCTGGACGTACTGAACAACGTTCAAAATGACTACGAATACAACACCATACGCGTTGGTATTCGGCACGGAAGCAATGCTTCCCCTGATAATAGAACTCCCTTCACTGTGAGTAGCAGTCTGATACGAGCTGACAAATGAAGAAAATGCTCATCTTCGGCTTGAGGAGCTCGACGCCCTCGACGAAACTCGCCTTATAGCACAACAAAACCTGGAGACTTATAAGGGAAGGATGACACGATCATATGAAAAGCTGACCAGGCCGAGAACGTTTCGCCAAGGCAAACTCGTACTAGTCGTCAAAAGACTAATGATCCCTAATCGTACAAAACGGGGGAAATTCAAGCCGAACTATGAAGGCCCGTACATCATAGACAAAGTCTACCAAGGTGGAGCCTACTTGCTCATGAATATGCATGGAGAAAGACCCTTCCGGCCAATCAACGGCCGATTCCTCAAAAAATACTATGCCTAACGATTCATGACCTAGGTCAATGATAGATGACGACGCTCGTGTCCGCTCGCTATCTTCTTGAGTCAAAAACTCTGAGAGTAGTATACAAAGAAGCTCCGTTGCCTCAAACATGGTGATAAAGGACTGAGATGTCCTTAAACTAGAAATTCGCCTCAAACATGGCGATAAACGACTGAAATGTCCTTAAACTAGAAATTTGCCTCAAACATGGCGACAACGGACCGAGATATTCTTAAACTAAAAATTCGCCTCAAACATGGCGATAACAGACCAAGATGTCCCTAAACTAGAATCTCGCCTTAAATATAGCAATATAGGATTGAGAAGTCCTTAAACTAATTATCTGCCTCAAACATGGCAGTACGGACCGAGAAGTCCCTAAACTAATAATGGACCGAGATGTCCTTAGTCTAAAAATTCGTCTAAAAAATGGCGATACCGGACCGAAAAGTCTTTAAACTAATTACTTGCCTCAAATATGGCGATGCTGGACCGAAAAGTCCTTAAACTAATTACTCGTCTCAAATATGGTGATACTTGACCGAAAAGTCCTTAAACTAATTAATCGCCTCAAACATGGCGAAACAGGACCGAGATGTCCCTAAACTAAAATTTTGCCTCGAACATGGTGATATAGGACTAAAATGTCCCCAAATTAGCGCATCGCCCCAAATACGGCAATACGCTCCTTTGAGATCTATATTGAAATCGAAATCTCGACGGCGAAGATTGCAACTCAAGCCCTACCGGATACACAGCTACTCCAGCGATGAAGCCACTCTCAAATCCCACCGGCAAATAGATGGGTCATCTGCAACGAAGCTACTTCCAATAGTTTCGCGAAAAAAGGTATGTTTACAAGAGAAATGGGCACAGATGAAAACCCGAAATGACGCCGTGAGTAAAAATAGCAGGGCTACCGGCGAGCTTGTGAAAGCCCGGAAAGACGCTATCCCGTTAAAAATACGGTATGTCCACAAGCAAAATGGGTACAGATGAAAACCCAAAAGGGAGTCATGAGTAAAAACAGCAGGACTGTTGGCGAGTTTGTGAAAACCCGGAAAGGGCGCAAACTCGTGAAATAAAAAATTCATATCCACTTGCAAAGTCCTCTCGACCTTGTGAGGAGAAAATACCTGCGTGAGTTTCTTACGACTCATAAAAGAGCAACGCACTTAGGAATCCTCATGATTCCCAAGGAGAAATTACACTTGCGAGATCCTCATGACTCGTAAGGAGAATTCCCCTTATGAGATCCTCACGGTTCATAAGATTCGAAAGCCTTAAGCTACATAGATCTGAACCTGTTCTTAAGCCGTCACATCCCCTAAGTTTCCCTACAGACGGTCCAATATTGACCCTTGTATACAATCCATGGGCACGAATAAACATTTTCCCACCAAATTTCACCAATGGCGAGAAATGTCCCCATATGGTGAACGACACTTGTAAGTCCTCTAGACTTATAAGGAGAAAACACTCTTGTAAGATGCTTATGACTTACAAGAGAAAATATCACTTGGGAATCCCCACGATTCCTAAAGAGAAAATACGCCAATGAGATCCCCACGACTCGTGGGGAGAAATACTTTTATGAGACCCTTACGGCTCATAAAGTTAAAAAGCCTTAGTCGACAGGATCTTAACCCTGTTTCCTAAGCCACCTTTGTTCAAATCAACAACGGCAAATGATGATTCGCTCCTGGCAATATTCCAGTCGTAGCAATGATAATGCCAAGGTTGGTATCAGATTCCAAACTCGCAATAGAAACAGCAACGAGTATAAAAAAATGCATATAAAAACAGCCGAAATGATGGGACAGCTCGCAATAAAAATCAACGAGTAAAAAAATATGCATATAAAAACAGCCGAAATGTTTGGGCAACTCGCAATAAAAAGCAGCGAGTAAAAATATAAAAAATAGCCGAAATGATTGGGCACCGCGAAAAATAGCCGAAATGATTGGGCAAACGGGACTTTTGCAATATGAAAAGCTGAAAAAATAGAGTATCGCGGCAATAAAAAAATAAAATAAAATAAAAAATTTATGCCCTCGTTCATGTCATAATTTTGCATTATTATATTCCCCATTCTTATTCATTTTACAAATAAATAGGTGCTTTTGATCCATGTCTGCTACATAGTTGCAGGTTACAGGTTCTCGGAACAAAAACAGTGAAATTGATGAAAAGATGATACAAAGTGAGACTACGACCGATAAATGGTGGAATCTTGATCATGCTTACAGTTTGAGAGACAATGAAGAATCAATGAACAAGTTCACAAAGTACAAAGGCAGTGCAAGGTTCAAGACTTCGACACGAAGAAACGGTAAAGTCCACGACATTGCTCACTGTGGAAATCTGGAAGAAAACTAGAAGACAACCTGAGAAACCAAGTGAAGAAACAAGAAGCCAAAGGCCACCAGAAGATTCCCTGAAATTCTCAGCTCATGATCACTCTATTTGGCCGCGGAACCGCGGCCAAACATGGGTTTTGGCCACGGTTCCGCGGCCGTGCTAAGCCCGTGTCGGTGGAAAATTCTGACGTCGTGGCGGTGCGTTGACTAGGTTTCTTAGGGGTAAAATTGTAAATGCAGATGTATGTCGATTGTAACTCTAGGGTTTCTATGCTCTATAAATAGAAATCCTAAACCTCTTTTTGAGGTATGCCTCTTTTTATTTCATCTATTCAGAATTCTAAATTCGGTGTAAATGTTTGGAGAGAGCCATCAAATAAAGTAAGGTTTTTATTTCATTGCCCTAGTTAATTTTCATTCTGCCTTAGTATAATTTTATTACCGGCCCTAGTTAGATAGTTAGAAAATATTTATCAATTCCCTAATGAGTGAGTAATTCCTCACTTGTTAGGGTTAGGAATAGAGAAGGTTTGAGAGATGAAAATCTCTCACCCCTTTCTTGCCCATCACATATAATTCATAGGACTCCATGCATACATACACACACCGTTCCCTACGGCACCTTACCCCACGAGGTAACGGTGATACCGTAGTATAAACGACCGGTTACGTATGTTTTTTCCATGGAGGTTAGGGTAAGAATTAAGAAATGAAGGACAATAACTTAGAGAAAGAAATATCGTTTCTTCCCAATGGTACTAATCCCCTTTATTAATTGTTACCATAACACCTAAAGAGATCTAAATTAGGGTATTGAAAGCGGTGGGAAATCTTTAATTTCCAAACATAATCTAAACTTAACCCTAGCAAGATTCTAATCCTAGTCTAGATCAGTTTAGTTTTTAGTGATAATCCATCCACACCGTTTGGAATTAACTCGTTAGACCAATTAGGAAATACACAACATCCCTGTGGACCGACCCGTACTCACCGGCTAGCTACCAAGCGACGTCGTTCTTGATTGCGGTTAACAATTCTTTGATTTCAAAACGCACGCAAAGAATGATCAACCAAATAGCGCCGTTGCCGGGGATGGCGTAGTATTTTCTTTTTGCAATTTCGGGTTAATATAAAATCATAAAAATCATAAAAGCTGAAAAATAAAAAAATATAAAAAAATTTATCATCTTGTTATTTTGTGAAAGGTATTTTCGTTTGAATTGTGCAGGATCAAAGAACAAATTCGGATCTGGAAAAATCCAGAGAGCAAAACAGAAAACTGAAGATTTGAACAACAGAGGATTACAACAACAGAGGAGAAAAAATTCTCGGGAACAAAACGGTCTAGAAGACCGCGGAACTGCGGCGGGAAGCACGTTTTGGCGGCGGAACCGCTGCGGATTGGTGACGTCGGCGGGTGGAAAAATCACTGTAAGCTCCCTTTCTCTTTCTCTGAACCCTCTGATATCTCCTCTGTAAAATTTCCTGCAGGATTCTTTACGCCAAAAAATTCTCCCCCTTCCAATAATTGATCTTGTGCAGAATTCTTTGCGCCGCGCTAAAAAAAATTTGTTTGCAAGTGATTGTGTTTACAGCTTTGCATATTTAAATTGACTTTAAGGGGCTTTTACACCAATCCAGATTGGGTAGGGAATTCATCACCCTTCCTAGGACCCTAAAAATCACATAAGGCATATTGCATTGACCATCAATTAATTAAAAAAGATTAGACTCAGCCCTAAGGACTTCGCGCTCAATAGAACAAAGGAATAGTTGTAGGCATCGACCGTTGATCCTAACCTGACTTTGTGGTGCCTAGGCTAGACAAGTAGTGAAAGGTAACTTTAAAAAGCCCGTCTCACGGTGATTCGTGAGCGGATCCCTCCTTTCTCTACTTGTGCTTACTTGCCCACAATTGGCGGTGAAGAGGCGGTTTGAGGTCCTACTTCTTGCCCTTTGGAACAGTTAGGAGCTGTCTAGGTGACCCTAGATCTAGGCTTGATTGTGCATTTTGTGATTGATTGAACGTGTGTCTAAGCCTTTTATCGAAAATCTTTTTTGCAAAAAGCTCCACATATAAAAAAAAACACAAAAAGAAAAAAAGAAATTTTTTTACAAAAAACTTGGAACTTATCGCTAAGAAATCCGTGCACCCCACTTACACCCCACTTGCACCCACATTCTTTTTCTTCTCCTTCTTACATCATGGGTACCCCACTTCCCAAAACTCTTGCCGAACTTTGGTACCCCCATCCAAACATTGCTTCCTACGCGAATTGTTTCGGTCGAAATACGGACGACCCCTCCATACCCAAAATTTCTTTGAAAGATCGAATAGAAGCGTCTAGGAGAAACAGTTCGACTCTGCAATCCACTTTGTTTCAACCATTTCAACCTTCACCACTTTCTTACGTTGATACTCCTTTTTCGAGTCCTGTTGTAACTCCGAAACCCATGTCTATTGCTGAACATATTGAACAGTCTCGTAACCGATCTTTCACTCCTTTCAACACTTCCAATTCTTGGGATCAACAAGTCCATTCACCTTTTTATCCAAATGTTGATCCTACTCCTGTCCAACCATTCAATTCCTATCCATCTTACCCAACCGTTGCATCTTCCCTAGACATTACTTCTACACAACCATTTGGGAGTTTCACGAATCCAAACAACTTTGAATCTTTTACTGAAACCCCTTCACAATCCATGTCTAGTCTGGAACGGTCGTTGGAAGGTTATATTGTAGCGACAAACCAACAGATGAGGAATTTGGATGCGTCCATTGCCGCCCTTAATTCATCAAGACAACCTAGTGAACTAGTAGCTAGTTTCCATCTAGCTCCAAATTTTCCAATATATGATGAGGCGGTTGGACAGATTGAGAATTTGAGTGGAGAGAGTAAGCTGTGCACCCTTCCAAATCAAACATACCCATCACCAATTGAATCCCACAACTCCGGTTTTGAATGTCTATCAAGTGTCCCAAATGAATCATCAGTTAAAGATAAAACGTTTAATGAGTTGTGCGACTTTGTAATGCTTGATTTGCCAGATTGTGAAGGGTCCCTTTCGAGTGAAACCATCACCAATCCTTTCGACCTTCACACCTCCAATCTAGAACCTGAATTGATAAATATCCATGCTTTTGATGAGGTGTCCAAGAAAATTAATTTTCACTTGACCGAGGATATTGACGCCGGGAATATTTTAGATGATGAACCCGCAGATTTGATTGAGTTTTTCTCTCCAATTCATCATCCCGAGTCATTAAATGTTTCTCCCGGACTTCATATGCATCTTGATTTGGATAATAATTGCATGGATGAGATAACTTTTGAGGAGAATTATGAGGATAGTATTGAGGATGAACCACTTTTGTTTGATGTGTCAGATTTTCCAATTCATCCTCCTGAACCTTTAACTGTTGTACTTCCTAAATCACCCCCCCTTATCCTTCCAATCGTTCCGACTACGCAAAAGATCAAGCAGGAGGACTGTGAGCATGAAAAATTTCTGTTCAACCACAGCAGTTTTGACGCCACTAGTGCGTTCCTTCTTGAATCTGACACAGTTCTCACAACCGATATCGATTACGAGTGTTTCACTTTTGCGGACGATTTTGAAGACTCACCGCCCGAGTTTGAGTCCTTTGAATTTTCAGATGAGTTAGTTGAACCATCAGACTCGGTTGCTTACAGTCATTTCGAACCATTGATGGAATCCTTCGAGTTCGAGACAGATTACTTAGGTGAGAATAAGACTATCCCTAAATCACTCCCCTTTGTCCTTTCCATCGTTTCAACCGCGCAGAAATCCGTCACGCTTCCATTTTCAATGGATGGTTTACCAAGTTCAACGTACCCATGTTTTCTTGCGAATCTTGAGGGATTTGACCCCATTTCTCGACGGGTTGATAGATTAGCACAATCGCTTTTAACACATCGGTCATCACAATTTGTGCTAATTTATTCACTCAATTTACACTCTCAAGTTTGTACTACACTTCTTTCTCTCTTCCGCCATTCTATTCCTCCACCGAGACCGTATACCGCTTCTATCTCCACACGGTCTCGTGTGTTTCTTATTTCTTTTCTCTACACTCCATTCTTTCACCATCCCTACCATTATCACGATAGAATTTTTGAATGGTTGGTGCTAACCTTTGGCCTGTGTAAGGCCTTGTATAGTTTGATTTTTCTCCTCCCTAACTCTGAAATTTAAACGCTTAAAACAGTGGAAACACTGTTTCACTTAAGTTTGGGGGGGACCTTGTTGTATATATATTTTGTTTTTCTTTTAACAATAAAAAATTATAAAAAATAAACAGGGGAGTGCCGACATTTTGACCCTCTTGGTGTAGCCTGACAGTGAGGACACTGTCAAGTTCAAGTTTGGGGGTGTGCTCGGTAAGCCTTCTTCCTTCGCATTCATGTGTACGTTTTTGCATTTACATACTTATTTTAAAACACATAAAAATTGAAAAATTATAAAAATTGAAAAGTTCAATTTTGGCCATAATTGACTTGAGTTTGACAAGAAGGTTAACTAACCAGGAACAACTAGATTCTAGACTTAGTAAATTAAAAACCCTAAAAATAACCTTACTAAAAATTTAACGGTAGAAAGTATGTCTTTGTAGTTTACTTAGAAATAGGCAAATTTTGAGTTCACTTCTTGGGCTAAGTTAAAACAAGGGAAAAATATTGATATTTTTATTAAAGTATAAGTTTGAAAAATAATTCCTAAGGTTAAGTCTAAATTCTAAAAATATATACCATGCAAATTGCACAAACACGCACCTTGAAACTTGGATTAGTAGAAGAGACCTTGAAATACTCTTGTCTAAAGTCCTTAGTATGAAGGAAAATAAAATAAAAAAAATACAAGTGTGAATAAAGAGATAAAAAAATGAACACTGGTTTTTGTAATTACTTAAGGCTGCATAAATAAAAAAATATTTAGTAAGGGTGCTTTATCACCTAGTGCCTTAGACCAACTGGTTTGGGAGTCACTGCTAAAGCCTTAGGTGATACAAGACTAGGAATTATACCTTAATGTGCAAACATATTTTGTAATCGGTCATTAGTACCTCAAGAAGTATTAACGGTCGCATGAAGAATGTGTGAGCAATTTCATCTAAAAAATTCACCAAAATACTTTGGACAATGGACAAGAGTATAAGAGCTTGAATTGAATTTCCAAGTGTATGGGTGATACATACACACACGTAGGGGTATGTGATTGGGGTTTAGATAAGAGATAGGAATGAAAAATAGGACTTGTATTTTTAGTAGAGATGATAAAAACTCCTAAGTTGAGATGGAACCCTAGAAGGAAAACTCAAAAGATGCTAAAAGCTAAGTAAATTTACAAAACATATACAATCTTAAGTTAAATGATAAGGAAGCGTAAAAAATACGGGTTGATAATTTCTGAGTTGAAGATAATAGAGTTTCTTGTTAGAAAACCGAATTGGAGAATAAAAGTCAACAGGCCGAATTGATAGGATTTTATGGGTAGTATCCGCTGAAAACCCTCAGGAGATAACACTCCTCCTACTAGGGACACCTAGAGGTTTAACGGCTTGTTGCACGAGCTCGGTGCAATCGCGTTTCCCTGCGAAAGTGAGGCTAGGTCTTTTTCGAGAATAAAACTAGTTTTGCTCAAGGACGAGCAAAAGATAAGTTTGGGGGTATTTGTTCATGTCATAATTTTGCATTATTATATTCCCCATTCTTATTCATTTTACAAATAAACAGGTGCTTTTGATCCATGTCTGCTACATAGTTGCAGGTTACAGGTTCTCGGAACAAAAACAGTGAAATTGATGAAAAGATGATACAAAGTGGACTACGACCGATAAATGGTGGAATCTTGATCATGCTTACAGTTTGAGGGACAATGAAGAATCAATGAACAAGTTCACAAAGTACAAAGGCAGTGCAAGATTCAAGACTTCGACACGAAGCAAACGGTAAAGTCCACGACATTTCTCACTGTGGAAATCTGGAAGAAAACTAGAAGACAACCTGAGAAACCAAGTGAAGAAACAAGAAGCCAAAGGCCACCAGAAGATTCCCTGAAATTCTCAGCTCATGATCACTCTATTTGGCCGCGGAACCGCGGCCAAACATGGGTTTTGGCCGCGGTTCCGCCGCCGTGCTAAGCCCGTGTCGGTGGAAAAATTCTGACGTCGTGGCGGTGCGTTGACTAGGTTTCTTAGGGGTAAAATTGTAAATGCAGATGTGTGTCGATTGTAACCCTAGGGTTTCTATGCTCTATAAATAGAAATCCTAAACCTCTTTTTGAGGTATGCCTCTTTTTATTTCATCTATTCAGAATTCTAAATTCGGTGTAAATGTTTGGAGAGAGCCATCAAATAAAGTAAGGTTTTTATTTCATTGTCCTAGTTAATTTTCATTCTGCCTTAGTATAATTTTATTACCTGCCCTAGTTAGATAGTTAGAAAATGTTTATCAATTCCCTAATGAGTGAGTAATTCCTCATTTGTTAAGGTTAGGAATAGGGAAGGTTTGAGAGATGAAAATCTCTCACCCTTTTCTTGCCCATCACATATAATTCATAGGACTTCATGCATACATACACACACCGTTCCCTACGGCACCTTACCATACGAGGTAACGGTGATACCGTAGTATAAACGACCGGTTGCGTATGTTTTTTCCATGGAGGTTAGGGTAAGAATTAAGAAAGGAAGGACAAGAACCTAGATGAAGAAATATCGTTTCTTCCCAATGGTACTAATCCCCTTTATTAATTGTTACCATAACACCTAAAGAGATCTAAATTAGGGCATTGGAAGCGGTGGGAAATCTTTAATTTCCAAACATAACCTAAACTTAACCCTAGCAAGATTCTAATCCTAATCTAGATCAGTTTAGTTTTTAGTGATAATCCATCCACACCGTTTGGAATTAACTCGTTAGACCAATTAGGAAATACACAACATCCCTGTGGACCGACCCGTACTCACCGACTAGCTACCAAGCGACGCCATTCTTGATTGCGGTTAACAATTCTTTGATTTCAAAATCTATCTTTTCAAAACGCACGCAAAGAATGATCAACCAGCCCTGCAAGTATGTCCATATTGACTCTTGTATACAATCTATGGGCACAAATGAAAGAAAGGGAACCATATTTTCCCACCAGGCTCCGTCAAAAGGAAAACCAGATCTTGACGGTAATATCTACAGCCTAGAGATCAGCTCGACGTTCTTCTCATTCCAACAGGATATATACGCAACGTCATCAAAGTCCCGAGGGCCAAATAAAAAAGGAGTAATGGAAAAATCCCAGCTCCAACTCGACGTTTCTGCTCGGTACAGACGCAACGTCAACAAACAAAAGTGGAGTGATGGTAAAGATTCTAGCTCCAGTTCGACGTTCTTCTCATCTCAACGGGATGCAGACGTAACGTCAACAAAAGACCCAAGGGTCGAAACAAAAATGGAGCCATGGCAAAATCTTAGCTCTAAGTCTTGACGGTTCATATACAACCCAGAGACTATCTCGACGTTCCTTCTCAGTGCAGATGCAACGTCAACAAAAGAGCCAAGGGTCGAAACCAAAAAATGGAGTAACGGCAAAATCCTAACTCCAAGTCTCGACGGCGCATATACAACCTAGAGACCATCCCGACATTCCCCCTCATTTCAGCAGGATGCGAATGCGGCTATCAAATGAAATTAGAGCAATGACATATTCCTAGCTCCGGAGTTCAACTGCGATATATACAGCATAGAAGTCTTACAGATGTCTACCCTACTTCAGTAAAGAATCGGCGCGACATCTTCAAAACAAAAAATGAAGCAACGACATATCCCAGCTTCGAGTCTTGAAAGCAACTCATATAAAGCCTAAAAGACAATCGGAGATCATCCTACACCAGGGCGGAGTGGTTATGACTCATCGGGGCTCCAAACTGAGCCTAACCTTAAGTAAAAAATGTCATGGCAAATTCCTAATGTTTGCTCTTCCGACGGTAATATGACCTAAAGAGATTACTTGAAGACGTCTTGTCCAGGCCCCGAAGGGATCAGAGACACGACAGTCGCGGGGCTACTCGAACAACAGCTGAAAGACTGCATATCGAGGAATACATCAGCCAACGCGACGGTACCACGGACTAAAACCCTAGCACCACAAACCTAACGGATCTCCATCGTAAAGAATGGGGGTTATCTATATACAATGTTAGGACAAGTTTACCTGTAAACCCGAGGGAGATAAACTAAAAAACTGTGAGACGAGTGAATAAACTAGAGACTCCGAGACGAGTGAATAAACTAGAGACTCCGAGACGAGTGAATAAACTAGAAACTCTGAAACGAATAAATAAACTATTGAGCTCTAGATTAAGACATCAAAGAACATAATGGCGCAACTCATAAGCCTCGGGGCTTGGGATTATGGATCAAGACCTGAGTTAAGAATGGATGACGACGCTTCAATCACCGGTATACCACCGTGAGCGAGGTGGCATAACGAAGAATTTGTTCACATCAGTCCAGTATTCACCTAAGTCTAGATACATGCATCAGAAGCTTCTAAAGTTTAAAATACAAAGTATACGTACAGAGGCAAGATGCCCATATGAATATGTGCTGGGGATGAAACATTTAGCGGTCAACAAATTTTTATTTATTTACTCCACAGAAAATAGATCACCAAATATGGGATCAGAGATACAGGGATTAATAAAACAATAAACAAAATTCTTTAACTCCCTCTCCGTCTTCTCTACCATGTCGAAGCGGCGATCTTCGCGAAGGGTCGCTCTCCATCGGTCAGCGCCATGCCTATCAGCGAAGGCAGACATGATGGCCCGCCGAGCTCGCATCTGACTTAGCAACTGAACAGAGCGGTCCTTCAGAGGCTGGAAATCAAATACGCCTCATAAAAGCCCTCTATCTTATCCTCTGCTGCATTGAGCATCGCCGGAGTCATCTCCACTGGATGAGAGGGATGTCAGCGAGCACATATGAGAAGATCATCCGGAGCTAAATGGAACCGACAGGAAGAGGAGAGCCCCTACGAGCCAAAAGCTCGTGCATCGCCGTGTCACACTAGTCATCAGTGAGAACGGGATCCACTAGTCGCACAGTGAAACGAGGAACAATTCCCTCGATAGGTACTTCCCATGGTTGCCGACGAGCATGCAGACGATTGCAAGCCATAACTCTTGGTTTGTTAAAAATGGCACTTTCCTTGTGAAGAAAGAGGGAAAACATAGATTCAGATTATAAAGAGAAGTATTCAAGTCTAGGCACAGAAAATGTTGTGCATGGTGGAACTGTTTCCAAGTCCTGACAAAAAGGGCATGGAAAAAAAATGTTGACTCATGGGAACCAGAGCAAGAAGGTGAAACGATCCCCTCAATAGCGCCTCACGTGCATGACACGTGAGCGCCAGCGCCGATTCTTTGCAGGTTTAGAACCTGTAACGACGCCTCACATGCGTAACGCATGAGCGCGGTGCTAGTTCAGGATTAAAATCCTCAGCAGCGCCTCACGCACATGACATGTGGGCGCCGACAACAATTTTTATATATGTATAACGACACTTCACGTGAGGCATATATGAGCATTGGTATAAAGGGAAGGAGGAGTTTTGTCATTCATACTTCGAAGAAATTTATACATTGGTGATAAAAAACAACATCATCAAAATGTTTACAACGGCAAGACGCTGAATTCCGGACACGGATTCATGAACTTAGAAGCAAGTTTGAGCAAAGTGCTTCTGGATTCTTTAGCCATTTTCTTATGCATTTTCTCACGAATGCAAGTGTCGGGATCTCCACTAATGTCGTCCGCTCTCTGGTAAGCGGATATTATCGCCTTCTGTTGGAAGACGTGATGCAAAATATCGACAAGATTATCTCTCCGCTTCTTTAGCCATTTTCTTATGCATTTTTTCACGAATGCAAGCGTCGGGATCCCCACTAATGTCGTCCGCCCTATGGTAAGCAGATATTATCGCCTTCTGTTGGAAGACGTGATGCAAAATATCGACAAGATCATCTCTCCGCTTAGTTGAGTTCAGGCTCATCAGATATACTGAATGCACCTTGTCTTCAGCGTCGTCAAGTGCCTCGAACGGCATAGCCTCGTAAAGCTCAGGGATTGCTTCCCAAATTGACCCAACGATAATTTTCAAAAGAGCAGAACGGCGGGGGAGTAATCGACCGTTGTAGTCGTCAAAGGGACGTATCACCTCGGTACATTGGGCGTCAATAAATTCCTGGCCTTGACAGCGGCCTTGGATGCGAATATCTTCATAAGAGATAATCTCTTCAAGATCATAAAGACGAGATGCCATAATATCTGCAAAAAAAACCAGTAAGGGGTTTAGCAATTGAAATATCAAAATTATTACGATCTAGAAAGAAATTATAATGGTTCTAACGCCCCCATCAATGATGAGGAAGACACTCTTTGTAAGAATCCAAAAGGATTCTCATTTAATGAAGAATCTCATTAAACCGTGGAGTTAAACTCCCAATACCTTAAAAAAATGTGTTCTACAACAGATTTCAAATCTGCAAAAAGAACCCTAAAAAAGAAAATAGGAAAAGGGGAATAAAATTCCTAAAAGAAATTCTTAAAAGAAATTTTCTCAGAGCTAAACTTTGTAGAACAACCTGGAATTAAATTCCTCTAATAATGGGATAAAATCTCAGAAATCCGCTCGAGAAATGGAATTAAATTCCAAACAACCTTCAAAGATCAAAGTCACTAACAGGGTAAAACCCTAAGATCCCCAAGACCCATGGTCTACCCAAATAAAGTTTTTTTTAGATCTATAAAAGATCGTTCCAAGAGAAGAGCAAAACTTTGTTAATGGGTTAAAAACCCAAAACAAGAAGAGGTTCTTTTAAGAGTTTCTTTAAGAGTTAAATCATGGTCATGATTCTTACCAAATTTTGACAGAGTTTGACTCTGAGAAAGTTCTGGGAATAGAGATCTAAGCTCTGAAAAGAGAATTAAATTCTCAGGGAAGAAGACTCAAGAGGATGATGAAACGACAGTCATCTCAAGGGCCAAAGGCCCTATTTATAGGACATAAAGGGACAGTTCAACTTCCCAAGAGATCGAACGGTGGAAAAGGTGACATCGTTGCACTCACGTGTAAGCCACGTGAGAGCAACGGTGGGGGAATTTGTTTCCCCAATATATTTAACCTAATAAAAGAGCAAAACCTTGTTGAATTTAATTAGGCAGCGCCTCACATGCTCTCCACGAGGGCGTCAGCGCAAGAGCCAATCTTATAAGATTAAGTCCTATGGTGGCATCTCACGTGCCCCTCATGTGGGCGCTAATGTGCAAAACACAGAAGAGTTCATTATATAAGAGTTAAACTCTTAGTTGGCGTCGCACGTGCTCCTCACGTGGGCGCCAATGTGCAAAGCACAGGAATACCCATCTTAAGAATTAAATTCTTAAGTGGCGTCCATGTGCACGGTACGTGAGCGCCAGCGCCTAGGTAGAATTAAATTCTACAATACTCTCTGTTAAACAGAGCCATTGGATCAAAGATCCAACGGAGACGATAAATCATCAAAATACAGAATTAAATTCTGTTGGGAGAAAACATTTCCCAAATCTTTCTGAAGTAAGAAAGGTTCTCTCGGTTGGATCAAAAATCCAATTGTAGAATAAAATTCTATTCTGGAATATATTCCCTTAATCTTTCTAAATAAGAAAGATTGCTCTCTGTAAAACAGAGAACCGTTGGATTAAAAATCCAATGGTGATTAAAAATCACCGTTTTACAAAATATTTTATGTATAGGAAAAATATTTCCCCAATCTCGTTAAAAACCCAAAATCATATTTTGTAAAAACAGAAGTCCTTGGATCAAAAATCCAATAGTAGGTAAAATTCCCTAAATCAATTTTGTGACCAATTAAATCAATTGGAATCTCTCAATGAGAGATTTTCTCAAAACTAATCAATAATTTGCCTCGACTATATAAAGGCCCCGAGACTTCAAGTCTCACACAACAAGGAGGGGAGGAAGAAGAGACGAGGACAGACACCAGAGACTAGAGGCACATAGAGAAAAAAACAGAGGGAGAGAATTCAATTCTCAAAGAAGAAAAGCTCCATTCTCGAAACCCTAGGTAAAGAGAATATCGAGATCAAAACATCTCCTTTACCCAACATATCTAGGGGATGAACCCTTCTAAAAAATCTTAGTTCTTTCTCTGGATTTGAGATCCACAAGACAAGTCTCCCACAAGTTGAGAATTTAATTCTCATCGGGAAGATCTTGTTCTTGAGAATCAAAGGTTCAGGGAAAAACAAATTTAAAAGAGAAAGAATATGGAGTCCATAATACTCTAGGAACTCAGTTCCTTCGAATCAAGAAGTTAGTTCTTAAAAAGAACATGATCCCAGATCCTCAAAATAGTGATCTTCGTGATCGTCAATGGTCAAAATACCATCAACAGAGATTAAATCTCTATATAAAAGAAACTAGTGGCTCACGTGCTTCCCACGTGGGCGCCCCTCTTTAACAGCGCCCAACGCCTAACGTGCTCCTCATGCGGGCGCCACGTAAAAAGTGCTTAGCCCTTCACTTACAGCCAAAACGGCTAAGTGCTCAGCACTGATTGGGCCGCGCCCCAGCGCCTCACGTGCTCCTCACGCGGGAGCCACATAAAAAGTGCTTAGCACTTCACATACAGTCAAAACGGCTAAGTGCTTAGCATTGGGCAGCACCCTAGCGCCTTACGTGCTCCTCACGTGGGCGCCATCAAAAAAGAAGAAAAGAGATAAAAGTGCACAACACTCCATAAACAGCCAAAGTGGCAGAGTGCTCAGCGTTCATTGGGCGACGCCCATAATCAAATGCTACACATGACACTCATGTGAGTGTCAGAGCGTCAAATACGTACTTAACAATTTTTCATAAAAAGAAAATGGTTGAACAGACAGAGCCCAAATGAGTGCTTAGCACTTTTTGAATAAGAGTAGGCAGACTAAGCCCAAATTGGCTAAGCCTCCGAAGTTTCTTGCAGCTGAGCCCAAATGCTCTTTTGATGGATCTTAAGTAAAAATGATCCTTAAAAACATTATTGAGCCGATCTTAGTCTCAAATATGATTAATGATCCCTCCTTGATGATATCCAAAATGATATTCATTTCGTATCTCCTAAGGTAATCTTAGTCTCAACTATGACTAACGATTCTTAGGTCCACCACAACCCCTTTTTTCCTCAAATACGGGATTTGGTTCAAGGGTACATCCTTCTACACATCTGATATATGTCGTTGTAATTGCTCAACGTTTTCAAAGAGGTGGTGGGTCCCGACAACCAACAACCCCTTTCGTCATACATTGATACACTTCCAAATTGATGTGCATACCTCAGAACCTCGCCTCAAACATGGCGATAACGGACCAAAACGTCCCTAAACTAACGCGTTTCCCTAAAATGGGAATGTTGGACCGAAATGTCTTTAAACTAATATCTTCCCCAAACACGGCTGTAATGGACCGCGATGTCCTTAAACTAAAATAATTGGGCCCAAATATTCATTTGTTTAAGTCGATCTTAATCTCAAACCAGATTAACGGTCCTTATAACAACCTAGTTCATTTATACCAATTCCAGTTCTCGTATTTTCTTAATTATGGTATTTTTCTTGATTTATCGTGTTTTGGGTGCGAATAGTATTTTACATTTTATATTGCATTCGACCCGACCCGTTTGCTTGAAACCTGTCTTGATTCATGTTTATGAATTATCCTGACTTGTTACGTAGATTTGTGCATTTTTCATGTTTATTGCATACTCGCTTTTTATCTAGCATTTGCATCTTTTACCATATAACATTTTAAGTCACGTAAAATATTTTAAAAATACATTGCATGGCCTGCATGATACCCCTAACCCCGTGGTAGTATCCGCGTATCTTGTTCTCGTCCTGTTCAGTGAAACGGATTTGTTTGGATGGCTACGTGCACGTGCGTGCATCCGTTCTTGGGGGTATGCATTTTTTCGTTACCCGGATATCCAACTTTAATTTTGGTCGACATGTATATTTTTCGTATTTTAAAACTGAATTTTAGATCCGACCCGGGCATGTTTTGGACTATGTTTGTATTTACCAGAATATCAAATTTTATTTATATAATATTAATTTTATAAACCGATACAAATTAAAATTTAGTTAACTAATAAAAGATTTTTTTAAATTTAAATCTAAACTAATTTTCTAACAAACTAACAACCCCTTTCTCTCTCTCTCTCTCCTCTGCATATATATATATTTATATATTATTTATTTATTTATTTTTTTCTTCCTTATTTAATACACAGCCTTTTCTTCTTACTTCTTCTTCTTCTTTCTTTTTCTTGATCTTATTTCTTGATTCCGGTGATCACCGCCAGAGCCGTGCTCGTCGCTGACGATTTGAGTGATCCAGTGAACGTACCTTGCCTGTGTGATCACCCTCTTGCCTTGCCTGGACCCATACCACGTGACGCGTGTGCGTTGCGATGATTTACCGACGTCGGACGTGCCGTGCGTATCCGTCGCGTGATTCGATCGAGGCAAGTTTATCTTGCTACATGCTATGATACATACTACATGCATATTAATAATAATATTTCATGTTTAGTATATTGTACATCCCCTGTTATCATTTTACTGTTTTACGACGTCCGTTTGCATCCGTATAATTTATTTCGTATCCAGTGCATGCAAATTTATCTTATTACATGCTAGACTACAATATATTGCACCCATTTGAATAATAACATCACATAATGTTTAGTTATGCATCCCACATTACCATTTTACAGTTTTACTGTCTTCGGACATCCGTATGCAACCATATCAATATTTACATATTTAGTCGCATGCTAATTCATCTTGATACATGCTATGTATCTTATTTTGCATCCATATGAATAAAAATATCACATGTTGATTGCACTTTACATCCATATTAAAGTTTTACCGTTTTCGGATACCCGTTTGCATCCATATCATTTAAAATATATATCGTCGTAATATTTCTTATTATTATCTTTAATTAGTTTATAATCTGCATTTTATAATGTTATACAAAATATAGTTTGAAAATATTATAGTTTACATATGAAACGTCGTTGCAAAGCGGATACGACAAATCTGAAATTTACTGTACACCTTACCTTATAAAATTCATTATAAATCATTGAAAAATTATTATTATATGTTCTTTAGTTCGTTACGAAGCTAACTCATAATACTATAACTTTATGAAATATTTACTTGCAAAATAAATTGTTTAAATAACTTAAAATGCAAATGAAAATATCTCTAAACTGTTGTCCAGGGAAATTCTAGCAGCAAACTTTCAATTTCGAATGTTCATAGATTTTTGTAGGAATGACCTGAGATACTTCAACTTATAAAAATGAAGACCTTATTGAATTATCTTTGTTTTGGTATAAGACACATCCCTTTTGGAGAACGTTTGTTATTTTTAAGTTATTTTACGAATCAGGGTGACGCAGAATTTCTGAACGGAACTTTCTTATGCATGGTTAATCAATACCACTTTTATAGTTATTAATCGGTTTGAATATGTTATCCATGTTAATATTATTATATAAATATCTATTTAATAAATAACAGTGCTTGTGTTTTAATATTCAGCAAATTTTACCGATTTACAGTTTTATAGTATCCGTCTGTATCCGTACGGTTTATTACATATCTAGTTGCATACCGAGACCATATTATTTCATGTTACTGTTGTATTAGTGCACCATGCTTGATAATTGTGCATCCTACTTAGTCATGATGTGACCCCTGATCGATATTTGTGCATCCATGCTTTTATTGTACATCCGTACTTTCACCTTAATTCAATACTTGCTACAGTTTGATTATGAGCACCCGTTTGACACTTGTGCACTACTTGACATGACCTGATACACCACTACTTGACATGACTTGATACATGTACACCACCTGACATGACCTGATGTACCACAGCTTGACATGTTACCTGATCTTGTTGCTAATGCCGACAATCTTGACCTGTTGTCCATACGGACATTTCCTGTTGTCTATACAGACAAACCTGTACCTGCTTGATCCTGTGTTGGCATTAGCTCCAGATTTATCAATACCTGACTTACACACATAACCTTGGGGGTATGGGGAAATCAAAAATGTATCCGAACGTAACTCAAAGGGCTATTACATCTTGTTACCATGGTCCTGTGGGGTTGAACGGGACATAGACTCACAGTCTATCATATCTTGTTACCGTGGCCCTATGGGGTTGAACGGGGCATAGACCGATGGGTTACGATGAGGATTACATTAATTGATTTCGAATAAGTTTATAGTAGATAACCCTATAGCACAGTTCTACTCACTGCACTTGACCTATTTATATCCTGTTCACTGATCTATATTCATGTTACTGTTTACTTGTTACCGATGACTTGTTACTATTCATACTTCATGCCTGCATATTTCATTACATCATGCTTGCTTAGAATTATTGATATTATCACGCACTGACGTCTGGGTTTTGCATGGCCCAGATCCTCTACCCTTGTCGCAGGCTGATCAGGAGTACTTCCGCCGTTAGGCCGAGCAGTGATGATCCAGTTAGTATCCAGTTTAGTTATGTTTTACTTTCCAGATGTTTTTGCTCTTTGGATTTATTGCTTCCGCATATTATTTCTTGACTCGTTTATTCTGGCTCATAGACATGTACTAGATAGTTTATTTTATTTTCCTGTTCTTGATATCTCTAGACAGCCGTAACGTGACTGTGGTGGGATGTTTCCTATCCACAGGTAGTATGGTTGGCTCTGTCACGTGCCTATCTTAGCGCACTCTGGAAAGCGGGGTGTGACAGGGTTTGTTTGGTATCAGAGGCATAGGATTTAGGTTATCGGGTTGATTCTTTTATAGTTGGGTATTGAACCTAATACACAAAGCAGGAAACCCATAATTAGAAACATGTCCTGCCATATTGTTATCGTGATTCTTGAATCTTATCTTTCGCTTGACCCTTGTCTTGACGATATGCAAACAACTTTGCATCTCGGCTTGAAACCTTTTAGATCTATTGTTTCTCCTTTCCTATTCCTTCGATTCTGATACTAGGATTTGGCGACTTGAACAGAGTTATGTGATTGTACCCATGAACTGCAGCATGGTTACAATGCGGTATTCTATTTAAGTAACTTGGTGTCCTGGTCTTGATTCATTTCCTTGATTCATGGTCGTGAAATTTCCTTGGTTCTCTCAGTTTCATTGCTTACCAGTTCATGTTTTGCAGATTTCTTGGTGATAGATACCGGCAGTTATGAAGTAGTCTTGGGAATGGATTTTCTCGGCACTTTCCACGCTCACATTGATTGTAGGGCAAAGAAAGTGATTTTCCAGATTCCCGGACATTCAGAGTTTGTTGTTGCTGGAGGAAGCAGTTCTGTCGGGCCAGTCGAGTTTAGGGCTAGGCCGACAAACAATATTCTTTTGTCGATGGAAGTTGATAAGGAGGAAACGCCAGCTGTAGTTCGAGAGTTCATGGACGTGTTCGAGGACATCTCGGGTTTACCACCAGAACGAGATGTGGAGTTTGCGATTGATCTTGTTCCTGGTGCAGCGCCAGTCTCAAAAGCATACTATCCAATGGCACTAGTAGAGTTGGAAGAAGTCAAGAAGCTGGTTACCGAATTGCTAGAGAAGGGTTGGTTTCGCAGCAGCAGTAATTCACCCTGGGGAGCTCCAGTTCTTCTAGTAAAGAAGAAAGATGGCACACGGGGGATGTGCATCGATTATCGAGAATTAAACCGGGTGACTATTAAGAACAAGTACCCGATCCCTCGCATTGGCGAATTGTTCGAGCAGCTTAGTGGCGCGAGGGTATTCTCAAAGCGGGATTTGCGATCCGGATATCATCAGGTCCAAGTTAAATCAGAGGATATTTGCAAGACTGCATTCCGAACTCGGTATGGACATTACGAGTATTTAGTGATGCCATTCGGAGTCACGAATGCACCGACAATATTTATGGACTTGATGAACCGAATCTTTTCACCGTTCTTGGACCAGTTTTTAGTGGTGTTCATCGATGATATTCTGGTCTACTCGAGGAGCATTGAAGAGCATGCGGAACACTTGAAGATCGCACTGCAGACATTGAGGCAAGAAAGATTATATGTGAAGATGAGCAAGTGCGAGTTTTAGCTTGAAGAAGTGAAGTTTTTGGGGCAAGTCGTATCCAGAGATAGAATCACCGCAGTTCAAGATTGGACGATTCCGAAGAACACAACAGAGATCAGAAGTTTTCTTGGACTTGCCGGATATTACAGAAGATTCGTGGAGAATTTTGCTCGTTTGGCTGAGCCTTTGACCAAGCTTACATGGAAGGAAGTACCGTTCGTGTGGACGGATAAATGTGCGTCAGCTTTGAGGCGTTGAAGCAAAGGTTGATAACCGCTCCTATTTTGACTGTACCAGACAATTCCGGAGGATTGGTGATTCACAGCGACGCATCTGGAAAAGGTTTGGGATGTGTTTTGATGCAGCGTGGAAAGGTTATAGCTTACGCATCGAGACAGTTGAAGACCTATGAGAAGAATTACCCAACTCATGATTTGGAACTTGCAGCAGTGATTTTTTGCTTTGAAGATTTGGAGACACTACTTACTGGGTGAAAGGGTCGAAGTATTCACCAATCACAAAAGCCTAAAGTATGTGTTCACACAGAAAGAGCTTAACATGAGGCAGCGTAGATGGTTGGATCTGATGGCTGACTACGATCTTGATATTAAGTACCATCCGGGGAAAGTTAATGTTGTGCTAGATGCGCTTAGTCGGTTTCCAGCAATTCAGACGTTGACTGCACAGAAGGAGCTTATCGAAGACTTCCGGAGATTCAAGCTGAAGATCGTGTTACCGCATTCTTCGGGACAGTTGATGCAGCTGCAAGTACAATCGTCATTGATCGAGAATATTAAAGCAGCGCAGTCGCAGGACCTAAGATTGCAGAAGTTTCGAGAACAGGTTGAAGCTGGACTTCGTACGGACTTGTTAATTCATGAAGATGGTTCGTTGTGGTATGGTAGCCGTTTGTGTGTGCTAAAAGGAGACATTCGCGAAGAAGTTATGAATGAGGCGCACAGTTCTGCAGATTCCGTACATCCAGGAGGCACGAAGATGTACCGTGATCTAAGACGGCATTTCTGGTGGGAAGGTATGAAAAGGGAGATTTCTCGCTTTGTAGCAAAGTGCTTGGTGTGTCGGCAAGTTAAGGCTGAACATCAAAGGGTTGCTGGTTTATTGCAACCACTTCCGATTCCTCAATGGAAGTGGGAACATATAACCATGGATTTCGTGACAGCTTTACCGTGGAGTCTAAAGGGCAACAATGCAGTTTGGGTGATTGTTGATCGATTGACCAAGGCAGCTCATTTCATACCATTTCGAGTTAGTCAATCAACAGAAGCATTGGCAGAACGGTACATGCAGGAGATTGTAAGATTGCATGGAGTACCAGTGAGCATCATATCCGACTGTGACACCCGTTTCTTATCACACTTCTGGAGGAGCTTACAGGAAAGTCTGGGGACTCGATTAAAGTTTAGCATGGCTTATCATCCTCAAACAGATGGCCAGTTGGAGAGAACGATCCAAACTCTTGAAAACATGTTGAGAGCTTGCATGTTAGACTTCAAGGGTTCATGGGAGGATCATCTACACTTGGTGGAGTTTTCTTACAATAACAGTTTTCAGGCGACTATTCAGATGGCTCCATTCGAAGCATTATATGGTCGCAAGTGTCGTTCACCTGTCTGTTGGGACGATGTTGGAGAACGAAGGTTGTTGGGACCGGATTTGATCGTGCAAACAGTAGAGAAAGTTAACACTATCTGGAAACATATGAAGGTAGCGCAAGATCGGCAGAAGAGTTAGGCCGATACATCGAGAAAACCTCTAGAGTTCGCTGTTGGTGATTTGGTATTCTTGAAGATATCACCGACTAGAGGGGTGATTCGTTTTGGGAGTCGAGGCAAGTTTAGTCCTCGATTCGTAGGGCCTTTCGAAATTTTGGAACGTGTTGGAGAAGTGGCGTATCGCTTGGCTTTACCCTAATCTTTGGCGAATGTTCATGAATTGTTTCATATATCTCAACTCCGTAAGTATGATCGAGATGAAACACACGTGCTGGATCATTCGGAGCTGACTGTACGAGAAGATTTAACCTTTGAGGAACGAACGATGTCGATTGTGGATCGAAGGGAAAAGGTTCTTAAGAACAAGGTTATCCCTCTCGTACTTGTTTCTTGGGAAAATCGCTCACATGGAGAATCAACTTGGGAACGAGAAGATGAAATCCGACAGAAGTTTCCACATCTATTCTTGTAGTTTCTTGATTGTTTATCCTTTCTTGTTCTTGGAATTTCGAGGACGAAATTCTTTTTGTAGTTGGGTATAATGTAACAACCTAGTTCATTTATACCAATTCCAGTTCTCGTATTTTCTTAATTATGGTATTTTTCTTGATTTATCGTGTTTTGGGTGCGAATAGTATTTTACATTTTACATTGCATTCGACCCGACCCGCTTGCTTGAAACCTGTCTTGATTCATGTTTATGAATTATCCTGACTTGTTACGTAGATTTGTGCATTTTTCATGTTTATTGCATACTCGCTTTTTATCTAGCATTTGCATCTTTTACCATATAACATTTTAAGTCATGTAAAATATTTTAAAAATACATTGCATGGCCTGCATGATACCCCTAACCCCGTGATAGCATTCGTGCATCTTGTTCTCGTCCCGTTCAGTGAAACAGACTTGTTTGGATGACTACGTGTATGTGCGTGCATCCGTTCTTGAGGGTATGCATTTTTTCTTTACCCGGATATCCAACTTTAATTTTGGTCGACATGTATATTTTTCGTATTTTAAAACTGAATTTTAGACCCGACCCGGGTATGTTTTGGACTATATTTGTATTTACCAGAATATCAAATTTTATTTATGTAATATTAATTTTATAAACTGATACAAATTAAAATTTAGTTAACTAATAAAATATTTTTTTAAATTTAAATCTAAACTAATTTTCTAACAAACTAACAACCCCTTTCTCTCTCTATCTTCTTTGCATATATATATATATATATATATATATATTATTTATTTATTTATTTATTTTTCTTTCTTATTTAATACACAGCCTCTTCTTCTTACTTCTCCTTCTTTCTTCTTTCTTTTTCTTGATCTTGTTTCTTGATTCCGGTGATCACCGCCGGAGCCGTGCTCGTCGCTGACGATCAGAGTGATCCAGTGAACTTATCTTGCCTGTGTGATCACCCTCTTGCCTTACATGGACCCATACCGTGTGCCGCGTGTGCGTTGCGATGATTTACCGATGTCAGACGTGCCGTGCGTATCCGTCGCGTGATTCGATCGAGATAAGTTTATCTTGCTACATACTATGATATATACTATATGCATATTAATAATAATATTTCATGTTTAGTGTATTGTACATCCCCTGTTATTATTTTACTGTTTTACGACGTACGTTTGCATCCGTATAGTTTATTTCGTATCTAGTGCATGCAAATTTATCTTGTTACATGCTAGACTACAATATATTGCACCCATTTGAATAATAATATCACATAATATTTAGTTATGCATCCCACATTACCATTTTACAGTTTTACTGTCTTTGGACATCCGTATGCATCCATATCAATATTTACAAATTTAGTCGCATGCTAATTCATCTTGCTACATGCTATGTATCTTATTTTGCATCCATATGAATAAAAATATCACATGTTGATTGCACTGTACATCCATATTAAAGTTTTACCGTTTTCGGATACCCGTTTGCATCCATATCATTTAAAATATATATCGTCGTAATATTTCTTATTATTATCTTTAATTAGTTTATAATCTGTATTTTATAATGTTATACAAAATATAGTTTGAAAATATTACAGTTTACACATGAAATGTCGTTGCAAAGCGGATACGACAAATCTGAAATTTACTGTACACCTTACCTTATAAAGTTCATTATAAATCATAGAAAAACTATTAGTATGCGTTCTTTAGTTCGTTACAAAGATAACTCAGAATACTATAACTCTATGAAATATTTACTTGCAAAATAAATTGTTTAAATAATGTAAAATGCAAATGAAAATATCTCTAAACTGTTGTCCAGGGAAATTCCAGCAGCAAACTTTCAATTTCGAATGTTCATAAATTTTTGTAAGAACAACCTGAGATACTTCAACTTATAAAAATGAAAAATTTATTGAATTATCTTTATTTTGGTATAAGACACATCCCTTTTGAAGAACGTTTGTTATTTTTAAGCTATTTTACGAATCGGGGTGACGCAGAATTTCTGAACGGAACTTTCTTGTGCATGGTTAATCAATACCACTTTTATAGTTATTAATCGGTTTGAATATGTTATCCATATTAATATTGTTATATAAATATCTATTTAATAAATAATAGTGCTTATGTTTTAATATTCAACAAATTTTACCGATTTACAGTTTTATAGTATCCGTCTGTATCCGTACGGTTTATTACATATCTAGTTGCATACCGAGACCATATTATTTC
Source organism: Agapanthus africanus (assembly GCA_030015575.1). Lineage (NCBI taxonomy): Eukaryota > Viridiplantae > Streptophyta > Magnoliopsida > Asparagales > Amaryllidaceae > Agapanthus > Agapanthus africanus. The sequence goes on from CM057337.1 coordinate 883,322,843, forward strand.
ATGTTACTGTTGTATTAGTGCACCATGCTTGATAATTGTGCATCCTACTTAGTCATGATGTGACCCCTGATCGATATTTGTGCATCCATGCTTTTATTGTACATCTGTACTTTCACCTTAATTCAATACTTGCTACAGTTTGATTATGAGCACCCGTTTGACACTTGTGCACTACTTGACATGACCTGATACACCACTACTTGACATGACTTGATACATGTACACCACCTGACATGACCTGATGTATCACAGCTTGACATGTTACCTGATCTTGTTACTAATGCCGACAATCTTGACCTGTTGTCCATACGGGCATTTCCTGTTGTCTATACAGACAAACCTGTACCTGCTTGATCCTGTGTTGGCATTAGCTCCAGATTTATCAATACCTGACTTACACACATAACCTTGGGGGTATGGGAAAATCAAAAATGTATCCGAACGTAACTCAAAGGGGTATTACATCTTGTTACCGTGGTCCCATGGGGTTGAACGGGACATAGACTCACAGTCCATCATATCTTGTTACCGTGGCCCCGTGGGTTTGAACGGGGTATGGACCAATGGGTTACGATGATGATTACATTAATTGATTTCGAATAATTTTAGAGTAGATAATCCTATAGCACAGTTTAGACTACTCACTGCACTTCACCTGTTTATATCATGTTCACTGATCTATATTCATGTTACTGTTTACTTGTTACTGATGACTTGTTACTGTTCATACTTCATGCCTGCATATTTCATTACATCATGCTTGCTTAGAATTATTGATATTATCACGCACTGACGTCTGGGTTTTGCATGGCCCAGATCCTCTACCCTTGTCGCAGGCTGATCAGGAGTACTTCCGCCGTTAGGCCGAGCAGTGATGATCCAGTTAGTATCCAGTTTAGTTATGTTTTACTTTCCAGATGTTTTTGCTCTTTGGATTTATTGCTTCCACATATTATTTCTTGACCCGTTTATTCTGGCTCATGGACATGTACTAGATAGTTTATTTTATTTTCCTGTTCTTGATATCTCTAGACAGCCGTAATGCGATTGTGGAGGGATGTTTCCTATCCACAGGTAGCATGGTTGGCTCTGTCACGTGCCTATCTTAGCGCACTCTGGGAAGCGGGGCGTGACAGTCCTTAAATAAACCAAACCTAAATATAAAATATACGGATTTGGACTGATCCGCGCCTTACGGGCGATGACAAAAAGTAGTCTCCGTATACAATCCATGGGCAATCTAAACAAAGAAAAACATACACGACACGAAGTGAACTTTCGGAGCAGGAGAAAGTGGTTATCGCAATGCGGTAACGTAATTAACTGCAGGAGCTTGCGCCTGCAGGGATGAGCGTCCCCACAATCAAACCCCCCTCACAAACGAGGGGGAATCTTATAAAGTCACACTACAACGGTCGTATCCATCCAAACCTCCGATATATGGTGCCATAAATCAACTTGGTATCTTCGGAGAGGTGGACGTATAAATCCAAATAGTATCTGCCCCCAGATTCAGGCAAGACGATCCATCCCGGTTCGTCTCTGTTTCCGGCGGTGAACAGGCCCCGACAGGAGTTTGTTCACTTTGCGATCACGCACCGGATAGGGGTTGGTCTACAGACTTTGACGCGGATGAGCCGAACATGAAGCTACTCGGCCATGGATAGTCCGAGAAGGAAACTATTTGGCCGCCTCGTGACGAGGGCTTTGGATCCACAGCGTAGTCAGGAAGGAAGCTGCCCATCGTGGATAAGCCGAGTAGGAAACTACTCGGCCGCCTCGTGGCGATGGCTTTAGATCCACAGCGTAGTCGGGTGTTCAGTTGATAAAATTGCACTTTTAATATGACATTTTCCTTACTATTTATATATAATAAAAGATGTTTATTATAAATATAACACATATAAGGGTTTATCCGTAAAAATACTATTTTCATCTGTTTATATATTATAATTAATATTATGAAGGAAAAATGTAAGCATATAATATTCATATAATATTTGGACTATTTTAATATGCTTACTTTATTAAATATTTTTGACCAATTCTCTTAAAACTAAAATATCATGACAAATGGTTAAGATAATATCTCAATAAAAACAAATTCTACTAATATCATTTATTGAGATAATTGTGCAGGAATTATATCATGACTGAAATCAAGGAAATCCGAATTGGCGAGATCAAATCTGCCGAAGATATTCAAGTAAATTGAAGAAACCAATTCTGGAAGAAACGTAGAAAAGATTTTCAAAGTCTAGATATTCAAAAGTTCAACAAGTGCTACAGATATGAAGCCACAGAAATTAGAGCCCATGATCCCACCATAAGGTGGCGGATCCGCGGCCAAACCCACATATTCGCCACGGTTCCGCCGCACATCTGCAGAGTTAGGATTCTGGATTTTTTTGGTTGGGATCCTAACAACTAGTTACCATATTAGGAAACTAGGGTTCTGGCTCTGTGACTATAAATAAGGACCGAGTGCCTCTTAGAAAAATAATCAAACTGACGCGATTACGAAGTCCACGATGGCTCAAGAATCCTGGTTGATCATCGACAGTGCATCTACCTTCTTAAGAAGAGATCGAGAAGCAAACTAAGGTTTTGTAATCATTTTCTAAAGGAACAAAGTGTACTTGATCTTGTTGATTAATAAAGGTAGTTTTATTCTATTGCATTTTATTTTCTTCATGATTTCTTTCTTTTCTTTTCCCAACATGCGCGAGTAATTCTTCGCTTGTTAGTGTTCGTAAGATTAGGGTAGATTAATGGATGATGAAGATCCTTAAACTCTTTTTACGTCCTATAAAGTTTATAAACTTTACCAAAAGAATCATTAACATCCTAATCGGGCGCGCTACCAATTCATTGGGAGCTACGACCGCGATTGGAGATTAGATTAACAATTGTTTTGGTAAAGGCTAGACATGAACGAAAATCCATGTCAAGGTAGGGGTTAAGAGTGGGAACCCTATTCCCTCCAGAACCCCTAATCTACATGCATCACCGTCAATCTAGTTTTAAATCTATTAAAGGATAAAATGAGTAATCTTTAATTAATCATCCATGACTACTAAATCTTAACGAACCCTACAAGCCCCCTTCTAATATAAAACCTACACCCGTAGTTAATCTAGATCTATATCCTGCATCCGTGTTTGACATGGATCTAGAATCTACAACCATTCTTCACCATTCTTTATTCTTCCTCCTTTCCTAATCAACACGCCTAAAGTAAGATTAAAAGATTCAACGTTTCCTTGAGGACGACCCATACTCATTTCGATCTAGCTACATATGACACCGTTATTGATTGCGGTTACTACACACACAACTCTAAAACATCATTCAATCATCGGGCAGGAAGACGCCCGCCATGGATAAGTCGAGTAGGAAACTACTCGTTCGTCTCGTGGCGAAGGCTTTGGATCTGAAGCATAGCCGGGCAGGAAGCTGCTCTTCGTGGATGAGCTGAGCAGGAAACTACTCAGCTGCCCCATGACGAGGGCTTTGGATCTACAGCGTAATCGGGTAGGAAGCTGCCCGCCGTGGATAAGTCAAGTAGGAAACTACTTGGCCGCCTCGTGGCGAGGCCTTCGGATCCGCAGCGTAGCTAGGAAAGAAGCTGCCCTTCGCGGATGAGCCGAGCAGGAAGCTGTCAGCGTAAGTTTCCATATCTACGCCTCCTTGATTCTCGGGATCTCGGCGCCTATGGTTGGCATCTCGAGATACCCGCGTCTCTCTTGGAGGTGTCATTCAATCTTTCTTGACTCATATGGGAGGGAGCGAGCCAATAATAGGACGCCACATGGCCGTACCTTATCGGGAAGATGCGATATTCCGAGATTTTGCGCTGTGGTGTGGGAAGATCTCGATTGCTGGAAAGATTTTTATTGAGGCTATAAATAGTGAAGGCATGGCCCCTCCTTAGGCAACCACTTTGATTTGCTCCTTACCGTTTCGCCTCTTACTGATGGCAGGCCCTGTGTACACCATCCAAGACATTGTATCTCGAGACGACGTATATTTCTACGAAGTTGATCATTCCGAGGCGACGTATGTGACCATGATAGGTCGTCTGGAGGGTCACTGTGGGCATTTACTACCCCGTCGATCCTTCTCTTGCAGGTGTTTATCTACGCGATATGGAGGTCTTCCCCGGGACTTTACAAGGCCTTGTCCCTGCAGGCACTGGAGGAGGCGTTCAACAAGATTCGCACGGCCCATGAGCTGGGTCTGATTTCAAAAGGTAAGCGGGATCACTCAACAGATATTCTTCTCGAATGTTTCCAGCAGAGGTTGATTGTGGTATCGAACCAGGCGGTGGGAGTCCCCAGTAGATCCGTAGCTTCTCGGGTCCATGGGTATCGACAGAGGGAGCGGGCAGAGGCCGCTTGGGCTCAGTTGGAGGAATCTCCTTCGAGTATTATCGTCAATGTTTTCTTAATCCCCTTCCCCTTTGCTGTAATAGTTAGGGAGTATGTGCTTTCTCCCTTGGTCTGTAAGGCTGAGGAGCCGAGAATACCTCTTAATAAATTTTCTTTGGCTTAAGGACCTTTCTTTGCTCGCGACTACAGAATATCGATCTTCCTTATTTGTGTTTCGAAGTGCGGGTGGATCAACGCTTTTCCTCCAACTCTTACCTTGGAGCCGAGGTAGGGAGGGTGGAGTTAGACTTAAGTCGGCTGCTCTTTGAGCATGCCGAGGCACTTATCCTGGGACGCCATCCTTGCTTCTGAGCAAGGCTGGAGAAAGCCCGTAGCCGGATGCTATAGGGCCCGTATTTTGTCGGGTAGGAAGCTACCCATTTTGAGTGAGTGCGGCGGATAGGAGACTATCCACTGGCCTCGGAGCGGAGCCGGAATCTACTCGCGTGAGGGCTTAGCTTAGAAACTTCAGTTGACACAAAAAGGAATTTTATTACTCGAAAAGGTACACGTTTATCTGTACAACTTAAGCTTTTCGGCGTTAAATGGCTGAGGAAATTCACGCCCCCAGGAATCCTAGAGACGGTAGCTCCGCCGGGCAACGTCTCTGCTACGAGGAATGGACTGTCCCACTTTCGGGAAGAACTTGTGCAGCTTCCCTTAGTCTTCGAATTCGTTTCAACATAGGACTAAGTCTCCTGTCTTGAAAGCTCGATGTTTAACCCGGGTGCTGTAATATCGGACGGTCTGCTACTGATATGCGGCCATTCTTATTTGCGCCTGATCTCTTTTCTCCAATAAGATGTATAGGTTGCTTCGGAGCGCTAAGATGTTAGCCTCATCATCGAAGTGCTCGACTCGATTACTGAGTAGGCCGATTTTTGAGGGGACCATTGCCTCGGTGCCGTAACAGAGGCTAGACGGGGTTTCCCCCGTAGGTGTTTTTCTCGACGTTCGTAATGCCTACAGTACTCAAGGCAGTTCCTCAACCCAGCTGCCCTGTCTTCCTTCTAGGCGGGCTCTGAGCCCCCGGATGACGCCTCGTTTTGCTACCTCGACTTGCCCGTTGCATTGGGGATGCGTGACCGCGGAGAACTTCATCAATATGTGATAGTCGCTGCAAAATTCTCTGACTTTATCATTTTTGAAGTTTGTTCCGTAGTTGGTGAAGATGCACCTCAGAATTCCAAATCGGGAGATTATATTATTTTGCAGGAATTTTACCGTAGAGGTGGCATCGGGTTTCCTGATCGGCATAGCTTCTATCCACTTTGTAAAGTAGTCCATGGCGACAAGGATGTATTTGTGTCCACCCGTGCCAGTAAGGAGTTGGCCAACCATATCTATCACCCACTGTGCAAATGGCCAAGAAGAACTTGGTGGCGTTAATTCGGGAGTGAGTAGCCGAGGGATGCTGCCAAAGAGTTGGCAGGTCTTGCACCTTATGACCAGCTTTTCTGCGTCTTGGTGTATAGTTGGCTAGTAATACCCCTGCAACAGTGTCTTTTCAACTGGACCGCGGGCCCCTTGATGTGCTCCTCCGACTCCTTTATGTATCTCTTGGAGAACGTAATCTGCTTCGTCGGGATCGACGCATCAGAGTAGTGGTTGGGTGTACGACTTTCTGTACAGGTTCCCTTTGTTCCACATGAAGTGACGAGCTTTCATATGGAGTCGGAGTGCCATGACTCGGTCCTTAGGGAGTACTCCGTCCTTAAGGAATTCCACAATGGGTTTTCTCCAATCCGGGATATTCCCTTGAGCAGTGTAGATCCGGTATCTTCCACGCTGGGCCATGGCAGGACTTCAAAGAAGATGTTTCTTTTGTGATTGGCCGAATAAGAAGAGACAAGTTTGCTTAGCGCGTCGGCCTCAGCGTTCATGCTCCTGGGAATCTGTTCTACTTGGACCACGTCGAAATTTCTCAGAAGTCTTTTTACCTCCGCTAGGTATTTCATCATCAGGGGTTTCTGGGCTTCGAAATGTCCGGTCACCTGGCCGACGACTAGCGCGGAGTCGCTACGGATCCTGATTGCCTTTAGCCCTACCCCGGAAGAGATTTGTAACCCAGCTAATAAGGCTTCGTATTCTGCAGCGTTGTTCGACGCCTTGAAGCCAAGTCTCAGAGAGTGCTGTTCCCCTCCGAACGGCGGCCTGGACTTCGCGTCCGTGCCTGGGGTTCGGGGCAGATGCTATATGGTTTTATCCGTCTACCTCTCCGAAGATGCCAAGTTGATTTATGGCATCGTATATCGGAGGTTTAGATGGATGCGGCCGATGTAACAGACTTCGTCAGATTCCCCCTCAGGGTGAGGGGTTTTTGATTGTGGGGACGCTCTTCCCTGCAGGCGCAAGCCCCTGCAGTTAATTACGCTACCGCATTGCGGTAACAACTTTCTCCTTCTCCAGAATTTCACTTCGTGTCGTGTGTGTTTGTTTTATTTGTGGTTGCCCGTGGATTGTATACGGAGACTGAGTAACGCCGTCGCCCGTAGGACGTGGATTAGTCCAAATCCGTATTTACTAAGATTTGGGTTTGGTGTTTTTAGTTTAAGGATGCATTAGTCGCGTTGCGACTAAGATCAACTTAAACGTTCGTTAAGGACACGTTAGTCCTGTTTTAGACTAAGATCCACTTAACGTAGTGATTAGTTTAATGTATGGCCATCGGGACTCGTCACCTCTTTGACGTCGTTGAGAAATTACAACGACGGATGTCAAAGGAGTTCGGAGATGTACCCTCGAACCAGAGTTGATTGGGAGTTTTATTGTTTATTTAAATATCTAAGGACACATTAACCGTATTTGGGGTTAAGATCAACTTAGACGGGACCGTTTAGATCCGGCAAAAGAGCGTTTGGAGGCTCTATTGTTCCAGTTTAGGGACGTAGTGGTCCGTCGTTAGTTTAGGGACGTTTCGGTCCGTCGCTAGTTTAAGGACGTAGTGGTCCATCATTAGTTTAAGGACGTTTCGGTCCATCGCCAGTTTAAGGACGTAGTGATCCATCATTAGTTTAAGGACGTTTCGGTCCATTGCCAGTTTAAGGACGTAGTGGTCCATCATTAGTTTAGGGACGTCTCGGTCCATTGCCAGTTTAAGGACGTAGTGGTCCATCATTAGTTTAGGGACGTCTCGGTCCAATATTAGTTTAGGGACGTCTCGGTCCGATATTAGTTTAAGGACGTTTCGGTCCGATATTAGTTTAAGGACGTTTCGGTCCACGAGTTTAAGGACCCCGCAATCTATATGGGTGTGTGATCGTTGGGACCCGTCACCTCTTTGACGTCGTTGAAGAATTACAACGATAGATGTCAAAGGAGTTCGGAGATGTACCCTCGAACCGGATGTAAATTGATTTAGAAGAGCCATTTTGCTCAGTCAATTTAATTTAAGGACTTACGGCCAAAATTGGGCTAAGTCCAGTTGAAAATGTTCAACACCATCATTTATTTATTTTTTTTTATTAGGCCTGTGCTAGGGCTTTGCCCATACTTAAATAATGCATTGCATTACTTCAGGCCATTTATGCCCATTTTGATTGGGATCTGCCCTTTTTATTATGATGCAGATCATTTATTTTGGTCCATTGGACCTTTCAATTGGGCTCTGCCCTTCCAAATAATGCACAGCATTTTATTTATTAGGCTTGTTAAGCCTTTTAATTGGGCTTGGCCCTTCAGGAAGTGAAATGCATTTCATTTGTCAGGCGCTTTGCGCCAATCACTGAGCGCAAGCTCATATGGTGATGACACGTGTCATGCTCTGGGGAGCGCAAGCGCGACAGTGCAGCGCGCTGTGCTGTTGCGCTGGAGACACGTGGCGTGCTCTCAGCGAGTTGCGCCAATTCCAGAGAGCAAAGCTCTATCTTAAGGGCACTTAGCGCAAGTGGTTTTATAGCCGACACGTGGCGCTCTCTCAAGAGCGCAACGGCGCAGTTTGGAAGTGCAAAGCACTAAGAATCTTTTAGATTCAAGAAGGGAAGTGCAAAGCAATATTTAATTTCTTGATCTGAAATAGATCAAAGAAAAATAAATTTTTCTTTATTTGAAGAACCAGAGGTTCATAAAAGTGCAAAGCACTACTATTATATTTTTTTTATTGTTTTTTAAAGAACCAGGGGTTCACAAGAAGTGCAAAACACTGTTTATTATGTAAAGATCATTGGTCTTGTTTTTAGACCAATGATCTATTAGAAGGAATTTCTTCTAATCCATGAAGGTTCTTTACCTTTTTCTTGAAATCTTCTCAGAGTTTTCTCTGTTTAAAGTTCTCGAGTTCTCAAAAAAAATGTTGATGCCTTTGAATTGAGGCTTAGGGTCCTTTTTATAGTGCTCACAAATTAGTTAAATTTGTTAAAGAGATCATTCTCTGAGTGATTTGGGGAGTTTTCCCCACCGTTGGATCTTTGATCCAAGGGTTTCTGCTTTGCAGAAGAAAATTTTCTTGTTTTAACAAGAACAGAAAAGATTTCTTAAAATCTTAATTCAGTTTTGGCGCAGATGCCCCAGCGTGTGACACGTGTCGCGCAGCGCAGAGCGCAGCGCAACTGCGCTAGCGCATCTGCGCTGACACGTGTCGCGCAGCGCAGACCGCAGCGCAACTGCGCTGACACGTGTCGTGCAGCGCAGAGCGCAGCGCAACTGAAGCGTTGCTTCCGGCAAATAGAGCTTTGCTCTGATTGGGCGCGTCTTCTTGGGCGCTGTGCTGACGTATTAGCGCCAGACACGCGGCGCGTTGCGCCCGAGACTTGAAGCGTTGCTTCAAAATTCGAATTTTGAATTCAAACAGAGCTTTGCTCTGATTGGGCGCAACAAATGCCCCCCCACCGTTGCGCTCACGTGGCGCACACGTGAGTGCAACGGTGGCAACCCCCCCGACCGTTGGATCAAGGGGGAATCTCAAGAGGCGCAAGCGCCTTATAAATAGGGCCTCTGGCCCTTAAAAATTCTCCACCATTTTCTAGGTTTAGATTTTCAGAGCTCTGCTCTTGCTTAAGAATTTCAGAGCTTTGCTCTTGCTTTCAGAACTCTAGAGCTTTGCTCTCATTTCCCAAAGTTTTTAGAAAACTTTAGGTAATATTTAATTTAAAATTAAGTTAAATTAATTTAAGTCAATTTTAACCAACAGAGCTTTGCTCTCATAGATCTTTTGATCTGAAGAAATTCCCTTTGGGGTTTCATCAACAGAGCTTTGCTCTCACAAATCCATAATCTACATAGATCTTGTTCATGGGTTCTAACCCATGAACAGAGCTTTGCTCTTGAATCAAATGTAGATCTTTTAGATCTGGAAAAAAAAAATGAAGAATTTTTCTATAAGCTTTCATGGATCTTTTTTTTTTTTTAGGATTCCAGAAATTTTAGTTTTAAATTTCCTTTCAAAAAATTTCTTTTTGATGGAATATTATAGAGCTTAGCTCTTTCTTAAGGAATTTTAATTCTTTTGAGACCAGAATTTGACAGGTGTCATTCTGTGACAGAGCTTTGCTCTGAAAGAGGAGATTTTCTCCTTGTCTCTAGGGATTCTTTCCCCCCCTTTTTTATTATGGGAATGTTCCCCCCAAGGACCAACTGACAATCTCATCCAATGATGAGTTTGTCTTCTTAATTGACGTATTGTCATTTAGATTTTGTGGGTCCCTCTTTGGTCCCCTACTCACTGCACTGTGGTGCGGTGTAATTAATTAATTTTGATTTTAATTTAATTAATGCATTTTCTTCTTTCAATGCCAAACGTTGGGGTTACAACACTGACGGCTACATTGCTCTTTTTGCAGCGATCATGTCTGAAGACACTTCATTCCCGTTTGTCCGCTCGGAGGAGGGATTTCCAGAGGCGCCTTTGGACCGTGAGGTCCTGGCCATGATCAAGGCATACGACCCGGAGTACAAGAGTCTCCACCTTTGGGGGTCGTGGTACAATCAGATCATTATGGGCCGACGGAGCTTTACATGCGCGGTGCCGTCGGAGCCCATAACGGCGATTCATTACGCCAGCCCACCCCCGGTGCAGTATGCCGCGGAGATGACGGATTGGACATCGAAGGGTTTTCTTCATCCGGCCATAGATGCCATCCCGGTCCAGCGTCCTATGGTTTTGGATATCCTAGGACGCCGTATCTGTCAGGGCGAGGCGAGACCTTGGGGGCAATCATATAACATTGGTCTGATCCCCCGCCACCCGGTTGGCTATCTGCCGTGGGCCCGGTATATCCTGTCGACGAAGAAGTCACAGTTGATAAGATTAGGACTGTACACCGCAGTCTATGTCTCTCTCTTCCAGTATCCTACGCTTCCCACTTGGTGGTTCAAGGCCTTCCTGGAGCAGTGGAACATTCCTACTCATACTTTCCTTGCCATGGATCGGGAAGTGTCCATCTCGCTGGAAGAGTTTACGGAGGTGTCTGGCCTACCGGCTATGGGGGAACATTATGAAGAGTTGCTCCTGCCGGATGAGTACGTCTTTGGTGCCAAGCCGATGATAAGGGAGCTTACGCCGGAGAACGCTGTTCAACATCAGTTTCCAAGTCTGATCAAGGTGTTGAACATCTACGAGGCCCTTTTCGTTGAGCATGGGAGCCGTGGAGTTAATTTTGAAGATTTTATTGCTCGGTTCCTTCATCCAAACGTCCTCTCGGCGAAGACTGCCAAGTTTGCTAACCTTGAGGATCCTTTCGGCTTAGGTTTGGATAACCTGCCAGCGAAAGACATAGATCAAAAGAACTTTTTTCTTCCCAACTCCTCAACTATGTCTTTTGCAGAAGTCGCAGCCCCCGAGATGGACGAGGAGGCCTTCTTTTTGGGATTTCTTGGGCTTTGGCTGAGTTGGTTTGCACTTCCAATGCACTCTCACCGCATGCGGCCCTCTGTTTTTTACCCGACCCATCGAATGACTATCGGGGTAAAGGTGGCCGTTGGGATCGCCGGCTTGGCGCATTTATATCACGGCCTTAGCCGAGCAGCGGATGCTAATGAGCCTGGGGTGTTGCACGTGGTTTTCCCAATGCACTACTTCATGTCGTGGCTCGAACTACATACAGCGGGTGTTTTCGGCATGCATAAAAGGCCCTCATTCTACGAAAGGTGCATTTTTCCTCGCCTTCTACAGTTGATCGGCGCATCAATTGTAAATCCATCGCCGCGAGATGCCAGGAGTTTACTCCTTCGCTCCCACACCGTTGGAACCGGTGTGTCTTTCATTGACAAGGTGTTGACCATTGGAAAAACGTCCACCACAGCAGTACGGCCATTGCAAGACACTTTCAAGGATGGCGCTTCAGTTTTAACGGCCCGGGAGACCCTTCACTTATATTCTATCAGACCGGGCTTTTTGGTGTTTAGGCAGGACGGGGGAGCGATCTTTATGAGATATAACCCGCATCGTTTCGCCCAACAGCTGAGCTATAACCAAGGGGTACCGCTGGAGGCCTTTTTATCGGAACCTGCCGCGACCGAAGAAGGGATGGAGAGAGCGCTGCATCACTTCATGCGTCTAAACACGGGCTCTCACTTCTTTATCAGTGAGCCGGCTTGTGCTCCCCGACTTCTTAGGGTATACACCGAATGGTATAGTCATTCGACGGGAGCGGTGATAAAGGAGGAAAGGCGGTTGCTGATCGATCGTAAGGTTGCACCCCCAGGTAGCGATCGCAACGCTCCTCTGGTGCCTAGGACTCCAGTAGTCGCTCCCTTAAAAGATGCCGGGGGCAGACCATCACGTGTGCAAAGTCCTCCATGTGAATTGCCGCACCCCGTGCTCAGGCGGAAACAGTGGTTGTACCCTCACCGGAGTCCGGCGTGGGTGCGGACATCGGGACCCGTCGTCCCAAAGCGGCTGCCAAGCGTAAGTCGCTTCTCCGTGAGCCTAGGGTTGGAGGGCAAAAGAAAAAGAAGTCACTCTTTGCCGCGGACTTTGCGTTCGGCCAGGAACCCCATGCTCCCTATTCCGAGGGTCTGCTCGAATATGGGACTAACGCCGGGTTGGTGATGCCGCCGCCGGACGATACAGACTTGGAGGCTGCTCTTAGAGCTTCGGCATGGTTGGTGAGGTGTGACGCGTGGCTGGCTAAGCTCGCGCAATCAGGTAACTACTAGTCGCCTTTTCTTTATTGCAACATATCCTCTTCATTATTTTTGACTAACGCTTTTCTTTCTTTTCTTTCAACAGGCATCACTGATGAAGAAGCCATTGCTGCTTCTCTGAGGACTTTTCAGGAGGAGGAACGTCTCAGGGCATCTATGGGCCTTAGTAAGTTTCAACTCATCAAGTTTTTCATTTTCCTTGTGTTATGGTCGATCTAACCCTTCCCTTTTAATTACAGGGACTTCAATGCCGTTCCCTCCTAGCGACGCAGATGTTGTACCAGCTGCCAACGTTCCTACTTCTTCTGGGCCACCGCAGGAGGTTCGTCTTGGAGAGCCGATGAGAGATGCCTTAAAGGCTCTGGAGGCATCCCTGAATGAAGACGATGATGCCTTGAAGGAGGCATCACGGAGGTCCCTCATGACCGCTCGGGAGGAGAGGAAACGGTTGAGGCGTGAGGCGAAGGCGCGCAGGGCTGCCTTGGCTATGGGAGCGGGCCCCAGCACCGCTCCTCGAGCTGATACTCCCTCTGAAGAGGCCCCTGTCGCCCTATCCACTGCCCGCAGAGAGATGGCTCGAGCAGTTCGGAGCACAAACGGTAAATCCGCTTCAGGTAATATTTCTCTCAGAGTTTTTTGTTATAAGGATTTTAATGTCATTGGTCCTTATATCTCTTATCTTTGCAGGGCCAAGTCCGATCGAGGGAGAGGCGGAAGCCATTGATCCCAAAGAAATAGAGGAGGCGGTGCCTGCCAAACTCGAGCCGACAGTGTGTAATATCGTTGAGGCCATGGAGCCTGAAGTGGAGGTCGAGGGGCCTACCGCCGAGAAGGTCATTGATGCCGAACCTGAAGCGGTGGCAGATGATATGATCATTATAACTGAGTCCAGGGTGGTAGCGGCTGAGGCGCTCGAGGTCGGCGGTCCCCTGGCGACGGTAGACGATACAACTGCAGCTACTGAACCTGAGAGAGTAGTGGGTGAGGTGGCCACGATTCCCGAGGACGAGCCAACCGCTCCCTCTCTGGAATCTGGCAATACTCCAATCGTAGCCCTTCCTGTCCATGGCCCTCCGCCGTCCCCAGGTCTTGCTAGCACGACGACGGTCCCCATCGAGTCGGGTGACGAGGCCACAGGCGGTGGCCTCATGTCGGTAGAGGAGGGAGTCGCCTCCGTTTCAGCCGGGAGCTCCTCAGGTAAACCCTAAGTGGCTGCTTTCCTTTACTTTACAACCTTTTTTGACAAGTTCACCTTTTTGTAATGCAGGTGCAGCTAGTGCCGATGCCCCACCGCTCGAGGGAGCGCCTTCGATGACTGCTTTGGCGGTGGTCACCTCTCAACCTTCTCTCATACCCTTGAAGATGTTGGAAGGTCTGTGTTTACGATTTATTAATCTTGTTTTCCAGACATATAATTCGCGTACTAAAGTGACACTGTTGTGTTTTCAGGAGTGCTTTTTGATCATGTATATCAGATGTTGCTCCCACACTTTTCCTTCCCATCTGAGCTTGCTTTTTCGTCTGGTGGCGTTGGTGAGTATGATTTCCGTTGACATCCTTCCTCTCTTTCTTTCTTATTGACGGAATTGTCTCTAACCTCTTTTTCTCATCTCACCTGCAGTGCTACAGATTGAAGGAGGGAATGAAAGATCAGCTGCGCCACCAGCCCTTCCGACCTTGCCACCTGTCTCAACTGGTACAATGACCATCATATTGGTAACTTTCCTCTATCTATTTTCTGTACTGTTATCTGATCGCATCCTGTTTCTTTCAGCTGTCGCTCTGGCTTCGGCGTCCTTCGAACCTCGCGTCACAATGCCGGCGGGTCCTTATCTGAGGAGTCCGTCTGCAAAAGGCGCCGCGAATAGTCTGCGCATGTTGAGTGACTACGTCGAGGAACTCGACGTTGAAACTCCTACATCTGCCGCAGACTTCGCTATGGTGGTTAACCCGATGCTAGCAATACTCGTGAATTTTCATGATGAGGGCATCATTGCATCTTGGGTTAACCATTGTAAGGAGATCGAGGGTCACCTATATCAGTTGGAGTCGCTGCGTCCCGCTCCCGAGACCGTGGCTGCCAGTAATCAAAGGACAGCGTGGATTGAGCAGAGCGCTCCTTATTTCCGCCATCTCGAACAAGAAGTCATTTTAAGGCGCAAGGAGCGCGGTGAGGCTTCGAGCTAGTCTTCTCAACTGCATGCTCGGGTGGAGGCCAATGCTGCACGGCTGAAGGTTATTTTTGAGGGCCTCCTGCAATGCCTCTCCGAAGGATTATCATTGAGGCAAAAACTTGACGTTGTCGAGCGAGCTGCAGCCAGCCAGGAAGCAGCCCAGAAGGCGGCAGAGGAGCAACTTTCATCCTTCTTGCAGCAGCGGGCTCAGGTGGAGGCGGAGGTGGCCGCGGCTATCACTCGAGAGGAAGCGCTGAAGGAAGTGCGAGAGCAGCTTGTGAACTTAGTAAAGACACTTCCTCCTCAGTAGCTATCCACTTTTGTATCGTTCGTACTTATAGATAAAAGAATGTATATGTATATTTTTTTATCCTTTGACATAATGTATCCTGTATCCGATCAAGTTTATGAATAAAAGATACGCCTTTTTTTTTGTAATGTGTCATTTCTTGGTCTTTCCCTTCTTTTATTATCAGCATATCACCTTAGCGAACATGGTTGACGGATAGTAGGGCACGCATCTTGACTTTCCTTAGAATCAGCAATGGCTTAGGCCGCAGGTTCAGATCTGCTGCCTAAGACTTTTCAACTCCATAAGCCGTGAGGGTCTCATAGAGGCTTTTCTCCCTACGGATCGAGAGGATCTCGTAAGTGGATTTTCTCCTTAGGAATCGTGAGGATTCCCAAGTGTGGTTTTCTCTCATAAGTCGAAAGGATCCTATAAGAGAATTTCTCCCTCTTACGAGTCGAGAGGGCTCGTAAGCGGTTGTTTCTCTCTTTGTCGAGAATCGACTTCAGAGAGTGAGACCCGTGAATAGTATGCAAGAGACCATTTAGGATTGACTTGCAGGGTCCCATTGCTCAGGAAGCAAGTTTTTGAATCCTTACTGCCCGAGATGTGAGTCAAAGAGGCTCTCGTCACGGAGTGTTTGTATCCGTGAGTTGAGAAGTTTTGCGAGGGATTATTTGTTTCCCAAGCGCCAAGGATTATTTGTGTCCTTAGGGTTTGAAACGAGTCGAGGGTTCCCACGGAGGCACTGGTGGCTCTGCGAGTCGACGCGGATCAGAAGGCTCTCGTCAAGGAGTGTTTGTATCCGTGAGTCGAGGATTTTGCGAGGGATTATTTGTTTCCCAAGCGCCAAGGATTATTTGTGTCCTTGGGGTTTGAAACGAGTCGAGGGTTCCCACGGAGGCACTGGTGGCTCTGCGAGTCGACGCGGATCAGAAGGCTCTCGTCAAGGAGTGTTTGTATCCGTGAGTCGAGGATTTTGCGAGGGATTATTTGTTTCCCAAGCGCCAAGGATTATTTGTGTCCTTGGGGTTTGAAACGAGTCGAGGGTTCCCACGGAGGCGCTGGTGGCTCTGCGAGTCGACGCGGATCGGAAGGCTCTCGTCAAGAGTGTTTGTATCCGTGAGTCGAGGATTTTGCGAGGGATTATTTGTTTCCCAAGCGCCAAGGATTATTTGTGTCCTTGGGGTTTGAAACGAGTCGAGGGTTCCCACGGAGGCGCTGGTGGCTCTGCGAGTCGACGCGGATCAGAAGGCTCTCGTCAAGGAGTGTTTGTATCCGTGAGTCGAGGAATTTTTTGTTGAAGTCACTGGCTTCTTCGGTTGAAATGAACCGTTGAGGTTTGGCTTCGTCGTTTGACGGAATCCGCTGGGGAAGTATGGTTCCTTCTTTGTTTACGCCCTTGGATTGTATACAGGGATCGATGTGATCTTAACTGTAGGGCCGAAGTTTTATCATTTCTTCTTTTTATTTTATTTTATCTCCGCGATGCTCTATCATTTCAGCTTTTATATCGCGAAGGTCGCGATTGCCCAATCATTTCGGCTATTTTTCGCGGTGCCCAATCATTTCGGCTATATATATTTTTTATTTTTACTCGTTGCTTTTTATTACGAGTTGCCCAATCATTTCGGCTATTTTGCATGTATACATTTTTACTTGCTGCTTTTTTATTGCAAGTCGCCGCATCATTTCGGCTATTTCGTATGCATGTGCGGCCTACTGGCTTCTCGCTGTAAACCTGAAATTGGACACCGATTTCGGCATCAGCACCGCTACAACTGGGATATTACCAGGAGCAAATCATCATTTGCCTCTGTTGTTGTCGAACAAAGGAGGCTTAGCGACCAGGGTTAGGGTCCTGTCGGCTAAGGCTTTTGACTTCATGAGCCGTAAGGGTCTCGTGAAGGTTTTTCTCCCTACAAGTCGTGAGGATCTTGTAGGTGTATTTTCTCCTTAGGAATCGTGAGGGTTCCTAAGTGTTTTGTTCCTCTGTAAGTCGTAAGGATCCTACAGGAGGGTTTTCTCCTCATAAATCGAGGGGATTTACAAGGGTTGTTCACCATACAAACATATCCCTAGCCTCGGATGGGACTAAGTGAGGGAAATGTTTATTCACGCCCGTGGATTGTATACAAGGGTCAATATTGAACCACTTGTAGGGCAATATTGAAAGTTTATTGGGGTTTGCTTAAGCACAGGTTTAGGTCTCTGTGACTTAAGACTTTCAAATCCTATGAGCCGTGAGGGTCCCATAAGAGAGTTCTCCTTACGAGTCGTGAGGATCTTGCAAGTGTGTTTTCTCCTTAGGAATCGTGGGGATCCCTAAGTCTGTTGCTCCTTTGTGAGTCGTAAGGATCTCACGCAGGTGGTTTCTCCTTATAAGGTCGAGAGGACCCTATAAGTGTCTTTTAACGAGGTTGCGCCCTTTCGGGTTTTCACAAACACTCGCCGGTAGCCCTGCTGTTTTTACTCACGGAGCCCTTTCAGGTTTTCATCCGTGCCCTTTTTGCTTATGGACATACCGTTTTTTTTTACCCTTTGTTATTGAGATCCTTTCACCCTTTGTTATTGAGATCCTGACTTTTCAACTCCCCATATTAATAATAATTACGATATTTATAACAAGTATATATGGTTTTACCAAATCCCACTCCATATATCATATGGTGTTAGCAGCATACTCATTGGTAATACCTCGCATTGCTGAACCAAGCCACCAGAGTTCGAATCCCATACCCCACATACTTTTGTGCACTTGATTGTATCGTGTTTGATAATACATGGAAACCTTTCTTCTTTTTTTTTACGAGGTCGCGCCCTTCCAGGTTTTCACGAACACTCGCCGGTAGCCCTGCTGTTTTTACTCACGGAGCCCTTTCGGGTTTTCATCCGTGCCCCTTTTTTTGCTTATGGACATAACGTTTTTTTTTTGTCAGCCTAAGGATGCTGCGGTAGTAGTTTAAAGACGTTTCGGTCTGCTATTAGTTTAAGGACATTTCGGTCCATCCCTTGAGAAGGCGGGCTACTGCTGATAGAGTTTGAGCCTAGGAAGATAGCGAGCGGACATAGTCGTCGTCATCTACCATTGACCTAGGCTGTGGCTCATTAAGCATAGTATTTCTTTAAGAAGCGACCATTTATTGGTCTGAAAGGCCTTTCACCATGCATGTCGATGAGTAGATAGGCCCCACCCTGGTAGACCTTATCAATGATGTATGGGCCCTCATAGTTTGGCTCAAACTTTCCCCGCTTGGCGCGATTGGGGATCATAGGCCTTTTGAACACTAGCACGAGTTCGCCTTGACGAAATGTCCTCGGTCGGGTCAATTTTTCGTATGAGCGCGTCATCTTTGCTTTATAAGCTTCCAGATTTTGCTGTGCTAGAAGCCTAGTTTCATTAAGGGCGTCAAGCTCCTCAAGCCGAAGGTGAGCATTTTCCTCGTCCGTTAGCTCGTGGTGAACTGCCACTCGTAGAGAGGGTAACTCTATCTCGAGAGAGAGTACTGCTTCCGTGCCGAACACCAACGCATATGGCGTTGTGTTTGTGGCTGTTTTGAACGTGGTTCGATACGTCCAAAGAGCTTCTTGCAGTCTCTCATGCCAGTCTTTCTTATTTCGGGACACTGTCTTCTTTATAATTTTCGTCAAGGTCTTGTTGAAGGCTTCAGCTAATCCATTGGCTCGCGGATTATAAACTGAGGAGTATCTCCAGTCTATGTTATGCTGCTGTGCGAAGCGGCTGATTTTATGACTTCGGTAAGCTGGCCCGTTATCGGAGATGATCCGCCTTGGAGTTCCAAACCGATATATGACGTGCGTTTTGAAGAAATGGGGGATATTCTCCGTCTTCACTTCCCTCAACGGTACCGCCTCTGCCCACTTGGAGAAGTAGTCAGTCGTCGCTAGGATGAAACGATGTCCTTTTGACGATGCTGGTTCGATGGGGCCGACTATGTCGGTTCCCCACATTTCGAATGGCCAACTAGCCACTGTTGGATGCAGTGGATTGGGATGCTGATGGATGAAATCCCCATGAATCTGGCATGAGTGACATTGCTTCGCATATTCGATGCAGTCTTGAATCATCGTGGGCCAATAATAGCCCATCCGTTTGATCTTCAACTTCATCTTTGGACCTGCTTGGTGAGAACCGCAAAGTCCGTCGTGAACCTCTTGGACGACCCTTCTCGCTTCGTTAGGTCCTAGGCATCTCAGCCACAGAGAATCGAATGTCCTCTTATATAGAGTATCGTTGACGAAGGCGAAAGACAGAGCTCGTTTCACGAGCTGGTGTCTTATGGACGCTTCTTCAGGCATTCGGTGGAACTTGAAGTAATCTATGAAGACTTCTCTCCAGTCTTCGGTCTTCTCATGGTCTTTTATTTGTAGGGTCGCCTGCTCAGTTGCTCCCTTTTCTTTATATGATTCTGGATGTATTTCCGCTGGGGTGAGCACTCGACGGCTTTGTATCACGATTCTAACGTCGTCGAGGTTCTCGTCAGCCAGTTCTTTAGCAAGTTTGGCCAGTGCGTCCGCTTTGCTGTTTTCCGCGCGCGGTATGCTTTCCAAAGTATAGGAGGGGATTTGGGTTAGCAGTTGCTGCACCTTTTCACCGTATTTTATCAATTCCGGTTTGCATGTTTGGTAATCGCCGTTCACTTGACTGACGACTAGCTGGGAGTCCCCATATATGAGGAGGCTTTCAATTCCCATATCAATGGCGATCTCGAGGCCTGCTATCAAAGCTTCATATTCAGCTTCATTATTCGTCCTCGGCTCTGTTAAGGAGAAGGCGAAGCGCATTATTCCTCCTTGTGGAGTCACAAAGATGAGTCCTACCCCTGATTTGATCATTGGCGTATTTTGTTTGTGCTTTTTCATGGAAGACGCCCCATCGAAATAAAGCTCCCATCGGGTATTATCACCATCGATCGCATCAAACGCATGTTCGTCCGGAAGATCGCAGTTTAAAGGAGAGTCGGCTGGTATCGGGTGCTCAGCAAGGAAGTCGGCGATGGCCTGGCCTTTTACTGCCCTGAGAGGTTGATACGTTATCGAAAATTCCATCAAGAGCAGGGCCCATTTAGCGAGTCGCCCTGTCAATATGGCTTTTGACATTAGATATTTGAGAGGGTCCACTTTTGAAATAAGACGGACTTCGTGCGCCAACGCATAGTGCCTAAGCTTTGTTATTGCGAAGATCAACGCCAGGCAGTGTTTTTCAATGGGAGAGTAGTTGCTTTCTGCCCCCAGCAGAACTCGACTTAAGTAGTAGAGTGCTCTTTCTTTCCCTTGGTCGTTCTCTTGTGCCCATAATGCGCCTAAGGAACCTTCGAGGGCGGTTGTATAAAGAATGAGAGGCTTCCCCTTAACCGGAGCAGCCAACACCGGCGGGTTCTGCAGGTATTGCTTGATCTCATCCAGTGCGCCTTGGCATTTTTGATCCCAAACGAATGGGGTTCCCTTCTTCATCAGGTGACTATAAGGACGGTACTTTCCTGAAAGGTTGGCTATAAATCGCCGTATGTATGCGAGTTTCCCTTGGAGAGACCGCAGCTGTTTGAGAGTCCTCGGCGGAGGCATTTCCATGATCGCTTTAATCTTAGACGGGTCTATCTCAATACCTCGGTGCCGGACGATGAATCTCAGGAATTTGCCCGAGGAAACTCCGAATGCACACTTGAGCGGGTTCATCTTCAAGTTGTATTGTCGAAGGCGTTGAAATACAGTCTTCAGATGCTCGAGATGTTCCTCGTATGATTTGCTTTTAACCACGAGATCGTCGATATAACATTCAACGATTTCGTGTATAAGGTCGTCGAAAATCTTTGTCATGGCCCTCTGATAAGTAGCACCGGCGTTCTTCAAACCGAAGGGCATCACTTTATAACAAAATATACCAAGAGGAGTCCTGAAGGCTGTGTGCTTCTGGTCTTCTGGATGCATTTTAATCTGGTTATACCCCGATGAGCCGTCCATGAAGAAGAAAACTTCATGAGTGGATGTATTGTCTATCATCAGTTCAGTGACCGGCACTGGGAAATCATCCTTCGGGCAAGCTTTATTAAGATCCCGGAAGTCTACGCATATGCGCACCGTCCCATTTTTCTTCATCACTGGGACGATGTTGGCGATCCATTCAGGGTACTGAACTTCCTGGATGAAGCCAGAGTCGATTAACTTTTTGACTTCGGTATTTATGCTCATCTCAAGCTCGAGTCGCATTCTTCTCGGCGCCTGTTTGACTGGCTTGATGTTCGGGGATATTGCTAGTCTATGTACAGCAACTTCTGGATCTAGTCCCGGCATCTCGGAATAGTTCCATGCGAAGCAATCTTTATGCTGCACAAGGACGTCTTTTAACGCAGCCACCCTCTCTTCAGACAACAGCTCGCTGACGAATGTCGGTCGCGGATCACTTACTGTGCCCAACTCGATTTTCCTGAGGTTATCTGCAGTAGTATGGATTCCATCCTCCAGTTCTTTTAGAGCTGGGGGAAATTCTGAGATTACCTCATCGCTGCTGTTTTCAAAGCACCAAGGAAGGCTGTTCATGTCCTCGGACTCTTCTTTTAATATTGTTATCACGCGGCAAGTGCGAATTTTCTGCCAATCCTAATGCGGAGTTGGTTCTGTCCTTGTGTTTTCGGGTTCGTGCTTTTGCGGCGGCGCTACCCTCCAGTTGTCAGACAACGCGAATTTGCCAAGCTGATATTGGTCCTCAACCCAATTCTTAAAGGTGAAGCAATCCTCAAGCGGATGCCCAACTACTCGATGGTAAGAGCAATAATTTGGGTTGGAGACTTCGCCTGCTTGCTCAGGGTGTTTAGACTCTGACAGTGTAAGCATTTGATGTTTTAGAGCAAGATCAAGTATTTTCCTTGTTTTGTTCCGAGGAAATGAGTATGCTCGACCCATTTTCTTCATGAGGGCTAGGTCAATAACGCTCGACTCTCGGATGCGTGGCTTCTTAGCTTTGCCTTGTGGTTGTCGAGCACCTTTTCGGCCCTTCGACTTGTTTTTGCTTTCGCGTCGAACCTCTTTTGTAGCAGGTTGACAGGGAGCGGCATTTTCATCCTTCACCGCCTGTTGAAGGAGGCGCTGTGTCTTGGCTTTCTCATAGATTGCCATTTCACGATTGTGATCATCTCGGGCTTTTTGACCCGCACTCCTTATAAGTTTGCCCATCTGGTCTTCAAATGATGGACTGGGCGGTTTTGCATCAGGAACTTTTGCTGGCTCAGGATTAGCGTCCTCCCATTGAGCGTCCGCCTCTTCATCGAAGTCATACATGACATAACAGCTGTTTACCAGTACCCGTTTCTTTGACCGGATGTACCCGAGCCCTTTTGTTTCTATTCTCCCGTTAGGCAATTTGCATTGAGTCCCGGGAACGTTCCATACTTTGTCATAGAATTTGGCTTTTCTAACGGTCTGTGTGAAGGACATCCCCTGGCGTTTCAGCAGTTTCTTCAAACCTTCGGTATAATATCTGGGAAGACGGATAGGCTGAAGCCTGTCGAGCGTGGGATCCGCGCCATGCTAAATTTCTTTTTCCACCTTGTTTTCTTCAGAACGGTAGAATAGGATTGCCTTCTCGCCTTTTCGTCCGGGAGGAATATAGAATGTGTGCAATTCTTCTACGCTGTTGGCGTTGAGTGCATCCAGTTCTTTGTAATGTTCAAACGGCACCATGGTTATCTGCAGACTCCGCTCTTCATTAGCGGAAACCCGTATTGAAGGCCGAGCAGGGAATACAGCATGAACTTCATCCTCTGAATCACTACCGAAGATCAGTGAAGGAACGGATGGTCCTGGCCTAGTGGACTGGGATGGACCTGAATAATTTATATCCTCCCCCTCCTCGGTGTCACTGCCGAAGACAGGGATGGTAGCGTTAGTTTTGTTCTCCGGTTTGTGACACCTTTCCGTGTCTTCAAAACTTGGTAAGAAGTACTTGGTATCTTCATACTTGCGAACTTCGTTCACGGAAAACGGATTCAACTCTCCTGCCACAGTGTACTCAAGGCCATCCCTAGAATACTTCATGCACTGATGTTGTGTAGAAGGGATGATATTGTACTCGTGTAGCCATGGTCGGCCGAGCAGAGCATTGTAGCACGTCTTGGCGTCTATAACATGGAATTTGATGTCTGTGACGAGCAACCCGAAGCGTAGCGTCAATATCACAGATCCAAGAGTCTTTGAGGATTGAGAGTCGAAACCGGAGATGGTGATTTTGTCTCGGGCGAGGTGTTGGATACTCATGCAAATCTCCTTTAACACTCGCACATTGAGTAAATTAACAGACGATCCGTTATCGACCAAGATTTTGCCTATCTTTATGTCATGGCAGTATCCTGAGACATAAAGGGGGCGATTGTGCTCACACGTCCCGAGGAGAAGGTCTTCATCACCAAAAGCAACGTCGGCTGTGTGCACCTCTTCCAATCCATCCTTCATCTTTTGTTCGGCTAGGAAGGCTTGGAACTGGTCCGGATCTTGTAGGGCCTTAATCAAAGAATCCCTCGCCTCTTTTGATAGTAATAGGGCATCGAGAATGCTGAGTTGTGAGGGTAGCTTTCTCAGATGCGCCAAGACATTGTAATCCACTTTACTCCTCTTTGGCGGGTTCTTGGCGGTTAACTCTTCCGCGACTTGGTCATCCAAAGCGATGTCTTCAGAGACCTTCTCTTTCCCTTTGTTTTTCTTGTTTAAGGGTCCGAGATTCTTTTCAGGTAGCGTCCGATTGCGTAGCTGTATATTTTCGCAAGCCTTCGGTTCTTCTTCTTTTCCCGAAATGGATTCTTTGAAGAGGGGGCCAAGCTCTAGCTCCTCATCGGAATCGCTCCCAAATGTAGGCACTTGTGACCCGGCGGTGTTAACCATGTGACAATTGTTGGCAGTTCTTTCGAGCTCTTTGGTCGTGTTTCTTTGCTCCCGACGAATTTTACGCTTTTCCCGTTTAAAGCGTTGTCGATTAGCGACGTATCCTTGCCACCACTTATCGAAAGCTTTGCAATCTTGGGTGGAATGCGAAACCTTCTGATGATATAAGCAATAAGAGGGGTGCATTTCCACCACGCCAGTAACTTTTTCTTCAGAGGGTGGTAGATTCATGCCCATCGATATGGCCTTAGCAAACTTCTTTTTTATCTTGAATTGGCTTTTGTCAGCGGTGGAGGCATTTTGCTCCAGCGGGATCATTTCAGCTCCTTCCTCACGTCGCTGGCGCTTGGCCCTTTCGAATATAGCCGTCTCGCGTTCTCGATCAGCTTTGCTTTTCAACCGAGCTTCATTAAGAAACGCGCTAATCATTTCAACTGATAACCCTGGGGCTCTTGATTCGGCATTTGCCCCTAGTGTTTCAGTGCCAGAAGTCCCTTCATCGTTCGTGGTCGAATGGGAGATCATATGACAGCTCGCCACATATTCCTCGGATTCATCCGATGAACTTTCTCCCTCATCTTCTTTTTGGAAGACGTGATCAAGGAAATCTTGGAGCGTAATGGGAGTCCGCGCCTTTTGGTTGTACTCATCCAGTGCGTCGATTTGCTTTTGTAAGTCCGTGCGCTTGTCGCCAGGCTTCACGGGCTTCTTAGATTTCTTCTTCTTCTTTTTCGAAGATTTTGACGGCTGACTATGAGCGCTTGAACTACCACCATCGGTCTTCGGAATCGGTCGTGGCTTCAACATCCCTTCAATAACCTGCGGTTCCAAGGGGTTCTTCCACTTGACCGCTGGACAGGTCTGAAGATCATTTAGCATTCTCCTCGTTTTGGCTGATAATACAACCTCCCAGGGAGTTTCTTCAATAACGGAGCATGTTGCCCCCGGCGTATTCGTCCCCTTAGAGGTGTGAGGCTGCGGGGGATTCACCTTCCATTTGTCAGATAGCGTAAATTTGCCCTGACGGTACTGGTTCTCAAGCCAATTCTTGAAAACGTAGCAATCCTCGATGGGGTGGCCTAGCACTCGATGATAAGGGCAGTAATTGGGCTCGTTGGCGTCGTTCGGTTGCAACGGACGTTTTGGATCTGGAAGATTTATGAGTCTGTTGCGCAATGCCAGCTCGAATAGCCTCCTCGTTTTATCACGGGGGAAGAAGTAAGCACGTCCCATCCTGTCCTCAAGGGGTACGTATGGGCGCGTATTGTTTGGACGAGCAACCGGTTTCGAGTCGCTCGGTTGTTGTTGGGCATTAGCGACAATGATCGCTTTTCCTTTTCCTTTGTCGTTCCGGGAGTCCGGCTTCGGGAGAGGGGGTTTATGGCCCATCTGGTCCATCTGCGCTAATTTGTCGATCAAAGCCTGGAAGGAAGTCGGCTTGAAGAACATCATAAACTGTAAAATGGTTGCTTGTGGATCGAGGGTCCCAACAAACATTCCCACCGCTGGAGCTTCTTCTATGCGCTGTTCGCACTTCGACCATAGATTTCGCCACCGTATAGCGTACTGAACCCATGTCTCGCCGGGTTTTACCCTGGCATTGATCAGTGCCGTCATCGGGGTACGCTCACTGGCACTTGCAAAACGTTGGGTGAAGAGCAGTTCCATCTCCGCGAAGGTTTTAATAAAGTCATTGGGAAGCTCAGAATACCATTCAAACACCGTGTCTGATAAGCTTCCAACAAACTGGCGGAGCAACAACTTGTCGTCGCCGCCGGTATTACCGCAAAGCGCCCTGAACTGGGCAACATGTTGATGGGGATTGCCGGTCCCTTTGTAAACATGAAACTTGGGAATCGTGTAACCCGGCGGGTACTTGATTTGGTCATACCAGCCCGGATATGGCCGCCCCATTTTTACGATCTGACCGGCTGCTTCAGTCGCCTGATGCACCCGTATTTGTTGGGCAATATATTCATCCAAATCAGCTTTTGATATGGTATCCTCTTTAGCTGTGGATAGAGCCGGTGGAGGATTCGATGTCTCTCCCCTATCATCTTCAAGAATGATCGGGGGATCCCCAGCAGGTGGATCTTGTTGAATCATCATACCCACCATATCCTGGAACAGGAGGGCCATTTTCTTTATGTTGGCCGCCTGTTCCGCAGCCTCTTTATCTTTCTTCTCTAGCACGCGCCGAAGGAATTCGGCGTCCGTTTCTTGTTCTTGACGTTCTTCTGAGGATGTTTCCGGGGTTTCTTTCGGCCCAGTGAGTGCAGCCATCGTGGTCATCATCTCCTGGAGCTTTTGTTGCTGCTCCTGAGCCTTGGTCACTGATCGGGTGAGCGGTCGGTGACCCGTAGAAGTACGGCTTTCTTCCTTTCCAGAAGCCATATAAACCGTATGAACCATTATGCCCCCTGACTTGGGGCGTTTAGGTTCACCGCTTTCAAACTTTGCCGCTGACGCGGGAGCTTTCCCTGGCCTCCTTCTTTTGTGGGCCATCGAGGTTAAAGGAGCCGTTGGAGTGGGCATCCTAGCAACTGTCACCCCCTGCTGTTTAATGGGGCAGTTTTTGTTATTTTCCACCTTCGCCTTTTTCTGGTGACACAAGTGGTCTGGATCGATCACGGAGTCTTGAACCCTCCGCCATACTTTATAAACTTTTGAGGATAGCCGTTGAGGGGGCTGTTCTTGTTTTGTTTCTGGAACTCTCTCCGCAGGTGGAGGAGATCTTTTCAACGTAGCAATTGGAGAGTTCTTTCTCACCTTCTTCAGCAATTCAAAGCTGTTCTCAGTTGGAACAGCAGCGTTGACCTCCACCACTGGAGCAGGTGGGGTTAGCCCTGAGGGAGAGTTGCCCCCTGCTTTTCTCACTCGTCGCCAATGGCGACGTCGCGCACGACGAACCGTTGGGACTGGCTCGGAGATCGAGATGGTTTCTTGTTGCCCCCTGTTCGAGTGTGGGGTAACTGCCGATGTCAGCCTATCGAAGACCGATGCCTTTTGACCAGCTGGGGGAGGAGTGGGAACCGTCAATCTTGTGAAGACCGACTCTCTGATGGGAGAAGCCGCTTTAACGACTTCCAAAGCAGCGGCCGTTGCCCTCTTTGGGACGACCACTTTATAGTTCTGACCTAGCCTGGTAAAAACGGAGGCTGTCGGCTTAGTAGCGGGCGACCCGTTGACAGGGGTCGTGGTAGCGGTAAGCCGGTCGAACACCGACTTCTTGTTCGCTTCTGGTGCGGATATCGGCATAGAGAAGCTTGGAGGTGGGACCATGGTCCCGAAGAACAAGCCGGTGGTTGCTTGGGTCACCTGGTCTACCGGCAGAGTAAGGAAGGAAGCCACTTGGGGCCCGTATGTTACACTTCCTGGTGAGGTGGAGCGTCCGTTGCAGCGGCATTTCGAGCAGCTGGTGCAGTTGGTGGCCATTGGATCTTGAATTCTGCGCCAGGTAAAAGACCAAATCTTAGTACCTTGAAATCCGAAGACAACCATTTAACAAACCGCGATTGGTTCGCGAAGACGACACACGAAGTGTGGAGTGGAAAGAGGAAGAGGTCCCACCGGGCGTGCCAGAATCTGTTCCCCTCCGAACGGCGGCCTGGACTTCGCGTCCGTGCCTGGGGTTCGGGGCAGATGCTATATGGTTTTATCCGTCTACCTCTCCGAAGATGCCAAGTTGATTTATGACACCGTATATCGGAGGTTTAGATGGATGCGGCCGATGTAGCAGACTTCGTCAGATTCCCCCTCAGGGTGAGGGGTTTTTGATTGTGGGGACGCTCTTCCCTGCAGGCGCAAGTCCCTGCAGTTAATTACGCTACCGCATTGCGGTAACAACTTTCTCCTTCTCCAGAATTTCACTTCGTGTCGTGTGTGTTTGTTTTATTTGTGGTTGCCCGTGGATTGTGTACGGAGACTGAGTAACGCCGTCGCCCGTAGGACGTGGATTAGTCCAAATCCGTATTTACTAAGATTTGGGTTTGGTGTTTTTAGTTTAAGGATGCATTAGTCGCGTTGCGACTAAGATCAACTTAAACGTTCGTTAAGGACACGTTAGTCCTATTTTAGACTAAGATCCACTTAACGTAGTGATTAGTTTAATGTATGGCCATCGGGACTCGTCACCTCTTTGACGTCGTTGAGAAATTACAACGACGGATGTCAAAGGAGTTCGGAGATGTACCCTCGAACCAGAGTTGATTGGGAGTTTTATCGTTTATTTAAATATCTAAGGACACATTAACCGTATTTGGGGTTAAGATCAACTTAGACGGGACCGTTTAGATCCGGCAAAAGAGCGTTTGGAGGCTCTATTGTTCCAGTTTAGGGACGTAGTGGTCCGTCGTTAGTTTAGGGACGTTTCGGTCCGTCGCTAGTTTAAGGACGTAGTGGTCCATCATTAGTTTAAGGACGTTTCGGTCCATTGCCAGTTTAAGGACGTAGTGGTCCATCATTAGTTTAGGGACGTCTCGGTCCATTGCCAGTTTAAGGACGTAGTGGTCCATCATTAGTTTAGGGACGTCTCGGTCCGATATTAGTTTAGGGACGTCTCGGTCCGATATTAGTTTAGGGACGTCTCGGTCCGATATTAGTTTAAGGACGTTTCGGTCCGATATTAGTTTAAGGACGTTTCGGTCCACTATTAGTTTAAGGACGTTTCGGTCCGATATTAGTTTAAGGACGTTTCGGTCCACGAGTTTAAGGACCCCGCAGTCCATATGGGTGTGTGGTCGTTGGGACCCGTCACCTCTTTGACGTCGTTGAAGAATTACAACGATAGATGTCAAAGGAGTTCGGAGATGTACCCTCGAACCGGACGTAAATTGATTTAGAAGAGCCATTTTGCTCAGTCAATTTAATTTAAGGACTTACGGCCAAAATTGGGCTAAGTCCAGTTGAAAATGTTCAACACCATCATTTATTTTTTTTTTTATTAGGCCTGTGCTAGGGCTTTGCCCATACTTAAATAATGCATTGCATTACTTCAGGCCATTTATGCCCATTTTGATTGGGATCTGCCCTTTTTATTATGATGCAGATCATTTATTTTGGTCCATTGGACCTTTCAATTGGGCTCTGCCCTTCCAAATAATGCACAGCATTTTATTTATTAGGCTTGTTAAGCCTTTTAATTGGGCTTGGCCCTTCAGGAAGTGAAATGCATTGCATTTGTCAGGCGCTTTGCGCCAATCACTGAGCGCAAGCTCATATGGTGATGACACGTGTCATGCTCTGGGGAGCGCAAGCGCGACAGTGCAGCGCGCTGCGCTGTTGCGCTGGAGACACGTGGCGTGCTCTCAGCGAGTTGCGCCAATTCCAGAGAGCAAAGCTCTATCTTAAGGGCACTTAGCGCAAGTGGTTTTATAGCCGACACGTGGCGCTCTCTCAAGAGCGCAACGGCGCAGTTTGGAAGTGCAAAGCACTAAGAATCTTTTAGATTCAAGAAGGGAAGTGCAAAGCAATGTTTAATTTCTTGATCTGAAATAGATCAAAGAAAAATAAATTTTTCTTTATTTGAAGAACCAGAGGTTCATAAAAGTGCAAAGCACTACTATTATATTTTTTTTATTGTTTTTTAAAGAACTAGGGGTTCACAAGAAGTGCAAAGCACTGTTTATTATGTAAAGATCATTGGTCTTGTTTTTAGACCAATGATCTATTAGAAGGAATTTCTTCTAATCCATGAAGGTTCTTTACCTTTTTCTTGAAATCTTCTCAGAGTTTTCTCTGTTTAAAGTTCTCGAGTTCTCAAAAAAAATGTTGATGCCTTTGAATTGAGGCTTAGGGTCCTTTTTATAGTGCTCACAAATTAGTTAAATTTGTTAAAGAGATCATTCTCTGAGTGATTTGGGGAATTTTCCCCACCGTTGGATCTTTGATCCAAGGGCTTCTGCTTTGCAGAAGAAAATCTTCTTGTTTTAACAAGAACAGAAAAGATTTCTTAAAATCTTAATTCAGTTTTGGCGCAGATGCCCCAGCGTGTGACACGTGTCGCGCAGCGCAGAGCGCAGCGCAACTGCGCTAGCGCATCTGCGCTGACACGTGTCGCGCAGCGCAGACCGCAGCGCAACTGCGCTAGCGCATCTGCGCTGACACGTGTCGCGCAGCGCAGAGCGCAGCGCAACTGAAGCGTTGCTTCAGGCAAATAGAGCTTTGCTCTGATTGGGCGCGCCTTCTTGGGTGCTGCGCTGACGTATTAGCGCCAGACACGCGGCGCGTTGCGCCCGAGACTTGAAGCGTTGCTTCAAAATTCGAATTTTGAATTCAAACAGAGCTTTGCTCTGATTGGGCGCAACAAGTACTCCATCTCTGCCTCGTTCAG
This sequence comes from Agapanthus africanus, assembly GCA_030015575.1. Lineage (NCBI taxonomy): Eukaryota > Viridiplantae > Streptophyta > Magnoliopsida > Asparagales > Amaryllidaceae > Agapanthus > Agapanthus africanus. Next base: position 883,353,041 of record CM057337.1, read on the forward strand.
ACCATGGATGATTAACCTGGCCCCACTCCCTTCTTCTGTGGAGGAGCCATCCATATAGAGTATCCAGTCTGGAATCAGGCCGAGCGTCTCCTCGACTAAGGGCCATAGGTTAGGGCCTCACACCGGCGCTCCTTCCTTATTGGGAATGGTGCATTCGACTATGAAATCGGCTAGGGCATGTTCTTTGATAGCTTTCCTTGCTCGGTACTTGATGTCGAATTGGGACAATTCCCATCTCCATTTCTTTAAGCGGCTCGACAATTCGGGGGAACCGAGAATATTCCCCAAGGGTCGTTCGGTGAGAACGATGATCATGTGAGCCTGGAAATAGTGCCGGAGCTTCATGGAGGTGACGACGAGCACCAGGACTATTTTTCTATGGCCGGATATCTGGTTTCTGCATCCTTGAAAATGTGGGGATGTAGTAGACCGGTCTTTAAATTCCTTCGAATTCTCTGATAAGTACAGAGCTGGCAGCCTGGTCAGAGATGGCTAGATACATTAATAACTCGTCCCCCTAAACTGGTCGGGTGAGAAGTGGAGGGTCTCCAGATATGCCTTGAGCCGTTTGAAAACGATTTGGCACTTCTCGTACCATTTGATCCTGGGGATCTTCCTTAAGGCTTTGAAAAAAGACAGACACTTTTCTCAGGATCTGGACATGAAGCGACACAAAGTAGCCACCATGCCTGTGAGCCGCATGATATCAACATTGCTCCTAGGTGTCGCCATGTCGATGATGGCCCTGATCTTTTCTGGGTTTGCTTCGATTCCTCGGTGGGTGACCATGAATCCATGGAATTTCCCGCTCGTGACGCCGAACGCACATTTGGTCGAATTCAACTTCATTTTGTACTTTCACAGGATATTGAATGTCTCGCCGAGGTCTGTGGTGTGTTCGGCTGACAAGGTGGACTTCACGAGCATGTCATTGATGTAAACTTCCATATTTCTCCCAATTTGTGGTTTGAACAACTTGTTGATCAGCCGCTGGTATGTTATCCCGGCGTTTTTAAGGCTGAAAGGCATTACCCTGTAGCAGTAGACTCCTCGATCGGTGGTGAAGGCGGAGGATTATAACCGGAGAAGACGTCCATGAAGCTTAGTAGCTCATGACCGGCCGAGCTGTCTATTAACTGATCTATCCGAGAGAGTGGGTAGTTGCCTTTGGGGTAGGCCTTGTTTAGATCGGTGAAATCGACGTACATGCGCCATTTCCCATTTGCCTTCTTGACCATGACCGCGTTCGCTAGCCAAGCCGAGTAGTCCAGGTTCGTGATGAAGTCGGCCGCGAGCAGTTGGTCCTCCTCCTCCTCTATCGCTTCTGCTTCATTGACGCGAAACTTCTTTTCTTTTGTCGGATCAACCAAGCTTTCGAGTCGACCCCGAGCTTGTGGGAGATCACCTTGGGGTCGATCCCGGGCATGTCCGCTGGAATCCAAGCGAACACATCGGAGTTGTTCCGGAGGAACTAGATCAGGTCGTCTCGAGCGCCCCTGTTAAGATTTAGCCGATCTAGACAGTTCGGCCGTCGTCTCCCTCACTGAGAGGAACCTCTACCAAAGACTCCACCGGGGAACCTCGAATCTCTTTTTGATCGTTGCACGTATCCAGGTACTCCTGAGGATCATACACATCTTCGAAATTGTCAACCTCTTTCTCTTTGGGAGACATCGAGGCGAGACAGACCCTGACTGTTTGCTGGTCTCCGTAGGCCCGGCCTATCTCCCTATTGTCCAGAAGGAACTTGAGCGTGATGTGATAGGTCAATATCTGAGCCTGGAGGGCATTTAGGGTGGGGAGATCCAAGAGGGTGTTATAGGATGACGGGATCTTGGCGACGAGGAAATTCACTGGTATGGTTTGTGTTCTTCCTACTTCCCCAATGTTGAAAGGGAAGGTGATTGATCTCTCGGCCAAGACGGAATGGTTTGTAAACCCGGAGAGGACGTGGGGGGCTCGGTTGGAGGTCAGACGGATTTAATCCCATACGCTGGAAACAGTTGTAAAACTGGATATCCGCCGAGCTCCCCAAGTCTACCAACATTCTCCGGACCTCGTATCGGTTTACCCGGGTTGCTATCATAAGAGGATCATTGTGCGGGAGCGATATGCCGTGAAGGTCCTCGTCGATGATGGTGATTGGATCGTCCTTCTTGCACTTCTTGTGGGGAGGATCACTTAAGGTCATGACCGGCTGGAAGCGACGGGTGTCCTCAATGCTCAGAGTCGAACCTACAGAGACGACCATGATCTGCCCGACTGTCAATTCTCCAAAAGGGGTTGGTTCGTTTGCTCCCGATCTGCCCGTCGTTTGTCTCATAGGTACTTCGCCAGGTGACCGGAGCGGATCAGCTCCTCAATATAGTCACCGAGTTGTTTGCAGTTCTCGGTTGGGTGCCCCTGCGATCGATGGAAGATGCAGTATGGGCCATGAAGTTGCTTGCCCGGCCTCTGAGTAGCTGACGGAAGTTTGAAAAACCTCTCGCCCTTATCCTCCTCCAGTAGCTTGGCCTAGGAGACGTTCAGGGGAGTGTACTCATGAAACCTTGGAGAATAAGGTTTTGGACGGTCGGCCTTTATCTCCTCTTCTCTGTCCTATTTCTTTCGGCACGTTCGGTCGTTGTGGGGTATGTTGGCGTTTACTTCCGACTCGAGTTGGATTTCTATCTCGGTCCAAACTTTTACTTCGGCCATGGTCTTAGGTTGCGCCAATGCAAAAGAGCGGAGCCGCTCTTTGCGCCTAAGACCCGACCTCAAGATGGTGATAATCATTTCGTCGCGGTTCTCGAGGACTTCCAGAAGGGCATTATAGAAGTGGGTGACGTAATTCTTGAGAGATTCCCTGTCTTCACTCTTGATGGTAAACAGGTAGTTGACCGTCCATTTCTGTCGTTGGTTACCGACGAAATGACAGAGGAACTGAGATGCCAGCTCGTTAAAGGTCAAGATCGTGCATGGTGCATGTCCACGGAACCAATCCCGGCCAGCTCGGATGAGGGTGGTGGGGAAGGCTCGACACTGAGCTACGTTCGAGTTGTGTTGGAAGCTCATGCCTGCCGTAAACGCGTCCAAGTAGTCCTTCGGGTCAGATTTCCTATCAAAGTGGGCTACCTTGGATGGTTTGTTCCGGGACGAGACCCGCTCACCTAGTAACTGCTTTGCGAAGGGTCTCGTGAGCAAATCTGCAAACTAATTTGCCACTCCTTCGGCCGAACGGGTAGCATGCCACATGTCTTCGATTTTCTTCCCGAGGGTCTCGATTCGCTGATGGTACCCCGAGAATTCCTCGCACTCGGAGTGCCTGCTGTCTCTGCTTTGGGCTTGCGTGATAGAGCGGTTTTGGCTTCGCTCTATCACGTTTCTCAGGTCCTCGGGGTGAACCCTTTGTGGTCAGTCCTGAGGTGAGCCACATGCGTGGTCTCGATGGATACGGGGACATCAATCTCCCCTGTAATCAGGCGACCTAACTGACGTCTCCTTTGGGGGAGAGAGAGCGCGGCGGGCGTTGAAGCGACAGCTCAGTCTCCCCTGAGATCTCGGTGTCGAACTATCCGGCGCCCAACGAGTCATGGTCTCATTCCTCACATGGGGTCATGACTGCCGGAATCGGCACGCCGGTGTTCGGTGACATCAAAATGGGCGTGAGCGAGGTCGAGGGCCTGAACGCATCCCTCAGTCGTCCCACGCACGCCGCCGTTTCGTGGAGTGGGAACAGCGGTTTGGCGGGCATGGCCGGCCGTTTGAACATGAACGAGCGTGTCCATAATTGCCGTGGTCTTGTCGATCCATGCAGATAGGGCATCAACGACGTTGGGAGGTGGAGTAGGATTGCTCCCGCTTCCGTTGTGGAGGAAGAGGCAGCTCGTGCTGGGGTCTCCATAGTGAGGATCGTTGGCCATTATATCGAGGGCGGAAGATCAACTTTCTTGGGTGGAAAAGGAAGAGTTCCCACAGACGGTGCCAACTGATGGAGGTCGATTTCTCCCTCAGTTGTTGTCTTCCGTCGATCTTGGGGTCAACGGTGTCGAACGGTTAAGATTTGAGATGAGGGCTGAGCGTGTGGATCTCGATGGGTTGTTGGTTGTTGTTGTCGTCTAGCTACCTGCAAGGGAAGTCCCAGGGTAGGAAACCACCGCAGGACCCTCCGATGATTAAGTAAGTACCGAGGAATAATGGCAGGGTAGCGGCGTATTGGAATGAGTTCGAGATACCCGAATTATCTGGAAGAGGGGTTTATATATAGCGGTCGCATGGAGCGAGCCGATGCGAGATTCTCGCCTTCCATTACGCCCCCGCGTCACGTCCGCGTTGATGGCTGGGTACGCCCATTAATGGCGAGTGTAACACTCTAATCATTTATACTATATATATTTAGGGTATTTCAAATCTTGCGGTAAATTTCTTTGTTATTGTTGCTTTTGGGTTGCGAATGATGCAATTAGCAGCTGTGGTTATTATTCGACCCGACTCATCTGTTTGAAACCCAACATGGTTCGAGATTATATCAAATATTTGCTGGTACAGTGTATCCATGCAAATCTAGATTATATATATACACATATAATATATTTAGAATCTACATATTTTTATAATACAATATAAAAACAAATAATATATTTTTTATCTAACTTTGCATGTCATAGTACCCCATATCAGGTGGTTGTGCCCATATATCATGTTCATATCCTAAGAGTTATACAGACAGATTATTGGATCGCTACGTAAATTTACGTAGATTTTTATTTGGGGGTATATATTTTTAATTACAAGATATTGCATTATGGTTTAAATCCTTACGTATATTCTTCATATTTAAAAACTAAATTTTTGGAGGGATACGGGTAATATTTATAGGGATCTGGTATTATCTGTAAAATCGCATAATATATATATATATATAATATTATATATAACTAATATATATAAATAGTTAATATATATATATATATATTTATATATTTAATTTTTTTATAAATAAAACTCTCTCTTTCTCTCGTCTCTCGTCTCTCTCTCTCCTCCCGTCCCCACCTCTTCTCCATCTCTCTCTCTCTCTCTCTATATATATATATATTATAAAACTTGTTATAAAACTCTCTCTCCTCCCTCGTTTCTCTTCTTCTCGTCGCCACAACCCCGAACCCTAACCCACGCCTAGCCGCCTCTCTCGTCATCGCCGTTCCCATCTCCTTGCCTCTCCTGCCTCGCCGTCATCATCTCCTCCTTCCTCTTTCCTGAGCACCACCCAACCATATAACCCGACAGCAAGATCTCACTTCCTTCAAACCTTCATCGACCTCGTCGCCGCTCCTCGTCGCCGCCGCCGTCCTAACGTCGTCGTTGTTCTCTCCCCTGCCTTGCCATCACCTCCTCCTCCTTCCTCCTCCCCGATGACTACCAAGCTCCCAACCATAGACCCCGACACCAAAAACCCATCACCCCGTAGCCGACCTCGTCGCCGAAAACCCACCAACACCGATTACCTCCATCACCTACTCGTCTCCCCAGCAACCCCAGAACACAAACACACCACCACCACCACCACTGACCCCCTGCTCATCCTCGTTCGCCATCAGAACTCACGACCATCCACATTACCGTCACCTCACCACCGATCACCTCTTTCCTCTCCTTGCCCTCGCCAAGTCTAGAGAACCCCAGCAAACCCCCAACTGCCATCTCCTCTTATTATTATCATTCTTATTTTTCTTTATTTTCTTTTCATTTTCCGATCGAATCGCCTGAATTGCACACGTCGCTGACGATCTAGACAACTCAATCACCGTTGTTGTCAAGCCCAATTACCACGTCACGCAGCTGCTCATCTATGTCAAGTCCTGCGTGCGTAAGTTTTGAGCCGTGACTTTATTCGGCGTCGGAACGTGACATCCGTATCTCGACGTGAGATTCGATCAGGCAAGTTCTAAACTTGCAACATGTTATTTTGATTATATCGATATTTATATACTTGACTATAATACATACGTTTTAATATTCAACAAGTAGTAGCGATTTACATTTTTATAGTATCCATCTGTATCCGTACTGATAATGGTTTATCTAGTTGCATGTCGGATCATCACAATATTATCATACTGCAATATAAGTACATTATTTTATACCTGTCACGCCCCGCTTCCCGGTGTACGGGCAGAGGACGCGACAGGTCACGCGACGCATTTACTTAGAAGTAAACACGCTAAGCGTATCTAAGCACTATAAAGTAAAGTACACAAGAAAATGGCAATAGATGTAATTGAACATCAACTTTATTTATTAAACATTCTTTTTACAATACAGCTGAAATGTAAATACATGGAATGAAAGCAATGCCTAAATAATGGCATAATAGAAATGAAAATGAAATGTACAAGTAAACTAGAGCTCCGGGTCAAAAGCTAGCTGATCCAAGTTCTCGCTGGTGGGCTCTGTCTCCAGAAGGTCCGATCCACCTGACAACATTCCAAAGAAAGAAGAAAATGAATGTCGTCAGCAAATAATCGCTCGGTAAGTCCCAAAGAATAGGTATAGATAGAATAGACAGAAAGAGAATGTAACTTTTAAAGTTGTATTATATTGTTAACGCTGTTGTTTGTAGCTTGGTACAGAAAATACCAGTGTATATGAGAAGAGTCCCGCTATTCCGGAGACTAAGGTATACGGAGCACAAGGAACCGTTCAGCCACGGTACAACGACAATGGAGATTCAGGTTAGGTGCATTATGGTTACAGTCTCGTGCCACTTTTAACACCTTCCGTACCAATCTACCCCTTATAAACCCCGCGATGTCTTGATTGTATTATTTGTATTGTATTGTCTTGTATTGTAAATTGTATATAGATGACTTGCCGAAACCATGATATCAGTAGATGGATGTAACTGGAGATTCATGTAGATGGATGTATATCCATGGTTCGGTTCGGTCAAGTTGTATATTGAAATAGATTGCACAGACGGATTCATGTTGAATCATGTTGTGTTTTAAGTTTTTACTTGAATCGTATTCAAGTCAGATTGATCAAATTGAGACTCAGTCTGAGCCAGACACTTTTAAAAGAACTTGAAATCCTGATTGTTTTGATATTATCGGTAACTGCTGCACATGGACGGCAGGATTTGTGTCTTTTTTCAAGACAATTACCGTGTTGATAACACCGTTTGTTAGATTCTCTACCTTAGATAGGCAAGCACCCATATCTTCGGCTCTCTGAGGTTCAAGAGACTGGTCCCGCTTAAACCTATGTTTACTAGGGTTCTTATTGTAATTTAGTATAACTTGAGGGGTTTTATATAAAAATAGTTTTGACATAATTTCAAAATACATCTCAATCATTTAATTATATTCTTTAGGGTTTTCATAGATGTATATTTTATAGTTGTGAAATTTCTAGTGAGTAGAACCTAATTTCATAGTATATGGTAGTTTATTGAAATATTGTACTTGTGTTGTATTTGGACGGCATTTTCATGTAATAGTGATTCCTTTGATTTAGAAAACTTGGAATATTTATATAATTAAAGTAGGTATTTTGATAATATATATATATATATATTTAATGAAAGTAATTTTATTTATTTTCTTGTAGAAATCCCATTTTCCAAAGAAAAATGCATAAAAATTCGATCGAGATCGAATGCTCCTTTCGGAGGTCTGCATCTCCCTCTACTAGGCCCGAGAATGTGCGATAACCCATACCATCCCGAACGGGGTCCCCAAAATGGGTTGTAGAGGCGTAATTGCATGGAAATGTTTAATACATCTTTTTATAGAAAACGGTTTTGTAAGTTTAGGGTATTTATTTGTAAAGTCGTATTTTCCCGTATTCTATTGTCCCAAACTTCATCGTGCTATGATAGAGATGTGTGTTGTGATAAGATAGGTCATTACCTCGTGAACTACCTAAAGGTATAGCAAGGAATTATGACGATTTATGCCAAATCTAAAGTATAAGGTATTTTTCTGTAAAAGTGCGATAAAAGTTACAAAAATGATTCCTTTATGGTGAAACTTGTTTTAATAGATTTATTAATGTTTGCTAAACAATATGTGGGAGCATGGTATGTTCTGGATTAAGAAAAGTTGAGTTTTGTAGAAAAACCGAATCGGAAGTCGGATTAACTCCGTTTCCGTTGGATTCTAGAATTTGAAGTTTTTTAGAATAGAGAAAAGAAGGGAAAGAGGAGACTTACTGGTTTGTTGGACTATAGGAGAGAAAGGGGGTCCTAAATAAGGCTTCGAGGTATCGTTTCATCACCGGAATCTCCTCGGAAGTTCCTCGGAGTTTCGCCCTTCACCAACTCCACTTGTACACAAAAGTACTTGAGAATTTTGTATAGTTTTGGTAATAGAATTCTGAGTGAGAGAGGTGTAAAATGGAGTGGTTATTTATAGGGAAAATTAGGGTTTAGGGGGTGATGAATTTGAAAATTAAAATGCATTTAAAAGGAATTAAATGGGTGATTTAAGTTCTCTGGAAAATGTGCAGAGAAGATAAACAGTGTGAAAGAGAGCGAGGTAGGCCAAGTGTTGCAGGCGAAAAGAATGGGGTCATTCCCGACGGTCTAGACCGGCGGTGCCGGGCTTTTTGCTCATGTCGCCGGGCCAATACCGACGGGTGGGATTGGTCTTCGTGCCACGTGTAGGTGTCGCCTTGTATTCTTCAGTGCACTTGTTTAAATACTTTGTAACTCTTCATTTTACGTGTTGTGCACGTGTAGACTCTTAGGCTTCTAAAAAGATTAAAAGAAAATAAAACTTAAAGATAATGTGGCTGATGGGATTTGAACTCTGGTGCTATGTCTCAGTAGTGCAAGGCCTTACCAGTGAGCTACAAGTTTCTTCTTGCTGTTCTAACGCAAAACAAATTCTTATAGCATTCACAGGATTGCAAGTACCCCAATTGTACTTTAAATTTTAAATTTTTTTATGTACATTGAAATTGGAGTTGTTACAATCTACCCTCCTTACAAAAATTTCGTCCTCGAAATTTACAATTTATTTTAAGAACTAGTTTACAAATAGATGAGGGTATCTTGCACGCATCTCATCTTCCCTTTCCCATGTTGATTCTCCTGGGGTGTCCTTTTTCCACATCACTCGAACCAAGTTAACTTTCTTGTTCCGAAGTGACTTCACTTTCCAGGATCTCAACTGGTTGTTGCTCACAAGATAAGTACGGCTGTACAGTGAGCTCGAAGTGCTCAAGAATATGGCTGGGGTCACTCACATGCCTTCTGAGTTGGGATATGTGGAACACATTGTACACTCCTTCCAATGAAGGTGGAAGTGCCAAGCGATAAGCCACTTCACCGACTCGTTCGAGTATGTCGAACGGTCTAATATACCTTGGACAAAGCTTACCCCTTCTTCCAAAATGGATCACTCCATGGTTCGAAGATATCTTCAGAAATACATGATCTCCCGGCTGGAACTCCAAATGATGGCGCTTTGCATCAGCCCAGTGCTTCTGTCGATCTTGGGCTATGCGCATTCATTCTCTAATAGTATGAACTACGTCAACAGTTGCTACTATCATCTCAGGTCCAAGGAGTTCTCTATCTCCGATGTTGTCCCAACTTAATGGCGATCGACACTTCTTTCCATAAAGCGCTGCAAAGGGTGCCATTCCAATACTTACTTAGTGGTTGTTGTTGTATGAAAACTCCACAAGATATAGGTGATCTTCCCACGATCCTCCGAAATCTAGCATACACGCTCTGAGCATATCTTCCAAGATCTGAATAGTTCGCTCAGACTGACCATCTGTTTGTGGATGATAAGCTGTGCTGAAGTTCAGACCTGTTCCCAAGATAGCTTGCAGACTTTGCCAAAATTGCGATCGAAACCTAGTGTCATGATCGGAGACAATGCAAACCGGTACTCCATGAAGTCTCACAATTTTCTGCATGAGTTCATGGGTATCAGAGATAGTACATATTGAAGAGTTTAAATCTTTAATTAGATACTTACCTCCATGTACTTCTTTGCTAATGTCTCAGTAAATTGGCCAACTCGAAATGGAATAAAGTGAGCCGACTTTGTGAGTCGATCCATAATAACCCATACCGCATCGTTACCCTTTGTGCTGTGAGGAAGTGCAGTCACAAAATCCATTGTGATGTATTGCTACTTCCATTCTGGGATAAGTAACGGTTGAAGTAAACCAGTTGTCCTGTGATTTTCAGCCTTTACTTGCTGACACACCAAGTATTTAGCGACGCTTCTTGCTACTTCACGCTTCATTCCATGCCACCAGTAATTTTGACGCAGATCCTTGTACATCTTTGTACATCCAGGGTGTACTGAGTAGGGAGAGCTGTGAGCTTCTTTCATTAACTCTTCTCGCACAGGACCTTTAGGTACACACAATCTACTGCCGTATCTCAAAGATCCGTCTTCATGGATGATGAAGTCTGTTCTAAGTCCATTCTCTACTCGTTCTCTGATCATTTGCAACTTAGCATCACTTACTTGAGCTGCTTTGATCTGATTGACAATGGTAGATTGAACTTGTAAGTTCATCAAACTTGAAGCGTTACCTGGCATGACTACTTCAATCTCCATTTGATGCAAGTCTTGTTGAAGCTTCCACTGTAGGGTGAGATTCAATGCTAATGGTTGGCGACTCAGGTACTACATTCACCTTCCCTGGGTGATATTGCAGGCTGATGTCAAAGTCCGCCATGAGTTCTAACCATCTTCTCTGCCACATATTAAGCTCCTTCTGAATAAACACATATTTCAGACTCTTGTGATCTGTGTATATGTCCACTCGTTCACCAAGAAGATAATGGCGCCAAATCTTAAGAGCAAAGATAACAGCCGCCAACTCCAAATCATGCGTCGGATAATTGCGCTCATGAATCTTCAGCTGTCTTGAAGCATAAGCCACAACCTTACCGTGCTGATATAGAACACATCCTAATCCCTTACCGGAGGCATCACAATACACTTCAAAACCTCCAGATTGGTCCGGTATGACAAGGATAGGTGCTGATGTCAATTTTGACTTGAATTCTATGAAAGCTTGCTCGCATGCTTCTGACCATATGAATTCTTCATCATTACGTGTGAGCTTGGTCAGGAGTATTGCAATCTTCGAAAATCCTTCAATGAACCTTCTGTAATATCCTGCTAGACTTAAGAAACTTTGAATGTCCTTCACTGACTTTGGTGTCGGCCATTCGCTTACTGCTGAAACTTTCGCTGGATCCACAGAGATTCCTTCGCCTGATACAATATATCCAAGAAAACCGACTTGATCTAGCCAAAACTCACACTTGCTGTATTTGGCATAGAGTTGATGCGGTCGCAAAGTTTCCAGGACAATTCGTAGGTGTTCGGCGCGCTCTTTCCGACTCTTAGAATACACCAGGATGTTGTCGATGAAGATGACAACAAACCTGTCTAGGTACTCTCGGAAAAATTGATTCATTAGGTTCATGAATATAGTTAGTGTGTTGGTCACTCCAAATGGCATCACAAGAAATTCGTAATGACCATAGCGAGTTCTGAATGCCATTTTATGGATATCAGATTCCTTAACCTTCAACTGATGTCACGCCCCGCTTCCCAGTGTACGGGCAGAGAACGCGACTAGGCCGCTATGTATTTACTCTGAAGTAAACACGCTAAGCGTATCTAAACAATATAAATAAAATGCACAAGAGACAGAGACAATGGATATAATTGAACAACAACTTTATTTATTCACATTCTTTTACAATACATCTAAAAAGTAAATACATGGAATGAAAAGCAATGCCTAAACAGTGGCATAACAGAAATGGAAAGTACTGAAATGAAATGTACAAGTATCTAGAGCTCCGGGTCGAAGGCTAGCTGATCCAAGTTCTCGCTGGTGGGCTCGATCTCCTGAAGGTCCGAATCACCTGACAACATTCCAAAGAAGAAAGAGAGGGAATGTCGTCAGCGAACAATCGCTCGGTAAGTCCCAAAGATAAGGGAGAAGTAGAATAGATAGAGAGAGTGTGTGTAACTTTTAAAGTGGTATTATATTGTTATAATGTTGTATTTAGTGTTAACGCTGTTGTTTGTAGTTTGGTACAGAAGAGGCCAGTGTATACGAGAGAAGTCTCATTAGACCAGAGACTACGGTGAACGGAATACAAGAAACCGTTTATGCCACGGTACAACATCAATTGAATTCAGGTTAGGTGTCTTAATGGTTGCAGTCTCGTGCCACTTCTAACACCTTCTGTACCAATCTACCACTTAAACCCCGCGATGTCTTGATTGTATTGTTTGTATTTTATTGTAAATTGTGTTGTCTTGTATTATAGATGGATGACTTGCCGAAACCATGATATCAGTAAATGGATGTAACTGGAGAATCATGTAGATAGATGTATATCCATGGTTCGGTTTGGTCAATGTAGATTGATTAGATTGAATATATGGATTCATGGATTCATGTTGAATTTGTAGTTTTGTAATTTCATAATTGAATCTTATTCAAGTCAGATTGATTATATTGAGACTTGGTCTGAGTCAGACAATTAGAAAAGAAATTGAAGTCCTGAATTAGGTTTTGGAGTTATCGGTAACCGCTGCACATGGACGGCAGGATTTGTGTCCTTTTCAAAGACGATTACCGTATTGATAACACCGTTTGTTAAGTTGTCTACCTTAAATAGGCAATCACCCATATCTCCGGCTCCCTGAGGCTCAAGAGACTGGTCCCGCTTAAACATATGTTTATTAGGGTCTTTATTGTAATTTAGTATAACTTGAGAGGGTTTTATGTAAAAATAATTTTGTATAATTTTCAAAATACACCTCAAGTATTTTATTATCGTCTTTAGAGTTTTCATTGATATATATTTTATCATTGTGGCATTTCTAGTGAATTAAGACCTAATTTCATAATATATGGTATTTATTTGTAATATTGGAATTTGTATGGTATTTTCTTGTAAATGAGATTGTTCGCCGCCGAAAGACGCGACCGGGACGTTGGAACGTCCGGCCTGAATTTTGGGGGCAGATGCTATTTGGTTTTATCCGTCCACCTCTCCGAAGATGCCAAGTTGATTTATGACACTGTGTATCGGAGGTTTAAACGGATGCGGCCAATGCAGCGGACTTCGTTAGATTCTCCTTCATTGTGAGAGGTTTTTGATTGTGGGGACGCTCTTCCCTGCAGGCGCAAGTCCCTGCAGTTAATTACGTTACCGCATCGCGGTAACCAATTTCTCCTGCTCCAGAAGGCCACTTCGTGTCGTGTGTGTTTATTTTGTTTTTCGGTTGCCCGTGGATTGTATACATAGACTAATTTATGTTGTCGCCCGTAGGGCGTGGATTAGTCCAAATCCGTATTTTCTTAGATTTGGGTTTGGGTTGGTTTAAGGATCGTTAATCTCATTTGAGACTAGGATCAAGTTAAACGTTTGTTAAGGATACGTTAGTCTAATTTTAGACTAAGATCTGCTTAACAGGGTTTTGGGATCATTTAGATCCAACAAAAGAGCAGTTGGGCTCTATTGTTTTAGTTTAGGGATGTTGCGGTCCATAGTTTAAGAACATCATAGTCCGTGGCAGTTTAGGGATATCATAGTCTGTAAAGTTTAAAGACATCATAGTCTATGAGTTTAAGGACCTCATAGTCCATAAAATTTAAGGACCTCATAGTCCATGAGTTTAACGACCTCATAGTCCATAAAGTTTAAAGACATCATATTCTGTATGGTTTAAAGACATCATAGTCTGTGGGGTTCTGGTTTAACCAGTTTGGGGATGCGCCAAAAGTTATTGGTTATTGGGACCTTCCATCTCTCTGAAGATGTTGAAGGATTACAACTATATGTATCAGAGGTATGAAGAGATGTACCCTTGAACCAATGTCCCAATTTAAGGAAATGGGATGAGCATCAGTTTGGATGTCATTTGTTGGGAGCTTATTAGCTATCTTTGGGACCGAGATCGGTTTTGGAGACCCTGAGCATGAGGGGCTCAATTGATGGTCCTTGGAAAATTTGGTCTGAATCTGGCTAATGTTAGCCTTCCATAGTGTTCAACACTAACATATTTATTCAGCGCTCATGTGCTCCTACGTGAGATGTTTGAAATAGTGTTAAACACTAAAATTCTGAGGCGCTCACGTGGGGTCACGTGAGGCGTTTGAAATAATGTTAAACTTCAAGAATTTGAAGCGCTGCTTCTTTGGGTTTATTCTTTTGTTCTTTTCTGAGCGGCGAGCACTGTTGGGTCACTTGAGATCACGTGAAGCGACCCAAAAGTGGGAACTGCCTTCGATTTATTCCTTTTTTTGTTTTGGAAGTGCCAAGCACTACTATGTGGTCACGTGTGATCACGTGAGCCAATCTCAATTATTCTCTTTTATTCATCACAGGCGCTTACGTGGGAGCACGTGATCGGCTGTTATCATGTTAGGTGCCGATCCTTTTACGTGCATAGAGATCCTGAGTTTCGAAACTTTCAAGCCCATTGTTTTATAAGAATTGGATTCTTAAGACTTAGTTTTACTCTTAGGTTTGGGATCTGTATGACAGAATCTCCCCGATGAGAATTAAATTCTCAACTTGTGAGGAGATCTGTTTCTGCAGATCTTTTACCATAAGGGAGAACTAAGTTCTCATATGAAGAGTTAAACCCTTATTTTATCAGAGGAATTAAATTCCTACATACTTTTCTGGGAGAATTAAATTCTCTGAACTTAGATCTCCTTCTAGGTTTTGGATCTGCATGGCAAAATCTTCCCGATGAGAATTAAATTCTCAACTTGTGGGGAGATCTACTTCTGCAGATCTTAACCAGAGGAAGAACTAAGTTCTTTTTAGAATTGTTGAACTCTTATGGAGGTGAAAAATGGATGAGATACTCTCTTGTGTTTTGTTCCTTTTCTTACCTAGAGTTTCTTTTTTCTTTTTTTCTCTGGAAAATTAAATTCTCTTTTCTTTTGGTTACGAGGGGTTTCTCTCCCTCTTTCTTTCTTCTTAGAATTGGAAAAACTCCCCTTCTTTTTTCACTGTGCCTTTGCTCTTATTTATAGGGGAAAGAAAGAATCAGTTTGTTCAGAAAAATCTCTCATTAAGAGATGTTGATTTATTTTATAATCAACCAAAACGATCTTTTAGATCAATCGGTGAATTTTATTCACCGTTAGATTTTTAATCCAAGGACTTCTGTTTTGCAGAAGTTGTTTCTCTTGTTTTTAACAAGATTAGGGAAATATTTTCCTGTACAGAATCTTTTCTGTTAATTGGTAATTGTTAATCACCATTGAATTTTTAATCCAACGGCGCTTTGTTTTGCAGAGCGCAATCTTTCTTATTTAGAAAGATCTAGGGAAATGTTTTCCAAATAGGGTTTTGACCCCTTTTATTTTAGAATTTAATTCTATCGGTTCAGAAGGCATATGAACCCATCACGTGTAGCACGTGACCGTTTCACAGAATTATCTTGGTTTGTTTGTATGCAGCAGTCCAGACAGAGGGAAAGCATCACGTGGTAACACGTGAGCTTCTCTGTTCTTTGTTTGTTTTATAACTGGGTCCTACACGTTTTGTGAAAGACGATCACGTGTTTGCACGTGAGGCTTTAATTGCCGCTTACTTTGCATACAGATGCATCACGTGCTTGCACGTGATGCCCAACTAGTGAGAATTTTTCTTTTCCCTCTCTGAGTCTCTTTGTAAGGGATCGATGATCACGTGCTTACACGTGATGATTCCATTAGTTGGAAATTTTCCCTTCCCTTTTTCTTTCTGAATTTTTATAAGGGAACAAATGCTCCCACATCGTTGTTCTCACGTGGCTTGCACGTGAGTACAACGCTGTCACCTTTACAGCCATTGGATATGCCTAGGGAACGGGGAAAATGAACCGTTTCCCATCAAGTCTTATAAATGCAGGGTTCTCGTCTCTGTAACGCCTCCGTTCCTTCATCTTCTTTTTTCTTCGCTTTCTTTGAGAATTTAATTCTTCTCTTCAGAGCTTAGTTCTCTTTTCATTGAAAACTTTCAGAGTTAAACTCTGTCGAAAAGAACCCTTTTTTAGGTAAAGCTCTGTACATCAGAGAACTTTCCTTTTTGAACACAAAATTTCTAGATTTTAAATCCATCGTGAGAGCTTTGCTCTCTTCAGAAACCCATCCTCTTAGGGATCCAAAGATGTGATCTTTAAGTAGTAAACTTCCATATCTCGAACATTCACCTCTGATTTTGAAGAGTCATGGGATTTTGCTTCTCATATATTTTTATGAGTTCTTAGAATTTAATTCCATCACATAAAAGGAATTTAATTCCTCTGGCGAAGAGCTTAGCTCTGAAAAATCAAGGGGACCCTTCGGGAATTTTATTCCCTGGTGTTTTTTTGAAATTTTTTCATAGGGTTTTACCCTTATTCGCACAAATTTGAATTTGTTGGGTGGTTAACAGAACTTGTTTTCCCAAGAATTTGTTTGAATCCCAATGTCTGTTTAATGAGGGTCTTCTTGATTACTAATGTAACACCCGAGTTCGTTTATACCAATTCCAGTTTCCATATTCACCTATCCATGGTTTTTCTTGATTTAGCGTGTTTGGGTGCGAATGGTATATTATATATTACTTTGCATTCGACCCGACCCGCTTGCTTGAACCTGGTTAACTTTTATTTATAGATTATCTTAACTTGTTGCATGGACTAGTGCATCTCATAATTTAGTATATACTGGCAATTTTATCTAGTATCGCATCTGTTGCATATAACAATTTAAATCATGTAAAATAAATTAAATTTGCATTTCATGGCCTGCTTGATACCCCTAACCCTGTGGTAGCGTCCTTGCATTATGTTCTCGTCCCGTTCAGTGAAATGGACGTGTTTGGACGGCTACGCGCATGTACGTGCGTCCGTTCTTGGGGGTATGATTTTCTGTCACAAAATCCTTCATTTCAATTTTTGGAACTTGCTAATAATTTTCATATTTCAAATTCAAATTTTTGGACCCGACCCGGGCGCAATTCTGAAATATTTGTATTTCGCCAAATCCTATTTATTTTTTTAAAATTCTTTAATCAGTTTTAAATATTTTTATCAGAAAATTTTAAGCTGGAAATCTTTTCTGTACTCAGCCAATCTCCTTAAAGTGTTAAAAATATTTTATAAACCTTATATCAAAACTTCTCCCAACCAATCAATCTTAATCACCCGGACCCACCATAAAATTTCTCTCTTTCTTTTCAACGAATCAAAATCCCCTTCTGTTTTCCCTGGGCCCCACCATCTCTCTCTTTCTTTCTCCTTCTTTTTCTCTCTCCCCCGAGCGCTCTCTCTCTCCCCCTTCTCTTTCTCTCTCCTCTCGCGCCCACTCTCTCACCTCTCGCGAACACTATTCATTCCTCGACTCTGGTCACCGCTCGCGCGGTCGCGTCACCTCCCTCCTATTTCTTCTCCTCTCTTTTCTTTTAAACCCCGAGCCATGAGAACCCATGCACCCTCTGCTTTCCTCGAACCCTAACCCTAGAAACCCTTCACCTCATCACCAATCCCTTCAACCAAGCCTCCTCCCCCTCCTCGCCATCTTCTTCTCCTTCTTCTTTCTTCTCCCCGAGTCTCCCCCTGCACAGCCCCTGCACACACCCAACTCGACCCCAGTACCCACCTTCCCATTGCCGCCGACCATCTCTCGTCGCCGTCACCACCTCTTTCCACATCTTCTCTCCCTCTTCTCTGTTCTCTTCTCCCTCATCAAACCCTGTGCACCCAGCAACGAAACAACATCAAACCCTAGCCTTCAAGAACCGCAGCCACCGCCCTTCGCCGGCAGACCCCACGCCGGCAACCCCTCGTCGTCATCACCCCTTGCCGACTCCCCTGGGATCTCAAGGCACCTTTCCACTGTAAGACTTTTTCTTCTTCTTTTATAATTTCCTTTTTAAAAGAGAGATGCTCACTGTTCTTTGATTCGCCGAAATCCGGCCGTGTCGTCGACGATCTCGACGACCCAGCAAAGACATCTGACCCGTGTGATCCCTGTGATCCCATTGTTCGTTGTTTGGACTCATTCCGTGTACCGTGCGCGCGTTGCGACTTTTCCCGCCGACGCGAGATGTTCCGTTTACCGTATCGCGATCCGTCGAGGCAAGTGAAACTTGCTACATGCTAATCATATTATTCCTATATTTATTTATCTAATTTCATACTAAATCTATCGATAGAATCTAAAGTTAAGAATTCCAAGTTAACAGTGCGATGTTTCGTTTACATTTAGATTCAAAGCTGGAAACCTACCTGTTGCATTTACTTTACTAAACCTAATAACCACAATTATATATATTTAATCACATTGTAACTATTGACATAACCTATGGTACTCTTTCTATAGTTCTACTCCATCGGACACCCGTGTGCATTTTAACCTGTTTTAGTTGTGGTTGCATCCATTGAACACATTTTATATATCATTGTATCCCTAAATTAATTAATACTTATTAACATGATTTTGATATTCATAATTGTCATGATGTGTGCATGTAGTGTTGAAACTATCTCTTAAACTCAAACTGATAACCGTACATCTAATAATTTAACCTGTACCTGTGTGCATGACATATTACATATGCCAGTTTATTGTTTTGATAGTACCCATGCTTGTTTATCTATAACCATGATTATTCTAGTTGATTATGAGCACCCACACGATATCTTATATACCCCGACATGGCTTGCTACACATATTACCCGACCCGACATGGTACCGTACGACTCTTGATATGACATAACACTTACATACACTACCCGGCTTGACCTGACGTACCATGGCTTTACCTATCACCTGATCTTGCGTCTAATGCCAACAAACCTGTCCTGTAGTCCTCACGGACCGTTCCTGTTGTCTATACAGACAAACTTGTACCTGCCTGATCATGGGTTGGCATTAGTGCTAGATAATTTTATACTTGACATAAACATATTTAACTTGGGGGTATGGGGAAATCAGTACTGTAACCGAACGTAACTTAAAGGGCCAACCGATTGTTTGCCGTTTTTCGGGCGTTACGGAATACCCATTGTTTGCCGTTTTTCCGGGCGTTACGGAATACCCATTGTTTTCCGTTTTTCCGGGCGTTACGGAATACCTATTGTTTGCCGTCTTTCCGGGCGTTACGGAACAACCACCGACGAGTTACGATGAGGATTACATTACTTGGTTTCGAAGACTTTAGAATAGATGACCCCGTAGCACGGTTTAGATATCTCTGCACTTCACTTATACTGACACATTCACCGTTATATATTCGCATTATATTCTTGCTTATACTTATACTTGCATGTCTTGTTTATATTTTATGACGCGCTGACGTCTGGGTTTTGCATGGCCCAGATTCCTTACCCTTGCTGCAGTCCGAGCAGGAGTACTCCAGTCAGCAGGCTGAGTAGTGAGGACTCGTTAGTAGTTAGTTCTTTTATTATCAGTATTTTCATTCCTGATGTGAGCCCGCATTTTAGGACATGCATTCTAGTTATTCTTGTATTGGATCTTTTGCTTCCGCATTATTTATTCTTGACTCATTTTATTTGGCTTATGGACATGTGCTAGATAGTTTATTATTGTTCTTGATATCTCTACAGCCGTAATGTGACTGTGGAAGGATAATTCCTATCCACAGGTAGCATGGTTGGCTATGTCACGTGCCTATCTTAGCGTACTCTGGGAAGCGGGGCGTGACAACTAATCTTTCACCGATGTCTCTTTTCAGACACTATGGCCGCTCATCTGTACAGTCTTGACGAAATTATTTCTTATGAGGACATTCGCGCACAAGGCTGTTGCCAAAACCAGGAGTTTACAAATGCCCGATGCGCTGAGATTATGAGTCGTTTCAATGAACACAACGGTCGACTGCTTCTTCATCGTTCCGCTCTTTTGAAGATAGTAGTGAGAGCAATTTGGGGAGCACTTCCTGGATTTTATGAAACCATGCCGCTTAAGGCACTGGATGATACTGAAGATAAGATGCACTCGGTGTATCTGTCGGGCCTGATCTCGAAGAAACGGAGAGATAATCTCATTGATATCTTGCATCAAATTTTCCAACAGACGATGATAATCGCTGCTTATCAGAGGGCGGAGGACATTAGTGAGGATCTCGACGCTTGCATTCGTGAGAGGATACACACGAGAATGGTCAGAGATGCCAAAAACATTCTAGACGGCCTTACTATTGAATTTATAATCCGTGTCCCGGATTTAATGTTTTACCATTGTAAACATTTTCTTTCATTTTTGTATGGATTTTCAGAGTATGAATGACAAAACTTTTCTTTCCCCCTTTTTTATGTTTACATGCGTTCTTTATGAAGTTTTGTCACACTGTTGTTGGTGCTTATGTGTTTGGCGCATGAGGCACTGCTGAGGATTTCAATCCTGCATTAGCGCCTGCTCACGTGTTTTATATGTGCGGTGCCGTTTTAATTTCCAATAAGGATCAAGCCTTGTACTCACGTGTTATGCACGTGAGGCTCTGCTGATGGGGTCATTTCGTCTCCCTACTTCGATTCCAATGAGTCACCTCTTTTCATTTTCAATGTTCTCCCCTTTTTTCGGGCCTTGGGAATAGTTCCACCATGCACAACATTTTCTGTGCATAACATTGAATGCTCCCCTTTATAACCTGAAGCCGTGCCTTTCTTTTTCTCTAAAAAGAAAACCGTTTAGACCTTAGGGTGATTATTTTGAGAAACAGACCAAAGGTTATAGCTTGCAACCGCCCCCATGCTTGTCGGCAACCATGGGAGGAACCCGTCGAGGAGATGATTCCTCGCCTTGCTGCGCGGCTAGTGGATCCTCTTCTCACTGATGTCGAACGTGACACGGTGATGTACGAACTCCTAACTCGTAGGGCCTCTCCCCTTCCTATGGGTTCCATTTAGCTACGGATGGTCCTTTTGTCCGTGCTTGCCGACATCCCTCCTCATCCGACAGAGATGACTCCGGCGATCCTCGATGCGGCAGAGGACAAGATCGAGTGTTTCTACGAGGCATGCTTGATTACCCGGGCTCTGAAGGATCACTCGATTCATCTACTGGGTCAGATAAGAGCCCGGTGGGCTGTCATGTCCGCTTTTGCTGATGAGCATGGCGCTAATCGGTGGGGAGCAACTCCTCGCGAAGTCCGTCGCTTTGACATATTGGAGAAGGCAGAGAGGGAGCTGGAGAATTTTGTATTTTGCTTTGTTAACCCTTGTATCTCTGATCCCATATTTGGTGATCTTTTTCCTATAGAGTAGTGTATTTAGATCAGTGGATTTCTCTTATTATTAATTGCTGAATGCTTTTTGTTGAATTTTTTTGTTTGACGTATATTCGCACGTGCATCCCACCTTCGTACATGAGCCTTATACTTAACCCCTGGGAATTTCCTTTAAACGCGAACACTATCGTCGTGTTTTCCATAAATCGGCATGTTTTGGATACCATTTCCATTTAAACAGGCATATAGTCGTGAACGCATGCTTAATGGGGTACATACGGAGGCCCGTCGAATGGAGGTCTGCCCACACGGGTTTGAATGCATCCGCCTTCCCTCCGATATCTTAACCCTGAAATCAAGTCTGCGAGAATAGATCGAACGGTGCGCGGCCAATTACTAAGACCACTCATGCATATGAAATTTGGCGGTGGCTCCAAGAAGCTATCAGGGAGTTGGTGGCTGTTGATAAAGCCGTTATATTTACCCGCAAGATGGTCGAAGCTCACAAAGTTGCTGAAAAGGAGCTTGAGATTCGGCTCGCCTCGTATCCGGCTCAACAGTCTCAGGCGGAGACCCGTCTCGTGGCGATAACCAAGCTTGAAGCCGAGGCCCAGCGGAAGAGCGATGAATTGAGGAGCTTATTGTGCCGTCCGCCGGCTTAAAGAATTTTTGTAAATTTTTTTTATCCACTCCTGAATGAGAGGGTATTTTGTATCCATTTTGATTCTTTTTACAACATGTATCTTGTATTCATTTTGAATTCATGAATAAAAGACATATATTTTTTTTATTTCGTGCTTGCATGTAGCTCTGATGGATGTGGTCCATTTGTAGTTTATCTTGATCTTCTTGCAGGGCAGCGATGGCTCAGGCGACAAGGTTAGGATTTGCCACCTAAGACTTTTCAACTTTATGAGCCGTGAGGGTCTCACAAAGATTTTTTTCCCTGCGAGTCGAGAGGATCTCGTAGGTGTAATTTCTACTTAGGGGTTGTGAGGACTCCTAAGTATATTTTCTTGTGAGAATCGTAAGGATCTCATAAGAGAACTTTCTTTTTATAGGTTGATAGGTTCGTGCGTTGACTTATTTCCGAGTCGAAGCATCGCTTTATGACAGGGAGATCACGGGTTGATGTATTTCCAAGACGGAGCATTGCACTGGCAGGGGGGGTTAGGGGTTGGCATGTTTCTGAGTCGAAGCGTTGCTTGACGACAAGGAGGTTAGGGGTTGACATGTATCCGAGTCGAAGCGTTGCTTTACGACAGGGAGGTCAAGCTTTGACATGTATCTGAGTCGAAGCATTGCTTGACGACAGGGAGGTCAGGGGTTGACGTGTATCCAAGTCGAAGCGTTGCTTGACGACAGGGAGGTCAGGAGTTGACATGTATCCAAGTCGAAGCGTTGCTTTACGATAGGGAGGCCAGGGTTTGACATGTATCCGAGTCAAAGCGTCACTTTACGACATGGAGGTCAGGGTTTGACATGTATCCGAATCGAAGCGTTGCTTGACGATAGGGAGGTCAGGGGTTGACATGTATCCGAGTTGAAGCGTTGCTTGACGACATGTAGGTCAGGGGTTGACATGTATCCGAGTCGAAGCGTTGCTTTATGACAGGGAGGTCAGGGTTTGACATGTATCCGAGTCGAAGCATTGCTTTACGACATGGAGGTCAGGGTTTGACATGTATCCGAGTCGAAGCGTTGCTTTACGACATGGAGGTCAGGGTTTGACAGGTATCTGAGTTGAAGCGTTGCTTTATGACAGGGAGGTCAAGGTTTGACAGGTATCCGAGTCGAAGCGTTGCTTTACGATAGGGGGGTCAGGGGTTGACAGGTATCCGAGTCGAAGCGTTGTTTTACGACAGGGAGGTCAGGGGTTGACATGTATCCGAGTCGAAGCGCTGCTTTACGATAGGGAGGTCAGGGGTTGACATGTATCCGAGTCGAAGCGCTGATTGACGACAGGGAGGTCAGGGGTTGACATGTATCCGAGTCGAAGTGCTGATTGACGATAAGGAGGTCAGGGGTTGACATGTATCCGAGTCGAAGCGCTGCTTGACGACAAGGAGGTCAGGGGTTGACATGTATCCAAGTCGAAGCGCTGCTTGTCGACAAGGAGATCACGGGTTGCCATGTATCCAAGTCGAAGCGCTGCTTGTCGACAAGGAGGTCGGGGGTTTACATGTATCTAAGTCGAAGCGTTGCTTGATGACAAGGAGGTCAGGGGTTGACATGTATCCAAGTCGAAGCGTTGCTTGAAGACAAGGAGGTCAGGGGTTGACATGTATCCAAGTCGAAGCGTTGCTTGACAACAAGGAGGTCATTGGCTGACTCTAGATTGTCTGTGAACCGTAGAGTCTTGGAACTGAGGACTTTGTCGTGGCTCCGATTGGTGATGTTGCGTCCGTGTCCTGCTGGAATGAGGAGGAACGCCGTTGTTGGTCTTCTGGGATGCAGATGTTGTTATCGAGATTTGGAACTAGGGGCTCTACCATGGCTCCGCTTCGTTGCGACCCTGAGGTCGGTTGTTGACGTTACATTTGCATCCTGCCGGAGTTGAGAAGGAACGCCGTGTTGCTCTTCTGGGATGTTGATGTTGTCGTCGAGATCTGATCCTCCCTTTGACAGAGTATATGATTCCCTTTTTTTGTTTGTGCCCATGGATTGTATACAGGGGTCGATGTGGACTCACCTGCAGGGCAAAAATTTCATTCTATTTTTTCTTTCCGCGATGCTCTATCATTTCAGCATTTTATATTGCGAAAGTCGCGATTTCCCAATCATTTCAGCTATTTCTCGTGGTGCACAATCATTTTTGCTATTTTTCTTTTTACTCGCTGCTTTTTGTTGCGAGTTCCCAATCATTTCAGCTCTTTTGTATGCATATATTTTACTTGCTGATTTTGTTGCAAGTTGCCCTATCATTTCGGCTATTTCATATGCATTTATAGCTCACTGACTTTTGCTGCGAGTATGGAATCTAGAATCATGTGCCGATCCTAGCATCAGCATCGCTGCGACTGGAATATTGCCAGGAGCGAATCATCATTTGCCGTGAAAGGGCTTGGAATTTGTTACCGATTTAGGCATCAGCATCGCTGCTACTGGAATGTTGCCAGGAGCGAATCATCATTTTCCTTTGTCGGTTCAAACAAAGGTGGCTTAGCAAACAGAGTTAAGATCCTGTCGACTAAGGCTTTTGACTTCATGAGTCGTAAAGATCTCATAAAGGTATTTCTCCCTACGAGTCGTGAGGATCTCGTAAGTGTAATTTCTCCTTAAGAATCGTGAGGATCCTTAAGTGCGTGTTCCCTTATAAGTCGTAAGGATCTTATAAGGGTGTTTTCTCCTTATAAGTCGAGAGGACTTACATGTGTTTGTTCACCGAATAGGGGGACCTAGCGCCATTGGTGGAACTTGGTGGGGGGAGACGTTTATTTATACCCGTGGATTGTATACAAGGGTCAATATTGAACCGTTTGTAGGGCGAATTGGGGTGTATGATGGCTTAAGAACAGGTTCAGTTCCCTGTAGCTTAAGGGTTTTGAACTTTTATGAGCCGTGAGGGTCTCATAAGGGGATTCTCCTTACGAGTCGAGAGAATCTCGTAAGTGTAACTTCTCCTTAGGAATCATGAGGATCCCTAAGTATGTTGCTCCTTTGTGAGTCGTAAGGATCTTACGCAGGTATTTTCTCCTTATAAGGTCGAGAGGACCTTGCAAGTGTCTTTTAACAAGATTGTGCCTTTTCGGGTTTTCACAAACTCGCCGGTAGCCCTGCTGTTTTTACTCACGGAGCCCTTTCGGGTTTTCATCCGTGCTCATTTCGCTTATGGACGTACCGTTTTTTTTGTGTCAGCCCTAGGATGTTGCGGTTTGTAGTAGTTTAAGGACGTCTCGGTCCGTCGTTAGTTTTAGGACATCTCGGTTCGTCGTTAGTTTTAGGACATCTCGGTCCGTTATCTTGGAGGCGAGGTTTCGCTAGGCACTACTTATACGGTTTAGACTCAGGAAGATAGCGAGCGGACATAGGCGTCGTCATCTATCATTAACCTGGTTCGTGATTCGTCAGGCGTAGTATTTTTTCAGGAACCGGCCATTTATTGGCCGGAAGGGTCTTTCGCCATGCATATCCATGAGCAAGTAAGCCCCACCTTGGTAGACTTTGTCTATGACATATGGTCCCTCATAATTCGGCTCGAATTTCCCTCATTTGGCACGATTGGGGATCATAGGCCTTTTGACCACTAGCACGAGTTCGCCATAGCGAAACGTTCTCGGCCTAGTTAATCTCTCATATGAGCGCGTCATCTTTGCTTTATGAGCCTCCAAGTTTTGCTGCGCCATGAGCCGATTTTTATCAAGGGCGTCGAGCTCCTCAAGCCAAAGATGAGCATTCTCTTCGTCTATTAGCTCGTAATGAACCGCCACTCGTAGAGAGGGCAGCTCTATCTCCAAGGGAAGTACCGCTTCAGTGCCGAATACCAATGCATATGGCGTTGTGTTTGTGGTCGTTTTGAACGTGGTCCGATACGCCCAGAGAGCTTCATGCAGTCTCTCTTGGTGGTCCGATATGCCCAGAGCCTTCTTATTTTTGGACACCGTCTTCTTTATGATCTTCGTCAAGGTCTTGTTGAAAGCCTCGGCTAGACCGTTAGCTCGGGGATTGTAGACGGAAGAGTATCTCCAGTCTATGTTATACTGTTGTGCGAAGCGGCTGATTCTGTGACTTCTGTAGGTCGGCCCGTTATCGGAGACAACCCGTCGCGGAGTGCCGAACCGATAGATGATGTGTGTCTTGAAGAAATGGAGAATATTCTCCGTCTTCACTTCTTTTAGCGGTATGGCCACAACCCACTTAGAAAAGTAATCGGTTGTCGCCAATATGAACTGATGTCCTATGGATGACGCTGGTTCGATGGGCCCAATTATGTCGGTCCCCCACATTTCGAACGGCCAGCTGGCCACCGTTGGGTGTAGCAGGTTTGGATGCTGGTGGATGAAGTCCCCGTGAATCTGGCACGAGTGGCACTGTTTCGCGTATTCGAGGCAGTCCTGAATCATCGTGGGCCAATAGTAGCACATCATTTTGATCTTCAGCTTCATCTTTGGCCCGGCTTGGTGAGAAATGCAGAGTCCGTCGTGAGTTTCTTGGACGGCTCTTCTTGCTTCTTCCGGTCCCAGGCATCTTAGCCACAGAGAGTCGAATGATCTCTTATATAGAGTATCATTGATGAAGGCAAAAAACAGAGCTCGTTTCATGAGCTGATGTCTTGAGGATGCATCTTCAGGTGTTCGATGGGATTTGAAGTAGTCTATAAAGACTTTTCTCCAATCCTTAACCTTTTCCTGGTCCTCCATTTGTTGGGCTATCTCCTTGGTCGCTTCCTTTTCTTCAGACGACTCCGGAGATATTTCGGCTGGTGCAAGAACTTGATGGCTTTGTATAATGATCCTTACATCGTCGAGATTTTCGTCAGCCAGTTCTTTAGCGAGCTTGGCTAACGCATCCACTTTGCTATTCTCCATACGCGAAATGCATTCCAGAGTGTAGGAGGAAATTTGAGTCAGCAGTTGCTTCACTCTCTCGCCGTACTTTACCAACTCTGGTTTGCACGTTTGATAGTCGCTGTTTACTTGGCTAACGACCAGTTGGGAGTCTCCGTATATGAGGAGGTTTTCGATTCCCATGTCGACAACGATCTCAAGCCCTGCTATCAAAGCCTCATATTCGGCTTCATTGTTTGTCCTCAGCTCTGTTAAGGAGAAGGCAAAGCGCATTATCCCTCCTTGCGGAGTCACGAAGATAAGGCCTACCCCCAATTTGATTATAGGGGTGTTGTGTTGTCGCTTCTTTATGGAAGATACTCCGTCGAAATAGAGTTCCCATCGGGTATCACTTTCTCTTCTCTCCCCGTCAATCGTGTCAAACGCGTGCTCTTTTGGCAACTCGCAATTTAGGGGTGAATCGGCAGGTATCGGATGCTCAGCGAGGAAGTCGGCGATAGCCTGGCCTTTTACTGCATTGAGGGGACGATAAGTTATCGAGAACTCCATCAAGAGTAGGGCCCATTAAGCGAGTCGTCCTGTTAGTATGGCTCTTGACATCAAATACTTGAGAGGATTGACTTTTGATATGAGATGGACCTCATGCGCCAAAGCATAGTGTTCGAGCTTCGTTATTGCGAAGATTAACGCCAGGCAGTGTTTTTCGATGGGGGAGTAGTTGTTTTCTGCCCCCAGGAGAACTCGACTTAAATAGTAAAGGGCTCTTTATTTCCTTTGGTCATTCTCTTGTGCCCATAGCGTGCCTAAAGAACCTTCAAGGGCTGTTTTGTACAGGATGAGAGGCTTTCCCTTGACCGGAGCGGTCAGTACTGGCGGATTCTGCAAGTATTGTTTGATTTCGTCCAGTGCGCTTTGGCATTTGCGATCCCAGTCGAAAGGGGTCCCCTTCTTCATTAAATGGCTGTAGCGGCGGCATTTGCCGGAGAGATTGGCTATGAACCGTCGGATATACGCGAGCTTCCTTTGGAGAGATCGCAGTTGCTTGAGAGTTCTTGGCGGAGGCATTTCCATGATCGCCTTGATCTTTGACGGGTCTATCTCGATGCCTCGATGTCGGACAATGAATCTTAAGAATTTGCCCGAGGAAACTCCGAATGCGCACTTGAGAAGGTTCATCTTCAGGTTGTATTTCCGAAGACGTTGGAACACTATCTCCAGATGCTCCCAGTGCTCTTCATATGATTTGCTTTTCACCATGAGGTCGTCAATATAGCATTTGACGATTTTATGAATGAGGTCATCGAAAATCTTCGTCATGGCCCTCTGATAGGTAGCACCGGCATTCTTCAGACCGAAGGGCATCATTTTGTAGCAGAATATGCCTAGAGGAGTCCGGAAAGCGGTATGCTTCTGGTCTTCGGGATGCATCTTTATCTGATTGTATCCTGATGAGCTGTCCATGAAGGAGAAGACTTCATGACTGGACGTGTTGTCTATAATCAGCTCGGTAACAGGTATGGGAAAGTCATCCTTCGGACAGGCTTTGTTGAGGTCCCGAAAGTCCACGCAGATACGCACCGTTCCATTTTTCATCATCACTGGGACGATGTTGGCGATCCAGTCAGGGAATTGAACTTCTTGGACGAAGCCGGAGTCGATTAGCTTCTTGACTTCGGCGTTGATACTCATTTCAAGTTCAAGCCGCATCCTTCTTGGTGTTTGTTTGACTGGCCTGACATATGGAGATATCGCCAATTTATGCACCGCTATCTGTAACAACCCTAATTTTCTTATACAAGTTTTTACAAAAAAATTTCAAAAATCCATAAAGTGGTATTTATTGCCTGAGCACAAGACTTAAGTAATTAATTAGCAATTTAATTACAAGAAGGAGCTTGTACTCTATATTCAGTTCACCGTAGTCTCTGGTCTAACGAGACTCCTCTCGTATACACTGGCATCCTTCTGTACCAAGCTACAAACACAGCGTTAACACAACATTACAACAATATAATATAACTTTAAAAGATGCCTTCTTATTCTGTCTATTCTATTTCTCCCTTATCTTTGGGACTTACCGAGCGACCTGTTCGCTGACGACATTCTCTTTCTTTCTTCTTTGAATGTCATCAGGTGATCTGGACTTACCTGTAATCGAGCCCACTGCTGAAGACTTGGATCGGTTCAGCGAAGACCCCGAGCTCTAGTCATTGTACACTTTCCATTCAGTACTTTTCAGTTCCTGTTATGCCATTGTTTAGGCATTGCTTTTTATTCAGTTGTATTTACTTTTCATGCATTGTACAAAAGAATGTTAATAAATAAAGTTGTTGTTCAGTTTATATCTTTTGTCTCTTGTGCTTACTTTTATATTGCTTAGATACGCTTAGCGTATTTACTTCACAGTAAATACGTAGCGGACCAGTCCCGTCCTCTTCGCCGTATACTGGGAAGTGGGGCGTGACACTATCTCTGGATCTAGTCCCGGCATCTCGGAGTAGTTCCATGCGAAGCAGTCTTTATACTGCATAAGCACATCTTTTAACATAGCCACCTGTTCTTCGGACAACAACTCACTGACGAACGTAGGCCTTGGGTCGTTTGCCGTCCCCAAGTCGATTTTCCTTAGGTTATCCGCCGTGGTGTGTATCCCATCCTCCAATTCTTTTGGCGCCGGTGGAAATTCTGAGATCACCTCGTTTTCGTCCTCATTTTCGAAGCAATGGAAGAGGTCATCCATGTTCTCACGCTCTCCTTCTTCTGACAGCGTTATCACGCGGCACGTACGAGATTGTTTCCAAGACCGATGTTGATCTGGTTATACTCTCGTCATATACGTCGCTTTTGGCTCATGCCTTTATGGTGGGGCTACCCTCCAACTGTTGGATAGAGCGAACTTGCCGAGTTGATATTGGTCTTCGATCCAGTTTTTGAAGGTGAAACAGTCTTCAAGAGGATGTCCGATCACTTGATGATAGGAGCAATAATCCGGGTGATGAACCTCATTTGCTTGATCGGGGTACCGAGACTCCGGGAGTGTCATCATTTGATGTTTTATGACAAGCTCAAAGATTCTCCTTGTCTTGTCTTGAGGGAAAGAGTATGCTCAACCCATCTTTTTCATAAGAGATGGATTCCGGCTGACCTTTTCTTAATCGCGTGGCCTTTTGGATCCGTTTTGCCGCTGCCGATCATTTTTTCCGTTCTTTGACTTGTTTTTGCCTCTGCGTCGGGTCTTCTGTATGATGGGCTGGCAAAGAAGGGCATAGTCATTCTCCGTAGCTTGCTGAAGGAGGCGCTGCGTCCTGGCTTTATCATAAATGGCCATTTCACGGCTGTGGTCGTTCCGAGCCTTTTGACTCGCTTCCTTTATTAGCTTGTCCATCTGTTCTTCAAATGACGGACTTGACACTTTTATGGCAGGACCTCGTTTTGGTTCGGCGTCAGCGTCTTTTAAAAGAGCATCATCTTCTTCCTCAAGGTCCTTTATGACATGGTAGCCATGTAGCTGCTCCCGTCTCTTGGACTGGACATATCCGAGCCTTATCGTTTCCATTTTTCCGTTGGGCAATTTTTGCTGCGTTCCGGGGACGTTCCAAATCCTGTTGTAGAACTGAGCTTGTCGAGGAGTTTGTTTAAAAGGTATGCCTTGGCATTTTAATAACCTTTTCAATCACTCGGTGTAGTATCTGGGCAGACGAATGGGTTGGAGCCTGTCAAGCGCAGGTTCGGCGCCATGCCAGACTTCTCTCTCGACTTTGGTTTCCCTGGATCGGTAGAATAGAATCGCCTTTTCACCTCTTCGCCTGGGAGGGACGCAGAGTGTTTGTAGCTCTTGCACGCTATATGTCTCAAGCGCATCAAGCTCTCTATAGTGCTGCCGCGGAACCATGGCGATTTGTAAACTCCGATCATCTCCAGTGAAGGCCGGTATTGATGGACGAACCGAGAACACTGCGTTGACTTCGTCTTTGGAGTCACTACCAAAGACCAAAATAGGGGCAGATGGTCCCGGCCTGTTGCATTGGGGCGGCCCCGAATAGACTATATTTTCTTCCTCCTCAGTATCGCTCCCGAAGACCGGAATAGTGGTGATAGCTTTTTGCTTATTCTCCAGTTTATGGCATCTTTCCGTATCTTCAAAGTCTGGTAGAAAATACTTAGCGTCCTCATACTTGTGGACTTCATTTATGGAGAATGGGTTTAGTTCTCCCGTCACGGTATACTCGAGACCATCTTTGAAATATTTCATATACTGATGCTGTGTAGAAGGGATGATGTTGTCTTTGTGCAACCAAGGCCTACCGAGTAAGACGTTGTAGCAGGTCTTGGCGTCAATGACCTGAAATTTGATGTCAGTGGCGAGCATCCCAAAGCGTAACGTCAGAATCACAGACCCGAGCGTCTGTGATGATTGGGAGTCAAATCCGGAGATAGTGATTTTATCCCGAGCGAGGTGTTGAATGCTCATGCAGATTTCTTTTAGCACCCTCACGTTCAGGAGATTGACAGAGGACCCATTGTCAACTAAGATCGTCCCTATCTTGATGTCATGGCAGTACCCGGTGACATACAGGGGATGGTTATGCTTGCATGTTCCGAGGAGAAGATCTTCATCGCCGAAAGTGATGTCAGCTGTGTGCACTTTTTCCAGCTCGTCCTTCATCTTTTCTTCGGCAAGGAAGGCTTGAAACTGGTCGGGCTCTTATAGTGCCTTGATTAGAGAATCTCTCACCTCTTTAGATAGCAGAAGGGCATCGAGAATGCTTAGCTGCAAGGGTATCTTCCTCAGGTGTGCCAGAACGTGTTAATCCACCTTGTTTTTCTTGGGCAGGTCCTTGGCTGTCAGCTCTTTGACGACTTGATCATTGAGGGCGATATCCTCAGGGACTTTTTCCTTCCCTTTATCTTTTTTATTTGATCCGTTGTTCGTAGGTCCGAGATTCTTTTCGGGCAACGTACGATTGCGCAGCTGAATACTCTCGCAGGTTTTCATCTCTTCTGCTTCGGATGTGGGTTCTTCGAAGAGAGGACCGAGGGCTATTTCCTCGTCAGAATCGCTTCCGAAGGTGAGAATTTGCGATCTCCCGGAATCGACCATGTGAAAGTTATCGGCAGTTCTTTTGTGCTCATCTGTCACATTTCTTTGCCCTCGACGGGTTTTGCGCTTCATCCTCTTAAAGTGTTGTCGATGAGTAACATGTCTCTGCCACCAATTTTAAAGGCCACGCATTCCTCAGTTGGGTGTGTTATCCTCCGATGGTATAAGCAGTAGTTTGGATGTGTATCTAGTTCATCGGGGAACGTATTTTCTAGAGTGTCTTCTTTGAAAAGTGGCAACTTCATTCCCATCGATAGGGTTTTAGCGAACCGCTTCCTTTTCTTAAACCTGCTTTTGCTGGCGGCAGAAGTGCTTCTATCCGGTTGGGGTACTCTATGGCTTCTCAATACCAGAGCTTCTTCAACGTGACGCAGATGCTTGGCCCTTTCATATATGGCCGTTTCACGCTCTCGGTCAGATTTTCTTTTTTGAAGAGCTTCGCTCAGCAGTCTGTCAATTAATTCGTCCGATGGCTCCAGGGATTTCGATTCCGGTTCTGGATCTGCCCCCAGTTTCTCTGCATCAGGAGCTTCTTTGCCATTTATTGATGAGTGAGAGATCATGTGGCAGCTTGCCACATAATTCTCGGGCTCTTCCGAAGAATTGTCTCCTTCATCAGCGTCATCGGCTTCATTCTCAGGAACATGCTTAAAGAATTCATCCAACGTGATTGGGGTCTGTGCCTTCTAGTTATATTCTTCCAGTGCATCGATGTATTTCTGCAAACCTGTACGGCTATCTTCGGGTTGGACGGGCTTCTTGGCCTTCTTCTTTTTCTTTAAAGACTTTGAAGGCTTGGCCTGAATGTTTCGTCCACCTTCACCACCTTTCAGTGTTGGGCGCGGCTTCAGCATCCCCTCAATAATCTCGGGCTCCAGCGGGCTCTTCCACCTAATCGCCGGACATGCTTGAAGGTCCTTCAGCATTCGTTTTGGTTTGGCTGAAAGAGCGACCTCCCATGGAGCTTCTTCTATAAAAAAACATGATGCCCCTGGCGTGTCTATCTTTTTAGGAGCGTGTGGCTGGGGCGGGCTTGTTGGAGATAGTGCCCTCAAAGTCAATTATTGGATCGCAGGTACGTGATTGCAATGATTGAGGCATGACCTATACCGATATGACAGTCTTGCTCAAGATGATAGTATGCTATCTGGTTTGTCTTTATCATCGTATATATGCTTTAGTTCACTTTTGCATGATGATAGAGCCTATAGGATTCTGCTTGACAGCCAGCAGTATGATGGCGATCATATAGGTGGGAGTTGGGGTCTATAAGCACATCCTTAAAAGTGTCCCTAGTCGTGGGAGTTTCGAGACAGGGCATCGATACTCCAGAGTAGACTAGTGTATACAGTTGAGACCCCGACGAGGGGCGGTGGTCGGTCTCACAAGCCACTGGTGTCAGTTGGATCACCTAAGATGTATACAGGTGCTCATTAGGTTATGAGTACACCGGACAGGACTCGCCGGGAATCTGCTAGTTGGTATTATACATATCGTCAGATAGCAATTCCCTGGTGACATGTGTACAGGTTAGTTCATCGACCTGAGATCGTCATTTGTCTCGTGTGAGTTCCCACTGTGCTTAGATTACTACCCTACCACGCTCAAAAGAGTTGTGCAAACAGGTTTTAGTTGGGTACAGTCCCGAGCCACATTGGAGGCAAGTGAGCGGATCGTCGGGGATTCATCTCTCTCGGTATTGGGGGTTGATGTCGCGCAGTGCAAGGGTGGCCATTACTAGGAATCCTCGGCCGAGGTAGTGGAGAATTACTGATTTGGATCAGTAGTTTCTCAGGTGGTGATGGGCTTCATGCCGACACGATTTATCGCGTTATTAGGGGTCTGACTTTATCCACCCCCCAGACTCGATATGCGATACTCTTTAGATGAATGGACCGGACTGTATATACATTGTCACTGTCAGGCCCAGTAGGGTTTATAGATGAGTTCGCTCGTCAGCTTCCCTTCCAATCAATACATAGGCAAAACGTTACGTGCAGCTTGTACCTCTGACGTGCTAGTGGTTATACCCAATGCCAGTGTGTTGATGAGTCATTAGAGTCCCCCACAGACACTTTCCCAAGTTCGGACGAAACGTTGTAGAGGCCGTATGGTGATATGGCAAGGTTCGAAAAAAAACACGTGCGTTTTCGCACGTGTCGTTTTTCGGGCAGATAATACTGGTAGGCTTTGGTTTAAGCCGGAACCCAGTATTATACTGTGTAGATATAATATCTTTGTCTCAGTTGCATATGTATTCGGTCGTAATACAAATGTGGGTATGTTTATACTGATACGGGGTTATCCTGAAATTCGTTTCAGAATCACTTTTGGAAGTTGCCAGTTTCCAGTTTTCTATCAGCCGTATTTTGACATTCGGTTAAATGCGGATTTATCTTTTCTTTGGATGAGTGTAGAAGCTTCTAGAAGGTGGTGACTAGGTTCATGCATCTTGATGAGTCATTAGTGCATTGATTATTGCATTAAATGCTTTTGTGACTAGGTTTAAGTTCATTGGTTATCATTTAATGCATTCATACAAGGTGTCTTGTGACTCATTCTTTTGGTTTAGTGCTAATGGTCACTCTCTTGTATCCTACACTCACCTCCCTCTTGCTATAAAGTGGCCGGCCATTCTATGATGAGGATGAGATGGTTGCTAGAAAAAGATTGGTATTGTTTTGGACTCATGGAAATTAGATAAGCCTCATTTCTCATTTCACCCGATTCCAAAAGGCAACTTCATTAACCGTTCGTCCATAGCCTTGGACGTAACGAGACAAAGTGTTCTACTCGTTCTCTACTTCATCTTGGTCGTCTCTTTTAGCAAACTTGACGATCGAGTTGCCTCGGTTCAGAGGCGGGAGCCCGTTTAAAGATCCGTCGACGTGGTGCCACCTGGACGACAAGATTGGAGATCGAGGAGATCGTAGCAGCCGCAACAAGCGTGGGATGATGGTTGAAGACCGAAGGACTCGGATCGTTCGGTATAACTTTTCTACCCACTTTGTAGTTTGTTAGTTTAGCTTTAATGGTAGATCCGGGTTACGGTACGCGATAGCGCCAGTTGTAAAAAGTTTTTATTCCGCATTTGGCGTCTGTTAGACGGCCGGGGCGCTACCGTGGACTTACAGGGCTTACCTTCCAATTCTCAGACAGCGCGAATTTGCCCTGTTGGTATTAGTCCTCAATCCAGCCTTTGAAGATGAAGCAATTTTCGATTGGATGGCCTACTGCTCGGTGGTAGGGGCAATAATTAGGATTGTTGGCGTCGCCCGGCTGCAGTGGACGTTTTGGATCTGGCAGATTGATGAGCTTGTTGTGCACTGCCAACTCGAATAGTCTCATTGTTTTATCCCAGGGAAACGAATAAGGGCGTTTTAGCTTTTTGTTGAAGAATCGCTGTCTATCATTTTGGCAATCAGCTGGTTTTGGACCAGTGGGCTGCTGCTGAGCATTGGCGACGAAGGTCGCTTTCCCTTTCCCCTTTTCGTTTCGAGGCTCCATTTTCAAGGAAGACGGTCTATGGCCCATCTGATCCATTTGGTCCAGCTTGTCAATCAAGGCCTGGAAGGTAGTTGGTTTGAAAAACATTATGAACTGGGATATGGTTGCCTGCGGATCGAGGGTACCCATGAACATGCCTATTGCAGGAGCTTCTTCGATGCGTTGTTCGCATCTCGACCATAGGTTCCGCCACCGGATTGCATACTGAACCCATGTTTCCCCTGGCTTTACCCTGGCATTGATCAATGCTGTGATTGGGGTGCGTTCGCTAGCGCTTGCGAAACGCTGGGTGAATAGCAATTCCATCTCCGTAAAAGTTTTGACGGAGTCGTTGGGAAGTTCTGAATACCATTCGAATACCGTCTTCGCCAAGCTGCCGACGAATTGGCGAAGTAGTAGCTTATCGTCACCTCCAGTGTTGCCGCACAGAGCCCTGAACTGAGCGATATATTGATGGGGATTGCCTGTCCCCTTGTATACGTGGAACTTAGGAATCATGTATCCTGGCGGGTACTTAATTTGATCGTACCAGCTTGGATATGGTCGCCCAGTTCTGACGACTTGGCCAGTGGCTTCGTTTGCTTGATGAGCTCGTATCTGTTGAGCTATATAATCATCGAGCGTCGCTTTCGAAATTGTTTCCTCCTTTGCAGCTGAAGAGGCCGGAAGAGCGTTTGATGTCTCCCCTTTATCATCTTCAATTATTACTAGAGGCTCTTCGGCTGGAGGGTCCGGCTGGATCATCATGCCCACCATATCTTGGAACAGTAGTGCCATTTATTTTATGTTGGCCGCTTGTTCCGCGGTCTCTTTGTCTTTCTTCTCGATGATTCTATGGAGGAACTCGGCATCGGTTTCTTTTTCCTGATGCTGCTCCGACGACGTCTCCGGGCTTGCTTTTCGCCCAGTGAGTGCGGCCATCTGTGTCGGCATCTCCTGGAGCTTTTGTTGCTGCTCCTGAGTTTTTGTCACAGACCGTGTGATTGGTCGATGACCCATAAAAGCACGGCTTTCCTCTTTTCCGGAAGCCATATAAACAGTATGCACTACCATACCCCCAGACTTGGGGCGTTTGGATTCAATGCCCTTGTGATTCGTCGCAAACGAAGGGATCTTCTTTGACCTTCTCCTTTTGTTGGCGGTCGAAGTTGAGGGGGCCGTTGCAGCGGGCACCCAAGTAGATGACACCTTCTGTGACACGACAAGGTGGCCATTATCTTGCCGGACCTTCATTTTCTTCGGTCGGGGGGAGTAGTCTTAGTTGATCACAGAGTCTTGGACCCTTCGCCAGACCCTATGGATTTTGGAGGACAGACGCTGAGGGGGCTGCTCTAGCTTTGCCTTTGTAGCGTTCTCCATAGGTAGAGGAGATCTTTTCAACACAGCAGTCGGAGAGTTCTTACGCACCCTCCTGAGCGGCTCAAAGCTGTTTCCAGTTGGAACAACAGCATCAATTTCTACCATCGGAGCTGGTGGAGTCAATCCAGAGGGAGAGCTGCCCCCAGTTTTCCTCACTCGGTATCAGTGGCGACGTCGAGCGCGTCTTGCAGATGGGCCCACCTCCGTTGTCGGGGTAGCTTCATCATGCCCCCTGTTCTGGTGAAGGGTTGCTGCCAGTGCCAGCCTATCGAAGACTGACGTCCGCTGAGAAAAAATGTCCAACCTGTTGAAGACTGACCCTTGGGCAGAGGAAGCAGCTTTGGTGACTTTGCCTGAAGCGGGAGTCGGAACGGACAACCTTGCGAAGACTGACCCCTTAGCAGGAGAAGTCTCTCTGATAATTTCGTTTACTGGAGTAGGGATGGTTATCCGTTTCGGGATAACCCCTTTAGGTATTGCGGGCTTCTTCACAGGCCCATTGGAGCTTTGGCCCAGTCTGTTAAAGACCGGGGCATTGGATTTGGGCGACCCGTTGAGAGGGGCCGCGGTAGTTGTAAGCCGATCAAATACCGACTTCTTCGGAGCTTCGTGCGACGGCATTGGGGAGTCGTAGCTCATTGGTGGGATCAGGGTCCCAAAGAACAACCCAGTGGTGGCCTGCATGACCTGTTCCACCGGCATTGCGAAGATGGAGGCCGCTTGGGGCCCATAAGTTACTCCTCTAGACGGGGCGGAGCGGGAGTTGTTGTTGCAGTTGGTGCAGTTGGAAGCCATTGACGCCATCTTCACTTCTGCACGGAGCAAGACACCAAATCTCAGTATCTCGAATCCAGGGGAAACCACATTAAACCGCAATTCGTTCGCGAACACGACACACGAAGTGTGGAATGGAAAGAGAAAAAGGTCCACCGGACGTGCCAGAATCTGTTCACCGCCGAAAGACGCGACCGGGAAGTTAGGACGTCCGGCCTGAATTTTGGGGGCAGATGCTATTTGGTTTTATCCGTCCACCTCTCCGAAGATACCAAGTTGATTTATGGCACTGTGTATCGGAGGTTTAAATGGATGCGGACAATGTAGCAGACTTCGTCAGATTCCCCCTCATTGTGAGGGGTTTTTGATTGTGGGGACGCTCTTCCCTGCAGGCGCAAGCCCCTGCAGTTAATTACGTTACCGCATCGCGGTAACCACTTTCTCTTGCTCTAGAAGGTCACTTCGTGTCGTGTGTGTTTGTTTTGTTTTTCGGTTGCCCGTGGATTGTATACGAAGACTAATTTATGTTGTCTCCCGTAGGGCGTGGATTAGTCCAAATCCGTATTTTCATAGATTTGGGTTTGGGTTGGTTTAAGGATCTTTAATCTCATTTGAGACTAAGATCAACTTAAACGTTTGTTAAGGATACGTTAGTCTAATTTTAGACTAAGATCTGCTTAACAGGGTTTTGGGATCATTTAGATCCAACAAAAGAGCAGTTGGGCTCTATTGTTTTAGTTTAGGGACGCTGCGGTCTATAGTTTAAGGACATCATAGTCTGTGGCAGTTTAGAGACATCATAGTCTGTAAAGTTTAAAAACATCATAGTCTACGAGTTTAAGGACCTCATAGTCCATAAAGTTTAAGGACATCATAGTCCATGAGTTTAAGGACCTCATAGACCATAAAGTTTAAAGACATCATAGTCTGTATGATTTAAAGACGTCATAATCTGTGGTGTTCTGGTTTAACCAGTTTGGGGATGCGCCAAAAGTTATTGGTTATTGGTTATTGGGACCCTCCATCTCTCTGAAGACGTTGAAGGATTACAATGACATGTATCAGAGATATGAAGTGATATACCCTTGAACCAATGTCCCGATTTGGGGAAATGGGATGAACATCAGTTTAGATGTCATTTGTTGGGAGCTTATTAGCTGTCTTTGGGACTGAGATCGGTTTTGGAGACCCTAATCATGAGGGGCTCAATTGATGGTCCTTGGAAAATTTGGTCTGAATCTGGCTAATGTTAGCCTTCCATAGTGTTCAACACTAACATATTTATTCAGCGCTCACGTGCTCCTACGTGAGGTGTTTGAAATAGTGTTAAACACTAAAATTCTGAGGCACTCACGTGTGGTCACGTGAGGCGTTTGAAATAGTGTTAAACTTCAATAATTTGAAGCACTGCTTCTTTGGGTTTATTCTTTTGTTCTTTTCTGAGCGGCTAGCGCTGTTGGGTCAAGTGAGATCACGTGAGGCGACCCAAAAGTGGGAACTGCCTCCGATTTATTCCCTTTTTTGTTTTGTAAGTGCCAAGCACTACTATGTGGTCACGTGTGATCACGTGAGCTAATCTCGATTATTCTCTTTTGTTCATCACAGGCGCTCACGTGGGAGCACGTGATCGGCTATTATCATGTTAGGTGCCGATCCTTTTACGTGCATGGAGATCCTGAGTTTCGAGACTTTTAAGCCCATTGTTTTGTGAGAATTGGATCCTTAAGACTTAGTTTTTCTCTTAGGTTTAGGATCTGTATGACAGAATCTCCCCAATGAGAATTAAATTCTCAACTTGTGAGGAGATCTGCTTCTGCAGATTTTTTACCATAAGGAAGAACTAAGTTCTCATATGAAGGGTTAAACCCTTGTTTCATAAGAGGAATTAAATTCCTACATACTTTTATGGGAGAATTAAATTCTCTGAACTTAGATCTCCCTCTAGGTTTTGGATCTGCATGGCAAAATCTCCCCGATGAGAATTAAATTCTCAACTTGTGGGGAGATCTGCTTCTGCAGATCTTAATCAGAGGAAGAACTAAGTTCTTTTTAGAAGAGTTGAACTCTTATGGAGGTGAAAAAGGGATGAGATACTCTCTTTGTGTTTTGTTCCTTCTCTTACCTAGAGTTTCTTTTTTCTTTTTTTTTCTCTGGAGAATTAAATTCTCTTTTCTTTTGCTTACGAGGGGTTTCTCTCTCTCTCTTTCTTTCTTCTTAGAACTTGAAAAACTCCTATTCTTTTTTCTCTGTGCCTTTGCTCTTATTTATAGGGGAGAGAAATAATCAGTTTGTTCAGAAAAATCTCTCATTGAGAGATGTTGATTTATTTTATAATCAACCAAAATGATCTTTTAGATCAATCGGTGAATTTTATTCACCGTTAGATTTTTAATCTACGGACTTCTGTTTTGCAGAAGTTTTTTCTCTTGTTTTTAACAAGATTAGGAAAATATTTCCCCGTACAGAATCTTTTCGGTCAATTGGTAATTGTTAATCACCATTAGATTTTTAGTCTAACGGCGCTCTGCTTTGCAGAGCGCAATCTTTCTTGTTTAGAAAGATCTAAGGAAATGTTTTCCAAATAGGGCTTTGACCCCTTTTATTTTATAATTTAATTCTATCGGTTCAGAAGGCATAGGAGCCCATCACGTGTAGCACATGACCCTTTCACAGAATTATCTTGGTTTGTTTGTATGCAGCTGTCGAGACAGAGGGAAGGCATCACGTGGTAACACGTGAGCTTCTCTGTTCTTTGTTTGTTTTATAACTGGGTCCTACATGTTTTGTGAAAAACGATCACGTGTTTGCACGTGAGGCTTTAATTGCTGCTTACTCTGCATACAGATGCATCACGTGCTTGCACGTGATGCCCCACTAGCGGGAATTTTTCTTTTCCCTCTCCGAGTCTCTTTGTAAGGGATCGATGATCACGTGCTTACACGTGATGCTTCCATTAGTGGGGAATTTTCCCTTCCCTTTTTCTTTCTGAATTTTTATAAGGGAACAGGGATGTTTTTTAGAATTTTGGAAATGTGGAATATTATAAATACTAAAAATAGATATTTTGATATTAATTACATATATATTTATTTATAAAAAAATATAAGTTTTTATTTATAATAGAAATCACCTTTTCTAAAGAAAATTGTATTTTAAATCTTTCGAAACCGAATGCTCCTTGCGGAGGTCTGCATCTCGCACTACTAAGCCCGAGGATGTGCGATAATCCGCACCATCCCGAAGGGGTTCCCCGAAATGGGTTGTAGCGGCGCATTGCAAAGATTTGTTAAAAATACATATCTTGTAGAAAAACGTTTTTATAAGTTTGAGGTAGTTTTGTGTAAAATCGTATTTTCCCAAAACTATATTCCTAAAGATCATCGTGCTATGTTACATATGAGTGTTATGAGGAGGTAGGTCATTACCTCGTGAACTATCTAAAAGTATAGCAAGGGTAATGATGTTTATGTCGAAACTAAACTATATGGTATTTTTCTGAAAAAGTGCGATAAAAATTACAATATGAATTCTTTTACTATGAAACTTATTCAATATGTTTTGTTAATGTTTAATGGTCATGATGTGCAACTTTAGTATTGTTGTATTTAAGAAAATTGGAACTTTTTAAAGAAAACCGAATCGGAAGTCGGATTAACTCCGCTTCCGTCGGGTTTTAGAAATACAAGTTTTTAGAGTAGAAAAGAGAAGGAGGAGAAGGGACTTACTGGCTAACACGAAAGAGGGAAGATAGAGGAAGAGAGGGGAATCGCCAGTGCGTCTTTTCGTTGCCGGAAACTCCTCGGATCGTCGTCGGATGTTCGCCGGAGCTTCGTCCTTTGCTAACTCCACTTGTACACAAAATTTCTTGGGATTTTTCTTGAGAGTTTGGGCAGAGATTGTGAGTGTGGGGGATGTGAAATGGAGTGGTATTTATAGGAAATTCTAGGGTTTAGGGTAGATGAAAGGGTGTGATAAAATTGTATTAAAATTTGTATTAAAAAAGGATTAATGGGGGTTTTAATGGTTCTGTTACTGTGCAGGGTTTTTAAACTGTACATGGGTTATAAGGAGACCAAAAGGCATAGAAGTTAAGAAGGCAAAAATCGGATTTTAGGCTGACTCGACCGGCGGCGGCGGCCGATTCGACCGAGTCAGGCCGAGTTCGGCCGCCACGTGTCCCCCGTCGCTTGGTTACTACAGTGGAGTCGTTTGTTTTTAGTGTGACCTTTGGGTTTATGGGTTATGCACGTGTAGACTCTTCGGCTTCTAAAAAAATTAAAAGAAAACTAATTAAAAAATAATGTGGCTGGTGGGATTTAAACTCTGGTGCTTTGGTTCAGCAGTGCAAGGTCTTACCAATGAGCTACAAGCTCCTTCTTGCTGTTCAAAATTAAATCAAATACTTATAGTACTCACAGAAAATGTAAATACCCCAAGTATATATTAACTTTTAATCAAATTTATGTACACAAGAATTGGAGTTGTTACAGTCTACCCTCCTTACAAAAATTTCGTCCTCGAAATTTACAATTTATTTTAAGAAATAGTTTACAAATAAGTGGGGATATCTTGCACGCATCTCATCTTCTTTTTCCCATGTCGATTTTCCTGGAGTGTCTTTTCTCCACATCACTTGAACCAAGTTGACTTTCTTGTTCCGAAGTGACTTCACTTTCCTGTCCAGGATCTCAACAGGTTGTTGCTCACAAGATAAGTCGGGCTGTACAGTGAGCTCGGAATGATCGAGAAAGTAGCTGGGGTCACTCACATACCTTCTGAGTTGGGATATGTGGAACACATTGTGCACTCCTTCTAATGAAGGTGGAAGTGCCAAGCGGTATGCCACTTCACCGACTCGTTCGAGTATGTCGAACGGTCTAATGTACCTTGGACTTAGCTTACCCCGTCTTCAAAATCGGATCACTCCACGGTTCAGAGATATCTTCAGAAATACATGATCTCCTGGCTGGAAATCCAAATGACGGCGCTTTGCATCAGCCCAGTGCTTCTGTCGATCTTGGGCTATGCGCATTCTTTTTCTGATAGTATGAACCACATCAACAATTGCTACTATCATTTCAGGTCCAAGGAGTTCCCTATCTCCGATGTCGTCCCAACTTAATGGCGATCGACACTTCCTTCCATATAGTGCTGCAAAAGGTGTCATTCCTATGCTTGCTTGGTAGCTGTTGTTGTATGAAAACTCCACAAGATGCAGGTGATCTTCCCACGATCCTCTGAAGTCTAGCATACACGCTCTGAGCATATATTCCAAGATCTGATAGTTCACTTAGACCGACCATCTGTTTGTGGATGATAAGCTGTGCTGAAGTTCAGACTTGTTCCCAAGCTTGCTTGTAGACT
Organism: Agapanthus africanus; assembly: GCA_030015575.1. Classification (NCBI taxonomy): domain Eukaryota; kingdom Viridiplantae; phylum Streptophyta; class Magnoliopsida; order Asparagales; family Amaryllidaceae; genus Agapanthus; species Agapanthus africanus. The sequence goes on from CM057337.1 coordinate 883,395,873, forward strand.
CTGCCAAAATTGCGATCGAAATCTAGTATCACGGTCAGAAACAATGCAGACCGGTACTCCATGAAGTCTCACAATTTCCTGTATGAGTTCATGGGTATCAGAGATAGTACATTTTGAAGACTTAAAATCTTACTTAGATTCTTACCTCCATGTACTTCTTTGCTAATGTCTCAGTTGAATGGCCAACTCGAAATGGGATGAAGTGAGCCGACTTTTTGAGTCGATCCACAATAACCCATACCGCATCGTTACCCTTTTTGCTGCGAGGGAGTGCAGTCACAAAATCCATTGTGATGTGTTGCCACTTCCATTCTGCGATTGGTAACGGTTGAAGTAATCCAGTAGTCCTGTGATGTTCAGTCTTTACTTGCTGACACACCAAGCATTTAGCGACGCTTCTGGCTACTTCACGCTTCATTCCATGGCACCAGTAATTTTAACGTAGATCTTTGTACATCTTGGTACCTCCAGGGTGTACTGAGTAGTGAGAGCTGTGAGCTTCTTTCATTAACTCGTCCCGCACAGAACCTTTTGGTACACATAATCTACTGCCATACCTCAAAAATCCGTCTTCATGGATGATGAAGTCTGTTCTGAGTCCATTCTCCACTTGTTCTCTGATAATTTGCAACTTAGCATCACTTGCTTGAGCTGCTTTGATCTGATTGGCAATGGTAGATTGAACTTGTAAATTCATCAAACTTGAAGCATTACCAGGCATGACCACTTCTATTTCCATCTGATGCGAGTCTTGTTGATGCTTCCACTGGACGGTGAGATTCATTGCTAATGGTTGGCGACTAAGGGCATCAGGTACCACATTCACCTTTCCAGGGTGATATTGCAGGTTGATGTCAAAGTCTTCCATAAGTTCTAACCATCGTCTCTGTCGCATATTAAGCTCCTTCTAAGTAAACACAAATTTCAGACTCTTGTGATCAGTGTATATGTTCACTCGTTCACCAAGAAGATAATGACGCCAAATCTTAAGAGCAAAGATAACGGCTGCCAACTCCAAATCATGCGTCGGATAATTATGCTCATGAATCTTCAGCTATCCTGAAGCATAAGCCACAACTTTTCCGTGCTGATGTAGAACACATCCTAATCCTTTACCGGATGCATCGCAATATACTTCGAAACCTCCAGATTGGTCCAGTATAACGAGAATAGGCGCTGATGTCAACCTTGACTTGAGTTCTACGAAAGCTTGTTCGCATGCTTCTGACCACGCAAATTCTTCATCTTTACATGTGAGCTTGGTCAGGAGTGTTGCTATCTTAGAAAAGTCTTCAATGAACCTTCTGTAATATCCAGCTAGACCCAAGAAACTCCGAATGTCCTTCACTGACTTTGGCGTCGGCCATTCGCTTACTGCTGAAACTTTCGCTGGATCTACCGAAATTCCTTCGCCTGATACAATATGTCCAAGAAAACCAACTTGATCTAGCCAAAACTCGCACTTGCTGTACTTGGCGTAGAGTTGATGTTGTCGTAGAGTTTCTAGGACAATTCGTAGGTGCTCGGCATGTTCTTTCCGACTCTTTGAATACACCAGGATGTTGTCGATGAAGATGACAATGAACTTGTCTAAGTACTCCCAGAAAACTTGATTCATTAGGTTCATGAATATTGTTGGTGCGTTGGTCACTCCAAACGGCATCATAAGAAATTCGTAATGTCCATAACGAGTTCTGAAAGCCGTTTTATGAATATCAGCTTCCTTGACCTTCACCTGATGATAACCTAAACGACGATCTAATTTGGAGAAAACACAAGATTTACTTAGCTGATAACGCGAAGGTCGCAGGTTCGACACCTGCATGGGCCACTAAAAAAACCTGTTACGCCCCGCTTTCCAGTATACGGGCAAAGGACGTGACTAGGCCGCTACGTATTTACTCTAAAGTAAACACGCTAAGCGTATCTAAGCAATATAAATCAAATGCACAAGAGACAGAGACAATAGATATAATTGAACATCAACTTTATTTATTCACTTTCTTTTACAATACATCTGAAAAGTAAATACATGGAATGAAAAGCAATGCCTAAACAGTGGCATAACAGAAATGGAAAGTACTGAAATGAAATGTACAAGTAACTAGAGCTCCGGGTCGAAGGCTAGCTGATCCAAGTCCTCGCTGGTGGGCTCGATCTCCTGAAGGTCCAAATTATCTGACAACATTCCAAAGAAGAAAGAGAGGGAATGTCGTCAGCGAACAATCGTTCGGTAAGTCCCAAAGTTAAGAGAGAAGTAGAAAGCTTCCCGCTCCTCCTAAAAGACAAGAACTAGAAGCTATAGACATAGAGAGAGAGTGTGTGTGTAACTTTTAAAGTGGTATTATATTGTTATAATGTTGTATTTAGTGTTAACGCCGTTGTTTGTAGCTTGGTATAGAAGATGCCAGTGTATAAAAGAGGAGTTTCGTTAGACCAGAGACTACGGTGAACGGAATACAAGGAACCGTTTATGCCACGGTACAACAACAATTGAATTCAGGTTAGGTGTCTTAATGGTTGCAGTCTCGTGCCACTTCTAACACATTCCGTACCATTCTACCCCTTAAACCCTGCGATGTCTTGATTGTATTATTTGTATTGTATTGTAAATTGTGTTGCCTTGTATTATAGATGGATGACTTGCCCAAAACCATGATATCAGTAAATGGATGTAACTGGAGAATCATGTAGATGGATGTATATCCATGGTTCGGTTCGGTCAATGTAGATTGATTAGATTGAATATATGGATTCATGGATTCATGTTGAATTTGTAGTTTTGTACTTTCATACTTGAATCTTATTCAAGTCAGATTGATTATATTGAGACTCGGTCTGAGTCGGACAATTAGAAAAGAAATTGAAGTCCTGAATTAGGTTTTGGTGTTATGGGTAACCGCTGCACATGGACGGTAGGATTTGTATCTTTTTCAAAGACGATTACCGTGTTGATAACACCGTTTGTTAAGTTGTCTGCCTTAAATAGGCAAGCATCCATATCTCCGGCTCCCTGAGGTTCAAGAGACTGGTCCCGCTTAAACCTATGTTTACTAGAATCCTTATTGTAATTTATTATAACTTGAGGGGGTTTTATATAAAAATAATTTTGTATAATTTTCAAAATACTCCTCAAGTATTTTATTATCGTTTTTAGAGTTTTCATTGATGTATATTTTATCATTGTGACATTTCTAGTGAATTAAGACCTAATTTCATAATATATGGTATTTATTTGTAATATTGGAATTTGTATGGTATTTTGTTGTAAATGAGATGTTTTCTAGAATTTTGGAAATGTGGAATATTATAAATACTAAAAATAGATATTTTGATATTAATTACATATATATTTATTTATAAAAAATATAAGTTTTTATTTATAATAGAAATCACCTTTTCTAAAGAAAATTGTATTTTAAATCTTTCGAGACCGAATGCTCCTTGCGGAGGTCTGCATCTCGCACTACTAAGCCCGATGATATGCGATAATCCGCACCATTCCGAACGGGTTCCCCAAAATGGGTTATAGCGGCGCATTGCAATGATTTGTTAAAAATACATATCTTGAAGAAAAATGTTTTTATAAGTTTGAGATAGTTTTGTGTAAAATCGTATTTTCCCAAAACTATGTTCCCAAAGATCATCGTGCTATATTACATATGAGTATTGTGAGGAGGTAGGTCATTACCTCGTGAACTATCTAAAGGTATAGCAAGGGTAATGATGTTTATGTCGAAACTAAACTATATGGTATTTTTCTGAAAAAGTGCGATAAAAATTACAATATGAATTCTTTTGCTATGAAACTTATTCAATATGTTTTTTTAATGTTTAATGGTCATGATGTGCAAGTTTGGTATTGTTGTATTTAAGAAAATTGGAACTTTTTAAAGAAAACCGAATCGGAAGTCGGATTAACTCCGCTTCCGTCGGGTTTTAGAAATACAAGTTTTTGGGGTAGAAAAGAGAAGGGGGAGAAAGGACTTACTGGCTAACACGAAAGAGGGAAGATAGAGGAAGAGAGGGGAATCGTCGGTGCGTCGTTTCGTTGCCGGAAACTCTTCGGATCATCGTCGGAAGTTCGCCGGAGCTTCGCCCTTTGCTAACTCTACTTGTACACAAAAGTTCTTGGGATTTTTCTTGAGAGTTTAGGCAGAGATTGTGAGTGAGGAGGTATGAAATGGAGTGGTATTTATAGGAAAATCTAGGGTTTAGGGTAGATGAAAGGGTGTGATAAAATTGTATTAAAATTTGTATTAAAAAAAGGATTAATGGGGTTTTTAATGGTTCTGTTAGTGTGCAGGGTTTTTAAACTGTACATGGGTTATAAGGAGACCAAAAGGCACAGAAGTCAAGAAGGCAAAAATCGGATTTTGGGTTGACTCGGCCGGCGGCGGCGGCCGAGTCGACCGAGTCGCCGGCCGAGTTAGGTCGAGTCAGGCCGAGTTCGGCCGCCACGTGTCCCCCGTCGCTTGTTTACAGCAGTGGAGTCGTTTGTTTTTAGTGTGACCTTTGGGTTTACGGGTTATACACGTGTAAACTCTTGGGCTTCTAAAAAATTAAAAGAAAACTAATTAAAAAATAATGTGGTTGGTGGGATTTGAACTCTGGTGCTTTGGTTCAGCAGTGCAAGGTCTTACCAATGAGCTACAAGCTCCTTCTTGCTGTTCAAAATTAAATCAAATATTCATAGTACTCATAGGAAATTTAAATACCCCAAGTATACATTAACTTTTAATCAAATTTATATACACAAGAATTGGAGTTGTTACACCTGATGATAACCCGAACAAAGATCTAATTTGGAGAAGACGCAAGATCCACTTAGCTGATTTTATAAATAGTCGATGCGCGGTAGTGGATACTTATTTTTAATTGTTACTTCGTTCAAGATTCTATAATCAATGCACATTCTGTATGAACCTTTCTTTTTCTTCACAAGTAGAACTGGTGATCCCCAACTTGATGTGTTGGGACGAATCCATCCTTTCGCCAATAATTCATCCAATTGAGTTCGAACTTCCTTTAAACCTTCCGGACTTAGTCAATACGGTGCTTTTATCACCGGTTGTGCTCCTGGTACTAAATCAATGCTGAATTCAAGAGCTCGATCGGGAGGCAAACCTGATATGTCTTCAGGAAACACATCGTCGAACTCACGAACTACTTCTGGCTTTGATCCTTCCTCCGCTTGAATTTCCGTAATCACTGCCTTCTTTGGTTTCGCCTTGTAAGTACTTGGCTCCAGGGTACGGTCTCCACTTTTGAAATAAAAGACCGGATACTCTGGAATCTCGAATACTACCCTCTTTTGACGACAATCAATGGTAGCATAGAATGTTTTGAGCCAATCCATACCCAAGACGACGTCGAAGTTTGGTATGTCCAGCACCTTGAAGTCAGCATAGAATTCTCTGCTGCAGACAACCACTGGACACAGATCGTATCCCATTACTGCCTTTAGAACACCGTTCCCTGAACTGACATTCCAGCTGGATATGAGAGGTTTGACTGGAATCGCATGAGTTCGGATGAACCATTGCGACATAAAGCAATGAGATGCTCCTGTATCAAAGAGAACGAGTGCAAGAAGTGAAGCTACTAAGATTGTACCTAAGTTATATGTGGGATATGTTTTAGGTATAAGGGAAAATGTATATAGGTATGTAGAGATGGAAAATAAAGCTTGATGGAGAAGTGTTACCAGTAATGACTTGGCCGGTGGCTTCATCTTCTTCCATGGTCATTGTGAAAGCATGTCGCCTCGGCACATTCCTCCTTGCTGGAGAATCATTCCTCTGTCCGTTCCATGGTCCTTAAGGTGGGTTCCTTTGAGCTTGATGGAACTGACGAGGAGGAGGTGCAGTCGGTCCATGAGGAGGTGGAGCAGGTAGTGAAAGTCTCGGAGCAGGTGCCTGGATGGCTGGGCACTATTGGTAAGTGATTGCTGGTCTGGGTGCAACATATGGGTTGTGTCTATGAAGACAAGACCCAATATCATGAGTAGCTGAACCGCAGACTAAGAAAAGATGATTCGCACGCCGACAATCTTTCACCAGATGTCCATCTCTCCTGCAGTAGGTACAAAAGGCTAGGTTGGGCCGGTTGTTCGGTACTACCGGTCTCCGGGGCACAAATGGTGGCCTTGAAGAGGTTCCTCCTGCCATCTGGTTGGCAGAGCGCTTAACTCCGGCAGATTGGGGTCTGCCCCTCATCTTTACCACCGCCTCATATCGACGGGCCGCTTTCAGAGCCAATTCATGAGTCAGGAAATCCCCTGTAGCTAACGCAGCTTGGATCTCCGGATCTAACCCTTGTTGGAATCATCGGGCTCTGATCTCATCCGTCAGTATTAGGTGTGCCGTGAATCTGTTAAGGTATTGTGTTAGCTGTGTAATATATGATATATGAAAATCGAAATATTAAGACATATCTTACCGACTGAGCATGGTAAACTCAGTATCATATTCATCCATGGATTTGGTCCATATCGAACCTTGTTGTAAGTGAATGAACTGCTGTTCCATGTCGAATCTGGCAGCCTCAGCGAAGTACTCCGCGTCAAACATATCGCGAAAAGTCCTCCATTCGATCGGCTGGGTGAGACGGCTTTCTTCCGCCTTCCACCAGACTCGTGCATTGTCAGTGAGTTACAGCTTCGCAACTCGAACCCAAGGTATCTCTGGCACTTGTGCCGCTGCCAGATCATCTTCAATACTCTGATCCCATTCCTCGGCTTCTAGAGGGCTCTCTTTTCCTGAGAATTGCTTGGGGTGCAAAGCCCAGAATTGCTTCACCCCAGGGGCTTCCACTTCTGGACGGTTCATTAAGACAGCAGTCTGCTGCTGTCCTTCCAGGAGGCTGCGGATCGCCTCAAGCAGTACCGTCTGCTCATTGATTGGAGCAGCTACGGCCGGTGTAATTGGTAGGGGAGGTGGAGCGTTATTGAAATTGGTGCCAGTGTTGTTTGGGGAATCCATAACCTTGAAAGAAAAATTTGGGTTAGGACAGATTCAAAATATATGAAATTGGAAAATTCAAGGAATATGAATTGTAAAGAATGTTTTTAGTTGCTGGTTCTTGTGTTATATTGCTTAGGTTTTCCACGCAGAGCAGACCTGCATGTCCATACAGAGCTGACCTGCATGTCCACACAGAGCTGACCTGCATGGGCCTCTAACAAAACCTGTCACACCCCGCTTTCCGGTGTACGGGCAGAGGACGCGACGGGTCACACGACACATTTACTCAGAAGTAAACACGCTAAGCGTATCTAAGCAATATAAAGTAAAGTACACAAGAAAATGACAATAGATGTAATTGAACAACAACTTTTTTTATTAAACATTTTTTTTACAATAAAGCTGAAATGTAAATACATGGAATGAAAGCAATGCCTAAACAATGGCATAACAGAAATGAAAATGAAATGTACAAGTAAACTAGAGCTCCGGTTCAAAGGCTAGCTGATCCAAGTCCTCGCTGGTGGGCTCTGTCTCCAGAAGGTCCGATCCACCTGACAACATTCCAAAGAAAGAAGAAAAAGAACGTCGTCAGCGAACAATCGCTCGATAAGTCCCAAAGAATAGGTATAGACAGAATAGACAGAAAGAGAATGTAACTTTTAAAGTTGTATTATATTGTTAACGCTGTTGTTTATAGCTTGGTACAGAAAATGCCAGTGTATACGAGAGGAGTCCTACTATTCCGGAGATTAAGGTATACGGAGCATAAGGAACCGTTCAGCCACAGTACAATGAAAATGGAGAGTCAGGTTAGGTGTATTATGGTTACAGTCTCGTAACACTTTAACACATTCCGTACCAATCTACCCCTTATAAACCCCGCGATATCTTGATTGTATTGTTTGTATTGTATTGTATTGTATTGTAAATTGTATATAGATGACTTGCCGAAAGCATGATATCAGTAGATGGATGTAACTGGAGATTCATGTAGATGGATGTATATCCATGGTTCGGTTCGGTCAAGTTGTATATTGAAATAGATTGTACAGACGGATTCATGTTGAATCATGTTGTGTTGTAAGTTTTTACTTGAATCGTATTCAATTCAGATTGATCAGATTGAGACTCAGTCTGAGTCAGACATATTTAAAAGAACTTGAAATCCTGATTATTTTGATGTTATTGGTAACTGCTGCACATGGACGACAAGATTTGTGTTTTTTTCCAAGACAATTACCGTGTTGATAACACCGTTTGTTAGATTGTCTACCTTAGATAGGCAATCACCCATATCTCCGGCTTTCTGAGGCTCAAGAGACTGGTCCCGCTTAAACCTATGTTTATTAGGGTCTTTATTGTAATTTAGTATAACTTGAGAGGTTTTATGTAAAAATAGTTTTGGCATAATTTCAAAATACACCTCAAGCATTTAATTATCGTCTTTACGATTTTCATAGATGTATATTTTATAGTTGTGAAATTTTTAGTGAGTAGAACCTAATTTCATAGTATATGGTAGTTTATTGAAATATTGTACTTGTGTTGTATTTGGATGGTATTTTCATGTAATAGTGATTCCTTTGATTTAGAAAACTTGGAATATTTATATAATTAAAGTAGGTATTTTGATTATATATATATATATTTAATGAAAGTAATTTTATTTATTTTCTTGTAGAAATCTCATTTTCTAAAGAAAAATGCATAAAAATTCCATCGAGATCGAATGCTCCTTTCGGAGGTCTGCAACTCGCTCTACTAGGCCCGAGAATGTGCGATAACCTACACCATCCCGAACGGGGTCCCCAAAATAGGTTGTAGAGGCGTAATTGCATAGAAATGTTTAATACATCTTTTTATAGAAAACGGTTTTGTAAGTTTAGGGTATTTATTTATAATGTCGTATTTTCCTGTATTCTATTATTCCAAACTTTATCGTGCCATGATAGAGATGTGTGTTGTGATGAGGTAGGTCATTACCTCGTGAACTACCTAAAGGTATAGCAAGGAATTATGACGATTTATGTTGAAACTAAAGTATATGGTATTTTTCTGTAAAAGTGCGATAAAAGTTATAAAAATGATTCTTTTACGGTGAAACTTGTTTTAATAGATTTATTAATGTTTGCTAAACAATATGTGAGAGCATGGTATGTTCTGGATTAAGAAAAGTTGAGTTTTGATGAAAAACAGAATCGGAAGTCGGATTAATTCCGCTTCCGTCTGGTTTTAGAGTTTGAAGTTTTTTAGAATAGAGAAAAGAAGGGAAAGAAGGGACTTACTGGTTTGTTGGACTAGAGGAGAGAAAGAGGGTCCTAAAGAAGGCTTCGAGGCGTCGTTTCGTCTCTGGAATCTCCTCGGAAATTCGTCGGAGCTTCGCCCTTAACTGTTGGCTATAGTGCCCTCAAGGCAATTATCATAGTCGCAGGTATGTGATCATGATGATTGAACGAGGACCTATACCGATAAAACAGTCTTACTCGAGATGATAGTATGCTATCCGGTTTATCTTTATCATCATGTATATGTTGATAAAGCCCATAGGACTCTTGCTTGACTACCAGCATTGTGATGGCGATCACATACGTGGGAGCTAGGGGTCTATATGCACATCCTTAAATGTCCCTAGTCGTGGGAGTATCGAGACTGGGCATCGATACTCCAGTGTAGACTGGTGTATACTTATCTAGACCCTGACGAGGGGCGGTGGCCGGTCTCACAAGCCATTGGTGTTAGTTGTTCACCTAAGATAGTATGCAGGTGCTCATTGGGTTATGAGTACACTGGACGGACTCGCCGGGAACATGCTAGTTGGTATTATACCTATAGTCAGATAGCAGTTTCCTGGTGACATGTGTAAAGGTTAGTCTGTCGACCTGAGATCGTCATTTGTCTCGTGTGAGTTCCCACTGTGCTTTGATTACTATCCTACCACGGCTCAAAGGAGTCGTGCAAACAGGTTTTAGTTGGGTACAGTCCCGAGCCACATGGAGGCAGTGAGCGGATCGTCGGGGATTCGTCTCTCCCGGTATTGGGGGTTGATGTCGCGCAGTGTACGGATGGCCATCACTAGAAATCCTCGGCCGGGGTATGTGAGAATTACCGATCCAGGATCGATAGTTTCTCGGGTAGTGATGGGTTTCATACCGACACGAATTATCGTGTTGTTAGGGGTCTGACATTATCCACCCCCTAGACTTGATATGCGATACTCTTAGACGAACAGACCGGAATGTACGGATATTGTCACTGACAGGCTCAGTAGGGGTTCGGATGAGTTTGCTCGTCGGCCTTCCTTTCGCTCAATACCTGGGTAGCCGTTACGTACAGCTAGTGCCGCTGACGTGCTTGTGGTTAAACCCACTGCCAGCGTATTGACGAGTCTTTAGAGTCCCACACAGAGGGTTTTCTCGGTTCATAGGTGACGTATATTGATATATACAGGTGTCCGATTAAATATGTGCACGAATTGCACAGATTTTAATCGGACGGTTGATAATACTAGCGGCTTAGGATTAAACCAGATTGTTAAATCAAGTTTTGATTTAATAATTGACATATGTATTTATATATATGTATTCTAGTATTATTGCTCACTATTCGTTTTCTCTCTTTGGCTATTCGTATTTTCGTACGAATACGCGTATGTGTATTCCAATATATATACCGGGAAGCATTCCGTATTTGTACGGAATGGCTTCTAGAAGATGCCACATCATTATTGATTTTATTTATAAAATCATTTGTTCATAATGAGGTGGAAATGATGACATGGCAAGGGTATGGTTTTGGTCAAATCATGGCTTTTGTGCAATGTAGAGATTGGTATGGTATTTGTTTAATGAAATTGGAAATGACAATTTTTGTGGGCATGTGAGGGAGGGGCTGGCCACACTTTTGCGGTGTGGGATTTTTTTTCATTTGCTAATTATTGATGGTTCTCTCTCACTCTCATGCTCACACAAAAATACTTAGCCATTTTCATGCCTTGCCATCATCACCCTCTTCATCTTCTTCTTGAGATACTCACTTGAGCTCATGGTTGAGAGAAAGTTTTAGTGACACTATCCTACACTCCCCACTCTCCACTACTAGCCATTTTGAAGAGTCGGTTGGTTCGCTCGGCGAACCTGAAGATTGCGCCGTTTCCCTCGGGTGGATCATCGGAGACGAAGGAACACCGGCGACCAAAGTCGATCCGCATCACTAGGAGCTTGGAGATGGTTGAAGACCCGAAGGACTTGGTTCATTAGGTATAACCATTCTTATCTCTTGTGTTTGGTTTGCTAGTTTTAGGGTTAATGGGTTCATTTTTGGGATTGGGTTCCGTCGGCGCCAGAATTTTATTCGTCGTTTTTGTTCCGCACCGGTCGCTTTTGATGGCCAGGGCGCCGGCATAACCCAGTAGTGGTATCAGAGCCACCCATTAAAACCTACTAGCTAGTTTGGACAAGCTTAAAATCTCGATCGATCAAAATTTCGAAAACTATTTTCCGTATTATCAAGTTTCCGTCGATTTCTGTAAGTGCTCCAAAAATTATTTCCAGTAGCTTAAAAATCCGTGCAGGCAATTTTATGAATGCAGAAAAAATTTGGGCTCCTAAAGCCTTTAAAGAGCCGTGGAACGGCCGCAATTACCCCCTATTGGTGGCGGTTCCGCGGCCGTTTAGTAGCGACGGGCCATGAAATTTTTCCTGTAGCTCAGAACATTGAATTGTGATTTTTTGTGATATATGGTTTTGGCCCAAAATCTTTTGAGTACTGGATTTGCTTTTGGGGCCTTTGCGGATAAATTTAGTCAATCGAAATTTTAACCGTGTAATTTTTCAGTACTTTACATTTCTATCTGTGACCGTGAATGTCATTTGATCGGTAAACCTTGTCTAATCGCTATAGTCCTTTTAGACGGGTTTGCGAACGTGACATTCACGTTGATGTTCTGTGTTGTGCTGTGATGTTGCGGATTGTCGTGTTGGATAGCTTGTGTGCAATGGTAGTGCAGTTTGGATTTATCTGTACATTTGATATTGCGGGGCGAGCGTCCAACATGTGGACTGCCGTCACTGCCTGTTTGTATATTATTCTTTTGGGGCACGACCGGGCTGAGGTTGATGTCACCCTTGTATATTATTTTCTTTTCTGTACTAGGATTACCCCGCGGTGGAGTGCACGAATAGCCGGGTTCTAGAGGGCAACAGATCAGCATCTCATGGCGTTGAGACGGAGGGTACCTTACTCTAGAATTGACGGGCTATTCACCGCACTCGTAGGGGGTATAGGTTGACCCAAGGAGGGGTGTCCAAGTTACCGGATTCCGTGAAGTGCTGGGTGGTCCATTCACTTTGCTGAAGGGGGCTGCCTCGCTTCAGGTTTTGGCGGGTAACTTGCCGCGCTCGTAGGGGTCTAGGACTTTCATTGCACAGGCTATCCACACGACCAAACGAACATCGGGTTTTCATTTATGGCTCAATGGAAACCCGGGGATCCCAGATTATCTGTATTGTTCTGTGATACTTATTACTTTTCTGTGATGTTGCATTTATCATGCCAGGGACGATTGCTATATATATTTATATATACTAGTAGATGTTGTATATGTTTTGCACCCGCGCTAGCTCAGTCCCCGCTCTGTCGTTAGTTAAGTAACCTAACGGGTGATGACGGGACCCAGTGGCGAATGCGGATGGCATATACGTACATTTTATTTTTGTTCTTTTCTGGTGTGATTAATTGATGGGACTGTGTTGATTCTTATCAATGCAAAGAAAACAAAACTATATTTGATGTTGTTGGAACCGATTTTAAAAACTGACATTACAGACGTACGCTTTTGCTTTGCACAGTGGTATTCAGTTTGGAATATCCTGCACCTCATTCGACGAGGCAAGGGCCGAGATCCCTTCATCGGGAGTGACCCCTTGGGCAGGAATTTGCGTCAACGTAATAACTTCACTATAGTCGATTACTTTTTGCTTTGCATCGTGGTATTCAGTTTGGAATATCCTGCACCTCATTCGACGTGGAAAGAGCCGAGATCCCTTCACCGGGAGTGACCTCTTTAGCAAAAGTTTTCACCACTATACTTTTATAAAAACCACTTGGATTCCTTCAACGATATCAAGTTCATTACATTAAAGGTTTTTCGCCAAAAACCAGCAGTAGCCCTCCGTCATTTCAGAAAAGCAGCGCCTAGTATTCGTGCTATATTTGTTGGCTTCCGTCAAGGCATAGTGTGCGGTAGCTATGTGTTACTTTTCTGTAGCATGGATATGCATTAATCTAGGACAGTCGTGCAGCCTTGTTGGCATCCGTCAAGGGCGAGTACGGGTGGGTCTAGATTAATCAGGACAATGACGGGTAGAACTTGACTTGCAACTTATGATTTGTTGGCATCCGTCAAGGTCATAAGCAACTTGGGGTAAAAATAATATCGGGAGTTTCAAACATACAGGAAACTTGCCAGGCTTGCGCATACCTTCTGGAGTGTGGTGACTTGAGTGGCTTCCATCAAGTTATCATGCGATGATAGTTGGATCCCGATTCCCACTGATGAGGAGGACTACTCCTCGGGTGATTCCGACTAATTCTCCTTTTAGGTTTGGAGGAGAATTCGAGAAAACAGTGGGAGCCATCCAGATTAGATAAAATGATTATCCATTCTGATCTAGGATAGAGTGCACGCTGAGTGTTTCTTTTCTCTCTCTCTCTCTGGCATCGACCATGCCCCGACCCTAGACCATGACTCAGTGACCAAATTAACCGAACTTTCTTTAAAACACTGGCTTTTGGATTGTCCAAGTTACATACATCATTGCCACTCCTTCTTTTACCCTTTGCTTTTCTCCAGAACACCCCGTATCACTATGAATATCCACTTCCATTGGATAAAACCATCGTATGGTTATATACGAACTCGAAGAAACTTTTTCGAGGATGGTTTCTGGTTCTGGAGAAAAAGAATAGGACTATTCAGTTGTCTTTTCCTTTTACCTTCTCTCAGGTTGTGAGGGCTCCAAGGATTAGGAGACGGTACACCTATTATACTCATTGGATAGTCTTCTTCCAAACCATAGACAGGAGCCGAAAGGTAGGGAATGAAGAAAACCAATTAGCCTAAGTGTGGTGTGCAGAAGGTAATAAGTAAAGACAAATAAAGGGATTAGAAAGAGGGCAAAGTAAAATGCGACTGCTATGATTCACGACCAAATCACGTATTTCATCACCACTCCTACTTCACCTTTGTATTTCTCCAGAACACCCCGTATCACTACGAACATCCAATTCTATTGGATAAATCCATCGTATGGTTATATACGAACTCGAAGGAACTTTTTCGAGGATGGATTCTGGTTCAGGAGAAATAGGAATAAGGTTTATTCAGTTGTCTTTTATCCTTACCTTCTCTCAGGTTGCGAGTGCTCCTAGGATTAGGAGAGTACACCTATTATGCTTATTAGATAGTCTTCTTCCAAACCATAGGCTGGTGTCGAACGGTAGGGAAGGAAGAAAACCACTCAGCTTAACGATGGTGTACAGAAGGTAATGACTAAAGACAAATAAAGGGATTTGGAGAGATGGCAACGAAATATACAGTTGCAGTCATGAATCTGGATAATGGAAAAGGCATTACTAGGAATACCCGGATACCCCTTCGAAACATATTCATGTTTCAGTTTCACTGTGTATTGTTAATAGAAAACTGATTTCCAAATTAGACCCTTACTCCAGGGTATGTATTTATCAGGTATGATTCTCACATCTGTATGGTTTTACAGATGATGAGTGGGAGTAAGTTATTGGGAATTAGGCGATCATCCTCATTATATCGGAATTTGTTGTAATTGGTGATATTTGAGGAAATCACCTGGGTACAGTTTTCAATCTACGACGCACAGGGTTTGAAAGATTAAACTTAGGGGACTTATAGAAAGTATTGTATGTTGTCCAGTGTCCATTAGGACAAAGGGGTTGGTCCTCGTACTATATTCTGTTTACTTGTGACTTCTCAAGTTTTGGACAAGTGTTTCGTAGAAATACAAGGTCCAAGTTTGAGAAGTTATAGGTACAAGAATAAAGTAGAGAACCAGGTGTCTCAAGTATCGGGATTCTTCAAGGTGATCGAAGATGTAGATACTTGTATGAGGTATTCAGTTGATAGTAATGGTTTTGAGAAACTTGTTTCTCTTTCAGGTTACTTATAATTGGATTCACTCCTAAGTTGAGTAATGCTGATTGGCCTCTCTCCATTTGGTTGACATGCACTGGAGATAGCTGCATGATTTGAATCTTGTTCCAATTAAATTAGTGCTTTTCTTTCTATATTAGATATATATATATATATAGAATCAATTTATATCTTAACGATGTTAAGGTATAGGGAGTCGTCCGGCTGATGCTTAAAACCAGAATCCGGATAAACTCAGAGCACGTTTTAGTAATGGCTGTTTGTGGGTTATCCCGGGTTTTGACGAGGGTTAACTTTCTACCATCTGGAAGATCAATAGTGATATTGTTCTTGACTCGCCACAGTTTTAGTAAAATGGATTTTTTTCAGAAAAACAATAGTGGGAGTATGGTAGAGCTGGAAGTGCTTCCAGAACCACAAACGATTACGGAAAATTTAATAGGACAAAAAGATTCAATCAGGATTGACATTCCATTAGCCACTCCGCAGATATGGTGGGTAACCTCAGGCGCCCGAGAGGTACTTTGGTATCCTCAAGGACGGTGACAGGGAGGTTCTTGTTTACCCAGACTTGACACTACTGTTGTTCCAGACTATGAGACCCGGTAGGAGGATAAGTATAGCGTCATTCTAAACTAGCTTTAGGAGTGCACGTGTATATGACTCTGCCAGAGGGTTGTCGTAGTCAATAGGAGCAGCGGAAGCGTAGTGGACAAGTAGCTTGTGTCTATTTATAGACTAAAGCGGATATAGCGGAGATAGATCATCTATTTTTGATGTGACAGTCATAGGTTTTTGACTTCATCAGAATAGGAGATGGATCTGTTAAGAAGGTAGTAGGGTGTAATGTCCTGGTATTTAGATGACATGCACATAGTAGGAAGTGAAATTCCTATACTGCGATCGGTTATACTGTGGTTGTCACACAGTGTTTTCTCCACAATAGGATATGGATATTATATCAAGCATTCTGGTTATTAGATCTATTGTTTTAGATCTAGATTTGGGAAGTGTCCTGATCTGGGTACTTAGACAGTATTCTAAAAGGATTTTAGAATGGACAGCTCCTGGCATAGTGGTGAACCTGCAGGTGATGGAGTCACCCTCTCTAAAGGTGTCTTACAGACTAAAGGAGAGAGGGGTGTGCATGATTGGCATATCACTTGCTTAGGAAATTGAGTCAATCATGACATGTCAAGTACCACACCAGATGTTGTTTTTGCACTAGATGCAATAAGTTGATACATTAATCCAATCCTGGAGAAAAACGAATGGAAGAGTTTATGAACATAAGTGGATGTTCTAGGGATTTGATAACGGCAGCCTCCTTCCGGAGACGGTTATCATTCCAGGCTTCCAAGGTGACCTAGATGACAGAGTGACTGTCAGAGTTATAGTTTTTCCCTCTGACGAGGGGCAGTAGTTTGGACAGGTGGTCCAAGCGGATACTGAGGAAGGCATGGTGCAACATACTGATTAAGTTCAGTAGACAATACAGTCTAAGATGTTTGCTAGATTTGGAGTTCATTTGTGAATTGGGTCCCATCAGATATTCAGAAATATTCTATGACAAGTATTGCTCATTTCGGGAGATAGTTTTCTCCGCGAAGTTGAGATAAAGAGAGATATAGAAAGAAACACTGGAGCGGATCCACTCACTGAGGCTATTTCTCGAACGCAATAGTTTTACAAACGAGGTTTGTGAAACTGATTAGTAGAGGAGTTGGGTGTTCGGTATCACACAGGCTGTGAGTATGCGACATCGCAATAATTAGCCTTAAGTGCAAGTGGGAGATTGTTGGCTATAGTGCCATCAAGGCAATTATCATAGTCGCAGGTATGTGATCATGATGATTGAACGAGGACCTATACCGATAAAACAGTCTTACTCGAGATGATAGTATGCTATCTGGTTTGTCTTTATCATCATGTATATATTGATAAAGCCCATAGGACTCTTGCTTGACTACCAGCATTGTGATGGCGATCACATACGAGGGAGCTGGGGGTCTATAAGCACATCCTTAAATATCCCTAGTCGTGGGAGTATCGAGACTGGGCATCGATACTCCAGTGTAGACTGGTGTATACTTATCTAGACCCTGACGAGGGGCGGTGGCCGGTCTCACAAGCCATTGGTGTTAGTTGTTCACCTAAGATAGTATGCAGGTGCTCATTGGGTTATGAGTACATTGGACGGACTCGCCGGGAATATACTAGTTGGTATTATACCTATAGTCAGATAGCAGTTCCCTGGTGACATGTGTACAGGTTAGTCTGTCGACCTGAGATCGTCATTTGTCTCGTGTGAGTTCCCACTGTGCTTTGATTACTACCCTACCACGACTCAAAGGAGTCGTGCAAACAGGTTTTAGTTGGGTATAGTCCCGAGCCACATGGAGGCAGTGAGCGGATCGTCGGGGATTCGTCTCTTCCGGTATTGGGGGTTGATGTCGCGCAGTGCACGGATGGCCATCACTAGAAATCCTCGGCCGGGGTATGTGAGAATTACCGATCCAGGATCGATAGTTTCTCGGGTAGTGATGGGTTTCATACCGACACGAATTATCGTGTTGTTAGGGGTCTGACTTTATCTACCCCTAGACTCGATATGCGATACTCTTAGACGAACAGACCGAACTGTACGGATATTGTCACTGACAGGCTCAGTAGGGGTTCGGATGAGTTTGGTCGTCGACCTTCCTTTCGCTCAATACCTGAGTAGCCGTTACGTACAGCTAGTGCCGCTGACGTGCTTGTGGTTAAACCCACTGCCAGCGTATTGACGAGTCTTTAGAGTCCCACACGGAGGGTTTTCTCGGTTCAGGCGATATAGTGTAGGTGACGTATGTTGATACATACAGGTGTCCGATTAAATATGTGCACGGACTTCACAGACTTTAATCGGACGGTTGATAATACTAGCGGCTTAGGATTAAGCCAGATTGTTAAATCAAGTTTTGATTTAATAATTTACATATGTATTTATATATATGTATTCTAGTATTATTGCTCACTATTCGTTTTCTCTCTTTGGCTATTCGTATTTTCGTACGAATACGCGTATGTGTATTCCGATACATATACCGGGAAGCATTCCGTATTTGTACGGAATGGCTTCTAGAAGATGCCACATCATTATTGATTTTATTTATAAAATCATTTGTTCATAATGAGGTGGAAATGATGACATGGCAAGGGTATGGTTTTGGTCAAATCATGGCTTTTGTGCAAAGTAGAGATTGGTATGGTATTTGTTTAATGAAATTGGAAATGACAATTTTTGTGGGCATGTGAGGGAGGGGCCGGCCACACTTTTGGGGTGTGGGAGGGAGGGGCCGGCCACACTTTTGGGGTGTGGGATTTTTTTTTCATTTGGTAATTATTGATGGTTCTCTCTCACTCTCATGCTCACACAAAAATACTTAGCCATTTTCATGCCTTACCATCATCACCCTCTTCATCTTCTTCTTGAGATGCTCACTTGAGCTCATGGTTGAGAGAAAGTTTTAGTGACACTATCTTACACTCCCCACTCTCCACTACTAGCCATTTTGAAGAGTCGGTTGGTTCGCTCGGCGAACCTGAAGCTTGCGCCGTTTCCCTCGGGTGGATCATCGGAGACGAAGGAAGACCGGTGACCAAAGTCGATCCGCATCACTAGGAGCTTGGAGATGGTTGAAGACCCGAAGGACTTGGTTCATTAGGTATAACCATTCCTATCTCTTGTGTTTGGTTTGCTAGTTTTAGGGTTAAATTCCCACTCTAATAAACAAATTCAACGTCTAATTTACCTTCAAAAAGTGTGGGTTCGATCTTGGGATTGGGTTCCATCGGCGCCGGAATTTTATTCGTCGTTTTTGTTCCGCACCGGCCGCTTTTGATGGCCAGGGCGCCGGCATAACCCAGCATTAACTAACTCCACTTGTACACAAAAGTACTTGAGAATTTTGTATGGTTTTTGTAATAGAATTCTGAGTGAGAGGGGTGTAAAATGGAGTGGATATTTATAGGGAAAATTAGGGTTTAGGGGTGATGAATTTGAGAATTAAAATGCATTTAAAAGGAATTAAATGGGTGATTTAAGTTCTCTGGAAAATGTGCAGAGAAGATAAACAGTGTGAAAGGGAGTGGGGTAGGCCAAGGGTTGCAGGGGAAAAGAATGGGATCATTCCCGACGGTCTAGACCGGCGGTGCCGGGCTTTTTGCTCATGTCGCCAGGCCAATACCAATGGGTGGGGTTGGTCTTCGTGCCACGTGTAGGTGTCGCCTCGTATTCTTCAGTGCACATGTTTAAATACTTTGTAACTCTTCAGTTTACGTGTTGTGCACGTGTAGACTCTTAGGCTTCTAAAATGATTAAAAGAAAATAAAACAAAAGGATAATATGGCTGATGGGATTGGAACTCTGGTGCTATGTCTCAGCAGTGCAAGGCCTTACCAGTGAGCTACAAGCTCCTTCTTGCTGTTCCAAAGCAAAACAAATTCTTATAGCATTCACAGGATTGCAAGTACCCCAATTATACATTAACTTTTAAACAATTTTATGTACATTGAAACTGGAGTTGTTACAATCTCGATTGCAATATACATGGTAATGGACATATAACGGTTATTACAGATAGATACATATGCATCCTGGCATTAGTTGTGCTTACCGTGTTCCGATATTGGTTACACTTTTACATTTGGTATCTATTTTGGTTAATATACATTGCATGACATGCTCACGATACACTATCAGACTTGTTACTTGGATTTTATTATTGCTAATGTCACAATCCTGACTTATTGTTCTGATGGACGTGACCTATTGTCTAGATAGACATAACATGTACCTGAGTGTTTTTGTGTTGGCATTAGGTAGACACTCTATTAATACCTGACTTGAACACGAAACCTGGGGAAAGGGGGAAATCAAGAATGTGACCGAAACGTAACTCAAGAGAATATTATTATTGTTTGCCGTGATTCCGGGCGTGAACGGAATAACTATTGTTTATTGTGCCGTGGTCCCGTGGGGGTATGAATGAGATCTATTATGTCGTGGTCCCGTGGGGGTATGAACGAGATATATATTGTTAAGTTACGATGATGATTACATAAATTGATTTCAAAGACTTATAGAATAGATAATCTAGAAGTACAGATTTTAGGATACACATCACATACATTACCTCACTGTTTTACACCTGTGTTTAATTATTCATACTCATGTTTAATTATGGCATCCTATCCTGATTGTTACTATTATTTTGATATTTATGACGCATCGACGTCTCGGTTTTGCATGGCCCAGTTCTTTTGACATTATCGCAGACGGATCAGAAGTATTTTAGCAAGAAAGCCGAACAATGAAGAGATAGATGTTTAGTTTAGACATGCTTAGTTTATTTATTTCCGTGGTGTTATTTTTTATTGATGTGAGCCCATATAGGACGTGACTCAGATATTGTTTTTATCGGATCTTGATTCGTTTCCGCTATATCTATTTCTTGATTTTATTTATCGTGGCAGATGGATATATGTTATCTAGATTTGATTTTATTGTTCTTGATATCCGATTGACAGCCGTAATGTAATTATGGAGGGATTATTCCTAGACATAGGTAGCATGGTTGGCTCTGTCACGTGCTAAGTTTACGTATTTTGGAAAGCGGGGCGTGACAGCGAGATACGCTGGCATGGGATGCGGGACGTGGAGCGGTGGAGATCTCATCATGGCGAGATACACAGATCCATTATGGGAGGCGCTTAGGCTCCATGCTACCGGCCAAATAGGGGAGCTGAGGAATTTCATATATAGGCTAACTCGGAGACGAGCAGGTGAGCTGAGGAGTCTGGGCTATAGAATAGCTCGGAGACGAGCTATCAGCCGGCGGTCAACCGAAGGGGTACTCTAGGGAGGTCTTCTTGGAAGGTCTGGCGCACCCTCGGAGGCGAGGCCCCGAGGAATGTCCCCAACGCATCATATTTATTCCAGCTCCGTAGTCTCAGGAATTTAGCGGGCTTATGTGGATGACACATCACCGGCCACGTGTCGTGGTCTGGGAAATTCCTTCTTACGAGCATCATCAAAGTCATTTGTATGAGGCTGTGTAAATAAAATTCGATGAGAAGTTTTTATGAAACGTTGCTAATGAAACCTGATATAAGCTAAAACCCAATCAGCCAGCTCGAAGCCCGCCCGAACCTGTTTGTAAGGTGTTCCCGCCAAAAATTTTGGCTCAGAGCTTGTTGTTTCCTTATAAAAATAATGGAACACACGTGCGCCCACATGCAAAGCATGTAGATACTGCCTCAGATAGGATTAAATCCTATATTGGGTCCTCACGTGTTTCCCACGTAAGCGCCAGCCTCTGTTAAGATTAAATCCTATAGTGGCACCTCACGCGGAACACACGTGAGCGCCGGTGTGAAAAGCACGTGAGTAACTATTTATAAAAGAATTAAATTCTTAGGCGGCGTCCACGTGCATAGCACGTGAGCGTCAGTGCCCAAATTAAAGGGGTAGAATTAAATTCTACTAGGGGAATATTTCCATAAAATCTGAGATATTCTCTGTTAAACAGAGCCGTTGGATCAAAGATCCAATAGTGATAATAAATCATCAAAATTATAGAATTAAATTCTATTATGGAAAAAATATCTCCCTGATCAATTATTCTCTGCTTGACAGAGAGCCGTTGGATCAAAGATCTAACGGTGATTTAAAATCATCAAATGATAGAATTAAATTCTATTTAGAAAATATTTTCCTTGATCTTTCTAACATGGAATGATCTTTTCCTAATAGAGAATTTTGGATTTAAAATCCAATAGCGATAAAATATCACCAATTAAATCATCTGATAGAATAAAATTCTATCCTAGGAAAATATTTTCCTAATTTTGTTAAATCAACAAGATATTTATATAACAGAATTAAATTCTATGTTAGGAAAATATATTCCTAATCTTATTAAACTAACAAGATATCATATGATAGAATAAAATTCTAATCTTGTTAAACTAACAAGATATTCATATGATAGAATAAAATTCCAGGTGATAGAATTAAATTCTATGCTGGAATAAAATTCGAATCTTGTTAAATTAACAAGATATTCATATAACAGAATTAAATTCTATATTAGGAAAATATATTCCTAATCTTGTTAAACTAACGAGATATTCATATGAAAGAATAAAATTTTAATCTTGTTAAACTAACAAGATATTCATATGATAGAATAAAAATTTATCTTAGAAAAATATTTCCTAATCTTGTTAAACAAATAAGAAATCTTCTCTGTTAAACAGAGAGCCTTTGGATTAAAAATCCAACGGTGAATAAAATTCTTCGGTTGATCTAAAAGATCAATTGGAGTGATTATGAAATCAATCATAATCTCTCAATGAGAGATTTTCTCAACAAATTGATTCTTTTTCTTCTCCTATAAATAGAAGCAAAGAAATGAAAAGGAGGAGACGAGGAAAAAAGGAGACCCCCATAACCTTCTGTAAAACTACATAAGACTCTCAAAACAACAGAGAATTTAATTCTCTCAAAGAAGAAGATCTCCCTCCTAAAAACCCTAGGTAAAAGAAAAAAAAGAGATCAAAATATTTCCTTCACCTAACATACCATATCTAAGTGTTTAACCCTTCTCAAAAGACTTAGTTCTTTCTCTGGATCTGAAATCCACAAGACAAGTCTTCCACAAGTTGAGAATTTAATTCTCATCGGGAAGATCTTGTTCTTGAGAATCAAATATTCAGAGAAGAACATAGAAGAACATGAAGACGATGGAGTGCATAATACTCTAGGAACTTGGTTCCTTCAAATCAAGAACATAGTTCTTAAAGAACCCGATCCCAGATCCTCAAAATAGTGATCTTGGTGATCATTAATGGTCAAAATACCATTAACAGAGATTTAAGTTCTCCAAAAAACATCAACAAAGGTTAGATCTCCAAAAACATAGCGCCTCATATGAATCATACGTGAGCGCCAGAGAAAATTAGTGCTTAGCACTATGGTAACGTCTCACGTGAAAAGCACGTGAGCGCACAAGGCTAAAAACTTAGCGCCTTACGTAAAAAGCACGTGAGCGTCCAAGGATAAAAACTCAGCGTCTCACGTGAAAAGCACGCGAGCGCCCAAAGCTTAAAAAAACTCAGCGCCTCACATGAAAAGCACGTGAGCACCAGAAAAGATTAGTGCTTAGCACTATTCTACCGTCCACATAAAATACACATGAGCGTTGTATATCTTAGTGCTTAGCACTACTGGGTAGTATAGAAACCTAGTCTCAGCCCAAATTGGCTAAGTTTACTGAGGTTAAACCTCTTTGATTTTAAATCAACCGAGCCCATATGCTCGTGATTTCCAAACTGATTGTAGTCTCAAACATGACTAATGATCTCTCATTGATGATATCCAAAATGATACTAAACCCATATCTCCTAAGTTAATCTTAGTCTCAAATATGACTAACGATTCTTAGGTCCATCACCCCCTTTCCCTCAAATACGGGATTTGGTTTAAGGGTACATCTCTCCACACCTCTGATATATGTCGTTGTAATTTCTCAACGTCTTCAGAGAGGTGGTGGGTCCCGACAACCAACAACAACTTTGTTTCCCCAAATCAGGGCAAGGCTATGTTCAAATTTTGAAATTTGAAATGAAGCGGCGCTTCATAAAAGCGCTCGCGCTAAATACGCCAACGCTAAAAGTCAAAGACTCTGATGCAATGCTCACGTGCAAAGCACGAGAGCGCTAGAGCTAGCAGCGCCAGCGCTAAGAGCCAAAGACTCTGATGCGGCACTCACGTGCAAAGCACGAGAGCGCTCGCGCTAGCAGCGCCAGCGCTAAGAGCCAAAGACTCTGATGCGGCGCTCACGTGCAAAGCACGAGAGCGCTCGCTAGCAGCGCCAGCGCTAAGAGCCAAAGACTCTGATGTGGCGCTCACGTGCAAAGCACGAGAGCGCTCGCGCTAAGTGCGCTAGCACCCAGAGTCAAAGACTCTGATGCAGCGCTCATGTGCAAAGCACGAGACCGCTAGCGCTTGAACTAAATATTCCTCACCCTTGCATCAAAGATCCAACAAAGATGACTAAAAATCATCAAATTACCTCTGAAAATTAGAGCACCGTTGGATCAAAAATCCAATGGTGATTAAAAATCACCAAGATACAGAATAAGTTCTGTATGGGAAAAGATTTTCCCAATCTTGTTAAAAACAAGAAGATCGTTTTTTGTAAAACAGAAGCCCTTGGATCAAAGATCCAACGGTGGGAAACATTCCCAAATCAATTAGAGAAAAGAACTCTTCAACTGATTCAACAAATCAGCCTCCCCTATATGAAGGACCCAAGACTTCAAGTCTGACACAGAGGAACTCCCCCCACAAACTTTGAGAAATTTCAAAAAGAAGAGCAAGCTCTCGAAAGGAGAATTTCTTCAAGGTAAATAAAATAGAGAGGTCAAAGCATCTCATCAAGAGGAAGAAGAACCTAGTTTTTCTTCTAGATCATAAATCTACAAAGACAGAAGTCTTTCATAAAAATAGAAGAGATTGAAGCATCTTATCATAAAAAGGGAAGAAGAAGAACTTAGTTCTTATTAGATCACAAATCTATAAGATAAAGACATAGTCTTTTCACAAAAAAAAGGGATTGTAATATCTCCCATAAAAATAAGAACTTTGTTCTTAGATCCACGAGAAAAACTCTCTTATAAACGAGAATTTAATTCTCAGAGCGTATAATTGACCAAAACGGCTAAAGGAGCACATCAGCGCTCCAAATCTGGCATCCAGTACCAAGCGCACCACATGCTCCTCACGTGTGCGCTACTTCATAAGAAGCGCATCAGCGCTCCAAATCTGGCAACCAGTGCCAAGCGCGCCACGTGCTCCTCATGTGTGCGCTACTTCATAAGAAGCGCATCAGCACTCTAAATCTGCCAACAAGTGCCAAGTGCGCCACGTGCTCCTCACGTGTACGCTATTTCATAAAAAGTGCCTTAGCGCTCCAAATCTGGCGATCAGCGCCAAGTGCGCTACGTGCTCCTCACGTGTGCGCTACTTCACAGGAGCGCTCTGTATTCATTGACTGGCGCTCAGCGCCAAGCGCACCACATGCTCCTCACGTGTGTGCTATCTCACAGGAAGCACCTTAGCGCTCCAAGTCTGGCGATCAGCGCCAAGCGCGCCACGTGCTCCTCACGTGTGCGCTGAAGGAACATAAACTGTTCTTTAAATAAAGCCCCAGATCCTTAATGAGTGTTCAACACTCAATAAAAGACAAAAAGTTATCAGGATCCAAACCAATGCTCAGCATTATTAAATAAAAAAGGACTAAGCCTAATTAAATGTCCAACATTTTGACTGAGTGGGCTGAGCCCAAGTTGGCCACAGGCCTCTAATTTAGATTAATTGAGCCCATATGCTCATAAATCTTTTTAACCGATTATAGTCGCAAACTTGACTACAGATCTCCCAACCAACATTGGTTCAAGGGTACATCTCTTCATACCTCTGATATATGTCGTTTTAATTCTTCAACGTCTTCAAAGAGATGGAGGGTCCTAATAACCAATAACTTTTGGCGCATCCCCAAACGGTTGAACCAAAACCACATAGACTATGACGTCTTTAAACTGGACTATGATGTCCTTAAACTTTACGGACTATGAGGTCCCTAAACTCATGGACTATGATGTCCCTAAACTTATGGACCGCAATGTCCCTAAACTAAACCTCCGCAGACTATGACGTCTTTAAACCGGACTATGATGTCCTTAAACTTCATAGACTGTGAGATCCTTAAACTCATAGACTATGATGTCTTTAAACTTTACAGACTATGACATCTTTAAACTGTTATGGACTATGATGTCCTTAAACCTAATGGACAGCAGTGTCCCTAAACTAAAACAATAGAGCCCAAATGCTCTTTTGTTGGATCTAAATGATCCTGTTAACTAGATCTTAGTCTAAAATTTGACTAACGTATCCTTAACAAACGTTTAAGTTGATCTTAGTCTCAAATGAGATTAACGATCCTTAAACCTAACCCAAAACCCAAATCGAAGAAAATACGGATTTGAACTAATCCACGCCCTGCGGGAGACAACATAAATTAGTCTCCGTATACAATCTGCGGGCAACAAAAAACAAAAAAAATACACACGACACGAAGTAACCATCTGGAGAAGGAGAAAGTGGTTACCGCTATGCGGTAGCGTAATTAACTGCAGGGGCTTGCGCTTGCAGGGAAGAGCGTCCCCACAATCAAAAACCCCTCAACGAGGGGGAATCTGATGAAGTCTGCTACATCGGCTGCATCCGTTTAAACCTTCAATACATGGTGTCATAAATCAACTTGGCATCTTCGGAGAGGTGGACGGATAGCACCAAATAGCATCTGCCATTAAAATTCAGGCCGGATGTCCCAACGTCCCGGTCGCATCTTTTGGCGGAGAACAGATTCTGGCACGCCCGGTGGGACCTTTTCCTCTTCTACTCCACACTTCGTGTGTCGTGTTCGTGAACGAATCGCGGTTTGCTATGGTTGCCCCTGGATTCAAGGTACTAAGATTTGGTGTCTTGCTCCGTGCAGAAAACAGAAGTTCAATGGCTTTCAACTGCAACAACTGCAACAGCTCCCACTCCGTCCTTACCGGAGGAGTGACCTACGAGCCTCAAGCGGCCTCCGTTTTCACGATGCCAGTAGAACAGGTGACGGAAGCCACCACTGGGCTGTTCTTTGAGACCATGCTCCCCCGATGAGCTTCAACGCCCCGCTACCGAAGCTCCGAAGAAGTTGGTCTTTGATCGGCTTACGACTACCTTGGCCCCTCTTAACGGGTCGCCCAAATCCAATGCCTCAGTCTTTAACAGACTGGACCAAAGCTCCAATGGGCTTGCGAAGAAGCCCGCAATACCTGAAGGGGTTATCCCGAAACGAATAGCCATCCCTGCTCCAACAAATGAAGTCATCAGAAAGACTTCTCCTGCTAAGGGGACGGTCTTTACAAGACTGGCCGTTCCAGGTCCCTAACCAAGGCTACTTCCCCTGCCAAAAAGTCGGTCTTTTCAAGGTTGGCCATTCCTTCTCAGCGGGCGTCGGTCTTCGACAGGCTAACGACGACGACAGCCCCTTATCAGAGCGGGGAGCATGAAGAAGCTCATCCAACAGCAGAGGTGATCCCGTCCACTCGACACGCTCGACGTCGCCACTAGCGCCGAGTGAGAAAAGCTGGGGGTAGTTCCCCTTCTGGATTTACTCCGCCAGCTCCAACGGTGGAAGTCGATGCTGCTGTTCCAACTGGGAATAGCTTTGAACCACTTAGGAGGGTGCGCAAGAACTCTCCGACGGCCGTGCTAAAAAGATCTCCTCCACCTGTGGAGAATGCTACAAAGAGAAAGCCAGAACAGCCCCCACAGCGGCTTTCCTCAAAAATTCACAGGGTCTGGCGAAGGGTCCAAGACTCAGTAATCGACAAGGACTACTCCCGTCGATCCAAGAAAATAAAGATTCAGCAAGAGGGGGACCATCCCTCCACCACGCTATGAAAGGTGTCGTCAGCACAGATGCCTACATCGCCAGCTCCCTCAACTTCAACCATCCATAAAAGGAGAAGGCCGGAGAAGATCCATGCGTCTTTGATGAATCGCAAGAACATTGAACCTAAATACCCCAAGTCTGGGGGTATGGTAGTGCATACTATTTATATGGCTTCCAGAAAAGAGGAAAGCCGTGCTTCTACGGGTCGTCGACTGCTCACACGATCAGTGACAAAGGCTCAGGAGCAACAACAGCAAAAGCTCCAGGAGATGCTGACAACTATGGCTGCACTCACCGGGCCAAAAGCAAGCCCAGAGACATCGTCGGAGCAACGCCAAGAATAGGAAACTGATGCCGAATTCCTCCGAAAGAATGCTCGAGAGGAAAGACAAAGAGGCCGCGGAACAAGCGGACAACATAAAACAAATAGCGCTTCTATTCCAAGACATAGTCGGCATGATGATCCAGCCGGATCCCCCAGCTGAAGACCCTCCAATAATCCTTGAAGACGAAAGAGGGGAGACATCAAACCCTCTTCCGGCTTTTTCAGCAGCCAAAGAGGAGACGATCTCGAAAGCTGCGCTTGATAACTATATAACTCAAAAGATACGAGCTCATCAGGCGAGCGAAGCAACTGGCAAAATCGTCAAGACTGGACGACCCTATCCGGGTTGGTACGACCAAATAAAGTACCCGCGGGGATACACGATCCCTAAGTTCCATGTATACAAGGGGACGGGGAATCCACACCAGCACGTTGCTCAATTCAGAGCCTTATGCGGTAATACTGGGGGTGACGACAAACTGCTGCTTCGCCAGTTTGTTGGCAGCTTGTCGGAGACAACGTTTGAATGGTACTCTGAACTCCCGAATGACTCCGTTAAGACATTTGCAGAAATAGAGTTATTACTTACACAAAGATTCGCAAGCGCTAGTGAACGCATCCCGATCACGGCACTCATCAATGCCAGGGTGAAGCCAGGCGAAACCTGGGTTCAATACGCCATTCGATGGCGAAATCTACGGTCAAAATGTGAACATCGCATAGAGGAAGCTCCAGCCGTGGGCATGTTCGTAGGGACCCTCGACCCTCAGAAGACCATTTCTCAATTCATGATGTTCTTCAAGCCGACCACTTTCCAGGCCTTGATTGACAAACTGGCTCAAATAGACCAGATGGGCTATAGACCGTCTTCCTCGAAAATGGAGCCTCGAAACGAAAAGGGGAAGGGGAAAGCGACCTTTGTCGCCAATGCTCAACAGCAGCCGAGTGGTCCAAAACCAGCTAATCGCCAAAGTGATAGACAGCGATTCCTCAACTAAAAGTTAAGACGTCCTTACTCGTTTCCGCGGGAGAAAACAAAGAGACTGTTCGAACTGGCGATGCGCAACAGGCTCATCAATCTGCCGGACCCGAGACATCCATTGCATCCCGGCGACGCCAATAATCCTAATTATTGCCCCTATCACCGAGTAATAGGCCATCCAATTGAAGATTGCTTTGTCTTCAAAGGTTGGATTGAGTACCAATACCAACAGGGCAAATTCGCGCTGTCTGAGAATTGGAAGGTGAGCCCGCCCCAGCCATACGCTCCTCAAAATATAGACACACCGGGGGCATCGTGCTCTTTTATAGAAAAAGCTCCATGGGAGGTCGCTCTTTCAGCCAAAACGAAGAGAATGCTGAAGGATCTCTAAACATGCCAGGCGATTAGGTGGAAGAGCCTGCTAGAACCCGAGATCATCGAGGGAATGTTGAAGCCACGCCTAATGCTGAAAGTTGTTGATGGTGGAAAAAACATTCAAGTCAAGCCTCCAAAGTCTTTAAAGAAAAAGAAGAAGGCCAAGAAGCCTGTCCAACCCGACGATAGACGTACAGGTCTACAGAAATACATCGATGCACTGGAAGAATATAACCCGAGGGCACGGACCCCAATCACATTGGAGGAATTCTTTAAGCATGTTCTTGAGAATGAAGACGCTGACGCTGATGAAGGAGACGATTCTTCAGAAGGGCCTGAAGACTATGTGGCAAGCTGCCACATGATCTCTCATTCGATAAATGACAAAGAAGCTCCTGATGCAAAGAAACTGGGGGCAGATCCCGAACCGGAACTCCTAGAACCTTCAGACGAGATGATTAACATGTTGCTAACGAGACCTGTTAAAAGAGCAAAGCTGATCGAGAGCGTGAAATGGTCATATTTGAAAAAGCCAAACGCCGGCGGCTGGATAAAAGGGTTGAAGTACCCCAACCGGATGAAACCACTTCTGCCGCCAACAAAAGCAAGTTTAAGACAAGGAAGCAATTCGCTAAAGCCCTGTCGATGGGAATGATGTTGCCACCTTCCAAAGAAGACACTTCAGAAAATACGTTCCCCGACGCACTAGATGCACATCCAAACTACTGTTTATACCATCGGAGGATCACACACCCTACCAAGGAATGCATGGCCTTCAAGAATTGGTGGCAGGGATATGTTGCTCATCGGCAGCATTTCAAGCGAATGAAGCGCAAAATGCATCGAGAGCAGAAGAGCACGACAGATGAGCGCAAAAGAACCGCTGGAAACTATCACATGGTTGATTCCGAGGGATCGCAAGTTCTCACCTTCGGGAGCGATTTTGATGAAGAAATAGCCCTCGGCCCTCTCTTCAAAGAATCCACCTCCGAAACAGAAGAGATGAAGACCTGCGAGAACATTCAGCTGCGTAATCGCACGTTACCCGAAAAGAATCTCGGACCCACAAACAAGGGATCGAACAAAAAAAATAAAGGGAAAGAAAAAGTCCCTGAAGATATCGCCCTTAATGACCGAGTCGTCGAAGAGCTGGCAGCCAAGGACCCGCCCAAGAAAAACAAGGCGGATTACAACGTTCTGACACACCTGAGAAAGATACCTTCGCAGTTAAGCATTCTCGATGCCTTTCTGCTATCTAAAGAGGCGAGAGATTCTTTGATCAAGGCACTACTAGAGCCTAAGTAGTTCCAAGCTTTCTTTGCCGAAGAAAAGATGAAGGACGAGCTGGAAGAAGTGCACATTGCTGACGTCACTTTCGGCGATGAAGACCACCTCCTCGGGATGTGCGAGCACAATCGTCCTTTGTATGTCACCAGATACTGTCATGACATCAAGATAGGGAAGATCCTAGTTGATAACGGGTCCTCTGTCAACCTCCTAAATGTGAGGGTGTTAAAAGAAATCTGCATGAGCGTTCAACACCTCGCTCGAGATAAAATCACCATCTCTGGATTCGACTTCCAGTCATCACAGACTCTCGGGTCTGTAATTCCGACGTTACGCTTTGGGCTGCTCATCACTGACATCAAATTTCATGTCATTGACGCCAAGACATGCTATAACGCTTTGCTCGGCAGGCCTTGGTTACACGAGTATAACATCATCCCTTCTACACAGCATCAGTGTATGAAATACTTCAAAGACGGGCTTGAATACACAGTGACAGGGGAACTGAACCTATTTTCCATAAATGAAGTCCGAAAGTACGAGGATGCAAAGTATTTCCTGCCATACTTTAAAGACACAGAAAGATGCCGTAAGCCGGAGAATAAGCAGAAAGCTATCACCACTATTCCGGTCTTTGGGAGCGATACTGAAGATGAAGAAGACATAGTTTATTCAGGGCCATCCCAATGCAACAAGCCGAGACCATCTACCCCTATTTTGGTCTTTGGAAGCGACTCTGAAGATGAAGTTAACGCAGTGTTTTCTGTTCGGCCATCAATACAAGCTTTCACTGGCGATGAACGGAGTTTGCAAATCGCCATGGTTCCACAAAAGCATTACAAAGAGCTTGACGCACTTGACACCTATAGTGTATAAGAACTGCAGACGTTCTACGTCCCTCCCAGGCAAAAAGATGAAAAGGCGATCTTCTTTTATCGATCCGCGGAAATCAAAGTGGAGAAAGAAATCTGGCATGGTGCTGATTCTACACTTGATAGGCTCCAGCCCATACGTCTGCCCAAATACTACAAGGAAGGATTAAAAGGGCTGTTAAGGCGCCAAGGCGTACTGTAACATTTCAAAAAAATAAAATATTATTTTTGGGAATTTTCATAATTTAATATTAATTTTTAATGAATATTTTAATAGTCGGTATAATTAAATACCGATAAATGGTGAAAATTCTGGAGAAAATTTTGGAAATTTTTAAATAGGGTATTTTGTGGAAATATGCCATTGATGAGTTTTTATGGTTAAGTATATGCTATTTTAGTGTTAATCGCGATTAAAAATCGCTAATTGGATTTTTGGTTTTTTGTGCAAAAATGTGCACATAACATTTTCCACACTTGTCTCATGTTTTGGTCATGGTAGCCTAGGGTTAACCATGTCTAATTGGGCTTGATGGTTTAAACCGTTTGGTTATGTTGTTTTGGTTTGACTAAGGGTTTTGGCCTTGTCTAAGGGTGATTAGGGTTAGTTGACCTTGTGATGAGAAGAGAGAGCCATGATGGCTTTGTGTCTTGTGAGCATTGTTTTGGAGAGAGATAAAGGTGGCTATGGTGGTGTCATGTTAGCTTTTGATGTTGAGTAAGGGTGATGGGAGTTAACTCATCTCATTCCAAACTTTTTGTTTGCCTCTCAAACATTCACATCTCTCTCACCCTCACACATCACACCCCCTTAAGGAAAACCAGCAGCAGCAGCTGCTGAAACATTACTTCAGCCAACACTTCAGCCACCCAATTGACATCAGCACACACACCAGCCCCTAACACCTCAGCCCAATACCTACACACTCACATCAGCACCTTTTCAGCCACCAGAACAGCAACTACATCAGCAACAGCTGTAATAACAGTCCCTATATCAACACATCAGCAGCCACATCAGCCACAAAACAGCCCCCCTACTTATGCAGCTACATCAGCTGCTGAAACCATACATCAGCTCAACACATTTCAGCCCCATTGCATCAGCAGCAGCTGAACCTGCAGCAGCTACATCATCATTCAAGCAACACCAACACAATATCATACCTCAACACAAACCAACACCCCACAACTATAACAGCTGCACACCACTAAGCCACCAACACTTCAGCTGCTGCCTCACACAGAGAAAAATAAAACAAAGGAAATTGCAAGCAGCAGATCCAGCATCAGCAACAACTGCTATTGAAAAACAGCTTCAGCATCAGCTACTGCAGCATCATCTGGAGCAAATGGAGCAGCTCCCCAGCAGCAACAGCCTTTCCTCTCCTTCATCCTCTCTTCTCCTTCATTCTAGGATTCCTTAAGGTATAATCTTGCAACCCAGCTCCTATCTTGTTAAGTTATAGTTGTTTAGCTAAAAATTTAGTGTTATATTTGTGATGTAGTGCTAGTTTAGGCAAATTTGAGTGAGACTTGACCAAGTGTTGGTTTTGAATGTTAGTGTAACCTTATTAGGTGCTATTAAGACCAGTTTAACCCAAGATTGTTCCAGATTTCACCCAAATACCAGATTGTTCGATTTAGTGTCGGTTAGTGTTTTGTCGACTTTTTAAGCTTTTCTGGAAACTGCTATCAACCCGGACCTCCTAAAATAATTTTGACTTGGCAGTAGGATGTGCAGGTAGATAGGAACCAGTACCCAAAACCCTAGCCCCAACCACTTTACCCCGACCGCAGATTTAATCCCTCTGGCCGCAATTTGCGGCCAGACTAGGGTGAAACTGCCTCGTTTTGCGTGCACGGCTCTTTTAACTGTAGACTTGACCCTGGGTATGTCTAGTTTTGTCTGGTT
Organism: Agapanthus africanus; assembly: GCA_030015575.1. Lineage (NCBI taxonomy): Eukaryota > Viridiplantae > Streptophyta > Magnoliopsida > Asparagales > Amaryllidaceae > Agapanthus > Agapanthus africanus. Next base: position 883,429,342 of record CM057337.1, read on the forward strand.
CCAACCAGGGTAGAATCTGGGTTGATTTTCTTGAGTTGGCGTATGATTTACGACTTGTTTTAGTATGGATTTGGTATTCGATGATTCGTTTCTGTCGGGTGGCGTTTGAACGCCAACGACAGAGGGTTATTGGCCGTGTTTGCACGCAAGGCTGTAGGTTTTTACCTATGGGCGTAGCGTGCACCATTTTGGTTTCCGATGTGATTTTCATGTGTTTTAGCGTTTGTGATATCCTTGTAGGTACCCCACGTGGCGTCGAGGCGTTGGAGATGCAAATGGCGACATCGGCACCGGCACGCACAAAACAAGGTGAGTAGATTTATATCTACGGGGAGAAGTCGGGTGGATGGCATATAGCACCCCCGCAGTTCGTGGTGATGTATACGGATGCGTATACACACCAACAATTATTATATGTTATTTGTGATTCATTATTGATGTTTAGGATGGATAATTGGTGTGTTGGATTGGGAAAAGGTTACGAAACCCTAGGATAGTAGGTGCACTACACATACATATACACACATACATACTTGCATACATCCTTATTTCATATGTGGTTATGGGATTCTATATAGATATGTGTTCACATGGGTATGGGATTATGTGTTCACATACGGATTTGAGGATGATACATGGGATTGAGATGAGTCGATGAGTTTGATCTGAGGTTATGATATCGGTGATATGATAAATTCATAATTGAGATACGGCTTGATGGTTTAGAGGATTTTGGGAATGATGATGCCTTAGGAATGGTGACATTTATATTAAATGGTCGACAAGTGATTACGTTACGGGATATGACATGATACGATATGACAAGATTAGTATGATAGGCCGCATTCGGCGATGTATACTCCTTGAGATGATATGTGGTGATGATATCGATTTATACGAGACTGTCGATCAGTAGTCAGATCATAATGATAGTGATGGTAGTATTATTGTACTAAGACGTAGGTCAGTACCCGGATTATGATATTTGATATATAGAATACCAGATGAATGATATGACGAATGTGATATTGACCGTACCCAGATTTGGGGATGCCGTATGACGGATTTACGTACAAGTTATAATTTGATGTTTGATCCGCACTCTTGACTTGGGAATAACCGATTATAGAGATATGGTATCGGATGTGATATTATCGAGGCGGGATCACCGACTATATATATATATATATATATATATATATATATATATATATATGTATCGACTCAGAGGTTAGGCGGTTTCTCTTACCTACTGTTAGCTTTAGCTCAGCCTTATAGTGGTGTAGCTATATGACTCTTATGATATTAGATGCAGTTTAGCGATCATGGTGTTCAGTATTCAGCTCCCGCACATTATTATTGTTGCTCTGCATCGCATACTTATTGTGATTCATATTCTATTGTTGATATCATGCTGTTAGGACACCAGCACCATTACCGATGATGCGTATGTACCACGTACACTTACTTGCCGGCTCACACACATCTTCATCGGTAATTGCCATGTCACGTACACTTAGAGAATATTATTGCTTGATTTAGCTTGTTAGCTAGTAGTGACATGATATTAGTGTACTTGTCATATATGCCAGCTTGACATTGTAGTTATTACTTGTCACTTCATGCATACTGTTATTCATTATATGCTGCATTCATGGATTCTCATGCTTATATTCATGATTTCACATGCTATTGATGATTTGGATTTGGGTTTCCATGAGATTTTCTGGATTTGGAGGAAAACCGCAAAACATATATAAACCGCTTTCTCTTTTTAATAAAAATGCGGTTTTCCCATGATGTATGAGTCGTCCACCATGAGTTTTGCTGATGGATTTTGAGACCCGATTCGAGGAGGCGGATGAACCATTTCAGGTACATGGTGGGCCCGGTGCGGTACCCTGGGGCAAGAAGATCGCAGGAGATGGCGTTGAGCCTGGCAGGGGAGCACGACCGACCGGTGATATTACCCGACGCGTCGGATATCCGGAGGATACCGTCGTGGTCATGAGATGGATGGTAGGGGCCGGTCTGGACTGACGGCGCCCTAGATATTGTGATTGAGACATTGAGATTTGAGATATTGAGGTACAGAGATTGTGATACAGAGATATCGAGATATTGGGATTTATGTTTTGTGCCGATACTAGGCACTGTTTTATGCTGATTTTATTATGATACCTCATTTTAAAAATACAGAAATCTCACAAATTTATGAAAGCGGTTTTCTTCTGTACATGCATTCTATTTCATGCATTCATATATCATACATATGCCATATTGCTACCTGATGCACTGACACAGGCACATGGGATTATACTTGGGTTGGATATTTACCTTATCCATTGTTATAGGTTGCTGGTTATATATATTTGAGGATTATATATTATGATCGTATGACCTAGGATTGCGTCATACATGCGATTTCTATTCGTAGATCTTTTTCTACTCACGAGTTGGCAACTCACCCCCGTTGTGCCCCAGTTTGTTGCAGGTGTTGCCGTACGGGTTTCATTACGGCTTTGCGGGCACTACTTCTTTCGGGTGACTTGCTAGTAGGTGGGTTATTGTATCGTACCCAGCATTATACATTGTATATTATATTTCAGTTGTATCTAGAAGTTCTATCAACCAAACATGTACTTATTTGAGATAGAGACTAGTGATGTTTACTCTTTCGACCTTAGAGTCGCACGTTATATTTCTCTGGGTTTCATGCTGTTGAGTTTCCTTTTCTGTTGTGATCCTCACCTTTAGGCGTTGTATATTATGTTGCTAGCTGGTTGACTTATAGTGGTTTTCTACACTCTACTACTTTTCTTGGTTTGGATTTCTGGGCTCGGCTTACTTAGAGCACGTACGCCTTGAGACGTTCGTAGCCTAAGTGCTGGTCATGTTCCGTACTTTCGGGACGTGACACGTACCCTTCAAACAGACTGCTCGACAAACTCAGTTCTACAACAGGTTCTAGAACGTCCCTGGAACTCAGCGAAAATTGCCCAACGGGAGAATGGAAACGATCGGACTTGAATATGTTCAATCCAAGAAACGGGAGCGATTCCATGGCTTCTACGTTATACATGACTTCGATGAAGAAGGAGATGCTCTGTTAGAAGACACTGCAATTGAACCAAAACAAGATCTTGCCATAAAAATGCCGAATCCATCATTTGAAGAACAGATGGACAGGCTAATAAGAGAGGCGGGTCTAAAGGTTCGGGCTACTATTGGCCCACGATGATCCAAGATTGTCTCGAATACGTGAAACAATGCCACTCGTGCCAGATTCACGGGGACATCATCCACCAGCATCCAAACCCGCTACACCCAACAGTAGCCAGCTGGCCGTTCGAAATATGGGGAACCGATATAATCGGGCCCATCAAACCAGCGTCATCTAGAGGACATCGGTTCATATTGGCAACAGCCGATTACTTCTATAAGTGGGCAGAAGCAATACCGCTAAGAGAAGTGAAGACGGAGAATATTCTCCATTTCTTCAAGACACACGTCATTTATCGGTTCGGCACTCCACGACGGATTATCTACGATAATGGACCAGCCTACAGAAGTCACAGAATTAGCAGCTTCGCGCAGCTACATAATATAGACTGGAGATACTCTTCGGTCTATAATCCCCGAGCTAATGGTCTAGCCGAGGCTTTCAACAAGACCTTGACGAAGATCATAAAGAAGACGGTGTCTAGAAATAGAAGAGATTGGCACGAGAGATTGCATGAAGCTCTCTGGGCGTATCAGACCACGTTCAAAACGGCCACAAATACAACGTCGTATGCATCGGTATTCGGCACAGAAGTGATACTCCCCTTGAAGATAGAGCTACCCTCCCTACGAGTGGCGATTTATTACGAGCTAACAGACGAAGAGAACGCTCATCTTCGGCTTGAGGAGCACGACGCCCTTGACAAAACCCGGCTCATGGCGCAGCAAAACCTAGAGGCTTACAAAGCAAGGATGACGCGCTCGTACGAAAGATTGACTAGGCCGAGAACATTCCGCCAAGGTGAACTCGTGCTAGTCGTAAAAAGACCTATGATCCCTAATCGTGCCAAACGGGGGAAATTCAAGCCAAATTATGAGGGTCCGTATATCATAAACAAAGTCTACCAAGGTGGGGCTTACTTGCTCATGAATATGCATGGTGAAAGACCCTTCAGGCCAATAAACGGTCGGTTCTTGAAAAAATACTACGCCTGACCGAAACGTCTGTAAACTACTACAAACCGTAGCATCCTAAGGCTGACAAAAAAAAAGGTACGTCCATAAGCAAAACGGGCACGGATGAAAACAAGAAAGGGCTCCGTGAGTAAAAACAACAGGGCTACCGGCGAGTTTTTTGAAAACCCGAAAGAGCGCAATCTCGTTAAAAGACACTTGCAAGGTCCTCTCGACTTTATAAGGAGAAAATACCTACGTGAGATCCTTACGACTCACAAGGGAGCAACACACTTAGGGGTCCCCACGATTCCTAAGGAGAAGTTACACTTACGAGATCCTCTCGACTCGTAAGGAGAATTCCCTTATGAGACCCTCACGGCTCATAGGATTCAAAAGCCTTAAGCTACAGGGATCTGAACCTGTTCTTAAGCCATCATACACCCTAATTTTGCCCTACAAGCGGTTCAACATTGACCCTTGTATACAATCCATGAGCACAAATAAACGTCTCCCTCACCAAGTTCCACCAATAGCATGAAATTCCCTGCTTTGTAAACAACACTTATAAGTTCTCTCGACTTATAAGGAGAAAACGCTCTTGTAAGATCCTTACGACTTATAAGAGAATACACACTTAAGAATCCTCACGATTCCTAAGGAGAAATCGCGCCTATGAGATCCTCACGACTCGTAGGGAGAAACATTTTTATGAGACCCTTACGGCTCATGAAGTCAGAAGCCTTAGTCGACAAGATCCTAACCCTGTTTGCTAAGCCACCTTTGTTCGACATCGACAGAGGCAAATTATGATTCGCTCCTGGTAATATCCCAGTGGTAGCGATGCTGATGCCCGAAACCGGTGACAAATTCCAAGTCCTTTCACGGAAAATGATGATTCGCTCCTGGCAACGTCCCAGTGGTAGCGATGCTGATGCTAAGATTGGTATCAGGTCCCAAGTTCCATACTCGCGGCGAAAAGTCAGCGAGCTATAAATGCATATGAAATAACCGAAATGATGGGGCAACTTGCAACAAAATCAGCAAGTAAAAGATATGCATACAAAAATAGCCGAAATGATTGGGCAACTCGCAATAAAAAGTAGCGAATAAAAAGAAAAAAAGCTGAAATGATTGGGCACCGCAAAAAAAGCAGCCGAAATGATTGGGCAATCGTGACTTTCGCGATATAAAAAGCTGAAATGATAGAGTATCGCAGAAAGAAATAAAAAAATGAAAGAATGAAACTTTTGCCCTGCAGGTGAGTCCATATTGACCCCTGTATACAATCCATGGCCATAAACGAAAAGGGAACCACGTGTCTCAACAAACTCTGTCAAAGGGAAAGTCAGATCTCGACAGCAACATCTGCGTCCCAGAAGACCAATAACGGCGTTCCTCCTCACTCCAGCAGGATACAGACGCAACATCACCGATCGGAGCCACGGCAAAGTCCCCGGTTCCAAGACTCCACGGTTCACGGACAACCTAGAGTCAGCCCTGACACCGCAGAAAATGGAAATACGTCATCCAATGATCCCTTCGCGGAAACACGTCAGCCAATGACCCCGTCGCGGAAACACGTCATCAAATGACCCCGTCTCGGAAATATGTCATCAAATGACCCCATCGCGGAAACATGTCATCAAATGACCCTGTCGCGGAAATACGTCATCCAATGACCTCGTCGCGGAAATACGTTATCAAATGACCCCGTCTTGGAAATACGTCAGCCAATGACCCCGTCACGGAAACACGTCAACCAATGACCCCGTCGCGGAAACACGTCATCAAATGACCCCATCTCGGAAATACGTCATCAAATGCCCCCATCGTGGAAACACGTCATCAAATGACCCCGTCTCGGAAATACGTCATCTAATGACCCCGTCGCGGAAATACGTCATCAAATGACCCCGTCTCGAAAATACGTCAGCCAATGACCCCATCGCGGAAACACGTCATCAAATGACCCGGTCACGGAAACACGTCATCAAATGACCTCGTCTCGGAAATACGTCATCCAATGACCCCGTCGCGGAAATACGTCATCAAATGACCCCGTCTCGGAAATACGTCGGCCAATGACCCCGTCGCGGAAACAAGTCATCAAATGACCCCGTCTCGGAAATACGTCATCTAATGACCCCGTCGCAGAATTACGTCATCAAATGACCCCGTCTCGGAAATACGTCAGCCAATGACCCTGTCACAGAAACACGTCATCAAATGACCCCGTCGTGAAAATACGTCATCCAGTGACCCCGTCTCGGAAATACGTCAGCAAATGACCCAGTCACGGAAATACGTCAGCCAATGACCCCGTCGCGGAAATACGTCATCCAATGACCCCGTCTCGGAAATACGTCAGCAAATGACCCTGTCACGGAAACACGTCAGCAAATGACCCCATCTCGGAAATACGTCATCCAATGACTTCCGTCTCGGAAACAAGTCAGCCAACGACCTCCCCATCAGAGCAATGCTTCGACTCGGAGACAAGTCAACTCACCAACCACTTACGAGTCCTCTCGACTTGTACGGGAGAAAATTCTCTTGTGAGATCCTTACGACTCTCAATAGAAAATGCACTTAGGAATCCTCACAATTCCTAAGGAGAAAATACACCTACGAGATCCTCTCGACTCGTGGGGAGAAAAATCTTTATGAGACCCTCACGGCTCATAAAGTTGAAAAGTCTTAGGCAACAGACCCATACCTGTTTCCTAAGCCATCGCTACCCTACAAAGAGTTCAAGATGGATTGTTATCTATCATCTAAAGGCTACACTTATTAGAGTAACATGCCAATAACACAGCAAAGAAAAGAAGGCGGCAGCGCGAGATAAAAAAATGTGTGTTTTATTCATGAATTCAATTGAGTACAAGATACATCATATTAAAGAATTTAAAAAATGAATGAATAAAGGCGTGTTATTCATAAATTACAAGTTTTCGGTTGATACAAAGATAGCTACTGAGAAGGAGGCGTTTTTAACAAATCAGCAAGCCGATCTCGCACTCCTATCAACTCCCTTTCATGATCAGCCGCCGGGCCAACCCCGCTTCAATTCGAGCCCGTTGCTGCAAACAGAATGAAACCTTCTCATCGATTTCCTGCTGAGCGACTTCATGACTCTGCATAACCCGCTCAGTGAAGTCAAGCTTCTTCCTCAGCGCCAGCCCGTCGGAAATACATCGATGGAGACCTTCAAAAATAACATTTAGCTGTGCAGGGTTCGCTTTGACCTCGGCACGCAATCGGACAGATTTGCTTGAAGCCTCCTCGCGTTCCTTCCGCCTCAAGGTCGCCTCTTGTTCAAAATAGCAAAGGAAAGGAACACTCTGCTCAACCCATGCAGCTTGCCGGGAGTTCAAAGCCAATACCTCCGGAGCGGGACGCCTGAGCTCAATCTCATGCAGGCAGGCCTCGATCGTCCTGCAGTAATTAACCCAAGACTCGACGACGCCTTCACTATGGAAGTTCACAAGTGTCGCCAACATCGGATTAACCTCAGCAGCAAAATCTGCAACGAATGCAGGGGCCTCCGCGTCAAGCTCCTTGATAGATTCATTCAACATACACAGGCTGGTCACAGTGCCCTTGGAAGATGGACGTCTAGAAAAGGGCCCTGCCGGCATTAGGATGCGAGACTCGAAGGGAGCTGGAGCTGATGCGATTGCTGCAAAATGAATTACGGTTAAAAGCTGACTCGCGAAATAAAGAAATCACACGAGCGATGGAGTCTACTATACCTGCGACAGGTGGCAAAGTTGGGAGTATTGGTGGCGCGATTATTCTCTCATCCCCTCCTCCCATCTGTAACGCTGCAATCAATTCAAAGAAGAATTAGTAACGACATGGTTGCCCATAAAAGAAAGGAAAGGATGTCGTTTGAAGACTATACTCACCGACACTAGCAGGTGGAGTAATCTTCGAATGGAAGGAAAAATACGGGTTCAACACCTGATATAGGTGGTCAAAAAGGACTCCTGCAAAGTTGCGACAACATACTGTCAATATGAAGAAGATGGTATCCACAATTGAACCAAATAAGTCACAAACCCATATCTTCCAGCATTTGAAAGGACATGGGAGAAGACGAAGGGACGACTAGCGTCAGAGTAGCGACTGGTGACGCTTCTTCAGATGGTACAACCACAGGATTCACCGCGCCTATACTCAAGACAAACAACATATCATTAGAAAGGTTGTACAAGATTGAAAAGCTTGAAAATATCGAATCGGCAATTACCTGGTAGATCAGAGACTAAAACCATGGCGGAGGCATCATCGGGTGCAACGGCTTCTTTGCTCTCCTTCAATGGAATATTTCAGCGCCCGTGGCTTCATCCCCTGATTCTACAAGAGCCGTTGTGACGCTTGCGATGCCCGCTGATATCGGGGAGCTGCAAAGGGAAAAAGCGGCAGTTTGGACAGTCTCGGACTCCCGAGAGAGAGTAGCCGCTTCAGGCTCGGTGGTCGCTGTAGGGTGTTTTTCGTCACCCCATTGATATGGGAATACGTGCGAGCTTGTCAGGCATACTACAAATTCCCCCTGCCTGGGATAGGCCGGGGTTTAATGATTATGGGGATCCGAATCTCCGGCAGCTGCAGACTAAGTTGCCGTTAATTACCCCTCGCCTTTGGAGCGAGGGAACCTCCGATTAACGGGTTAAACTGGTCATGCAAACTTAATGTGCAGTGTACGTGTGTTTTGTTTTGGAAGGAGGGTTTTGGATATATCGGGGGCCCCGCAAAGTTTTTAGGGGGGTCCCGCTACCCGGATAGCGGGCTGGGGGTCAAGGGGGCTAGCAGCCCCCTTGCGGGGTGCGAGGCAGCGCCCCGTTAGAAATTTTTTTCTAACAGGGACAGTGTCGTGGTGTGTGTGTGTGTGCACATATGTATGCATATGTGTATATATATATGTATATATGTATATATATATATATATATATATATATATATAAAAGAAAGAGGGGGAAAAGGCATCCAAAGGATGCGTGGGGCCAGCGCCTTGAGCGCTGTGCGCTTAGGTACTGTGCGCTCAGGCGCAAGCGCGCCACGTGGGTATTTTGCGCTGGAGCGCAGTGCGCTTGAGCGCAAGCGCGCCACGTGGGCGCTTTGCGCTCGAGCGCAGTGCGCCTGAGCGCAAGCGCGCCACGTGTCGGCACGTGGGCGCTTTGCGCTCGAGCGCAGTGCGCCTGTGCGAAGCGCGCCACGTGTCGGCACATGGGCGCTTTGCGCTCGAACGCAGTGCGCCTGAGCGCAAGCGCGCCACGTGTCGGCATATGGGTGCTTTGCGCTCGAGCGCAGTGCGCCTGAGCGCAAGCGCGCCATGTGTCGGCACATGGGCGTTTTGCGCTCGAGCGCTGGGCGCTGGCGAGACAAAGGGGCTTTTAGTCCCAGAACCAGAAGCTATGCTTCAGAAAGGAAATATTTATTATATATATATATATATATATATAAATATATGGAGTTAAACTCCTAAAATGTTTTGGTTGATGAAAGGGGTTCTTCCTCTTCCTCCTCTGTTGGCTGGATCTTGATGATCAAGAGATGTGAGATCTAAAAATCTCTCCTTTCTGAGATCTAATGGTAGATCCAAGTTCCCCTTTGTGGGTTTTGTGGTGGGAGACTTCTTAGTTTTTGAAAAGAAAGAGTAAAACTCTTGATTTAATTCAAAAGAAATGAGGAGGTTTAGAACCTTGGAGAAGGAGCAGGAGGCACAAAAGATCTCAGATCTAAAATTTTTGTGGAGAGAATGAAAAGTGTTTTTTTATTCATCATCATGTTGCCTTTTATAGGCTTACATATTTACATATAGCCCCTTGGGCTTTGCAAAATGGCATTTTGCCTATCCCATGGCTCATGTGCCTTTTCATTTTGCACATAAGCCATTGGCTTACAAAAAATTGGCTTTATGCCCCTTTTGCATACATTCATGCACAAAAATTACATAAAAATTATTTGTTACATGATTTTTGTTGTTGGCATGGCGGAAGGCCGGACGCTTTGTGTTCGGGCTCTACCTGGGCATTGGCCCACTTGCTTGGGCTTGGGCCCACCTGGCTTGGGGTTGACCTTGACTTTGACTTGGTCAACCGGGATGCAAATTTTGACTTCAACAGTCGTCGTCATCTCACCTACCGCCTCATCATCAGGACTTGGCCCCGCAAGATATGGTATATAAGAATTTGAAGATCAAATTCTAAGAAAGGACTCGGCGTGATATTACCTTGGGGCAGCTTTTCGGCTTCTTCCCGAGCCGCCTGCACCATTTGTCTATGGACGGTAGACAGGGCTTCTGGGGCGTCTTCGAAAGAAATAGTGAAGGATGGAATGGCGCTTGAACCTGCACCCACGGCCAAGCTGACATCACGTTCCTTCGCCACACGCTTTCTGCGCTTCTTGTCAGCCTTGGCAGCGAGTAAAGACTTCCTCAAGACCTCCGTCAAAGTGACGTCATCATCCGAGCCAGGAGCTACCTCCGGAGCCGTTACGGCGTCCGTCATCGGCTGCTTAAGCGAAGCCTCTTTTGGCAATACTGGGGGAGCTGATACTTCGGCAGCCGGCCCTAAAAGCGTCGCCACACCACCATGCAGGATCGGCACTGCACTCGGGATATCCTGAGTCTAAGTAGTCCCTGTAATAAAATGAAAAAGAAGGGTCGGACTACCTATGAAGAAAAAGGGAATGATAGCACAATGGGCCGAAGTATACCGAGGCCCAAGGAAGCGCGAAGCCTCTCTTCCTCTTCAAAAGTCTTGAGGGAAGCTGCAAGAGCCTCTTCAGCGGAGATACCTGCTGAAAAAGAAAGCGTCAGTCAAAGCATAATAATTAAAATAGCCGCGGAAAGATATGACCGAAGGATACCTGATTGTGCGAGGGTGATTGGTGCTGCTTTATCGCGAGCTAGTTGCTTGGAAACTGCGATAACAGCCTCCAGATCGGTATCATCCGGCGCCATAAATAGACCCCTATTGGTCCCGTACTCACTTAAGGCTTCGCTATAAGGAGCATGAGGCTCCTGGATGAATACAACGTCTGCAGAAAGTATTGACTTCTTTTTCTTCTGCTAGCGAGTGACGGCAGCCGATAACACGAGCTTGCGCTTGGCGGGCAACTTCGGGAAGCGAGTCCCGATCTCCGCACCTACGCCAGACTCGGGAGATGCCACAGCTATCGCTTTTACAGGCCCGCGAGGTAGGGGCAGCTCAGGCATAACACATGGTACCACAGCCGCAGCAGATTCTCTCAAGGGAGGACGGACGATAGTCCGTCGCTTCAAGGGAACGATTGGATTACCAGCGGGGACGGTGCCCTTGCGATCGAGCAATAATCGCTTTTCCTCCCTAATAACGGCACTCATCGAATGCTGCTACCATGCCACATATGCGTTCAAGATTTGCGGAACGCAAGTCGGCTCATTGATAAAGAAATTGGAGCCGGTGTTCAACCGCATAAAATGATGTAATGCATTGCAAATGCCTTCTTCTGTGGCAGCTGGCTCAGCTAAGAAGGCCTCGAGCGGGACGCCTTGATTATAGCTTGATTTCTGGGTGAAACGGTGCGGGTTGTACCTCATGAACAACGTCGAATCATTCTGCCTAAACACGAGAAAGCCCGGCCTGATGGAGTATAAATGAAGAATCTCCTGAGCTTTCAAGGTAGAGGCCCCATCTTTAAAAGTATCGCGCAGAGGCTGCACCGTTTTTGCGGATTCTTTGCCGATGATTAAAACCTTATCGACAAAGGTCATGCCATCTCCAACCATACGCGGATGAAGGGTCACACCTCTAGCTTCCCACTGTGACGGATTTACAACAGACGCATCAACTAGGCGCATAATCCGAGGGAAGTTGTAACTGTCGTAGAAACGAGGTCGTTTATGGACACCAAAAGCGCCAAGTACATGCAGCTCGATCCATGAAATAAAATAATGCAGCGAGAAAGTGACGAGCTGTACCCCTGGCTGAGTGGTATCCGCCGCTAAGCTGAGGCCATGGTACAGGTGTGCCAACCCAGCAATCCCGATAGCCACTTGCATTCCCGCAACCATACGATGGGCTGGGTAAAAGACTGATTGCCTCATATAACGAGGGTGCATTAGAAGCACGAACCGGTTCAGCCATAAGCCAATGAACCCTAGCACGAACGTCTTTTCATCGACGTCCGGAGCAGCAAGCTCCGCGAAGGGAACGACAGGAGTAGCCGGACTAAAGAAACTCTTTAAATCCGCCTCCGCCGTCGGTTGGTTATCCAAACCAAAACCAAACGGATGGTCAAGCTTGAAGAACAGTGCAGCCTGCTTCGATAAGGCCTCCGGATGAAGAAAGCGAGCGATGAAGTCTGCGTAGCTGACTCCATGCCCTCCGGATTCCAGAAATAGACTTTCATATATATTCAACACCTTGATCAAGCTTGGGAATTGGTATTGAATGACGTTCTCCGGGGTAAGGCCCATTACCACTGATTTGGTGTCAAAGATATACTCGTCCGGAGGAAGCAACTCCTCGTAGTGTTCTCCCCTGAAGGGTAAGCCAGAGATTTCTGCAAACTCCTCTAAAGATACTGAGACTTCTCGATCCGACAAAAAGAAGTTGTGGGACGGAATATTCCATAGCTCCAGAAAAGCCTTGACCCACCATGCAGGAGGCGTGGAATATTGAAAGAGAGATGCATAAACGGCGGGGTACAACCCAAGCTTCAATAGCAATGATCTCTTGGCCGACAAAATATAGCGGGCCCACTGCAAATACCCAGCTGGATGACGAGGAGTTAGGACTATCATGTACGGCTATCCCTAAGGGCGCGACTCGCCCTGGCATATACGCCGTCCTAGAGTATCCAAAGCCACCGGCGGCTGTACAGGTATTGCAGCCATAGAAGGTTGAAGGAGACCCTCTGAAGTCCAGTTGACCTCCTCCATGGCATAGTTCACCGGGGGTGCATCTGCATAAGAGATCGCCGAAATAGGCTCTGAAGGTGCCGCGCAAGAAAAGCTCCGTCGGCCCCTGATAATTTGACTGTAATCTGCCTCATAAATAAAGATTCTTTTGCTCCGGGTCGTGATCTTTGATCAACGTGAAGACTTCCCGGTCCACAAGCGCTTCAGGGAATCCGCTTTTCGATCGGACGAACGGGAAAGAAATGTCGAAAGACATTGTACCTGCGCCAAAAAGAACAAAAATTAGACGTCAATGCTACAGTTTAAGTTCTAACACTTGATATTTTAAATTCGTGCCACACTGCAATGCAGTGGAGAGGGACCAAAAGGGGACCCACACAATCTGGATGATGGCTCATCATTAATAAAACAGTCTCATCATTTAACGAGACGGTCATTAAATGAGGAAATCCTAAAAGGATTCTCCTTTAACGAGCGCCCCTTGGGCCAAGGAGTAAATCTCCCTTGAGAGCAGTGCTCTACAACAGATATGACATCTGTTATAATTAATGATGAAGGGAATAAATTTCCCCCAAAAATTCTAAAGAGCAATGCTCTGCGAAGAAGATGGAAGAATCCATCAAAAGCCCTAAAAGCAAAGCTTTACTGGGTTAAAAACTCTGAGATCTTTAAGATCTGCAAGATGAACTCTAAGAGTTCTTCTTTAATGGTTTAAGAGACCCTAAGAAAAATCTCTTTAGATCTATGATTTCAAGAGAGCAAAGCTCTGTTAAGAAAACCCTAAAAATTTCTTTAGATCTATGATCTGAAAAGAGCAAGGCTCTGTTAAGGGGTGAAACCTTAGATTATGAAGTAATCCCTTCAAAGATTTAATCTTTACCTAAAATTTTTGACAGGGTTCTGTCTCTAAGAGAGTTCTTAAGACAAAGAGCAATGCTCTGAAAGAGAATTAATTCTCAAGAGAAAACAAGAAGATGAACATAGGTCATCGCAAGGGCCAAAGGCCCTATTTATAGGCACTGAGAGCCGTTTCAACTTCTAAGTTGATCTAATAGCGCAGATGTTTCCACCGCTGCACTCACGTGTAAGCCACGTGAGCACAACGGTGGGGGGGTCATTTGTTTCCCCCAATCAGGGCAAGGCTCTGTTCAAATTTTGAAATTTGAAATTTGAAATGAAGCAGCGCTTCATAAAAGCGCTAACGTTAAATGCGCCAGCGCTAAGAGTCAAAGACTCTGATGCGGCGCTCACGTGCAAAGCACGAGAGCGCTGGCGCTAGCAGCGCCTGCGCTAAGAGTCAAAGTCTCTGATGAGACGCTCACGTGCAAAGCACGAAAGCGCTCGCGCTAGCAGCGCCAGCGCTAAGAGTCAAAGACTCTGATGCGGCGCTCACGTACAAAGTACGAGAGCGCTGGCGCTAGCAGCGCTGGCGCTAAGAGAAAAAGACTCTGATGCGGCGCCCACGTGCAAAGCACGAGAGCGTCGGCTCTAGCAGCGCCGGCGCTAGCAGCTCCAGCTCTAAGAGTCAAATACTCTGATGCAGCGCTCACGTGCAAAGCATGAGAGCGCTAGCGCTAAGTGCACTAGCACCCAGAGTTAAAGACTCTGATGCAGCGCTCACGTGCGAAGCATGAGAGCGCTAGTGCTAGAAATAAATCCTCACCCTTGGATCAAAGATCCAACAAAAATGACTAAAAATCATCAAATTACCTCTTAAAATTAGAGCATCGTTGGATCAAAAATCCAATGGTGATTAAAAATCACCAAGATACAGAATAAGTTCTGTATAGGAAAAGATTTTCCCAATCTTGTTAAAAACAAGAAGACCGTCTTTTGTAAAACAGAACCCCTTGGATCAAAGATCCAACGGTGGTGTTCCCCTCCGAACGGCGGCCGAGACATGGGCTGTCTTGCCTGAGATTCGGGGCAGATGCTATTTGGTGCTATCCGTCCACCTCTCCGAAGATGCCAAGTTGATTTATGACACCGTGTATCGAAGGTTTAGACGGATGCGGCCGATGTAGCAGACTTCTTCAGATTCCCCCTCTCTTGAGGGGTTTTTGATTGTGGGGAAGCTCTTCCCTACAGGCGCAAGCCCCTGCAGTTAATTACGCTACCGCGTCGCGGTAACAACTTTCTCCTTCTCCAGCTGGTCACTTCATGTCGTGGGTGTTTGTTTTGTTTGTGGTTGCCCGTGGATTGTATACGGAGATTAATTATTTCGTCGCCCGCAGGACGCGGATTAGTCCAAATCCGTATTTTCTTAGATTTGGGTTTGGGGTTTTGGTTTGAGGATACGTTAGCCATATTTGAGGCTAAGATCAACTCAAACGTTTGTTAAGGATACGTTAGTCCAGTTTGAGACTAAGATCAACTTAACGAGATCGTTTAGATCCGGCAAAAGAGCATTTGGACTCTAATGTTCCAGTTTAGGGACATGGTGGTCCATTATATGTATGGCCGTCGGGACCCGTCACCTCTCTGACGTCGTTGAAGGATTACAACGACAGATGTCAGAGGAGTTCAGAGATGTACCCTAGAACCAAAGTAGATTGGGGGGATCTATAGTCCAATTTGGGACTAAAGTCTGTTTGAAAGTTTAAGGATACGTTAGCCATTTTTGAGGCTAAGATCAACTTAAACAGGATCGTTTAGATCCGACAAAAGAGCATTTGGGGCTCTATTGTTCCAGTTTAGGGACTTGGTGGTCCATGTTCCCGTTTGGGGACGAATATAGGTTTAAGGACGCATAAGTCCATGAGTTTAAGGACGCATAAGTCCGCGGGTTTAAGGACCCCGCAGTCCGTATCTTGGTTTAAGGACGCATAAGTCCATGAGTTTAAGGACCCCACAGTCCGTGTTGATGTGTGGTTGTCGGGACCCGTCATCTCTCTGAAGACGTTGAAGGATTACAATGACAAATATCAGAGGAGTTCAGAGATGTACCCTAAACCAATGAGTTGGTTGAAAGAGCAGATGTGCTCGGTTCAAGATGATTTGAGGACTTATGGCCAGTTTGGGCTAAGTCCAATTATGTTTGAAATATTGGCCCTTTGTTGGTCCATTGAAGGAGAGGCTTTGCCTCTAGAAACTTAGCCAATTGGGCTAAAGCTAGTGTTAAACACTAAAGACCAACAGTGTTGAACACTGGGAATAAGATTAGCAAGTTAGTGTTAAACACTAAAAGATAATCAGTGTTAAACACTGGGAACAGAGTTTTCAAATTAGTGTTAAACACTAAGCAAATCAGTGTTAAACAATGCCAATAGAGTTTTCCAAATTAGTGTTAAACACTAAGAAAATCAGTGTTAAACACTGAGGACAAAGTCTTCAGATTAGTGTTAAACACTAAGGAGAGAGGGGTCATGTGTGGACACGTGAGAGCGCCCTGATTCCCTTTATTTTATTCTGCAGATCAGTGTTTAACTCTTTTAATTCTGGTGGCCATCACGTGTGAGCACGTGATGAAGGCCCCCGCTCTGGTCTGTTAGAATGCTCATTAGGGGTCACGTGGTGACACATGAGGGCGCCCTAAATGTGGAGCCAGATCTCCTTTTGGTTTATCCTCAAATCTGCGAACAAGTGTTAAACACTTTTATTTTTATTTTAGAGCATCACGTGTTGGCACGTGATGGGGATCTGTGCGCCAATTGTTAAAGCATTTGCTGAGGGGTCACGTGATAACACGTGAGAGCGCCCAAAGCTTTCATTTCCTTTGCTTTTTCTTTCTGCGTTTTGGGAGTCACGTGGGAGCACGTGATGGCATCAAAAAGTGGGGCCAGATCCACTTTATTTTGTTCTGCAAACAAGTGTTAAACACTTTTAATTTTCATAGCCATCACATGTGGACACGTGATGTATAATCATGCCCTGATTTATTAGAACATTTATCAGGGGTCACGTGGTAACACGTGAGAGCGCCCAGAATTGTTTCCGCCTTTGCTTTTGTTCCATATATAATAAGGGTCACGTGGGAACACGTGAGGCATTGCCTCAAAGCTTTCCTCTTCTCATTTTTGGGGGATCTGTTCAGGGGTCACGTAGGGCACGTGACCTTAGTCTTTTCATGCATAGAGATCTTTTAAGTCTCCTTATCTTTAAGAATTAAATTCTTATTTAGGGTAAAACCCTAATTTTTGTTTTGGAGGAATTAAATTCCTATTGTGAAAGAATTAAATTCTTATTTAGGGTAAAACCCTAATTTCTTTTTAAAGGAATTAAATTCCCAGGTATGTAAAAGAATTAAATTCTTGATTAGGGTTAAACCCTAGTTTCATTTTAGGAGGAATTAAATTCCTGTGAGTTTGGGAGAATTAAATTCTCAAAACTCAATTCCTCCTCTGTGTTTTAGATCTGCATGGCAGGATCTCAACCCAATGAGAATTAAATTCTCAATTCATGGGGAGATGTGCACTTTGCAGATCCTTAACCAGAGAAAGAACTAAGTTCTTTTCTTTATATAAGAGTTAAAATCTTTTGAGAATTAAATTCTCTTTTTACCTAGGGTTTTTCTTTTGCAGAGAATTAAATTCTCCTCTCTTTTCTTTTTTCTCTTGAGAATTAAATTCTCCTCCCTCTGTTTTTTTCTCTCCAAAAAAGTAGATCCCCCCTTTCTTCTTTTCTTGGCTCCTATTTATAGGAGAAGGAAAAGAATCAATTTGTTTAGCAAATCTCTCATTGAAAGATTTGATTTGATTGTCGAGAGATTTGATTTATATTTATCATTAATTCTGGGCCTTTAGATCATTCAGTGAATTTTATTCACCGTGGATTTTAAATCCAAAAGATATTCTATTTGTTATCTCGGTTAGATTTAGGGGGAATCTTTCCTTATTTAAGATTTTTCCATAAATTGGTGATTTTTAATCACCCTTGGATCTTTAATCCAACGGTACCTATAATTCTTTTTCATTTGGAAAGATTCAGAACTTTTAGAATTTAATTCTATTAAATTATAAGGCTTTTAAAGCCAGTCACGTGCTGGCACGTGACCTTTGGTCACGTGTGAGCACGTGACCCCCAATTGGGTTCCTTTCTCAGCCGCTTATTTATGTTTTAGTTTTAACCATCACGTGTCAACACGTGACCATTGGTCACGTGTAAACACGTGATACCTCGTTGATGTAATTTCTGACTTTTAGAATTAAATTCTATTCATTATTTTAGAGGCTTTAAAAGCCCATCACGTGTCTGCACGTGACCCATGGTCACGTGTGAGCACGTGATGCCCCATTAGGGTCTTTTCCGAGTTTTTATTATATCTTTTATCTCCTCCAGCGGGTTCTTAAAGGTCCATCACGTGTGGACACGTGATACCTCATAACTTTTGCTCCTGGATGAATTATGGGGCCCATAATATATCAAATCGAAGGGTTTTTCGAGATGCTTCCAATACTATCAGAATTTAATAGTTTCTCCTTCGGGAGTTTATCAAAATATAAGCCGGAAGATACTGGTTCACATTTCCTTAAGCGTATCGCTGCCATTTGATACCTTGGGCTCCTTTGCGTAGAAATTTTGGCGGGAACAAATGCCCCCCACTACTTTGCCCACGTAAGTATGTACGTGGGTGAAGTAGTGCAGAGTTATGCATGGCGTATGACCAGTTTCAGGTTGGTGTATCACTTTCAGAATCTTGATATGAGAAGATAACGAGCGGACACAAGCGTCGTCATTTATCATTGACTCAAATCTCAACTCTTAAGGGATATAGTTCCAAACCCTTAACTCAATGAGCCGCACCCTTCCATTTCTTTATGTCTTACTCTGGCGTGGAGTAGTTTATACGCTCATGAGTAACTTCTCCATTTCAGTGGCATGTAGTTTTGGCAAGTGTGACTCATAGATGGTCCATCTTGACCTCTTTGCAGGGCGGTGGCGGCTTAGGAGACAGGGTTAGGATCTGCCACCTAAGACTTTTCAACTTTATGAGCCGTGAGGGTCTCATAAAGACTTTTCTCCCTACGGATCGAGAGGATCTCGTAGGTGTATTTTCTCCTTAGGGGTCGTGAGGACTCCTAAGTGTGTTTTCTCTCATAAGTCATAAGGATCCTATAAGAGAATTTTCCCTCTTACGAGTCGAGAGGACCCGTAAGCGGTTGTTTCCCTCCTTGTCGAGATTCGACTTTGGAGAGTGAGACCCGTGGATGGTATGCAAGAGACCGTTTTGGGCCGACTTGCAGGGTCCCAATGCTTAGGAAACAGGTTTTTTAATCCCTACTGCCTAAGGCTTTATCTTACGAGTCGAGACGAATCGAGAAGTTCTCGCAAAGACATCAATTTCCTCACGAGTCGAAACGAATAGAGCAGATCTCACAAGAATATCCTAACGTCACAGTTAACCTCTGCTCTTTACGACAGAAGTCCGTTAGGGTCCGTGGTACTTAGGGTTTTGGCCGTCGTACCGTCGCATTGGCTGATGTATCCCTCGATAGGCAATCGTGCTGTTCGAGTAGCCCTGCGACTGCCGTGTCTCTAATCCCTTCGGGGGCTGGACAAGACGTCTTCAAGCAATCCTCCTAGGCAGTTTGACCGTCGGAAGAGCAAGCGTTAGGAATTTGCCATGCCGCTTTTTACTTGAGGTTAGGCTCATTTTGGAGAGTACCAATGAGTCATAACCACTCCGCGCTGGTGTGGGATGATCTCCGATAGTCTTTCAGGCTTTATATGACTTGCCGTTAAGACCCTGAAGCTAGGAATTTGGCCTTTGCTTCATTTGTTGACATTGTGTCTGCTGTATCGAGACGAATGTCGCGGTTGTCTCTAGGTTGCTGGTGAACCGTCGAGGTTTGGAATCAGGGATTTTGCCGTGACTCCTTTTGGTGATGTTGCGTCTGCTGTGTCGAGATGAACGTCGAGGTGGTGACCACTCCGCGCTGATGTGGGATGATCTCCGATTGTCTTTCAGGCTTTATATAACTTGCCGTCAAGACCCTGAAGCTAGGAATTTGGCCTTTTGCTTCATTTGCTTTGGCGTGTCTGGATCCTGTTGGAGGAAGGATGCCGTAGTGACATCTCGTCTGCTGTATCGAGACGAACGTCGAGGTGGTGACCACTCTGTGCTGGTGCGAGATGATCTTCGATTGTCTTTCAGGCTTTATATGACTTGCCGTCAAGACCTTGAAGCTAGGAATTTGGCCTTTTGCTTCATTTGCTTTGGCGCGTCCGAATCTTGCTGGGGGAAGAACGCTGGGGCGACATTTCATCTACTGTATCGAGACGATCGTCGAGGTGGTGACCACTCCGCGCTGGTGCGAGATGATCTCCGATTGTCTTTCAGGCTTTATATGACTTGCCGTTAAGACCTTGAAGCTAGGAATTTGGCCTTTGCTTCGTTTGCTGGCATTGCGTCTGCTGTATCGAGACGAATGTCGCGGTTATCTCTAGGCTTTTGGTGAACCGTAGAGGTTTGGAACTAGGGACTTTGCCGTGGCTCCGCTGTTTGATGATGTTGCGTCTGCTGTGTCGAGACGAACGTCGAGGTAGTGATCATCCCACACTTGTGTGAGATGATCTCCGGTTGTCTTTCAGGCTTTATATGACTTGCCGTTAAGACCTTGAAGCTAGGAATTTGGCCTTTGATTCGTTTGCTTTGGCGTGTCCGGATCCTGTTGGAGGAAGGATGCCATAGTGACATCTCTTCTGCTGTATCGAGACGAACGTCAAGATGGCGACCACTCCGCACTGGTGTGAGACGATCTCCGGTTGTCCTTCAGGCTTTATATGACTTGCCGTTAAGACCTTGAAGCTAGGAATTTAGCCTTTGCTTCATTTGCTGGCATCGCGTCTGCTGTATCGAGACGAATGTCGCGGTCGCCTCTAGGTTGTTGGTGAACCGTAGAGGTTTGGAACTAAGGACTTTGCCGTGGCTCCGCTGTTTGATAATGTTGCGTCTGCTGTGTCGAGACGAACGTCGAGGTGGTGATCATTCCGCACTGGTGTGAGATGATCTCCGGTTGTCTTTCAGGCTTTATATGACTTGCCGTTAAGACCTTGAAGTTAGGAATTTGGCCTCTGCTTCGTCTGCTTTGGTGTGTCCGGATCCTGTTGGAGGAAGGACGTTGTAGTGACATTTCATCTGCTGTATCGAGACGATTGTCGAGGTGGTGACCACTTCGCGTTGGTGCGAGATGATCTCCGATTGTCTTTCAGGCTTTATACGACTTGCCGTCAAGACCCTGAAGCTAGGAATTTGGCCTTTTGCTTCATTTGCTTTTGGCGTTGCGTCTGATGTATCTAGACGAACGCTAGGGTGGAGCCGGGATTTTGTCGTCACTCCGCTTAGCTGACCATGGGGTCTTTCGTTGACGTTGCATCTACATCCTGCTGGACTGCGAAGGAACGCCGTTGTTGTTATTGCGTCTGCTATAACGAGACGAATGCTGAGGTGGAGCTGGGATTTTTCCGTCACTCCGTTTTATTTCGACCATGGGGTCTTTCGTTGATGTTGCATCTACATCCTGCTGGACTTGCGAAGGAACGCCGTTGTTGACATCTCGTCTGCTGTAACGAGACGAATGCTGAGGTGAAGCTGGGATTTTGCCGTCGCTTCGCTTTGTTTCGACCATGGGGTCTTTCGTTGACGTTGCATCTGCATCCTGCTGGACTGCAAAGGAACGCCGTTGCTGATTCTTAGGCTGTAGATATTGCCGTTAAGATTTGGAACTAGGGACTATGCAGTGGCTTCGTTTGATGATGTAGCATCTATGTCCTGCTGGAATGAGGAGGCACACCGTTGTTGGTCTCCAGGCTGTACATGTGGCCATTGCGATTTGGAACTAGGGAGTTTGCCATGGTTCCGTTTCGTTGCGACTCTGAGGTCGATTGTTGACGTCACGTCTGCATCTGGTTGAAATGAGGAGAAACCCCGTTGGTGATATCTAAGTTGTCGATATCGACGTCGAGACCCTGAAGCTAGGGATCTTCTTTTGCATCGTTTGTTGACATTGTGTCTGCAATATTGCGACAACTGTCGAGATTGTCTCTAAGTTGTCTATGAACCGTTGAGATTTGGCTTCGCTTTCTGATGGAGCCTGTTGGGAAGGTATGGTTCCCTCTTTGTTCATGCCCGTGAATTGTATACAAGGGTCAATATGACTTCACCTGCAGGGCAAAAAGTTTCATTCTTTCAGATTTTTTTTATTTCCGCGATGCTCTATCATTTCATCTTTTATATCGCGGAGGTCGCGATTGCCCAATCATTTCGGCTATTTTTTGCGGTGCCCAATCATTTCGGCTATTTGTTTTATTTTTACTCGCTGCTTTTTATTGCGAGTTGCCCAATCATTTCGGCTATTTTGCATGCATATATTTTTACTTGCTGATTTTGTTGCAAGTTGCCCCATCATTTCGGCTATGTCATATGCATTCGTGGCCCGCTGATTTTTCTTATCGCGAGTGTGAAACTTGGAATCTGATGCCAATCTCGGCATCAGCATCGCTACGACTGGAATATTGCCAGGAGCGAATCATCATTTGCCATGAAAGGACTTGGAATTTGATACCGGTTTAGGCATCAGCATCGCTACAACTGGGATATTGCCAGGAGCGAATCATCATTTGCCTCTGTCGATGTCGAACAAAGGTGGCTTAGCGAACAGGGTTAGGATCCCGTCGACTAAGGCTTTTGACTTCATGTGCCGTAAGGGTCTCACAAAGGTATTTCTCCCTACAAGTCGTGAGGATCTCGTAGGTGTGTTTTCTCTTTAGGGATCGTGAGGATTCCTAAGTGTATGTTCCTCTGTAAGTCGTAAGGATCTTACAAAGGGGTTTTCTCCTTATAAGTCGAGAGGACTTACAAAGGTTGTTCACCATATGGACATATCCCCAGTCATGGGTGGGACTTGGTTAGGGAAATGTTTGTTCGCGCCCGTGGATTGTATACAATGGTCAGTATTGAGCCACTTGTAGGCCAATATCGAAGGTTGTGGGGGTTGCTTAAGAACAGGTTCAGGTCTCTGTAACTTAAGACTTTCAAATCTTATGAGCCGTGAGGGTCCCATAAGAGAGTTCTCCTTACGAGTCGTGAGGATCTCGCAAGTGTAATTTCTCCTTAGGAATCATGAGGATCCCTAAGTGTGTTGCTCCCTTGTGAGTCGTAAGGATCTCACGCGGATGGTTTCTCCTTACAAGGTCGAGAGGACCCTATAAGTGTCTTTTAACGAGTTTGCGCCCTTTCGGGTTTTCACAAACACTCGCCGGTAGCCCTGCTGTTTTTACTCACGGAGCCCTTTCGGGTTTTCATCCGTGCCCACTTTGCTTATGGACATACCGTTCTTTTTATTTTTACTTATTTTTATTCTTTTTTTTTAACGGGGTCGCGCCCTTTCGGGTTTTCACGAACACTCGCCGGTAGCCCTGCTGTTTTTACTCACGAAGCCCTTTCGGGTTTTCATCCGTGCCCATTTTGCTTGTGGACGTACCTTTTTTTTTTTACCACGTCAGCCTGAAGATGCTGCGGGTTGGGAGTAGTTTAATGACGTTTTGGACATTTGCAAGTTTTAGGACATTGCGGTCCATCGTTAGTTTAAGGACGTTTCGGTCCGTATCCAGTTTTAGGACGTAGTGGTCCGCCGTCGCCGTATTTGAGGCGAATCTCTAGTTTACCGACTTTTCGGTCTATGGGGCTTTCCCTATGAATGAGCATGATGCCCCCGGCATATCCACTTTTTTCGGAGCATGTTGTTGTGGCGGGTTTACTTTCCACTTTTCGGGCAGCGCGAACTTGCCTTGTTGGTATTGGTCTTCAACCCAGTTTTTGAAGACGTAGCAATTTTCGAGTGGGTAACCCATTACTCTGTGGTAAGGACAATAGTTAGAATTGTTAACGTCACCTGGTTGCGATGGACGTTTTGGATCTGGCAGAGTGATGAGCCCGCTGCGCACTGCTAGCTCAAACAATCTCTTTGTTTTATCTTTGGGAAACGAGTAAGGACATTTCAACTTCTCATTGAGGTATCGCGGCTTGTTGTTTTGACGACAAAATGGTCTCGGGTTACTCGGCTGTTGTTGAGTGTTGGCAACAAAGGCCGTTTTTTCCTTTTCCTTTCTTATTTCGTTTGCTCCGTCGTTTGCGGGTCCGAGATTCTTTCCGGGTAGCGTGAGATTGTACGGCTGAACGTTCTCGCAACTCTCCAATTCTTTTGTTTTAGAAATGAATTCCTTGAAGAGAGGGTTGAGGGCGGCTTCTTTGTCAGAATCGCTTCCAAAGGTGAGAACTCGTGATCCCTCGGGCTCGTCCCTATGACAATTGCCGGCAACTCTTTTATGCTCATCTGTCGTGTTTTCTCGCTGTCTACGAGCCTCCCGCTTTATTCTATTGACATGTTGTCTATGAGCGACATATCCTTGCCACCAACACTTAAAGGAGTTGCAGTCTTCAGTAGGATGTGCGATCCTCTGATGATATAAGCAGAAGTTAGGGTGTACGTCCGTTTCATCAAAATGTATACCACCAGGAGAATTTTCTCTGAAAGAGGGCGGCCTCATCCCCATTAATATGGCTTTGGCGAATCGTTTCCTTGTCTTGATCCTGCTTTCATTTGCGGCGGATGTACTTTGATCTGGTGGGAGTGTTTCGACCCTTTTGTCCAGTCGCCGGCGTTTGGCCTTTTCAAATATGGCCATCTCACGCTCCCGATCAGCTTTACTTTTTAGACGAATCTCATCTAGAAAAGAGTCGATCATTGAGTCTGACGGCCACACGAATTCCGGCTCAGGCTCTGCCCCCAGTTTCTCAGTGCAAGGAGTTTTTTCATCGTCCGTAAATGAGTGGGAGATCACATGACAACTCGCCATATATCTCTCGGATTCATCCGACGAGCTTTCTCCATCATCTACCTCCTGAAAGACGTGGTTGAGGAACTCTTGGAGTGTGATGGGAGTCCGCGCCTTTTGATTGTACTCTTCCAGCGCGTCAATTTGTTTCTGTAAGTCCGTGCGTTTGTCGCCAGGCTTCACGGGCTTTTTGGACCTCTTCTTCTTCTTCTTTGAATATTTCGACGGCTGGGTGTGAGTACTTGGGCCATCACCACCGATCTTTGGAGTTGGGCGCGGCTTCAGCATCCCTTCAGTGATTTAGGGTTCCAGCGGGTTCTTCCACCTGATCGCCGGGCATGTCTGAAGCTCATTCAGCATTCTTTTGGTCTTTGTTGAAAGCACGATTTCCCACGGAGCTTCTTCAATGAAAGAACAAGTTGCCCCCGGTGTGTCCGTCTTCTTAGGAGTGTGCGGCTGTGGTGGGTTTACTTTCCACTTTTCAGACAGCACGAACTTTCCTTGTAGGTACTGATCCTCGATCCACGCCTTAAAGACGAAACAATCCTCGATCGGGTGACTTACCGTTTGGTGGTAAGGGCAATAATTGGGATCGTTGACATCGCCTGGTTGCAACGGACGTTTTGGACTAGGCAGATTTATGAGTCTGTTGCGCACTGCCAGCTCAAACAGTTTTCTCGTTTTATCCTGAGGAAACGAGTAAGGACGTCCCGGTCTCTCCTCGAGGGATGGGCATGGACGCATATTGTTTTGACGGACAACCGGCTTTAAGTTGCTCGACCGTTGTTGAGTATTGGTAACAAAGGTTGCTTTCCCTTTGCCCTTTTCATTCCAAGGCTCTGTCTTTGAAGGAGATGGTTCATGGCCCACCTGGTCCATTTGGGCCAGCTTGTCAATCAAGGCCTGGAAGGTGGTCGGCTTAAAAAACATCATGAATTGGGAGATGGTCACTTGAGGGTCGAGAGTACCCACGAACATGCCCACGGCAGAAGCTTCTTCGATGCGCTGCTCGCACTTTGACCATAGATTACGCCACCGTATCGCATACTGGACCCAAGTTTCTGCAGGCTTCACCCTGGCATTGATCAATGCCGTGATTGGGGTGCGTTCGCTAGCGCTTGCAAAACGCTGGGTGAATAGCAACTCCATCTCTGCTAATGTCTTGACAGAGTCATTTGGGAGTTCAGAGTACCACTCGAACGCCGTCTCCGATAAGCTGCCGACGAATTGGCGGAGCAAGAGTTTATCATCGCCGCCAGTGTTGCCGCATAAGGCTCTGAATTGAGCGACGTGCTGATGTGGATTTCCCGTCCCCTTGTATACATGGAACTTAGGGATCGTGTATCCCGGCGGGTAACTGATTTGGTCATACCAGCTCGGGTATGGTCGCCCAGTTTTGACGACTTGGCTGGCCGCTTCATTCGCCTGATGAGCTCGTATTTGCTGAGCTATATAGTCATCTAGTGCAGCTTTGGAAATGGTTTCCTCCTTGGCTGTTGAATGAGCCGGAGGAGGATTAGATGTCTCCTCTTTATCGTCTTCAATAATGATCGGAGGGTCTTCAGCTGGAGAGTCCGGCTGTAACATCATTCCCACCATGTCTTGGAAGAGAAGCGCCATTTGTTTTATGTTGGCAGCTTGTTCTGCTGCCTCTCTGTCCTTCTTTTCGAGGACTCTGCGTAGGAAGTCAGCGTCAGTTTCCTGTTCGTGACGCTGTTCTGATGACAACTCCGAGCTTTCTTTTGGCCCGGTAAGTGCAGCCCTTGCATTTATCATCTCCTGAAGCTTCTGCTGCCGTTCTTGAGCCTTCATCACGGATCGGGTGAGCGGTCGGTGACCCGTCAAAGCGCGGCTTCCCTCCTTTCCGGAGGCCATATAAACAGTGTGCAACACCATGCCCCCAGACTTGGGGCGTTTGGGCTCAGCGTCTTTACGATTTGCCGCAGTCGCAGGGGATTTCTTTGGCTTCCACCCCTTTTGAGCAGTTGAAGTCGAGGGGGCTGTTGTAGTGGGTACCCAAGTAGTTGTCGCTTTTGGTGGCTTGACAGAGTAATCCTTCTCCTGCCGAACCTTCATTTTTTTCTGTCGGCGGAGATAGTTTTCATCAATCACCGACTCTTGGACCTGTCGCCAAACCTTGTAAATTTCAGAGGATAACCGTTGAGGAGGTTGCTCCGGCTTCTTCTCTGTAGCATTCTTCACAGGTGAAGGAATTCTCTTCAGCACTGCAGTAGGCGAGTTTCTGCGCACCCTTCTTAGCGGTTCAAAGCTATTCCTGGTCGGAACAGCGGCATTGATTTCTACCATCGGAGCTGGCGGAGTTATCCCAGAGGGGGAGTTACCCCCAGCCTTCCTTACCCGGCGCCAGTGACGACGGCGAGCATGTCGAGCGGACGGCGTTGGTTCAGCAATGGGGATGGCTTTGTCTTGCCCCCTGTCCAGATGAAGCGCTACTGGTGCCAGTCTCTTAAAGACTGACGTCTTTTGAGTAGCGATATCCAATCTGTCAAAGACAGACCTTCGAGCAGGAACGGGAGCCGAAATAGTTAGTCTTGTGAAGACCGACCCATTGGCAGGAGAAGCCGCCTTGACGACTTCAGGAGCAGGGATGGCTATCCTCTTCGGAATAACCTTTTCTGGTATTGCAGGCTTCTTCATGGGCCCACATGAGTTTTGGCCCGGTTTGCTGAAAGTTGAGGCATTGGGCTTGGGCGACCCGTTGAGAGGGGCCGCGATAGTTGTAAACCAATCGAAGACCGACTTCTTCGGAGCTTCTTGCGATCGCAATGGGGCATTGAAGCTCATTGGTGGGATCATGGTTCCGAAGAATAGTCCAGTGGTGGCCTGAGTCACCTGTTCCACCGGCCTAGCGAAGATGGAGGCCGCTTGAGGCCCATAAGTCACTCCTCCAGCAAGGACGGAGCGAAAGTTACAGTTGCAGGTAGTGCAGTTTGAAGCCATTGATCTTCTGTTTTCTGCACGGAGCAAGACACCAAATCTTAGTATCTCGAATCCACAGGCAACCACAGCAAACCGCGATTCGTTCAAGAACACGACACACGAAGTGTGGAGTGGAAAGAGGAAGAGGTCCCACCGGGCGTGCCAGAATCTGTTCCCCTCCGAACGGCGGCCGAGACATGGGCTGTCTTGCCTGAGATTTGGGGCAGATGCTATTTGGTGCTATCCGTCCTTCTCTCCGAAGATGCCAAGTTGATTTATGACACCGTGTATCGAAGGTTTAGACGGATGCGGCCGATGT
Source organism: Agapanthus africanus (assembly GCA_030015575.1). Classification (NCBI taxonomy): domain Eukaryota; kingdom Viridiplantae; phylum Streptophyta; class Magnoliopsida; order Asparagales; family Amaryllidaceae; genus Agapanthus; species Agapanthus africanus. Next base: position 883,457,463 of record CM057337.1, read on the forward strand.
AGCAGACTTCGTAAGATTCCCCCTCGCTTGAGGGGTTTTTGATTGTGGGGACGCTCTTCCCTGCAGGCGCAAGCCCCTGCAGTTAATTACGCTACCGCGTCGCGGTAACAACTTTCTCCTTCTCCAGCTGGTCACTTCGTGTCGTGGGTGTTTGTTTTTTTTGTGGTTGCCCGTGGATTGTATACGGAGACTAATTATTTCGTCGCCCGTAGGACGTGGATTAGTCCAAATCCGTATTTTCTTAGATTTGGGTTTGGGGTTTTGGTTTGAGGATACGTTAGCCATATTTGAGGCTAAGATCAACTCAAACGTTTGTTAAGAATACGTTAGTCCAGTTTGAGACTAAGATCAACTTAACGGGATCGTTTAGATCCGGCAAAAGAGCATTTGGACTCTAATGTTCCAGTTTAGGGACATGGTGGTCCATTGTATGTATGGCCGTCGGGACCCGTCACCTCTCTGACGTCGTTGAAGGATTACAACGACAGATGTCAGAGGAGTTCAGAGATGTACCCTAGAACCAAAGTAGATTGGGGGGATCTATAGTCCAATTTGGGACTAAAGTCTGTTTGAAAGTTTAAGGATACGTTAGCCATTTTTGAGGCTAAGATCAACTTAAACAGGATCGTTTAGATCCGACAAAAGAGCATTTGGGGCTCTATTGTTCCAGTTTAGGGACATGGTGGTCCATGTTCCCGTTTGGGGACGAATATAGGTTTAAGGACGCATAAGTCCATGAGTTTAAGGACGCATAAGTCCATGAGTTTAAGGACCCCACAGTCCATGAGTTTAAGGATGCATAAGTCCGCGGGTTTAAGGACCCCGCAGTCCGTATCTTGGTTTAAGAACGCATAAGTCCATGAGTTTAAGGACCCCACAGTCCGTGTTGATGTGTGGTTGTCGGGACCCGTCACCTCTCTGAAGACGTTGAAGGATTACAACGACAAATATCAGAGGAGTTCAGAGATATACCCTAAACCAATGAGTTGGTTGAAAGAGCAGATGTGCTCGGTTCAAGATGATTTGATGACTTATGGCCAGTTTGGGCTAAGTCCAATTATGTTTGAAATATTGGCCCTTTGTTGGTCCATTGAAGGAGAGGCTTTGCCTCTGGAAACTTAGCCAATTGGACTAAAGCTAGTGTTAAACACTAAAGACCAACAGTGTTGAACACTGGGAATAAGATTAGCAAGTTAGTGTTAAACACTAAAAGATAATCAGTGTTAAACACTGGGAACAGAGTTTTCAAATTAGTGTTAAACACTAAGCAAATCAGTGTTAAACACTGCCAATAGAGTTTTCCAAATTAGTGTTAAACACTAAGAAAATCAGTGTTAAACACTGAGGACAAAGTCTTCAGATTAGTGTTAAACACTAAGGAGAGAGGGGACGTGTGGACACGTGAGAGCGTCCTGATTCCCTTTATTTTATTCTGCAGATCAGTGTTTAACTCTTTTAATTCTGGCGGCCATCACGTGTGAGCACGTGATGAAGGACCCCGCTCTGGTCTGTTAGAATGCTCATTAGGGGTCACGTGGTGACACGTGAGGGCGCCCTAAATGTGGAGCCAGATCTCCTTTTGGTTTATCCTCAAATCTGCGAACAAGTGTTAAACACTTTTATTTTTATTTTAGAGCATCACGTGTTGGCACGTGATGGGGATCTGTGCGCCAATTGTTAAAGCATTTGCTGAGGGGTCACGTGAGAACGCCCAAAGCTTTCATTTCCTTTGCTTTTTCTTTCTGCGTTTTGGGAGTCACGTGGGAGCACGTGATGGCATCAAAAAGTGGGGCCAGATCCACTTTATTTTGTTCTGCAAACAAGTGTTAAACACTTTTAATTTTCATAGCCATCACGTGTGGGCACGTGATGTATAATCATGCCCTGATTTAATAGAACATTTATCAGGGGTCACGTGGTAACACGTGAGAGCGCCCAGAATTGTTTCTGCCTTTGCTTTTGTTCCATATATAATAAGGGTCACGTGGGAACACGTGAGGCATTGCCTCAAAGCTTTCCTCTTCTTATTTTTGGGGGATCTGTTCAGGGGTCACGTAGGGCACGTGACCTTAGTCTTTTCATGCACAGAGATCTTTTAAGTCTCCTTATCTTTAAGAATTAAATTCTTATTTAGGGTAAAACCCTAATTTTTGTTTTGGAGGAATTAAATTCCTATTGTGAAAGAATTAAATTCTTATTTAGGGTAAAACCCTAATTTTTTTTTAAAGGAATTAAATTCCTAGGTATGTAAAAGAATTAAATTCTTGATTAGGGTTAAACCCTAGTTTCATTTTAGGAGGAATTAAATTCCTGTGAGTTTGGGAGAATTAAATTCTCAAAACTCAATTCCTCCTCTGTGTTTTAGATCTGCATGGCAGGATCTCAACCCAATGAGAATTAAATTCTCAATTCATGGGGAGATGTGCACTTTGTAGATCCTCAACCAGAGAAAGAACTAAGTTCTTTTCTTTATATAAGAGTTAAACTCTTTTGAGAATTAAATTCTCTTTTTACTTAGGGTTTTTCTTTTGCAGAGAATTAAATTCTCCTCTCTTTTCTTTTTTCTCTTGAGAATTAAATTCTCCTCCCTCTGTTTTTTTCTCTCCAAAAAAGTAGATCCCCCCTTTCTTCTTTTCTTGGCTCCTATTTATAGGAGAAGGAAAAGAATCAATTTGTTTAGCAAATCTCTCATTGAAAGATTTGATTTGATTATCGAGAGATTTGATTTATATTTATCATTAATTCTGGGCCTTTAGATCATTCAGTGAATTTTATTCACCGAGGATTTTAAATCCAAAAGATATTCTATTTGTTATCTCGGTTAGATTTAGGGGGAATCTTTCCTTATTTAAGATTTTTCCATAAATTGGTGATTTTTAATCACCCTTGGATCTTTAATCCAACGGTTCCTATAATTCTTTTTCATTTGGAAAGATTCAGAACTTTTAGAATTTAATTCTATTAAATTATAAGGCTTTTAAAGCCAGTCATGTGCTGGCACGTGACCTTTGGTGACGTGTGAGCACGTGACCCCCAATTGGGTTCCTTTCTCAGCCGCTTATTTATTTTTCAGTTTTAACCATCACGTGTCAACACGTGACCATTGGTCACGTGTAAACACGTGATACCTCGTTGAGGTAATTTCTGACTTTTAGAATTAAATTCTATTCATTATTTTAGAGGCTTTAAAAGCCCATCACGTGTCTGCACGTCACCCATGGTCACGTGTGAGCACGTGATGCCCCATTGGAGTCTTTTCCGAGTTTTTATTATATCTTTTAGCTCCTCCAGCGGGTTCTTAAAGGTCCATCACGTGTGGACACGTGATACCTCATAACTTTTGCTCCCGGATGAATTATGGGGCCCATAATATATCAAATCGAAGGGTTTTTCGAGATGCTTCCAATACTATCAGAATTTAATAGTTTCTCCTTTAGGAGTTTATCAAAATACAAGCCGGAAGATACTGGTTCACATTTCCTTAAGCGTATCGCTGCCATTTGATACCTTGGGCTCCTTTGCGTAGAAATTTTGGCGGGAACAGGTGGGAAACATTCCCAAATCAGTTAAAGAAAAGATCTTTTCAACTGATTCAACAAATCAGCCTCCCATATATAAAGGACCCAAGACTTCAAGTCTGACACAGAGGAAACCCTCCCCCCCACACACAAACTTTGAGAAATTTCAAAGAGAAGAGCAAGCTCTCGAAAGAAGAATTTCTTCAAGGTATATAAAACAGATAGGTCAAAGCATTTCATCAAGAGGAAGAAGAACCTAGTTCTTCTTCTAGATCATAGATCTAGAAAGACAGAAGTCTTTCATAAAAATAGAAGAGATTGAAGCATCTCATCATAAAAAGGGAAGAAGAAGAACTTAGTTCTTGTTAGATCACAGATCTATAAGATAAAGACATAGTCTTTTCACAAAAAAAGAGATTGTAACATCTCCCATAAAAATAAGAACTTTGTTCTTAGATCCACGAGATAAAGTCTCTTATAAACGAGAATTTAATTCTCAGAGCCCAGAACTGACCAAAACGGCCAAAGGAGCGCATCAGCGCTCCAAATCTGGCAACCAGTGCCAAGCGCGCCACGTGCTCCTCACGTGTGCGACACTTCATAAGAAGTGCATCAGCGCTCCAAATCTGGCAACCAGTGCCAAGCGCGCCACGTGCTCCTCACGTGTGCGCTATTTCATAAAAAGCGCCTTAGCGCTCCAAATCTGGCGATCAGCGCCAAGCGCGCCACGTGCTCCTCACGTGTGCGCTACATCACAGAAGCACTCTGTATTCATTGACTGGCGCTTAGCATCAAGCGCGCCACGTGCTCCTTACATGTGCACTATCTCACAGGAAGCACCTTAGCGCTCCAAGTCTGGCGATCAGTGCCAAGCGCCCCACGTGCTCCTCATGTGTGCGTGAAGGAACATAAACTGTTCTTTAAATAAAGCCCCAGAGCCTTAATGAGTGTTCAACACTTAATAAAAGACAAAAAGTTGTCAGGATTCAAACCAATGCTCAGCATTGTTAAATAAAAAAGGACTGAGCCTAATTAAATGTCCAACATTTTGACTGAGTGGGCTGAGCCCAAGTTGGCCACAGGCCTCTAATTTAGATTAATTGAGCCCATATGCTCATAAATCTTTTTAACTGATCTTAGTCCCAAACTTGACTACAGATCTCCTAACCAATATTGGTTCAATGGTACATCTCTTCATACCTCTGATATATGTCGTTGTAATTCTTCAACGTCTTCAGAGAGATGGAGGATCCCAATAACCAATAACTTTTGGCGCATCCACAAACGGTTGAACCAAAACCACATAGACTATGACGTCTTTAAACTGGACTATGATGTTCTTAAACTTTACGGACTATGAGGTCCCTAAACTCATGGATTATGATGTCTTTAAACTTATGGACCGCAACGTCCCTAAACTAAACCCCCACAGAATATGAAGTCTTTAAACCGGACTATGATGTCCTTAAACTTCATGGATTGTGAGGTCCTTAAACTCATAGACTATGATGTCTTTAAACTTTCCAGACTATGACGTCTTTAAACTGTTACGGACTATGATGTCCTTAAACCCAATGGACCGCAATGTCCCTAAATTAAAACAATAAAGCCCAAATGCTCTTTTGTTGGATCTAAATGATCTTGTTAAGTAGATCTTAGTCTAAAATTAGACTAACGTATCCTTAACAAACGTTTAAGTTGATCTTAGTCTCAAATGAGATTAACGATCCTTAAACCCAACCCAAAATCCAAATCTAAGAAAATACGGATTTGGACTAATCCACGCCCTACGGGCGACAACATAAATTAGTCTCCGTATACAATCCACAGGCAACCAAAAATAAAACATACACACACGACACGAAGTGACCATCTGGAGAAGGAGAAAGTGGTTACCACGATGCGGTAACGTAATTAACTGCATGGGCTTGCGCCTGCAGGGAAGACCGTCCCCATAATCAAAAACCCCTCAACGAGGGGGAATCTGACGAAGTCTGCTATATCGGCCGCATCCGTTTAAACCTTCGATACATGGTGTCATAAATCAACTTGGCATCTTCGGAGAGGTGGACGGATAGCACCAAATAGCATCTGCCCCCAAAATTCAGGCCGAACATCCTAACGTCCCGGTCGCGACTTTCAGCGGAGAACAAACTTCTCGTCTCAACTTGGTGTAAAATTTCATCAAGATAGGGAATTATACACCCCATATTGATGCACTTCCAAACTGACATGCACACCTCAAATCGGATCGCACCCCAAATTGGGCGCATTCTATGTCACCATCGTTCACTCTGCCACGCAACAAATACACGTGCGCGCAAGTTGAATGCTGGACCGAAATGTCCTTAAACTAACATTCGTCCCAAACACGGAATGTTGGACCACGACGTTCTTAAACTAATATGTTTTGCCCTGCGGACTGTCTCCATAATGACTAACATATACTATCCATGGGTTATTCATATATGATCTAATGATCAGTTGAGCATATATGCTCACTGCTCATAAGTCGATCTTAGTCTCAAATATGGCTAATGATCCTTAGATCAAAGCCAAATATCCCATGAACCGATGGACCTCACAAATGTGAGATCTACGTCCTAAGTTCATTTATGTTGGCAAACCAAGCTACCAACATGGGCCCCGTCGAGCAAAATTCTTGACCTAAACCCAAATCTCAAATATACGGATTTGGACTACTCCGCGCCCTACGGGCAACGACATAAACTAGTCTCTGTATACAATCCACGGGCAACCAAAACAAATAAAAACGCATACGACATGAAATGAACTGCTAGAGAAGGAGAAAGTGGTTATCACAATGCTATAACGTAATTAACTGCAGGGGCTTGCATCTGCAGTTAAGAGCGTCCCCGCAATAAAAAACCACTCATAATTGAGGGGGAATCTGATGAAGTCTGCTACATCGGTCGCATCTATCCAAACCTCCGATATACAGTGCCATAAATCAACTTGGTATCTTCGAAGAGGTGGATGGAGAAGTCTAAATAGCATCTGCCCCCAAATTCAGGCAAGACGATCTATCCCAGTTCGTCTCTGTTTTCGGTGGTGAACATAAGGTTTTGGGTATATGATTTCTGTCACACCCCGCTTCCCAAAATACATAAATATAGCACGTGACAGAGCCAACCATGCTACCTATGGCTAGGAAAAATCCCTCCATAGTCACATTACGGCTGTCAAAGATATCAAGAACAGTAAATAAAATCTAACTAACACATGTTCATCTGCCACAGTAAATAAAAGTCAAGAAATGCATATAGCGGAAATGAATCAAGATCCAATAAATAATATATGAAACGTGTCTCTTATGGGATCACATCGATAAAAATAAAACTATGAAAATAAAAATAAACTAAGCATCTATAAAACTAAGCATCTATAAAACTAAACATCTAGCTCCTCATTGCTCGGCATGCCTGCTAAAATACTCCTAATCTGCCTGCGACAAGGTCAAAGGAACTGGGCCATGCAAAACCCAGACGTCGGTGCGTCATAAATATCAAAATAATAGTAATAACCATGATAGGATGGTATGATTAGACATGGGTATAAATAAATAACACAGGTGTAAAACAGTGAGGTATAGGTATGTGACGTGTATCTTAAATTATCTATTCTATAAGTCTTTGAAATCAATTAAATGGAATCGTCGATATAACTCAATAGTATCTCGTGCGTGCCCGAGACCACGGTCAAGACTCTTGGGGCTGAATCCGAGACGTATCGCTAAGCAGTAAAAACAGGTATCATGTACAGACGAATGTTGTCAGCAGCATCATTCCGGGGCCGGCCGAAGCCCGTATTGACCGATCAGTTTTTGGATAGTATCGAGCTATTGAGTTACAAGTCAGGTTTCATTATTGATTTCCCCTTTTCCCCCAGATTTGGTGTTCAAGTCGGGTATTGATGATATAAATCTAATACCAATACAGGATCAAGCAGGTCTAGGTCTTGTCTATGTAGACAATAAGCCACGTCCATCAGGACAACAAGCCAGGATTGTCGGCATTAGCGGATGATCCAAGTAACAGGTCTGGTAATGTCTCGTGTACAAGTCAGGTAATATATTTTAACCACAATAGACACCAAATGTAAAACTGCAGCCAATATATAAACACGGTAAACATAACTAATGCCAGCATGCATATGTATCTATCTGTAATAACCGTCTTACGTCTGTTATCAGGTGTATGGCAATTTAGATAAAGATTACTGAACTGATATAGTAGTATGATAATATTGTGATGATCCGGTACGCAACTAGATAACCCATTATTGGTATGGATACAGACTGATAATATAAAACTGCAAATTGGTAATATTTGCTGAATAGTAAAACACATATACTATAATCACTCATATAAATATTGATATAAATAAAATAGCATATTGCAAGTTTAGAACTTGTCTGATCGAAATCTCACGACGAGTATACGGATATCACGTTCCAAAAACCGAATAACGTCACGATGCCAAATTCACGTACATAGGACTTGACCTAACTGAGAAACCGCGTGACATGGTAACTAGACTAGACGACGATGGTGACTGGATCGTCTGGATCGTCGGCGATGTGCGCAACTCCGGTGAGAACCGATTGGAGATCGATAATATAGAGAAGAAGAATAAGAAAAGAAGAATAGATAAGGCTGTAGGGGTTCTGGGTTCAGCGAAGAAAGGGAAGAAGGGAGACGCGGTCGGCGATGAGGTGACGGGGAGACGCGGTCGGCGACGAGGTGACGGGGAGACGCGGTCGGCGATGAGGTGTCGTGGCCGATGGGGGTTGATGGCGATCGGGGAAACAAGAAGGATAAGATGAAGAAGATGCGGTGGTGGTGTGTGGGTGCTCTGGTGTTGCCGATGAGATGAGGAAGGTGATAAAGGTGGTCGGGTTCAGGCGACGGCGAGAGAGGAGGAGAAGATGAGGAAGTGGGGACGACGACGACGAGAGGGGGACGACGACGAGAGAGATACGATGATGGCGTGGGTTAGGGTTCTGCGAGAGGGAGCGAGAAAGAGAAGGATGAATACCAGGGGAGAGAGAGGAGGTTATAATAATTATATATATATATTATATAAGGGGAGAGAGAGGTAGGGACGGGGAGAGATTATAATAATTAAATATATTTATATAATTTATATATATATATATATATATAACATTTTATATATATATATAGTTATAGAAAAATATAATATATATATATATATATATATTGTAGGATTTTCCGGATAATACTAGATCTTTCCAAATATTACCCGTATCCCTTTAAAAATATAATTTTTAAATATAAAGAATATACGTAGGGATTTTAACCATAATGCAAATGTTTGTAATTAAATACATATACCCCCAATAAAATCTACGTAAATATATGTAGAAATCTTAAATTATTTATCTGTCTAACTCTTAGGATATGAACATGATATATCGGCGCAACAACCTGATATGGGGTAATTTTCCATGCAAGCTAAAAAGGAAATGAATATTATTTGTTTTTATATTGTATTATAAAGAGATATGTAAAGCTTAAAAAATATATTATATATGTATTTAATACTCGATTCACATATATACACTGTACCCGGAAATATTTGATATAATCTCGAATCATGTTGGGTTTCAAGCATACGGGTTGGGTCAGATAATAACCACAGTTACTAATTGCTTCATTCGCAACCCAAAAGCAACCATAGTAAAGAATTTTACCGCAAGATTTAAAATACCAAAATATATAGTTTAAATGTATTAGGGTGTTATATTATACCCAACTACAAAAGAATTTCGTTCTCGAAATTCACGAAATAAGAAAAAGACAAGAAGACGCGAATCTAAGAAAAGAGGTGTGGAAACTTCTGTCGGGTCTTGTCTTCACGTTCCCAAGTAGATTCTTCTTGCGGTCGATTCCCCTACGAAACGAGTACTAGTGGGATTACTTTATTCCTGAGGACCTTTTCCCGTCAATCCATAATATCCATTGGTCGCTCTTCATACGTTAAATATTCCCTTACTGTCAGTTCCAAGTGATCTAAGACGTGTGTCTCATCTCGAGCATACTTGGGGAGTTGAGATACATGAAACGCGTTATGAACACCCGCCAAGGATGGTGGTAAAGCCAATCGATAGGCTACCTCTCCAACACGCTCGATGATATGGAAAGGCTCTATGAATCGAGAACTAAACTTGCCTCGACTGCCAAATCGGATCACTCCTTCTTTCGGTGATATCTTCAGAAATACAAGATCACCAACTTTGAACTCCAGAGGTCTTTTCCCACTATCAGCCCAACTATTCTGTCGATCTTGTGCCACCTTCATATGATTTCGGATCACGTAAATTTCTCCACCGTCTCCAACATCGTCCCAACAGACAGGCGAGCGACACTTACGACCGTATAATGTTTCGAATGGAGCCATCTGTATGGTCGCATGAAAACTGTTATTGTATGAAAACTCCACTAAATGAAAATGATCTTTCCATGAACCCTTGAAGTCTAACATGCATGCTCTCAACATATTTTCAAGAGTTTGGATCGTTCTTTCAGACTGGCCATCTGTCTGAGGATGATAGGTTGTGCTAAACTTCAAGCGAGTTCCCAAACTTTAATGTAGACTCCTTTAAAAGTGTGATAGAAATTGAGTATCATGATCGGAAACGATGCTTACGGGTACTCTATGCAATCTCACAATCTCCTGCATGTACCGCTCTGCCAAAGTCTCTGTCGACTGACCAACTCGAAACGGTGTAAAATGAGATACCTTGGTCAATCGATCAACAATCACCCAAACTGCGTTATTACCCTTTGGACTCCATGGTAATGCTGTCACGAAATCCATGGTTATATGTTCCTACTTCCATTGAAGAATCGGAAGTGGTTGCAACAAACCAGCTACCCTTTGATGTTCAGCCTTGACTTGCTGACACACCAAGCACTTCGATACGTAGCGAGGAATCTACCTTTTTATGCCTTCCCACCAGAAATGTTGTCGCGGATCTCTATACATTTTGTGCCTCCCGGATGTATTGAATACGTGGAACTATAACCCTCCTTCATGACATCTTCATGAACATCTCCTTTAGGCACAAATAAACGACTCCCATATCGTAACGAACCATCTTCATGAATTAACAAGCCTGTTCAAAGTCCCGCTTCTACTTGCTCTCGAAACTGTTTCAATCTTGGATCGTGCGACTGTGCTGCTTTAATGTTTTCGATCCAGGATGACTGTACTTGCAACTGCATCAACTGTCCCGAAGAATCTGGTAGTACAATCTCCAAGAATCTCTGAAGATCAGCTATAATCTCCTTCTGTGCAGTCAATATCCGTATCGCTAGCAACCGACTTAGAGCATCCGGCACAACATTAACTTTCCCTGGATGGTATTTTAGATCAAGATCATAGTCAGCCATCAGCACTAACTATCATGCTGCCTCATATTGAGCTCTTTTCGTGTTAACACAGACTTTAGGCTCTTGTGACCGGTAAATACTTCTACCATTTCTCCCAATAAGTAGTGTCTCTAAAACATTAGAGCAAAAATCACTGCTGCTAGCTCCAAATCATGAGTTGGGTAGTTCTTCTCATGAGTTTTCAATTGTCTTGACGCATATGCTATGACCTTCCCATGCTACATTAGAATACATCCCAAGCCTTTCCCAGATGCGTCGTTGTGAATAATTAGCCTTCCGGAACCATCTGGCACTATCAGGATAGGAGCAGTCGTCAATCTCTGCTTCAGCGCATCAAAAGCTGACACACACTTCTCAGTCTATACGAACGGTACCTCCTTTCGTGTTAGCTTGGTCAATGGTTCTGCTATTCGAGCGAAGTTCTCCACAAACCTTCTGTAGTATCCGATAAGCCCAATGAAACTTCTGATCTCCCCTACATTCTTTGGAATTCGCCAATCATGAACAGCTGTAATCTTTTCAGGGTCAACGGCAATTCCATCTCCGGATACAACGTGACCTAAGAACTTCACTTCTTCGATCCAAAACTTGCATTTGCTCATCTTAGCATATAACTTTTCTTGTCTCAACGTTTGCAGTGCGATCCTCAAGTGGTTTTCATGCTCTTCTTTTCTTCTCGAATAGACTAGAATATCATCAATAAACACCACTACGAACTGGTCTGGTGAAAAAATTTGGTTTATCAAGTCCATAAATATTGCCGGTGCGTTAGTAACTTCAAATAGCATCACTAAGTACTTGTAATGCCCATATCGAGTTCGGAATGCCGTCTTGCAAATGTCTTCTGATTTCACCCAAACTTGATGATACCCAGATCGCAAATCCAACTTCGAGAATAGCCTCGCGCCACTGAGTTGATCGAAAAATTTGTCGATGCGAGGGATTGCGTACTTATTCTTAATAATCACCCGATTTAATTCTCGATAGTCAATACACATCCTTCGCGTGCCATCCTTCTTCTTGACTAGAAGAACTGGGGGGCCCCATGGTGAACCGCTGTTGCGAATCCAACCCTTCTCTAGTAATTCGGCAACTTGTTTCTTAACCTTTTCCATTTCCACCGGCGCCATTGGATAATAAGCCTTTGAAATCAGCGCTGCTCTTGAAATAAGATCAATCGCGAACTCCATATCTCATTTTACTGGTAAACCCGAGATGTCCTCGAACACATCCATAAAATCCCGAACTACCACTGGTTACTTCCATTGACGAAAGAATGACACTAATCGGCCTATCCCTAAATTCGACTAGCCCGACAGATCTGCTACCTCCCAAAAATATAAACTCCGAATGTCCGGGAATATGGAAAATCACTTTCTTTGCACTACAATCAATGTGAGCATGGAAAATGCTAAGAAAATCCATTTCCAAGACAACATCATAGCTGCCAGTATCAATCACCAAGAAATCCGTGAATAACTTTCGTCGCAAATAACAATCGAGCAACCCTTGCACTCACTGCTAGATATAATTCTCCCATTCCCAGTGTATGTCCCAGCAACTAGACAGGGCCGTGTGTGGAATAGAGTGTGCACTAATAAATTTGGACGACATGAAGCAATAGGATGCGCTAGAATCGAATATGTCATTGCGGGAAAATTATAAACAAGCAGGATACCTGAAACAACGTTGTTCGATGCCTTGGCCTCCTCGACCGTCAAGGTGAAGGCCCGTGCTTGATTAGGCCTCTGAGTGATCAGCTTCTGCCCAAAGGTCTACTTCTGCAGTGATTTCTGAATATCGTCTCTCGATCGTAGTTTCGAAGGGTAAGCACCGATGGTATGGTCAGCTGATCCACAAACTAAACAAAGTCCGAGCCTCCTTCGACAATCCTTCTGTGTGTGTCCGGGTAGACGGCAAAAGTCACAAATCACACCCTTTTTGATCGGATATAAAAGGCTTCTTTATAGGTACAGTGCCTCGTTTGTTTACCGGAATGCTTCTAAGTACCGGAGCTCTGTTAGGCGTAAACACCGTCTTACGCACTACAATCTCTTGTTGTAGATTACCCTTTACTTTTACCGATAAACTCTTCTGCTCCCTGGCTGCCTTGAGAACTTGGAAGAAGGTGGTCAATCCCAAAGAAATGATGTGTCTCTGAATCACCACATCCAAACTAGGCATAAACCGCCTTGCCTTATCTGCCTCATTGGCAACCAAGGGCCCCGCAAATCAACTGAGCCGGGTCCACTCAGCTGCATATGTATCAACGGATCCACCATTCTACTTCAAGCTAATGAACTTCTCCTCCATTTCCTCTCGAGCAGATTGCAGAAAGAACTTCTCCAAGTAGCTTTGCGAAAAGGTCGCCCAACTGATCAGCTTGGTCAGACGGGTCTCCTCTACGAGCCACCTCTTGCGAGCGTAATCTACCAATTGGATGCATACTACATCCACCCTTTTCTCATCTGAAATCTGCATGGCAACGAGCAGGTTCTCTGTATCAACTAGCCACTGCTCCGCTGGCAATGGCTCCTCCAATCCAGTAAATGTGGACGGACCGAGCTTCCTAAAGTCTGCTATGGTGCCCTCACGCTGTGTTGGCCTGGATGCTGCTGCCCTCTCAGCTGTTGTAACCACGGACTGTTGGACCGTCCGCAGACCCTCCTAGAAAGTCTCGGCCTGCCACTGATTTAGCTCAGTTTGTCGCTTCTGGTTTTCTAACATACCACGTACAACTCCAAGTAATGTGGTGGTATCTACACGCCTCTGGTATGACCGCAAATCTCTATCCACCATAATTTTGAAGCCAAGACACTGAAAGGGATTAGTAACGGTAAACATGATTCAATAAACAAGATATTGATAGCTATAAATTCAAGACTGGAAAGGTAGTAATGTGGCAGGACATGTTCCTAATTTCGGGTTTCCTAGTTAGTGTATTGGGTTCAATACACAACTACAACAAAACAAAACCCGACTAACCCTAAATCATATGGCTCTGATACCAAACAAACTTTGTCACGCCGCGCTTCCCAAAATACGTAAATACGGCACGTGATAAAGCCAACCATACTACCCATGGCTAGGAAAAATCCCTCTATAGTCACATTACGGCTGTCAAAGATATTAAGAACAGTAAATAAAATCTAACACACACATGTCCATCTGCCACAGTAAATAAAAGTCAAGAAATGCATATAGCGGAAACGAATCAAGATCCAATAAATAATATCCGAAATACGTCCCTTATGGGATCACATCGATAAAAATAAAACTACTAAAATAAAAATAAACTAAGCATCTCAAAATCTAAATATCTAGCTCCTCATTGCTCGGCTTGCCTGCTAAAATACTCCTGATCTGCCTGCGACAAGGTCAAAGTAACTGGACCATGCAAAACCCAGACGTCAGTGCGTTGTTTCACCCGATAAAAGAGCAAAGCTCTGTTCAAAACTAATGAGGCAGCGCCTCACGTGCTCCTCACGCGGGTGCCGGTGTGCAAAACACAAAAGAATCTATTAGATTAAATAAGAGTTAAAACTCTCATATAACACCGCGCGTGCTCCTTACACGGGCGCCAATGTGCAAAGCACAAAAAGAATTTATAAGAGTTAAAACTCTCAAGTGGCGCCTCATGTGCACAACACGTGAGCACCAGCGCCCAGGTAGAATTAAATTCTACTCTTTGTTAAATAGTGTCGTTGGATCAAAAATCCAACGGAGATGATAAATTATCAAAAATGCAAAATTAAATTCTGTCGAGAGAAAACACTCCCCAAATTGTATCATAAAATAAAATTCTATTTTTGGGAATATTCCCTCAATTTTTATAAAAAAGAAAGATTGCCCTCTGTAAAGCAGAGAACCCTTGGGTTAAAAATCCAATGGTGATTAAAAATCACCATTTCACAGAATAAAACTCTGCATATGGAAAATATTTCCCCAATCTTGTTAGAAACAAGAAAATATGTTCTGTAAAACAGAAACTCTTGGATCAAAAATCCAATGTTGGGTAAAATTCCCCAAATCAATTGGGATCTCTTAATAAGGGATTTCTTCAAAGCTAATTAACAAACTTTCCTCCACTATATAAAATACTGAAGACTTCAAGTCTGAGATAGAGGAACCCCCTCCATAAGCTGCTAAAAAAAGGAGAGAAAGCTTCAAAAGAAACAGAGAATTAAATTCTCAAAGAAGAAGATCTCGCTCCTTAAAAACTCTAGATAAATAAAAAAATAGAGATAAAAACATCCCATTTACCTATTGAAGTGTTTAACTCTTTTAAGAGAACTTAGTTCTTTCTCTGGATCTGAGATCCATAAGACAAGTCTCCCACAAGTTGAGAATTTAATTCTCATCGGGAAGAACTTGTTTCCTGAGAATCAAAGATTCGGAAAAGAACTAGGAAATGAATCCTTCAAACCAAAGCATATAAGAGAAACCTACTTCTCGTAAAAGAACTTGGTTATTAAAAATGAAAGCTTGATCCTATAGGGTTCCTAGGCACTCTTGTAAAGGTTCATAAGGCATCAAACATGCCCGAATAAAATTTTAGATGTGCCGAACAACCCAAAGCCGGGATCTTTGCTAGATTATTAGGGTTTAACATGCAAGTAAATATCTTTACTACTAAGTGTGAGGGATTATAACCTTTGTAGTCCGCTCCTTCGCTTCATAAGCTCCGAGTAGAAGTCCCTTCGCCGCGATCCACGATCTCCCGGACTCAAGAGAGGCTCCATGACTCGAACGATCCATGCTAGCTTGTAGTGTTCCATTTCTCCGATGATCTACGTCGAAGTTGCTATAACCCAAGCTCTCTCACTCTAATGAGGTGAACACCCTAATCTAATGGGCTAGATTAGATGAGGATGATGGAGTAGTATTTATGCTATCTTTTTATATCATTTTCTCACAAGAAATCATCACAAAAGAAATAACTAGTAAGCTTTCTCAAAGCTAAAGAGAGAAGAAGATGAATGAAAAATAGTTAATCCTTTTGTGATGAATGGTAGAAGTGAATATATATGATTGATTATAGACCCATGGTCAAGGATGAGAAGCTTAACCTTTGTAGAAAATAAACTAGGGCTAGGGTTTGGTTAGGTTAAAAAATGAGTCATGGATAAATATCAACCATAATATCTTAACCAAGGCAAAAGCAATGCTTCTAGATGGTGCAAGAAGAAGCTAACCCTAATCAAACCCTAATCCCTTTTTATCATCTCTAAATATGTTTCATTATCAATCATATCATGTTACTATAATATATATCACATATATATTATATTTGTAACAAAAGAAAATAATACAATATATATCGCATATATATCAATGTATTATCCGATAAGAAAATGAAATAATAAAGCGAGCCAATATTAGATAATGTAATACAATATATCATATATATTATTATACATTAAATCATCGAATCAATACTTGATCCGACGATCCGGCTATATCGAATATAACCAACTAATATATCATGTATCGATTCATCGAATCAACCCTTGTTCCGATGACCCGGTTTATATCTAAATATCGCGAGAATACAATACGGTATCTCATATCGTATTATCCTCGGTCCTGCACATATCACATATGTGCCTCTACTCCGTTTTGCCTGAGCCAAGAAACCTCTGTGTAGGACTCTAAAGAATCGTCAATACGCCGGTAGCAGGTGATGATCATATCAAACACCCACAAGCTGCAAGCGGTCAGCTAAACGTAACAGCCACCCAGGTATTGAGCGATCAGAAGATCAACAAGCTAGCCTGTCCGTTCTCCTGTGAATCCAATCAGTAACACTCCCGTACCAGTGGGAATGGGATCATCCATCGCCCTCTTGGACGTGGTAAGGTGGAAATCAAAGCACAGTGGGAATCACACAAGACTCTATGACGATCTCGGGTCTACAGACTACCCTGTACCAGTGTCACCGGAGAACTGCCATCTGACGTGTGGTATATCACCATCTGGGAGTTCTCAGCGAGTTCGTCCAGTGTACCCAGTCTCCACTGAGCACCCGTACACCATCCTTGATGTCAAACACCGATGGATATGGGATCATCCATCGCCCATCATATGGGTCAAGATGCGTATACGCTAGTCTACTCTGGTGTATCGATGCCCTGTCTCGATATACCCTCGAATAGGAACAGTTATAGGATGTACTCATCGACTACCGTGGCCCCACTAGTATGATCTCATCATAGTCCCAGTAGTTGAGTACAGATCCTAAGGGCTTTATCAACATGTGAGAGAAAGGCAGTAAACCAATACAAGTCAACATGTTAAAATAAAGTGAAACCAAATAGCATACTATCATGACGATCAAGAAAGTCCTCTCTGTATATATCCAAGCATCCATCATAATATACATCATATGTACAGCAATAGCCTCTAGGGCATATACATAACTAACAATCACCTACTTGCACTAAGGTCAGCTGCTGTAGTATCTCATACCTAGCATCCCGAATAATCTCTCAAACTGTATCTGGGGAATGGCCTTCGTGAGTGGATCCACAGTGTTGTCCTTCGTATCTACTCTCCTGACCTCGATCTCCCAGCGATCAACTATCTCCCTGATCAGGTGATACCGCCTCAGAATATGTCTGGACTTCTGATGGGACCTGGGTTCCTTGGCCAAAGCCACAGCTCCATTGTTATCGCAATACAGAGGTATTGGATGCTCAATGGATGGAACCACACCAAGTTCACTAATGAACTTCTTTATCCAGACAGCCTCTTTGGCAACATCGTTGGCAGCGATGTATTCAACCTCCATCGTCGAGTCTGCAACGGTATCCTGTTTGGAACTCTTCCAACATACCGCCCCTCTATTGAGGGTAAAGACAAAACCCGAGTGCGACTTAGAGTCATCCTTATCACTTTGGAAGCTGGAATCGGTAAAGGACTCCACCCGGATTTCTCCATTACCATACACCAAGAACATGTCTCTAGTCCTTCGCAAGTACTTGAGAATGTTCTTCACAGCTGTCCAGTGACTCTCTCTAGGATCTGCTTGATACCGACTCACTACACTTAGTGAGTATGCTACATCGGGTCTGGTACATAGCATCGCATACATGATAGAGCCTACTGCCGAAGCATAGGGTATCCCTTGCATGCGAACTCTCTCCAAATCAGTCTTGGGAGACATCTCTTTGGAGAGAGTGAGTCCAAAGATCATGGGTTGGTTCCCACGCTTGGATTCTTCCATACTAAACCTCTTTA
This sequence comes from Agapanthus africanus, assembly GCA_030015575.1. Classification (NCBI taxonomy): domain Eukaryota; kingdom Viridiplantae; phylum Streptophyta; class Magnoliopsida; order Asparagales; family Amaryllidaceae; genus Agapanthus; species Agapanthus africanus. The sequence goes on from CM057337.1 coordinate 883,475,659, forward strand.
GTATGGTGTCAATATACCTGGATCGGGACAATCCCAGTATCCGTTTGATCTATTTCTATAGATCATGATTCCCAATATGCAGGAGGCATCACCTAGATCTTTCATTGAGAATCTTTGTGATAAGAAGAGCTTGACTGATTACAGCATAGGAATATCATTTCCTATCAAGAGTATGTCATCCACGTACAATACGAGAAAGACAACCTTACTCTCTGCTACCTTTTTATAGATACAAGGTTCATCTATATTTTTGCTGAAGTCAAACTCTTTGACTATAACATCAAAACAGATGTTCTAACTCCGCGATGCTTGCTTTAATTCATAAATGGATTTAAGCAGCTTGCACACTTTTCCGCTGCTCCCACTATCTACGAAGCCCTCTGGGTGAGTCTTGTACACGCACTCTTCTAAATCACCATTTAGAAAGGCGGTCTTAACATCCATTTTCCAGATTTCGTAGTCATGGTATGCAGAAATGGCAAGTAAGATCCGGATGGACTTAAGCATAGCCACTGGAGAAAAGGTTTTGTCATAATCCACACCTGGTCGTTGACGAAAACCCTTTGCTACAAGTCTAGCTTTGAAAGTCTCAACTTTTCCATATACACCAAATTTCTTTTTAAAGATCCACTTGCTCCCAATGGGTTTTACCCCTTCAGGAGCATTTTCCAAAGTCCATACTTTGTTGGTGTACATGGATTCCATCTCAGGTCGCATTGCATCCAGCCATTTCACAGAGTCACCACTTATGATGGCCTGCTCGAAACTAGTCAGGTCATCATCTTCCATGATGCAATCCTCGCTTCCACCATCAATGAGAAAACCATAGTATCTCTTGTTAGTGTATATGCCCTAGAGGCCATTACTGTATCATACTAGTTTGTATATTACTTAATGGAAGCTTGGGATATTCACCTTGTATAAACAATCTTGCTCAATATAGTAGTATGCTACTTGGTTTGTTTCTACTTCAATGTGTACATGTGTTTATTTTGCGATATCACCTATACGCATTAGTGGAGCCCTTAGGATCTTTGCTTGATTACCAGCGTTGTGATGGCAGTCACACTAGTGGGGGCTGGGTAATCTATAAGTACATCCTTATACAGGTCCCTAGTCGCAGGACTATCGAGACAGGGCATCGATACTCCGGAGTAGACTAGCGTATGCGCTTCTCATCCCAGTGTGGGAGATGGTCTGTCCCACAGCCATCAGTACGTCGTACTGGAGATAGTATACGGGTACTCGTTAGGTTACGAGTACACTGGACAGGACTCGTCGGGAACTGACAGGTTGGTATTATACCTATCGTCAGTTATCAGTTCCCAGGTGACATGAGTACAGCTTAGTCCGCTGACTTGACACTGGCACTTCGCCTTGAGTACGTTCCCACTGCACTTTGATCACTACCCTACCACGGCTCAAAGGAGTCATGCAAACAGGTAGTGGTTGGGTGCAGTCCCGAAGCACTTGGAGGCAGTGACGGTTAGACAGGATTCGTCTCTCCCGGTATTGGGGGTTGACATCGCGCTGTGTCTAGGAGAGCCATTACATGAGTAGTCCCTGGCCAGGGCAAGCGAGATATACTGGTAGGCTTCCAGTGTTATCTGAGGGTGTTTTGGGCTTCACTCCGACACGACTTGTACCGCTATTGGGGGACTGACGTTTTACCGCCCCCTAGGCCCGACATGCGATGTATCAGACGAACAGACCGGACTGTACGGAGAATGTCACATTCAGACTCAGTAGGAGTTCAGATGGGGTTCACCTCGTCAGCCTTCTTGTCGGCATCTACCTGGGGACCGTTACGCACAGCTAGTGCCGCTTGCGGTCTGTGGTTAAACCCACTGCCAGCGTAGTGTCGAGTCTTTAGAGTCCCACACAGAGGGTATTCGCCTCTGGGCAAAACAGAGTAGAGGTCGCATGGTTTTGCGGCAGGGTTCGTTCTCATCCGCGCACTTGTGCACGTTTGGAGTCCGGACGGATTATACTGGCAGGCTCTGGTTTGAGCCAGATACTGGTATAAGTTTTTGGGGTTGCTTTTATATCTTGGTATTCTTGTTCCTTGGAACGAGAATGCAGGTGTGTATGCACAGTTGCTTGAGGCGGAGGATGAGGTATTTCATTAGGGTTTCGGAACGGGTGCGTATGCACAGTTGACAGTCGTCATTTTCCAAACCCTAATAGATTTATGAAATATCAATTAATAATAGTAATTAAATGAAATATTGTTATGGTTGATTTTGTGGACTTGTTGACCATGGTTGACTTGTTGACCATGGTTGAATGTTGACCACCATCATGCTTTGAAAGGATTCTCCTTGATTCATGCTTACACTCATTTATTGAAAGTTATGATAGTGGTCATTCCAAATACAACCATCAACTATTTCATTTTTGATTTATTATTATTAATTTGATAATTCCTTTTCTTTTAGTTATGGTTGCAAAAGAAAAAAGCTCATTCTATCATAATCATTCTCTCTCCTCACTTCATCTTCTTCTTCCTCAAGCTCAAGGTGATTCCTTCTCATGTGTTGAGAATCCCTCACCTTGAAAAGAAAACAACCCCTAGACACTCTCTACTCACTCTAGGATCAAGGGTTTAGCAAGCCGGAGATTCTAGTTCACTCAAAGTTCGAGGAAGAGCCCGAAGGTTGAACCCTCAGGTGGATCCATCTTCGACGGAAGAAGGCGACGAGGAAAGAACCATCAACCTCTACAAAGTTTGAAGAAGAAGGAGTTCAAGTTTAGGTATAACCATCTTTCCGAGTAGCTAACTCTCTTTAGCTTGTTTGCTAGTTATAGTTTAGGAAAAGATCCCGACTTTGTTAGTCCATGTTGCCCCATGCGCTAAAAATTTGATTTTTATACCGTTTCCGCCTCCCCGCAAGAACCGGGGGTCGCAACGTGGACTTACAGTGGTATCAGAGCCTAACTAAACTTAAACTAGCTTGGTAGTGAAGTGTAACGAAGTTCGGAACCGTAAAAATCCAAAAACCAAACTTTTACAAAACCTTAGTTTCTGTTAAAAATTTTTCTGGTCAAAACAAGATTTGTTATACACCTAAAATCGGCTCAGGGTTTTGTGAGAACACCCAAGAAAAACGATCGCATGATTCCCTTAAAGCACCGCGGTTCCGCGGCAATAGGTGGCTTAGGCCGCGGAACCGCCGCCGTTTTGTTTCCTCTTGTGATCGTTTTTAGTGCAGTGTTCTTCTGGTAGGATTTTGGGATTTTTAAGATATATTATATGTGCCCAGATTTTCCAGAACAGAAATTTACTTTTGGGGTCCTATAATTCCGTATTTTTTCCGAACTTCACTGCACTTTGACTATGATAGTTATATCTGTGATGTTTGCATGTATTGAACGTCGGTTAATTGCTATAAGTCGATTAGTCGGGGTTATACATCTCTGTGATCTGTGTTTGATATTGGAATGTGTATATGAATCTGTTGGACTGTCGCGGGTGAATAGCCAGGGTGGATGTGAGATGAGCTTTTGTTTTTCTTTCATTCATTTGTAAATGTAAATTGATGTAATATTATTATTTGTATGGCCGCACAACCGGGTCCGGGTTGTAGCCGTCATTGTATAATTCTTTTTACTGTTTTTGCTCTTAGGATAGACCCATGGAGGGGTGCACAAACTGCCGAGTACTTGGCGGGTAGTTTGCCGCACCCGTAGGGGTCTTGGGTGGGGTATTTGCTATTCACCGCGACCGTATAATCCGCTTTTCGTTGCAGGCTCGAACGGATTGCGGATTGCTAGTATAGCCAATGTATTCATCTGTGATCTGTAATGTCTATCATTGCTTTATATTTAGGCGTTGCTTATGTTTTACAGCCGTGCTAGCCCAGCCCCCGCTCTGTCGTTAGTTAAGTAACCTAACGAGTGATGACGGGACCCCGTGGCGAATGCGAATGGCATAAGCGTACGTCATATTTTGGTTGTTTTCTACAATGGTAGGATTAAATGATGGGACGCATTAAAATAACTAATGCAAGAATATCACGCATTAAAAGAACTAATGCAAGATAATAAACCAAGTTAAAGTCGTTGGAACACTTTCGAAAAACCACTCGGTTCTTTTCAAAACTAACTTTTAAATGCGGAGCTTGAGCCACTCCTTCTAAAAGCTATCTCGTTCCATCGATTATATCGAGTTCACTACGTTCACGGTTTTACCAAAACCATTCGTAGCCCTCCGTCGTTTCGCATGAATAGGCAATAGTATTCAAGCTGTGTATTTTGGCCAAAGTCAAGGCACAGTGATTGGTAGCTATTGGGTGTTCATGTGTAGCATAGATAGATGCGTTGGTTTGGGACAGTCGTGCTGCCATTTTGGCCAAAGTCAAGGGTATGTACGGATGGATCCAAATTAACCTGGAAAGTGACGGGTAGAACTTGACATGTGACTTATGATATTTTGGCCAAAGTCAAGGTCATAAGAGCATGGGGCAAAAATCCACACCGGGAGTTTCATAAGTACTGAAACTTGCTAGATTTGCATACCATTTGGAGTGTGATGATTATGGTAGGATTCCTTCATTTTCGTCACGCGATGATATTTGGATCCCGATCCTACTGTGAGTATATGCTACTCCTCGGGAAATTTCTCACTAAACGATCAATGCTATAAACCTAGTAGGTGCCTAGAAAGGTGTTAGCGGGGCTATGCCCCCAGGGAAAAGAGGTTCTTAAATTAAGGAACTTCGCGAAAGCGTTGGAAAACCTCCCTCGAAGTACCGACACTGGCCTGGCTGAACGGTTAAGCAAGTATTGTACGGTGGGATTGATCCCGGCTAATTCTTCCTTTGTGGTTTGAGGAGGGATTCGAGAGACAGTGGGAGCCATCCTGTTTAGACAAATTAAAAACCATTCTAAACTTGCAAGAGCATCGTGCTAAAGTGTTTCTTCTCTCCCCCCTGCAGCGACCAAATTCGAAATGACTGGACTTAAGTTACTTCTAGATAAAAACATACTGACAGGGCCAAACTACAAAGATTAGCTCAGGAATGTCAAATTGGCAATCACTTACGACAAGCTGGGGTATCTTCTTACCACCAAAGCTCCCCCCGTCCCAGGTCCCACCTCCAGCGTCGCGGATAAGGAAATCCGTAAGACTTGGGAGATTGATTGCGCGAAAGCCAGGTGCCTCGTGCTTGCCTCTATGGACAACGAACATCAGAGGAGGCATGAGAATATGGACCTCGAGTCCATATTTCTCCATACAAAAGAACTGTATGGAGAGCAGTCTCGTATCGCAAGATACGAAGTGTCGAAGAAGTTATTTTCGACAAAGTTGGCCGTCGGATCATCGGTAGCGGACCACGTGCTTAAGATGATTGGCTACACTGAGGAGCTCGCGGAACTTGGGACCACGTTGGACAGTGAACTCTATACAGATTTAATTCTCCAGTCCCTTCCATCCACTTACGCCCAGTTTATACTGAACTTCAACTTACAAGAAAAGGAAGTTGAACTTTCAGAACTCCTTAACCTGCTGAGGAGCGCAGAGGGCACCCTACAGAAGGGTAGGGAAACACCCGCTTTGTTTGTAGGAGGATCTTCTTCCTCTAGGTCCAAGGCGAAAGCCAAGGGAAAGAGAAAGAAAGCCCCCGCCAAACCAAGAGGCGGTGTTAGTAAAGTGGGTACGAAGGGAAAGGAAAAGGCAACAAAGATTGCGGGGAAGCTTGTTGGAAAGGAAGAGTGCTTCTATTGTCATAAGAGTGGACACTGGAAGAAAGATTGCAGGGCTTAGAAAGCCAGGACACAGGAACTGAAGCAGGTTGCGGCTTCAGCTTCAGGTGTGTATGTTATTGAAAACTGTCTTTCTATAAACTCTACTTCCTGGGTATTGGATACCGGATCAGGATCTCATATCTGTAATTCTTTGCAGGCGTTGAGAAACCTTAGGGTTTTGAAGGCAGGTGACATGACCCTCAGAGTTGCGAACGGAGCTAGCATGGATGCTAAAGCCGTGGGGGACTATCACCTGGGAATGTCAGATGGGCATGTTTTGGTTTTGCGTAATTGCTTTTTTGTACCCAACGCAACTTGTAATATCATTTCTGTATCTTTGGTTTCTAAAGAAGGTTATGAATTTGCGTTTGTAAGTAATGTTGTAAACATTCACCTTAATCAAGTTCTGATTGGGTCAGGTACACTGAGCAATGGTATATACGTATTAAACCAACCACATATTTTCAATGTCCAGAATACACACAAAAGAAAGTCTCCAGATATCAATCAGACTTTCTTATGGCATTGTAGACTGGGTCACATCAATGAGAGAAGGTTGACTAAGTTACATACAGAAGGATATTTGGATCCGTTCGAATATCAATCATATGCCACTTGTCAATCCTGTCTCAAAGGAAAGATGACAAAGACTCCGTTCACTGGACACGGAGTAAGAGCGAGCGAGCTCTTGGGACTCGTACACAGTGACGTGTGCGGTCCAATGTCTACACATGCGCGAAGCGGTTATTCTTACTTCATTACTTTTACGGATGATTTTTCAAGATACGGTTATGTCTTCTTAATGAAACATAAGTCCGAAGCTTTTGAAAAATTCCAGGAATTTAAGAATGAAGTAGAAAACCAAACCGGCAAAAGTATCAAGATTCTAAGATCGGATCGAGGTGGAGAATACTTAAGTGCCGAGTTCCTGAATTATTTAAAAGAGAACGGGATTCTCTCTCAGCTCACTCCTCCATACACTCCGCAGCACAACGGTGTATCGGAGAGACGGAACCGAACCCTATTGGATATGGTACGGTCCATGATGAGTAACGCTGAGTTACCGCGATCATTCTGGGGGTATGCGCTAGAATCAGCTGCGTACCTTTTGAACCGAGTTCCTACTAAGACTGTGCCTACTACACCATATGAGATGTGGTGTGGGAAGAGACCCCATCTCAGTCACATTAAGACTTGGGGAAGTCCAGCTTTTGTTAAAAAGCAGCATGCGGACAAGCTCGAGGCGCGCTCAGTACTGTGTAAGTTTGTGGGATATCCAAAGAATTCCAAGGGATATCTCTTCTACTACGAAGAGGAACAAAAAGTTCTTGTTTCTCGCCATGCCCACTTTCTAGAACATCAGTTCTTAGAAAAAGAATTAAGTGGGAGCGCAGTAGAACTGGAAGAAATTCCAGAACCACAGACTATTACTGAAAGCTTAGTGGAACCAGAGGGTTCAAATGAACAGGACATTCCCACGCCGCTCCGCAGGAGTAGTAGGCAGTCTCATCCGCCCGAGAGATACTACGGTTTTCTCATAGACGGGGATAGAGAGGATTGCATCATAGATTATGATGAGCCTACTAGCTTCCAGCAGGCCGTTCAGAGCGTTGACTCGGTAAAATGGCTGGATGCAATGCGGACCGAAATGGAGTCCATGTACACCAACAAAGTATGGACGTTGGACATTGCTCCAGACGGGGTAAAACCCGTAGGATGCAAGTGGATCTTCAAAAGGAAGATTGGTGTAGATGGACAGGTTGAGACCTATAAAGCTAGACTTGTAGCAAAGGGTTTCCGTCAAAGACCTGGCTTGGACTATGACGAAACCTTTTCTCCAGTGGCTATGCTGAAATCCATTCGGATCCTTCTTGCCATTGCTGCCTTCCACGATTATGAGATTTGGCAGATGGACGTAAAAACCGCTTTTCTAAATGGAAATTTAGAGGAGTGTGTCTATATGGATCAGCCAGAGGGTTTCATTCAGAGTGGGAGCAGCGGAAAGGTGTGCAAGTTGCTTAAGTCCATCTATGGACTAAAGCAGGCATCGCGGAGTTGGAACATCTGTTTTGATGAGACGGTCAAGGAATTTGGCTTTATCAAAAATCCAGATGAACCATGCATCTATAGTAGTTTGTAGCGAGAACTGTAGTATTCCTCGTTTTATACGTGGATGACATTATCTTAATAGGAAATGACATTCATATGCTACAATCTGTCAAGGGTTTCTTGTCACAAAGCTTCTCCATGAAAGACCTGGGTGATGCCTCATACATCCTGGGGATCCGGATCCATCGTGATAGATCCAAGAGGATATTAGGACTTTCACAGTCCAGGTACATCGACACCGTACTGAAAAGATTCAGTATGGAAGATTCCAAGCGCGGTAACTTACCGGCTTGTCACGGGATCACCCTCTCTAAAGAGATGTCTCCTAAGACTGATTTGGAGAGGGATCGCATGTCTATTATACCCTACGCTTCTGCGGTAGGCTCTATAATGTATGCGATGTTGTGTACCAGACCGGATGTAGCTTATGCACTGAGTGTGGTAAGCAGGTATCAGTCAAACCCTGGGGAGAAACACTGGATAGCAGTAAAGAACATTCTCAAGTACCTGAGAAGGACTAAGGAGATGTTCTTGGTGTATGGCGGAAAAGACCTCCAGATCGAGGCCTTTGCTGACTCCAGCTTCCAGAGTGACAAGGATGATTCCAAGTCCATGTCGGGTTTTGTCTTTACCCTCAATGGAGGGGCGGTGTGTTGGAAGAGTTCCAAACAGGAAACCGTTGCAGACTCGACTATGGAAGCGGAATACATCGCTGCATCTGATGCCGCAAAAGAAGCTGTCTGGATGAGGAAGTTCTTGAAAGAACTTCAGGTGGTTCCGTCCATTGTTGACCCAATACCTCTGTATTGCGACAACAACGGGGCTATAGCTTTAGCGAAGGAACCCAGGTCCCATCAGAGATCCAGGCACATCTTGAGGCGGTATCACCTGATCAGGGAGATCGTGGATCGCAAGGAGATCGAGGTTCGGAGGGTTGCTTCAGAAGAAAACACTGCAGATCCATTCACCAAGGCCCTACCCCAGACTCAGTTCGAGCGGCTGATCGAGATGATAGGTCTTCGATATGCCAGTACATGGCCTTAGTGCAAGTGGGAGATTGTTAGTGTATATGCCCTAGAGGCCATTACTGTATCATACTAGTTTGTATATTACTTAATGGAAGCTTGGGATATTCACCTTGTATAAACAATCTTGCTCAATATAGTAGTATGCTACTTGGTTTGTTTCTACTTCAATGTGTACATGTGTTTATTTTGCGATATCACCTATACGCATTAGTGGAGCCCTTAGGATCTTTGCTTGATTACCAGCGTTGTGATGGCAGTCACACTAGTGGGGGCTGGGTAATCTATAAGCACATCCTTATACAGGTCCCTAGTCACAGGACTATCGAGACAGGGCATCGATACTCCGGAGTAGACTAGCGTATGCGCTTCTCATCCCAGTGTGGGAGATGGTCTGTCCCACAGCCATCAGTACGTCGTACTGGAGATAGTATACGGGTGCTCGTTAGGTTACGAGTATACTGGACAGGACTCGTCGGGAACTGACAGGTTGGTATTATACCTATCGTCAGTTATCAGTTCCCAGGTGACATGAGTACAGCTTAGTCCGCTGACTTGACACTGGCACTTCGCCTCGAGTACGTTCCCACTGCACTTTGATCACTACCCTACCACGGCTCAAAGGAGTCATGCAAACAGGTAGTGGTTGGGTGCAGTCCCGAAGCACTTGGAGGCAGTGACGGTTAGACAGGATTCGTCTCTCCCGGTATTGGGGGTTGACATCGCGCTGTGTCTAGGAGAGCCATTACACGAGTAGTCCCTGGCCAGGGCAAGCGAGATATACTGGTAGGCTTCCAGTGTTATCTGAGGGTGTTTTGGGCTTCACTCCGACACGACTTGTACCGCTATTGGGGGACTGACGTTTTACCGCCCCCTAGGCCCGACATGCGATGTATCAGACGAACAGACCGGACTGTACGGAGAATGTCACATTCAGACTCAGTAGGAGTTCAGATGGGGTTCACCTCGTCAGCCTTCTTGTCGGCATCTACCTGGGGACCGTTACGCACAGCTAGTGCCGCTTGCGGTCTGTGGTTAAACCCACTGCCAGCGTAGTGTCGAGTCTTTAGAGTCCCACACAGAGGGTATTCGCCTCTGGGCAAAACAGAGTAGAGGTCGCATGGTTTTGCGGCAGGGTTCGTTCTCATCCGCGCACTTGTGCACGTTTGGAGTCCGGACAGATTATACTGGCAGGCTCTGGTTTGAGCCAGATACTGGTATAAGTTTTTGGGGTTGCTTTTATATCTTGGTATTCTTGTTCCTCGGAACGAGAATGCAGGTGTGTATGCACAGTTGCTTGAGGCGGAGGATGAGGTATTTCATTAGGGTTTCGGAACGGGTGCGTATGCACAGTTGACAGTCGTCATTTTCCAAACCCTAATAGATTTATGAAATATCAATTAATAATAGTAATTAAATGAAATATTGTTATGGTTGATTTTGTGGACTTGTTGACCATGGTTGAATGTTGACCACCATCATGCTTTGAAAGGATTCTCCTTGATTCATGCTTATACTCATTTATTGAAAGTTATGATAGTGGTCATTCCAAATACAACCATCAACTATTTCATTTTTGATTTATTATTATTAATTTGATAATTCATTTTCTTTTAGTTATGGTTGCAAAAGAAAAGAGCTCATTCTATCATAATCATTCTCTCTCCTCACTTCATCTTCTTCTTCCTCAAGCTCAAGGTGATTCCTTCTCATGTGTTGAGAATCCCTCACCCTGAAAAGAAAACAACCCCTAGACACTCTCTACTCACTCTAGGATCAAGGGTTTAGCAAGCCGGAGATTCTAGTTCACTCAAAGTTCGAGGAAGAGCCCGAAGGTTGAACCCTCAGGTGGATCCATCTTCGACGGAAGAAGGCGACGAGGAAAGAACCATCAACCTCTACAAAGTTTGAAGAAGAAGGAGTTCAAGTTTAGGTATAACCATCTTTCCGAGTAGCTAACTCTCTTTAGCTTGTTTGCTAGTTATAGTTTAGGAAAAGATCCCGACTTTGTTAGTCCATGTTGCCCCATGCGCTAAAAATTTGATTTTTATACCGTTTCCGCCTCCCCGCAAGAACCGGGGGTCGCAACGTGGACTTACATCTCTCAGGTGGATGAGAAACCCTACTAGATCGACGGAGAGGCTGGGGTTCGTCGGGTACTACTGAATCTTCTGGTTCCAACAAACCATTAGTTGTAGTTTGTGATGCTGGAACCTCTTCCAGCTCTACCTCTTTGCCACTAATTTCTTTTGCGAGAAATTCCTTTTCCAAAAAGGTGGCATGTTGTGCAATAAACACTTTTTGTTCCTCAGCATGGTAGAAAAAATATTCTTGAGAATTCTTTGGATATCCCACAAATTTGTAAAGAACTGATCGTGCCTTGAGTTTGTCCGGATTTTGCCTTTTGACATAGGCCGGACAACCCCATATCTTAACTCGTTTAAAATATGGTCTCTTCCCACTCCATATCTCATATAGTGTGGTAGGTACAGATTTAGACGGAACTAGATTCAATATGTATATGGCTGTCTCAAGCGCATACCCCCAGAAGGAAATAGGTAACTCAGCATCGCTCATCGTAGAGCACACCATATCTAATAGGGTGCGATTCCTCCGTTCTGATACACCGTTGTGCTGTGGTGTATAAGGAGAAGTAAGCTGAGAGAGAATCCCATTCTCTTTTAGATAATCCAGAAAATCATTGCTCAAGTATTCTCCTCCTCGATCAGATCGAAGGATCTTAATACTTTTGCCCGTTTGGTTCTCTATTTCGTGCTTATATTCTCTGAATTTCTCAAAAGCTTCAGACATGTGTTTCAACAGGAACACATGCCCGTATCTAGAGAGATCGTCAGTGAATGTAATGAAGTAGGAAGAACCGTTCCTGGCGTGTGTAGACATAGGGCCGCATACATCACTATGTACCAGTCCTAAGAGTTCCGTAACTCTTTCTCCGTGTCCACTAAACGGAGTTTTGGTCATTTTCTTTTTGAGACATGAATGGCATGTTAGTTATATGTATGCCCTAGAGGCCATTACTATACATAGGATGTATATTGTAGTGGATGCTGGGACATATATAGGGAGGACTTTCTTGCTCGACATGATAGTATGCTATCTGGTTGATCTTTACCTTAACGTGTACATTGATTGTCTCCCTGTTACATGTTGGTAAAGCCCTTAGGATCTGTACTTGACTACCTGGACTATGATGCGGATCATACTAGTGGGGACATGGTAGTCCATAAGTACATCCTTCAAAGTCCCTAGTCGTGGGTGTATCGAGACGGGGCATCGATATACCAGAGTAGACTAGCGTGTACCTTCTCGACCCATACAGATGGGCGATGGATGATCCCATATCCATCGGTGTTTGACATCAGAGATGATATACGGGTGCTCATTAGAGACTGGGTACACTGGACGGACTCGCCGAGAACTCCCAGATGGTATTATACCTTACGTCAGATGGCAGTTCTCTGGTGACACTGGTACAGAGTAGTCTGTTGACCCGAGATCGTCATAGAGTCTTGTGTGGTTCCCACTGTGCTTTGATTTCCATCTTACCACGTCCAAGAGGGCGTGCAAAACGGTGGTTTTTGGGTACAGTCCCGAGTCACATGGAGGCAATGAGCGATAGGAGGGGATTCGTCTCTCCCGGTATAGGGGGTTGATGTTGCGCTGTGTTCGATTGGCTATAACCGGAAATCCCTGGCCAGGGTTGCTGAGATTTACTGGTAAGTGTTACCAGTAGTTTCTCGAAATGTTATAGACCTCATATCGACACGACTTATCGAGCTATTGGGGTCTGATGTTTACCACCCCTAGGCGAGATATGCGACATATCAGACGATCAGACCGGACTGTACGGTAAGTGTTACTGGTTGGATTCACAGGAGTGTGAGCGGGCTTGCTCGTCGATCTTCTGATCGCTCAATACCCGGGTGGCCGTTACGTTTAGCAGACCGCTTGCGGCTTGTGGGTATTTGATATGATCATCGCCTGCTGCCGGCGTATTGACGAGTCTTTAGAGTCCTACACAGAGGTTTCCTGGCTCAAGCGAAACGAAATAGGAGCGCATATGAGATATGTGCGGGACCGAGAATAATGCGTGTATGTGATACCGTATTCTATTCTCGCGATGAATGTGTCGAATGGTTGTATGCGATATAACATAGTTATCGAATCAAGGATTGATTCGATAAATCGATACATTGGATATTAGTCGGTTATATGCGATATGACCGGGTCGTTAAATCAAGTGTTGATTTAATGATTTAATGTATAATTATATATTTGATATATTACTTTGCATTAACTAGTATTGGTTCACTTTAAATGGATTTTCTCGCTCGGATGTGCGCATTATATATGTGATATGATTTTGTGCACATGCTTGTATCATGTTTGATGGTGCATGTAAAATTGGTTAAGTATAAAGAATTAAACCTTGGTTAATGAAATGGTTAGGGTTTATTATTTGCTTATTCATTTTATTCATTTATTTGTTCTTTTGGAAAAAGAAAAGGAAATGATAAAATGGTGGCATTCTTTGTTCTTTCATGAAGCTTCATGAATACTTTGACTTTGTGACCACTTTGTCTCATCCTTAACCCTAACCATTCCACTTAACCCTAATTAATTCTCTACACCTAACCATGGTTCTATTATGATAAGAATTCATTATTCTTTTCATTTTAGGATTAACTTATGATATTCATTATCTTCTTCTTCTTCTTCATCTTCAAAGAAGAAAGCTTACTTCATCAATGGTGATTGATGAAAAAGAGTGAGAAATCCAATTCTAAAGTCTACCCATTTTCTATTTCTTCATCCTCTACCTCTTGCCAAGTAGTAGAGTGTGTTTCCTTCACAAGTTTTCTAGACTTGGTGAAGTTGGAGCTTGATCTAGCGATGCCTCGACGTAGATCATCTTCGGCACGTCGTCGATGACCTAGCCCGCTCTTTCTCCGATGAAGCCGACGCTAGAGCCCGGGATTTGATTTGGACAGCGGAGAGGACTTCATCACGGAGCCGTGGAGGTGGAGGATCGGATCTACAAAGGTTGTATTTCCGTATTCTCTTAGTAAAGTAGTTTACTAGTTGCTTTTTCGCCTAAATATCTAGCCAACGATCCGTATTAGGGTTTCTCGGCACCGTTAAAATTTGAAATTGGCATGGTTGATGCCTTGTGAGACCTCTAGTGTGTGCCTAGGAACCCTACAGTGGTATCAGAGCCTAGCTAGAGCCTTAGGCGAAGTCTAGACGGAGTTTGAAGTCCGATCGACCCGAAACCCCAACTCAAAAAATGCTCTCTGTCCTTTTTTCAAAAACGTGGTTTTTTCAACATTAAAAATGCTTAAAAAATTCAGCAGGGAAATCTAAGAATTACGGTGCAAAAAGTTTCTCATGAACAGTACAACATGCAGCGGAACCGCGGCAGAAGCTTGGCTTCTGCGGCGGTTCCGCGGCCATATGGTGACATCATCAATTCCTGTTTGCACAGTAACTCCTATTTTATTATGCTGGATTTTCTGGGGATTTTTAATATTTATTCAAGAGTTGAATTTTCTGGGGTTGTTTTGGGGATTCGGTGTTTCGATCGGGGTATCAGATTTTGTCTATGTGGCTTTCCGGATATTTTAGAATATGTTAAAAAGTTCGACCGGATGTAAATACCCAATCTTTCCCCTGCCGGGAACTTTCCAAGTGTTGGATTTTTCCGTGGTTTAAAGACGTTCTAAGGAGTGCAAGTAACGCGATGGACCCTCTAGAAGACAACAAACCTTAACTCGATTATGTGACCGTCTTGAACTGCCCTTTGAACCTTCGGGTTTGGGGCAGTACGGCGTGCCACATGTGAGGCGTTGGCTTGACCCTTCTACGGCTGGACCGTTGGTACTGAGGCACGAAGTGAATGTTTTTAAACTTATTTCAAGTGTTGATCTGTTTCGGGAAAACTTGGGTGTTCGATTGTTCGATCGGAAAGTTTAACATTTTCTATTTATCCGGAATGGGATACAACATTTGGAATTCACAAACAGTAATGAGATAACTGAATGAATGTTATAAACATAGCAGTTTAGTCTCACTTGATCGGTTGCCATGGAATTTTGATGCGATCAAAAGTCCGTCGCAATCACGTAGCGTACGCGGATACTCGCCGGGTAAACTTAATAGACAGCCTCACTCCATAGCCCCGACCAAGTGACTGTAGGAGAACCCCGTCGCCGAAAGCATCCGTCCGGGTGCTCGCAGTAGCGGTGTTCCGCCTTGGTGCACTTTGTCGACGGCGTCGGGGGTGCGGCCGCCTACTGAAGTTTGCGACGAGCATTCGATCAGGATGTCGGGAATCTTGTTGAATTGCCCGACTTGATATTGAAAAGAGTTTTCGATAATGAGACTAAAATGCGGGGTTTATAATTGTTAGGCATGTGATGTCTAAGTAATTCATTTGATTAGGCATGCGATGTCTAAAGAGATTGCGGATTCCAACTGTTGTAGTTTTACACTTTCTTTTCTGTGACTGTAAGTGTAATATGTGATATCGCCGGTTTCGTTGCTATATGTCAACGACAATTGGGATGCGCATATTTACTTACGTTGATGACATGTGATGTTATGTGTTGCTGGATATGTTATATTGGATCGTCATGTTTGAATAGCCGGGGTTTTTTATGTGAGATGAGTGTTTTTCATTTTCATTCATGTAAAAACTTGTATGTAATATTCTTTAATTGGGGCACTTCCAGGTTGCGGAAGATATCACCCTTTGTATATTATTTACTTTTCCGCACTAGGATAGACCCAAGGAGGGGAGCACAGGTAACCGGGTTCTGGAGTCCAGTGGGAGACCAACTCGAGGAGTCGAGTCCGGGTCTCCTAACTCTAGAATTGGTAGGGTTGCTTACCGCTCTCGTAGGGGTCTAGGGGTGTGGGTTTGGCTATTCATCGCGACCGTGGAATCCGTGTTTTATACTGGCTCGTATTGAAAACACGGACGTCCTAGTATATCCAATATTTCATATGTTTCTTCTGCTGCGATATCTGTGATGTGATCATGTGATGTTCTCTGATGGATACTGTATATAGTATATATGATATATTATATAGGCGTTACTTATGTTTTACACCCGCGCTAGCCCTGCCCTGCTCTGCCGTTAGTTACCTAACCTAACGATGCATGAGGGGATATCGAGGCGAATGCGGATGGCATAAGTATACGTCGTATTTATCTGTGATGTTTAGGTACTTAAATGATGGGACTTCATTAATGAGATTAATGAAATAAAAGAAACCTAAGATGTTGTAGAATTGAATTTCAAAATTAAAACAGGTAGCTACAGTTCTTGCTTTGCACAGAGGTATATGTGATATATCCTGCACCTTATTCGATGAGGAAAGGACCGAGATCCCTTCACCGGGAGTGACTCCTTTAGCAATAACTGGCAGATGCTACACACTCGGTTTGTCTTTTGATTTCTTTTAAGAGTTTTTGCTTTGCACAGCGGTATATGTGATATATCCTGCACCTCATTCGACGAGGAAAGGACCAACGATCCCTTCACCGGGAGTGACTCCTTTAGCAAAACTAGAAAAGCCTCAAAAGCACTCCATTTTAAAATCATTTGATTCTACAACGATATCAAGTTCATTACGCAATAAGTTTTCACAAAAACCTGTCGTAGCCCTCCGTCATTTCAGATAAGTACTAGTTAGTATTCGTGCTGCGGTAGTTTGGCATTCGTCAAGGCGTAGTGTACGGTAGCTAACTAGTATTTATCTGCTTGAGCATATGATGCGATTGGATTAGGGTATTCGTACGGCGTTGTTTGGCATTCGTCAAGGGTCGTGCGGGTGGGTTTAATTCGATCAATAAATGTACGGGTTGAACTTGACTAGTGGACTATGGGTTGTTTGGCATTCGTCAAGGTCATAGAACACTAGAGGCAAAATATTATCGGGAATTTCAAGTGTTGAAATTTGCAATGAGATTGCATACCTTCTATGAGATAGTTGGATCCCGATACCTGCTGCGAGTAAGAGTTACTCCTGGAAGAGTTTTACACATTACAATTAGCCGATCAAGTAGGTGTCTAGAAAGGTGTCAACGGGGTTACGCCTCTGGGAAAACGAGGTTTACATTAATTAGGTTCGTGCGAAAGCACGGGGGACCTCCCTCAAAGTACCGACACTGGCCTGGCTGAAAGATTGGCGAACTTGTAGTGTGTAATCAATCCCGGCTAGTCTTTCCTTTTAGGGTTTGAAGGAAGATTTGATAAAAAGCAGTGGGAGCCATCCTGATTAGATAAAATAATAACCAATCTATTCTTGCAAGAGCGCACGCTGAGTGTTTTCTTCTCTCTCTCTCCAGGTAGCGACCATATCACGCCTTAATCAAGATAATAATATGGATATTGACCGAACCCGCCTGTTATACTGAGCTGGGGAACGTTGGTCCCGCTCCAACTTATAATTGTTATAAGACAGAGCAGGAAATAGAGATTACCAGAATTCCCATGCCGCCCAAACGAAGAGAGTGCATGCTGATGCATCATCTTCGGATGTGTTCATTACAAAGAACTGTTTCTCTGTATCCTCTACGTCCTGGGTATGTGATACCAAATCAAGATCCCAGATATGTAATCTGTTACATAGGGCTACAGATAGGTAGAGAACTGAGAACGGGTGATAAGTTTCATGAGGCAGAAAACGGGGCAAGTGTTGCAGCCAAGTCTGTTGGTCACTGTCACCCTGTATTACCAATACATTGATTCTGAACGAATGTTATTAGATACCGAACCTGATATACAAAATCATATCACTCTCTTTATTAGTAAAGAAATGATAAAATTTTGTATTGTTGGATAATGTTTTGGACATTTCCTATATCAAAAGTTGATCGGTTCAGGCACGTTATCTAAAAGCATTTATGTTCTAAATCAAACTACAGTTCTTAGTATACAGAACACACACAAGAGGAAGAGTTCAGAAATGAACGAATCCTTCTTGAGGTATTGTAGACTAGTTCATATCAATGCGACCTGACTGGCTGAGTTACATTTAGATGCATATTTAAATCAGTTTGAATTTACATCTTGTGAAACTCGCCAGTCATGTCACAAAGATAAGATGACCATAGCTCTGTTTATTAGAAACAGAGAAAGAGTTAGTGAACTCTTGGGATGATACATGTTGATGTATGTTAGGTCCCCTGTCTACACATGCCAGGACTGGTTCTTTATACTTCATTACGTTCTCTGATGATCTCTTTAGATTCAGACATATGTTCTTGTTGAAACACAAGTCCGAACCTTTTGAGATATTCACAGAATATAAGTTAGAAGTAGAGAACCAAAATATGGGTATAAGTATTATGTCCTATGATGAGATCAAGGAGGAGAATACTTGAGCACGGAATTCCTGGACTATTCTAAAGGAGAATGAGATTCTCTCTCGGCATTACTCCTCCGAATACACCATAGCACGATGGTGTATCGGGGCGGAGCAATCACACCCTATATGATAAGGTATGCTCTATGATGAGTACTACTGAGTTACCTATTTCCTTTTGGGAGTTTTGCACTTGAGAAGCTGCATACCTATTGAATTAGGTTCAAACCAAATCAGTTGCCTACCACTTCATATTTGATATGATAAGGGAAGAGCCCATCTCTTAAGTTAGTTAAGATTTGGGGTTGTCCAGCCTATGTCTGAAAAGCAAAATCCGGACAAGCTCGAGGCAAGATCTGTTATGTAGAACTGGAAAGGTTCCAGCCATACAAAACTGCAGCTGATGATTTGACAGAACCAAAGGATTCAATAGTTACCAACGAACCTCAGCCTCTCCGCCGATCTAGTAGGGTTCCTCACCCACCTGAGAGATACTTCTGTTTCTCTATGACAGTGGGAGCAAGGATTGCATCATGAGATGATGACCCAACTAGCTTCGAGCAGGCCATCGAGAGTAAGACTCTGTAAGAAGTTTAGTGATCTGAGATGGAATCCTTATACACCAACAAAGTATGGACTTTGGTTGCTATATCTGAAGGGTTAAATCCCCATCAGGAGCAAGTATATCTTGAGAAGATTACTTGGTGTAGATGGAAAAGTTGAGACTTTCAAAGCTAGACTTGTTAAAGGTTTTCATCATCAACCAGGCGTGAATA
This sequence comes from Agapanthus africanus, assembly GCA_030015575.1. Classification (NCBI taxonomy): domain Eukaryota; kingdom Viridiplantae; phylum Streptophyta; class Magnoliopsida; order Asparagales; family Amaryllidaceae; genus Agapanthus; species Agapanthus africanus. Next base: position 883,494,710 of record CM057337.1, read on the forward strand.
ATGATGAAACCTTTTCAAGTATCTATGCTTAAGTCCATCCAGATCCTACTTACCACGGCTACATACCATGACTACGATATCTGGTGGTTGGGTGTCATGACTGCTTTTCTAAATGATATTTTGGAAGAGAGCGTCTATAAGTACACAGCCAGAGGGCCTCGTAGACAGTAGGAGCAGCGGAAACGTGTGCAAGATGTTTTATAGGATAAAGTAGGCATCGCGGAGTTGGAACGTCTGTTTTGATGAAGTATTCAAAGAGTTTGACATCATCAAAATGGTAGATGAACCTTGTATAAACAAAAAGGTAGTAGGGAGTATAGTGACGATCCTCGTAGAGTACGTGGATGACATACTCATGATAGGGAAGGAGTTTCCTATGCTACGCTCGGTCAATCTCCGCTCATCACAATGATTCTCCATATAGGATCAAAGTGATACCTCCTAAATCCTGGGTTTTGGATCTATGAGATAGATCTGAATGGATGTTAGGATTCTCACTAGTTGTAGTGAGATGGTATCAATCGATCCTGGGGAGAATCACTGGAATGGTTCCAGGGTGATAAAGACGACCGAATGTCAGTCACAGGCATTGTCTTTACCCTCAGTAAAGGGACGGTATGTTGGAAGAGTTCCAAGCTAGATACCGTGACATACTAGACGATAAAGGCAGGATACATCGCTACTTAAGATGCTACCAAGGAGGATGTTTGGGTGTATATTGGTTCATGAGATGAACTACGTTCCAACCATTGTGAGACAATGGAGTTGTTGCTTATGCCAAGGAACGTCCGTCCCATCAGTGATCCAGACATATTCTAAGGCAGTGTCACCTAATCATGGAGATGGTTGATCTCTAAGGGATCGAGGTTAGGAGAGTAGACTCAGAGGATAACACAGCGGATCCACTCACAAAGGCCTGTTCCCAGAGAGAGACTTTTATGGGATGGTTGAGTATGAGATACTGCAACCACTGCTATCAGATGGCCCTAGTGCAAGTGGGAGATTGTTAGTTATATGTATGCCCTAGAGGCCATTACTATACATAGGATGTATATTGTAGTGGATGCTGGGACATATATAGGGAGGACTTTCTTGCTCGACATGATAGTATGCTATCTGGTTGATCTTTACCTTAACGTGTATATTGATTGTCTCCCTGTTACATGTTGGTAAAGCCCTTAGGATCTGTACTTGACTACCTGGACTATGATGCGGATCATACTAGTGGGGACATGGTAGTCCATAAGTACATCCTTCAAAGTCCCTAGTCGTGGGTGTATCGAGACGGGGCATCGATATACCAGAGTAGACTAGCGTGTACCTTCTCGACCCATACAGATGGGCGATGGATGATCCCATATCCATCGGTGTTTGACATCAGAGATGATATACGGGTGCTCAGTAGAGACTGGGTACACTGGACGGACTCGCCGAGAACTCCCAGATGGTATTATACCTTACGTCAGATGGCAGTTCTCTGGTGACACTGGTACAGAGTAGTCTGTTGACCCGAGATCGTCATAGAGTCTTGTGTGGTTCCCACTGTGCTTTGATTTCCATCTTACCACGTCCAAGAGGGCGTGCAAAACGGTGGTTTTTGGGTACAGTCCCGAGTCACATGGAGGCAATGAGCGATAGGAGGGGATTCGTCTCTCCCGGTATAGGGGGTTGATGTTGCGCTGTGTTCGATTGGCTATAACCGGAAATCCCTGGCCAGGGTTGCTGAGATTTACTGGTAAGTGTTACCAGTAGTTTCTCGAAATGTTATAGACCTCATATCGACATGACTTATCGAGCTATTGGGGTCTGACGTTTACCACCCCTAGGCGAGATATGCGACATATCAGACGATCAGACCGGACTGTACGGTAAGTGTTACTGGTTGGATTCACAGGAGTGTGAGCGGGCTTGCTCGTCGATCTTCTGATCGCTCAATATCCGGGTGGCCGTTACGTTTAGCAGACCGCTTGCGGCTTGTGGGTGTTTGATATGATCATCGCCTGCTGCCGGCGTATTGACGAGTCTTTAGAGTCCTACACAGAGGTTTCCTGGCTCAAGCGAAACGAAATAGGAGCGCATATGAGATATGTGCGGGACCGAGAATAATGCGTGTATGTGATACCGTATTCTATTCTCGCGATGAATGTGTCGAATGGTTGTATGCGATATAACCTAGTTATCGAATCAAGGATTGATTCGATAAATCGATACATTGGATATTAGTCGGTTATATGCGATATGACCGGGTCGTTAAATCAAGTGTTGATTTAATGATTTAATGTATAATTATATATTTGATATATTACTTTGCATTAACTAGTATTGGTTCACTTTAAATGGATTTTCTCGCTCGGATGTGCGTATTATATATGTGATATGATTTTGTGCACATGCTTGTATCATGTTTGATGGTGCATGTAAAATTGGTTAAGTATAAAGAATTAAACCTTGGTTAATGAAATGGTTAGGGTTTATTATTTGCTTATTCATTTTATTCATTTATTTGTTCTTTTGGAAAAAGAAAAGGAAATGATAAAATGGTGGCATTCTTTGTTCTTTCATGAAGCTTCATGAATACTTTGACTTTGTGACCACTTTGTCTCATCCTTAACCCTAACCATTCCACTTAACCCTAATTAATTCTCTACACCTAACCATGGTTCTATTATGATAAGAATTCATTATTCTTTTCATTTTAGGATTAACTTATGATATTCATTATCTTCTTCTTCTTCTTCATCTTCAAAGAAGAAAGCTTACTTCATCAATGGTGATTGATGAAAAAGAGTGAGAAATCCAATTCTAAAGTCTACCCACTTCCTATTTCTTCATCCTCTACCTCTTGCCAAGTAGTAGAGTGTGTTTCCTTCACAAGTTTTCTAGACTTGGTGAAGTTGGAGCTTGATCTAGCGATGCCTCGACGTAGATCATCTTCGGCACGTCGTCGATGACCTAGCCCGCTCTTTCTCCGATGAAGCCGACGCTAGAGCCCGGGATTTGATTTGGACAGCGGAGAGGACTTCATCACGTAGCCGTGGAGGTGGAGGACCGGATCTACAAAGGTTGTATTTCCGTATTCTCTTAGTAAAGTAGTTTACTAGTTGCTTTTTCGCCTAAACATCTAGCCAACGATCCGTATTAGGGTTTCTCGGCAGCGTTAAAATTTGAAATTGGCATGGTTGATGCCTTGTGAGACCTCTACTGTGTGCCTAGGAACCCTACATGGCAAGTATCATAAGATGATAATTCGAACGTATTCAAATATCCATTCTTATGTAACTTAGCTAGCCGTGTCGCATTGATATGACCAAGTCTACAATGCCACAAGAAGGATTCGTTCATTTCTGAACTCTTCCTCTTGTATGTGTTTTGTATATTGAGGACTGTATTTTGATTTAGAATGAGTATGCCATTATGTAACGAGCCTGATGCAATCAACTTTTGATCTAGGAATATGTTCATAATATTATCCTATACTACAAAATTATATCTTTCTTTACTTAATAAAGAAACTGATATAATGTTGCACATCATGTTCGGTATATAATAGCACTTATTTAGAATCAGTGTATTACCACTTAGTAATACTAGGTGATATTCGCCAACTGCTTTGGCTGAAACATTTGCCCCATTCCCTACTTGAACGGAATGATCACCTTTTCCCAGTTCTCTACCTTTCCGCAGCCCATATAACAATTTACATATGTGGGATCCTGATCCGGTATCTAATACCCAGGACATAGGATGAACTGAGAAACAGTTCTCAATAACTAACACACCTGAAGAAGATGCATCAACATGCATGTTCTTTTGGGCGGCTTGAGAATCCAGATATTCTCCTATTCCTTGTTCAGTCTTATAACTCTTATAAGAAAAAACGGGTCCAACGTTCCCCTGCTCAGTATAATAAGCGGGTTCAGTCAATATATCCATATTATTATCTTGATTATGGCCTGACATGGTCGCTACCTGGAGAGAGAGAGAAGAAAACACTTTAGCGTATGCTCTTGCAAGATTAGATTGGTTATTATCTTATCTATTCAGGATGTCTTCCACTGTTTTTATCAAATCTTCCTTCCAACCCTAAAAGGTAAGATTAGCCGGGATTAATTACACCCTACAATTTCGTCGATCTTTCAGCCAGATCAATGTCGGTACTTGAGGGAGGTTCCCCGTGCTTTCGCACGGACCTAATTAAAGTAAGCCTCGTTTTCCCAGAGGCGTAACCCCGTTAACACTTTTCTAGACACCTACTTGATCGGCTAATTGTCCTGTGTAAAACTCTCCCAGGAGTAACTCTTACACGCAGTGGGTATCGGGATCCAACTATCTCATAGGAGGTATGCAATCTCATTGCAAATTTCAACACTTGAAATTCCCGATAATGTTTTGCCCCTAGCGATCTATGACCTTGACTAAGTCAACAAACCATAAATCGCAAGTCAAGTTCAACCCGTACATTTCCCGATTGAATTAAACCCACCCGTACGACCCTTGACTAAGTCAATAAGGCCGTGCGAATACCCTAATCCAATCACATCTCATGTTTTAGCAGATAAACACTATTTAGCTACCGTACACTACGCCTTGACTAAGTCAACAAACATAGCACGAATACTAAATAATATCTATCTGAAATGACGGAGGGCTGCGCAGGTTTTTCAGAAAACCTTGAGCGTAATGAACTTGATATCGTCGTAGAATCAAGTGAATTTTGAAAAAGAATGTTTTTGAGGCTTTTCTTAGTTTTGCTAAAGAGGTCACTCCCGGTGAAGGGATCTCGGCCCTTTCCTCATCGAATAAGGTGCAGGACATATCATATATATCAATGTGCAAAGCAAAACTCTAAAAGCAATCAAAAGACAAACCAAGTTTTGTAGCATCTGCCAGTTTCGCTAAAGAGGTCACTCCCGGTGAAGGGATCTCGGCTCTTTCCTCATCGAATAAGGTGCAGGGTATATCATATATACCGCTATGCAAAGCAAGACTGTAGCTACCCTTTTTATAAAGTTTTGATTCTACAACATCTTTTAGGTTTCTTTTCTTTTTATTAATCTCATTAATAAAATCCTATCAGCTTATACTTCCTAAGCATTACAGAAGAAACGAAAGCAGTAATATTTATATATCGCATATATATATATATATATATATATATATATATATATATAGTATAAGCATTCGTCTCAGGCAGTAATATGATCTCATCATAAAACATTGCAGCAGAAGAACATATATGAAATATTGGATATACTAGGATGTCCGTGTTTTCAATACGAGCCTGTATAAAACACGGATTCCACGGTCGCGACGAATAGCCAAACTCACATCCCAAGACCCCTACGAGAGCGGTAAGTAACACTGCCAATTCTAGGGTTAGGAGACCCAGTCTCGACTCCTCGAGATGGCCTCCCACTGGACCCTAGAACCCGGTTACTTGTGCTCCCCTCCTTGGGTCTACCTAATGCGGAAAAGTAAATAATATACACTGGTGACATCAACCTCATCCCGGAAGTGCCCCAATAAAAGAATATTACATACAAATGAATTTTACATGAATGAAAATAAAAACCCTCATCTCACATAAAACCCCCGGCTATTCAGAACACGACGATCCAATATAACATATCACAGCAACACATAATATCACATATCATCAACGTAAGTAAGTATGCATACACCGATCGTCGTTGATGTATAGCAACGAAAACCGGCAATACAACTACATACTACACTTACGGTCACAGAAAAGAAATTGTAAAACTACAATATTTGGAATCCACAATCACTTTAAACATCGTAAATCCGAAATATAGCATACTTCGCATTTCATGCCTAACTCTATGAATTCCACATATTGTATCACATTCCAGATAAATAGACAGTATTAAACTTTTCGAACAGATAATCAAATATCCAAAATTTCCTAAATTGCTCAACACTTGAGCGGAGTTCAAATAATCCCAGAATATGTCACAGTACCGGTGATCCAGCCGTAGAAGGGTCAAGCCAACGCCTCACATGTGGCACGCCGTACTGCCCCAAACCCTAAGGTTTAGAGGCAGTTCAAGACGGTCACATAATCGAGTTAAGGTTTGTTGTCTTCTAGAGGGTCCACCGTGTTACTTGTACATTTTTCCGAAAGATTTAAACCCGATAAAAAATTCAACACTTGAAAGTTTTACGTGCCGGGAAAAATTGAGTTAATGATATCCGTTCGAATATTTTAACAGTTTCTAAATATCCGGAAAACAATAACGAATTTAAATTTTCCGATCGAATCAACGATTACAAAATAAACCCCAGAATACTCAACACTTGAGTCAGATTAAAAGTACCCAGAAAAATACATAATCACCTACGGATATAACAATTGAAAAACGAGTCAACAACATGTCTGTACGGCCGCGGAGCCGCGGCAGGAGCAAGGTATTGCCGCAGTTCCGCGGCGCAATATACGGATCATTGACACGTGTTTCAGATAGATGCTTATATTTTCCTGCTGGTAATTTTAAGAATTTTTAATTCTGAAAAATCACAGTTTTTAGAAAAAGTCCAGAGAGGGGTTCAAATCGTCGTATCGGAGTTCGTTCGGAGTTTTAACTTCGTAAACACGTCGTCTAATGCTCTAGCTAGGCTCTGATACCACTGTAGGGTTCCTAGGCACTCTTGTGAAGGTTCATAAGGCATCAAACATGCCCGAATAAAATTTTAGATGTGCCGAACAACCCAAAGCCGGGATCTTTGCTAGATTATTAGGGTTTAACAAGCAAGTAAACATCTTTACTACTAAGTGTTAGGGATTACAACCTTTGTAGTCCGCTCCTTCGCTTCATAAGCTCCGAGTAGAAGTCCCTTCGCCGCGATCCACGATCTCCCGGACTCAAGAGAGGCTCTACGACTCGAACGATCCATGCTAGCTTGTAGTGTTCCGTTTCTCCGATGATCTACGTCGAAGTTCCTATAACCCAAGCTCTCTCACTCTAATGAGGTGAACATCCTAATCTAATGGGCTAGATTAGATAAGGATGATGGAGTAGTATTTATGCTATCTTTTTATATTATTTTCTCATAAGAAATCATCACAAAAGAAATAACTAGTAAGCTTTCTCAAAGCTAAAGAGAGAAGAAGATGAATGAAAAATAGTTAATCCTTTTGTGATGAATAGTAGAAGTGAATATATATGATTGATTATGGAACCATGGTCAAGGATTAGAAGCTTAACCTTTGTAGAGAATAAACTAGGGCTAGGGTTTGGTTAGGTTAAAAAATGAGTCATGGATAAATATCAACCATAATATCTTAACCAAGATAAAAGCAATGCTTCTAGATGGTGCAAGAAGAAGCTAACCCTAATCAAACCCTAATCCCTTTTTATCATCTCTAAATATGTTTCATTATCAATCATATCATGTTACTATAATATATATCATATATATATTATATTTGTAACAAAAGAAAATAATACAATATATATCGCATATATATCAATGTATTATCCGGTGAGAAAATGAAATAATAAAGCGAGCCAATATTAGATAATGTAATACAATATATCATATATATTATTATACATTAAATCATCGAATCAACACTTGATCCGACGATCCGGCTATATCGAATATAACCGACTAATATATCATGTACCGATTCATCGAATCAACCCTTGTTCCGATGACCCGGTTCATATCTAAATATCGTGAGAATACAATACGGTATCTCATATCGTATTATCCTCGGTCCTGCACATATCACATATGTGCCTCTACTCCGTTTTGCCTGAGCCAAGAAACCTCTGTGTAGGACTCTAAAGAATCGTCAATACACCGGTAGCAGGTGATGATCATATCAAACACCCACAAGCTGCAAGCGGTCAGCTAAACGTAACAGCCACCCAAGTATTGAGCGATCAGAATATCAACAAGCTAGCCTGTCCGTTCTCCTGTGAATCCAATCAGCAACACTCCCGTACAGTCCGGTCTGTTCGTCTGATATGTCGCATATCAATTCTAGGGGTGGTATACGTCAGACCCCAGTAACCGATAAGTCGTGTCAATGTGAGGCTCATAACAGGTCGAGAAACTACTGGTAACACTTACCAGTATATCTCTATATCAGCCCTGGCCAGGGACTTCCAGTTATAGCCAATCAAACACAGCACAACATCAACTCCCTATACCGGGAGAGACGAATCCCTTCCTATCGCTCATTGCCTCCATGTGATTCGGGACTATACCCAAAAGCTACCCTTTTGCACGCCCTCTTGGACGTAGTAAGGTGGAAATCAAAGCACAGTGGGAATCACACAAGACTCTATGACGATCTCAGGTCTACAGAATACCCAGTACCAGTGTCACCGGAGAACTGCCATCTGACGTGTGGTATATCACCATCTGGGAGTTCTCGGCGAGTCCGTCCAGTGTACCCAGTCTCCACTGAGCACCCATACACCATCCTTGATGTCAAACACCGATGGATATGAGATCATCCATCGCCCATCATATGGGTCAAGATGCGTATACGCTAGTCTACTCTGGTGTATCGATGCCCTGTCTCGATATACCCTCGACTAGGAACAGTTATAGGATGTACTCATCGACTACCGTGGCCCCACTAGTATGATCTCATAATAGTCCCAGTAGTCGAGTATAGATCCTAAGGGCTTTATCAACATGTGAGAGAAAGACAGTAAACCAATACAAGTCAACATGTTAAGATAAAGTGAAACCAAATAGCATACTATCATGACGAGCAAGAAAATCCTCTCTGTATATATCCAAGCATCCATCATAATATACATCATATGTACAACAATGGCCTCTAGGGCATATACATAACTAACAGATCCTAGATCTGCAAAACAAAGATCCTGTTGATCATTAATGGGCAAAAATGTTATCAGCAGAGGAAAGAAATCAGTGCCCAGCGTCGCACGTGTTCCTCACATGGGCGCCACAAAAGAGAAGAGTGCTTAGCACTCACTAGGTAGCGCCAGGCACCCAGCGTCTCACGTGCTCCCCACGTGTGCACTATAAAAGAGAAGAGAAGAGTGCTTAGCACTCACTAGGCAGCGTCCAGCACCGCACGTGTTCCTCACGTGGGCGCCACAGAAGGGAAGAGTGCTTAGCACTCACTAAGTAGCACCTAGCGCCCGACGCCTCATATGCTCTCCACGTGTGCACCGCAAAAGAGAAGAAAAGAGTGCTTAGCATTCCACAAGCAGCCCAAAACGGCTGAGTGTTCAACACTCATTGGGCAGCGCCTCACGCGCTCCCCACGTAGATGCTATAGAGCGTGCCTAGCACTCCATATAAAGACAAAAGGAGTAAAGTGTTCAACACTTATTAGGCAATCCCCATGACTGAAAGTCTCACATGATCATATGTGGGCGTCAGAACTCATATAAATGCTCAGCACTTTTTGCATAAAAAAGGGACTGATTAAACAGAGCCCAAACAAATGCTTAGCACTTTTTTCAAAAAAAAGAGGGGAGACTAAGCAGACTAAAGCCTAAATTGGCTAAGTTGCTAATGTCTTGCAACTGAGTTCAAATGCTCTGTTGCTAGGTATTAAATAAGGAAAATTCTAAAATGTTGTTAAGTGGATCTTAGTCTCAAATTGGACTAACGTATCCTTAACAAAAATTCTTAAGGCCACCATAACCCTTCTCCTTCAAATACGGGATTTGGTTCAAGGGTACATCTATTCACACCTCTGATATATGTCGTTGTAATTCTTCAACGTCTTCAGAGAGGTGGCGGGTCCCAATGACCAACAACTCCTTTCATCCCACATTGATGCACTTCCAAATTGACGTGCACACCTCAAATTGGATCGCACCCCAAACTAGGCGCATTCCTTGTCACCATCGTTCACTTCGCCACGTAAAAAATACACATGCACATAAGGTGAATGTAGGACCAAAACGTTCTTAAACTAACATCTCGCCTCAAATATGGCGATAATGGACCGAAACGTCCCTAAACTAACATTTCGCCTCAAACATGGCGATAATGGACCGCGATTTCCTTAAACTAAAATAATCGAGCCTGAATGCTCATATATTTAAGCTGATCTTAATCTCAAACCAGATTAACGATCCTTAAATCAACCCAAACCCAAATCTAAAAATGTATGGATTTGGACTAATCCATGCCCTACGAGCGACGACATAAACTAGTATACATATACAATCCATGGGCAACCAAAATAAAACAAACATACACACGACACAAAGTAAACTTCCGGAACAGGAGAAAGTGGTTACCGCGATGCGATAACGTAATTAACTGCAGGGACTTGTGCCTGCAGGGATGAGCGTCCCCACAATCAAAACCCCTCGCAAACGAGGGGGATCTGATAAAGTTTACTACAACGGTCGCGTCCGTCCAAACCTTCGATATACGGTGCCATAAATCAACTAGGCATTTTCGGAGAGGTGGATGGATAAATCCAAATAGTATCTGCCCCCAAATTCAGGCAAGACAATCTATCCTAGTTCGTCTCTGTTTTGGGCGGTAAACAGATTCTGGCACGCCCGGTAGGATCTTTTCCTTTTTCCACTCCACACTTCGTATGTCGTGCTCGCGAACAAAATCGCGGTTTACTATGGTTGCTCTTGGATTCGAGATTCTAAGATTTGGTGTCTTGCTCCTGTGCAAAAGAAGAAGAAAAAAGATCAATGGCTTCCAGCTGCACAACCTGTAATAGCAACTCCCGCTCTGCCCAAACTGGAGGAGTGACTTACGGGCCCAACGCGGCCACCATTTTTTCAATGCCTGTGGGGCAAGTAACAGAAGCCACTACTAGATTGTTCTTTGGGACCATGCTCCCACCAATGAGCGTCGGTGCCTCAACACCACAACCCGATGTTCCCAAGAAGTCGATCTTCCACCGACTGACGACCGCAATGACTCCTCTCAACGAGCCATCCAAAAAGGGGGTCTCAGTCTTAAACAGGCTAAGCCGGAGCTCAGACGTCTCAGTCTTCAACAGGCTAAGCCAGAACCAAAGTGGGCCCCCAAAGAAGCCCATGATTCCCGAAAGGGCTACCCTAAAAAGGATTGCCCTCCCAATTCCTGCTGTAAATAAAGCTGTCAAAAGTGCTTCACCAGTCAGGCGATCGGTCTTCGAGAGGCTGACCATCTCCAATCAAATCTTGCCAAGGACATCGGTCTTTAACAGGCTGGCAACTGCTGGAGCTCCTCAACAAAACCAGGGGGAAGCTGCAACCGCTTCTAAAACCGAGACGGTCTCTTCAGCAAGACAGGCTCGACGTCGCCACTGGCGCCGAGTGAGAAGAGCTGGAAGCAACTCCCCTTCTGGACTTACCCCACTAGCCCTACTGGTGGAATTTGACGTTGTTGTTCCTACCGGGAACGGCTTTGATCTGCTTAGGAGGGTGCGAAAGAACTCTCCAACCGCGGTGCTGAAGAAATCTTCCCCGTCTGCAGAAGCCATATTGCAGACAAAACCGGAGCAGACCCATCAACGGCTCTCCTCCCAAATTCACAGGGTCTGGCGGACAGTCCAGGACTCTGTAATCGACAAAGACTACTCTCGCCGACTGAAGAAAATGAAGATTCGGTAGAAGAAAGGCTACCCCTCTGTCATACAGCGAGGGACGTCTTCTATACAGGTGCCTGTTACAACGGCTCCTTCAACTTCAACCTCCCATTAATGGACGAGGCAGGAGAAAATTCCACCGCCTGCGGCAAATTCCAAAGGCAATGGACCCAAACGCCCTAAGTCTGGGGACATGATCGTGCATACGGTCTACATGGCTTCCGGGAAAGAGGAAAGCCGTGCTTCCGTAGGTCATCGACAGCAAATCGGCCGTTAACTAAGGCTTAAGAGCAACAACAAAAGCTCGAAGAGATGCTGACGAAAATGGCAGCACTCACCGGATAGAAAGAAAGTCCGGAATTAGCGAGTGAACAGCGCCAAGAGCAGGAGACTGATACAAAGTTCCTGCGAAGGGTGCTTGAAAGGAAGGATAAGGATACCATGGAACAAGCTGCTAACATAAAGCAGGGCGCTGATGTTCCAGGACATGGTTGGAATGATGATCCATCAAGAACCTCCAGCCAACGATCCACCGATAATCATCGAGGACGACAGAGGGAAAACATCAAACCCTCTTCTGGCGCTATCAGTGGCCAAGGAGGAAACAATCTCCAAGGCTGATCTTGATGATTATATTGCTCATCAAATACGAGCACATCAAGCTAGTGAAGCGGCTGGCCAAATCGTCAGAACTGGGCGACCGTATCTAGGCTGGTACGATCAAATCAAGTATTCGCCGGAATATACGATCCCCAAGTTCTATGTGTACAAAGGGACAGGCAACCCATATCAGCAGGTCGCTCAGTTCAGAGCTTTGTGCGGCAACACTGGAGGCGACGAAAAATTGTTGCTTCGCCGGTTCGTTGGTAGCCTGTCAGAGACGGCATTTGAATGGTACTCGGAGCTTCTAAATGACTCCGTCAAAACATTCACAGAGATGGAACTACTGTTCACACAGTAGGCGCAAGTGAGCACACCCCGATCATGACATTAATCAATGCCAGTGTGAAGTCAGGAGAAACCTGGGTCCAATACACGATCTGGTGGCGGAACCTATGGTCAAAATGCGAACAGCATGTCGAAGAATCTCCTGCCGTGGGCATGTTCATTGGGACCCTTGATCCTCAAACGACTGTGTCCCAGTTCATGACGTTCTTCAAGCCGACCACCTTCCAGGCTTTGATCGAAAAACTGGCCCAAATGGACCAGATGGGCCACGGGCCTTCCTCCTCAAAAATGGACCCTCGAAATGCCAAGGGTAAATGGAAAGCGGCCTTCGTTGCCAACACTCAACAGCAACTGAGTGACCCAAAATTGGTTGCTCGCCAAAACAACATGCGTCCGCGCCTATCCCTAGAAGAAAGGCTAGGATGTGCTTACTCGTTTCCCCATGACAAGACGAGGAGACTGTTCGAGCTGGCAGTGCGCAACAAACTCATCACATTGCCAGACCCATGATGTCCACCGCAACCCGGCGATGTCAACAACCCCAACTAATGCTCCTATCACAGAATGGTGAGCCACCCAATTGAGGATTGCTACGTCTTCAAGAACTGGGTCGAGGATCAGTATCAACAGGGGAAGTTCACGCTTTCTAAGAACTGGAGGGTAAACCCGCCACAGAAGCACGCTCCCAAAAGGGTGGATACGCCGGGGGCATCATGCTCGCTCGTAGAAGAAGCTCCATGGGAAGTCGTTCTTTCAGCTAAAACCAAAAGAATGCTGAAAGATCTCCAGGCATGTCCGGCAGTCAGATGGAAAAGCCCACTTGAACCGGAAATCGTCAAAGGGATGCTGAAACCGCGTCCCGTACCGAAGATTGTTGACAATGGGAATAATCCCCAAGTCGAGCATTCAAAGTCTTCGAAGAAAAAGAAGAAGACCAAGAAGCCTGTGCAACCTGCCGAGTATGATGACAAACGCACAAATTTACAAAGCTACATTGACGTGCTGGAGGAGTATAACCAGAAGGCGCGGACACCAATCACCCTCAAAGAGTTCCTCAAGCATATTCTTGAGAACAAAAAGAGTGACAACGATGAGGAAAATGACTCATCAGAAACCGAAGACTATGTAGCAAGTTTCCATATGCTTTCCCACTCGTCTTTAAATGACAAAGAAGCTCCCTCAGCATCGAAAAACAACGCAGAGGAACTGGGGGCAGGATCAGCGCTAAAATCCCCGGAACTGCCAGAAGACCCGATCGATAGGCTGTTAAACGAAGCCTTTTGAAAAACCAAAGCTGACCAAGAATGCGAAACAACCATATACGAAAAGGCTAAGCGTCAGCTTCAGGATGAACAAGCTGCAGCAAGGAGGAGTCGTAAAGTACTCCGACCAGACCAAAGCACACATGCGGCAAACAAGAGCAGGATCAAGACAGAGAAGCGGTTCGCCAAAGCCCTGTCAGTGAGAATGAAGCTGCCACCTCTCAAAGGAAACACGCCCGGGGTTATAAGCCTCAACGGAGAGGGTTCATATTCGAACTACTTCCTATATCATCGGAGGGTTACTCATCTCACCGAAAAATACAGTGCCTTCAAGAAGTGGTGGCAAGGATACGTTGCCCATCAACAACACTTCAAGAGAATGAAGCGTGAAGCTCGTCGACATCAAAAAAGTGCGACGAATGCGCGTGAGAAAATGGCTGGCAACTGTCATATGGTTGATACCAGTTCAGAAAAGGAAAAACTCCAAGTTCTTACCTTCGGGAGCGATTCTGAGGAAGAAACAACTCTCACCCCTTTCTTCAAGGATTCCACCTCCGGAAAAGAAGAGGAGGAGAAGAACTGCGAGAACATTCAGCTGCGTCACGCTGACTGAAAAGAACCTCGGACCTACAAATAAATGTTCGAGCAAAAGAGACAAAGGGAAAGAGAAAATTCTTGAGGAAATTGCCCTCGATGATTGAGTTGTCAAAGAGCTCGCAGCCAAGAGCCCGCCTAAGAAAAATAAGATGGGTTACAATGTATTAGCACATCTGAGGAAAATGCCCTCACAATTGAGCATACTAGATGCTCTCCTCCTGTCCAAAGAGGCATGAGATTCCCTGATCAAGTCATTGCAAGAGCCTGATCAAGTCATTGCAAGAGCCTGATCAATTTCAAGCTTTCTTAGCTGAAGAAAAGATGAAGGACAAGCTGGCAGAGGTTCATACAGCTGACATCACATTCAGTGATGAGGATCTCCTCCTCGGAACGTGCGAGCACAACCTTCCTCTATACGTCACCGGGTATTGCCACGAGATCAAGATAGGCAAAATCCTTGTCGACAACGGATCCTCCGTCAACTTTCTCAACGTGAAAGTGCTGAAGGAGATCTGCATGAACGTTCAGCACTTAGCCCGAGATAAAATTACCATCTCCAGGTTCGACTCACAGTCGTCATGGACGCTGGGGTCCATAATACTGACGTTACACTTCGGATTGCTCGTCGCTGACATCAAATTTCACGTCATTGATGCCAAGAATTGCTATAACGCTTTGCTTGGCAGGCCTTGGCTACATGAATACAACGTCATCTCTTCTACACAACATCATTGTATGAAGTATTTCAAAGAAAGTTAGGAATACACCGTCACGGGGGAACTAAACCCGTTCTCGGTAAACGAAGTCCAGAAATATGAAGACACAAAGTGCTTCCTACCAGACTTCGAAGATACAGAAAGGTGTCATAAGCCGGAGGATAAACGGAAGTCCGTCGCCACCGTCGCAATCTTTGGGAGCGACACCGAGGAAGATGAAAAAATAGTCTACTCGGGGTAACCCCAAGGCAATAGGTCCGGACCATCTACTCTTATTTTAGTCTTTGGCAGTGACTCTGAGAATGAGGCCAACGCCGTGTTCTCCGTTCGCCCATCAGCACAAACCGTTACTGGAGCTGATCAGAGTTTACAAGCCACCATGGTTCCGCCTCGACATTATAAGGAACTCGATGCGCTCAATACATACAGCGTATAAGAACTACAGACTTTCTATGTACCTACCAGGAGAAGAGGTGAAAAAGCGAACCTCTTCTACCAATCGACGGAGACCAAAGTAGAAAAAGAAGTCTGGCATGGTGCCGATTTTGCGCTCGACAGGTTTCAACCAATCCGTCTCCCAAGATACTGCTCGGAGGGATTGAAAAGGCTGTTAAGATGCCAAGGTGTACCACTCAAACAAACTGTTCGACAAGTCCAATTCTACAAAAAGATTTAGGATATTCCCGGGACTCAGCGAAAGATGTCTAACGGGAAGATGGAGACAACCGGGATCGAATACGTTCGATCCAGGAAATGAGAGCATTTCTATAGTTGCCGCGCTATAAACAGCTCTAGTAAAGAAGAGAACGCTCTTCCAAATAGCTGTGATGTTGAAACAGAACGAGATCCCGCTCTAACAATGTTAAGCCCATCGTTCGAAGAACAGGTTGACCGGCTAATAAAAGAGGACTGTCAAAAGATTCGGGATGACCACAGTCACGAAATGGCTATTTATGAAAAGGCCAGGACGCAACGTCTCAACTAACAGTCCGTGGAGAAAGAAGACTACAATACCCTTCATCCTCAGCCAGATGTACGTTCTCGCCTTAATGGAATATCCCGAAATAGAGGCAAAAACAAGGCGAAGAAAGCAAACAATCGCCCGAAAACAGCAAAACGGATCCAAGAAGCCATACACTCGAGAAAAAGCCAGCTGGAACCCGTCGTTTATGAAGAAGATGGACCGGGAATACTCTTTCCTTCAAGACAAGACAAGAAAAATATTCAACCTTGTCATGAAGCACCAAATGATGACGCTTCCGGAGTCTCGGCACCCCGAACAAATAAACGAGGTCCATCATCCGGATTATTACTCCTATCACCGAGCAATAGGCCATCCCCTTGAAAACTGCTTCACTTTCAAAGACTGGGTAGAAGACCAATACCGACAGGGCAAGTTCACTTTATCCGACAGCTGGAGGGTAACCCCACTGTTCATACCAAAATACTGCATTTAATACTGCCCATTCTTCTGCTCTTTTGTTTATAGGCAGGTGCTTTTGATCCGTGTTTGCTACATATTTACAGATTACAGGTTCCCAGTCCAAAATAATGCAAATCATACAAAATCTCCATAGTTATGCCAAAATCCAGAACATCTGCCATAAATAGATAAAAGCCGGGTTCCGGTCATCCGTATCCGTCTAGTGCCGCTTACCAGTTCAAGAGACAAGACAAATAACAGTGGTCATTCGTGTCTCAGACAAGCACAGAGCACGAGAGGGGCAGCACAAGATTCAATGGGTGCGCGAAGCTCGAGAGAGATAAAGGTCAAATGAATTAAAAGTGAAGACATTTTGGACTGTTGCAAATCTGAAGAAATTTTGGAAGCAATTTGAAATTTGGGATATGTAGAACAACAAAAGAAAGCAACACAAGAAATCTCATAAAAAACGACAAACCAATCCCTCATACCCACCGCAGAACCGTGGCCAATGTGGCATTTACGCGGCGGTTTCGCAGCCGAGTTAACTCGGCGCCAGAAGATATTTTTGGGGTATATTGGTCATTGTATTAGGGCTCAGAATATGGGTCTAGGGTTTCATCTCTCTGCCTATAAATACTCCAGTTTTGTGCCCAAGTGGGAATGCTTCTTTTTAGTTAGATTTTAATGTAGATTGGTTTGTTTCTTCTTCTTCTTCTTCATCATTTATTCTCCATTAAAGTGTAGTGAGAGCTCTTGAGTGGAAAATTAATGAAGATGAGGGTTTTTATTAAAATAAAAAAGATAAAAAATTACAAAACCTGGAAACTGCTATTTACGCTTTAAGCTCACACATTCAGTAATCGGTAATTAGTGCCTCAAGAAGCATTAATAGTCACATGAAAGGTGTGTAAGAAAATCCGTCCATCATTAATGAAAAGAATTAGTATTAGGTATTAAGGCAAGGGTACTATAGCTTGAATTAAATTCTTGAGTGTAGGGGTGAAATTTACACACCCGTGGGGGTATACGATCGATGGTTGGAGAAAAGATAGGGATAAAGAATAAGACTTATGTTTTCCGTAAAGATAATAAAAATCCCGAATTGGAGACTGCACTTTAGAAGGAAAACTCAGGAGAAACCGAGATATTTATAAACTGTAAAAATATATAGGATCTGAGGTTGAATAAATAGGAGGTGTGAAAAATAAGGGTTGAATATTTCTAATTTAGGATGATAGAATTTCTAACTTAGATGCTAAACTGTAGGAGTAGAATCAACGTTAACTTATGAAACTAGTTTGATGGGATTTTGTAGGTAGCATCCGCTGAAAACCCTCAAGAGACAACACTCCTCCTACTAGGGACACCTAGTGGTTTAACGGCTTGTTTCACAAGCTCAGTGCAATCGCGTTCCGTGTGAAAGTGAGGTTAGGACTTTTTATGAATAATTGGTTTTGCTCGGGACGAGCAAAAGTTAAGTTTGGGGGTATTTGTTCATACCAGAATATTGCATTTAATACTGCCCATTCTTCTGCTCGTTTGTTTATAGGCAGGTGCTTTTGATCCATGTTTGCTACATATTTACAGGTTACAAGTTCCCAGTTCAAAATAACGCAAATCATACAAAATCTCCACAGTTATGCCAAAATCCAGAACATCTGTCACTAACAGATAAAAGTTGGGTTCCGGTCATCCGTATCCGTCCAGTGCTGCTTACCAGTTCAAGAGACAAGACAAATAACAGTGGTCATTCGTGTCTCAGAGAAACACAGAGCACGAGATGGACAGCACAAGATTCAATGGGTGCGGGGAGCTCGAGGGAGATAATGGTCAAATGAATTAAAAGTGAAGCCATTTTGGACTGTTGCAAATCTGAAGAAATTTTGGAAGCAATTTACAATTTGGGACATGTAGACAATAGAAGAAAGCAACACAAGAAACCTCACAATAAACGACAAACCAATCCCTCAAACCCACCGCGGAACCGTGGCCAATGTGGCATTTACGCGACGGTTCCACGGCCGAGTTAACTCGGCGCCAGAAGAAATTTTTGGGGTATATTGGTCAATGTATTAGGGCTCATGGGTTTAGGGTTTCATCTCTCTGCCTATAAATACTCCAGTTTTGTGCCAAAGTGGGAATGCTTCTTTTTAGTTAGATTTTAGTGTAGATTAGTTTGTATTTTCTTCTTCTTCTTCATCTATTCTTCATTAAAGTGTAACGAGAGCTCTTGAGTGGAAAATCAATAAAGATGAGATTTTTTTTAACTTGTATCTTTATTATCTTGTCTTGTAATTTTAATTCCTAGTGTAATTTTATTTCTTGTTGTTAAGTAGTTGTTGTTATTTCTTGCTCCTTTTCTTTTCTTCTTAACCGTATTTTCAAGCCATGATACTCAGCGGAGTCCTTTGCTAAGATGAAGGTCTAAGTAGTTATCTTGCTACCATTTTGTAAAACCGCGTTTTTTCCTTTCTTTCTTTTCTTCTTTTCGTTTCCTTTTAAATGTGTGAATAATTCCACACTTTTTTGGGGCTAAGGAAGGTTAGTATGAGGGACGGAAAAATCCATTGTGCTTCTCTTCGCCAAATATCCTAAAACGAACCTAGACCAAACAAACGCAACCCCCTCACTTAGGCACGCTATACGTGACATATAACCATGACCTAAGTCGAGAAGTCCTTTGGGCGCACTACAACGTGACATGTAGTTGTGACTTAATTGGATACATGGTTGCGGGTGTTTGGCCTAGGGTTGGAAATAAGCACACGTAGCAAAAGGATAAGGGGCACTAGGAATGGATTTAGCATTGGAAAGCTTGCTTAAACTCGCAAATCCCATTCCTATGTCCTCCTAATCCCCGCTACGTTCGATTATCCCAACTTCATTTTAAGAATGGAAAAAGAAAAGCACAAGACCAATCCTATCTCTACTAACCAACCTTAACCCTAACAAGCTTACTTGAATATAAATACAAACACTTAGGATAGATTTAGACCAATACATATACATTCTTTATTGACTCGTCTAAGACACGAACAGACATACAACCATCTCCGTGTGGATCAACCCGTACTCAACCGGCTAGCTGCAAAGCGACACCGTCTTGATTGCGGTAAGTATAAAAAAGAGTAGAACACATATCATAAAAACGTATTGTGTTTCTATTACAACCAAATGACACCGTTACCGGGAAGACGGTAACGTATTTCTTTCTTGTTATTCGGGTTAATATTTTTTTGTATATAAATATAATAAAAAACCATTTTTTGTTATTTTTGATATTTTTTATGTGCAAGTGTGCATGCCATCTGGAGCAAGTGTACAGTAATCGAATCAAGAAACAGAGGTTTTTATTCAAGTGTACGGAACAAGGAGAGTGCATGACCAAAAGATCAAGCCCCAACTCAACAATTTGACCGTGGAACCGCGGTCAAAGGGTTGATTTTGCGGCGGTTCCACGGTTCTATTGTGGCTTCAGAGCCCAATTATTTTACACCCTTTCTCTTTACTCTAAGCCCCTCTGTGAACTCCACTGAATTGTATTTTCTGTAGGTTTCTTTGCACAGATTGCGCCGCCGCCAATAAATTTTTTTGTTGTTTTAGATTTTGTTTGTTTATACGCTTTGCATATAATAATACGGACATTAAGGGGCTTGAACACCAATTAAGATTGGGTAGGGATTTCATCACCCTTCCTAAGACCCTACAAATCATAAATAGCATACGCATCACCTTGAGTTAATAAAAAAATATCTAGACCAAACCAAGACTTGCCACGCTCATTTAGGACAAGTGAAGGTTGCGGGGAATCGGTCGTTTATCTAAACTTGACTTTGTGGTGCCTAGGCTAGACAAATGAGGAGGTAATTTTAAAAGGCCCATCTCACGGTGATTCGTGAGCGGAACCCTCCTTATCTCACTTGTGCTTACCTGGCCACAATTGGCAGTGAAGAGGCGATTCGAGGGTTATCTTGCAACTTGTCGCTTGAAAGTCTAGGAGCGGTCTAATTGGAGTTTGAAGACTCTAGCTCTAGGTGATTGTTTATGCATGTTGTAATTGTGCTTGTGCATATGTAAAGTTTAGTCCCATAATTCTGTATTCTTTCAAAAACCAAACAAACAATTTCAAAAACTCCAAAAACAAAAAAAAACAAAAATTTATAAAAATTCCACCCTCCCTACCCTCCACTCTTTTCATAACATGGGTACCCCAAAACGACCAACTTTTACTGAGCTTTGGTACCCACAACCAGACATTTCTTCATACGGTTCTTACTTTGGCCGAACATCGAACGATCCATCCATGTCCAAAATTTCTTTGAGAAATCGGATAAACGCTTCTAGAAACACCATATGGACACCACAATCCACGTCATATCAACCATTTCAAACTTTCACCCCTTCTCATGTTAATATTGTTAGTTATATGTATGCCCTAGAGGCCATTACTATACATAGGATGTATATTGTAGTGGATGCTTGGACATATATAGGGAGGACTTTCTTGCTCGACATGATAGTATGCTATCTGGTTGCTCTTTACCTTAACGTGTACACTGATTGTCTTTCTGTTACATGTTGGTAAAGCCCTTAGGATGTGTACTTGACTACCTGGACTATGATGCGGATCATACTAGTGGGGACATGGTAGTCCATAAGTACATCCTTCAAGGTCCCTAGTCGTGGGTGTATCGAGACGGGGCATCGATATACCAGAGTAGACTAGCGTATACCTTCTCGACCCATACAGATGGGTGATGGATGATCCCATATCCATTGGTGTTTGACATCAGAGATGATATACGGGTGCTCAGTGGAGACTGGGTACACTGGACGGACTCGCCGAGAACTCCCAGATGGTATTATACCTTACGTCAGATGGCAGTTCTCTGGTGACACTGGTACAGAGTAGTCTGTTGACCCGAGATCGTCATAGAGTCTTGTGTGATTCCCACTGTGCTTTGATTTCCACCTTACCACGTCCAAGAGGGCGTGCAAAACGGTGGTTTTTGGGTACAGTCCCGAATTACATGGAGGCAGTGAGCGATAGGAGGGGATTCGTCTCTCCCGGTATGGGGAGTTAATGTTGCGCTGTGTTCGGCTATAACCGGAAATCCCTGGCCAGGGTTGCTGAGATTTACTGGTAAGTGTTACCAGTATTTTCTCGAATTGTTATAGACCTCATATCGACACGACTTATCGAGCTACTGGGGTCTGACGTTTACCACCCCTAGGCAAGATTTGCGACATATCAGACGAACAGACCGGACTGTACGGTAAGTGTTACTGGTTGGATTCACAGGAGTGTGAGCGGGCTTGCTCATTGATCTTCTGATCGCTCAATACCCGGGTGGCCGTTACGTTTAGCAGACTGCTTGCGGCTTGTGGGTGTTTGATATGATCATCACCTGCTGCCGGCGTATTGACGAGTCTTTAGAGTCCTACACAGAGGTTTCCTGGCTCAAGCGAAACGAAATAGGAGCGCATATGAGATATGTGCGGGACCGAGAATAATACCAGTATGTGATACTGTATTCTATTCTCGCGATTAGTGACATTGATCGGTTATATGCGATATAGCCGGGTTATCGGATCAAGTGTTGATTCGATAAGTTGTTACTATTGATATTAGTCGGTTATATGCATTATGACCGGATCATTAAATCAAGTGTTGATTTAGTGATTTAATATATAATTATATATTTGATATATTACTTTACATTAACTAGTATTGGTTCACTTAAGATTATTTTCTCACTAGATTGTGCACATTGTATATATGATATATTTTTGTGCACTTGTTTGTATCATGTTTGATGATACATGCAAACTTGGGTGTGTGTATGCTTTAAACTATGATTAGGTTAATGGTTAGGGTTTGATTTACTCATTTATTTTCTTCATTCATTTTATGGAAAAAATGAAATGGTGGCTTTCTTTTCTTTCTTTGCTTGAAGCTTCTTGAAGCTTCAAAGCATCTTTGAAAAAGTCTTCCATTTTGTTTTATCCTTAACCTAACCATTTAACTAAACCCTATTTTATTCTCTACATGAGTTAGCCTCACCCATGGTTGCTAAATGATAAGCATCACTTGAATTTTCTAATTAGATAATTCATTCTTTTCTATTCTTCTTCATCTTCTTCATGAGTTGAAGAAAGCTTACTAGAAAATTCTAAGTGATGAATCCAAGTGAGAAATCCAAATCCAAAGTGAACCCACCTCCTATTTCTTCATCCTCTACCACTTTCCATGTTGTATAGGGTGTTTTCTTCACAAGTTTCATGAGCTAGTGAAGATGGAGCTTGAGTTTGAGTCGCCTCGACGTAGATCATCTTCGGCATCGAAGTCAACGACCTAGCCCGCCCATTTCTCCGATGAAACCGACGCTAGAGTCCAGGATCCCGATGATCGCAGCGGAGGGACGTCATCTCGGAGCTAAAGAAGTGGTGGACCGGATCTACAAAGGTTGTATTTCCATTCACTTAGTAGCAAAGTTGTTTGCTTGCTTCTCTTTTTCGCCTAATTTCTAGTTAACGATCTAGCATTAGGGTTTCTCGGCATATAATTTTTGAATTTGGCATGGTTGATGCCTTGTGGAACCTCTTGAGTGTGCCTAGGAACCGTACAGTGGTATCAGAGCCTAGCTAGAGCCTTAGGCGATGTGCAGACGAAATTAGAAACCCGATCGAACCCGAAACCCTAATCCAAAACCCTTCTCTGTACATTTTTTCAAATCGTGGAATTTGGTGAATTAAAAATATGCAGAAAAATCATAAGGGTTTTTTAGGAGTTACTATGCAAAATGAGCTTCTAAATCGATCAAGCCGCCGCGGAACCGCGGCACGAACATGGCTCGTGCGGCGGTTCCGCGGCCGTACGGTCGCCTCTTTCATCTAATTTTGCACAGTAATTCCTATATTGTAGTGCTGTTTTTTCTGGAAATTTTTAATCTGTACTCAAGAGTTGAGTTTTCTGGGTTGTTTTGGGAGTTCGTAGATTTGATCGGATTGTTGATTGGTAGAGGTTCTGCGTGTTCAAGTTTTAGTTAAATACCGCAATCAAGACGGTTTCGCTTGTAGCTAGCCGGTTGAGTACGGGTCGTCCGCAGGGAGTTGGGAGTCTTTTTCTATGTGTTTTAACGAGTTAAGTCCGAGAGTTCAGATTTGTTTGTGATTATCTAAGTGTTAAGTTGATGTTTTAAAGAGAGCTTGTTAGGGTTAGGATTAGGTTAGTTTGAGTTAGGAGTCTCCACATCTTTCGTTGCCCTTCTTAATATCGGTGTTACGGTAATCGGCAACAACGGGGATTAGCACGACTAGGAAGGAACTTGCGAGTATAAGCTAGGCTTTCCAACGCATAAGTCCTTCCTTTTGGTGCTTGTCCGTCCGTTCTTGGCTCTTAGCCATAACCTCCGGTTAATTCAACCACAACCGGTCTCACTACGGAATCACCGCTATCATGTAGGATAGGGTGCCGTGAGGAGCGGATTGTGGTTCAATTAACGGGAGTCGATTTAAGCTGTTGGGCAAGGAAAGAGTGAGAGAGATTTCCTTCTCTCAAACTTCCCTTATCCTACCCTAACAAGTATGAACTACTCACACATCATGATACGGAAAAATAAAACAAAACAAAGAGGAAGATAGAAAGAAGGAGATTAGAAGAATACGACTTGCTATTTGCGACCTCACCTTGGCGAGGATCGAGCGTAAGCATCATTGTCGTATTAAGGATAAAGAAAAAGAGAGAAGAAAGAAACAACAAGAAAATAACAACAACTACTTAACGAATTAAAGTTACAACAATTATAGCAAAAGTAAGACAAGCATGATAATAAAATGATCTTCTTTATTCACCATTCTTCACTCACAAAGCTCACTCAAGTTTAATGGAGAAGAGATGAGAAGAAGAAGAACATGTAATCTAAAACCTAGCAAAAAGAAAATACAAGAATGGACCCTTTCCTTCTCAAAGTTCTAGGCTATTTATAGGCTGGAGAATGGAAATTTAGGGCAACCACCAGAACACATCTGAAAAGACCAAAATACCCCTGGAAAAGTTTTGCCTGCCGCCACTATACGGCCGCGGATCCGCGGCCTAGACCCCCTATTGGCCGCGGATCCGCGGCCCTTTGGAGGAGTTGGGCTCTCGTCTTTTTTGGGCTTTCCTGGTTTGATGTCCCCTTTATTCTGGTACATGTATTTTCTGAAAATACCTCCACATTTCTTCCAGAATTTCTGTTGAGGGAAAGGTGGACTTTTGTCAAGATTTGGCATGATTGCCTCGAGCTCCACATAGATTTCTTGGAACTTGTTGTTGCCATTGAGCCTTGTGCATGAAGGTGACAATCGATTTGCCATTTTGTCTTCCTAAACTGGTATCTGGCAACATACGGATGAAGAGCGGAGACCGTGTTTTATCTGTGGTTGGCAGGAACCCGGATTTTGTCGTGTTTTCCATGAATTTCACCGTTTTAGAACCGAGAACCTGTATCCTGCAATTGACTAGCAAACACGGCTCAAGAGTATCTACCGATATGCAATGTGATAAAAATTGGGCGGTATGAAAATGCAAAAATCTGATATGAACAATTGTCTAACTTTGTCTATCTGTTTTTCCGGATTATTTTAGAACATGTTAGAAAGTTCGACCGGATATAAATACCCACTTTTTCTCATGACGGGAAATTTCCAATTGTTGGATTTTTCCGTAGTTTAATGACATTCTAAGTAGTGCAAGTAACGCGATGGACCCTCTAGAAGACAGCAAACCTTAACTCGATTATGTGACCGTCTTGAACTGCCCTTTGAACCTTAGGGTTTGGGGCAGTACGGCGTGCCACATGTGAGGCGTTGGCTTGACCCTTCTACGGCTGGACCGTTGGTACTGTGGCACGAAGTGAATGTTCTTAAACTTATTTCATGTGTTGAGCTGTTTCGGGAAAACTTGGGTGTTTGACTGTTCGATCGGAAAGTTTAACATTTTCTGTTTATTTGGAATGCGATACAATATTTGGAATCCACAAGTAAGTTATGAGATAACTGAATGAATGTTATGAATCTAGCAGTTTAGTCTCACTTGATCGGTTGCCACGGGATTTTGATGTGATCAAAAGTTCGTCGCAATCGCGTATTGTACGCGGATACTCGCCGGTAAACTTAATAGACGGCCACGCCTCATAGCCCCGACCAAGTGACTGTAGGAGAACCCCGTCGCTGAAAGCATCCGTCCGGGTGCTCGCGGCAGCGGTGTTCCGTCTTAGTGCACTTCGTCGACGGCATCCGGGGGTGCGGCCATCTACTAAAGTTTGCGACGAGCATTCGTTCAGGATGTCGGGAATCTTGTTGAATTGCCCGACTTGATATTGAAAAGTGTTTTCGATAACGAGACTAAAATGCAGGGTTTATAATTGTTAGGCATGCGATGTCTAAGGAATTCATTTGATTAGGCATGCTATGTCTATGCAGGTTGCGGATTCCAACTGTTGCAGTTTTACACTTTCTTTTCTGTGACCGTAAGTGTAATATATGATATCGCCGGTTTCGTTGCCATATGTCAACGACAATTGGGATACGTATGTTTACTTACGTTGATGACATGTGATGTTATGTGTTGCTGGTTATGTTATATTGGATCGTCGTGTTTGAATAGCCGGGGGGTTTTATGTGAGATGTGTGTTTTTCATTTTCATTCATGTAAAAACTTGTATGTAATATTCTTTTATTGGGGCACTTCCAGGTTGCGGAAGATGTCACCATTGTATATTATTTACTTTTCCGCACTAGGATAGACCCAAGGAGGAGGGCACAAGTAACTGGGTTCTGGAGTCCAGTGGGAGACCAACTCGAGGAGTCGAGTCCGGGTCTCCTAACTCTAGAATTGGTAGGGTTGCTTGCCGCTCTCGTAGGGGTCTAGGGGTGTGGGTTTGGCTATTCATCGCGACCGTGGAATCCTTGTTTTATACTGGCTCGTATTGAAAACACGGACGTCCTAGTATATCCAATGTTTCATATGATTCTTCTGCTGCGATATCTGTGATGTGATCATTTGATATGTTGTGATAAATACTGTATATAGTATGTATGATATATTATATAGACGTTACTTCTGTTTTACACCCGTGCTAGCCCTGCCCCGCTCTGCCATTAGTTACCTAACCTAACGGTGCACGAGGGGACATCGAGGCGAATGCGGATGGCATAAGTGTACGTCGTATTTATCTGTGATGTTTAGGTATTTAAATGATGGGACTTCATTAATGAGATTAATGAAATAAAAGAAACCTAAAGATATTGTGGAATCGAATTTTCAAAAACAGGTAGCTACAGTTCTTGCTTTGCATCGCGGTGTTCCTTGTAGAACATCCTGCACCTTATTCGATGAGGAAAGGGTTGAGATCCCTTCACCGGGAGTGACCCCTTTAGCAATAACTGGAAGGTGCTAGACACTCGGTTTGTCTTTTGATTGCTTCTATAGTTTCTGCTTTGCACAGTGATATATATGATATATCCCGCACCTCATTCGACGAGGAAAGGGCCGACGATCCCTTCACCGGGAGTGACCCCTTTAGCAAAACTAGAAAAGCCTCAAAAACACTCCATTTCAAAATCATTTGATTCTACAACGATATCAAGTTCATTACGCAATAGGTTTTCAGAAAAACCTGGCGTAGCCCTCCGTCATTTCAGATAAGTAGTAGTTAGTATTCGTGCTGCGTTTGTTGGCCTTTGTCAAGGCGTAGTGTGCGGTAGCTGACTAGTACTTATCTGCTTATGCATATGATGCAGATTGGGTTAGGGTAGTCATACGACCTTGTTGGCCTTTGTCAAGGGTCGTGCGGGTGGGTTTAATTCAATCAAGAAATGACGGATTGAACTTGACTAGCATCCTATGGTTTGTTGGCCTTTGTCAAGGTCATAGGAGGTTAGGGGCAAAATTATCGGGAATTTCAAGTGTTGAAATTTGTAATGAGATTGCATACCTTCTTTGAGATAGTTGGATCCCGATACCCACTGCGAGTAAGAGTTACTCCTGGGAGAGTTTTACACATTACAATTAGCCGATCAAGTAGGTGTCTAGAAAGGTGTTAACGAGATTACGCCTCTGGGAAAACGAGGTTTACATTAATTAGGTCCGTGCGAAAGCACGGGGAACCTCCCTCAAAGTACCAACACTGGCCTGGCTGAAAGATTGGCGAACTTGTAGAGTGTAATTAATCCCGGCTAGTCTTTCCTTTTAAGGTTTGAAGGAAGATTTGATAAAAACAGTGGGAGCCATCCTGATTAGATAAAATAATAACCAATCTGATCTTGCAAGAGCGCACGCAGAGTGTTTTCTTCTCTCTCTCTCTCCTGGTAGCGACCATGTCACGCCTTAATCAAGATAATAATACGGATGTATTCACCGAACCTGCTTGCTATACTGAGCTGGGGAACGTTGGTCCCGCTCCAACTTATAATTGTTATAAGACAGAGCAGGAAATAGGGGATTACCAGAATTCCCATGCCGCCCAAACGAAGAAAGTGCATGCTGATGCATCATCTTCGGGTGTGTTCATTACAAAGAACTGTTTCTCAATATCCTTTACGTCCTGGGTATGAGATACCGGATCAGGATCCCGCATATGTAATCTGTTACATGGGCTACAGAAAGGTAGAAAACTGAGAACGGGTGATAAGTTTCATGAGACAGAAAATGGTGCAAGTGTTGCAGCCAAGTCTGTTGGTCACTGTCACCTTGTATTACAAATACATTGATTCTGAACGAATGTTATTAGATACCGAACCTGATATACAAAATCATGTCAGTCTCTTTATTAGTAAAGAAATGATAAAATTTTGTATTGTTGGATAATGTTTTGAACATTTCCTATATCAAAAGTTGATCGGTTCAGGCACGTTATCTAAAAGCATTGATGTTCTAAATCAAACTACAGTTCTTAGTATACAGAACACACACAAAAGGAAGAGTTCAGAAATGAACGAATCCTTCTTGAGGCATTGTAGACTAGGTCATATCAATGCGACCCGACTGGCTGAAGTTACATTTAGATGCATATTTAAATCAGTTTGAACTTACATCTTGTGAAACTTGCCAGTCATGTCACAAAGATAAAATGACCATAGCTCTGTTTATTGGAAACAGAGAAAGAGTTAGTGAACTCTTGGGACTGATACATAGTGATGTATGTAAGGTCCCCTGTCTACACATACCAAGACCGGTTCTTTGTACTTCATTACATTCTCTGATAATCTCTCAAGATTCAGACATATGTTCCTGTTGAAACACAAGTCCGAAACTTTTGAGATAATCACAGAATATAAGTTAGAAGTAGAGAACCAAAACGGGTATAAATATTATGTCCTTTGATGTGATCAGGGAGGAGAATACTTGAGCACGGAAATCCTGGAATATTCTAAAGGAGAATGAGATTCTCTCTCAGCATTACTCCTCCATATACACCACAGCACGTCGGTGTATCGGGACGGAGCAATCACACCCTATATGATAAGGTGTGCTCTATGATGAGTACTACTGAGTTACCTGTTTCCTTTTGGGGGTTATGCACTTGAGAAGTTGCATACCTATTGAATTAGGTTTGAATCAAATCACAGCTTACCACTCCATATGAGATATGGTATGGGAAGAGCCCATGTCTTAAGCTAGTTAAGATTTGGGGTTGACCGGCCTATGTCTAAAAGCAAAGATCCGGACAAGATCGAGGCAAGGTCTGTTATGTAGAACTGGAAAGGTTCCAGCTATACAAACTACAGCAGATGACTTGGTAGAACCAAAGGATTCAGTAGATTCCAACGAACCTCAGCCTCTCCGCCGATCTAGTAGGGTTCCTCATCCGCCTGAGAGATACTTCGGTTTCTCGATGACAGTGGGAGCGAGGATTGCATCATGAGATGATGACCCAACTAGTTTCGAGCAGGCCATCGAGAGTAGGGACTCTGAAAGAATGGCTGGATGCTTAGCGATCTGAGATGGAATCCATGTACACCAACAAAGTATGGACTTTGGTAGCTATATCTGAAGGGTTAAATCCTCATCAGGAGCAAGTATATCTTGAGAAGATTACTTGGTGTAGATGGAAAAGTTGAGACTTTCAAAGCTAGACTTGTTAAAGATTTGCATCGTAGACCAGTTGTGGCTAATAATGAAACCTTTTCTGGGGCCTATGCTTAAGTCCATCCAGATCCTACTTGCCACGGCTACATACCATGACTATGATATCTGGTGGTTGGGTGTCATGACAGCTTTTCTAAAATGATGTTTTAGAAGAGAGCGTCTGTAAGTACACAGCCAGAGGGCTTCGTAGACAGTAGGAGCAGCGGAAACGTGTACAAGGTGCTTTATAAGATTAAAGCAGGAATCGCGGAGTTGGAACATCTGTTTTGATGAGATAGTCAAAGAGTTTGACATCATCAAAATAGTAGATGAACCTTGTATATACAAAAAGATAGTAGGGAGTATGGTGGTGATCCTTGTAGAGTACATGGATAACATACTCTTGATGGGGAAAGAGTTTCATATGCTGCGCTCGGTCAATCTCTGCTTATCACAAGGATTCTCCATATAGGATCAAAGTGATACCTCCTAAATCCTGAATTTTGATCTATGAGATAGAAGTAATTAGATGTTAGGATTCTCACTAGTTGTAGTGAGATGGTATCAGTCGATCCTGGGAGAATCACTGGAAAGGTTCCAGGGTGATAAGGACGACTGAAAGTCAGTCACAGGCATTGTCTTTACCCTCAGTAAAGGGACGGTATGTTGGAAGAGTTCCAAGCTAGATACCGTGGCTTACTAGACGATAAAGGCTGGATACATCGCTACTTAAGATGCTACCAAAGAGGCTTTCTGGGTGTATATTAGTTCATGAGATGAACTTAGTTCCTCCCATTGTGTGACAATGGAGTTGTGGCTTATACCAAGGAACGTCCGTCCCATCAGTGATCCAGACATATTCTAAGGCAGTGTCACCTGATCATGGAGATGGTTGATCTCCAGGGTGATCGAGGTAAGGAGAGTAGACTCAGAGGACAACACGGCGGATCCACTCATAACGGCCTTTTCCCAGAGAGAGACTTTTATCGGATGGTTGAGTATAAGATACTACAACCACTGCTATCAGATAGCCCTTGTGCAAGTGGGAGATTGTTAGTTATATGTATGCCCTAGAGGCCATTACTATACATAGGATGTATATTGTAGTGGAGCTTGGACATATATAGGGAGGACTTTCTTGCTCGACATGATAGTATGCTATCTGGTTGCTCTTTACCTTAAAGTGTACACTGATTGTCTCTCTGTTACATGTTAGTAAAGCCCTTAGGATGTGTACTTGACTACCTGGACTATGATCCGGATCATACTAGTGGGGACATGGTAGTCCATAAGTACATCCTTCAAGGTCCCTAGTCGTGGGTGTATCGAGACGGGGCATCGATATACCAGAGTAGACTAGCGTATACCTTCTTGACCCATACAGATGGGCGATGGATGATCCCATATCCATTGGTGTTTGACATCAAAGATGATATACGGGTGCTCAGTGGAGACTGGGTACACTGGACGGACTCGCCGAGAACTCTCAGATGGTATTATACCTTACGTCAGATGGCAGTTCTCTGGTGACACTGGTACAGAGTAGTCTGTTGACCCGAGATCGTCATAGAGTCTTGTATGATTCCCACTGTGCTTTGATTTCCACCTTACCACGTCTAAGAAGGCGTGCAAAACGGTGGTTTTTGGGTACAGTCCCGAATCACATGGAGGCAATGAGCGATCGGAGGGGATTCGTCTCTCCCGGTATAGGGAGTTGATGTTGCGCTGTGTTCGATTGGCTATAACCGGAAATCCCTAGCCAGGGTTGCTGAGATTTACTGGTAAGTGTTACCAGTAGTTTCTCGAACTGTTATAGACCTCATATCGACACGACTTGTCGAGCTACTGGGGTCTGACGTTTACCACCCTTAGGCAAGATATGCGACATATCAGACGAACAGACCGGACTGTACGGTAAGTGTTACTGGTTGGATTCACAGGGGTGTGAGCGGGCTTGCTCGTTGATCTTCTGATCGCTCAATACCCGGGTGGCCGTTACGTTTAGCAGACCGCTTGCGGTTTGTGGGTGTTTGATATGATCATCACCTGCTGCCAGCGTATTGACAAGTCTTTAGAGTCCTACACAGATGTTTCCTAGCTCAAGCGAAACGAAATAGGAGCGCATATGAGGTATGTGCGGGACCGAGAATAATACCAGTATGTGATACTGTATTCTATTCTCGCGATTAGTGACATTGATCGGTTATATCCGATATAGCCGGGTTATCGGATCAAGTGTTGATTCGATAAGTTGTTACTATTGATATTAGTCGGTTATATGCATTATGACCGGATCATTAAATCAAGTGTTGATTTAGTGATTTAATGTATAATTATATATTTGATATATTACTTTACATTAACTAGTATTGGTTCACTTAAGATTATTTTCTCACTAGATTGTGCACATTGTATATATGATATATTTTTGTGCACTTGTTTGTATCATGTTTGATGATACATGCAAATTTGGGTGTGTGTATGCTTTAAACTATGATTAGGTTAATGGTTAGGGTTTGATTTACTCATTTATTTTCTTTATTCATTTTATGGAAATAATGAAATTGTGGCTTTCTTTTCTTTCTTTGCTTGAAGCTTCTTGAAGCTTCAAAGTATCTTTGAAAAAGTCTTCCATTTTGTTTTATCCTTAACCTAACAATTTAACTAAACCCTAGTTTATTCTCTACATAAGTTAGCCTCACCCATGGTTGCTAAATGATAAGCATCACTTGAATTTTCTAATTAGATAATTCATTCTTTTCTATTCTTCTTCATCTTCTTCATGAGTTGAAGAAAGCTTACTAGAAAATTCTAAGTGATGAATCCAAGTGAGAAATTCAAATCCAAAGTGAACCCACCTCCTATTTCTTCATCCTCTACCACTTGCCATGTTGTATAGGGTGTTTTCTTCACAAGTTTCATGAGCTAGTGAAGATGGAGCTTGAGTTTGAGTCGCCTCGACGTAGATCATCTTCGGCATCGAAGTCAACGACCTAGCCCGACCATTTCTCCGATGAAACCGACGCTAGAGTCCAGGATCCCGATGATTGCAGTGGAGGGACGTCATCTCGGAGCTAAAGAAGTGGTGGACCGAATCTACAAAGGTTGTATTTCCATTCACATAGTAGCAAAGTTGTTTGCTTGCTTCTCTTTTTCGCCTAATCTCTAGTTAACGATCTAGCATTAAGGTTTCTCGGCATATAATTTTTGAATATGGCATGGTTGATGCCTTGTGGAACCTCTTGAGTGTGCCTAGGAATCCTACAAATATCCATTCTGAGGGTGACGTGGCGACTCTTAAACCCATGTCCATTGCCGACAGAATCGAACAATCTCGTAGCCGATCTTTCACTCCTTTCACCACTTTGAATTCTTTTGATCAATAATTCCAATCACCTTCTTATCAGAATGTTGATCCTACTCCTGTCTAACCATTTGATTCCTATCAATCCTACCCGACTTTTACACCTTCCCTAGACATTGCTTCTGAACAGTCATTTGGGAGTTTCACATATCCAAACGAGTTTGAATCATTTACTGAAACCCCCTCACAACCCATGTCTAGTCTTGAACAGTCGTTGGAAGAATTTTGGGTAGTGTCGTGCCAACAGATGATGGATTTGAATGCGTCCATGGCCGCTCTCATACAACCTAACGAACCGGCTGCTAGTTTCCAACTAGCTCCGAATTTTCCAATATATGATGAGGCAATTATACAGTTTGAGAATTTGAGTAGTGAGAGTGAGCAGTACACCCTTCCAAACCAAACCTACCCGTTGCAAATTGAATTTCACAACTCCGGTTTCGAAAGTCTACCGAGTGTCCCACATGAATCACCAATTGAAGATAGAATGTTTGATGAGTTGTGCGACTTTGTAGTGTTTGATTTACCCGATTGTGAAGGGTACATTTCAAGTGAAACCAATCCCAATCCTTTTGATCTCTACACCTCCGCTCTAGAACCTGAATTGATTGAAATCCATGCTTTTGATGAGGTGCCTGAGAAATTTGATTTTCACTTGATTAAGGATATCGACGCTGAGAATATTTTGGATGATGAACCCACAATTTTGGATGAGTTTTTCTCACCAATTCATCATGTCATTTCACTTCCGTGTGGACATCATCCCGAGTCATTAACTGTTTTTCCCGAACCTCATATGCGTCTGGAAATTGAAGATGAATGCATGGATGAGCTAAATTTTGAGGAGAATTTTGAGGATGGTATTGAGGATGAAACAGTTTTATTAGATGAGTCGGATTTTCCAATTCATCATGTCCCTTTCATTGACTGTGTACACCTTCCTGAACGTTTAACCGATACCATTCCTCGATCACTTCCCCCCATCCTTTCCATCGTTTCCCCTTCGCAAGCCACCGTATCACCTTCAATTCTTATATCTAGTTCACCAAGTTCAGTCTACCCATGTTTTCTCACAAATCTTGAGAGGATTAACCCCATTTCTCGACGGGTTGATAGATTAGTACAATCACTTTTTACACATCGGTCATTACACATTTTACTAATTTATTCACTCCATTTCCACTCTCAAGTTCGTATTCCTTTTCTTTTTTCCCTCCGCCATCCATCTTCTCTACCGAGACCGTACACCGCTACCATCCCCACACGGTCTCGTGTATTCTTCATCTCGTTTCACTACGCATTCTTTCTCCAGCCATTGCGATATCACGATAAAAATTTCGAATGGTTGGTATTAACTTTTGGCCTGTGTAAGGCCTTGTATAGATTCATACTATTCTCTTCCCCCTTAACTCTAAACTTTAACGCCTAAACAGTGGAAACACCGTTTTTCTGAAGTTTGGGGGGACCTTTTTGTGTATATATATTTTTGGTTTGCTTTTTCTTTTGTAAAAAAAATGATTAAAAAAAACTTGGGAGCGCCGACAATTTTGACCCTCTTGGTGTAGCATGACAGTGAGGGCATGGTCAAGTTTAAGTTTGGGGGTGTGCTCGGTAAGCTTTCTACCTTTGCATTCATGTGTATATTTTGCATTCGCATACTTATTTAAAACCCCATAAAAATCAAAAAATTTTACAAAAATATAAAAACTTTGTCGTCAAGTTAGCTAATAGGGTAACTTAGATTTTTATTCCGAAAGTTTAGCTGATACGTTTGAAATAACTAAATCTTAGGCTTAGCAAATGAAAACCCTAAAAATAACCTCCTTCTGTTTAACCTTGGTAATTATATGTCCTTGCAATTTTTTTTTTGAGAAGTGGGTAATCTTGAGTTAAGTCGAGATGAAGGGAAAGTATTGAAGTTTTATTGACGGATAAGTCTGAAAAATAGTTCATATTCTTAAGTCCAAATTCAGAAAGTATATACCCTACAAACTGCACATACACGCACCTTGAAACTTGGGATAGTAGAGGATACCTAGAAATACTCTTGGCTGAAAGCCTAATATGAAAGAAAAAACGGTATTTAAAGCTAATCACCAAAAGAGCATCATTAAAAAATATATCCGGTCTTGAAAAAGGAAAAAAAGAATAAATTACAAGATCTGGATACTGCTATTTACGCTTTAAGCTCACACATTCAGTAATCGGCTATTAGTGCCTCAAGAAGACTTAATAGTCGCATGAAAGGTGTGTGAGCAAATTCGTCCATCATTAATGAAAAGAAGTAGTATTAGGTATTAAGGTAAGGGTACTATAGCTTGAATTGAATTCTTAAGTGTAGGGGTGAAATTTACACACACGTGGGGGTATACGATCGATTTTTGGAGGAAAAATAGTGATAAAGAATAAGACTTATGTTTTCCGTAAAACTGATAAAAATCCCGGATTGGAGACTGCACTTTAGAAAGAAAACTCAGGAGAAACCGAGATCTTTCTAAACTGTAAAAATGTATAGGATCTGAGGTTGAATAAATAGGAGGTGTGAAAAATAAGGGTTGAATATTTCTAATTTAAGATGATAGAACTTCTAACTTAGATACTAAACTGTAGGAGTAGAATCAACGTTAACTTATGAAACTAGATTGACGGGATTTTTTAGGTAGTATCCGTTGAAAACCCTCACGAGACAACACTCCTCCTACTAGGGATACCTAGAGATTTAACGGTTTATTGTACAAGCTCGGTGTAATCGCGTTCCTTGCGAAAGTGAGGTCAAGACTTTTTGTGAATAATTGGTTTTGCTCGGGACGAGCAAAAGTTAAGTTTGGGGGTATTTGTTCATACCAGAATATTGCATTTAATACTGCCCATTCTTCTGCTCGTTTTTTATAGGCAGGTGCTTTTGATCCATGTTTGCTACATATTTACAGGTTACAGGTTCCCAGTTCAAAATAATTCAAATCATACAAAATCTCCACGGTTATGCCAAAATCCAGAACATCTGCCACAAACAGATAAAAGCCGGGTTCCGGTCATCCGTATCCGTCCAGTGCCGTTTACCAGTTCAAGAGACAAGACAAATAACAGTGGTCATTCGTGTCTCGGAAAAGCACAGAGCACGAGAGGGGCAGCACAAGATTCAATGGGTGCGCGGAGATCGAGGGAGATAAAGGTCAAAAGAATTAAAAGTGAAACCATTTTGGACTGTTGCAAATCTGAAGAAATTTTTGAAGCAATTTGCAATTTGGGATATGTAGAACAACAGAAGAAAGCAACACAAGAAACCTCACAAAAAACGACAAACCAATCCCTCAAACCCACTGCGGAACCGTGGACAATGTGGCATTTACGCGGCGGTTCCGCGGCCGAGTAAACTCGACGCCAGAAGATATTTTCTGGGTATATTGGTCATTGTATTAGGGCTCAGAATATGGGTCTAGGGTTTCATCTCTCTGCCTATAAATACTCCAGTTTTGTGCCCAAGTAGAAATGCTTCTTTTTAGTTAGATTTTAGTGCAGATTAGTTTGTATCTTCTTCTTCATCATCTATTCTCCATTAAAGTGTAGTGAGAACTCTTGAGTGGAAAATCAATGAAGATGAGGGTTTTTATTAAAATAAAAAAGATAAAAATTTCAAAACGTGGAAACTGCTATTTACGCTTTAAGCTCGCACATTCAGTAATCGGCTATTGGTGCCTCAAGAAGAATTAATAGTCACATGAAAGGTGTGTGAGCAAATTCGTCCATCATTAATGAAAAGAAGTAGTATTAAGTATTAAGGTAAGGGTACTATAGCTTGAATTGAATTCTTGAGTGTAGGGGTGAAATTTACACACACGTAGGGGTATACGATCGATATTTGGAGGAAAGATAGTGATAAAGAATATGACTTATGTTTTCCGTAAAGCTGATAAAAATCCCGGATTGGAGACTGCACTTTAGAAAGAAAACTCAGGAGAAACCGAGATCTTTCTAAACTGTAAAAATGTATAGGATCTGAGGTTGAATAAATAGGAGGTGTGAAAAATAAAGGTTGAATATTTCTAATTTAGGATGATAGAATTTCTAACTTAGATACTAAACTGTAGGAGTAGAATCAACGTTAACTTATGAAACTAGATTGACATGATTTTTTGGGTAGTATCCGTTGAAAACTCTCACGAGACAACACTCCTCCTACAAGGGACACCTAGAGATTTAACGACTTATTGTACAAGCTCGGTGCAATCGCGTTCCCTGCGAAAGTGAGGTCAGGACTTTTTGTGAATAATTGGTTTTGCTCATGACGAGCAAAAGTTAAGTTTGGGGGTATTTGTTCATACCAGAATATTGCATTTAATACTGCCCATTCTTCTGCTCGTTTTTATAGGCAGGTGATTTTGATCCGTGTTTGCTACATATTTACAGGTTACAGGTTCCCAGTTCAAAATAATGCAAATCATACAAAATCTCCACGGTTATGCCAAAATCCAGAACATCTGCCACAAACAGATGAAAGCCGGGTTCCGGTCATCCGTATTCGTCCAGTGCCATTTACCAGTTCAAGAGACAAGACAAATAACTGTGGTCATTCGTGTCTCAGAAAAGCATAGAGCACGAGAGGGGCAGCACAAGATTCAATGGGTGCGCGGAGATCGAGGGAGATAAAGATCAAAAGAATTAGAAGTGAAACCATTTTAGACTGTTGCAAATCTGAAGAAATTTTTGAAGCAATTTGCAATTTGGGACATGTAGAACAACAGAAGAAAGCAACACAAGAAACCTCACAAAAAAACGAAAAACCAATCCCTCAAACCCACCGCGGACCCGCGGCCAATGTGGCATTTACGCTGCGGTTCCGCGGCCGAGTAAACTCGACGCCAGTAGATATTTTTGGGGTATATTGGTCATTGTATTAGGGCTCAGAATATGGGTCTAGGGTTTCATCTCTCTGCCTATAAATACTCCAGTTTTGTGCCCAAGTGGAAATACTTCTTTTTAGTTAGATTTTAGTGTAAATTAGTTTGTACCTTCTTCTTCTTCATCATCTATTCTCCATTAAAGTGTAGTGAGAACTCTTGAGTGGAAAATCAATGAAGATGAGGGTTTTTATTAAAATAAAAAAGTTAAAAATTTCAAAACCTGGAAACTACTATTTACACTTTAAGCTCATACATTCAGTAATCGGCTATTAGTGCCTCAAGAAGCATTAATAGTCGCTTGAAAGGTGTGTGAGCAAATCCGTCCATCATTAATGAAAAGAAGTAGTATTAGGTATTAAGGCAAGGGTACTATAGCTTGAATTGAATTCTTGAGTGTAGGGGTGAAATTTACACACATGTGGGGGTATACGATCAATGTTTGGAGGAAAGATAGGGATAAAGAATAAGACTTATGTTTTCCGAAAAGATGATAAAAATCCCGGATTGGAGACTGCACTTTAGAAGAAAAATTCATGAGAAACCGAGATCTTTCTAAACTGTAAAAACGTATAGGATCTAAGGTTGAATAAATAGGAGGTGTGAAAAATAAGGGTTGAATATTTCTAACTTAGGATGATAGAATTTTTAATTTAGATGCTAAACTGTAGGAGTAGAATCAACGTTAACTTATGAAACTAGCTTGACGGGATTTTGTGGGTAGTATCCGCTGAAAACTCTCAGGAGACAACACTCCTCCTACTAGGGACACCTAAAGGTTTAACGGCTTGTTGCACAAGCTCAGTGCAATCGCGTTCCCTACGAAAGTGGGGTTATGACTTTTTGTGAATAATTGGTTTTGCTCGGGACAAGCAAAAGTTAAGTTTGGGAGTATTTGTTCATACCAGAATATTGCATTTAATACTGCCCATTCATCTGCTCGTTTGTTTATAGGCAGGTGCTTTTGATCCGTGTTTGCTACATATTTACAGGTTACAGGTTCCCAGTCCAAAATAACGCAAATCATACAAAATCTCCACAGTTATGCCAAAATCCAGAACATTTGCCACAAACAGATAAAAGTCGAATTCCGGTAATCCGTATCCGTCCAGTGCCGCTTACCAGTTCAAGAGACAAGACAAATAGCAGTAGTCATTCGTATCTCGGACAACCATAGAGCACGAGAGGGGAAGCACAAGATTCAATGGGTGCGCGGAGCTCGAGAGAAATAATGGTCAAATGAATTAAAAGTGAAGCCATTTTGGACTGTTGCAAATCTGAAGAAATTTTGGAAGAAATTTGCAATTTGGGAAATGTAGAACAACAGAAGAAAGCAACACAAGAAACCTCACAAAAAAACGACAAACCAATCCCTCAAACCCACCGCGGAACCGCGGCCAATGTGTCATTTACGCGGCGGTTCCGCGGCCGAGTTAACTCGGCACCAGAAGATATTTTTGGGGTATATAGGTCATTATATTAGGGCTCAGAATATGGTTCTAGGGTTTCATCTCTCTGCCTATAAATACTCCAGTTTTATACCCAAGTCAGAATGCATCTTTTTAGTTAGATTTTAGTGTAGATTAGTTTGTATCTTCTTCTTCTTCTTCTTCATCTATTCTCCATTAAAATATAGTGAGAGCTCTTGAGTGGAAAATCATTGAAGATGTGGTTTTTTTTAACTTGTATCTTTATTATCTTGTCTTGTAATTTTAATTCCTTATGTAATTTTATTTCTTGTTGTTAAGTAATTGTTGTTATTTCTTGCTCTTTTTCTTTTCTTCTTAACCGTATTTTCAAGCCATGATACTCGACGGAGTCCTTTACTAAGATGAGAGCCCAAGTAGTTAGATTGCTACCATTTTGTAAAACTGCGTTTTTTCCTTTCTTTCTTTTCTTTTCCTTTTAAATGTGTGAATAATTCCACACTTGTTAGGGGCTAAGGAAGGTTAGTATGAGGGACGGAAAAATCCCGTGTGCTTCTCTTCGCCAAACATCCTAAAACGAACCTAGACCAAACAAACGCAACCCCCTCACTTAGGCGTGCTATACATCACATATAGCCGCGACCTAAGTCGAGAAGTCCTTTGGGTGCACTACAACGTGACATGTAGTTGTGACTTAATTGGATACATGGTTGCACGTGTTTGGCCTAGGGTTGGAAATAAGCGCACGTAGCGGAAGGACAAGGGGCACTAGGAATGGATTTAGCATTGAAAAGCTTGCTTAAACTCGCAGATCCCATTCCTGTGTCCTCCTAATCCCCGCTACGTTCGATTATCCCAACTTCATTTTAAGAATGGCAAAAGAAAAGCACAAGACTAATACTAACTCTACTAACCAACCTTAACCCTAACAAGCTTACTTGAATATAAATACAAACACTTAGGATAGATTTAGACCAATACATATACATTCTTTATTGACTCGTCTAAGACACAAACAGACATACAACCATCTCCATGTGGATCGACCCGTGCTCAACCGGCTAGCTGCAAAGCAACACCGTCTTGATTGCGGTAAGTAGAGAAAAGAGTAGAACATATATCATAAAACGTATCGCGTTCCACTATCAATCACCCACCGCAAAAGCATGAGCCAAAAAAAACCTATATTACGAGGATAGAACCAGCTCAACGTCAAGAATGGAAGCGAACCCGTACCTGCCATATGGTTACACTCTCAAAAGAGGAAGGGCACGAGATCATGGATGTCCTCTACAGGTGCTTCACAAATGAAGATGAAGACGAGGTGATGTCAGAGTTTCCACCGGCACCAAAAGAGCTGGAAGATGGGATACACACCACGGTGGACAACCTAAGGAAAATTGACTTAGGGATGAAAAACGATCCGATGCCAACGTTCGTCAGTGAGTTGCTATCTAGAAAATAGGTAACCACGTTAAAAGGCATGCTAAAGCAATATAAAAACTGTTTCGCATAGAACTATTCCGAAATGCCAGGTCTAGATCCAAAGGTGGTAGTATATAAACTGGCCATATCGCCGGACATAAAGCCAGTCAAACAGGCGCCAAGAAGAGTGCGGCTCGAACATGAGATGAGTATCAACGCTGAAGTCAAGAAACTAATCGACTCTGGCTTCATCTAAGAAGTTCAATATCCTGACTGGATCGCTAACATCGTTCTGGTGATGAAGAAAAATGGGACGGTGCGCATTCGCGTGGACTTTCGGGACCTCAACAAAGCTTGCTCGAAGGATAATTTCCCAGTATCTGTTACCGAGCTGATGACCGATAACACGTCTACCCATCAGGTCTTCTCTTTCATTGATGGATCTTCAGGATACAATCAAATAAAAATGCA
Source organism: Agapanthus africanus (assembly GCA_030015575.1). NCBI lineage: Eukaryota > Viridiplantae > Streptophyta > Magnoliopsida > Asparagales > Amaryllidaceae > Agapanthus > Agapanthus africanus. The sequence goes on from CM057337.1 coordinate 883,535,921, forward strand.
TCCTGAAGACCAAAAGCATACTGCTTTCCAGACTCCACTGGGCATATTCTGCTATAAAGTGATGCCTTTCGTTCTGAAGAACGCTGGCGCTACCTACCAGAGGACCATGACGAAGATCTTCAATGACCTCATCCATGAGAATGTTGAATGCTACATCGACGACCTTGTGATGAAAAGCAAGTCATATGAGGAACATTGGGAACATCTAAACACAGTGTTTCAACGTCTTCGGAAGTATAATATGAAGATGAACCCTCTAAAATGCGCGTTTGGAGTCTCCTCAGACAAATTCCTAGGATTCATCATACGACACCGGGGTATCGAAATCTACGCCTCAAAAATCAAGGCGATTACGGAAATGCCCACGCCAAGGACTCTCAAGCAATTGCGATCCCTTCAAGAAAAGCCCGTGTATATCCGACGGTTCATAGCTAACCAGTCAGGAAAATGTCGTCCCTACAGTCATCTAATGAAGAAGGGGACCGTTCGTCTGGGATCGAAAGTTCCAAAACGCACTAGATGAAATCAAACAGTATTTACAAAATCCGCTGGTACTAACCGCTCCGGTGAAGGGAAAACCCATCATCATGTACACAACAGCCCTTGAGGGTTCACTAGGCGCGTTATGGGCACAGGAGAACGGCCAGAAAATGGAAAGAGCTCTATACTATTTGAGTCGAGTTCTCCTGGGGGCAGAAAATAACTACTCCCCATCGAAAAGCATTGTCTGGCACTAATTTTCGCGATAACGAAGCTCAGACACTACGCCTTGGCACATGAGGCCCATCTTATATCAAAGGTGGATCCTCTCAAATATCTAATGTCGAAGGCCATACTAATGGGAAGGCTCGCCAAATGGGCCCTCCTCTTGATGGAGTTCTCGATAACGTATCGACCCCTCAAAGCAGTGAAAGGCCATGCCATTGCTGACTTTCTTGCCGAGCATCCGATACCGGCCGACTCCCCCTTAAATTTTGATTTGCCGGATGAAAATGCATTCGACACAATCGAAGGAGAGAAGGAAGAAAATGATTCCCAATGGGAACTCTACTTCGACGGAGCATCTTCCTTGAAGAGGCGAAGGCAAAACACCCCTATAATCAAGGCCGGAGTGGGCCTTATCTTCATGACTCCGTAAGGAGGGATACTATGTTATGCATTTCCTTAACGGAGCCAAAGACTAATAACAAAGCTGAATATGAAGTTTTGATAGTAGGTCTCGAGATCGCTGTCAACATGGGAATCAAAGACCTCCTCATATATGGAGACTCCCAGCTGATCGTTAGCCAAGTAAATGGCGACTATCAGACGTGCAAGCCAAAGCTGATAATGTACGGCAAAAGAGTACAGCAACTGCTAACACAAATCCTTTCCTACATCCTGAAGGTATAACGCGTGCAAAAAATAGCAAGGCGGATGCATTGGCTAAGCTGACCAAGGAATTGGCCGACGAAGACCTCGATGGCGTAAGGATCATCGTGCAAAGCCACAGGGTTCTCGCGCCAGCAGAAATATCTTCGGAGGATTTAACAGAGCCATCTGAAGGAAAAGAAACGACCAAACAAGCAGCCCTCCAAATAGAGAATGAAGAAAATGTCAAGGATTGGAGGGAAGTCTTCATAGACTACTTCAAATCCCAATGAACGCCAAAAAATGCGTCATCTAGACATCAACTCATGAAACGAGCTCTGTCTTTTGCCTTCATCAATGATACTCTATACAAGAGATCATTCGACTGCCTATGGCTAAGATGCCTGGGACCAGAAGAAGCGAACAGAGTCGTCCATGAAACTCATGACGGAATCTGCGGTTCTCATCAAGCTTGGCCAAAAATGAAGCTGAAGATCAAAAGAATGGGTTATTATTGGCCCGCAATGATTCAGGAGTGCCTTGAATATGCAAAGCAGTGTCACTCATGCCAAATTCACGAGGACTTCATCCATCAGCATCCAAACCCGCTACACCCAACAGTAGCTAGCTGGCCGTTCGAAATGTGAGGAACCGATATAATCGGGCCCATTGAACCAGCATCATAAAAGGACACCGGTTCATACTGGCAACGACCGACTACTTCTCTAAGTGGGCAGAAGCAGTACCACTAAGGGAAGTGAAGACGGGGAATATCCTCCATTTCTTCAGGACACATGTCATCTATCGGTTCGGCACTCCGCGAAAAATTATCTCGGATAATGGACCAGCTTATAAAAGTCATAAAATCAGTCGCTTCACACAGCAGCATAAAATAGATCAGAGATGCTCTCCGGTCTACAATCCTCGTGCCAATGGTCTAGCTGAAGTTTTCAACAAGACCCTGACAAAGATTATAAAGAAAACGGTGTCCAGAAACAAAAAATACCTGCACAAAAGGCTGCATGAAGCTCTCTGGGCGTACCGAACGACGTTCAAAACGGCCACGAATACGACACCATACGCGTTAGTGTTCGGCACGGAAGCATTGCTTCCCCTGGAAATAGAACTCCATTCTCTTTGAGTAGAGGTCTGACATGAGTTGGCAGATGAAGAAAATGCTCATCTCCGGCTTGAGGAGCACGACTCCCTCGACGAAACTCGCCTTATAATGTAGCAAAATCTGGAAGCTTATAAGGTAAGGATGACGCAATCATATGAAAAACTGACTAGGCCGAGAACATTTTGCCAAGGCGAACTCGTGCTAGTCGTCAAAAGACCTATGATCCCCAACCATGCAAAACGGTGTAAATTCGAGTCGAACTATGAAGGCCCATACATTATAGACAAGGTCTACCAAGGTGGAGCCTACCTGCTCATGGATATACATGGCGAAAGACCCTTCCGGCCAATAAACGCCCGATTCCTCAAAAAATACTACGCATAATGGGTTATGACCTAGGTCAATGATAGATGAAGACGCTTGTGTCCGCTCGCTATCTTTCTCAGTCAGAACCCTAAAAGTAGTATCCAAACAAAAATTCGCCTCGAATACGGCAACAATGGACCGAGACGTCCTTAAACTAATACTCGTTCCCGAAATGGGAATGACAAACCGAGATGTCCTTAAACTAAAACCCCGCCTCAAATATGGCGATATTGGACCGAGAAGTCCTTAAACTAGAAATTATCTACCTCAAACATGGCGATAACGGACCGAGATGTCCCTAAACTAGCACATCGCCTCCAAAACGGTGATGTGCTCCCTTAAGATCTATATTGCAATCAAAGCTCCAACGGCGAAGACTACAACTCAAGTCCCACTGGCTACACAGCTACTCCAGCGGTGAAGTCACCCCTAAGTCCCATTGGCAAACAGATGGGTCACTAAAAAAATGGTTTGTCCATAAGCAAAATGGGCATGGATGAAAACCCGAAAGGGCGCCGTGAGTAAAAACAGCAGGATTATCGGCGAGCTTGTGAAAACCCGGAAGGGCGCAATCTCGTAAAATTTTCACTTACAAGATCCTCTCGACTCATAAAGAGAACTCCCCCTATGAGACCCTCACGGCTCATAGAATTCGAAAATCTTAGGTTACAGGGATCTAAACCTGTTCTTAAGCTGGCATATCCCTCAAGTTGCCCTACAGGTGGTCCAATATTGGCCCTTGTATACAATCCATGGGCACAAATAAATATAGCTCTCACCTAGTTCCACCAATGGCGCGAAATGTCCCCATATGGTGAATGATACTTGTAAGTCCTCTCGACTTATAAGGAGAAAACACTCTTGTAAGATCCTTACGGCTTGCAAGGGAGAACACACACTTAAGAATCCCCATGATTCCTAAGGAGAAAATACACCTACGAGATCCTCACGACTCGTAGGGAGAAATAACTTTATGAGACCCTTACGGCTCATAAAGTCAAAAAGTCCTAGTCGACAGGATCCTAACCCTGTTTACTAAGCCATCTTTTTTCAAATCGACAATGGCACATGATTATTCGCTCCTGACAATATCCCAGTTGTAGCGATGATGATGCCTAAACAGGCGTCAAACTCCAAGTCCTTTCACGGAAAATGATGATTCGCTCCTGGCAATATTCTAGTCGTAGCGATGCTGATGCTAAGATTAGAATCAGATTCCAAACTCACAATAAAAATCAGCGAGCAAAAAAATATGCATATAAAAATAGCCGAAATGATGGGGCAACTCGTAATAAAAATCAGCGAGCATAAAAATATGCATATAAAAATAGCCGAAATGATGGGGCAACTCACAATAAAAATCAGCGAGCAAAAAATATGCATATAAAAACAGCCGAAATGTTTGGGCAACTCGCAATAAAAAATAGCGAGTAAAAATATAAAAACAGCCGAAATGATTGTGCACCATGAAAAATAGCCGAAATGATTGGGCAATCACGACTTTCGCGACATAAAAGCTGAAAAGATAGAGCATTGCAGAAAGTAATAAAAAATGAAAATGAAAATTTTATGCCCTGCAGGTGAGTCTACACTGACCCTTGTATACAATCCATGGGCACAAATGAAAAAGGAAACTATGTTTTCCCACCGACTCCGTCAAAGGGAGAGCCAGATCTTAATGGCGACATCTACAGCCTAGAGATCAGCCTGACGTTCCTTCGCAGTGCAGACGCGACGTCAACAAAGACCCAAGGGTCGAACAAAAAAGAAGCCATGGCAAATTTCTAGATCCAAGTCTTGACGGTTCATATACAACCTAGAGACTACCCCGACATTCCTTCTCATTCCAGCAGGATGCATACGCAACGTCAATAAAAGCCCAAAGGTTGAAACAAAACGGAGCCATGGCAAATTCCTAGCTCAAAGTCTTAACGGTTCATATACAACCTAGAGACAATCCTGGCGTTCCTTCTCATTCCATCAGGGTGCAGATGCAATGTCAATAAAGCTCTAACGAGCCAAAAAAGTGATGGCAAAATCCCAGCTCCGGCCCAACGTTCTTTCTCATTCCAGCAGGATGCAGACGCAACGTCAACAAAAGGCCTAAGGGTCGAAACAAAATGGAGCCATGGCAAATTCCTAGATCCAAGTCTTGATGGTTCATATACAACCTAAAGACTCTCACGGCGTACCTTCTCGTCCCATCAGGGTGCAGACGCGACGTCAATATAAGCTCCAATGAGCCAAATCAAAATGGGGCAATGGCAAACTCCTAGCTCCAAGTCTTGACGGTTCATATATAACCTAAAGACTACTCCGGTGTTCCTTCTCATTCCATCAGGGTGCAGACGCAATGTCAACAAAATCTCCAACGAGCCAAATCAAAATGGAGCAACGGCAAACTCCTAGCTCCAAGTCTTGACGATTCATATACAACCTAAAGAATACCTCGGCGTTCCCTCTCATTCCATCAGGGTGCTGACGCGAGGTCAACAAAAGCTCCAACGAGCCAAATAAAATTGGAGCAAAGGCATATTCCTAGCTCCGGACTTCAACTGCAATACATACAGTATAAAAGTCCTACAGATGTCTGTAAGTCCACGTTACCCGTCCTGGTTCTTTCGGGGATGCGGAAATGGTGAAAAACGATTTTTTCGGTGGAGGTAACATGGACTCTAAAAATGGATCTTTGCTAAACAAACTATCTAACAACCTAACTAAGAGTTTAACTACTATGTTAGGGGTTATACCTTAACTTGAACTCCTTCTCTTCGACTCCTTGTGGTGGTCGGATCGGCCTCACCTCGTCGTCTCCTTGTGCCGAAGATGGATCCACCCGAAAGCTTCTACCTTTGGCTCCAACCTCAATCTAGAGGAAACTAGAATACTTGGCTTGCTAGACCTTGTACACTAGGATGAGTAGAGAAGTGTTTTGGGTTTTATCTCCAAGGCAAATGGTTCTCAACACATGAGAGATTTTTGCCTTGAGCTAGAGGAAGAGGGAGAGCAAGAGGAAGAGGAGAGCTTTGATGAGAGAGAGCAAATGATAGAATAGGTGAAGACTTTTGCAACCATTCTCTCATAATACAAAATAATCATAATAATAATAATAATAATTGAGTATTATGTGATGGTTCATGTCAATGGAATTATCATTTCATGCACTCATTTTGTAAAGAATAACAAGCAAGCAAAAGTCTTAGCCATGAAATGATAGCCATTGTAATGATGATGGTCAACAAGTCCAAGCTAGTCAACCGGTCAACAAAGTCAAACTTTCAACCCAACCATGGCACACTAATACTTAATTAATATTATTATTAATCATATTTCTTATTCTCATTAGGGTTTAGAAAAGGTCAACAGTCAACAACCGTAATGAGAATCCTCTGCCTCTGTCTCTGTCAACCGTGCATACACACCCGCATCCGCGTTCCGAGGAACACGAATACAAACGAGATAAAACCAATCCCAAAACGCATACTAGGATCTGGCTTAAACCAAAGCCCGCTAGTAATAACTACCCAGACACCAAACGTGCACAAGTGCGCGGATGTGAACGAACTCTGTCGCAAAACCATGCGATCTCTACTCTGTTTTGCCTAAAGGCGAATAACTCTCTGTGTGGGACTCTAAAGACTCGACACTACGCTGGCAGTGGGTTTAACCACAGACCGCAAGCGGCACTAGCTGTGCGTAACGGCCCTCAGGTAGATGCCAATAAGAAGACTGACGAGGTGAAACCCATCTGAACTCCTACTGAGCCTGAATGTGACAGTCTCCGTACAGTCCGGTCTATTCGTCTGAGAATATCGTATGGTGGGCCTAGGGGGCGGTAAACGTCAGTCCCCTAATAGCGGTACAAGTCGTGTCGGAGTGTAGCCCAGAACACCCTGAGATAACACTGGAAACCCACCAGTATATCTCGCTTGCCCTGGCCAGGACGACTATGTGTAATGGCTCTCCTTGACACAGCGCGATATCAACTCCCAATACCAGAAGAGACGAATCCTGTCTAACCATCACTGCCTCCAAGTGCTTCGGGACTGCACCCAACTACTACCTGTTTGCACGACTCCTTTGAGCCGTGGTAGGGTAGTAATCAAATTACAGTGGGAACACACTCAAGGCAAAGTGACAGTGTCAAGTCAGTGGACTAAGCTGTACTCATGTCACCTGGAAACTGATAACTGACGATAGGTATAGTACCAACCAACAGTTCCTGACGAGTTCTATCCAGTGTACTCGTAACCTAACGAGCACCCGCATACTATCTCAAGTACGACGTACTGACGGCTGTGGGACAGACCGTCTCCCATGCTGGGATGAGAAGCGCATACGCTAGTCTACTCCAGAGTATCGATGCCCTGTCTCGATAGTCTTACGACTAGGGACCTGTATAAGGATGTGCTTGTGGATTACCCAGCCCCCACGAGTGTGATTGCCATCACAACGCTGGTAATCAAGCAAAGATCCTAAGGGCTCCACTAATGTGTATAGGTGATATACTAAAAGAAACACATGTACACATTAAAGTAGAAACAAACCAAGTAGCATACTATCATTTTGAGCAAGATTGTCTATACAACTGTGAATATCCCAAGCTTCCATTAAGTAATATACAATCTAGTATGATACAGTAATGGCCTCTTGGGTATATAAACTAACAATCTCCCCCTTGCACTAAGGCCATGTACTGGTGTATCGAAGACCTATCATCTCGATCAGCCGCTCGAACTGAGTCTGGGGTAAGGCCTTCATGAGTGGATCAGCAGTGTTATCTTCCGTAGCAACTCTTCGAACCTCGATCTCCTGGCGACCCACGATCTCCCTGATCAGGTGATACCGCCTCAAGATGTGTCTGGACTTCTGATGGGACCTGGGTTCCTTCGCTAAAGCTATAGCCCTGTTGTTGTTGCAATACAGTGGTATTGGATCAACAATGGACGGAACCACCTGAAGTTCTGTTAAGAACTTCCTCATCCAGACGGCTTCTTTTACGGCATCAGCAGCAGCGATATATTCCGCTTCCATTGTCGAGTCAGCAACGGTTTCCTGTTTAGAACTCTTCTAACACACCGCCCCTCCATTGAGGGTAAAGACATAACCCGACATAGACTTGGAATCATCCTTGTCACTTTGGAAGCTGGAGTCAGCAAAGGCCTCGATCTGGAGGTCTTTTCCGCCATACACCAAGAACATCTCCTTAGTCCTTCTCAGGTACTTGAGAATGTTCTTTACCGCTATCCAGTGCTTCTCCCCAGGGTTTGACTGATACCGGCTTACCACACTCAGTGTATAAGCTACATCTGGTCTGGTACACAACATCGCATACATTATAGAGCCTACCGCAGAAGCGTAGGGTATAATAGACATGCGATCCCTTTCCAAATCAGTCTTGGGAGACATCTCTTTGGAGAGGGTGATCCCGTGACAAGCCGGTAGATTACCGTGCTTGGAATCTTCCATACTAAATCTTTTCAGTATGGTGTCGATGTACCTGGACTGTGAAAGTCCTAATATCCTCTTGGATCTATCACGATGGATCCGGATCCCCAGAATGTAAGAGGCATCACCCTAGTCTTTTATGGAGAACCTGTGTGACAAGAACCCTTTGACAGATTGTAGCATAGGAACGTCATTTCCTATCAAGAGAATGTCATCCATGTATAAAACGAGGAATACGACAGTTCATGCTACAAATCTACTATAGATGCATGGTTCATCTGGATTTTTGATAAAGCCAAATTCTTTGACCGTCTCATCAAAACAGATGTTCCAACTCCGCGATGCCTGCTTTAGTCCATAGATGGACTTAAGCAACTTGCATACCTTTCCACTGCTCCCACTCTGATTGAAACCCTCTAGCTGGTCCATATAGACACACTCCTCTAAATTTCCATTTAGAAAAGCGGTCTTTACGTCTATCTGTCAAATCTCATAATCGTGGAAGGCAGCAATGGAAAGAAGGATCCGAATGGATTTCAGCATAGCCACCGGAGAAAAGGTTTCGTCATAGTCCAAACCAGGTCTTTGACGAAAACCCTTTGCAACAAGTCTAGCCTTATAGGTCTCGACCTGTCCATCTACACCAATCTTCCTCTTGATGATCCACTTGCATCCTACGGGTTTTACCCCATCTGGAGAAACATCCAAAGTCCATACTTTATTGGTGTACATGGACTCCATTTCGGTCCGCATTGCATCCAGCCATTTTACCAAGTCAACACTCTGAATGACCTGCTGGAAGCTAGTCGGCTCATCACTATCAATGATACAATCCTCTTTATCCCCGTCTATGAGAAAACCGTAGTATCTCTCGGGCGGATGAGACTGCCTACTACTCCTGCGGAGCGGCGTAGGAATATCCTGTTCTTTCGAACCCTCTAGTTCTACTAAGCTTTCAGTAATGGCTTGTGGTTCTGGAATTTCTTCCAGTTCTATTGCGCTCCACTTATCTGATCTTCCAAAAATTCAGTTTCCAAGAAGTGGGCATGACGAGAAACAAAAACCTTTTGTTCCTCTTCGCAACAGAAGAAATATCCCTTAGAGTTTTTTGGATATCCCATAAACTTGCACTGTACTGAGCGTGCCTCGAGTTTGTCCGCATTCTGCTTTTTGACAAAAGCTGGACATCCCCATGTCTTAATGTGCTTAAGATAGGGTTTCTTCCCACACCACATCTGATATGGTGTGGTAGGCACAGTCTTCGTTGGAACTCGGTTCAAAAGGTATGCAGCTGATTCTAGTGCATATCCCCAGAATGATCGCGGCAACTCAGCATTACTTATCATGGGACGTACCATATCCAATAGGGTTCGGTTCTGTCTCTCTGATACACCGTTATGTTGCGGAGTGTATGGAGGAGTAAGCTGAGAGAGAATTCCATTCTCTTTTAGGTAATCCAGGAACTCGGCACTCAAGTATTCACCACCTCGATCAGATCTCAGTGTCTTAATACTTTTGCCGGTTTGTTTTTCTACTTCATTCTTGTATTCCTGGAATTTTCCAAAGGCTTCAGATTTATGTTTCATTAAGAAGACATATCCGTACCTTGAAAAATCATCCGTAAAAGTAATGAAGTAGGAAAAACCGCTTCACGCATGTGTAGACATTGGACCGCACACATCGCTGTGTACGAGTCCCAAGAGCTCGCTCGCTCTTACTCCGTGTCCAGTGAACGGAGTCTTTGTCATCTTTCCTTTGAGACAGGATTGACAAGTTGCATATGATTGATATTCGAACGGATCCAAATATCCTTCTGTATGCAACTTCGTCAACCTTCTCTCATTGATGTGACCCCGTCTACAATGCCATAAGAAAGCATGATTGATTTCTGGAGACTTTCTTCTGTGTGTATTCTGGACATTGAAAATTTGTGGTTGGTTTAATACGTATATACCATTGCTTAATGGACCTGACCCATCAGAACTTGATTAAGGTGAATGTTTACAACATTGCTTACAAATGCAAATTCATAACCTTCTTTAGATAATAAAGATACAGAAATGATATTACAAGTTGCATTGGATACAAAATAACAATTACGCAAAACCAAAACGTGTCCATCTGACAATCCCAGGTGATAGTGCCCCACGGACTCAGCATCCATGCCAGCTCCGTTTGAAACTCTGAGGGTCATATCACCTGCCTTCAAAACCCTACGCTTTCTCAGTGCCTGCAAAGAATTAAAGATATGAGATCCTGATCCGGTATCCAATACCCAGGAAGTAGAGTTTATTGATAGACAGTTTTCAATAACATACACACCTGAAGCCGAAGCCGTAACTTGCTTCGGGTCCTGGTTTCTGGCCTTCCAAGCCCTGCAATCCTTTTTCCAGTGTCCACTCTTGTGACAGTAAAAGCACTCCTCCTTTCCCACAAGCTTTCCCGCTACCTTTGTTGCTTTTGCCTTTCCCTTCGTTTCCACTTTACTAACACCGCCCCTTGGTTTGGTGGGGGTTTTCTTCTTCTTTCCCTTGGCTTTCGCTTTGGACTTAGAAGAGGATGCTCCTCCAACAAACAAAGTGGATATTTCCCTACCTTTCTGTAGGGTGCCCTCTGCACTCCTCAGCATGTTGAGGAGTTCCGAAAGTTCAACTTCTTTTTCTTGTAAGTTGAAATTTAGGATAAACTGGGCGTAAGTGGAAGGAAGGGACTGGAGAATCAAGTCAGTATAGAGCTCGTTCTCTAACGTGGTCCCAAGGTCCGCGAGCTCTTCAATAAAGCCAATCATCTTAAGCACGTGTTCCGCTACCGATGATCCGACGGCCAATCTTGCCGAAAACAACTTTTTCGAGACTTCGTATCTGGCGATACGGGATTGCTCTCCATATAGTTCCTTAGTATGGAGAAATATGGATTCTAGGTCCATATTCTCGTGCCTCCTCTGATGTTCATTGTCCATAGAGGCAAGCACGAGGCATTTGGCCTTCGCGCAATCGATTTCCCGGGTCTTACGGATTTCCTTATCCGTGACGCTGGTTTTGGGACCTGGGACAGGGGGAGCTTTGGTGGTAAGGAGATACCCCAACTTGTCATAAGTGATTGCCATTTTGACATTCCTGAGCCAATCTTTGTTGTTTGGCCCTGTCAGTATGTTTTTATCTAGTAGTAACTTAAGTCCGGTCATGATACTTGGTTGCTGCAATTAGGAGAGAGAGAAGAAATACTATAACATGATGCTCTTGCAAGTTTAGAGTGGTTTTTAGTTTGTCTAAACAGGATGGCTCCCACTGTCTCTCGAATCCCTCCTCAAACCAAAAAGGAAGAATTAGTCGGGATCAATCTCACCGTACAATACTTGCTTAACCGTTCACCCAGGCCAGTGTTGGTACTTCGAGAGAGGTTTTCCAACGCTTTCACGAAGTTCCTTAATTAAATAGCCTCTTTTCCCTGTGGGCGTAGCCCTACTAACACCTTTCTAGACACCTACTTGGTTTATAGCATTGATCGTTAAGTGAGAAAGTTCCGGAGGAGTAGCATATACTCACAGTAGGATCGGGATCCAAATATCATCGTGTGACAAAACTGAAGGAATCCTACCAGAATCATCACACTCCAAATGGTATGCAGCGCTAGCAAGTTTCAGTTTCTTTAGAAACTCCCGATGTGGATTTTTGCCCCATGCTCTTATGACCTTGACTTTGGCCAATAAATCATAAGTCACATGTCAAGTTCTACCCGTCATTCTCCAGGTTAATTTGAACCCACCCGTACCTACCCTTGACTTTGGCCAACAAGGCAGTACGACTGTCCCAAACCAACGCATCTATCTATGCTGCACATGAATACCCAATAGCTACCAATCACTATGCCTTGACTTTGGCCAACAAACATAGCTTGAATACTATTGACTATCCATGTGAAATGACGGAGGGCTACGAATAGTTTTGGCAAAACCGTGAACGTAGAGAACTTGATATAATCGATAAAAAGAGATAGCTTTTAAAAGGAGTGGCTTAAGCTCCGCGTTTAAAAGTTGGTTTTTGAAAAGAAACCGAGTGGTTTTTTTTTGAAATTGTTCCAACGACTTTACTTTGGTTTATTTTCTTGCATTAATTTAATGTGTCCCATCATTTAATCCTACCATTGCAGAAAACAACAAAAATATGACGTATGATTATGCCATCCGCATTCGCCACGGGGCCCGTCATTACCCGTTAGGTTACTTAACTAACGACAGAGCGGGGGCTGGACTAGCGCGGATGCAAAACATAAGCAACGCCTAAATAGATATCATATATAGATATATACATTCGTCGCATGCAATGATAGCCATTCCAGATCACAGATGAATACTTTGGATATACTAGGAATCCGCGATTCGTTCGAGCCTGTAACGAAAAGCGGATTACACGGTCGCGATGAATAGCTAATACCCCACCCTAGACCCCTACGGGTGCGGCAAACTACCCGCCAAATACCTGAAGTGAAGCAACCTCCCTCAACAACGTGAGTAGGCCACTCGGCACTTCGAGGTACCCGGTAGTTTGTGCACCCCCTCCTTGGGTCTATCCTAGGAGCAAAAACAGTAAAAGAAATTATACAATGGCGGCTACAACCTCATCCCGGATGTGCGGCCATATAAATAATATTACATCAATTAAAAATTACATGAATTGAAAGATAAAGAAAACTCTCATTTCACAACCACCGGCTATTCATCCGCGACAATCCAACGAATTCATATACACAAACCATCAACATTATAGATCACAGATATGTATAACCCGCACTAATCGACGTGACGTTCAATACATATATCATATCATAGATATAACCCGTTAGCTAAAGTCTATAGAAGTTCGATCAAAATACGGATTTTTAACCACCCCAAAAACAAATTTTGTTTTCTGGAAAATCTGGACAGAAAAATCATATTGTAAAAATCCCCAAACAGCACAGAGAACACACTGCAGTAAAAACGATCCACGTCCGAGTCAACTCGACCACAGATCCGCGGCAAGAAGCTCTTCTTGCCACGGTTCCGCGGTGAGTTGGTCGGTTCGTTGGCTCTTTTTTTTGCTGTGTTCAAATAAAACTCTGAGACGATTTTTCAGATGTGTTAAATAATTTTTTGAGCTGTAAAAACTTCGACAGAAAGTACATGTCCCGGGCATGTTTTGTGATTTTCTTTTCGATCGAACTTTTAGTTACTTTGCTAACATGCTAGTTAGTGTTTAGCCGTCCCGGTTCTTTCGGGGATGCGGAAATGGTGAAAAACGATTTTTTCGGTGGAGGTAACATGGACTCTAAAAACGGATCTTTACTAAACAAACTATCTAACAACCTAACTAAGAATTTAACTACTATGTTAGGGGTTATACCTTAACTTGAACTCCTTCTCTTCGACTCCTTGTGGTGGTCGGATCGGTCTCACCTCGTCGTCTCCTTGTGCCGAAGATGGATCCACCCGAAAACTTCTACCTTTGGCTCCAACCTCAATCTAGAGGAAACTAGAATACTTGGCTTGCTAGACCTTGTACACTAGGATGAATAGAGAAGTGTTTTGGGTTTTATCTCCAAGGCAAATGGTTCTCAACACATGAGAGATTTTTGCCTTGAGCTAGAAGAAGAGGGAGAGCAAGAGGAAGAGGAGAGCTTTGATGAGAGAGAGAGAGCAAATGATAGAATAGGTGAAGACTTTTGCAACCATTCTCTCATAATACAAAATAATCATAATAATAATAATAATTGAGTATTATGTGATGGTTCATGTCAATGGCATTATTATTTCATGCACTCATTTTGTAAAGAATAACAAGCAAGCAAAAGTCTTAGCCATGAAATGATAGCCATTGTAATGATGATGGTCAACAAGTCCAAGCTAGTCAACCGGTCAACAAAGTCAAACTTTCAACCCAACCATGGCACACTAATACTTAATTAATATTATTATTAATCATATTTCTTATTCTCATTAGGGTTTAGAAAAGGTCAACAGTCAACAACCGTAATGAGAATCCTCTGCCTCTGTCTCTGTCAACCGTGCATACACACCTGCATCCGCGTTCCGGGGAACACGAATACAAACGAGATAAAACCAATCCCAAAACGCATACTAGGATCTGGCTTAAACCAAAGCCCGCTAGTAATAACTGCCCGGACACCAAACGTGCACAAGTGCGCGGATGTGAACGAACCCTGTCGCAAAACCATGCGATCTCTACTCTGTTTTGCCTAAAGGCGAATAGCTCTCTGTGTGGGACTCTAAAGACTCGACACTACGCTGGCAGTGGGTTTAACCACAGACCGCAAGCGGCACTAGATGTGCATAACGGCCCCCAGGTAGATGCTGATAAGAAGACTGACGAGGTGAAACCCATCTGAACTCCTACTGAGCCTGAATGTGACAGTCTCCGTACAGTCCGGTCTGTTCGTCTGAGAATATCGCATGGCGGGCCTAGGGGGTGGTAAACGTCAGTCCCCTAATAGCGGTACAAGTCGTGTCGGAGTGTAGCCCAGACCACCCTGAGATAACACCGGAAACCCACCAGTATATCTCGCTTGCCTTGGCCAGGGACGACTATGTGTAATGGCTCTCTTTGACACAGCGCGATATCAACTCCCAATACCGGGAGAGACGAATCCTGTCTAACCGTCACTGCCTCCAAGTGCTTCGGGACTGCACCCAACTACTACCTGTTTGCACGACTCCTTTGAGCCGTGGTAGGGTAGTAATCAAAGTACAGTGGGAACACACTCGAGGCGAAGAGACAGTGTCAAGTCAGCGGACTAAGCTGTACTCATGTCACCTGGGAACTGATAACTGACAATAAGTATAGTACCAACCAACAGTTCCCGACGAGTCCTGTCCAGTGTACTCGTAACCTAACGAGCCCCCGCATACTATCTCAAGTACGACGTACTGACGGCTGTGGGACAGACCGTCTCCCATGCTAGGATGAGAAACACATATGCTAGTCTACTCTGGAGTATCGATGCCATATCTCGATAGTCCTACGACTAGGGACCTGTATAAGGATGTGCTTGTGGATTACCCAGCCCCCACGAGTGTGACTGCCATCATAACGCTGGTAATCAAGCAAAGATCCTAAGGGATCCACTAATGTGTATAGGTGATATACTAAAAGAAACACATGTACACATTAAAGTAGAAACAAACCAGGTAGCATACTACCATTTTGAGCAAGATTGTCTATACAACTGTGAATATCCCAAGCTTCCATTAAGTAATATGCAATCTAGTATGATACAGTAATGGCCTCTAGGGCATATACACTAACAATGTCTACCCTACTTCAGCAAAGAAATGGCATAACATCGTCAAAACAAAAATCGGGTCTCGACGGCAACTCATATAAAGCCTAAAAGACTATTGGAGATCATCCCACACTATTGCGGAGTGGTTATGACTCATCAGGGCTCCAAATTGAGCCTAACCTCAAGTAAAAAGCGACATGGCAAATTCCTAATGCTTGATCTTCTAACGATAATATAGCCTAAGGAGATTACTTGAAGATGTCTTATCCAGCCCCCGAAGGGATTAGAGACACGACAGTCGCGGGGCTACTCGAACAGCAGCTTAAAGACTGCGTGTCGAGGAATACATCAGCCAATGCGATGGTACCACGGACCAAAACCCTAATACCACAAACCTAACAGACCTCTATCATAAAGAATAGAGATTATCTATATACAACATTAGGACAAGTTTGCCTGTAAACCTAAGGGAGGTAAACTAAACAAACTCCGAAATGAGTCCATAAACTAGAAACTCCGAAATGAGTGAATAAACTAAACAAACTCTGAAATGGGTCCATAAACTAGAAACTTCGAAACGAGTGAATAAACTAAACAAACTCCGAAATGAGTCCATAAATTAGAAACTCCGAAATGAGTGAATAAACTATAAACTCCGAAATGAGTACAAAACTAGAGACTCCGAAACGAGTGAATAAACTACGAACTCCGAAACGAGCAAGTAAACTAATTAGCGCCACATTAAGACATCAAAACACAGATAAGCGCATGCAAAAAAAAGTGTATATTCTTATTCACGAATCAATGTGTTTAAGAGATACAATTAATACAAAAGGGGGAATACAATTACAATTGTTAAGAAGGCGGGGCTTTCAACAAATTGGCAACCCACTCACACGCTCCCCGCAACTCCTCCTCGCATGCTACTACTACGGCCAGCCCCGCTTCAATTTGAGCCCGCTGTTGCAAGCATGATGAGAGCTTCTCAGCGATTTCCTGCATGGCAACTTCGCAATCTTGCATACCCCGCTCGGTAATGTCGAGCTTTTGTCTCAGCGCCAGCCCATCAGAAATACATTGTTGGAGGTTTTCGAAAATAACTTGCAGCTGCATGACATTCGCTTCGATCTGGGCGCGCAATTGGATGGATTCGCCAGAAGCCGTCTCATGCTCCTTTCGCTTTAGAGTCAACTTTTGTTCAAAATATTGAATGAAATTGGAACTTTGCTTGATCCACGCGACCCGCTAAGACTTCAAGGTTAATAGTTCAGGAGCGAGACGCTTGAGCTCCATCTCATGCAGACAAGTTTCGATCCTCTTACAATAGTCGACCCAAAAGCCGACGAAATCTTCGTTGTGGAAATTCACAAGCGTCACCAGCATAGGATTGACTTCATCAGCGAAATCCACAGCAGAGGTGAGAGCCTCGGCATCAAGATCTTCGATAAATTCGCTTAACATCCGCCTGCTAGTCACCGTGCCCCTAGAAGATTGACGCTTAGCAAAAGGCCCCGTAGGCATGGGAATGCGAGACTCAAAAGGGACCGAAGCTGGTATAGTTGCTGCAAAACAAATCACGCACGAATAAGGGTCAGATTTCAACTTGAAAGATAAAGAAGAAAGCTGATGGACGAGATCTACCGTACCAGCTATTGAAAGTGGCAAGACAGGGAGCACAGGAGGCTCGGCTATTCCTTCGCTCCCTCCCTCGAGCCGTGATACTGTGTTCAATACGAGGAAAGCTTAGCAACAGAAAACTTACTCATGGAAAGAAGATACACTAAGCGACAATATACTAACCAATGCCGGAAGGGGGAACGGATTCTGATTGAAAGGCAAAATGCGGGCTTAACACTTGGTGTAAGTGGTCAAAGAGCACTCCTGCAGGATTGCAATAATATATGGTTAATGCAAGAAAATAGTATCTACAGTGAAGCAAATAAATGAGAAATCTTTACCGGGGAGACGCAGAAGAGAGGGGAGGAACCGTGACAGTCAAGGCAATGACCGGCGGTAATTCTTCGGTCAGTACAGCATCAGGGTTTACCGCGCCTATTCTCAGAACAAAGGAGATATCATTAGATATGTCTAGCGGGATTAAAACTCAAAGATAATAACTCAAGGAGTACCTGACAGGGCAGAAACCGAGACAGTGCCCGAAGAGTCACCAGTTGTGACGGCTTCCTCGGTTTCCCTTGGGAAAGTAGATTCAACATCCATACCTTCATCCCCTGACTCAATAAAGGTCGTCGTAATGCTTGCATTACCCGCCGATATCAAGGATCGACAGGGAGAAGAAGAGGTAGTCGGAACGATCCCAAATTCCAGAGAAAGGTTGGCTACTTCAGGCTCTTTAGTCGCCACCACGTCACCTGCCACGCCATCACCTAAATTTGGCCCTGTTAAAAATGCGTGTGTTATGATACAAGAAAAAGGCTGTTACTAAGAACCATGCATTGTTCTACCTTGAAGTAGTCGTTCAAACTCTTTTCGGGCCGCACGCGCAACCTGTCTATGGGCAGTAGACCGGGCAAGAGGAACTTCCACCATAAGAATGCCAGAGGGTTGAGCATTACTTGAACTCGCGCCCGCAGCCAAGAAAGCCTGACGTTCCCTCGCAGCGTGCTTTCTACGCTTCCTCTCAGCATGGGCTGTATGAGCCGATCACCTCAAAACTTCTGATAGGGGGACATCATCGTCCGAATCGAGCTTGGCCTCCAGATCCGCTGTGGCATCCATCATCGGCTGCTTCAGCAACGCCTCCTGCGATGGCCTTGGGAAGGCCTCCTGCGATGGCGCCTTGGGAAGGCATCAGCCATAGTCGGTGGCTCTGAAGGCTTCTCTACATCACCACTCAGGGTTGGCATTACATTCGGAACAACCTGGGTTATGGTGGTTCCTGTAATAGGATAAAGAAAAGGGTCAGATCATGAATAAAAGGAACTAACAATATAAAGGTGTAGTGAAACGAATCATACCAAGGCCCAAAGAGGCGTGGAGCCTCTCCTCCTCCTCAAACGTCTTGAGGGAAGCCGAGGGAGCCTCTTCATCAGAAATACCTATTAAGGAAGAGAGCGTTAGTAAAGCATAATAAATTCAAAAAAAAGTAAGGGATATATACAGGAAAGTATAAATGAAGTATACCGGACTCCGCAATAGAGGCTAACGCCGCCTGTTCACGGGCTAGTCGTTTGGAAGCTTCAATGGTAGCCTGAAGATCGGTATCAGTCACAGACGCATCGAACAGACCGATATTGGTGCCATACTCGCACAAGCCCTCGCTATAGGGGGAATGGGGCTCCTGAACGAATACGACGTCGGCAGAAAATAACGATTTCTTTTTCTTCTGCGAAATAACACCAACAGCCGATGATAAAAGCTTTCGCTTAACAGGCTTCTTCGGACGACGGGTCCCGATCTCCAAACCAATGCCCGATTCCGGAGACACTACGGTTTCCGCTGTCACAGGAACATCTGGTCGAGGCTTACTAGGAAAAGCGCGCAGGGCTATAACCGTGGCGATCTCTCTCAAAGAAGGGAGCACGGCTGCCCGTCGCTTCAGTGGGACCGCTGGATTACCGGCTGGGACAGCATCCTTGTGGTCGAGCAGCAGCCGCCTCTCCTCCCTGATGACAGCACCCGTCGCATGTTGGTACCAAGCAATGTAAGCATTCGAAGCCTTTGGAATAAAGCTCGGCTCGCTGACGAGGAAATAGGACCCCATATTTAATCGCATGAAATGATGCGCCACGCTGCGAATGCCTCTTCCGTAGCAACCAGATCAATCAAGAACGCCTTGAGAGGAACGCCTTGGTTGTAACCCGATTGCTGGGCAAAGCGATGCGGGTTATACCTCATAAACAGCACCGAAGCATTTTGTCTAAATACCAGAAAACCTGGCGTGATAGAATACAGGTGCACAACCACTCGAGCCCTCAACACAGAAGCCCCGCCCTTGAAAATATCACGCAAAGGTTGGATCACCTTAGAAGATTCTTTGCCGATGGTCAGGACTTTATCGACAAAGGTCATACTGTCCCCAACCATGCGTGGGCGAAGGAGCAATCGCCGAGCCTCCCGCTGTGTTGGGTATGGAGCAGAAACGTCGACTAGGTGCATGACCCGGGGAAAGTTGTAGCCTTCGTAGAATCGAGGTCGTTTATGAACACCAAAAGCACCCAACACGGGCATCTCGATCCATGAGGTGAAGTAGTACAATGGGAGATTTACGAGCTTTACCCCCGGCTGAGTAGTGTCGGCTGCTAAGCTCAGGCCATGATATAAATGAGCTAATCCTGCGACCCCAACAGCCATGCGCGTCCCTGCATCGATGCGATAAGCCGGATAAAAGACAGATGGTCTCATGTAGCGAGGGTGCGTCGGAAGCGCGAACCAACTCAGCCACAAGCCGATAAACCCTATAAAGAACATCTCCTAGTCAATGTCTGAGGCGACAATCTGTGCGAAGGAGATGACTGGAGTATCTGAAATAAAGAATTTCTTTAAATCCGCCTCCGCAGTCGGCAAGTTGTCCGAACCAAATCCGAACGGGTCGTCGAGTTTGGCGAACTTCGCGGCTTGTTTAGGTAGAGCCTCTGGACGAAAAAAGTAGGCGATGAAATCTGCAAAGCTAACTCAGTGCCCACCAGACTCTAGGAATAAGCTCTCGTACATGTTCAACACCTTAATCAAGCTCGAGAACTGATGTTGAACGGTATTCTCCTGAGTAAGACCCATTACCACTGATTTAGTGGCAAAGATATACTCGTCGGGGGGAAATATCTCCCCATAATGTTCCCCTCTGATGGGTCATCCAGATATTTCCGCAAACTCCACCAATGAGATTGAAACCTCCCGGTCTGAAAAAAGAAAGGTGTGGGTCAGGATGTTCCATTGTTCCAGGAAAGATTTGAACCACCACACATGAGGAGTGTGGTAGTGAAAGAGGGATGCGTAGATCATAGGATACAGCCCGGTCTTCAATAGCAGCGGTTTCTTGGCCGACAGGATATATCGGGCCCACTGTAGATAGCCAGCCGAATGATAGAGAGTCATTCCTATCATATAAACTTGCTCCCAAGGATGCGATTCTCCTTGGCATATGCGTCGCCCTAAAATGTCTAAGGCCATCGGCGGCTGCACTGGTATTGATGCCATGGAAGGCTGATGACGACCTTCCGATGTCCAGTTGACCTCTTCTACTGCGTAAGTTACCTGAGGTGGGTCAGTGTAATGGATCGTAGGGATCGATTCCGAAGGAGCTGCGCAAGTAAAACTGCGCCGACCCCGGATAATTTGACGATACCATGACCCCTACAGATGAAGAGACTTTTGCTCTGGGTCATAGTCTTGAATAAGTGCGAAGACTTCCCGATCTATGGGTGCGTCGGCGAAAGCACTCTCCAAGCGAACGAAGGGGAAGAAGGAATCGGAAGCCATAGTACCTGCACAAAAAAAGGGAAGAGGTTAATTATCGACACAATGTTCAAGACTTTAACATTCTTTTACACCTAAAATTGTACTTCATCACAGTTCAAAAAGAAAGGGACAAGGGACCCTACAAAATCAAGATAATACCCCATCAATGATGAAGCAGTCACTCATTGAAAGAATCCAAAAGGAATCTTATTTAATGAGAAAATCTCATTGAACTATGGAGTTAAACTCTCTCGAGAAATGTGTTCTGCAAAAAGATTTCAAATCTGCAAGGAAAATAAGAAAGGGAATAAAATTCCCAAAAGAATTACTTTAAAAGAAATCTTTCTCAGAGCCAAGCTCTGTAGAACAAAGGGATAAAATCCCAAAAATCCGCTCAGGACATGGAATTAAATTCCAAATTGCCTTAAAAAAATCAAGGTTAGTAACAGGGTAAAACCCTATAAGAACTTTAGGACCTACGGTCTACTCAAGTAAAAGTTTTAGATTTCTAAGAAATAATTACAAGAGAAAAGCAAAGCTCTGTTAATGGGTTAAAAAAACCCAGAACATGAGATTCTTTCAAGAGTTTATTCAGGAGTTAAATCATGGTCATGAATCTTACCAATTTTGACAAAGTTTTAACTCTAAGAGGAGTTTTTTTGAACAAAGATCTGAGCTCTGAAAAGAGAATTAAATTCTCAGGGAAGGAAGAACACTCAAGAAAATGAACAGCAGTCGTCTTAAGGGCCAAAGGCCCTATTTATAAAACATAAGAAGACGTTTCAACTTCCCAGAAGATCGAACAGTGGAAAAGGTGCTACCGCTACACTCATGTGTGAGCCACTTGAGCGCAACGGTGGGGGGCATTTATTTCCCCCAATAAAAGAGCAAACCTCTGTTCAAAATTAATGAGGCAGCACCTCACGTGCACCTCACGCGGGTGCCAGTGTGCAAAGCACAAAAGAATCTATTAGATTAAATAAGAGTTAAAACTCTCATATTGTTAGTTGTATGTATGCCCTAGAGGCCAGTATTGTACAAATGATGTATATTATATTGGATGCTTGAACATATATAGAGAGGACTTTCTTGCTCGATATGATAGTATGCTATCTGGTTGCTCTTTATCTTAACATGTATACTTGTCTCTTGATACTGTCCTATAGTTACATGTTGGTAAAGCCCTTAGGATGTGTACTTGACTACCGGACTATGATGCAGATCATACTAGTGGGGACAGAGTAGTCCATAAGTACATCCTTTAATGTTCCTAGTCGTAGGTGTATCGAGACAGGGCATCGATATACCAGAGTAGACTAGCGTATACGCTTCTCGACCCATGAGATGGGCGATGGATGATCCCATATCCATTGGTGTTTGACATCAGAGATGGTATACGGGTGCTCAGTGGAGACTGGATACACTGGACGGACTCGCCGAGAACTCCCAGATGGTATTATACCTCACGTCAGATGGCAGTTCTCTGGTGACACTTGTGCAGGTTAGTCTGTAGACCCGAGATCGTCATAGAGTCTTGTGTGATTCCTACTGTGCTTTAATTTCTACCTTACCACGTCCAAGAGGGCGTGCAAAACGGTGGTTTTTGGGTACAGTCCCGAGTCACATGGAGGTAATGAGCGATAGGAGGGGTTTCGTCTCTCCCGGTATTGGGGGTTGATGTTGCGCTGTGCTCGATTGGCCATAACAGGGAAGTCCCTGGCCAGGGCTGATTTAGAGATTTACTGGTAAGTGTTACCAGTAGTTTTTTGACCCGTTATGAGTCTCACATCGGCACGACTTATCGGTTATTGGGGTCTGACGTTTACCACCCCTAGACTTGATATGCGACATATCAGACGGGGAGACCGGACTGTACGGGAAGTGTTACCGTTAGGCTTTTACAGGAGTTGGAGCGGGCTTGCTTGCTGATCTTCTGATCGCTCAATACCCGGGTAGCCGTTACGTCCAGCTAGTACCGCTGACGGCTTGTGGGTGCTTGATGTGATCATCACCTACTGCCGGCGTATTGACGAGTTTTTAGAGTCCTACATAGAGGTTTTACTGGCTCAGGCAAAATGAAATAGGAGCACGTATGTGATATATGCGGGACTGAGAATAATGCGTGTATGTGATACCGTATTCTATTGTCGCGACTTTTTGTATCGGTCGGTTATATGAGATATAGCCGGGTTATCGAATCAAGTGTTGATTCGATAAGTCGATACATTGGATATTAGTCGGTTATATATGATATGACCGGATTATTAAGTCAAGTGTTGATTTAATAATTTAGTGTATAATTGTATATATGATATACTAATTTACATTAACTAACATTTGTTCACTTATGGAATTTTCTCACATGTGCACAACTTTAATATATATGTGATATATATTAAAATGTGTTTTCATTTTGTATCATGGTTGTTGATATATCATGCATGGGTATGTAAGACATACACCATTCTATTTTAAATGGTGGTGTATAATTATTTAAGCTAATTACAAATTAGTGGAGCTTTTGTCACAAGCATGAAGCTTGTAGAAACTTGTGGATGCTTTGACAAAGTCCACTAACTTTGTTTTACCTTAGATTTTTATTAACCTAACCATTTTGGATTAGCCATGGTTATGTCTCTACATGAGTTAGTATATGATACTCACTCACCCATGGTTAGCTCTCTTGACTTGATCATTATCCTCATCTTTTCTTTTGTTCATCTTCTTCTTCTTCTTTGAGCAAAAGAAAAGCTTGCTAGGGTTTCAAAAAGAGAGTGAAAGATTGTGAGAAATCAAATTCTAAAGAGAACCCACTTCCTATTTCTCCATCCTCTACTAGACTAGCACTTTAGTTTAGGGTGTTTGCTTCACTAATTCTCTAGTTAGTGAAGTAGTAGCTTGAGTTGGTATTCTCTCGACGTAGATCATCTTCAGCCTCGAAGACTTCAAGCAAGGACGCTTCTTTCGCCTCGTGAAGCCGGACAAGAGCCCGGGAGAACCATGATCGCAACAAAGGGACTACGACAAGGAGCTTTAGAAGTGAAGGACCGATCTACAAAGGTTGTATTTCGTATTCACTTAGTAGTAAATGTTATTTACTTGCATGTGTAACCCTAATTATATAGTAAAAATCTTGTTTAGGGTTATTCGGCACGGCTAAAATTTTAATCGGGCATGGTTGATGCCTTGTAGAACCTTATTAGAGTGCCTAGTAACTCTACAGTGGTATCAGAGCCTAGCTAGAGAATTAGGCGACGTGTATACGAAGTTAAAACTCCGAACGAACCCCGAAACCTCAAAATCAACCCCTCTCTGGTCATTTTTTAAAACTTGGTTTTTTCTGAATTAAAAATACCTAAAAAATTCAGCAGGTAATTTTAAGCATTACTGTGCAAAACGAGCACCTAATCCGTACGGACCGCCGCGGAACCGCAGCCATACCTCTTTTGGGCCGCGGATCCGCGGCCGTACTGTAGCAATGGGCTTTTGTTTTTGTACAGTAATATTTAGTTCTGTTAGTGCTATTTATGGGTATTTTTTTTATCTGACTCAAGTGTTGAGTAATCTGGGGTTTATTTTGTATTCGTTGATTCGATCGGAAAAATTTAATTTCGTTATGTTTTCCGGATATTTAGAAACTGTTAAAATGTTCGAACGGATATCATTAACTCATTTTTTCCCGGCACGAAAAACTTTCAAGTGTTGAATTTTTCTTGAGTTTAAATCTTTCGGAAAAACATGCATGTAACGCGATGGACCTTCTAGAAGAACACAAATCTTAACTCGATTATGTGATCGTCTGAACCACTTCTAAACCTTAGGGTTTGGGGCGGTACGGCGTGCCACATGTGAGGCGTTGGCTTGACCCTTCTACGGCTGGACCGTTGGTACTGTGACGTATTCTGGAATTTTTGAACTCCGCTCAAGTGTTGAGCTATTTAGGAAATCTTGGGTATTTGATTATTCGATCGGAAAGTTTAATACTGTCTATTTATCTGGAATGTGATACAATATCTGGAATTCATATAGTTAGGCATGAAATGCGAAGTATGTGATATTTCGGATTTACGATATCTAAAGAGATTGTGGATTCCAAATGTTGTAGTTTTACACTTTCTTTTCTGCGACCGTAAGTGTAATATGTGATATCGCAGGTTTCGTTGCTATATGTCAACGACAATTGGGATGCGCATATTTACTTACGTTGATGACATGTGATGTTATGTGTTGCTGGATATGTTATATTGGATCGTCGCGTTTCTGAATAGCCGGGGGTTTTATGTGAGATGAGGGTGTTTATTTTCATTCATGTAAAATTAAATGTATATAATATTCTTTTATTGGGGCACTTCCGGGATGAGGTTGATGTCACCATTTATATATTATTTACTTTTCCGCACTAGGATAGACCCAAGGAGGAGAGCACAAGTAACCGGGTTCTAGAGTCCAGTGGGAGACCAACTCGAGGAGTCGAGTCCGGGTCTCCTAACTCTAGAATTGGTAGGGTTGCTTGCCGCTCTCGTAGGGGTATAGGGGTGTGGGTTTGGCTATTCATCGCGACCATGGAATCCGTGTTTTATAGAGGCTCAAAATAAAACACGGACGTCCTAGTATATCCAATGTTTCATATGTTTCTTCTGCTGCGATATCTGTGATGTGATCATTTGATATGTTGTGATAAATACTGTATATAGTATATATGATATATTATATAGACGTTACTTATGTTTTACACCCGCGCTAGCCCTGCCCCGCTCTGCCGTTAGTTACCTAACCTAACGGTGCACGAGGGGACATCGAAGCGAATGCTGATGGCATAAGTGTACATCGTATTTATCTATGATGTTTAGGTGATTTAAATGATGGGACTTCATTAATATGATTAATGAAAGAAAAGAAACCTAAAAGATGTTGTAGAATCAAATTTTCAAAAAGGGTAGCTACAGTTTTTGCTTTGCATAGCGATATATATGATATATCCCGCACTTTATTCGATGAGGAAAGAGCCGAGATCCCTTCACCGGGAGTGACCTCTTTAGCAAAACTGGCAGATGCTACAACACTCGGTTTGTCTTTTAATTGCTTTTGGAGTTTTTGCTTTGCATAGCGATATATATGATATATCCTGCACCTTATTCCATAAGGAAAGAGCCGAGATCTCTTCACCGGGAGTGACCTCTTTAGCAAAACTAATAAAAGCCTCAAAATCACTCCATTTTCAAAAATTCACTCGATTCTACAACGATATCAAGTTTATTACGCAATAGGTTTTTCAGAAAAAATCTGTCGTAGCCCTCCGTCATTTCAGATAAGTTGTATATAGTATTCATGCTGCATTTGTTGGCTTTCGTCAAGGTGTAGTGTGCGGTAGCTATATGCTGCTTATCTGCTGCATATGATGCGATTGGATTAGGGTAGTCGTACAGCTTTGTTGGCTTTCGTCAAGGGTCGTGCGGATGGGTTTAATTCAGTCAAGAAATGTACGGGTTGAACTTGACTAGCGGGCTATGATTTGTTGGCTTTCGTCAAGGTCATAGCACGTTAGGGGAAAAATATTATCGGGAATTTCAAGTGTTGAAATTTGCAATGAGATTGCATACCTTCTATGAGATAGTTGGATCCCGATACCCACTGCGAGTAATTGTTACTCCTGAGAGAGTTTTACACAGGACAATTAGCCGATCAAGTAGGTGTCTAGAAAGGTGTCAACGGGGTTACGCCTCTGGGAAAACGAGGTTTACATTAATTAGGTCCGTGCGAAAGCACGGAGAACCTCCCTCAAAGTACCGACACTGGCCTGGCTGAAAGAATGGTGAAATTATAGGGTGTAATTAATCCCGGCTAGTCTTTCCTTTTAGGGTTTGAAGGAAGATTTGATAAAAGACAGTGGGAGCCATCCTGATTAGATGAAATAATAACCAATCTGAACTTGCAAGAGCATACGCTAAAGTGTTTTTCTTCTCTCTCTCTCCAGGTAGCGACCATATCATGCCTTAATCAAGATAATAATATGGATGTATTGACCGAACCCGCATGTTATACTGTGCTGGGGAACGTTGGTTTCGTTCTTTCTTATAAGAGTTATAGGACTGAACAGGATATAGGGGAATATCAGGATTCCCATGCCACCCGAATGAAGAAAGTACATGTTAATGCATTTTCTTTGGGTGTGTTCATTACAGAGAACTGTTTCTCAGTTCACTCTACGTCCTGGGTATTAGATACCGGATCGGGATCCCATATATGTAATATGTTACATGGGCTACGTAAAGGTAGGGAACTGGGAGAGGGTGATCATTCCGTAAAAGTAGGAAATGGTGCAAATGTTGCAGCCAACGCAGTTGGCGAATATCACCTTGTGTTACCAAATGGTAATACATTGGTTCTGAACGAATGCTATTACATTCCGACCCTGATATGCAATCTTATATCAGTTTCTTTATTGAGTAAAGAAGGATATAATTTTGTAGTACAGGATGATGTTATGAACATATTCCTGAATCAAAAGTTGATTAGATCAGGTTCGTTATTTAATGGCATATACGTTCTCAATCAAACTACAGTCCTTAATATACAAAACACACACAAGAAGAAGAGTTCATAAATGAACAAATCCTTCTTGTGGCATTGTAGACTTGGTCATATAAATGCGATACGGCTAGCTAAGTTGCATAAGGATGGATATTTGAAACCATTCGAATTTTCATCTTATGACACTTGCCAGTCATGTCTCAAAGGCAAGATGACCAAAACTCCGTTTACGGGACACGGAGAAAGAGTTACTGAACTCTTAGGACTGGTACATAGTGATGTATGTGGTCCCATGTCTACACATGCCACGGATGGTTCTTTGTACTTCATTACATTCACTGACGATCTCTTAAGATACGGACATGTGTTCTTGATAAAACACAAGTCTGAAGCTTTTGAGAAATTTAGAGAATATAAACAAGAAGTCGAGAACCAAACTGGGAAAAGTATTAAGATCCTTCGATCTGATCGAGGAGGTGAATACTTGAGCAATGAATTCCTGGGCTTCCTAAAAGAGAATGGGATTCTCTCTCAGCTGACTCCTCCATATACACCACAGCACAACGGTGTATCAGAACGGAGGAACCGCACCCTATTAGATATGGTGCGCTCTATGATGAGCGCAGCTGAGTTACCTATTTCCTTCTGGGGGTATGCGCTAGCGACAGCCATACATCTATTGAATATGGCCCCTACCAAATCTGTGCCTACCACTCCATATGAGATATGGAAAGGGAAGAGACCATGTCTTAACTATGTTAAGATATGGGGTTGTCCAGCCTATGTCAAACGACAAAATCCGGACAAACTCGAGGCACGGACTGTTCTATGCAAATTTGTAGGATATCCCAAGAATTCATAAGGGTATATCTTCTACCACACTGAGGAACAAAGGGTGTTTGTTTCTCGGCATGCCACCTTTTTAGAAAAGTAATTTCTTGCAAAAAAGATTAGTGGTCATGAGGTAGAACTGGAAGAGGTTCCAGCTACAAAAGCTGCAACAGAAGATCTGGTGGAACCAGAGGATTCGGTAATTCCCGATGAACCCCAGCCACTCCGCCGATCTAGTAGGGTTCCTCACCCACCTGAAAGATACTACGGTTTTCTCATGGATGGTGGGAGCGAGGATTGCATCATGGTTGATGATGACCTAACTAGCTTCGAGCAGGCCATCACGAGTGGGGACTCAGTGAAATGGCTGGATGCAATGCGATCCGAGATGATATCCATGTACACCAACAAAGTATGGACTTTGGAAGATGCTCCTGAAGGGGTAAAACCCATTGGGAGCAAGTGGATCTTCAAGAAAAAAACTTGGTGTAGATGGGAAAGTGGAGACTTTCAAAGCTAGACTTGTTGCAAAGGGTTTTCGTCAAAGATCAGGTGTGGACTATGACGAAACCTTTTCTCCAGTGGCTATGCTTAAATCCATCCGGATCATGCTTGCCATCGCGGCATATCATGACTACGAAATCTGGCAAATGGATGTTAAGACCGCCTTTCTAAACGGTGATTTAGAAGAGAGCGTGTACATGACTCAGCCAGAAGGCTTCGTAGCTAGTGGGAGCAGCGGGAAGGTGTGCAAGCTGCTTAAATCCATTTATGGATTAAAGCAAGCATCGCGGAGTTGGAACATCTGCTTTGATGTCGTTATCAAAGAGTTTGATTTCGTCAAAAATGTAGATGAACATTGTATCTACAAGAAGGTGGCAGAGAGTAAGGTTGTCTTCCTCGTATTGTACGTGGACGACATACTCTTGATAGGAAATGACATTCCTATGCTGCAATCGGTCAAGCTCTTCTTATCACAAAGATTCTCAATGAAAGGTCTAGGTGATGCCTCCTGCATACTGGGAATTATGATCTATAGAGATAGATCTAAAAGGATATTGGGATTGTCCCAATCCAGGTACATTGACACCATACTAAAAAGGTTTAGTATGGAAGAATCCAAGCGTGGGAACTTACCCACGATCTCTGGACTCACTCTCTCCAAAGAGATGTCTCCCAAGACTGATTTGGAGAGAGCTCGCATGCAAGAGATACCCTATGCTTCGGCTGTAGGCTCTATCATGTACGCGATGTTACGTACCAGACCCGATGTAGCACACTCACTAAGTGTAGTGAGTAGGTATCAAGCTGATCCTGGAGAGAGTCACTGGACAGCTGTGAAGAGCATTCTCAAGTACTTACGAAGGACTAAAGAGATGCTCTTGCTGTATGGTAACGGAGAACTCCAAGTGGAGTCCTTTACCGATTCGAGCTTCCAGAGTGATAAGGACGACTGTAAGTCGCACTCGGGATTTGTCTTTACCCTTTACGGAGGGGCGGTTAGCTGGAAGAGTTCCAAGCAGGAAACCGTGGCAGACTCGACGATGGAGGCTGAATACATCGCTGCCAAAGAGGCTGTCTGGATCAAGAAGTTCATTACTGAACTTAGAGTGGTTCCAACCATTGAGCATCCAATACCTTTGTATTGTGATAACAATGGAGCGGTGGCTTTAGCCATGGAACCCAGGTCCCATCAGTGATCCAGGCATATTCTAAAGCGGTATCACCTGATCCGGGAGATAGTTGATCACCGGGAGATCGAGGTCAGGAGGGTTGATACGAAGAACAACACTGCGGATCCACTCACGAAGGCCATTCCCCAGATACAGTTTGAGAAACTGTTCGGGATGCTTGGTATGCGATACTACAGCAGCTGGCCCTAGTGCAAGTGGGAGATTGTTAGTTGTATGTATGCCTTAGAGGCCAGTATTGTACAGATGATGTATATTATATTAGATGCTTGGACATATATTGAGAGGACTTTCTTGCTCGATATGATAATATGCTATCTGGTTACTCTTTATCTTAACATGTATACTTGTCTCTTGATACTGTCCTATAGTTACATGTTGGTAAAGCCCTTAGGATGTGTACTTGACTACCGGCCTATGATGCAGATCATACTAGTGGGGACAGAGTAGTTCATAAGTACATCCTTTAATGTTCCTAGTCGTAGGTGTATCGAGACAGGGCATCGATATACCAGAGTAGACTAGCGTATACGCTTCTCGACCCAAGAGATGGGCGATGGATGATCCCATATTCATTGGTGTTTGACATCAGAGATGGTATACGGGTGCTCAGTGGAGACTGGATACACTGGACGGACTCGCCGAGAACTCTCAGATGGTATTATACTTCACGTCAGATGGCAGTTCTCTGGTGACACTTGTGCAAGTTAGTCTGTAGACCCGAGATCATCATAGAGTCTTGTGTGATCCCACTGTGCTTTGATTTCCACCTTACCACGTCCAAGAGGGCATGCAAAACGGTGGTATTTGGGTACAGTCCCGAGTCACATGGAGGCAATGAGCGATAGGAGGGGTTTCGTCTCTCCCGGTATTGGGGGTTGATGTTGCGCTGACTCGATTGGCCGTAACAGGGAATTCCCTGGCCAGGGCTGATTCAGAGATTTACTGGTAAGTGTTACCAGTAGTTTCTCGACCCGTTATGAGCCTCACATCGGCACGACTTATCGGTTATTGCGGTCTGACGTTTACCACCCCAAGACTTGATATGCGACATATCAGACGAGGAGATCGGACTGTACGGGAAGTGTTACCGTTAGGCTTTTACAGGAGTTGGAGTGGGCGTGCTTGCTGATCTTCTGATCGCTCAATACCCGGGTAGCCGTTACGTCCAGCTAGTACCGCTGACGGCTTGTGGGTGCTTGATGTGATCACCATCTACTGCCGGCATATTGACGCGTCTTTAGAGTCCTACATAGAGGTTTTACTGGCTCAGGCAAAACGAAATAGGAGCACGTATGTGATATGTGCGGGACCGAGAATAATGCGTGTATGTGATACCGTATTCTATTCTCGCGACTTTTTGTATCGGTCGGTTATATGAGATATAGCCGGGTTATCGAATCAAGTGTTGATTCGATAAGTCGATACATTGGATGTCAGTCGGTTATATATGATATGACCGTATTATTAAGTCAAGTGTTGATTTAATAATTTAGTGTATAATTGTATATATGATATACTAATTTACATTAACTAACATTTGTTCACTTAAGGATTTTTCTCACATGTGCACAACTTTAATATATATGCGATATATATTAAAATGTGTTTTCATTTTGTATCATGGTTGTTGATACATCATGCATGGGTGTGTAAGACATACACCATTTTATTTTAAATGGTGGTGTATAATTATTTAAGGTAATTACAAATTAGTGGAGCTTTTGTCACAAGCATGAAGCTTGTAGAAACTTGTGGATGCTTTGACAAAGTCCACTAACTTTGTTTTACCTTAGATTTTTATTAACCTAACCATTTTGGATTAGCCATGGTTATGTCTCTACATGAGTTAGTATATGATACTCACTTACCCATGGTTAGCTCTCTTGACTTGATCTTTATCCTCATCTTTTCTTTTGTTCATCTTCTTCTTCTTCTTCTTTGAGCAAAAAAAAAAGCTTGCTAGGGTTTCAAAAAGAGAGTGAAAGATTGTGAGAAATCAAATTCTAAAGAGAACCCACTTCCTATTTCTCCATTCTCTACTAGACTAACACTTTAGTTTAGGGTGTTTGCTTCACTAATTCTCTAGTTAGTGAAGTAGTAGCTTGAATTGGTATTCCCTCGATGTAGATCATTTTCGGCCTCAAAGATTTCAAGTAAGGATGCTTCTTTCGCCTCGTGAACCCGTGCAAGAGCCCGGGAGAACCATGATCGCAGTGAAGGGACTACGAAAAGGAGCTTTAGAAGTGAAGGACCGATCTACAAAGGTTGTATTTCGTATTCACCTAGTAGTAAATGTTATTTACTTGCATGTGTAACCCTAATTATCTAGCAAAAATCTTGTTTAGGGTTATTCGGCACGGCTAAAATTTTAATCGGGTATGGTTGATGCCTTGTAGAACCTTATTAGAGTGCCTAGTAACCCTACACATATAGCGCCGTACGTGCTCCTCACGCGGGCGCCAGTGTGCAAAGCACAAAAAGAATTTATAACAGTTAAAACTCTCAAGTGGCGCCTCACGTGCACAACACGTGAGCGTCGGCGCCTAGATAGAATTAAATTATATTCTCTGTTAAACAGAACCGTTGGATCAAAGATCCAACGGAGATGATAAATCATCAAAAATGCAGAATTAAATTCCGTCGGGAGAAAACATTCCCCAAATTGGATCATAGAATAAAATTCTATTTTGGGGATATATTCCCTCAATCTTTCTAAACAAGAAAGATTGCCATCTGTAAAGCAGAGAACACTTGGATTAAAAATCCAATGGTGATTAAAAATCACCATTTCACAGAATAAAACTCTGCATATGGAAAATATTTCCCCAATCTTGTTAGAAACAAGAAAATATGTTCTGTAAAACAGAAACTCTTGGATCAAAGATCCAATGGTGGGTAAAATTTCCCGAATCAATTGGGATCTATTAATGAGAGATTTCTTCAAAGCTAATTAACAAACTTGCCTTCACTATATAAAGGACCGAAGACTTCAAGTCTGAGATAGAGGAACCCCCCATAAGCTGCTAAAAAAAGGAGAGAAAGCTTCAAAAGGAACAGAGAATTAAATTCTCAAGGAAGAAGATCTCCCACCTTAAAAACTCCAGGTAAATAAAAAAAATAGAGATAAAAACATCATATTTACCTATTGAAGGGTTTAACTTTTTTAAAAGAACTTAGTTCTTTCTCTAGATCTGAGATCCACAAGACAAGTCTCCCACAAATTGAGAATTTAATTCTCATCGGAAAGAACTTGTTTCTTGAGAATCAAAGATTCGGAAAAGAACTAAGAAATGAATTCTTCAAAACAAAGCATATAAGAGAAACCTAGTTCTCGTAAAAGAACTTGGTTCTTAAAAATGAAAGCTTGATCCTAGATCTGCAAAACAAAGATCTATTGATTATTAATGGGCAAAAATGCTATCAGTAGAGGAGGAAAGAATTCAACGCCCAGCGTCGCACGTGCACCTCACGTGGGCGCCACAGAAAGGAAGAGCGCTTAGCACTCACTAGGTAGCGCCTAGTGCCTAGCGCCTCACGTGCTCCCTACGTGTGCGCCGAAAAAGAAAAGAGAAGAGAAGAATGCTTAGAACTCACTGGGCAGCGCCCAGCGCCGTAAGTGTTCCTCACGTGGGCGCCACAGAAGGGAAGAGTGCTTAACACTCACTAGGTAGCACCTAGCGCCCGGCGTATCATGTGCTCCCCACATGTGCGCCGCAAAAAAGAAAAAAAGAGTGCTTAGCACTATACAAGCAGCCCAAAATGGCTGAGTGTTCAATACTCACTGGGCAGCGCCTAACGCCTCACGCGCTCCCCACGTGGACGCAATAGAGAGTGCCTAACACTCCATATAAAGACAAAAGGAGTAAAGTGTTCAACACTTATTGGGCAATCTCCATGACTGAAAGTTCCGCATGATCATATGTGGGTGTCATAACTCATATAAGTGCTCAGCACTTTTTGCATAAAAAATGGCTGATTAAACAGAGCCCAAACAAGTGCTTAGCACTTTTTTCAAAAAAAAGAGAGGAGACTAAGCAGGCTAAAGCCCAAATTGGATAAGTTGCTAAAGTCTTGCAACTGAGTCCAAATGCTCTGTTACTGGGTCTTAAATAAGGAAGATTCTAAAATGTTGTTAAGTGGATCTTAGTATCAAATTGGACTAACGTATCCTTAACAAAAATTCTTAAGGCCATCATAACCCTTCTCCCTCAAATACGGGATTTGGTTTAAGGGTACATCTTTTCACACCTCTGATATATGTCGTTGTAATTCTTCAACGTCTTCAAAAAGATGGTGGGTCCCAACGACCAATAACTCCTTTCATCCCACATTGATGCACTTCCAAATTGACGTGCACACCTCAAATCAGATCGCACCCCAAACTGGGCGCATTCCATGTCACCATCGTTCACTTCGCCACGTAACAAATACACGTGCGCGCAATGTGAATGTAGGACCAAAACGTCCTTAAACTAACACCTCGCCTCAAATATGGCGATAATAGACCGAAACGTCCCTAAACTAATATTTCGCCTCGAACATGTCGATAATGGACCGAGATGTCCTTAAACTAAAATAATCGAGCACAAATGCTCATATGTTTAAGCCGATCTTAATCTCAAACCAGATTAACGATCCTTAAATCAACCCAAACCCAAATCAAAAAATATACGGATTTGGACCAATCCACGCCCTACGGGCGACGACATAAACAAGTCACCGTATACAATCCACGGGCAACCAAAATAAAACAAACATACACACGACACGAAGTGAACTTCCGGAGCAAGAGAAAGTGGTTCCTGCGATGCGATAATGTAATTAACTGCAAGGGCTTGCGCCTACAGGGAAGAGCGTCTCCACAATCAAAAACCCCTCGCAAACGAGGGAGGATCTGATAAAGTCTGCTACAACGGTCGCGTCTGTCCAAACCTTCGATATATGGTGCCATAAATCAACTTGGCATTTTCGGAGAGGTGGATGGATAAATCCAAATAGTATCTGCCCCCAAACTCAGGCAAGACAATCTATCCCAGTTCATCTCTGTTTTCGGCGGTAAACAGATTCTGGCACTCCCGATGGGGCATTTTCCTCTTTCCACTCCACACTTCATGTTTCGTGTTCGCAAACAAAATCGTGGTTTGCTATGATTGCTCTTGGATTCGAGGTACTAAGATTTGGTGTCTTGCTCCTGTGCATAAGAAGAAGAAGAAAGATCAATGGCTTCCAACTGCACAATCTGCAACAGTAACTCCCGCTCCGTCCCAACTGGAGGAGTGACTTACGGGCCCAACGCGACCTCCATTTTTTCAATGCCTGTGGAGCAAGTAACAGAAGCCACTACTGGATTGTTCTTCGGGACCATGCTCCCACCAATGAGCGTCGGTGCCTCAACGCCACAACCCAATGTTCCCAAGAAGTCGGTCTTCCACCGACTGACGACCGCAACGACTCCTCTCAACGAGCCGTCCAAAATGGGGGTCTCATTCTTTAACGGTCTGAGCGGAGCTCAGACGTCTCAGTCTTCAACAGGCTGAGCTAAAACCAAAGCGGGCCTGCAAAGAAGCCCATGATTCCCGAAGGGGCTACCCTAAAAAGGATAGCCCTCCTAATTCCTGCTGCAAATGAAGCCATCAAAAGTGTTTCACCAGTCAGGCGATCGGTCTTCGAGAGGCTGACCGTTTCCAATCAAATCTTGCCAAGGACGTCGGTCTTTAACATGCTGGCAATGCTGGAGCTCCTCAACAAAACCAGGGGCAAGCAGCAACCGCTTCCGAAATCAAGACGGTTCCTTCAGCAGGACACGCTCGACGTCGCCACTGGCGCCGAGTGAGAAGAGCTGGGGGCAACTCCCCTTCTGGACGTACCCCGCCAGCTCCACTGGTGGAAGTTAACACTGTTGTTCTAACCGGGAACAGCTTTGATCTGCTTAGGTGGGTGCGAAAGAACTCTCCAACCTTGGTGCTAAAGAAATCTCCCCCGCCTGTAGAAGCCATAATGCAGACAAAACCGGAGCAGCCCCATCAACGGCTCTCCTCCCAAATTCACAGGGTCTGGCGGAAAGTCCCGGACTCTGTAATCGACAAAGACTACTCTCGCCGACTGAAGAAAATGAAGGTTTGGCTGGAGAAAGGCTACCCCTCCGTCATACAGTATGGGACGTCTTCTATACAGGTGTCTGTTACAATGGCTCCTTCAACTTCAACCTCCCATAAAAGGACGAGGCCAGAGAAAATTCCATCGCCTGCGACAAATTCCAAAGGCAATGGACCCAAACGCCCCAAGTCTGGGTGCATGATCGTGCATACGGTGTACATGGCTTCCGTGAAAGAAGAAAGTCGTGCTTCCGTAGGTCATCGACCGCAAACTCGGTCGTTAACAAAGGCTTAAGAGCAAGAACAAAAGCCACAGGAGATGCTGACAAAAATGGCAGCACTCACCGGACAAAAAGAAAGTTCGGAATCAGCGAGCGAACAATGCCAAGAGCAGGAGACCAATACAGAGTTCCTACGAAGGGTGATTGAAAGAAAGGATAAGGAGGCCGCAGAAAAAGTTACTAACAAAAAGCAGATGGCGCTGATGTTCCAGGACATGGTTGGAATGATGATCCAGCCAGAACCTCCAGCCGACGATCCACCGATAATCATCGAGGACGACAGAGGGGAAACATCAAACCCTCTTCCGGCGCTATCTGTAGCCAAGGATGAAACAATCTCCAAGGCTACTCTTAATGATTATATTGCTCATCAAATATGAGCACATCAAGCTAGTGAAGCGGCTGGCCAAATCGTCAGAACTGGGCGACCGTATCCAGGCTGGTATGATCAAATCAAGTACCCGCCGGGATATACGATTCCCAAGTTCCATATGTACAAAGGGACAGGCAACCCACATCAGCACGTCGCTCGGTTCAGAGCTTTGTGCGGCAACGGTGAAGGCAAAGACAAATTGTTGCTTCGCCAGTTCGTTGGCAGCCTGTCAGAGACGGCATTTGAATGGTACTCGGAGCTCCCAAATGACTCCATCAAAACATTCACAGATATGGAACTGCTGTTCACACAGCGGTTCGCCGGCGCAAGCGAGCGCACCCCGATCACAGCATTAATCAAAGCCATGGTGAAGTCAGGAGAAACCTGGGTCTAATACGCAATCCGGTGGCAGAACCTATGGTCAAAATGCGAACAGCGCGTCGAAGAATCTCCCGCCGTGGGCATGTTCATCGGGACCCTTGATCCTCAAACGACTGTGTCCCAGTTCATGATGTTCTTCAAGCCGACCACCTTCCAGGCTCTGATCGATAAACTGGCCCAAATGGACCAGATGGGCCACGGGCCTTCCTCCTCAAAAATGAACCCTCGAAATGCCAAGGGTAAAGGGAAAGCGGCCATCGTTGCAAACACTCAATAACAACCGAGTGACCCGAAACCGGTTGCTCGCCAAAACAACATGCATCCGCGTCTATCCCTGGAAGAAAGGCTAGGACGCGCTTACTCGTTTCCCCGTGACAAGATGGGGAGACTGTTCGAGCTAGCAGTGCGGGAAAAACTCATCACATTGCCAAACCCACGATATCCACCGCAACCCGGCGATGTTAACAACCCCAACTACTGCTACTATCACAGAATGGTGAGCCACCCAATTAAGGATTGCTACGTCTTCAAGAACTGGGTCGAGGATCAGTATCAACAGGGGAAGTTCGTGATTTCTAAGAACTGGAGGGTAAACCCTCCACAGAAGCACGCTCCTAAAAAGGTGGATACGCCGGGGGCATCATGCTCGCTCATAGAAGAAGCTCCATGGGAAGTCGTTCTTTCAGCTAAAACAAAAAGAATGCTGAAAGATCTCCAGGCATGTCCGGCGGTCAGATGGAGAAGCCCACTTGAACCGGAAATCATCAAAGGGATGCTGAAACCGCGTCCCGTACTGAAGATTGTTGACAATGGGCAAAATCACCAAGTCAAGCCTTCAAAGTTTTCGAAGAAAAAGAAGAAGACCAAGAAGCCTGTGCAACCTGCCGAGTATGACGACAAACACACAAATCTACAAAGGTACATTGATGCGCTGGAGGAGTACAACCAGAAGGCGTGGACACCAATCACCCTCGAAGAGTTCCTCAAGCATATTCTTGAGAACGAAGAGAGTGAAAACGATGAGGAAAATGACACATCAGAAACCGAAGACTATGTAGCAAGTTGCCACATGGTTTCCCACTCATCGTTAAATGACAAAGAAGCCCCCTCAGCATCGGAAAACAACGCAGAGGAACTGAGGACAGGATCGGCGCTAAAATCCCCGGAACTGCCAGAAGACCCGATCGATAGGCTGTTAAATGAAGCCTTTCGAAAAAGCAAAGCAGACCGAGAATGCGAATCGTCGGCGACGTACAGGACTGGACTTGGCTACTCAAAGACATGACCATGCTGGACGAAGACGATGACTGGGTCGTCCGGATCATCAGCGACGTGTGCGCCTCCGGCGACGGCCGGAAAACCAAGAAACAAGAAAGAAAAGAAAAGAAAGAAAGAAGAGAAGAAGGAGAAGAATAGGGATTGGGGTTGTGGTTTGGCTCTGGCTTCTGGGGACAGAGAACATGAAGAGGTAACAACGGTGGTGGGTAGCCGTCGGCGATGGGTAACGGCAAGGGCGGTGGGGTTTGTGCTGATGGAAATTTGTCGGGGGTTGTAAGGATAGTTTTCGGGGAGAGGAGAGAGGTAAGGAGAAGAAAGATGTGATGGAGGTGGTGTGGTGATGAGAGTGACGGAGTAAGGTCGACGATGGTGGCGGCGATTAGGGGTTTGTAGGGTGCATGGATCTCATCGGGTTTTGGGTGCAGGGTGTTCTAGGGTGCAGGGATCTCGTCGAGGGTGAAGGAGGAGAAGAGAATGTGGTTAGGGTGGTCGAGGTCGGGTGTTGGCGACGAGGTATTCTTAGGTTGCAGGGTTGTTCGTGTTAGTTGTATGTATGCCCTAGAGGCCAGTATTGTACAGATGATGTATATTATATTGGATACTTGGACATATATAGAGAGGACTTTCTTGCTCGATATGATAGTATGCTATCTGGTTGCTCTTTATCTTAACATGTATACTTGTCTCTTTATACTGTCTTATAGTTACATGTTGGTAAAGCCCTTAGGATATGTACTTGACTGCCTGGACTATGATGCGGATCATACTAGTGGGGACATGGTAGTCCATAAGTACATCCTTCAAGGTCCCTAGTCGTGGGTGTATCGAGACAGGGCATCGATATACCAGAGTAGACTAGCGTATACGCTTCTCGACCCATGAGATGGGCGATGGATGATCCCATATCCATTGGTGTTTGACATCAGAGATGGTATACGGGTGCTTAGTGGAGACTGGGTACACTGGACGGACTCGCCGAGAACTCCCAGATGGTATTATACCTCACGTCAGATGGCAGTTCTCTGGTGACACTTGTGCAGGTTAGTCTGTAGACCCGAGATCATCATAGAGTCTCGTGTGATTCCCACTGTGCTTTGATTTCCACCTTACCACGTCCATGAGGGCGTGCAAAACGGTGGTTTTTGGGTACAGTCCCGAGTCACATAGAGGCAATGAGCGATAGGAGGGGTTTCGTCTCTCCCGGTATTGGGGGTTGATGTTGCGCTGTGCTCGATTGGCCGTAACAGGGAATTCCCTGGCCAGGGCTGATTCAGAGATTTACTGGTAAGTGTTACCAGTAGTTTCTCGACCCGTTATGAGCCTCACATCGGCACGACTTATCGGTTATTGGGGTCTGACGTTTACCACCCCAAGACTTGATATGCGGCATATCAGACGAGGAGACCAGACTGTACGGGAAGTGTTACCGGCAGGCTTTTTACAGGAGTTGGAGTGGGCGTGCTTGCTGATCTTCTGATCGCTCAATACCCGGGTAGCCGTTACGTCCAGCTAGTACCGCTGACGGCTTGTGGGTGCTTGATGTGATCATCACCTACTGCCGGCGTATTGACAAGTCTTTAGAGTCCTACACAGAAGTTTTACTGGCTCAGGCAAAACGAAATAGGAGCACATATGTGATATGTGCGAGATCGAGAATAAATGCGAGTATGTGATACCGTATTCTATTCTCGCGACTTTTTGTATCGGTCTGTTATATATGATATGACCGGGTTATCGAATCAAGTGTTGATTCGATAAGTCGATACGATGAACGTTAGTCGGTTATATGAGATATGACCGGAATATTAAGTCAAGTGTTGATTTAATGATTAAGTGTATAATTGTATATTAGATATACTAGTTTACATTTACTAACACTTGTTCACTTTAGGGTTTTTCTCACACTTGCACACTTGAATATATATATATATATATGATATATATATATATTAAAAGTGTTTTCTTTTGTATCATGGTTGATGATACACTAAACATGGGTGTACAAGACACACACCATTCTATATTTAAATGCTGGTTTACATTTATTTAAGGTAATTACAAATTAGTGGAATTTTTGATAAGCATGAAGCTTGCAGAAGCTTGTGGTGGCTTTGAAAAAGTCCACTTGTTTTGTTTTACCTTAGATCTTTGTTTAACCTAACCATCTAAATTAGCTATGGTTATGTCTCTACAAGAGTTAGTATATGATACTTACTCACCATGGTTAGGATACTCACTTGATCATTATCCTCATCTCTTTCTTTTCTTCTTCTTTTTCATTGTGAAAAGAAAAAAGGAAACTAGAGTTTGATCCAAAGTGAGAAACAAAGTGAGAAACAAAATTCTAAAGAGAACCCACTTCCTATTTCTCCATCCTCTACTAGACTAGCACTTTAGTTTAGGGTGTTTACTTCACTGATTCTCTAGTTAGTGAAGTAGGAGCTTGAGTCGGAATTCCCTCGACGTAGATCATCTTCGGCCTCGGAGACTTCAAGCAAGGTCGCACCTTTTCGCTTCGTGAAGCCATACAAGGGTCCGGGAGAACCACGATCACAGCGAAGGGACTTCATCAAGGAGCTAAAGAAGTGGAGGACCGATCTACAAAGGTTGTATTTCGTGATCTCTTAGAGTAAAGATGTTTACTTGCCTTTCGATTCGCCTAAACTCTAGTATACGATCTTGCTTAGTGTTATTCGGCACATAAAAATTTTATTTTGGCATAGTCGATGCCTTGTAGAGCCTCGTTAGTGTGCCTAGTAACCCTACAGTTCGTGGGTGTGGGTTCTCGGGGATGATGGAGGAGAGGAGGTGAAGAAGGTGGTTTAGGTTGTGAGGGTGTGGTGGTGACGAGGTTAGGATGGTCGGCGACGAGGTGAGGACGTGGGCTAGGGCTCGAGCGTGGGTTTCGTGAGGAAGAAGAAGAAGGAAAATTAAGGGAAAAGGAGAGAAGGTGTTGTATATATTAGGTTTTATATGATATGTGTATATATAGGAGAGAGAGAGAGAGAGAGATGATGAGAGAGAAAGAATGCGAGAGGAGAGAGGGAGAGGCAGATATAGAGAGAATAGTGAGAATCCTGAGAGAGAGAGGAATTATAATTTAGTTTAAAATATATATTTAATATATATAATATATATAGGAACTGTTTATATATATGAAGATATTATAATATATTTTCTAGGATTATATAGTTAATAACAAAATACTCCGAAAAATACCCGGATTTCTTCTAAAATTCTAGTTTTAAAATATGGATAATATACATGTCAGTTAAAATTATAATGTAATGTCCGGTTAAATAAAATATATACCCCCAAGAACGGATGTACGTAAATACACGTAGCGATCCAAACGAGTCTGTTTTAGCAATCGAACATAGACACGATGTCTGGATGCAACGATAGGGTATAGGGTATGATACAGGCCATGCTAGATATTTAAAAAAATTATTTGACTGTCATTTGTATTATTTAGAAGATATGCAGATGAATAAAACATATAAGTGTGTATTAAATCTAAATGTGCACGGATCCTTAGTGCTAACAAATATATGACGTCATTTAGAATCAAGATGGGTTTCAAGTATGCGGGTCGGGTCGGAACTATCCACAGATACCAAATGCACTATTCGCACCCAAAACGAGAATAATCAAGAAATAGTCGCAAGATTAGAAAATACCCAAATAAAATATAGTATAAATGAACTAGAGTGTTACATTATACCCAACTACAAAAGAATTTCGTCCTCAAAATTCCCGGAACAAGAAAAGACAAGAAAACATGAATCTAAGAAAAGAAATGTGGAAAATTATGTCGGATCTCGTCTTCACGTTCCTAAGTTGATTCTCCGTGCGAATGATTCCCCCATGAAACAAGTACTAGAGGGATAACCTTGTCCTTGAGGACTTTGTCTCGTCTATCCACTATCGGCATCGGTCTTTCTTCGTATGTTAAGTCCTCCCTTACTGTCAGCTCCGAGTGGTCTAGGACGTGCGTCTCATCTCGAACATACTTGCGGAGTTGAAATACATGAAACACGTCATGAACACTCGTCAAGAATGGTGGTAAAGCCAATCGATAAGCTAGCTCTCCAACGCGCTCGATAATAC
Organism: Agapanthus africanus; assembly: GCA_030015575.1. NCBI lineage: Eukaryota > Viridiplantae > Streptophyta > Magnoliopsida > Asparagales > Amaryllidaceae > Agapanthus > Agapanthus africanus. Next base: position 883,578,475 of record CM057337.1, read on the forward strand.
TAAAAGGCCCCACGAATCGAGGACTAAGCTTGCCTCGAATCCCAAATCGAATCACTCCTCTAGTCGGTGATATCTTCAGGAATACAAGATCACCAACTGCGAACTCCAGAGGTCTTCGTCCTGTATCGGCCCAACTTTTCTGTCGATCTTGTGCCGCCTTCATATGATTTCGGATCACGTTGATTTTCTCTACTGTTTGCACAATCAGACCCGGTCCCAATAATCTTCTATCTCCAATATCATCCCAATAGATCGACGAGAAACACTTGCGACTATATAATGCTTCGAATGGAGCCATCTGTATAGTCGCCTAGAAACTGTTATTATAAGAAAACTCCACCAAGTGCAAATCATCTCGTGCCACGCTATACATTCCGTACCAATCTACCCCGTTAACCCCATAATGTATTGTATAGATTATATTTACAAGTCTAGCCAAAACCATGGATACAAGTTGTTCAAGTAGTCAGGTTCAGGATGTAAGCTTGTAGTCATGTAAAGTTCTAGCCACGGTTCGGTCAAGTTAAGTCTTGTATTCAGGTTTGATATTCAGGTTCATGTTCAAGTATACATGTTAGAGTTTGGATTCATGTTTGAATTGGATTCTGGTTTGAATTTGGATTCAAGTTTGATTTAGACTCAGACTTGAGTCAGACACTTATAACTGATTTAGATCCTGAATTATGTTCGGGAGTTATTGGTAACTGCTGCACATGGACGGCAGGATTTGTATATTTTTTCAAGACAATTACCATTGATAACACGGTTAAGTTTTCTACCTTAAATAGGCAAGCACTCACTTTCTCCGGCTTCCTGAGGCTCAAGAGAATTGATCTCGCTTAAACCTATATTTACTAAAATCCTTAAATATAGTTTTATATAACTCGAGGGGGTTTTATGAAAATATTTTTAATATATAGTTTCAAAATAACCTCGAGAAACTATTTATATTATTTAGGGTTTCCATGGATGTGAATTTTAGGGATTTGAGATATTTTAGTGATAATAGATTAGCTTGGAAAGTTCATGCTAATTTACTGTAAAGCTTGACTTTTATTGGTATTTTGATGAAACTTGTAATTCTTTAATTTGAAAAAAATATAAGGTTATTATATTTTGAAAATATATGGATTTGTAATATTTATATAATTATAAAAAATTAATTTTTATTTAAGTAAAAAATTAATTTTTATTTAAGTAGAAAATTACATTTTTCTTAAAAACCGTATTAAAACCTTTCGAGACCGAATGCTCCGTGAGAAGGTCTGCATATCGCTCTACTAGCCTAAGGATGTGCGATAATCCGCACCATCCAATAGTGGGTCCTCTAAAAAGGGTTGTAGAGGCTTATTTGCAAAGGAATTTCAAAATACAATTCCAAAAAAACCATTTTTATAGTAAATGGTATTTTGATGTAATCTTGTGTTCGTAACTAAAAATACGTTCGAAGAGTATCGTTCTATGGAACCATGTGTGTATGTGAGAGATAGGCCGTTACCTCATGAATTTTCCTAAAGGTATGTTTAAGCAAAACAAATAAAAATGATATATACAAACTTCATGGTATTTTAATGTAAATGTTGAGTTAAAGTTATTTTGCATGATATTTTTGATTAAAAGTTGGTTCTAAATATTGGTTTTATGTTAACAAGTATGGTGTTGGAATATGAGTGAAGAATATGTAAGAAAAGGGGGAATTATAAAGTTTTAGAAGAAAATGTCGGTATTAACACCACTTCCGATATATGTTTTGAAAATGAACTTTTAAAGAAGGGGAATAAGAATTGGAAGGGACTTACTAGCTAGTTAGGTTAAGAGAAGGTAGAAGAAGAATGGGTTGCCGTCGTGGCATCGTGGAATCGCCGGAATTTGCTTCGATCCTTGCCGGAACTTGATCGCTTGCTAACTCCTTTTCTACTCCTCTTGTACTTAGAAAATTTTGAGAATTTTGGATATAATTTTAAGAATGATAAAGGGCTAGGACATGGGGTAGTATTTATAGTGTGGAATTAGGGTTTTGGAATTAAAATGATGCATTAAAATGCATTAAAATTTGGTTTAAACGTGGAATTAAAAGTCTATGTTTGATAACAGAGCAATCAAACAGTGCAGGGGAGTTAGGGGTAGGGGAAAAGATTTGTGTGCAAAGCACGAGCACCTTTGGCTACGGTTCACCCGTCAATACCGACCCGACTAGGGTTTCCGCCGGTCGATTTGTGGAGGGGGCGGTGGATTGAATCCACGTGTTCATGTCTGTATTAACTCCCTTTTGCACATGTTTGATTTCTTCAGACTTTTCATTTTTATGTGCATTGCACGTGCAAACTTTTGGGCTTTTAATACTTTAAAAAAAAAGAAAATCAGAAAAAAATAATGTGACTGAGGGGATTCGAACACAGGGTCTACGTCACAGCAGTGCAGGGATTTACCAGTGAACTACAAGTGGCTTCTTGCCGTTCTTAAACAAAAATATACTTATAGCGTGTACTCATGCTTGTAAACTCCTTTCTGTACATTAAACTGAAAAAAATTGTACAGTAAATTTAGAGTCGTTACATTCTACCCTCGTTATAAAAATTTTATCATCGAAATTTACATTTACATAAGGACTAGTTTACAAATAAGTAAGGGTATCTTGCAAGCATGTCTTCTTCACGTTCCCACGTTGATTCTCCTGGTGAATCTTTTCTCCACATCACTCGGACCAAATTTACTTTCTTGTTCCATAATGCCTTTACCTTTCTGTCCAGGATCTCAACGGGTTGTTACTCACAAGTTAGGTCTATTCCCTTATGGGAATTAAATAAAATACAGATTAAGCAGCAAGGAAAACCTCAAATGAGGCATCACGTGCCTATACGTGACCGGGCATCACGTGCAGACACGTGACCATTTACAGGCAAAGCCTGTAGACACTGAATAAAATAAACAAATTGGAAATGATGTGTCAGTGTGGTCACGTGTCAACACGTGACCAGGTCTCACGTGCAGACACGTGACCATTTACAGACAAAGCATGTAGACACTGAATTAAATTCTAAATGAAATGCATAATCGGTGGGGTCACGTGCCAGCACGTGATAGGCTCTTAAACCCTCTGAAACAATAGGATTAAATTCTAGATTAAATGCTTAATCAGTGGAGTCACGTGCCAACGCGTGATGGTTTCCTGAGCCCTCTATACCAATAGAATTAAATTCTAATTAGATGCTTTATCAAGTAGGGTCACGTGCCAACATGTGATAAACTCCTAAACCATCTGAATTAATAGAATTAAATTCTAATTAAAAGAGAATCAAAAACCCTAATTGGAAAAATATTTCTCTAGATCTTTCCAAACAAAAAGATTGCACTCTATAAAGTGGAGCATCGTTGGATTAAAAATCCAATGATAATTAAAAATCACCAGTTTATAGAAAGATTCTACATAAGGAAATATTTTCCTAAAATCTGCCAGGAACAACAAATAAAATATCTTTTGGATTAAAAATCCAATGGTGAATAAAATTCACCGAGTGATCTAAAAGATAATGTTGGTTACAAAATCAATCAAAATCTTTCAATAAGAGATTGGCTGAACAAACTGATTCTTTTCTTTCTCCCATAAATAGGAGCCAAGAAGAGAAGAGAAGAAGAGATAGAACAACAGAAAGAGAATACAAAAAAAAGAAAATTTAATTCTCCAGAAAGAAAAGAAGATCTCTTCAGAAAAGAAAGAAACCCTAGGTAAAAGAGGGAAAGAGATCATTCTATAAGCTCCCACAAAACAAAAGAGAATTTAATTCTCAAATTAAGAGTTTAACTCTTCTAAATAAGAACTCGGTTCTTCCTCTGGTTGAAGAACTGCAGAAGTAGATCTCCCCATAAGTTGAGAATTTAATTCTCATCGGGGAGATTCTGTCATGCAGATCTAAAACCTGAGGGAGGACCTAAGTTCAGAGAATTCTATTCTCTCACAAAGCACATAGGAATTTAATTCCTCAAACAAAGATAGGGTTTAACCCTTAATACAAGAAATTAGTTTTTCTTCATGGTAATAGATCTGCAGAAGCAGATCTCCCATAAGTTGAGAATTTAATTCTCATCAGGAAGATTCTGCCATGCAGATTTAAAGCTTAGAAGGAGAATTGGGTTTAAAGAATTTAATTCTTTTAAACACACAGGAATTTAATTCCTCTAAATAAAATTAGGATTTAACCCTATAAGAGAATTTAATTCTTATACAAAGGATTTATCTCCCCAGGCACGTAAAAGAGATCAGTACCCAATATGATCACGTAGTGACACGTGACCCTCCCCTCCAATGACCAAAAGAGAACGAATAAGATTAGGTCACTTGCTCCCACGTGACCCTTGAACGGACTTCTCAAAATAAAAAGGGCAGAATCGATTTTGGGTACTTCACGTGTCCCCACGTGACCCCTGACAAAAACCTCTTTACAAAAGGGAAGATGGGAAAAAACTGAAGGATTAATATCCAACGCATGGGCGCCCTCACGTGTCCCCACGTGACCCCTAACAAATCCTTTTAATATCCAATGCATGGGTACCCATCACGTGTCCATACGTGATGGTCATAAAGATTAAGTGTTTAACACTTACCTGCATATTCTGAGAATAAAATAAAGGAAGTTTGGCCCAACACTCTAGCGCCTCGCGTGACCCCAGGTGAGCGCTTCTTTTTTTTAGTGTTTAACACTATTTTGTGCGTTTCATCCTTAGTGTTTAACACTATTTTAAGCGCATCACGTGGGAGCACATGATAGACGAGTGTACTCTAGTGTTTAACACTATATTCGAGCCAATCTTAGCCCAAATTAGCTAAGTCTTCCAGAGGCAGAACCCCCCTTTTAACTGAACCTCAAATACACTCTTGTCTTCCAAAATTGATCATCTCATATAACATTCAAAGCAAAATCCAGAGCCTTTCAATCAACATTGGTTCAAGGGTACATCTCTTCACTCTTCTGATATTTGTCGTTGTAATCCTTCAGCATCTTCAGAGAGGTGACGGGTCCCGACAACTATACATTTTACGGACTGTGGGGTCCTTAAACTCATGGACTACGATATCCTTAAACTTTACAAACTATGATGTCTCTAAACTGCCATGGACTGTAGGGTCCTTAAACTCATGGACTACGATGTCCTTAAACTTTACAGACTATGATGTCTCTAAACTACCATGGACTGTGGGGTCCTTAAACTCATAGACTATGATGTCTTTAAACTTTACAGACTATGACGTCTTTAAATTATGGACTATGATGTCCTTAAACTTCATGGACTATAGTGTCCTTAAACCCATTGGACCGCAAAAGTCCCTAAACTAAAACAATAGAGCCCAAATGCTCTTTTGTTGGATCTAAATGACCCTGTTAAGTTGATCTTAGTCTTAAATGAGATTAACGATCCTTAAACCCAACCCAAAACTCAAATCTAAGAAAATACGGATTTGGACTAATCCACGCCCTACGGACGACAACATAAATTAGTCTCCGTATGCAATCTACGGGCAACCAAAAACAAAACAAACACACACGACACAAAGTGACCATCTGGGGAAGGAGAAAGTTGTTGCCGCGATGCGGTAGCGTAATTAACTGCAGGGGCTTGCGCCTGCAGGGAAGAGCGTCCTTACAATCAAAAACCCCTCAACGAGGGGGATCTGAAGAAGTCTGCTACATCGGCCGCATCCGTATAAACCTCCGATACACGGCGCCATAAATCAACTTGGCATCTTCGGAGAGGTGGACGGATAGCACCAAATAGAATCTGCCCTCGAAATTCAGGCTAGACATCCCGACGTCCCAGCCACGTCTTTTGGCGGAGAACAGATTCTGGCATGCCCGATGGGACCTTTTCCTCTTTCCACTCCACACTTCGTGTGTCGTGTTTCGTGGATGAATCGCGGTTTGACATGGTTTCCTTTGGATGTGAAGTACTAAGATTTGGTGTCTTGCTCCATGCAGAAGATAAATGGCCTCAAACTGCACTAACAGCAACTGCAACTCTCACTCCGTCCTGTCCGGAGGAGTGACTTACGGGCCCCAAGCGGCCTCTATCTTCACCATGCAAGTGGAACAGGTGACTCAGACCACCACCGGACTATTCTTCGGGACCATGCTCCCACCAACAAGCTTCAGCGCTCCTGTACCATCGCAAGAAGCTCCGAAGAAGTTGGTCTTTGATCGGCTTGCAACTACTGCGGCCCCTCCTAACGGGTCGCCCTAATCCAGTGCCTCGGTTTTCAATAGACTGGGCCAAAGCTCCAATGGGCCCATGAAGAAGCCCGCAATACCAGAAGGTGTTATCCTTAAGCGGATAGCCATCCCTGCTTCTGAAGTCGTCAAAGCGGCTTCTCCTGCTAAGGGGTCAGTCTTCACAAGACTGGCCGTTCCAATTCCCGCTCTAAGCGAAATCGCTAAGGCTGCTTCCCCTATTCGAAAGTCGGCCTTCGCAAGACTGACTATCCCTTCTCAACGGACATCAGTCTTCAACAGGCTAGCGCCAATAACAATCTCTCCTCAAAGTAAAGGGCAAGAGGAAGCTCATCCAACAACGGAGTTGATCCCGGCCGCACGACACGCTCGACGTCGCCACTGGCGCCGAGTGAGGAAAGCTGAGGGTTCACCCTCTGGATTTACGCCGCCAGCTCCAACGGTGGAAGTCGATACTGCTGTTCCAACTGGGAATAGCTTTGAACCACTCAGGAGGGTCCGCAAGAACTCTCCGACTGCTGTGTTGAAAAGGTCTCCTCCACCTGTGGAGAATGCCACAAAGGCGAAGCTCGAACAGCCCCCTCAGCGGCTGTCCTCTAAAATTTACAAGGTCTGGCGTCAAGTCCAAGACTCGGTGATTGATCAAGATTACTCACGCCGACCGAAGAAGATAAAGGTTTGGCAAGAGAAGGACCACTCTGTCATACCACGGAAGGTGTCGTCTGCCTGGGTGCCCGCTGCAACGGCCCCCTCAACTTCACCAGCCCACAAAAAGAAAAGGCCGGAGAAAATCCCCGTGTCTGCGACAAATGTCAAGGGCACTGAGCCTAAACACCCTAAGTCTGGAGGCATGGTGGCGCATACCGTATATATGGCATCAGGAAAAAAGGATAGCCGTATCTCCATAGGTCATCGACCGCTTACGCGATCAGTGACTAAGGCTCAGGAGCAACAACAACAAAAGCTCCAAGAGATGTTAATAGCCATGGCCGCACTCACGGGACCAAAAGCAGGCCCGGGGACATCTTCGGAGCAGCGTCATGAGCAGGAAACTGATGCCGAATTCCTTTAGAGAATGCTTGAGAAGAAGGACAAAGAGGTCGCGGAACAAGCGGCCAACATAAAACAAATGGCCCTTCTATTCCAAGATATGGTGGGAATGATGATCCAGCCAGATCCTCCAGCTGAAGACCCCCCGATCCTTGAAGACGATAGAGGAGAGACATCAAATCCTCTACCGGCTCTGTCAGCAGCCAAGGAGGAGACCATCTCCAAAGCCACGCTCGATGATTATATAGCTCAACAAATACGAGCTCATCAAGCGAATGAAGCGGCTGGCCAAGTCGTCAGAACTGGACGGCCCTATCCGGGTTAGTACGATCAAATAAAGTACCCGCCAGGATACACGATTCCTAAATTCCATGTGTACAAGGGGACAGGCAATCCCCATCAACATGTCGCTCAGTTCAGGGCTCTCTGCGGCAACACTGGAGGAGATGATAAGCTACTGCTTCGCCAATTCGTCAGCAGCTTGGCGGAGACGGCGTTCGAATGGTACTCAGAGCTTCCCAACGACTCCGTCAAAACTTTTACAGAAATGGAATTACTGTTCACTCAACGTTTCGCAAGCGCTAGCGAATGCACCCCAATCACAGCATTGATCAATTCCAGGGTGAAGCCAGGCGAAACATGGGTTCAGTATGCGATCAGGTGGTGGAATTTATGGTCGAAGTGCGAGCAGTGTATCGAAGAAGCACCTGCGGTAGACATGTTCGTGGGTACTCTTGACCCTCATGCGACCATTTCATAATTCATGATGTTCTTCAAGCCGACCACCTTCCAGGCCCCGATAGACAAGCTGGCCCAAATGGATCACATAGGCCATAGACCGTCTTCCTCGAAAATGGAGCCTCGAAATGAAAAAGGGTAGGGGAAAGCAACCTTCATCGCCAATGCTCAATAGCAGCCTACTGGTCCAAAACCAGCTGATCGCCAAAGTGATAGACAACGGTTCCTCAACAAAAAGTTAAGACGTCCTTACTCGTTTCCGCGGGAGAAAACAAAGAGACTGTTCGAACTGGCAATACGCAACAGGCTCATCAATCTGCCGGATCCGAGACGTACATTGCAGCCCGGTGATGTCAGCAATCCTAACTATTGCCCCTATCACCAAGTGGTAGGCCATCTAATCGAAGATTGTTTCGTCTTCAAAGGCTGGATTGAGGATCAATACCAACAGGGCAAATTCGCACTGTCCGAGAATTAGAAAGTAAGCCCGCCCCAGCCGCACGCTCTTAAAAGGGGGGACACACCGGAGGAATCATGCTCTTTTATAGAAGAAGCTCCATGGGAGGTCGCTCTTTCAGCCAAAATGAAAAGAATGCTGAAGGATCTCCAAACATGCCCGGCGATCAGGTGGAAAAGTCCGCTGGAACCCGAAGTCATTGAGGGAATGCTGAAGCCGCGTCCGACGCCAAGAATTGGTAGCGATAGTCAAAACGCCCATGCCCAGCCGTCAAAGTCTTCAAAGAAGAAGAAGAAGACCAAAAAGCCCGTGAAGCCTGATGACAAGCGCACGGACCTGCAAAAACATATTGACGCGTTGGAAGAATAAAACCAGAAGGCGCGAACCGTGGTCACACTTCAAGAGTTTCTCAACCACATCCTTGAAGATGGAGATAGCGACAAAGATGAGGGAGAAGACCCGTCAGATGAACCTGAGAATTATGTGGCAAGCTGTCACGTAATCTCTCACTCGCCGGTAGATGGTGAAGGAGCGCCTAATGTAGAGAAACTGGGGGCAGATCCCAAACCGGAACTCCTAGGACCGTCAGACGAGATGATTGACATATTCCTGAACAAAGCTCTTCTGAAAAGCAAAGCTGATCGAGAGCGCGAAATGGCCATATTTGAAAAAGCCAAACGCCGGCGACTGGACGAAAGGGTTAAAACACTCCCACCAGATCAAAGCACATCCGCCGCAAATAAAAGCAGGTTCAAGACAAGGAAAAGGTTCGCCAAAGCCATATCGATGGGAATGAAGCTACTACCCTCCGAAGGAAACACTCCTAATATGATACGCCTTAACGGAGAGGACGTACATCCTATTTTCTGCTTATATCATCAGAGGATTACACACCCTACTGAAGAATGCAACGTCTTTAAAAATTGGTGGAAAGGGTATGTCGCTCACAGGCAACACTTCAAGAGGATGAAGCGTGAAGCTTGTCGACGGCGGAAAAATACGACAGACGAACGAGGAAGAGCTGCCGGCAACTGTCACATGGTTGATAGCAGGGGATCGCAAGTTCTCACCTTCGGGAGCGATTCTGAAGAAGAAATGGCTCTCGGCCCTCTCTTCAAAGAATCCACCTCAGGAAAAGAGGAAGAAACGAAGACCTGCGAGAACATTTAGCTGCGCAATCGCACGCTACCTGAAAAAAATCTCGGACCCGCAAACAAGGAATTAAACAAAAGGGATAAGGGGAAAGAAAAGGTCCCTAAAGATATTACCCTCGACAACCAAGTCGTCCAAGAGCTCACAGCCAAGGACCCGCCCAAGAAAAATAAAGTGGATTACAACGTTCTGGCGCATCTGAGGAAGATACCCTCGCAGCTAAGCATTCTCGATGCCCTTGTGCTATCCAAAGAGGCGAGAGATTTTCTGATCAAGACACTATAAGAGCCCTGTTAGGGTAAAAATATACACCCCGGTTGACCAAATCAAAATCAAAGTCAACCCCAAGCCAAGTGGGCCCAAGCCCAGGTCAAGTGGGCCAATGCCCGGGTCGAGCCCGAACATGAAGCGGCCGGCCTCCCCCATGCCAAAATGCAAATTTTGTAATAAATAATTTTGTTGTATTTCTTTTATTTTGTTTTATGAATAAATGTAAGAAAAATGGGCATAAAGCCAAATTTTTGTAAAGCCCATGGCTTATTTGCAAAAAAAATGGCACATGAGCCATGGGATGGGCAAATGCCATTTTTGTAAGAGCCCAAGGGGCTATATGTAAAGTGTATAGCCTATAAAGACATGGATAATGAAAATATCCCAACAACTTTTTTCTCTCTCCCAAAAAGACTCCAGATCTGAGATCTTTCTCCTTCCTCAAGGTTCTAAAAACCTTCTTCTTTCTTTTGAATTAAATCAAGAGTTTAACTCTTCCTTTCTCAAAAATAAATAGTTCTTCACCACAAAACCTACGAAGGGGAGCTTGGATCCCCAATCAGATCTCGAAAAGGGGGGACTTTTAAGTCTTACCCCCCTTTTCTCCAAGATCCTGCCGACCAAGAGGAGGAAGAAGGAGACCCATCCCCAAAAATCTAACTTTGGACTGACCCAAGGCTCAAAATAAGAGCAATAAATCCCCTCCCCAAGGAGTTTAACTCCTTTCTAGATCTGTTGGAGTTTAACTCCATAAATTAGTTTCTGTTAGGAGTTCAACTCCAAAAACTTCTTGGGAGTTCAACTCCCCAGCCTAAGGGCTAGGCCCCATCCCGCGGGTGTTTCCCGTGATCACGTGTGCACCACATGACCCCGGGACGCTAAGGCACCCATCGGTCACGTGTGCGCCACGTGACTCCGGGGCGTTAAGGCGCCCAGTGGTCACGTGTGCACCACGTGACCCCGGGCGCTAAGGCGCCCATCGGTCATGTGCGCGCCACGTGACCCCGGGGCGCTAAGGCGCCCATCGGTCATGTGCGCATCACGTGACCCCGGGGCGCTAAGGCGCCCAATGGTCATGTATGCGCCACGTGACCCCGAGCGCTGAGGCGCCCAATGATCGCGTGTGCGCCACGTGACCCCAGGCGCTGAGACGCCCAATGGTCATGTGTGCGCCACGTGCCCCCGGGCACCATGCGCCCACATGCTACGCACGTGTCTTTAAGACGCTTTTTCCCTTCTTTTTTTTGTGCACTCCCCACAAAATGTGTCTCCCTCGTTAGAAAAATTTTCTAACGAGGCACTGCCCCACACCCCGCAAAGAGGCTGCTAGCCCCCTTGACCCCAGCCCGCTATCCGGGTAGCGGGACCCCCGTAAAAACTCTGCGGGGCCCCCAATACATCCAAAACCCTCCTTCAAAACACAACACTGCACATTGAGTTTGCATGACCAGTTTAACCCATTAATCGGAGTTTCCCTCGCTCCAAAGGTGGTGGGTAATTAACGGCAGCTTAGTCCGCGGCTGACGGAGGTTCGGATCCCCACAATCAATAAACCCTAGCCTATCCTAGGCAGGGAGGAATCTGTAATGCGCCCGAAAAGCGCGCGCGTATTCCCATCTCAATGGGGTGACGAAAAACACCCTACAGATTCTGGCACGCCCGGTGGGACTAATCTCTCCTCCCATATCTCGGGTCAAGTGTTCATGTGAACTCACTTAACATACATATCCATATTTGTACTAAAATAATGCTCTTTCATGCAGGCTTTCAAGCAATCAACTTTCAACGACAATGTCTCCCAAGAGGAATTCATCTTCCAACGTGACCCCGATTCCGTACGTGGTCAAGGTCAATGCTCGTGTGGTTCTCCCCGCAAGCCTCAGTCGACAGTAGGATGAACTGCCCCGCCAGTTCGGTTCCGTCGTCATCTACCCGCCGGAAGCGCTCATCTGGCAGAAATCCCGACCAAGCAGGCGGCCAAGCCGGTCTCAAGGGGCAAGAGGCCGAATGTTGTGATCGCTAAGGCGCCACAACCGAAACTTAAGACGGTGTCTGAACAACTCTCTGGTGCTCCAGCTGGGGGCAAGACTTCGGGTACAAAGGGCAATATCAAACGTTGCGGACGAGCTCAAGCGATGACTCCAACAAATGCACAATCAGGCATATCTCCAAAGCCCTCCATCGCCCGCTCTACGGCGGCTTCCCGAGGAGCCGTGACCATCCAAGTGCTCAAAACAGAAAAGCTGAGACAGAAGCGGCTCAGGTATCGAGCCAACAAGAGGGCCAGGACTCCGGCCAGGTGGAATCTTGTGAGATTCCAAGAGCAGAGTTATCCTGCGATGACGGCTGAATAGGCCGTAAAAATCAGCAATTCCTTCGAACCTCTGAAGTGCGTTCAGAAAATGCCATGACCGCCAGAATCAAGAAGACAGCGGTCTGAACGTCGCTACAAAGAGACGTGCCCCGGCCTCAACAGAAAAAGAATGACGCTGTCTCTTCAAGAGTCTATCAGGCGCTCTGCGCCGCGCTAAAGCAGCGGGGCAAATCCAAAAAAGAAGCACCAGCACCATTCAAGAATCCAGCCAGGCCATTCGCCTTCAATCGACTACCCGTTACCAAAACAGGGGGGTCAAGATAGTGATCCGTGAAATCAGTCGTCGATAACAAAAAGACGGCTGGATATATTATCCATACGGTCTATATAGCAGGCGGGCACCCCAGCGACAACCTTCGCAGCAAAAGCAAGGACGGGGCCACCACATCCCAAGCCCAATCTGACTTGAATGTGGTTGCCGCAGCAAAAAAACCGCCGCCTCCGCTGGATGATGAAAACCCTCTCGATGAGGGTGATAGGCAGAAGGACCCTTCGGTCCAGGCAGAGTCAAGCTCGGACAGCGAGGAAGAACCGACTTTCCGCCCCAGGACCGCAGAGCAAGAGCTGCTTCAAGAGCTTCGAAAACAGCTCAGGAGCAAAGATAAAGAGATGGCCAAGCTCTATTCGAAGATTGACGACTTAACGAACATTGTGATGTAGCTTACGGCTCAAATTGCTCGAGCGCCTCCCAACCAAACACAAGTCGCTACTCATGAGCCGGATGGTGACAATCCGAAACGGCTGGTGCCTGTCCCTTTGAGTCCAAGATTCGTCGAGCCGCACGAAAGCCGGCCATATTCCGCTTCTGGGGATGCATTGGCCCCAGATAACACTATTCCGTTAACACAGGATCGGATAATGGATTTGGTCACCGGCAAGGTTAAAAAATTGGTGGCCGAAGCTGAAGCTCAGAAAGAAATTGGCAGTAGTGGGCGGCCATACCCCACACAGTACGATCTGATCGAGTTCACGAGCGGCTACGTTATTCCTAAGTTCGGAAGATTTGACGGGACGGGAAATGCAAATCAATACGTCACCCATTTTAAAGCATCGTGCGGAAATACAGGGGGCAATGATGCGCTCTTTCTTCGTCTGTTCGTCAACAGCCTGACCGGTGTCGCTTTCGACTGGTACGCGAGTATACCAGACGGGTCCGTCATTACCTTTGCCCAAATGGAGTCTCTGTTTTGGCAAAGGTTCATGAGTGTCAGTGATAAAATCTCCATTGCTGACCTTGTGAGGACCAAGCCGGGGAAGAATGAGAGCAACACCGACTTTATCGCCCGATGGCGTAATCTCACGGTCAAGTGCGAACCGTCGTTGGAGCAGGACCAGTCCATCAGCCTTCTCATTGGGAACCTCAGCAATTGGATGGTCCCGTTCTTGTATACAGCAGGCCTCAAGATGTTTCAAGAGCTAACCAAGAAAGTCCAAATGCTAGAACGCTCGAAGCAAGAGTCTACCCCGGACTCTCAGAGGGACAAGACTTGGAAAAGCAAGCGGGACAACAACCATAGAAGCGGGAGTTCCAGCAGTACCAATATCTTCAATGCATCCGACAATGAAGAAAAGCGAAGGGCGGGCGAATCTAAAACCAACCGGTCTTGAAAGCCAGTGCTAGGAGGAGAAGGGTCTTCCTTAGAGGAGAAAAAGAACAAGGTTTACTCTTTCAGGAGGGACAAGGTCCGAAAAATATTTAAAGATGCCTTAAACAATAGTCTACAATTGCCAGAGTCGAAAAGACCTCAAGAAGCAAAAATGACCGACAATCCCCTGTATTGCCCGTACTACCGAGTAGTGAGCCATGCGATCGAGGATTGTTATATCTTCAAAGACTGGGTCGAGAAGCAGTACAAGGCTGGAGAGATCGAACTGTCCAAAAGTGTGTTGGTGAACAATCAAGTTGCAACCACCAACTTTATACAGACAGAAGCTGAAGCCTTCTGGGAGCAGGCAGCCGAACCCGCTGCCCTGAGAAATGAGACCGACTCACCGCAGCCTCCTTGGAGTAAGCACATATCTAATAAGACGAAGAAGATGCTAAAGCTGCTTCAGAAAGAGCTCAGGATGGAATGGGAAGGACAGAAGAAGCCTACCAGTCCAGCTGCCAATGCAGCTCCATCAGGCTCAAAATCCAAGAAGCTCAAGAAGAAGAAAAGTGCGGCTTGGCGCGAAAAAGAGTCTGCAGGAAGATCGACCATTCAAAAGTATATCGATTCCCTCGAAGAGTGTGAACAGAAGGAAAGAACTCTGATTCAATTGAAGGAGTTCCTCTCTATAGAGGCGGCCGAAATTATGGAGGAGTTAGAGGAAGACTCCAACAAAGAGATCCCTATAGTGACCTGCTACGCCATCCGTCTGGGCAGCGACTCTGAGGAGGATCTTTGTTTTCCTGAAGAGGACGAGGAGCTCGCCACAAAGGCCAACCAAATCCATCTTAGAAGCAGTAGGGCTCTACCGCCAAATCTGGGAAGTGCCTCAAGAGGGAAGGAAAAACAAGTCGCTAATGAAGAAGATGGCAGAGAACTTGCTCATGAAGATTCAAGTCCTTCCCCAGTAGACTATAATGTCTTGGCTCACCTCCGAAAGCTTCTGTCTCTCCTTAGCATCTACGATGCCTTGGTTCTATCTCAAGAGCTTAGAGATGTTCTCATTCATGCTCTACAAAACCTTGAGCGGTATCAGGCTCGCTTTGAGGAAATCAATATGAAAGAAGCTCAGTACACTTTTCAAGCCACCGCGGTCACGTTTAAGGATGAAGACTTGCTACTGGGAACGACTGAGCATAATCGGCCGCTTTACGTGACCGGGTACAGTGACGGAGATCGGATTAATCGCATATTGATTGATCCGGGGTCCTCAGTGAACATCATGAACTTGCGGACACTGAAGAGTTTGTCAATGGACGTCCGACACCTGTCAAGGGAAAGGATTGTCATTCAAGGCTTCAATAAAAACTGCCAGCAAGTTCTGGGTTCTATAGCTTTGCCAATCAAATTCGGGGATCTGCAAACTGAAGCAAAGATATACTTGATCGACGCCGACACGTCTTATAAGATTCTCTTGGGACGGCCGTGGCTCCACGATTACGGCATCGTTCCGTCAACTTTCCATCAATGCATGAAGTATACTAAAAATGGCGAAGAAAGACACATTGACGGAGACATCCAGCCGTTCGGTGTGCATGAAGTCCGATATGAAGATTCTCGGTACTTTATGAACCACCAAAATGCTAAGCCACAACTGACTGAGGATAGAACAGCCCGAAACTCAAAAGCAAGTCTGAGCCGGCTGTCACTTTCAAAAGCAAAAACGCCCAAGTGCGCTCGCGTTTTGGTAGCGACACTGATGAGTCCGACGCTGGAAATCCATCCTTCCGTAAAACTCGCCCTCGTTTCGGTAGCGATACGGACGAATCTGTTACTGAAGCCCCATCTAGTAGCAAAGTCCGCCCTCATCTTGGCAGCGACACTGAAGAGTCGGAGGAAGAGGACCTGTCGTGCAACAGTCGTGCAGATTGGACCCCTATGCAACAAACAAAACTACGAGAGACCTTCGAAATTGCAGAAAGTCCCCTAACTGTCACAAGGGTGCTGGAACAGATGTACAAAGAGCCCGATGCATTGTCAGTCTATACCGTGGACCAGCTGAAAACTTTCTACGTTCCCGGAAGGAAAAATGGACAGAAAGGCATCCTGTTTTATGGGTCAAATCCTGTTGTGCACCCGGACGATTTGTATGTCGCGTGCCTTCCATATGAGAGAGGCATAAGAGCCGTCCTCAATCCCAGATACTATGCGCCCGAGATGCGGGAATATTTCAAAAAGTGCGGATGCCAGTTATATCAAACAGAGTTCGAAGCAAAGTTTTATGAAGGGCTATGGCATCCGCTCCAGGTCCGAGCACTCATCGATGGACGAATTCCAGATAGACTTGGCATAGGCTTCATTCAATCGGATTCTAAGGCATCCTACATGATCTATATTGGGGAAGCCAGCGAAGAGTCAAATGATGAAGACGAGCTAGCCGAGCCAGAAGAAGCTCCTCAAGAGCTCGAAGATGGCGGACAAGCAACCTTTGACGAGCTAACCGAGATTGACTTAGGAACGCCCGATAATCCAAGGCCGACCTACATCAGCTCACTCTTGTCAGAGGAAATGAAAGAGCAGATAATTGCCCTGCTTCATGAATTCGTCGACTGCTTCGCGTGGACGTATAAAGAAATGCATGGCCTCTCCCCTGAAGTGGCCATGCACAAGCTGGCTATATCTCCTGATACTAAGCCAGTCAAACAAGCTCCTCGAAGAATGAGAAGGGAGCTAGAAGAAAAGGTCATCGAGAAAACTAAGAAATTTATCGATGTCGGCTTCGTCAGGGAAGAGAAATATGCAGATTGGATCGCATACATAGTTCCAGTGAAGAAGAAAAATGGACAGATCCGAGTTTGTGTCGATTTCAGGGACCTCTACAAGGCATGTCCTAAAGACGACTTTCCGCTACCAGTCATGGAAATGATGGTCGATGACACCTCAAATTACGAGCTGTTCACCTTTATGGACGGCTCGTCTGGATATAATCAGATCAAGATGTTGCCTAATGATGAGAAACACACAGTATTTCGAACCCCGATCGGAATATACTGCTACAAAGCGATGTCGTTCGGACTGAAGAACGCAGGTGCTACATACCAAAGGGCAATGACCAATATCTTTGATGACCTAATCCATAAAGTCATCGAATGCTATGTTGATGACCTGGTCGTCAAGACTAAAGCCAAGGCCAACCACGTCCAAGATCTTAGGACCATTCTCACCAGACTGAGGGAATACGATCTGAAGATGAATCCTCTGAAGTGCGCTTTTGGCGTGTCATTGGGAAAATTCCTGGGCTTTATAGTCCGACATCGGGGGATCGAAGTTGACCCATCCAAGAAAAAGGCCATCATGGAAATGCCCCCTCCGAAGGATCTGACACAGCTGAGATCTTTTCAAGGAAAGCTTGCTTATATACGAAGGTTTATCTCAAATTTATCGGGGAGATGTAAGCCCTTCTCAAAGCTCATGAAGAAAGGAGCTCCTTTTGTCTGGGATGCCGAATGTCAAGAAGCGTTCAAAAGCATTAAACAGTACTTGTCATGCCCTCCAGTGCTGGCCGCTCCCATTCCAAATAAACTGATGATTCTCTACACTGCCACGCTAGATGAGTCACTCAGTGCACTCCTTGCCCAGAACAACGAGGAGGGAAAGGAAAATACCCTCTACTACCTCAGTCGAACTCTAGTTGGGACGGAACACAACTATTTCCCGATCAAAAAGCAATGCCTGGCCTTGATATTTGCTGTGAAGAAGCTGCGGCACTATCTGCTCGATCATCGGGTTATGCTAATCTCCAAGGTCGACCCGCTCAAACACTTAATGACCAAAGCAAGCCTAGCAGGCAAAATAGCAAGATGGGCTGTCATGCTACTTGAGTTTGACATAGTTTATACTCCTCAGAAAGCAGTAAAAGGGCAAGCTCTCGCAGACTTCCTTGCTGCTCATCCCGTACCAGAGGGGTCACCGCTTAATTGCGAGCTACCTGACGAACAAGCGTTGCACCTCGAGGAAGATGAGTCATGGTGGGAGCTCTACTTCGATGGAGCCTCATCAATAAGGACCTCCAGTAAATCAAGCGTCCCGGAGATAAAAGCAGGGATAGAGTTGGTGTTCATCATGCCATCAATGGGAACCCTACGGCGTTCTTTTGCTCTCACTGAGCCTCGCACAAACAATGAGGCTGAGTATGAAGCTCTGATAGCTGGTTTGGAACTCGCCATAGAAATGGAAATCCTTCGGCTACGGGTTTATAGTGACTCCCAGCTTGTCGTCAACCAGGTAAATGGAGACTATAAGATATACAAACCCGAGTTAGCTCGATACAGAGGCCGAGTGGTGGAACTCATGAAACGGTTCACTCACATTGAACTAATGAGAGTCCCTAGAGCGTCGAATGGAAAGGCTGACGTACTCGCTCGCTTGGCCAAGGAGCTGGCTGATCCTGACATGGACGAAATTCTGATCACAGTCAGAAGCCGGCAAATTCTGCCCCCAGTCTCTCTACGAGAGGAGGAAAACGCGGAACAGAAAGGCAGTCCTGCCGAAGAATCTTCGATCATCCGAGACGAGCCCGATTGGAGAGAACCCTTTATAGAGTACCTCCGATACGACAAGCTGCCCGAAAGAAAATCTGCAAGGATTCAGCTGAAGAAGAGAGCTCTCCGATACGTGTTTGTAAATGACACGCTATATCGAAGGTCATATGACCAACTCTGGCTCAGGTGCCTGTCATCGGCCGAAGCCCAAAAAGTTATGAAAGAAGTTCACTCAGGCGTCTGCGGGGCTCACCAGTCCGGCCCCAAAATGCGGCTTCAGATTAAACGGCTTGGATATTACTGGCCTACTATGATACGGGATTGCGGAGAGCATGCAAAGAAATATTATATCTGCCAAATTCACGATGATTTCATTCACAAGCACCCCAATCCGTTGCATCCTACGGTGGCGTCGTGGCCCTTCGAAGTCTGGGGAACCGACATAGTTGGCCCAATTGATCCTCCATCATCTAGAGGCCACCGGTTCATACTTGCCGCAACAGATTACTTCTCCAGATGGGCTGAAGCTGTCCCGCTAAAAGAAGTCAAGACAGAAGATATTCTGACATTCTTCCAGCATAATATTCTATACCGCTTCGGTACACCAAGAAGAATCATTTCTGACAACAGGCCTTCTTTCAAAAGCTTCAAAGTCTCAAGGTTCGCTACTCAGCACAAATAGACTAGAGATATTCCTCCATCTATAACCCAAGGGCCAATGGGCTGGCCGAAGCCTTCAATAAAACTCTGTGCAAGCTCCTGAGGAAAAATTCTTCAGCCAACAAGAGAGGCTGGAATCTCAAGCTTCATGAGGCGTTGTGGGCATATCGCACCACACACCATACTCCAACTCAGTCCACTCCATACTCATTGCTCTTCGGAGTGGAGGCGGTCCTCCCTCTCAAAGTCGAAGTTTCAAGCTTAAGAATGGCTGTCCAGCATGAGTTGACGGAGGAGGAAAACGTGCTCCTTCGAATTGAAGAGCTCGACGCCCTCGAAGAAAAGAGGCTTGCAGTACAGCAAAATCTGGAGCTGTACCGAGCCCAAATGTCATGGGCCTATAACAAGATGACTCGTCTCCGCGCTTTCAAGAAAGGCGAATTGGTGTTGGTCCTCAAAAGACCGATCATCCCCAATCGACATGCCAAGGGAAAAATTCGAGCCAAACTGGGAAGGACCATACGTCATCGAGAAAGTGTTCGACGGAGGATCCTACCAACTAATAAGTGCCGAGGGAGAAAGGCCCATGCCACCCATTAATGGCCGATATCTCAAGAAATACTACGCGTGAATGCTCCAAGTCGTAGGCGAATCGAGCACACAGGCCCTACGGTCTGGATCATCATCCTGCAAAACCGTATACAATCTACGGGCGTAAACAACCCCTATCTCTCCTAAGTCCTGCCGGTGAGACAACTTTCAAAGTCCCACCAACCCAAAAAAAAAGGTATGTCCATAAGCAAAACGGGCACGGATGAAAACCCGAAAGGGCTCCATGAGTAAAAACAGCAGGATTACCGGCGAGTTTGTGAAAACCCGAAAGGGCGCAAACTCGTGAAAAGAGATGAAATACACTCGCAAAGTCCTCTCGACCTTGTGAGGAGAAAATCCCTGCGTGAGATCCTTACGACTCACAAAGGAGCAACACACTTAGGAATCCTCACGATTCCTGAGGAGAACATACACCTGCGAGATCCACTCGACTCGTGAGGAGAAAATGCTTTTATGAGACCCTTACGGCTCATAAAATTGAAAAGCCTTAGGTGATAGGGATCCAAACCTGTCTCCTGAGCCATCGCTCCCCAACGGGCAACGGCAAATGATGAGTCGCTCCTGGCATTTCGCTTCAGTGTTAGTGGTGCTGATGCCGACCAAAAAACCAAATCCCAAGTCCTCCTAGGGCAAATGATGAATTGCTCCTGGCATTATTCCAGTGCAGCAATGCTGATGCCAAAAAAGATCCAAATTCTAAGTCCCCAAACGGCGAATGATGAGTTGCTCCTGATATCATATTCCAGTGCAGCGATGCAGACGCCAACCAAAATCCAATTTCTCAAAATTCTCCTGGCCCTACGGTTAGTCCCCAAATTGGCTGCCGTATACAATCCACGGGCTCAAATAATTCTCAGCATACCCATGCCCCACCGCAATCACCAGTTACGCTGCTGGTCTCTGCCCTCAGAATTATGCTCCATTTGGGAAGACCTACTCATGTGTCCTCACGATACATAAGGAGAACGAACCTTCGTGGGATCCTTACGACTCACAAACGAAAAACACACTTGGGAGTCCCTACGACTCCTAAGGAGAAAGTGCACCTACGAGATCCTTTCGACTCGTGGGGAGAAAATGCTTTTCTGCGACCCTTACGGCTCATAAAATTGAAAAGCCTTAGGTTATAGGGACCTAATCCTGTGTCCTAAGCCACCGCTTCCCAACAGGAAAAGGTAAATGATGAATTGCTCCTGGCACATGGGCTTCAGTGTTAGCAACGCTGATGCCTACCCTAACCCCAAAATTCCAAACTCCAATCCAATAGACCCCTAAGTCTTTAAACTGGGAACATATGACCTCTAAGTCATTAAACTGGGAACAGATGACCCCTAAGTCGTTAAACTGGGCACAAAGGAAATTTCCTCACGGCAAATGATGATTCGCTCCTGGTACCATATTCCAGTATAGCGGTGCTGATGCCAAACCAAAAACAAAATCCCCAAATCCTGTCATGACAGATGATGATTCTCTCCCGGTACCATATTCCAGTGTAGCGGTGCTGATGTCAACCCAAATCACATCAGCAAAACAACCAATGACCTCCTTGGAAGAATAAAACTCCGCCTCGGAAACAAGTCAACTTCATCCCTGACACCGCAAGAAGCGGAGCAAGTCAAATCAAGCACCGACTGTCCAAGTCGCAAAAAGGGCAGAGCCGACCGTCCAAATCGCTAAAAGGGCAGCACCGACCGTCCACGTCGCTAAAATGGCAGAACCGACCGTCCAAGTCGCTAAAAGGTAGCATCGACCGTCCAAGTCGCAAAAAGGGCAGAGTCGACCGTCCAAGTTGCTAAAAGGGCAGCACCGACCGTCCACGTCGCTAAAATGGCAGAACCGACCGTCCAAGTCGCTAAAAGGGCAGCACCGACCGTCCAAGTCGCTAAAAGGGTAGCACCGACCGTCCAAGTCGTAAAAAAGGCGGAGCCGACCGTCCAAGTCGCAAAAAGGGCAGCACCGACCGTCCACGTCGCTAAAAGGGAAGCACCGACCGTCCAAGTTGCTCAAAGAGCAGCATCGACAATCCACATCGCTAAAAAGGCAGCATCGACCGTCCACGTCGCTAAAAGTGCAGCATCGACCGTCCACGTCGCTAAAAAGGCAGCATCAACCGTTCAAGTCGCTAAAAGGGCAGCACCGACCGTCCAAGCCGCTAAAAGGGCAGCACCGACCGTCCATGTCATAAAAAGGGCAGTGCCAGCTTCCCAAAAAGCGGGAACCGAATCAAGTCGCCTCCACGTGAAAGAAGATCCATCAATTTCATGCACACAACCCACATGTGTGGTGTGCATTTATTGATGGGGGCAATTTGTTGGGGTAAAAATTTACACCCCGGTTGACCAAGTCAACACTAAGCCAAGTGGGCCCAAGCCCAAGTCAAGTGGGCCAATGCCCGGGTCGAGCCCGAACATGAAGCGGTCGGCCTCCCCCTATGCCAAAATGCAAATTTTGTAATAAATAATTTTGTTGTATTTCTTTTATTTTGTTTTATGAATAAATGTAAGAAAAATGGGCATAAAGCCAAATTTTTGTAAAGCCCATGGCTTATGTGCAAAAAGAAATGGCACATGAGCCATGGGATGGGCAAAATGCCATTTTTGTAAGAGCCCAAGGGGCTATATATAAAGTGTATAGCCTATAAAGGCAAGCATAATGAAAATATCCCAACAACTTTTTTCTCTCTCCCAAAAAGACTCCAGATCTGAGATCTTTCTCCTTCCTCAAGGTTCTAAAACCTTTTTCTTTCTTTTGAATTAAATCAAGAGTTTAACTCTCCCTTTCTCAAAAATAAATAGTTCTTCACCACAAAACCTACGAAGGGGAGCTCGGATCCCCAATCAGATCTCGAAAAGGGGGGACTTTTAAGTCTTACCCCCCTTTTCTCCAAGATCCTGCCGATCAAGAGGAGGAAGAAGGAGACCCATCCCCAAAAATCTAACTTTGGACTGACCCAAGGCCCAAAAGAAGAGCAATAAATCCCCAGGAGTTTAACTCCTTTCTAGATCTGTTGAAGTTTAACTCCATAAATTAGTTTCTGTTAGGAGTTCAACTCCAAAAACTTCTTGGGAGTTCAACTCCCCAGCCTAAGGGCTAGGCCCCTTCCCTCGGGTGTTTCCCGTGATCACGTGTGCACCACGTGACCCCGGGACGCTAAGACACCCGTCGGTCACGTGTGCGCCACGTGACCCCGGGCGCTAAGGCGCCCATTGGTTACGTGCGCGTCACGTGACCCCGGGACACTAAGGCGCCCAATGGTCACGTGCGCGCCACATGACCCCGGGTGCTGAGGCGCCCAATGGTCGCGTGTGCGCCACGTGACCCCGGGCACTATGCGCCCACATGCTACGCACGCGTCTTTAAGACGCTTTTTCCCTTCTTTTTTTTGTGCACTCCCCACTAAATGTGTCTCCCCCGTTAGAAAAATTTTCTAACGAGGCGCTGCCCCGCACCCCGCAAGGGAGCTGCTAGCCCCTAACCCCCTTGACCCCCAGCCCGCTATCCGGGTAGCAGGACCCCCGTAAAAACTCTGCGGGGCCCCTGATACATCCAAAACCCCCTTCAAAACACAACACTGCACATTGAGTTCGCATGACCAGTTTAACAAGTTAATCGGAGGTTCCCTCGCTCCAAAGGCGGGGGGTAATTAACGGCATCTTACTCCGCGGCTGCGGAAGGTTCGGATCCCCACAATCAATAAACTCCAGCCTACCCTAGGCAGGGGGGAATCTGTAATGTGCCCGACAAGCGCCCGCGTATTTCCATCTCAATAAGGTGACGAAAAACACCCTACAAGCCCGAGCAGTTCCAAGCTTTCCTCGCCGAAAAATAGATGAAGGACGGGCAGGAAGAAGTGCACACGGCCGATATCACTTTCGGTGATGAAGACCTCCTCCTCGGGACGTGCAAGCATAACCAACCCCTTTATGTCTCCGGATACTGTCATGATATCAAGATTGGCAAAATCCAGGTTGACAATGGGTCCTCCGTCAACCTCCTCAATGTAAGAGTGTTGAAGGATATCTGCATGAGCGTTCAGCACCTCGCTCGTGATAAAATCACCATCTCTAGATTTGACTCCCAGTCATCACGGACGCTCGGGTCTGTGATACTGGCGTTACGCTTTGGGCTGCTCGTCACTGACATCAAGTTTCATGTCATTGACGCCAAGACTTGCTATAACTCTTTGATCGGCAGGCCTTGGTTATACGAGTACAACATTATCCCTTCTACACAACATCAGTATATGAAGTATTTCAAGGATGGTCTCAAGTATACTGTGACAGGGGAGCTGAACCCATTCTCCGTGAATGAAGTCCGCAAATACGAGGACGCAAAGTACTTTCTGCCAGACTTTGAAGACACGGAAAGATGCCATAAACCTGAGGATAAGCAAAAAGCTATCACCACCATTCCGATCTTCGGGAGCGATACCGAGGAGGAAGAAGAGATAGTCTATTCAGGGCCTCCCCGATACAACAAACCGGGACCGTCTACTCCTATTCTGGTCTTTGGCAGTGACTCTGAAGATGAGGTCAACGCAGTGTTCTCGGCTCGTGCATCAGTGCAAGCCTTCATTAGAGATGATCAGAGTTTGCAGATCGCCATGGTTCCGCAAGAGCATTACAAAGAGCTCGACGCACTTGATACCTACAGTGTGCAAGAACTGCAGACGTTCTACGTCCCTCCTAGGCGAAAAGATGAAAAAGCGATCCTCTTTTATCGATCCGCGGAAACCAAAGTGGGGAAAGAAATCTGGCATGGCGCCGATTCTACGCTTGACAGACTCCAGCCTATCCGTCTGCCCAGTTACTACAAAGAAGGATTAAAAAGGCAGTTGAGGCGCCAAGGCGTACCCTTGAAGCAAACCGCGCGACAAGCCTAGTTCTACAAAAAGATCTGGAGCGTACCTGGAACTCAGCGAAAATTGCCCAACGGGAGAATGGAAATGATTGGGTTTGGATATGTTCAATCCAAGAAACGGGAGCGATTCCATGGCTGCTACGTTATACATGATTTCGATGAAGAAGGAGATGCTCTGAAGACGCTAACCCTGAACCAAAATGAGGTCCCGCCATGAAAATGCCAAGTCCGTTGTTCGAAGAACAAATGGACAAGCTAATAAGGGAAGCGGGTCAAAAGGTCCGGGATGATCATAGCCGCGAAATGGCCATCTACGAGAAAGCCAGGACGCAGCGCCTCCTTCAGCAGGCTACGAAGGATGATGATGCCCTTCTTCGTCAGCCCATCACAAAGAAAACTCAACGCAAAGGTAAAAACATACTGAATAGCGGAAAAAACGTTCGACAACAGCAAAGTGGGTTCAAAAAGCCACGCGGTCGAAAATTGAGCAGCCCGGATCCATCTCTTGTAAAGAAGATGGGTCGAGCATATTCTTTT
Organism: Agapanthus africanus; assembly: GCA_030015575.1. NCBI lineage: Eukaryota > Viridiplantae > Streptophyta > Magnoliopsida > Asparagales > Amaryllidaceae > Agapanthus > Agapanthus africanus. The sequence goes on from CM057337.1 coordinate 883,603,536, forward strand.
CCCCAAGACAAGACAAGAAAGATATTCAGTCTTGTCATGAAATATCAGATGATTACCCTCACGGAGTCCAAGCACCCCGAACAAGCAAACGAGGTCCATCACCCAAATTATTGCTCCTATCACCGAGCGATAGGACATCCTCTTGAAGACTGGTTCACATTCAAAAACTGGGTTGAAGACCAATATCAGTAAGGCAGGTTCGCTCTATCCAACAGTTGGAGGGTAACCCCGCCACAGAAGCATGAACCGAAAGTTATATATGCAGCGAGAGTAGAGCCGGATCAACATCAGTCTTGGAAGCGATCTCGTACTTATCACGCGATAACGCTGTCAGGAGAAGGAGTACGCTAGGATATGGCTGACCTTTTCTGGTGCTTCGAAAATGAGGACGAAGACGAGGTGATCTCAGAATTTCCACCAGCGTCGAAAGAGCTGGAAGATGGGATACATACTACTGCAGATAACCTCAGAAAAATTGACTTGGGGACGGCAAATGACCCGCGACCGACGTTCGTCAGTGAACTGTTGTCCGAAGAAAAGGTGGCCACGCTAAAAGACGTGTTCATGCAGTATAAAGACTGCTTCGCATGGAACTACTCCGAAATGCCAGGATTATATCCATAAATAGCCGTCCACAAATTGGCGATTTCTCCGGACGTCAAGCCGATCAAACAAGTGCCGAGAAGAATGCGGCTTGAACTTGAAATGAGCATCAATGCCGAAGTCAAGAAGCTAGTCGACTCCGGCTTCATCCAGGAGGTTCAGTACCTTGACTAGATCGCCAACATCGTCCCAGTGATGAAGAAAAATGGGACGGTGCGCATATGCGTGGACTTTCGGGACCTCGACAAAGCTTGCCCAAAGGATGATTTTCCTGTACCAGTTACCGAGCTGATGATAGACAATACATCCACTTATGAAGTCCTCTCCTTCATGGACGGCTCATCGGGTTACAATCAAATAAAGATGCATCCCGAAGACCAGAAGCAAACCACTTTCCGACCCCTTTAGGCATATTATGCTACAAAGTGATGCCTTTCGGTCTGAAGAACGCCGGTGCTACTTATCAGAGAGCCATGATGAAGATTTTCGATGACCTCATACACGAAATTGTTGAATGCTATATCGACGACCTCGTGGTTAAAACCAAATCGCACGAGGAACACTGGGAGCATATAAAGATAGTGTTTCAGCGTCTTCGGAAATACAACTTGAAGATGAACCCTCTGAAATGCGCATTCAGAGTTTCCTCGGGAAAATTCCTAGGATTCATCGTACGACATCGGGGCATCGAAATAGACCCGTCAAAGATCAAGATGATTATGGAAATGCCTCCGCCAAGGACTCTGAAACAATTGCGGTCTCTCCAAGGAAAGCTCGCATACATCCGACGGTTTATAGCTAACCTTTCCGGAAAATGTCGTCCCTACAGTCACTTAATGAAGAAGGGAACCCCGTTCGTCTGGGATCGCAGATGCCAAAGCACACTAGACGAAATCAAGCAATACTTGCAGAATCCACCGGTACTGACTGCTCTGGTCAAAGGAAAGCCTCTCATCCTGTACACAACCGCCCTTGAGGGTTCTCTAGGCGCATTATGGGCACAAGAAAATGACCAAGGGAAGGAGAGAGCCCTCTACTATTTGAGTCGAGTTCTCCTGGGGGCAGAAAACAATTACTCCCCCATTGAAAAACACTGCCTGGCGTTAATCTTCACGATAACGAAGCTCATGCACTATGCGTTGGCGCATGAGGTCCATCTCATATCAAAAGTGAATCCTCCTAACTATTTGATGTCAAGAGCCATACTAACATGACGACTCGCTAAATGGGCCCTACTCTTGATGGAGTTCTCGATAACTTATCGTCTGTTTAAGGCAGTGAAAGGCCAGGCCATCGCCGACTTCCTCGCTGAGTATCTGATACCTGCCGATTCTCCCTTGAACTGCGAATTGCCAGACGAGCACACGTTTGACACGATCGACGGGGAGAAAGGAGGGAGTGATACCCGATGGGAACTCTACTTCGACGGAGCATCTTCTATGAAGAAGCGAAAGCACACCTCCCCCATAATCAAATCTGGGGTGGGCCTCATCTTCGTGATTCTGCAAGGAGGGATAATGCGCTTTGCCTTTTCCTTAACAGAGCCGAGGACGAACAATGAAGCCGAATATGAAGCTTTGATAGCAGGTCTTGAGATCGCTGTCGACATGGGAATTGAAAACCTCCACATATACGGAGACTCTCAACTGGTCGTTAGCCAAGTAAACAGCGACTATCAGATGTGCAAACCAGAGTTGGTAAAGTACAGCGAGAGAGTGCAGCAACTGCTGACTCAAATTCCTTCCTACGCTCTGGAAAGCATTCCACGTACGGAAAATAGCAAGGCGGATGTGTTAGCCAAACTCGCCAAAGAACTGGCTGACGAAAACCTCGATGACGTAAGGATTGTGATACAAAGCCGTCGGGTTCTTGCACCAGTGGAAATATCTCCGGAGTCGTCTAAAGAAAATGAAACGACCAAGCAAACGGCCTTACAAATAAAAGACCGGAAAAAGGCTAAGGATTGGAGAGAAGTCTTTATAGACTACTTCAAATCCCGTCGAACACCTGAAGATGCGTCCTCAAGACATCAGCTCATGAAACGAGCTCTATCCTTCGCCTTCGTCAATGATACTCTGTATAAGAGATCGTTCGACTCCCTGTGGCTAAGATGCCTGGGACCTGAAGTAGCAAGGAGAGTCATCCAAGAAACTCACGACGGACTCTGGGGTTCTCACCAAGCCGGGCCGAAGATGAAGCTAAAGATCAAAAGGATGGGCTACTATTGGCCTACAATGATCCAAGACTGCCTTGAATACGCGAAGCAGTTCCACTCGTGCCAGATTCACGGGGACTTTATCCATCAGCATCCAAATCTGCTACACCCGACAGTGGCTAGCTGGCCGTTCGAAATGTGGGGGACCGACATAATCGGGCCCATTGAACCAGCATCGTCCAGAGGACACCAGTTTATACTGGCGACAACTGATTACTTCTCCAAGTAGGCAGAAGCAGTACCGCTAAGAGAAGTGAAGACGGAGAACATTCTACATTTCTTCAAGACACACGTCATCTATCGGTTCGGCACTCCGCGACGGATTATCTCCGATAACGGGCCAGCCTACAGAAGCCATAAGATCAGCCGCTTTGCACAGTAGCATAATATAGACTGGAGATACTTTTCGGTCTATAACCCTCGAGCTAACGGTCTAGCTGAGGCTTTCAACAAGACCCTGACGAAGATCGTGAAAAAGATGGTGTCTCGAAATAAGAAGGACTGGCATGAGAGGCTGCATGAAGCTCTCTGGGCGTATCGAACCACGTTCAAAACGGCCACAAACACAACGCCGTATGCATTGGTATTCGGCGCTGAAGCAGTACTTCCCTTGGAGATGGAGTTACCCTCTCTACGAGTAGCGGTCCATTACGAGCTAACAGACGAAGAGAATGCTCATCTTTGGCTTAAGGAACTTGACACCCTCGACGAAACCCGGCTCATGGTGCAACAAAACTTGGAAGCTTACAAAGCAAAACCGATGCGCTCATACAAGAGATTGACTAGGCCGAGAACATTCAGCCAAGGCGAACTCGTGCTAGTGGTCAAGAGACCTATGATCCCCAATCGTGCCAAACGAGCGAAATTCGAGCCGAATTATGAGGGCCCGTACATCATAGACAAAGTCTACTAGGGTGGGGCTTACTTGCTCATGGATATGCATGGCGAAAGACCCTTCAGGCCAATAAACGGCCGTTTCTTGAAGAAATACTATGCCTGACTGAGACGTCTATAAACTACTGCGGACCACAGCATCCCAAGGCTGACGCAAAAAATAAATAAAATAAAATAAAATAAAAAAAGAAAAAAACGGTACGTCCATAAGCGAGATAGGCACGGATGAAAACCCGAAAGGGCTCCGTGAGTAAAAGCAGAGGGCTACCGGCGAGTTTGTGAAAACCCGAAAGGGCGCAATCTCGTTAAAAGACACTTGTAAGGTCCTCTCGACCCTGTGAGGAGAAAACACCTGCGTAAGATCCTTACAACTCACAAGGGAGCGACACACTTAGGGATCCCCACGATTCCTAAGGAGAAATTACACTTACGAGATCCTCACGACTCGTAAGGAGAACCCTCTTATGAGACCCCTACGGCTCATAGAATTCAAAAGCCTTAAGCTACAGGGATCTGAACCTGTTCTTAAGCCATCACAATCCCCAGATTGCCCTATAAGCGGTTCAATATTGGCCCTTGTATACAATCCACGGGCACGAATAAACATTTCCCTAACAAAGTCCCACCAGCGACTAGGGATATGCCCACACGGTGAACAACCCTTGTAAGTCCTCTCGACTTATAAGGAGAAAACACTCTTGTAAAATCCTTACGACTTATAAGAGAACATACACTTAAGAATCCTCACGATTTTTAAGGAGAAAACGCACTTACGAGATCCTCATGACTCGTAGAGAGAAAAACCTTTATGAGACCCTTATGGCTCATGAAGTCAAAAGCCTTAGTCGACAGGATCCTAACCCTGTTTGCTAAGCCATCTTTGTTTAAATCGACAAAGGCAAATGATGATTCTCTCCTGGCAATGTCCCAGTTGTAGCGATGCTGATGCCTGAATTGGAATCAAATTCCAGGTCCTTTCACGGCAAATGATGATTCACTCCTGGCAATATTCCAGTCGTAGCGATGCTGATGCTAAGATTGGCACCAGATTCCAAGTTCCACACTCGCGATAAAAATCAGCGAGCCAAAAATGCATATGAAATAGCCGAAATGATGGGGCAACTTGCAACAAAATCAGCAAGTTAAATTATATGCATACAAAATAGCCGAAATGATTGGGCACCGTGAAAAATAGTCGAAATGATTGGGCAATCGCGACTTTCGCGACATAAAAAGCTGAAATGACAGAGTATCGCGGAAAGAAATAAAAAAATGATGATGAAAGAATGAAACTTTTGCCCTACAGGTGAGATCATATTGATCCCTGTATACAATCCAGGGGTGCAAACAAAGAGGGAACCATATCATCCCACCAGGCTCCGTCAGAAAGAGAGCCAAGTCTCGATGGCCACATCTACAGCCTGGAGACCCACAACAGCGTTCCTCCTCATTCCAACAGGATTCGAACGCGGCAATCAAGCGGAGCCATGGCAAAGCCCCTAGTTCCAAATCTCGAAGGCTCACAGAAAGCCTAGAGACTGTCTCGGAGCCATAGCAGAGTCCCTAGTTCCAAGTCTCGACGGCCACATCTATAGCCAGGAGACCACCTCGACATTCGTCTCATTATAACAGACGCACCGTCATCAAATGACCCAGTCTCGAAAATACGTCAGCAAATGACCCCGTCGCGGAAACACGCCATCAAATGACCCCATCGCGGAAACACGTCATCCAATGACCCCGTCGTGGAAACACGTCATCAAATGACCCCGTCGCGGAAATACGTCATCCAATGATCCCGTCGTGGAAATACGTCATCAAATGACCCCGTCGCGGAAACACGTCAGCAAATGACCCCGTCTCGGAAACACGTCAGCAAATGACCCCGTCGCGGAAACACGTCATCAAATGACCCCGTCGTGGAAACACGTCATCCAATGACCCCGTCGCGGAAATACGTCATCAAATGACCCCGTTTCGTAAATACGTCATCAAATGACCCCGTCGCGGAAATACGTCATCAAATGACCCCGTCGCGGAAACACGTCAGCCAATGACCCCGTCGCGGAAATACGTCAGCTAATGACCCCGTGTCGGAAATACGTCATCAAATGACCCCGTCGCGGAAACACGTCATCAAATGACCCCGTCGCGGAAACACGTCATCCAATGACCCCGTCGCGGAAATACGTCAGCCAATGACCCCGTCGCGGAAATACATCATCAAATGACCTCGTCGGGGAAATACGTCATCAACTGACCTCGTACGGCCAAAGTCAACCCTCGACCTCCCCGTCAAAGTAATGCTATGATTCGGGAGCAGGTCAACTCATCAATCACTTACGAGTCCTCTCGACTTGTAAGGAAGAAAATTTTCTTGGGAGATCCTTATGACTCTCAAGAGAAAAAAACACTTAGGAATCCTCACGATCCCTAAGGAGAAAATACACCTACGAGATCCTCTCGACTTGTAGGGAGAAAAATCTTTATGAGACCTTCACGACTCATAAAGTTGGAAAGCCTTAGGAGGCAGACCTCAACCTGACTCCTAAGCCATCGCTGTCCTACAAAGAGATCAAAATAGATTATCTACAAAATGCATCTGCTGAAAAGGGACACATCACCATGAAACAAAATGTGTCTTTTATTCATGAATCAAAATAAATATAAAGTACAATCTATAAAAGAATCAAAAAATACTCTCATTCAGGAGTAAGTACAAAAGGAGAATAAAAAAACATTTACATTGTCTTCAAGCCGGCGGACGATTTAATAGATTCGTCAGTTCATCCTTCTTCCACTGGGTCTCGGCCTCATAGTTTGTTATTGCGATAAAACGGGCCTCCGCCTAAGACTGTTGGGCCTAGTATGAGGCGGGCCGACTTTCAAGTTCCTGTTCGGTAACTTTATGGGCTTCAACCATCTCGCGAGTAAAAATGACGGCTTTATCAATAGCTACCACCTCCCTGATAGCTTCTTGAAGCACCCGCCGGAGTTCATATGCACGAGTGGTCTTGGCCGTGAGTTCAGCTTGAAGTTCCCCCAGCGCATTTGAAGCCAGCTCCCTCTCTGAAAACTTTCAGTTGAGCCTCTTCTCACAGGACTGCAAATTTGCGGCGCACCGTTCAACCAGCCCCCGCAAGCTCGCCTTTGCAGCCACGACCTCTGAAGGAAGGCGCATGCACTCGAGACCATGTAAGCAAGCCTCCACCCTACGACAAAACTCAACCCAGACATGCACCAATGTTTCACCATAGTAAGCAGCAAGAAATGGAAGAGAAATGTTGGCTTCGGCAGCAAATTCTTCGGCTGTGAGCGAGCTACCAGCACGAAGGTCTTCGATGAGAGTTGACAAAGAATGAAAACTTAGCTTTGCCATTCGCTCAGATGAGCGTAGAGCATAAGGGCCCAGTGGCATAATAATGCGAGATTCCAGCGGGGCAGGAATGGGCAAAGCTGTTAAGATTCATAAACAATCAGCAAGATTTGCAAATAAAGAATAGATGGAACAACGTCAAAACTTTACTTACCCACAGTCATGCAAGAAGGGTTTAAGATATCTCCAAGCCCGTCAAGGATCTCAACTTCATTGTCAGCTTCCAGAACTGCAGAAGGCATTAGCATCGTTATACGAAATAAAGATAATGCAATGAGAGGGTCAAATAACACCAACCTTGCCTGGAAGAGAGGACGATGCGTTGCGGGGATATTGCCTGCGGAGCAGCCATCTCGAGTAAACGCTGAAAAGGTTTTCTAGGAGACAGATCAGCGATAGACGCCTCCAATCCGCGTAACTCTGAAAAAACGAAATGATTCAGATAATGAAGAGATCATTAAAACAAAAGATAGAAAAATACCTTCGATGCTCCTCCCACTTTGAACTGGAGGGATAGCAGCTTCGGCAGCCTCCTCCATGCCCTCAGATACATCATCGGGGACATGGGCCGGTATAACAGCTTCCAGTTGAGGAGCAGCGGCCACCGTTTCAGGCTCCAATGAAAGGACGGCGGCCTCGACTACCTGTCCCACAGTCTCCGGGCCGTCACCAGAAAGATCCATTGAATCGGCGGCCAATGAAGATGCATCTTCAGGGAGAGCAAGCACCAGGAGAACGGAAGCCACCAATGGAAGCTCTGCCACAGGAATAGCAACTGTAGCGACCCCCTCCACACCTACTGGTGTCTCATCAGGGATATTTACAGAGTCTACGGTCAAAGCGCTACTCGAGCTCAGATTCTCTGCCATGGCCGAAGCCCCTGCTAAAGTTTTACGAAGATAAGAAGACATAAAAAGTGAAACAAATTACTTACCAAAGGAAAAATACAGAAATCATGCATACCGATACGCCAGGATGCCTCTAATATGGCTTTTTCAAGCCGACGTTCCTTCCTGAAGAGGTATGCTCGCCGGGGTTCAAATGTGGATTCGTGGCCGCCGGTCTACAATGATAACTCATTTTCGGAAGCGGCTGAGATAGGCTGTTTAAGGGCTATCTCTCCTCCTTCTTCCAGAGGACCTATAAATATTCGCCGTATTGATGGTGGATCGTCATAGAATATGACAGCAGGATAAGGACTCTTCGGGACGTGCACGTTCTCGGTCTTGTCCTGAGAACACCTTATAGCCTCAGCCAATTATGCGGCTTCCTCGGCGGATGAACCTGGAAAAAGAAGACCATCATCCGGTTCTTGCATAGATATTGGTTCGTCTTGAATGATAGGCTCGAATTCCGTTAAAAAGTCAAGTAGACCGGTGACTGTCTTCTTCCTTCGCTTCGATCCGGAACTGGCGCTGGAAGACGATCGCTTCCTTCCCTTCGGCGCTTTGGTGCGACGTTGACCCACTTCGCCTTCAGTATCCTCTCTCGGCGGTGCTACCGATGATGACACTGCCATTGCTGACGCCGCAGCTGATGAAACTGCTACTGGCGCCTTATCAGAAGCCCTTGCCTGAGCTCTAGTGCGCATCGGCATGCCAACTGTGGGAGGAGTCAGGTCCGCGTCCACCGCCTCAGGAATAAGTAAGGTGCCAATACCCCTCATGGGAGGGCGAACCGTTATCCGCGGTCGCGGAGGGACTCCCATAGCTTGGAGCGAGGTGGGAGCTCTATGTCCAAAAAGTATTCTCCTCTCCTCAGCAATAATGGGACTGACTCGGTGGCGGTACCAACCCGTAAAAGCCCCCACACACCTTGGAATGTAGTCGGCCTCGGGGATCATGAAGTGAGAACTGGTGTTCAGCCGCATGAAATGGTGGGTGGCGTCACGAATAGCTTCCAAAGAAGAGCTAGGCTCTACCATGAATGCCTCAAAGGGAACATCCTGGTCATAACCCAATTGCCGGGCAAAGCGGTGTGGATTATACCGCATAAAAAGAACCGCATCATTTCGGCGGAACACCAAATAACCCGGCCTGATCGAGTACAAGTGCATGGCTTCCTTGGGCTTCAAAGATGGTGCTCCCTCTTTCGATAAATCAAACAGTTGCTGAACAGGTCCCGAAGGAGCAGAAAGGATTTGGTCATTAAAAACCATCCCGCCTTCATTGGCATAAGGATTAAGCAGCACACGAAGAGCCCCTAACTGAGTCGGATCAGGAGCAGAATCGTCCACCAACCTCATGAGCCGCGGGAAGGTATAAGCATCGTAAAAGCCCGATCTATGGTGCACAGAGAACGCCCCTAATACGTGCATCTCAATCCATGAAGTAAAATAATGAAGAGAGAAACTCACCACATTCACACCCGGGTTGAGGTATTGGCTGCAGTGCTCAGCCCGTGGTACAAGTACGATAACTCTGCAATGCCCACGGCTTGTCGTGTCCGTTCGGCAATGCGATGAGCAGGGTAAATGACCGAGGCTCTCATAAAGCGACGATGCGTTGGAACGACAAACCAACTGAGCCAAACGCTGATAAAACCGACGAAGAAAGTTTCTTCATCCACGCCAGGAGCTGCAATTAACTCAAAAGGTACAGCCGACAAGATTGGGATGTAAAACTGCGGCAAATCTTCTTCTCTGGCCGGTAGCTTATTTAACCCAAACCCGAAAGGGTCGTTGATATTCGCGAACTTCGGAGCCTCCTTTGATAGGACGTCTCCACGAAGGAAGCAGGCGATAAAGCTCTTAGAAGTGACGCCCTGTTCCTCTGACTCGCTAAACAGCTTTTCAAAAATACTCAGAGTCTTGATGAGACTTGGATACTTGTGACGGACGGCATTTTTAGTTGACAAACCGTCAAGCGTAGCAGGCACAGTTGCGAACGCATACTCGTCAGGAGGCAACAATTCTTCATAGGGCGCTCCCCTGATCGGCAATCCAGAGATTTCACGAAACTCTTCCAAAGAAATCGAAACTTCGTGATCCCCTAATAAGATAGTGTTGGTAAGAAGATTCCATTGATTTAGGAAAGCTTTAACCTACCATATATGGGGAGACTGATAATGGAAGAGGGACGCGTACACCGCCTGGTAAAGCCAACCCTCTGCAGTCGCGCACGATGAGCGGACAAGATGTAACAAGCCCAGAGAAGATAACCCATGGGATGGCGAGGGGTAAGCCTATCTTGTAGACTTGTCCCCAGGGTTGGGCTTCACCTTGGCAAATACGATGCCCCAAGATATCTATGGCTGGCACAGGCTGGTGCGGTATCCCAACTGTAGACGGCTCAAGACGGCCCGTAGGAGTCCAATCCGCCACCTCTACGGCAAAAGCAGTCTGTGGACGATCCAACGGCAAGAATGGGTGGAGAGGTTCTGTTGGTGCCTCGCAAAGAAAACTTCTGCGGCCGCGGATAATATGACAGTACCAGGTTCCTCACAAAAGCAGATTGGCGCAGTCCGGGTCATGAGCTCTAATCATCGCCATCACTTCTTCGTCAGACGGTGACTGAGGAAAGGCAGCCTCCGAGCAGGTGAAAGGGAAGTATGGAGAAGAAGCCATTGTTCCTGAAACAAAGGAAGGGGAAACTGTTAATGAAAACCACACGTATGTATGTGTGTGTGTGTGTGTATAAGTATATATATAAAAAGACAATGGAAGAAAACGACAAGCGGCTTATTCCATGGGACCATTGGTTGCAAAACACATGGGCCCCACAAAATCAATATGACGGCTCTAATGATGAGGCAGGGTAATCATTATAAGAATAAAAGGAAGATTCTCAATAAATCAACAGGAGAGTTTTAACAGCTCTGCAGATTCCCCCAAGGCAAAACCCATCATGACCTCTGTGCAAATCAAACAGAATCTTTCCTATAAAAAAAAAATTTGTCAAGAACAGCTGAGGGTAAAAAAATCCCAAGAAGTCTTTTTGTTAGAACTAAGTTCTCTGGAGGAATTAAATTCCTTTTGAACATAGGAATTAAATTCCAAGAAAATTTTCAGAGCTAAGCTCTTTGGAATGGAATTAAATTCCAAAAGAAAATAAGTACCATCATCAATCCCCTGAGATCAGAGAAAGATGCCCAAAGATGAGTTCTTTTTAAAGGGAAAAACCCTTGGTGTGGATTTAAAATCCAAAGAAAATTTCTACAAAAAGTTCCTCGGCCGTTCAAGATCCTTACCTGAAAAAGGATTCCTTTTTGTTGACAGAGTTAAACTTTGGATTTTGTTTTAATGAACAGAGAACTGAGCTCTGAGGAAGAGAATTAAATTCTCAAGGCAAGGACGAGAAAGGAAGAAGATGAAGGAGTGGAGGCGCTGCTGAAGTGACCCTTGCATTTATAAGACATGATAGGAAACGGTTCATCTTCCCTGTTCCCTAGGCGGATCCAACGGCTACAAAAGTTACAGCGTTGCACTCACGTGCAAACACATGAGAACAACGCTGTGGGGACATTTGTTCACTCATGGGAATTAAATAAAATACAGATAAAGCAGCAAGGAAAACCTCAAATGAGGCATCACGTGCCTACACGTGACCGGGTATCATGTGCCCACACGTGACCAGGACTCACGTGCAGACACGTGACCATTTACAGGCAAAGCCTGTAGACATTGAATAAAATAAACAAATTGGAAACGCTGTGTCAGTGGGGTCACGTGTCAACACGTGACCAGGTCTCACGTGCAGACACGTGACCATTTACAGACAAAGCCTATAGACACTGAATTAAATTCTAAATGAAATGCATAATCAGTGAGGTCACGTGCCAGCACGTGATAGGCTCTTAAACCCTCTGAAACAATAGAATTAAATTCTAAATTAAATGCTTAATCATTGTGGACACGTGCCAACACGTGATAGTTTCCTGAGCCCTCTATACCAATAGAATTAAATTCTAATTAGATGCTTTATCAAGTAGGGTCGCGTGCCAACACGTGATAAACTCCTAAACCATCTGAACTAATAGAATTAAATTCTAATTAAAAGAGAATGAAAAACCCTAATTGGAAAAATATTTCTCTAGATCTTTCCAAACAAAAAGATTGCACTCTGTAAAATGGAGTATCGTTGAATTAAAAATCCAATGGTAATTAAAAATCACCAGTTTATAGAAAGATTCTACATAAGGAAATATTTTCCTAAAATCTGCCAGGAACAACAAATAAAATATCTTTTGGATTAAAAATCCAATGGTGAATAAAATTCACCGAGTGATCTAAAAGATCATGTTGGTTACAAAATCAATCAAAATCTCTCAATGAGAGATTGGCTGAACAAACTGATTCTTTTCTTTCTCCCATAAATAGGAGCCAAGAAGAGAAGAGAAGAAGAGATAAAACAACAGAGAGAGAATACAAAAAAAGAAAATTTAATTCTCCAGAGAGAAAAGAAGATCTCTTCAGAAAAGAAAGAAACCCTAGGTAAAAGAGGGAAAGAGATCATTCTATAAATTCCCACAAAACAAAAGAGAATTTAATTCTCAAATTAAGAGTTTAACTCTTCTAAATAAGAACTCAGTTCTTCCTCTGGTTGAAGATCTGCAGAAGCAGATCTCCCCATAAGTTGAGAATTTAATTCTCATCGGAGAGATTCTGTCATGCAGATCTAAAACCTGAGGGAGGACCTAAGTTCAGAGAATTCTATTCTCTCACAAAGCACATAGGAATTTAATTCCTCCAACAAAGATAGGGTTTAACCCTTAATACAAGAACTTAGTTCTTTTTCATGGTAATAGATCTGCAGAAGCAGATCTCCCCATAAGTTGAGAATTTAATTCTCATCAGGAAGATTTGCCATACAGATTTAAAATTTAGAAGGAGAATTGGGTTTACAGAATTTAATTCTTTTAAACACATAGGAATTTAATTCCTCTAAATAAAATTAGGGTTTAACCCTATAAGAAAATTTAATTCTTATACAAGGGATTTATCTCTCCATGCACGTAAAAGAGATCGGTACCCAACATGATCACGTGGTGACACGTGACCCTCCCCTCCAATGACCAAAAGAGAACGAATAAGATTAGGTCACATGCTCCCACGTGACCCTTGAACAGACTTCTCAAAATAAAAAGGGCAGAATCGATTTTGGGTGCCTCACGTATCCCCGCGTGACCTCTGACAAAAACCTCTTTAAAAAAGGGAAGATGGGAAAAAACTGAAGGATTAATATCCAACGCATGGGCGCCCTCACGTGTCCCCATGTGACCCCTAACAAATCCTTTTAATATCCAATGCATGCGTACCCATCACGTGTCCACACGTGATGGTCATAAAGATTAAGTGTTTAACACTTACCTGCATATTCTGAGAATAAAATAAAGGAAGTTTGGCCCAACACTCAAGCGCCTCACGTGACCCCACGTGAGCGCTTCTTTTTTTAGTGTTTAACACTATTTTGTGTGTTTCATCATTTGTGTTTAACACTATTTTAAGCGTATCACGTGGGAGCACGTGATAGACGAGTGTACTCTAGTGTTGAACACTATATTCGAGCCAATCTTAGCCCAAATTAGCTAAGTCTTCCAGAGGCAGGACCCCCCCCCCTTTTGACTAAACCTCAAATACACTCTTGTCTTCCAAAATTGATCATCTCATATGACATTCAAAGCAAAATCCAGAGCCTTTCAATCAACATTGGTTCAAGGATACATCTCTTCACTCATCTGATATTTGTCGTTGTAATCCTTCAGCGTCTTCAGAGAGGTGACGGGTCCCGACAACCATACATTTCACGGACTGTGGGGTCCTTAAACTCATGGACTACAATGTCCTTAAACTTTACAGACTATGATGTCTCTAAACTGACATGGACTGTGGGGTCCTTAAACTCATGGACTACGATGTCCTTAAACTTTACAGACTATGATGTCTCTAAACTACCATGAACTGTGGGGTCCTTAAACTCATAGACTATGACGTCTTTAAACTTTACAGACTATGACGTCTTTAAACTATGGACTATGATGTCCTTAAACTCCATGGACTATGGTGTCCTTAAACCCATTGGACCGCAAAAGTCCCTAAACTAAAACAATAGAGCTCAAATGCTCTTTTGTTGGATCTAAATGATCCTGTTAAGTTGATTTTAGTCTCAAATGAGATTAACGATCCTTAAACCCAACCCAAAACCCAAATCTAAGAAAATACAGATTTGGACTAATCCACGCCCTACGGGCGACAACATAAATTAGTCTCCGTATACAATCCACGGACAACCAAAAACAAAACAAACACACACGACACGAAGTGACCATCTGGAGAAGGAAAAAGTTGTTGCCGCGATGCGGTAGCGTAATTAACTGCAGGGGCTTGCACCTGCAGGGAAGAGCGTCCCTACAATCAAAAACCCCTCAGCGAGGAGGAATCTGAAGAAGTCTGCTACATCGGCCGCATCCGTTTAAACCTCTGATACACGGTGCCATAAATCAACTTGGCATCTTCGGAAAAGTGGACGGATAGCACCAAATAGCATCTGCCCTCGAAATTCAGGCCAGACGTCCCGACGTCCCGGTCGCGTCTTTCGGCGGAGAACAAGGTCCGTCTGTATAGTGAGTTCGGAGTGATCAAGGATGTGGCCGGGGTCACTCGCATATCTTCGTAGCTGGAATATGTGGAACACGTTGTGCACTCCTTCCAATGAGGGTGGTAGTGCCAAATGGTATGCCACCTCTCCGACTCGCTCGAGAATGTCGAACGGTCCTATATATCTAGGACTAAGCTTACCCATTTTGCCAAAGCGGATTACTTCTCTATTTGGAGAGATCTTTAAGAAAACATGATCTCCAGGTTGGAACTCCGGATGTCGCCGCTTTGCATCTGTCCAATGCTTCTGTCTGTCTTGGGCTATGTGCATTCTTTCCCTGATCGTGCGAACTACGTCCACGGCTGTCACGATCATCTTTGGTCCTAGGAATTCATGATCTCCAACGTTGTCCCAACTTAGCGGTGAAAGACACTTTATTCTATAGAGAGCTGCAAATAGTGTCATTCCAATGCTCGCCCGATAGCTGTTGTTGTATAAAAACTCCATAAGATGTAGGTGATCTTTCCACGACCCTCCGAAGTCTAACATACAAGCTCTTAGCATGTCCTCCAGAATCTAAATTGTTTGCTCGGACTGTACATCCGTTTGTGAATGGTAAGTCGTGCTGAAGTTCAGACTCGTTCCCAGGCTAGCTTACAGACTCTGTTGAAACTGTGATCGGAATCTGGTATCACGATCGGAGACGATGCAAACTGGTACTCCATGTAATCTCACAATCTCCTGCATGAGTTCATGGGTATCAATATATACATTTTGAAGTTAAATCTTACTTTAGATTTATGCGTACCTCCATATACTTCTTTACTAACGTCTCATTAGATTGGCCAACTCGAAAGGGAATAAAGTGAGCCGACTTGGTGAGTCGATCCACAATAACACATACTGCGTCGTTACCCTTCGAGCTGTGAGGAAGGGCAGTCACAAAGTTCATGGTAATGTGATGCCATTTCCATTCTGGGACTGGTAACGGCTGAAGCAGACCAGCAGTTCTGTGATGTTCAGCCTTTATTTGCTGACACACCAAACACTTGGCTACGCTTCTGGCTACTTCACGCTTCATTCTATGCCACCAGTAGTGTTGCCATAGATCCTTATACATCTTTGTACCACCGGATGTACTGAGTACGGAGAGCTGTAGGCTTCTTTCATCAACTCTTCTCGAACAGGACCTTGTGGTACACATAATCGACTTCCATATCGTAAGGATCCATCTTCGTGGATGATGAAGTTAGTTCGAAGTCCACTTTCTACTTGTTCTCTGATCTTTTATAGCTTGGCATCATTTGCTTGAGCTGCTTTGATCTGATTGACAAGAGTAGACTGGACTTGTAAGTTCATCAAATACGAAGCGTTACCTGGCATAACTACTTCGATTGCCAATCCGTGCAATTCCTACTGTAGCTTCCACTGAGCGGTGAAATTCATTGCTAATGGCTGGTGGCTAAGTGCATCAGGAACTATATTCACCTTCCCAGGATGATATTGTAGGTTGATGTTGAAGTCCCCCATGAGTTCTAGCCATCTTCTCTGCTGCATGTTCAATTCCTTCATAACTGGAATGTATGTCCCATAATGCGGGCTCACATCAGGAAATAAATGCAGGAAATAAAACTAACTACTGCTGACACTCACAGCTCAGCCTGTCGGCTGAAGTACTCCTGCTCGGACTGCAACAGCGGTACGGAATCTGGGCCATGCAAAACCCAGACGTCAGCGCGTCGTGTCATCAAGTAATATTATATAAACAGGGTAACAGGCAATGCAATCTAAACATGGATAAAACAAGGGTAACAATAATATAAGTCAGAGCAGTGCAGGGTAGTGTGCTGTGGGTAACCTAAACTGTTCTATCAGGTTTTCTATTCTAAAGTCTTTGAAACCAAATTGATGAATCATCGATGTAACTCAATAGTATCCCGTGCATGCCCGGGACCACGGTCTAAGACTCTCGGGCTGAAACCGAGACGTGCCGCTAGGCAGTAAAGGGTAGCAGGTATAGGCGAGTGATGTCAGCATCATCACTCCGGGGCTGGCCTAGCCCGTAAGACTGATCAGAACAGGTATCGAACTGTTGAGTTACAAGTCAAGTTTCACCTTTGATTTCCCCATACCCCCAAGTTATGTATGTCAAGTCAGGTATTCAGTAATCAAGAACTAATGCCAACACAGGATCAGGTAAAAGCAGGTTTGTCTGGATAGACAACAGGAACGGTCCATGAGGACTACATGTCAGGTTTGTTGGCATTAGACATAAGATCTGGTAACAGTCAGGTCATGGTACATCAGGTCAAGTCAAGCAGTGTACGGTACCATGTCGGGTCAATCAATATGCGTGTAGCAAGTCAGGTCAAGATGTGAACGATACATAGGTGTGCTCACAATCAGTTATATAATCAAGCATGGTTATCAACAACATGATATAAGTAATGAATTAAGCAATAGGCAGATTCATTCGATTTGCAATACAGTTTATCAATTGTGTCACAGAGATGATTACAAGAGTGCAGTAAGACAATTATAGCAGTTTAGTCATGTTAACAAGTTTAAGAACTTTTAGAGGTGCAATGATTTATATAACGGTTCAGTACAGCTATTACAGGTTAAAATGCATACGAGTGTCCGAATGGAACAAAACTACAGAGATAGATACCATATGCTATGTCAATATTAAAAATGTGATTAAACAGGTAAATGTGGTTATTAGGTTCAATTGCAAATTGTAGGTTCCAAGTTTAAGGATAAAATGATATAATACAATATTGTATAAGAAAATGAGAAATGATTGTACCAAGCTAAATTTACAGGTTTAGGGTGTCATAATATATATGTAAATATTGTATAACATGTAGCAAGGGGTACTTGCCTCAACGGGTCGTGAACCGGGAAAAACGAAACTTAAAATGTCGGCGGGGAAACTCGCGACGGGCGCACGGTTCACGGAATGAACCCAAACAACAAACAATGGAACCACACGGGTCGGGGTACCTCGCTGGAACATCGGATCACGTCATCGGCATCGTCGGATTCCGGCGAGATGCAAAACAGCGACGTCAAGAATTGCGATCAAGAAAAGAAAAGAAACAAAGAAGGAGAGAAGGCTTACCAAGGTTCTGCTCCTGCGGTTTATCTAGAGGGGAGACGTGAGGGTGACAGCGAGGTCTATGGAGCTCCGGCGGTGGCCAACGACGGCAGCGACGAGATCTGCAGTTCAAGAAAATTTTCTACAGAGAAGGGAAAGAAGGAGGAAAGGGAAGAGGAGGGGAAGTAATCTCACCGAGGGGGCTTGCGAGGCCGGGGACACGAGGACGAGGTTGCCGGCGGCGACACACGGCGGTCCGACGGTGTGCAGGGGGTTGCAGGTGGCCTTGTAGGTGCTTGGGAAGTCGACGGAGAAGGGAGGAGATGGATGTGGAGGCGACGAGGGCGAGGAGGTGAGGATCCCGGCGGTGCTGGCGCCGGCGTCGGGGCTGCGGCGGCGACGGGGAACGAGGCGGCTGGAGCTGCGCGATGGGTTAGGGTTCTGTGTTTACGTGAGGGGAAGAATGGAGGAGGGAGGCGTTTAAATAAATATAGAGAGAGAGAGAGATTTATGGGGAGAGAGAGAAAGATAGAGAGAGAGTGTGAGGGAAAGAGAGTAATGGAGTGGGGCCCACGGAAGCGAAGGAATTTGATTGGCTGAAGGGGGAATCGTTAGTTAGGGAAAAACATTAATTAAAAATTCAGAAGATTTTAAAGAACGGTAGGATTTATAAGGTTAAATAATAATATACGTTGGTTTATAAAATATTGGAATTTTGGGATTTTGGCGTAAAATAAACATTTGCAAATCGCGTCCGGGTCGGGTCCAAAAATTTGAAATTGAAATAATAGAATTTTAGGCGGGATCCAAAATTTAAAATGAAGTGTTTTATGATCAAAAAGCATACCCCCAAAACGGACACACGTACGTACGCGTAGCCGTCCAAACTCGCCCGTTTCACTGAACGGGACGAGAACACGATGCATGGACGCTACCACGGGGTTAGGGGTGTCAAGTAGGCCAAGATGAATATTTTTAATTTTATTTTAGATACCAAAAATTGTTATATGCAGAAATGAATTTGCCGGGTAAAATTTACAGTAAATAACAATCAAGCAAGATAGGTGAAAAGAGTACCGCATTACGCTCAAACAGTAACTGAAATTAGTAGCATTGGGCTCGGGTGTTACAGCAATCTTCGAGAAACCTTCAATGAATTTTCGGTAGTATCCTTCTAATCCCAAGAAACTTCGAATATACTTCACCGTCTTTGGTGTCAGCCATCACTGACAGCTGACATCTTAGCTGGATCTACTGAAATTCCTTCTCCTGAAACGATGTATCCGAGAAATACGACTTGATCTAGCCAAAATTCACACTTGCTATACTTAGCATAGATTTGATGTTGTCGCAATGTCTCAAGGACAATCCGCAAATGCTTGGTGTGTTCTTTCTAATTTTTTGAATACACCAAGATGTCGTCAATGAAGATGACAACAAACCTGTCTAAATACTCTCAGAAAACTTGATTCGTCAGATTCATGAATATAGTAGGTGCATTGGTCACTCCAAATGGCATCACGAGATATTCGTAATGACCATAGCGAGTCCTGAACACCGTCTTTGGATTATTTGACTCTTTGACCTTCACCCGATGATAACCCGAACGAAGATCTAGCTTTGAAAATACACAAGACCCACTTAGCTGATCGAAAAGATCATCGATGCGAGGTAGTGGATACTTGTTCTTGATCGTCACTTCATTCAGAACTCGGTAATCTACACACATTCTGTATGAACCTTATTTCTTCTTCACAAGCAAAACTGGAGATCCCCAACTTGAAGTACTAGGACGAATCCAGCCTTTCTTCAGAAGTTCGTCCAACTGAGTACGGGTCTCCTTCAATCCTTCTGGACTTAACCAGTATGGAGCTTTAATTACCGGTTGTGCACCAGGTAGTAAGTCAATGCTGAATTCAAGAGCTCGATCAGGAGGCAAACCTGTTGTATCTTCAGGAAACTCATCCTCGAACTCTCGAACTACCTCTGGCTTTTCTTCTTCCGCTGGTAAAGTAAACACTTCTGCATTCTTTGGCTTGGCATGGAAGATTCCTGGCTCCAAAGTTCTATCTCCACTCTTGAAGTAAAAGACTGGATGATCTAGTATCTTAAATACTATTCTCCTTTGACGGCAGTCAATCGTAGCATAGAAAACTCCCAGCCAGTCCATCTCCAACACAACGTCAAAATTTGGGATGTCCAATACTTTGAAATTCGCGTATAATTCTCGTCCGCAAACTACAACTGGATACTGATCAAATCCCATAGCTGCCTTCAATACTCCATTCCTGGAACTGACATTCTAGCTTGAAATGAGTGGCTTCACAAGAATTGCATGTGTTCTCACAAATCGTTGGGACATGAAGCAGTGTGACGCTCCAGTGTCAAACAGTGCTAGTGCAAGAAGGATGGCTAGTATAGTACCTAAATTGTGTGAGGTTGGATTTAGATACAGGGAAAATATAGAGGTATACAAGAATTGAAAAGATGAAAGGATTGGGAATTACCAGTGATAACTTGGCCAGTGGTTTCGGCTTCCTCAACCGTCATCGTGAAAGCCTGACGTCTGGATACATTCCTACTTGCTAGAGGTACATTCTTACTTGCTGGAGGCACATTCCTCTGTCCCTGGGACATGTTCCTCTGCCCTGGAGGCTTGTTCTTCTCTGCCTGGTGGAATTGACGAGGAGGCTGTGCAGGAGGCCTACGTGGAAGCGGTGCAGGTAGAGCTAAACGAGGTGCAGGAGCCTGAATAGCTGGGCGCTTGATTGATGTGAAAAAGTGTGTAGTAATTAACCGCAATCAATAACGGTGTCGCATGAAGCTAGATCGAGATGAGTACGGGTCGTCCTCTGGGAAACGTGGAACCTTTTACTTTTACTTTAGATGTGTTGAGAAAGAGAAGAGGGATAAAGAATGTTATAGAATGGTTTCTAGATCTAGGTTAAACAAGAATGTAAAATATAGATCTAGATTATTTTAGAGATGTAGATAATATAATAAGAGGGCTTGTAGGGTTCGTTAGGATTTAGTAGTTATGGACGATTAATTAAAAGTTATCCTTTTTATCCATTAATAGATTTAGAACTAGAACGACGATGATGCGTGTAGATTAGGGTTTCTGGAGGGAAAAGGAATCCCACTCTTAACCATTATCTCAACACGGAACTCCGTTCATATCTAGCCTTTACCAAAACAATCATTAATCTAATCTCTAATCGTGTTCGGAACTAGCAAAGAATTACTAGCGCGCCCGATTAGGATGTTAATGATTCTTTTGATAAAGTTCCTAAACTTTATAGGACTTAAAAAGGGTTTAATTATTTTCATCGTCCATTAGCCTACCCTAATCCTACGAACCCTGACAAGCGGAGAATTACTCGCGCATGTTGGGAGAAGAAGATGAAAAAACAGAGAGGGAAAACATAATGTAAAATGCAAAAACAATTAAAAAGAACTACCTTTATTAATCGACTTGAACAAACTACACTTTTAATCCATAGAAAATGATTACAACTAGTTGCTTCTCGATCTTTCCTAAGGAGGTAGTCGAACAGTCGATGATCAGCCTGGATGCGTGAGCGTCGGGAGCTTCGTGATCTCTTCGGCTTGATAGCTTTTCCAAGAGGCTCTCGGTGCCCTTTTATAGTCCAAAGCCAGAATATTTTGGTTGAAGACTTGGTAAAATTCATCAGAGATTTACGGCACAAAATTTTAGCAAACGATCTCTCAAGATTGCCGTGGATCCGCGGCCAACAGGGGGATTTGGCCGCGGTTCCGCGGCTAATGGTGAGGATCTCTTCATCAATTTTCTTGGGCTCTCTGATTGTGACATTTGGCAATCCTAGGCACCTTCAGAATTCAGAAATCTTCTCTCGGTTGCTTCCAGACTTGGTCTCCAAGTTTTACTTCTTAATTTGGCAAGTTTTCTTCAACAAATTGATTTGTTTGATAAATTCTGCATAACAACTTGGAAAATTCTGCACAATAATCTCAAATAATATTTAGTAGGCTTAGTTCTACTAGGATTTGGTCAATAGATTTATTTGCATACATTTTTCTACCAAATACTAATTAAAATATATTAACACATGGAAAATAGTATTTTTACACATAAACCCTCATATGTATAATATATTATAATAAAGTCCTTTTTTAATATGAAAATGGTAGGAAAAATGTAATACAAATGTGCAATTTTATCAACTGAACAAATACTCCCAAACTTATCTTTGATCGTCCCGAGCAAACTAGTTTATTTAAGAGGAGAAAAAGAAAAGAGAAAACTAAGCACACTTTCGTAGGCAGACACGATTGCACTGAGCACGTGCAACAAGCCGTTAAACCTCAAGGTGTCCCTAGTAGGAGGAGTGTTGTCTCCTGAGGGTTTTCAGCGGATTACACCCACAAAATCCTATAACAAAAGAGAGATGGTGAAATTTACATATAAAGATAAGAACCATGAAAGAAATACTTTGAAAAGAAGAGTTTCCAACTATACTAACTTTTCAGTTGTCATGAGCCCTATCTTAATAGTCATGAAAAAATGTTAGAAATCACATCATCCCTTAATAAAACATCATCTTTATTCTTCATTCCTACCTTTCATCCAAACATTGATCATATAACCCCACGTGTGTGAAATGGACATCCCTACACTCGGAGAATTCAATTCAAGCTATCATACTCTTGTCCATCTACCTCAGTACTTTTTAACTTTATGAATATTTAGATTTGCTCACACATTTTCATGCAACCGTTAATACTTCTTGAGGTACTAACCGACCGATTACTCATGTGCTTGCTGATTAGGTGATAATATTTTCCTCGTCTTGCACCACCTAAGGCTTAGCAGTGACTTCCAGACCAGTTGACCTTAGGGCATTAGGTGAAGAGGCACCCTCGCTATATTTTTTTATTGCTGCCTTGGCGATAACAAAACCAGTGTTCATTTTTTTCTTTTCACCATTTTTATATTTTCTTCATTTTTTTTTCATTTCCTTCATACTTTGGCTTTTAGACAAGAGCATTTTAAGGTATCCTCTACTATCCCGAGTTTCAAGACGTGTGTAAGTGCATATAGTAGGGTATCAACATTCAAATGTTTGGCTTCCAGAATAGAAACTATTTTTTCAGACTTATTTTTATCCTCAGATTAGTGACTTCCTTCATTTTACTAACCCTTGGGACAACAGCTCATAACTACTTATTACCAGTTCGTATAAGAAAACTTCTAATTTTCTTGGTTTTCTTAAACTATTCCTATCTTTTGGATGTAATGTTTCACTTTCTATTCTTTTGTTATAAAAAATTTTAATGCCCGGTGTCAAAGATAATTCAGTGAATACAAACCTCCCCCCCCCCAAAACCTGTTTTCAGCAGTGTCCTCACTGATGTAGCCTTTTGAGAACATGGACCTGTATACTAAGGGAGAGATACAAGGGGTAAAATAATAGTTAAATGAAAATTCCCCCAAACTTATTCTTTGACACGCACAGATATTCAATCAAATCCATTTTTTACTCACCTCCATTCTTAAAATGAGAAAATGTTACAAAAACATGGAGGTGAGGCGAAGGAAATTTAGTTTTGATAAAGCGGCTCCTGTAAAAACAGGAGCTCCTCCGCAGGGTCAGCAGAAAAATACGGTTTTAATCTATGCCCATTTACTTTAAAAATTAAACCGTTTTTCAAATTTTCGACCTCAACTGCCCCGTGCGGGTGTACATACCGCACCACAAAAAATCCTTTCCAACGAGATTTAAGCTTACCCGGATGAAGATGGAGACGGGAACCGTAAAGAAGGACTTGTTGCCCCGATGTGAAGGTTTTTCTAACAAGATTTTTATCGTGGAATACTTTAGTTCTATTCTTTACTATCACCGCATTATCGTAAGCTTCATTGCGGAGTTCGCTTAGCTCATTCAATTGCAGCTTCCGATAGCTGCCTGCATGATCAAGATCAAAATTAAGCTCTTTAATAGCCCACATTGCCTTATGTTCAATCTCGACAGGGAGGTGGCATGCCTTCCCAAACACAAGGCGGTATGGAGACATACCAAGATCGGTCTTATAAGCGGTGCGGAAAGCCCAAAGAGCATCCGTCAATTTGGTTGACCAATCCTTACGGTTTTTCAAAACCGTCTTCTCCAATATCTGTTTGATCTGCCTATTTGAGATCTCAGCCTGCCCGCTTGTTTGGGGGTGATAGGGCGTAGAAAGCTTGTGAGTGATTGAATATTTCCGCATCAAGGCCTCGAAAGACCTATTGCAGAAATGTGTCCCGTTGTCGCTAATTATAGCGCGAGGGTATCCGAATCGCGAAAAGATATTTTCTTTAAGGAACTTAATGACAACTTTGTTGTCATTAGTGCGACACGGTATAGCTTCCACCCACTTCGAGACATAATCAACCGCTAACAAGATATATAGATTCCCAAAGGAGTTGGGAAAAGGGCCCATAAAATCAATACCCCAAACATCAAATATTTCCACAACCAAAATAGGTTGGAGCGGCATCTCATTCCTTCGTGAAATCCGACCCAAATGCTGACATCGCGGACAAGTTTTGCAATGTTCAAATGCATCTTTAAATAATGTTGGCCAATAAAAGCCACATTGCAAAACTTTTTCCGCCGTTTTTCGGGGTCCCAAATGACCGCCGCATGCCTGATCATGACAGAATGATAGCACGCTCTTGAATTCATCTTTAGGGACACACCTACGAATGATTTGATCGGAACAATACTTGAATAGATATGGTTCATCCCAGTAAAAATATTTTACTTGGGATAAAAATCGAAGTTTGTCTTGTTTCGACCAATCGCTAGGTATAAGTCCCGTCGCAAGATAGTTCACGATATCCACGAACCAAGGTTCGTAGGATACATTCAAGAGCTGTTCGTCGGGAAATGAGTCATTTATCGGCACGGTCACAGTTGGCGAAGAAGTGATGCGTGAAAGATGGTCGGCTACAACGTTTTCACATCCACTCTTGTCTTTGATGACAAGATCAAATTCTTGTAACAATAGGATCCAACGTATGAGCCTGGCCTTCGCATCCTTCTTCGATAAAAGATGTCGTAGGGCGGAATGATCTGTGTAAACCATAATAGGCGAGCCAATCAAGTAGGGCCTGAATTTCTCTAATGCAAATACAACCGCCAAGAGTTCTTTCTCAGTAGTTGTGTAATTTATTTGTGCATCATTCAAGGTCCTACTTGCGTAGTAAATTACATGTGGCATCTTATCAATGTGATGTCCTAAGACCGCACCAATAGCAAAATCTGATGCATCACACATAAGCTCGAACGGGTGGTTCCAATCCGGAGATGATAAAACAGGGGCTGTAGTGAGTGATTCTTTAAGCGATTCAAAAGCAGCCTCACAATCCGAATCGAAGTGAAAAGTAGTGTCCTTGGCCAATAGAAGGGTTAAGGGTCTAGCAATTTTGCTAAAGTCCTTAATAAATCTCCTATAAAATCCTGCATGACCAAGGAAGGATCGTATATCTTTGACGCAATTGGGACGAGGGAGGTTTTGAATGACATCTATTTTAGCTCTGTCAACCTCAATGCCTTTATGTGAAATTATATGTCCAAGTACAATACCTTCTTGGACCATAAAATGGCATTTTTCCCAATTCAAAGTCAAGTTCTTATCCTTACAGCGGGTAAGAACGGCGTCAAGATTACGAAGGCAGTCCTCAAAGGAGTCCCCAAAAATGGAGAAATCGTCCATAAAATTTCTAGAAAATTTTCCACCATATCTGAAAATATCCCCATCATGCACCGCTGAAATGTAGCGGGAGCGTTGCATAACCCAAAGGGCATGCGTCTATAAGCAAAAGTTCCGAAAGGACAAGTAAAAGTGGTTTTATCTTGATCCTTTTCGGCGAAGGGGACCTGGTTGTAACCAGAGTATCCGTCCAAGAAACAGTAGTATTCGTGTCCCGCTAATCGTTCTAACATCTGGTCAATGAAAGGTAGAGGGAAGTGATCTTTTCTCGTCGCGGCATTGAGTTTCCTGTAATCGATACATACGCGCCACCCAGTTTGGGTGCGTGTTTGGATTAACTCATTAGCCTCATTAGTGATGACCGTGATGCCAGACTTTTTAGGGACCACATGAATTGGACTTACCCATTGGCTATCAGATATGGGGTAAATTATTCCACTATCAAGGCACTTGACGATTTCTTTCTTTACCGCCTCCTTCATAACGGGATTTAACCGTCTTTGTGGGTCTCGGGTTGGTTTGGCTTCATCCATCAGATGTATGTAATGTTCAACAATTAAGGGACTAATCCCTTTGATGTCAGCCATTGTCCAACCAAATGCTTCTCGATTCGATCTCAACACTGCCAAAAGTGCATTCTCTTGCTCTAAGGCTAGAGAAGCGGAAATAATTACTGGCAAAGTCTCATTCTCTCCTAAATATGCATATTTAAGATGAGAAGGTAGCGGTTTGAGATCAAGAATTGGCGGAGAGACAATAGAAGGTGGGGTAAGCGAATGATATTCGGACTCCCGAAGAGGTTCAAAACTTGCATAAGATATTGACTCGGAAAGTGCTACTGACTTTTGCAACGAGTCGACGGGTTCAATCTCAAGGTCGGACTCATTGAACATATCCTCACTGTGAAGTGGTGCAAGATCAAACGATGTCTCATTAGTGTTGTCGAGAACATCAAAGCAAAGCTCCTCATCCATGCAGCTTTCGGAAGCTATCTCGTGGATGGAACAAACATCCAGCAAATGAGCAGAAGGTTCTGATGGCTGACATCCTAGCTTGTAAATATTAAGCTCAATTGTCATTTTCCCGAAGGATAAGTTCATAGAACCGTTACGACAATTAATTACAGCGTTAGAAGTTGCTAGGAAGGGTCGACCAAGTATCACCGGGATTTGATTACGTGGGTTTGCCACAGGTTGTGTATCTAAAACAATAAAGTCCACGGGAAATATGAATTCCCCGACTTTAATTAACACATCCTCTAGTTCGCCCCGAGGTTTGGTGATAGATCGGTCTGCCATTTGGAGAGTACAATGGACGGGTTTTAACACTCCAATTCCTAACTGCTCGTATACTGAATAAGGAAGCAAGTTGACGCTAGCGCCTAGATCGAGTAAAGCACGATTTATATTTTTACCCCCAATAGAAATAAAGATTGTAGGACGGCCGGGGTCCTTACGTTTCTTTGGTGTTTGTTGGGTAAAAGCTGTGCTAACATTACTCGTCATGAAAACCTTTTTAGGCACTTGAGTTTTTCTCTTCCTAGTGCACAAGTCTTTAAGGATTCTTGCATAAGATGGGACTTGTTGAATAGCATCTAGGAGAGGAATATTCACGCTAACTTGCTTAAACATTTCCACAATCTTCTCCATTTGCGGGTTAGGTCTGTTGGCCCTTAATCGGTTTGGAAATGGAGCTCGATCAATAAGTTTTGGGTCCAACGTTTGTTGAGAAGACTGTGGCGACGGATTCGATCCCAAAATTGGAGTGGGCATCGACTTAGATAGATTTGGCGAAATGTTCGAGCCTTAGGGAAAACGGAGAATAAGCTCGGATGAAGGTGGAAGACCGGATGAATTAGGGGAAGAAGAAGAAGAAGCTGGGTTATCAAATGTGTCACTATCATCAAATTGCTCACCCACTCGGTTGTTCAGCACTCTCCCCGATCTCAACGTAGTAATGGCATTCACATTATGACTTTGTGAATGGCCAGGATTCGGTAGGGGTTGAGATGGGAGTTTCCCTTTCTCTCTCGCACTCATTGCGGCATTTAACTGTGCGATTTGGTTTTCTATTGATTTGATACTCTCACCATGGGAGGAGGAGTTTTTCGTTAGGGTATCAATAGAAGACCTCATCTCAGCCAAAATTTGCATGGATTGTTTCATGAACATATCCAAAGTTTGTGCAAGTGAGTTGTCAGTACCGGCCACTTGTGGTGTAGAAATGTTGGCCGGATTTTAAAAATTCTGTGACTGAAAGGGGGGCTGATTCTGTGGTTGTGGTTGCTGTGGAAGAGGTCTTTGATAATTGCTTTGTTGGTTTTGGTTCCAAGCAAAGTTAGGATGATTCCTCCATCCTTGATTGTACGTGGAAGAATAAGGGTCGTTTCTAGGTCGCTGCTGAAAAGCAGCATTAGCTTGAAACGATGCATTCATAGGACATTCTTCCGTTAAGTGTGAAGGATCCGAACAGCAACCACAGACGGTCTTAGGAAGCGTGACCTGATTTAGGGAGAATGATGAGAATTTTTTCTCAATAGCATCGAGTTTCTTCTGTATCGCTGCCATTTCGGCTTTTACTGCGATAGAAATATCGAGCTAGTGAATACCTTCCTTAGTTGAAGGTGGTCTTACACTTTTCCACTGCAACGTGTGTTCAGCAAGGTCTTCCGGATATTTCCATGCTTCACCGTCATCTTTAGACATGAAATTGCATTGACACATTGTTTCAAGCATCTGCTTTGTCGCTGGATTAATGCCCTCATATATAATCCGACATAAATCACATCTTTGTATTCCGTGATGGGGGCATTGGACAAGCAGATCTTTGAAACGTTCAAAGCACTTCCAAAATGGTTCATTGGGAAGCTGGGTGAACTGGTTGATCTCGCTCCTAATGTGGGCAGTCTTATGATTTGGGTAAAACTTCTTAAGAAATCCTACGACGAATTCATCCCAATTAGTGATAGAGTGTGCGGTAGTATTATAAAGCCATTTTTCTGCCAAGTCGCACAATGTGAATGGGAGAAGACGTAAGCGCATAGCATCTAAAGTCAATTGTGAAGTACCCATCATTGCACATACGTTTTCGAATTTGGTGATGAAAACGTACGCGTCTTCCGACTCAAGCCCGTGAAATTTGGACAGCAGATTGATGTAGTGGGGTTTAATTTCGAAATTATCCCCGTTAGGTGGTGGAAGAGATAGACAAGTAGGAAGGGGACCACGAATAGGATAGCATCTCTCTTGGAGAGAGATGCGCGGTGGATTCTGCTCACCTACGGGCGGTGGCAGCGTGGTGTTATAATTAGATAGAGTGCCGTCCATCACGGTCGATGTGGTGTGTGGTGGGGGAAAAGAAGATGAAGAAGTACCGACTTCGGCGTCGATAGCAGGAACGCAGACAAGACGGGCACTAGGATCCCATGTCCAGCCGAGCATGCACTAAGCGGGTTTAGTGCAAGTGGCAGCGTGTGTGTGATTTAAAAATTGGTTTGTTTTTGAAAAAGTAGGACTCAAGACAAATCACCCTAAGATGCACAAGCAACCCTAGAACTAAGGTCACCTAGGTCCAGTCTCTAGACCGCTCCTAGACTTCCAAAGGACAAGCCGCAGGATGAATCCTCTACCGCCTCCGTACTACCCTTGTAGCCAGGTAAGTGCCAGGTAAGTGGGAGGGAACCACGTTGTGGGCCTAATTAAAAACCACTAGCCTTTGACACACTTGCCTAGGCACTACAAAAGTAATGCGGATAAACGATAGATTACCCACGACCTTCCTCTGTCCTTATTGAGCGCGACAGTCCTTAAAGTCTGGTCTAGATATTTTTCAAATTAATGAAGGGTTGATCTATATGCTCAGTTTGTGATTTGTGGGGCTTAGGAAAGGTGATAAAATCCTAACCTAATCTTGACTTGGTCTTTGCCCCTTAAAGTCCGTATTAAATATGCAAAACAAAACCAATCACAAAACTTTTGCAAAAAGATTTTTTTTTTAGCGGCGCAATTTTGCAAAGAATCCTGCAGAAAATAGATTTTATTGGATTTAGAGGAGAGAGAAGGAGTTAAGAAATATACCAGAGAAGTTCGGAACCCTAGATCTCCTGCTTCCTCAAGTTTGTGACTCCAGATCTCCTTACAAAAATTCACGCATAAATCGTTAAATATGCAATTTGCAGTTTAGTGTTAATAATGATATGACTCGTCTAAGAAATCAACACAAATAGTAAAAATAAAAAATTACGCACGTATCCCCGGCAACGGCGCCATTTGATTGATGTGAAAAAGTGTGTAGTAATTAACCGCAATCAATAACGGTGTCGCATGAAGCTAGACCGAGATGAGTACGGGTCATCCTCTGGGAAACGTGGAACCTTTTACTTTTACTTTAGATGTGTTGAGAAAGAAAGGAGGGATAAAGAATTTTATAGAATGGTTTCTAGATCTAGGTTAAAAAAGAATGTAAAATATAGATCTAGATTATTTTAGAGATGTAGATAATATAATAAGAGGGCTTGTAGGGTTCATTAGGATTTAGTAGTTATGGAAGATTAATTAAAAGTTACCCTTTTATCCATTAATAGATTTAGAACTAGAACGACGATGATGCGTGTAGATTAGGGTTTCTGGAGGGAAAAGGAATCCCACTCTTAACCCTTATCTCGACACGGAACTCCGTTCATATCTAGCCTTTACCAAAACAATCATTAATCTAATCTCTAATCGTGGTCGGAACTAGCAAAGAAGTACTAGCGCGCCCGATTAGGATGTTAATGATTCTTTTGATAAAATTCCTAAACTTTATAAGACTTAAAAAGGGTTTAATTATTTTCATCGTCCATTAGCCTACCCTAATCCTACGAACCCTAACAAGCGGAGAATTACTCGCGCATGTTGGGAGAAGAAGATGAAAAAATAGAGAGGGAAAACATAATGTAAAATGCAAAAACAATTAAAAAGAACTACCTTTATTAATCGACTTGAACAAACTACACTTTTAATCCATAGAAAATGATTACAACTAGTTGCTTCTTGATCTTTCCTAAGGAGGTAGTCGAACAGTCGATGATCAGCCTGGATGCGTGAGCGTCGGGAGCTTCGTGATCTCTTCGGCTTGATAGCTTTTCCAAGAGGCTCTCGGTGCCCTTTCATAGTCCAAAGCCAGAATATTTTGGTTGAAGACTTGGTAAAATTCATCAGAGATTTACGGCACAAAATTTTCGCAAACGATCTCTCAAGATTGCCGCGGATCCGCGGCCAACAGGAGGGTTTGGCCGCGGTTCCGCGGCCAATGGTGAGGATCTCTTCATCAATTTTCTTGGGCTCTCTGATTGTGACATTTGGCAATCCTAGGCACGTTCAGAATTCAGAAATCTTCTCTCGGTTGCTTCCAGACTTGGTCTCCAAGTTTTGCTTCTTAATTTGGCAAGTTTTCTTCAACAAATTGATTTGTTTGATAAATTCTGCATAACAACTTGGAAAATTCTGCACAATAATCTCAAATAATATTTAGTAGGCTTAGTTCTACTAGGATTTGATCAATAGATTTATTTGCATACATTTTTCTACCAAATACTAATTAAAATATATTAACACATGGAAAATAGTATTTTTACACATAAACCTTCATATGTATAATATATTATAATAAAGTCCTTTTTTAATATGAAAATGGTAGGAAAAATGTAATACAAATGTGCAGTTTTATCAACTGAACAGCGCTACAGGACTATGATCGCGGTTCTAGGTGATGGAGCTGGGTTGAGATGATATGGACATACTCTAATAGCGTGAGTGGATGCACCACAAACCAAACACGGGCCATTTGCACGCCTGCAGTCTTTCGCCAATTGTCTATTTCTCTTGCAGTAGAAGCAAAAGTCTGGACTGGGCCGGTTAAATGTTACTCCCGATCTCCTGGGTGCAAAAGTTGGCGTGGAAGAGGCTCCTCCTGCCATCTGAGTGGCAGGGCATTTCACACCGGCAGTATGAGGTCTGCCATTCTTCTTCACAACTGCCTCATAGCATCGGGCAGCCTTCAGAGCAAGATCATGTGTTGGGAAATCCCCTATAGCGAGTGCAGCTTAGATTTCCGGATCCAACCCTTGCTGAAATCTTCGTGCCCGGATCTCAGCAGTCGAGATAAGGTGTGTCATGAACCTGTTACGACCTTGTGTTAGCAGTGTAATAAGTGATATCAGGAAATTGAATTTGAGACAATATCTTACCTGCTAAGCATGGTAAACTCAGCATCGTATTCATCCACGGATTTGCTCCACATTGAGCCTTATTGTAAGTGGATGAACTGCTCTTCCATGTCGAAACGGGCAGTCTCAGGGAAGTACTTCGCATTGAACATTTCGCGAAATGTCTTCTATTCAATCGGTTGGACGAGTCGGCTTTCTTCAGCCTTCCACCAGACTCTGGCGTTATCTATTAGTTGTAGCTTTGCAAGTCTCACCCAAGCAATCTCTGGCACTTATGCTGCTTCCAGATCATCTTCGATAGACTGAGCCCATTCGTCTACCTCCAGTGGGCTCTCTTTCCCAGAGAAATGTTTAGGGTGCAGTGCCCAGAATTGCTTGACTCCGGGTGCCTCAACCTCTGGACGGTACATGAGGATAGCAGTCTGCTGCTGCTGACCGTCCAAGAGGCTTTTGATCACCTTAAGCGGTACCGTTTGCTCGTTGATGGGAGCTGCAGCGGTAGGTGGTAGTGGTGGAGTAGGTGGTGGGGTGTTTCCATTGACGTTCGTACTGGTGTTATTGGGAGAATCCATGATCTTGATAGAAAAAGAAAGGTTAGGATAGATTTAAGGAATTTGAAATGTAAAGAATGTATAGTTGCTGATTCTTATAATTCTTGTGATATATTGCTTAAGACTTCATGCAGAACTGACCTGCATGGGCCACCAACAAAATATATCACGTCTCGCTTCCCAGTGTACGGAAGTGGTGACGAGGCAAGCCCGCAACATATTTACTAAGAAATAAATACGTTAAGCATAATTAAACAATATATGTATAAAATGCACAAGAATTGACAAGAGATATAAAATGAACAACAACTTTTATTAACATTCATCTTTACATTACAACTGCTTTGAAAAAGAAAGATACAATGATAATAAGCAATGCCTAAACAGTGGCATACAAACTGAAATAAGTACAAGATGGACTAATAGTCCTGCTGGGCAGTGAGTTGGTCCACGTACTCCTGGCCAGACTCGATCTCCTGAGAGTTCGGTCCTCCTTACGAATATTCCAAAGAAAGAAATATACAGGAATGTCGTCAGCGAACTAGCGCTCAATAAGTCCCAAAAGAAAAAAAAAGGAATATAGCAAGTAATGAGAATTGAACTGGTAAGATGTACAGGTATAAAATTGCTATTCTAACATAGTTGTTTGTAGCTTGGTACAAAAGATATTTGTGTATACTAGAGAAGTCCATCTTACCCCGTGGACTATAGTAACAAGTAGTACAAGGCCCCGTCAAAACCCACGGGACAACGGCACGAGAGTTCATGTAGGTATCTTTTAGTGATCATCTCGTGCCACGCTATATATTTCGTACCAATCTACCCTGTTAACCCCGTAATGTATTGTATAGATTATATTTACAAGTTTTGCCAAAACCATGGATACAAGTTGTTCGAGTAGTCAGGTTCAGTATGTAAGCTTGTAGTCATATCAAGTTATAGCCACGGTTCGGTCAAGTCAAGTCTTGTATTCAAGTTTGATATTCAGGTTCATGTTCAAGTATACATGTTAGAGTTTGGATTTATGTTTGAATTGGATTCTGGTTTGAGTTTGGATTCAAGTTTGATTTAGACTCAGACTTGAGTCAGACACTTATAGCTGATTTAGATTCTGAATTATGTTCGGAGTTATCGATAACTGCTGCACGTGGACGACAAGATTTGTATATTTTTCCAAGACAACTACCATTGATAACACCGTTAAGTTTTCTACCTTAAATAGGAAAGCACTCACTTTCTCCGGCTTCCTGGGGCTCAAGAGAATTGATCCCGCTTAAACCTATATTTACTAAAGTCCTTAAATATAGTTTTATATAACTCAAGGGGGTTTTATGAAAATATTTTTAATATATAGTTTCAAAATAATCTCGAGAAATTATTTATATTATTTAGGGTTTCCATGGATGTGAATTTTAGGGATTTGAGATATTTTAGTGATAATAACTTAGCTTGAAAAGTTCATGGTATTTTACTATAAAGCTTGACTTTTATTGGTATCTCGATGGTATTTTGATAAAACTTGTAATTCTTTAATTTGAAAAAAATATAAGGTTATTATATTTTGAAAATATAGGGATTTGAAATATTTATATAATTATAAAAAATTAATTTTTATTTAAGTAGAAAATTGCGTTTTTCTTAAAAACTGTATTAAAACCTTTCGAGACCGAATGGTCCGTGAGGAGGTCTGCGTCTCGCTCTACTAGCCCAATGATGTGCGATAATCCGCACCATCCAATAGCGGGTCCCCTAAAAAGGGTTGTAGAGGCTTATTTGCAAAGGAATTTTAAAATACAATTCCAAAGAAAACCGTTTTTACAGTAAATGGTTTTTTGATATAATCTTGTGTTCGTAACTAAAAATACGTTCGAAGCGTATCGTGCTATGGAACCATGTGTGTATGTGAGAGATAGGTCGTTACCTCATGAATTTTCCTAAAGGTATGTTTAAGCAAAACAAATAAAAATGATATATACAAACATCATGGTATTTTAATGTAAATGTTGAATTAAAGTTATTTTGCATGATATTTTTTATTAAAAGTTGGCTCTAAACATTGGTTTTATGTTAACAAGTATGGTGTAGGAATATGAATGAAGAATGTGTAAAAAAAAGTGGAATTATGGAGTTTTAGAAGAAAATGTCGGTATTAACTCCACTTCTAACATATGTTTTGAAAATGAACTTTTAAAGAAGGGGAATGAGAATTGGAAGGGACTTACTAGCTAGTCAGGTTAAGAGAAGGTATAAGAAGAATGGGTTATCGTCGTGGCGTCGCGGAATCGCCGAAATTTGTTTCGATCCTCACCGGAACTTGATCGCTTGCTAACTCCTCTTCTACTCCTCTTGTACTTAGAAAATTTTGAAAATTTTGGCTATAATTTTCAGAATGAAAAAGGGCTAGGGCATGGGGTAGTATTTATAGTATGGAATTAGGGTTTTGGAATTAAAATGCATTAAAATTTGGTTTAAAGGTGGAATTAAAAGTCTCTGTTTGATTGCGGAGCAATCAAACAGTGCAAGGTAGTTAGGGGTAAGGGAAAAGACTTGTGTGCAAAGCACGGGCACCTTTGGCTACGGTTCACCCGTTGGTACTGGCCCAACTAGGGTTTCTGTCGGTCGATTTGTGGAAGGGGCCGGTGGATTGAAGCCACGTGTTCATGTCTGTATTAACTCCCTTTTGCACATATTTAATTTCTTCAGACTTTTCATTTCTATGTGTATTGCACATGTAAACTTTTGGGCTTTCAATAGTTTAAAATAAAGAAAATCAGAAAAAAAAATAATGTGTCTGAGGGGATTCGAACACAGAGGCTACATCACAGCAGTGCAAGGATTTACCAGTGAACTATAAGTGGCTTCTTGCCGTTCTTAAACAAAAATATCCTTATAACTTGTACTCAATTTTGTAAACTCCTTTCTGTACATTAAACTGAAAAATTTTATCAGTAAATTTAGAGTCGTTACACGTCCTTGGCAGGATTTGAGAAGGGCCAGCCAATCTTTCAAAGACCGACTTTCTAGGGGAAGCACCTTTGACGACTTCGCCCGTAGCAGGAGTTGGGAGGGCTATCCATTTTGGGGTAGCCCCTTCAGGTATCACGAGCCTCTTTGCGAGCCCGTTCGAGTTCTTACTCAGCCTGTTGAAGACTGAGACACCAGATTTGGACGGCCCGTTGAGAGGGGCCGTTGTGATTTCAAGTCGATCGAAGACCGACCTCTTAGGAGCTTCCTCTTACGGTGCTGAGGCACCGAAACTCACTGGTGGGAGCATGGTCCCAAAGAACAATCCAGTAGTGGTTTGTGTAATTTGCCCCATCGACATTGAAAAGAGAGAGGCCGCGTTGGGCCCGTAGGTCACTCCTTTAGCTGGGGTGGAGCGAGAGTCGCTGTTGCAAGAAGTGCAGCTGGAAGCCATCGATTTTCTTTGCACAGGAGCAAGACACCAAGTTTTAGTACCTCAAATCCAAGGGCAACCATAGCGAACAACGATTTTGTTCACGAAATACGACACACGAAATGTGTTGTGGAAAGAGGAAAAGGTCCCACCGGGCATGCCAGAATCTGTTCACCGCCGAAAGACAGAGACCGAGACATTGGGATGTCTTGCCTGAATTCTGGGGGCAGATACTATTTGGATTTATCCTTCCACCTCTTCGAAAATACCAAGTTGATTTATGGCACCATATATCGGAGGTTTGGACAGACGCGACTGTTGTCGCAGACTTTATCAGATTCCCCCTCCTTTTATGAGGGGTTTTTGATTGTAGGGACGCTCTTCCCTGTATGCGCAAGTCCCTGCAGTTAATTATGTTACCGCATTGTGATAACCACTTTCTCTTGCTCCGGAAGTTCACTTCATGTCGTGTATGTTTTTATTTGTTTTGGTTGCCCGTGGATTATATACAGAGACAAGTTTGCGTCATGGCCCGTAGGGCGCGGACTATTCTAAATCCGTATATTTTAGATTTGGGTTTAAGTCAAGAATTTTTCTTGACGGGGCCTACGTTGATAGCTTGGTTTGCCAACGGGAATGAATTTAGGACGCAGATCTCACATTTGTGAGGTCCATCGGTTCATGGGATATTTGGATTTGATCTAAGGATCATTAGCCATATTTGAGACTGAGATCGACTTATGGACGGTGAACATATGGGCTCGACTGATCATTAGATCATATATGAATAGCTCATGGATAGTATATGGTAGTCATTATGGAGACAGTCCGTAGGACAAGACATATTAGTTTAAGGACGTCGCGGTCCAACATTCCCATTTTGGGGACAAATGTTAATTTAAAGACATTTCGGTCCAACATTCCCGTTTTGGGGACGAATGTTAGTTTAAGGTCATTTCGTTCCAACATTCATCTTGCGTGCATGTGTATTTGGTATGTGGCGGAGTGAATGATGGTGGCATGGAATGTGCCCAATTTAAGGCGTGATCCGATTTGAGGTGTGCACGTCAATTTGGAAGTGTATCAATGTGGGATGTATCATTCCCTGTCTTGATAAAATTTTACATCAAGTTTGGACAAGAAAAGAGTTGTTAGTTGTGGGGAACCGCCATCTCTCTGAAGACGTTGAGGAATTACAACGACATATATCAGAGGTATGGAGAGATGTGCCCTTAAACCAAATCCCGTATTTGAGGGAAAAAGGGGTTGTGGACCTAAGAATCGTTAGTCATATTTGAGACTAATGTTCCCGCCAAAATTTTGGCTCAAAACCCGTTCCCTTATAAAATAATAACAATAAAATAAAAAATAAATAATTATAATAATAATAATAATAAAGGAGAAAATCTCCCTTTCAGAGCAAAACTTTGTTTGAATTTCAAATTCAAAAATTGAAGCAACGGTTCAGATCCCTTGCGCTGCGCGCAGAGCGCCACGTGTCAAAAACAGACACGACAGCGCAAGGGGCACTGCGCCCAAGGCAGCGCACCCCAATCAGAGCAAGGCTCTGTTTTAAAATTTAAACTTTAAAAATAAAGGAAGTAACGCTTCAGATAACTTGCGCTCTGCGCTGCGCGACACGTGTCAGCGCAGTTGCACTAGCGCAACACGTGTCAGCGCAGGTGCGCTTGCGCAGTTGCGCTGCGCGACA
This sequence comes from Agapanthus africanus, assembly GCA_030015575.1. Taxonomy (NCBI): domain Eukaryota; kingdom Viridiplantae; phylum Streptophyta; class Magnoliopsida; order Asparagales; family Amaryllidaceae; genus Agapanthus; species Agapanthus africanus. The sequence continues at coordinate 883,640,860 of CM057337.1, forward strand.
CGTGTCAAGCGCAGGTGCACTTGCGCCAACTGTGCCAGCACTAAAACTTAAATAATGAATTATTTAATTAATCAGAATTAAAATTCTAGAAAGATCTTTTTAATCTTATTAAAATAAGAAGATTGTCTTCTGTAAAACAGAGGCATTAGGATCAAAGATCCAACGGTTGGGAAATATCCTCAGATCAACAGAGAAACATTTCTGTAACTAACCTAACAAACAAATTGGCCCTATATAAAGTCCCCTAGACTCCAAGTCTCATATAGAGATACAGAGCTCCTCAAAAAACTTTGAGAAAAAACTCAAAGAGAAAAAAAGGTAAACCTTTGAAAAAAGAAGAATTTCTTCTAAAAAGATCAATGATCTAAGAACAAGATCAAGATCTTCAATAAAAAGAAAAAAGATCAAAAAAAGATCCAATCATAAAAGATTAAAGAAGTAATTTACTTCATTTCTAGATCTTTTGATCTATATAAAGGCACAGCCTTTTGATGAACCATTGGTTCTTGAATCTTGAGGTAGAACCTCTTTGGAACAAGAAAAACTTGTTTCTTTGATTTTAATTAGATCAAGATGCGCTCTGCGCTATTGAACAGTGCCCTGCACTCTTAATTTGCGATGTTGCGCTCCTTGGACTGGCGCAACTCACCAAAGAGCACCACGTGTCAATCTGCGCCTTGCGCTCCTAAAAACAGAGCGCTGCGCTCTTGAACTGGCGCAGCTCACCAGAGCGCGCCACGTGTCAGCAGCGCACTGGCGCAGCGCACTGCGCTAACAGACTTGCGCTCACCAGAGCGTGACACGTGTCACCTCCACATGCGCTGGCGCCTTGCGCTCTTTAATTGGCGCAGAGCGCCTGACAGGCCACGCGGCGCACTGTCAGACCATTAAATGCTCTACATTATTAAAAAGGGGCAGAGCCCAATTAAAAGGTCTAACAGACCAAAACAAATGCTATGCATTATTAAAAAAGGGGCAGAGCCCAATTAAAAGGCCTAACAGGCCTAATCTAAATGCTGTGCATTTAATTAAAAAGCCCAATACTGTGCATTATTTTAAAAAGGGCAGAGCCCAAGCAAAGGCCTAAACAGTCCAATCATGAACAAAATGTTAAACATTTTCAGATGGACTTAATTCAATTCTGCCCATAAGTCCTCAAATTAAATTGAACTGAGCGCAACTGCTCTCCCAAATCAATTTACACCCGGTTCAAGGGTATATCTCTGAACTCTTCTGATATTTGTCGTTGTAATCCTTCAACGTCGTCAGAGAGGTGACGGGTCCCGACAACCATACATTGCTACGGACTGTGGGGTTCTTAAACTCATGGACCGAAACGTCCTTAAACTAATATTCGTCCCCAAAATGGGAATGATGGACCGAAACGTCCTTAAACTAATATTCGTCCCCAAAATGGGAATGTTGGACCGAAACGTCCTTAAACTAATATTCGTCCCCAAAATGGGAATGATGGACCGAAACGTCCTTAAACTAATATTCGTCCCCAAAATGGAAATGTTGGACCGAAACGTTTTTAAACTAATATTCGTCCCCAAAATGGGAATGTTGGACCGAAATGTTCTTAAACTAATATTCGTCCCCAAAATGGAAATGTTGGACCGAAATGTCCTTAAACTAATATTCGTCCTCAAAATGGGAATGTCGGACCACCATGTCCCTAAACTGGAAATCGACCGCAATGTCCCTAAACTAAACAATAGAGTCCAAATGCTTTTTTGTTGGATCTAAACGATCCCGTTAAGTCGATCTTAGTCTAAAATTAGACTAACGTATTCTTAACTAACGTTTAAGTTGATCTTAGACTCAAATATGGCTAACGTATCCTTAAACCAAAACCCCAAATCCAAATCTAAGAAAATACGGATTTGGACTAATCCACGTCCTACGGACGACAACACAAATTAGTCTCTGTATACAATCCATGGGCAACCACAAACAAAACAAACACCGACGACACAAAGTGACCATCTGGAGAAGGAGAAAGTTGTTACCGCGATGCGGTAGCGTAATTAACTGCAGGGGCTTGGGCCTGCAGGGAAGAGCGTCCCCACAATCAAAAACCCCTCAAACGAGGGGAAATCTGACGAAGTCTGCTACATCGGCCGCATCCGTTTAAACCTTCGATACAAGGTGCCATAAATCAACTTGGCATCTTCGGAGAGGTGGACGGATAGCACCAAATAGCATCTACCCCGAATTTCAGGCGAAGACGTTCACCGCGTCTCCACCGAGTCTTTCGGAGGGGAACAGATTCTGGCACGCCCGGTGGGACCTTTTCCTCTTTCCACTCCACACTTCGTGTGTCGTGTTTTTCCCGCGATCAAATAATCGCGGTGTGTATGTTTTTGGTTGTCCTTAGGGGAGTGGATATTGAAGCCGGCATTTCATCTCTATGAAGAATGGCATTTGCTCCCACCCTAGCAACTCAGGCTCTGTCATATCCGGCGGAGTCAAGTATGGGTTACTTACAGCCTCAAATCTCTGCAATCCGGCTCTTCAAGAAATCAACGGGCTTCTTTTTGGGTCGATGCTCCCACCTCCCGCCCTCGGTGCCTCAACGCCGATGAAGGAAGCCCAGAAGATGTCTGTCGTCCACAGGCAGGCTCTCCAAGCAGCAGCCTTGCCGACGGAATCGGTCCTCAAACAACTGGCACATGCCAAAGACCAAGGTCGACACAGGGGGCAGAATATTTAAGCTCCCAAGAAATCGTCCTTCAGCGCTCCTGTGCTTATTTACGCCCTACTTTGCATTATACTATATATAAGCACACACAAAAAAATTGTGATAATAAAAGAGTAGAAAGTGAAAAATTATATTTAAAAAATAGGATTAGTTTAAGAAAAACAAGAAAGTTAGAAGTTTTCTTAAATGAAACTAATAATAAGTAGTTATGAGCTGTTGTCCCAAGGGTTAGTAAGATGAAGGAAATTACTAATCTGAGGATAAAAATAAGCCTGAAAAATAGTTCCTGTTCTGGAAGCCAAATATTTGAACGTTGATACCCTACTATACGCACTTACACACATCTTGAAACTCGGGATAGTAGAGGATACCTTGAAATGCTCTTGTCTAAAAGCCAAAGTATGAAGAAAATAAAACTGGAGAATAAAAGATAAAATGGTGAAAAGAAAAATGAACACTGGTTTTGTTATCACCGAGGCAGCAATAAAAAAAATATAGCGAGGGTGCTTTATCACCTAGTGCCTTAGACCAACTGGTTTGGGAGCCACTGCTAAGCCTTAGGTGTTGCAAGACGAGGAAAAACACCTAATTAGCAAGCACATGAGTAATCGGTCGGTTAGTACCTCAAGAAGTATTAACGGTCGCATGAAAAATGTGTGAGCAAATTCCATCTAAATATCTATTAAAAAGTACTAAGGTAGATGGACAAGAGTATGATTGCTTGAATTGAATTCTCTGAGTGTAGGGATTCCAGTTCACACACGTAGGGGTATATGATCAATGTTTGGAAGAAAGGTAGGAATGAAAACTAAAGGCGATGTTTTATTGAGGGATAATGTGATTTCTAACATTTTTTCATGACCATTAAGATAGGGATCATAGCAACTGAAAAGATGGATTTGAAAGCTCTTATTTTCAAGTTCTTTCTTTTATAGTTCTTATCTTTATATAACTTTCACCATCTCTCTTTTATTATATGATTTTGTGGGTATAATCCGCTGAAAACCCTCAGGAGACAACACTCCTCCTGCTAGGGATATGCCACTGGCGCCGAGTAAGGAAGGCTGGGGGCAACTCTCCTTCTGGACTGACTCCGCCGACTCCAGCGGCGGAAATTGATGCTGCTATTCCAACTGGGAACAGCTTTGAACCACTTAGGAAGGTCTGCAAGAACTCTCCGACCGCTGTGCTGAAAAGATCTCCTCCACCTATGGAGAGCGCTACAAAGGTGAAGCCGGAACAGCCCCCTCAACGGCTGTCCTCTAAAATCTACAAGGTCTGGCGTCAAGTCCAAGACTAGGTAATTGATCAAGATTATCCCCGCCGACAGAAAAAGGTGATAGTTCATCGGGAAGAGGACCGTCCTATCAAACCAAAAAAGGCGATAGCTACTTGGGTGCCCACTGCAAGGGCCCCCTCAACTTCGACCACTCACAAGAAAAGAAAGCCGGAGAAAATCCCTTAGCCTGCGACGAATCGCAATACTACTGAACCTAAATGCCCCAAATCTGGGGGCATGGTGGTGCACACCGTCTATATAGCGTCCGGAAAAGAGGACAGTCGTATCTCCACAGGTCATCGACCGCTTACGCGATCTGTAACAAGGGCCCAGGAGCAACAACAGAAGCTCCTTGCACCGAGAGACGGGGGCCAGAGCCTGAATCGGAACTTCTGGGGCCGTCAGATGAAGTGATCGACGCATTCCTAAACGAAGCTCTCCTGAGGAATAAAGCTGATCGGGAGCATGAAATGGCCATATTTGAAAAGGCCAAACGTCGGCGACTGGACAAAAGGGTCGAAACATTCCCACCAGATCAAAGTATACCCGCCGCAAATGAAAGCAGGATCAAGACAAGGAAACGATTCGCCAAAGCCACATCGATGAGGATGAGGCTGCCCTCTTTCAGAGAAAATTCTCCTGGTCGTATACATCTTGATGAAGCGGGCGTACATCCTAACTTCTGCTTATATCATCAGAAGATCACACATCCCACTGAAGATTGCAACTCCTTTAAGTGTTGGTGGCAAGAATATGTCGCTCACAGGCAACACTTCAACAGGACAAAGCGTGAAGCTTGTAGACGGCGGAAAAATGCGATAGATGAGCATAAAAGAACTGCCAGCAATTGTCATAAGATTGATCCCGAGGGATCGCGAGTTCTCACCTTCGGGAGCGATTCCGACGAAAAAGTAACCATCGGCCCTCTCTTCAAGGAATCCATCTCTAAAACGAAAAAAATTGAGAAGTTGCGAGAACATTCAGCCATGCAATCGCATGCTACCCGGAAAGAATCCCGGACCCGCAAACAAGAGATCCAACAAAAAGGATAAAGGGAAGAGAAAAAAACGGCCTTTGTCGCCAACGCTCAATAACAATCGAGTGGCCCTGGCCCGGTTGTTCGCCAAAGCAACAAGCGGCAACCCTTCTACGAGAAGTTGAAACGTCCTTACTCATTTCCCCGGGATGAAACGAGAAGGCTGTTCCAGCTAGCAGTGCGCAACAGGCTTATCACTCTACCGGAGCCGAAACACCAGCTACGACTGAATGATGTCAACAATCTTAATTACTGCCCCTACCACCAAGTGTTGGGCCATCCGATCGAAAACTGCTACGTCTTCAAAAACTGGGTTGAAGACCAATATCAACAGGGCAAGTTCGCGTTATCCGAAGACTGAAAGGTGAGCCCGCCACAACCACATGCTCCGAGAAAGATGGATATGCCGGGGGCAACATGCTCATTCATGGGGAAAGCCCCATAGACCGAGAAGTCAGTATACTAGAGATTCGCCTTAAATACGGCGACAGCGAACCGAAACGTCCTTAAACTAACAGCGGACCGAAACGTCTATAAACTAACAGCGGACCGAAACGTCCTTAAACTAATGACGGACCACTACGTCCTAAAACTAGCTGTTGACCGAGATGTCGGTAAACTATGGTGGATTGCAGCATCCCAAAGCTGATACTACTAAAAAAAGAGAGAGAGAAAAACAAAAAAAAAGGAAAACGGTATGTCCATAAGCAAAATGGGCACGGATGAAAACCCGAAAAGGCTCCGTGAGTAAAAACAGCAGGGCTACCGGCGAGCGTTTGTGAAAACCCGAAAGGGCGCAACCTCGTTATATATATATATATATATATATATATATATATATAAAGAAAAAAAAGAAAAAAAGATAACGGTATGTCCATAAGCAAAATGGGCACGGATGAAAACCCGAAAGGGCTCCGTGAGTAAAAACAGCAGGGCTACCGGCGAGTGTTTGTGAAAACCCGAAAGGGCGCAACCTCGTTAAAAGACACTTACAGGGTCCTCTCGACCGTGTAAGGAGAAACCACCCGTGTGAGATCCTTACAACTCACAAAGGAGCAACACACTTAGGGATCCCCACGATTCCTAAGGAGAAATACACTTGCGAGATCCTCACGACTCGTAAGGAGAACTCTCTTATGGGACCCTCAAGGCTCATAAGATTTGAAAGTCTTAAGTTACAGAGACCTGAACCTGTTCTTAAGCAATCCCCACAACCTCCGATACTGCCCTACAAGCGGCTCAATGCTGACCCTTGTATACAATCCACGGGCGTGAATAAACATTTCCCTAACCAAGTCCCATCCGTGACTAAGGATATGTTCGTACGGCGAACAACCTTTGTAAGCCCTCTCGACTTATAAGGAGAAAACCCTTTTGTAAGATCCTTACGACTTACAGGGGAACATACACTTAGGAATCCTCACGATTCCTAAGGAGAAAACACACCTACGAGATCCTCACGACTCGCAGGGAGAAATACCTTTGTGAGACCCTTACGGCTCATGAAGTCAAAAGCCTTAGTCGACAGGACCCTAACCCTGTCTACTAAGCCACCTTTGTTCGACATCGACAGAGGCAAATGATGATTCGCTCCTGGTGATATCCCAGTTGTAGCGGTGCTGATGCCGAAATCGGTGTCTGATCCCAAGCTTGCAGCGAAAAGCCAGCAAGCCACACATGCATACGAAATAGCCGAAATGATGGGGCAACTTGCAACAAAATCAGCAAGTAAAAATGTATACATGCAAAATAGCCAAAATGATTGGGCAACTCGCAATAAAAAGCGGCGAGTAAATAAAACAAATAGCCGAAATGATTGGGCAACTCGCAATAAAAAGCAGCGAGTAAAAATAAAATAAATAGCCGAAATTATTGGGCACCGCGAAAAATAGCCGAAATGATTGGGCAATCGAGATTTTCGCGATATAAAAAGCTGAAATGATAGAGCATCGCGGAAAGAATAAAAAATGATGAAAGAATGAAACTTTTTGCCCTACAGGTGAGATCACATCGATCCCTGTATACAATCCAGGGCATAAACAAAAAGGGAACCATATCATCCCACCAGGCTCCATCCGATAAAGAGCCAAGTCTCAACGGCCACATCCACAGCCTGAAGACCCGTGACAGCATTCCTCCTCATTCCAGCAGGATGCAGTTGCGACGTTAACAAACGACCCCAGGGTCAGAACAACAGAACCATGGCAAAGTCCACTAATTCCAAATCTCGACGGTTCACAGACAGCCTAGAGATCACCAACGGTGTTTCTCTTCACTCCAACCAGATGCAGATGGGACGTCAACAACCGACCTCAGAGTCGCAACGAAGCGGAGCCATGGCAAAATCCCTAGTTCCAAACCTCGACGGTTCACCAGCAACCTAGAGACAACCGCGACATTCGTCTCGATACAGCAGACGCAATGCTAGCAAACGAAGCGAAGGCCAAATTCCTAGCTTCAGGGTCTTGACGGCAACTCATATAAAGCCTGAAAGACCACCGGAGATCATCCCACATGGAGTGGTCACCGCCTCGATGTTCGTCTCGATACAGCAGATAAGATGTCACCACAGCGTTCTCCCTCCAACAGGATTCAGACGCGACAATCAAACAACGGAGCCACGGCAAAATCCCTAGTTCCAAACCTCGACGGTTCACCAGCAATTTAGAGACAACCGCGACATTCGTCTCGATACAGCAGACGCAATGCCAGCAAACGAAACGAAGGCCAAATTCCTAGCTTCAGGATCTTGACGGCAACTCATATAAAGCCTGAAAGACCATCGGAGATCATCCCACATGGAGTGGTCACCGCTTCGACATTCGTCTTAATACAGCAGATGAGATGTCACCACAGCGTTCTCCCTCCAGCAGGATTCAGACGCGACAATCAAACAACGGAGCCACGGCAAAATCCCTAGTTCCAAATCTCGACGGTTCACCAGCAACCTAGAGACAACTCGGCATTCGTCTCGATACAACATATGCAATGCCAGCAAACAAAGCGAAGGCCAAATTCCTAACTTCAGGGTCTTGACGGCAACTCATATAAAGCCTGAAAGACCACCGGAGATCATACCACATGGAGTGGTCACCGCCTCGACGTTCGTCTCAATACAGCAGATGAGATGTCACCACAGCGTTCTTCTTCCAGTGGGATTCAGACGCGACAATCAAACAACGGAGCCACGGCAAAATCCCTAGTTCCAAACCTTGACGGTTCACCAGCAACCTAAAGACAACCGCGACATTCATCTCGATACAGCAGACGCAACCAGCAAACGAAGCAAATGCCAAATTCCAAGCTTCAGGGTCTTAACGACAACTCATATAAAACCTGAAAGACCATCGGAGATCATCCCACACCAGTGCGGAGTGGTTATGACTCATCGGGGCTCTCCAAAATGAGCCTAACCTCAAGTAAAAAGCGGCATGGCAAAATTCCTAACGCTTGCTCTTCCGACGATCAAACTGCCTAGGAGGATTGCTTGAAGACGTCTTATCCAGCCCCCGAAGGGATCAGAGACACGACAGTCGTAAGGCTACTCGAACAGCAAGGTTGCCTATCGAGAAATATATCAGCCGACGCGACGGTACGATGGACAAAACTCTAGTACCACAGACCCTAACGGACCTCTGTCGTAAAGAGCAGAGGTTAACTGTGACGTTAGGATATTCTTGCGAGAAATGCTCGATTCGTCTCGACTCATGAGGAAAATCCTTAGGCAATCGGGATAAGAACCGGTTTCCTAAGCACCGAAGCCCTGCAAGTCAGTCCACGATGGACTCTTGCATACTATTCACGGGTCACACTCTCCGAAGTCGAACATCGACAAAGAGGGAAACAACCACTTACAAGTCCTCTCGACTTGTAAGCGGGAAAAATTCTCTTGTGAGATCCTTACGACTCTCAAGAGAAAATACACACTTAGGAGTACTCATGACTCCTAGGGAGAAAATACACCTACGGGATCCTCTCGACTCATAGGGAGAAAAGTCTTTATGAGACCCTCACGGCTCATAAAGTTGGAAAGTCTTAGGCTACAAGGACCCTAAACTTGTCTCCTAAACCCTCAATTCCATGGCCATGCATAATGTTGCACTACTTCACCCACGTACATACTTACGTGGGCAAAGCAGTGGGAGGCATTTGTTCCCGCCAAAATTTTGGCTCAAAACCCGTTCCCTTATAAAATAATAACAATAAAATAAAAATTAAATAAATAAATAAAAAATTATAATAATAATAATATAGGAGAAAATCTCCCTTTCAGAGCAAAACTCTGTTTGAATTTCAAATTCAAAAATTGAAGCAACGCTTCAGATCCCTTGCGCTGTGCGCAGAGCGCCACGTGTCAAAAGCAGACACGACAGCGCAAGGGGCACTGCGCCCAAGGCAGCGTACCCCAATCAGAGCAAGGCTCTGTTTTAAAATTTAAACTTTAAAAATAAAGGAAGCAACGCTTCAGATAACTTTGCGCTGCGCTCTGCGTTGCGCGACACATGTCAAGCGCAGGTGCACTTGCGCCAACTGTGCCAGCACTAAAACTTAAATAATGAATTATTTAATTGATCAGAATTAAAATTCTAGAAAGATCTTTTTAATCTTATTAAAATAAGAAGATTGTCTTCTGTAAAACAGAGGCATTAGGATCAAAGATCCAACGGTTGGGAAATATCCCCAGATCAATCAGAGAAAGATCTCTGTAACTAACCTAACATACTAATTGGCCCTATATAAAGGCCCCTAGACTCCAAGTCTCATATAGAGATACAGAGCTCCTCCAAAAACTATGAGAAAAAACTCAAAGAGAAAAAACGGTAAACTTTTGAAAAAAGAAGAATTTCTTCTAAAAAGATCAATGATCTAAGAACAAGATTAAGATCTTCAATAAAAAGAAAAAAGATCAAAAAAAGATCCAATCATAAAAGATTAAAGAAGTAATTTACTTCATTTCTAGATCTTTTGATTTATATAAAGGAACAGCCTTTTGATGAACCATTGATTCTCGAATCTTGAGATAGAACCTCTTTGGAACAAGAAAAACTTGTTTTTTTTATCTTAATTAAATCAAGATGTGCTCTACGCTATTGAACAGTGCCCTGCACTCTTAATTTGCGCCGTTGCACTCCTTAGACTGGCGCAACTCACCAGAGAGCGCCACGTGTCAATCTGCGCCTTGCGCTCCTAAAAACATAGCGCTGCGCTCTTGAACTGGTGCAACTCACCAGAGCGCGCCATGTGTCAGCAGCGCACTAGCGCAGCGCACTGCGCTAACAGACTTGCGCTCACCGGAGCGTGACACGTGCCACCTCCACATGTGCTGGCGTCTTGCGCTCTTTAATTGGCGCAGAGCGCCTGACAGGCCATGCGGTGCACTGTCAGACCATTAAATGCTCTACATTATTAAAAAGGGGCAGAGCCCAATTAAAAGGTCTAACAGACCAAAACAAATGCTATGCATTATTAAAAAAGGGGCAGAGCCCAATTAAAAGGCCTAACAGGCCAAATCTAACTGCTGTGCATTTAATTAAAAAGCCCAATGCTGTGCATTATTTAAAAAAGGGCAGAGCCCAAGCAAAGGCCTAAACAGGCCAATCATGAACAAAATGTTAAACATTTTCAGATGGACTTAATCCAATTCTGGACATAAGTCCTCAAATTAAATTGAACTGAGCGTAACTGCTCTCCCAAATCAATTTACACCCGGTTCAAGGGTACATCTCTGAACTCCTCTGATATTTGTCGTTGTAATCCTTCAACGTCGTCAGAGAAGTGACGGGTCCCGACAACCATACATTGCTACGGACTATGGGGTCCTTAAACTCATGGACCAAAATGTCCTTAAACTAATATTCGTCCCCAAAACGGGAATGATGGACCGAAACGTCCTTAAACTAATATTCGTCTCCAAAATGGGAATGATGGACCGAAACGTCCTTAAACTAATATCCGTCCCCAAAATGGGAATGATGGACCGAAACGTCCTTAAACTAATATTCGTCCCCAAAATGGGAATGTTGGACCGAAATGTCCTTAAACTGATATTCGTCCTCAAAATGGGAATGTCGGACCACTATATCCCTAAACTGGAAATCGACCGCAATGTCTCTAAACTAAACAATATAGTCCAAATGCTCTTTTGTTGGATCTAAACGATCCCGTTAAGTTGATCTTAGTCTAAAATTAGACTAACGTATCCTTAACTAACGTTTAAGTTGATCTTAGCCTCAAATATGGCTAACGTATCCTTAAACCAAAACCCCAAACCCAAATCTAAGAAAATACGGATTTGGACTAATCCACGTCCTACGGGCGACAACACAAATTAGTCTCCGTATACAATCCACGGGCAACCACAAACAAAACAAACACCCACGACACGAAGTGACCATCTGGAGAAGGAGAAAATTGTTACCGCGATACGGTAGCGTAATTAACTGCAGGGGCTTGCACCTGCAGGGAAGAGCGTCCCCACAATCAAAAATCCCTCAAACGAGGAGGAATCTGACGAAGTCTGCTATATCGGCCGCATCCGTTTAAACCTTCGATACATGGTGCCATAAATCAACTTGGCATCTTCAGAGAGGTGGACGGATAGCACCAAATAGTATCTGCCCCGAATTTCAGACAAGACGTCTACCGCGTCTGCGCCGCGTCTTTCGGAAGGGAACAACTAAGATTACCTTAGGAGATATGGGATGAATATCATTTTGGATATCATCAATGAGAGATCATTAGTCATGTTTGAGACTAGGATCAGTTTGGAAATCACGAGCATATAGGCTCGGCTGATTTAAAATCAAAAAAACCTCAGGAAATTTAGCCAATTTAGGCTAAAATTGGGTTTCTGTAACACCCAGCAGTGCTAATGTTAGTTATATGTATGCCCTAGAGGCCATTACTGTACATTGGATGTATATTGTAGTGGATGCTGGGACATATATAGGTAGGACTTTCTTGCTCGACATGATAGTACGCTATCTGGTTGCTCTTTGTCTTAACATGTATACTTTCTGTCTCTCTGTTACATGTTGATAAAGCCCTTAGGATGTGTACTCGACTTCCAGGACTATGATGCAGATCATACTAGTGGGGCCTGGGTAGTCTATGGGTACATCCTTCAATGTTCCTAGTCGTGGGAATATCGAGACGGGGTATCGATATTCCAGAGTAGACTAGCGTATATCTTCTCGACCCATGTGATGGGCGATGGATGATCCCATATCCATTGGTGTTTGACATCAGAGATGGTATGCGGGTGCTCAGTGGAGACTGGGTACACTGAATGGACTCGCCGAGAACTCCCAGATGGTATTATACCTCACGTCAGATGGCGGTTCTCTGGTGACACTGGTACAGCTTAGTCTGTTGACCCAAGATCGTCATAGAGTCTTGTGTGTCTCCCACTGTGCTTTGATTTCCACCCTACCACGGCTCTACTGAGTCGTGCAAACAGGTGGTTTTTGGGTACAGTCCCGATTCACATGGAGGCAATGAGCGATAGGAGGGGATTCGTCTCTCCCGGTATTGGGGGTTGATGCTGCGTTATGCTCGACTGGCCATAACAGGAAATCCCTGGCCAGGGTTGCAGTGACCTACTGGTAAGTGTTATCAGTAGTTTCACATATGTCATGGACTTCACGTCAGCATGACTTATCAAGCTATTGGGGTCTGACGTTTACCACCCCTAGGCGAGATATGCGACATATCAGACGAACAGACCGGACTGTACGGTAAGTGTTGCTGGTTGGATTCACAGGAGTGTGAGCGGGCTTGCTCGTCGATCTTTTGATCGTTCAATACCTGGGTGGCCGTTACGTTTAGCAGACCGCTTGCGGCTTGTGGGTGCTTGATATGATCATCATCTGCTGCCGGCGTATTGACGAGTCTTTAGAGTCCTACACAGAGGTTTCCTGGCTCAAGCGAAACGAAATAGGAGCGCATATGAGATATGTGCAGGACCGAGAATAATGCGTGTATGTGATACCGTATTTCATTCTCGCGATGAATGTATCGATTGGTTATATACGATATAACCTAGTTATCGAATCGAAGATTGATTCGATAAGCCGATACATAGGATACTAGTCGGTTATACGCGATATGACCGGATCGTTAAATCAAGTATTGATTTAATGATTTAATGCATAATTATATATTTGATATATTACTTTGCATTAACTGGTATTAGTTCACTTTAAAAGGATTTTCTCACTTGATGTGCAAGTTGTATATGTGATATACTTTTGTGCACATGATTGTATCATGTTTGATGATATCATGTTAAGTGTAAAGAATTAAACCATGATTAAACTAATGATTAGGGTTTTGTTTATCCATTACTTATTTATTCATTTATTTATTTACTTTTTCATTTTGGAAAGGATAAATGAATGGTGGATTGGTTTGTTTCTTAGTTGAAGCTTCATGAAGCTTTGACTAAGTCATCATTCTTGTCTTATACTTAACCCTAACCATTCAAGTTAACCATGGTCTATTCTCTACACTCAACTAAGGTTAGTATATGATAAGTATTTCTTTTCTTTTCTAAATTATAAAACACTTATCATATTCTTTCTTCTTCATCTTCATCTTCATCAAAAAGAAAGCTTGCCTCATCAATGGTAAGTGAAGAAATCAAGTGAGAAATCCAATTCTAAAGTGAACCCACTTCCTATTTCTTCATCCTCTATCTCTTGCCAAGTAGTATAGGGTGTTCTCTTCACAAGTTTTATGACTTGGTGAAGTGGGAGCTTGATCTTGTGATGCCTCGACGTAGATCATCTTCGGCATCGAAGCCGACGACCAAGCCCGCCCATTTTTCCGATGAAGCCGACGCTAGAGTCCGGGATCCGATTTGGACAGCGGAGGGACATCATCGCGAAGCTTAGGAAGTGGTGGACCGGATCTACAAAGGTTGTAGCCCCTTTCTTTTTAAGTTAAAGTCGTTAACTTGCATCGCATAGCCTATAAATCTAGTTAACGATCCGTATTAGAGTTTGTAGGCACATGTAAAATTTGAATTAGCCATGTTTGATGCCTTGTGAGACTTCATTAGTGTGCCTAAGAACCCTATAGTGGTATCAGAGCCTAGCTAGAGTCTTAGGCGATGCGTAGACGGAGTTAGAAGTCCGATCGAACCGAAACCCTAACTCCAAAATGCTCTCTGTACATTTTTGAAATTCGTGGAATTTTTAGAATTAAAAATATGCAGAAAAACCATCAGGAGATTCTAAGAATTACTGAGAAGCCCGAGCACCTGAATCGATAGAATCGCGGTGGAACCGCGGCAATAGCATGCCTATTGCGGCGGTTCCGCGGTAACCTAGTCGCTTCAATAAATTATTTTTTCACAGTAATTCCTAGTTTTTAGTGCTGGTTTTCCTGGGAATTTTTAATATTTATTCCAGAGTTGAAATTTCTGGGTTGTATTGGGGCCTCGGTGTATCGATCGGATTGTCTAACTTTGTCAGTGTGTTTTTCCGGGTAATTTTAGAATATGTTAAAAAGTTCGGCCGGATATAAATACCCATTTTTCCCCTGCTGGGAAATTTCCAATTGTTGGATTTTTCTGTAGTTTAATCACGTTCTAAGTAGTGCAAGTAACGCGATGGTCCCTCTAGAAGACAACAAACCTTAACTCGATTATGTGACCGTCTTGAACTGCCCTTTGAACCTTCGGGTTTGGGGCAGTACGGCGTGCCACATGTGAGGCGTTGGCTTGACCCTTCTATGGCTGGACCGTTGATACTGAGGCATGAACTGAATGTTTTTAGACTTATTTCATGTGTTGAGCTGTATTGGGAAAACATGGGTGTTCGATTGTTCGATCGGAAAGTTTAACATTTTCTGTTTATCCGGAATGTAATACAACATTTGGAATTCATAAGTAATTATGAGATAACTGAATGAATATTATAAATCTAGTAGTTTAGTCTCACTTGATCGGTTGCCACGGAATTTTGATGTGATCAAAAGTCCGTCGCAATCAGGTAGCGTACGCGGATACTCGCCGGGTAAACTTAATAGACAGCCTCACTCCATAGCCCCGACCAAGTGACTGTAGGAGAACCCCATTGCCAAAAGCATCCGTTCGGGTGCTCGCGGCAGCGGTGTTCCGCCTTGGTGCACTTTGTCGACGGCGTCGGGGGTGCGGCCGCCTACTGAAGTTTGCGACGAGCATTCGATCAGGATGTCGGGAATCTTGTTGAATTACCCGACTTTATATTGAAAAGTGTTTTCGATTTTGAGACTAAAATGCGGGGTTTATAATTGTTAGGCATGCGATGTCTAAGTATTTCATTTGATTAGGCATGCGATGTCTAAAGCGGTTGCGGATTCCAACTGTTGTAGTTTTACACTTTCTTTTCTGTGACCGTAAGTGTAATATGTGATATCGCCGGTTTCGTTGCTATATGTCAACGACAATTGGGATGCGCATATTTACTTACGTTGATGACATGTGATGTTATGTGTTGCTGGATATGTTATATTGGATCGTCGTGTTTGAATAGCCGGGGGTTTTTATGTGAGATGAGTGTTTTTCATTTTCATTCATGTAAAAACTTGTATGTAATATTCTTTTATTGGGGCACTTCCAGGTTGCGGAAGATGTCACCATTTGTATATTATTTACTTTTCCGCACTAGGATAGACCCAAGGAGGGGAGCACAAGTAACCGGGTTCTGGAGTCCAGTGGGAGACCAACTCGAGGAGTCGAGTCCGGGTCTCCTAACTCTAGAATTGGTAGGGTTGCTTGCCACTCTCATAGGGGTCTAGGGGTGTGGGTTTGGCTATTCATCACGACCGTGGAATCCGTGTTTTATACTGGCTCGTATTAAAAACACGGACGTCCTAGTATATCCAATATTTCATATGATATTTTCTGCTGCGTTATCTGTGATGTGATCATGTGATTTGTTCAGATAGATATAGTATATAGTATATATGATATATTATATAGACGTTGCTTATGTTTTACACCCGCGCTAGCCCTACCTCGCTCTGGCGTTAGTTACCTAACCTAACGGTGCAGATGGGACATCGAGGCGAATGCGGATGGCATAAGCGTACGTTATATTTATCTGTGATGTTTAGGTGGACTTAAATGATGGGATATTCATTAATGAGATTAATGAAAGAAAATAAACCTAATTGATGTTGTGGAATCGAATTTCAAAATAAAACAGGTAGCTACAGTTCTTGCTTTGCATCGCGGTGTTCATTATAGAACATCCTGCACCTTATTCGATGAGGAAAGGACCGAGATCCCTTCACCGGGAGTGACTCCTTTAGCAATAACTGGTAGATGCTACAACCCTCGGTTTGTCTTTTGATCGCTTCTATAGTTTCTGCTTTGCACAGTGATATATATGATATATCCCGCACCTCATTCGACGAGGAAAGGGCCGACGATCCCTTCACCGGGAGTGACCCCTTTAGCAAAACTAGAAAAGCCTCAAAAACATTCCATTTAAAAACCATTTGATTCCGCAACGAGATCAAGTTCAAAGCGTTAAAGGTTTTCATAAAAACCATTCGCAACCCTCCGTCATTTTAGGAAGTAGAGTACTTAGTATTCGTGCTGTGTTTGTTGACCTTAGTTAAGGCACAGTGTACGGTAGCTAAGTGATGTCTTCCTACACCGCATATGATGCGATTAGTTAGGACAGTCGCGTGACTTTGTTGACCTTAGTTAAGGGTCATGTGGGTGGGTCTAATTAATCACGAAATGACGGGTAGAACTTGACTAGTGCTTATGATTTGTTGACCATAGTTAAGGTCATAAGTGCTAGGGGTAAAAACCTTTATCGGGAGTTTCAAGTGTAGAAATTTGCAATGAGATTGCATACCTTCTATGTGATAGTTGGATCCCGATACCCACTGCGAGTAATTGTTACTCCTGGGAGAGTTTTGCACTTTGCAATTAGCCGATCAAGTAGGTGTCTAGAAAGGTGTCAACGGGGTTACGCCTCTGGGAAAACGAGGTTTACTGTAATTAGGTCCGTGCGAAAGCACGGGGAACCTCCCTCAAAATACCGACACTGGCCTGGCTGAAAGATTGGCGAACTTGTAGAGTGTAATTAATCCCGGCTAGTCTTTCCTTTTAAGGTTTGAAGGAAGATTTGATAAAAACAGTGGGAGCCATCCTGATTAGATAAAATATATAACCAATCTATTCTTGCAAGAGCGCACGCTGAGTGTTTTCTTCTCTCTCTCTCCAGGTAGCGACCATATCACGCCTTAATCAAGATAATAATATGGATGTATTGACCGAACCCGCTTGTTATACTGAGCTAGGGAACGTTGGTCCCGCTCCAACTTATAATTGTTATAAGACAGAGCAGGAAATTGGGGATTACCTGAATTCCCGTGCCACCCAAACGAAGAGAGTGCATGCTGATCCATCATCTTCGGGTATGTTCATTACAAAGAACTGTTTCTCAGTATCCTCCGCATCCTGGGTATATGATACCGGATCAGGATCCCAGATATGTAATCTGTTACATAGGGCTACAGCTAGGTAAAGAACTGAGAACGGGTGATAAGTTTCATGAGACAGAAAACGGGGCAAGTGTTGCAGCCAAGTCTGTTGGTCACTGTCACCCTGTATTCCAAATACATTGATTCTGAACAAATGTTATTAGATACCGTACCTGATATACAAAATCATATCAGTTTCTTTATTAGTAAAGAAATGATAAAATTTTGTATTGATGGATAATGTTTTGAACATTTCCTATATCAAAAGTTGATCGGTTCAGGCACGTTATCTAAAAGCATTGATGTTCTAAATCAAACTACAGTTCCTAGTATACAAAACACACACAAGAGGAAGAGTTCAGAAATGAACGAATCATTCTTAAGACATTGTAGACTAAGTCATATCAATGCGACCCGACTGGCTGAAGTTACATTTTAGATGCATATTTAAATCAGTTTGAATTTACATCTTGTGAAACTTGCCAGTCATGTCACAGAGATTAGATGACCATAGCCCTGTTTGTTGGAAACAGAGAAAGAGTTAATGAACTCTTGGGACTGATACATGATGATGTATGTAAGGTCTCCTGTCTACACATGCCAGGACTGGTTCTTTATACTTCATTACGTTCTCTGATAATCTCTCAAGATTCAGGCATATGTTCCTGTTGAAACACAAGTCCGAACCTTTTGAGATATTCACAGAATATAAGCTAGAAGTAGAGAACCGATAACCGGGTATAAGTATTATGTCCTATGATGAGATCAGGGAGGAGAATACTTGTGCATGGAATTCCTGGACTATTCTAAAGGAGAATGAGATTCTCTCGCAGCATTACTCCTCCGTATACACCATAGCACGATGGTATATCGGGGCGGAGCAATCACACCCTATATGATATGGTGCGCTCTATGATGAGTACTACTGAGTTTCCTATTTCCTTTTAGGGAGTTATGCACTTATGAAGTTGCATACCTATTGAATAGGGTTCGAATCAAATCAGTGCCTACCACTCCATATAAGATATGGTATGGGAAGAGCCTATCTCTTAAATAAGTTAAGATTTGGGATTGTCCGGCCTATGTCAAAAGTAAAATCCGGACAAAATCAAGGCAAGGTCAGTTCTGTAGAAATGGAAAAGTTCCAGCTATACAAAACTGCAGCTGATTTGACTGGACCAAAGGATTCTATAGTCCCCGACTAACCTCAGCCTCTCCGCCGAACTAGCAGGGTTCCTCATCCGCTTGAGAGATACTTCGGTTTCTCGATGACAGTAGGAGCGAGGATTGCATCATGAGATGATGACCCAACTAGTTTCGAGCTGGCCATCGGGAGTAGGACTCTGTAAGAATGGCTGGATGCTTAGTGATCTGAGATGGAATCCATGTACACCAACAAAGTATGGACTTTGGTTGCTTTATCTGAAGGGTTAAATTCCCATCAGGAGCAAGTATATCTTGAGAAGATTACTTGGTGTAGATGGAAAAGTTGAGACTTTCAAAGCTAGACTTGTTAAAGGTTTTAGTCATCAACCAGGTGTGGATAATGATGAAACCTTTTCTAGGGACTATGCTTAAGTCCATCCAGATCCTACTTGCCATTGCTACATACCATGACTACGATATCTGGTGGTTGGGTGTCATGACCTCTTTTCTAAATGATGTTTTGGAAAAGAGCGTCTATAAGTACACAGCCAGAGGACTTCGTCGACAATGGGAGCAGCGGAAACGTGTGCAAGATGCTTTATAGGATATAGCAGGTATCGCGGAGTTGGAACATCTGTTTTGATGTGGTAGTCAAAGAGTTTGACTTCATCAAAATGGGAGATAAACCTTGTATATACAAAAAGGTAGTAGGGAGTATGGTGATGATCCTCGTAGAGTACGTGGATGACATACTCTTGATAAGGAAGGAGTTTCCTATCCTACGCTCGGTCAATCTTCGCTTATCACAAGGATTCTCCAATAGGATCAAAATGATACCTCCTAAATCCTGAGTTTTCATCTATGAGATAGATGTAATTGGATGCTAGGATTCTCACTAGATGTAGTGAAATGGTATCAACCGATCCTGGGGAGAATCACTGGAAGGGTTCCAGGGTGATAAAGACGACTGAATGTCAGTCACAGGCATTGTCTTCACCCTCAGTGGAGGGACGGTATGTTGGAAGAGTTCCAAGCTAGATACCGTGACAAACTAGACGATAAAGGCTGGTAACATCGCTATTATAGATACTACCAAAGAGGAAGTTTGGGTGTATATTGGTTCATAAGATGAACTAGGTTCCTACCATTGTATGACAATGGAAGTGTGGCTTTGGCCAAGGAACCATGGTCCCATCAGTGACCCAGACATATTCTGAGGCAGCATCACCTGATCATGGAGATAGATGTTCTCCAGGATGATCGAGGTTAGGAGAGTAGACTCAAAGGACAACACGGCGGATCCACTCACAAAGGCTTTTTCCCAAAGAGAGACTTATATGGGATGGTTGAGTATTAGATACTACAACTACTGCTACAGATGGCCCTAGTGCAAGTGGGAGATTGTTAGTTATATGTATGCCCTAGAGGCCATTACTGTACATTGGATGTATATTGTAGTGGATGCTGGGACATCTATAGGTAGGACTTTCTTGCTCGACATGATAGTACGCTATCTGGTTGCTCTTTATCTTAACATGTATACTTTCTGTCTCTCTGTTACATGTTGATAAAGCCCTTAGGATGTGTACTCGACTTCCAGGACTATGATGCAGATCATACTAGTGGGGCCTGGGTAGTCTATGGGTACATCCTTCAATGTTCCTAGTCGTGGGAATATCGAGACGGGGCATCGATATTCCAGAGTAGACTAGCGTATATCTTCTCGACCCATGTGATGGGCGATGGATGATCCCATATCCATTGGTGTTTGACATCAGAGATGGTATGCGGGTGCTCAGTGGAGACTGGGTACACTGAATGGACTCGCCGAGAACTCCCAGATGGTATTATACCTCACGTCAGATGGCAGTTCTCTGGTGACACTGGTACAGCTTAGTCTGTTGACCCAAGATCGTCATAGAGTCTTGTGTGTCTCCTACTGTGCTTTGATTTCCACCCTACCACGGCTCTACTGAGTCGTGCAAACAGGTGGTTTTTGGGTACAGTCCCGATTCACATGGAGGCAATGAGCGATAGGAGGGGATTCGTCTCTCCCGGTATTGGGGGTTGATGTTGCGCTATGCTCGACTGGCCGTAACAGGAAATCCCTGGCCAGGGTTGCAGTGACCTACTGGTAAGTGTTATCAGTAGTTTCACACATGTAATGGACTTCACGTCAGCATGACTTATCAAGCTATTGGGGTCTGACGTTTACCATCCCTAGGCGAGATATGCGACATATCAGACGAACAGACCGGACTGTACGGTAAGTGTTGCTGGTTGGATTCACAGGAGTGTGAGCGGGCTTGCTCGTCGATCTTTTGATCGTTCAATACCCGGGTGGCCGTTACGTTTAGCAGACCGCTTGCGGCTTGTGGGTGCTTGATATGATCATCATCTGCTGCCGGCGTATTGACGAGTCTTTAGAGTCCTACACAGAGGTTTCCTGGCTCAAGCGAAATGAAATAGGAGCGCATATGAGATATGTGCAGGACCGAGAATAATGCGTGTATGTGATACCGTATTTCATTCTCGCGATGAATGTATTGATTGGTTATATGCGATATAACCTAGTTATCGAATCGAAAATTGATTCGATAAGCCGATACATAGGATACTAGTCGGTTATACGCGATATGACCGGATCGTTAAATCAAGTATTGATTTAATGATTTAATGCATAATTATATATTTGATATATTACTTTGCATTAACTAGTATTAGTTCACTTTAAAAGGATTTTCTCACTTGATGTGCAAGTTGTATATGTGATATACTTTTGTGCACATGATTGTATCATGTTTGATGATATCATGTTAAGTGTAAAGAATTAAACCATGATTAAGCTAATGATTAGGGTTTTGTTTATCCATTACTTATTTATTCATTTATTTATTTACTTTTTCATTTTGGAAAGGATAAATGAATGGTGGATTGGTTTGTTTCTTAGTTGAAGCTTCATGAAGCTTTGACTAAGTCACCATTCTTGTCTTATACTTAACCCTAACCATTCAAGTTAACCATGGTCTATTCTCTACACTCAACTAAGCTTAGTATATGATAAGTATTTCTTTTCTTTTCTAAATTATAAAACACTTATCATATTCTTTCTTCTTCATCTTCATCTTCATCAAAAAGAAAGCTTGCCTCATCAATGGTAAGTGAAGAAATCAAATGAGAAATCCAATTCTAAAGTGAACCCACTTCCTATTTCTTCATCCTCTACCTCTTGCCAAGTTGTATAGGGTGTTCTCTTCACAAGTTTTATGACTTGGTGAAGTGGGAGCTTGATCTTGTGATACCTCGACGTAGATCATCTTCGGCATCGAAGCCGACGACCAAGCCCGCCCATTTTTCCGATGAAGCCGACGCTAGAGTCCGGGATCCGATTTGGACAGCGGAGGGACATCATCGCGAAGCTTAGGAAGTGGCGGACCGGATCTACAAAGGTTGTAGCCCCTTTCCTTTTAAGTTAAAGTCGTTAACTTGCATCGCATAGCCTATAAATCTAGTTAACGATCCGTATTAGGGTTTGTAGGCACATGTAAAATTTGAATTAGCCATGTTTGATGCCTTGTGAGACTTCATTAGTGTGCCTAGGAACCCTACAGCTAAGTACTAAGATATACAGCGCTCACGTGTGTTTCACGAGGGGCACTGGTATAGTGCTAAGCACTAATCTTTTCTGGCGCTCACATGCTTTTCAAGTGAAGCGCTGGGTTTTCAGCCTTGGGCGCTCACGTGCTTTTCACGTGAGGCGCTACAATAGTGCTAAGCACTAATTTTCTCTGGCGCTCACGTGTGTTCCACGTGAGGCGTTATGTTTTTGGAGATTTAATATCTGTTGATATTTTTAGAGAACTTAAATCTCTGTTAATGGTATTTTGACCATTAACGATCACCAAGATCATTATTTTGAGGATCTGGGATCATGTTCTTTAAGAACTAAGTTCTTGATTTGAAGGAACTAAGTTCCTGGAGTATTATGAACTCCATGTTTTTCATGTTCATGTTTTCAGAGAGGTTAAATCTCTTTTAATAGTGTTTTGACCATTAAGGATCACCAAGATCACTATTTTGAGGATCTTGGATCGGGTTCTTTAAAGAACTAAGTTCTTGATTTGAAGGAACTAAGTTCCTGGAGTATTATGAACTCCATCTTCTTTCTTTTCAATTTTGTTCTTCTCTGAATCTTTGATTCTTAAGAATAAAATCTTCTTGATGAGAATTAAATTCTCAACTTGTGGGAGATTTGTCTTGCGGATCTCAGATCTATAGAAAGAACTAAATTTTTTGAGAAGAATTAGACCCTTAGATATGTTAGGTAAAGAAGATATTTTGATCTCGATATTTTCTTTACTTAGGTTTTTGAGAATGGAGACGGTCTTTTTTATTGAGAATTAAATTCTCTGTTCTCTCCAGAGCTCACTGTATTTTGGCATGAGCTTATAGGGGGTTTTTTCTATCTCTGTGTCTGTGTGAGACTTGAAGCCTCGGGTCCTTTTTATAGTGGAGGCAGATTTGTTCATTAATTTTAAGAAAATCTCTCATTGAGAGATTCCAATTGATTTAATTGGACTCAAAATTGATTTGGGGAATTTTACCCACCGTTGGATCTTTGATCCAAGTGTTTCTGTCTTACAAAATATGTTTTCTTGTTTTAACAATATTGATGAAATATTCTCCCATAAATAGAATAAAATTCTATTGAACGGTGATATTTTTATCACCATTAGATTTTTAATCCAAGGGTGCTCGGTTTAACAGAGCACAATCTTTTTTTTGTTTAGAAAGATATGGGAAATATCTTCCATCTCCTTGGATCTTTGATCCACCAACTTTCTGTTTAACAGAAAATATCCATCACAATAGAATTTAATTCTATGCTTAATCACCATTGGATCTTTGATGCTCGTATCGAGTTCGGAACGCTGTCTTGCAAATATCTTCTGATTTCACTCGAACTTGATGATATCCGGATCGCAAATCCAGTTTCAAGAATATCCTCGCGCCATTGAGTTGATCGAATAATTCGCCGATGCGAGAAATCGGGTACTTTTTCTTAATAGTTACTCGATTTAATTCTCGATATCCAATGCACATTCTTCATGTGCCATCCTTCTTCTTGACTAGAAGAACTGGAGCTCCCCGGGGTGAATTGCTGCTGTGAATCCAACCATTCTCTAATAATTCAACGACCTGTTTCTTTACTTCTTCTAATTCCACTGGTGCCATCAGATAATATGCCTTTGAAATCGGTGCTGCTCCAGGAACAAGATCGATCGCGAACTCCACATCTCGTTTTGGCGGTAAACCCGAGATGTCTTCGAACACATCCATAAACTCTCGAACTACTGCCGGCGCTTCCTCCTTATCTACTTCCATCGACGAAAGAACAGCACTTGTCGTCCTAGCCCTAAATTCGACTGGCCCGACAAATCTGCTACCTCCTGAAAATATAAACTCCGGATGTCCGGGAATCTGGAAAATCTCTTTCTTTGCCCTACAATCGATGTGAGCGTGGAAAGTGCCAAGAAAGTCCATTCCCAAGACGACATCATAGCTGCCAGTATCGATCACCAAGAAATCCGTGAATAACTCTCGTCCGCAGATAACAATCGGACATCTTTGCACTCGCTACTAGATATAATTTTCCCATTCCCAGTGTGTATGTTCCAGCAACTAGACAGGGCCGCGTGTGGAATTGAGTGTGCAGTAATAAACTTGGACGACATAAAACAATGGGATGCACCTGAATCAAATAATGCCAATGCGGGAAAATTATGAACAAGTAGGATACCTGAAACAACTTCATCTGAAGCCTTGGCCTCCTCAGCCGTCAAAGTAAAGGCCCGTGCTTGATTAGGTCCCTGAGTAATCTGCTTCTGCCTATGCATCTGCTTCTGCGGTGGCTTCTGAATATCGTCCCTCAACCGTAGCTTTGAAGGATAAGCATTGATGGTATGGTCAGCTGATCCGCAAACAAGACAGAGTCCAAGCCTCCTTCGACATTCCTTCTGTAAGTGTCCGGGTAGATGGCAAAAGTCACAAATCACATTTCTTTTCTGATCGGATACGAAGGGCTTCTTCATAGGTACAATGCCCCGCCTGTTCACCGGGATGCCTCTGCATACAGGAGCTCGGTTTGGCGTAAACGTAGGCTTCTGCACTACCCCGGCTTGCTGTTACGTACTCTTCACTTTCACCGATAAACTCTACTGCTCCCTGGCTGCCTTGAGAACTTGGGAAAAGGTGGTCAATCCCAGAGATATGATGTGTCTCTGGATCTCCACATCCAAGCTGCGCATAAACCTTTGTGCCCTATCTGCATCGTTGGCAACCAAAGGCCCCGCAAATCGACTAAGCCGAATCCACTCAGCCACATGTGCATCAACGGATCCGCCATTCTGCTTCATGTTAATAAACTTTTCCTCTATTTCTTCTCGAGCAGTGTGCGCGAAGAACTTCTCCAAAAAACTTTGTGAAAACGTTGCCCAACTGATCAGTTTGGCCAGGGGGTCTCTTTTACGAGCCACCACTCACGAGTGTAATCCACCAGTTGGATGCGTACTACATCCATCC
Organism: Agapanthus africanus; assembly: GCA_030015575.1. Lineage (NCBI taxonomy): Eukaryota > Viridiplantae > Streptophyta > Magnoliopsida > Asparagales > Amaryllidaceae > Agapanthus > Agapanthus africanus. Next base: position 883,666,093 of record CM057337.1, read on the forward strand.
GTTTCTCATCTGGAATCTGTGCGGCGACAAGCAGATTCTCCATACCAACTAGCCACTGCTCCACCGGCAATGGCTCTTCCAATCTAGTAAAAGTGGAAGGACCAAGCCTTCTGAACCGCCGCGGTGCCCTCATGCCGTGCTGGCCCGGGTGTAGCTGCAACTACGGACTGTTGGACCGTCCGCATACCCTCTTGGAAAGCCTCAACTTGCCGCTGATTCAACTCGGTTTGCCGCTTCTGATTTTCAAGCATACCACGTATAACTCCAAGCAATACGGCGTTATTAACACGCCTCTGATACGATCGCAAATCTCTATCCGCCATGATTCTGAAGCCAAGACACTGAAGAGGATTAGCAACGGTAAACAGGATTCAATAAACAAGATAGTTATAGATTCAAGACTGGCAAGGTAGTAATGTGGCAGGACATGTTCCTAATTAGGGGTTTTCTGGTTAGTGTATCGGATCCAATACCCAACTACAAAAGAACCAAACCTGATTAATCCTAAATCCTATGGCTCTGATACCAAACAAATCCTGTCACGCCCCGCTTCCCAGAGTGCGCGAAATACGGTACGTAACAGAGCCAACCATGCTACCTGTGGATATGAATCATCCCTCCACAGTCATATTACGGTTGTTTACAGGATATCATGAATAATAAAATATAAAAGCTATCTAGTACATGTCCATTTGCCACAATAAAAGAGTCTAGAAAATGTATAAGCGGAAACGAATTAAACTATGATAAATAACATCTGAAAACTTGTCCCAATATGGCCTCACATCAAGAAAATAAAACTGCGGAAAAATAAGCTAAGAGTATAAAAACTAAACATCTCTAAACCACACATAATCAATTCCTCACTGCTCGGCTTGGCTACTGAAGTACTCATGTTCAGCCTGTGATAGAGATAGAGGAACTGGGCCATATAAAACCCAGACGTCAGTGCGTCATAACACCAAGCCAACAATAATAAACAGAATGTAACGATATAGGTAAACATGAATATAATGAATAACACAGATATGAAACAGTGAGGTATGTATGTGTATGTAGAGTGTGATGAGTAACCTAAAACTGTGCTTCTAAGTTATCTACTCTAAAGTCTTTGAAATCAATTTAATGTAATCGTCGATATAACTAAATAGTATCCCGTGCGTGCCCGGGACCACGGTCAAGACTCTCGGGCTGAATCCGAGACGTGCCGCTAGGTAGTAAACAGATAACATGTAGAGATGAATGATGTCAGCAGCAGCATCCCGGGGCTGGCTTAGCCCGTAAAGACTGATCAGTATAAGTATCAAACTGTTGAGTTATAAGTCAGGTTTCATTATTGATTTTCCCTTACCTCCAAGGTTATTTGTTCAAGTCAGGTATTGAAGATATGAATCTAATGTCAACACAGGATCAAGCAGGTACAGGTTTTGTCTATGCAGACAACAAATTACGTCCGTCAGGACAACAAGTCAGGATTGTCGGCATTAGTAACAGGATTCAAGTAACAACTCAAGTAGTGTGTCGTAAATATGTCATGTGATGCATATGTATCAAATGGATACCCAATGTGAAACTGTAATCGGTTTCAGAATCACGGTAAATAGTGCTGATGTCAGGATGCATATGTGTTTATCTATAATAACCTATATATATCCATGACTACGTATGATGCACATTAGAAAGCACGTTGTACTAATATAATAGTATACATATATCATGATGTTCCGGCATGCAATTAGATATGTTATTGTCAGTACGGATACGAACGAATATCGAAAAACGGTAAATCTATAACATTTGATGCACGATTAAAACACATGTATTATTTTTATTCATATGGATATAAAAATATTAATATAGCATGTTGCAAGATAAACTTGCCTGATCGGATCTCACGACAGGGTACGTACGTCACGTTCAACGTCAGGTAAACGTCGCGATGCAACGCAAGCGCGTACAGGACTGGACTTGGCTACTCAAAGACGTGACCATGCTGGACGATGATGATGACTGGGTAATTCGGATCGTCAGCGACGTGTGCGACTCCGGCGACGGCAGGAAAACCAAGAAACAAAAAAGAAAAGAAAAGAAAGAAAGAAGAGAAGAAGGAGAAGAAGAGGGATTGGGGTTGTGGTTTGGCTCTAGCTTCTGGGGACAGAGAACACGAGGAGGCGACGACGGCGATGGGTAGCCGTCGGCGATGGGTAATGGCGAGGGCAGTGGGGTTTGTGCTGCTGGAAATTTGTCGAGGGTTGTAAGAATGGTTGTCGGGGAGAGGAGAGAGGTGAGGGGAAGGAGGAGGTGATGGAGGTAGTATGGTCATGAGGGTGACGGAGTAAGGTCGACGACGGTAGCGGCAATGAGGGGTTTGTAGGGTGCGGGTATCTCGTCGGGTTTTAGGTGCAGGGTGTTCTCGGATGCAGGGATCTCGTCGGGGGTGAAGGAGGAGAAGAGGAGGTGGTTAGGGTGGTCGAGGTCGGGTGATGGCGGCGGCGAGTTGCCGACGATGAGGGATTCTTGGGTTGCAGGGTTGTTCGTGGGTGTGGATTCTTGGGTTCTCAGGGGTGATGGAGGAGAGGAGGTGAAGAAGGTGGTTGAGGTTGTGAGGGTGTGGTGGTGACGAGATTGGGATGATCGGCGACGAGGTGAGGACGTGGGCTAGGGCTAGGGCTCGGGCGTGGGTTTCGTGAGAAAGAAGAAGAAGGAAAATTAAGTGGGAAAGAGAAGGTGTTGTATATATTAGGTTTTATATGATATTTGTATATATAGTAGAGAGAGAGACAGGATGAGAGAGAGAGAGAATAGAGAGATGAGATAGTAATTATAACTTAGTTTAAAATATTATATATATATATATATATAGATATAGATATATATATATAGATATATTAACCGTTTATATATATAAAGATATTATAATATTTTTCTAGGATTATATAGCTAATAACAAAATACTCCGAAAAATACCCGGGTCTTTTCTAAATTCTAGTTTTAAAAAATGGATAATATACGTGTCAGTTAAAATTATAATGTAATGTCCGATTAAATAAAATGTATACCCCCAAGAACGGATGTACGTAAATACGCGTAGCGATCCAAACGAGTCTGTTTTAGCAATCGGACATGAACACGATATCTGGATGCAACCATAGGGTATGGGGTATGATACAGGCCATGCTAGATATTTAAAAAAATTATTTGACTGTCATTTGTATTATTTAGAAGATATGCAGATGAATAAAACATATAAATATGTATTAAATCTAAATGTGCACGGATTCTTAGTGCTAGCAAATATATGACGTCATCTAGAATCAAGATGGGTTTCAAGCATGCGGGTCGGGTCGGATGCTATCCACAAATACCAAATGCACTATCCGCACCCAAAACGATAATAATCAAGAAATAGTCGCAAGATTAGAAAATACCCAAATAAAATATGGTATAAATGAACCAGGGTGTTACAACTCAATAGTATCCCGTGCGTGCCCGGGACCACGGTCAAAACTCTCGGAGCTGAATCCAAGACGTGCTGCTAAGCAGTAAAAACAGGTATCATGTACAGACGAATGATACCAGCAACATCATTCCGGGGCCGGCCGAACCCGTATCGACTCATTAGTTTCTGGAAAGTATATAACTATTGAGTTACAAGTCAAGTTTCATTATTGATTTTTCCTTTTCCCCCAGATTTTGTGTTCAAGTCGGGTATTGATGATATAAATCTAATATTAACACGGGATCAAGCAGGTACATGTCTTGTCTATGTAGACAATAAGTCACGTCTATCAGGACAACAAGTCAGTATTTTCGGCATTAGCGGATAATCTAAGTAACAGGTCTGGTAATGTCTTATGTACAAGTCAGGCAATATATTTTAACCAAAATAGACACCAAATGTAAAACTGTAGCCAATATCTAAATACGGTAAACATAACTAATGCCATGATGCATATGTATCTATATGTGATAACCGTCTTACATTTGTTACCAGGTGTATGGAAATCTAGATAAAGATTACTGAACTGATATAGTGGTATGATAATATTGTGATGATCCGATATGCAATTAGATAACCCATTATTGGTACGGATACAGACTGATAATATAAAACTGTAAATCGGTAATATTTGCTAAATAGTAAAATAAATGTACTATAGTCACTCATATAAATATTGATATAAACAAAATAATATGTTGTAAGTTCAGAACTTGCCTGATCGAAATCTCACAACGAGTATATGGATATCGCGTTTCGAAAACCGAATAACGTCATGATGCCAAACTCACGTACGTAGGACTTGACCGGACTGAGCAACTGCGTGACGTAGTAACTGGACTAGACTACGATGGTGACTGGGTCGTCTGGATCGTCGGCGATGTGCGCAACTCCGACGAGAACCGATCGAAGATCGATAAAATAGAGAAGAAGAAGAAAAGAAAAAATGATGAGGCTGTGGGGGTTTTGGGTTCAGCAAAGACATGGAAGAAATGAGAGATGGTCGGCGACGAGGTGAAGGGGAGACGCGGTCGACGATGAGGTGTCGTGGCCAATGGGGATTGATGGCGATCGGGGAAACAAGAAGGAGAAGATGAAGAAGGTGCAGTAGTGGTGTGCGGGTGCTCTGGTGTTGCCAACGAGATGAGGAAGGTGATGAAGGTGGTCAGGTTCATACGACGGCGAGAGAGTAGGAGAAGACGAGGAAGCAGGAACGACGACGACAAGAGGGGGACGGCGACGAGAGGGAGACGACGACGGTGTGGGTTAGGGTTCTGCGAGAGGGAGTGAGAGAAATGGATGAATACGAGTGGAGAGAGAGAGGAGGTTATAATATATATATATATATATATATATATATATATATATATATATATATATATATATATATATATATATACACGGCGAGAGAGAGATAGGGACGGGGAGAGAGATTATAATAATTAAATTTATTTATATAATATATATATATATATATATAACATTTTATATACATATAATTATAGAGGAAAATAATATATATATATATATATATATATATATATATATATGAGAATAATGGAGGAAAGCTACCATACGAGGGGATTTCCTCCTATGGCGTCGAAATAACACGTCCTCCATCGTGTTTTCCGACGATCGGAATCCATCATCTTCATCGTTGTCATCTAAGATGTGGGTACACCAAATTTCATGTGATTCTACAACTTTTTCACCGTTGAATTAGTGGGTTCAAAATTAACGGTTTGCCGACAATAGAACTTTTTACATTACTAAATTAACGGTGAAAAAGTCGTAGAATCACATGAAATTTGGCGTACCCACATCTTAGATGACAACGATGAAGATGATGGATTCCGATCGTCGGAAAATACGATGGACGACGTGTTATTTCGACGCCATAGGAGGAAATTCCCTCCTATGGCCTCTTTCCTCCATTATTCTCTCTCTCTCTCTCTCTCTCTCTCTCTCTATATATATATATATATATATATATATATATATATATCTCGCAAATAATAATGGTTTCGCCTGTACTAACAAACCAAATATGTATCGGTTTGGTAGAAATTCATTAACAACACGTATTTTAATCTAAAGATGCTTCATTTCTTTCGCAAATAATGATGGTTTTATTACCCAGAGGTTAAACTAATATGGTTATCACATATATTAATTAGCCAGTTTGGAGAGAAAAAATTCCCAACGAGTTGGATGGCATGTTACCATGACATGTTTAGCTACCTCATGAAATGGTCTATATAGAAGTTTTCAAAACAACCATTTAAAAAAAAACGGAATGTCTTACAAGCCGTATGATATCAGCAGTATAAATTTCTATGTGTGGATCACAAAAATCTAGAAGTCAGAGTGTTGCGTCTATATTCGAATTTGCCTGTGACTATTGGATACGGACATGGTAACACCTATGCGTCTTTTGTATTTGATCTGTTTACATCTCAATCTATAATGCACCTGCAACCCTGTTTTTAAGATATAACAACATCAAGAAAAGCTTCCTGCATTTCACTCGACCGGTATCAAACTCTGTGTGCAAAAACAATTTTTTTCTTAATACAAATAGGCTAAATATTCCACTAAACCCCCTAGGCTTTGGTTGTGCATCACATAGCACTGATATGTTTCAAAACACCATAAGACACCTACATAGATTTTGAGGGTATATTATTCTACTCCTCCATACTACAAAATGCGAAAATAAATAAATAAATAAATAAAAATAACAAATAAATAAAAACAATCTAGCTGTATGCCTCTTGTTTTTTCAGTCGTGTATTTTGTTCCCATGTTTTCCTTTTTTGTATGCATTTTAGTTTTAAATAAGTTTACGGTAAGATTTAACCTGGATATATTAATCTAGGGTTGAATACTTACCGCCAATAACATGAAAAATTTTAGACAAGAAATAACAACTTATAGCCAAACTGATTTCAAAGAGAAATGTATAATTGACGGATGACATTATGTACATAAAAAAGAAAAGATAATAAAAATATTTTAAATCAATGAATAAAATAAGGTTTCAAAAGAAAAAGGACGAAGAGGATAATATATGAGAGAAGAAGAAAAGAAAATAGCATTAGGAAAATATTTCAAGACAAAAAATGAGTGTTATTAGTATATAAAGATCTTAGGCGTTTAGAAATTTCAATAGGTTTATATTGAGTTTTAATTGATTTGCAAGTTAGACAATTTTTAAGGAGCATCTTGTAACATTTTGAAATATCTGTTTTAGTTGATCGGCAAGTTAGTGTGCGCCCTCAAAACGGAAGGAGAGAGGGAGGGTGAAATGCGGCCTCAAAAATATTGGAAGTGGAACAGACGTTTGAAGCCAAACAAAGAAAGGACGCATTACTTTCGCCATTTGATCATGTAAACATATTATTTCATGGGGGTAATTACCAAAAAAACCACCATGTGGTTTAGACCACTAACCAAAATCGTTTTATGGGTTTTTTTGTCGGCAAAAAATGTTTTTTGATGGTTAACTAAAAACCGGCTTATTATTAAGTCCAATTCAACCTGTTTTCTTTTCATATTTACCAGAAAACATCATGTGGTTTGCCGATTATGCGAAAAACACCATTTCTATTCCAACAGCAATCTACTTAACCCAATTACAAAGGTTTATTTTTAAACCCGTTTTTTATGTCGCAGAGTTGAACTCGGTTCTTGTTCATATAAAATTTTTCAGATGGATCACAACATTGGGGGCTACAAACATAACAACTTCATCATATTCACTTTTCCAGCTATTTTTCCATTTTCAACATAACCTAGAGAAATCATCTAATAAACCTGTCCTATCATATTTTTGACTGCTGGGTTTCTCTCAGTTTTATAATATTTCAAGCCTAAGTTTGTTTTATGATGTGTTTCATTCTATGCTTATCAGTTTCAGTAGCGTTTTGATCATTTTTAATGGTTTATTAAAATATCTAACATATCGGATTTCGGGTTTATATACGGAATATCATATTCACATATCGGGTTCATCGTGTATTTTTTTTAGCATGCATTTGGGTTTTTGGTATCGATTTATTTATTTTTGCGTATTAGAACTTCATTTGGTTCTTTTGCATTCACCTTTTTATGTATTTTAGAATACGATCATCACAGATCCAAAATCCAGCGTCAATCTCAGAATTGGATTTCAACACTGCTTCAAATCCCAGGACATATACAAAACCGATATGCATATTATCGTGATTCAACTTTCAATAAAACACCAAATCCATTTATAAATTTAAACATACACATGCGTTAGACCTGTTTCCATGACAATTTAAACATATAATTTCACCGTTAACCCAAAAAAGTAAAATGACGGAAATGTCCTGGTCTTCTCTAATTTATCACTCAAATCATAGAACTGAAATGTTTTCAAATTATTGTTAAAAAATGGCAGAGTTAAGGTTTTTAGGAGAAAGATCGAAAATTGGAGCTTTCATCTGTTGGGATTTGTAAGGATTTGAAAAAAATTCAAAAACGGCGAGAAGTTGCCGTTCGAAGAAGGAAAGGCCGGTTAAGGAAAAATCTATGCTTTTGAAAGAGAAGAACTAAAAATCCCCTATTTTCAGGGTAAATCGATTAGGGGAATGGAGGAGGAAAAAACCTTAACATCCTCTACACAAACCGACAAGGTTTCATTTTGTGATCCGGTGCAAAACAAAATTCGAATATTTTTTTGAGTTCTTCTGATCAAGGAATCGGGAGAAGAAAGAAGCCCTAACCGTTTTGGGTAAAACGGTCCAAAATCAAACAGGTATTATACACACGGGAATCTTTTTGGAAATATTCTAACAGATAATTAATTGAAAGGAGCAAAGTATTAACATGTTGTGCCTTAGGATATATAAACACACCGAAAATATCAATAAGGTATATAATTGCAAAGCACATGAAACATTGGTGTATTATTCAGCAATTCACCCTTAATTTAAAATTAAGACAAAACCACGTAAACAAGTCTAGTTGTATAGATCTCCACGGCTCACGATATCAAACTTAGATCAAGTGTTTGCCCCGGCTCTTGTAATTGGACCAAAGTTGTTCCAAAGGCTAAAAAATGCATGTGTTGTATCAGACACAAGGGATAATAAATTTTGAATTTAATACGACAAAGAGCAGTATTGTTTCCTATAGACCTAGACCCATATTATTCGAAATCCTCCTCGCTTTCTAAATTTGATTAATGATTTCTTATATATCGGCAAATGTTTACAACAAAAAACGAAGCCATGCTAAAGTTATTTAATTCAATGATCGCATGTCAGAATTGCTAAAGCTGAATCTAAACACCACGGGACTTTAAACAGTCCAACCGAAAAGGAAAAAAAGAAGAAAACGCGCGATGAGGCAGCTGCAAAGATCCTTCTTAGTCTGGTTCAAAGCCGGCAGAAGAGAGACGATGACAGAAGATATCAAAGGAGGAGGAGGAAGAAGTTGCGAAGATTGTGGGCCAAGATGAGGAAGGAGAATAGCGAATGTGATCGAAACGGCAATAGAGACTAATAAAATGATAAAATTTCCATTTCTTTGAGCTTCCAACATAAAAAATTAATTCTCCAACACATTTTATCGGAAAAATCTATTATGTAAGGGCTTGCATGGTGCAAGCCGTTGCATAACCCTTGAATGGGCTCCCCCAACATGCAAGGGGAGTCCATTCAAAGGCTCTAGAGGGGCTTGCATAGTGCAACTCCTTCTAGAGTAGATTTTTTCCATTTTATCTCTGTTATTTTCAATTTCAGATCTAAATTAAAAATCAATAAAAGAAAAAGGCAAAAAGAGAAGAAAAAAGGAGGTTAACTATAGCCGTCAATCCAGTCGCTTTACACGCCCGCATATAATTCCACGCCCTTCAACCATCACGCGCTGTCACACTCCATAGCTTCCAAAAACCCTAATCCCGTCCTCGTATCAAAACCCTATTTTTCCTTCCAATTTCTCCCCCTTTCGATGGAAGAATCCGCAATCTCCTTCCAAATTCGTCGAGATCCGAGCCTATCTAGCCCTTAGATGCGTGACTGCCCATAGATTCCCCTCATTTTCACTAGATTTGGAGTTTTGAGTGGTGAGCGGCGATGGCGAGCGATCCGAGCGAGATCGAGGCTAAGGAGGAGGGGACCGAGGAGAGGAGGAAAACGAGGTCTCCGTGGAAAAAGAAGGCGGCGGCGGCGGAGAACCGGCCGTTTATGCGGTCGGAGACTTGGCCGGCGCTTTCTGAATCGAAATCGAAGAGCCCGATTGATACCGGTGCGAAGAACAAGGTGGCGTCGCCTCCGGCGAATGTGGCGCCGCCGCCGCCGCCGCCGCCGACTCAGGTGAGAATTCTTGAACTGGTCAGGGTTTCGAATTCCTTCAAGAAGCAAAGAGAGATTGTGTTATGGTCTTGAGTAGAATCGGCGAGAATTTGTAGATTGAATCGCATGTTTTCTTTCTTGAGTTTATGGGATTTTGGAATGATTGTTAAGGGTTTGAAAATCGAATTTTTAAACTTGTCTATTGATCTCTCAGATCAAGAATGCCTTCTTGTTTGGTATTGATACTGTATGTTTTCCCTGAAGAGTAGCAATGTTTGAGGATATGAGGGTTCTTGATTCTTGTTCCTTACCTGCATCATAGACGGCCTTTTCGATCTGTCTTTCATTAGCCCTGGATTACTTTAAATCTACGATTCTAGACGTAGATCTTGAAATCTGATGCCTTTTACTAATAAATGGGCTGTGTTGCCTAATACACTCAGGTTCTGCTTCAAGAACACCACATCCACTGTCAGCATAAACTCTTTATTTTAGGTCATATCTGTTTAAACATTAATAAAGGCTTTTGTATCTCATAGTAGCAGCATCTTTAACTTTTGTAAGGTCCAATAAAGAAGAATAGGTCGGCGTTTGTACATGAAAAACTTAAAAGTGTGACTTCTTGCCCTTGCCACAGACCCACCACGGAAAAAAAAACCTTTAGATTTATAATGTGGAAGTTTATCTGAGAACTGTTTCTCATGTTTGGAGCTACGACCGGTGGCTTTATTAGGGCTTGTTGAATATTGGTACAAGACAACGAGTGTCACGACCCGAAAGAGCACGTGACTGGCCCTTGAACCATATGAAGTCTATAGGACTCCATCTGATCCAAGTAAGCCAAAAGCCCAGAAATCTAAAACCATTTTTGAGAATAAGTAAAGAAAACTGGTTTAAAGAAGTGTAGAAAAACATGTTTGAAATCAAGGTTTTTAAATAACTAAGCCGAATGTGCATTTGAAAACCGTACAGTCTTTTCTAAAATTTTCGGCAGAGTTTCTCTTGTAAAACTGGCCCCGAATGGGGTACAACATGAATAACAATATATAAAATGATAAAGGCATCCCCAAGCGGGAGCTAGCTCTTCGTCAATCGACGTCACAACCACACGATGATATGATAATATACAACGCCAAGTGGCGAGGATCAAAACCAAGGAAAGCTCAAAAAGCAGCAAGAAAACCGCAATACTACTAAGCGCGACTCTAAGGTCGAATAATACCACACTGTCTCTAAGTCTGAAAGAATATACAAGTTTTTGGTTGATGGACAATTTCTAGATACAATGAAATACATGAATAAAATGGTGATTCTTGATGCGAAAGAATCCACCTACCAAAGCAAATCACCCGCAAGAAGGTAGTGTGCCAGAAATGCCGCAATGAAACCTGTACGGCAGAACCTGCAAGGACTGTGGCACAACGGGGGTGAGTTGCCAACTCGTGAATAGAAATATCTACAAGCAGAAACCGAATGCAAGACATAAACCTAAGTCAACGATCAGTAATACAATCCACAAGAGTGCATCTGAGTGTAATAAGGTGGCAAGGTAACATCTAATCATGTATGTAGTGCCAGGTACTCAGGTAATAACATGTCATCAGTGTAAGGTATGCCTGCATGAGGTAAGTATGATGAAATATCAATGATATCAATACACATATATTAGCGTCCCATACCACTAATATTGGTGTAAGGGTATATATAACAGCGCCCTCATACCCTGTTATATATACAAATGAAGTATGACAAGTGTAAATCCAGTCTGTATATGATCCATGTCTGTATATATGTGGAACCCGTCCACCTGTCACCCACTGACAGTAAGCATCATGTATGCAAGTATGAGGATATAAACAATATCATGGAAAACATCATGAAACCCGTGCCAAGCATCGACACGTAAATCCTCATCCATATGGGGCTCCGTCTGCGGTATCGGCCCTCGGCCCCGGCAGCACGAGTCAACCCATGTCCATCTCTGGGCTCCGTCTGCGGTAGCGGCCCGTCGGCCCCCGGCAGTACGCCCATCTCTCGGCTCCAGGCGGTATCCCCCGGATATCCGCCGAGCTCAGGTAAAATCACCGGTAGGTACTCGCCCGCCTCCAGGCTCAATCGGCATAACCCATCGATCATCTCGCCGAGGGGAACCATACCGGGCCCACCACGAACCCGCAAACGGTACATCACCTCCTCGAATCGGGTTTCAAGCACACGTCTCAGCACCGAGAAAACGCGTGGTGGACGCACCCAAATATCATATCACGAGGTACCGGGTTTTCATAAAAAAACATCTTTTCTTAAATAATCCCACGGTCCTCAAAATCAGAAATCACATGAAAATCCACATCAAGAAGTAAATCCAATGCAATGTGCTATGCAATCAATCCATGATGTATGCGACATGTAAAGAGAGATAATCATATCGGAAATCATGCAACATGGAATAGTAATGTACATATGTCGGGAGGAACCGCTCCTTTAGAATGAATCAGTTTAAAGAATATCTTGCGGTCCTCAATCTCAATCAAGTCAGAATCATCTATGTTTGTGTACAGGTACATGTGTACAATATGCCAAGCAGTAATCATATCATGAATGCAACAGTACTACAGTGTAGTGGCATGGCAATTATCGATGATGAAGTGTGTGAGCCGGCAAATAGTGTACGTGAAACATACGCATCATCGATAATGGTGCTGGTGTCCTAACAGCATGATAATAATATAACAATGAACATATGCCAGCAATGCGAATAGCAGGAAAATGCAGATATCTAGTAGTCAACACCACAGTGAAGTATCTACTATGCAAACTACATCTAAGTATCCGGTCAATCAGGAGGGGTAGGTGTGGAAACCACCTAAATCTGAGTCGATACATGTATAAAAGTATATAGTCGGTGATCTCGCCTCAATGTCATATCATAAGATATCCTCGAGTTATGAGTGCGGATCTATCATCAATATCGGCTCGTACGGTAAATCATCGTACGGCATCCCCATAGCTGGGTAGGAGTCAGTATCTCACTGTCTCATCACATAACAGATATCACCATCGTCAGATCATATAGTCTGGAGTACTACTCTATGTCTAGTACAAAACGGTAACCTCAGTAAGTATGCATGCGGGGGTAAACACATATCCCAAGCCCGCAAGAATCACAAGTCATATCCCACATATGAATCGTATAAAATCACCGATCCCAGGGCACCCAGCCCACATCATCGACTCATCTCCAAAGTCATCACATATCATCAATCACAGTGCAAGTACAAGTGATAAGCAAGGGTGTGTGTAGGTGTAATTCTACCCTAGGGTTCGCGACTATGAACTACACTAGTCACTTCTAACCCTACATTATCCACAATACACCTAATATCACAATAGACTACATAGTAATCTATCTACGGACTGCGGGGATGCTATACGCCATCCACCCGACTTCCCCCTGTAGATATAATCTACTCACCTTGCATCACCAATTGCGGACGTCACCACGTATTTGCTTGTCGTCCCGAAGTCTTCATGGGTACCTACACATCAAAATATCGTATATGCGCATTAAAACCAAATCCAATCTAAAACGGCGCATGAAATCCAAAACGATACGATAAGGGGCCTATAGGTGAGAACCTATGGCACGCCTTCAAAACCATCAATAAATCCTCTACATCGTCGTATAAACGACAATTAGTCGAGGCAAAACACATTCCACCATTTCAGAATCAAAAATACGGAATACGGAAACACGAATCCAAAATAGCAACTTAGGATATATGTCCCAGATTTCACCCTAGATAGAATCTGTCAAAACTAGAAGTACCCTGGGTCAACACTAGAGGAACAGGGGCTGTGCACAGAAAACGAGAAGAATGGCTAAGTATGCTAAGTCAAAGTCCACCTCTCTCTCACCTACCCTCATCATTATATTTTCCTTTCTTTTCCTTTTTTTTTTAAAATCCAAACCTTCTCACATCAATAGTAATCCCAAAAGAAAACCATGGCTAGAAAAATGCACAAGTGTAGAAAAAGTGATATGTGCAAGTTTTGCACAAAATTGCCAAAAAACCCGATTAGCGATTTTAATCGCGATTAGCACTAAATTATTGTCAAACTAATCACAAAAACTTAAAAATGCCATAATCCACTAATTTACCCTATTTTAGAATTTTCCATAATTTTTCATAATTTTTTCTAACATTTTTCCTATTTATTTGCATTTAATATTAAAATAATCAATAAAATAATATTAAATTATAAAAATTCCCAAAATTAATATTTTATATTTTTGAAAATGTTACAATCTACCCCCCTTAAAGAAATTCGGTCCCCGAATTTTAAATTTAAACCCCCAGATACAAAAACATCTCAGTAATAAACCAAAGTCGTCGGGGCTCCGAAATCATCAACACATAGAACGTCACAGCGCAATGCATGCGCAAGGGTACTGAGCAGATAACTCGAAAACAAAACTCCGTCAAGCATCCTGCAATCATCGGAGTCAATGTAAAAAAAAAACACAATGTCAAATCCAATACAAAACCGATATGATATGGATCGGAACTACACATGTAGACATCCAATCTAAACATAACACCATCCTGTGCGTCTGGTGCGTACTGAAATCAAAAAAAAATCCATATATGTGCTAAACAGGTGCACAAAACAACATCCAAGTGCAACGGGTGTGCACGAAGCATCTGTCATAGGCAACGTGTGTGCCTGGCAGTCAAAAATCCAGTGCATCTGACATGCACGAAGAATCTCGATTTAGTGCATCTGGCGTGCACCAAAATCGTATCTAAAAACATGCGCCCAACATGCGCGAAAATCCAAACCGGTGCATCCATCGTGCACGAATGAAAATCTAAACCCTGCGCACTCAACATGCACGGAAATCACGAAATCCAATAGCAAACACCGAACAGGCGTAAAGCACATCGCCAGCACGGAGTGCAAAAATCAACCATCAAAATCCGGGTCAAAATCAACGATATAATGCGGCTCAAACCAAAATCAGGGTACCGCAAGGAAAATCTCACAACCGTGTGCATCAGCGTGCACGAATCAAAGCCTAACACTAAAATGCATGAAAACTCTGCGCAAAATATATAAATATCCAGTGGGTGCATGAAACCAATATCATGAAACTCAGTCACCAAAACTAGATCGTGCAAATAGAACGCCCAAAATACTGAAATCCAAAATGACGGATACGTGATAATCGAATCACAAAATCACAAATCATAAATACCGTCTTCGGTAGTTTCTCCTTCAAGGTCGAGAAGGAGTCAGTGTAATCCACTGCTAGCAGCGCAGGATATCTACCTGCCTCTTGCTCACGGTCTGGCGTCTTCTGACTCTCTAGGTCCTTATCTTCTCTGCGGATTACCTATCACGCGGTCAATCGGCTCATCGGCCCTGTCAGGTGTGCTAACGGGGACGATTCCGTTCTGGCACTTTTCTGGTCACCTCTCGGTCAAACCTCACGACCACTCGTAAGGCAGCATATCACTGACGTCGGTCTCTGGCTATCTGAATGCACGTCACACATCTGATCCTGGGTGCAAACATCATTGCAGCAATGTCCTGGAAGGAATCCTGCTCAAGGTCTCTTCCAATCATGCCTATGCCGATCTGTACAGAGGCTGGCTCTCTTGTACTATCTCTTCTCGCTGGAAAGACATCTGTGTCCTCAGCACAACATTTCTCGGAAATTGGTCACATCCCAACGTTTCTGTAAGCATATCAGGTCTCTAGTTTCGACGGGAAGCAATGACAGCTCGTCAGTGTCTCACACGAACCTCTGGTTCCACTTGTCTCCATCGTCGTCCACTATGACGTCACGCCAAGCTACTATACACTGCACTGCTCTCGGCCACGGTCAATCTGAAGTCTCTCACACGGACTCGAAATCGCGTACTCTGTAGCTTCATCATTCTGTAGCAGATGTCAGGCCGAACTGGTCCTCGGAAACACGTCCCAACCATCGGAGGAATACTCGTCACTCGTCCATCCTTGATCAATTCGCAACGCATCTGGTTAAGCTCCTCTATCCGAACTTGGTCAACTACCTCGTCGACAATGCCGAACTCTGGCCTGCTGGGTGTGCGCAACACGACCACTCCTGGTCCAGGTCTTCTCGTATCGTACTCCAGAAAGGTCCTGCCGAGGTTCCTTTCTCAAATCTCAATCCTGCCGAAATGCCCGGAAGTCATCATCCAATGCTGAAGCTAAAGCTTATTCCGGAACGGCTGCATACCTATCGCGCTTCTTTCTGGAAGGTATATCCATATACCACGCCTCTGGGTGCGTATAACATCTCTGATGTCGGCGGAGTGGGACGTCATCTCGTCGAAATATCTTGCGAAATCTTTTCTTCACTCTGCATCAGTGTCGACTGATTCGGACTCGTCTCATCATGGCTGCACGAACTGCGCTCCGACGGCTATGCTCGCACCTGGAGTCTCCCAAGCAGTGTCCCATCACGATATCCGAAAGATGTCGAACCATCCGATCGACTCGTTAGATCCTCATAATCCCCCAAGAGCTCACATCTCGGGTACAGTTTAATAGTATCGAGTACATGCCACAGCGTCGGTGGTCCAGCCGTAGAAGGGCAAACCCAAGCCTCACTAATGGCGCCGCGGAACCGCCGTAAACCCTAAGGTTCCAAGGCTGTCACACGGTCATTAAGTCGAGTTAGGGTTTCATTCTTCTAGAGGGTCCATAGAATCACCTGCATGTCTTTCCGTATACTTTAAACTTGGAAAATAGGCTCCTGACATTCGATCGTCTCAATCGACTCTCAACGAATCTGCGTGAAGTCGTCTCTAGCTGGAATCAATCCACCTGATGACCTCGCATCGGGGTAAGCGAACTCACCACGCGTCCTAGTCATCCATCCTCGGTGACTAGCAACTCGCTATCATCTCTCTAAGAACATGCTCATGCTGCAGTAGCTCCAATCATCTGGGCGATATCTCATCATTTGCAGCAACAACTGGCTCATATGCCTGTACGCCGAACAACGCCTCAATCCTCCAGGAAAGGCAATACATAAACGGTCATCTCTGAATCAGCCTGCTCTAGATCTGAGTAAGACTCTCCACACTGGAAATCTTCAACTCAACTGGGCCCGCTCTGGCGCAAAATCGGACGAATCACCTTCGTCTCTCAAATCGGGTAGACTAGCTATCATCTGTCGCATAACTGCCTGAAAGCTCCGGCAATCTCAGCTCGTAAGCTCCGAAAGCAACACCCTGTCAATCTCAGCGACAGCTGGTCCATCTGTCTGCACGGTAGGCGACATCACCATCTCTGAGGTATGCTGTACATCAACAGTCCTCTCTCAACTGGCAACTCTAACAAAGGCCCGATCATCCGGTGCAAGACCAAGCACTCGCCTCCACTAGAGGTCACAATCACCAACACTAACTCGAGACGTTCCCATGTCACCAGAAAACACAAAGGTCGGCCCTCGTACCAAACGAGCTCACACCGGCCGTAACCCTAGCAGCAGCCCAAACTGCGCTCAAACACGGTGACAGGAATCTCAATCGAGTATCAAAGAGAGCACATCAGTGGCAAGAAGGGAAACAACAGATCCAAAGTGGATACATGATCATAGGAAGGAACAGTATCAATGAAGGTATGATCATGAAACTAATAGAATCGGGGATCTCAAATGGATGAATAATCCTGGATATAAAGAGAATCACTGATCTCGAAAGTATGTACATCCTAAGGTTCCTTAAGCGGAGTGGCGTGTCGTAAGTATGCCGCGGAACATACCAACGGTACGTCACTCTACTTTAGTCACCAAATCCATCAACCAAGGGTCATCCTAAAACGACAAAAGTTCGGGTTTACACCCCCTCGACCAAGTCTAAGTTCCGTAAGGTCAAGCCTAAGTTCCGTATATAAACAAATCCCTAGGCTCCACATAGTCAAACTTAGACTCGAACCAAGGTCAACCTAGCGCTCTGATACCAACTTTGTCACGACCCGAAAGAGCACGTGACTGGCCCTTGAACCATATGAAGTCTATAGGACTCCATCT
This sequence comes from Agapanthus africanus, assembly GCA_030015575.1. Lineage (NCBI taxonomy): Eukaryota > Viridiplantae > Streptophyta > Magnoliopsida > Asparagales > Amaryllidaceae > Agapanthus > Agapanthus africanus. The sequence continues at coordinate 883,683,980 of CM057337.1, forward strand.
GATCCAAGTAAGCCAAAAGCCCAGAAATCTAAAACCATTTTTGAGAATAAGTAAAGAAAACTGGTTTAAAGAAGTGTAGAAAAACATGTTTGAAATCAAGGTTTTTAAATAACTAAGCCGAATGTGCATTTGAAAACCGTACAGTCTTTTCTAAAATTTTCGGCAGAGTTTCTCTTGTAAAACTGGCCCCGAATGGGGTACAACATGAATAACAATATATAAAATGATAAAGGCATCCCCAAGCGGGAGCTAGCTCTTCGTCAATCGACGTCACAACCACACGATGATATGATAATATACAACGCCAAGTGGCGAGGATCAAAACCAAGGAAAGCTCAAAAAGCAGCAAGAAAACCGCAATACTACTAAGCGCGACTCTAAGGTCGAATAATACCACACTGTCTCTAAGTCTGAAAGAATATACAAGTTTTTGGTTGATGGACAATTTCTAGATACAATGAAATACATGAATAAAATGGTGATTCTTGATGCGAAAGAATCCACCTACCAAAGCAAATCACCCGCAAGAAGGTAGTGTGCCAGAAATGCCGCAATGAAACCTGTACGGCAGAACCTGCAAGGACTGTGGCACAACGGGGGTGAGTTGCCAACTCGTGAATAGAAATATCTACAAGCAGAAACCGAATGCAAGACATAAACCTAAGTCAACGATCAGTAATACAATCCACAAGAGTGCATCTGAGTGTAATAAGGTGGCAAGGTAACATCTAATCATGTATGTAGTGCCAGGTACTCAGGTAATAACATGTCATCAGTGTAAGGTATGCCTGCATGAGGTAAGTATGATGAAATATCAATGATATCAATACACATATATTAGCGTCCCATACCACTAATATTGGTGTAAGGGTATATATAACAGCGCCCTCATACCCTGTTATATATACAAATGAAGTATGACAAGTGTAAATCCAGTCTGTATATGATCCATGTCTGTATATATGTGGAACCCGTCCACCTGTCACCCACTGACAGTAAGCATCATGTATGCAAGTATGAGGATATAAACAATATCATGGAAAACATCATGAAACCCGTGCCAAGCATCGACACGTAAATCCTCATCCATATGGGGCTCCGTCTGCGGTATCGGCCCTCGGCCCCGGCAGCACGAGTCAACCCATGTCCATCTCTGGGCTCCGTCTGCGGTAGCGGCCCGTCGGCCCCCGGCAGTACGCCCATCTCTCGGCTCCAGGCGGTATCCCCCGGATATCCGCCGAGCTCAGGTAAAATCACCGGTAGGTACTCGCCCGCCTCCAGGCTCAATCGGCATAACCCATCGATCATCTCGCCGAGGGGAACCATACCGGGCCCACCACGAACCCGCAAACGGTACATCACCTCCTCGAATCGGGTTTCAAGCACACGTCTCAGCACCGAGAAAACGCGTGGTGGACGCACCCAAATATCATATCACGAGGTACCGGGTTTTCATAAAAAAACATCTTTTCTTAAATAATCCCACGGTCCTCAAAATCAGAAATCACATGAAAATCCACATCAAGAAGTAAATCCAATGCAATGTGCTATGCAATCAATCCATGATGTATGCGACATGTAAAGAGAGATAATCATATCGGAAATCATGCAACATGGAATAGTAATGTACATATGTCGGGAGGAACCGCTCCTTTAGAATGAATCAGTTTAAAGAATATCTTGCGGTCCTCAATCTCAATCAAGTCAGAATCATCTATGTTTGTGTACAGGTACATGTGTACAATATGCCAAGCAGTAATCATATCATGAATGCAACAGTACTACAGTGTAGTGGCATGGCAATTATCGATGATGAAGTGTGTGAGCCGGCAAATAGTGTACGTGAAACATACGCATCATCGATAATGGTGCTGGTGTCCTAACAGCATGATAATAATATAACAATGAACATATGCCAGCAATGCGAATAGCAGGAAAATGCAGATATCTAGTAGTCAACACCACAGTGAAGTATCTACTATGCAAACTACATCTAAGTATCCGGTCAATCAGGAGGGGTAGGTGTGGAAACCACCTAAATCTGAGTCGATACATGTATAAAAGTATATAGTCGGTGATCTCGCCTCAATGTCATATCATAAGATATCCTCGAGTTATGAGTGCGGATCTATCATCAATATCGGCTCGTACGGTAAATCATCGTACGGCATCCCCATAGCTGGGTAGGAGTCAGTATCTCACTGTCTCATCACATAACAGATATCACCATCGTCAGATCATATAGTCTGGAGTACTACTCTATGTCTAGTACAAAACGGTAACCTCAGTAAGTATGCATGCGGGGGTAAACACATATCCCAAGCCCGCAAGAATCACAAGTCATATCCCACATATGAATCGTATAAAATCACCGATCCCAGGGCACCCAGCCCACATCATCGACTCATCTCCAAAGTCATCACATATCATCAATCACAGTGCAAGTACAAGTGATAAGCAAGGGTGTGTGTAGGTGTAATTCTACCCTAGGGTTCGCGACTATGAACTACACTAGTCACTTCTAACCCTACATTATCCATAATACACCTAATATCACAATAGACTACATAGTAATCTATCTACGGACTGCGGGGATGCTATACGCCATCCACCCGACTTCCCCCTGTAGATATAATCTACTCACCTTGCATCACCAATTGCGGACGTCACCACGTATTTGCTTGTCGTCCCGAAGTCTTCATGGGTACCTACACATCAAAATATCGTATATGCGCATTAAAACCAAATCCAATCTAAAACGGCGCATGAAATCCAAAACGATACGATAAGGGGCCTATAGGTGAGAACCTATGGCACGCCTTCAAAACCATCAATAAATCCTCTACATCGTCGTATAAACGACAATTAGTCGAGGCAAAACACATTCCACCATTTCAGAATCAAAAATACGGAATACGGAAACACGAATCCAAAATAGCAACTTAGGATATATGTCCCAGATTTCACCCTAGATAGAATCTGTCAAAACTAGAAGTACCCTGGGTCAACACTAGAGGAACAGGGGCTGTGCACAGAAAACGAGGAGAATGGCTAAGTATGCTAAGTCAAAGTCCACCTCTCTCTCACCTACCCTCATCATTATATTTTCCTTTCTTTTCCTTTTTTTTTTAAAATCCAAACCTTCTCACATCAATAGTAATCCCAAAAGAAAACCATGGCTAGAAAAATGCACAAGTGTAGAAAAAGTGATATGTGCAAGTTTTGCACAAAATTGCCAAAAAACCCGATTAGCGATTTTAATCGCGATTAGCACTAAATTATTGTCAAACTAATCACAAAAACTTAAAAATGCCATAATCCACTAATTTACCCTATTTTAGAATTTTCCATAATTTTTCATAATTTTTTTCTAACATTTTTCCTATTTATTTGCATTTAATATTAAAATAATCAATAAAATAATATTAAATTATAAAAATTCCCAAAATTAATATTTTATATTTTTGAAAATGTTACAACGAGTCCGTAGAAACTCTCTTATGACCATGAGTTCTCTTTTGTGTCGCTTCTAGCCTGCACAAAGTGTTAATTACAAACTTGTTGAAGCTAATCTTGCATGGGAGCAAAATTCACAAATAAATGAACACTGCAAATCATAAAAAGTTGGCTGAATCGGCCTCTTGGAGAACACTTCGAAAATTTTCGTCAAATTTGTGTAGATGTGTGTTCATTTATTGTAGGAGAGAAGGCGTAAACCATAAAGTGGGTAAGATAGAAGGAAAATCGTTTTGCGCATTTGCAAGAGTATGTATCACTGCTGTATCACTGGACTGTGGAACTTATGGAAAAATATGTTTGTACTTTGTATCATGCTAGAAGATGCACATCCCCTTTTTTTTTTTATCAATTTCATTCAGACAAAATCTTACTAAGCATATATTAGTGAATGTCACCTATCAGTTTCCTGCGTTTTGCATTTCCTTTCTTTCCTTCCTTTTTCCTTCACAGCATTGTATGAAGCACCATTATTCCTGTACTCTTTTCCCCCCACCACATTGTTCTTTATCATGTCCTAGAAATTAAGCAGTTTTTTTTTTTTGTAAAAACCACACTTTCTTTTTATTCTATTTAATCTGGTTATACAGCACCACTATGGAATATTAAGTGTAGTGTCCAGGAGTAGAAGCAAAAATTGCAATCATTGCGCTTATTGAAAAAATGCAATGCCTAACATACCCTGAAGTAATTTTCCCCACCGTTTGGAAAAGACTATTTAAACTATGTAAAATAATAATAATTTAAAGGCCATCTGAACCTAGGTTTTTTAAAGCAAGTTATTCAGTTTTAAGCCTTTTTAGTAGTTATAAAAGTGATCGAATTTAATGAAGTAGGATCTGCTTTCATGATTTACCTTGCGATTTGTTTTACTATTAGGTTCTATTTCTGGCATATGAACATATATCTTGCTATGGATCTTTAGCTAATATACTTGTGTCTTCTTTCAGGGTTCGGTTGGCCAACGCAAAACTGATGGATTTGGAAGTGGCAATCCTTCCAATAAGGATCATCATCATCCGCAGCCTCATAAACCTGGTCCAAAGCGTAATGTCCCTGCAAATGCTATGCCGCAAATCCCTGTTCCCATGCCTTACCCTCAACACCCAGCACAACCGATGATGTACCCTGTGGGACCTCCTCCACCTAACATGGTCCCTGAGTATGGTTACCAGGTTTGTCCTCCGCCATTCCCTACTGAACCTCATATTGTAAATTCTGGGGAACCTCCTATTCCGGCTTTCATTCCAACTGCTCAAGTTGGTGGAATTGATGGTAACAGAAGTTTCCAGCCTCCACCTCAAGGGGATTTAAGTACTTGGCGTCCTGGCAATAGACCACACAATGGCCATGAAGCTAGACCCCACTTTAACCCGACATGGCGCCACCAACATGCATTTGGTCCAAGGGACAATATGAACATGCCACATGGTATTGGACCTGGGGCGTTTATCAGGCCAATCCCACACTTTTTTGGTCCAGCTCCAGGGTACATCAATAGAGCTGGCTTTCCTGGTACATTCTCAAACCTGCATGATCAACTTAACTGCAGCGCTATTTATGCTGTTGCACAGCGCTTTCCTTTCCTTTCTTTTTTTTGGTTCAGTATGTAATAGCAAAACTACAATGTGCTGTTTATTATTGTATATTAAGCATAATAGAAGTGCTCTTATTATAAAATTGCAGGCCCTTCTCCTTTATTCTATGTTACTGCACCTCCACCGCCGGAAATGATAAGGGCCCATCCTCGTTTTGTTTCACATCCTCCACCTCCTGCATATGCGCCTCCAGCACAGGAAATGCTTATATTGAAAGCTAATATTGTAAAACAGATCGAATATTATTTCAGGTGGGCTTCTCTATGTTTGAAGTATTTTTTTTGTTAACATCATCTGTATGCACAAAAAGGTTAGGTGAAGACAGTACCACAACATTGTAATTGTACCATTAAACATGTATTATTGGCAACTAAAGCCTTTTCAATTAACTAATATTAACACCACACTTTTGTTTCCTCAGTCTGTAATATAAATACATCGGGGTTTCTTTTTTCGTGATTTTTTTTTCCATATCAGACTATTTTATATATTAACTGTCTTTTTTGCAGTGATGAAAATCTCCAAAAGGACCCTTACTTGCTGTCAATACTGGATGAACAAGGATGGGTTTCTATACATAAAATTGCAGATTTCAATAGGGTATGCTTTACTGTAATGCCGATTACTTTTCTCTCTACTGTTCCATTGTCACAATATGTTCGCAGTCAATCAAAGATGGAGACAAGTGTGGGTAATCATGAAAAACATTGCCACTTGATTGTAACCGATAGGACAACCGATTCCCAAAACAGATGCATCAAAATTAGACTGTCCTCCACCACAGACTCCCCTCCCAAAAAAACAAAAAAACAAACTACTCCTAAAAACCTGCCTAAAATTCTGCCTAAATTTAAAATAGGTCACAGATTTGCCCATAGCAAAGTAACTTGATAACTAATTCTTTATTACTTTAAATTTCGTTAGCGTTGTTGGAAGTGCTTAATTTGATTTGTTGTTATTATATACCTTTTATATTGTTACTTAGTTTACATAACAAACTATCTAAATATGTTTATTCGATATCAAATCCATATATAACACTCAATAAAATCTTTAAATAGTTATCTTAGTTTTAAAATATATATTTTCTTTCCCAAAAAGATTATAACATTTGATTTTATCTTCCTTCGCAACTTGGTCGGAGAGCGATTTAATCACAATTTATTGTCAAAATATGTAAGCTCATCGGAATTTATTGTGATTTTTAATCCTATTTTGAAAATATTTTCTTTTTTCAGCAATCAGTTGTAACTTTCTCTATTGTAAATTCATTTTTCTGAATTATGCATTTAATAGATTATATTTTGCACTCCCTTGCTGAATTATGTGACCTTTGCCTATGCTGTCAATGGTTATAATCGTGATGCTGATCATCATCTATGCCTTCTCCCTTGAAAATGGGGTCGAGTACAAAGGATAACAAATTTTAATAAGGTTTGATGTGATGTCAACGATCAGTGGTTAGGTGCTTTAAGTGCCAAGTTCTAGAAGTGCAACAGAGGGGGAAGCCTCATAATTCCCATGGACCATGAAAGTTTCCAGTAGGCATGCACATGATTACTATATTTGAAAGTTATGTCACCTTAATCAATGTTGTAAAACATGTATTCATTCTCTATTCGGTTGGCCAGCGCATAACACAAACGGATTATACGTCTTATAATTGAATTACGTGGAATTAGGCATAACTATAATTTAATGTATATAATATAGAAATATCCTTAAAACGATTAGGGAGATAGAAAATATATGCCAATATGAAGAAATAAACCAGACCTTATTTAGTGGATGTTGATTTTGCATATTGTGTTTTGGATATTGCATAGGCTGTGTATCGTATATACACGCTATTGAATGGTCGTTTGTCAGGATAGTTTGTATTGGATCAATTATGTGGTCACTCGCCCTATTATTATTGTTTGATGTGGTTGCTAGCTGAAACTTTATAAACTATCTCTTAACCTTTTACAACACTGATATTGACAGATGTTTTATACCATTCCAGGTGAAGAAAATGACCACAAATATACCTATTATACTGGAAGCTTTGCAGACTTCTACTTCCATAGAAGTGCAGGTTCTCTCTCTCTCTCTGTGTGTGTGTGTGTGTGTGTGAAATACTTTGCTTTCCCCTTAGGATCTTCATTCTAGCCTTATAGCGCAATTTATTTTTTTTGTAAATGATATTTCCTCTTCCATTGGGTCATTACCTTTTCCTTCTTATAGGATGAAAAAATACGGAGACGTAACGAGTGGTCAAAGTGGGTTCCATCATCCAGTAATCATGTGGTACCAAATTCTCACACTGCAGGGGTCTAATCATCTACAAGTGTGGACAATACTGAGGACATCGATAAAAACAGAAATACCGTCACTCATGACAGTATGGATCTTAATGCTACCGATAAAGATCCGGATAAAATTTTGTCATCATCCAACGATGATCCTAGTGGGAAAGCGAAAAGTGATTTAGAGCATACCTTGGCTAGCATTGTGCTAAATGTTGATGAAGCCCTAACATATAATGGAGAGGGCGAAGATAAGAGCAAGAAATTTGCTTCTGACCCATATTGAGCCAGTGAACTAAATAATGGATGCGGTGGAATGGAAGAGAATCTTTCGGCTGGCAGCGTTTCTGCTGTAGAGAATAGTGGTACATATAGTAGCCTCAGCTCTGAAACTTTTCATGGACAAGAAGGTTTTACCAATGGCGCCACTCCTGAATTCAAGAGCTTAAAGACACAGTCAAATGGAAGTGACCATTTACCAAATCTTGAGGGACTTTTAAATGGTTTGGTGGATGACTGCCCTAGCTTCGCAGGGGAGCCAAGCACATTCTTGCTTGACGAGGAGTTGGACATGGAGCATACATCAATCAAGAAAGACCGTCTTTCAACAGACATAGGTAATTATGTTCAGTACACTCACTAACCTCGACCTCCACACCCATTGAAACCTAATCATCTAATCATTCCTTTGACATCATCTTTGGTGGTTATTATACTTTATGCAGACAAACTAGAAAACTAATAATATAGGCTGGATACAGTAATGAAGCTTCTGTTTCATCTTCTTTTGTTTATTAAATATCATAAAAACTGTATTGGATGTGTAAAACAAATGCCCATTCGCCGATTAGGTGAGCCTAAACAAATTCAGAAACTTTCTTTTGGAGAATACTGGACAAAATCTTTATTACCTTATCACGAACAGAGTGTTCTGTATTGGTAACATGTTTATAATTAGGAAGCACAAATGCATAAAATGAGTCCCCAATGCGTGATGGATACTCATCTTGCACGTCACTCGATCGACCCGTCTCTAACACTGCAGAGTGTTGCTTCTAAAAGAACTAAACACATGTCATGTATTGCAGTCGTGCCAATGTTAGAAGATTTTCTGCAATCAAACCGAAAGCATGTCCAAGATAAGTTAAACATATGAAATTATGAACAATCTTTGACATGGACTCCATTTTAGTTCAATCAGAACGCTTTTAAAACATGTGAAAAGAGCACCATTTTAACGCAATCCAAAAATCTTTTGACAATGGGAGGGGCATTGTGAGCTTGTAATATATCGGATATTGTATTGGACTTCTGATTGTCTTTCTGGTTCAAAGCTGAGCTATAAATGCACGTATTTGTGATTTTATTTTGTTTCTCTTTCCACTTCTTTAAAAAACAGTTCAATGTGTGTATTGAGTAATATATCTGTCGGTGAAAGAGTTCCCACCGACAGATTTAGGTTGTCACATCTATAATAAGCTATCTCCTTGTTTCAACCTTAATCAATTGCTTTATCGTCTAATTCATTTCATTTTATCATTTACATACCCTCCCCCAACCATTAATTATACATCGATGCATTTTTTAATAAATGTTTATGGTGGCGCTCTATAAACCCAGCGGACATTTTCTTTTGCACCCCCTGCTTTATTGACCAAGGAGATAAATTAATCTTTCATAGCTGCTAGAGACTGGACATAAAATTACACGAGACCAACAATCATCAAGTTAAGTGACCACTTTTGTGAATACTTAAAGCCTTAAGATGGACCTGATCTTGTCCAAGGACTCTATACCGCGCTCAAATCCTTGGATGTTAATCAAGAATTCAATGCATACTTCTGTAGCACTCTTTTGTTAGAATCTGTCAAAAACATTGTTATTATTCTAAAGGGAGATGCTTTATCCCAAAAAATTGTAGGTAGCCACAGGAATTAGTTTCTGTTTCTTCCTTTCAACTCTGTCAAGGGACATTTTTAATGTGAGATTAACAATAGCAATTTCTTTTTCTTTTTGCCTCAATCTATGCTCATCTAACAACAATATTTTCTTTTTGTTTTTTCCTCAATATATGCTTGTGTTTGGATGATGACTTGATCAGGCTTATCCTGATCCTTGCTGATCTATCAACTGATTTTATTAACATCTTGTTAAAGATGTGTAATAATGCTTTGAGAAAGAGTTAAAGTTTACAAACTTGTACTCAACCATGAGAGCAAAACGAAAGTTTGTGAAGAACATACTACATTGCTGACGATTTAATAGTTTGTAACGTTTCAGTTTCTTCTTAATTGATTTTGTTCCATAATAGGTTCCTTGAACTATCACCGGTTTTTGTCTCTAAGTCTCTTACTGGATTTGCTATTATTTAACTAACATGACATTGTTTGGTCATGTGCGACGCAGACCTATGGAAGCACCGGTCCGACGAATATATACTCTCGATATGGGCAATGGCAAAAGGGCAAAAGGGAGACCGAAGAAAACATGGATGGAGGTGATACGAAACGATATGGTTGCCAAAGGACTCAATGAAAGTATATTGTTCGATAGGAGTGAGTGGAGGCAGAGGATTCATGTGCTGGACCCGGCGTGATTCTCATGTTGGTTCATGTAGCCTACCCCATATGCTTGGGATAAAAGGCTCAGTTGTTGTTGTTGACATTGTTTCCTGTTTCCACATTAAAACATGATTGTCTAAAGTAGTTTTAAGCAAACTATATAATTCTTGCCTTGTTATCTAGCGGTATCGTATGGATCCTTTTTTTATACTTTCGATCAATGCTGTAAAATCCGCATATCCGTTTGGTTTACCGGCAAAAGGATGCCGGAATTATTCGGTGGTTATTTAGTTTATCCGGATTATTTGGTCATCAATATATATATATATAGAGAGAGAGAGAGGGAGAGAGAGAGAGGATGGACTTTCCTTCTATGGCGTCAAAAAAACACCCTCCATGATTTTTTTTGACGATTGTTATTTATCAGCTTCATCTTTATCATCTAAGATGTGGATACACCAAATTTCATGTGGTTCTATCACTTTTTCACCGTTGATTTAATGGGTGCAAAATTTACGGTTTACCGACAACAGAACATTTTACATTGTTAATTCAACGGTGAAAAAGTGATGAAATCACATGAAATTTGGTGTATCCTCGTCTTAGATGATAAAGATGGAGATGATGGGTGCCGATTGCCGAAAAAAATGGAGAGTATTTCATTATTTTCTCTCTCTATATATATATAGTGTGTGTGTGTGTGTGTGATCGTACACACTATAATAGACATTTTATATTTCATATGTTCAATGAGTCATTTTCATAAATACTTGGTGGATACGATGTAAATTATGAAACTTGTTTGTAACATAAATAATGAAGAAATAAACAATTATTCATCCACAAACAAAAAAAATAAAGAATTAGAAAATATCACTTTAAAAAATTGGGGAAAAAACCTTAGTTTGAAATTACCTCTCAAAGAAGGCTTGAACTAGAAGAAGAGTAGTAGGCGTAGGAGGGAGTCATGATCGGATAGTAGGAAGAGAAAGTTATGATCGAGGAGCTTGAGAATCGCCGGAGACAAAGATGGGATCGAAGTGGACAGAGGTCACAGTTTGGGAAGTTGCTGAGATAAAGGGTTAGCGATGTCACAGTCGGTTGCTGCTTGGGGGCTCGGTTTGGGAGAAGGAGACGTGGAAGTCAAGGGTCGGGGTGTGCATAATGAGTTATTTGAGAAAGAAAAATAATGGGTTTTGGGTCGGATCGGTTTTTTTAACATTAACTATTCGCCCTAATTCAGACCGGATATCTGGTTTTCGTTGATATCCAGATTATTCTGTGGATATCCGTTTTGACAGGATATTTGACCAGATGATGAGTTTTTGATTCGTGTTTCTAGCGAAGCCGGATATCCGGCTGGATATTCTGTTTTTCAACATTGCTTTCGATATTCTGTTGTAGTTTAAGGAAGCTTTAGACCAAATTTTAACACAAGTTTGTGTCTTCTGATGTCTCGATGGATTTTAAACTGATATTTTCTGCTCTCAAATGACCTGTTCTAAGCAGAGAGTATCTCTGTAACTAATCCAACAAAGCTTGCGTGGTAATGTTTTTATGTGAATTTCAGACTGATGTTATATTTTCTGTTTGGGAAAGAATTGTTTTTAGTAGGATTGATGACGAGGATGAAGAAATGGATGTCAATGACCAAGACGTTCAGAGACTTGTAATACCCAGGTATTGTTTGTCTTCTTGACTTCTAATGTCTTTTGTTTCTCTTCCCTTTCTTTTCTTCTTTTTTTAAAAATCAAAATTACGATCTCTCATACTTCTGTTAAGAGGACTTGAAAATGCACTTTCATGATTCTAAGATGTGCAAAATTCTTGTTTTCTCAACTAAACCTTATTCCAGAGTTTGATATCTGGATTCATTCAGACATAATTAAAACTCTCAGATGGAGGTTGCCATCGTATGCTTAACTTTTCGAACAAACATTGTTACAATATTCTGCTGGTGAATTATTTCTTACATTTGAATTAATTAGTTTCTTCATACACAAGCAAATAGTAAATTACCAAGATTATACGTAATAGCAATCAATTGCGTTCAGGACTCCATGACCAAGAACACCAGAACAAAGAACCTTCTATCCATCTTGTGTAAAATGCAAAGATATTTTATTCTGCCCAGTAATTCTAAAGTATGGTCCATATCCAGATTCTTCTATCTACACCTAGCCTTAATTGTGTCTTCAGAGCTCATCATTCCTACCTGGCACTCGGATTCATCTACCCCTAGTGCTAATAGTGTCTTCAAGTATTGTTTACTCCTTATTTCTGAATTTATATTCTATTTATTTATTATGCAGGAAAAGAGTACATGGAAAAATAATAGACCTTCCTCAAGGAAATCAGTGGGAATGTCAAACGAGGAAGTGTCTGCCATTGACGAGGCTCTTTATTTTTTTGAGCAGGTAAATGATCTTATCTATAGAGAGGATTTCTTGTGGGTATTATTATGTGAAGATTAAACATTTTTGGTGCATGTAAGGTTCTAAATGCGGATGTTGTGTCCATCCCTCGAAGAATGTCCCATGTTTTACATATGTAAGAAGCATTATCTAAATTTATAGCGGACGAAGGATGTGCCTTAAATGGGACTATAAAGCTTTAGATTTGCTAAATATCCAAAAATAATCTCATCCAATTCAAGTGATCATATAGATGATTGCACTTTTAGCACGGAAAATCCCTACATTGGCGGCTCTAGAAGCAAACCTTTCGTCAATTTTATTGACGATCAACACCTACTATTTTGATCATCATGCCCATAAATATGTGTACGCCAATTTTCATGTGAATTGGATATCGTTCGTCCTTGCATCGGATGCATACAAAATTAATGGTTTTCGAATAATAAAACATTTTACGATACTAAATGAGTGGGCAAAGAGTATCCAAACAACATGAAAATTGGTATATCCATAGGTTAGGACATGTAGATTAATATGGTTAGTGTCAATCATCTAGAAAACAAACGGATGGTTGACTTTTCAAGCAATCAATATAGGAAATTTCCTAACATGCCGCTTCATACGTTGCTCTCTCTATATAGAGGAATGATCCTATGAGAAGCAACATAAGATGAGAGCTATGAGAGAGAGTGGCTGCAGCCGTTGCATATTATTTGACGGCTAAGTTTTAATAGTTCATGTTAAAGGTAAATATAGAAAAGATAATATAACCAAATTAAATCTGACCAAATCCTGAAGAATATCTTTCCTCTTTTTGAGAGAGAATCTACTAGAGATAAAATTCAAAATAAATTAGAAACACATTTTCTTTTATTGATAAAACAACATACTTTGAAACAATACTTGATCTTAATTAAATTTAAAAAGTTTAGTTAGCAAGAAGAATGTAATTAACAAAAACATAATGGGAAGATCAAGAGGAATAACTGAACTAGTGGGTTCAACACTCATCAAATAGATTGCATTTTGGATACTTCAGACATAATTGATTGTGTTCTCTTAAGCATATTTTTATCATCGATATAAAAATAAATTCAATTTGATCACATAATTTTTAGTTTTCTTTAATTTCTCTTTTGTTTAACTTATCACTCGTCATTCTATGTTTTTTCCCTAAAAAAGAAATCCAGATTAAGAAAAAATATTAATATGAGAGATTATGTAGGATTTTGTAAAGAATTTGTTTTGATTTGGTTTTCATTTCTATATTTAAATAAAGAAAATGTTTATTAAATCACAGCCGCCAAATAATATCCAACGATTGCGGTCACTCCCTCTCATAGCTCTCATCTTATGATACTTCTCATAGGATCATTCCTTATATATATATATATATATATATATATATATATATATAATCATATATATATATGATGAAAGATGCCTGGAGTTCCCTTGCAGAGGCACCCTACAGAGGACGTGTCATCATTCAATAGGACTTTGCATCGTGTTTTTGTACTTCAGTGCAAAACCCAATGAAAAGAAGGAAGAACTCATGTGTAGAATCTCTATGCAAAGTCCAATCGAATTATGTATGTTCCTCTGTAGGGCGCACACTATATGGACTATCCTTTCTGTCTAAAGAAAAGTGAACCATGCCATTGTTCTACTAGATGCGTTAGCGGTGATATTTCCTGAGGTGGAGGTCCAGGCTCAAATGTATGTACACACACAGAGGGAGAGAGAGAGGGTGGTTCGTGTTTTTAATTTCACCAACTTTTTTGTGGGAAGTCCGATTATCCATTCCGATCAAGTTGATCAACACACCTAGATAGGCTATGTTTACAGAATCACGTTGTTTAAAAGTGCACATGTGCAAAAACACGTGAACTTATTTCAGTCGTCGAATTTTTATAACTTTAAAGCTAGTTGTCCCATACGTAGAACACTTCCAAACATCGTGAATTTGTAAACATACACTATCTAGTGTGTGTTGATCAGAACGGATCAGGACGTTCCACAAAAGAGTTCGTGAATTTGAAAAACACAAATCCGTCCTAACAATGCTGATTGTACAATGCAACTGTAGGAATTTCCAACAGTGGCGTGACATACGGCACAATATCATTCATTCAATTCTTTCCTTTTTCCCATGCTAATCACAAAGACTCTTAAATTTACAAAACAAATCTACACATTGATCAATCGATAGTATGATGCCATGTTTCCCGCCACTGTAGGAAATTCCTACAATTCCTCTCTCTCTCTCTCTCTCTCTCTCTCTCCACACACACATGCATGCATGCATACATACATACACAAACATACATGCATGTGTGTGTAAAGAGAGTATCCCCACTCGATATGGAATCAAATCCTATCAATTTTTAGCCAATATATCCACTTTGGATTTGTGCAATCAATTATGAAAAAGTTTTCATCTATTTCAAACATGATATTATTGTTTGCACAAATCTTAAAGCATATCTAATGGCTAAAAACTTGATAGTAATTGTTTCCAAATCCAATCGTGGAGCATGGCGCGTGTGTGTGTGAGAGAGAGAGAGAGTGAGAGAGAGAGAGAGAGAGAGAGATTAATGCATATAATTAGGTTAATGAAACTACAACATGACAGATAGAGAAAATGTAGAATGGACTGTGAGTAAAGAAATACGCAATAACATAAACTCATGGATAACTATGCTCTCATTAAAAATAATGGATCACAGAAAATAATGACAAATATAAATCTCTTGTAAAGAACTGAGTTCTTAAAAAAACATGTATAATACCTAGAGCCGTTGACGGCTTGCAATTATGGCGTCGTCACCCTTGGTACCACGCTATTTTTCTACCTTTTGTACTATGTTTGACTACGACGGTCTCTTAAATCACACTGCAGGAACTGCGCACCAATGGTTATATAAATTAGGAATTGGTTGATATAGGTACCGCAAGCTCCACAAGCAGTGTCTGAATGACCGGAAGTAATTAGGAATTGGTTGCAGTGAGGTATGATATAAAGATGGTTATATAAATTTTCATTTTTTGATACAATAGATGCATGTTGAATATTCTCCCTTAAATTTGAAGGCAATTTTGCCGGTCACTATTAAAAGTAATTTGGGTCATTCCTATCAGCATGGTTTATTCCTTGTTTCAGCAATATTTTATGCCTAGCATTTTGTTCAGTTATCTTGCCCTTCAATTAATGACCATGCTTGAGAAACAATGCATGGATCGGTATTTTCTTTAGCCTTTCTGTCATAAAATCTTGTAGATGCATTTTAGTTGCATGTCAACATTATTTGCTTGGTTCATCACCACTATAGATTAATCATTATTTGATTACTTATCTCCCCCACTTAATATAGGTGGTTAGTGTTTTATCTCCTCATCTCCTTTACTATTAGTATCATATCAAACATGCCTACTTGCAGGAAATGAACATGCTCTATCGATTTTGTTCACATTTTCTCAGAAACAGATATAATCAGTCAATGTATAAAGAGTTCCATAAACTAGCGCTGGAAGATGCAGCTGTTAAGTATAACTATGGTCTTGAATGTCTTTTCATATCTTACAGGTAACTCCATCAGGTTTCTATTTTGATTTCTGTGGAAAAGATGCCAGGATCAGAAGGATTTGCTGCAATTTCCACTCCTATTTATGATGGTTTGTTTTGGTTTCTTTTTCCAGTTATGGTTTGGAGAAACAATTCAGAGAAGATCTGTATAAAGATTTTGAGCAGCTGACACTTGACTTCTACCAGAAGGGCAATCTTTATGGTCTTGAAAAATATCGGTATGTTAATCTAGTCTTTTTGCTTGCAATTGGAACATTTCTTCACAGTGAAGGTCTTTTTTTAATAAATAACTTCTCTTCTTACTTTTGATCCCTATAATATAGAAAATTTTGTTCACTTAAAAAACTTGTATTTGCAATTTATGCCCCATGAACTACCATCTTATCTGCAGGTCTTTTTTTTTAACTTGCAGTCCTTGGAGATATTTGAGCACTTCATCTTTTCTAAATATTATAAGCAGAGGTTTAAAGGCTCTTTATGATTTACGGCTTATTGTTTCATGAAATTGTCTTGTGAACGCGATAATGACAAATTTTTTGGGCAATTTTTGCTCTTATTGTCTTCTTTAGGGTGTTGTAGATGAAAGTTATCCTTGAACGTGCCATCTTTTGATGGTTTTAACGATTTCAATTTTGTAGATGCGGTTTTTCCACTTGCTACACTAAAAATATTCAGCAACAAAGGCCTTGCTCAAACTTGTAGAACAGCTTTCCCCTCCATCCTGCTCTTTTAAGGCTCGTCTCAAATGAATTGTCAACTAACATATCTTTTTCAGTGATTCTATCCATATTCATTTAGGTCTTTCTCTAGCTTTCGTTGACCATTAACTACAACATTGTCAGTTTCTCCTAGGACATTTATTAGCCTTCGTTGCACATGTTTGATTATTTTAATTGGTTCTCTCAATTTATCTTCTATGAAAGCGAACCTTCAACTTATGAATAGACACATTTCTTATCCTATTCATTGAGCACTGTCATTCATCACCTCGACATTCTCATCTAAGTTATACTCATTTTTTTCTGGAACAATTTGATCCATAATGCAATGCCGGTTGTATAATTGGTTTCTTCACACAATTTTGCGAAAGTTGCATATCATACATATTGTTTGTCTTTTTGCTAATTCTAAACCCTTAAATACCAATGCATCTTTCCATATTTCTACCTTAGAAATTTTTTTCTTTTCTTTTTTTCCCTGTTGAGTATAATAGGCCATAACATGATGCATTCAACGTTTGAACCCCAGGCCTCCTGCACAGCTGCAAGTAGGCTTGGCCATTAGGCTATAGTGACACTTGCTCTACCTTTAGAAATTATTCATTCTTTAGATTCATCCACTAAAACAATATTACATTTCGTCAATGCACTGAAATATTATCGTATCTTCCCCTATTTTATCATCCATCTGAATTACAATGTGATCAATAAATGGAAGCAGCACATGTGAACATAATTTGATCACATCCAAACTTATGACCGAATCAAACCAAATCGAGTTAACCAAAAATTTCTGTTTCCGGTTCAGTTTCCTCCTTGCAAGATATCTCGTTTAAAGAAAACTGAATAAGGCAAACCAGTTATAAATAAATATTATATGATGATAATATATGCCTCCTTTAGTATTTTAATTTATATCAATAATATTGATATTTATAATAATTATATGTATTTTTTTCCTGGGTGATTTGTGATATACCGAATTTTTCAATACAATACTTGTATGCCATTGGCAATGCTTTCATGAATTTTCTTCTCTCATTTTTTGGTATGTGAACCGCATAATTGTTAAAGTTGCATTAGATCACAAAATGTGACGAAATGTTGTTTCATTTCAAAATGCATCAGTAGTTGCCTTGTCTTTTCTATTTGTTCTTACCTGTTCTACATTGTAGGGCCTTTCACCATTACCGGGACAAGGAGAATCCCCTAAATAAGCACCCAGAGTTGGAGAGGCTGCTAAGAGAAGAATATCGAACTCTCAAGGATTTTAGGGCCAAGTAGAAAGCAGACATTATTTAGAGATCTACTGATTGCTACATTATCTTGTCAGTTACTATCGACCTGGTTTCTTTCTTTCCTTCTTTTTTAGCTCAATTCAATTGTTGCTGATGAAAATTCAACTGTTGGATATCTGTGTGTAGCTATACTTGCAATTGTAGCATGGGGGACACATGTATTACACGGATAAGTAGTGTCATCCTTTGCAACATAGATTTGGGCGGCCATCAAAGATGATTAAAAGGACGACAGAACAAAGACACCATTCGTAACTTCCGAAAACGATTGGCTTATATGACAGCCCTTTGGTGTTGGTGGAAACACGGAAATAAAATGAGCTATGAGCCCCCTGATTATTATGCAATTTCTTCAATAGCACATAAGACAGACAGCGGAACAGTACAGCATTCTCCTTTTCCACTTTCTCTCTTTTTCAACTGCTTTTCCTTTTTCGAAAATAATTTTTACTGTATG
Organism: Agapanthus africanus; assembly: GCA_030015575.1. Lineage (NCBI taxonomy): Eukaryota > Viridiplantae > Streptophyta > Magnoliopsida > Asparagales > Amaryllidaceae > Agapanthus > Agapanthus africanus. The sequence continues at coordinate 883,702,420 of CM057337.1, forward strand.
CTATCGTTTTCTTCTACCAGCAAGAAGGAAAAAAGAGCGAGTAAGTAGCGTCATCTATTACAAGGAGGAGAATTCAAACCAAATGTCAGCGCGTGCAAAACAAATAGCATTTTTGTTAATCAATTTCATCAAGGAATACGACATATAATCATCATCGTCAAGGAACTCCAGCATCTAACTTCTCCTCTAACTGAAGAACATACTGTTGCGGACATTACTTCGAAGCTTTGGCAACTCGGGAATAGCATTGGATCCGCTGGTGCCGGTCCATTCTGAGCTTGCTCCATTATCTGATTCTGAAGTCGCAATCTGCATCATCTGAGCAGCAGCTAAATGCGCATAGCGTAGCGGTGCAGCTGCACAAGAGTGAATATAAATAACTTGAATCAGTCAATTAATATGTTGGGAAAGGAAAGATTTGGAGTCGAGTTAGGATAACCCGGAGTGTCATAAAGTTATTTAATTGGCTCTATATGCCTTTGTATAGGCCCACATCTACACTCACTGAGCCATTCATTACAATTCCATCCTCATAACTAGCCTATCAGGCCTGTTTGGGCTTGGAGTTGAGTTAAGATAACCAAGTGTTTCATAAAGTTATCTAAACTTCACTGCAAAATCCAAATTATGCCATGTTTGACTTTCATTTTAGAGTTTAGATAGATCCGGTTATCTAAACTCCAAAGTTGAGATATATAACCGAAGTTTACTAAACTCCAATCCAATCTAAGATTTCTAAGTTCCAAAAAAGTAAAACAAAACTCTCATTTTAATAGTTCAATCTTCTACTCTCTCTCTCGAAGGAAGGGGTTGTCGACTTCAACGTGCTTGTTCTTACATGAAATACTGGATTCGAGGTCATATAAATTGCAGCCTTGCTGTCACAATATAGCCTCATGGAAGAAATAGGCCAAAACCCAAGTTTTCCAAGTAGAAAACTGATCCATACAAACTTGCAAGTAGTATTTTCCATAGCCCTGTATTCTAACTATGCATTGGAGTGAGATAGAACACTTAACTTCCAACTCTTCCAAGATACTAAGTTGTTACGTACAAACAAACACATGGTATCCTGTAGTGGATCTCCGAACAGAAGGTTATCATGCCCAGCGAGCATTAGTGAATCCAGCCACTCGAGAGTGTCCATTATTTGTATATAACAGTCCTTTGCCTGGAGCACTAATCCAATATCTCAATATACGAACCGCAACATCCCAATGCGCGACTCTAAGATCAACCATAAACTCATAACACTGCTTAGATAAACGAGTAACCTTGAGGTAAGCTAAGCTTGCTAACAATCATCTGTATCTACCGAAATATCCCAATTGATCACATTGTCCCGAAAGCAGTTTAGTATAAGGATCTATAAGATTCTACCGGCTTACATCCAAACGCTCAGCCTCAGGTAGCAAGTGAGTCACATACTTTCGTTGAGAAATATAGATGTCCTTTCTAGATCGAGCAACTTCAATGTTCAAGAAATATCGGAGGCTTTCTAGGTCCTTTGTGTGAAACTGAGTCCGGAGATGGAGCTTCAACTTTGTCATACCAGCACTATCATCACTCGTGATTACTAAATCATTGACATGCACCTCCAATAGTGGAAAGCATTCATGGATTTTGAACAAAATTATACCTTCAGAAGCGAAAATAGAAAAACTAAATCGTTGAACATTACCTCCAGATATGGCAGACGTGCTTCTTTGATATCTAGAATACGCAAAATGATTCAACTGTCAAACTGAAGTAATGGATAACAATTTAACTGCTGTTAAGTTCTTCTACAAAAACCTACATATAGGAGAGTTCGTGCGCAAATCCTTGCAAATCGTCAGGCGAGATTCCAATCTCATTAAAAAGGACATAGTAATGTTTCCGCCTTGTTGTTCCCTGTTTTAAAAAAAAAACTCAGCAGTTAGCAAATTGTATATTCAATTAACTAATGATGCAATGTGATGCTAAAAATATGGAAGCAAGGAAACTGCTGAAGAACAATTAAAATGCGATGATGGCCTGGGCGATTCTAAAGATTATTAAGAAGTTAGTATTTTTTTTTTATAATGTTACCCATGTTTATCACCTTTTTGTTTTCTTCTTTTCAATCACTAATCTTGGCCATGACCGTACACAAACCAATGCATATGGTGCACTTCAAAGAAAATTTACTACAAGTCCCCAAATCCCTAGTTTTTGTTCTTGAAACTGTCCCAGAAGCTGATCACGCTGGATTTATATACTGCCAGAGCTCCAAGATGGGAACCTCGCAAATTAGTTTCAGCAACCGGAACCAATCAAACAATTGTTCAGATTGTTGCACTTTCTGTCGATATCGATGGCATAATGTATTTTTTGGTGCCAGCAGGGGCGGAGCCAAGTGTGGACATGTGTGGGCAATTGTCCACACTTAGTTCCCCAAAAAACTTGCGATGCATATCTTTAGTAAAAGGAAAATAATTAATTCCCTATAAAGCGGCCTTAGTAAAAGGTGTCTCCGAAAATTTCTTCTATAAATTTGGTAAAAAGATATTTTTACAACTAACCATTATCATATAAAATCTAATAGTTTGGATTTTATTTGTTATACTTATTTAAAAATTCAAATATAGTTAAATTTAAATTAGTTTGCATATATAAATAAATAAATAAAATCTTAATTTGTAACCATGTACATATATAACAAATTAATAGAATATTTGATTGTTATCTAAATATTTTATTCTCTTTTATATTACTTAATTCATACATGTAATTTGGTCTCAAATTCTGATCATATAATTTAAGTAATTATGAGTTAGAAGTTAATATAATAAAATTATTCTTTATGCATTTTGTTGTACATATAGTTAATTTGTTATTCTAATCAATTATATGCATTTTATTGTTTTTAATAACCTAAATAAACATAACATTAGATCTATCTTTCTTTTTTCGGATTAGTCTTCTTTTTGCAAGTGTGGATACATTTGGGAATAAAATACCCAAAAATCAATTATTACCATCACATGTAAATAATTATTCTATTAAGCCCATTGTCCATTAGTAATGGAGGAATCATAATGTCTTTTGAAACTCCATGGTATCGATATGAATATTTTTTATATACATTGTAATATGTTGCTTTTTCAACAATATCTCTAATTTGCGATAATTTGCCGTTGATTATGCTTTTTATATTTTATATGTCGCCTACACTTGTGCAATTTCCTGGCTCAGCGGTTCCATGCTTCAATCAGGAGAAAATGCAACCGAATATTAATTCATCTAATACAACAAATCTAACATATAAATATCAATTCGCAAGAAATATAGTCATGCCTAAGTAAAAAAGAACATCAAACAGACGCGTAATCAGTGAAAAAGACATGAGTATTTTCTGTTCCTTTCTTTTATTTCAGAAACAGAATCAAGGTTGTAGTTTTCTCAGTTATTTGAAGCTTGCTCGCAGCTAGCTTGTCCCTGTAGGTTTTTCTATTGAGTATGAAGCATAGATTAGGATTCAGGAACAAAAAAAATTACACCTACCACTTAGTTTTACTCAAATAACTAGTAACAATGATATAAATAGAATGCAAAAAATAAATAAAAACTGAAAGAACATGATATATATATATATATATATATATATATATATATATATATATATAATGGAGGAAAGATGCCATAGGAGGAAAGATACGAGGGAATTTCCTCCTATGGCGTCGAAAAAGTACGCCGTCCATCGTGTTTTCCGATGATCGGCACCCATCATTTTTATTGTTATTATCTAAGATATGGGTATGCTAAATTTCATGTGATTCTACAACTTTTTCACCGTTGAATTAGCGGGTTCAAAATTAACGGTTTACCAACAATAAAACTTTTTACATTGCAAAATCAACGGTGAAAAAGTTGTAGAACACATGAAATTTCGCGTACCCATATCTTAGATGATAACGATGAAGATGCTGGATTCCGATCGTCGAAAAATACGACGGAGGGCGTACTTTTTCGACGCCATAGGAGGAAATTCCCTCATATGGCCTCTTTCCTCCATTATTCAAATATATAATATGAGCGAATTTCATTCTATGGCGTCGAAAAAATATACCCTTTATGATTTTTTTCAACGCTCAGCATCCATCATCATCATCTTTATCATGTAAGATATGGATACACCAAATTTCATGTGATTCCATAACTTTTTCACCATTGATTTAGTGGGCGCAAAATTAACGGCTTATCGACAATAGAATTTTTTACATTGCTAATTCAACGGTGAAAAAGTGGTGGAATCACATGAAATTTGGTTTTGGTGTATCCACATATTACATGATAATGATGGGTGCCGATCGCCGAAAAAATCACAAAGGATATATATTTTTGATGCCGCCTAACGAAAAAGCCTCCCCGGGCCTCTTTCCTCCATTATGAGGAAAGAGTATTATATGAGAATAATGGAGGAAAGAGGCCCTGAGAAGCCTTTTCGTCGGGCGGCCTTAAAAAACTACACTTTCTATCATTTTTCTAACGATCGGCACCGGCCATTTTGATCTACATCGTCTACTATGTCGGTACACCAAATTTTATGTGATTCTAACACTTTTTCACGGTTGATTCAGTGAATGCAAAATTAACGGTTTACCGACATTAGAACTTTTTACATTGTGAAATCAACGGTGAAAAGGTGTTAGAATCGCATGAAATTTGGTGTACTGACGTATTAGACGATGAAGATCAAGATGGACGGTGCCGATCGTTGGAAAAATAGTGGAGGGTGTAGTTTTTTAACGCCAGCTCACGAAAAGCCTTTTTTCCTCCATTATTCTCTCTATCTATATATATGAGAGTGCTCCATTGTAAACCGGTCCTCGTTTTTAAAAAAATAGGAACTCTCGGTCCACGGCATATTTTAACGATCCGAGCCGTTCAAATTGATTATCCTATCTTCAAATGTATGTGTATAAAAAATCAAAGGATTTGAAGATCTCTAACCAGTGGATCGATGGGTGCAAAAATGAACACCTTTCTATAATACAACATAAACTTCATCCGACATATAGGTTAGAGGTCTTCAAATCCTTTGATTTTTCATACACATACATTTGAAGGTAGAGTGATCAACTTGAACGGATTAGATCATTCAAATATATCGTAGATTGGGAGTTCCCGTTTTTAAAAAAACGCGGACCGGTTTGCAATGGATCACTCCCTTATATATATGTGTGTGGATATATCAGTCTCAACCCACATCATTACTGCAGAGATGATGTACAATGGCAAGGACATTACGATGATATTAGAGCAACTCAGGTTTAATCCTACTGGAAGCGTCTTTAAAAAGCTTATTTCCGTTGAATTTGACTTAAATTCAGGATCAGTTAGGATTTAAATCTAATCTCTAGTTTAAATTCATATTTATCTCTTATTTAAATATGGATTTATCACCAAGTATTTATTTTCCCTATACATATGAGGCTTTTTCTAGGGTTTTGAAGTAATCATAATTCTCTAATAACCTACGGTTTGATTAGAGTGGAAGAGGACGGCCAAATGCGGTCGCGGATAGAATGTCTGGATTGATTCCCGAATGATTATTGGAAAAGGTCGATCGACTTTTCTTCTCCCGGGAGAGATGTTGTAAAAGGGTATTTCTTTGTAAAGAAGGGTGAGAAGTCAGTATAATCTCTTGTAATTCTTTCTCACAGTGGAAGTTCTTATCGGATTGTAAGATTAGTTGCAAGATTGTGCTGAAACTGGGTAAATCTTGTGTTGTGTTGGTATGATTTGGTATCTGTCGGATAGTCTCTTTTAATCTACCCTACAAAAAATGTCTTGGATTTTCACTGTGCATGGATACGTAATCCTTACAACAAATTGTATCAGAGTATTAAGTTCGCGTTTTGAAGTTGATTAGGAAGATGGCGTTAACAAATTACAAGATTGGAAAATTCAATTAGCATATTAATTTTAGTCTATGGAGATTGAAGATGACGACGCTGTTGAAGCAACAAGGTATGCACAAGATTGTCTTTGTAAAAGACAGATTCCCAGTGACGACCACAATAGCGGAAAGTGAAGAAATTGAGGACAAAACCCACAGTTCCTTCTAGCTTTCAATGGCCGATAAGGTTCTTTGCGAAATGATGCAAAAACAATAGCGGCAGAATTGTGGAACAAGTTAAAGTCCCTGTACATGAAAAATCTTTTGCTGATTGATTCTATCTAAAGCAGTCCGGGAAGCCCGTGGAGGTTCTTCGTTTTGGATTAGGCATAGGGTTCTCTTCATAGGAGTTTACATGATTGTGTAGGCCGGAGATGATCATGCATTAGTACACCACGTTAGGAGATCCTCGGTCAGATGGCATTGCAAGATGAATGGTTCGGACAGTTGAGAAGAACAAAACTTTACGGTTTACTGCTAGTTTTCCGAGAGAGTTTTGGGCTAGAGCCCTATCTACTGCTGAGCATCTCATCGATCGGTCACCATCGACAGCGATAGATATGAGAATTACCGAGGAGTTATGGACCGGAGGGGCTAGATATTACTCAGGGAATCATGTTGTTAGGTGCACCGAGGAGCCGAGAGTCGAAAGATGTTCACTTGTCGGCTTCGGATGAGAAGCAAAAGGGTACAGGTCGTGGTGTTTTAGGACCCAGAGAAAGTAATTAGCCAAGTGACATTCGTTGAGTCAGCGATACTTCGAAGAAGACAGAATCAGTCAGATGGTGAGCGGAGAACAGGTGTGCTGCCAAGAGAGATGAAGTTTGAAGTTTTAGTCTAGGTTACGAGAGATGAGGTGGTCGATATTTCGATTCAGGTGGAAAGTACAGTACAGCTAGTAGTGCAGAGGCCGATGAGAGTTGGACGCAGGAGAGAGGCTATGGACAAGTCTCGAAGGCAAGGGGATCAGAAGTTCTACAGAAAGACTGCACATTTGATTCGTGGCATGAATAGTGTCATGGATGGAAAGTTGCATCGGTTGCAGCAGTATATCGAGCAGGTTCTAGCTTGGTACGGGATGAAGAAGGCTTGGCCCGTGTCTTCTTACTTAGAGGCGCAATTCAGGTTTTCGATGATATCACTAGGGTGAGATGCAAACATGAATCACGTGTCTATAGTGCCACATGTGAGTGCAGAGATCGATTTGATATGCATGCGACCAAGTATTGCACAAGCAGTTGGAGTAGTCAACAGATGTTGGGCTATTCCGAGCAGAGAGCACCGACAGGCTGTGGGGTGGATCCTAAGATTCTTGAGAGATAGTGAAGGGTTCGGCTCATTATTCAGCAGAGACGGTGTGGATTAGGCATGGCTAATGAAGCGAGGCGAGTTGATTCACCTGTCCCGCTTATCAGACGAACTGAGTTGGGCTCGCTCCGCTGGGCAGGCGAAGCGGGCCCAACAGTGCCCGAACGTGAACTCACTCGCTTCGCTTAGGCGAATTGCGAGGCAAATCTAAGTGAATCGGGAGAGGCCGGTGAAAAATTCAACTGTCCCTGATTAATTTTTTAAAAAAAAACAAAAAAACATAAAAATCAAGAAAAAAATCGAAAATCGAACTAAAATTTTCATAAAAATAAATCAAATTACAATTTCATAATACAATTTATTATTTTTTACATTAGAAACCAAACCCGCTCGAGTTGACTACGTATCCTTTCCAAATATTGAGCTCAATGAGAAGGAATCAGGTCTACGTAGTTTTTTTCTACTATTACAGATCGTACTCACTAGCCACTACTCGTCAGCACCGGTTGTGGTTCCTTCTTCGGTGTTGGTCCCGTCCACTCCTGTAAGCTCCTCTAGTAGATAATTTGAGTCCAATATGATTGCATTTTGTTTCCTGACAGCCGCTGCTTCCTAATCTTACGAGCAAATCATGCACTTCATTGTGTCGTGCGCCAAGCTACATCTTTTTCGCTTAATATCCTGCCTCATGTACTAAAGGCACTTTCCAACGCTTCTGTGGACACTGGAATGGTTCGTAAATCACGGGCCAAAGTAGAAAGCACCGGATACAAATGTCTGTGGCTTTTCCACCAGGCTAAAATATTAAACCCATCTATGATATAATTTACTTATAACTTAGTTTGTAAATATATTGTTAACTCATTTAAACCTGACGATGATGAGGCCACGACGCCTTTAGCCTTTTTTCTTTGTTGAATAAGTGCTAAAACTGGAGTCGAAGCACGTGAACTGGTTGCGATCGGTGGTCTACTAGTTCTACTAGAAAAAGATCGTGCAACATATAAATCAAACACTTCGGCTAGATTACTTTTAACGGTACTAACATAATCATCAATATCTAAAGTATGCCCCATGGATGTGTGGAACCCGTTTAAAAGAGCCTCCAAACATTCTAATTTAATTCAAGGGTCCATTACCGAACATAAAAAACAATTGGAATTTCAGCAAAATATTTAGAAATCTTACCAAGCATAGCAAGTATAACTTCGTGAAGTAAATGATTTTCGATGTGACTAGCAAAATATTGAGCTATATTATACAATTCAAAGGCAAGAATATGATAAGTGGGGGTATAAGTAGCAGAAAATCATTCGGTTGCTATTTTAAAAGTCATAAGAAAAACTTGAAAAAGATCTCCAACCGCCCAATGATCCTCTTCTAAGTGGTTTTCTACAGGTATAACTTCATTCCATATGTTACTAATAATTCCGGCGGTCATTGATGCAGTACAAAGCATATCATATGTACTATTCCACCTAGTGGCCACATACTTTCTAAGAGACGACCTTAATCCTGCAGCCGGGCATCTAGTTTTATATTCAGCTTTTCTTTTTGCAGAACTTTTAATAAACTTGCATGCATCTTTAATCATTTGAATATTTGCACTACATACAGTATATGTATCATGTACAACTAGATTAAGTATATAGCATGCACAATGAATATGAAAAAAAACGACCATTGCAAATTGGTTTACATAGCCTAATAAGTTCAGGAATAGCAGAATTATTGTTGCTAGCATTATCGAAACATATAGAAATTTATTTATTTACACAATGATAATCTTCTAAAATATATCTAATTTCAATAGTTATATGAAAAACAATATGCATGTATAGAAATTTTCTAAAAGCAATAATTCTTTTTTGCAAATACCAGTCGGAATTTATCCAATGTGCAGTAAAAAAAATCTAGGGAAGCTCCCTTCTATCAGTCCAAATATCAGAAGTTAATACAACACTGGTATCTAAAGAAGCAGGAGTAGCAATTAATACCTGTTTACCGTCGTTATAGAACCTAAAACAACGACTTTTAACCGCAGTCCTTGAAACTTTTTTATATGCCGGTTGCAACGCCGTTTGAACGTACCGCTCAAAAACCGCACTTTCTCTGAATCAAAGAACATGTTCATCTGCCATAACGTATCTTTCCATTTCTGAAACATTTAAATCATGATTATATTGAAAAAGACCTTGACCAGCAAAATCAATTTGTGTTTGTGTGGTGGAGGAACCGACCGGGGTTACTAAATGTTTTTTTTGTATGTTTATGCAAACTACCGGTGCCGGCACCTTTCTTGTGTTTATATGCATTGTCACAATATTTGCAAACGGCGTATCTAACACCGTTCCTAAATTCAACTTTATAACGATCCCAAACATTATTAGTAGTCGCACGTTTTTTAGTTTCTCTAGATGTATGGGTAGATCTTTAGTGGTTCTATTTCGGGTCCTTCGAGATGAGGAATATGGGTTTGATGCGTATTGAATGAGTCCTCCATTTTAACTAATAAAAAAGAGAGAGTGAGAGTATTAGATTACAAATAATAAATTAAAAACAAGAAATAAGAAAGAAGAATTTCAAAATAGCAGTAGAGTAGAGTGAGTCGGTAGAAGGCTCGGACCTCCGAAAACTCGAAGTCGGACTGTCGGAGGATCGGATCGGAGCTTCTATTCTTAGAAATTTGGAAGTTAGAGAGTATTTTTTTGAGATAGATGGGAATTTTTTTAATTTGGAAGAGAAATGGGTTTGGAATGAGAAGAAATGGGGTTTGGGAGGGTATTTATAGGTTTTTAGGATTTTTTGAATTATTTGGTCGTTTATAGCCGTTACGAGGCAAGATGAATCGTCTCGTGATTCTCCTCGCCTCTATTTGCCCGTTTCTAACCATTGGATGTGAAAATCAAAGCGAGGCGAAGCGAATCGCCTCGCCGATTCGCATCGTCTCGCCTATGTTTGCCCGTTTCTAGCCGTTGGATGGAGAAATCAATGCGAGGCGAAGCTAATTTCCTTGCCGATTCGCCTCATCTCGCCTCGATTTGCTCGTTTCTAGCCATTGGATGGGGTTTCCAAGGCAAAGTGAGTTTCCTCGTCTATGTTTACCCATTTCTCGGTGTGCACCTAGCTGTTGCTGACCGTTGGATACTGACTTCCGGCAAATCAGTCAACAAGGTGAACCGAGGCGAAGCGTCAATTCGTGGCTAATCAAGATGATTCCCAAAGCGAGGCAAACTCCGACGAGGCAACATCGCGGATTTGAGGAACCCACTAACTTCGCTTAACTCGCCGCAACGAAGAGAGGCATGTTCCCCTCCGAAAGACGCGCAAGACAGACTATCTTGCCTGAGATTCGGGGCAGATGCTAATTGGTGCTATCCGTCCACCTCTCCGAAGATGCCAAGTTGATTTATGGCACCATGTATCGAAAGTTTAAACGGATGCGGCCGATATAGCAGACTTCGTCAGATTCCCCCTCGTTTGAGGGGTTTTTGATTGTGGGGACACTCTTCCCTGCAGGCGCAAGCCCCTGTAGTTAATTACGCTACCGCATCGCGGTAACAACTTTCTCCTTCTCCAGATGGTCACTTCGTGTCGTGGGTGTTTGTTTTGTTTTCAGTTGCCCGTGGATCGTATACGAAGACTAATTTATGTTGTCGCCCGTAGGGCGTGGATTAGTCCAAATCCGTATATTCTTAGATTTGGGTTTGGGGGTTGGTTTAAGGATACGTTAGTCTCATTTGAGACTAAGATCAACTTAAATGTTTGTTAATGATACATTAGTCTCATTTCAGACTAAGATCAACTTAACAGGATTGTTTAGATCCAACAAGAGAGCATTTGGACTCAATTGTTTAGTTTAGGGACATTGCGGTCGATGACCAGTTTAAGGACATGGTGGTCCAATACCAGTTTAAGGACATAGTGGTCCAATACCAGTTTAAGGACATAGTGGTCCATAAAATGTATGGCTGTCGGGACCCATCAACTCTCTGAAGACGTTGAAGGATTACAACGACAAATATCAGAGGAGTTCAGAGATGTACCCTTGAACCAATGAGTTGGTTGAAAGAGCAGATGTGCTCAGTTCAAGATGATTTAAGGACTTATGGCCAGTTTGGGCTAAGTCCAATTATGTTTGAAATATTGGCCTTTTGGACCATTAGACATTTGTCAGGGTTCAGCCCCTCATCATTCAGCAGTGCTAAACAGAGCTTTGGGGGCTCTGACAACATTTTGTCCTTATTTTCCTCAATTTTAAGATTCACTTGGAGGAGGGACTTTTGCCTCTGGAGAACTAGCCAATTTGGCTAAAAGTAGTGTTAAACACTAAAGAACAACAGTGTTAAACACTGGAGTTAGAACTCTCAAATTAGTGTTAAACACTAAAAGACAATCAGTGTTAAACACTGACAATATAATCTTCAATTTAGTGTGAAACACTAGAAACAATCAGTGTTAAACACTGGAAATATAATCTCCAAATTAGTGTTAAACACTAAAGAAATAGGGGTCACGTGTGGACAAGTGAGAGCGCCCAAAGGTGGGACCAGATCCCTTTTCTTCGTTCTGCAATTAAGTGTTAAACACTTTTATATTTTACTTTGGAGCATCACGTGCAGACACGCGAGGAGGATTCATGCACTGATTATTAGAGCGTCTGCCAAGAGGTCACATGGGAACACGTGAGAGCGCCCAAGGCCTTTATTTCTTTTACTTTTTCTCTCTGTATTTCGGGAGTCACGTGGAGAACGTGAGGCGTTGCCTCAGTGATTTTTACTTCTCATATCTGGGGATCTTTTCAAGGGTCACGTGGGGACACGCAACCTTAATTCTTGTTCGTTCTCTTTTGATCATTGAGGGGGAGGGTCACGTGTTACCACGTGATCAAGTTCTGTTTTTTCTTCTCTGCTCATTGAGAATGGGGGTCACATGTTACCACGTGATCAAGTTCTTTACGTGCATGGAGATCTTTCAAGTCTCTTTATTTCTTTTAAGAATTAAATTCTCTGTAGGGTTAAACCCTAATCATGATTTTTGAGGAATTAAATTCCTATTGTGCAAGAATTAAATTCTTAAGTAGGGTTAAACCCTAATTTCTTTTTAGAGGAATTAAATTCCCATATATGTAAAAGAATTAAATTTTTGAGTAGGGTTAAACCCTAATTCTGTCCATCTTGAAGGAATTAAATTCCTATATTTTCAGGAGAATTAAATTCTCAGATAGGGTTCAAACCCTAGTTTTGTTTTGGGAGAATTAAATTCTCTAAACTCAATTCCCCCTCTAAATTTTGGATCTGCATGGCAGGATGTCACGCCCCGCTTTCCAGAGTACGCTAGATTGGGCACGTGACATAGCCAACCATGCTACCTGTGGGTAGGAAGTATCCATCCACAGTCACATTACGGCTGTAGAGATATCAAAAACAAGATAAAACTATCTAAAACATGTCCATAATCCAGAATAACAGGAGTCAATAATAAATAAATGCGGAAGCAAATGATCCAATACAAATAACTGAAAAGTATGTCCCATAATGCGGGCTCACAACAGGAAATAAATGCAGGAAATAAAACTAACTAATACTAACACCTCACAGCTCAGCCTGCTGGCTGAAGTACTCCTGCTCGGACTGCGACAGCGGTACGGAATCTGGGCCATGCAAAACCCAGACGTCAGCGCGTCATGTCAACCAGTAATATAATATGAACAGTGTAATAGGTAATGCAGAAATAAACATGAATAAGCAATAGTATGAAACAAGCAGTGCAGGGTAGTGTGCAGTGGGTAACTAACTGTTCTATCAGGTTTTCTATTCTAGAGTCTTTGAAATCAATTTGAGTAATCCTCTATGTAACTCAAAGGATATGTCCCGTTACCCTCCGTGACCACGGAGAAGGAATATGTGAACCAATAGTGGTTCTGTCCCGTTACCCCCCGGGACCACGGATCAGGAAAATGTAAGAGTCACGAATGGCTCTGTCCCGTTACCCCCCGGGACCACGGATCAAGTAATACCCTTTTAAGTTACACTTTAGTTTACACTTTTGATTTCCCCATACCCCCAAATTATATGTGTCAGGTCAGGTATTCAGAAATCAAGAACTAATGCCAACACAGGATCAGGTAACAGCAGGTTTTGTCTGGATAGACAACAGGAATGGTCCATGAGGACTACATGTCGGGTTTGTTGGCATTAGGCATGAGATCAGGTAACAGGTCAGGTCATGGTACATCAGGTCAAGTCGACAGTAAACGGTACCATGTCAGGTGTATCAATATATATCATGTATAACAGAGTCAAGTCAAGATGTAACAATGCCGTGGGTGTGCTCACAACAGATATATAATCGAACAGGGGATTAACAGCAGGAAATAAGCAATAAATTAAACAACAATAAGAAGTTCATTCAATAGTGCATTAATATAGTGCAGCCGTTTTATTATATTAACAGGTTTTGAGCACCCTTAGCGGTGCAACAGTTTAAATGATGATGCAATACAGTTATATCAAGCCTTTGAATACGACTATCCGAATGTAATAGAACTACATGGGAAAGTGCTACAATCTATTAAACGGTAAAATGTGTTTAACAGGTAAACTTGGTTCTTAGGTTAAAAGTGGCAAACTGTAATTTCATGTTAACTGTAAAAAATGATATATGTCATATTACAACTAAATGAGAAAATAATTATACCGAGTTAAGTTTTGCAGGTTTAATGAGTCAAAACATATATAATTGTATAGTATAGCATGTAGCAAGTGATACTTGCCTCGACGGGTCTCGAACCGGGAAAAACGGAACGTAACGTCGGCGGGAAACTCGCGACGGACACACGGTTCACGGATTGAACCCAAACAACGAACAATGGGACCACGCGGATCGGGGTACCTCGCTGGAACGTCGGGACACATTACCGGCATCGCCGGATTCTGGCGAAAAAGCGAACAGTGAAACATCAAGTTGTGCAAACAAGAATACAAAGGAACCAGAGAAAAAGGAAGGAGGAAAAGGAGGAGAAGGCTTACAGGGATTGCAGAGGGTATGCCAGCGATGGGGTCGACGGCGGTGGGGCACCGGCGAGGAGGTTGCAGGCGATGGCTAGGGCTGCGGGTATGGAAAAGGGAAAGAAAATGGAGAGGGAGAGGAGGTGGTCGGGTCTGGAGTGTGCAAGTGATGAGGGGGTGCTGAAAGTGGCGCGGTGACGACGACGAAAGTCGCCGGCGACGTCTCCGGCCGAACAGAGAAGGCACGGGGTATCCGGGTTATTGTTGCACCGTGCACACGGGGAGGAGGAGGTGTTGTGGTTGGGAAGAGGAAGCGGAGGCGAGGGCGACGGGGCGCTGGCGCTGGCATCGGGGTTGCGGCGGCGACGGTAAGGGCGGCTAGGGCTAGGGTTCGCGATGGGTTTCTCTCGTGAAGAAGAAGATGCAGGGGAATGTATATATATAGGGAAGAGAGAGAGAGAGAGGTAAAGAAATTAGAGAGAGAGATTGGAGGGGGGCCCACGGGGGTTAAGAGCCCCGTGATTGGCCAGAAAGCTTTAAAAGAAATCTAAAAATGATTTCAAGATTATTATCATAACATTGAAAAGATTATGAATAAATATATATATATATAGTTTCGAATATATTATGGTTTAGAATATTTTATTAATTTGAGATTTTGGCGCTAAATGAAACATTTCCAAATCGCGCCCGGGTGGGGTCCACAAATTTGAAATTTAGATAATAGGATTTTAAGCGGGTTCCAAATTTCAAAATGAAATGTTTTATGATGAAAAAGCATACCCCCAAGTCGGACACCTGTACACGCGTGTAGTCGTCCAAACTCGCCCGTTTCACTGAACGGGACGAGAACTCGATGCACGGACGCTACCATGCGGCTAGGGGTGTCGAGTAGGCCAAGATGGATATTTTTAATTTTAGTTTAGGTGCTAAAATTTGTTATATGCAGAAATGACTTTGCCAGATAAAATTTTACAGTAAGACCCAAACAAGCAAGATAAATGAAATGAGTAATATCTAACACTCAACCAGTAACAGAAAATAGTAGTATTGGGCTCGGATGTTACATTATACCCCACTAGAAAAAGAATTTCGTCCTCGAAATTCCAAGAATACAAGATAGAAAACTACAGGAAAAGGTGAGGAAACTTCTGCCGGATCTCATCTTCTCGCTCCCAAGTGGACTCTCCATGCGATCGATTACCCCAAGAAACGAGCACAAGGGGGATAATCTTATTCTTAAGAACCTTTTCCCTTCGAACCATGATTTCAACCGGTCACTCCTCAAAAGTCAGGTCTTCCCGTACTGTTAACTCCGAATGATCCAAGACGTGTGTTTCATCTCGAACATACCTTCGTAGTTGAGATACGTGAAACACATCGTGCACACCCGCCAAGGACTGCGGTAACGCCAAACGGTACGCTACCTCTCCAACGCGCTCCAGTATCTCGAAGGGTCCAACGAATCGAGGACTAAGCTTCCCTCGACTCCCAAAACGAATCACCCCTCCAGTCGGTGATATTTTCAAGAATACCAAATCACCCACGGCGAACTCTAGAGGTCTTCTTGACGTGTCAGCCCAACTTTTCTGTCTGTCTTGAACTGCCTTCATATGCTTCCTGATTGTATTCACCTTCTCAACTGTCTGTACCACCAAATCTAGTCCCAGTAATCTTCGTTCACCAACATCATCCCAACAAACAGGTGAACGGCACTTACGACCATACAAAGCTTCAAACGGAGCCATCTGAATAGTTGCTTGGAAACTATTGTTGTAAGAAAACTCCACCAAGTGTAGATGATCCTCCCATGAACCCTTGAAGTCCAACATGCATGCTCTCAACATGTCTTCAAGAGTTTGGATCGTTCTCTCCGACTGACCATCAGTTTGAGGATGATAAGCTGTGCTAAACTTCAATCGAGTCCCCAAACTTTCCTGTAAACTCCTCCAGAAGTGTGATAAGAACCGAGTGTCCCGATCGGACACGATGCTCACCGGTACGCCATGCAATCTTACAATCTCCTGCATGTACCGCTCTGCCAAAGTCTCCGTTGATTGACCAACCCGGAAAGGAATAAAGTGAGCTGCCTTGGTCAATCGATCGACAATCACCCATACTGCATTGTTGCCTTTTGGACTTCGCGGTAAAGCCGTCACGAAATCCATGGTTATATGTTCCCACTTCCACTGAGGAATCGGAAGTGGTTGCAACAAACCAGCAACCCTTTGGTGTTCAGCCTTGACTTGCTGACATACCAAGCACTTAGCCACGAAGCGAGCAATCTCCCGTTTTATGCCTTCCCACCAGAAATGCGGTCAAATATCTCGGTACATCTTTATGCCACCTGGATGTATAGAATAAGCTGAACCGTGTGCCTCCTTCATAAGCTCTTCACGAACATCCCCCTTTGGCACACACAAACGGCTACCATACCTCAACGAACCATCTTCGTGGACCAGTAAATCTGTTCGTAGTCCAGCCTCAACCTGCTCTCGAAACTTCTGCAGTCTAGGATTCTGCGATTGTGCCGCTTTAATCTTCTCAACCAAGGACGACTGTACTTGCAACTGCATCAACTGTCCCGTAGAATGTGGTAGCACAACCTCTAAGTCAAATCTTCGAAAATCTGCAATGATCTCCCTCTGCGTAGTTAACACCTGAATTGCTGGTAACCGACTAGGCGCATCCGGCACGACGTTAACTTTTCCGGGATGGTACTTAAGATCAAGGTCGTAGTCGGCCATCAGCTCCAACCATCTACGCTGCCTCATGTTCAACTCCTTCTGAGTGAACACATACTTCAAACTCTTGTGATCTGTAAAAACTTCGACTCTCTCACCCAAAAGGTAGTGTCTCCAAATCTTCAAAGCGAAGATCACAGCCGCAAGCTCCAAGTCATGAGTCGGATAATTCTTCTCATGGGTCTTTAATTGTCTCGATGCGTACGCTACAACTTTCCCATGCTGCATCAAAACACATCCCAATCCTTTCCCAGATGCGTCGCTGTGAATCACCAATCCTCCGGAATTGTCTGGCACGGTCAGAATAGGGGCGGTTATCAAATTCTGCTTCAACGTCTCGAAAGCTAACGCACACTTATCCGTCCATACAAAAGGTACCTCCTTGCGTGTAAGCTTGGTCAACAGTTCTGCCAGACGAGCGAAGTTCTCCACAAATCTCCTGTAGTACCCGGCTAATCCAAGGAAACTTCTTATCTCAGCTACATTCTTTGGAATCGGCCAATCTCGAACTGCTGCAATCTTTTCGGGATCGACGGCGATTCTATCGCCCGACACAACATGCCCCAGAAACTTCACTTCTTCCAGCCAAAATTCGCACTTACTCATCTTCGCATACAATTTCTCCTGTCTCAAAGTCTGCAGTGTGATCTTCAAATGCTCAGTATGCTCCTCAAAACTCTTCGAGTAAACCAGAATATCGTCAATGAATACTACAATAAACTGGTCCAAGAACGGTGAAAAGATTCGGTTCATCAAATCCATGAATATTGCCGGCGCATTCGTTACTCCGAAGGGCATTACTAAGTACTCGTAATGTCCATACCGAGTTCGAAAAGCCGTCTTGCAAATATCTTCTGCTTTCACTCGGACCTGATGATATCCGGATCGCAAATCCAGCTTCGAGAATACCCTCGCTCCACTAAGCTGCTCAAAAAGTTCTCCAATGCGAGGGATCGGGTACTTGTTCTTGATAGTCACCCGGTTTAATTCTCGATAGTCGATGCACATCCTTCTCGTGCCATCCTTCTTCTTTACTAGAAGGACTGGAGCTCCCCAAGGCGAGTTTCTGCTTCTAATCCAACCCTTCTCAAGCAATTCAGCAACTTGTTTCTTGACTTCTTCTAACTCTACTGGTGCCATTGGATAATACGCTTTAGATACTGGCGCTGCACCAGGAATAAGGTCAATCGCGAACTCCACGTCTCGCTTCGGCGGTAAACCCGATATATCTTCAAACACATCCATAAAATCGCGAACAACCGCCGGCTCTTCATTACTATCAACATCCATTGCTGCAAGAATAACATTTGTCGGCCTAGCCCTAAACTCGACTGGCCCGACAGAACTGCTTCCTCCAGTGAAGGTAAACTCAGGGTGTCCGGGAATCTGGAAAATTACCTTCCTTGCCCTACAGTCAATGTGAGCGTGGAAAGTGCCAAGAAAGTCCATTCCCAAGACGACCTCGTAGCTGCCCGTATCAATCACCAAGAAATCTGCAAAAAGCTCCCGTCCGCACACCACAACTGTAAAGTCTTTACATTCCCTACTAGATACAATTTTCCCATTCCCAGTGTGTATGTCCCAGAAACTAGACAGGGTCGTGCAGGCAATCGAGTGTGTAGTTATAAACTTGGATGACATAAAACAATGGGATGCACCAGAATCAAATAATGCCACTGCGGGAAAACCATGAACGAGTAGAATACCTGAAACCACTTCTCCTGATGCCTTAGCTTCCTCAGCTGTCAAGGTAAAAGCTCGAGCCTGATTAGGTCCTTGAGTCAGCTGTTTCTGCCCTTGGAACGGTTTCTGCGGAGGCTTCTGAATATCATCCCTCGTACGAAGCTTCGACGGACAGGCACCAACTGCGTGATCAGCCGCTCCACAAACCAAACAAAGTCCCAGCTTCCTTCGACAATCCTTCTGCACATGCCCAGGTAAACGACAGTAGTCACAAATCATGCTCTTTCTTCGATCAACGATCACAGGCTTCTTCATGGGTGCTACACCTCGACGGTCCACTGGAATACCTCTATGACCATGAGCTCTGTTAGGTACAAATGCGGGCTTTCTTGCCGCAACTGCTGTCTGCTGCAAGCTCCCTTTCATCCCAGATAAACTCTGCTGTTCCCGAGCTGCCGTAAGAACCTGTGAGAAAGTGGTCAAACCCAGGGAGACAATCTGCCTCTGGATGTCCACATCCAAGCTGCGCATGAACCTCCGTGCCCTGTCTGCATCGTTGGAAACTAAAGGTCCAGCGAATCTGCCGAGTCTCGTCCATTCTGCTGCATGCACATCCACGGGTGCTCCTTTCTGCCTCAGCCCAAAAAACTTTTCTTCCATTTCCTCCCATGCAGTTCGCGGGAAGAACTTCTCCAGGAAACTCTTAGAAAAATCTGCCTATTTGATCGGTTTAGGCAAGCGGGTCTCCTCCACAAGCCACCATTCTCGGGCGTAATCCACTAACTGAATGCGTACCACATCAACTCTTTTTTCATCTGGAATCTGTGCCGCAATCAACAAATTCTACGTGTCAACTAGCCACTGCTCGGCTGGCAACGGCTCCTCCAAACCAGTAAAGGTAGACAGACCCAAACGTCTGAAATCTGCTACGGTCCCTACTCGGTCAACTGATTTAGCTCCAACGTTATTCACAGACTGCTGAACGATCTGCAAACCTTCCTGAAACGAGTCCGCTTGCTGCTGGATCAGCTCGGTCTGCCTCTTTTGATTCTCTAGCATCCCCCTTATTACTCTAAGCATGGCGGCTTCGTCCACACGCCTCTGGTACGTCTTCAAATTCTTACCCGCCATATTCCTGAAATCAAGAAAACACCCAACATTAGCATGATGATAGATTTTATATATAGATCAAGGCTAGAACTCTAAGATACTTAAATAGAGTACCGCATTGTAACTATGCCGCGGTATCATAGCCACAATTACTTAACTCCACCCAAGTCGCCTAAGTCCTAGAGATAACAAGGAATCGGGTTTTCGAATCGATATGAAAAGGAAGTTTGCACATCGTGCAAGATATAATCTGGAAGAATGTGATTCAAGAATGGTAAGACGGTCAAGGTGGTAGGACATGTTTCCAAAACACGGGTATTCTAATTCGTGTATTGGGTACAATACCCAACTACAAAAGAATCAACCCAACTAACCTATGGCTCTGATACCAAAAGAACCATGTCACGCCCCGCTTCCCAGAGTACGCTAGATTGGGCACGTGACATAGCCAACCATGCTACCTGTGGGTAGGAAGTATCCATCCACAGTCACATTACGGCTGTAGAGATATCAAGAACAAGATAAAACTATCTAAAACATGTCCATAATCCAGAATAACAGGAGTCAATAATAAATAAATGCGGAAGCAAATGATCCAATACAAATAACTGAAAAGTATGTCCCATAATGCGGGCTCACAACAGGAAATAAATGCAGGAAATAAAACTAACTAATACTAACACCTCACAGCTCAGCCTGCTGGCTGAAGTACTACTGCTCGGACTGCGACAGCGGTACGGAATCTGGGCCATGCAAAACCCAGACATCAGCGTGTCATGTCAACCAGTAATATAATATGAACAGTGTAATAGGCAATGCAGAAATAAACATGAATAAAGCAATAGTATGAAACAAGCAGTGCAGGGTAGTGTGCAGTGGGTAACTAACTGTTCTATCAGGTTTTCTATTCTAGAGTCTTTGAAATCAATTTGAGTAATCCTCCATGTAACTCAAAGGATATGTCCCGTTACCCCCCAGAACCACGGATCAGGAATATGTGAACCAATAGTGGTTCTGTCCCGTTACCCCCCGGGACCACGGATCAGGAAAATGTAAGAGTCACGAATGGCTCTGTCCCGTTACCCCCCGGGACCACGGATCAAGTAATACCCTTTTAAGTTACACTTTAGTTTACACTTTTGATTTTCCCATACCCCCAAATTATATGTGTCAGGTCAGGTATTCAGAAATCAAGAACTAATGCCAACACAGGATCAGGTAACAGCAGGTTTTGTCTGGATAGACAACAGGAATGGTCCATGAGGACTACATGCCAGGTTTGTTGGCATTAAGCACGAGATCAGGTAACAGGTCAGGTCATGGTACATCAGGTCAAGTCAACAGTAAACGGTACCATGGCAGGTGTATCAATATATATCATGTGTAACAGAGTCAAGTCAAGATGTAACAATGTCGTGGGTGTGCTCATAACAGATATATAATCGAACAGGGGATTAACAGCAGGAAATAAGCAATAAATTAAACAACAATAAGAAGTTCATTCAATAGTGCATTAATATAGTGCAGCCGTTTTATTATATTAACAGGTTTTGAGCACCCTTAGCGGTGCAACAGTTTAAATGATGATGCAATACAGTTATATCAAGCCTTTGAATACGACTATCCGAATGTAATAGAACTACATGGGAAAGTGCTACAATCTATTAAACGGTAAAATGTGTTTAACAGGTAAACTTGGTTCTTAGGTTAAAAGTGGCAAACTGTAATTTCATGTTAACTGTAAAAAATGATATGTCATATTACAACCAAATGAGAAAATAACTATACCGAGTTAAGTTTTGCAGGTTTAATGAGTCAAAACATATATAATTGTATAGTATAGCATGTAGCAAGTGATACTTGCCTCGACGGGTCGCGAACCGGGAAAAACGGAACGTAACGTCGGCGGGGAAACTCGCGACGGACGCACGGTTCACGGATTGAACCCAAACAACGAACAATGGGACCACGCGGATCGGGGTACCTCGCTGGAACGTCGGGACACGTCACCGGCATCGCCGGATTCCGGCGAAAAAGCGAACAGTGAAACATCAAGTTGTGCAAACAAGAATACAAAGGAACCAGAGAAAAAGGAAAGAGGAAAAGGAGGAGAAGGCTTACAGGGGTTGCAGAGGGCGTGCCAGCGATGGGGTCGACGGCGGTGGGGGCGCCGACGAGGAGGTTGCAGGCGATGGCTACGGCTGCGGGTATGGAAAAGGGAAAGAAAATGGAGAGGGAGAGGAAGTGGTCGGGTCTGGAGTGTGCAAGTGATGAGGGGGTGCTGAAAGTGGCACGGTGACGACGACGAAAGTCGCCGGCGACGTCTCCGGCCGAACAGAGAAGGCACGGGGTATCCGGGTTATTGTTGCACCGTGCACACGGGGAGAAGGAGGAGGTGTTGTGGTTGGGAAGAGGAGGCGGAGGCGAGGGCGACGGGGCGCTGGCGCTGGCGTCGGGGTTGCGGCGGCAACGGTAAGGACGGCTAGGGCTAGGGTTCGCTATGGGTTTCTCTGGTGAAGGAGAAGATGCAGGGGAATGTATATATATAGGGAAGAGAGAGAGGTAAAGAAATTAGAGAGAGAGAGAGAAAGAGAGAGAGAGAGATTGGAGGGGGGCCCACGGGGGTTAAGAGCCCCGTGATTGGCCAGAAAGCTTTAAAAGAAATCTAAAAAAGATTTCAAGATTATTATGATAACAATGAAAAGATTATGAATAAATATATATATATATATAGTTTCGAATATATTATGGTTTAGAATATTTTATTAATTTGGGATTTTGGCGCTAAATGAAACATTTCCAAATCGCGCCCGGGTTGGGTCCAAAATTTTGAAATTTAGATAATAGGAATTTAAGCAGGTTCCAAATTTTAAATTGAAATGTTTTATGATGAAAAAGCATACCCCCAAGTCGGACACCTGTACACGCGCATAGCCGTTCAAACTCGCCCGTTTCACTGAACGGGACGAGAACTCGATGCACGGACGCTACCACGCGGCTAGGGGTGTCGAGTAGGCCAAGATAGATATTTTTAATTTTAGTTTAGGTGCTAAAATTTATTATATGCAGAAATGACTTTGCCAGATAAAATTTTACAGTAAGACCCAAATAAGCAAGATAAATGAAATGAGTAATATCTAACACTCAACCAGTAACAGAAAATAGTAGTATCGGGCTCGGGTGTTACACAGGATCTCAACTCGATGAGAATTAAATTCCCAACCTATGGGGAGATGTGCTTCTGCAGATCTTCAACTAAAGGAAGAACTAAGTTCTTTTGCAGAAGAGTTAAACTCTTAGATTTTGAGAATTAAATTCTCTGTTTGAAGTTTTGATTCCCTTTCTTTTCTCACATAGGGTTTTCTTTTTCTCCTGAAGAAATTTTCTTCCTCCCTTGAGAATTAAATTCTCCTCTCTTTTCTCTCTCTTGAGAATTAAATTCTCCTCACTTTTTCTCTCTCTGTTTTTCTCTCCAAAAAAGTAGATCACTTCTCTTCTTTTCTTGGCTCCTATTTATAGGAGAAGGAAAAGAATCAATTTGTTTTGCAAATCTTTCATTGAAAGATTTGATTTGTTTTCATATTTAATATGAGCCTTTAGATCATTCAGTGAATTTTATTCACCGTTGGATTTTAAATCCAAAAGATATTCTATTTGTTATTCTTGGTGAGATTTAGGGAAATCTTTCCTTGTCTAAGATTTTCCCATAAATTGGTGATTTTTATCACCCTTGGATTTTTAATCCAACGGTCCCCCATAGACCTTTTGTGTTTGGAAAGATTTAGAAAATTTTAGAATTTTAATTCTATTAATCTGTAAGGCTTTCAAAGCCTGTCACGTGCTGGCACGTGACCCTTGGTCACGTGTGAGCACGTGACCCCCAATTGAGTCCTTTTCTCAGCATTTACTTACGGTTCAGTTTTAACCATCACGTGTCAACACGTGACCATTGGTCACGTGTGAGCACGTGACAACTCATTGAGGTATTTTCTTCAGCCGTTTGTTATTTCATTTCTGTTTCGATTGTCACGTGTCAACACGTGACCATTCGTCACGTGTGAGCACGTGACCCCCAATTGGGTCCTTCTTCAGCCGTTATTTTTATTTCTGTTTTAACTATCACGTGTCAACATGTGACCATTAGTCACGTGTGAGCACGTGATACCTCATTGAGGTAATTCCTGATTTTTAATCAGGGAACAGTGCATAGCATATTTGCTCATAATTTTTGGTCCTGGATGAATTATGAAGCCCATAATATATCAAATCGAAGGGTTTTTTGAGATGCTTCCAATATCATCAGAATTTAACGGTTCCTTCTTCTGGAGTTTATCAAAATACAGGCCGGAAGATACTGGTTTGCATTTCCTTAAGCGTATCGCTACCATTTGATACCTTAGACTCTTTTGCGCAGAAATTTTTGGCGGGAACAAATGCCCCCCACTACTTTGCCCACGTAAGTATATACGTGGGTGAAGTAGTGCAGAGTAATGCATAGCATATGACCAGTTTCGGGTTGGTATATAACTTTCAGAATCTTGATCTGAGAAGATAACGAACGGACACAAGCGTCGTCATTTATCATTGGCTCAAATCTCGACGCTTAAGAGATATAGTTCCAAAATCTCAACTCCATGAGCCGCACCCTTCTATTTCTTTATGTCTTACTCTGGCGTGAAGTAGTTTATACGCTCATGAGTAAGTTCTCCATTTCAGTGGCATGTAGCTTTGGCAAGTATGGCTCATAGATGGTCCATCTTAACCTCTTTGTAGGGCAGTGATGGCTTAGGAGACAGGGTAAGGATCTGCCACCTAAGATTTTTCAACTTTATGAGCCGTGAGGGTCTCATAAAGACTTTTCTCCCTGCGAGTCGTGAGGATCTCGTAGGTGTCTTTTCTCCTTAGGAGTCGTGAGGATTCCTAAATGTGTTTTCTCTTGAGAGTCGTAAGGATCTCACAAGAGAATTTTCCGGCTTATAAGTCGAGAAGACTCGTAAGTGGTTGTTTCCCTCCTCGTCGAGATTCGACTTTGGAGAGTGTGACCCGTGAATAGTATGCAAGAGTCCATCTTGGACTGACTTGCAGGGCCCCAGTGCTTAGGAAACAGGTTTTTTAATCCCCATTGCCTAAGGCTTTGCCTTACGAGTCGAGACGAATCGAGAAGTTCTCGCAAGGATGTCCTAACGTCATAGTTAACCTCTGCTCTTTACGACAAAGGTCCGTTAGGGTCTGTGGTACTAGGATTTTTCCCGTCATACTGTCGTGTTGGCTGATGTATCCCTCGATAGGCAATCTTGCTGTTCGAGTAGCCTTGCGACTGTCGTGTCTCTGATCCCTTCGGGGGCTGGACAAGACGTCTTCAAGCAATCTTCTTAGGCAGTTTGTCCGTCAGAAGAGCAAGCGTTAGGAATTTTGCCATGCCGCTTTTTACTTGAGATTAGGCTCATTTTGGAGAGCCCCGATGAGTCATAACCACTCCGCGCTGGTGTGGGATGATCTCCGATAGTCTTTCAGGTTTTATATGAGTTGCCGTTAAGACCCTGAAGCTAGAAATTTGTCATTCGCTTCGTTTGCTGGCACTGCGTCTGCTGTATCGAGACGAATGTCGCGGTTGTCTCTAGGTTGCATGTGAACCGTCGAGATTTGGATCTAGGGATTTTTCCATGGCTCCGTTGTTTGATTGTCGCGTTTGATGAACTTGGATGAGTTGTGAACCATTAGGATAAAGATGAGATGCGAATGAGAGTGATAAATATCCAAGAATAAAACAAGAATTGAAGATGAGTCATGTCTTCTCAATGCTTCTCCAAGCATCCAAAGCCATGACTCATTTTTTTTTCTCATTCTTTAAATATAAATCATTATCTTATCATATTCAACTCTTGTATGATTCTCATATGTCCATGTTTCTTATATCATCAACCATGATACAATATAAATACATATATATATATATATATATATATATATATATCACACACACATATATATAAGTATCACACACACACACACACACACACACACACACACACACATATAAAGAGAATAAAATCTTAAGTGAGTTTAGTATTAGTTTATATATATATATATATATATATATATATATATATATCATATATATAAATATATATTAAATTATTAAATCAACACTTGATTCAATAATCCGGTTATATCATATATAATCCGGCTAATATCGTGTGTGTGTGTATCAAATTATTAAATCAACACTTGATTCAATAATCCGGTTATATCACATATAACCAGCTAAGATTTAATATTAGTTAATATATATATATATATATATATCAAATTATTAAATCAACACTTGATTCAATAATCCAGTTATATCATATATAATCCGGCCAATATCAAATATATAAACATATATATAAATCAAATTATTGAATTAACACTTGATTCAATAATCCGGTTATATCATATATAACCCGGTTGATGTCAAATATTGCTATATTAGAATACGGTATCATATACTCATATTTAATCAAGCTCCCGCACATATCTCCATACGTGCCCTATTTCGTTTCGATTGAGCTAGGAAACCTCTATGTGGGACTCTTTAGGAAACCTCTATGCGGGACTTTAAAGATTCATCAATACGTCAGCAGTAGGTAATGATCACATCAGAGACCTACAAGCCGTCAGCGGTACCGGCTGGACGTAACGCCTACACAGGTATTGAACGAATAGAAAATCTACAAGCAAAATTGTCTAAACTCCCGTAGAGCCTATAAGCAACACTTATCGTACAGTCCGGTCTCTTCGTCTGATATGTCGCATATCGAGGCTGGGGGTGGAATCGTCAGACCCACTAACTCTATAAGTCATGCCTATAACCTTTCAAGAAACTACTGATAACACTTATCAGTAAATCTCATTAGCCCTGGTTAGGGACATGCTGTTATAGCCAATCGAGCATAGCGCAACATCAGCTCCTAATACTAGGAGAGACGAAACCCCTCCCATCGCTCACTGCATTCATGTGACTCGGGACTATACCCAAAAACCACCTGTTTGCATGACTCATTTGAGCCGTGGTAGGGAGGAAATCAAAGCATAGTGGGAACCACACAAGACACTATGACGTCTCGGGTTTACAGACTAACCTGTACAAGTATCACCAGAGAACTGCTATCTGATGATAGGTATGGTACCGTCTAGGAGTTCTCGGCGAGTTCTGTTCGGTGTACCCATTCTCTAATGAGCACCCGTGTACAATCTTTGATGTTAAACACCAATGGTTGTGGGATTAACCATCGTACTATATAGGGTCATGAAACGTACACTAGTCTACTCTGAAATATTGATGCCATGTCTCAATAATCCCTCGACTAGAAACTGTTGAAGGATGTGCTTGTGGACTACACAAGCCCCATTAGTATGATCTGCATCATAGTCCTCGTAGTCAAGCCAACATCCTAAGGGCTTTATCAACATGTATCAATGAGATAATAAACTAAAACAAGTGCACATGTTACGATAAAGAGCAACCAGATAGCATACTATCATGTCGAGTAAGAAAGTCCTCTATATATATGTCCAAGCATCCACTATAATATACAATAATGGCCTCTAGGGCATACATATTCTTAACAATCTCTCACTTGCACTAAGGCCAGTTGTTGTAGTATCGCATACCAACATCCCAAAAATTCTCTCGAACTGTGTCTGGAGGAGGGCCTTCGTGAGTGGATCCGCCGTGTTGTATTTCATGTTTACTCTCCTGACCTTGATTTCGCGGCGATCAACTATCTCCCGGATCAGGTGATACCGCTTCAGAATATGTCTGGATCGTTGATGGAACCGGGGTTCCTTGGCCAAAACCACGGCTCAATTGTAATCACAATACAAAGGTATTAGATTCTCAATGGATGGAACCACACCAAGTTCAATAATGAACTTCTTCATCCAGACAGCCTCTTTGGCAGCATCGTTGGCAGCTGTTTCCCCTAATCAGAGCAAAGCTCTATTCAATTTTTCAAAATTTGAAATGAAGCAGCGCTTCATAAAAGCGCCAGCAAGCAGCGCTCACGTGCAGAGCACGGGTGCGCTAGCGCTAAGAGCGCCAGCACTCTGAAACAGCGCTCACGTGCAGAGCACGAGTGCGCCAGCGCTAAGAGCGCCAGCACTCTGAAACAGCGCCAGCACTCTGAAACAGCGCTCACGTGCAGAGCATGAGTGCGCCGGCGCTAAGAGCGCCAGCGCTCTAAAGCAACGCTCACGTGCAAAGCACAAGTGCGCTAGCGCTAGAACTAAATGTTCCCCACCGTTGGATCAAAGATCCAACGAAGATGATAAATCATCAAGTTACCAGAATAAAATTCTGTTAAGAAAACATTCTTCAGAATCTTTCCAAACAAAATGATTTTGCTCTGTAAATCAGAGCACCGCCGGATCAATGATCCAATGGTGATTAAAAATCACAATGGTGCAGAATAAATTCCGCTTGAGAAAGATTTCCCAATCTTATTAAAAACAAGAAGATTACCTTATGTAAAACAGAAGCTCGAGGATTAAAGATCCAACGGTGGGGAAATTCACAAATCAATTAGAGAAAAGATCTCTTCAACCGATTCAACAAATCAGCTTGCCCTATATAAAGGCCCCAAGACTTCAAGTCTCATAAAGAGGAACCCCCCATAAACTTTGAGAAACTTCAGAAAGAAGAGTAAGCTCTCGGTAGAAGAACAACTTTTCTTCAAGGTAAAAACATAGGGATAAAAAAATCTCCTCAGAAAAAGAACTTAGTTCTTATGCTAGATCATATATTTTTAAGACAAATTTTCTTTCACAAAAGAGATTATAACATCTCATTATAAAAGGGGGGAGAATAATTCAATTCTCTTAGGATCACAGATCCATAAAGGCAAAGCCTTTCACCAAGAACATAAGAGATTGAATTATCTCCTATAAAATAAGAACTTTGTTCTTAGATCTATGAGACAAAGTCTTTTATAAAAGAGAATTTAATTCTCAGAGCGCAGAACTGCCTAAAAAGAGCCTTAGCGCTCCAAGTTTAAAGAAGCGCATCAGCGCTCCAAATCTAGCGCATAGCACTGCAGAGCCTTAGCACCCCAAATTTAAAATAAGCGCTCCACGCTCATTGACTGGCGCACAGCGCCAAGCACGCCACGTGCTCCTCACGTGTGCGCTACTTCACCATAAGCGCCCTGCGCTCATTGACTGGCGCACAGCGCCAAGCGCGCCACGTGCTCCTCACGTGTGCACTACTTCACCAGAAGCGCTCTGTGCTCATTTGTCTGGCGCACAGTGCCAAGCGCACCACGTGCTCTTCACGTGTGAGCTACTTTAACAGAAGCGCTCTGCGCTCATTGACTGGTGCACAGCGCCAAGCGCGCCACGTGCTCCTCACGTATGCGCTACTTCACCAGAAGCGCTCTGTGCTTATTTTTCTGGCGCACATCGCCAAGCGCACCACGTGCTCTTCACATGTGCGCTACTTTAACAGAAGCGCTTTGCGCTCATTAACTGATGCACAACGCTAAGCGCGCCACGTGCTCCTCACGTGCGTGCTACTTTAACAGAAGCGCTCTGCGCTCATTGACTGATGCACAACGCTAAGCGCGCCACGTGCTCCTCACGTGTGCGCTACCTAAACAGAAGCTCTCTTATGATCTTGCGCACAACGCCAAGCGCACCACGTGCTCCTCATGTGGGCGCTAAGAGAACATAAACTGTACTTTAAACAATAAAGCTCCAGAGCTATGATAAGTGCTCAGCACTCAATAAAAGACAAAAAGATTGTCAGAACCCAAATCAATGCTCAGCATTGTTAAATGTCCAACATTTTAAATGGGCCGAGCCCAAAATGGCCACAGAACCCTACTTCAGATTGATTGAGCACATATGCTCATAAATCTTTGATCTTAGTCCCAAATTGGACTACAAATCTCCCAACCAATATTGGTTCAAGGGTATATCTCTTCACTCCTCTGATATTTGTCGTTGTAATCCTTCAACGTCTTCAGAGAGGTGACGGGTCCCGACAACCAGACATTTCATGGACTGTGGGGTCCTTAAACTCATGGACTATGATGTCCTTAAACTTTACAGACTATGATGTCTCTAAACTACCATGGACTGTGGGATCCTTAAACTCATGGACTATGATGTCCTTAAACTTTACAGACTATGATGTCTTTAAACTGGACCGCAAAGTTCCTATACTAAAACAATAGAGCCCAAATCCTCTTTTGTTGGATCTAAATGATCCTGTTAAGTAGATTTTAGTCTAAAATTAGACTAACGTATTCTTAACAAACGTTAAGTTGATCTTAGTCTAAAATTAGACCAACGTATCCTTAACAAACGTTTAAGTTGATCTTAGTCTCAAATGAGACTAACGCATCCTTAAACCCAAACCAAAATCCAAATCTAAGAAAATTCGGATTTGGACTAATCCACGCCCTACTGGCGACAACATAAATTTGTCTCCGTACACAATCCACATGCAACCAAAAATAAAACAAACACACATGACACGAAGTGACCATCTGGAGAAGGAGAAAGTGGTTGCCGCGATACGGTAGCGTAATTAACTGCAGGGGCTTGCGCCTGCAGGGAAGAGCGTCCCCACAATCAAAAACCTCTCAAACGAGGGGGAATCTGACGAAGGGTGCTACAACGGCCGCATCCGTCTAAACCTCCGATACACGGTGCCATAAATCAACTTGGCATCTTTGGAGAGGTGGACGGATAAATCCAAATAGCACCTGCCCCCAAATTCAGGCAAGACGTCCCAACGTCTTCCCAGTTTTCGGCAGAGAACAGATTCTGGCACGCCGGATGGGACCTTTTCCTCTTTCCACTCCACACTTCGTGTGTCGTGTTTCGCGAATGAATCGCGGTTTGCAATGGTTGCCCCTGGATTCGAGATACTAAGATTTGGTGTCTTGCTCCATGCAGAAAACAGAAAATCAATGGCTTTCAACTACATAAATTGCAACAACTGCAACAACTCTCACTCCGTCCCCGCTGGAGGAGTAACCTACGGGCCCCAAGCGGCCTCCCTTTTTACAATGCCGGTGGAACAAGTAACCCAAGACACCACTGGGCTATTCTTCGGGACCGTGATCTCACCAACGAGCTTCAACGTTCAGATGCCGACACAGGAAGCTGCGAAGAAGTCGGTCTTTGATCGGCTTGCAACCACCACAGCCCTTCTCAGCGGGTCGTTCAACTCCAATGCCTCAGTCTTCGATAGGCTGGGTCAAGTATCAAGTGGGATCGCAAAAAGGCTCGCAATACCAGAGAAGGACACTCCAACTCCTGCTACAGTTGAGGTCGTCCAAGCTGCTCTCCCTACTCGAAGGTTGGCTTTCGATAGGTTGACCATTCCCTCTCAGCGAACGTCTGTTTTCGACAGGCTAGCGTCAATAACAGCCTCTCTTCAAAACAGGGGGCATGGAAAAGCTGATCCAACAGCGGAGGTAATCACGACCGCTCGTCATGCTCGCCGTCATCACTTGCGCCGAGTAGAGCGAGATGCATATCTTCTCACGGAGCATCCGATCTCGATGGAATTTTTAATGCAATTTTTAAGAAATACGTGATTTTCTATTTAATAAATAAATTTTATTTTTAATAACTATATATAAATATTATCAAACCATCTATTTTAGATATATAATAAATCCCATGTTTTTTCTAAACAAAAGAAAAGAATTACAAGTTTCATGAAAATACCATCAAGAATCCATATAAGCCAAATTTACACAAAAATACCATATATTATTCGAACTAGGTATTTATTCACTACGATACCTCACTTTTAAAATTTACATCCATGAAAATCATAAATACGATAAACAAATACTTGAGGTTTATTTTTAAAGCATACTAAAAATATTTTTCATAAAACCCTCTCAAGTTGTATTAAATTACCATAAGAACCCTAGTAAATATAGGTTTAAGCGGGACCAATTCTCTTGAGCCTCAGGGAGCCGGAGAAAGTGGGTGCTTTCCTATTTAAGGTAGAAAACTAAAATGGGGTTATCAACGGTAATTGACTTGGAAAAGATCACAAATCCTGCCGTCCATGTGCAGCAGTTACCGATAACTCCTAAATCTAATTCAGGACTCAAATCTGTTTAAAGTGTCTTACTCAATCTGAGTCTCGGTTTAATCTGAATACAATCCAAAAATGAATTCAACCATATATCCAATTCAACATGAATCCAATATATCAAACATGAACACTTGAACATGAACATGCAACATGACTCGGCTGGACCGAACCATGGATATATTTTGAACTTGACTACATAACTATCCGTTTACATCCGATCCGTTTACATGAACAACTTATAACATGGTTTCGGCAAGTCTTATACAACAAATCATTACAATCAATACAATATGCATTATGGGGGTTTTAACGGGGTAGATTGGTACGGAATGTATTAGAAGTGGCACGAGACGGTCACATTAATACACCTAACCTGAATATCCGTGCCGTTGTCCCGTGGTTTGACGGGTCCTTGTGCTCCGTATACTTTAGTCCACAGAATAGTTGGAATCCTCTCGTATACACTGATGCATTATGTACCAAGCTACAAACAACTGTGTTAGTATAACAAAAACAGATAAATTACCAGATATATTTCATTACTTGATCTATTCTTATCTCTCTCTCTCTTTGGACTTACCAAGCGATTGTTCGCTGACGACATTTTTATTTCTTATTTTTTTGGAATGTTGTCAGGAGGACCCGACTCTCAGGAGATCGAGCCCAGCCAGGAAGATTTGGAGCAATTCACTGAGGATCCAGAGTTCTAGATTTACCTGTACTTACCTTACTTTCAGTTCACATGCCATTGTTTAGGTATCGCTTTCCATTATTATATTTTACTTTCCAGTGTATGTAAAGAATGAATATAAATAAAAAAAATGTTGTTTCCTTATATCACTTGTTATTCTTGTGCTTTATTTTTATATTGCTTATTTACGCTTAACGTGTTTGCTTCTGAGTAAATACGTCGCATCCCTGCCACGTCTTCTTACCAGTACATTAGTAAGCGGGGCGTGACAAGTGACGCTGAAAAGGAAAAGGAAATTTAACAAAGTCTAAACAAGTCATCGAAAGTCCTAACTTATCCAGAAAACGCGCAGGACTGAACCCAGCCCAGCTCAGCACCTTATCAGACAGCAGGACATCCGCCCGCTGGATCGGTTCCCAAAGGGACACCACCCTCGCCTCGGGAGAGGTCGACTGCTTCGCCCTCGGACAGTTGGCCCTGTGCCACTGTGTGGGCATAGGTCAATTCTCTCCCTCCGGTGGCCCGACGAATACGTACTTCTCTTCCACTCATGGATGGAAGAAGGGATGACCACTACCCCCGATCCGGCCGCGCCACCCTTACGTTTTTTATACGAAAAATACACCAAGCTCGACTCTTCTTTACTTGTACCGGGGTGATTTTTATAGCAAAGGAAAGACACGAAGAGGGTCAAACTGAAGGGGATCTGATCAAGTTTCAGCCGGACCAAAAACCTGAGGAGGATCCTCCACGAGTTCGGCGCTAACTGGCCCGGA
This sequence comes from Agapanthus africanus, assembly GCA_030015575.1. Taxonomy (NCBI): domain Eukaryota; kingdom Viridiplantae; phylum Streptophyta; class Magnoliopsida; order Asparagales; family Amaryllidaceae; genus Agapanthus; species Agapanthus africanus. The sequence continues at coordinate 883,735,771 of CM057337.1, forward strand.
GCAAGTTGGAAGCAACAAAGCACCGCACAGATCTCGGGTGAGAAAGGCAGACGCATTTCTGCACGGAATGCTTTCAGATACAAAGCAATCTCTTTGCCCCACACCTGATCTGCCCGCTCCCCCTCTCTGGCTAAACGGAGCGAATAGCCAGAGGGGATATGGAATCATCGAGTTCGGATGTCGGAAAGCTCGTCGAAACGATTCAAAATGGAGGACGCATCGCGGATGTTCCCGATGCGCACCTTGGGAGCCCTTGTCGCCGCCCTATGGCGAGTGACAGGGGCAGCCCTGACTCTTGAGGGCGAGCCCGACACAGAAGACGCTGAAGAAGAACCCTCTCGGCTATCTGAAGCCGAGGAGGAAGAAAACCCACTAGACTCAGCCTCAGGAACTTAGGCCTCATCTCCTGACTCTACCCCTACTACATCTACAGACACCTCTGAAGAAGACATCTCACTTGATTCAAAGAAAGGGGACTCGCCGAGGAAAAACCAACAGAAGATCCGATTTAGGCGGAGGAGCTCCGAGTAATCTTCAACAATGAAAGAGAATTAGAGCAAAGTGTCAGCCCTAGGATGGTCCTTTCCTATTTATACCCCTAAAAAATAACATCCTACAGCCCAGATTAATTCCCGCCAAAGAAAAATGTTGCGCCCAGCGGCCGGCGGGGCTCCACGTGGCGGTCGACCATTGGAAACGTCTCTTCGATTGCAGGAGTTAGAGACATTCTGTCTCGCCTGCCAACCGACGTCCGACACGTGGCACGTACCCCAACTGACGGATCAACTGAAACGGCGCCCTTTCTTTGGAACGCAATCATTTCATTGATCCTCTAACGTCATCGGGGATACGCGTGTAAACTAAGACGACAGGGGAGTGACACGTGGACTCGAAGATCGAAACGACGCAACTGCCTTACGCCATGATCTCCCGGACAATCCACACTATGATTCTCAGCACCAAACTGAGCAGAAGAAAACCAAGCAAGCCAATCTCGACCCGACCTCTAAATAGGTCGGAATGAGAGTGGGGGGCTAATGATGATGCTCACAAGTGGGAATTCCCCAGATCACAACACGTGGCTGGTGATGTGTCCCAGGTGCTATGGAGCTGGAATAAGGCTGATACATCAGAGACATTCTTCGGCCTCCCGCTCGTCTCCGAGCTCCTGACAGGCCGAGCTTCCTCGGCCTCCCGCTCGCTTCCGAGCTATTGCAGGCCCAAACTTCCTCGGCCTCTCGGCTCGTCTCCAACCCATCTGACAGGCCGAGCTTCCTCGGCCTCCCGGCTTGTCTTCGAGCCATCTGATAGCCCGAGCTTTCTCGGTCTTCCCGATCAACCGAGAGAACGGAACCTAAGCGCCTCCGCAACGGCTCCGCGTATCTCGTCAAAGCGATATATCTGCCGTCCCACGTCCCGCGTCCCACGTTGACGCATCCCTCCATTATTGGGCGTATCCCGTCATTAATGGACAGATCCCGCCATTTACACGGACATAACGTAAGGGCGTAACTGACGGCGAGGATCTCGCGCCGGTTCGCTCCACGCGATCACTATATAAACCCCTCTTTCTGACGACTTAGGTAACTCTAATTGATTCCAATACGCCGCTACTCTGCACTTATACATCGACACTAAATTGATCGTCGGAGGATCCTACGGTGGTCACCCACCCCAGAACTTCCTTTATAGGTAGCTCGGCTTTTACATCAACCCATTGAAATCCACACTCAACAACTCCCAAAACAAATCTCAATCATAAGATCGCTCTCGTCAGATCGACGGAAGACAACATCTGAGGGAGGTTGTGAGGGAGATCTCAACCTCCATCAATGTTGTTTCTTAATTACCATACTTCATAACTTTTAACAGCATAGCCTGTCTTCTAATTATCTTGTGAAGTCTTCCATTCAAAACTTACCGTTACCCGTTCGATCACATAGAACTCTAAGCAGTTCCCTCTTAACCATCTTTATGTTGAATTTATGAACAACATCCTCCTCAATCTAACTATTGTGATGAATTCTTAATCCTAGGTTATTCTTGCTCATCAATTTGGACTATACTGGATTCAATTGTATGTTTCTTGAGCCTGTTAATTTGTTTATTGGGTCGATAATTCCCTCTAAAAGTTTCCATTTCTGTTGGTTGTGTCTTTAATATGTAACCTCTTCCATTACGTCAAACATTGAGAGCATATTTATTTTGCTTATCCATTAGACTTTCAATTGTGAAACCAAAGCCGATAAATTTATTACCTGAAATATTTGAATGGATCAATACACTTATTGTTGGATTAAGCGGTGAATGGTATAAATTTTTTTTCCAGCTCACATAAATTAAACATTAAAAGCGCATAAGCTGAACATTAGGAGAAACAAAAAAAATAATTTAGTTAATTTTAAAAAAGCCAACTACGAATGTCATCCACAAGCAAGTGCAACTGCAAAACAAAACCCAATGGACACATTTGAAAGATCACAATTGGGACCTGAGGACCTTGCGTAGACTTAGCTACATATGAATCTAATGAATAAGTAGGCAAAAAAGGGTCTAGCGATTACGAAAATAAAATAATATGCCTGGAATAGGCAAGAATACAAAATTATGAGCGATGGTAGCAATTAGCATGACCAATGTGGTACTGGGAGTAACTGCTTGTGACAGTACTTAAAACATGTAGATATCGTTTAAACAGAAATCAACTGGACATCCACTGAACGAGGCTCGAATTTTGTATATATTAGCTTACAGTCTCTGTGATCAGAGTGAGACAGCATGACAGGTCGATGGGTCTGAGAAATGAGGCCCTTCGTTCCAGGAGGCTTGTCGGAATCGTAGTGGGAATCCTTATGAGTGCGTCATGTTGGCATTGTAGCGGGCATCCCAGTTAGAGATGAGGAGAGCACAGCAGTCTTCATACCCAACCGCTGCTATCTTTCACCGATGTATGGAGATATGGAATTCTGAATTTCTTTAGAGGTTAGGAATTCTGAAAATATTGTTTACAGAAAGTCAAGTAACATGTACGCATAAAAGAACTATGATAATTAATTTTGCAGTTAATAACAAATAACATAATATGTCATATTTACCTAATTGTAGTGGCTCTATCTGCCTTGACTTGTGGATGCGCTTGAATTGCTTGCTTCAGAAGAAACTACTAAGTGACCGTCGATCCACACTGATGGCATGCAAGCAATAATGTCCCAGTCTTGCTGTAAGCACTGATTCAAGTTGGGGCAGCAGTTGACGCCGAGAATTTGTAACCCAGCAGGAAAGCCATCCCTTGGCATGTGCGAAAGATTGGGACAGCATGAGAGCTCTAGAATTCTGAGTGAAGTGAGCCAATTCATTCCCATAGGTAAGGACGAAAGCCCCTCACAGTATTGTACTTGCAACTTATGCAGATCTCTAAGGTTTCTCAGACCACCAGGTAGAGCTTGTAGTCTTGGGCAGCGATCAATCTTGAGATTTGTGAGTTTGGTGGGCAGACAATCATCAGACAGAAAATTCAGTGCCGCACAGTTGCTGATCTCTAAACTGCATAGACAGGTGCAAGCTCGCAGATCAATTGTTGACGCTGCAGTCATTCCGGAAATGACCAAGGTGGAGAGCGAGGTGAGACGGGACAATGAGCTCCAAATCCGGTCGCTGCTATCTTTCACTTTTAAGGAATGGAGACTTGAGAAGTTTGGTAGCCCCATAAGGTTTGGGCATCGATCCATCTCCAGCTTCATTATAATGGGAAGTGTGGGGCGCAGCTGTTGGAGATTGGTGCAGTCAATGATGATAAGCTCACGAAGAGAAGGAGGATTGCAACCTTCATGCTCATACCAATTCCACAAGTTAGGAAGGCTCTCAATATGTAGCTTCTTTAGAGATGGAAGTTGGCCGAGGGGTGGGAGTTTGCTTAGGTTCTTGCAGTTGTAGAGCTTCATTGTCACTAAACTGGAGAAGGAAGGATCGCCAATCCATGATGTCAAAGAGGAGTCTCTGTAGCCTCCTATCTTGAGTTCTCTGATGTTGGCATGAGGTCGAAGGTTGGTAAGCACGGTCTGATCCATGCCTAAGTTCTGCATATCTTCACCCCATCTGAACTCTATCATTTGGAGGTGCACTTTCGTCTCCATGTTAGCCTTTCTGGCATCCCAAGCATCATCAACAAACTCAAGACTCAAAATCAGGAGATCGCCATGAAGATTATTCATATTTGTTAATTCGCTTATCCCACATCTACCGTTCTGGCCGACTACAAACCCGGACAATGTGTGCAAACAGGTTAATTTACCTATCTTCCGTGGCATGGACCTTAAACCGCCACATCTGTTGGAGTCATGATCAAGATGTAAATCGAGATGTCGGAGATTTTTTAAGTACCTCATGTCTTTCGGCAGTTCAATGAGCTCATAACAATTTCTTAGTCCCAAACTTTGGAGAAGGTAAAGATCACACAATGAATTAGGTAATCTCTTAATTCTTGTATTGTGTAGAGCAAGGTACCTTAAGTGCTTGAGATCAGCAATCGAATCAGATAACTCGTACAGATCAGTGTTGCTCAAGTCTAGCAAACGCAAGTGCGGAAACTTGGTAAGTGTTTGGGGAACTTGCATCCTCGCTAATAATACAAGAGTATAAAGACCTTTAGCTTTTAGAAGAGACTCAAAAGCGGTTCTCATTTGATTATAAGAATTTGGTAGCAGGGTCGAGTCACTCAATCCCCTAGGGTACCAAAGGAAGGAAGCATGGCGAGCCCTTTCAGAAATCTTGTGGCTATTACCTGTATGCATCGCAAAGCATTCTTCGCCAGCAATTGATCGGGCTCTGCTGTGGATATCATCATCCATCACATATATCTGTCGTATTCTAGTGTAATCATAGCAGGAGTACCGAAAGAGAGACCAACAGAACATGAGATCAAAATACTCTCTACCGTCCTCTTCTGTTTGGACGAAGTCTAGTGCCATCCATTGATAGACTAACCACTCCTTGTCAAATAAGAAATTGCGAGGAAAAGTAGAACAATACGCAAAACACCTCTATATATTAGAAGGCAGGGTTTGGGATACATCATAATCTAACTCTAAGACATCCGCTACTTCCTTTCTTAAAATCAACTCCCACCTATCGGTTTCAGGTTCCGCCATTAATAGCATGCCATACTTCTTTGCAGCCAAAGGCAAACCATTGCACTTATATGCAATCTTCTCAATTATCCAATTTACATCTCTGTTCGCATTACTGTCTCGATCACGGAAAGCATATTTTTTAATCACGCTTACACAGTCTTCTTTGGACAATGATTCGAGTTCATGTGTGTATATTGTGTGAAGTAGTTTGCTTATGGATCTTTTCTCAGTGGTTATCAAGACTTTACTTCCCTTTTCCCCGGTACTCCTCAAAACATTTCTTACCGCATCCAGGAAGCCACTTTGATCATTTAACATGTTATCCAAAACTAGTAAATACCTTTTCTGTTCGAGCAACTTTTGAAGATGATTTTGCAAGGAATCTAAGTTTGGTAGACTGCAATTTCACCTGTTATGGATTCTATGGCTGCTTTAATTAAAGCCTTAACATTAACACTGTCATTGTCATCTTGATAGGAACCATGAACCCACATTTTGATATGGAAATGGTCTGCCAAACTCACATCATTAAAGACAACCTGTGCAAGTGTTGTCTTGCCAAGGCCTGCCTTGCCACAAATAGCAATAAAATCAACATCGTCTTTGCTGTAATCATTTGATAACAGCAACCTCAAGATGATCTCTAAATCATGATTTCTACCGTAAACAATGTTGTCTCCAACTGAACTAGTCTCTGAAGCAGTTCGTGCCATTGCCCCCCTATTCCCAGTATTGACTCCTAGGTTAAGAACTGAGCTATGAAGTACAATTTTATCTAGCCTTTCTCTTATCTTTATTATTCTTTCAGCTGTAGAGCTCTCGAAATTACCTCTTCTCATACTCAATCCAGAGAGCCGTGAGTTACGTACCTTTGAGAATTTTACATGCTGTCTTCTCAGATCTTCGTATGCCACCTCATCAAGCAAATCGTTTGCTTCATATGCCTCATCTCTGAGACGCTGCAGCCATGTTCTAACACAATCTTCATTCTGCCTTCTCTCAGCAGCATCAAGTACAACAAGGATAGTTGCCAGTGTGTTTGAAAGGCTATGAACTTCTTCACCAAGGTTGACTGTACAACTCCTTAATTGGAGTAACCTTGGAAGCAAAAACTCCAGAAAGGGTGATAGTGTTATCTCTCCTATATCCATGAGAAAAGAGAGGGAAGAAGGGGTTTTTTTGGGGGGCCAGAGAGAGGGAAGGAGTTGCGGGCTTGATAAAATGTTAGAAGTTATTATTGATTTATATGGTCCCAACTCATGGTTATGGTAGATGAGAAGTCCCCATTGGAGTATTTGTATCAAAGTCATCAGAGCCAGCAGCTTGATAAGGAAATGGCACGTGGTCTAAGAGAATATTATTTACAAGCCAGAGGAATCTGGCTGGTTTTTTTGGATTCCCTTGAATTGTCTATGGGAGTTGCTATCTTAATGGTGATGCTCAATATTGGCCACCCCCAAGAGCATGACACGTGGCAGATGACGTGTCCCAGAACTTAGAAGAAAGGACTCACAGGGACCGACCAGGCCACCCCAATACCCGAACTGCACACGCGAGCTGGCCTTCCTCGGGGCCCCCTGCAAATGGGCCTCCTCGACCCCTCAGCTCGCCCCGAGCTGCCACAAGACCAAGACTCCTCGGCCTTCTCGCTCGTCCCCGAGCTCCCCAGCCTCTCAGCTCGCCCCGAGCTGCCACAAGACCAAGACTCCTCGACCTTCTCGCTCGCCCTCGAGCTCCCCAGCCGAGGACGTCCTCCTCGGTCCTCCGACCAACTCCACCGCTCATGGACGTAACCGCCGCTCCGCAAATCCCGCCATGCACAGATTCTCCGCCAGCAATATCCCACGTTCCACGCCATCACGATCCCCATTAATGGGCGATCCGCTCTCCCCGTGGGCGTGACGTCGGGAGCGTAACTGCAGGCGAGATTCTCGCGCCTGCTGTTGCGTGCTACCACCGCTATATAAACCTCCATCACAAAGGGGTCAAGTAAGCCATTTTTTACTCCATTTAGCCGTTACGCTGCTCGGATCCAGTACTAACTTGATCGTCGGAGGGTTCTCGGTAGTACCAAACTACCCCGGGACTTCTTTGCAGGTACTCGGCGCTAAACTCCCCAAGTCACCAATCTCCTCCAAACCCATTGAGACCCACACGCAACAGGAGATCACCTCCAGAATCCACTGGGAGATCGACGGAAGATAACATCTGAAGGAGACCCAAAAAGGATTTCCATCAGTTGGCGCCGTCTGTGGGAACGCAAACTCCACAAAAACAAAGTTGGCCTTCCGATCTCCATCCACATGGCAAGTAATCGCCCTGAGAATCCGAGTACCAGCCGTCACCTCCCCCTCAACGGAGGCGCGGGCAAACCTCAACCGAATGTCATCGGCTCCTCCACCGGCCACCGCCGGAGGGAACCAGGGCCCATCAAGACCCATAGTCATGATGACAGGGGGCCAGTCGAGCTCCCGCGAGGCTCGGCACCCCACGCCGGCAACAGACGCCAACGGCCGCCCGAGCAAAAAGGCTAGAGGCCACGAGCCCATCACCTTTGGCGACGGAGAACTCCACGGCATATCCGTGCTCCACAACGACCCACTGGTGATCACGGCCCGAATCCACCAGTACGAGGTCCACCGGATACTTGTTGACTCAGGCAGCTCGGCAGACATCCTCTTCCACGACTGTTTCCTACACATGGGGCTCACCCCAGCAAACTTGAAACCGACCTCTCACGTCCTTTCAGGGTTCACCAACCACTCCATCCCGGCGCAAGGGGTGGTCACCCTGCAGTTCAGCATCGAGGAGCCCGGTCGCACACGTACGTTGCCGGTGGACTTCATCGTAGCAAAAGTCCCCTCGGCCTACAACGTCCTCCTCGGCCATCCGACGCTGAACTCCCTTCAGGCCCAGATATCGACCTACCACCTGGCGATGAAGTTCCCTCTCGATCAGGGAGGGATAGGTCAGGCCTACGGGAACCAGCGGGTCGCGAAGATATGCCTTACCGAAATGTCTTCGTCCGAGCGGCCGGCCGACGACGCTGAGATAAATAACAACATCAAGGGTTCCCTGGACACCCGAGACGAGCGGAAGGAGGTCCGGGGGACGCCGGTCGAACCTCTGACCGAGGTGCCCTTGACAGAAGGGGACCAGGAAAAAACCTTCCAGGTCGGATCACTCCTGACGGAAACTCAGCGAGATGACCTTGTCAGATTCCTCAGAAATAACTCCGACGTCTTTGTCTGAGCGCCTACTGACATGCCTGTGATTGACCCCAAAATCATCTCCCACAAGCTCGGGGTTGATCCTGCGGCCCGACCTGTCAGACAGAAGAAGAGGAGCTTCGCCCCGGTCAAACAGAAGGCTATCAAAGAGGAGGTTGATCGGCTTCTCGCCGCCAACTTCATCAGAAATGTACCCTACTCGGAGTGGCTGGCGAACGTAGTTCTGGTCAGGAAGTCAAGCGGGAAGTGGCGCATGTGCGTCGACTTCACCGACCTCAATAAAGCCTGCCCCAAGGACAACTATCCACTCCCTCGGATAGATCAGCTCGTCGACAGCTCGGCCGGCCATGAGCTGTTGAGCTTCATGGATGCTTTCTCCGGCTACAACAAAATCCGTATGAATCCAGAAGATGAAGATCTCACCGCATTCACAACGGACCGGGGGGTATATTGCTATAGGGTGATGCCCTTCGGCCTCAAGAACGCCGGGGCCACATACCAACGGTTGGTCAATCGCATGTTCAAGCCACAGATCGGCAGGAATATGGAAGTCTACGTTGACGACATGCTCGTCAAATCTATCTCGTCGGCCGACCATGCCAGGGATCTGGGCGAGGCCTTCAAAGTGCTCCGCAAGTTCAAGATGAAGCTAAACCCCGCCAAGTGCGCATTCGGAGTCACCGGGGGAAAGTTCCTCGGGTTCATGGTCACTCACCGTAGAATCGAAGCTAACCTAGAGAAAATCGATGCTATCCTCAACATGGTCGCGCCCAAGACCAACGTCGAGATCATGCGGCTCACGGGACGAGTCGCCGCTCTGAGCCGTTTCATGTCCAGGTCAGGGGAGAAATGCCTCTCATTCTTTAAGGCTCTGAGGAAGATCCCGAGGTTCGAGTGGTCGGAGGAGTGCCAAGCCGCCTTTGACCAATTGAAGAAGCACCCCGCGACGCCACTACTGCTCACCCGACCAGTTGAAGAAGACGAGCTGTCGCTGTACCTGACGGTATCCGACCTAGCAGCAGGCTCGGTGCTCGTCCAGGAGGCCGATAGAGCGCAGAAACCGGTGTACTATGTTAGCCACGTATTTAAGGACGCAGAAACGAGGTACTCTGCCATAGAGAAGATTGTCTTAGCCCTCGTGGTGGCCTCAAGGAAGCTGCGACACTACTTCCAAGCACACACCATCATCGTCCTCACCGAGCGCCCGTGGGGCTATCCTTGGATCACCAGAATTATCGGGCCGCTTAGAAAAGTAGAGGTGGGAACTATCTCAGTTTGATATAAAATATCGCCCAAGGCAGGCCATCAAAGCGCAAGCCCTGCCCGATTTCATCGTTGAATGCACCATCCCTAGCAAGAAACCGGAGTCCACGCCGCCCCTCGCAACTCAGTGTCCCATCGAGGAAAGGCCTGGCTCGGTTCCTGAGTGGGTCATCTACGTCGACGGGTCTTCAACCGAGGAAGGCTGTGGTGCCGGCCTCATTATCCAGGGCCCGAACGAAGCAGAAATGGAGTACTCTTTGAAGCTCGGTTTCAAGGCCTCGAACAACGCGGCAGAGTACGAGGCCCTCCTAGCCGGACTGCGCATGGCCACCGGGCTGGGACTGAAGATAATTCGAATCCGTAGTGACTCGGCCCTTGTTGTCGGTCAAGTGACCGGCCGCTTTGAAGCTCGGGAGCCCCAGATGATGAAGTACCTGGACAAGGTGAGGAAACTCCGGAGGAACTTTGACGAAGTCCAAGTAGAACAAATACCCAGGCAGCTGAATGCCCATGCCGACGCCCTGAGCAAGCTGGCTTCGTCATACTCGTCCAACAATAAGCGGTCTATCCTCTTTGAAACCTTGCCTCAGCCCAACGTAGAAGACGGAGCGACAACACTCCACGTATATGCGGCGCAGGAGGGCAACCAAGATTGGAGGAAGCCCCTTATGGAATTCCTGAAGGACGGTACGCTCCCAGAAGATCTGGAAGCTGCCCGCCGTCTCCGGGCCAAGGCCCGCCACTTCGTCTGGAGCAATGAGAACCTCTACAAGAAGGCCTTCACTCAGCCCCTTCTCTGGTGCGTCGACCCCCACGAAGCCGACTACGTCCTTCGGGAAATCCATGAAGGGGTTGGCGGTGCGCACCAAGAGGCCCGAATCTTGACCCAAAAGGCGTTGCTCCAGGGGTACTACTGGTCTACTATTCACGAGGACGCCCAGAAGCTAGTCAGGAGATGCAAGAGTTGCCGGCTCCACGGCAGCATCCCTCGCCTCCCCGCTACCGAGCTGACTGCCCTAACATCCCCATGGTCGTTCGCCCAGTGGGGATTGGATATGATCGGCCAGTTCTCCACCGGTACAAGCAGGCACAAGTACGTCCTCATCGCAGTAGACTACTTCACCAAATGGATCGAGGCCGTCCCCATCAGGAAACCGGACGCTGCCACAACCATCAAGTTCCTGCAAAACAATCTGATATTCCGGTTCGGCATCCCGAGATATATCATCACCGACCACGGGACGAACTTCGAGAATGAGAAAGTGAAGGATTTCTGCAAAGAATACCATATCCTCATGAAGTTCGCCACGGTCGCGCATCCCCAATGCAACGGGCAGGTCGAAGTCGCTAACCGAAATGTCCTCCGAGGTCTCCGGACCCGCCTAGAAGGGCAACAAGGCAGTTGGGTCGAAGAACTATCCCGGGTCTTATGAGCCCTGCGCACGTCAAAGAAGACTCCCACCGGGAAGACCCCCTTCAGCCTCTGCTACGGGACCGAAGCAATGGTCCCAGCAGAGATCGGGCTACCCAGTCACCGGGTCGTGCACTTCGATGATGATACAAACACCTCGGCGCTACGGACCAACCTGGACATCCTGTTAGAGAAGAGAGACCGGGCTCAGATCAGGGCTGCCGCTTATCAACAACAAACGGTCCGATACTATAATACTCGGGTCAAGCACCGCTCCTTCAAGACCGGGGATCTGGTCCTACGGCGAAACGAATTCATTAACCAAGGCCGGCTTCACAAGTTCTCCCCGAAATGGGATGGTCCCTTCCTCGTCTTTGAGGTGCTCCCCGGCGGAGCCTACCGCCTACAAGACACGGACGGACGCAAGCTCCCGCGGCCTTACAACGCCGAGAAGCTCAAGCTATACCAATGAGGTCAAGGCCAGCAAGTGTATACCCCCCTTTTTTCTTCGCAAAGATGATGTAAATGTTCTCTAAAAATCCTGTCCATTCGAATAAAGAAACGTCAGAACATCTCGAATAAAGTTCTGTCTTTACAATCCAAAGCCATCGCCAAGAGGCGGCCGCGCAGCTTCACTGCCCGGTCATCCTTAGTGGGCTTCTTACAGCCCCTCCAACGCTAAGGATCAAGATCCTCCTAAGAGGCAACCCAGCAGCTACCCTGCTCGGTCCCCATCCCGAAGGATCAAAGCCCTCGCAAGAGGCAACCGAGCGGCTGCCCTGCTCGGTCATCTCCGGCTGGTAGCTCCCAACCCATGACGCCAGGGATCGAAGCCCTCGCAAGAAGCATCCGAGCGGCTACCCCGCTCGGTCATCCCAGGCTGGTAGTTGCCTACCCACGGCACCAGAGATCAAAGCTCTCGCCAAGAGGCAACCCAGCAGCTACCTTGCTCGGTTATCCCTGGCGGGTAGCTTCCCTACCGCAACGCCAGGGATCGGAAAGTCCTCCCAGAGGCAGTCGAGACCATCCGTCGCTCGGCTATCCCTGGCGGGTAGCTTCCCTACCGCAACGCCGGGGATCAGAAAGCCCTCCCAGAGGCAGTCGAGCCCGAGGATCCCTCGCTCGGCTATCTTTCAGGACAAAAGCCCTCGCCAAGAGGAACCGGGCAGTAACTCTACCCGACCAAGGGTCCTTAGTAGGATTCTACAGCCCCTCCCGCACCAAGGACCAAAGTCCTTCCAGAGGCAGTCGAGTCCTTGCTCGGCTATCCCCGGCTGGTAGCTTCCTACCATAACCGACAAGGATCAAAGTCCTCGCCAAGAGGCACTGGGCAGTAACCCTGCTCGGTCTCCCGTCCTGAAGGATCAAAGCCCTCGCAAGAGGCAACCGGACAGCTACCCTGCTCGGTCATCTTCGGCTGGTAGCTCCCTACCCATGACGCCAGGGATCGAAGCTCTCGTAAGAAGCGTCCGAGCAGCTACCCCGCTCGGTCATCCCAGGCTGGTAGTTGCCTATCCACGGCGCCAGAGATCGAAGCCCTCGCCAAAAGGCAACCACGCAGCTTCACTGACCGGTCATCCCTGCTCAGTTATCCCCGGTGGGTAGCTTCCCTACCGCAATGCCTGGGATCAGAAAGCCCTCCACAGTCGAGCCCGAGGATCCCTCACTCGGCTATCCTTCGGGACAAAAGCCTTCGCCAAGAGGCACCGGGCAGTAACCATGCTCGGTCCCCGTCCTGAAGGATCGAAGCCCTCACAAGTGGCAACCAAGCGGCTGTCCTGCTCGGTCAACTCCGACTGGTAGCTCCCCACCCATAACGCCAGGGATCGAAGCCTTCGAAAGAGGCCTCCGAGCGGCTACCCCACTCGGTCATCCCAGGCTGGTGGTTGCTTACCCACGATGCCAGAAACCAGAAGCCCTCGCCAAAGGGCAACGGAGCATCTTCCACCCACCCTCGGCACAAATAAGGCGGACAGCCCTCTGCCCATCGCATGCAGAGGATCCGAGCCACCAACAAGGGGCATCGGGTCTATCCAAGTCTCGAGCGATCTCCCCTCGACTTCGGGGCCATGGAGATGCCTCCTTCTCAGTGGCGCTTGGCATGCTTGGCAAGTGATCGAAATCAACTAGACGAACGATCGCCAGACAGATGGCCGACTTGACATGAAAGCCCAACAGCGCAAGCAGGGATATTTTACAAGCATTCCTCACAAACAGGAGACAAAGTGCGGACCGATGAAACCAAAGAAGAAGTTTTATTATCAAGCGCACAGTCTTTACAAAGGGTATTTCGGGCTCCCCAGCCTTACAAACTGCCCGGAGGCTTACAAAAGAGGGACGAGGAAATATCAAAAAAAAAAAGAAATAGCAAAAAAAAGCCTAAGTCACACACCCCCGTGCCTCGCTTCCCTCATCACTGGGGGCTTCACCACCGGAGGTTTTGCCACCAGGGGCGCACCTCTCTTCCCTCATCATTGTCGGCCGGAGGCCTTGCCATCGGGAGTGGGACCCAAGCACGGAGCTCGCCATCGGCGAACTCGGGAAGCTGCTCCTTCACGGCATCCAGAGCCTTATTCCACGCGATGGCAGAGTACTCACCAAGCTCGGTGTAAAACTACTCTGACACCTTGTAATCGGCCATGGCTTTCCTAGCTCGAACCTCGGCAGTCTAGGCCGCCAGAAGCGCCGCCTCGGCATCCCTCCTGCTGGCATCTCTTTCCTTCTCCATGGCCGTGAAGCGATCGGCCAGGTCCGCCAGCTTCCTCTCGGCAACCCGGAGGGACGCACTCAGGCGACGATGGACGCCCCGATTCGTTGAATTGGTGAGCTCCGCAGCCTCCGCACGGGCTGCCAGGACATTGGCCCTAGCCCTCTCCAAACGCAGGTCACGCCGCAGGTCCTCGACCTCCGAAGGAGACACCCCTACAGGCTTCGGTGCGTGGAACTCCCCCTCGGCCTCTATACGTGTAGCGATGGCGCAGTGTTGAAGGACCTGACGGGAAGCGGATGAGAAACTGAGAGGCGCTCGGACTAAAGAAAGGAAGACCAAAAACAACGCGTGGAGGAGTTCATACCTGGACCGTCCCTTGGGCTATGGCCTCCATTTGGGCCCTCAGGGTGCCATACGGAAGTCTTCCTCCTGCCGACTCTTCCATCCGGGCGAGCAAGCCGGCAGCGACGGAAAGCCCAGACGGAACCATGAAGACATCATCACCCTCCTGCACGGGAATCCCCTCAGGGACCATCGACGGCGGCGCACGAGAAATTATCATTTTCCTCTTAAGGGGGACCCCGTCCTCACCCTCCCCTCCGTCTCCTGCCCGGGGCACGGATGACCGTGGGCATCCCTGACCGGTGCTGGAACAATCACCAGGACCGCCAACGAAGCGGACGGCCCTATCGCCGGCAGAACGTTCGACGCAAGACATGGTCCGGCCAGGGGCACGACCGCGTTGCTGGCCTCCCTCTGGAACGAGCGACCCAAAGAGTGGGAACGAACCATGTATCCCAAAGAAGAAGAGCGCCGAGCAGCCAAGGCTTAGAAGAAAGGAAATATGAAGGAGTAGGGGCCCTGGAACGGGCCCCGTCCCTATTTATCACCACGAGCGACCTCATCCAACGGCACCCTTTATCTCCCACCTAGACGCCTCCTCGCGTCCAACGGCTCCGGTTGCTCCACTTGTCGTTCCCACACTGGACCGCACCCTTTCAGGCGTCGCAGGCCTGCACACGTCGCGTTAGTCAACCGACGCTTGACACGTGGACCGTCGCTTCAAAGGCAAGATGCACGAACCGATGCACCTTCCTTAAATGCAGAGACCTCGTCCTGATTTGTTGGCAGAAAAGACAGCTCACGGCCCGGGGACGCGTCCCGGCGAAACCTTAAGAGGGAGCTCATCTCGGGCGGTCCGGCAGTCCACTCCTGACCCGATCCGCTAGCTGGTCGGGACAAGAGTGGGGGGCTAGTGGTGATGCTCAATATTGGCGACCCCCAAGAGCAGGACACATGGCAGATGACGTGTCTCAGAACTCAGAAGAAAGAGCCCACAGGGACCGACCAGACCACCCCAATACCCGACCTGCACGCGCGAGCTGGCCTCCTCGGGGGCCCCTATAAATGGGCCTCCTCGGCCCCTCAGCTCACCCCGAGCTGCCACAAGACCAAGACTCCTCGGCCTTCTCGCTCACCCCCGAGCTCCCCAGCCGAGGACGTCCTCCTCGGTCCTCCGACCAACTCCACCGCTCATGAGCGTAACCGCCGCTCCGTAAATCCCGCCATGAGCAGATTCTCCGCCAGCAATATCTCACGTTCCACGCCATCACGATCCCCATTAATGGGCGATCCGCTCTCCGCGCGGGCGTGACGTCGGGAGCGTAACTGCCGGCGAGATTCTCGCGTCTGCTGCTGCGTGCTACCACCGCTATATAAACCCCTATCACAGAGAGGTCAAGTAAGCCATTTTTTTACTCCACTTAGCCGTTACGCTGCTCGGATCTAGTATTAACTTGATCGTCGAAAGGTTCTCGGTGGTACCAAACCACTCCGGGACTTCTTTGCAGGTACTCGGCGCTAAACTCTCGAAGTCACCAATCTCCTCCAAACCCATTGAGACCCACACGCAACAAGAGATCACCTCCAGAATCCACCGGAAGATCGATGGAAGACAACATCTAAAGGAGACCCAAAAAGGACCTCCATCACTTAATAAAAACGTTAGATGCCAGTGATGAAATATATGGTCCAATTCACGCTTACCATAGATATTTGGCGAGCAGAAACATCAGGTTGATCTACTTTAAATGGCAACTCGTCAGAGAATATTATAACATGTCAGACGTAGCTGGTTAGTTCTCTGTATTCTCTCGGAGTTGGCATTTACATCTCAGTTTTCCAATTGGAATGAATTTTCTATATCAAATTGGAATTTAAAGGTTATAAGCATACTTTGTAATTTCTTTTGCTAGCCAAGTTACCGTGTAATTGAGCTACTGGTTTCTGCAGGGTCCAAATTAACACTTGTTGACCAATTAAGGCTATATGTGTTGGATCAATTGACTGAAAAATAATACCATTTACATGTCAGTTCCATTTGATGATTGGGAGTAATGCTGTAATTTTATATTTTCAGAAAGCGTTGCTTTAATAATAATATCTCTTAATATCTTGGCAGCGTACAGTATAGAAAGAAGATGCATGATTAATCTTACTTCTTTTGTTGGGGCATATCCAGTGAAAAAACCTGTCAATTTATATGAGAAAAGAAGCTTAAGATTTTTGTTTCTCTTAGTTTTTTTTTGCCATGATTTAGCTTTAACTTTGATGGATGATTTTGTTTCTGCTATTTTCTGAATTTGAGTTACTATGTTCATGGAATTTCTTTGAGGAAATTCAACCTCAATCCCCGTAAATCTCGAATACAGATGATTTCGATACAAAATTGGGAATATGTGATATCTTGATCTTTGACGACGGAAGGTAAAGCTCATTTTGCTCTCCATCTTCATTCCATTTTATTTGAAATGCCTGCTTCCTTAAAACTCGATATGAACTCTTTAGGACTGATCTCGCTTTTTTTGTTCTCTATCTGATCGGGCCGGCCTTCATAATTTGCACAACTTGAATAAATTTAGATTAAAAACTTGTGACTAAGAGAGTTTTAATACCAATGTAAATTTGATCTAAACCATATGAACAATTCAAAGTGCAAAATTTAATTAATGTTTGACGATTGAGGTTAGATGCTGGATCTAAAATTAAATATAATAGTTCGGCATCAGCAATAAGACACATTCAACCATTTACTTTTGATATTCATCGTCACATCTCAGTAGCTTATCATGTTGTGAATTCTCTATATCCGTGATCCTCCAAAGAGTCACAAAATGCATCGCAGCGGAAAAATAAACTTTCAGGATCGTGTGCAAACAAACTACTTGAAAAAGATTTACCGGACAATCTACCAAAACAATTCAAATTATCAGAAGCACACCAAATAATGCAAACACAAGATTTACCCGACGACGAAAGCTTCCACTGTTAAGAAATTATTACGCGAGAATGCCCACTCCGATCACCGCACAAATACAATTAAAATCTCTCTACAAATATCTCTCTCCTCTCTCTAAATAGCCGCAGCCTATCTTTACTGAACTTGTGACTAATTCGTCTTGGACTACGAATTTACAATCAATTTTAACATATCAGAGTTGCTCTTGATTGCTATATCTTCATTTTGCTCTCCACTTCTGCATCTGTATTTTTACAAATATAGCTTTACTTTTAATTTAATTAACACCTGATAGCTAGTGATGTTAAGGTGCCTAAATCTACCACAGAGAATGTTGTTAACTGTGATGGATACAATGGTGATGCAGGGAGAGGCACACCCGCAATTTTGTATGGTAAAAGCTGTGCATCGCCTATAATATAGTCGATTTACAGGTGAGATGTAGATCGGATGTACATATTTCTTTTTTCAGGAACTATCGGATGTCGACATCCTCTTTTACCACAGGTCTCTCTCTGCACAAACCCCTGATATGATATGAATTGAATTCCTTGGGCTTCATCCCGGTCTACTTTCATTACGTGTTTGTATCTAATTAGTCGACCTTCCACTACACTTTTCACTGCAATGTGCAAGTTTATAGTTCAAATTTTATTATCTAAAGAAATCTCTAATCCAATTGGAATTTGCCTCTTGAACAATTCAAAGTGCAAAAATAAATTAATGTTTGACCAATTGAGATTAACATGCTGGTTTTGAAACTGTATAATAGTTCTGCATCAATCAGAAGACAGTTCAACCATATGTATTAATATTCTTTGTATGTATCATAATAGCCGGTTGCCATCCATACAGCCTTTGCCAATCAGTTTTCAAGCATCAAGCACACCCACTGGACAGTATATTCTTTTTTCCATTTAATTTATTCTCTCCACTTGCGCAATTTAATATGGATCATTGTCACATATCTTTACAAAAATAAACTTATTTTTATTTTAATTAAACACCTAATTGCTAAAGTATGAAGTCCGTAGGTATTAAGATTTTCAGTTAGACTTCCCTGAATACATTTAATGTATCCACCTCACATAAGATGTCTATTTTGACCATTCTCATAGAGTACTTGTCATATTGGTGATGCAGGGGCAGCCACTTCTGCAATGACATTCTAGCACATTCAGAATCTTTTTCAAGTTCTAGCTAGAATTGACATCCATTATAACTTTCTTGAGTTTCTTTATTTAATTATATATTTGTGAGGCAGATAGCCTATACCAAATCTTTACCATTTGTTATTGATGGTTGTGTTTCAAATCTGTGATCTCCATTCCTTTATTCCAAGTAGGCACTCTACAATGGTCTCTTGACCTCAATTCCTTGAGCATTCTAGCCAGGTGTGCAACTCTCTATTGTCGTTTCTTTACATCTTAACCGATCGAGAGAGGGAGAGGGAGAGGGAGAGGGAGAGGGTATAAGAGGCCCCTTCTTTCTCTGTATATATAATTTTCTTTCATTTGTCATAAACAAAATGTCACGTCCCGTTTCCCGAAATACATAAATACGGAATGTAACAAAACTAAACATGCTACTTATAGTGAGAAAATATCCTTCCATAGTCACATTACGGTTGTCAATAAGATATCAGGAACAAAAAATAAATATCTATCTATCTTATGTCCAAACCGCCACAATAAATAATAACGAAAAAGATAGTGGACGCAAATAAAGATCCAATAAAAGAAACAATATCTTAGGCTCGTCCCTTATAGAATCACAATGATAAAACTATAAAGAAAACTAAACCATACTAATAATTAAATAAGATAGCGGACGAAAATAAAGATCCAATAAAAGAAACAATATCTTAGGGTAGTCCCTTATGGAATCACAACGATAAAGCTATAAAGAAAACTAAACCATACTAATAATTAAATCAGTGAATGCTCCTGATCGGCAAGCTTCTCGAAATAATCACGATCCTCCTATGCTAAAGTCAAAGAATCTGAGCCATACAAAACCCAAATGTCAGTGTGTCATATGTATCATGCTAATAATATAACCAGTAGGTGATATAATAAGCCATGTATAAAAACTGGATGTCATAAGTATAAATAATAAGCCATAGCAATAACGTGTAATATAACAAGCAAGATATCATTAGTCAATCATATCATGTGTATCCTATATGTAACGACCGTGTTTTCTAATACCCAATAAAAGGTCTTTTATTTAGTACCAAGTTTTCTTCGTGTGTTTCGTTGATGGAAAAATATTTTATTTTAATGATTTTATTTTTAAAAGTAATTTTAGTAATTTTTAAAGTATTTAAATATAATTAAAGGAATTCTCTAAAAGTTATTTATATTTTTCTGGGCGTAAAATGTTGTAATGGAATTTTATAAAGTCTTAAAATAATTTATATATTTTTATTATTAATTAAAATAATTATTTCGAAATTAAAATATTTTAAAGACAAACTAGACTATTAAATAATTATACTAATTAACAAATAATTTAGATATGATAATATTATTTAGTTTTAGCCCAAAACTATTTTTAAACTGAAAATAACAACAAAATTATATTTTCTGGAATTTTCTCATATTTTTTCCATATTTTATAATATTTTTAACAATTTTTTTAAACAAACAGTTTTAGATTTTGAAATAAAAAGAAAAATATATTATATAAAAGGGAGATTAACCTGGACCGTTGGATGAGAGATCCAACGGCCCAGGATCTGCGGCGGTGCCCATTTGGTGGGGACTAAGTGAAAACACGTGTTCTCTTCACCCGTGACGAGGCCGGGAGCTGAGCATGATCGTGAGCAGTTGGATACGAATCCAACGGCCACGAAGCTTAGGCGGTGGCGGTTAATCATCAAGTGACGATTCACAATCATTATGGGCGCGAATTTTTGTGGGATTTGACCGGGTTTTTAGGATTTTATTGTTGTAATTAAACCCTATAAATACAACCTTTCTCAATCACTTTTCTTACACCACAGAACTCCGAAAATTCTGAAAAAGATACCCAAACCTTCGTATCGATGACGCCGACGCTGTGGTTCCACCCGATCGTCGAGAAAAAATTAGAACGCGAAGGTATTCGTGTTTTAGTGCAACGAGACGTTTCGGTTTCTTCATCTCAAAACAAAGGTAGGATTTGCCTCTCATCATTTGATCTATCACCTTTTTTAATTAGGATTTCTTAGACATGATAATAATCTTGCAACACATTTTAATACGATGTTAAAACCTTCATGCATTTTATGTTACGGTATTATTTTAATGAAAGAATCTAGGCTTGATGTTGATCTCACGGGATAACGACCTATCCCTTATACTTATACACATACCTACAATAAAAAATTCATGATGTTGTTTATTAGTTACTAAGTTGGCATATCACACATACTTTCTAATATCATATCGGTTATTATTTTGCTAAGATAGCACATCACACATACTGTATGATATCAAAATAGGTCATTCACTCTCATATTATGAAAAGTTTATGATTGAAAACATATAATGATTATGTAAGTATTTTAAAAGGGTTATATATATATATACACATACATATATACATATATATACATACATGCATATACATACATACATATACATACATATATACATGCATACATACATATACATATATATATGAGAATAATGGAGGAAAGAGGCCAAAGGAGGGGATTTCCTCCTATGGAATCGAAAAAAATACAGCATCCACCATTTTTTCCAACGATCGGCATCCATCATCATCATCGTTATCATCTAAGATATGCATACACCAAATTTCATATGATTCCACAACTTTTTCACCGTTAAATTAGCAATGTAAAAAGTTTTATTGTCGGTAAACCATTAATTTTGCACCAGCTAAATCAACGGTGAAAAAATGGTATAATCGCATGAAATTTGGTGCATCCACATCTTAGATGATAAAGACAGACGTGATGTATGCCGATCGTCGAAAAAACCATAGAGGGTGCATTTTTCAGACGCCATAGGAGAAAATTCCCTCCTATGGCACCTTTCCTCCATTAACCTCTCTCTCTCTCTCTCTCTCTCTCTCTATCTATCTATATATATATATATATATATATATATATATATAAAAGATATTTCTTAGTTTCGATAAAATACCCCAATGTTTGAAAAGTTGTACTATTAGATATACCCTAAAATTCCAAAACAACCTATGATCGCATAAATACCATATTTTTTCTATGTTACATAAGCTAATTATAATATAGTTTTTACCTCGATACCCTTTCACTTAAGAGAATATTTTTATATTAATACATTTAGCCTATAACCACTAAGATTTAATAAGATACCTTAATAGGGTAATATTATATATGAAACACCCCGTGGTTAGTAGGCAATCGTTTCTGAAAAGAACACAAATTCTACCGTTCATATGCAGCGGTTGCCAACGGGAAATTGTTTTTTGCAGAATATCACCTTTAATAAAATACCCTAATTTAAATAGGGTAATATTTTACGAAAATACCTCGTGATTGATAGGCAATCGTCCCTGAAAAGAACACAAATTCTGCCGCCCATATGCAGCGGTTGCCAACACGACGTATTTCTAAAATGTCACTTCCAAATAAATACCATAATTTTATAAATTATTATTTACAATAAAATACCTTAATCCATCCTAAAAGGATATAAATTCATTTAAATATCTTGACCTTACTAAAAGGCTAGTTTCAACAAAATCTATAACCTTTTATAAACAAAATATTTCCCAAAAGAATACCCTAATTTTTATTAAAAGATAATTTCAAATAAATACCATAATCTTTCATTAAAAGATAATTTCATTAAAATACCCTGCGTTTTCCCAAAATTATATGTACTCTAAAATACCATGGTTTTCTTATAAATAATAAGTACAATAAAATACCATGATCTTTATTATCTAAGGTTCTATAAAATACTATGATCCACCATACAAATTTTAAAAGGTAATAAGAAAAGATGAGTGATTGTGGAAGACCATATTAAATGAGATCAACAATTTGAATACAAATTTACGACATTCATGACATATGATACGGTTAAGCTTAGAATGTGCGAACCTAGATATAAAATACTTATAAATGAAAATCTCTGCAAGCAGAATGAACAGTCCAATATGTGGACGACTACTAACCCGATCTTCGGGCAAATACTAATCCGGTCTTTGAACGAATACTATTCGGGCGAATACTAACCCTTCTTTGAGGGCGAATAATCCAAAATATGGATGACATACAATGTGAAAATTCCATACCTAGATGTATACACACTAATTCTAATTCATCAAAACCTTTACACTGAACAACGGGAACGGATAGTTTGATTAGGCAAGGAGATGCAGAACTCGGATTTCCCTACTACTCGATCATGATCCTGAGAAGTGAAACTGTACATTTCACTTCCCCAGTTGTTGTTACGTTGCCACAACGAAATAATTGCGAGTATCCAGACTCTTGTTTAACAAACCAATATGAACTTTTACCTAACATATATCCCATACAATATACCCTTATTTACATATGCCTCATTCAACATGCCCTTATTTACATATACCTCATGCCTTCATACCCATCTACATCATACTTGTAAACACACATTATACCTATATACACTTGCTCGTTTTTGTATCTTTATTTCCTTATGAGGCAATCCTATCCGAATTTAACTCGTTGACGGACTTTCCTTTTCTCTTTTCTTTATCTCTGGAATGTCTGTTAGATGAGGACGAGTATTATGATGAGGATCAAGGTGTGAAGCCTACTAATGAAAATTATGTGGACTTGACGACGGGAGATTAGCTAGTTATATTTTTGTTTGTTGTCCACATATTTAGGGCTTTGCTTCTTTCTTCGATGTAATTAAACTGTTTAGTTTATTTTACTCATTTATTTTGGGATGTAATAAAGTTTGGCTAATGAAAATAAATACCTTCCACTTTTATTATTTTGTTTTGGTACATATCCTGCATATTATAAATATTCAAACGTTTAACGTAACTGTATTGAATAGACCACCTTTAATACAGCACGTTACCCCTTCATCTTCTTTTGGGAAGTGGGGCGTGACAAGTTTTAGTGGTGGCCCATGCAATTCCTCAATGTACTAAAATGAAACCGTTAACTGACTTATTATATTTGTGAATCTCATCCACTTATATCGATTCATAATTTCCCCATGTTCCTTGTCCTTTCCTTAGCATTCTGCATCCTGACCATGGCCTTCCTTTTCATATCATGGCCAATCTTTCGGACGAGGACAACATGTCAGGCATCACCTTTGAGTCTACGCTTGGATATTCGGATGATGAAGTATTAGGCCCCCAGACAGTTATTTCTGACAGCGACTCGGAGGATGAGGAAGTTGATGCTGCAGCACCGGAGCCTATGATGGCCAATGACTCTGAATACGAAGAAGAAGATCATGTAGAAGAGGATTCAATGGAATATGATCCTGATGGGGAAGCTCCCGCAAAAGAAGAAGACCCTATAGAGGGGGAATCCAAGAACGAGGCTCCTGTCGAGAATGAGTCAAAAGATAAAGCTTCGAGTGAGGAGGAACTCGAGCCTAAAGAATCTCAGGCAGTTGTCCCTGCAAGACACTGTGGGAATAGTCGTCTCTCTCTTAGTGCGAGAGCCTATCACAACATATTAAGCTCTCATAATCAAGATTAATAAGACTTGTTTTTTTTTCTTTTTAGCTGAATAAAACGATGTATAGCAGTAGGGACATGTCCTTCCTTTTCAGTTGTACTCTCTTGGTTGAAGTTGAATAATATTTTTGTTTTGAGCAAAATCTTTATCTTGTATCTCTTGTTTTTCCTTTTATTAGTTTTTCTCTTGCATTAATTGTTGTTCTTTCATGCAAGTTACTATCTTGTCTCGTCCTTCAGTCTATTTGTAGCTTAACCCCTTTCTTATTTAGATCACAATGACTGGATGACACCCTAACCGCTACAAAAGAGGAAATAAGATCAATAAAGCCGCTGCTCAATAAGCAGCTATATTGCAAATGATGCAAGGCTACTAGAACAACAGCAACAACAGACGACTGCCCTTCACTAGGAGCTGTGAGAAAGTAGGCAACAACAAGCTGAAATTTTAGGGAAGGCACAAGCTCCAATTCTTCAAGGTTCAGCAGAAGTCAAGTAATTCAAATCACTTCATCCTAAGACCTTCTCAGGAAAGGAAACTCCTTTAAAAGCTAAGAATGGCTCAAAGGAACCGTCAATGATCTTGGTGCCGCTCAAATTCCTAAGGTTGCATGGGTAAATATTGCTAAACCGTAACTCACAGATAATGCCAAATATGGTGGGAGGCAGAGGAAAGTAGACTGAAAGAGCCCATCAACTGGGAAACATTCAAACAACGTTTTGATACTCAGTATTTTCCAGCCGCGACACACCTAAAGATAGAAAGGGAATTCGTACAACTCCAACAAGGGAGCATGTGGGATAAGCCTGTGGACGAGTATGTTTTAGATTTCGCAAGGTTAAGTCGGTTCGCACTTCACTTAGTGGCAACCCCTGAACTTTATGCTAAGAGGTTCCGACAAGGGTTGGATCTAAAAACGCAGTCCTCCATGTCTTCTGCTGCCCTTTCAACTTATGATACAATCTTAGATGCGACGCGAAACTTTGAAGATCTACAGAAACGCATAAGGAAGAATGACCGTTCGACAGATGTTAAGCGACCGGCCAATCCACTTTCTGAGGGATCGTCTTCCAAATTCAACGGAGAGCAGCAATTCAAGAGGCAAGCAGGGCAAACTACCTCAAGAAAACCAGCCAATATATGCAACTATTGTGGTAGAGTCGGACATTACATGAGAGGTTGTCGCATTTTGAACAAACTTTGCATAATCTGTGGGTCTCCGGATCATGCTATTGGGGTCTGTTCTCAGAGAAGGAAACACTTAGGCCCCATCAACAAGCCAGCCAATAATGGGGCACCATAACAAGGAAACCGACCACTTTCAGCTACTAAACCGATCAGTCAGGGGGCACCACCAAAGGGACCACCCTTGCCATCACAGGAGCGTGTGTTTCAGCAAGCACAGCTGAATGGACCTAAACGCCGGGCCTTCATCATGACAGCCGAGGAGGCTGAGGCCACATGGCAAGATAGCAGAGGTACTCATTTCTTTTTCAACCTTCCTCTTTGATACCATACTTATTAATCCTTCGATGCAAATTTTAGTTAGACTCGCCATAATTCTTCTTAGATCCGTAGTTTGACTAGCTTCCTTTATGCTGCATCTCATAAGTTTTCCTACATGTCCCATTATACCTTTTTCCATTATTTTATAAACGGCTGATGAGTCGCAGACTGAGCTTTCCATGCTTCCCGTATTGTAGAAACAATGCCGTTTAATATCCTGGAAAGAGACAGTGAGGTTGTGTATCGCCTAACCTTGCCACCTTCTTTGGAAGGCATGCTTAATGATTTTATATCTCGCAGTTAAAGAGGTATGTCGGCGACCCTACTCACATTTTGGATCATTCCGAAATCACAGTGGGAGATGACATAACCTACGATCAGCAACCGGTCAGGATACTAGACCGGAAGGAGAAGACCTTGAAAGACAAGACGATCCAGCTGATTAGAATTATGTGGAGAAAAGAACTCCCAAGAGAACCTATGCGGAAACGCGGAAACGGGACGAGAGAGCGAGACCCAAATTTTTAATCTCGATTACCCTTTCTTGGAAATTCTTCCTTGGTCACTACCTCCTGAAATTTCGAGCACGAAATTATTTTAAGAAAGGTAGATTGTACGACCGTGTTTTCTAATATCCAATAAAAAGTATTTTATTTAGTACCAAGTATTTCTTCGCGTGTTTCGTTGATGGAAAAATATTTTATTTTAATGATTTTAATTTTAAAAGTAATTTTAGTAATTTTTAAAGTATTTAAATATAATTAAAAGAATTCTCTAAAAGCTATTTATATTTTTCTGGGCTTAAAAAGTTGTAATGGAATTTTATAAAGTCTTAAAATAATTTATATATTTTTATTATTAATTAAAATAATTATTTCGAAATTAAAATGTTTTAAAGATAAACTGGACTATTAAATAATTATACTAACTAATGAATAATTTAGATATGGGAATATTATTTAGTTTTAGACCAAAACCATTTTTAAACTGAAAACAACAATAAAACTATATTTTTTGAAATTTTCTCATATTTTCCCGTATTTTATAATATTTTTAACAATTTTTTAAAAACAAATTTGATTTAATAAAACAATTTTAGATTTTAAAAGAAAAAGAAAAAATATTATATAAAAGGGAGATTAACCTAGAGTGTTAGATGAGAGATCCAACAGCCCAGGATCTGCGGAGGTGCCCACGTAGTGGGAACCACGCGAAAACGCGTGATCTCCTCACCCGTGACGAGGCCGAAAGCTGAGCGTGATTATGAGCCATTGGATGCAAATCCAACGGCCACGAAGCTTCGGTGGTGGCAGCTAATCATCAAGCGATGATTCGCAATCATTGTGGATGCGGATTTTTGTGGGATTTGACCGGGTTTTTGAGATTTTATTGTTGTGATTAAACATTATAAATATAGCCCTTCCCAATCACTTTTCTTACACCACAGAACTCCGAAAATTCTGGGAAAAAATATCCAGACCTTTGTATTGACGACACCGACGCTGTGCTTTCATCCGATCATCGAGTAAAAATCATAAGACGGAGGTATTCGTGTTTTAGTGTAACAAGACGTTTTGGTTTCTTCATCTCAAAACAAAGGTAGGATCCGCCTCTCACCATATGATCTATCACCTTCTTCAATTAGGATTTCTTAGACATGATAATAATCTTACAACCTAATTTAATACGATGTTAAAACCTTCATGCATTTTATGTTATGGTATTATTTTAATGAAAGAATCTAGACTTGATATTGACCTCACGGGATAACGATATATCCCTCATGCTCACACACATACCTACAATCAAAAATTCATGATGTTGTTTCTTAGTTGCTAAGTTGTGTAACACCTTACAATGCGATTAGTGTTAATTAAACGTTAGTGCGGGTTTTTAAGGAAAAGTTTTCCAAATCGTGTTCCTCACATTTTATATCAATTAATTAATAGTTTATTATTATTTGATATGGCTTGCACACACACGTGCATGTTAATGTGAGTGTATATTTAGTGTTAACCTTATTTAGCAACCATAATACCTTAAGCTAAACCTTGCCCAATTTAACCTTACCTTAACTTTTTCCTAGATCTTTTGTGTGGGGAAAATATCTTGTTTGGAGAGAGAGAGAGAGAGAAAGAGAGATGGCTAGTGAGTCATGGAAGCATTAATGGTGGCATTAATGGAGGTGAGGGAGAGAGTGAGAATAAGGAATTAGTTGACCTACACTCACCCTCTCACCCTCTAACTCTCTCACTCTCTCATTTTCTCTCACTCTCAATCATTCTTATTTCCTCCAACCCCAAACTGAACCCCCACTCTCTCTTCACAAATCCTTGCAAAAACTTCACAAAAATCCATGGAAAACACTTCAAATGTCTTGATTAACCACTAAGTTGCCTTGGAGCTTGGAAAGCTAGGATTTTTGAGCAAGAGTGGCTAGGTAATGACCTCAAACTGATAATTAGGAGTTATATTGTTGTGTTGCCTTGTTGTTATGAATTGGAACACTAAAGGTAGCATTTTGTGCAAAATATCGTATATTTAGTGTCTCTGTGATCTGCTGTAGAATTAGGTGTTTGTTGAAAAAGTTCCCATCACAGTAACATAGTGTTGAGGTATAGAACCCACCATAAAATCCTGAGACCACCCCTTAATGTTTGGGCCGCAAATTTAATGGTTCTGGACGCAAATTGCGTCCAGAGTGGGGGCTGGGGTGTTGGGGTTTGGGCTTAGGGTCTCTGTGGTTGTTTGTGATCTCGTGGTACTTGCAACTTTTACCAATTATTTGTGTATCAAAATCTGGGACCACTTTGCTATATTCTAGTATTTTGTGTACGCGTGTTACGTTATCCGACACGGTTCGTGATCTGGTGTGCTGCTACACTTGGGTTAGTGTTGGTGTGTCGTTACGCATGTTAGCCGTTAGAAGAACACTTGTGGGTCGGATTGGAGTTGGTGCGTTGGTCAAACGTCTTGTGTACGTGATATTGATTGCTTTATGAGATTTGCACTGGTTATGTTTTGTGTTAATAGGATCGCAGGCGGGGACTTCGGACGCTACGAAGAAAGGGAAACAGGTGATTGGGTTTACCTAGCCCGCGATTGTCGGTGAGTAGATTTAACATTTACGGGGAATTCACCCGCATGGCGTTATGCATCAAGGCTAGATATGGTATGATATTAGCCGCATGTTTATATTGCACATATAGAGATTGTGCATAAAACTTCATTACAAATTATTACTTGTTGTGCTTGTACTTGTACCCTTTGGACACTGTACTATTATTGACGGTTCATGTTGTACGAGCACTGATTGTATGCCACTCACACCGTCGATAATTGCTATGACACACACAACTCATATACATACGAGATATAGTTGACACCTATACATACGCAATATTGTATGGGCAGGGACATTGAGATATTGATTCATATTCTATTGTGCATATGACATATAGCATACATGTATATCTACATGCTTACACATATGCCTTACCATGACTACATGCTAGCTACGCATATACCTGGAGGGTATTGTATCATTATTGACATGTATATACACATACCTAGCTTGATATAGCTACACATATACCTGGAGGGTATTACATCATTATTGATAGGTAGATACACATATCTTGCTATACCGATATAGTTACGCATACTTGGCTATAGCTACATGTTCACCTTTATATGATATTGCGTTGGATTTCGGAGAAATTAGGAACCGCATGATATATTAAATAACATGTTGCAGTTAAATAGCGGTTTTTCCTATATATGCTCATATTACTGTTTCATGTGGCATATATTATATTTCATGGATTTCGTATTGATATATGGATTTCATATGATATTTCTGGATGTTTTACTCCTGTGTATATATATATATATATATTAGTGGTATACGACGCTGATATATATACATGTATATATATCAGCGGTATGGGACGCTGTTATATATGTACACCTGCAATTTATATATATATATATATATCAGTGGTATGGGACGCTGTTATATATGTATACCTATAATATATATCATCATAATGATCTGTGCATGTATTCTTATTCATTGCGATATGAAGGGCTGATGTGCCCGATATGAGGGGCCGATGTGCCCGATATGAGGGCCGATATGGGGGCCGTTTGAGGAGGGAACTTGGGGATTTAGATTGTCTTGATAGACACCGGTTCGCCACGATGAGGATTTCGTGAGGATGACATGTTTTATCCCATACTCCGCATTTATTTGATATGCATTTGCTTCATGTATTAGTAGTACCTGATAGAGTACCTTTCATGACTGTTGCATATACATATTGTCATATTTATGCTATCAGATTACATGTGATAGATTATCGTTGTTAGTATATACTTGCGATTACTGTATGATGTTATTTACTATTCACGAGTTGGCAACTCGCCCCCGTTGTGCCGCAGGGTTTTTCAGGTCTGATCATCAGAGTGGTCGCGGCAGGGCGCTTTATTATCTCTACTTTTGCGGATACCGCTATGGTTGGCTGTGAAGCCATTTGCTATAGGTGGGTTGCGGTTATCCGATAATGTACATTGTATATTTCTTGTATCTAGTACTCTCCATCTACCACCTTCATGTATTGACTTAGAGACGAGTTGTGAGGATCGATATTGTTTATTCTAATGACTCTGGTTGTCATGCTTGTGTGAGCCGGCCTTTATATATGTGGATTATTTCATTTCTTTGCTACGGTGTCGTATGTCTGTTGTGGTGGTTGTTCCGCCGTTGGGTGAGATTTGCTCCCGTTTGGGGATACTTTACTTTTATCTTATGTTTGTACCCGTTTCGGGGTTAGTTTTTATAAAGGAGGTGCTGCCGAAATTTTTATGAAAAACAAACTTAAGTTTAAAGTTTTGGATCGAGATTTTTAAAAGTGATCTGTCTTTCTTTCTTGTAATGGTTTAGATTGCTGGGTTTTCTTCCGGCTTACTTAATTGTGTTACGCCTGTTGACGTTACGTAGTTTAAGTGCCGGTCATATGCCTAATTTTGGGTCGTGACAAGTTGGCATATCACACATAGATAGCACATCACACATATTGTATGATCTCAAAATAGGTCATTCCATAACATGCCCTCATATTATGAAAAGTTTATGATTGAAAACATATACTGATTAGGTAAGTAATTTAAAATAGGTTTAAAATATATATATAATATTTTTATTGATATTATAAGATATTTTTTAGTTTCGATAAAATACCCTAATGTTGGAAAAGTCGTACTATTAAATATACCCTAAAATTCCGAAACAACGTATGATCGCATAAATACCATATTTTTTCTATGTTACATAAGTTAATTATAATATAGTTTTTACCTCGAAGCCCTTTCACTTAAAGGAATATTTTTATATTAATACCTTTAGCGTATAACCACTAAAGTTTAATAAGATACCCTAATAGGGTAATATTATACATGAAACACCCTGTGGTTAGTAAGCAATCGTCTCTGAAAAGGACACAAATCCTGCCGTCTATGTGCAGCGGTTGCCAACGCGAAGTTGTTTTTTTTTGTAGAATATCACCTTTAATAAAATCCCCTAATCTAAATAGGATAATGTTTTATGAAAATACCTCATGATTGATAGGCAATCGTCCCTAAAAAGGACACAAATCTTGCCGCCCATTTACAGCGGTTGCCAACATGACGTATTTCTAAAATGTCACTTCCAAATAAATACCATAACTTTATAAATTATTATTTACAATAAAATACGTTAATCCATCCTAAAGGGATATAAATTCATTTAAATACCTTGACCTTACTAAAATGCTATTTTCAACAAAACCTATAACCTTTTATAAAAAAAATAGTTCCCAAAAGAATATCCTAATTTTTATTAAAAAATAATTTCAAATAAATACCATAATTTTTCATTAAAAGATAATTTTATTAAAATACCCAGGGTTTTCCCAAAATTATATTTACTCTAAAATATCATGGTTTTCTTATAAACAATAAGTACAATAAAATACCATGATCTTTATTAACTAAGGTTCTATAAAATACTATGATCCACCATACAAATTTTAAAAGGTAATAAGATAAAATGAATGGTTGTGGAAGATCATATTAAATGAGATCAACAATTTGAATACAAACTTACGACATTCATGACACATGATATAATTAGGGTTAGAATGCGCGAACTTAGATATGAAATACTTATAAATGAAGATCCCTGCAGACAGGGTGAACAGTCCAATATGTGAACGACTACTAACCCAGTCTTCGGGTGAATACTAACGCTACTTTGAGGGCGAATAATCCAAAATGTGGATGACATACAATGTAGAAATTCCATGCCTAGATGATATACGCACTAATTCTAATTCGTCAAAACCTTTACACTGAACAACGGGGACGGGTAGTTTGATTAGGCAAGAAAATGCGGAACTTGGATTCCCCTACTACTCGATCATGATCCTGAGAAGTGAAACTGTACATTTCACATCCCCAGTTGTTGTTCCGTGGCCACAACGGTATAATCGTGGGTATCCGGACCCTTATTTAACAAACTAATGCAAATTTTTACCTAACATATACCTCATACAACATACCCTTATTCACATATACATCATTCAACATGCCCTTATTTACATATACCTCATACTTTCATACCCATCTACATCATACATGTACACACACATCATACTTATATACACTTGCTCGTTTTTGTACCTTTACTTCCTTATGAGGCAATTATACCCGAGCGTAACTCGCTGACGGACTTTCCTTTTCTCTTTTTTTTTATCTCTGGATTGTCCGTTAGATGAAGACGAGTATTATGATGAGGATCAAGGTGAGGAGCCTACTAATGAAGATTATGCGGACTTGACGACGGAAGATTAGCCAGTTATATTTTTGCTTGTTGCCTACATGTTTAAGGCCTTGCTTCTTTCTTCGATGTAATTAAACTATTTAGTTTATTTTACTCATTTCTTTTGGGATGTAATAAAGTTTGGTTAATGGAAATAAATGCCTTCCACTTTTATTATTTTGTTTTGGTACATATCATACATGTTATAGATATTCATATGCTTAACGTAACTGTATTGAATAAACCACCTTCAATACAGTTAGATTGCGGACCATACCACGTTACCCCTTTCACCTTCTTTTGGGTAGCGTTGCGTGACACTATAGGTCCATGTCGCTAGGTTATCTATTCTATAGGTATTTGAAACCAATTAATGTACTCCTCCATGTAACTCAAAAGTATATATCTCGTTACCCCGGGACCACGGTCGCAAGATATATCCCGTTATCTCCCGGGACCACGGATGTAAGATGTGTGAATCAAGAATGATTTGTTCGTTAACCTCCGGAACCACAGAAACATATAATATCCTTTTGAGTTATAATTTAGTTACACTTTTGATTTTCTTATTTCCCCAGGTTTCGTTTTTCAAGTCAGGTATGAATATAATATCTATCTGACACCAACACAGGTTCATATCTATCTGACACCAACACAGGAACAATCGTGTACATGTCTTGTCTAACAAGACAACAAGTCAGGTCAATCAAAATAATCCAACCAATCAAGTCAATATCAGTAGTTGTTGGTATGGGTAAATATTACATGGCAAGTATATACTGGCATGATAACGATAACGATTTACGATAACGATAACGACAATATGGCAACATGAAATCAGTATTCATGTAAACTTATTTACTTTATGTTATCTCTACTTTGCATTAGCAACTAACTAATTATCATTTACCAATTGAATGCGCTACTACATAAAATAATACCATTGTTCCCAAATTATACTTTATGAAGATTAATAACACTATTAATATATCAAACAGTATTACCATCTAAATGATCTGTTCATTTATTATATAAATAAATTTATAACATGTGTACTATTATAATGACAATACTTATCCGAATTAAATTATAAACTGAAAGTAATGCAACAATCTATCACTAATAAATTAATATTCAACATGACATGTAATTTATATAAAATATGCATGACATAATATAATACCGTTCCTTGCATTTGAAATTAACAAGACTTGATGTCTCATCAATGCTAATACTCAGGTAAACAATCAGTGTACTACTATTATCAGGAATACCATAAACAATGAATAACATTTAATTTATTATATAGATGGAAGAAACATACAATTCTTACTGTCATGCCTCGCTTCCCAAAATACGTAAATACGATACGTGACAAAACCAACCATACTACTTATGGCGAGGAAAGATCCTTCCATAGTCACATTACGGTTGTCAATCAGATATCAAGAACGATAAATAAAATCTAACTAATACATGTCCATCTGTCACATTAGATAATAATCAAGAAATGTATATAGCGGAAACAAATAAAGTTCCAATAAAGAGATAATATCCAAATCACGTCCCTCATGGGATCATAAAGATAAACTTAAACTACGGAAATAAAATAAACTAAGCATCTCTAAAAACTAATCATCAAGCTCCTCACTACTTAGCTTTCTTGTCAAAATACTCTCGATCTTCCTGCGACAAAATAAAAGAACTAGGCCATACAAAACCCAGACGTCGGCGCCTCATAAATATCAATAACCACAATAATAATCAGAATAGGATGCTATAAAGAAGACATGAGTATAAATCATAATCACAGGTGTAAAACAGTGAGCTATAGGTATGTCACGTGTATCCTAAAATCTATGTTTCTAGGTTATCCATTCTACAAGTCTTTAAAATCAATTAATGGAATCGTCGATGCAACTCAATAGTATCCTGTGCATGCCCGGGACCACGATCAAGACTCTCGGGGCTGAATCCGAGACGTGTCGTTAAGCAGTAAGAATACGGTATCATGTGCAGACGAATGATGTCAGCATCATCATTCCGGGGCCCGAAGCCCGTATCGACTGATCAGTCTCTGGAAAGTATCGAACTGTTAAGTTACACGTCAGGTTTCATTATTGATTTCCCCTTTTCCTCAAGATTTCATGTTCAAGTCAAGTATCAATAGAATGTCTACCTAATGCCACCACAGGAATAATCGTGTACAGTCATGTCTAGCAAAACAACAAGTCATGTCAATCACGATTATCCGGTAAATCAAGTCCGTTGGCATAGGTAAGTATTACATGGAAAGTACGCACTGACATGATAATAGTATCAGTAATAGGATAACATAAAGTCGTGAATCAGTACACAAGCATGTCCGGGATGATATAATCAATCAAGTAAGATGTGTATCACAGTCGCATAGCACAAACAAGTCATGATGTATAATAGGCAATATAGTCAATGCAGTATAATGGTAAATGTTAACCGATATAGATTAACAAGCGTTTAATTGACTGGGTAAATATTGTTAATTAAATATCATATATTTTCTTCTAATGATATTGTCATGCCCTGCTTCCCAAAATACGGGATACGAGGGGTGACTAGGCCAGCAATGCTCCTACGGTCAGGGAATAATCCCGCCGTAGTCACACTTCATCTTCTAGCATTACATGATAGTCAATAAACAGTGCTTGAGTAAAAGAAAATCACAGTTCACAACTTTATTACATTGAAATTTAAAAGAGTTCGAGATACATTTTTTTCATAGAATAAACAACTAACCAATAAAACAAATGCTGAAATCAAAGAAAGTAGCGCTGGTTTTGCAGTCTAGATCTCCGCAATCTCAAAGGATAAGTCCTGCTCTTGGGCTGGATCCACTTCATCCTCTGAGCATGCACACTCAGGTCGTCAGGACGACACATATAGCAATAAATATGTATAATGGGCCTGCAGTATTATTAAACATGGGGAGTATAATAAATTGCGGAACATGTGTATAATAACATCAACTGAATATGAATAGTGCAATATGACTATCATGTCGGTGAACTACGCAATGCATATGTCACTACCTAATGGTCACTAAGTCAATGAAATCAAATGGTGGAGAGGATGCTCATGTTTAACAAGGGTCTCGTGAATATCCGAGACTACGGTCCACTGTGCCCGGGACATAACCCCGTCAGCCGTGCCGCTAGACACACGACCTAAAATATGTATGTATGTGTGTGTGTGTGTGTGTGTGTGTGTGTATCACTGCAAGCGAATGATCATCCTCTAAATCAATGTATCTCGCTAAATACGAGTTCAATTCCACCTTGATTTCCCCGTTCCTCAGGTTATGGTATGCATTCATGCATTAGGTAGGTTGTGGACAAATACGTATCACCGTCGCTTTCAATCACTTTTCCAGTTATCAATATCACTGTCGTATTTGCCACAACCCAGTCACTAACATTAATATTTCGACAATGCAGATGATCACTATGCAGCAGGTATAACTCAAGCATGAAAATATGCGGAAATGCACTGAAGAGGTATTCATTATTCTATAACGACCAATGCCGTATAACTTGCAAAATTTACGGTAAATCATACACATAGAATCAACCAAAGCAGTATAAAGGGCGTACGAAGCAAACTTGATTATCTAAACAGTAAAATTTATTTCAGGTCAAACGGAGTTCAGGTTAGGGAATTATCATCGTTTGAAGGCAGCGATCGATTTCTGGGATTCCAGTTTCAGAACTGGAAGCCCAACTTCGCGCGCAAGTTATCAGTAATCATGTTCAGATTCAGCTATTGTCCTAGTTGAATAAAATTTAGTTCTGCTAGTCAAGTTTCCAACGCACCAAACGGATTACCAATCTCACCTCTACCTCAGAAGTTATGTTCAGATTAATGTGTCAATGTAACAAACATTTCTGCAGAAACTGCAGAACGCGATGACATTCTAAAATACAATTTAAATACCAAACGAATGTAAAAATGCACGGGACTGATTTCATGTGTTAGCTAATTAAGTTATCTAAG
This sequence comes from Agapanthus africanus, assembly GCA_030015575.1. Taxonomy (NCBI): domain Eukaryota; kingdom Viridiplantae; phylum Streptophyta; class Magnoliopsida; order Asparagales; family Amaryllidaceae; genus Agapanthus; species Agapanthus africanus. Next base: position 883,771,900 of record CM057337.1, read on the forward strand.
TGACCATATGGGGCTCCGGGCATTTTCAGTTTTAACCAGGTGTGTACAGGTGCTTAGAATTCAGTTTCCCTCATAGATTGCTACCACAGACTGCAGTCCAGAATTTCGTTCCCCCTCACTTTTCAGGGTCATGAAATAGAATTATTCCAAAACTAATTACATAGGGTTATAGGATATCTCGTTAGGTTCGATACGAGCCCTGGAACATCATGATTGGAATTATATTCAAATAACTACAAATTTTACAACGTGGTATGTACGTTGATTTTCAGATTTGACGTAACCATTTAGGAGGTCATTTTTACATTCGATGCCTTAACGATTTTATGCCGATTTCTTACACGTCACTCATTAACATCAACCGAAACTTCTAATAATAAACTTGGGGATTTTAATAGGGTAAATGCATCGAGCACTCGGTACGTGTACGGGGATGCTATCTATTTGTTCATACACGCATCAAATATTATATCCATTTAAACTGTTAAAGTACATTCACTAACTACATAAGTACGTAGAATGAATTAAGCAAGTGAAGGAGGTTCACTTGCCTGTGACGAAGTCGATGGTAAGGCAACGACGGTAATGAAAATGGCACGACACGGGCACGATCGTTGCACGATGCGCGCTCGACTTGGCTAGATCGGAGTACTCGACTCAGCACTGGCGTGGAGACGGCCACGGCAGGGGGTTTCCAGCGACTCCGTTGAAGTGCTCGGGTGCAGAGGGGTTGCCGGCGGTGAGCTCAGGCGGCTCAGGGGATCGGAGCTAGTGAGTCGGGGAGCTCGTGGGCTGCAGGGGACCATTGCAGTGGGCTCTGGCTCTGGCGAGGTCGGCTGAGGCGCGGAGGCGACAGGGTCGGAGCTTAGGTGAGGTGCAGGGGCGAGGGAGTTGGGTTCGTCGGCGAGATGCAAAGGGTCGGTGTTGATGGTGGTAAGTGCTCGGTTTGGTGGGGATGCAGATGAGGCGAGGGTGTTGGCGGTTGAGGTGTTGGGAAAGAAGAGAGGAAATGTTAGGGAGCTCGCGGCCGGAGGCGGTGGGCAGAGGAGAAAAGAGGCGGGGATCGAGCTGGTGGTAGCCGCGGTGATGATGGTGGCAAGGTGGTTTGGTTTGGAGGAGAATGAGAGAGAGGTGATGGCGGCGCTGGGGAGTTCAGCGGCGGTGGTCGGAGCTTGGGAGGAGTTCGGTGACGTGAGGTGGGGGTTTTGGCTTGGAGGAGAACGAGAGGGAGAGAGAAGAAGAGAGGGGGAGATGAGGAAAGAGAATGGGATAGTGAGAAAGAGACGTTGGAGAGAAGAGGGGAGGCAGGTGCGGGGATTCCGGAGTCGTTGGCGACGAGGCCACATCGACGCGGAGTCGTTCTCGCGGAGGTGAGCACGAGGAAGGGGAGTCGTGGGGCGCCGTTGGGGACTTGGAGCCATTGGGGGTGAGCGGGTCGAGTGGAGGCTGGCGCGAGGGACGCGGTCATCATGGGGAGATGGACGCGGTCGTCGTGGGGAGGGCGTTGGAGAAGAATGAGCGGGAAAAGAAATAAGCGAGGGAGGAAGACGAGGGGGAAAGCGGGTCGGGTATGGTTGGGTCGGGCATGGATTTGGGCCGGATAGAAATAGGAATGGGTTTGGGAGTTTAGTTTTAGGATTTATAAAAATAAAATAATAAAATATGTATAAAATGTAATAAATTCGAAATAAAATCTGAAAAAAAATACGGAAAATTTTATTTGGAACTGGGGATTTACAGATATTTCCATGCTAACTATGTAGTTATGATACTTATCTAGATGCGAATACAACCATGATCATATCAACGACTATAAGTTATTATAACAATCTAACCATATTAAAATAGTCTCTTGTCAAGGATTATTAAAAAATATTAATTGAATATATTAAACTTATTATTATCAGTTAATTAATAACATAAAAAATATGATAAATATAGTAATATTACTTAACATTAAAATACCATGAACTTATTTAAATGTTCCGAATGTAAAATACCTATAATTTAAATATCGATGCAATCTGTTATTATGATCCTAATGATATATGAGTACACAATTTCAAGGTATCATGTGTTCATTGAGCAATTAGATAATTTAGAATGGATGATTGGTATAAACAAAATATAACGTGGATGATCCACACCTACAGAATTTACAAACTACATAAATTAGAACGGATAATTTACCACAAATATATATTAGCTAAATCTGTTGCCGTGCATTTCTTTGCATGACTGCTGTCATAAATGTTGAAATTTACATGATTTTAAATTATGTTAATTAGGTAGGCAAAACTTTTTAAGTGATATAAAAAATAATATATTAACATGAAACCTATTGCACAAGTTTGTGCATGCATTATAAGATTAATCAATTAATATTTATAGCAGAGTGTATGTTTATAACTATTACACCATTAATGCGGTATCATATATATAATTTATTATGATTAAATAGATATAACAGTAATTTTTTACGGCAACAGTAAGCTTTGCAGTAAATAGCATGTTATAGCAAGTATTCAGATACTTGCCTCGGCGACGATGGCGATCAAGACAAAGGAAGCGACGACACGATGACACGAATCGAAGCAAGATCAACGCTTGATCTCGGCTTGGTGCTCGGCTGCGCTCGGAGGATCGAGTCTCGGTATGTGGGTTTTGAGATGGGTTGGAGCTTGGGTCAGGCTAGGTCGTGAAGAGATGATGATGTTGGCGGCTGCGGTGATATGAAGACGAAGGTGAGGGTTGCAGAGGAGATGGGGCTGCTCGGTGTAAGGAGGTGCCGACTAGGCTTCCAAATAAGGGAGAGAGCTGGTTTTAGATTTGTAAATATTTTTGGTGAGGAAGAAAGAGATGGGTAATATAAATAGGATTATGGGTTTGTTGAGTTCATTGAGATGAAAGAGATAGAATATTGTAGAGAGAGAAAGAAACATGGGTGTAAACAAGATATAATATATATAGATTAATTTAAATTGGATTGTTATCTATATTATTTAGATATATACATATATATAGTTTGTTATATGAATCTAAATTAAGCCCATTAACCACTCAACCAATTTATTTATGAGAATAAGCTGCATAAAAATATATGATATTAATAGATTAGCAAACTAAATAATAAACAATAACTATTATATATTTAATAAACTAGACAGCCCTAAAATATTCTATCTTAAAATATAAAACTCCAAATATATATAATAGTTTATATGCAAGCGGGTCGGGTACAATTTTATATCCATAAATTAGAGATCAAGACAAGATAAAAAAATACGGTTATCATGAATAACTATCCAAATACCAAACATAACCCAATACCAATAATAATCTAGATTGCCTAGCACAATTATTTAATATAATTAAATAACATACGGTCGTCGTAGTGTGTTACACTTACTATTAGTTTAATAGTATTAAACAATTATAGGTTAGTGTTTAATCAAATGGGTAAATAATAATATCGATAACCAGATACCATGTATGTTCTGGTAATAGGATTGAAAATGTATTAAGTTTAACACGTTGAATATTTATTTCAAATGTAGTTATAATATGGTATAGTGTATACCTAATATATGGTGTATTGTATACTTAATATATATATATATATATATATATATATATATATATCAACTTATCAATGATAATAGTAATTATTACGACACGATATGAACTTGTCATAACTAGCATGTAGCAAGTAATAAAATACTTGCCTCGGAGGCGACGGTCATGAAAACAACACGACGGAAGCAAGATCTAAGCTTGATGGCTGTACACGAGTTTGGGTTTAGTGAAGTTCAACTGCCTATTTTATTTCTCAGATTTAAGCATCCAAACCACCAATATCAACATAAGATTCCAAGGAGCCCTTTTCAACTTTCATAACATAACACATAAAATCAACTTCATCTTGAAGAAGCCCTACAACTGAAATGACCTTGTTATGCATCAAGATCGAGCATCCGGGCTCCAGCTGATCCTTATCCAAAAACAAGAGGATGCCGACATAATACTTGAGCCCCACCGACCACGAGACGATGGAGACGAGGTTGGGTGTCTCAGTTGGTGGAGGGTGAAGGCATGGGTTTGGAGTTGAGAAAGATGGGTGCTCGGGTGTGAGGAGGTGTAGGTGTTAGGGTCGTGGCTAGGGTTTCGATAAAGAGACAAGGAAGAAGACATCGATGGAAGAAGGGGTTTGATGGTTCTCATAGAGGATGATGGTGTTAATGGTAATCAAGACGGGTGAGGAGCCGGTCGGCAAGATGGTTGATGGCGACGGTAACGGTGAGGGAGATAGGTCTCGGGTCGACGTGGAGAGAACAAGAAGAAAATGTGGGTTATGGTTTCCGGCTAGGTTTCTTTTTTGGAGAGAGAGAAATCTTCACGAGAGAGAGAGAGAGGTTGGGGATGATGAATATATATGATTTTGGATGCAATATCTCAATAAAACCCCCATGGAAAGGAGTTGTCACAAATATCCCAACATTTTATGTAACACCCTAACACGATCGTACGTTAATTAACGATATTAATTAGTATTTTGAATTTTTTTTTTTATATATTGTTTGGGTTGTATTTGGTTTGGACAGTATGCGTGTTTATTGGACTCGACCGGCTTGCGTAAAATCCGTTATGATGCTAAAGTATTTTTTTGTTGATATTTATCTGTAAACTAAATGTATACGAATCTTAAATAACAGATATACAATATTAAATTATATATATATATATATATGTATATATATATATATATAGCCACATGTTATGGATATTTTCATATATTAATTGTCAGTATATTTTATCTTATTTAAACATCTCATGATATTATATTGACGATTATCTATTACACCTAAATTCTAAACATCTTAAGATATTGTGTATAATATATTAGATTAGAATATATTCTTTTAACCCTTAGATTTATGGTTTAAGTGGGCTACGTATGTGTAAATGATTTTCAATATATTTTCTTTGAGATTTAGTAGAGACGGATCGTGAATTTGTAATATCTTTTAAAATATTATTTAGATTATTAGTTATATACAAATCTATATATAATAATATATATAAACCTATACCTATAATTCAATATACATATATTTTTTATTTTTTTTATATCAACAAAAAATTCTCTCTCTTTCTCTCCCCCTCTCCTTCATAGTCGACACCATGCCCCCAACTCCTCACCACTGACACCCATAGCCACAATCACCGATCCCCATCTCGTCCACAACCCCAGCACCCATCATCTCTCCTTATCGTCGTCAAGAACTCAACTCCATCGCTACCTCCTTTTCCCATCTACAGCCGAGACCCCAACAGCCACCACCACCATCACTTTCATCTTGCCGTCGCCGTCATCATCATCACCCACACCCAACCTCGTTGAAGAACCCATCACCATCATCTTCTCCCATCTTCTTTTTCCTCAACCCAACTCAACCATTACCTACCCTTCGCCTCACCGGCGAGACTCCATCGGCGACCATCAACCGAGCAACATCCTAACTCCATCAAACCCTCCTCCGATCGCCGCAACGACCTCACCTTACCGTCGACCCGAGCATCGTTGCCGTCATCGTCTTCCTCGCCTACACACCCTTGCTGCAGCCATCCTCTCTCTTAAACCCTCAGCACTCTCATCGAGACCTCCGAACACCTCACTGTCGAACTTCCTGAGAACCCAACTCCTTTTTGTTCTCACCGGCGTCTGCAGCTCACCCGCAGCACCTCGCCGACGAATCAACAGCCGAGCACCCTTCTTTGCCAGCGACTCCTTCATATCAACCAAGATCTGATCCCCGATGCAACTCCAGTCGCATCTTAGAACCCTAAATGAGCCATCAAAACTTGGTGTTGATTTGTATAGTGTTATGTTGCTTCCATTCATCGCGATTGTTTCGAGACAAGTTTCTAACTTTCTACATGCTATAGTCTATATAATATATTTATAGACTATACAACGGTTGGAGTTGTGCTCGGATGAAGCCCAACGGTTGTTGGCTTGCTCGGCGATGGTGTTGCGGCTTGAAAAGAGAAGAAGGAGGAAGGGTAGGTGGATGGTCGGGTTCGGATTTGCTGTGAGGTCGAAGCGCCGGCGATGAAGAGGAGGTAGGTTTCAAGGTGATTAGAGTCGATGGAGGAGATGGGTCGGCAGAGTTGAGGGTTGACGGTGAGGTTTATAGAAGAAGAAAAAGGTTGCGGCGATGATGAGGGTGAAGTCCTCGGTTCAGAAGAAAGGGATGGGTTGATGGATTCGGTGAAGCTTTGAAGGGAGAGATGAAATCTTTGAGGGGAGAGATGATGGAAGAAGATGATGTCGATGGGTAAGGGGAGATGAAGTTGGGTGCAGGTTAGGAGATGAGTGTCGTCAAATAGGGTGGACGGAGTTAGGAGTTGCCGGCGAAGGAAAGGAGACGAAGATGATGATGGTGCTCAGGTGTGAGGATGTAGGCGATGGTGTTGGTGATGTGGTCAGGGACGTGATGAATCGGAGAGGGAGAAGAAGATGTTGGTGGAAGCGACCTCGAAGACGATGGCGAAGAGGTTGGGTGCTTGGTTGGTGATGAATAGGTGACGATGGAGATGAGTTAGAGGCTACTGGAGTTGGCTGCTGCCGTAGTGCGCCATCGGTCGGTAGAGGGTGCGCTCGAATGAGATGGATCGAAAGAGATGGGTCGTTAGGTCGATCGGTTTAGGAGATGACATCGGGGTCGCTGGTGAAGGTGGCGATGAACGAGAAGGTAGTGGCTAAAGTGCGGTGAGGTGATGCTAGAGGCCTGGGGTTGCTCGCGGGTAAAGAGGAAGGAGATAATTACGAGGGGAGAGGGAGATGAGGCACAGAGAGAGATGAGTTGTTAAAATAAGGGAAAAATATAAATTTATATATTATATAGTATTTTGTGTATATTTTATAGTTTAATATATAACTAGTAATGTATAAAAGATAATACCAATCTCCTATCCGTCTCTGCTAAATCTCATGGAAAAATATATATATATTGGAAATAATATTTACATACGTAGCCCATTTAACCATAATCTAAGGGTTAAAATAATATAATATAATATAATATATATAGGGTATCTAGGATGTTTAAGATTTAGGCGTAATAGATAAATGTTATTACAAAACATGAGATAACATGATGACAATATATATATATATATATATATATATATATATCCCTAACGTATGTCTACCAGAAAATATATGCATATAATTCAAATATTATATATGTGTTATATAGATTCATATGGATTTAGTTTAACGGTAAATATACATAAAATATAATCTAGCACCGTAACGGGTTTCATACATGCGGGTCGGGTCGGATAAACACATCTACTATTCAAACCAATCACAACCCAAATAATAAAGAAAACAAAATTTTAAAATAGTAATTAATATCGTACGATCGTACTAGGGTGTTACACATGATCACCAACAACAAATTCTAATGCTTCCTTCCAGTATCAGCCCAACTTTTCTGTCGATCTTGTACCACATTCATATGATCACGAATCAAGTTAACTTTTTTCCACCGTTTGCACAATCAATTCCGGTCCCAACAATTTTTTTTCTCCAGCGTCGTCCCAACATACTGGTGAGCAAAACTTAAGACCGTACAATATTTCGAATTGAGCCATCTATATAGTTTCCTGAAAACTATTATTATACGAGAACTCCACTAAATGTAAATGATCCTCCTACGAACCCTTGAAATCTAACATGCAAGCTCTTAACATATCTTCAAGAGTTTGGATCGTTCTCTCAGACTGTCCATCCATCTGAGGGTGATAGGTCATACTAAACTTCAAGCGCGTTCCCAAATTTTCTTGTAGATTCCTCCAAAAATATGATAGGAATCGGGTGTCACGATCAGAAACAATACTCATCGGCACTCTGTATAATCTCACAATCTCCTGCATAAACCTCACTGTTAAAGCCTCCGTCGACTGACCAACTCGAAATGGTATAAAATGAGCCTCCTTGGTCAATCGATCGACAATCACCCATACTACGTTATTGCCCTTTGAACTTCATGGTAAAACTGTCACGAAATCTATGGTTATATGTTCCCATTTCTATTTGGGAATCGAGAGTGGTTGCAACAAACCAGCGACCTGTTGATCTTTAGCCTTGACTTGCTTACACACCAAACATCTCGATACGAAACGAGCGATCTCTCTTTCCATGTCTTCCCACCAAAAGTGTTGTCGCAAATCTCTATACATTTTTCGTGTCTACCGGATGCACCGAATATGCAGAACTATGAGCTTGCTTCATGACTTCTTCACGAACTTCTCCTTTAGGCATACACAATCGACTTCCATAACTTAAAGATCCACCTTCTTGAATCAATAAATCCGTTCGAAGACTTGCCTCTACTTGTCCTTGAAACTTGTGCGATCTAGGATCGTGCAACTGCGCTTCATTAAAGCTATCAATCAACGATGACTGTACTCGCAATTGTATCAACTGTCTCGAAGAATCGGATAGTGCGAGCTCCAACTCGAATTTCTGAAAATCCGCTATAATCTTCTTCTGCGAAGTCAACATCTGTATTGCTGGCAACCGACTTAAAGTATCTGGTACTACACTAACTTTTCCCGGATGGTAGTTTAGATCAAGATCATAGTCGGCCATCATTTCCAGCCACCTACGCTGCCTCATATTGAGCTCTTTCTGCAAGAACACATACTTTAGAATCTTATCATCGGTAAATATCTCGACCTTCTTGTCCAATAAGTAATGTCTCCAAATCTTTAGCGCAAAGATAATTGCTGCTAGCTCCGAGTCGTGAGTTGGGTAGTTCTTTTCATGGGTCTTCAACTGTCTCGACGCATAAACTACAACTTTTTCATGCTGCATCAAACCGCATCCCAAGCCTTTCCCAGATGCGTCGCTGTGAATAACTAATTCTCCGGAACCATCTGGCATGGTTAAAATAAGAGCAGTTGTCAACTTTTTCTTTAACACCTCAAAAGCTTGCGTACACTTCTCGGACCAAACAAAAAGTACTTTCTTTCACGTTAACCTATTTAATGGCTCTACTATCCAGGTGAAATTTTCCACAAACCTTCGATAATATCCAGCAAGCCCAAAAAAACTTCTAATCTTCCTTACAGTTTTCAGAGTCGGCTAAACGTGAACCGCCGCAATCTTTTCTGGGTCAACAACGATTCCATCTCCGGATATAACAAGACCCAAGAACTTTGCTTCATAGAGCCAAAACTCGTACTTGCTCATCTTAGCATACAACTTCTCTTGTCTCAATGTCTATAGCGCGATTCTCAAGTGTTCTTCATGTTTCTCCTCATTCTTCGAAACGTAGAAGGATCTGTCACTACAAGACATGGAAAAATAACGCGGTTATTGGATTCAAGTTCATGTTAAGACATAGATTCGTAAGTAATGAAACTAGGAAAAACAAAAAAGTACAACAAACATAAGTCAAGGAAAATGAATCAAAATAGAACTCCAAATTATCTAAATAGAGCACCGTATTGTAACCATACCGCGGTACATAATTACAATCACATAACCCCATCTAAGTTGCCTAAATCCTACTATCAGAATCAATGAAATAAGTGTAAGTCCACGGTAGCGCCCCGGCAGTCTAACATACGCCAAATGCGGAACAAAAACTTTTTACGAAACTGGCGCTAACGTGTACCGTAACCCGGATCTACCATTAAAGCTAAACTAACAAACCACAAAGGGGTAGAAACGTTATACCGAATGCTGGGACATATATAGGGAGGACTTTCTTGCTCGACATGATAGTATGCTATCTGGTTGCTCTTTACCTTAACGTGTACACAGATTGTCTCTCTATTACATGTCGGTAAAGCCCTTAGGATGTGTACTTGACTACCTGGACTATGATGCGGATCATACTAGTGGGGACATGGTAGTCCATAAGTACATCCTTCAAAGTCCCTAGTCGTGCTTATATCGAGACGGGGAATCGATATACCAGAGTAGACTAGCGTATACCTTCTCGACCCATACAGATGGGCGATGGATGATCCCATATCCATTGGTGTTTGACATCAGAGATGATATACGGGTGCTCAGTAGAGACTGGGTACACTGGACGGACTCGCCGAGAACTCTCAGATGGTATTATACCTTACGTCAGATGGCAGTTCTCTGGTGACACTGGTACAGAGTAGTCTGTTGACCCGAGATCGTCATAGAGTCTTGTGTGGTTCCCACTGTGCTTTGATTTCCATCTTACCACGTCCAAGAGGGCGTGCAAAACGGTGGTTTTTGGGTACAGTCCCGAGTCACATGGAGGCAATGAGCGATAGGAGGGGATTCGTCTCTCCCAGTATAGGGGGTTGATGTTGCGCTGTGTTCGATTGGCTATAACAGGAAATCCCTGGCCAGGGTTGCTGAGATTTACTGGTAAGTGTTACCAGTAGTTTCTCGAATTGTTATAGACCTCATATCGACACGACTTATCGAGCTATTGGGGTCTGACGTTTACCACCCCTAGGCGAGATATGCGACATATCAGACGATCAGACCGGACTGTACGGTAGTGTTACTGGTTGGATTCACTGGAGTGTGAGCGGGCTTGCTCGTCGATCTTCTGATCGCTCAATACCCGGGTGGCCGTTACGTTTAGCAGACCGCTTGCGGCTTGTGGGTGTTTGATATGATCATCACCTGCTGCCGGCATATTGACGAGTCTTTAGAGTCCTACACAGAGGTTTCTTGGCTCAAGCAAAACGAAATAGGAGCGCATATGAGATATGTGCGGGACCGAGAATAATACCAGTATGTGATACTGTATTCGATTCTCGCGATTTGTAACATTGATCGGTTATATGCGTTATAGCCGGGTTATCGGATCAAGTGTTGATTCGATAAGTTGTTACTATTGATATTAGTCGGTTATATGCGATATGACCGGATCGTTAAATCAAGTGTTGATTTAATGATTTAATGCATAATTATATATTTGATATATTACTTTGCATTAACTAGTATCGGTTCACTTTTAAATGGATTTTCTCACTTGTTTGTGCACATTGTATATATGATATATTTTTTGTGCACAAGATTGTATCATGTTTGATGATACATGCTTGTTTGGGTTTGTGTAAAGAATTAAACCATGGTTACTTAAGTGGTTAGGGTTTCATTTCCTTTTCTCATTTATTTATTTATTTATTATTTATGGAAAATGAAAAGCATAAAGAGAAAAATAGTTGCTAACTTTGTTTGTATTATGAAGCTTCATGAAGCTTTGACTTAGTGACCATTTTGTCTCATGCTTAACCCTAACCATTCCACTTAACCCTAGTCTATTCTCTACACTTGACCATGGTTACATTATGATAAGTATTCTTTTTATTTCCTTTTTGGAAAAGACTTATCATAATATAATCTTCTTCTTCTTCTTCATCTTCAAAGAAGAAAAGCTTGCCTCATCAATGGCAAGTGATGAAATCATGTGAGAAATCCAATTCTAAAGTGAACCCACTTCCTATTTCTTCATCCTCTACCTCTTGCCAAGTAGTATAGGGTGTTTCCTTCACAAGTTTTCAAGGCTTGGTGAAGGTGGAGCTTGATCTAGTGATGCCTCGACATAGATCATCTTCGGCATCGTCGTCGATGACCTAGCCCACTTTTTCTCCGATGAAGCCGATGCAAGAGTCATGGTTCAATTTGGACAGCAGAGAGGACTTCATTATGGAGCTATGGAGGTGGAGAAACAGATCTACAAAGGTTGTATTTCCGTTCTTTTAGTTTAGTTGTAAACTAGTTTCTTTTTCGCCTAAAAATCTAGTTAACGATCTAGTCTAGGGTTTCTCGGCACAGTTAAATTTTCAAATTGGCATGGTTGATGCCTTGTGAGACCTCCTTGGTGTGCCTAGGAACCTTTCACTGGTATCAGAGCCTAGCTAGAGCCTTAGGCGATGCGTAGACGAAGTTTGAAACCCGAACAAACCCCGAAACCCTAATCCGACATGCTCTCTGGACTTTTTCTAAAAACTGGGTTTTTTCCAGATTAAAAATTCTTTAAAAATTCAGCAGGGAAAACTAAGAATTACGATGCAAAATGTTTTGAGTGATGCTGCTACAGTGCGGCGGAACCGCGGCATTAGTTTGCTAATGCGGCGGTTCCGCGCCACTTTTGTCCCTTCTCCCAGTACTTTTTGCACAGTAACTCTTACATTTTAATGCTGTATTTTCTGGGAATTTTTAATTTTATTCAAGAGTTGAATTTTCTGGGGTTGTTTTGGGGATTCGGTGTTTCGATCGGAGTATCAGATTTTGTCTATGTGGCTTTCCGGGTAATTTTTGAATATGTTAAAAAGTTCGACCGGATATAAATACCCAATTTTTCCCCTGTCGGGAAATTTCCAAGTGTTGGATTTTTCCGTGGTTTAAAGACGTTCTAAGTAGTGCAAGTAACTCGATGGACCCTCTAGAAGACAACAAACCTTAACTCGATTATGTGACCGTCTTGAACTGCCCTTTGAACCTTCGGGTTTGGGGCAGTACGGCGTGCCACATATGAGGCGTTGGCTTGACCCTTCTACGGCTGGACCGTTGGTACTGAGGCATGAACTGGATGTTTATAAACTTGTTTCATGTGTTGATCTGTTTCGGGAAAACTTGGGTGTTCGTATGTTCGATCGGAAAGTTTAACATTTTCTAATTATCTGGAATGGGATACAATAATTGGAATTCATAAGTAGTTATGAGATAACTGAATGAATGTTATAAACATAGCACTTTAGTCTCGCTTGATCGGTTGCCACGGAATTTTGATGCGATCAAAAGTCCGTCGCAATCACGTAGCGTACGCGGATACTCGCCGGGTAAACTTAATAGACAGCTACATCCCATAGCCCCGACCAAGTGACTGTAGGAGAACCCCGTCGCCGAAAGCATCCGTTCGGGTACTCCCGGTAGCGGTGTTCCGCCTTGGTGCACTTCGTCGACGGTATCAGGGGTGTGACCGTCTACTGAAGTTTGCGACGAGCATTCGATCAGAATGTCGGGAATCTTGTTGAATTGCCCGACTTGATATTGAAAAGTGTTTTCGATTTTGAGACTAAAATGCGGGGTTTATAATTGTTAGGCATGCGATATCTAAGTAATTCATTTGGTCAGGCATGCGATGTCTGAGGTGATTGCGGATTCCAACTGTTGTAGTTTTACACTTTCATTTCTGTGACCGTAAGTGTAATATGTGATATCGCCGGTTTCGTTGCTATATGTCAACGACAATTGGGATGCGCATATTTACTTACGTTGATGACATGTGATGTTATGTGTTGCTGGATATGTTATATTGGATCGTCGTGTTTGAATAGCCGGGGTTTTTTTATGTGAGATGAGTGTTTTTCATTTTCATTCATGTAAAATCTTGTATGTAATATTCTTTTATTGGGGCACTTCCAGGTTGCGGAAGATGTCACCGTTGATGTATATTATTTACTTTTCCGCACTCGGATAGACCCAAGGAGGAGGGCACAAGTAACCGGGTTCTGGAGTCCAGTGGGAGACCAACTCGAGGAGTCGAGTCCGGGTCTCCTAACTCCAGAATTGGTAGGGTTGCTTGCCGCTCTCGTAGGGGTCTAGGGGTGTGGGTTTGGCTATTCATCGCGACCGTGGAATCCGTGTTTTATACTGGCTCGTATTGAAAACACGGACGTCCTAGTATATCCAATATTTCATATGATTCTTCTGCTGCGATATCTATGATGTGATTATGTGATGTTCTGTGATAGATACAGTATATAGTATATATGATATATTATATAGACGTTACTTATGTTTTACACCCGCGCTAGCCCTGCCCCGCTCTGCCGTTAGTTACCTAACCTAATGGTGCACGAGGGGACATCGAGGCGAATGCGGATGGCATAAGTGTACGTCGTATTTATCTGTGATGTTTAGGTACTTAAATGATGGGACTTCATTAATATGATTAATGAAATAAAATAAACCTAAGATGTTGTAGAATCGAATTTCAAAATAAAACAGGTAGCTACAGTTCTTGCTTTGCACAGCGGTATATATGATATATCTTGCACCTTATTCGATGAGGAAAGGACCGAGATCCCTTCACCGGGAGTGACTCCTTTAGCAATAACTGGCAGATGCTACACACTCGGTTTGTCTTTTGATTGCTTTTAAGAGTTTTTGCTTTGCACAGTGATATATATGATATATCCCGCACCTCATTCGACGAGGAAAGGACCGACGATCCCTTCACCGGGAGTGACTCCTTTAGCAAAACTAGAAAAGCCTCAAAAGCACTCCATTTTAAAAAATCATTTGATTCTACAACGATATCAAGTTCATTACGCAATAGGTTTTCAGAAAAACCTGACGTAGCCCTCCGTCATTTCAGATAAGTACTAGTTAGTATTCGTGCTGCGGTAGTTTGGCCTCCGTCAAGGCGTAGTGTACGGTAGCTAACTAGTGCTTATCTGCTAGCATATGATGCGATTGGATTAGGGTATTCGTACGGCGTTGTTTGGCCTCCGTCAAGGGTCGTGCGGGTGGGTTTAATTCAATCAGGAAATGACGGGTTGAACTTGACTAGCGGACTATGGGTAGTTTGGCCTCCGTCAAGGTCATAGGACGCTAGGGGCAAAATATTATCGGGAATTTCAAGTGTTGAAATTTGCAATGAGATTGCATACCTTCTATGAGATAGTTGGATCCCGATACCCGCTGCGAGTAAGAGTTACTCCTGGGAGAGTTTTATACATTACAATTAGCCAATCAAGTAGGTGTCTAGAAAGGTGTTAACGAGATTACGCCTCTGGGAAAACGAGGTTTACATTAATTAGGTTCGTGCGAAAGCATGGGGGACCTCCCTCAAAGTACCGACACTGGCCTGGATGAAAGATTAGCGAACTTGTAGTGTGTAATTAATCCTGGCTAGTCTTTCCTTTTAGGGTTTGAAGGAAGATTTGATAAAAAGCTGTGGGAGCCATCCTGATTAGATAAAATAATAACCAATCTATTCTTGACAGAGCGCACGCTGAGTGTTTTCTTCTCTCTCTCTCCAGGTAGCGACCATATCACGCCTTAATCAAGATAATAATACGGATTATTGATCGAACCCGCTTGTTATACTGAGCTGGGGAACGTTGGTCCCGCTCCACCTTATTATTGTTATAAGACAGAGAAGGAAATTGGGGAATACCAGATTTCCCGTGCCGCCCAAACGAAGAAAGTGCATGAGATGCATCATCTTCGGGTGTGTTCGTTACAAAGAACTGTTTCTCAGTATCCTCTATGTCCTGGGTATGTGATACCAGATCAGGATCCCAGATATGTAATCTGTTACATAGGGCTACAGATAGGTAGAGAACTGAGAACGGGTGATAAGTTTCATGAGGCAGAAAACGGGGCAAGTGTTGCAGCCAAGTCTGTTGGTCACTGTCACCCTGTATTATCAATACATTGATTCTGAACAAATGCTATTAGATACCGAACCTGATATACAAAATCATATCAGTCTCTTTATTAGTAAAGAAATGATAAAATTTTGTATTGTTGGATAATGTTTTGAACATTTCCTATATCAAAAGTTGATTGGATCAGGCACGTTATCTAAAAGCGTTGATGTTCTAAATCAAACTACAGTTCTTAGTATACGGAACACACACAAGAGGAAGAGTTCAGAAATGAACGAATCCTTCTTAAGGCATTGTAGACTAGGTCATATCTATGCGACCCGACTGGCTGTAGTTACATGTAGATGCATATTTAAATCAGTTTGAATTTACATCTTGTGAAACTCGCCAGTCATGTCACAAAGATACGATGACACCAGCTCTGTTTATTGGAAACAGAGAAAGAGTTAGTGAACTCTTGGGACTGATACATGATGATGTATGTAGGTCCCCTGTCTACAAATACCAAGACCGATTCTTTGTACTTCATTGCGTTCTCTGATGATCTTTCGAGATTCAAACCTATGTTCCTGTTGAAACACAAGTCCGAACCTTTTGAGATATTCACAGAATATAAGTTAGAAGTAGAAAACCAAAATACGTGTATAAGTATTATGTCCTATGATGAGATCAAGGAGGAGAATACTTGAGCATGGAATTCCTGGACTATTCTAAAGGAGAATGAGATTCTCTCTCAGCATTACTCCTCCGTATACACCATAGCACGATGGTATATCGGGGCGGAGCAATCACACCCTATATGATATGGTGTGCTCTATGATAAGTACTATTGAGTTTCCTATTTCCTTTTTGGGAGTTATGCGCTTGAGAAGCTGCATACCTATTGAATTGGATTCGAATCAAATCAGTTGCCTACCACTTCATATATGATATGGAAAGGGAAGAGCCCATGTCTTAAGCTAGTTAAGATTTGGGTTGACCGGCCTATGTCCAAAAGCAAAATCCGGACAAGCTCGAGGCAAGGTAAGTTATGTAGAACTGGAAGTGTTCTAGCTATACAAGCTACAACAGATGATTTGGTAGAACCGAAGGATTCAGTAGATGCCAACTAACCTCAGCCTCTCCGCCGATCTAGTAGGGTTCCTCACCCATCTGAGAGATACTTCGGTTGCTCTATGACAGTGGGAGCGAGGATTGCATCATGAGATGATGACCCAACTAGCTTCGAGCTGGCCATCAGGAGTGGGACTCTGTAAGAATGGCTGGATGCTTAGCGACCTGAGATGGAATCCATATACACCAACAAAGTATGGACTTTGGTTGCTATATCTGAAGGGTTAAATCCCCATCAGGAACAAGTATATCTTGAGAAGATTACTTGATGTAGATGGAAAAGTTGAGACTTTCAAAGTTAGACTTGTTAAATGTTTGCATCATTGACTAGGTGTGGATAATGATGAAACCTTTTCAAGTAGCTATGCTTAAGTCCATCCAGATACTACTTGCCACGGCTACATACCATGACTACGATATTTGGCGGTTGGGTGTCATGACTGCTTTTCTAAATAATGTTTTAGAAGAGTGCGTCTATAAGTACACAGCCAGAGGGCCTCGTAGACAGTGGGAGCAGCGGAAACGTGTGCAAGATGCTTTATAGGATAAAGCAGGCATCGCGGAGTTGGAACATCTGTTTTGATGGATTGGTCAAAGAGTTTGACATCATCAAAATAGTAGATGAACCTTGTATAAATAAAAAGGCAGTAGGGAGTACGGTGGCGATTCTCGTAGAGTACGTGGATGACATACTCTTGATAGGGAAAGAGTTTCCTATGCTACGCTCGATCAATCTCCAATTATCACTATGATTCTCCATATAGGATCAAACTGATGCCTACTAAATCCTGGGTTTTGGATCTATGAGATAGATCTAAATGGATGTTAGGATACTCACTAGTTGTAGTGAGATGGTATCAATCGATCCTGGGGAGAATCACTGGAAGGGTTCCAGGGTGATAAAGATGACTGAATGTCAGTCACAGGCATTGTCTTTACCCTAAGCAGAGGGACGGTATGTTGGAAGAGTTCCAAGCTAGATACCGTGGCATACTAGACGATAAAGGCAGGATACATCGCTACTTAAGATGCTACCAAAGAGGCTGTTTGGGTGTATATTGGTTCATGAGATGAACTACGTTCCTACCATTGTGAGACAATGGAGTTGTGGCTTATACCGAGGAACGCCGGTCCCATCAGTGATCCAGACATATTCTAAGGCAGTATCACCTGATCAATGCAGATGGTTGATCTCCAAGGAGATCGAGGTTAGGAGAGTAGACTCAGAAGATAACACGTCGGATCCACTCACGAAGGCCTATTCCCAGAGAGAGACTTTTATGGGATGGTTGAGTATGAGATACTACAACCACTGCTATCAGATGGCCCTAGTGCAAGTGGGAGATTGTTAGTTATATGTATGCCCTAGAGGCCATTACTGTACATTGGATGTATATTGTAGTGGATGCTGGGACATATATAGGGAGGACTTTCTTGCTCGACATGATAGTATGCTATCTGGTTGCTCTTTACCTTAACGTGTACACAGATTGTCTCTCTATTACATGTTGGTAAAGCCCTTAGGTTGTGTACTTGACTACCTGGACTATGATGCGGATCATACTAGTGGGGATATGGTAGTCCATAAGTACATCCTTCAAAGTCCCTAGTCGTGGGTGTATCGAGACGGGGCATCGATATACCAGAGTAGACTAGCGTATACCTTCTCGACCCATACAGATGGGCGATGGATGATCCCATATCCATTGGTGTTTGACATCAGAGATGATATACGGGTGCTCAGTAGAGACTGGGTACACTGGACGGACTCGCCGAGAACTCCCAGATGGTATTATACCTTACGTCAGATGGCAGTTCTCTGGTGACACTGGTACAGAGTAGTCTGTTGACCCGAGATCGTCATAGAGTCTTGTGTGGTTCCCACTGTGCTTTGATTTCCATCTTACCACGTCCAAGAGGGCGTGCAAAACGGTGGTTTTTGGGTACAGTCCCGAGTCACATGGAGGCAATGAGCGATAGGAGGGGATTCGTCTCTCCCGGTATAGGGGGTTGATGTTGCGCTGTGTTCGATTGGCTATAACAGGAAATCCCTGGCCAGGGTTGCTGATTTACTGGTAAGTGTTACCAGTAGTTTCTCAAATTGTTATAGACCTCATATCGACACGACTTATCGAGCTATTGGGGTCTGACGTTTACCACCCCTAGGCGAGATATGCGACATATCAGACGATCAGACCGGACTGTACGGTAGTGTTACTGGTTGGATTCACTGGAGTGTGAGTGGGCTTGCTCGTCGATCTTCTGATCGCTCAATACCGGGGTGGCCGTTACGTTTAGCAGACCGCTTGCGGCTTGTGGGTGTTTGATATGATCATCACCTGCTGCCGGCGTATTGACGAGTCTTTAGAGTCCTACACAGAGGTTTCCTGGCTCAAGAAAAACGAAATAGGAGCGCATATGAGATATGTGCGGGACCGAGAATAATACCAGTATGTGATACTGTATTCGATTCTCGCGATTTGTAACATTGATCGGTTATATGCGTTATAGCCGGGTTATCGGATCAAGTGTTGATTCGATAAGTTGTTACTATTGATATTAGTCGGTTATATGCGATATGACCGGATTGTTAAATCAAGTGTTGATTTAATGATTTAATGCATAATTATATATTTGATATATTACTTTGCATTAACTAGTATCGGTTCACTTTTAAATGGATTTTCTCACTTGTTTGTGCACATTGTATATATGATATATTTTTTGTGCACAAGATTGTATCATGTTTGATGATACATGCTTGTTTGGGTTTGTGTAAAGAATTAAACCATGGTTACTTAAGTGGTTAGGGTTTCATTTCCTTTTCTCATTTATTTATTTATTTATTCTTTATGGAAAATGAAAAGCATAAAGAGAAAAATGGTTGCTAACTTTGTTTGTATTATGAAGCTTCATGAAGCTTTGACTTAGTGACCATTTTGTCTCATGCTTAACCCTAACCATTCCACTTAACCCTAGTCTATTCTCTACACTTGACCATGGTTACATTATGATAAGTATTCTTTTTATTTCCTTTTTGGAAAAGACTTATCATAATATAATCTTCTTCTTCTTCTTCATCTTCAAAGAAGAAAAGCTTGCCTCATCAATGGCAAGTGACAAAATCATATGAGAAATCCAATTCTAAAGTGAACCCACTTTCTATTTCTTCATCATCTACCTCTTGCCAAGTAGTATAGGGTGTTTCCTTCACAAGTTTTCAAGGCTTGGTGAAGCTGGAGCTTGATCTAGTGATGCCTCGACGTAGATCATCTTCGGCATCGTCGTCGATGACCTAGCCCGCTTTTTCTCCGATGAAGCCGATGCAAGAGTCATGGTTCGATTTGGACAGCGGAGAGGACTTCATCATGGAGCTATGGAAGTGGAGAAACGGATCTACAAAGGTTGTATTTCCGTTCTTTTAGTTTAGTTGTAAACTAGTTTCTTTTTCGCCTAAAAATCTAGTTAACGATCTAGTCTAGGGTTTCTCGGCACCGTTAAATTTTCAAATTGGCATGGTTGATGCCTTGTGAGACCTCCTTGGTGTGCCTAGGAACCTTTCAAATGTTTCGTAGGGGTATTCTTGTATTCTTAGTAATGCCTCTTCCATAATCCTATTCATGACTTTAACCGTATATTTCTTTGCCATTTCTCCAAATCCCTTTATTTACCTTTATTCACTACCTTCTGTACACCTTCATTAGGCTAAATGGTTTTCTTCCTTCCCTACTGTTCTGCACCAGCCTATGGTTTGGAAGAAGACTATCCAGTAAGCATAATAGGTGTACCCTCCTAATCCTAGGAGTACTCGCAACTTGAGAGAAGGTGATGATAAAAGACTACTGAATAATACCTTATTCTATTTCTCCCGAACTGGGGAAAAAGCAAAGGTGAAATAGGAGTAGCGATGAAGTACGCGATTTGGTCATGAATGATAACAGTCGCAAGTTACTTTGCCCTCTTTCTAATCCCTTTTATTTTTGTCTTTACATATTACCTTCTGTACACCCTACTTAGGCTAATTGGTTTTCTTCATTCCCTACCTTTCGGCACCAGCCTATGGTTTGGAATAAGACTATCCAATAAGCGTAATAGGTGTACTCTCCTAAACGAAGGAGCTCTCGTAACCTGAGAGAAGGTGATGATAAAAGATAACTTAATAAACTAATTCTATTTATATATTATATAGTATTTTGTGTATATTTTATAGTTTAATATATAACTAGTAATGTATAAAAGATAATACCAATCTCTGATCCGTCTCCGTCTCTGCTAAATCTCATGGAAAAAAATATATATATTGGAAATAATATTTACATACGTAACCCATTTAACCATAATCTAAGGGTTAAAATAATATAATATAATATAATATATATAGGGTATCTAGGATGTTTAAGATTTAAACGTAATAGATAAATGTTATTACAAAACATGAGATAACATGATGACAATAGGATGTTTAAGATTTAGGCGTAATAGATAAATGTTATTACAAAACATGAGATAACATGATGACAATATATATATATATATATATATATATATATATATATATATATCCCTAACGTATGTCTACCAGAAAATATATGCATATAATTCAAATATTATATATGTGTTATATAGATTCATATGGATTTAGTTTAACGGTAAATATACATAAAATATAATCTAGCACCGTAACGGGTTTCATACATGCGGGTCGGGTCGGATAAACACATCTACTATTCAAACCAATCACAACCCAAATAATAAAGAAAACAAAATTTTAAAATAGTAATTAATATCGTACGATCGTACTAGGGTGTTACACATGATCACCAACAACAAATTCTAATGCTTCCTTCCAGTATCAGCCCAACTTTTCTGTCGATCTTGTACCACATTCATATGATCACGAATCAAGTTAACTTTTTTCCACCGTTTGCACAATCAATTCCGGTCCCAACAATTTTTTTTCTCCAACGTGGTCCCAACATACTGGTGAGCAAAACTTAAGACCGTACAATACTTCGAATTGAGCCATCTATATAGTTTCCTGAAAACTATTATTATACGAGAACTCCATTAAATGTAAATGATCCTCCTACGAACCCTTGAAATCTAACATGCAAGCTCTTAACATATCTTCAAGAGTTTGGATCGTTCTCTCAGACTGTCCATCCATCTGAGGGTGATAGGTCATACTAAACTTCAAGCGCGTTCCCAAATTTTCTTGTAGATTCCTCCAAAAATATGATAGGAATCGGGTGTCACGATCAGAAACAATACTCACCGGCACTCTGTATAATCTCACAATCTCCTGCATATACCTCTCTGTTAAAGCCTCCGTCGACTGACCAACTCGAAATGGTATAAAATGAGCCTCCTTGGTCAATCGATCGACAATCACCCATACTACGTTATTGCCCTTTGAACTTCATGGTAAAACTGTCACGAAATCTATGGTTATATGTTCCCATTTCTATTTGGGAATCGAGAGTGGTTGCAACAAACCAGCGACCTTTTGATCTTCAGCCTTGACTTGCTTACACACCAAACATCTCGATACGAAACGAGCGATCTCTCTTTCCATGTCTTCCCACCAAAAGTGTTGTCGCAAATCTCTATACATTTTTCGTGTTTATCGGATGCACCGAATATGCAGAACTATGAGCTTCCTTCATGACTTCTTCACGAACTTCACTTTTAGGCACACACAATCGACTTCCATAACTTAAAGATCCATCTTCTTGAATCAATAAATCCGTTCGAAGACTTGCCTCTACTTGTCCTTGAAACTTGTGCAATCTACGATCGTGCAACTGCGCTTCATTAAAGCTATCAATCAACGATGACTGTACTCGCAATTGTATCAACTGTCTCGAAGAATCGGATAGTGCGAGCTCCAACTCGAATTTCTGAAAATCCGCTATAATCTTCTTCTGCGAAGTCAACATCTGTATTGCTGGCAACCGACTTAAAGTATCTGGTACTACACTAACTTTTCCCGGATGGTAGTTTAGATCAAGATCATAGTCGGCCATCAGTTCCAGCCACCTACGCTGCCTCATATTGAGCTCTTTCTGCGAGAACACATACTTTAGAATCTTATCATCGGTAAATATCTCGACCTTCTTGTCCAATAAGTAATGTCTCCAAATCTTTAGCGCAAAGATAATTGCTGCTAGCTCCGAGTCATGAGTTGGGTAGTTCTTTTCATGGGTCTTCAACTGTCTCGACGCATAAGCTACAACTTTTTCATGCTGCATCAAACCGCATCCCAAGCCTTTCCCAGATGCGTCGTTGTGAATAACTAATTCTCCGGAACCATCTGGCATGGTTAAAATAAGAGCAGTTGTCAACTTTTTCTTCAACACCTCAAAAGCTTGCGTACACATCTCGGACCAAACAAAAAGTACTTTCTATCACGTTAACCTATTTAATGGCTCTGCTATCCCGGTGAAATTTTCCACAAACCTTCGATAATATCCAGCAAGCCCAAAAAACTTCTAATCTTCCTTACAGTTTTTAGAGTCGGCTAAACGTGAACCGCCGCAATCTTTTCTGGGTCAACAACGATTCCATCTCCGGATATAACATGACCCAAGAACTTCGCTTCATAGAGCCAAAACTCATACTTGCTCATCTTAGCATACAACTTCTCTTGTCTCAATGTCTGTAGCGCGATTCTCAAGTGTTCTTCATGTTTCTCCTCATTCTTCGAAATGTAGAAGGATCTGTCACTACAAGACATGGAAAAATAACGTGGTTGTTGGATTCAAGTTCATGTTAAGACATAGATTCGTAAGTAATGAAACTAGGAAAAACAAAAAAGTACAACAAACATAAGTCAAGGAAAATGAATCAAAATAGGACTCCAAATTATCTAAATAGAGCACCGTATTGTAACCATACCGCGGTACATAATTACAATCACATAACCCCATCTAAGTTGCCTAAATCCTACTATCAGAATCAATGAAATAAGTGTAAGTCCACGGTAGCGCCCCGGCAATCTAACATACGCCAAATGCGGAACAAAAACTTTTTACGAAACTGGCGCTAACGTGTACCGTAACCCGGATCTACCATTAAAGCTAAACTAACAAACTACAAAGGGGTAGAAACGTTATACCGAATGATCCGAGTCCTTCGGTCTTTAACCATCATCCCACGCTTTGTTGCGGCTGCTCCGATCTCCTTGAACTCCGGTCTTCTCGTCCAGGTGGCACCACGTCGACGGATCTTTAAACGGGCTCCCGCCTCTGAACCGAGGCAACTCGATCGTCAAGTTTGCCAAAAGAGACGACCAAGATGAAGTAGAGAATGAGTAGAACACTTTGTCTCGTTACGTCCAAGGCTATGGACGAACGGTTAATGAAGTTGCCTTTTGGATCGATACGAAATGAGAAATGAAGTATGTTTCCTGATTTAAAATCAGGAAAGCTTCTGGGAAAAGCTTCAAAAGAGGCCACGTGCTTACACGTGACAGCAGTCACGTGTTGACACGTGACCTATAAAATACAGAAAAAGCGCACTTTGATTCGCTGATCAAGTCAAGGAAAAGAGCTTCAGAAGAGGTCACGTGCTCCCACGTGACCAGGGTCACGTGTCGACACGTGACGTTCAAAGCAGCAAACTCGCTTTCCAATTGAACCAAAGAAAGAAGTGCCAGACAGGGGTCACGTGCTCACACGTGACCAGGCGTCACATGGTAGCACGTGATGGCTACAACAGCAACCGGAAGATAGCGCAGAAAGGAAGAGGATTCTTCATTCCAAAGAGGGTCACGTGTCTACACGTGACCATGGGTCACGTGGTCACACGTGACCGGCTTTCAAAGCCCATTTTTGACGACAGAATTAAATTCTGAAGGAAATTCGAATCTTTCCAAAGGAAAGTATTTATTTGGGACCAATCAAATTAAAGATCCAGAGATGATTAAATATCATCTATCTATGGAAAATATCGGGTTTGGAAAGATTTCCCCCTTAAAAATCTAACCAAAATAACAAAGGAAAATCTCTGGATTTAAAATCCAATGGTGAATAAAATTCACCTGATAATCCAAAGGCCCAAAATGAATGATGGACGCAAATCAAATCTCTCAATGAAGATTCACAAAAGACTGATTGATTCGGCTGCTTCTCCTATAAATAGGAGCCAAGGGACACAAAAAAGATATAGATACGCAGAGAAGAAAAGAGAAAAGGAGAAGAGCTTTGATACTTGAAAAAGACTCAGATCTTCTGCAAAAACCCTAGGTAAGAAAGGAAAAGCCTTTTGGAAAGAAAAAGAATTTAATTCTCAATAGAGTTTAACTCTGAGGCATAAAACGAGAGAGCATATCTCCTCCCTCTTTGATAGAGGATCTGCAAAGTGCACATCTCCCCTTAAGGTTGAGAATTTAATTCTCAATGGGTCGAGATCCTGCCATGCAGATCCAAAACATAGAGAAGGAATGCAAGCATGAGAATTTAACTCTCATAGAACTATAGGAATTTAATTCCTCCAAAATAAAGTTAGGGTTCGACCCTGTATCATGGGAATTTAATTCCTTCAAAACAAAAAGAAACAGGGTTGAACCCTAATCAAGAACATAGTTCTGTCGAAACAGTGGGAATTTAATTCCTTTAATCATAATCCTCAGAAAAGGGGAGTTTAATTCCTTAAAAGCTTTTGTTAGGGTTTAACCCTATTCGGTTCTTCGCATAAACAAGGAATTTAATTCCCACAGAAAACTCAGATTTAAACTCTATTCCAGAATATAAGCCTTCAAAAGGAATTAGGAATTTAATTCCTCTGAAATTAAAAGTTCGAGGAATTTAATTCCTGAAAGAGGAGTAACAGATCCTCCAAAAAAAAAACAACATTGAGGCAGGGTCACGTGTCACCACGTGACCCCCCAAAAGCCCTACAGAAAGCCCCTTTGAGGCAGCACCCCACGTGACCCACGTGACTTTCAACAGAAGCCTTAACACATAGGCATTTGAATGCCCGTCACGTGCTGACACGTGATGCTATCAAAGACACAGTAATCTCGACAGAATCATTGAAGGGAAGGCACTCCCACGTGGGGCCACGTGACCGTTCTTGCTGTAGTGTTTAACACTAAGTTAAAACCCTCGAATCCAATATTGAAATGCTATCGGGCCTTAGTGTTCAACACTAATTAAAGAATTTTGTTCGTAGTGTTCAATACTAATTGTTTTAATATTCGGCACTAATTTGAGATCCCCATTGCCAGTGTTCAACACTGAGCTGTTTTAGTGCTTATGATCATTTCAAGGCCTTGTTGCTGGTGTTTAACACCAATTATTCTTCTAGTGTTAAACACTAGCTTGTCAAACTCATTCCCAGTGTTCAACACTGATTGCTTTGAAGTGTTTAACACTAGTCTATAGCCCAATTGGCTAAAGGGATAGAGGCAAAGCTTCTCCCTCGATGGACTCACAAGGAATCAATATTCCAGACATGACGGGACTTAGCCCAAGCTGGCCATAAGTCCTCAATTCGTGACTAATTGGGCCAATGAGCTCATAACATAATTAATCAGTCCTGACCTCAAATTGGGCCAGGGACTGCTCAAGCCACTCCGGTTCTAGGGTACATCTCTTCACTCCTTTGATACTTGGCATTGTAATCCCTCAATGTCTTCAAAGAGGTGACGGGTCCCGACGACCACCCATGATATGGACTGTGGGGTCCTTAAACTCATACAAATTCCTGGTCACGCGGAACGTGGATAACGTCACTCTTTGACCCCACGGAAAACGTCCAGAGCGGAGCCTGGTCCTCGCTAAGCACGGCAGTGAACCCGTGTGAAGCATCCAGAGCACATACCGGACTGTGGGGTCCTTAAACCCATGGACTACGATGTCCTTAACCTTGACCGAGATGTCTTAAAACTAACAACGGACCGCAATGTCCTTAAACTACCCACGGACCGCAATGTCCTTAAACTACCCATGGACCGCAACGTCCCTAAACTAGAACAATAGAGCCCTTCATATGCTCTTTTGTCGGACCTAAACGGTCCCGTTTAAGTTGATCTTAGCCTCGAAGATGGCTAACGCGTCCTTAAACCCTCAAACATACTGGACTACGAATCCCCCAAATTAACTCCGGCTCAAGGGTACATCTCTGAACTCCTCTGACATCTGTCGTCGTAATCCTTCAACGTCGTCAGAGAGGTGATGGGTCCCGACAGCCATACAGACGATGGACCACTATGTCCCTAAACTGGAACATTAGAGTCCAAACACTCTTTTGTCGGATCTAAACGATCCCGTTAAGTTGATCTTAGTCACAAAGTTAGACTAACGTATCCTTAACAAACGTTTGAGTTGATCTTAGCCTCGAGTAGGGCTGACGTATCCTCAAACCAAAACCCCCCCCCAAACCCAAATTTAAGATAATGCGGATTTGGACTAGTCCACGCCCTACGGGCGACGACATAACTCAGTCTCCGTAAACAATCCACGGGCAATAAAACAAACACCCACGACACGAAGTGATCATCTGGAGAAGGAGAAAGTTGTTACCGCAATGCGGTAGCGTAATTAACTGCAGGGGCTTGCGCCTGCAGGGAAGAGCGTCCCCACAATCAAAAACCCCTCAAACGAGGGGGAATCTGACGAAGTCTGCTACATCGGTCGCATCTGTTTAAACCTTCGATATATGGTGCCATAAATCAACTTGGCATCTTCGGAGAGGTGGACGGATAGCACCAATTAGCATCTGCCCCGAACCTAACGCCTCAGACGTCCCAACGTCCCGGCCGCCGTTCGGAGGGGAACAGATTCTGGCACGCCCGGTGGGACCTTTTCCTCTTTCCACTCCACACTTCGTGTGTCGTGATTCGCGAACCAATCGCGGCTCGCTAATAGTTGCCCTCGGGTTTCTAGGTACTGAGAATTGGCATCTCGCTTATTCAAGAAAGCAAAGGATCGATGGCTTCCACCCCTGCGAAATCCTCCAACTGCTCAGACGGCAATTGCAGCCGACGCTCTGCCTCGCCAGGAGGTATAGCCTATGGACCCCAAGCTGCTTCGCTATTCACAATGCCAGTGGAACAGGTCACTCGCGCCACCACAGGATTGTTCTTTGGGACTATGATCCCGCCGACAAACTTTACCGCTCCAGTGCTGACAAAGAAAACTCTCGGGAAGTCGGTCTTTGATCGTCTTACCCCTGCCGCGGCTCCTCTCAACGAGTCGCCCAACGTCGATGCCTCGGTCTTCTCTAGATTGGGCCAGGAATCCTGCGAGCTCATTACGGGGCCTACAATCTCAGAGAAGGCTGCTTCCAAGAAAGTGGCTGCTCCTGCTCCCGAAATCGCCAAGGCGACCTCTCCAGCCAAAAAGTCAGTCTTTACAAGATTGACGGCTCCGGCCTTTGCTCCCGCTTCCCAGAGGACATCGGTCTTCGATAGGCTAACGCCAACAACAACCCCCCATCCATACAGGGGGCAAGAAGGAACCATTCTTACTGCTGACCCAACGCCGCCCGCTCGACGCGCTCGACGCGCTCGACGTCGCCATTGGCGCCGAGTAAGGAAGGCTGGAGGCAACTCTCCCTCCGGGTTGACTCCAGCGGCCCCAGTGGCAGAGGTCAATGCTGCTGTTCCAACTGGGAACAGCTTTGAAATGCTAAATAAGGTGCGAAGGAATTCCCCCACGGCAGTACTGAAGAGGTCTCCTCCCTCATTGAAAAAGGTTGTGGAAACAAAACCCGAACAGCCCCGATCTCCTCAACGGCTGTCTTCCAAAATCTATAAGGCTTGGCGGCAGGCCCGAGACTCGATCATCGATCCAAACTTCTCCCGCCAGCACAAGAAGCTGAAAATCCAACCTGAAGCCGGTCACCAGGCTAAACCCCAAAAAGCTGGTGATCAACTGACTCACAAAAGGAGGAGGCCAGAGAGGACCTCACAGCATACAGCGACGACTGAAAGCAATAAGCCCAGGCGCCCTAAGTCTGGGGGCATAGTGGTGCACACTGTTTACATGGCCTTTGGGAAAGAGGAAAGCCGCACTTCTACGGGCCACCGACCCCTAACCCGATCCGTGACGAAAGCCCAGGAGCAGCAACAAAAGCTTCAAGAAATGATGAATGCTATGGCCGCGCTCACCGGACCAAAAGAAAACCCAGAAACGTCCTCAGACGCACGCCGGGAGGAAGAAACAGACGCTGAATTCCTTCGCCGAACACTGGAGAGAAGGGACAAAGAGGCTGCTGAACAAGCATCCAACATACAACGGATGGGCCTTCTCTTTCAAGACGTGATAGGAATGATGATCCAGCAGGACTCACCAGCCGAGGATCTCCCGATCGTTCTTGAAGATGACCGAGGAGAAACGTCAAATCCACCACCAGCCCTCTCAACGGCCAAGGAGGATGCAATCTCTAAGGCTGACTTGGCTGACTACATAGCCCAGCAAATCCGGGTTCACCACGCGACTGAGGCAGCTGGTCAAGTCGTGAAAACGGGGCGGCCGTATCCGAGCTGGTACGATCAAATCAAATACCCGCAAGGCTATACGATACCGAAATTCCACGTGTATAAGGGGACCGGCAATCCCCATCAACATGTTGCCCAGTTCCGGGCCCTCTGCGGTAACACCGGCGGTGACGATAAATTGTTGCTTCGCCAGTTCGTGGGCAGCTTATCAGAAACAGCGTTCGAATGGTATTCAGAACTCCCGAACGATTCCATCAAAACGTTCGCTGAAATGGAGTTGTTGTTCACTCAGCGATTTGCCAGTGCCAGCGAACGCACTCCAATAACCGCACTTATTAACGCCAGGGTAAAACCGGGCGAAACCTGGGTCCAGTACGCTATACGCTGGCGGAACCTATGGTCGAGATGTGAGCAACGCATCGAGGAAGCACCTGCGGTGGGCATGTTCGTGGGAACCCTAGACCCCCACGCAACTATCTCCCAGTTTATGATGTTCTTTAAGCCAACCACATTCCAGGCTTTAATCGACAAGTTGGCTCAGATGGACCAGATGGGTCATAGACCATCTCCCCCGAAGTCGGAACCGCGGAATGACAAGGGTAAAGGAAGGGCAACCTTCGTCGCGAACGCCCAACAGCAACCTAACGCCCCGAAATCGGCGGATCAACTGGAGGAAAGACGTCGGTATTATAATGAGAAGATGAAGCGTCCCTACTCGTTCCCACGGGACAAGACGAAACGGCTATTCGAGCTGGCAATACGCAACAGACTTATAAACCTGCCAAATCCAAGGCGACCGCCGCAACCCACCGAGGTGAATAACCCTAACTATTGCCCTTACCATCAGACGGTAGGCCATCCGATTGAAGATTGCTTCGTCTTCAAAGGATGGATTGAAGACCAATACCTCCAGGGGAAGTTTGTACTGTCCGAAAAGTGGAAAGTGAACCCACCACAGCCGCATGCTCCGAGGAAAGCGGATACACCGGGGGCAACATGTTCTTTTATTGAAGAAGCTCTATGGGAGGTCGTGCTATCAACTAAAACCAAAAGAATGCTGAGAGACCTTCATGCGTGCCCTGCGATCGAATGGAAGGACCCTCTTGAACCTCAAATTATCAAAGGAATGTTGAAGCCCCGCCCAACTACGAAGACTCGTGATAATGGCCCAAATACTCACGCCCAACCGTCAAAATCTTCGAAGAAAAAGAAGAAGAAATCCAAGAGGTCCGTGAAGCCTGGAAAAGAGCACACGAACTTGCAGAAGCAAATCGACGCATTGGAAGAGTACAACCAAAAGGCGCGAACTCCTGTCACACTGCAAGAGTTCCTCAACCACATCTTTCAAGAGGAAGATGATGGAAAGAGCTCGTCAGATGAATCCGAAGAATATGTGGCGAGTTGTAACGTGATCTCCCACTCGTTTACTGATGATGGGAAAACTCATGGCACTAAAAAGCTGGAGGCAGAGCCTGTACCAGAGCATGCATGGCCGACAGATGAAATGATCGACGCTTTTCTAGACGAGATTCGTCTAAAATGTAAAGCGGACCAGGAGCGTGAGATGGCCACATCGGAAGGAGCCAAATGCGGGCAACCGAACGAAAGAGTTGAACTACCAGAGCGAAAGGCATCCGAAGTAAACAAGAAGATATTCAAGACGAGAAAAAGGTTTGCCAAAGCCATGTCACTGGGGATGAAGCTACCGCCCTCGGAAGGAAACATACACGATGGGGTGGAGAGGCACCCTGATTATTGCACATATCACCGGAAGATCTCACACCCCACGGAGGAGTGCGACGCCTTTAAAATATGGTGGCAAGGATATGTTATTCGTCAGCAACATTTTAAGCGCATGAAACGCAAGAGCTGTCGGGAGCGAAGAAGTACTGTCGGAGGGCACAACAAGACTACTGGCAGCTGTTACATGGCTGACGCCAGAGGGTCACAAGTTCTCACCTTCGGGAGCGACTCTGATGAAGAAATGGCTCTGGGCCCTCTCTTTACAGAATCCGTTTTGGGGAAAGAAGAAGAATCGGAGATCTGCGAGAACATTCAGCTGCGCAATCGCACACTCCCAGAAAAGAATCTCGGGCCCGTCGGCCGAAAAGATAAGGGAAAGGAAAAGGTCATTGAAGATATCACTTTAGATGACCCGGTCACAAAAGAGCTAACTACCAAAGACCCTCCCAAAAAGGGTAAGGTGGACTATAACATCCTCGCGCACTTAAGGAAGCTACCCTCTCAGCTTAGCATTCTTGATGCCCTTCTATTATCAAAGGAAGCACGAGACTCACTAGTTAAGGCGTTGCAAGAGCCTGAACAATTCCAAGCCTTTCTCGCCACTGAAAGGATGAAGGATGAACTGGAGGAAGTGCACACGGCCGATGTCACTTTCGGTGATGAAGACCTCCTTCTCGGGACGTGCGACCACAACCGCCCCCTATATGTCTCTGGATACTACCATGACATCAAGATAGGCAAGATCCTGGTGGATAATGGATCCTCCGTCAACCTCCTTAATATTCGGGTGTTGAAGGAAATCTGCATGAGTGTGCAACACCTCGCTCGTGACAAAATTACTATCTCCGGTTTCGACTCTCAATCGTCACGGACTCTCGGATCTGTAATACTGACGTTACGCTTCGGACTTCTCGTCACAGACATCAAATTCCATGTCATTGACGCCAAGACCTGCTACAACGCCTTGCTCGGTCGTCCTTGGCTACACGAGTACAACATCATCCCTTCTACGCAACATCAGTGTATGAAGTACTTCAAGGATGGTTTCGAGTACACCGTAACAGGCGAGTTGAACCTGTTTTCTGTAAACGAAGTTCGCAAATACGAAGACGCGAAATACTTTTTGCCAGATTTCGAAGATACAGAAAGGTGTCGCGACCCAGAGGACAAAGCCGCCGCCACCATTCCTGTTTTTGGGAGCGATACCGAAGAGGAGGAGGAAATAGTGTATACAGGGCCATCCCAACGCAACAACCTGGGGGCGCCCACCCCCATACCGGTCTTCGGGAGTGATTCGGAGGACGAGGTTAACGCAGTATTCTCCAGTCGGCTGTCAATACAGGCACCCCTTTGCGAGGACCATAGTCTGCAAATCACCATGGTACCGCAAGAACACTATAAGGATCTCGACGCGCTTCAAGCTCACAGCGTACAGGACCTGCAAACATTTTACGTCCCTCCCAGGCGAAGGGGTGAGAAGGTGATCCTATTCTACCAATCCTCAGAGTCGAAGGTGGAGAAAGAGATCTGGCACGGCGCGGATGTTACACTTGACAGGCTCCAACCCATCCGTCTGCCTAGATACTATACAAATGGATTGAAGAAGTTATTGAAGCGCCAAGGAGTACCCTTAAAACAGACGGTGCGGCAGGCTCGGTTCTACAACAGGATTTGGGATGTCCCCGGGACTCAGCGCAAATTGCCCAATGGGAAAATGGAAACACTTGGGCTTGGGTACGCGAGAACCGGAAAACGGGAGCGAGCCTACGGCAGCTACGCCATATATACCTTTGATGAAGAAGAGGACGCCCTGTCAGGAGAGGCCGACCCCTCATCAAAGAGCCTACAAATAAAAGACCGTGAGAAGGCTGAGGACTGGAGGGAAGTCTTCATAGACTACTTCAAGTCCCACCGAATGCCCGAAGAAGCGTCCTCAAGACATCAGCTTATGAAACGAGCTCTATCCTTCGCTTTCGTCAACGATACCCTGTACAAGAGATCGTTTGATTTTCTATGGCTGAGATGCTTGGGACCTGACGAAGCAGAAAGAGTCGTTCAAGAAGTTCACGACGGGCTTTGCGGTTCTCATCAAGCGGGCCCAAAGATGAAGTTAAAAATTAAACGGATGGGTTACTACTGGCCCACGATGATCCAGGACTGCCTCGAGTATGCGAAGCAATGCCACTCATGCCAGATCCATGGAGACTTCATCCACCAACATCCGAATCCACTACACCCAACGGTGGCCAGCTGGCCATTCGAAATGTGGGGGACTGACATAGTCGGCCCCATTGAGCCAGCATCATCCCGGGGACACCGCTTTATCCTGGCGACAACTGATTACTTCTCCAAATGGGCAGAAGCAGTACCACTGAAGGAAGTGAAGACGGAGAATATCCTCCATTTCTTCAAGACGCACGTCATCTATCGGTTCGGAACTCCACGACGGATTATCTCCGATAATGGGCCGGCCTACCGAAGCCATAAGATTAGCCGCTTCGCACAGCAGCACAATATAGACTGGAGATATTCTTCAGTTTACAACCCACGAGCTAACGGTCTAGCCGAGGCTTTCAATAAGACCTTGACGAAGATCATAAAAAAGACCGTCTCCAGGAATAAGAGGGACTGGCACGAAAGGCTGCAAGAAGCCCTTTGGGCTTATCGAACTACATTCAAGACGGCCACGAACACAACGCCGTACGCGTTGGTATTTGGGACGGAAGCAGTTCTCCCCCTCGAGATAGAGTTACCCTCTCTACGAGTAGCAGTCCACCACGAGCTGACGAACGAAGAAAATGCTCACCTTCGGCTTGAGGAGCTTGATGCCCTCGACGAAACCCGGCTCATAGCGCAACAACATCTAGAGGCCTACAAAGCAAAGATGACGCGCTCGTACGAAAGATTGACCAGGCCGAGGACATTCCGCCAAGGCGAACTCGTACTAGTGGTCAAAAGACCTATGATCCCCAATCGCGCCAAGCGAGGAAAATTTGAGCCAAACTATGAAGGCCCGTACATCATAGACAAGGTCTACCAGGGTGGGGCCTATCTACTCATGGACATGCACGGTGAAAGGCCTTTCAGGCCAGTAAACGGCCGCTTCTTGAAGAAATACCATGCTTAATAAGCTGCAGCCTAGGTCAATGATAGATGACGACGACTGTGTCCGCTCGCTATCTTCCCAGGCTCAGACTTTACAAGCAGCAGCCGGCCTTCCTATAACGACGGACCGAAACGTCCTTAAACTAACGACGGACCGAAACGTCCTTAAACTATCTACGGACCGAAACGTCCTTAAACTAATGCCGGACCGAAACGTCCTTAAACTAACAACGGACCGAAACGTCCTTAAACTAACGGCGGACCGAAACGTCCTTAAACTAACGACGGACCGAAACGTCCCTAAAACTACTACCGCAGCATCTTTAGGCTGACGAAAAAAAAAATATATATGAAAAAGAATAAAAAAAAAACGGTATGTCCATAAGCAAAATGGGCACGGATGAAAACCCGAAAGGGCTCCGTGAGTAAAAACAGCAGGACTACCGGCGAGTGTTTGTGAAAACCCGAAAGGGCTCAACCTCGTTAAAGGACACTTACAGAGTCCTCTCGACCTTATAAGGAGAAACCACCTGCGTGAGATCCTTATGACTCACAAAGGAGCAGCACACTTAGGGATCCTCACGATTCCTAGGGAGAAAATACACTTACGAGATCCTCACGACTCGTAAGGAGAATTCTCTTATGGAACCCTCCCGGCTCATAAGATTTGAAAGTCTTAAGTTACAGAAACCTGAACCTGTTCTTAAGCAAAATCCTCCACAACCTCCAATACTGCCCTACAAGCGGCTCCATACTGACCCTTGTATACAATCCACGGGCGCGAATAAACATTTCCCCAACAAAGTCCAACCCTTATAGGTCCTCTCGACCCATAATGAGAAAGTCCTCTTGTAGGATCCTTACGACTTACAGAGGAGCACACACTTAGGAATCCTCACGATCCCTAAGGAGAAAACACACCTACGAGATCCTCACGACTCGCGGGGAGAAATACCTTTGTGAGACCCTTACGGCTCATGAAGTCAAAAGCCTTGGTCGACAGGACCCTTAACCCTGTTTGCTGAGCCACCTTTGTTCGTCATCGACAAAAGCAAATGATGATTCGCTCCTGGCAACGTTCCAGTTGTAGCGGTGCTGATGCCAAAATCGGTGCCTAAAACCCAGGCTTGTAACGAAAAGCTAGCAAGCCACACATGCCTACAAAATAGCCGAAATGATGGGGCAACTTGCAATAAAAAGCAGTAAGTAAAAATGAAGGCATGAAAAATAGCCGAAATGATGGGGCAACTCGCAATAAAAAGCAGCGAGCAGAAAATAAATAAATAGCCGAAATGATTGGGCACCGCGAAAAATAGCCGAAATGATTGGGCAATCGCGATTTTCGCGATATAAAAGCTGAAATGATAGAGCATCACGGAAAAAGAAATAAAATAAAAATAAAATTTATGCCCTACAGGTGATATTCCATCACACCCTGTACACAATCCAAGGGCGTAAACAAAAAGGGGATCATACTTCTCCCCCAGGTTTCATCAGAAAAAGAAGCCAGGTCTCGACGGGCCACAAGCGACCTAGAGATCATCCAAACACTCGTCTCGTAACAACGGACATGACTTCAAACAAAGCAGAGCAGCGGCAGCTCCCAGTTCCATGGCTCGGTGGTATACACATCGCCAACAGTCAAGCCTCCATCCCGCGAAATGCGGATACAATCAGTACAAACTTCCTGGTCACGTGGAACGCGGATAACGTCACTCTTTGACCCCGTGGAAAACGTCCAGAGCGGATCCTGGTCCTCGCAGAGCATGGCAGTGAACCCGTGCGAAGCATCCAGAGCGGAGCCTAGTCCTCGCCTAACGCGGCAGTGAACCCGTGTGAAGCATCTAGTGCAAACTTCCTGGTCACGTGGAACGCGGATAACGTCACTCTTTGACCCCGTGGAAAACGTCCAGAGCGGATCCTGGTCCTCGCAGAGCATGGCAGTGAACCCGTGCGAAGCATCCAGAGCGGAGCCTAGTCCTCGCCTAACGCGGCAGTGAACCCGTGTGAAGCATCTAGTGCAAACTTCCTGGTCATGTGGAACGCGGATAACGTCACTCTTTGACCCCGTGGAAAACGTCCAGAGCGGATCCTGGTCCTCGCAGAGCATGGCAGTGAACCCGTGCGAAGCATCCAGAGCGGAGCCTAGTCCTCGCCTAACGCGGCAGTGAACCCGTGTGAAGCATCTAGTGCAAACTTCCTGGTCACGTGGAACGCGTATAACGTCACTCTTTGACCCCGTGGAAAACGTCCAGAGCGGATCCTGGTCCTCGCAGAGCATGGCAGTGAAC
This sequence comes from Agapanthus africanus, assembly GCA_030015575.1. Classification (NCBI taxonomy): domain Eukaryota; kingdom Viridiplantae; phylum Streptophyta; class Magnoliopsida; order Asparagales; family Amaryllidaceae; genus Agapanthus; species Agapanthus africanus. The sequence goes on from CM057337.1 coordinate 883,808,014, forward strand.
CCGTGCGAAGCATCCAGAGCGGAGCCTAGTCCTCGCCTAACGCGGCAGTGAACCCGTGTGAAGCATCTAGTGCAAACTTCCTGGTCACGTGGAACGCGGATAACGTCACTCTTTGACCCCGTGGAAAACGTCCAGAGCGGATCCTGGTCCTCGCAGAGCATGGCAGTGAACCCGTGCGAAGCATCCAGAGCGGAGCCTAGTCCTCGCCTAACGCGGCAGTGAACCCGTGTGAAGCATCTAGTGCAAACTTCCTGGTCACGTGGAACGCGGATAACGTCACTCTTTGATCCCGTGGAAAACGTCCAGAGCGGATCCTGGTCCTCGCAGAGCATGGCAGTGAACCCGTGCGAAGCATCCAGAGCGGAGCCTAGTCCTCGCCTAACGCGGCAGTGAACCCGTGTGAAGCATCTAGTGCAAACTTCCTGGTCACGTGGAACGCGGATAACGTCACTCTTTGACCCCGTGGAAAACGTCCAGAGCGGACCCTGGTCCTCGCAGAGCATGGCAGTGAACCCGTGCGAAGCATCCAGAGCGGAGCCTAGTCCTCGCCTAACGCGGCAGTGAACCCGTGTGAAGCATCTAGTGCAAACTTCCTGGTCACGTGGAACGCGGATAACGTCACTCTTTGACCCCGTGGAAAACGTCCAGAGCGGATCCTGGTCCTCGCAGAGCATGGCAGTGAACCCGTGCGAAGCATCCAGAGCGGAGCCTAGTCCTCGCCTAACGCGGCAGTGAACCCGTGTGAAGCATCTAGTGCAAACTTCCTGGTCACGTGGAACGCGGATAACGTCACTCTTTGACCCCGTGGAAAACGTCCAGAGCGGATCCTGGTCCTCGCAGAGCATGGCAGTGAACCCGTGCGAAGCATCCAGAGCGGAGCCTAGTCCTCGCCTAACGCGGCAGTGAACCCGTGTGAAGCATCTAGTGCAAACTTCCTGGTCACGTGGAACGCGGATAACGTCACTCTTTGACCCCGTGGAAAACGTCCAGAGCGGATCCTGGTCCTCGCAGAGCATGTCAGTGAACCCGTGCAAAGCATCCAGAGTGGAGCCTAGTCCTCGCCTAACGCGGCAGTGAACCCGTGTGAAGCATCTAGTGCAAACTTCCTGGTCACGTGGAACGCGGATAACGTCACTCTTTGACCCCGTGGAAAACGTCCAGAGCGGATCCTGGTCCTCGCAGAGCATGGCAGTGAACCCGTGCGAAGCATCCAGAGCGGAGCCTAGTCCTCGCCTAATGCGGCAATGAACCCGTGTGAAGCATCTAGTGCAAACTTCCTGGTTACGTGGAACGCGGATAACGTCACTCTTTGACCCCGTGGAAAACGTCCAGAGCGGAGCCTGGTCCTCGCCAAGCACGGCAGTGAACCCGTGTGAAGCATCCAGAGCAAACACCGGACTGTGGAGTCCTTAAAATCCACGGACTATGACGTCCTTAACCTCGACCGTGATGTCTTAAAACTAACGATCAACCCCCCCCGATTCCCTACGGATTTCGCCTTGGTTTAAGGGTACATCTCTTCACTCCTTTGATACCTGGCGTTGTAATTCCTCAACGTCTTCAAAGAGGTGGCGGGTCCCTGCAACCAAACACCGGACTGTGGAGTCCCTAAATCCACGGACTATGAGGTCCTTAACCTTGACCGTGATGTCTTAAAACTAACATCGGACTGTGGAGTCCTTAAATCCACGGACTATGAGGTCCTTAACCTTGACCGCGACGTCTTTAAACTACGATACCTTGAGAGATCCCTAACCCCGTGAAACACGGAAAAAGGTGATCACACCCGGCTCTTGCAGGCCCTCGCCACCTGTAAGGAAGAAAAACTCTCTTGTGAGATCCTTGCGACTCTCAAGGGAAAACCCGCTTAAGGATCCTCACGATCTTTAAGAAGAACTCACACCTATGGGATCCTCTCGACCTATAGGGAGAAAGACTCCTTATGAGACCCTCGTGGCTCATAAGATGCAAAGGCCTCAGGAAACAGATCCTAACCCTGAATCCTAAGCCACGGCCGTCCTGCAAGAAGATTAAGATAGAATATCCGCAGAATGCATTCAATGAAAAGGGGACACATCACTGAGAGGAAAATTGTATCCTTTATTCATAAACCGAAATGGATACAAAATACAATTCAAAAAAAAAAAAAAGAGATACTCTCATCCATGAGTATGCACAAAAAAGAAAAAAAAAATACAAGTCCTCAAGCCGGCGGGCGGTGCAATAATTTTACCAGCTCATCATTTTGTTGTTGAGCTACGGCTTCGTGACGCAGGATCTCCATAAGACGCGCCTCCGCCTGAGCTTGCTGGGCCTGATATGAAGCGAGCCGGGCTTCAAGCTCTTTTTCAGTAGCCTTATGAGCCTCAACCCTCTCGCGAGTAAACGTGACGGCTTTATCAAGAGCCACCACCTCTTTGATGGACTCCTGTAGCACCCGCCACAGTTCATACGCTTTATTAGCCCTGGCTGTGAGATTGACTTGAAGCTCGCCCAGCGCCTTAGAGGCTAGCTCCCTCTCCGAGAATTTGCGGCCAAGCCTCTTTTCACATGACGTCATGTTTGCCGCACATCGTGCTATCAGACCTCGCAACTCCGCTTTTGCAGTCACGGCTTCTGAGGAAAGGCGAGAACATTCAAGAGCATACAAACAAGCCTCCACCTTCCTGCAGAACTCCACCCAGACCCGCACCACCTCCTCGCTATGATAGGTGGCGAGAAAAGGAAGAGAGCCGTTGGCTTCAGCGGCAAATGCTTCGGCCGTGGTCGTACTACCAGCACGGAGTTCCTCGATGAAAGAAGATAGGGAGACAAGGCTCAATTGGGCCAATCGCTCTGAAGCCCGCAAGGCATAGGGGCCGGACGGCATCACAATGCGCGATTCCAGAGCCATGGAAACTGGCAGGGCTGTTCAAGTTTGGCAAATGTTAGTAAAACTCTTAAACGCGGAACGAATGAGATTATAATAAAAATGTCACTCACCGATAGTCATGCAAGTAGGAGCCGAAGGTTCCCCTGGCCCTTCGACGACCTCGACCTCATCGTCGGCTTCCAAAACTATAAGAGACATCAATGTCATTTCGCAAAATAGTAACAATGCTATGGTAAAAAAAAAAAAATGGCGAATGACACCAACCTTGCTTAGACGAGAGGACAATGCATTGAGGGGAGATCGCCTGCGGAGCTGCCATCTCCAATAAACGCTGAAATGACTGTCGGGGCGATAGATCCGCGATCGTGGCCGCCAAACCGCGCAATTCTGGGAAAAGATAAAAGGATTCAGACTATGAAGGGGTTGCTAAATTAAAACACAGAGGAATACCTTCAACAGTCCTCCCATTCTGAGCCGGGGGGATAGCAGCTTCAACGTTCTCCGTCATGACCTCAGGCTCCAACAAAGGGAGAGTAGTCCCGACTACCTCGCTCCCAGCCTTTGGGCCGCTCGCAGTAGGAGTCATTGGGGCGTAGGCCTCCAAAGGAGCCTCCTCCAAAGGGGCAAGCACGCCCTGGCCAAGAACCGCCGCTGGAAATTCCACCATGAGAGGAGCAGCCTCGTCAGCCCCCTCCACATCCAGCAAGGCTTCATTGGGAGTTTCGGCGGGCTTTAGCTTTAATAGGCCCGTAGGAAGCTCCCCCAGCGTCGAAGATTCTGCATGATCCAAATAAGAATAATGATGTATATGCACATGCATAAATAGTCGGAGAGACTACAAAGGAAGCACAACGTACCTATACGCAAAGAAGCCCTCAATATGGCTTCTTCAAGCCGCTGCTCCTTCTCAAGGAGGTGGGCTCGCCGGGGTTCAAGCGTAGACTCATGACCGCCAGTCCACAAAGAGAGTGCATCAGCCGCATCTTCTGAAGCGGCCTGCTTCAAAGCCCTTTCCCCCCATTCCTCTAAAGGGCCGATAAATCGCCGCCGAATCCACGAAGGGTCTTCGTAAAAAATTACAGCGGGATAAGACTTCTTCGGAACCTTGGCATTATGGGACGGGTCTTTCGAACGCCGTAAGGCCTCAGCCAGTTGTGCAGCCTCCTCGTCAGCCGAACTCGGGAAGAGAAGCCCCGTGTCTGACCCTTGCAAGGCCAAGGGTTCGTCTTCAATGACAGGCTCAGATTCCACCACAGAATCAAGCGGGGGAGTAGCCACTTTCCTCCGTCGTTTAGACCCAGAGCCGGTAGCTGAAGATAACCGCTTCCTCCCTCGCGAAGCCTTAAGGCGGCGCTGACCCACATCGCCTTCGGCACTCTCGTCCCTGTTACTTTCGCTCGGCGCCACAACCGAGGACGCCGCCGCCAGTATCGACGCCACGGGGGACGGTACCGCCGCCGGCAGAGGTGCTACTACTGGAGCCCGTCTACCCCGCGATCGGGAACCCAAGGGCATACCAGCTGTGGGAGTAAGGTCCACCCCTGACTCTCCCGGAATGAGGGCGGCGCCAATCTCCCTCAAAGGGAAGCGGACTGGAACCCTCGGTCGCAGCTTAGCTCCCGAAACCTGAGGAGGGGAGTCGTGACCAAGGAGAACCCTTCTTTCTTCAGCAATGATTGGGGTGATTCGATGAAGATACCAGCCCGTAAATGCACCTACGCATTGGGGCATATACTCGGCTTCAGGGACCATGAAATGAGAGCCGGTGTTCAACCGCATGAAATGATGGGCGGCATCGCGAACAGCGTCGAGCGAAGGGATCAGAGCGACTATAAAAGCCTCAAAAGGAACGCCTTGGTCGTATCCAAGCTACCGGGCAAATCGGTGCGGATTGTACCGCATAAAAAGAGCTGCACTATCCTGGCGAAACACCAAGTAGCCTGGTCTAATTGAATACAAATGTATGGCCTCTCGGGGCTTCAGAGAAGGCGCGTCGTCCTTTGACTGGTCCCAAAGTTGCTGAATGGGACCCGAAGGAGTAGACAGAACCCGATCATTAAAAACCAACCCGCCGGCAGTAGCGTGAGGGGAAATCAGCACCCGAATAGCCCCAAATTGAGTTGGATCGGCAGCAGAAGCACCCACCAGTCGCATGAGTCGCGGGAAGGTATAGGCGTCGTAAAAAGCGGGCCTCTGATGTATAGCAAAAGACCCCAGCACATGCATTTCGATCCACGACGTGAAATAATGAAGCGAAAAGTTCACTACGTCCACGCCAGGCGTAGAAGTATTAGCTGCGGTGCCTAATCCGTTATAGAGGTGCGCCAAGGCCGGGATGCCGATAGCCAACCTCGTCCCCTCAGCAATACGATGAGCCGGGTAGATGACCGAGGCTCTCATGAAGCGGCGATGCATGGGGATAACGAACCAACTAAGCCAGACGCTAACAAACCCCACAAAGAACGTCTCCTCGTCCATGCCTGGGGCAGCAATGGATTCAAAAGAGATCGGCGATATAATAGGGATGTAATACTGAGGTAGATCTGATTCGTTGGTCGGCAACCTCTTCGGGCCAAACCCAAAAGGGTCCCCGATGTTGGCAAACTTCGGGGCTGTCTTCGATAAGGCGTCCTCATGAAGGAAACGAGCAATGAAGCTCTTGAAAGTAACGCCCTGCTCTTCGGACTCGGTGAACAATCGGTCGAAGATGCCTAGGGCCTTAATTAAACTGGGGCGCTTGTGGCGAATAGCATTCTCAGCAGACAGGCCGTCAACTGGGGCGGACTCGGGCTCAAAAACGTACTCGTCAGGAGGCAACAACTCCTCGTACAGACTACCCCTTATCGGCAGCCCCGAGATATCATAGAATTCGGCCAGAGAAATCGAAACCTCTCGATCTCCCAGAATGAAGGTATTAGTGGGAAGATTCCACTGGTTCAAAAACGCCTTGACCCACCAGGCATGCGGGGACTTGTAATGGAATAGCGACGCGTATACGGCCTGATAAAGCCCGACTTTCTGCAATCGCGCCCGATGGGCAGAAAGGATGTAGCGAGCCCAGAGAAGGTAGCCCGTAGGATGCCTGGGAGTGAGCCCTATCTTATAAATCTGCCCCCACGGATGGGCCTCACCCTGGCAGATGCGTCGTCCCAAGATGTCTATAGCCGGGATCGGATGGTTCGGAATGCCGGTCGTCGAAGGCTCCAGCCTCTCCGTTGGAGTCCAGTTGGGCATTTCCACAGCAAAAGCTGTCCTTGGAGGATCCATCGGTAAAAAGGGGAAAGTAGGCTCCGTTGGCACCGCGCAGAGAAAACTCCGACGACCCTGAATAATCTGACTGTACCAAGACCCCCACTGAAGAAGGTTGGTGCAGTTCGGGTCATGAGCCCGAATCATCGCCATCGCTTCCTCATCAGACGGTGACTGAGGAAAAGCCGCCTCCGAGCGAGAAAAGGGAAAGCGTGGAGCAGAAGCCATCGCACCTGAAATCCAATAAAAAGAAAACCATTAAAAGGAAGGTCAGCGATATATATTCATGCACGAACATGAAGACTAGCGGGAGAAAGCAACAGCAAAGTTTCCTGGGACCATTAGCTACAAAACACATGGGCCCCACAGAATCCGGATGACGGCTCATTAATAATGAGACCAAACAGTTACAATAAAACGAAAGGGAATATCCTCATTTAATAAAAAATGATGGCCATGCACATTCCCCCAACAGAATCTGTCTCGGGCTCTACAGTGAACCCAACAAAATCAAGGGAATTAAATTCCCACAGAGGGCATCATTACAAAATCCCCATCGCATTAATTGCAGAAGAACAGCCTCGGGCCAAGAGACCCCAAGGAGCCTCTGTGTGAAGAGATTGAGTTCTTCATAGGAATTAAATTCCTTATTAAAAAAAAAAAGGGAATTAAATTCCCAGAAATAATTTTGATGGAATTAAAGTCCATGGAGTTGAAACGTTGTCATCATCTCCCCAAAGGTCACCTAAAACCTAAGAGATCTACAGTTCGAAGGCTCCCTGTTCTTATGGAGAAACGTGAAGAAAAATGGGTTCTTGGCGAAACCCTTAATATAGATTTGAAATCCAAAGAGTTCTTTTAAAGACAAAGGCGCTTTGGCCGTTTAACATTCTTACCTGAGGGAAAGGATCCGTCAACAGAGTTAAACTCTGGGAAATGATCAAGACAGAGAACTAAGCTCTGGAAGTGAGAATTAAATTCTCAAAGAAGAAATTCTCAGAGGAAGAAGACGAACAAGGTGAAGGCTCCTATGAAGAGACAGAGCTATTTATAGAAGATAGTGAAAACGTTTCATCTCCCCAGATCCCTAAAGGAATCCAACGGTTGCGAGAGGTGACAGCATTGCACTCACGTGCTGACACGTGAGAACAACGCTGTGGGGGCATTTGTTTCCTGATTTAAAATCAGGAAAGCTTCTGGGAAAAGCTTCAAAAGAGGCCACGTGCTTACACATGACAGCAGTCACGTGTTGACACGTGACCTATAAAATACAGAAAAAGCGCACTTTGATTCGCTGATCAAGTCAAGGAAAAGAGCTTCAGAAGAGGTCACGTGCTCCCACGTGACCAGGGTCACGTGTCGACACGTGACGTTCAAAGCAGCAAACTCGCTTTCCAATTGAACCAAAGAAAGAAGTGCCAGACAGGGGTCACGTGCTCACACGTGACCAGGCGTCACGTGGTAGCACGTGATGGCTACAACAGCAACCGGAAGATAGCGCAGAAAGGAAGAGGATTCTTCATTCCAAAGAGGGTCACGTGTCTACACGTGACCATGGGTCACGTGGTCACACGTGACCGGCTTTCAAAGCCCATTTTTGACGACAGAATTAAATTCTGAAGGAAATTCGAATCTTTCCAAAGGAAAGTATTTATTTGGGACCAATCAAATTAAAGATCCAGAGATGATTAAATATCATCTATCTATGGAAAATCTCGGGTTTGGAAAGATTTCCCCCTTAAAAATCTAACCAAAATAACAAAGGAAAATCTCTGGATTTAAAATCCAATGGTGAATAAAATTCACCTGATAATCCAAAGGCCCAAAATGAATGATGGACGCAAATCAAATCTCTCAATGAAGATTCACAAAAGACTGATTGATTCGGCTGCTTCTCCTATAAATAGGAGCCAAGGGACACAAAAAAGATATAGATACGCAGAGAAGAAAAGAGAAAAAGAGAAGAGCTTTGATACTTGAAAAAGACTCAGATCTTCTGCAAAAACCCTAGGTAAGAAAGGAAAAGCCTTTTGGAAAGAAAAAGAATTTAATTCTCAACAGAGTTTAACTCTGAGGTATAAAACGAGAGAGCATATCTCCTCCCTCTTTGATAGAGGATCTGCAAAGTGCACATCTCCCCTTAAGGTTGAGAATTTAATTCTCAATGGGTCGAGATCCTGCCATGCAGATCCAAAACATAGAGAAGGAATGCAAGCATGAGAATTTAACTCTCATAGAACTATAGGAATTTAATTCCTCCAAAATAAAGTTAGGGTTCGACCCTGTATCATGGGAATTTAATTCCTTCAAAACAAAAAGAAACAGGGTTGAACCCTAATCAAGAACATAGTTCTGTCGAAACAGTGGGAATTTAATTCCTTTAATCATAATCCTCAGAAAAGGGGAGTTTAATTCCTTAAAAGCTTTTGTTAGGGTTTAACCCTATTCGGTTCTTCGCATAAACAAGGAATTTAATTCCCACAGAAAACTCAGATTTAAACTCTATTCCAGAATATAAGCCTTCAAAAGGAATTAGGAATTTAATTCCTCTGAAATTAAAAGTTCGAGGAATTTAATTCCTGAAAGAGGAGTAACAGATCCTCCAAAAAAAACAACATTGAGGCAGGGTCACGTGTCACCACGTGACCCCCCAAAAGCCCTACAGAAAGCCCCTTTGAGGCAGCACCCCACGTGACCCACGTGACTTTCAACAGAAGCCTTAACACATAGGCATTTGAATGCCCGTCACGTGCTGACACGTGATGCTATCAAAGACACAGTAATCTCGGTAGAATCATTGAAGGGAAGGCACTCCCACGTGGGGCCACGTGACCGTTCTTGCTGTAGTGTTTAACACTAAGTTAAAACCCTCGAATCCAATATTGAAATGCTATCGGGCCTTAGTGTTCAACACTAATTAAAGAATTTTGTTCGTAGTGTTCAATACTAATTGTTTTAATATTCGGCACTAATTTGAGATCCCCATTGCCAGTGTTCAACACTGAGCTGTTTTAGTGCTTATGATCATTTCAAGGCCTTGTTGCTGGTGTTTAACACCAATTATTCTTCTAGTGTTAAACACTAGCTTGTCAAACTCATTCCCAGTGTTCAACACTGATTGCTTTGAAGTGTTTAACACTAGTCTATAGCCCAATTGGCTAAAGGGATAGAGGCAAAGCTTCTCCCTCGATGGACTCACAAGGAATCAATATTCCAGACATGACGGGACTTAGCCCAAGCTGGCCATAAGTCCTCAATTCGTGACTAATTGGGCCAATGGGCTCATAACATAATTAATCAGTCCTGACCTCAAATTGGGCCAGGGACTGCTCAAGCCACTCCGGTTCTAGGGTACATCTCTTCACTCCTTTGATACTTGGCATTGTAATCCCTCAATGTCTTCAAAGAGGTGACGGGTCCCGACGACCACCCATGATATGGACTGTGGGGTCCTTAAACTCATACAAATTCCTGGTCACACGGAACGTGGATAACGTCACTCTTTGACCCCACGGAAAACGTCCAGAGCGGAGCCTGGTCCTCGCTAAGCACGGCAGTGAACCCGTGTGAAGCATCCAGAGCACATACCGGACTGTGGGGTCCTTAAACCCATGGACTACGATGTCCTTAACCTTGACCGAGATGTCTTAAAACTAACAACGGACCGCAATGTCCTTAAACTACCCACGGACCGCAATGTCCTTAAACTACCCATGGACCGCAACGTCCCTAAACTAGAACAATAGAGCCCTTCATATGCTCTTTTGTCGGACCTAAACGGTCCCGTTTAAGTTGATCTTAGCCTCGAAGATGGCTAACGCGTCCTTAAACCCTCAAACATACTGGACTACGAATCCCCTAAATTAACTCCGGCTCAAGGGTACATCTCTGAACTCATCTGACATCTGTCGTTGTAATCCTTCAACGTCGTCAGAGAGGTGATGGGTCCCGACAGCCATACAGACGATGGACCACTATGTCCCTAAACTGGAACATTAGAGTCCAAACACTCTTTTGTCGGATCTAAACGATCCCGTTAAGTTGATCTTAGTCACAAAGTTAGACTAACGTATCCTTAACAAACGTTTGAGTTGATCTTAGCCTCGAGTAGGGCTGACGTATCCTCAAACCAAAACCCCCCCAAACCCAAATTTAAGATAATGCGGATTTGGACTAGTCCACGCCCTACGGGCGACGACATAACTCAGTCTCCGTAAACAATCCACGGGCAATAAAACAAACACCCACGACACGAAGTGACCATCTGGAGAAGGAGAAAGTTGTTACCGCAATGCGGTAGCGTAATTAACTGCAGGGGCTTGCGCCTGCAGGGAAGAGCATCCCCACAATCAAAAACCCCTCAAACGAGGGGGAATCTGACGAAGTCTGCTACATCGGTCGCATCCGTTTAAACCTTCGATATATGGTGCCATAAATCAACTTGGCATCTTCGGAGAGGTGGACGGATAGCACCAATTAGCATCTGCCCCGAACCTAACGCCTCAGACGTCCCAACGTCCCGGCCGCCGTTCGGAGGGGAACAAAGTATATCAATTTCCATGAACCAAAATCCTTAATCTTTTCAAACAACAACCATGATCTCCTCTCAAGGAGGTGGCCGGCCATATAAAGAGGAGGGGGTGAGTGTAGGAGCAAGGGCGAGGTGACTACAAGAACAAAGCTTATCATGACACCAAGTATGAACACAATTAAAGCAAGTGATGAATCATTAAGCTTAGTCACCAAAACATTAATGCAACCATGAGTCACTAATCCTAGTCATCATTTAGAAACTTCTAGATGCACGACTCACCTCATGACTCACCCTCCAGAAGAAAAGATAAATCCGTATTTAACCGACTGTTAAATACGGCTGATAGAAAACTGGAAATTGGCAACTTCCAAAAGTGATCCTGAAACGAATTTCAGGATAACCCCGTATCAGTATAAACATACCCGCATTTGTATTACGACCGAATAAAAATGCATCTGAGACAAAGATATTATATCTACACAGTATAATACTGGGTTCCGGCTTAAACCAAAGCCTACCAGTATTATCTGCCCGAAAAATGACACGTGCGAAAACGCACGTACTTTTTCCGAACCTTGCCATATCACCATACGGCCTCTACAACGTTTCGCCCGAACTAGGGAAAGTTTCTATGGGGGACTTGATCAGTCGAAAATATTGTATATTTTAGCCGGCAATTTCCTTAACATTTGCATACACATAGAAGTGTTCGGCATTCATATTCTACATATTAACAAATCTGTCACAAAATAGGAGATTGCATGTATTAGACTTTTAAACCGACACTTTAAAGGAAATTAACCGCATTTCATGGCATCGCATCATTTCTGTATTTGCGCAACACTTGTCTTGAGTATGTGCAGGAAATACGGAAGGAAAAGCAAAAGAGCTGATCAAATTTACGCCAACTCAAAGCCCTGAGATCTGGTAGCAATACAAAAGGAGATATTAAATTCTATACATCAAATGAAGGCCCAAAGATGAGCCCAAGACTACCACAGAGAGCACAAGCTCCAAGGCTCCAAGGCTCCAAGAGCACAAGTTAGAAAGTTACAGAGCAAAATTTCTGCAGAGAGAAGCTAGGGTTGCGGCGCTTCCGCCTCGGATACTGGTCTTTAGCCGCGGAAGAGCGGTCAGAATACTTGTTCACTGCACCAAAATTCTTGACACTGTTCACCTTGAACTCTTCATCTCTCTGGAAAATTAAGAAAATTTTTTCTCCAGCTCCAATGATTCCAGATTTTCTCGCAACAAATCACAACACACGTATTAGTGTTTGCACGAATTTTGATCTAAAAATTATGATGAAATAAAATTTTCAACTCAAATTTCCAAATACGAACTATTAGCGCACTATCCCCGGCAACGGCGCCATTTGATTGAATAGATTTCGGATTGTGTTTATCAAATCAAATAGTCCCCGGCAGCGGCGCCATTTGATTGAATAGATTTCGGATTGTGTTTAACAAATCAAATAGTCCCCGGCAGCGGCGCCATTTGATTGAATAGATTTCGGATTGTGTTTATCAAATCAAATAGTCCCCGGCAACGGCGCCATTTGATTGTTATAAGAATTTCTCGATTGGATGTAAAAGTAGAATAGAAATCACAATCAAAAATTAATTGACCGCAATCAACTACGGTGTCGGATTATAGATTGTATGTGAGTGCGGATCGTCCACAGGGATAGTGTAATCGTTCGTCTTTCGATTTAGGTGAGTTGAAACTTAAAGGAAAAGAAAACAAACAACTCAAGATTTGTCTTTAAAGTTCAAGAAAGAGAAAAACCTAGATCTAAGAAAGCATTAAAAGATAGAATCAAGAATTGATCGTTTGATAAATTTTCCAAACCAAATCTCAAGAATCGAAATGAGGCTCGTAGGAATCGATCGGATCTATAGATGTGATGTAATCTTAGAATTACGTATTCTTATCCTTCGATGAATTGATACTAGATCGATGATGATCGATGAGAATTAGAGATTTCTTGTGAAACTAGGGTTTCATCTTATCCCTTGTTCTTTCGTCGATATCATTCATATTCTAGCCTCTAGTAAACTCAAGAAACGATCGTAGATCCCTAATTTCGAGCGATCACAATCAAGAAAGCATCGCAACGAAACTAGGTTATCGATTCTTGAACTTGCTAGGGTTTACAAAACTCGTAGGACTTAAAAATCGTATTCAAATTTGTTACATCATTATTCTACAATCGTCTCGACTCCTTTACGAGCGGAGTTTCACTCAAACATCACAACAAGAGCAACAATTACAAATTGAGATCTAATCATGATGCAAGAATTAAAAGAAAGCAAGATTAAAGAAATTCACCTTTTATTTATATCAACAATTCCATTACATTCGCTCAAGAACTACAAGAGGAAGAATTCGATCGTCGACTTGGCTTCGCTCGTCTCCGTGGATCGCGGATCGGCTTGGATCACTTGCCCGATTGAAGATCGGCTCGGCTCCTAAAAGGTTGAAGGCTTCTCGCTTGGTTTGGTACTCAAGATCTTGGATTTAGAGTGGAATTAGGGTTAGGGTTTCGCACAAGCCTTGTCACGAAGCTTGTGGAAGAAGATGATGAAGAATGGTCCTAATGATGAACAACTAATGAATATTCAAGAACAACCTCAACCCTTAGATTTAGGATCTATTTATAGATAACTAACCCTAGATCTAGGATTTCAAATTCTAACTTTCCCTCCAAAAGTTTGTTGAGGGAATTCAAATTTCCCTCCAAAAGTTAGTTAGGGGAGAAGCTTCTAGAGGTGATTAGTTAGGAGGGGGCTTCTAGAAGAGGATTAGTTAGGGGCTTAATTAGGATTAGCCTTCCTTAATCTTCTTTGCTGATCTGGCAGTAGGTTCGAGAGAATTCTGGAAAATGTCATGTATTTATGGAATGTGGACCCTGACAGAAGCATTATTCCCAAATCTTGACGGCTGACGTGGCATAACCGCCGCGCTTCCGCGGCTCAAGCCTGGTTCCCGCCGCGGAAGCGCGGCGCTCTTGGAGCCTTGGAGCTTGTGCTCTCTGTGGTAGTCTTGGGCTCATCTTTGGGCCTTCATTTGATGTATAGAATTTAATATCTCCTTTTGTATTGCTACCAGATCTCAGGGCTTTGAGTTGGCGTAAATTTGATCAGCTCTTTTGCTTTTCCTTCCGTATTTCCTGCACATACTCAAGACAAGTGTTGCGCAAATACAGAAATGATGCGATGCCATGAAATGCGATTAATTTCCTTTAAAGTGTCGGTTTAAAAGTCTAATACATGCAATCTCCTATTTTGTGACAGATTTGTTAATATGTAGAATATGAATGCCGAACACTTCTATGTGTATGCAAATGTTAAGGAAATTGCCGGCTAAAATATACAATATTTTCGACTGATCAGGACTCTAATGACTCATTAACACACTGGCACTGGGTATAACCCCTAGTACGTCAGAGGTACAAGTTGCACGTAACGTTTTGCCTATGTATTGATTGGAAGGGAAGCTGACGAGCGAACTCATCTATAAACCCTACTGAGCCTGACAGTGACAATGTATATACAGTCCTGTCCATTTGTCTAAAGAGTATCGCATATCGAGTATAGGGGGTGGATAAAGTCAGACCCCTAATAACGCGATAAATCGTGTCGGCATGAAGCCCATCACCACCTGAGAAACTACTGATCCAAATCAGTAATTCTCCACTACCTCGGCCGAGGATTCCTAGTGATGGCCACCCGTGCACTGCGCGACATCAACCCCCAATACCGGGAGAGACGAATCCCCGACGATCTGCTCACTTGCCTCCAATATGGCTCGGGACTGTACCTAAAAAAGACCTGTTTGCACGACTCCTTTGAGCCGTGGTAGGGTAGAAATTAAAGCACAGTGGGAACTCACACGAGACAAATGACGACCTCAGGTCGATGAACTAACCTGTACACATGTCACCAGGGAATTTCTATCTGACGATATGTATAATACCAACTAGCAGATTCCCGGCGAGTCCTGTCTGGTGTATTCATAACTCAATAAGCACCTGTATACATCTTAGGTGAACCAACTAACACCAATGGCTTGTGAGACCGGCCACCGCCCCTCGTCGGGGTCTCGACTGTATACACTAGTCTACTCTGGAGTATCGATGCCCTGTCTCGAAACTCCCACGACTAGGGACACTTAAAGGATGTGCTTACAGACCCCAGCTCCCACGTATATGATCGCCATCATACTGCTGGTAGTCAAGCAAGAATCCTATGGGCTCTATCAATTATGCAATAGTGAACTACAGCATATATACGATGATAAAGACAAACCAGATAGCATACTATCATCTTGAGTAAGACTGTCATATCGGTATAGGTCCTGCCCCGATCATTGCAATCACGTACCTGCGATCCAATAATTGACTTTGAGGGCACTATCTCTAACAATAAGATGGGAGGAACACTAAGGAATTAAGAGGATTACAAGATGAGATGCACAAATTTCCAAATCGTAGAGATAAAAGAGTTTAAGAGAGAGAGAATTCAAGAATTCGAATGACAAGACAATAATATGGCATGAAATGTTCCTATAATTCCGGATTTTAAGGTCAATTTATTAGGTACCATACCCAACTACAAATTGAACCAAGCAACGCTAACATAAACCTGGCTCTGATACCTACAAAACCTTGTCACACTCCGCTTCCCAAAATACATAAATACGGAACGTAATAAAGCCAACCATTCTACCTATGGTGAGGAAATATCCTTCCATAGTCACATTACGGTTGTCAATCAGATATCAGGAACTGAAAATAAACATCTATCTATCTCATGTCCAAACTGACACAATAAATAATAATGAGAAAAGTAGCGGAAGCAAATAAAGATCCAATAAAAGAAACAATATTCTAGGCTCATCCCTTATGGAATCACAATGATAAAACTATAAAGAAAACTAAACCATACTAATAATTAAATCAGTGGAATGCTCCTCACTGATCGACAAGTTTTTCGAAGTACTCACGATCCTCCTGTGCTTAAGTCAACGAATCTGGGCCATGTAAAACCCAGACGTCAGTGCGTCATATGTATCATAATAATAATATAACTAGTAGGTGATATAATATTCCATGTGCAAAACCTAGATGTCATAAGTATAAATAATAAGCAATAGCAATAACGTGTGCTGTAGCAAGCAAGATATCTTGAGTCAATCATATCATGTGTATCATATGAGTCCATGTCGCTAGGTTATCTATTCTATAGGTATTTGAAGCCAATTAATGTAATCCTTCATGTAACTCAAAAGTATATATCCCGTTACCCCCAGGACCACTGACGTAAGATATATCCCGTTACCCCCGGGACCACGGATGCAAGATGTGTGAATTAAGAATGGTTTTTCCGTTAACCTCCGGAATCACAGAAACATGTAATATACTTTTGAGTTATACTTCGATTACACTTTTGATTTCCCCATTTCCCCATATTTCGTTTTCCAAATCAGGTATGAATATAATATCTACCTAATGCCAACACAGGAATAATCGTGTACATGTCTTGTCTAGCAAAACAATAAGTCAGGTCAATTAGAATAATCCAATCAATCAAGTCAATATCAGTAGCTGTTGGCATGGGTAAATATTACATAGAAAGTATATACTGGCACGATTTACAATAACTGTTTACCACCAAAAACAGAGACTGACTGGGATTGAACGTCTTACCTGAATTTAGGGGCAGATACTATTTGGACATAGCCACCCCCCTTTCCGAAGATACCAAGTTGATTTATGGCACCATATATCAGAGGTTTGGATAGATGCGACCGTTGTAGCAGACTTTATCAGATTCCCCCTATTTCTGAGGGGTTTTGATTATGGGGATGCTCTTCCCTGCAGGTGTAAGCCCCTGCAGTTAATTACGTTATCGCGTTGCGTTAACCACTTTCTCCTTTTCCATTAGTTCACTTCATGTAGTGTGTTATTTTGTTTTTATGGGGTTGCCCGTAGATTGTATACGGAGACTATTTTATGTCGTCATCCGTAGGACGCGGATCAGTCCAAATCCATATATTTATGAATTTGGGTTTTGAAATTAGGTTACATTTTCCTTTAGTTCAAAAATATTTTGTTTTATTTAAAGACCGTTAATCTAGTTTGAGATTAAGATCAACTTAAATATAGAAGCATTTGGGCTCAATTTATTTTAACTAAGAATACGTTAGTCTTATTTTAGACTAAGATCAACTTAGCAATATTTTCAGGATCATTAAATTTTATTACGATCCAACAACAGAGAATTGGGCTCAGCCGCAAGAAACTTTTCAGAGAGACTTAGTCAATTTGGGCTTGGTCTGCTAAGTGTTTTCTTCTCTCTTTTTTTCAAAAGTGATAAGCACTTATTTGTGGTTCTGTTTGCTCTGCCCTTTTCCTTTATGCAGAAGTGCTAAGTACATGTTTAGGGATCTAGCGCTCACATGAGTTTCACATGAGTCGCTCAGACATGGACGTTGCCCAATCAGTATTAAGCACTTTAGTCATTTTGACTAAATATAGAGTGCTAAGCACTTTATATGGCACTCATGTGAGGGGTATGTGAGGCGTTGTCTCATTTATTTTATTGGACGCTCATGTGTGTTTCACGTAAAGCGCTGGGACCTAGGCGCTGACCAATCAGTGTTAAGCACTTAGTCATTTTGACTGACTTCATAGTGCTTCTGCACTTTTACTCAGCGCTTACATGTATTTCACGTGAGGCGCTGGGCCTTCTATTTTGAGCGCCCATGTATGAAGCATGTGAGGCGCTGAGTCCTTTGTTTTGGACGCTCACGTGGGAAGCACGTGAGGCACTGGGTTCCATATAAGGGAATCTTTTAGGTGCTCACGTGGGAAGCACATGAGGCACCAAGTCTTTTTCTTTGTTGATATTTTCTAAAGAAGTTTTAACTTTTGTTAATGGCACTTTGACCATTAATGATATCTATTTTGGAGATCTGAGATCGGTTTTATCAGAGAACTAAGTTCTTTTGTTTTTTGTAAGAACAAAGTTCTTTATGTAGGGTTAAACCCTGTTTGTGAAGGAATTAAATTCCTGCATAATGTACCTTCTATCTATTTCTTTTTCCCTAGACTTTGAGTTTGGAGAACAGAATCTCCCAGATGAGAATTAAATTCTTAATTTGTGGAGAGATTTGCTTTTCAAATCTCAGATCAGGAGAAGAAATAAGTTCTTTTTGTGGAGGGTTAAACCCTTGTTTTCTTTATGTTAGGCAAAAGAGATAAATTCTATCTCTGATTTCCTTTACCTAGGGTTTTGAAGAGCAAGGATCTTTTTTTTCAAAAAAGAATTTAATTCTCGATTTTGTTGTGGAAAGAAGGTTGTGGGGTTGATCTTCTTCTGTGTCTCCCTGAGATTTGAAGTCTTGGGTCCTTTATATAAGAGAGGCAATTTGTTAATTAATTTGAGAGATACCAATTGATTTAATTGGCCTCAAAGATTATTTAAGGGATTTTATCCACCGTTGGATTTTTGATCCAGTGAATTTTATTTCACAGAATATATATATTCTGGTTTTTAACAAGATTATGGAAATATTTTCCCATAGATAGAATTTTATTTCTATCTATCAGTGATTTTTAATCATCATTAGATTTTTAATCCAAGAATGCTCTGTTTAAAATAGCACAATCTTTCTTTGTTTAGAAAGATTGTATAGAATTTAGTTCTATCATTGAATTTTTGATCCAACCGAGAATATCTTTCTCACTTAGAAAGATTGGGGAGATATCTTCTCCTAATAAAATTTAATTTTATCATTTGATAATTTATCATCACCATTGGATCTTTGATCCTACGGCTCTGTTTAACAGAAAATATCCCGGATTTTGGGGAAATATTTCTCATGTAGGATTTAATTATATCCTCTTTAGTTTGGGCGCTGGCGCTCACGTACTATGCACGCGGGCGCCACCTAAGAATTTAATTCTTATATAATAGGTGCTCATGTGCTTTGTTCATCGGCGCTCACGTGTGTTCCACGTGAGGCGTCACTGTAAGATTTAATCCTATAAGAGGTCGACGCTGGCGCTCACGTGGGGAGCATATGAGGCGCTGCCTAATTGGGTTTGAACAAAGCTTAGCTCTTTTTATTGTGTTTAATTAATACGGAAACAATTCCCCTACCGTTGTTCTCACGTAGCTCACACGTGAATGCAACAGTGTCAATTTTATCACCGTTGGATCACCTAGAGAAGTTGAACCGATTCCCCTCCACGTCTTATAAATGGGGCCTTTGACCCTTGAGATGACTGTTATCTCATCATATTCTTCCCTAAGCTTTCCTTTCTTTTGAGAATTCAATTCTTGTTCCAGAGCTTAGATCTCTGTCTTCAAGAACTTCTTTGAAGAAAGTAAACTCTGCAAAAGTTTTTGGTGAGAACTATGAACAGAGCTTAGCTCTTAATCCCCTTTGGGGCATATATATATATATATATATATATATATATATAAAAATTATTTTTGGATTTAAAATCCATTATCATACTCGACAGAGTTTAGCTCTTTTCTTGAATCGATCTCTTGTAAATCTTTTAAAAAAACCTTTTTTCTTATATAAATCGTGGATCTTGATGTCCATATCCAAGACTTGAGTTAATAGACATTCTTAAGAATCTTTGATTCTCCTCTTAGGGTTTTACCCTGCTGTCAATCTTAACATTTTTCTGAAACTTGATTCCATCAATTAAACCCGAGTTTTTCTAACATGAGGATTTCTGGGATTTAATCCCACGGTGTGGGGGAATTTAATTCCATTTTTTTTACAGAGCTTAGCTCCGATTTGAATCTTAAGAACTTTGGGAATTTTATTCCCTTTACCGTTCTTAGATATTTTCCTTTTCTATAATTTTTGGGGTTTTAATCCCTCTTTCACAGATTTGAATCTATTGTTTGTTTAAAAGAACCCGCCTTTCGGATTCTCACAATGGACACATGTCTCATCTGTTCATTTAATGAGCACTATTTATTTAATGAGAATCCTTTTGGATTCTCACAATGAACACATGTCTCATCATTGATGAGCCACCATCTTGATTTTCTGAGGCCCGCTGTTTTTTTTAGACTTAGTGATTTCAGTATTTTTATTACTAACCCTCCACTGGGTTTCTTTTCAGGTACCAAGGGTTCTATTTCCTTTTTCCCCTACGTTCGCTCGGAGAGTGTTTTTGTTGACACTCCCACTGATCGTGAAGTCTTTGCTTTAATCCAGGAATACGATCCGAAACGGAAATCTCATCATCTATGGAGAGTGTGGTGCTGCTACATCATCCGGGGTCGGCGCAGCTTTACTTGCGAGGTGCCATAAGAACCGATCCTCTTGATTCAGTATGTTAACCCTCCGCTGGTTGCTTATGCTGTGGAAGAAATTAATTAGACTGCAGAGGGGCTTCTTCAACCATCTATGGCATCGATACCAGTCCAACCGCCGATGGCTCTAGATATTTTGGTGCGTCATATATATCAGGGAGAGGCATGACCTTAGGTCAGATCTATACAATAGGAGTGACCCCTTGACCTCTGGCTGGTTACCTCACTTGGGCCCACTACATCTTATCGGCCAAGAAATTGTTGCTGCTAAAAACCAAGTTTTACCCAGCAGTTTATGCATCTCTCTTTTATTACCATGCTCCTCATGTGTTGTGGGTTAAGTCTTTCTTGGAACAATGGAACATCCCAACCTACACATTTCTACTATCGGACCGGGAAGTATCAATTTCGCTGGAGAAATTCGCAGATATTTCTGGATTACCCGTCAGAGGGAAGCACTATGAGGAGATACTTCCTCCTGACGAGCATATCTTTGCCACCGAATCGGTCATCATTGGCCTTACGCCGGAAAATGCTATCCAACACAAGATCCCAAGCCTGATCAAAGTGTTGAATATTTATGAAAGCCTGTTTTTGGAGTCTGGGGGCATGAGGTTAGCTTTCCGGATTTTGTCACCCGTTTCCTTCGCTCGGAAGTTTTGTCGAAGAAAGCTAGTTTGCCAAGCTTGATGATCCATTCGGGTTTGTCTTAGTCAAGTTGTCGACTGCTGATGCAGATCTGAAGCAGTTTTTATTCCGGACACCCCCATCGTCCCTTTTGCAAAAATTGCTGCTCCAGACATTGATGATGAAACATTTTTCATGGGCTTCATTGGCTTGTGGCTCAGCTGGTTTGCACTCCCAATGCATCCTCGCTACATAGGACCGTCCGTCTTCTATCCAGCTCATCGTATTGCAGCGAGAACACGTATGGCCGTTGGAGTTGTAGGATTGTCTCATTTGTATCATAGCTTAAGTATGGCGGACGACACCACTCAGCCGGGTGTGAAGCATGTAAATCTCCATCTCCATTATTTCACATCGTGGCTGGAGATGCATGAATTGGGCGCCTTCGGTTTGCATAAGAGACCCAAATTTTATGAAGGGTATAATTTCCCCCGGTTCATGCAATTGGTCGATGCTTCTTCTCCAGATTTAACACAACGAGAAGCTTGGCGGTTGCTTTTGCGTCTGCGCATGGTTGGTGATAGTATGACCTTTGTTGATAGGGTTTTGACTATTGGTAAAGAACCCACCAAAGCGGTCCAGCCGTTTCATGACGTATTCAAGGATGGGGTTTCTGCTTTGAAGGACAGAGAAATTGTTCATTTGTACTCCATCAGGCCGGGATTTTTAGTATTCAGAAAAATGCCTCAGTGTTTTTCATGAGGTATAACCCGCATCGTTTTGCTCAACAGTTAGGCTATAACCAAGGTGTTTTCCTTGAGGCATTTCTTGTCGATTCGGTTCCTTCTGAGAAGAGCGTTCGCAATGTGGTCCACCATTTTATGCGACTAAATACGAGATCTTATTTCCTGATTGTTGAACCTAGTTGTATTCCGAATGCCTTAAATGCCTATATAGCCTGGTATCAGCATGTGACGGGTGCCATTATCAAAGAAGAGAGGTGGATGCTCCTTGATCACAAAGATTATGTCCCGTCCAGTAATCCTGCTGTCCCGCTGAAATGACGAGCAGTCGTCCGCCCTTCCTTGAGAGGGAGCGATGCGGTAGTAGCTATGCGTGTCTTTCCGATGGTGTCGAGAGCTAAGCCACGATCTGATGTGGCACCTACAGTGCTTCCCGAGTCAGACATTGGCTCGGACATTAGAACATGCTGCCCCAAGATGCCAACAAAAAGAAAGCGTTTATTGTCAGGGGTTACTCTTAGTTCACAATGTTGGGTACCTATCGACGGCATCAAGGTTTCGGGAGGAATCGTCCATAACATTTTCAAATTTTTTGCCGTTTCAAGGAACTCTAAACTAGAATCGTTAACTAGAAATATAATACGGAAATAAAAGTAAACCTTTTTACTTCTAAGTGAAATAGAAATACAACCTTTGTAGATCGGTCCTTCACTTTTAAAGCTCCTTGTAGTAGTCCCTTCGTTGCGATCGTTGAACTTCCGGACTCTTTCATGGCTTCACGAAGGGAAAAGAGCGATCTTGCTCGAAGTCTTCGAGGCCGAAGATGATCTACGTCGAGGGAATACTAGCTCAAGTTTCTACTTCACTAACTAAAGGATTAGTGAAGCAAACTCCCTATACTAAAGTGCTAATCAAGTAGAGAATGATGAAATAGGAAGTGGGCTCACTTTAGAATTATTATTCTCACAATACTTTCTCACTTTTTCAAACCCTAGAATGCTTTTTCTTTTGGAGGAAGAAGATGAAGAAAGAAGAAGATAATGAAAATAATGATCAAGTAAGAGAGTAAATCATGGGTGAGTGAGTATTATATACAAACTCATGTAGAGACATAACCATGGCTAATTGTGATGGTTAGGTTACTAAATATCTGAAGTAAAACAAAACCAATAGACTTAGTCAATACATCCACAAGCTTCCACTAGCTTCATGCATTAAACTAATATTCCACTAATTTTGTTTTTACTTTAAATATCAAAACCCAATATCACAAATGGCATGGTGTAAGTCTTATACACCCATGTATGTTATATCAACAACCATGATACAAAAAGAGAACACAATTTAATATATATCACATATATATTAAATTGTGCGCATGTGAGAAAAAATGCTTAAGTAAGCAAATGTTAGTTAATGTAAATTAGTATATCAAATATACAATTATACACTAAATTATCAAATCAACACTTGACTTAATAATCCGGCTATATCACATATAGCCGACTAACATCCAATGTATCGATTTATCGAATCAACCCTTGATTCGATAACCCGGCTATATCACATATAACCGACCAATACAAAAAGTCGCGAGAAAAGAATACGGTATCACATACCCGTGTTATTCTCGGTCCCGCACATATCACATATACGCTCCTATTTCGTTTTGCCTGAACCAGTAAAACCTCTATGGAGGACTCTAAAGACTCGTCAATACGCCGGCAGTAGGTGATTATCACATCAAGCACCCACAAGCCGTCAGCGGTACTAGTTGGACGTAACGGCTACCCGGGTATTGAGCGATCAGAAGATCAGCAGGCAAGCCCGCTCCAACTCCTGCAAAAGCCTGACAGTAACACTACCGTACAGTCCGGTCTCCTTGTCTGATATGTCGCATATCAAGTCTAGGGGTGGTAAACGTCAGACCTCAATAACCGATAAGTCATGCCGATATGAGGCTCATAACGGGTCAAGAAACTACTGTTAACTCTTACCAGTAAATCTCTAAATCAGCCCTGGCCAGGGAATTCCCTGTTATGGCCAATCGAGCACAGTGCAACATCAACCCTCAATACCGGGAGAGACGAAACCCCTCCTATTGCACATTGCCTCCATGTGACTCGGGACTGTTGCGCCACGGCAGCGCCCCGGCCGTCTTGCTCGAGGCCAAATTGCGGAATCAAAATTTTTTTCTTACTCGGAAACCGGCGCTACCGCGGACAAATACCCGGATCGTTAACCATTAACCTACGCTAGCTAACAAGAGATGGAAAAGAAGTATACCAAGAGATCCGAGTCCTCCGGTCTTCTCATCATCGCCCCGATCTCCCGCGGAAAATGTAGTCTCCATATCGTCGCCTCCTCGCCGGAAAGGGCACCACATCGCCTTCGTCTTTTACGGGCTCCCGCCTCAATACCGAGGCAACTCGAGCATGAAGCCGGCAACTCGACATGCTCAAGATTTGCTGTAGAAAGTGGTGTAGAAGATGCTTGTCTCATTTTGGGGTATTGGTTGCTATGGATGGAGGAATGGTGTATAGAAAATTGGTGCTTTCAATTTTCTAACAATGGAATGAGATGAGGAATGATATACTCTCTCAAAGATGAAGATGAAGCTCTCTGCTTCTTCTCTCTTTTTCTTCGCTCTTTTCTAAAATGAAAACCCTCATCCTTAGAAAATGGTGGAGCAAGGATAATATGATAGCAAGAGGGAGGTGAGTGTAGGAGCATAAGAAAGGTGACCATATCAAGAGACAAAGAAACATCAACCATATCCTTATCAAATCAAACCCATACCTTCACTTTATCACAAGTCAAGGTGCAAGATAAGAAAGCTATCATAATAGATCTTTATGCAAGAAAACCCTCCACAAAGAGTTATTTGCAAAACTGCAAATAACCCCCTCCATCGGTAAAGTCCGGCCGGGAAAGAACAAAGGAAAACCGGCCGGAACGGAATGCAAACTGGCAACTCCAGAAAACTGGTCCCGTAATAAATTACAGGAAAACCCCGATACTGTGCATACACACCCGCATCTGTATTCCGACCGGATACAAATGCAATGAGACAAAATCTACACTGTACTAAACTAGGATCCGGCTTAAACCAAAGCCGGCTAGTAATATCCGTTCGATCCTGATCCGTGCAATACCGCACGTATCTGATCGAACCCTGCCATATAACTATACGGCTACTAGTACAAAACCGTCCGATCCTGATCCGTGCAATACCGCACGTATCTGATCGGACCCTGCCATATCTCCATACGGCCTCTACAGCGTTTCGCCCGAAAGCTGAGTAACTGTAAGTGTGGTGGACTCTAAAGACTCGTCAATACTATGGCTGTGGATTTAACCACTGGCACGTCAGAGGTATAAGCCAATACGTGACGGGCCACCAGCTATTGACCAAAAGGGACGTCGATGAGGAAGCTCACCCCGACACCCAACTGAACCTGTCAGTGACAATATCCGTACAGTCCGGTCCGTTCGTCTATGAGTATCGCATGGCGGGCCTAGGGGGTTGGTGAAAGTCAGACCCCCAAAAGCGGTACAAGTCGTGTCGGAGCGTAGCCCAGAACGCCCTGAGATACTACTGGAATACCTACCAGTAAATCTCCTGCCTCGGCCGAGGGCTTTGCGTAATGGCTCTCCTAGATACAGCGCGACCTCACCCCCAATACCGGGAGAGACGAACCCCTGCAGATCCGCTCACTGCCTCCATGTGGCTCGGGACTGTACCCAACTAAAACCTGTTTGCATGACTCCTTTGAGCCGTGGTAGGGTAGTAATCAAAGCACAGTGGGAACTCACACGAGACAAATGACGATCTCAGGTCGATGAACTAACCTGTACACATGTCACCTGGGAACTGCTATCTGACGTCTGGTATAAGACCAACTAGCAGGTTCCCGGCGAGTCCTGTCCGGTGTACTCATAACCCAATGAGCACCTGTATACATCTTAGGTGAACCAACTGACACCAGTGGCTTGTGAGACCGGCCACCGCCCCTCGTCGGGGTCTCGACTGTATACACTAGTCTACTAATGGAGTATCGATGCCCAGTCTCGAAACTCCCACGACTAGGGACATTTTAAGGATGTGCTTATAGACCCCAGCTCCCACGTATATGATCGCCATCATACTGCTGGTCGTCAAGCAAGAATCCTAGGGGCTCTATCAACGTGTAATAGCGACATGTCAGGTCACCTAAAGCAGTACACGATGATAAAGATAAACCAGATAGCATACTATCATCTCGAGTAAGACTGTCCTCCTGGGATAGGTCCTCCCTCAATCATTGCAATCACGTGCCTGTGATCCAATAATTGACTCTGAGGGCACTATCTCCAACAATCTCCCACTTGCACTCAAGGCTAATTATTGCGATGTCGCATACTCACAGCCCGTGTGATACCGAACACCCAACTCCTCTATTAGTCAGTCTCACAAAACCCGTTTGCGAAACTATTGCGTTCGAGGAATAGCCTCAGTGAGTGGATCCGCAGGGATGTTTCTTTCTATGTCTCTCTATATCTCATGTTCGTGGAGAAAACCATCTCCCGAAATGAGCAATACCTGTCTTAGAATATGTCTGGATGTCTGATGGGACCTAGCTCATAAATGAACTCCAAATCCAAACTTCTTAGACTGTATCATCAACTGAAACTAATCAGTATCCCGCGCCATACCTCCCTCAGTATTGCCTTGGACCACCTGTCCAAAATACTGTCCCTCGTCAGAAGGAGAACTATAACTCTGACAACCTGCTTGTCGTCCATGTCACCTTGGAAGCCTGGAGTGATAACCGTCTCCTAAAAGAGGCAGCCGTTATCATGTCCCTAGAACATTCACTTATGTTCTAAAACTGCTTCCGACTGTTCCTCCAGGATTGGATCAATATCAACTTATTGCACCTGCTGCAAGAACAACATCTGGTGTGGTACTTGACATCTCATGATTGACTCAATTGCCTAAGCAAGTGATCTGTCAATCATCGTATCCCTCTCCCCTTTAGTCTGTAAGACACCTTTAGAGAGGGTGACTCCATTACCTGCAGGTACACTACCATGCCAGGAGTCGTCCATTCTAAATACTCATAGAATGCTGTCAAGGTACCCTGATTGGGAAACCACCCAAATCTAGATCTAAAACCATAGGTCTAGTAACCAGTATGTCTGATATAATATCCAAGTCCCATGTGGAGAAAACACTGTGTGACGACCAAAGTATAACCGATCGTAGTATAGGAATATCACTTCCTACTACCTTCTCAATAGATCCATCCCCTATTCTGATGTCGTCAAACCATGACTGTCACATCAGAAACAGATGATCTAACTCCGCTATATCTGCTTTAGTCTATAAATAGACATAAGCATGATGTCCACCAATGCTTCCGCTGCTCCCACTGACTACGACAACCCTCTGCCAGAGTCATATAGACGTGCACTTCTAAAGCTAGTTTAGAACGACGCTATACTCATCCTCCTGCCGGGTCTCGCAGCCTGGAACAACAACAATGGCAAGTGTGGGTAAACAAGAACTTCCCTGTCACCGTCCTTGAGGCTACCGGAGTACCTCTCGGGTGCCTGAAGTTACCCACCTTATCTGCGGAGTGGCCAATGGAATGTCAAATCAGATTGAGTCTTTAGGTTCCTTATCAAATCTTCAGTAATCGTTTGCGGTTCTGGAATCACTTCCAGTTCTACCATACTCCCACTGCTGTTTTTGAAAAAATCCATTTTTAATAAAACTGTGGCGAGTCTAGAATAATATTTCTATTGATCTGTCAGATGGTAGAAAGTCAACCCTCGTCATAGCCTGGGTCAACCCACAAACAGCCATTACAGAAACGTGCCTTGAGTTATCCGGAGTCTGGTTTTAAGCATAAGCCGGACAACTCCCCGTACCTTAACATCGTTAAGATATGAACTGTTCTATATCCAATATAGAACCAGAGGCACTGATTTAATTGAACCAGATTCAAATCATGCAGCTGTCTCCAGTGCATGTCAACTAAATGGAAGGAGGCCAATCAGCGTTACTCAACTTAGGAATGCTTCCAATTATGAGTAACCTGAAAGAGAAGCAAGTTCTCATTACTATCAACTGAATACCATACACAAGTATCTACATCTTCGATCACCTTGAAGAATCCCGATACTTGCAATACCTGGTTCTCTACTCTATTCTTATACCAATAACTCCTCAAAACTCAGACCCTGTGTTTCCACGAAGCACATGTCTAAGAACTAGAGAAGTTAAAAGTAAACAGAATATAGTATGAGGACCAACCCCTTTGTCCTTATGGACACTGGACAACATACAATACTCTGTATAAGTCCGCTGAGTCTAACAACTCTTTTACTGTGCGTCGCAGGTTGAAAACTGTACTTATGGTTAAGAAGAATTACACCGCTGTTTAATGCTCCTTACCTAACCATCCACTGATATAGGTAAATGTCATCGACATAATATCAAAAGGTATATCTCACTCTATGAAAATAGACGTACAGATATATCAATTTGAAATTGGTGCATAACAGCGGATATTCAAAACCAAATAACTGCCGTCCGGCAAACAACCCAGGTGACTTCCTCAAATATCACCGATTGCAATGAATCCCGATATAATGAGGATGATCACCCAATTCCCAATAACTTACTCCCACTCATCATCTGTAAAACCATACAGATGTGAGAATCATACCTGGTAAATACATACCCTGGAGTAAGTGTATAATCGGGAAATCAGTTTTCTATTAACAGTACACAGTGAAACTGAAACATTGAAATGTTTCGTCGGGGTATCCTGGTATTCCTAGTAATGCCTCTACCATTATCCAGATTCACAACTATAACCGCATAATTCTTTGCCACCTCTCCAAATCCCTTTATATGTCTTTAGTCATTACCTTCTGTACACCCCTTTAAGCCAAATGGTTTTCTTCCTTCCCTACCGTTCGGCACCAGCCTATGGTTTGGAAGAAGACTATCCAAAAAGCATAAAGGGTGTACTGTCCTAATCCTAGGAGCACTCGCAACACGAGAGAAGGTGAAGATAAAAAAAAAACACCTGAATCTACTTCATTCCTATTTCTCCTGAACCATAATCCATCCCCGAACTGGAACTAGTTCCTTTCGAGTTCGTATATAACCATACGATGGAGTATCCAATAAAATGGGATCTTCGTAGTGATACGGAGTGTCCTGGAGAAATACAAAGGTGATTTTAGGATTGGCGAAGAAATACTTGGTTTGGTCGTGAATATCAGTCGCAATTTACTTTGCCCTCTTACTAATCCCTTGCTTTGTCTGAACTTAATACCTTCTGTACACCGTTTTAGGCTAACTGGTTTTCTTCATTCCCTACCGGTCGGCACCAGCCTATGGTTTGGAAGAAGACTATCCAATTTGCGTAATAGGTGTACTACTCCTAAACCAAGGAGTACTCGCAACCTGAGAGAAGGTGAAAAGAAAAGACAACTGAATAATCCTATCCGTTTTCTCCAGAACCAGAAACCATCCTCGAAGTCCTTCGAGTTCGTATATAACCATACGATGGTTTTGTCCAATGGAAGTGGACGTTCGTAGTAATACGGGGTGTCCTGGAGAAAAGGGTAAAAGTAGGAGTGGCAATGAGGTCTGCAACTCTGACAATCCAAAAGCCAGTGTTAAGAAGGTTCGGTCAACTTGGTCACTGAGTCATAGTCTTAGGGTCGGGTCAATGGTCGCTGCCAGAGAGAGAGAAAAGAAACACTCAGCGTGCACTCTATCCCAGATCAGAATGGTTATCACTTTGTCTAATCTGGAAACCTCCCACTGTACCTCAAATTCTCCTCCAAACCTGAAAGAAGAATTAGTCGGGATCACCCGAGGAGTAAACCAACTCATCAGTGGAAATCGGGATCCAACTATCATCGCATGATAACTTGACGGAATCCACTCAAGTCACCACACTCCAGAAGGTATGCGCATGCCTGGCAAGTTTCAGTTCTTTTGAAACTCCCGATGTGATTTTTACCCCTAGGACTCAAGTGACCTTGACGGAGTCAACAAATCAAAGAGTCCTAGTCAAGTTCAACCCGTCATTATCTGGATTGCATTAAACCCACCCGTACGTGCCCTTGACAGAGTCAACAAGGCCGCACGACTGTCCTAACCAATCCCACTTATGCAACAAACAAGCACCACTTAGCTACCGTACACTACGCCTTGACGGAGTCAACAAACGCAGCACGAATACTAAATAATACCCATAAGAAATGACGGAGGGCTACGAATGGTTTTTGGCGAAAAACCTTTAACGTAATGAACTTGATATCATTGAAGGAACTGCATAGCCTTTTTAGAAAATATAGTGACGAAAACCTTTACTAAAGAGGTCACTCCCGGTGAAGGGATCTCGGCTCTTTCCCCGTAGAATGAGGTGCAGGATATTCCAACTGAATACCACGATGCAAAGCAAAAGTAATCGGCTATAGTGAAGTTAATGCCCTGACGCAAACTTCTGTCCAAGGGGTCACTCCCGGTGAAGGGATCTCGGCCCTTGCCTCGTCGACTGAGGAGCAGGATATCCCAAATGAATACCACGATGCAAAACAAAAGCGAACGTCCTTGCAATAACAGCTTTTTGAAAAATGTTCCAACAACATCAGATTAGGTTTGTTTAAACTTGCATTGATCCGAATCAATGCAGTCCCATCAATTGATCACACCACAAAGAACGAAAATATACTGACGTACGTATATGCCATCCGCATTCGCCACTGGGTCCCGTCATCACCCGTTAGGTTAGCTTACTAACGGCAGAGCGGGGACTGGACTAGCGCGGATGAAAAACATATACAACATCTACTAATATATATACCAATATATAGTATTTCGCTCAAGGCGTGAATAAAATGCAACAACACAGAAATGTACAGCATCACAGAACAATACAGATATCTGGAAGCCCCGGGTTTCACAGAGCCGTTGCTGAAACCCGACGTTCCCCTGGTCGTGTGGATAGCCTGTGCAATGAAATCCTAGACCCCTACGGGCGCGGCAAGTCACCCGCCAAAACCTGAAGCGAGGCAGCCCCCTTCAGTACCGTGAATGGACCACCCAGCACTTCACGGAATCCGGTAACTTGGGCACCCCTCCTGGGTCAACCTGTACCCCCTACGAGTGCGGCGAATAGCCCGCCAATCCTGGACTGAAGCCCCCTCCGTCTCAATGCCCTGAGATGCGGGCCCGTTGCCCTCCAGAACCCGGCTATCCGTGCACCCCACCGCGGGGCAACCCTAGTACAGAAAGTAAAATATACATATACCGGGTACATCGACCGCAACCAGGTCGTGCCCCAAAAGAATAATACAAACAGGCAGTGACGGCAGTCCACATGTCGGACGCTCGCCCCGCAATATCAAATGTACATAATACAACAAAACTGTACTAGCATTGCATCCAGGCTATCCCCCGCGACCGATCCGCAACATCACAGCATAAACATAGAACATCAACGTGAAAGTCACGTTCGCAAATCCGTCTAACCGGGCTATAGCAGTTAGACCGGATTTACCGATCGAGTGACATTCACGGTCGCAGATATAATGTAAATACTGTGAAATAATGTGTTTAAAATTTTCCGATTGACCAAAAGTTAACAAGTGGGCCCCTAATCAAAACTGTAGCACTCACAGAAAACATGGGCCCAATTTTAATATTCCAAATACTCCATTTTCATGTCCAAGACAATCTGCAAAAATTTGGTACAGTAAAGATTTAAACCGGCGGCGGAAGCGCGGCCAAAGCAATGCTTTGGCCGCTCTTCCGCGGTGGAAAGAAGGATTCAGGGTACCAAATTTTACCAGATCTCTTATATTTCCCTGCACATCATTCTGAAACCACCTGAAAAATTTTTGGACTTCAAAAAATTTCGACAGAAACTGATGTGCAATAAAAATACGGTTTTTGGAAATTTCGGTCGATTGGAAACGCAAACACATCAAACGAAGCTAGGTAAGGTTAATGGCGTGGCTCTGATACCATGTTGCGCCACGGCAGCGCCCCGGCCGTCTTGCTCGAGGCCAAATTGCGGAATCAAAATTTTTTTCTTACTCGGAAACCGGCGCTACCGCGGACAAATACCCGGATCGTTAACCATTAACCTACGCTAGCTAACAAGAGATGGAAAAGAAGTATACCAAGAGATCCGAGTCCTCCGGTCTTCTCATCATCGCCCCGATCTCCCGCGGAAAATGTAGTCTCCATATCGTCGCCTCCTCGCCGGAAAGGGCACCACATCGCCTTCGTCTTTTACGGGCTCCCGCCTCAATACCGAGGCAACTCGAGCATGAAGCCGGCAACTCGACATGCTCAAGATTTGCTGTAGAAAGTGGTGTAGAAGATGCTTGTCTCATTTTGGGGTATTGGTTGCCATGGATGGAGGAATGGTGTATAGAAAATTGGTGCTTTCAATTTTCTAACAATGGAATGAGATGAGGAATGATATACTCTCTCAAAGATGAAGATGAAGCTCTCTCCTTCTTCTCTCTTTTTCTTCTCTCTTTTCTAAAATGAAAACCCTCATCCTTAGAAAATGGTGGAGCAAGGATAATATGATAGCAAGAGGGAGGTGAGTGTAGGAGCATAAGAAAGGTGACCATATCAAGAGACAAAGAAACATCAACCATACCCTTATCAAATCAAACCCATACCTTCACTTTATCACAAGTCAAGGTGCAAGATAAGAAAGCTATCATAATAGATCTTTATGCAAGAAAACCCTCCACAAAGAGTTATTTGCAAAACTGCAAATAACCCCCTCCATCGGTAAAGTCCGGCCGGGAAAGAACAAAGGAAAACCGGCCGGAACGGAATGCAAACTGGCAACTCCAGAAAACTGGTCCCGTAATAAATTACAGGAAAACCCCGATACTGTGCATACACACCCGCATCTGTATTCCGACCGGATACAAATGCAATGAGACAAAATCTACACTGTACTAAACTAGGATCCGGCTTAAACCAAAGCCGGCTAGTAATATCCGTTCGATCCTGATCCGTGCAATACCGCACGTATCTGATCGAACCCTGCCATATAACTATACGGCTACTAGTACAAAACCGTCCGATCCTGATCCGTGCAATACCGCACGTATCTGATCGGACCCTGCCATATCTCCATACGGCCTCTACAGCGTTTCGCCCGAAAGCTGAGTAACTGTAAGTGTGGTGGACTCTAAAGACTCGTCAATACTATGGCTGTGGATTTAACCACTGGCACGTCAGAGGTATAAGCCAATACGTGACGGGCCACCAGCTATTGACCAAAAGGGACGTCGATGAGGAAGCTCACCCCGACACCCAACTGAGCCTGTCAGTGACAATATCCGTACAGTCCAGTCCGTTCGTCTATGAGTATCGCATGGCGGGCCTAGGGGGTTGGTGAAAGTCAGACCCCCAAAAGCGGTACAAGTCGTGTCGGAGCGTAGCCCAGAACGCCCTGAGATACCACTGGAATACCTACCAGTAAATCTCCTGCCTCGGCCGAGGGCTTTGCGTAATGGCTCTCCTAGACACAGCGCGACCTCACCCCCAATACCGGGAGAGACGAACCCCTGCAGATCCGCTCACTGCCTCCATGTGGCTCGGGACTGTACCCAACTAAAACCTGTTTGCACGACTCCTTTGAGCCGTGGTAGGGTAGTAATCAAAGCACAGTGGGAACTCACACGAGACAAATGACGATCTCAGGTCGATGAACTAACCTGTACACATGTCACCTGGGAACTGCTATCTGACGTCTGGTATAAGACCAACTAGCAGGTTCCCGGCGAGTCCTGTCCGGTGTACTCATAACCCAATGAGCACCTGTATACATCTTAGGTGAACCAACTGACACCAGTGGCTTGTGAGACCGGCCACCGCCCCTCGTCGGGGTCTCGACTGTATACACTATTCTACTAATGGAGTATCGATGCCCAGTCTCGAAACTCCCACGACTAGGGACATTTTAAGGATGTGCTTATAGACCCCAGCTCCCACGTATATGATCGCCATCATACTGCTGGTCGTCAAGCAAGAATCCTAGGGGCTCTATCAACGTGTAATAGCGACATGTCAGGTCACCTAAAGCAGTACACGATGATAAAGATAAACCAGATAGCATACTATCATCTCGAGTAAGACTGTCCTCCTGGGATAGGTCCTCCCTCAATCATTGCAATCACGTGCCTGTGATCCAATAATTGACTCTGAGGGTACTATCTCCAACAGGGACTGTACCCAAAAACCACCATTTTGCACGCCCTCTTGGACGTGGTAAGGTGGAAATCAAAGTACAGTAGGAATCACACAAGACTCTATGACAATCTCGGGTCTCCAGACTAACCTGTACAAGTGTCACCAGAGAACTGCCACCTGACGTGAGGTATAATACTATCTGGGAGTTCTCGGCGAGTCCGTCCAGTGTACCCAGTCTCCATTGAGCACTCGTATAGCATCTTTAATGTCAACACCAATGGATATGGGATCATCCATCGCCTATCTCATGGGTCGAGAAGCGTACACGCTAGTCTACTCTGGTTTATCAATGCCCCGTCTCGATACACCTACGACTAGGGACATTAAAGGATGAACTTATGGACTACCATGGCCCCACTAATATGATCTGCATCATAGTCCTGGTAGTCAAGTATACATCCTAAGGGCTTTACCAACATGTAACCATAAGACAGAATCAAGAGACATGTATACATGTTAAGATAAAGAGCAACCAGATAGCATACTATCATATCAAGCAAGAAATTCCTCTTTATATATGTCCAAGCATCCAATATAATATACATCATATATACAATACTGGCCTCTAGGGCATACATACAACTAACAATCTCCTACTTGCACTAGGGCCAGCTGCTGTAGTATCTCATACCGAGCATCCCGAAGAGTCTCTCGAACTGTATCTGGGGAATGGCCTTCGTGAGTGGATCCGTTGTGTTGTTCTTCGTGTCAACCCTCCTGACCTCGATCTCCCAGCGATCAACTATCTCCCGAATCAGGTGATACCGCCTCAGAATATGCCTGGATCGCTGATGGGACCTGGGTTCCTTGGCCAAAGCCACCGCTCCATTGTTATCACAATACAAAGGTATTAGATACTCAATGGATAGAACCACTCCAAGTTCAGTTATGAACTTCTTCATCCAGACAGCCTCTTTGGCAGCATCGTTAGCAGTGATGTATTCAGCCTCCATTGTCGAGTCTGCCACGGTTTCCTTCTTGGAACTTTTCCAGCAAACCGTCCCTCCATTGAGGGTAAAGATAAACCCCGAGTGCGACTTAGAGTCGTCCTTATCACTCTAGAAGCTCGAATCGGTAAAGGACTCCACTTGGAGTTCTCCGTTACCATACACCAAGAGCATCCCTTTAGTCCTTCTCAAGTACTTGAGAATGCTCTTCACAGCTGTCCAGTGACTCTCTCGAGGATCTGCTTGATATCTACTCACTATACTCAGTGAGTGTGCTACATCGGGTCTGGTACATAGCATCGCGTACATGATAGAGTCTACTGCTGAAGCATAGGGTATCCTTTGCATGTGAGCTCTTTCCAAATCAGTCCTGGGAGACATCTCTTTGGAGAGAGAGAGTCCTGAGATCATGGGTAAAAATCCAAGCTTGGATTCTTCCATACTAAACCTCTTTAGTATGGTGTCAATGTAACTGGATTGGGACAATCCCAGTATCCGTTTAGATCTATCTCTATAGATCTTAGTCCCCAAGATGTAGGAGGCATCCTCTAGACCTTTCATTGAGAATCATTGTGATAAGAAGAGCTTGACCGATTGCAGCATAGGAATATCATTTCCTATCAAGAGTATGTCGTCCACGTACAATACGAGGAAGACTACCTTACTCTCTGCCACCTTCTTGTATATACAAGGTTCATCTACGTTTTTGACGAAATCAAACTCTTTGATAATGACATCAAAGCAGATGTTCCAACTCCGCGATACTTGTTTTAATCCATAAATGGATTTAAGCAGCTTCCACACCTTCCCGCTGCTCCCACTAGCTACGAAGCCCTCTGGCTGAGTCATGTACACGCTTTCTTCTAAATTACCATTTAGAAAGGCGGTCTTAACATCCATTTGCCAGATTTCATAGTCATGATATGCAGTGATGGCAAGCATGATCCGGATGGATTTAAGCATAGCCACTGGAGAAAAGGTTTCGTCATAATCGACACCTGGTCATTGACGAAAATCCTTTGCAACAAGTCTAGCTTTGAAAGTCTCCACTTTCCCATCTACACCAAGTTTTTTCTTGAAGATCCACTTGCTCCCAATGGGTTTTACCCCTTCAGGAGCATCTTCCAAAGTCCATACTTTGTTGGTGTACATGGATTCCATCTCGGATCGCATTGCATCCAGCCATTTCACTGAGTCTCCACTCGTGATGGCCTGCTCGAAGCTAGTTGGGTCATCATCCTCCATGATGCAATTCTCGCTCCCACCATCCATGAGAAAACCGTAGTATCTCCCAGCTGGGTGAGGAACCCTACTAGATCGGCGGAGTGGCTGGGGTTCATTGGGAACTACCGAATCCTATGGTTCCACTAAATCTTCTGTTGTACTTTGTATTGCTGGAACCTCTTCCAGTTCCACCTCCTTGCCACTAATTTCTTTTTCAAGAAATTCCTTTTCTAAAAAGGTGGCATTCCGAGAAACAAACACCCTTTGTTCCTCGGTGTGGTAGAAGATATACCCACGTGAATTTTTGGGATATCCTACAAATTTGCACAGAACAGACCGTGCCTCGAGTTTGTCCAGATTTTGTCGTTTGGCATAGGCCGGACAACCCCATATCTTAACATACTTAAGACATGGTCTCTTCCCCTTCCATATCTCATATGGAGTGGTAGACACATATTTGGTGGGGAGCATATTCAATAGATGTATGGCTGTTTCCAGCGCATACCCCCAGAAGGAAATAGGTAACTCAGCTGTGCTCATCATAGAGCGCACCATATCTAATAAGGTGCGGTTCCTCCGTTCCGATACACCGTTGTGCTGTGGTGTATATGTAGGAGTTAGCTGAGAGAGAATCCCATTCTCTTTTAGGAAGTCTGGGAATTCATTTCTCAAGTATTCACCTCCTCGATCTGATCGAAGGATTTTAATACTTTTCCTGGTTTGGTTCTCGACTTCTTGTTTATATTCTCTAAATTTCTCAAAACCTTCAGACTTGTATTTAATCAAGAACACATGTCCGTAACTTGAGAGATCGTTAGTGAATGTAATGAAGTACGAAAAACCATCCCTGGTATGTGGAGACATGGGACCGCATACATCACTATGTACCAGTCCCAAGAGTTCCGTAACTCTTTCTTCGTGTCCCATAAACGGAGTTTTGGTCATCTTGCCTTTGAGACATGACTGGCAAGTGTCATAAGATGAGAATTCGAACGGATTCAAATATCCATCCTTATGCAACTTAGCTAGCCGTGTCGCATTGATATGACTAAGACTACAATGCCACAAGAAGGATTCGTTCATTTTTGAACTCTTCCTCTTGTATGTGTTTGTTATGCTCAGAACTGTTGATTGATTTAGAACATAAATGCCATTGCACAACGTGCCTGATCCAACCAACTTTTAGTTCAGGAAAATGTTCATAACATTATCCTGTAATACAAAATTATATCCCTCTTTACTTAATAAAGAAACCGATATAATGTTGCATATCAGGTTCGGCATGTAATAGCATTCGTCCAGAATCAATGTATTACCAGTTGATAATACAAGGTGATATTCCCCGACGGTTTTAGCTGCAACAATTGCACCATTTCCAACCCTTATGTCTTTATCACCTTCTCCAAATTCTCTACCTTTTCTCAGCCCATGTAACTGATTACATATATGGGATCCTGACCCGGTATCTAATACCCAGGACATAGAGCAAATGGAGAAACAGTTCTCTGTAACGAACACACCCGAAGAAAATGCATCAACATGTACTTTCTTCATTCGGGTGGCATGGGAATCCTAGTATTCCTCTATATCCTATTCAGTCTTACAACCTTTATAAGAAAGAACGGAACCAACGTTCCCCAGAACAGTATAACATGCGGGTTCGGTCAATACATCCATATTATTATCTTGATTAAGGCATGATATGGTCGCTACTTGGAGAGAGAGAGAAGAAAACACTTTAGCGTATGCTCTTGCAAGATCAGATTGGTTATTATTTTATCTAATCATGATGGCTCCCACTGTTTTTATCAAATCTTCCTTCAAACCCTAAAAGGAAAGACTAGCCGGGATTAATTACACCCTACAATTTCGCCAATCTTTCAGCCAGGCCAGTGTCGGTATTTTGAGGGAGGTTCATCGTGCTTTCACATAGACCTAATTAAAATAAACCTCGTTTTCCCAGAGGCATAACCCTGTTGACACCTTTCTAGACACCTACTTGATCGGTTAATTGTCCATGTAAAACTCTCCCAGGAGTAACTCTTACTCACAGTAGGTATCGGGATCCAACTATCTCATAGAAGGTATGTAATCTCATTGCAAATTTCAACACTTGAAAGTCCCGATAATATTTTGCCCCTAGTAACCTATGACCTTGACGAAGGCCAACAAACCATATGCTGCTAGTCAAGTTCAACCCGTACATTTCTTGATTGAATTAAACCCACCTGCACGACCCTTGACGAAGGCCAACAAAGTCGTATGACTACCCAAATCCAATTAGCATCATATGCTATAAGCAGATAAGTACTAATCAGCTACCGCACACTACGCCTTGACGAAGGCCAACAAACATAGCACGAATACTAACTAGTGCTCATCTGAAATGGCGGAGGGCTACGTCAGGTTTTTCTGAAAACCTATTACATAATGAACTTGATATCGTTGTAGAAACAAGTGAGTTTTAAAAATGAGTGTTTTTGAGGCTTTCATTAGTTTTGCTAAAGAGGTCATTCCCGGTGAAGGGATATCGGCTCTTTCCTCATCGAATAAGGTGCGGGATATATCATATATATCACTATGCAAAGAAAAACTCCAAAAGCAATCAAAAGACAAACCAAGTGTTGTAGCATCTGCCAGTTTTGCTAAAGAGGTCACTCCCGGTAAAGGGATCTCGGCTCTTTCCTCATCGAATAAGGTGCAGGATATATCATATATATCATAATGCAAAACAAAACTGTAGCTACCTTTTTTGAAATTTTGATTCTACAACATCTTTTAGGTTTCTTTTCTTTCATTAATCACATTAATGAAGTCCCATCATTTAAGTCACCTAAACATTACAGATAAATACGACGTACGCTTATGCCATCCGCATTCGCCTCGATGTCCCGTCATGCACCGTTATGTTAGGTAACTAACAGCAGAGCGGAGCAGGGCTAGCGCGGGTGTAAAACATAAGTAACGTCTATATAATATATCATATATACTATATACAGTATTCATCTCAACATATCAAATGATCACATCATAGATATCGCAGCAGAAGAAACATATGAAATATTGGATATACTACGAGGTCCGTGTTTTATTTTGAGCCTCTATAAAACACGGATTCTGCGGTCGTGATGAATAACCAAACCTACACCCCTAGACCCCTATGAGAGCGGCAAGCAACCCTACCAATTCTAGAGTTAGAAGACCTGGACTCGACTCCTCGAGTTGGTCTCCCACTGGACTCTAGAACCCGGTTACTTGTGCTCTCCTCCTTGGGTCTATCCTAATGCGGAAAAGTAAATAATATACATCAATGGTGACATCAACCTCAACTCGAAAGTGCCCTAATAAAAGAATATTACATACATTTAATTTTACATGAATGAAAATAAAAACTCTCATCTCACATAAAACCCCCGGCTATTCAAAACGCGACGATCCAATATAACATATCCAGCATCACAGAACATCACATGTCATGACATCACAGAGAAAACTAGACGATGTTAAACATCCCAATCGAATTAACGAACACCCAAGATTACCCAAAAAGCTCAACACTTGAGCGTAGTTTAAAGTTATTCAGTACACGCCACAGTACCAATGGACCAGCCGTAGAAGGGCAAACCCAAGCCTCATTTGTGGCGCCACTAACTATGGTAAACCCTAAGGTTTAGTTGTAGTTCTGTGGTCACATCTCGAGTTAGGGTTTCATTCTTCTAGAGAGTCCATCGAATAACTTGCATGATCTTTGAAAACTTATTAACTACGGGAAAAATCCAACACTTAGAAAATTTCCCGGCAAGGGTTAAAGCGGGTATTTGATATCCAATTGAACTTTTTAACGTCTAAAGTATACTGAAAACAGTTAAGATTATGACTACGAAACACTTCGAGTTGCCTTTGCATTGAGTTAATCATCACATGAAAAAGTAGCAAAAATAAACAATACCTGAAACCCCAAATCCCAGAGCACAGAGCATGAAAAAAATTTGGGACCCAGAGGACTTCCCCAGGCTGGCCTCCTCGGATTTTCACCCCATGTGCTCGGTCCAAATCCGAGCACTGGGTCCCAACTTTCTTCCATGCTCCTATATTTGCTCATAGATGATTCTACACTTATTTGAAAAATTTTTGGAGCTCGTTTTAAAATCGACAGAAACATGGATTTGAGATTTCAAGTTTCGGAGTTCGTTTCGTATTCGTAATCTAACATTATCCGTATAATTTTCTAGCTAGGCTCTGATACCACTGTTGGGTACCTATCGACGGCAGCAAGATTTCGGGAGGCATCATCCATGCCATTTTCAAATTTTTTGCCGTTTCAAGGAACTCTAAACTAGAATCGTTAACTAGAAATATAATACGGAAACAAAAGTAAACCTTTTTACTTCTAAGTGAAATAGAAATACAACCTTTGTAGATCGGTCCTTCACTTCTAAAGCTCTTTGTAGTAGTCCCTTCGCTGCGATCGTTGAACTCCCGGACTCTTGCATGGCTTCACGAAGGGAAAAGAGCGATCTTGCTCGAAGTCTTCGAGGCCGAAGATGATCTACGTCGAGGGAATACTAGCTCAAGCTTCTACTTCACTAACTAAAGGATTAGTGAAGCAAACACCCTATACTAAAGTGCTAATCTAGTAGAGAATGATGAAATAGGAAGTGGGCTCACTTTAGAATTATTATTCTCACAATACTTTCTCACTTTTTCAAATCCTAGAATGCTTTTCTTTTGGAGGAAGAAGATGAAGAAAGAAGAAGAGAATGAAAATAATGATCAAGTGAGAGAGTAAACCATGGGTGGGTGAGTATCATATACAAACTCATGTAGAGACATAATCATGACTAATTGTGAAGGTTAGGTTACTAAATATCTTAAGTAAAACAAAACCAATGGACTTAGTCAATGCATCCACAAGCTTCCACTAGCTTCATGCATTAAACTAATATTCCACTAATTTTGTTTTTACTTTAAATATCAAAACCCAATATCACAAATAGCATGGTGTAAGTCTTATACACCCATGTATGTTATATCAACAACCATGATACAAAAAGAGAACACAATTTAATATATATCACATATATGTTAAGTTGTGCACATGTGAGAAAAAATGCTTAAGTGAGCAAATGTTAGTTAATGTAAATTAGTATATCAAATATACAATTATACACTAAATTTATCAAATCAACACTTGACTTAATAATCCGGCTGTTGTAGGGTTCCTAGGCACACTATAGAGGTCTCACAAGGCATCAACCATGCCAATTTAAAATTTTATGGGTGCCAAGAAACCCTAATACGGATCGTAGACTAGATGTTTAGGCGAAATACGAAACTAGTTAACACTTTAACTAAAGGGGAAAGACTACAACCTTTGTAGATCCGGTTCTCCACTTCCTTAGCTCCACGTACGCGTCCTCTCGCTGTCCATCTTGAATCCCAAACTCAAACGTCGGCTTCATCGGAGAATAGGGCGGACTAGGTCGTCGGCTTCGTGCCGAAGATGATCTACGTCGAGGTTGCACAAGTTCAAGCTCCAACTTCACCAAGTTGTGAAACTTGTGAAGAAAACACCTAAAAAAACTTGGCAAGAGGTAGAGGGTGAAGAAATAGGAGGTGGGTTCACTTTAGAATTGGATTTCTCTCACTTTAGCTCAAGTTGCCATTGATGGCATCAAGCTTTCTTTCTTGAAGATGAAGATGAAGAAGAAGAAAGAATATGATAAGTGTTGAGTTAAAATGAATAATAATTCAATAATTATCATAAGCTAACTATAGTTAAGTGTAGAGAATAGACCATGGTTACTTGGATGAGTTAGGGTTAAGCATGAAGACAAGAATGGTTACAAAAGTCAAAGCTTTATGAAGCTTCAACTTAAAACAAAGAAAGCCACCATTCTCATCATAATCCTTTTCAAATAAATAAATAAATAAATAAATGAATATGCGAAACCCTAATCAACACTTAACCATGGTTTTAATTCTTTACACTTAACAAAATGATCAAGTATCATCAAACATGATACAAATATGTGCACAAAAGTATATCACATATACTTCTTGCACATCAAGTGAGAAAATCCATATAAAGTGAACCATTACTAGTTAATGCAATGCAATATATCAAATATATAATTATACATTAAATCATTA
Organism: Agapanthus africanus; assembly: GCA_030015575.1. NCBI lineage: Eukaryota > Viridiplantae > Streptophyta > Magnoliopsida > Asparagales > Amaryllidaceae > Agapanthus > Agapanthus africanus. Next base: position 883,850,011 of record CM057337.1, read on the forward strand.
AATCAACATTTGATTCAATGATCCGGTCATGTCGCACATAACCGACTAGAATCCAATGTATTGATTTATCGAATCAATGATTCGATAGCTAGGTCATATCGAATATCACCAATCGAAACATATATCGCGAGAATGAAATGCGGTATCACATACACGCATTATTCTCGGTCCTGCACATATCTCATATGCACTCCTATTTCGTTTCACTTGAGCCAGGAAACCTCTGTGTAGGACTCTAAAGACTCGTCAATACGCCAGTAGCAGATGATGATCATATCAAGCACCCACAAGCTGCAAGCGGTCTGCTAAACGTAACGGCCATCCGGGTATTAAGCGATCAGAAGATCGACGAGCTAGCCCGCTCACACTCCTGTGAATCCAACCAGTAACACTTACCGTACAGTCCGGTCTGTTCGTCTGATATGTCGCATATCAAGTCTAGGGGTGGTAAACGTCAGACCCCGATAACCGATAAGTCGTGCCGATGTGAGGCTCATAACGGGTCGAGAAACTACTGGTAACACTTACCAGCAAATCTCTGATCAGCCCTGGCCAGGGACTTCCCTGTTACGGCCAATCGAGCACAGCGCAACATCAACCCCCAATACCGGAAGAGACGAAACCCCTCCTATCGCTCATTGCCTCCATGTGGCTCGGGACTGTACCCAAAGACCACCGTTTTGCACGCCCTCATGGACGTGGTAAGGTGGAGATCAAAGCACAGTGGGAATCACACAAGACTCTATGACGATCTCGGGTCTACAGACTAACCTGTACAAGTGTCACCTGAGAACTGCCATCTGACGTGAGGTATAATACCATCTGGGAGTTCTCGGCGAGTCCGTCCAGTGTACCCAGTCTCCACTGAGCACCCGTATACCATCTCTGATGTCAAACACCAATGGATATGGGATCATCCATCGCCCATCTCATGGGTCGAGAAGCGTATACGCTAGTCTACTCTGGTATATCGATGCCCCGTCTCGATACACCCACGACTAGGGACCTTGAAGGATGTACTTATGGACTACCACGTCCCCACTAGTATGATCTACATCATAGTCCAGGTAGTCAAGTACACATCCTAAGGGCTTTACCAACATGTAACTATAAGACAGTTTAAAGAGACAAGTGTACATGTTAAGATAAAGAGTAACCAGATAGCATACTATCATATCGAGCAAGAAAGTCATCTCTATATATGTCCAAGCATCCAATATAATATACATCATCTGTACAATACTGGCCTCTAGGGCATACATACAACTAACAATCTCCCACTTGCACTAAGGCCAGCTGCTGTAGTATCGCATACCCAGCATCCCGAAGAGTCTCTCAAACTGTATCTGGGGAATGGCCTTCGTGAGTGGATCCGCCGTGTTGTTCTTCGTGTCAACCCTCCTGACCTCGATCTCCCGGCGATCAACTATCTCCCGGATCAGGTGATACCGCCTCAGAATATGCCTGGATCGCTGATGGGACCTGGGTTCCTTGGCCAAAGCCACCGCTCCATTGTTATCACAATACAAAGGTATTGGATGCTCAATGGATGGAACCACTCCAAGTTCAGTAATGAACTTCTTGATCCAGACAGCCTCTTTGGCAGCATCGTTGGCAGCGATGTATTCAGCCTCCATCGTCGAGTCTGCCACGGTTTCCTGCTTGAAACTCTTCCAGCTAACCGCCACTCCGTAAAGGGTAAAAACAAAGCCCGACTACGACTTAGAGTCGTCCTTATCACTCTGGAAGCTCGAATCGGTAAAGGACTCCACTTGGAGTTCTCCGTTACCATACACCAAGAACATATCTCTAGTCCTTCGCAAGTACTTGAGAATGTTCTTCACAGCTGTCCAGTGACTCTCTCCAGGATCTGCTTGATACCGACTCACTACACTTAGTGAGTATGCAACATCGGGTCTGGTACATAGCATCGCATACATGATAGAGCCTACTGCCGAAGCATAGGGTATCCCTTGCATGCGAGCTCTCTCCAAATCAGTCTTGGGAGACATCTCTTTGGAGAGAGTGAGTCCAGAGATCGTGGGCAAGTTCCCACGCTTGGATTCTTCCATACTAAACCTCTTTAGTATGGTGTCAATGTACCTGGATTGGGACAATCCCAAAATCCGTTTGGATCTATCTCTATAGACCCTAATTCCCAATATGCAGGAGGCATCACCAAGATCTTTCATCGAGAATCTTTGTGATAAGAAGAGCTTGACCGATTGCAGCATAGGAATATCATTTCCTATCAAGAGTATGTCGTCCACGTACAATACGAGGAAGACAACCTTACTCTCTGCCCACTTCTTATAGATACAAGGTTCATCTGGGTTTTTGACGAAATCAAACTCTTTGATAACGACGTCAAAGCAGATGTTCCAACTCCGCGATGCTTGTTTTAATCCATAAATGGATTTAAGCAGCTTGCACACCTTCCCGCTGCTCTCACTGTCTACGAAGCCCTCTGGCTGAGTCATGTACACACACTCTTCTAAATTACCATTTAGAAAGGCGGTCTTAACATCCATTTGCCAGATTTCGTAATCATAATATGCAGCGATGGCAAGCATGATCCGGATGGATTTAAGCATAGCTACTGGAGAAAAGGTTTCGTCATAGTCCACACCTGGTCTTTGACGAAAACCTTTTGCAACAAGTCTAGCTTTGAAAGTCTCCACTTTCCCATCTACACCAAGTTTCTTCTTGAAGATCCACTTGCTCCCAATGGGTTTTACCCCTTCAGGAGCAACGTCCAAAGTCCATACTTTGTTGGTGTACATGGATTCCATCTCGGACCGCATAGCATCCAGCTATTTCACTGAGTCCCTACTCGTGATGGCCTGCTCGAAGCTAGTTGGGTCATCATCCTCCATGATGCAATCCTCGCTTCCACCGTCAATGAGAAAACCGTAGTATCTCTCAGGTGGACGAGAAACCCTACTAGATCGGCGGAGAGGCTGGGGTTCGTCGAGTTCTACTGAATCCTCTGGTTCTACCAAGTCTTATGTTTCAGTTTGTGTTGCTGGAACCTCTTCCAGTTCTACCTGAATGCTACTTGTCTGTTTCATAAGAAAACTCTTTTCTAAGAAAGTGGCATGTCGAGAAACAAACACTTTTTGTTCCTCAGAGTGGTAGAAGATATACCCTCGCGAATGTTTGGGATATCCAACAAACTTACATAGAACAGACCTTGCCTCGAGCTTGTCCGGATTTTGTGTTTTAACATAGGCCGGACAACCCCATATCTGAATAAAATTAAGACATGGTCTCTTACCATTCCATATCTCATATGGAGTGGTAGGCACAGACTTGGTTGGAACTCTATTCAATAGATATGCAGCAGTCTCCAGTGCATATCCCCAGAAGGAAATAGGTAACTCAGCTGCACTCATCATAGAGCGCACCATATCTAATAGGGTGCGATTTCTCCGCTCCGATACACCGTTGTGCTGTGGTGTATAAGGAGGAGTAAGCTGAGAGAGAATCCCATTCTCTTTTAGATAATCTCTGAATTCATTACTTAAGTATTCTCCTCCTCGATCAGATCGAAGGATCTTAATACTTTTGCCCGTTTGGTTCTCTACTTCTTGTTTATATTCTCTAAATTTCTCAAAAGCTTCTGATTTGTGTTTCATCAGGAACACATATCCGAATCTAGAGAGATCGTCAGTGAATGTAATGAAGTACGAAGAACCATCCCTGGCATGTGTAGACATGGGACCGCATACATCACTATGAATTAGTCCTAAGAGTTCGGTAACTCTTTCTCCGTGTCCCGTAAACGGAGTTTTGGTCATCTTGCCTTTGAGACATGACTGGCAAGTGTCATAAGATGAAAATTCAAATGAATTTAAATATCCATCCTTATGCAACTTAGCAAGTCGTGTCACATTGATGTGACCCAGTCTACAATGCCACAAGAAAGATTCGTTTAGTTCAGAACTTTTCCTCTTGTGTGTGTTTTGTAAATTGAGGACCGTATTTTGATTGAGAATGAATATGCCATTATACAACGAGCCTGATGCAACCAACTTTTGATCTAGGAATATGTTCATAACATTACCCTGTAATACAAAATTATACCCTTCTTTACTTAATAAAGAAACTGATATAATGTTGCACATCATGTTCGGTATATAATAGCATTCATTTAGAATCAGTGTATCACCACTTGGTAATACAAGGTGATATTCGCCAACTGCTTTGGCTGCAACATTTGCCCCATCCCTACTTGAACGGAATGATCACCTTTTCCCAGTTCTCTATCTTTTCGTAGCCCATGTAACTGTTTACATATGTAGGATCCTGATCCGGTATCTAATACCCAGGACGTAGGGTGAACTGAGAAACAGTTCTCAATAACTAACACACCTGTAGAAGATGCATCAACATGCATGTTCTTTTGGGCGTCTTGAGAATCCAGATATTCTCCTGTTTCCTGTTCATTCTTATAACACTTATAAGATAGAACGGGTTCAACGTTCCCCTGCACAGTATAACATGCGGGTTCGGTCAATACATCCATATTATTATCTTCATTAGGGCATGAAATGGTCACTACCTGGAGAGAGAGAGAAGAAAACACTTTAGCGTATGCTCATGCAAGATCAGATTGGTTATTATCTTATCTAATCAGGATGGCTCCCACTGCTTTTTATCAAATCTTCCTTCAAACCCTAAAAGGAAAGACTAGCTGGGATTAATTACACACTACAAGTTCGTCAATCTTTCAGCCAGGCCAGTGTCGGTACTTTGAGGGAGGTCCCCCGTGCTTTCGCACAAACCTAATTAATGTAAACCTCATTTTCCCAGAGGCGTAACCTCGTTAACACCTTTCTAAACACCTACTTGATCGGCTAATTGTAATGTGTAAAACTCTTCCAGGAGTAACTCTTACTCGCAGCGGGTATCGGGATCCTACTATCTCATAGAAGGTATGCAATCTCATTGCAAATTTCAACACTTGAAATTCCCGATAATATCTTGCCCCTAGCGTCCTATGACCTTGACGGAGGCCAAACAACCCATAGTCCGCTAGTCAAGTTCAACCCGTCATTTCCTGATTGAATTAAACCCACCCGCACGACCCTTGACGGAGGCCAAACAACGCCGTACGAATACCCTAATCCAATCGCATCATATGCTAGCAGATAAGCACTAGTTAGCTACCGTACACTACGCCTTGACGGAGGCCAAACTACCGCAGCACGAATACTAACTAGTACTTATCTGAAATGACGGAGGGCTACGCAGGTTTTTCATAAAAACCATGAGCGTAATGAACTTGATATCGTTGTAGAATCAAATGAAGTTTTGAAATGGAGTGATTTTGAGGCTTTTCTAGTTTTGCTAAAGGGGTCACTCCCGGTGAAGGGATCGTCGGCCCTTTCCTCGTCGAATGAGGTGCGGGATATATCATATATATCACTGTGCAAAGCAGAAACTATAGAAGCAATCAAAAACAAACCGAGTGTGTAGCATCTGCCAGTTATCTCTAAAGGAGTCACTCCCGGTGAAGGGATCTCGGTCCTTTCCTCATCGAATAAGGTGCAGGGTATATCATATATACCGCTATGCAAAGCAAGAACTGTAGCTACCTGTTTTGTTTAAAATTTGATTCTACAACATCTTAGGTTTCTTTTCTTTCATTAATCACATTAATGAAGTCCCATCATTTAAATACCTAAACATCACAGATAAATACGACGTACACTTATGCCATCCGCATTCGCCTCGATGTCCCCTCGTGCACCGTTAGGTTAGGTAACTAACGACAGAGCAGGGCAGGGCTAGTGCGGGTGCAAAACATAAGTAACGTCTATATAATATATCATATATACTATATATAGTATATATCACAGAACATCACATGATCACATCACAGATATCGCAGCAGAAGAAACATATGAAACATTAGATATACTAGGACGTCCGTGTTTTCAATACGAGCCAGTATAAAACACGGATTCCACGGTCGTGATGAATAGCCAATCCTACACCCCTAGACCCCTACGAGAGCGGCAAGCAACCCTGCCAATTCTAGGGTTAGGAGACCCGGACTCGACTCCTCGAGTTGGTCTCCCACTGGACCCCAGAACCCGGTTACTTGTGCTCCCCTCCTTGGGTCTATCCTAATGCGGAAAAGTAAATAATATACAAAAGGTGACAACTTCCGCTACCTGGAAGTGTCCCAAATAAAAGAATATTACATACAAGTTTTTACATGAATGAAAATGAAAAACACTCATCTCACATAAAAACCCCCGGCTATTCAAACACGACAATCCAATATAACATATCCAGCAACACATAACATCACATGTCATCAACGTAAGTAAATATGTCCATCCCAATTGTCGTTGACATATAGCAACGAAACCGGCGATATCACATATTACACTTACGGTCACAGAAAAGAAAGTGTAAAACTACAACAGTTGGAATCCGCAACCTCTTTAGACATCACATGCCTAATCAGATGAAATACTTAGACATCACATGCCTAACAGTTATAAACCCCGCATTTTAGTCTCATTATCGAAAACTCTTTTCAATATCAAATGAAACTAAACTGCTAGATTTATAACATTCATTCAGTTATCTCATAACTGTTTGTGAATTCCAATTATTGTATCACATTCCAGATGAACAGAAAATGTTAAACTTTCCGATCAAACAGTCGAATACCCAAGTTTTCCCGATACAGCTCAACACATGAAACAAGTTTAAAAACATTCAGTTCGTGCCTCAGTAGCAACGGTCCAGCCGTAGAAGGGTCAAGCCAACGCCTCACATGTGGCACGCCGTACTGCCCCAAACCCGAAGGTTCAAAGGGCAGTTCAAGACGGTCACATAATCGAGTTAAGGTTTGTTGTCTTCTAGAGGGTCCATCGCGTTACTTGCACTGCTTAGAACGTCTTTAAACTACGGAAAAATCCAACACTTGGAAATTTCCCGACAGGGGAAAAGTTGGGTATTTATATCCAGTCGAACTTTTTAACATATTCTAAAGTCATCCGGAAAACGCATAGACGAAATTTGATAATCTGATCGAACTATCAAAGCTCCAAAACACCCCAGAAAATTAAATTCTGGAATAAATATTAAAAATACCCATAAAACTCAGCTTCTGAAATAATTAATTACAGCACAAAGTAGGAGTGTTGACGTCATCATCCTGCCGCGGAACCGCCGCCTAAGGAGGCTTATGCCGCGGTTCCGCCGCAGGTTGCACTGTTCATGACTCAAATTTTGTGTCGTAATTCTTAGAATTTCTTGCTAAGTTTTCTGCATATTTTTAATTTGGAAAAAACCCAGTTTTTAAAAAATATACAGAGAGCATTTTGGATTTAGGGTTTCGGGTTCGTTCGGACTTCAAACTCCGTCTGGACTTCGCCTAAGGCTCAAGCTAGGCTCTGATACCACTGTAGGGTTCCTAGGCACACTATAGAGGTCTCACAAGGCATCAACCATGCCAATTTAAAATTTTATGGGTGCCGAGAAACCCTAATACTGATCGTAGACTAGATGTTTAGGCGAAATACGAAACTAGTTAACACTTTAACTAAAGGAGAGAGACTACTGTAAGTCCATATTGCGACCCCCGGTGCTTACGGGGAGGCGGAAACGGTATAAAAAACAAATTTTTATCGCAAGAGGCAACATGGACTAAACAAGGTCGGGATCGTTTCCTAAACTAGAACGAGCAAACTTGCTAAAGAGAGTTAGCTACTATGGAAGATGGTTATACCTAAACTTGAACTCCTTCTTCTTCAAACCTTGTAGAAGTTGATGGTTCTCTTCTTGTCGCCTTCTTCCGTCAAAGATGGATCCACCTCGAAGGTTCGACCTTTGGGCTCTTCCTCGATCTTTGAGTGAACTAGGGTTTCCGGCTTGCTAAACCTTGAACCTAGAATGAGTAGAGAGTGACTAGGGGTTGCTTTTCTTTTAAAAGAGAAGGATTCTCAACACATGAGAAGGGTTCTCTTTTGCTAGAGGAAGAAGAAGATGAAGTGAGGAGAGAGAAGCTAAATGAGATAATGAGCAATCTTTTTCTTTCTTGCAACCATAATGCCAAAAGAAAAGAATTATCTAAATAATAATAATTCAAAATAAGAATATTTGATGGTAATTTGGAATGACCACTATCATGCTTCTTTAAATGAAATGTAAGCATGAATCAAGGAGGATCTTTCAAAGCATGATGGTGGTCAACATTCAACCATGGTCAACAAGTCAACCATGGTCAACAAGTCAACAAAATCAACCATAACAAAATTCTCATTTAATTACTATTATTAATAGATAATCCATAAATCCATTAGGGTTTGGAAAATGATGACTGTCAACTGTGCATACGCACCCGTTCCGAAACCCTAATGAAAAAACTCATCCTCCGCCTCAAGCGACTGTGCATACACACCTGCATTCTCGTTCCGAGGAACAAGAATACCGAGATATAAAAGCAACCCTAAAACATATACCAGTATCTGGCTCAAACCAGAGCCTGCCAGTATAATCCGTCCGGACTCCAAACGTGCACAAGTGCGCGGATGAGAACGAACCCTGTCGCAAAACCATGCGACCTCTACTCTGTTTTGCCCAGAGGCGAATACCCTCTGTGTGGGACTCTAAAGACTCGACACTACGCTGGCAGTGGGTTTAACCACAGACCGCAAGCGGCACTAGCTGTGCGTAACGGTCCCCAGGTAGATGCCGACAAGAAGGCTGACGAGGTGAAACCCCATCTGAACTCCTACTGAGTCTGAATGTGACATTCTCCGTACAGTCCGGTCTGTTCGTCTGATACATCGCATGTCGGGCCTAGGGGGCGGTAAAACGTCAGTCCCCCAATAGCGGTACAAGTCGTGTCGGAGTGAAGCCCAAAACACCCTGAGATAACACTGGAAACCTACCAGTATATCTCGCTTGCCCTGGCCAGGGACTACTTGTGTAATGGCTCTCCTAGACACAGCGCGATGTCAACCCCCAATACCGGGAGAGACGAATCCTGTCTAACCGGCACTGCCTCCAAGTGCTTCGGGACTGCACCCAACCACTACCTGTTTGCACGACTCCTTTGAGCCGTGGTAGGGTAGTGATCAAAGTGTAGTGGGAACACACTTGAGGCGAAGTGCCAGTGTCAAGTCAGCGGACTAAGCTGTACTCATGTCACCTGGGAACTGATAGCTGACGATAGGTATAATACCAACCTTTCAGTTCCCGACGAGTCCTGTCCAGTGTACCCGTAACCTAACGGGCACCCGTATACTATCTCCAGTACGACATACTGATGGCTGCGGGACAGACCATCTCCCACACTGGGATGAGAAGCGCATACGCTAGTCTACTCCGGAGTATCGATGCCCTGTCTCGATAGTCCTGCGACTAGGGACCTGTATAAGGATGTGCTTATAGATTACCCAGCCCCCACTAGTGTGACTGCCATCACAACGCTGGTAATCAAGCAAAGATCCTAAGGGCTCCACTAATGCGTATAAGTGATATACTGAAATAAACACAAGTACACATTGAAGTAGAAACAAACCAAGTAGCATACTACTATATTGAGCAAGATTGTTTATACAAGGTGAATATCCCAAGCTTCCATCAAGTAATATACAAACTAGTATGATACAGTAATGGCCTCTAGGGCATATACACTAACAATCTCCCACTTGCACTAAGGCCGTGAACTGGCGTACCGAAGACCTATCATCTCGATCAGCCGCTCGAACTGAGTCTGGGGTAAGGCCTTGGTGAATGGATCTGTAGTGTTCTCTTCTGAAGCAACCCTCCGAACCTCGATCTCCTTGCGATCCACGATCTCCCTGATCAGGTGATACCGCCTCAAGATGTGCCTGGATCTCTGATGGGACCTGGGTTCCTTTGCTAAAGCTATAGCCCCGTTGTTGTCGCAATACAGAGGTACTGGGTCAACAATGGACGGAACCACCTGAAGTTCTTTTAAGAACTTCCTTATCCAGACAGCTTCTTTTGCGGCATCAGATGCAGCAATGTATTCCACTTCCATAGTTGAGTCTGCAACGGTTTCCTGTTTGGAACTCTTCCAACACACCGCCCCTCCATTGAGGGTAAAGACAAAACCCGACATGGACTTGGAATCATCCTTGTCACTCTGGAAGCTGGAGTCAGCAAAGGCCTCAATCTGGAGGTCTTTTTCGCCATACACCAAGAACATCTCCTTAGTCCTTCTCAGGTACTTGAGAATGTTCTTTACTGCTATCCAATGTTTCTCCCCAGGGTTTGACTGATACCGGCTTACTACACTCAGTGCATAAGCTACATCTGGTCTGGTACATAACATCGCATACATTATAGAGCCTACCGCAGAAGCGTAGGGTATAATGGACATGCGATCCCTCTCCAAATCAGTCTTGGGAGACATCTCTTTAGAGAGGGTGATCCCGTGACAAGCCGGTAGGTTACCGCGCTTGGAATCTTCCATACTGAATCTTTTCAGTACGGTGTCGATGTACCTGGACTGTGAAAGTCCTAATATCCTCTTGGATCTATCACGATGGATCCGGATCCCCAGGATGTAAGAGGCATCACCCAGGTCTTTCATGGAGAACCTGTGTGACAAGAAACCTTTGACAGATTGTAGCATAGGAATGTCATTTCCTATTAAGAGAATGTCATCCACGTATAAAAAAAGGAATACTACAGTTCTCGCTACAAATCTACTATAGATGCATGGTTCATCTGGATTTTTGATAAAGTCAAATTCCTTGACCGTCTCATCAAAACAGATGTTCCAACTCCGCGATGCCTGCTTTAGTCCATAGATGGACTTAAGCAACTTGCACACCTTTCCGCTGCTCCCACTCTGAATGAAACCCTCTGGCTGATCCATATAGACACACTCCTCTAAACTTCCATTTAGAAAAGCGGTTTTTACGTCCATCTGCCAAATCTCATAATCGTGGAAGGCAGCAATGGCAAGAAGGATCCGAATGGATTTCAGCATAGCCACTGGAGAAAAGGTTTCGTCATAGTCCAAGCCAGGTCTTTGACGGAAACCCTTTGCTACAAGTCTAGCTTTATAGGTCTCAACCTGTCCATCTACACCAATCTTCCTTTTGAAGATCCACTTGCATCCTACGGGTTTTACCCCGTCTGGAGCAATGTCCAACGTCCATACTTTGTTGGTGTACATGGACTCCATTTCGGTCCGCATTGCATCCAGCCATTTTACCGAGTCAACGTTCTGAACGGCCTGCTGGAAGCTAGTAGGCTCATCATAGTCTATGATGCAATCCTCTCTATCCCCGTCTATGAGAAAACCGTAGTATCTTTCGGGCAGATGAGACTGCCTACTACTTCTGCGGAGCGGCGTAGGAATGTCCTGTTCAGTTGAACCTTCTGGTTCCACTAAGCTTTCAGTAATAGCCCGTGGTTCTGGAATTTCTTCCAGTTCTACTGTGCTCCCACTTATCTGGTTTTCCAAAAACTGAGTTTCCAAGAAGTAGGCATGACGAGAAACAAGAACTTTTTGTTCCTCTTCACAGTAGAAGAAATATCCCTTAGAGTTCTTTGGATATCCCACGAACTTACACTGTACTGAGCGTGCCTCGAGCTTGTCCACATGCTGCTTTTTAACAAAAGCTGGACATCCCCAAGTCTTGATGTGACTGAGATGGGGCCTCTTCCCACACCACATCTCATATGGTGTAGTAGGCACAGTCTTAGTAGGAACTCGGTTCAATAGGTACGCAGCTGATTCTAGTGCATACCCCCAGAATGATCGCGGTAACTCAGCGTTACTCATCATGGACCGTACCATATCCAATAGGGTCCGGTTCCGTCTCTCCGATACACCGTTATGTTGCGGAGTGTATGGAGGAGTAAGCTGAGAGAGAATCCCATTCTCTTTTAAGTAATTCAGGAACTCGGCACTTAAGTATTCTCCACCTCGATCCGATCTTAGAATCTTGATACTTTTGCCGGTTTGTTTTTCTACTTCATTCTTAAATTCCTGGAATTTTTCAAAAGCTTCGGACTTATGTTTCATTAAGAAGACATAACCGTATCTTGAAAAATCATCCATAAAAGTAATGAAGTAAGAATAACCGCTTCGCGCATGTGTAGACATTGGACCGCACACGTCGCTGTGTACGAGTCCCAAGAGCTCGCTCGCTCTTACTCCGTGTCCAGTGAATGGAGTCTTTGTCATCTTTCCTTTGAGACAGGATTGACAAGTGGCATACGATTGATATTCGAACGGATCCAAATATCCTTCTGTATGTAACTTAGTCAACCTTCTCTCATTGATGTGACCCAGTCTACAATGCCATAAGAAAGTCTGATTGATATCTGGAGACTTTCTTTTGTGTGTATTCTGGACATTGAAAATCTGTGGTTGGTTTAATACGTATATACCATTGCTCAGTGTACCTGACCCAATCAGAACTTGATTAAGGTGAATGTTTACAACATTACTTACAAACGCAAATTCATAACCTTCTTTAGAAACCAAAGATACAGAAATGATATTACAAGTTGCGTTGGGTACAAAAAAGCAATTACGCAAAACCAAAACATGCCCATCTGACATTCCCAGGTGATAGTCCCCCACGGCTTTAGCATCCATGCTAGCTCCGTTCGCAACTCTGAGGGTCATGTCACCTGCCTTCAAAACCCTACGGTTTCTCAACGCCTGCAAAGAATTACAGATATGAGATCCTGATCCGGTATCCAATACCCAGGAAGTAGAGTTTATAGAAAGACAGTTTTCAATAACATACACACCTGAAGCTGAAGCCACAACCTGCTTCAGTTCCTGTGTCCTGGCCTTCCAAGCCCTGCAATCTTTCTTCCAGTGTCCACTCTTATGACAATAGAAGCATTCCTCTTTACCCACAAGCTTCCCCGCTATCTTTGTTGCCTTTTCCTTTCCCTTCGTACCCACTTTACTAACACCGCCTCTTGGTTTGGCGGGGGCTTTCTTCCTCTTTCCCTTGGCTTTCGCCTTGGACCTAGAGGAAGAAGATCCTCCTACAAACAAAGCGGGTGTATCCCTACCCTTCTGTAGGGTGCCCTCTGCGCTCCTCAGCAGGTTGAGGAGTTCTGAAAGTTCAACTTCCTTTTCTTGCAAGTTGAAATTCAGTATGAACTGGGCGTAAGTGGATGGAAGGGACTGGAGAATTAAATCTGTATAGAGTTCACTATCCAACGTGGTCCCAAGTTCTGCGAGCTCCTCAGTGTAGCCAATCATCTTAAGCACGTGGTCCGCTACCGATGATCCAACGGCCAACTTTGTCGAAAACAACTTCTTCGACACTTCGTATCTTGCGATACGAGACTGCTCTCCATACAGTTCTTTTGTATGGAGAAATATGGACTCGAGGTCCATATTCTCATGCCTCCTCTGATGTTCGTTGTCCATAGAGGCAAGCACGAGGCACCTGGCCTTCGCGCAATCAATCTCCCAAGTCTTACGGATTTCCTTATCCGCGACGCTGGAGGTGGGACCTGGGACGGGGGGAGCTTTGGTGGTAAGAAGATACCCCAGCTTGTCGTAAGTGATTGCCAATTTGACATTCCTGAGCCAATCTTTGTAGTTTGGCCCTGTTAGTATGTTTTTATCTAGAAGTAACTTAAGTCCAGTCATTTCGATTTGGTCGCTGCAGGGGGGGAGAAGAAACACTTAGCACGATGCTCTTGCAAGTTTAGAATGGTTTTTAATTTGTCTAAACAGGATGGCTCCCACTGTCTCTCGAATCCCTCCTCAAACCACAAAGGAAGAATTAGCCGGGATCAAACCCACCGCACAATACTTGCTTAACCGTTCAGCCAGGCCAGTGTCGGTACTTCGAGGGAGGTTTTCCAACACTTTCGCGAAGTTCCTTAATTTAAGAACCTCTTTTCCCTGGGGGCGTAGCCCCGCTAACACCTTTCTAGGCACCTACTAGGTTTATAGCATTGATCGTTTAGTGAGAAATTTCCCGAGGAGTAGCATATACTCACAGTAGGATCGGGATCCAAATATCATTGCGTGACGAAAATGAAGGAATCCTACCATAATCATCACACTCCAAATGGTATGCAAATCTAGCAAGTTTCAGTACTTATGAAACTCCCGATGTGGATTTTTGCCCCATGCTCTTATGACCTTGACTTTGGCCAACAAATCATAAGTCACATGTCAAGTTCTTCCCGTCGTTCTCCAGGTTAATTTGAATCCACCCGTACATACCCTTAACTTTGGCCAACAAGGCAGTACGACTGTTCCAAATCAACGCATCTATCTATGCTGCACATGAATATCTAATAGCTACCAATCACTATGCCTTGACTTTGGCCAACAAACACAGCTTGAATACTATTGACTATTTATGTGAAACGACGGAGGGCTACGAATGGTTTTGGTAAAACCGTGAACATAGTGAACTTGATATAATCGATGGAACGAGATAGCTTTTAGAAGGAGTGGCTCAAGCTCCGCATTTAAAAGTTAGTTTTGAAAAGAACCGAGTGGTTTTTCGAAAGTGTTCCAACGACTTTAACTTGGTTTATTATCTTGCATTAGTTCTTTTAATGCGTGATATTCTTGCATTAGTTCTTTTAATGCGTCCCATCATTTAATCCTACCATTGCAGAAAACAACCAAAATATGACGTACGCTTATGCCATTCGCATTCGCCACGGGGTCCCGTCATCACTCGTTAGGTTACTTAACTAACGACAGAGCGGGGGCTGGGCTAGCGCGGCTGTAAAACATAAGCAACGCCTAAATAGAAAGCAATGATAGACATTACAGATCACAGATGAATATATTGGATATACTAGCAATCCGCAATCCTTTCGAGCCTGCAATGAAAAGCGGATTACACGGTCGCGGTGAATAGCCAAATACCCCACCCAAGACCCCTACGGGTGCGGCAAACTACCCGCCAAGTACTCGGCAGTTTGTGCACCCCCTCCATGGGTCTATCCTAGGAGCAAAAACAGTAAAAAGAATTATACAATGACGGCTACAACCTCGACCCGGTTGTGCAGCCAAACAAATAATATTATTACATCAATTTACATTTACAATGAATGAAAGAAAAACAAAAGCTCATCTCACATCCACCCCGGCTATTCACCCGCGACAGTCCAACACATTCATATACACAATCCAATATCAAACACAGATCATGTATAACCCCGACTAATCGACTTATAGCGATTAGCCGACGTTCAATACATGCAAACATCACAGATATAACCAACATAGCCAAAGTGCAGTGAAGTTCAGAAAAAATACGGAATTATAGGACCCCAAAAGTGAATTTCTGTTCTGGAAAATCTAGGTACATATAATATATCTGAAAAATCCCAAAACCAACACAGAAGAACACTGCACGAAAAACGATGCAGAGAATAAAACAAACTGCGGCGGTTCCGCGGCACATGCCTACCTCGTGCCGCGGAACCGCGGCGGTTTAAAGGAATTATGGCATCGTATTTCTTGTGTGTTCAAACAAAACCCTGAGCCGAATTTACAAGTATAAATTTTTTCATTTAGAGCAGAAAAAATTCAACAGAAACTTAGGGTTTTGGTTTTTCCGGTTTTGCGATTTTTCGGTTTCGAACTTCCATACACTTCGCTACCAAGCTAGTTTAAGTTTAGTTAGTCTCTGATACCACTGTAAGTCCATATTGCGACCCCCGGTGCTTACGGGGAGGCGGAAACGGTATGAAAAACAAATTTTTATCGCAAGAGGCAACATGGACTAAACAAGGTCGGGATCGTTTCCTAAACTAGAACTAGCAAACTTGCTAAAGAGAGTTAGCTACTATGGAAGATGGTTATACCTAAACTTGAACTCCTTCTTCTTCAAACCTTGTAGAGGTTGATGGTTCTCTTCTTGTCGCCTTCTTCCGTCGAAGATGGATCCATCTCGAAGGTTCGACCTTTGGGCTCTTCCTCGATCTTTGAGTGAACTAGGGTTTCCGGCTTGCTAAACCTTGAACCTAGAATGAGTAGAGAGTGACTAGGGGTTGCTTTTCTTTTAAAAGAGAAGGATTCTCAACACATGAGAAGGGTTCTCTTTTGCTAGAGGAAGAAGAAGATGAAGTGAGGAGAGAGAAGCTAAATGAGATAATGAGCAATCTTTTTCTTTCTTGCAACCATAATGCCAAAAGAAAAGAATTATCTAAATAATAATAATTCAAAATAAGAATAGTTGATGGTAATTTGGAATGACCACTATCATGCTTCTTTAAATGAAATGTAAGCATGAAACAAGAAGGATCTTTCAAAGCATGATGGTGGTCAACATTCAACCATGGTCAACAAGTCAACCATGGTCAACAAGTCAACAAAATCAACCATAACAAAATTCTCATTTAATTACTATTATTAATAGATAATCCATAAATCCATTAGGGTTTGGAAAATGATGACTGTCAACTGTGCATACGCACCCGTTCCGAAACCCTAATGAAAAAACTCATCCTCCGCCTCAAGCGACTGTGCATACACACCTGCATTCTCGTTCCGAGGAACAAGAATACCGAGATATAAAAGCAACCCTAAAACATATACCAGTATCTGGCTCAAACCAGAGCCTGCCAGTATAATCCGTCCAGACTCCAAACGTGCACAAGTGCGCGGATGAGAACGAACCCTGTCGCAAAACCATGCGACCTCTACTCTGTTTTGCCCAGAGGCGAATACCCTCTGTGTGGGACTCTAAAGACTCGACACTACGCTGGCAGTGGGTTTAACCACAGACCGCAAGCGGCACTAGCTGTGCGTAACGGTCCCCAGGTAGATGCCGACAAGAAGGCTGACGAGGTGAAACCCCATCTGAACTCCTACTGAGTCTGAATGTGACATTCTCCTTACAGTCCGGTCTGTTCGTCTGATACATCGCATATCGGGCCTAGGGGGCGGTAAAACGTCAGTCCCCCAATAGCGGTACAAGTTGTGTCGGAGTGAAGCCCAAAACACCCTGAGATAACACTAGAAACCTACCAGTATATCTCGCTTGCCCTGGCCAGGGACTACTTGTGTAATGGCTCTCCTAGACACAGCGCGATGTCAACCCCCAATACCGGGAGAGACGAATCCTGTCTAACCGGCACTGCCTCCAAGTGCTTCGGGACTGCACCCAACCACTACCTGTTTGCACGACTCCTTTGAGCCGTGGTAGGGTAGTGATCAAAGTGTAGTGGGAACACACTCGAGGCGAAGTGCCAGTGTCAAGTCAGCGGACTAAGCTGTACTCATGTCACCTGGGAACTGATAACTGACGATAGGTATAATACCAACCTTTCAGTTCCCGACGAGTCCTGTCCAGTGTACCCGTAACCTAACGGGCACCCGTATACTATCTCCAGTACGACATACTGATGGCTGCGGGACAGACCATCTCCCACACTGGGATGAGAAGCGCATACGCTAGTCTACTCCGGAGTATCGATGCCCTGTCTCGATAGTCCTGCGACTAGGGACCTGTATAAGGATGTGCTTATAGATTACCCAGCCCCCACTAGTGTGACTGCCATCACAACGCTGGTAATCAAGCAAAGATCCTAAGGGCTCCACTAATGCGTATAAGTGATATACTGAAATAAACACAAGTACACATTGAAGTAGAAACAAACCAAGTAGCATACTACTATATTGAGCAAGATTGTTTATACAAGGTGAATATCCCAAGCTTCCATCAAGTAATATACAAACTAGTATGATACAGTAATGGCCTCTAGGGCATATACACTAACAACTACAACCTTTGTAGATCCGGTTCTCCACTTCCTTAGCTCCACGTACGCGTCCTCTCGCTGTCCATCTCGAATCCCGAACTCAAACGTCGGCTTCATCGGAGAATAGGGCGGACTAGGTCGTCGGCTTCGTGCCGAAGATGATCTACGTCGAGGTTGCACAAGTTCAAGCTCCAATTTCACCAAGTTGTGAAACTTGTGAAGAAAACACCCAAAACAACTTGGCAAGAGGTAGAGGGTGAAGAAATAGGAGGTGGGTTCACTTTAGAATTGGATTTCTCTCACTTTAGCTCAAGTTGCCATTGATGGCATCAAGCTTTCTTTCTTGAAGATGAAGATGAAGAAGAAGAAAGAATATGATAAGTGTTGAGTTAAAATGAATAATAATTCAATACTTATCATAAGCTAACTATAGTTAAGTGTAGAGAATAGACCATGGTTACTTGGATGAGTTAGGGTTAAGCATGAAGACAAGAATGGTTACAAAAGTCAAAGCTTCATGAAGCTTCAACTTAAAACAAAGAAAGCCACCATTCTCATCATAATCATTTTCAAATAAATAAATAAATAAATAAATGAATATGCAAAACCCTAATCAACACTTAACCATGGTTTTAATTCTTTACACTTAACAAAATGATCAAGTATCATCAAACATGATACAAATATGTGCACAAAAGTATATTACATATACTTCTTGCACATCAAGTGAGAAAATCCATATAAAGTGAACCATTACTAGTTAATGCAATGCAATATATCAAATATATAATTATACATTAAATCATTAAATCAACATTTGATTCAATGATCCGGTCATGTCGCACATAACCGACTAGAATCCAATGTATCGATTTATCGAATCAATGATTCGATAGCTAGGTCATATCGAATATCACCAATCGAAACATATATCGCGAGAATGAAATGCGGTATCACATACACGCATTATTCTCGGTCCTGCACATATCTCATATGCGCTCCTATTTCGTTTCGCTTGAGCCAGGAAACCTCTGTGTAGGACTCTAAAGACTCGTCAATACGCCGGTAGCAGATGATGATCATATCAAGCACCCACAAGCCGCAAGCGGTCTGCTAAACGTAACGGCCATCTGGGTATTGAGCGATCAGAAGATCGACGAGCTAGCCCGCTCACACTCCTGTGAATCCAACCAGTAACACTTACCGTACAGTCCGGTCTGTTCGTCTGATATGTCGCATATCAAGTTTAGGGGTGGTAAACGTCAGACCCCAATAACCGATAAGTCGTGCCGATGTGAGGCTCATAACGGGTCGAGAAACTACTGGTAACACTTACCAGCAAATCTCTGATCAGCCCTGGCCAGGGACTTC
Source organism: Agapanthus africanus (assembly GCA_030015575.1). Classification (NCBI taxonomy): domain Eukaryota; kingdom Viridiplantae; phylum Streptophyta; class Magnoliopsida; order Asparagales; family Amaryllidaceae; genus Agapanthus; species Agapanthus africanus. Next base: position 883,869,106 of record CM057337.1, read on the forward strand.
CCTGTTACGGCCAATCGAGCACAGCGCAACATCAACCCCCAATACCGGGAGAGACGAAACCCATCCTATCACTCATTGCCTCCATGTGACTCGGGACTGTACCCAAAGACCACCATTTTGCACGCCCTCATGGACGTGGTAAGGTGGAGATAAAAGCACAGTAGGAATCACACAAGACTCTATGTCGATCTCGGGTCTACAGACTAACCTGTACAAGTGTCACTTGAGAACTGCCATCTGACGTGAGGTTTAATACCATCTGGGAGTTCTCGGCGAGTCCGTCCAGTGTACCCAGTCTCCACTGAGCACCCGTATACCATCCCTGATGTCAAACACCAATGGATATGGGAGCATCCATCGCCCATCTCATGGGTCGAGAAGCGTATACGCTAGTCTACTCTGGTATATCGATGCCCCGTCTCGATACACCCACGACTAGGGACCTTGAAGGATGTACTTATGGACTACCATGTCCCCACTAGTATGATCTACATCATAGTCCAGGTAGTCAAGTACACATCCTAAGGGCTTTACCAACATGTAACTATAAGACAGTTTAAAGAGACAAGTGTACATGTTAAGATAAAGAGTAACCAGATAGCATACTATCATATCGAGCAAGAAAGTCATCTCTATATATGTCCAAGCATCCAATATAATATACATCATCTGTACAATACTGGCCTCTAGGGCATACATACAACTAACAGCTGTATCACATATAACCGACTAACATCCAATGTATCGACTTATCGAATCAACCCTTGATTCGATAACCAGGCTATATCACATATAACCGACCGATACAAAAAGTCGCGAGAATAGAATATGGTATCACATACCCGCATTATTCTCGGTCCCGCATATATCACATATGCGCTCCTATTTCGTTTTGCTTGAGCCAGTAAAACCTCTATGTAGGACTCTAAAGACTCGTCAATACGCCGGCAGTAGCTCATGATCACATCAAGCACCCACAATTCATCAGCGGTACTAGCTGGACGTAACGGCTACCCGGGTATTGAGCGATCAGAAGATCAGCAAGCAAGCCCGCTCCAACTCCTGCAAAAGCCTGACAGTAACACTACCGTACAGTCCGGTCTCCTCATCTGATATGTTGCATATCTAGGGGTGGTAAACGTCAGACCCCAATAATCGATAAGTCATGCCGATATGAGACTCATAACGGGTCGAGAAACTACTGGTAACTTTTACCAGTAAATCTCTAAATCAGCCCTGACCAGGGACTTCCCTTTTATGGCCAATCGAGCACAGCGCAACATCAACCCCTAATACCGGGAGAGACGAAACCCCTCCTATCACTCATTGCCTCCATGTGACTCGGGACTGTACCCAAAAACCACCATTTTACACGCCCTCTTAGACGTGGTAAGGTAGAAATCAAAGCACAGTGCGAATCACACAAGACTCTATGACGATCTCGGGTCTACAGACTAACCTGTACAAGTGTCACCAGAGAACTGCCATCTGACGTGAGGTTTACCATCAGGGAGTTCTTGGCGAGTCCGTCCACTGTACTCAGTCTCTACTGAGCACCCGTATAGCATCTCTGATGTCAAACACCAATGAATATGGGATCATTCATCGCCCATCTCATGGGTCGAGAAGCGTACACGCTAGTCTACTCAGGTATATCGATGCCCCGTCTCGATACGTCTATGACTAGGGACATTAAAGGATGAACTTATGGACTACCATGGCCCCACTAGTATGGTCTGCATCATAGTCTTGGTAGTCAAGTATACATCCTAAGGGCTTTACCAACATGTAACCATAAGACAGAATCAAGAGACATGTATACATGTTAAGATAAAGAGCAACCAGATAGCATACTATCATATCGAGCAAGAAAGTCCTTTCTATATATGTCCAAGCATCCAATATAATATACATCATATGTACAATACTGGCCTCTAGGACATACATACAACTAACACACAAAAGAAAAAGAAATCTATATTTTCAGCCGACAATGTCTTTGGTCAAGAGCCCTATGCTCCTTATAGCGAAGGTCTGTCAGAGTACGGGACCAATGACGATCTTTTTCATCCTGAAGCTTTTGTCGATGAGAATGCGACGACTGATCTTCAGGCCGCTCTTAAGGCTTCCGAACGATTGGCCCGTGAGCAAGCAGTGCTTGCTGCCCTTGCAGTGTCGAGTATGCATCATCTATACTCTTTGTATATTTTAGAGTAAATATATTATTGCGCTTTATTAACACTCCTTTCTTAACAGGCATCTCTACTGAAGAGGCTCTTCTAGCGTCCATCAAAACATTCGAGGAAGAGGAGAGACTTCGTGCTTTTATGGGCCTTGATATGATTTATTTTGTGACGCTCTTAAAATATTTTTAGCTCATTTTGCCCACACCTTAACTCCTTTCTCTTCATTGTAGGAACTACCGTAGCTAGTGCTATTTCGAGTGAGGTACCATCTTTGGGCGTTAGCGCAGAGGATATTCCTCCCCCGACAGCCCCTACAGGATCTTCAGAGCTGTTGACTATTGTTCAGGACACCTCTGGGCTACTATGGGTAGCGTTGCTAAAGCAGCCGATGACAGACATTGTAGCAGATCCGGAGGCTGAGTCTGATTCAGATGAAGATCTTCCTTTGCCGGTGGTTTTGAAGAGATCTCTTCGTACGGCTAAGACCGAGAGGAAACACCAGAAGAACGAAGCGGGGGAGCATCAGGCTAGCTTGGCCACAGGTGCGGGTTCGAGTGAAATACGAACCCCTGATGCTCCCATTAAAGACATTCCCCTTGCTTTGTCAACTTCTCACAGGAAGATCGCGCGTGCAGCTCGTGAGAAGGCTGAGCGTTTACTTCAAGGTGAGACAACGCACGATATTTTAACGAAACCTGGTAGGACTTATTTATTTTCTAAGTTTCTTTCCATAGCCACTTATTAAAATCACAACATTCCCCCCTTTTTTGAATGATACAGTAGGAACAAGTTCAGATGCCGGGGCTATGGATGAGATAGCGGCATCTGGGGATTCTCGGATGAAGGGCCTTCATCTTGAGTCTAATGTTGCATGTTGCTCCAACTACCACTCCTCTCGGTGGATCTCCAGTATCTGCGGGTAATGCTAGCATAGCGACGACCCTTATTGATTCGGGGGACGAGGATGCAGATTTTGAATCCGTCTCCTATGTGGTGATGGAAATCGAAGAGGCTGTCGCGATTAGTAATGCTCTGGATGCTGTCATGGTTCCTGCACCGTCGGTTCTCATGAAACCCGCAGGTATCTTCAGTGCTTTTACTTTCTGTAAGTCGACTTTAGACACCCCACATGATGCGGGGAGGCGGAATAGGTAAAACAATCATTTTGTTTAAGTTCACATCGACTAACTTTACGGATCATTGCTAAACCCTAACTAACAAACTATCTAGAAGTACTAAACTGCTATGATAGATGATTATACCTCAAAATACTAGTCCTTCTTGTTCTTGTTGTTCACCTCCTCGTCGGTCTCCTCGATGTGATAGAAGATCCACCCGAGAGTTCCTTCTCCAAGCTTAACTTCTCACTTGAGATAACTAAATGGCTAGGATTGCTAATCCAAGTAACCTAGAGGATATAGAGATGGATTAAGGATTAATTAGTCTTTCTAACCCTTGGGATCTCAACACATGAGAGAATTAGGGTTAGGTTGAAGAAGAGGAGAGCTTGAGGAGAGAGAGTGTGTATGTGAGAATGAAATGAATTATAACTCAATTCTATATTTTATGAATAAAGATTATCAAATAAATCATATATGATAATTACAACCATGCTTCATTTAATACAATCAATGAATCATCACATGAGTCATTAAGCAATAAATACTTCATTAACTCATTTGGATGAGTCATCTCATGAATCACTAATTCATTTAATGCAATTTACACATAAGCTCTCCACCTCATTTAGTTTAATTCATAAATGAATTAAATCTAAATGAGTCACCTATCTTCTAGAAGCTTCTCGATTAATTACGAGAATGCCCCTCCCATCCGTAAAAACACGGAAATACTGAGACTGTATAAATCCAATAATCCAATACTAGAATCTGGCTTAAACTAAAGCCCGCTAGTATACTTTGTCCGGACATCTTACGTGCACAAGTACACGTATATGTCCGAACCCTGTCGTAAAACCATACGACCTCTATATCGTTTCGCCTGAAGCAGGGAAACTCTCTGTGTGGGACTCTAAAGACTCGACACTACGCTGGTAGTGGGTTTAACCACAGACCGCAAGCGGTACTAGCTGTACGTAACGGTCCCTAGATAGATGTCGATAAGAAGGCCGATGAGGAAACCCATCCGAATTCCTACTGAGCCTGATGTGACAATCTTCGTACAGTCCGGTCTGTTCATCTAATACTATTGCATATCGGGCCTAGGGGCGGCAAGCGTCAGTCCCCTAAAAGCGGTATAAGTCGTGTCGGAGTGAAGCCCATTACACCTTGAGAAGCTACTGGAAATCCTACCAGTAAATCTCGTTTGCCCTAGCCAGGGACTTTGCGTAATGGCTCTCCAAACACAGTGCGATATCAACTCCCAATACCGGGAGAAACGAATCCTTTCTAACTGCCACTGCCTCCAAGTGCTTCGGGATTGCACCCAACTGCTACCTGTTTGCACGACTCCTTTGAGCCGTGGTAGGGTAGCAATCTAAGAACAGTGGGAACACACTCGACGAAGCAGCAGTGTCAAGTCAATGGACTATGCTGTAATCATGTCATCTGGGAACTGTTAACTGACGACGAGTATAATACCAACCAACAGTTCCCTGCGAGTCCTGTCCGGTGTACCCGTAACCCAACGAGCACCTGTATACTATCTCCAGTACAACGTACTAATGGCTATGGGACAGACCATTTCCCCTGCTGGGATGAAAAGCATACACACTAGTCTACTCTGGAGTATCGATACCTTGTCTCGATAATCCTACTACTAGGGACCTGAAAAAAAGATGTGCTTGTAGACTACCCAGCCCCCACTAGTGTGACTGCCATCACAACGCTGGTAGTTAAGTAAGATCCTATGGGCTCTATCAATATGTATCCGCGATATGCTAAAAGAAACATATACATATATTAAGATAGATATAAACCAAGTAGCATGCTACTATATTGAGCAAGACTGTTATTATAACTGTGAATATCTCAAGCTTCCATTAAGTAATATACAAGCTAGTATGATACAATAATGGCCCCTAGGGCATATATACTAACAATCTCCCACTTGCACTAGGGCCATATACTGGCGTATCGAAGACCTATCATCTCGAACAGCTTCTCGAATTGTGTCTGAGGTAAGGCCTTTGTGAATGGATCTGCGGTGTTCTCCTCTGTAGCAACACTCCGGACGTCGATCTCCTGGCGATCTATGATCTCCCTGATCAGGTGATACCGCTTTAAGGTGTGTCTGGACTTCTGATGGAACCTGGGTTCCTTCGCTAAAGCTATAGCCCCATTTTTGTCATAATACAGAGGTATTGGATCAACAATGGATGGAATCACCTGAAGTTCTGTGAGGAACTTCTTCATCCAGACCGCTTCTTTTGCGGCATCGCAAGCAACGATATATTCCTCTTCCATCATCGAGTCAGCAACGGTGTCCTGCTTGGAACTCTTCCAGCACACCACCCCTCCATTGAGGGTAAAGACATAACCTGACATGGACTTGGAGTCATCCTTGTCACTCTGGAAGCTGGAGTCAGCAAAAGCCTCGATCTTGAGATCATTTCCGCCGTAAACCAAGAATATATCCTTAGTCCTTCTCAGGTACTTGAGAATGTTCTTTACTGCTATCCAGTGCTTCTCTCCTGGGTCTGACTGATACCGGCTTACCACGCTCAGTGCGTAAGCTACATCTGGTCTGGTGCACAACATCGCATACATTATAGAGCCTACCGCAGAAGCGTAGGGTATAATCGACATGCAATCCCTTTCCAAATCAGTCTTAGGAGACATCTCTTTGGAGAGGGTGATTCCGTGACAAGCCGGTAAGTTACCGCGCTTAGAATCTTCCATACTGAATCTTTTTAGTATAGTGTTGATATACCTAGACTGCGAAAGTCCCAACATCCTCTTAGATCTATCACGACAGATCCGGATCCCCAGAATGTAAGAGGCATCACCCAGGTCTTTCATGGAGAACCTGTGTGACAAGAATCCTTTGACAAATTGTAGCATAGGAATGTCATTTCCTATCAAGAGAATGTCATCCACGTACAAGACAAGGAATACGACAGTTCGTGCTACAATTTTACTATATATACATGGTTCATCTGGATTTTTGATAAAGTCATATTCTTTGACCGTTTCATCAAAATAGATGTTCCAACTCCGCGATGCCTGCTTTAGTCCATAAATGGACTTAGGCAACTTGCACACTTTCCTGCTGCTCCTACTCTGATTGAAACCTTCTGGATGATCCATATAGACGCACTCTTCTAAATTACCATTTAGAAAAACCGTCTTTACGTCCATCTGCCAGATCTCATAATCATGGAAGGCAGCAATGGCAAGAAGGATCCGAATGGATTTGAGCATAGCCACTAGAGAAAAAGTTTTGTCATAGTCCAAATCAGGTCTTTGACGAAAACCCTTTGCAACAAGTCTAGTTTTATAGATTTCCACCTGTCCTTTTCTTTAGTGGTGGTGCATTTAACTACACCAATCTTCTTTTTGAAGATCCACTTGCATCCTATGGGTTTTACCCCATCTGGAGCAAAGTCCAAAATCCATACTTTGTTGGTGTACATGGACTCCATCTCGGTCCGCATTGCATCCAGCCATCTTACCGAGTCGCCGCTCTGGATGGCCTGCTGGAAGCTAGTAGGTTCATCATTATTAATAACGCAATCCTCTGTATCCCCGTCTATGAGAAAACCGTAATATCTCTTAGGAGGATGAGACGGCCTACTACTCCTGCGGAGGGGCGCGGGAATGTCCTGTTCTTCTTGAACTTCTGGTTCTATCAAACTTTCAGTAGTAGTTTGTGGTTCTGGAATTTCTTCCAGTTCTATTGCGCTCCCACTTGTTTCCTTTTCTAAAAACTGTTGTTCTAGAAAATGGGCATTACGAGAAACAAAAACCTTTTGTTCCTCTGCGTAATAGAAAAAAATACCCCTTAGATTTCTTTGGATATCCCACGAACTTACACTGTACTGATCGTGCCTCGAGTTTGTCCGCATGCTGCTTTTTAACAAAAGCTGGACATCCCCATATCTTCAGATACTGAAGATAGGGTTTCTTCCCACTCCACATCTGATATGGTGTGGTAGGCACAATCTTGGTAGGAACCCTGTTCAAAAGATATGCAGCTGATTCTAGTGCATAACCCCAGAAAGATCGCGATAACTCAGCATTACTCATCATGGAACGTACTATATCCAATAGGGTTCGGCTCCATCTTTCCGATACACCGTTATGTTATGGAGAATATGGAGGAGTAAGCTGAGAGAGAATTCCTTTCTCTTTTAGGTAACCCAGGAACTCGGCACTTAAATATTCACCACCTCGATCAGATCTCAGTGTCTTGATACTTTTGCCGGTTTGATTTTCTACTTCATTCTTATATTCTTGGAATTTCTCAAAGGCCTCGGATTTATGTTTCATTAAGAAAATGAATCCATACCTAGAGTAATCATTCGTAAAAGTAATGAAATATGAAAAACCGGCTCTTGCATGTATAGACATTGGACCACACGCATCGCTGTGTATGAGTCCTAAGAGCTCGCTCGCTCTTACTCCATGTCCAGTGAATGGAGTCTTTGTCATCTTTCCTTTGAGACATGATTGACAAGTGGCATAAAATTGATATTCGAACGGATCCAAATATCCTTCTCTATGTAACTTAGTTAACCTTGTCTCATTGATGTGACCTAGTCTACAATGCCATAAGAAAGCCTGATTTATATCTGGAGACTTTCTTTTTAGTGTGTTCTGAACATTGAAAATTTGTAATTGGTTTAACACATATATACCGTTATCTAGTGTACCGGACCCAATCAAACCATGATTAAGGTGGATGTTAACAACATTGCTTACAAACGTGAAATCATAACCTTCTTTTGATAACAACGATACTGATATGATATTACACGTTAAACTGGGTACACAAAAACAGTTGCGCAAAACCAAAATATGTCCACTCGTCAATCCAAGGTGATAATCCCCTACGGACACAGCATTCACGCTAGCTCCGTTAGCAACCTGGAGGGTCATATCACCAACCTTCAGCACTCTACGGTTTCTCAGTGCCTGCAATGAATTGCATATATAAGATCCTGATCCGGTATCCAATACCCAAGAAGTAGAGTTGATTGACAGACAATTTTCAATTACAAACACACCTGAAGTCGAAGCCACAACTTGCTTCGGGTCCTGGTTCTTGGCAATCCAAGCTTTGCAATTTTTCTTCCAATGGCCTTTCTTATGACAATGGAAGCACTCGTCCTTTGCCACTACTGGCACCGCAACCTTTGCCTTTTCCCTTAACTCCCACCTTACCAACACCACCTCTTGGTTTGGTAGCGGCCTTCTTCTTCCTTCCTTTGGCCCTTGCCTTGGACCTGGAAGAGGAAGCACCACAAACAAATATAGTGGGTGTTTCCCTAGCTTTCTGCAAAGTTCCCTCTGCACTCCTCAACATGTTAAGGAGTTCTGGAAGCTCAACTTCCTTACCTTAAATGTTGAAATTCAAGATAAATTGGGCGTAGGTAGAAGGAAGGGACTGAAGAACCAAGTCTGTATATAGCTCGTTCTCTAATGTTGTCCCGATGTCTGCGATCTCTTCAATATATCCAATCATCTTAAGTACATGTTCTCTTACAGATGATCCGAAGGCCAGCCTTGACTGAAACAAGTTCTTCGAGGTCTCGTATATAGCTTTACGAGATTGCTCTCCATACAGTTCCTTGGTGTGGAGAAATATGGATTCAAGATCCATATTCTCGTGCCTCCTATGATGTTCATTATTCATAGAGGCAAGCACGATGCATTTGGCCTTCGCGCAGTCAATCTTCCAGGTCTTGCGGATTTCCTTATCCGCGACACTGGATTCTGGACCTGGGACGACAGGGGCCTTAGTAGTAAGGACATACCCCAATTTGTCATAAGTTATTGCCATCTTGATATTCCGGAACCAATCTTTATAGTTTGGCCCTGTCAAAATATTTTTATCTAATAATAACTTAAGGCCTGTCATGATCTGGGTCGCTGCAATTAGGAGAGAGAAGAAAACTCTTTAGCATGATGCTCTTGCAAGTTTAGAGTGTTTTTTAGTTTATCTAAACAGGATGGCTCCCACTGTTTCTCGAATCCTTCCTCAAACCAAAAAGGAAGAACTAGTCAGGACTATTTTCACCGTACAATACTTGCTTAACCGTTCAGCCAGGCCGGTGTCGATACTTCGAGGGAGGTTTTATGATGCTTTCGCGAAATTCTTTAATTAAATAACCTCTTTTCTCTGGGAGCGTAGCCCCGCTGACACCTTTCTCGACACCTACTTGGTTTATAGCATTGATCGTTAAGTGAAAGAATCTCCTGATGAGTAGCATATACTCACAGTAGGATCGGGATCCAAATATCATCGTGTGATAAAGCTGAAGGAATCTTACCAAAATTATCACACTCCAAATGGTATGCAACTCTAGCAAATTTCAGTTTCTTTAGAAATTCCCGATGTGGATTTTTGCCCCATGCTCTTATGACCTTGGCGTTGGTCAAAATGTCATACGTCACATATCAAGTTCTACCCATCATTATCTTGTTAATTTGAACCCATCCGTACATACCCCTGACGTTGGCCAAATGGCAGTACGACTGTCCCAAACCAACTCATCTATCTATGCAACAGATGAATACCCAGCAGCTACCAAACACTATGCCTTGGCGTTGGTCAAAATATATAGCTTGAATACTACTGAATACCCAAATGAAATGACGGAGGGCTATGAATGGTTTTGGCGAAATTGTGAACGTAGTGAACTTGATATGATCGAAGAAACCTGATAGCTTTTAAAAGGAGTGGTTTAAGCTCCGCAATTAAAAAATTCTTCTGTTTTAAAATAACCGAGTGGTTTCTTTAAAACTGTTCCAACGATTCAACTTTGGTTTATTTTCTTTGCATTAAAATAATGCGTCCCATCAATTAACCTATCATTGCAGAAAACAACGAAAATACAACGTCCTCTTATGCTATCCGCATTCGCCACTAGGCCCCGTCATTCACCTGTTAGGTTACTTAACTAACGACAGAGCGGGGGCTGGGCTAGCGCGGGTGCAAAACATAAGTAATGCCTACTAGATATCATATATAGATATTGTACATTCGTCAGACGCAATAATAGGCATTCCAGATCACAGATGAACATATTGGATTTTCTAGGAATCCGCATTCCTTTTGAGCCTGCAAAGAAAGACGGATTACATAGTCGCGATGAATAGCCAAAACCCCACCCTAGACCCCTACGGGTACGGCAAACTACCTGCCAAGTACCCGAAATGAAGCGGTCTCCCTTAACGACGTGAGTAAGCCACTAAGCACTTCAAAGTACCCGGTAGTTTGTGCACCCCACCTTGGGTCTATCCTAGGAGAAGAAAATAGTAAATGAAATAATACAACGGTAGCTACAACCTCAACCCGGATGTGCCCCGCAAAAGAATATTACAACAAATTACAATTTACAAATGAATGAAAGAAACACTCATCTCACATCCCCGGCTATCCATTCACGACAATCCAACAAGTTCATATTCACATACCAGTAAAAACCATTACAGAAATGTGTAACCCCCTGCTAACCGACATACTAGCAATTAGGGGAGGTTTACGAACACATTAATCACAACACAGATATAATCCAGTTAGCCAAAATTCTTAGAATTTCGATCAAACAACACATATGAATCTACTCCAAACAATTCTCTGTACACATAAAACCTGAGCAGAAACAAAACATCCCAGAAAACACAACATCAACACAGAAGAATAACTGAGTAAATTTGGGTTGATTCAGTGTCAACTCGGCCGTGGATCCGCGGCGGATCGCTTGGATTGGCGGCGGTTCCGCGGTGGCTTGGTCGAGTCACGATCCCAAATTTCTTCACAATTCTTAAAAAACTCTGCTTGTATTTTTAAGGGTTCCTGAAAAATTTTTAGACCCCGTTTTAAAATCGGCAGAAATTATGTGAAAACGTCGTTTTTGGGGATTATTTTGCGATCGAATTTCTAAAGACTTTGCTAACATGTTAGTTATGGTTTAGCTAGGCTCTGATACCACTGTAAGTCGACGTTAGACACCCCACATGATGCGGGGAGACAGAATAGGTAAAACAATCATTTTGTTTAAGTTAACATCGACTAACTTTATGGATCTTTGCTAAACCCTAACTAGAAGTACTAAACTACTATGATAGATGATTACACCTCAAGATACTAGTCCTTCTTGTTCTTGTTGTTCACCTCCTCGTCGGCCTCCTCGATGTGATAGAAGATCCACCCGAGAGTTCCTTCTCCAAGTTTTAACCTCTCACTTGAGGTAACTAAGTGGCTAGGATTGCTAATCCAAGTAACCTAGAGGATATAAAGATGGATTAAGGATTAATTAGTCTTTCTAACCTTTGGGATCTCAATACATGAGAGGATTAGGGTTAGGTTGAAGAAGAGGAGAGCTTGAGGAGAGAGAGTGTGTATGTGAGAATGAAATGAATTATAACTCAATTCTATATTTTATGAAGCATAAAGATTATCAAATAAATCATATATGATAATTACAACCATGCTTCATTTAATACAATCAATGAATCATCACATGAGTCATTAAGCAATAAATGCTTCATTAACTCATTTGGATGAATCATCTCATGAGTCACTAATCCATTTAATGCAATTTACACATAAGCTCTCCACCTCATTTAGTTTAATTCATAAATGAATTAAATATAAATGAGTCACATATCTTCTAGAAGCTTTTCGACTAATTACGAGAATGCCCTTCCCATCCGTAAAAACACGAAAATACTGAGACTGTATAAATCCAATAATCCAATACTAGAATCTGGCTTAAACTAAAGCCCGCTAGTATAATCTGTCCGAACATCTTACGTGCATAAGTACACGTATACGTCCGAACCCTGTCGTAAAACCATACGACCTCAATATCGTTTCGCTTGAAGTAGGGAAACTCTCTGTGTGGGACTCTAAAGACTCGACACTACGCTGGCAGTGGGTTTAACCACAGGCCGTAAGCAGTACTAGCTGTACGTAACGGTCCCCAGGTAGATGTCGATAAGAAGGCTGATGAGGAAACCCATCCGAACTCCTACTGAGCCTGATGTGACAATCTCCGTACAGTCCAGTCTGTTCGTCTAATACTATCGCATATCGGGCCTAGGGGGCAGCAAGCGTCAGTCCCCTAAAAGCGGTATAAGTCGTATCGGAGTGAAGCCCATTACACCTTGAGAAGCTACTGGAAATCCTACCAGTAAATCTCGTTTGCCCTAGCCAGGGACTTTGCGTAATAGCTCTCCAAACACAGTGCGATATCAACTCCCAATACCGGGAGAGACGAATCCTTTCTAACTGCCACTGCCTCCAAGTGCTTCGGGACTGCACCCAACTGCTACCTGTTTGCACGACTCCTTTGAGCAGTGGTAGGGTAGCAATCTAAGAACAGTGGGAACACACTCGAGACGAAGCAGCGGTGTCAAGTCAACGGACTATGCTGTACTCATGTCACCTGGAAACTGTTAACTGACGACGAGTATAATACCAACCAACAGTTCCCTGCGAGTCCTGTCCGGTGTACCCGTAACCCAACGAGCACCTGTATACTATCTCCAGTACAACGTACTAATGGCTGTGGGACAGACCATTTCCCCTGCTGGGATGAGAAGCGTACACACTAGTCTATTCTGGAGTATCAATACCCTGTCTCGATAATCCTACGACTAGGGACCTGAAAAAGAGATGTGCTTGTAGACTACCCAGCCCCCACTAGTATGACTTTCATCACAACGCTGGTAGTCAAGCAAGATCCTATGGGCTCTATCAATATGTATTCGTGATATGCTAAAAGAAACATATACACATATTAAGATAGATATAAACCAAGTAGCATACTACAATGTTGAGAAAGACTGTTATTATAACTGTGAATATCCCAACATTCCATTAAGTAATATACAAGCTAGTATGATACAATAATGGCCCCTAGGGCATATACGCTAACACTTTCGGATCCTTATTTCTGCTAGACACATTTGCTAACATTTTCATTATTTCTGATATAGGCACGGTAAACCCTGACGATCTGCTGATTGAAGAACCCCCGTCAGCTATCACCATGACTGTTGTTGTTCCACCCATCTCTTTTGCACCTCCCCGAGTTTTCTCGAGCTTGGCGACGAAAGGTAATTTTCCTTCAAAATTTTTTTATTACTTCGTTTCAGTATTGATATTACTTCTTAGATTAATTTATTAACGTATACTGTCGCAATCTTGTAGGAGTGCTTTTCAACCATCTGTTAGCCTCGCACTGCGCCTTCCAATCAAGATCTATTCCTCCTTCTGGCGTTGGTTATTATATCTTTGATTTCTTATTTCATCTTTCTACGAGTAATCCTTCTCTAATAAGCTTTTTCCCGTACAGACTACAATTTTACGGCTAGAAAAAGAAGACGAAGAAATGGCTGAGCCCTCTATTCTCCCCGATTTGCCGCTTTCTACTATTGGTAGGTTAGATCTTATTAATTTTTTTTTATTTTAAGCTGAAATCTGACCCGTCTTTGTACATGTCTTATTTTGTAACTAACAACTCCACTGGTTTTGGTTCCTTTTGAGTTCCGCATTTCTATGCCTGAAGGGCCTTTCGCTAAACGCCAATCTTCTAAAGGCGCGGCAAATAGTAGGCGCATGCTAAGCGAATTTATTAAAAACCTTAATGGCAAGGCTTTCACTTCTGCTGCGGACTATGCGAATGAAGTCAATCATATGCCGGCGACTCTTGTGACTTTTCATAATGAAGATTTCGTCCGCATCTGGGTTGATTATTGTAAGCAAATTGAGGCTTGCCTCCATGAGATCGAGTACAAACATCTTACGCCTAAGGCATTATTCTCGAAGGCTTAATTGATCATGTGGATCGAACAAAGTGTCGCTTTCATCCAATATTACGAGCAGAAGCTGGTCCTGAAGCAGAAGGAGCATGAAATGACTTTTAGCAAGTCAAGACAATTATGGGCTCAAGTAGAAGCGAATGCTGCACAACTCCAAGTTATCTTTGAAAACCTTCAATGATGCATTTCTGAAGGAATGGCGTTGAGGCGGAACCTTGACTCTACCGAGCGAGGGATGCGGGGCTCCGAAGTTGCTAAGCAGGAAATTTCTAAGAAGCTTTCTTCGTGCTTGCAACAATGAGTTCAAATTGAAGCAATGCTAGCCGCAATAATGGAGCGTGAGAATGAGCTACGGCAGGAGAATGAGCGGGTCGCCGCTTTATTAAAAGCCCCTCCCTCTTAGAGGCTACAATTGTATCCTTTTTTCTTTACAAATTTTTTCTTTCAAAAATTTTGATTCATGAATAAAGAATATACATTTTTTTTATTCGCACGCACTCTTTGTTTTCTTGGTGTCTTGATCTGGCGCGAAGTAGTTTATGTACTCATTTCGGAATTTCTAATTTATTCACTCATTTCGGAGTTTATATACTCATTTCGGAGTTTCTGGTTTACATACTCATTTCGGAGTTTATAGTTTATTCACTCATTTCAGAGTCTCTAGTTTATGTACTCATTTCGGAGCGTTTTTAGTTTACCTCCCTTAGGTTTATAGGAAAACTTGCCCTGGTTTCGGATGTATATAATTCCCATTCTTTTATAACAGAAGTCTGTTAGGTTTGTGGTGCTAGATTTAAGTGCATCGTATCGTTACGTTGGCTGATGTATTTCTTGATATGCAGTCATTAGGCTGCTGTTCGAGTAGATCCGCGACTGTCGTGTCTCTGATCCCTTCTTAGGCTAGACAAGACGTCTTCAAGTAATCTTCTTTAGGTTGGTGTATATGTATTACCGTCAGAAGAACAAGCGTTAGTTATTTGCCGTGGTGCTTTTTACTTGAGGTTAGGCTTGATTTGAAGCCCTGATGAGTCATAACCACACCCTTCTATGATAGGATGATTTCCAAAGGTCTTTAGGCTTTGTATGTACTGTCGTCAAGAGCCGAAGTTAGGAATTACTTCATTTTTGCTTTGATGATATCGCGCCGATTCTTTGCTGAAGTAGGGTAGACATCCGTATGACCTCTATGTTGTATGTATTGCAATTGAGATCCGGAGCTAGGAATATACCGTTACTCGAATTTCATTTGATAGTTGTGTCCGTACCCTGCTGAAATGAGGGGTGAACGCCGAGATGATCTCTAGACTGTAGATATTGCCATCAAGATCTGAAGCTAGGATTTTGCCATTACTCCATTTTTGCTTTTATCCTTGGATCCCTTTTTTTTTATGATGTTGCATCTGCATCTTGCTGGAATCAGAAGGAACGACGGGATAGTATCTAGGTTGTATATGTACCGTCAAGACTCTGTTCTCCTTTTGACGAAACGTGGTGGAAAAATATGGTTCCCTTTCTTTTATTTGTGCCCATGGATCGTATACAAGAGTCAATATAGACATACTTGCAGGGCAGAAAAGTCTCATTTTCATTTTTTTAATTTCATTCCATGATGCTCTATCTTTTCAGATTTTTATGTCGCGAAAGTCGGATTGCCCAATCATTTCGACTATTTATCGCAGTGCCCAATCATTTCGGCTATGTCATTTCATTTTTTATCACTCGCTGTTTTTTTTATTATGAGTTGCCCTATTATTTCAGCTTTTTTTTGCTGCGAGTTGGGGGTTTGAAATCTGATACCAATCTTGGCATCAGAATCGGTACCACTGGAATATTGCCAGGAGCGAATCATCATTTACCGTGAGAGGACTTGAAATTTGATACCTATTTAGGCATCAACATTGCTACAACTGGGATATTGCCAGGAGCGAATCATCATTTGCCTTTGTTAGTTTGGACAAAGGTGGCTTAGCAAACAGAGTTAGAATCCTGTCGACGAAGGCTTTCTGGCTTTATGAGCGTAAGGGTCTCATAAAGGTATTTCTCCCTATGAGTTGAGAGGATCTTGTAGGTGTATTTTCTCCTTAGGAGTCGTGAGGATTTCTAAGTGTGTTTTTCTCTTATAAATCGTAAGGATCTTACAAGAGTATTTTCTCCTTGTAAGTCGAGAGGACTTACAAGTGTTGTTCACCATATGGAGACATTTTTCGTCATTGGTGGAACTTGGTGGCAAAATATTTATTTATACCCATGGATTGTATACAAGAGTCGATATTGGACCACTTGTAGGGCAGAAAATTTTTGTAAGGTTTTGATGGCTTAAGAACAGGTTCAGATCCCTGTATCTCAAGGCCTTTTGAATTCTATAAGCCGTGAGAGTCTTATATAAGGTTTATTCTCCTTACGAGTCATGAGGATCACGTAAGTACATTTTCTCCTTAAGAATCGTATGGATTCCTAAATGTGTTACTCTTTTGCGGGTCTAAGGATCTCACGCTGGTGCTTTCTCCTTACAAAGTCGTGAGGGCTTTGTAAGTGCCCTCTTTTTTTTACGAGTTCGCTCTCTTTCGGGTTTTCACTAGCTCGCTAGCAGTCCTGCTGTTTTTAATCACGACACCTTTTCGGGTTTTCATCTGTGCACATTTCGCTTGTGAACATACGCCCTTTTTAGGCAGCCCGTAAGGTAACGCACGATTAGCTGTAGGCCCCAATTTTTTTAAAGGACTACATCATGTTGGATCTGGAAGAGTTATGAATCTTTTATGCCCATGGATTGTATACGGTAATCGATATGGGGATTCACCGTAGGGCTAAACGTGTGAGTTTAAGAACATGACGGTCCATTATCGCCGTATTTTGGGGCGAAATGCTAGTTTAAGGACGTTCCGGTCCAACATTCCCGTTTTGCGGACGAATGTTAGTTTAAGGACATTTCGGTCCATTATCACCATATTTCGGGACGAGTATTAGTTTAAGGATCTTTCGGTCCATTGTTAGTTTAGGGACGTTTCGGTCCATTATTAGTTTAAGAACGTTTCGGTCCATTATTCCCGTGTTTGGGGGAACACATTAATTTAGGGACGTTTCGGTCCAATATCGCCATATTTTGGGGCGACGGAGCTTTTTGGATACTACTATCAGAGTTCTAACGCAGGAAGATAGCGAGCGGACATAAACGTCGTCATCTATCATTGACCTAAGTCATGACTCATTAGGCGTAGTACTTTTTGAGGAATCGGCCGTTTATCGGAGGTCTTTCACCATGCATATCCATGAGCAAGTAGGCTCCACCCTGGTAGACTTTGTCTAAGATATACAGTCCTTCATAGTTCGGCTCGAACTTCCCCGTTTTGCACGATTAGGGATCATTGGTCTTTTGACGACTAGCACGAATTCGCCTTGGCGGAATGTTCTTGGCCTGGTCAATCATTCATATGACCGTGTCATCCTTCCCTTATAAACCTCCAGATTTTTCGGTGCTATAAGACGAGTTTCATCACGGGCTTTGAGCTCCTCAAGCCTAAGATGAGCATTTTCTTCATCTGTCAGCTCGTATCGAACCACTACTCATAGAGAGGGGAGTTTTATTTCCACTGGGAGCATTGGTTCCATGCCGAACACCAATGCGTATGGTGTCGTATTAGTAGCCATCTTGAATGTTGTTCAGTACACCCAGAGACCTTCATGTAGCCTTTCATGCCAGCCCTTTTTGATTCTGGACACCGTCTTTTTTTAATCTTTGTCAAGATCTTGTTGAAAGCTTCAGCTAGACCGTTGGCCCGAAAATTATAGACTGAAGAGTATCTCCAATCTATTTTATGTTGCTGTGTAAAGAGGCTTATTTTATGGCTTCGGTAAGCTGGCCCATTATCTGAGATTATCCGTCACGGAGTTCCGAACCGGTATATGACATGGGTTTTGAAGAAATGAAGGATATTCTCTGTCTTCACTTTCTTTAGCGGTACTGTATCTGCCCACTTAAATAAGTAGTTGGTTGTTACTAGTATGAACCGATGTCTTTTGGATAATGCCGGTTCGATAGGGCCAATTATATCGGTTCCCCACATTTCGAACGACCAGCTAGCCGCTGTCGAGTGTAGCGGATTTGGATGTTGATGGATGAAGTCCTCGTGAATTTGACACGAATGATACTGCTTCACATATTCGAGGCAGTCCTGAATTATTGTGGGCCAATAGTAACCCATTCTTTTTATCTTTCTCTTCATCTTTGGACCTGCCTGATGGGAGCTGCAAAATCCATCGTGTATTTCTTGGACGACTTTCTTTACTTCCTTCGGCCCTAGGCACCTTATCCATAGGAGGTCGAATGATCTTTATATAGGGTATCATTGATGAAGGCAAAAGACAAAGCCGCAAAATCCATCGTCTAAATGACGCATTTTCGGGCAATCGTTGGGACTTGAAGTAGTTTATGAAGACTTCTCTCCAGTCCATGACCTTTTCTTCGTCCTCTATTTGAAGGGATATTTGTTCGATCGTTTCTTTTCTTTCGAATGGCTTTATCAGGTCTTGAGAAGATATATCTGTTGGCGCGAAGACCCTACGGCTTTGCACAATGATCCTTACGTCATCGAGGTCTTCATCGGCCAATTCCTTAGCCAATTTAGCCAATGCATCCGCCTTCCTGTTTTCCGCTCGCGGTATACTTTCCAGGGTATAGGAAAGGATTTGTGTCAGCAGTTGCTGTACTCTTTTGCTATACTTTATCAGCTTTGGCTTGCATGTCTGATAGTTGCCATTTACTTGGCTAACGATCAGCTGGGAGTCTCCATATATGAGGAGGTCTTTGATTCCCATGTCGATAGTGATCTCAAGACTGACTATCAAAACTTCATATTCAACTTCGTTGTTTGTCCTTAGATCCATTAAGGAGAGGGCGTAACGCGGTATCCCTCCTTGCGGGGTCACGAAGATAAGGCTCACCCCAGTTTTGATTATGGGGATATTTTGCTTTCACCACTTCATGGAGGATGCTCCATCGAAGTAAAGCTCCTATTATGGCTTATCTTCTTCTTTTTCTTTTTCAATTGTGTCGAACGCATGCTTATCCGGCAACTCGCAATTTAAGGGGGAGTCGGCTGGTATCGGATGCTCCGCTAGAAAGTCGGCGATGGCCTGACCTTTCACTGCTTTGAGGGGTCGATACGTTATCGAGAACTCCATCAGGAGGAGGGCCCATTTGGCAAGCCTTCCTGTTAGTATGGCCCTTGACATTAGATATTTGAGAGGATCCATCTTCGATATGAGATGGACCTCATGTGCCAAGGCTAATGTCTGAGGGCAATACTTTTCGATGGCGGGATAGTTGTTTTCAGCCCCCTAAAGAACTCGACTTAAATAGTATAGAGCTCTTTTCTTTCCTTGATCGTTCTCTTGTGCCCACAATGCGCCTAGAGAACCCTCAAGGACCGTTGTATATAGGATAAGGGGTTTTCCCTTGATAGGAGCGGCCAATACCGATGGATTTTACATGCATTGTTTGATTTCGTCTAGTTCGTTTTGGCACTTGTGATCTTAGACGAACGGGATCCCTTTCTTCATCAGATGACTATAGGAACGGCATTTTCCGGAGATGTTGGCTATGAACCGCCGGATGTACGCGAGCTTTTCTTGGAGAGATCGCAGCTGTTTGAGGGTTCTCAGCGTGGGAATTTCCATAATCGTCTTAATCTTTGAGGGATCGATTTCAATACCCCGATGACGTATGATGAATCTCAGGAATTTGCCTGAGGAAACTCCAAATGCGCATTTTAGAGGATTCATCTTCAGATTATATTTCCGAAGACGTTAGAACACTAATTTTATATGTTCCCAATGCTCCTCATGAGATTTGATCTTCACTACAAGGTCGTCAATATAGTATTCGACAATCTCGTGTATAAGGTCATCGAAGATGTTTGTCATAGCCCTCTGGTAGGTAGCGCCGGCGTTCTTCAAACCGAAGGGTATCACCTTAAAGCAGAATATGCCCAGCGGGGTTCGGAAGGCGGTATGCTTCTGGTCTTTAGGATGCATTTTTATTTGGTTGTATCCTGATGATCCATCCATGAAGGAGAAGACCTCATGGATAGACGTGTTATCGATCATCAGCTCGGTAACGGGTACTGGGAAGTCATCCTTCGGGAAAGCTTTATTGAGGTCTCGAAAGTCCACATAGATGTGAACCATCCCATTTTTCTTGATCACTGGAACGATGTTGGTGATCTAGTCAGGATATTGAACTTCTTGGATAAAGCCGGAGTCGATTAGTTTCTTGACTTCAGCGTTGATACTCATCTCAAATTTGAGTCGCATCCTTCTTGGGACCCGTTTGATTGGCTTTATACCTGGCGATATAGCCAGTTTATATACTGCTATTTTTGGATCTAGACCCAGCATTTCAGAGTAGTTCCAGACGAAGCAATCTTTTTACTACATGAGCACGTTCTTTAACGTGGCTACCTGTTTTCAGATAGCAGCTCACTGACGAATGTTGGCCTCGGATCATTTTCCGTCCCTAAGTCAATTTTTCTTAGGTTGTCCGCCATAGTGTGTATTCCATCTTCCAGTTCTTTTAGTGGTGGTGGAAACTCTGAGATCATCTCGTCTTCATCTTCATTTGCAAAGCACCTGTAGAGGTCATTCATATTCTCGTGCCATCTGTCTTTTGAGAGTGTTATCATATGGCAGGTATGAGTCCGCTTCCATTCTCGAGGTCGAGCTGGTCCTATCCTGATAGTATAGGTCCCCTTTGGCTCATGCTTTTTTGGCGGGGTTACCTTCCAGCTGTCGGATAACATAAACCTGCCTTGTCGATACTGATCTTCTATCCAGTCTTTGAAGGTGAAGTAGTCTTCAAGGGGATGACATATTGCTCGGTGATAGGAGCAAAAATCCGGATGATGGACCTTGTTTATTTGTTCGGGGTGCCGAAACTCCAGAAGCATTATCATTTGGTGCTTTATGACAAGGTTGAATATTGTTCTTGTCTTGTCTTGAGAGAAAGAGTATTCTCGACCCATCTTCTTTATAAAGGATGGGCTCCAATCGAGTACTTCTTGATTGCACGGCGTCTTTGATCCACTTTGTTGTCTTCGAACGTTGTTTGCGCTCTTTGCCCTATTTTTACCTCCATTTTGGGTTTTTTCCCTTTCGCGAGAACATATAGCGGGTTAGGGATGAAGAGCATTACGGTCTAATTTCTCCACAGATTGCTGGCTGAGACGTTGCGTCTTGGCCTTTTCATAAATGACCATTTCACGGCTGTGGCTGTCTCGGCTCGTTTGACAAGTTTCTTTTATTAGCTTGTCAATTTGATCTTCAAGTGAAGGACTTAACATTCTTAGAGCGAGGTCTCGCTCCGATTTGACTTCACGGCTACTTAGAAGAGCGTTTTCCTCTTCACTCAAGCTGTTTATGACATGGCAACTGTAAACTTGCTCCCGTTTCTTGGACCGAATATATCCGAGCCCGGTTGTCTCCATCTTCCTATTGGGCTTCCTTTGTTGAGTCCCGGGAATATCCCAGATCTTTTTTTAGAATTGGGCTTGTCGAACAGTTTGTTCGAGAGGTATGCCTTGGCGTCTTAACAGCTCTTTCAATCCTCCCACGTAATATCTTGGCAGACGGATAGGTTGAAGCATGTCGAGTGCAAAATCGGTACCATGCCAATTTTTTTTCTATTTTGGTCTCCGTGGATTGGTAGAAGAGGATTACCTTTTCACCTCTTTGTATAGGAGGTACGTTGGAAGGTTGCAGCTCTTGTACGTTGTATGTATCGAGCGTATCAAGTTCCTTATAGTGTCGAGACGAAGCCATTGTGATTTGTAGACTCTGATCCGCTTCGGCAAGATTCTACATTGACGAGCGGACGGAGAACGCTGCATTGGCCTCGTCCTCTGAGTCGCTGCCAAAGACCAAAATAGGAGTAGATGGTCCGGGTTTATTATTTTCTTTTTAGGGTTGCCCCGAGTAGACTATTTCTTCGTCTTCATCGATATCGCTCCCAAAGATCGGGATAGTGAAGACGGACTTCTGTTTATTCTCAGGCTTGTGACACTTTCAGTATTCTCAAAGTTTGGTAGGAAGTACTTTGCGTCTTCGTATTTTCGAATTTCGTTTACCGAGAACAGGTTCAGCTCTCCCGTGACGGTGTACTCTGAGCCATCCTTGAAATACTTCATATACTGATGTTGTGTAGAAGAGACGATGTTGTACTCGTGTAACCAAGGCCTGTCGAGCAAAACATTATAGCAAGTCTTAGCGTCAATGACATGAAATTTGATGTCAGTAACGAGAAGCCCAAGGCGTAATGTCAATATTACGGACCCAAGCATCCGTGACGACTGTGAGTCGAACCCAGAGATGGTAATTTTATCTCGGGCAAGGTGCTGAATGTTCATGCAAATTTCCTTCAGCACTCTCAGATTGAGAAGGTTAACGGAGGATCCGTTATCGACAAGGATTTTCCCTATCTTGATGTCGTGGCAGTACCCGGTGACGTATAACGGGCGATTATGTTCGCATGTACCAAGAAGGAGATCTTCATCGCTGAATGTAATCAGCCGTGTGGACCTCTGCCAGTTCATCTTTCATCTTCTCTTCTGCGAGGAAAGCTTGGAACTGATCAGGCTCTTGTAATGCCTTGATCAGGGAATCTCGTACCAGGAGGAGGGCATCCAGTATGACTAACTGCGAGGGTATTTTTCTCAGATATGCTAGGACGTTATAATACACCTTGTTTTTCTTAGGCGGGTCCTTTGCGGTGAGCTCTTTAACTGCTTCTTCATCGAGGGTGATTTCTTTAGGGATTTTCCCTTTCTCTTTGTCCTTTTTGTTCGAACCTTTGTTTGTAGGTCCGTGATTCTTCTTAAGCAGCGTGCGGTTACGCAGCTAAATATTCTCGCAGTTCTTTTCCTCCTCTTCGTTTTCGGAGGTAGAGTCCTTGAAGAGAAGGTTGAGGGGTGTTTCATCCTCAGAATCGCACCCGAACGTGAGAACTGGAGATTTTCCTCCATTCGAACTGGTACCAACCATACAACAGTTTCCAGTCGTTTCTTCATGTCCATTCGTCTCACTATTTTGATATCGATGAGCGCAAGCTTCGCGCTTTATCTTCTTGAAGTGTTTTTGATGGGAAACGTATCCTTGCCACCATTTCTTGAAGGCACTGCATTCTTCGATGGGGTGGGTGACCCTCTGATGATATAGGCAGTAGTTTGGATATGATTCTTCTCCATCGAAGCATGTGACACCGGAAGTGTTTTTTATCAGAGATAGCAGTTTCATCCCCATTGATAGGGTTTTGGCGAACCGCTTCTCTAGTTTGATCTGCTCTTATTTGTTGCAGGTGTGTTTTGGTTTAGTTGGTGCACTTTATGGCTCGTCCTCACCGCAGCTTCATTAATCAGACGCTGACGCTTAGCCTTTTCATATATGGCTGTCTCGCGTTTTCAGTCAACTTTTCTTTTTTAAAAGGTTTCGTTTAGCAGCCTCTCAATCGGGTCTTCTTTTGGCAGTTTCGGGGATTTTAGTGCCCATTCTGCCCCCAGTTCCTATACGTCGTTTTCTGACACTGAGGGAGTTTCTTCGTCATATAACAACGAATGGGAGACCATATGGCAACTTCCTACATGGCCTTCAGTTTCTTCTGATGAGTCATTTCCTCATCATTGTCACTGTCTTCGCCCTCAAGAATATGCTTGAGAAATTCTTCGAGCGTGACTGGTATTTGCGCCTTCTGCTTATACTCCTCCAACGCATCTAGGTATTTTTATAGATCAGTGCGCTTATCGTCATACACGGCAGGCTGCACATGCTTCTTGGTCTTCTTCTTTTTCTTCGAAGACATTGAAGGCTTAACTTGGGGGCTTTTCCCCTTGTCAGCAATTTTTGGAACGGGACGAGGTTTTAGCATCACTTCAATTATTTCAGGTTCAAATGGGCTTTCCTACCTGACTGCCAGACATGCATGTAGATCCTTCGGCATTCTTTTGGTTTTTGCCGAAAGAACGACTTCCCATGGAGTTTCTTCTACGAGTGAGCATGGTGCTCCATGCGCGTCCACCTTTTTGGGAGCATATTTCTGGGGCGGGTTCACTGTCCAGTTATCAGACAGTGTGAATTTTCCCTGCTGGTACTGGTCTTCAACCCAATTTTTGAAGATATACCAATTCTCAATTGGGTGGCTCACCATTCTGTGATAGGAGCAGTAATTGGGGTTGTTGATATTGTCGGGTTGCGCTGGACGCCGTGGGTCTGGCAATGTGATGAGATTATCTCACATCGCCAGTTCAAACAGTCTTCTCGTCTTGTCACAGGAAAACGAGTAAGCGCGTCCTAGTCTTTCTTCCGAGGACGGGCGCGAACGCCCATTGTTTTGGCGAGCTGCCGGTTTTGGGTTGCTCGGCTGTTATTGCATGTTGGCAACGAAGACCGCTTTCTCTTTACCCTTGGTATTTCGAGAGTCTTTATTTGAGGAGGAAGGCCCATGGCCCATCTGGTCCATCTGGGGCAGTTTGTCTATCAGAGCCTGAAAAGTTGTGGGCTTGAAGAACGTCATGAACTGGGACATAGTCGTTTGAGGATCAAGGGTCCCGATGAACATGCCCACGGGAGGAGACTCTTCAATGTGTTGTTCGCACTTAGACCACAGGTTTTGCTACCGGATCACGTATTGGACCTAGGTTTCTCCCGGGTTTACCCCGGCATTGATTAATGCCGTAATCGGAGTGCGTTCGCTTGCGCTGACGAAAAGCTGTATGAACAGCAGCTCCATTTCTGCGAAGGTTTTCACGAAGTCATTTGGGAGCTCCGGGTACCATTCGAAAGTTGTCTCTGACAAGCTGCTGACGAACTGGCAAAGCAACAATTTGTCATCGCTTCCAGTGCTTCCGCACAGAGCTCTAAATTGCGCGACGTGTTGGTGAGAGTTGCAACGTTCCTTTCTAGACATGGAACTTGGGGATCGTATATCCCGGCGGGTATTTGATTTGGTCATACCAGCCTGGATATAGTCGCCCGGTTATGACAATTTGGCCGGCGGGTTCATTAGCTTAGTGAGCTCTTATTTGTTGAGCAATGTAATCATCCAAGGAGGCCTTGGAGATCGTTTCCTCCTTGGCCGCTGACAAGGCCGGAGGAAGGTTTGATATTTCCCCTCTGTCATCCTTGATGATTATTGGCGGAGCTTCGGTCGGTGGTTCTGGTTGGATCATCATTCCAACTATATCTTGCAACAAGAGAGCCATTTGCTTTATATTAGCAGCTTGCTCAGCAGCTTCTTTGTCCTTTCTCTCAAACATGCTTCGCAGAAACTCTGTATCGGTCTCTTGCTCTTGGCGCTGTTCAAATTTTTTATCCAGCCTTCTTTTTTGTCCGGTAAGGCTGTCATTTTGGTCAGCATTTTCTGGAGCTTTTGTTGTTGCTCCTGAGCCTTAGTCAACGACCGAGTTTGCGGTCGATGACTCACTAAGGCACGGCTTTCTTCTTTTCCTGAAGCCATATAGACCGTATATACGGTTATGCCCCCAGACTTGGGGCGTTTAGGTCCATCGCCTTTGGAATTTGCCGTGGACGGTAGAATTTTCTCCAGCTTCATTCTTTTATGAAATATTGGAGTAAAAGGAGCCGTTGTGACAGGCACCTGTTTAGGAGAAGTCCTCCATTGTATGGAGGAGGAGCGATCTTTTCCTTGCCGGCCCTTAGATTTCTCGGGTCAACGAGAGTAATTTTTGTCAATCACGGAGTCTTGGTATTTTCACCAGACCCTATGTATTTGTGAGGAGAGTCGTTGATGAGACTGCTCTGGCTGTTGCGGCACGGGGACCTCTACTAGTAGAGGTGATTTCTTCAGCACCGCCATCGGGGAGTTCTTACGTACCCTCTTGAGCGGATCAAAATTGTTCCCGGTAGGAACAGCAGCGTCGACATCCACCATTGCAGCTGGTGGGGTGAGCCCAGAAGGGGAGTTGCCCCCATCCTGTCTTATTCGACGCTAGCGGCGACGTCGAGCGTGCCTTGTTGAAGGGACCATCTTAATTTTGGAAGCGGCTTCGTTATGCCCCCGGCTTTACTGAGGGGTTTCAATCGGCGTCAGCCTGTTGGAGACCGACGTCCTTGATAGAGTTTGAGGAGAGCTGGCCAATCTTTTGAAGACCGACTATCTGATGGGGGAAGCACCTTTGCCGGCTTCGCTTGTAGCAGTGGCAGGAATGGCTAACCTTTTTAGGGTAGCCCCTTCAGGTATCATGAGCTTCTTTAGGCGCCCGCTCGAGCTTTTGCTCAACCTGTTGAAGATTGAAGTTTCAAGGTTTGACGGCTTGCTGATAGGAGCTGTTGTGGTTGCCAGGCGATCAGAGACCGACTTTCGGGGAGCTTCTTCTTATGGCGTTGAGACACCGAAACTCACAGATGGGAGCATGGTCCCGAAGAACAGTCCGGTGGTGGCTTATGTGACCTGCCCCATCGGCATTGAGAAAATAAAGGCCATATTGGGCCCATGGATCACTCCTCCAGTTGAGGTGGAGCGGGAGTTGCTGTTTAATGAGGTGATGTTGAGAGCCATTGATTTTCTGCACAGGAGCAAGATACTAAGTTTTAGTACCTCGAATCCAAAGGCAATCATAGTGAAACGCGATTTTGTTCGCGACATGCGACACACAAAGTGTGGAGTGGAAAGAGATAGAGGTCCCACTAGGCGTGCCAGAATTTATTTACCGCCGAAAACAGAGACGAACTGGGATTGAATGTCTTGCCTGAATTTGGGGGCCGATGCTATTTGGACATATCCACCCACCTCTCCGAAAATACCAAGTTGATTTATGGCATTATATATCGGAGGTTTGGATAGATGCGACCGTTGTTGCAGACTTTATCAGATTCCCCCTCATTTGTGAGGGGTTTTTGATTGTGGGGACGCTCTTCCCTGCAGGCGCAAACCCCTGCAGTTAATTACGTTATCGAGTTGCGATAACCACTTTCTCCTTCTTCAGTAGTTCACTTCATATCGTGTGTTATTTTGTTTTTATGGGGTTGCCCGTGGATTGTATACGGAGACTATTTTATATCGTCGCCCGTAGGGCGCGGATCGGTCCAAATCCGTATATTTATGAATTTGGGTTTTGAACATAGGTTATATTTTCCTTCAGTTCAAAAATATTTTGTTTTATTTAAGAACCGTTAATCTAGTTTGAGATTAAGATCAACTTAAATATATGAGTATTTGGGCTAAATTTATTTTAACTAAGGATACGTTAGTCTTATTTTAGACTAAGATCAACTTAGCAATTTTTGGGATCATTAAATTTTATTACAATCCAACAACAGAGCATTTGAGCTCAGTTGCAAGCAACTTTTCAGAGAGACTTAGCCAATTTGGGCTTGGTCTGCTCAGTCTTTTCTTCTCTATTTTTTCAAAAGTGCTAGGCACTTATTTGTGGTTCTGTTTGCTCAGCCCTTTTTCTTTATGCAGAACAACTAAGCACTTATTTAGGGCTCTGGAGCTCACATGTGTTTCACATGAAGCGCTCAGACATAGGCGTTTCCCAATCAATGGTAGGCACTTTAGTCATTTTGACTAAATATAGGTGCTAAACATTTTGTATGGCGCTCACGTAAGGGGAACGTGAGGCGCTGTCTCATTTATTTTATTGGGCGCTCATGTGTGTTTCACGTAAAGTGCCGGGACCTAGGCGCTGCCCAATCAGTGCTTAGCACTTAGTCATTTTGACTGACTTCATAGTGCTTCTGCACTTTTACTCAGCGCTCATGTTTATTTCACGTGAGGCGCTGGGCATTCTATTTTGAGCACCTACATGGAAAGCACGTGAGGCGCTGAGTCCTTTATTTTGGGCGCTCACGTGGGAAGCACGTGAGGCGCTGGGCTCCATTTAAGAGAATCTATTAGGTGCTCACGTGGGAAGCACGTGAGGCGCCAAGTTTTTTTCTTTGTTGATGTTTTCTAAAGAAGTTTTAACTTCTGTTAATGGCATTTTGACCATTAATGATCTCGATTTCGGAGATCTGAGATCGGTTTTATTAGAGAACTAAGTTTTTCTGCTTTTTGTAAGAACAAAGTTCTTTATGTAAGGTTAATCCCTGTTTGTGAAGGAATTAAATTCCTAAGTAATTTGTCTTTTATCTATTTCTTTTTCTCTAGACTTTGAGTTTGGAGAACAGAATATCCCCGATGAGAATTAAATTATTAACTTGTGGAGAGATTTGCTTTTCAAATCTCAGATCAGGAGAAGAACTAAGTTCTTTTTGTGGAGGGTTAAACCCTTATTTTATTTAAGTTAGGCAAAAGAGCTAAGTTTTATCTCTGCTTTCCTTTACCTAGGGTTTTGAAGAGCAAGGATCTTTTTTTTTTAGAAGAGAATTGAATTCTCGGTTTTGTTGTGGAAAGAATCTTATGGGGTTGATCTTCTTCTGTGCCTCCCTGAGACTTGAAGTCTCGAGTTCTTTATACAAGAGGGGCAGTTTGTTAATTAATTTGAGAAAATCTCTCATTTATGAGATACTAATTGATTTAATTGGTCTCAAAAATTATTTGGGGGATTTTATCCACCGTTGGATTTTTGATCCAGTGAATTTTATTTCACAGAATATATATTCTGGTTTTTAACAAAATAGGGAAATATTTTCCAATAGATAAAATTTTATTTCTATCAATCAGTGATTTTTAATCTTCATTGGATTTCTAATCCAAGGATATTCTGTTTAACATAGCACAATCTTTCTTTGTTTAGAAAGATTGTATAGAATTTAATTCTATCATTGGATTTTTTATCCAACCGAGAATATTTTTCTCACTTAGAAAGATTATGGAGATATTTTCTCCTAATAGAATTTAATTCTATCATTTGATGATTTAGCATTAACATTGGATTTTTGATCCAACGGCTTTGTTTAACACAGAATATCCCGGATTTTAGAGAAATATTTCTCATGTAGAATTTAATTCTACCCGCTTTAGTTTAGACGCTGGCGCTCATGTGCTATCCGCGTGGGCGCCACCTAAGAATTTAATTCTTATATAACATGCGCTCATATGTTTTGCACGCCGACACTCACGTGTGTTGCCACTATAGGATTTAATCCTATAAGAGGCCGACGCTGACGCTCACGTAGGGAGCACGTGAGGTACTGCCTCATTGGGTTTGAATAGAGCTTATCTTTTTTTATTGTGTTTAATTAATAAGGAAACAATAAATTATCTGTTAATATATTATACTTCATGAAGATTAATAACACTATTAATATATCACATGGTATGACCATCTAAATGACCTGTTCATATATTATATAAATAAATTTATAACAGGTGTACTATTATAATGATAATGCTTATCCGAATTAAATTATAAAATGACAGTAATGCAACAATCTATCACTAATAAATCAATATTCAACATGACATGTAATTTATATAAAATATGCATGACACAATATAATACTATTCCTTGCATTTGAAATTAACAATACTTAATGTCTCATCAATGCTAATCCTCAGGTAAACAATCGGTGTACTGGTATTATCAGGAATATCATAAACAATGAATAACATTTAATTTATTATATGGATGGAAGAAACATGCAATTTTTACTATTAGTTTAACTATATTATACAATTATAGTTTAGTGTTTAATCAAACAGGTAAATAATAATATCGATAACCAGATACCATGTATTTTCTGGTAATAGGATTGAAAGTGTATTAAGTTTAACACGTTTTGAATATTTATTTCAAATGTAGTTATAATATGGTATGGTGTATATTTGATATATGGTGTATTGTGTGTGTGTGTGAGATATATATAAATATAAAAAAGAATATAAAAAAGATATATAAATATTTGAAAAGTATTATTGGGATCAGCTTTGGAACGATCTTATGGGCTCAGCATTGGGCCAAAATAAAGGAAAGGGTCTAATGAAATAAGGAGAAAAGCTTTTACTAAAAAGGGACGACAGCAAAACCATAGCACACGAATTTTAGTAAAAGTTTATTTGGCCCATGGTTTTCATAAAAGCAGAAACCAGCACATGGTTTTATTCAAAAGCCAATGGTTTTCATAAAACCAGAAACCAGCACATGGTTGTAAATTAGATATATCAGTACTAGATTAAGATTTAAAATCTTATTGAATTTGATATAAGTATTTGAGTAATTAATTTTTCAAATTTTTTTTAAAAATTAAAAAGATTTTATTCAGATTGGAAAATACAATTCCACTTTCTACTGAAAATCCAAAAAGAATATAAAAAAGATATATAAATATTTGAAAAGTATTAAAATCTAAAATGATTTTCAATATATGAACTTTTTTAAATTTTCTTGAAACTATATAAAAAAAAGTAGTCAAAGATTTAAAGACTATTTTTATAAAGAAATAACTTTTTAATGAATAATTATAATTAGGAGAATATCTTCTTCAAAAATTAATCTATGAAAGTATATCTTTTCTATATACATAAGCAATAAATTTTTGCATGAAAAAAATTAAAAGATTTTACTGAAAGTAAATACCAGAATAAAAGAAGATTTATTAATATCTAAAAAGTGTCAAAAACTAAGAAGATTTTTAAATAATTAAAAATTAAAAAGGATTGATTTAAATACTACTACTACTACTACTAATAATAATAATAATAATAAAAACTAATATGATTTAAAATTGATTTATATTTAATTTAATAAAATCTTATTGAATTTGATATAAGTATTTGAGTAATTGATTTCATTTCTTTCTTCATCGAATTGTTGGTTGTAGATTATGTAATTTGGATACTCTTAGATTAAAGATAAAATTTAAAGCAATAGTTAGTTTATTAAGAATTTTAGTTTGAATATGATTTGATTTATGTATTTACAATCTGCTATATAAAATATCATATGGTTATATTTTATAATTAAAAGATAGAATTATAAAGAATTAGATGAATCAGGATTAGGTCAAAAACTAAGAAGATTTTTAAATATTTCAATATATGAAAAATAAATGATAAATATTTAATTATTTGTATTAATTTGCTATCTTTTTTATGTATCGTTTGATTATTTATTTATAATTTAATTATTAAAATTTGATGATATAGTTATTAATTTATTTCAATTAAAATTAATTGCTTGAAGCCTTCACATTTAAACAATTTTTTTTAATAAAATAAAAATTATTATCATAATAAATCATATTAGACTACCATTCAATTGAAATAAAAGTGAATTATGTAAAACAACTCTAAAAGGATTAATTTTTGAAGAAGATATTCTCCTAATTATAATTATTCATTAAAAAGTTATTTCTTTATAAAAATAGTCCGTAAATCTTTGACTACTTTTTTTTTATATAGTTTCAAGAAAATTTGAAAAAGTTCATATATTGCAAATCATTTTAGATTTTAATACTTTTCAAATATTTATAAATCTTTTTTATATTCTTTTTGGATTTTTAGTAGAAAGTGGAATACTTTTTTATATAGATTATATATATAATATATAATATATATAATCGATAATAATGATAGTAGTAGTAGTAGTATAATAATAAAAGATTTTTGCCATATATATAATATATAATCTAAGATTTGGGAATTTTTCCATCTATATAATACATATATATTAATTAATACATATTAATTTGATTTTTGCCATATATAATAATAATTAGATTTGGGAATTTTTCTATATATCTTCAAAAATTAATCTTTTTATAGTTGTTTTACATAATTCACTTTATTTCAATTGAATGGTAGTCTAATATGATTTATTATGATAATAATTTTTATTTTATTAAAAAAAATTGTTTAAATATGAAGGCTTCAAGCAATTAATTTTAATTGAAATAAATTAATAACTATATCATCAAATTTTAATAATTAAATTATAAATAAATAATCAAACGATACATAAAAAAGATAGCAAATTAATACAAATAATTAAATATTTATCATTTATTTTCCATATATTGAAATATTTAGATCAAATTAGTAAGATTTTAAATTTTGACATAATCCTGATTCATCTAATTCTTTATAATTCTATCTTTTAATTATAAAATATAACCATATTATATTTTATATAGCAGATTGTAAATACATAAATCAAATCATATTCAAACTAAAATTCTTAATAAACTAACTATTGCTTTAAATTTTATCTTTAATCTAAGAGTATCCAAATTAATACAATAATAAATATTAATAATAAATAAATACATTTTCAAAGATATATAAATATTTATATAAATTTTATCTTTAATCTAAGAGTATTCAAATATTAATAATAAATAAATACATCTTAAAAAAAATTTGAAAAATTAATCTATGAAAGTATATCTTTTCTATATACATAAGCAATAAATTTTTGCATGAAAAAAATTAAAATATTTTACTGAAAGTAAATACCAGAATAAAAGAAGATTTATTAATATCTAAATGTGTCAAAAACTAAGAAGATTTTTAAATAATTAAAAATTAAAAAGGATTGATTTAAATACTACTACTACTGCTACTACTACTACTAATAATAATAATTTATGCGTATGTAATAAGAATGTTAATAAGGAAACAATAAATTATCTGTTAATATATTATACTTCATGAAGATTAATAACACTATTAATATATCACATGGTATGACCATCTAAATGACCTGTTCATATATTATATAAATTAATTTATAACAGGCGTACTATTATAATGATAATGCTTATCCGAATTAAATTATAAAATGACAGTAATGCAACAATCTATCACTAATAAGTCAATATTCAACATGACATGTAATTTATATAAAATATGCATGACACAATATAATACTATTCCTTGCATTTGAAATTAACAATACTCAATGTCTCATCAATGCTAATCCTCAGGTAAACAATCGGTGTACTGGTATTATCAGGAATATCATAAACAATGAATAACATTTAATTTATTATATGGATGGAAGAAACATGCAATTTTTACTATTAGTTTAACTATATTATACAATTATAGTTTAGTGTTTAATCAAACAGATAAATAATAATATCGATAACCAGATACCATGTATTTTCTGGTAATAGGATTGAAAGTGTATTAAGTTTAACACGTTTTGAATATTTATTTTAAATGTAGTTATAATATGGTATGGTGTATATTTAATATATGGTGTATTGTGTGTGTGTGTGTGTGTGTGTAAGATAATAGTAATTATTACGGCGCGATATGAACTTGCGGTAACTAGCATGTAGCAAGTATTAAAATACTTGCCTCGGAGACGGCGGTCACGAAAACAACACGACGGAAGCAAGATCCAAGCTTGATGGCTGTACTCGAGTTTGGGTCAAGTGAATTTCAACTGCCTATTTTATTTCTTGGATTTGAATATCTAAACCACCAGCATATACTTCATTTATTTATATATTTCACTCAAACAAACTCTTACAGAAGAAGGCTATCAGAGAGATTACAAGAGGTAGAGAGTGATTTATTTTTCGATGTCTTCCCTCTGAGTTCTCAGTCCTTATTTATAGCTGAGGGAGGGGCTTGAGGAAGGCTCTGGATATGCTGCGCTGTCCCTGTGAGCTGTCCTCTATGATTAGCCTTGTCGGCCATATCCTTTTATAATAGGTATCCACTGTATAAGTGCTCTGTCTTTACTTATAAAACGTCATTGAGTGCGTCACTGCCACTTATAATTGCATCACTGAGTGCGTCACTGGGTCTGGTTTGATGAAACCATGTGCTGGTTTTAATGAGGACCGGTAAATACTGCTTGGTTTTATGAAAACCATGGGCCGAAAATACTTTTACTAAATTTCGTGTGCTAAAGTCTTGCAGTCGTCCCTTTTTAGTAAAAGTTTTTTCTCCTTTATTTCATTAGGCCCTTACCTTTATTTTGACTCAATCTTGAGCCTATAAGATCGTCCCAAAGCTGATCCGCTGATTTTAAATCTTCCTCTGGGTCTTCGGATTGTCCTTGAAAGCATTCTTTCATCTCTACCGATTTGATAGTATTTTCAGACGTAGAAGAATTTGTGTCTGAGTTGTCAAAAGTCTGTTCAAACTGCTTTTTCATATGCTCTAAGCAGCGTTTCATAAGATCTTCTTCAGAGATATTAGGATATTTTCTTTGAAAAGATGTTTTCAATTTTTGCATCGGATTTTCCGTTGCTAATTCTTCGTTAATCTTTTTATCTAGAATATCATTATTATTCTTGATAGTTGCATTTATGCTAACTATCTTTTCTTCTTCTATAATTCCAGCCCACCATTTGATGAGAAATTTTCTGGAAAGAACAGGAATGTTTTTATTATTAATTTCAGAAATAATTGTCCATCTAAATATAAATGGCATTTCATTTTCTATAAAATAATGAAGTGTGCTTTCTCCTTCTATAATGGAGTCATCATCAGTATTATGAAATCTTGGATGTGATTCTATCCGAGGAACAAATAAATCAAAGATTGACTTTGGGAGTATGGCTAATTCTGCCCCAATTTTTTGCCATAATTAGATAAACCAAACTGGTATACCTGTTTTTATAACATCAGGTTTTATAATCCAGGAATGTTTCTTCGCTGGGTTTTTGAAATATAAAAAATTTTCAAAGGCTTGGATATAATCCCAATAATTACTTTCATGTCGTTCATCTCCTAATTTGAACGATCTTTCCCTATTAGGGTGTAAAGCACATTCATGAGGGCTGAAAATCTTTTTAATGATAGCTTTGGAGAAGTTTATAATTTCTCCTCCTTCCTTTCCATTTGGGTAGTAGTGTTTTATTTCTACTGAACCAGAAACTATTAACAAGGCTTCATATACTTGTCTTGTCTTTCCTGCTGACGCAGTAAAAGAAATGGTCTCAATATATTTTTCTTTTAAAGACCATGGATCATCCAATTTAGGAATATCATTCCTTTCTAAACAAATAATTTGTTCAGAATTATTTTTTGAGATATAACTATCATTCGCATCTTCAATTGCTTTTTTGAATGAAAATCCAGGAGTATTTCCTGTTAAAAATGTTTCAGCCTCGCTTTGAGGGCTATAAATACTCATATGAGAAGTATTTTTCCTTGCCATTTTATGAGGCAATTTCCATTCTGATTGAGCGTATGACGCTTCAGATTCCATGTCTATTTTCATAGACTTTGGCTTTTGCATTTTTAGCCAATTTGCATATGGGGAGTTGTTAGGAATATTATTCCTTCCCCTTCCTCTGCCCTTTCCTGGGCCTTGATCCCTCGAGGGAGTCTGCATATGCAGAATCTTGCAAGAATTCCCTGGTCAAAAAATCAGGAAGACAATTATTAGTACCTTTAATATATTCAATATCAAAATCAAATATAGCTAATTCAGCTTTCCATCTAGCAAATATTTGTTTTGATGTTAAATTTTTAACATCTTTTTGTATCACAGATTTAACTGCACTACAATCTATTTTTAATAGAAATTTTTGATTTAATAAATCATCCTGAAATTTATAAATACATTTTATAATAGAAAGAATTTCTTTCTTGATAGTTGAATAATTCAACTGAGCTGGGTTCCATTTTCCAGATGTAAATCTTACAAGAATTTCTTTATTATTTGTAGGATCTACTTGTTTTAAAATGCCTCCGTATCCTATGTTCGAAGCATCAGTTTCAACAATTTTCTTCCAATCAGGGTTAGCAATATAGAGACATGGTAAATTTTTTACTGTCTCTTTAATTTTTGAACAGCTTTAGTATGATCCTCTGTCTACGGTGACGGATTTTTTCTGAGCCTATTATATAAAATAGTTGCATCTGTAGATAAATTCTTATAATAATCTGCTATATAATTTGAAGCACCCAAAAATCTTTGAAGTTGCTTAACATTAAGAATATAATCTGGAAATTTAGAAGCAAATTCAATACTTCTTTCAATTGGAATAATAGTTCCATTGTTAATATTATGACCCAAAAACCGTGTAGCTGTTTGGAATAACCTCATTTTTTGGGTAGATATAACTAGTCCATTTTTTATAATAAGATGTTTAAAAACATTCAAATGTTTAAAATGTTGATCAATGTTTTCTGAATAAACAAGGACATCATCTATATATGAAAGAATGAATTCAGTATAAGGATTAAAAATTGAATTCATAATATTTTGAAATTCTGATGGCGCATTTTTTAATCCGAATGGCATAACATTCCATTCAAAATGCCCAAAGGGTACTGTAAAAGCAGTTTTATATTTATCAGATTCATGAATCTGTATTTGCCAATAGCCTGATTTTAAATCAAATTTTGAAAAGATTTTTGCTTTGCTTATCTTATTAAGCAGGTCCCTTTTATTAGGGAGAGGATATCTTATCCATTTGAGCACTTTGTTTAAAGGCTTGTAATTAATAACAAGACGTGGTATACCCCGTTCTTGTTCAGCAGTATTGTTAACATAAAATGCTGTACAACTCCATGGAGAAGATGATTTCCTAATTAGCTTTTTGTCTATAAGACTACTAATTTCTTTTTTACATAATTCAAGATATTCTTGATTCATTTGGCAAGCCTTAGTAGGAATATTTTCTTCTAAAAAATCTTCTATATAAGGAAGATTAACAATGTGTTGCTTTCTTTCCCAAAATGCATTAGGAAAGTTACTACAGGTTTGCGTTATAAATTCATTTTCTAAATCTTTAATCCTAGCTTTTATTAAGCTAGAGTCTAACTGTTTATTTATTTGTAAAGAAGCTATTTCTTCTTTAATGAAATTTATTTGATTTTCTTTAAGGTAAATGTCTTTTAACTCATTCAAAATTTTCATCATTGGATCAGTTATAAACTGAAACATAATTGCTTTGCCTTTATAAAAGCTGTAAATGCCTTGTGAGTCTATTTTATTGATAGGCATTATCTTACTAAGAAAAGGCGTTCCTAGTATCACATGTTGTGATATTTCCTTTACAATAATAAAAGGAGAGGGAAGACAAATATCATCATTGCAAATATTTGCATTTGACACCTTATATGGTGTAGTTAGAGTACTATTATCAGGTGTACTCAGAGTTTGAGTAGTCCTCTCACAATATTTAATAGGAATAATTCCTTCTTTTATACAGTTTAAATCTGCACCACTATCAACTAGGGCTATAAGATTGGGTATAACCAAATCGGTATTTATTATTAGAGTAATTCTAATATACCATTTTTGATTTAATACTAAATCAATGGTTTGCAGGAATTTATCTAGGATAACTTCTCTTTCTTTAGTAATTTCCTCAGTAAATTCTTCCTCACTATTTGAAGATTCACTTTGTATAATAGTGTTTCTTTTCATAACAGAGATTCTTTGTAAAATATCTTTATTTTGAATTTTTAGTTCTATTATTTCTGTTTTTAGGTTATTAACCTCCTTTTGTAAGGCTGCAATGGTTACAGGCTTACTTTCTTTTAATTGTTGTCTTTTAAAGATTTCTGATAATCTATAAATATTATCAATAGCAGGAGACTTCTCCTTTTCTTCTTTAAGAAGAACTTCAACCAATTTAGATTTAAGTTCCGGCTGGATATGTTCATCTTTAATAATATTAAGAATGGTCTTTTTGTCATCTTTGCTTATAACATTAATGCTTAGACCGTTCATCTCAACTATAGATTTCCAGTAATTTTCATTATTGTTGATATTACAACATTTACTAGAGCAATCTTTATCACAAAGTTTTTCATCATCTGATGAAGAATTTGTTAATTCAAATTCAGAAGATTCTGAAGAATTAATCATTATTTTATATAACGAATTTCTTAATTCTTCGTCTTCTATCTCGTTAATTTTCTTTTTTGTATAACATTTGTTGGCAAAATGACCAACTTTTCCACACTTATAATAAGTGGCTGAAGAAGCAGATTTTTTCTTAAATCTGTAATGTTTTTTCTTCTTCCTTTCTTCTTCTCCCCCATTTTGTTTAGAAGGATTATAGTGTTTTTTGTATCTCTTTTTATAATGAGGTTGTTTAGATTCTATTCTTTTAGTTTTTCTCTTATCTTTATCTTTCCGATTCATATACGGATCTTTCATTGCGAATTGACTACAAAATTCTCCCAATTCGTGTTTACCAATTAATCTCTGGCTTTTTAATTGATTTCTTAATTTTATGTCATTACATAAGGATAATCCTTCTTTAACACAGGTGCTTATTAAGCGTCCATATGTAAAAGTATTGTAGGGTATAACCCCGTCATACTGAGTTCTAAGATTTGTCCGAACTCTTTCGGCAAATAGATTTGGTAAGCCATCAATGAATTTAGCTTTCCAATGAGAGTTATTTGCATCTTCTAATTACATAACTCTGCTAAGAAAAGTATCTTTATACCATCTAAAATGTGTTAATGTAGGACATCTTAGATTTTGTAATAAAGTCCTTACTTTCTCAGCTTGATTACTTACATCCCCAGTAAAATGATCGAGAATAGTAAGTATTAAGGTATAAACAGCATCAGACACAGGAGAATTATTCTCCATTTTTGCTGCGCTAAAAATTTCAATTTTTTGTGCGGGAGATAAGCAATGATCCCACCAGCCTTTTAAAATTCCTGTAAATCCACATGAAATAAATCTTGCAACATCAGCATCTGAGTTTTTTTGTTGTTTTGATACTGTTGCATATATCATCATACGATGTAAAGTATCATAGATTTGCTTATCAGCTAATCCATCAATGTTCCATTCATAAATGGCTCGTCCTGAAAACGAATTTGTTATAACAGCTTCGTTTTCTTCATACAGGACATCTAAAGGAGTTGGTCTTTTATAATAATGCTTTTCTAAAGTTCTTAGTGGGTATTTTATGGTATTTATGATATTATCATCAGACATATTAATCTGATCATCTGATAAGTCGTTTATATCAGAGTCCTTTTCTGATATCTCAGACTGTTCTCCATCTATAATATTTAATCTAGCATTATTAAACTTTTTCTCAAGAGCATTTATAATATCTGAAGATATATTTTTATCTTTGGATAATTTATCTCCTGAAATATCTAAAGTTGGTCTTATTGGTATATAATTATTCTCATTTACCGTCTTTATAACAGGAGTTTCTATAATTCCCATAGCCTGTAGTTTATTATTCAGGCTTTCTAAAGTAGATTCTACTCTGGTTAATTGTTGACCAACCACTTGAATATTAGAAAAATTATTTTGTTTAAAAACCTTTTGAAGTTCCTTTAAAGTATTTTCCATTTTATCTTCAATAAGTGGTTTTATAAAAGCGGTTGCCTCTAAATTAGAGGTAGATATTCCAGATAACCTTAATGGTTCTGTTGGTGGGTATATAGATCTTACAGTTTTTCCACTTAGGGTGGTCCATTGTTTATAATGTTCCTCTAAAACATTAATTTTGCTTTCTTGTTCATTAAGAAAGTGTTCAAGAAACCAGTCTATAAAATATCTTAGACATTGGTTTTCTTCAAGGTATCTATAATATTGATCTTTATAATGATACATTTGATCTTTAGAAAAGGTTTTTGCAAACCATTCTCTAAAAGCAGCATGCTTATTTTTCATAAATTCCTTATTAAGGAATTTTCTTAAATTACTATCTGGTTTTAAATCCATAAAATTATATATGAAAACTCATCTCTGATGAGGTAGGAGAAGTTTTATTTTCCTTCTCATATATAGGATGTGATATATTTTTTTGGAAAATATTTATCCCTTTAACTTCTCTATAAGAGGAGCTGGGTCTAGAAAAAGATCTTCTTAACACAGAAGAAGTGGTGCTAACTTCTATATAAGGTTTTCCTGAAATTCTGGCTATATTATTAGATCAAAATGTCACTTCAATATTTCCATCGCCAGTCTGTATAATCTGATCGATATTTGTATCTATAATAGGTGCAGGTGGAACTGCAGAATTTATAACCCACGATTCAGGAAAGGCAATTTCTTCCCATTTTATAATTCTATTAGTAGCAACACCAGAGGATAAAAGATTTGTTTCAATTACTGTGGTTTTACCATTTTCAGTCTTAGCTTTTAATAATAAAAACATTCCTGTTCTTTCCAGAAAATTTCTCATCAAATGGTGGGCTGGAATTATAGAAGAAGAAAAGATAGTTAGCATAAAAGCAACTATCAAGAATAATAATGATATTCTAGACAAAAAGATTAACGAAGAATTAGCAACGGAAAATCCGATGCAAAAATTGAAAACATCTTTTCAAAGAAAATATCCTAATATCTCTGAAGAAGATCTTATGAAACGCTGCTTAGAGCATATGAAAAAGCAGTTTGAACAGACTTTTGACAACTCAGACACAAATTCTTCTACGTCTGAAAAAACTACCAAATCGGTAGAGATGAAAGAATGCTTTCAAGGACAATCCCAAGACCCAGAGGAAGATTTAAAATCAGCGGATCAGTTTTGGGACGATCTTATGGGCTCAAGATTGAGTCAAAATAAAGGTAAGGACCTAATGAAATAAATGAGAAAAAACTTTAACTAAAAAGGGACGACTGCAAGACTTTAGCACACGAAATTTAGTAAAAGTATTTTCGGCCCATGGTTTTCATAAAACCATTTCTGGTATTTACTTTAGAAATATCTTTCTGTATAGTTAATTACGGAACGACATCAAAGTCGCGTAGGGGATCCCATATTAAGCCAGTGATTGGCGTGTTGGCGGCCCATAAATCGTTGACAGTCGTGTAATTAAAAATACAGTTAGATATCTTTAGAGTGAAAACCAGAAAAAGAGTATAAAGAATTGCATGTAATAGAAGAACATCTTATCCTGCTAAGTTAATGGTATCGAAATCTTGAAAAAGAAATTTCATATGTCTATACCATCTTCATCTACTGCTATATCTACTAAGATTGCTCGTAATAAGAGCAAACACATAAAAAACTCAAATTTACTTGAGTATCCCTCAGATGAGGAACAGCTGAACAAATGGACCATTCCAAATGTTCCAGCAAAAGAAATTTATAAGAGAATCCATAAAATTATATATGAAAACTCATCTCTGATGAGGTAGGAGAAGTTTTCATGCAAAAATTTATTGCTTATGTATATAGAAAAGATATACTTTCATAGATTAATTTTTCAAATTTTTTTTAAGATGTATTTATTTATTATTAATATTTGAATACTCTTAGATTAAAGATAAAATTTATATAAATATTTATATATCTTTGAAAATTTATTTATTTATTATTAATATTTATTATTGTATTAATTTGGATACTCTTAGATTAAAGATAAAATTTAAAGCAATAGTTAGTTTATTAAGAATTTTAGTTTGAATATGATTTGATTTATGTATTTACAATCTGCTATATAAAATATCATATGGTTATATTTTATAATTAAAAGATAGAATTATAAAGAATTAGATGAATCAGGATTAGGTCAAAATTTAAAATCTTACTAATTTGATCTAAATATTTCAATATATGGAAAATAAATGATAAATATTTAATTATTTGTATTAATTTGCTATATTTTTTATGTATCGTTTGATTATTTATTTATAATTTAATTATTAAAATTTGATGATATAGTTATTAATTTATTTCAATTAAAATTAATTTCTTGAAGCCTTCATATTTAAACAATTTTTTTAATAAAATAAAAATTATTATCATAATAAATCATATTAGACTACCATTCAATTGAAATAAAAGTGAATTATGTAAAACAACTCTAAAAGGATTAATTTTTGAAGATATATAGCAAAATTCCCAAATCTAATTTATTATTATATATGGCAAAAATCAAATTAAGATGTATTAATTAATATATATGTATTATATAGATGGAAAAATTCCCAAATCTTAGATTATATATTATATATATGGCAAAAATCTTTTATTATTATACTACTACTACTACTAAAAGGATTAATTTTTGAAGAAGATATTCTCCTAATTATAATTATTCATTAAAAAGTTATTTCTTTATAAAAATAGTCCTTAAATCTTTGACTACTTTTTTTTTTTATATAGTTTGAAGAAAATTTGAAAAAGTTCATATATTGCAAATCATTTTAGATTTTAATACTTTTCAAATATTTATATATCTTTTTTATATTCTTTTTGGATTTTTAGTAGAAAGTGGAATACTTTTTTATATAGATTATATATATAATATATAATATATATAATCGATAATAATGATAGTAGTAGTAGTATAATAATAATAAAAGATTTTTGCCATATATATAATATATAATCTAAGATTTGGGAATTTTTCCATCTATATTATACATATAGATTAATTAATACATCTTAATTTGATTTTTGCCATATATAATAATAAATTAGATTTGGGAATTTTGCTATATATCTTCAAAAATTAATCCTTTTAGAGTTGTTTTACATAATTCATTTTTATTTCAATTGAATGGTAGTCTAATATGATTTATTATGATAATAATTTTTATTTTATTAAGCCGGTGATTGGCGTGTTGGCAGCCCATAAATCGTTGACAGTCGTGTAATTGAAAATACAGTTAGATATCTTTAGAGTAAAAAGCAGAAAAAGAATATACAGAATTGCATGTAATAGAAGAACATCTTATCCTGTTAAGTTAAAGGTATCGAAATCTTGAAAAAGAAATTTCTTTTGTCTACAACATCTTTATCTACTGCTATATCTACTAAGATTGCTCGTAATAAGAGCAAACACATAAAAAACTCAAATTTACTTGAGTATCCCTCAGATGAGGAACAACTGAACAAATGGATCATTTCAAATGTTCCAGCAACAGAAATTTATAACATAGGGACGTTTGATCTATCGTCCAGACTTTCCATCAAAAGTATGGAAAAGACCATCTCTGTGGATAGCACAAAACAGATAATTCAACTCCTTTCAGAAAAGGACGTTTATAGATTTGAAAAACAATATAAATATCTTCATATTGGTTTAATTCAAGTGGCCTTTAAACCTCTTACTCTCCAAGGCTTAAATGCCTCTATATTAACATCTTTGAGAGATGCTAGATGCCTAGACTGGATCCCTTCCCTAATGGGAATTATGCAAACAAGTCTTTGTCATGGACCGGTTTATTTTGATATTTATCCCAATTTAAGTTTATCCTTGACTGGCCCAAATATACTTGAGGCAGTAACTTTAAATCTTAAAACACATGGTTATAATTTCATGAAAGGATCCGAAACTATATCAATAGTTTATAGAATCCACTATAAAGTTTTAACAACTATGGCACCTAAGGTAAAAGCTAAGACTGAAAATGGTAAAACCACAGTAATTGAAACAAATCTTTTATCCTCTGGTGTTGCTACTAATAGAATTATAAAATGGGAAGAAATTTCCTTTCCTGAATCATGGGTTATAACTTCTGCAGTTCCACCTGCACCTATTATAGATACAGACATCGATAAGATTATACAGACTGACGATGGAAATATAGAAGTGACATTTGGATCTAATAATATAGCCAGAATTTCAGGGAAACCTTATATAGAAGGTAGCACCTCTTCTTCTGTGTTAAGAAGATCTTTTTCTAGACCGAGATTCTCTTATAGAGAAGTTAAAGGGATAAATATTTCCCAAGAAAATATATCACATCCTATATATGAGAAGGAAAATAAAACTTCTCCTACCTCATTAGAGATGAGTTTTCATATATAATTTTATGGATTTAAAACCAGATAGTAATTTAAGAAAATTCCTTAATAAGGAATTTATGAAAAATAAGCATACTGTTTTTAGAGAATGGTTTGCAAAAACCTTTTCTAAAGATCAAATG
Organism: Agapanthus africanus; assembly: GCA_030015575.1. NCBI lineage: Eukaryota > Viridiplantae > Streptophyta > Magnoliopsida > Asparagales > Amaryllidaceae > Agapanthus > Agapanthus africanus. Next base: position 883,912,978 of record CM057337.1, read on the forward strand.
TATCATTATAAAGATCAATATTATAGACACCTTGAAGAAAATCAATGTCTAAAATATTTTATAGACTGGTTCCTTGAACACTTTCTTAATGAACAAGAAAGTAAAATTAATGTTTTAGAGAAACATTATAAACAATGGACCACCCAAACTGGAAAAACTGTAAGGTCTATATACCCACCAACTGAACCATTAAGGTTATCTGGAATATCTACCTCTAATTTAGAGGCAACCGCTTTTATAAAGTCACTTATTAAAGATAAAATGGAAAATACTTTAAAGGAACTTCAAAAGGTTTTTAAACAAAATAATTTTTCTAATATTTATATTCAAATGGTTGGTCAATAATTAACCAGAGTAGAATCTACTTTAGAAAACCTGAATAATAAACTACAGGCTATGGGAGTTATAGAAACTCCTGTTATAAAGACAATAAATGAAAAAAATTATATACCAATAAGACCAGCTTTAGATATTTCAGGATATAAATTATCCAAAGATAAAAATATATCTTTAGATATTATAAATGCTCTTGAGAAAAAGTTTAATAATGCTAGATTAAATATTATAGATGGAGAACAGTCTGAGATATCAGAAAAGGACTCTGATATAAACGACTTATCAGATGATCAGATTAATATGTCTGATGATAATATCATAAATACCATAAAATACCCACTAAGAACTTTAGAAAAGCATTATTATAAAAGGCCAACTCCTTTAGATGTCCTGTATGAAGAAAACGAAGTTGTTATAACAAATTCGTTTTCAGGACGAGCCATTTATGAATGGAACATTGATGGATTAGCTGATAAGCAAATCTATGATACTTTACATCGTATGATGATGTATGCAACAGTATCAAAACAACAAGGAAACTCAGATGCTGATGTTGCAAGATTTATCTCATGTGGATTTACAGGAATTTTAAAAGGCTGGTGGGATCATTATTGCTTATCTCCCGCACAAAAAATTGAAATTTGTAGCGCAGAAAAATGGAGAATAATTCTCCTGTGTCTGATGTTGTTTATACCTTAATACTTACTATTCTCGATCATTTTACTGGGGATGTAAGTAATCAAGCTGAGAAAGTAAGGACTTTATTACAAAATCTAAGATGTCCTACATTATGTCACGCCCCGCTTCCCAGAGTACGCTAGATTGGGCACGTGACATAGCCGACCATGCTACCTGTGGGTAGGAAGTATCCATCCACAGTCACATTACGGCTGTAGAGATATCAAGAACAAGATAAAACTATCTAAAACATGTCCATAATCCAGAATAACAGGAGTCAATAATAAATAAATGCGGAAGCAAACGATCCAATACAAATAACTGAAAAGTGTGTCCCATAATGCGGGCTCACATCAGGAAATAAATGCAGGAAATAATACTAACTACTACTGAACTCACAGCTCAGCCTGCTGGCTGAAGTACTCCTGCTCGGACTGCAACAGCGGTACGGAATCTGGGCTATGCAAAACCCAGACGTCAGCGCGTCATGTCATCAAGTAATATAATATGAACAGTGTAGCAGGCAATATAATATAAACATGAATACAGCAAGAATAACAATAATATGAATCATACCAGTACAGGGTAGCGTGCAGTGGGTAAACTAAACTGTTCTATCAGGTTTTCTATTCTAAAGTCTTTGAAATCAATCGATGAATTATCGATGTAACTCAATAGTATCCCGTGCATGCCCGGGACCACGGTCAAGATCCTCGGGGCTGAATCCGAGACGTGCCGCTAGGCAGTAACAGGTAGCAGGATGGGCGAGTGATGTCAGCATCATCACTCCGGGGCTGGCCTAGCCCGTAAGACTGATCAGAATAAGTATCGAACTGTTGAGTTACAAGTCAGGTTTCACCTTTGATTTCCCCATACCCCTAAGTTATGTATGTCAAGTCAGGTATTCAGTAGTCAAGAACTAATGCCAACACAGGATCAGGTAAAAGCAGGTTTGTCTAGATAGACAACAGGAACGGTCCATGAGGACTACATGTTATGTTTGTTGGCATTAGACACAAGATCAGGTAACAGGTAAAGCCATGGTACATCAGGTCAAGCCAGGTAATGTATAAAGGTGTCATGTCATGTCAAGAGTGTACGGTACCATGTCATGTCAAGTAGGAAGTGTAACAGGTCATGTGAGGAAGCACAAGATGTCATGTGGGTGCTCATAATCAAACTAACATAAGCATGTGTATAAATAAACAAGCATGAGTACTATCAGAATAATAAACTGGAACATGTAATATGATATGCAAATAGATATAATTTCAAGGATATGGATGCACAGTTATCGGTTAGGGTTACATTTATAGTTCCAATATTAATTAGGATGCAATTTATTAAACATGAAGTGTTAATATCACATTATTATGTAGTAATGTGATCTATGGATGCAATTATATGTATCTTAAATGCGATGGATGCAAACGGGTATCCGAAAAGTTATAAAACTATAAAATGGTAATGTGGGATGTACAACTAAGCAATATGTGATATAAATATTGATATAATAATTTTAATATGGATAGCATATTCAAAGCGATTAATAACTATAAAAGTGGTATTGATTAACCATGCACAAAAAAATTCCGTTCAGAAATTCAGCGTCACCCTAATTTGTAAAATAGTTTAAAAATAACAAACGTTCTCCAAAAGGGACGTGTCTTATACCAAAACAAAGATAATTCAATAAGGTTTTTATTTTTATAAGTATAAGCATCTCAGGTTATCCCTACAAAAAGTTATGAACATTCGAAGTTGAAAGCTTGCTGCTGGAATTTCCCTGGACAGCAGTTTGGAGACATTTTCATTTGCATTTTACGTTATTTAAACAATTTATTTTGCAATTAAATATTTTATAGAGTTATAGTATTCTGAGTTATCTTCGTAACGAACTAAAGAACGTATACTAATGATTTTTCTATGATTTATAATGAATTTTATACGGTAAGGTGTACAGTAAATTTCAGATTTGTCGTATCCGCTTTTTCAACGACGTTTCATGTGTAAACTATAATATTTTAAATATATAATATCATAAAATGCAGATTATAAACTAATTAAAGATAATAATAAGAAATATTACGACGATGTATATTTTAATTGATATGGATGCAGTATAATGTAATCTAGTATGTCACAAGATAAGTTTTCATGATCTAGATCTAATATAATATAAACGGATGCAAATGGAATATCGAAACGTTATAAAATTAAACATGGGGCACTAGATTTAAACTATAGGTATGGTATTTATTTAAATAGGTATAAAATGAATTATATAGCATGTAGCAAGATTAACTTTCCTCGATGGGTCGCGAATCGGGAAAACGGAACGTTAACCGTCGGCAGGGAAAACTCGCGACGGGCGCACGGTTCACGGAATGAACCCAAACGACGAACAAAGGAACCACACGGATCGGGGTACCTCGCTGGAACGTCGAGAAGCGTCACCGGCACGATGGAATTCCGGCAACAAAAGAACAGTTAAAAAAAAAGAGAAACGAGACATGAAGCAAGAAGAGAAAGAATGATAAAGAGAAGTACGAGAGAATATATGAGAGAGAGAGAGAAAAAGTGGAGAGAGAGAGAGAGCGAGAGGGAGTGAAGAGGGAGAGAGAGAAAGTGGAGAGATAGAGAGAGAGAGAAGTGAAATCAAGAGAGAGAGAGAGAGAGAGAGAGCGAGCTGCAGGTGGTAGCCCACGGAATTAAAAGGAACGCGATTGGCTAAAGGGGAATCGTTAGTTAGGGATAAATATTAATTAAAGATTCAAAACATTTTAAGGAACAGTAGGATATATATATAGGTTAATTTAAAGATTTAAAAGATAGGTAATGAACAGTAAGATATCAGGTTAGTTAGAAAAATATATGCGATGGTTTTAATAATATTAAAATTTGGGATTTTGGCGCCAAATAAAACATTTCCAAATCGCGCCCGGGTCGAGTCCAAAAATTTGAAATTGAAATAATAGGATTTTAAGCGGGATCCAAATTTTAAAATTAAGTGTTTTATGATTAAAAAGCATATCCCCGAAACGGACACATGTACGCGCGCGTAGCCGTCCAAACTCGCCCGTTTCACTGAACGGGACGAGAACACAATGCACGGACGCTACCACGAGGCTAGGGGTGTCAAGTAGGCCAAGATGAATATTTTCAATTTTATTTTAGATGCCAAAATTTGTTATATGTAGAAATGACTTTGCCGGGTAAATTTTACAGTAAGCAACAAACAAGCAAGTTAAATGAAATGAGTATCACATTATACTCAAACAATAACTGAAAATAGTAGAATTGGGCTCGGGTGTTACACATTAACACATTTTAGATGGTATAAAGATACTTTTCTTAGCAGAGTTATGCAATTGGAAGATGCAAATAACTCTCATTGGAAAGCTAAATTCATTGATGGCTTACCAAATCTATTTGCCGAAAGAGTTTGGACAAATCTTAGAACGCAGTATGATGGGGTTATACCCTACAATACTTTTACATATGGACGTTTAATAAGCACCTGTGTTAAAGAAGGATTATCCTTATGTAACGACATAAAATTAAGAAATCAATTAAAAAGCCAGAGATTAACTGGTAAACACGAATTGGGAGAATTTTGTAGCCAATTCGCGATGGAAGATCCGTATATGAATCGGAAAGATAATAGAAAAACTAAAAAAATAGAATCTAAACAACCCCATTATAAAAAGAGATACAAAAGACATTATAATCCTTCTAAACAAAAGGGAGAAGAAGAAAGGAAGAAGAAAAAACATCACAGATTTAAGAAAAAATCTGCTTCTTCAGCTACTTGTTATAAGTGTGGAAAAGTTGGTCATTTTGCCAACAAATGTAATACAAAAAAGAAAATTAACGAGATAGAAGACGAAGAATTAAGAAAGTCATTATATAAAATAATGATTAATTCTTCAGAATCTTCTGAATTTGAATTAACAGATTCTTCATCAGATGATGAAAAAATTTGTGATAAAGATTGCTCTAATAAATGTTGTAATATCAACAATAAGGAAAATTACTGGAAATCTATAGTTGAGATGAACGGTATAAGTATTAATGTTATAAGTAAAGATGACAAAAAGACCATTCTTAAAATTATTGAAGACGAACATATCAAGCCAGAACTTAAAACCAAATTGGTTGAAGTTCTTCTTAAAGAAGAAAAGGAGAAATCTCTGCTATTGATAATGTTTATAGATTATCAGAGGTCTTTAAAAGACAAAAATTAAAAGAAGGTAAGCCTGTAACCATTGCAGCCTTACAAAAGGAGGTTAATAACCTAAAAACAGAAATAATAGAATTAAAAATTCAAAATAAAGATATTTTACAAAGAATCTCTGTTATGGAAAGAAACACTATTATATAAGATGAATCTTCAAATAGTGAGGAAGAATTTACTGAGGAAATTACTAGAGAAAGAGAAGTTATCCCAGATAAATTCCTGCAAACCATTGATTTGGTATTAAATCAAAAATGGTATATTAGAATTACTCTAATAATAAATAACGATTTGGTTATACCCAATCTTATAGCCCTAGTTGATAGTGGTGCAGATTTAAACTGCATAAAAGAAGGAATTATTCCTATTAAATATTGTGAGAGGACTACTCAAACTCTAAGTACAGCTGATAATAGTACTCTAACTACACCATATAAAGTGTCTAATGCAAATATTTGCAATGACGATATTTGTCTTCCCTCTCCTTTTATTATTGTAAAGGAAATATCACAACATGTGATACTAGGAACACCTTTTCTAAGTAAATTAATGCCTATCAATAAAATAGACTCACAAGGCATTTACAGCTTTTATAAAGATAAAGAAATTATGTTTCAGTTTATAACTGATCCAATGATGAAAATTTTGAATGAGGTAAAAGACATTTACCTTAAAGAAAATCAAATAAATTTCATTAAAGAAGAAATAGCTTCTTTACAAATAAATAAACAGTTAGACTCTAGCTTAATAAAAGCTAGGATTAAAGATTTAGAAAATGAATTTATAACGCAAACCTGTAGTAACTTTCCTAATGCATTTTGGGAAAGAAAGCAACACATTGTTAATCTTCCTTATATAGAAGATTTTTTAGAAGAAAATATTCCTACTAAGGCAAGACCTTGCCAAATGAATCAAGAATATCTTGAATTATGTAAAAAAGAAATTAGTAGTCTTATAGACAAAAAGCTAATTAGGAAATCATCTTCTCCATGGAGTTGTACAGTATTTTATGTTAACAATGCTGCTGAACAAGAACGGGGTATACCACGTCTTGTTATTAATTACAAGCCTTTAAACAAAGTGCTCAAATGGATAAGATATTCTCTCCCTAATAAAAAGGGACCTGCTTAATAGGATAAGCAAAGCAAAAATCTTTTCAAAATTTGATTTAAAATCAGGCTATTGGCAAATACAGATTCATGAATCTGATAAATATAAAACTGCTTTTACAGTACCCTTTGGGCATTTTGAATGGAATGTTATGCCATTCGGATTAAAAAATGCGCCATCAGAATTTCAAAATATTATGAATTCAATCTTTAATCCTTATACTGAATTCATTCTTTCATATATAGATGATGTCCTTGTTTATTCAGATAACATTGATCAACATTTTAAACATTTGAATGTTTTTAAACATCTTATTATAAAAAATGGACTAGTTATATCTGCCCAAAAAATGAGGTTATGCCAAACAGCTATACGGTTTTTGGGTCATAATATTAACAATGGAACTATTATTCCAATTGAAAGAAGTATTGAATTTGCTTCTAAATTTCCAGATTATATTCCTAATGTTAAGAAACTTCAAAGATTCTTGGGCGCTTTAAATTATGTAGCAGATTATTATAAGAATTTAGCTACAGATGCAGCTATTTTATATAATAGGCTTAGAAAAAATCCGTTACCTTGGACAGAAGACCATACTAAAGCTGTTCAAAAAATTAAAGAGACAGTAAAAAATTTACCATGTCTCCATATTGCTAACCCTAATTGGAAGAAAATTGTTGAAACTGATGCTTCGAACATAGGATACGGAGGAATTTTAAAACAAGTAGATCCTACAAATAATAAAGAAATTCTTGTGAGATTTACTTCTGGAAAATGGAACCCAGCTCAGTTGAATTATTCAACTATTAAGAAAGAAATTCTTTCTATTATAAAATGTATTTATAAATTCCAGGATGATTTATTAAATCAAAAATTTCTATTAAAAATAGATTGTAGTACAGCTAAATCTGTGATACAAAAAGATGTTAAAAATTTAACATCAAAATAAATATTTGCTAGATGGCAAGCTGATTATCTATATTTTATTTTGATATTGAACATATTAAAGATACTAACAATTGTCTTCATGATTTTTTGACCAAGGAATTCTTGCAAGATTCTGCATATGCAGACTCCCTCGAGGGATCAAGGCCCAGGAAGGGGTAGAGGAAGGGGAAGGAATAATATTCCTAACAACTCCCCATATGCAAATTGGCTAAAAATGCAAAAGCCAAAGTCTATGAAAATAGACATGGAATCTGAAGCGTCATACGCTCAATTAGAATGGAAATTGCCTCATAAAATGGCAAGTAAAAATACTTCTCATATGAGTATTTATAGCGCTCAAAGCGAGGCTTAAACATCTTTAACAGGAAATACTCCTGGATTATCATTCAAAAAAGCAATTGAAGATGCGAATGATAGTTATATCTCAAAAAATAATTCTGAACAAATTATTTGTTTAGAAAGGAATGATATTCCTAAAATGGATGATCCATAGTCTTTAAAAGAAAAATATATAGAGACCATTTCTTTTGCTGCGACAGCAGGAAAGACAAGACAAGTATATGAAGCCTTGTTAATAGTTTCTGGTTCAGTAGAAATAAAACACTACTATCCAAATGGAAAAGAAGGAGGAGAAATTATAAACTTCTCTAAAACTATCAATAAAAAGATTTTCAGCCCTCATGAATGGGCTTTACACCCTAATAGAGCAAGATCGTTCAAATTAGGAGATGAACGACATGAAAGTAATTATTGGGATTATATCCAAGCCTTTGAAAACTTTTTATATTACGAAAATCCAGCGAAGAAACATTCCTGGTTTATTATTATAAAACCCGATGTTATAAAAACAGGTATACCAGTTTGGTATATCCAATTATGGCAAAAAATTGGGGTAGAATTAGCCATACTTCCAAAGTCGATCAATCTTTGATTTATTTGTTCTTTAGATAGAATCACATCCAAGATTTCATAATACTGATGATGACTCCATTATAGAAGGAGAAAGCACACTTCATTACTTTATAGAAAATGAAATGCCATTTATATTTAGATGGACAATTATTTCTGAAATTAATAATAAAAACATTCATGTTCTTTCCAGAAAATTTCTCATCAAATGGTGGGCTGGAATTATAGAAGAAGAAAAGATAGTTAGCATAAAAGCAACTATCAAGAATAATAATGATATTCTAGACAAAAAGATTAACGAAGAATTAGCAACGGAAAATCCAATGCAAAAATTGAAAACATCTTTTCAAAGAAAGTATCCTAATATTTCTGAAGAAGATCTTATGAAACGCTGCTTAGAGCATATGAAAAAGCAATTTGAACAGACATTTGACAACTCAGATACAAATTCCTCTATGTCTGAGAAAACTACCAAATCGGTAGAGATGAAAGAATGGTTTCAAGGACAATCCCAAGACCCGGAAGAAGATCTAAAATCAGCGGATCAGCTTTGAGACAATCTTATGGGCCCAAGATTGAGTCAAAATAAAGGTAAGGGCCTGCTGAAATAAAGAAGAAAAAACTTTTACTAAAAGGGACGACTGCAAGACTCTAGCACATGAAATTTAGTAAAAGTATTTTTCGGCCCAAGGTTTTTATAAAACCAGCAGTATTACAGCCCCTGGTATTCATCAAAACCAGCCCCTGGTATTCCTCAAAACCAGCACATAGGTTTCTTTTTATAAAAGGTGTCGGCAAAAGACGACAGATAAAGGTGACAGGTTATCCTCCACTGAAGAAAAATGAGGACACCTAAGGGCCTTTATGAAAGGCAAGAAGGACGCATAAGCCCTTGGGGGGAATCTCCCTCTGCTATATAAATAAGAACGACTCCTCAAATGTAGAGGCATCGAAAAATAAATCACTCTCTATCTCTTGTAATCTATCTGATAGCCTTCTTCTGTTGTAGTTTGTTTGAGTGAAATATATAAATAAATATTTTGTTTTGATAAAGAGGCTTCCTCTCTGCAAGTGAGTTTCTCTCTTGTCTCGTTTATATTTATTACGTTGTAAAGTTTCTCTCTTGTCTCGTTTATATTTATTACGTTGTAATTATTTGATCCTTGTTGTTGTTGGTATCAGAGCCATGATTGGCTAATCTTCTTCTTCTTCAAGATAGAGATCCATTAACATACAAGGTAAGATGATGTTTTAAGCCAAGCAATCAGGTATAATTCTTTTCTAATCTACTTTAGAAATATCTTTCTGTATTGTTAATTAGGGAACGACATCAAAGTCGCGTAGGGGATCCCATATTAAGCCGGTGATTGGCGTGTTGGCAGCCCATAAATCGTTGACAGTCGTGTAATTGAAAATACAGTTAGATATCTTTAGAGTAAAAAGCAGAAAAAGAATATACCGAATTGCATGTAATAGAAGAACATCTTATCCTGTTAAGTTAATGGTATCGAAATCTTGAAAAAGAAATTTCTTATGTCTACACAATCTTCATCTACTGCTATATCTACTAAGATTGCTCGTAATAAGAGCAAACACATAAAAAAACTCAAATTTACTTGAGTATCCCTCAGATGAGGAACAGCTGAACAAATGGACCATTCCAAATGTTCCAGCAAAAGAAATTTATAACATAGGGACGTTTGATCTATCGTTCAGACTTTCCATCAAAAGTATGGAAAAGACCATCTCTGTGGATAGCACAGAACAGACAATTCAACTCCTTTCAGAAAAGGACGTTTATAGATTTGAAAAACAATATAAATATTTTCATATTGGTTTAATTCAAGTGGCCTTTAAACCTCTTACTCTCCAAGGCTTAAATGCCTCTATATTAACATCTTTGAGAGATGCTAGATGCCTAGACTGGATCCCTTCCCTAATGGGAATTATGCAAACAAGTCTTTGTCATGGACCAGTTTATTTTGATGTTTATCCCAATTTAACTTTATCCTTGACTGGCCCAAATATACTTGAGGCAGTAACTTTAAATCTTAAAACACATGGTTATAATTTCATGAAAGGATCCGAAACTATATCAATAGTTTATAGAATCCACTATAAAGTTTTAACAACTATGACACCTAAGGTAAAAGCTAAGACTGAAAATGGTAAAACCACAGTAATTGAAACAAATCTTTTATCCTCTGGTGTTGCTACTAATAGAATTATAAAATGGGAAGAAATTGCCTTTCCTGAATCATGGGTTATAATTTCTGCAGTTCCACCTGCACCTATTATAGATACAGACATCGATCAGATTATACAGACTGACGATGGAAATATTGAAGTGACATTTGGATCTAATAATATAGCCAGAATTTCAGGAAAACCTTATATAGAAGGTAGCACCCGTTCTTCTGTGTTAAGAAGATCTTTTTCAAGACCGAGCTCCTCTTATAGAGAAGTTAAAGGGATAAATATTTCCCAAGAAAATATATCACATCCTATATATGAGAAGGAAAATAAAACTTCTCCTACCTCATTAGAGATGAGTTTTCATATATAATTTTATGGATTTAAAACCAGATAGTAATTTAAGAAAATTCCTTAATAAGGAATTTATGAAAAATAAGCATACTGCTTTTAGAGAATGGTTTGCAAAAATCTTTTCTAAAGATCAAATGTATCATTATAAAGATCAATATTATAGACACCTTGAAGAAAATCAATGCCTAAAATATTTTATAGACTGGTTCCTTGAACACTTTCTTAATGAACAAGAAAGTAAAATTAATGTTTTAGAGGAATATTATAAACAATGGACCATCCAAACTGGAAAAACTGTAAGGTCTATATACTCACCAACTGAACCATTAAGGTTATCTGGAATATCTATCTCTAACTTAGAGGCAACCGCTTTTATAAAGCCACTTATTGAAGATAAAATGGAAAATACTTTAAAGGAACTTCAAAAGGTTTTTAAACAAAATAATTTTTCTAATATTTATATTCAAGTGGTTGGTCAACAATTAACCAGAGTAGAATCTACTTTAGAAAACCTGAATAATAAACTACAGGCTATGGGAGTTATAGAAACTCCTGTTATAAAGACAATAAATGAAAAAAATTATATACCAATAAGACCAGCTTTAGATATTTCAGGATATAAATTATCCAAAGATAAAAATATATCTTTAGATATTATAAATGCTCTTGAGAAAAAGTTTAATAATGCTAGATTAAATATTATAGATGGAGAACAGTCTGAGATATCAGAAAAGGACTCTGATATAAACGACTTATCAGATGATCAGATTAATATGTCTGATGATAATATCATAAATACCATAAAATACACACTAAGAACTTTAGAAAAGCATTATTATAAAAGGCCAACTCCTTTAGATGTCCTGTATGAAGAAAACGAAGCTGTTATAACAAATTCGTTTTCAGGACGAGCCATTTATGAATGGAACATTGATGGATTAGCTGATAAGCAAATCCATGATACTTTACATCGTATGATGATGTATGCAACAGTATCAAAACAACAAGGAAACTCAGATGCTGATGTTGCAAGATTTATCTCATGTGGATTTACAGGAATTTTAAAAGGCTGGTGGGATCATTGCTTATCTCCCGCAAAAAAAATTGAAATTTTTAGCGCAGCAAAAATGGAGAATAATTCTCCTGTGTCTGATGCTGTTTATACCTTAATACTTACTATTCTCGATCATTTTACTGGGGATGTAAGTAATCATGCTGAGAAAGTAAGAACTTTATTACAAAATCTAAGATGTCCTACATTAACACATTTTAGATGGTACAAAGATACTTTTCTTAGCAGAGTTATGGAATTGGAAGATGCAAATAACTCTCATTGGAAAGCTAAATTCATTGATGGCTTACCAAATCTATTTGCCGAAAGAGTTTGGACAAATCTTAGAACGCAGTATGATGGGGTTATACCCTACAATACTTTTACATATGGACGCTTAATAAGCACCTGTGTTAAAGAAGGATTATCCTTATATAATGACATAAAATTAAGAAATTAATTAAAAAGCCAGATATTAACTGGTAAACACGAATTGGGAGAATTTTGTAGCCAATTCGCGATGGAAGATCCATATATGAATCGGAAAGATAATAGAAAAACTAAAAGAATAGAATCTAAACAACCTCATTATAAAAAGAAGTACAAAAGACATTATAATCCTTCTAAACAAAAGGGAGAAGAAGAAAGGAAGAAGAAAAAACATCACAGATTTAAGAAAAAATCTGCTTCTTCTGCTACTTGTTATAAGTGTGGAAAAGTTGGTCATTTTGCCAACAAATGTTATACAAAAAAGAAAATTAACGAGATAGAAGACGAAGAATTAAGAAAGTCATTATATAAAATAATGATTAATTCTTCAAAATCTTCTGAATTTGAATTAACAGATTCTTCATCAGATGATGAAAAAATTTGTGATAAAGATTGCTCTAATAAATGTTGTAATATCAACAATAAGGAAAATTACTGGAAATCTATAGTTGAGATGAACGGTCTAAGTATTAATGTTATAAATAAAGATGACAAAAAGACCATTCTTAAAATTATTGAAGACGAACATATCAAGCCAGAACTTAGAACCAAATTGGTTGAACTTCTTCTTAAAGAAGAAAAGGAGAAATCTCCTGCTATTGATAATGTTTATAGATTATCAGAGGTCTTTAAAAGACAAAAATTAAAAGAAGGTAAGCCTGTAACCATTGCAGCCTTACAAAAGGAGGTTAATAACCTAAAAACAGAAATAATAGAATTAAAAATTCAAAATAAAGATATTTTACAAAGAATCTCTGTTATGGAAAGAAACACTATTATACAAGGTGAATCTTCAAATAGTGAGGAAGAATTTACTGAGGAAATTACTAGAGAAAGAGAAGTTATCCCAGATAAATTCCTGCAAATCATTGATTTAGTATTAAATCAAAAATGGTATATTAGAATTACTCTAATAATAAATAACGATTTGGTTATACCCAATCTTATAGCCTTAGTTGATAGTGGTGCAGATTTAAACTGCATAAAAGAACGAATTATTCCTATTAAATATTGTGAGAGGACTACTCAAACTCTGAGTACAGCTGATAATAGTACTCTAACTACACCATATAAAGTGTCTAATGCAAATATTTGCAATGACGATATTTGTCCTCCCTCTCCTTTTATTATTGTAAAGGAAATATCACAACATGTGATACTAGGAACACCTTTTCTTAGTAAAATAATGCCTATCAATAAAATAGACTCACAAGGCATTTACAACCTTTATAAAGGTAAAGAAATTATGTTTCAGTTTATAACTGATCCAATGATGAAAATTTTGAATGAGGTAAAAGACATTTACCTTAAAGAAAATCAAATAAATTTCATTAAAGAAGAAATAGCTTCTTTACAAATAAATAAACAGTTAGACTCTAGCTTAATAAAAGCTAGGATTAAAGATTTAGAAAATGAATTTATAACGCAAACCTGTAGTAACTTTCCTAATGCATTTTGGGAAAGAAAGCAACACATTATTAATCTTCCTTATATAAAAGATTTTTTAGAAGAAAATATTCCTACTAAGGCAAGACCTTGCCAAATGAATCAAGAATATCTTGAATTATGTAAAAAAGAAATTAGTAGTCTTATAGACAAAAAGCTAATTAGGAAATCATCTTCTCCATGGAGTTGTACAGCATTTTATGTTAACAATACTGCTGAACAAGAACGGGATATACCACGTCTTGTTATTAATTACAAGCCTTTAAACAAAGTGCTCAAATAGATAAGATATCCTCTTCCTAATAAAAGGGACCTGCTTAATAGGATAAGCAAAGCAAAAATCTTTTCAAAATTTGATTTAAAATCAGGCTATTGGCAAATACAGATTCATGAATCTGATAAATATAAAACTGCTTTTACAGTACCCTTTGGGCATTTTGAATGGAATGTTATGCCATTCAGATTAAAAAATGCGCCATCAGAATTTCAAAATATTATGAATTCAATTTTTAATCCTTATACTGAATTCATTCTTTCATATATAGATGATGTCCTTGTTTATTCAGAAAACATTGATCAACATTTTAAACATTTGAATGTTTTTAAACATCTTATTATAAAAAATGGACTAGTTATATTTGCCCAAAAAATGAGGTTATTCCAAACAGCTATACGGTTTTTGGGTCATAATATTAACAATGGAACTATTATTCCAATTGAAAGAAGTATTGAATTTGCTTCTAAATTTCCAGATTATATTCCTAATGTTAAGCAACTTCAAAGATTCTTGGGCGCTTTAAATTATGTAGCAGATTATTATAAGAATTTAGCTACAGATGCAGCTATTTTATATAATAGGCTTAGAAAAAATCCGTTACCTTGGACAGAAGATCATACTAAAGCTGTTCAAAAAATTAAAAAGACAGTAAAAAATTTACCATGTCTCCATATTGCTAACCCTAATTGGAAGAAAATTGTTGAAACTGATGCTTCGAACATAGGATACGGAGGCATTTTAAAACAAGTAGATCCTACAAATAATAAAGAAATTCTTGTGAGATTTACTTCTGGAAAATGGAACCCAGCTCAGTTGAATTATTCAACTATTAAGAAAGAAATTCTTTCTATTATAAAATGTATTTATAAATTCCAGGATGATTTATTAAATCAAAAATTTCTATTAAAAATAGATTGTAGTGCAGCTAAATCTGTGATACAAAAAGATGTTAAAAATTTAACATCAAAATAAATATTTGCTAGATGGCAAGCTGAATTAGCTATATTTGATTTTGATATTGAATATATTAAAGGTACTAACAATTGTCTTCCTGATTTTTTGACCAGGAAATTCTTGCAAGATTCTGCATATGCAGACTCCCTCGAGGGATCAAGGCCCAGGAAGGGGCAGAGGAAGGGGAAGGAATAATATTCTTAACAAATCCGCATATGCAAATTGGCTAAAAATGCAAAAGCCAAAGTCTATGAAAATAGACATGGAATCTGGAGCGTCATACGCTCAATCAGAATGGAAATTGCCTCATAAAATGGCAAGGAAAAATACTTCTCATATGAGTATTTATAGCCCTCAAAGCGAGGCTGAAACATCTTTAACAGGAAATACTCCTGGATTATCATTCAAAAAAGCAATTGAAGATGCGAATGATAGTTATATCTCAAAAAATAATTCTGAACAAATTATTTGTTTAGAAAGGAATGATATTCCTAAAATGGATGATCCATGGTCTTTAAAAGAAAAATATATAGAGACCATTTCTTTTGCTGCGACAGCAGGAAAGACAAGACA
Source organism: Agapanthus africanus (assembly GCA_030015575.1). NCBI lineage: Eukaryota > Viridiplantae > Streptophyta > Magnoliopsida > Asparagales > Amaryllidaceae > Agapanthus > Agapanthus africanus. Next base: position 883,928,533 of record CM057337.1, read on the forward strand.
AGTATATGAAGCCTTGTTAATAGTTTCTGGTTCAGTAGAAATAAAACACTACTACCCAAATGGAAAAGAAGGAGGAGAAATTATAAACTTCTCTAAAACTATCATTAAAAAGATTTTCAGCCCTCATGAATGGGCTTTACACCCTAATAGGGCAAGATCGTTCAAATTAGGAGATGAACGACATGAAAGTAATTATTGGGATTATATCCAAGCCTTTGAAAACTTTTTATATTACGAAAACCCAGCGAAGAAACATTCCTGGTTTATTATTATAAAACCTGATGTTATAAAAACAGGTATACCAGTTTGGTTTATCCAATTATGGCAAAAAATTGGGCCAGAATTAGCCATACTTCCAAAGTCAATCTTTGATTTATTTGTTCCTTGGATAGAATCACATCCAACATTTCATAATACTGATTATGACTCCATTATAGAAGGAGAAAGCACACTTCATTACTTTATAGAAAATAAAATGCCATTTATATTTAGATGGACAATTATTTCTGAAATTAATAATAAAAACATTCCTGTTCTTTCCAGAAAATTTCTCATCAAATGGTGGGCTGGAATTATAGAAGAAGAAATGATAGTTAGCATAAAAGCAACTATCAAGAATAATAATGATATTCTAGACAAAAAGATTAACGAAGAATTAGCAACGGAAAATCCGATGCAAAAATTGAAAACATCTTTTCAAAGAAAGTATCCTAATATTTCTGAAGAAGATCTTATGAAACGCTGCTTAGAGCATATGAAAAAGTAGTTTGAACAGACATTTGACAACTCAGATACAAATTCCTCTATGTCTGAGAAAACTACCAAATCGGTAGAGATGAAAGAATGCTTTCAAGGACAATCCCAAGACCCGGAAGAAGATCTAAAATCAGCGGATCAGCTTTGGGACGATCTTATGGGCCCAAGATTGAGTCAGAATAAAGGTAAGGGCCTGCTGAAATAAAGAAGAAAAAACTTTTACTAAAAGGGACGACTGCAAGACTCTAGCACACGAAATTTAGTAATAGTATTTTTCGGCCCAAGGTTTTTATAAAACCAGCAGTATTACAGCCCCTGGTATTTATCAAAACCAGCCCCTGGTATTCCTCAAAACCAGCATCAAAACCAGCACACAGGTTTCTTTTTATAAAAGGTGTCGGCAAAAGACGACAGATAAAGGTGACAGGTTATCCTCCACTGAAGAAAAATGAGGACACCTAAGGGCCTTTATGAAAGGCAAGAAGGACGCATAAGCCCTTGGGGGGAATCTCCCTCTGCTCTATAAATAAGAACGACTCCTCAAATGTAGATGCATCGAAAAATAAATCACTCTCTACCTCTTGTAATCTCTCTGATAGCCTACTTCTGTTGTAGTTTGTTTGAGTGAAATATATAAATAAATATTTTGTTTTGATAAAGAGGCTTCCTCTCTGCAAGTGAGTTTCTCTCTTGTCTCCTTTATATTTATTACGTTGTAAAGTTTCTCTCTTGTCTCGTTTATATTTATTACGTTGTAATTATTTGATCCTTGTTGTTGTTGGTATCAGAGCCATGATTGGCTAATCTTCTTCTTCTTCAAGATAGAGATCCATTAACATACAAGGTAAGATGATGTTTTAATCCAAGCAATCAGGTATAATTCTTTTCTAATCTACTTTAGAAATATCTTTCTGTATAGTTAATTATGGAACGACATCAAAGTCGCGTAGGGGATCCCATATTAAGCCGGTGATTGGCGTGTTGGCAGCCCATAAATCGTTGACAGTCGTGTAATTGAAAATACAGTTAGATATCTTTAGAGTAAAAAGCAGAAAAAGAATATACAGAATTGCATGTAATAGAAGAACATCTTATCCTGTTAAGTTAATGGTATCGAAATCTTGAAAAAGAAATTTCTTATGTCTACACCATCTTCATCTACTGCTATATCTACTAAGATTGCTCGTAAGAGCAAACACATAAAAAAAACTCAAATTTACTTGAGTATCCCTCAGATGAGGAACAGCTGAACAAATGGATCATTTCAAATGTTCCAGCAACAGAAATTTATAACATAGGGACGTTTGATCTATCGTCCAGACTTTCCATCAAAAGTATGGAAAAGACCATCTCTGTGGATAACACAGAACAGACAATTCAACTCCTTTCAGAAAAGAACGTTTATAGATTTGAAAAACAATATAAATACCTTCATATTGGTTTAATTCAAATGGCCTTTAAACCTCTTACTCTCCAAGGCTTAAATGTCTCTATATTAACATCTTTGAGAGATGCTAGATGCCTAGACTGGATCCCTTCCCTAATGGGAATTATACAAACAAGTCTTTGTCATGGACCAGTTTATTTTGGTGTTTATCCCAATTTAACTTTATCCTTGACTGGCCCAAATATACTTGAGGCGGTAACTTTAAATCTTAAAACACATGGTTATAATTTCATGAAAGGATCCGAAACTATATCAATAGTTTATAGAATCCACTATAAAGTTTTAACAACTATGGCACCTAAGCTAAAAGCTAAGACTGAAAATGGTAAAACCACAGTAATTGAAACAAATCTTTTATCCTCTGGTGTTCTACTAATAGAATTATAAAATGGGAAGAAATTACCTTTCCTGAATCATGGGTTATAACTTCTGCAGTTCCACCTGCACCTATTATAGATACAGACATCGATAAGATTATACAGACTGACGATGGAAATATAGAAGTGACATTTGGATCTAATAATATAGCCAGAATTTCAGGGAAATCTTATATAGAAGGTAGCACCCCTTCTTCTGTGTTAAGAAGATCTTTTTCTAGACCGAGCTCCTCTTATAGAGAAGTTAAAGGGATAAATATTTCCCAAGAAAATATATCCCATCCTATATATGAGAAGGAAAATAAAACTTCTCCTACCTCATCAGAGATGAGTTTTCATATATAATTTTATGGATTTAAAAGCAGATAGTAATTTAAGAAAATTCCTTAATAAGGAATTTATGAAAAATAAGCATACTGCTTTTAGAGTATGGTTTGCAAAAACCTTTTCTATAGATCAAATGTATCATTGTAAAGATCAATATTATAGATATCTTGAAGAAAATCAATGTCTAAAATATTTTATAGACTGGTTCCTTGAACACTTTCTTAATGAACAAGAAAGTAAAATTAATGTTTTAGAGAAACAATATAAACAATGGACCACCCAAACTGGAAAAACTGTAAGGTCTATATACCCACCAACTGAACCATTAAGGTTATCTGGAATATCTACCTCTAACTTAGAGGCAATCGCTTTTATAAAGCCACTTATTGAAGATAAAATGGAAAATACTTTAAAGGAACTTCAAAAGGTTTTTAAACAAAATAATTTTTCTAATATTTATATTCAAGTGGTTGGTCAACAATTAACCAGAGTAGAATCTACTTTAGAAAACCTGAATAATAAACTACAGGCTATGGGAGTTATAGAAACTCCTGTTATAAAGACAATAAATGAAAAAAATTATATACCAATAAGACCAGCTTTAGATATTTCAGGATATAAATTATCCAAAGATAAAAATATATCTTTAGATATTATAAATGCTCTTGAGAAAAAGTTTAATAATGCTAGATTAAATATTATAGATGGAGAACAGTCTGAGATATCAGAAAAGGACTCTGATATAAACGACTTATCAGATGATCAGATTAATATGTCTGATGATAATATCATAAATACCATAAAATACACACTAAGAACTTTAGAAAAGCATTATTATAAAAGGCCAACTCCTTTAGATGTCCTGTATGAAGAAAACGAAGCTGTTATAACAAATTCGTTTTCAGGACGGGTCATTTATGAATGGAACATTGATGGATTAGCTGATAAGCAAATCCATGATACTTTACATCGTATGATGATGTATGCAACAGTATCAAAACAACAAGGAAACTCAGATGCTGATGTTGCAAGATTTATCTCATGTGGATTTACAGGAATTTTAAAAGGCTGGTGGGATCATTACTTATCTCCCGCACAAAAAATTGAAATTTTTAGCGCAGAAAAAACGGAGAATAATTCTCCTGTGTCTGATGCTGTTTATACCTTAATACTTACTATTCTCGATCATTTTACTGGGGATGTAAGTAATCAAGCTGAGAAAGTAAGGACTTTATTACAAAATCTAAGATGTCCTACATTAACACATTTTAGATGGTATAAAGATACTTTTCTTAGCAGAGTTATGCAATTGGAAGATGCAAATAACTCTCATTGGAAAGCTAAATTCATTGATGGCTTACCAAATCTATTTGCCGAAAGAGTTCGGACAAATCTTAGAACGCAGTATGATGGGGTTATACCCTACAATACTTTTACATATGGACGCTTAATAAGCACCTGTGTTAAAGGAAGATTATCCTTATGTAATGACATAAAATTAAGAAATCAATTAAAAAGCCAGAGATTAACTGGTAAACACGAATTGGAAGAATTTTGTAGCCAATTCACGATGGAAGATCCGTATATGAATCGGAAAGATAATAGAAAAACTAAAAGAATAGAATCTAAACAACCTCATTATAAAAAGAGGTACAAAAGACGTTATAATCCTTCTAAACAAAAGGGAGAAGAAGAAAGGAAGAAGAAAAAAACATCACAGATTTAAGAAAAAATCTGCTTCTTCAGCTACTTGTTATAAGTGTGGAAAAGTTGGTCATTTTGCCAACAAATGTTATATAAAAAAGAAAATTAACGAGATAGAAAACGATGAATTAAGAAAGTCATTATATAAAATAATGATTAATTCTTCAGAATCTTCTGAATTTGAATTAACAGATTCTTCATCAGATGATGAAAAAATTTGTGATAAAGATTGCTCTAATAAATGTTGTAATATCAATAATAAGGAAAATTACTGAAAATCTATAGTTGAGATGAACGGTCTAAGTATTAATGTTATAAGTAAAGATGACAAAAAGACCATTCTTAAAATTATTGAAGACGAACATATCAAGCCAGAACTTAAAACCAAATTGGTTGAAGTTCTTCTTAAAGAAGAAAAGGAGAAATCTCCTGCTATTGATAATGTTTATAGATTATCAGAGATCTTTAAAAGACAAAAATTAAAAGAAGGTAAGCCTGTAACCATTGCAGCCTTACAAAAGGAGGTTAATAACCTAAAAACAGAAATAATAGAATTAAAAATTCAAAATAAAGATATTTTACAAAGAATCTCTCTTATGGAAAGAAACATTATTGTACAAGGTGAATCTTCAAATAGTGAGGAAGAATTTATTGAGGAAATTACTAGAGAAAGAGAAGTTATCCCAGATAAATTCCTGCAAACCATTGATTTAGTATTAAATCAAAAATGGTATATTAGAATTACTCTAATAATAAATAACGATTTGGTTATACCCAATCTTATAGCCCTAATTGATAGTGGTGCAGATTTAAACTGCATAAAAGAAGGAATTATTCCTATTAAATATTGCGAGAGGACTACTCAAACTCTGAGTACACCTGATAATAGTACTCTAACTACACCATATAAAGTGTCTAATGCAAATATTTGCAATGACGATATTTGTCTTCCCTCTCCTTTTATTATTGTAAAGGAAATATCACAACATGTGATACTAGGAACACCTTTTCTTAGTAAAATAATGCCTATCAATAAAATAGACTCACAAGGCATTTACAACCTTTATAAAGGTAAAGAAATTATGTTTCAGTTTATAACTGATCCAATGATGAAAATTTTGAATGAGGTAAAAGACATTTACCTTAAAGAAAATCAAATAAATTTCATTAAAGAAGAAATAGCTTCTTTACAAATAAATAAACAGTTAGACTCTAGCTTAATAAAAGCTAGGATTAAAGATTTAGAAAATGAATTTATAACGCAAACCTGTAGTAACTTTTCTAATGCATTTTGGGAAAGAAAGCAACACAATGTTAATCTTCCTTATATAAAAGATTTTTTAGAAGAAAATATTCCTACTAAGGCAAGACCTTGCCAAATGAATCAAGAATATCTTGAATTATGTAAAAAAGAAATTAGTAGTCTTATAGACAAAAAGCTAATTAGGAAATTATCTTCTCCATTGAGTTGTACAGCATTTTATGTTAACAATACTGCTGAACAAGAACGGGATATACCACGTCTTGTTATTAATTACAAGCCTTTAAACAAAGTACTCAAATGGATAAGATATCCTCTCCCTAATAAAAGGGACCTGCTTAATAGGATAAGCAAAGCAAAAATCTTTTCAAAATTTGATTTAAAATCAGGCTATTGGCAAATACAGATTCATGAATCTGATAAATATAAAACTGCTTTTACAGTACCCTTTGGGCATTTTGAATGGAATGTTATGCCATTCGGATTAAAAAATGCGCCATCAGAATTTCAAAATATTATGAATTCAATTTTTAATCCTTATACTGAATTCATTCTTTCATATATAGATGATGTCCTTGTTTATTCAGAAAACATTGATCAACATTTTAAACATTTGAATATTTTTAAACATTTTATTATAAAAAATGGACTAGTTATATCTGCCCAAAAAATGAGGTTATTCCAAACAGCTATACGGTTTTTGGGTCATAATATTAACAATGGAACTATTATTCCAATTGAAAGAAGTATTGAATTTGCTTCTAAATTTCCAGATTATATTCCTAATGTTAAGCAACTTCAAAGATTCTTGGGCGCTTTAAATTATGTAGCAGATTATTATAAGAATTTAGCTACAGATGCAGCTATTTTATATAATAGGCTTAGAAAAAATCCGTTACCTTGGACAGAAGACAATACTAAAGCTGTTCAAAAAATTAAAGAGACAGTAAAAAATTTACCATGTCTCCATATTGCTAACCCTAATTGGAAGAAAATTGTTAAAACTGATGCTTCGAACATAGGATACGGAGGCATTTTAAAACAAGTAGATCCTACAAATAATAAAGAAATTCTTGTGAGATTTACTTCTGGAAAATGGAACCCAGCTCAGTTGAATTATTCAACTATTAAGAAAGAAATTCTTTCTATTATAAAATGTATTTATAAATTCCATGATGATTTATTAAATCAAAAATTTCTATTAAAAATAGATTGTAGTGCAGCTAAATCTGTGATACAAAAAGATGTTAAAAATTTAACATCAAAACAAATATTTGCTAGATGGCAAGCTGAATTAGCTATATTTGATTTTGATATTGAATATATTAAAGGTACTAACAATTGTCTTCCTGATTTTTTGACCAGGGAATTCTTGCAAGATTCTGCATATGCAGACTCCCTCGAGGGATCAAGGCCCAGGAAGGGGCAGAGGAAGGGGAAGGAATAATATTCCTAACAACTCCCCATATGCAAATTGGCTAAAATTGCAAAAGCCAAAGTCTATGAAAATAGACATGGAATCTGGAGCGTCATACGCTCAATCAGAATGGAAATTGCCACATAAAATGGCAAGGAAAAATACTTCTCATATGAGTATTTATAGCCCTCAAAGCGAGGCTGAAACATCTTTAACAGGAAATACTCCTGGATTATCATTCAAAAAAGCAATTGAAGATGCGAATGATAGTTATATCTCAAAAAATAATTCTGAACAAATTATTTGTTTAGAAAGGAATGATATTCCTAAAATGGATGATCCATGGTCTTTAAAAGAAAAATATATAGAGACCATTTCTTTTGCTGCGACAGCAGGAAAGACAAGACAAGTATATGAAGCCTTGTTGATAGTTTCTGGTTCAGTAGAAATAAAACACTACTACCCAAATGGAAAAGAAGGAGGAGAAATTATAAACTTCTTTAAAGCTATCATTAAAAAGATTTTCAGCCCTCATGAATGGGCTTTACACCCTAATAGGGCAAGATCGTTCAAATTAGGAGATGAACGACATGAAAGTAATTATTGGGATTATATCCAAGCCTTTGAAAACTTTTTATATTACGAAAACCCAGCGAAGAAACATTCCTGGTTTATTATTATAAAACCTGATGTTATAAAAACAGGTATACCAGTTTGGTTTATCCAATTATGGCAAAACATTGGGGCAGAATTAGCCATACTTCCAAAGTCAATCTTTGATTTATTTGTTCCTTGGATAAAATCACATCCAAGATTTCATAATACTGATGATGACTCCATTATAGAAGGAGAAAGCACACTTCATTACTTTATAGAAAATGAAATGCCATTTATATTTAGATGGATAATTATTTCTGAAATTAATAATAAAAACATTCCTGTTCTTTCCAGAAAATTTCTCATCAAATGGTGGGCTGGAATTATAGAAGAAGAAAACATAGTTAGCATAAAAGCAACTATCAAGAATAATAATGATATTCTAGACAAAAAGATTAACGAAGAATTAGCAACGGAAAATCCGATGCAAAAATTGAAAACATCTTTTCAAAGAAAGTATCCTAATATTTCTGAAGAAGATCTTATGAAACGCTGCTTAGAGCATATGAAAAAGCAGTTTGAACAGACATTTGACAACTCAGATACAAATTCCTCTACGTCTGAGAAAACTACCAAATCGGTAGAGATGAAAGAATGCTTTTAAGGACAATCCCAAGACCCAGAAGAAGATCTAAAATCAGCGGATCAGCTTTGGGACGATCTTATGGGCCCAAGATTGAGTCAAAATAAAGGTAAGGGCCTGCTGAAATAAAGAAGAAAAAACTTTTACTAAAAGGGACGACTGCAAGACTTTAGCACACGAAATTTAGTAAAATTATTTTTCGGCCCAAGGTTTTTATAAAACCAGCAGTATTACAGCCCTTGGTATTCATCAAAACCAGCCCCTGGTATTCCTCAAAACCAGCATCAAAACCGGGCTTATGCGTCCTTCTTGCCTTTCATAAAGGCCCTTAGGTGTCCTCATTTTTCTTCAGTGGAGGATAAGCTGTCACCTTTATCTGTCGTCTTTTGCCGACACCTTTTATAAAAAGAAACTTGTGTGCTGGTTTTGATGCTGGTTTTGAGGAATACCAGGGGCTGGTTTTGATGAATACCAGGGGCTGTAATACTGCTGGTTTTATAAAAACCTTGGGCCGAAAAATACTTTTACTAAATTTCGTGTGCTAGAGTCTTGCAGTCGTCCCTTTTAGTAAAAGTTTTTTCTTCTTTATTTCAGCAGGCCCTTACCTTTATTTTGACTCAATCTTGGGCCCATAAGATCGTCCCAAAGCTGATCCGCTGATTTTAGATCTTCTTCTGGGTCTTGGGATTGTCCTTGAAAGCATTCTTTCATCTCTACCGATTTGGTAGTTTTCTCAGACGTAGAGGAATTTGTATCTGAGTTGTCAAATGTCTGTTCAAACTGCTTTTTCATATGCTCTAAGCAGCGTTTCATAAGATCTTCTTCAGAAATATTAGGATACTTTCTTTGAAAAGATGTTTTCAATTTTTGCATCGGATTTTCCGTTGCTAATTCTTCGTTAATCTTTTTGTCTAGAATATCATTATTATTCTTGATAGTTGCTTTTATGCTAACTATGTTTTTTTCTTCTATAATTCCAGCCCACCATTTGATGAGAAATTTTCTGGAAAGAACAGGAATGTTTTTATTATTAATTTCAGAAATAATTGTCCCTCTAAATATAAATGGCATTTCATTTTCTATAAAGTAATGAAGTGTGCTTTCTCCTGCTATAATGGAGTCATCATTAGTATTATGAAATCTTGAATGTGATTCTATCCAAGAAACAAATAAATCAAAGATTGACTTTGGAAGTATGGCTAATTCTGTCCCAATTTTTTGCCATAATTGGATAAACCAAACTGGTATACCTGTTTTTATAACATCAGGTTTTATAATAATAAACCAGGAATGTTTCTTCGCTGGGTTTTTGTAATATAAAAAGTTTTCAAAGGCTTGGATATAATCCCAATAATTACTTTCATGTCGTTCATCTCCTAATTTGAACGATCTTGCCCTGTTAGGGTGTAAAGCCCATTCATGAGGGCTGAAAATCTTTTTAATGATAGCTTTAGAGAAGTTTATAATTTCTCCTCCTTCTTTTCCATTTGGGTAGTAGTGTTTTATTTCTACCGAACCAGAAACTATTAACAAGGTTTCATATACTTGTCTTGTCTTTCCTGCTGTCGCAGCAAAAGAAATGGTCTCTATATATTTTTCTTTTAAAGACCATGGATCATCCATTTTAGGAATATCATTCCTTTCTAAACAAATAATTTGTTCAGAATTATTTTTTGAGATATAACTATCATTCGCATCTTCAATTGCTTTTTTGAATGATAATCCAGGAGTATTTCCTGTTAAAGATGTTTCAGCCTTGCTTTGAGGGCTATAAATACTCATATAAGAAGTATTTTTCCTTGCCATTTTATGAGGTAATTTCCATTCTGATTGAGCGTATGACGCTTCAGATTCCATGTCTATTTTCATAGACTTTGGCTTTTGCATTTTTAGCCAATTTGCATATGGGGAGTTGTTAGGAATATTATTCCTTCCCCTTTCTCTGCCCCTTCCTGGGCCTTGATCCCTCGAGGGAGTCTGCATATGCAGAATCTTGCAAGAATTCCCTGGTCAAAAAATCAGGATTAGGTCAAAATTTAAAATCTTACTAATTTGATCTAAATATTTCAATATATGGAAAATAAATGATAAATATTTAATTATTTGTATTAATTTGCTATCTTTTTTATGTATCGTTTGATTATTTATTTATAATTTAATTATTAAAATTTGATGATATAGTTATTAATTTATTTCAATTAAAATTAATTGCTTGAAGCCTTCATATTCAAACAATTTTTTTTAATAAAATAAAATTTATTATCATAATAAATCATATTAGACTACCATTCAATTGAAATAAAAGTGAATTATGTAAAACAACTCTAAAAGGATTAATTTTTGAAGATATATAGCAAAATTCCCAAATCTAATTTATTATTATATATGGCAAAAATCAAATTAAGATGTATTAATTAATATATATGTATTATATAGATGGTTAAATTCCCAAATCTTAGATTATATATTATATATATGGCAAAAATCTTTTATTATTGTACTACTACTATTACTACTAAAAGGATTAATTTTTGAAGAAGATATTCTCCTAATTATAATTATTCATTAAAAAGTTATTTCTTTATAAAAATAGTCCTTAAATCTTTGACTACTTTTTTTTATATAGTTTCAAGAAAATTTGAAAAAGTTCATATATTGCAAATCATTTTAGATTTTAATACTTTTCAAATATTTATATATCTTTTTTATATTCTTTTTGGATTTTTAGTAGAAAGTGGAATACTTTTTTATTTAGATTATATATATAATATATAATATATATAATCGATAATAATGATAGTAGTAGTAGTAGTATAATAATAAAAGATTTTTGCCATATATATAATATATAATCTAAGATTTGGGAATTTTTCCATCTATATAATACATATATATTAATTAATACATCTTAATTTGATTTTTGCCATATATAATAATAAATTAGATTTGGGAATTTTGCTATATATCTTCAAAAATTAATCCTTTTAGAGTTGTTTTACATAATTCACTTTTATTTCAATTGAATGGTAGTCTAATATGATTTATTAAGATAATAATTTTTATTTTATTAAAAAAAATTGTTTAAATATGAAGGCTTCAAGCAATTAATTTTAATTGAAATAAATTAATAACTATATCATCAAATTTTAATTATTAAATTATAAATAAATAATCAAACGATACATAAAAAAGATAGAAAATTAATACAAATAATTAAATATTTATCATTTATTTTCCATATATTGAAATATTTAGATCAAATTAGTAAGATTTTAAATTTTGACCTAATCCTGATTCATCTAATTCTTTATAATTCTATCTTTTAATTATAAAATATAACCATATGATATTTTATATAGCAGATTGTAAATACATAAATCAAATCATATTCAAACTAAAATTCTTAATAAACTAACTATTGCTTTAAATTTTATCTTTAATATAAGAGTATCCAAATTAATACAATAATAAATATTAATAATAAATAAATACATTTTCAAAGATATATATACATTTATATAAATTTTATCTTTAATCTAAGAGTATTCAAATATTAATAATAAATAAATACATCTTAAAAAAATTGAAAAATTAATCTATGAAAGTATATCTTTTCTATATACATAAGCAATAAATTTTTGCATGAAAAAAATTAAAAGATTTTACTGAAAGTAAATACCAGAATAAAAGAAGATTTATTAATATCTAAAAAGTGTCAAAAACTAAGAAGATTTTTAAATAATTAAAAATTAAAAAGGATTGATTTAAATACTACTGCTGCTGCTACTACTACTAATAATAATAATTTATGCGTATGTAATAAGAATGTTAATAAGGAAACAATAAATTATCTGTTAATATATTATACTTCATGAAGATTAATAACACTATTAATATATCACATGGTATGACCATCTAAATGACCTGTTCATATATTATATAAATTAATTTATAACAGGCGTACTATTATAATGATAATGCTTATTCGAATTAAATTATAAAATGACAGTAATGCAACAATCTATCACTAATAAATCAATATTCAACATGACATGTAATTTATATAAAATATGCATGACACAATATAATACTATTCCTTGCATTTGAAATTAACAATACTTAATGTCTCATCAATGCTAATCCTCAGGTAAACAATCGGTGTACTGGTATTATCAGGAATATCATAAACAATGAATAACATTTAATTTATTATATGGATGGAAGAAACATGCAATTTTTACTATTAGTTTAACTATATTATACAATTATAGTTTAGTGTTTAATCAAACAGATAAATAATAATATCGATAACTAGATACCATGTATTTTCTGGTAATAGGATTGAAAGTGTATTAAGTTTAACACGTTTTGAATATTTATTTTAAATGTAGTTATAATATGGTATGGTGTATATTTAATATATGGTGTATTTTGTGTGTGTGTGTGTGTATATAAGATAATAGTAATTATTACGGCGCGATATGAACTTGCGGTAACTAGCATGTAGCAAGTATTAAAATACTTGCCTCGGAGACGGCGGTCACGAAAACAACACGACGGAAGCAAGATCCAAGCTTGATGGCTGTACTCGAGTTTGGGTCAAGTGAATTTCAACTGCCTATTTTATTTCTTGGATTTAAGTATCTAAACCACCAGCATAAGATTCCAAGGAGCCTTTTTCAACTTTCATAACATAACCCATAAGATCAACTTCATCTTGAAGAAGCCTTACAACCAAAAGGACCTTGTTATGCATCAAGATCGAGCATCTAGGCTCCAGCTGATCCTTATCCAAAAACGAGATGATGCTGATGTAATATTCGGGCCCCATTGACCACGAGACGATAGCGACAAGGTTGTGTGTCTCGGTTGGTGGAGGGTGAAGGCGTGGGTTTGGAGCTGAGAAAGATGGGTGCTCAGGTGTGAGGAGGTGTAGGTGTTGGGGTCACGACTAGGGTTTCGGTGAAGAGACGAGGAAGAAGACAGTGGTGGAAGAAGGGGTTTGATGGTTCTCGGGTTGTGGAGGATGATGGGGTCGATGGTAATCGAGATGGGTAAGGCGCCGGCGAGATGGTTGTAGCGACGGTGAGGGTGAGGGAGATAGGTCTCGGGTTGATGTTGATTTTTTTTTTAGAGAAAGAGAGCTACGCACATGATCCGCTGGCGCCTAGCGGTTACGTGTTGTCTCACGCGTCTTTAGGACGCTCCTCACCCCTCTTTTTCTCACATGCTCCACACTCAAAACGCATCCCCCGTTAGAAAAAATTTCTAACGGGACGCTACCCCGCATCCTGTAAGGAGGCTGCTAGCGGGACCCCCGTAAACTCTGCGAGGCCTCTGATACGTCCAAAACATAACATATGCACACCGCACATTGAGTTCACATGACTAGTTTACCCATCAATCAGAGGTTCTCTCGCTCCAAAAGCGAGAGGTAATTAACGACAGGTTAGTCCGCGACTGCCGGAAATTCAGATCCCCACAATTAATAAACTCCGGCCTACCCTAGACAGGGGGAATCTGTAATACGCATGATAAGCGATGCGTATTCCTATCTCAATAGGGTGATGAAAAACACTCAACAATTTCGGTCAACCGGAGTGTTAAAAGAGTCAGTATCGCGGATTTTCCGCCTTTGCAATTATCGTCCTTTCGGTTCCTCCGGAATTTGTTGTTAGTTTGAGGGTCCGAAGTTGATTCCTACTTTGAGCGCTCCAACATTTGAACTTTCTTGGTCAGCTCTTGGAATGTCTTGAGACCTGCGGTGCATAGAAAAGGATTCATCCAGGTGCCGAGATTTCCGATGAGAAGATTGACGGATTGGTCTTGTTCCAACGGTGGCTCACATTTGACAGAGAGATTGCTCCATCGGGTTATAAAATTCGTGCTTCTTTCTTGGCATGGTCCTTACGTGGTCGGCAATGGTAATCTTATCACTGTTACTCATAAACCTTTACCGAAATAGAGATTCCATCAGGGCAAAAGTAGTAACGGAGCCATCTTGTATGCTCGCGTACCAGTCGAAAACGACATCGATTAAGGTATTGACGAACTGGCGGAAGAGAAGCGCATCATTGCTCCAGTATTCCTGCATGATGCTTTAAAGTGGGCGATGTGATGATTTGCATTTCCCATCCCATCGAATCTTCCGAATTTGAGGATGACATAGCCACTAGGAAACTCTACCAGATCATACCGAGCAGGATATGGTCTCCCACTACTGCTGAAATCTTTTTGCACTTTGACTTCGGCCACCAATATTTTGACTTTGTTGGTGACCAACTTCATGATTTAATCTTGCGTTAGCGGGTTGCTATCATCAGTAGCCAAGACATTTCCCGAGATAAGATGTGGCCGACTTTTGTGCGGCTCATTTGCTTTTGGACTTAAGAGAATGGGCGTCGGCTGCTTCGTGACACCGTTTACCGGTTCATGGTGGAGCCTTACGCTTGATTGGATGGTTAAGGGGCAACTTAGGCCGTGAGCTGTAAGATGACATTTGTCAAGTCGTCAATTTTTTAGTAAAACTTGGCCATCTCCTTGTCTTTGTTTCTTAGCTACTTTTGGAGCTCTTGAAGGAGTTGCTGCTCTGCGGTCCTGGGGCGGAAAGTCGGCTCCTCTTCGCTTTCTAAGTCCGATTCCTCACGAACCGAGGGATCTCTCTGCTTCTCGGCCTTTCTAGGAAGGTTTTCATTATCTTCCGGAGGAGGCTGGTCTTGATAACTGACAGCCATATTCAGGCCAAGTGGGCTTGGGATGTGGTAGCCCCGACATTGCTTTTGCTATGCAGGTTATCGCTGAAACACGTGCCACCATGTAGACTGTGTGGATAACATATCCGGCCATCTTTTCATCATTGGCAGCTGATTTCGCCGACCGCTATCATGGCCCTTCTGTTTTGGTAACGGAAAATCGATTGAAAACGGCTGGCCTGACTAGCTTCTTGAGTGGTGCTGGCGCTTCTCTTCTAGCTTTGACCCGCTGCTTTCGTACAGCACAGAGCGCCAGATAGACTTTTGAAGAGACAGTGTCATGCTTTCTATGTTGGAGCTGGGGCACGTCTCTTTATGGCATCGTTTGGATTGTTGTCTTCTTGATTCTGGCGGTCATGGCGTTTTTCTGAACCCACTTCAGAGATTCGAAAAAATTGCTGACTTTTACGGCCGACTCGGATGTCGTCACGGGATAACCCTGTTCCTGGAACCTTACAAAATTCCACTTAACCGAAGTCCTGGCCCACTTGCTGGCTCTATATCTGAGCCGCTTCTGTCTCAACTTTTCTGTTTTAAGCATTTGACAGGCTTCGGCCCTTCGGGAAGCCGCTGTAGGACGAGCGATGGAGAGCCTAGGAGATACGCCTGATTGTGCACTTGTCGGAGGCGTCACCTGAGCTTGTTCATGACGTTTGATGATGCCTTTTGTTCCGACAGTCTTGCCCCCAACTAGAGCATCAGAGATTCGTTCAGACACCGTCTTACGTTTGAGTTGTGGTGCCTTGCCGATCACAACGTTCGGCCTCTTGCCCTTTAAGGTCGGTTTAGCCACTTGGTTTGCCGAGGTCTTTGCCAAATGAGCGCTTTCGGTAGGGTAGATGATGATAGAACCAAATTGACATGGCAGTTCCTCCCACTACCGACTGAGACTTATGGAGAGAATCATGTGGGCTTTTGTCTTGACCACGTAGGTAACCGGAGCTGCGTCAGAAGCTGAATTCATCTTGGAAGACATCGTCGTTGAAAATTGATTGCTGCACGAAAAAGCATTATTTCAGTACAAACATCTGTATATATATTAAATAAGTTCGCATGAACGCTTAACTCAAGATATGGGAGGAGAGAATGGTCCAACTGGGCATGCCAGAATCTGTAGAGTGTTTTTCGACATCCTATTGAGATAGAAATGCGTGTTGCTTGTCAGGTATATTACAGATCCCCCCTGCCTTGGGGTATGCTGGGGTTTAATGGTTATAGGGATCCGAATCTCTGGCAGCCTCGGACTAAGCTGTCATTAATTACCCTTTGCTTTTGGAGTGGGGGAACCTCCGATTAACAAGTCAAACATACCATGCGAACTCAATATGCAATATGTGCGTATTGTGTTTGGGAACAAGTTTGAGGGTGCCTCGGGCATATCAAGATGTGCACCTAATAAAGAGGCGCGCCTGACAAGTGCGCACCTGCCGAGATGCGCATCTAGCAAAGGGCGCACATGACAAGTGCACACCTGCCAAGACACGCACCTAGCAAGGTGCGCACTTGATAAGGTGCAAGAGAGTGAAGGGGCCAAAGGGTCCCGAATGGGCCAAAAGGTCCGGTAAGGTGCGCACCTAGCGAGGTGCGCACCTAGGCCGGTGCGCACTTGGTTCGATATGCACCCAATGGGGTTCGCACCTGGCCAAATGGGCACCTAGCACAGTGCAAGTAGGGTCGAAACACAATGAAGCAACACGACTTTTGAAGTTCAAAAGGGGCACTTTCCCCCCTTTTCAAAGCCTCATGACGTGCACACTTAAAAAAGAAAGGAGGAGAGAAAGAGAGACATGCGCATTATAGAGCAACTCAAAACATAAGATTTTTTTTTTTGGAGGAATCAAGATTAAGATTATCTTTCAAATCATCATGGGGGGCTTTTTATAGGCTTACATCTTTTCGTTTAGCCCCATGGCTTGTACAAAATTGGCATTTTGCTCATCTCATGCCCATGTGCTTATTTCTTTTTGCATATGTGCCATGGGCTTTACAAAATTTGGCTTTTTGCCCGTTTATTTTACATTTATTCATGAAAATAATATCAAACCTATTTATTGCTTGATGGTTATTCCTTTGGCATGGGGGCTGGTCTGAGTTTAGGCCCACCTGGCCCAACTTGGGTTCGGGCGTAGGCCCGGTTTGAGCCCGTCTGCTTAGACTTGGGTTCGGATGTGGGCCCTGCTTATGTTGGGGCATGGGCCTGACTTGGATTCGACAGTAGAGTCTGTTTGCTTTGGCTTGAGTATACTTGTTCGCAGTTTGACTTTGACTTTTGGTCAATAGAGTGTATATTTTAACCCCAACACCTTCATGGGGAGTGATCTCTTGAGCAATAGTTTATATTACTATAATTACTCAGTTTTCTTCAAAGCCACAAGTTTTCAAAAGCGGAGTCTAAACCACTTCTTTTCAAAACTGCTCAGTTCCTTCAACGATATTAAGTTCATTACGTTAAAGGGTTTTTCGCCAAAAACCCAGCTGTAGCCCTCCGTAATTTCTTACAAGTATCACCTGGTATTCATGTTATGTATGTTGGCCTACGTCAAGGCATAGTGAATGGTATCTGGGTAATACTTGTTTGCTACATAGATATGCGGTTTTTTAAGACAGTCGTACAGTTATGTTGGCCTATGTCAAGCACTTAATTGTACGGGTGAGTCTAAATTAATCCAAGACAATGACGGGTTGAACTTGACTAACAACTTATGATATGTTGGCCTATGTCAAGGTCATAAGTGTTAGGGGCAAAAACCACATCGGGGGTTTCAAATATACAGGAAACTTGCTGGTGTTGCTTACCTTCTGGAGTGTGGTGACTATAGTGGCTTCCATTTAGGTTATCATGTAATGATAGTTGGATCCCGATCCTACTGTGAGCATTTGTTACTCTTTGGAAGATATTTTTCACTTCATAATTAGCTAACCTATTAGGTGTTTAAAAAGGTATTAACGGGGCTACGCCTCTGCGGAAATGATGTTTATTCTAATTAGGTTCATGTGAGAGCATGAGGAACCTCCCTCGGAGTACCAACTCCCACCTGGCTGAACGGTTAGCAAACTTGTAAGGTGTTAATGATCCCAACTAGCTCTCTTTTTAAGATTTGAAGGAGAATTCGAAGAAACAGTGGGAGCCATCCTGTTTAGATAAAATAATAACTAATATAAACTTGCAAGAGCGCACGATGATTGTTTCTTTTCTCTCTCTCCAGATAGCAACCATGGCATGCCTTAATCAAGATAATAAAATGTATGACTTGACCGACCCGGATTCTTATTTAGGGCTGGAGAACGTCGGTTCGGTTCTAACTTATGACAATTGTCACGAGTATGAGCAAAGGAAAGAGGATTGCATGGACTTCCACATGACCCTAATGAAGAAGAAGCATTCTAATGCATATTCTTCTAGTGTTCTTATTATTGAAAACTGTTTTTCGATTAGTCCGACCTCCTGAGCACTAGATACCGGATCAGTATCTCATATCTGTAATTTATTACAGAGACTGAGAAAAAGTAAGATGGTTGGAAATAGTGATATGTCCCTCAGAGTAGGGAACGGAGCACAAGTTGATGTCGATGCCGTCGGTGAATATCACCTAGTATTGCTAAGTGGAAATACTATGATTTTGAACAACTGCTACTATGTACCTTCCATGCTTTGCAACATCATATCAATTTCTTTACTTGATAAAAATGGATATAATTTTGTTCTAAATAGAAATATCATGAACATTTACATTAATCAGGTATTGGTTGCAGGAGGTACACTGTGTAATGGTATCTACATTCTAAATTAAAACACAGTTTTCAATATACAAAACACACGCAAGAGGAAGAGTTCAGAAGTGAACGAATCCTACTTGTGGCATTGTAGACTTGGTCATATCAATGAGAAAAGATTGTCTAAGTTACATAAAGATGGATATTTGAATCCGTTTGAATTTTCATCTTATGAAACTTGTCAGTCTTATCTCAAAAGAAAGATGACCAAATCTCTATTCACGGGACACGGAGAAAGAGCTCTTAAGCTCATACACAGCGATGTATATGGTCCAATGTCTATACATGCAAGGGATGTGTTCTCGTCCTTCATTATATTCACTGATGATCTCTCTAGGTTCGGATATGTGTTTCTCATGAAACACAAATCTGAAACTTTTGAGAAGTTCAAAGAATATAAAAATGAAGTAGAGAACCCGACAGGAAAAGGTATCAAGATCCTTCGATCTGATCGAGGAGGGAAGTACAAGAATACGGAATTCCATGACTTTCTAAAAGAGAATAGTATTCTCTCTCAACTTACTCCTTCGTGTACACCATAGCACAATGGTGTATCAAATTGGAAGAATCGTACTCTATTAGATATGGTTTGCTCCATGATGAGTAATGCTGAGTTGCCTCTTTCTTTCTGGGGATATGCACTTGAGACAGCGACATATTTATTGAATAGGGTTCCAACCAAATCCGTGCCTACAATTCCATATGAAATATGGAGCGGTAAGAAACCATGTCTTAAATTCATTAAAATATGGGGTTGTCCGGCTTATGTTAAAAAGCCAAATCCGGAAAAACTGGAGGCATGTTCGGTTCTATGTAAGTTTGTGGGATACCCCAAGCATTCACAGGGATATCTGTTCTACCACACCGAGGAACAGAAGGTGTTTGTTACTCGTCACTCTACCTTTTTAGAATGGCAGTTTCTTGCAAAAGAAATAAGTGGGAGCACGGTAGAACTGGAAGAAGTTCTGGAACTATAAACTGAAACTGAGGATTTGATGGAACCACAAGATTCGATGGATCCCGACGAACCTCAGCCACTCCGCAGATTTAGTAGGATTTTTCATTCGCCCGAAAGATACTACGATTTTCTCATAGACGGGGATCGAGAGAATTGTATTTTGAAAGAAGATAAACCTACTAGTTTTAAGCAGGCCATTAGCAGTAGGGACTCTGATAAATGGCTAGATGTTATGCGATCCAAAATCGAGTTCATGTACACTAATAAAGTTTGGACCTTGGATATTGCTCCTCCTGTGGTAAAACCCGTTGGATGCAAATGAACCTTCAAAAAGAAAATTGGTGTAGATGGACAGGTGGGGACATATAAGGTTAGACTTGTTGCAAAAGATTTTCGTCAAAGATCCGGTGTGGACTATAATGAAACATTTTCTCCAGTGGCTATGCCAAAATCCATTCAGACCCTACTTGCAATTGTTGCCTTTCATGACTATGAAATCTGGCAGATAGACGTAAAAACGGCTTTTCTGAACAGAAGTTTTGAAGAGTACGTTTATATGGATCGGCCGGAGAGATTCATGGACAGTGGGAGCAGTGGGAAGGTGTGCAGGTTACTTAAATCCATTTATGGATTAAAACAAGTATCGCGGAGCTGGAACATCTATTTTGATGAGACAATCAAGGAATTTGACTTCATGAAAAATGAGGATGGTCCTTGTATCTATAAGAAGATTGTAGGAAGAACTGTCGTATTTCTAGTCTTGTACGTAGACGACATTCTCTTGATAGGAAATGACATTCATATGCTACAATCGATCAAGCTATTCTTGTCACAAAGGTTCTCAATGAAAGACCTGGGTGATGCCTAATATTTTGGGGATAAAGATCTACAGAGATAAATCCAAGAGATTGTTGGGACTTTCACAATCCAGATAGATAGAGCCCATACTAGAGAGATTTAGTATAGAAGATTCTAAGCACGGTAATATACCCGCATTGAACGGAATCACCATCTCCAAAGAGATTTCTCCCAAGACTGATGAGGAGGGGGATCGCATGAGCATTATACCCTATGCTTCGGCGGTGATCTATAATGTATGTGATACTATGTACCAGACCAAATGTAGCTTACGCGCTTAGCGTGATGAGACGGTATCAGTCAAACTCAGGGAAGAACCACTGGAAAACAATGAAAAACATTCTTGAGTGCCTGAGAAGGACTAAGGAACTGTTTTTGGTGTACAATAATGGAGACCTCCAGGTGGAGTCCTTTATCGACTCAAGTTTCCAAAGTGACAAGGATGACAGCAAGTCTGTCTCGGGTTTTGTATTTACCCTTAACGGAGGGACGGTCTGTTGGAAGAGCTCCAAACAGGATACCGTCACAGACTCGGCGATGGAGGCTGAATACATTGCTGCCAATAATGCCATAAAAGAAGTGGTTTGGATAAAGAAGTTCATTACTAAAATTGAGGTGGTTCTCTCCATTGTTGATCCAATACCTTTGTATTGCGACAACAGTGGGGCTATGGCTTTAGCGAAGTAACCACGGTCCCATCAGAAATCCAGACACATCTTGAGGCTGATCGGGGAGATCGTTGATCGCCGGGAGATCGAGGTGCGGAGAGTAGGCACAGAAAAGAACACGGCGGATTCATTCACCAAGGCCATCCCTCAAGCACAGTTCGAAAGACTATTTGAGATGTTGGGTATGCGATACGCCAACAACTGGCCCTAAAGCAGATGTTGGTTAGTCGATACGCCAATATATGGCCTTAGTGCAATTGGGAGATTGTTGGATATATATGTCTTAAAGGTCGTTATTGTATATGTATATATATAGTGGATACTTGGACATATGTATGAACAGGACAATCTTGCTCGATATGATAGTATGATATTTGGTTTGTCTTTATCTTAACTTGTGTATATGTTTTACTTGTTATTATGTATTATTAATACATGTTGATAAAGCCCAAAGGATTATTGCTTGACTACCAGCATTATGATGGCGATCATACATGTGGGGGCTGGGTAGTCCATAAGCACATCCTTAAATGTCCCTAGTCATGGGAGTATCGAGACAGGACATCGATACTCCGGAGTAGACTGGTGTATACGTTTCTTGATCCCGACAAGGGGAGATGGTTGGTCCCACAGCCATTGGTCTTTGGCACCTAAGATCGTATACATGTGTTCACTGGGAGTGAGTACACTGGACGGACTCGCTGAGAACTTCTAGATGGTACTATACCTATCGTCAGATAGCAGTTCTCAAGTGACATGAGTACAGATTAGTCTTTAGACCAGAGATTATCATTTGTCTCATATGAGTTCCCACTGTACTTAGATTACTACTCTACCACGGCTCTACTGAGTCGTGCAAATAGGTTTTAGTTGGGTACAGTCCCGAGCCACATGGAGACTGATTAGTCAAAAATATTGCACATTTGTATGAAAATTTTCCCTACTATTATTAACTAATAAAAGGTGTTAATTGTAAATAAAGAACATATGTGGATTTATTTGTAAAAATATTATTATCATATGTTTCTTCATTTATAATTAATATAATTAGGGAAAATATATGCATATAATATTTAAATGAAATATTATTAATTAAAATATGAATATCATGTCAAATATTCATAATCTGTATTCTTAAGATATTATATTATATAAATGGTTGGAGTAATATCTCAAAAATAACAAATGCTACTAACAATTTGATTTGAGATATTATGCAAATATTAGCTCACGTCTGAAATCTAAGTAGAAGATCCACATCAAATCGAATCTGCCAAATACTAGAATCAAATCAAAGAATCTAGCAACGGCAAAGACTAAGGGCAATATTTTCAGAATTTATATATCAAGAGGATCTCCAAATATCGAGATAAAAAGTCAGAAAAAATGCCAAGCCAGAAGCCAACAATAGGGCAACGGATCCGCGGTCAAGAGGGGGGTTGGGCGGCGGTTCCACGGTCGGTTGTGGGCCGTAGGATCTAAGATTTTAAGGGTATGGTCGTAATATCACCTACTCCAATATGGCATCTAGGGTTTCTAGCTTCAGAGACTATATAAAGGACCAAGAGCAGTGCATTCCAAAATCATCGAATCTAATCATCTAATCATCTATTCATCTACCTATCAATCTAGAGAGAGATCTACTAGCGAAACTAGGTTCTTGTAATTTAGTTTTTCAGCGAACAAATTGTAATGCAATAGTTGATCAATAAAGGTAGTTCTTTGTTTTAATTCTTTTCGCATTTACTTTCAGCATTACATTTTTCGCATTTACTTTCCGCATTACTTTTTTGCATTATATTCAGCATTACTTTCTGCACTTTTAAATTTTAATTATGCTTTCATTCATCCTCCATCTCTATTGTACTACGTTAATAATCATGAGCGAGTAATTTCTTACTTGCTAGGATTTGTAGGATAGGGTAGAATAATGGATGAAAAATCCTTTAACTTATTTTGACATTATAATGTTTATAAATCTTAGCAAAATAAATGTTAGCCCTCTTATCAGGCGCACTATCAATTAATGATAGACATGACCACGATTTGAGATTAGTTAATACTTGTTTTGTTAAGAGCTTGAGATAAATAGAGATCAATGAAAGGACAAGGGGCAGTAGTGGGAAACCCCAATTCCCCCCAAGAACCCTAATCCACATTCATCGCTATTTCTCGAGTTTTCAACAATTAAAAGATAAAAAGAATCATCTATAAATCTTCATCCATTAACTACCGAGTCCTATATACCCTACAAGCCTTTCTATTATAAAATTTTCTACCCATTTAAATTTAAAACAACAGCAATCCCTCCTCTCTTTTATCAACTCGTCTAAAACAAAAGAAGAAATTCACGTTTTCCTGTGGATGACCCATACTCATCACGGCTAGCTATTTGCGACACCGTCTTGATTGTGGTTATTTACAACATACATACAAACACATTTTTTGCAAACAATCAAATGGCGCCATTGCCGGGGAAACGGTAGTAATTATTTTCTTGTTATTCGGGTTGATTTCTTATAAAAACCATAAATATAAAATAAAAGAGAACCAAAACCGCATCTTGTGTTTTTAACGCATCTTATGAGAGTTTTTGCAAGGACGTCTGGAGTAATTGGAGCAAGCCAACAGAGATTCAAAGATTTTCAACTTGGACCTGAGGAGTATTGGAGTGCTCTGAAAAAATTTGGAAAGAAGAACTAGTCAATAAGCGGCGGAACCGTGGCCTAGGGCTGCATTCGGCGGCAGAACCGCGGCCCTATTAAAGAGTTGGGCCCCCAAAAATCTCTGGTATTCTCCTATTACCTTCCTTTCTCCTCTAAAACTCCAATAAATTGATTTTATCTACAGGATTCTTTGCAAACAGCCTCGCTAATAAAAAAATTGCGTGTTTTGATTTCGAGTTGTTTTGCATACTTAAACCGAACATTAAAGGGAAATAAACCCAAATTCAGATTAGGTGGGGATTTCATCACCCTTCCTAGGCCCCACAAATCATAAACGAGCATACTATCACCCTACATTAATAAAAAAAATATCTAGACCAAGTCTCTAAGGACTGTCGCACTCAATTAGGACAAAGGAGGGTCGTGGGTAATCTATTGCTTATCCGCATTTCTCTTGTGGTGTCTAGGCAAGTGTGACTAAGAAAAGTGGTTACTTAATTAGGCCCGCTATTTCGGTGATTTGTATAGCGGATACCTCCCATTTACCTGGCACTTATCTGGCCGCAAGATTGATAAGGAGGTGGTAGAGGACTGATCATACGTTTTGTCTTTTGGAAGTCTAAGAGCGGTCTAGTGACTTGACCTAGGTGACCCTACCTCCAGAGATTGATTATGCATTTTTTGATTGGTTGAGTCAAGCCTCACGTCCGACTTTTTTTTCAAAACAAGCCTTCTTAAAAATTGTTCTCACACATATTACACGCTGCCATGTGTACTAAACCCGGTTAGTGCATGGTCGGCTGGACACGGGATTCTAGTGCCCGTCTAGTCCGTGTTTTTGCTGTCGACTCCGAAGTCAATACTTCTTTATCTTCTATTTCTCCTCCACCTACCACATCTTCCAAGATGGACGGATATCCATCGAGTTTTAATAATATCACCTTGCCACCACCCATAAGTGCGCAAACTCAGAATCCACCGCGCATCACTCTTCAAGACCGGTGTTACCCCGTACGCAGACCTCTTCCATCAGCCAATAGGGATAATTTCGAAATTAAACCCCACTTCATCAACTTGTTGCCCAAATTTCATGAGCTTGAATATGAAGATGCATACATTTTTATAACCAAATTCGAAAACGTATGTGTAATGATAAGCACCACCCAACTTTCAGGGAATACTCTGCGATTACGTCTTCTCCTTTTTAATTTGTGCGATCTCGCGGAAAAGTGGTTTTATAGCACCGCCGCACATTCTATCGCTAAATGGAATGAATCCGTTAAAGTATTCCTTAAGAAATTTTATCCTCATCACAAGACTACCCGTATTCGGAGCGAGATTAACCGGTTTGCCCAAATTCCTAATGAGCCCTTTTAGAAATTCTTTGAACGGTTTAAAGATCTCCTTGTCCAATGCCCTCATCATGGAATCGAAAGATGGCAACTTTGCCAAATTATGTATGAGGGTATCAATCCAGCTATAAAACAAATGCTAGAAACCATTTGTTAATGTCATTTCATGTCAAAACACGACGACGAAACGTGGCAATTCCTGGAAGATCTCGCCGAACAAACATTACAGTGGGAGAGCACTAGACCAATAATATCGTCTTCATCTAGGGCAGGTATCCATCAGCTCTATACTTCCATCGCAATGAAAGCCGAAATGGCTGTGATGCAAAAAATCTTGAAGCTATGGAAAGCAAGTTCTCTTCAGCCTCCCTAAACTAAGTTACGCTTCCCAAAACCGTGTGTGGTTGCTATTTTGACTCGTCACATTTAACGGAAGAATGTTCTTTGAATTTTTTGTCTCAAGGTCAAGAACAAACTAATACTGCTTTTCAGCAACGATCTAGAAACGATCCTTATTCATTCACATATAATCAGGGATGGAAAAATCATCCTAATTTTGCTTAGAACCAAAACCAAACTCAAACTCAAAATCAGTTCCTAAGCCAAAATAACTATAAAGGCTTCCCCCACAGCAACAATAGCCACCACAAAAAATTCAGCAGCCCTTTCAACCGCAATCTTTCCAAAATCCGGCCAACAGCTTTGCCCCTTATAATAACTCTTTCCAACCACAGACTAATATTCCAACGGCCGGTATCGATAAAATCTTTGCACTCGAAAAAAACTTAGAAATGTTTATTAAACAATCCGCACAGACGTCGGCCAATTTAACGTCTTCTAACCACACGCTAGTGCAACACACTACTTTCCACAGTGAAAGCATAAAATCGATCGAAGCACAAATTGCACAGTAAAATTCCACGATGAGTGAGAGAGAGAGAGAGAAACTTCCATCTCAGCCTCTACCAAATCCCAGCCACTCAAAAAGCGCAAATATCGTCCTTAACCAACAAAATCATAACGTGAGTGTCGTAACTACGTTGAGATCGAGAAGAGTGCTGAGCAACCATGTTGGTGAACAAGTTGATGAGTTAGATGACGCCCCGGCTACTACTTCTACTCCTGCTTCGTCTAATCTAACCTCTTCTTCCGAGCACATTCTCCGTTCTCCACTGGGCTCGAACCCTCAGTCCACTTCCTTAAATGAATTACCATCTAAGACCATCCCAAATCCAATTTTGGGATCCATTCCATCCCCACAAACTTCTCCTCAAATGTTGGACCCAACCCCTGTTTATAAAGCTTCTTTTTCTAAACCAGTTGAGACCCAACAAACCAAGTCCACAGATGGAGAAGATTGTGGAAATGTTTAAGAAAGTTAACATAAATATTCCTCTCTTAGATGCTATCCAACAAGTTTCGTCATATGCGAAAATTCTTAAGGACTTATGCACTAGGAAAAGGAAAACTCAAGTGCCTGAAAATGTTTTCTTAGCGAGCAATGTGAGCGATACTCTTACCCAACATTTTCCCAAGAAACATAAGGACCCCGGTTGTCCTACAATATCTATAACTATTGGGGTAAAAACATCAATCGCGCTCTACTCAATCTAGGTGCTAGTGTTAACTTGCTCCCGTATTCTGTTTATGAGCAATTAGGCATAGGAGAGTTGAAACCTACGCACTGTACTCTCCAGATGGCCAATCGATCTATCATCCACCCTAGGGTGAGCTAGAGGACGTATTGATCAAAGTTGGAGAATTTATATTCCTTATGGACTTTATAGTTTTAGATACACAGCCTGTGGCAAACCCACGGAACCAAATCCCAGTGATTCTTGATCGCCTTTTTCGAGAAACTTCCAATGCAGTAATCAATTATCGTAACGGGTCCATGAATCTATCCTTCGGGAAGATGACAATTGAGCTTAACATTTTCAGGGTAGGAAGTCAACCCTTCGAACCTTCTGCTCATATAATTAATATATGTTCTGTCAACAAGATAACTTCCGACAGTTGCGAATTGGAGGAGTTTTTGCTCCACGATAATGATCTCGACGCCACTAGTGCGTTGTTATTTGATCCAGCTATTTATTATACGAATAAGGTAGATGAGCTTTTCGAGTCTCCTACCTCCATAATTTCTGACGAATTGAGTGTTTTGAACCATGATGTGATCATCAATTGGACCATCGATGAAAGTTTCAAAAATATTTTCGCCGAAGAATTCGCGTTCCTTAAAGACTTAGATGCTGTGATGAATCAACCTCCACCGGAAATTTGTGCACCTCCCTTTGAGGCCAAAGAAATTGAACCGCCACCCTTTCTTCTAATCATATACGAGAATGCGACTATTCCACCCATTCCATATCTTACACATTCTCGTTTTCACGCACCATCACTTTTTCGTCTCTTTCGAATACATTTTTCATCTTCTCCCTACTTAATTTCTTCTCGATATTCTTGTTTTTGTTTTTTCTACTTGAGACATGATGCAACCTCTATTCTTATACAGTCTTGAGTCTTCTACACATACATCCGTTACGCATTCTTCTACCAACCATGGTGTTACCCAGATAAAATATTTGAATGGTTGGTTTTAACTTTTGGCATTTGTAAGGCTTTATGTAGATCGATAATATTTAAACCCCCCCCCCCGCCCCCCTCTTATGTTGAATTTCAATGCTTAATAATGAAAATACTATTTTACTCAAGTTTGGGGAGGAAGAAGAAAAATATTTTTAATGGCTCTTGAAAGAAAAGAAATTTTTACACGATGACGAGCCAAGAACAAGTTTGTGGGAGGATTTTAATGCCACTCACTCTTGACCCCTTCTTTATACTATCTTCTTGAACAGTTCCTCCGAGTTTTCAGGTTTTGAGCTTACGGAACAACATCAGTGAGGACACTGCTGCAAACAAGTTTGGGGGGATGGTTTGTATATAACTACGCATCACATGTAAATATTGCATTGCATAATAAATTTTGAAAATAAAAGTTAGAAAGTGAAAAATACATAAGAAAGAAAGGAAGAGATTTAAGAAAAGCAAGAAAATTAGATGTTTTAAAATGAAGCTAGTAATATGTAATCATGAGCTGGTGTCCCAAAGGTTAGTAAGATGAAGGGATCACTAATCTGCGAATAGAAATAAATCTGAAAAATAGTCTCAATTCTTGAGTCCAAACTTCTGAACATTGATACCCTACCATACACACTTGCACACATCTTGAAACTTAGGATAGTAGAGGATACCTTGAAATGCTCTTGTTTAGAAGCCTTAGTATGAAGGAAAAATCAACAAAATATAAATGACACATAAAATATAAATGGTGAAGAAAAATGAATACTGGTTTTGTAATTATTTAAGGCGGCATAAAAAAAATTTAGCGAGGGTGCCTTATCACCTAGTGCCTTAGACCAACTGGTTTGGGAGTCATTACTAAATCTTAGGTGTTGCAAGACTAGGATATTCCTAATTACGCCTTAATAAGTGAGCACATTCGATAATCGGTTAGTTAGTACATCAAGAAGTATTAATGGTTGCATGAAGAACGTGTGAGCAAATCCATCTAAAACATTCACCGACTAAAAAGTACTAAGAAAGATGGATAAAGGGTATGATAGCTTGAATTGAATTCTCCGAGTGTAGGGATGTCTTTTACACACACGTAGGGGTATATGATCGATATTTAGAAGAAAAATAGAAAGGAAGACTAAAGACGATGTTTTATTGAGATGTGATGTGATTTCTGACATCTTTTCAAGACTGTTAAGATAGGGCTTATGAAAACTAAAAAGCTATTGTAGTTTGAAACTCTTCTTTTCAAGTTTTTCTTTTATATGTTCTTATCTTTGCATGTAATTTTTGTCTTATTTCTTTTATTGGATTTTATGGGTGTAATCCGCCGAAAACCCTCAGGAGACAACATTTCTCCTACTAGGGACACCTAGAGGTTTAAAGGCTTGTTGCATGAGCTAGTGCAATCGTGTTGCCTACGAAAGTGTGCTAGGTTTTTCTTTTACCTTTTAATAAATAGTTTGCTCGGAACGATCAAAAATAAGTTTGGGGGTATTTGATTAATCAAAAATATTGCACATTTGTATGAAAATTTTCCCTACTATTATTAACTAATAAAAGGTGTTAATTGTAAATAAAAAACATATGTGGATTTATTTGTAAAAATATTACTATCATATGTTTCTTCATTTATAATTAATATAATTAGGGAAAATATATGCATATAATATTTAAATGAAATATTATTAATTAAAATATGCATATCATGTCAAATATTCCTAATCTGTATTCTTAAGATATTATATTATATAAATGGTTGGAATAATATCTCAAAATAACAAACGCTACTAACAATTTGATTTGAGATATTATGCAGATATTAGCTCACGTCTGAAATCTAAGTAGGAGATCCACATCAAATCAGAATATCAAATCGAATCTGCCAAATACTATAATCAAATCAAAGAATCTAGCAACGGCAGAGACTAAGGGCAATATTTTCAGAATTTATATATCAAGAGGATCTCCAAATATCGAGATAAAAAGTCAGAAAAAATCCCAAGACAGAAGCCAACAATAGGGCGGCGGATCCGCGGTCAAGAGGGGGATTGGCGGCGGTTCCGTGGGCGGTTGTTGGCCGTAGGATCTAAGATTTTAAGGGTATGATCGTAATGTCACCTACTCCAATATGGCATATAGGGTTTCTAGCTTCAGAGACTATATAAAAGACCGAGAGCAGTGCATTTCAAAATCATCGAATCTAATCATCTATTCATCTACCTATCAATCTAGAGAGAGATCTACTAGCGAAACTAGGTTCTTGTAATTTAGTTTTTCAGCGAGCAAGTTGTAATGCAATAGTTGATCAATAAAAGTAGTTCTTTGTTTTAATTCTTTTCGGATTTACTTCCCGCATTACTTTTTTCGCATTTACTTTCTGCAATACATTTTCGCATTACTTTTCTGCATTACATTCAGTAATACTTTCTGCACTTTTAAATTTTAGTTATGTTTTCATTCATCTTCCACCTCTATTGTACTACGCTAATAACCATAAACGAGTAATTTCTCGCTTGCTAAGATTTGTAGAATATGGTTGAATAATGGATGAAAAATCTCTTAACTTCTTTTGACATTATAATATTTATAAAACTTAGCAAAATAAATGTTAAACTCTCTTATCGGACGCGCTATCAATTAATGATAGTCATGACCACGATTTGATTAATTAATACTTATTTTGTTAAGAGCTTGAGATAAATAGAGATCAATGAAAGGACAAGGAGCAGTAGTAGGAAACCCTAATTCTCTCTAAGAACCCTAATCCACATTCATCACTATCTCTCGAGTTTTAAACAATTAAAAGACAAAAAGGACCATTTATAAATCTTCATCCATTAACTATTGAGTTCTATAAACCCTATAAGACTTTCTATTATAAAATTTTATACCCATTTTAATTTAAAACGACAACAATCCCTCCTCTCTTTTATCAACTCGTCTAAAACAAGAGAAGAAATTCACGTTTCCCTGCGGACGGCCTGTATTCATCGCGGCTAGCTATTTGCGACACCGTCTTGATTGCGGTTATTTACAACATACATACAAACACCTTTTTCGCAAACAATCAGAGACAGTGAGCGATTGTTGGGAATTCGTCTCTCCCGGTATAAGAAGTCGATATTGCACTGTGTT
Source organism: Agapanthus africanus (assembly GCA_030015575.1). NCBI lineage: Eukaryota > Viridiplantae > Streptophyta > Magnoliopsida > Asparagales > Amaryllidaceae > Agapanthus > Agapanthus africanus. Next base: position 883,959,805 of record CM057337.1, read on the forward strand.
CGGTTGGCCAGCACCATAATACTTTGGTCAAGACAGTTGGGATTTACTGATAGTTAGATCAATAGTTTCCTGGATTGGTCCTGAGCCACATCGGCACGAATTATCGGGTTATTAGTGTAGGGTTCCTAGGCACTCTAATGAAGTCTCACAAGGCATCAACCATGCCAATTTCAAATTTTACGGGTGCCGAGAAACCCTAATACGGATCGTTGACTAGAAGTTTAGGCGAAAAACGAATCTAGTTAACAACTTAACTAAAGGAGAGAGGCTACAACCTTTGTAGATCCGGTTATCCACTTCCTTAGCTCCAAGTAGGCGTCCTCTCGCCGTCCATCTTGAATCCCGGACTCAATCGATGGCTTCATCGGAGAAATGGGCGGGCTAAGTCGTCGGCTTCGTGCCGAAGATGATCTACGTCGAGGCATCACAAGTTCAAGCTCCAACTTCACCAAGTTGTGAAACTTGTGAAGAAAACACCCTATACTACTTGGCAAGAGGTAGAGCGTGAAGAAATAGGAGGTGGGTTCACTTTAGAATTTGATTTCTCACTTGTTTGCTCAAGTTACCATTGATGAAGTCAAGGTTTTTCTTGAAGAAGAAGAAGGAGAAGATGAAGAATATAATAAGTTTCTTATTTAAAAAAGAAACTAATATGAATACTTATCATATCCTAACCATAGTCAAGTGTAGAGAGTAAACTAGGGTTAGTTCAAATGGTTAGGGTTAAGCATGAGACAAGAATGGTGACTAAGTCAAACCTTCATGAAGCTTCAATAAGAAACAAAGAAAGCCACCATTCTCATCTTTATCTTTTCCAAATAAATAAATAAACAAATAAATAAATAAATGAAAAAGCAAAACCCTAAACATCAACTTAACCATGGTATAATTCTATACACTTAACCAAATGAGCAAGTATCATCAAACATGATACAAACATGTGCACAAAAGTATATCTCATATACAACTTGCACATCAAGTGAGAAAATCCATTAAAAGTGAACCAATACTAGTTAATGCAAAGTAATATATCAAATATATAATTATACATTAAATCATTAAATCAACACTTGATTTAACGATCCGGTCATATCGCATATAACCGACTAGTATCCTATGTATCGTCTTATCGAATCAATCCTTGATTCGATATCTAGGTTATATCGTATATAACCAATCGATACATTCATCGCGAGAATTGAATACGGTATCACATACACGCATTATTCTCGGTCCTGCACATATCTCATATGCGCTCCTATTTCGTTTCGCTTGAGCCAGGAAACCTCTGTGTAGGACTCTAAAGACTCGTCAATACGCCGGTAGCAGATGATGATCATATCAAACATCCACAAGCCGCAAGCGGTCTGCTAAACGTAACGGCCATCCGGGTATTGAGCGATCAGATGATCGACGAGCTAGCCCGCTCACACTCCTGTGAATCCAACCAGTAACACTTACCGTACAGTCCGGTCTGTTCGTCTGATATGTCGCATATCAAGTCTAGGGGTGGTAAACGTCAGACCCCAATAACCGATAAGTCGTGCTGATGTGAGGCTCATAACGGGTCGAGAAACTACTGGTAACACTTACCAGCAAATCTCTGATCAGCCCTGGCCAGGGACTTCCCTGTTACGGCCAATCGAGCACAGTGCAACATCAACCCCCAATACCGGAAGAGACGAAACCCCTCCTATCGCTCATTGCCTCCATGTGACTCGGGACTGTACCCAAAGACCACCGTTTTGCACGCCCTCATGGACGTGGTAAGGTGGAGATCAAAGCACAGTGGGAATCACACAAGACTCTATGACGATCTCGGGTCTACAGACTAACCTGCACAAGTGTCACCTGAGAACTGCCATCTGACGTGAGGTATAATACCATCTGGGAGTTCTCGGCGAGTCTGTCCAGTGTACCCAGTCTCCACTGAGCACCCGTATACCATCTCTGATGTCAAACACCAATGGATATGGGATCATCCATCGCCCATCTCATGGGTCGAGAAGCGTATACGCTAGTCTACACTGGTATATCGATGCCCCGTCTCGATACACCTACGACTAGGGACCTTGAAGGATGTACCTATGGACTACCATGTCCCCACTAGTATGATCTGCATCATAGTCCAGGTAGTCAAGTACACATCCTAAGGGCTTTACCAACATGTAACTACAAGACAGTTTAAAGAGACTAGTGTACATGTTAAGATAAAGTGCAACCAGATAGCATACTATCATATCGAGCAAGAAAGTCATCTTTATATATGTCCAAGCATCCAATATAATATACATCATCTGTACAATACTGGCCTCTAGGGCATACATACAACTAACAATCTCCCACTTGCACTAGGGCCAGCTGCTGTAGTATCGCATACCGAGCATCCCGAAGAGTCTCTCAAACTGTATCTGGGGAATGGCCTTCGTGAGTGGATCCGCCGTGTTGTTCTTCGTGTCAACCCTCCTGACCTCGATCTCCCGGCGATCAACTATCTCCCGGATCAGGTGATACCGCCTCAGAATATGCCTGGATCGCTGATGGGACCTGGGTTCCTTGGCCAAAGCCACCGCTCCATTGTTATCGCAATACAAAGGTATTGGATGCTCAATGGATGGAACCACTCCAAGTTCAGTAATGAACTTCTTGATCCAGACAGCCTCTTTGGCAGCATCGTTGGCAGCGATGTATTCAGCCTCCATCGTCGAGTCTGCCACGGTTTCCTGCTTGGAACTCTTCCAGCTAACCGCCCCTCCGTAAAGGGTAAAGACAAATCCCGACTGCGACTTAGAGTCGTCCTTATCACTCTGGAAGCTCGAATCGGTAAAGGACTCCACTTGGAGTTCTCCGTTACCATACACCAAGAGCATCTCTTTAGTCCTTCGTAAGTACTTGAGAATGCTCTTCACAGCTGTCCAGTGACTCTCTCCAGGATTAGCTTGATACCTGCTCACTACACTTAGTGAGTATGCTACATCGGGTCTGGTACACAGCATCGCGTACATGATAGAGCCTACAGCCGAAGCATAGGGTATCCCTTGCATGCGAGCTCTCTCCAAATCAGTCTTGGGAGACATCTCTTTGGAGAGAGTGACTCCAGAGATCGTGGGCAAGTTCCCACGCTTGGATTCTTCCATACTAAACCTCTTTAGTATGGTGTCAATGTACCTGGATTGGGACAATCCCAATATCCGTTTGGATCTATCTCTATAGATCCTTATTCCCAATATGCAGGAGGCATCACCAAGATCTTTCATCGAGAATCTTTGTGATAAGAAGAGCTTGACCGATTGCAGCATAGGAATGTCATTTCCTATCAAGAGTATGTCGTCTACGTACAATACGAGGAAGACAACCTTACTCTCTGCCACCTTCTTGTAAATACAAGGTTCATCTGGGTTTTTGACGAAATCAAACTCTTTGATAACGACGTCAAAGCAGATGTTCCAACTCCGCGATGCTTGCTTTAATCCATAAATGGATTTAAGCAGCTTGCACACCTTCTCGCTGCTCCCACTATCTACGAAGCCCTCTGGCTGAGTCATGTACACGCACTCTTCTAAATCACCATTTAGAAAGGCGGTCTTAACATCCATTTGCCAGATTTCGTAATCATGATATGCAGCGATGGCAAGCATGATCTGGATGGATTTAAGCATAGCCACTGGAGAAAAGGTTTCGTCATAGTCCACACCTGGTCTTTGACGAAAACCCTTTGCAACAAGTCTAGCTTTGAAAGTCTCTACTTTCCCATCTACACCAAGTTTCTTCTTGAAGATCCACTTGCTCCCAATGGGTTTTACCCCTTCAGGAGCAACGTCCAAAGTCCATACTTTGTTGGTGTACATAGATTCCATCTCGGACCGCATAGCATCCAGCCATTTCACTGAATCCCTACTCGTGATGGCCTGCTCGAAGCTAGTTGGGTCATCATCCTCCATGATGCAATCCTCGCTCCCACCATCCATGAGAAAACCGTAGTATCTCTCAGGTGGGCGAGGAACCCTACTAGATCGGCGGAGAGGCTGAGGTTCATCGGGAGCTACTGAATCCTCTGGTTCAACCAAATCTTCTGTTGTAGTCTGTATTGCTGGTACCTCTTCCAGTTCTACCTCCTTGCCACTAATCTCTTTTTCAAGAAATTCCTTTTCTAAAAAGGTGGCATGTCGAGAAACAAACACCTTTTGTTCCTCGGTGTGGTAGAAGATATACCCTCGCGAATGTTTGGGATATCCAATAAACTTACACAGAATGGACCTTGCCGCGAGTTTGTCCGGATTTTGTGTTTTTACATATGCCAGACAACCCCATATCTTAACATAATTAAGACAGGGTCTCTTTCCTTTCCATATCTCATATGGAGTGGTTGGCACGGTTTTGGTGGGAACCATATTCAATAGGTCTGCAGCTGTTTCCAGTGCATATCCCCAGAAGGAAATAGGTAACTTAGCTGTGCTCATCATAGAGAGCACCATATCCAATAGGGTGCGGTTCCTCCGTTCTGATACACCGTTGTGCTGTGGTGTATATGGAGGAGTCAGCTGAGAGAGAATCCCATTCTCTTTTAGGAAGTCCAGGAATTCATTGCTTTAGTATTCTCCTCCTCGATCAGATCGAAGGATTTTAATACTTTTTCCGGTTTGGTTCTCGACTTCTTGTTTATATTCTCTAAATTTCTCAAAAGCTTCTGATTTGTGTTTCATCAGGAACACATATCCGAATCTAGAGAGATCGTCAGTGAATGTAATGAAGTACGAAGAACCATCCCTGGCATGTGTAGACATGGGACCGCATACATCACTATGTATCAGTCCCAAGAGTTCGGTAACTCTTTCTCCGTGTCCCGTAAACGGAGTTTTGGTCATCTTGCTGTTCCCCTCCGAAAGACGGCGCGACATGGCGTCTGGCCTGAGATTCGGGACAGATGCTAATTGGTGCTATTCGTCCACCTCTCCGAAGATGCCAAGTTGATTTATGGCACCATGTATCGAAGGTTTAGACGGATGCGTCCGATGTAGCAGACTTCGTCAGATTCCCCCTCGTTTGAGGGGTTTTTGATTGTGGGGACGCTCTTCCCTGCAGGCGCAAGCCCCTGCAGTTAATTACGCTACCGCATTGCGGTAAAAACTTTCTCCTTCTCCAGATGGTCACTTCGTGTCGTGGGTGTTTGTTTTGTATTTTGTTGCCCATGGATTGTTTACGGAGACTGAGTTATGTCGTCGCCCGTAGGGCGTGGACTAGTCCAAATCCGTATTATCTTAGATTTGGGTTTGGGGGTTTGGTTTGAGGATACGTCAACCATACTTGAGGCTAAGATCAACTCAAACGTTTGTTAAGGATACGTTAGTCTAACTTTGAGACTAAGATCAACTTAACGGGATCGTTTAGATCCGACAAAAGAGCGTTTGGGCTCTAATGTTCCAGTTTAGGGACATAGTGGTCAATCATATGTATGGCCGTCGGGACCCATCACCTCTCTGACGACGTTGAAGGATTACAACGACGGATGTCAGAGGAGTTCAGAGATGTACCCTCGAGCCAGAGTTAATTAGGGGGATTCATAGTCCAGTCTGTTTGAAGGTTTAAGGATACGTTATCCATCTTTGAGGCTAAGATCAACTTAAACGGGACCGTTTAGATCCGACAAAAGAGCATACGGGGCTCTATTTTTCTAGTTTAAAGACATTGCGGTCCATGGGTAGTTTAAGGACATTGCGGTCCATGGGTAGTTTAAGGACATTGCGGTCCATTGTTAGTTTTAAGACATCTCGGTCAAGGTTAAGGACGTCGTAGTCCATGGGTTTAAGGACCCCACAGTCCATTGTTAGTTTTAAGACATCTCGGTCAAGGTTAAGGACGTCGTAGTCCATGGGTTTAAGGACCCCACAGTCTGGTATGTGCTCTGGATGCTTCACACGGGTTCACTACCGTGCTCTGTGAGGACTAGGCTCCGCTCTGGACGTTTTTCACGGGGTCAAAGAGTGACATTATCCGCGTTCCACGTAACCAGGAATTTTGCATTAAACATGGGTTTAAGGACCCCACAGTCCAAATCAATGTGTGGTCGTCGGGACCCGTCACCTCTTTGAAGACATTGAGGGATTACAATGCCAAGTATCAAAGGAGTGAAGAGATGTACCCTAGAACCGGAGTGGATTAAATAGTCCTTGGCCCAATTTGGGATCAAGACGAATTAATTATGTTATGAGTCCATTGGCCCAGTTAATCACAAATTGAGGACTTATGGCCATCTTGGGCTAAGTCCAATCAGGAGAGGCTTTGCCTCTATCCATTTAGGCCAATTGGGCCAAAGCCTAGTGTTAAACACTACAGAGCAGTCAGTGTTGAACACTGGGAATGAGGTTGACAAGTTAGTGTTTAACACTAAGAGATAATTGGTGTTAAACACCAGCAACAAGGCTTTTCAAATTAGTGTTAAACACTAAAACAGATCAGTGTTGAACACTGCAAATAAAGCTTTTTAATTAGTGTTGAACACTAAGGCCCAACAGTGTTTTAACACTGGGTTCGAGAGTTTTAATTTAGTGTTAAACACTAAGGCAAGAGGGGTCACGTGGCAGCACGTGAGAGCGCCCTCCCTTCATTTATTCTGCTGAGATTATCGCGTCTTTCAGAGCATCACGTGCCATCACATGATGGGCATTCAAATGCCTATGTATTAGAGCTTCTGCCGAGGGTCACGTGGGTCACGTGGGGTGCTGCCTCAAAGGGGCTTTCTGTAGATCTCTTGGGGGGGGTCACGTGGTGACACGTGACCCTGCCTCTATGTATGTTGTTTTAGAGGATCTGTTAATCTTTTCCAGGAATCAAGTTCCTCGTAGGGTTAAACCCTGACAGTAATTTCAGAGGAATTAAATTCCTACTTCCTTTCGAAGGTTTATATTCTGAATAGAGTTGGACTCTGAATTTTCTGTAGGAATTAAATTCTTCATTCATATGAAGAACCAAATAGGGTTAAACCCTAATAAAAGCTTTTAAGGAATTAAATTCCCACTCTCTTGTTAAATTATGATCAAGGGAATTAAATCCCCGCTGTTCTAACAGAACTAGGTTCTTAATTAGGGTTAAGCCCTGTTTTTTTTTTGTTCTGAAGGAATTATATTCCCATAACACAGGGTCAAGCCCTAGTTTTATTTTAAAGGAATTAAATTCCTATAGTTCTGTGAGAATTAAATTCTTGTGCTGCCATTCCCTCTCTATGTTTTGGATCTGCATGGCAGGATCTCGACCCATTGAGAATTAAATTCTCAACTTCAAGGGGAGATGTGCACTTTGCAGATCCTCTATCAAAGAGAGAAGAAATATGTTCTTCTGTTTTATATATCAGAGTTAAACTCTGTTGAGAATTAAATTCTCTTTCTTTCAAAAAGCCTTCCCTTTCTTACCTAGGGTTTTCTTTTGCAGAAGATCCAAGTTCCTCGAAGTATCGAAGCTCTCCTCCTTTTCTTTTTCTCTCCCTGTCTCTGTATATCTTTTCTCTGTGTCTCTTGGCTCCTATTTATAGGAGAAGCAGCCGAATCAATCAGTTTTTGACGAATCTTCATGAGAGATTTGATTTGCATCCATCATTCGTTTTGGACCTTTGGATTATTAGGTGAATTTTATTCACCATTGGATTTCAAATCTAGGGATTCTCCTTTGTTGTTTCGGTTAGATTTAAAGGAGAAATCTTTCCAAACCCGAGATTTTCCCATAGATAGATGATATTTCATTACCTCTGAATCTTTAATTCGATTGGTTCCAGATAGCCGCTTTCCTTTGGAAAGATTTGAATTTCTTTCAGAATTTAATTCTGTTGACAAAATGGGCTTTGAAAGCCGGTCACGTGTGACCACGTGACCCATGGTCACGTGTGAGCACGTGACCCCCTTTGGAATGAGCCTTCTTCTTTCCTTTTGCGCTGTCTTCTGGTTGTTGCTTAACCGTCACGTGCCACCACGTGACCCCTGGTCACGTGTGAGCACGTGACCCTGATCTGGACTCTTTTTCCTTGACTTGATCAGGGAACCGATGTGCCTTTGAATCCGCTTTAAAATGTCACGTGCCAACACGTGACCCTGGTCACGTGGGAGCACGTGATCCTTTCTTAAGCCATTTTTCTTTGATGTAGTCAGGAAGCTGAACTTGCTTTGCCGGTACTTTTGGGTGTCACGTGCCAACACGTGACTGCTGGTCACGTGTAAGCACGTGACCCTCTTCTGAAGCTTTTTCCACAAGCTTTCCTGATTTTAAATCAGGAAACAAATGCCCCCACAGCGTTGTTCTCACGTGTCAGCACGTGAGTGCAACGCTGTCACCTCTTGCGACCGTTGGATTCCTTTAGGGATCTGGGGAGATGAAACGTTTCCATTGCCTTCTATAAATACCTCTGTCTCTTCATAGGAGCCTTCACTTTGCTCATCTTCTTCTTCTGAGAACTTTTTCCTTGAGAATTTAATTCTCGCTTCCAGAGCTTAGTTCTCTGTCTTGAAACAATTTTCAGAGTTTAACTCTGTTCGAAAAGAATTCTTTTCCTCAGGTAATGTTCTTGGACAAACGATGGACCTTCTCAATCCTCTGGATTTTAAATCCAAAACAAGGGTTTTTACCCTTTTTTTTCTTCCTGTTTTTCCATAAGAACATGAAACCTTCAAACTGTAGATCTTTTAGGGTTTAGATGATCTTTGGGGAGATGATGATGGCGTTTCAACTCCATGGAATTTAATTCCATCAAAAATATTTCTGGGAATTTAATTCCCTTTTCTTAATAAGGAATTTTAATTCCAATGAAGGACTTGATTTGTTCACGCCAAGACTTCCTCGGGTCTCTTGGCCCGAGGTTGTTCTTCTGCAATTAATGCAATGGTGGTTTTCTAATGATTCTCATGACCTTTATTTCAGGTATCATGGATGACCATCTGTATGGTCTTGACGAGATCATTTCCTATGGGAATATTCGTGCACTGGGCCGCAGTCAGAACCAGGAGTTCACCGATGCTCAATGTGCCGAGATTATGAGCCGCTTTGATGAGTACAACCATCGGCTACTCCCCCGTCGCTCTTCTCTTCTGAGGCTGATCGTGCTGGCGATCAGGGAGGCTCTCCCTCTATTCTGTGCTGGTGTGCCCCTTGGGGCATTGGACGCCGCCGAGGATAAAGTACACTCGGTGTATCTGATGCACTTGATCTCAAAGAGAAGGCGGGATAATCTCATTGATCTCCTGCATCAGATGTTCCAACAGTCGGCCATACTTGCCGGCTATCGGAGGGTGGAGAACATTCGTGAGGACCCCGATGCTTGTGATCGTGAGAGGAAGCATACTCGGGAGGTTCGAAATGCTTGGAAAATCTTGAATAAAGTTAATTTTGAGTTTCTCAACCCATGTCCCGCATCTGAAGTTTTACCGTTGTAAATGTATCCTCTGTATTTTGTATAAACCTCTTGAAGTATGAATGACAATTGTTACTATGTCTTTCTATGTTTGCATGTCTTTTCTCTGGGATTTTATCATTTTGCTACTGTTGTTGTTGGTGCTTTCAATATGCAGGGTGCTACTCCATTTTCTTTTTTTTAGTGTACATCAGGTTTAGGCCTCACGTAGTCTGCACGTGGGGTCCCTTGATGTGGCTGTTCACAAAATCTTCTCATGCCCTGTTTTCGGCGCACAATATTAGACGCAGAAAAAAGGGCCTTGGAAATAGTTCCATCTCCTTGATTTTCGATGCCTTTCCTTTTTTGGGCCTTGGAAATAGTTTCACCATGCAAGATTTTCCGCGCACAGCACTTAATGCATTTCCTTATATAAGACGTGTATTAGGAGAAGACTCCTGCGAGGCTATAGCTTCCCTTTTCCTCTCACAAAGAGATTTATATTATTATTATTATTATTATTTTTATCTTGGAGTAACTTGTCTCGAGAAACAAACGAGCGCCATGGCCTGCAATCGCCCTCATGCTCGTGGACAGCCATGGGAGGTTCCTATTGAGGAAATGGTCCCTCGCTTTGCTGCTCGGTTGGTGGATCCCCTCCTTACCGACAACGAATGCGACTCAGCCATGCATGAACTCTCGATCCGTAGGGGGTCCCCCCTCCCGATGGGTTCTCTCTGGCTCCGGATGATTCTCAAGGCCGTGCTTGCCGACATCCCTCCTCACCCGGCGGAGATGACCCTGGCGATGCTCGACGCGGCAGAAGAAAAGCTCGAGGGTTTTCACGACGCGTGCCTGATTACTCAGGCTTTGAAGGATTGCTCAATTTATCTGCTGAGCTAGATCAAGGCCCGGCGAGCTATTATGTCTGCTTTCACGGACGAACACGGCGCCAATCGATGGGGAGCGACTCCTCGTGAGAACCGTCGCTTTGACGTGCTGGAGAAAGCAGAGAGAGAGATGGAGAATTTTGTCCTCTGTTTCATTAACCCTTGTGCCGTTGATCCCATGTTTGGTGACCTTTTCCGTTAGCGTTGAACATTTTTAAATTAGTCCCTCCTTTTTTACGCTTTATGCCGAGATTCCGTGTAGGCTTGGTGCTAGTATGTATGTTTCCGCTTGCATAAATAAACTTTGTATTCTTCTCATGAGAACTTTCTTTAATTGCAAATGCTACCATCACTTTCCTGCGCATCAGACCATTTTGGGTATTATGAACGTTCATGCAATTGCAAACGCTATTATTATTATTATTCCCTTTTTGAATACTCATATGATTGCGAACGTATGCTTGAAATATGTCGGAAACTTTTCTTGTTGCCTTTCACATCAGGCGATGTGAGCGCGTTTGCTGTGGTTACGAAAGCAAGCTTACGTGGCCTGATAGAGCGATACGTAGCGAACATAAGGTTGTGGCTCTCGATAAAGCTGCCACGTTCACTAGTGAGAGGGTCGAGGCTCATAAGGCCATTGAGAAAGAGCTTGAAGCCCGGCTTGCTTCATATCAGGCCCAACAAGCTCAGGCGGAGGCTCGTCTTTTGGAGATCTTGCGTCATGAAGCCGTGGTCCAACAAAAGCAGGATGAGCTGACCAAGCTGCTGAATCGCCCGCCGGCTTGAAACGTTTGTAACTTTTCCTTCCTTTTTGTACATACTCATGGATGAGAGTATTTTCTTTTTGTTTCTTTCATGAATTGTACCTTGTACCCATTTTGGTTTATGAATAAAAGATACATTTTTTTTTCTCTCAATGATGTGTCTCCTTTTCATTGAATGTATTCTGCGGATATTCTATCTTGATCTCCTTGCAGGACAACAATGGCTTAAGATTCAGGGTTAAGATATGCTTCCTAAGACTTTTGCATTTTACGAGCCACGAGGGTCTCATAAAGAGTTTTTTCTCCCTACAGGTCGAGAGGATCCCATAGGTGTGAGTTCTTCTTAGAGATCGTGAGGATCCTTAAGCGGGTTTTCCCTTGAGAGTCGCAAGGATCTCACAAGAGAGTTTTTCTTCCTTACAGGTCGTGAGGGCCTGCAAGTGCCGGATGTGATCATCTTTATCCGTGTTTCACGGAGTCAGGGGTCTACCAAGGTATCGTAGTTTAAAGACGTCACGGTCAAGGTTAAGGACCTCATAGTCCGTGGATTTAAGGACTCCACAGTCCGCTGTTAGTTTTAAGACATCACGGTCAAGGTTAAGGACCTCATAGTCCGTGGATTTAGGGATTCCACAGTCCGGTGTTTGGTTGCAGGGACCCGTCACCTCTTTGAAGACGTTGAGGAATTACAACGCCGGGCATCAAAGGAGTGAAGAGATGTACCCTTAAACCAAGGCAGAATCCGTAGGGAATCGGGGTGGTTGATCGTTAGTTTTAAGACATCACGATCGAGGTTAAGGACGTCATAGTCCGTGGATTTTAAGGACTCCACAGTCCGGTATTTACTCTGGATGCTTCACACGGGTTCACTGCCGTGCTTGGCGAGGACCAGGCTCCGCTCTGGGCGTTTTCCACGGGGTCAAAGAGTGACGCTATCCGCGTTCCACGTAACCAGGAATTTTGCACTAGATGCTTCACACGGGTTCACTGCCGTGCTCGGCGAGGACTAGGCTCCGCTCTGGATGCTTCGCACGGGTTCACTGCCATGCTCTGCGAGGACCAGGATCCGCTCTGGACGTTTTCCATGGGGTCAAAGAGTGACATTATCCGCGTTCCACGTGACCAGGAATTTTGCATTAGATGCTTCACACGGGTTCACTGCCGCGTTAGGCGAGGACTAGGCTCCGCTCTGGATGCTTCACACGGGTTCACTGCCGTGCTCTGCGAGGACCAGGATCCGCTCTGGACGTTTTCCACGGGGTCAAAGAGTGACATTATCCGTGTTCCACGTGACCAGGAATTTTGCACTAGATGCTTCACACGGGTTCACTGCCGCGTTAGGCGAGGACTAGGCTCCGCTCTGGATGCTTCGCACGGGTTCACTGCCATGCTCTGCGAGGACCAGGATCCGCTCTGGATGTTTTCCACGGGGTCAAAGAGTGACATTATCCGCGTTCCACGTGACCAGGAATTTTGCACTAGATGCTTCACACGGGTTCACTGCCGTGCTCGGCGAGGACTAGGCTCCGCTCTGGATGCTTCGCATGGGTTCACTGCCATGCTCTGCGAGGACCAGGATCCGCTCTGGACGTTTTCCACGGGGTCAAAGAGTGACATTATCCGCGTTCCACGTGACCAGGAATTTTGCACTAGATGCTTCACACGGGTTCACTGCCGTGCTCGGCGAGGACTAGGCTCCGCTCTGGATGCTTCGCACGGGTTCACTGCCGTGCTCTGCGAGGACCAGGATCCGCTCTGGACGTTTTCCACGGGGTCCAAGAGTGACATTATCCGCGTTCCACGTGACCAGGAATTTTGCACTAGATGCTTCACACGGGTTCACTGCCGCGTTAGGCGAGGACTAGGCTCCGCTCTGGACGTTTTCTATGGGGTCAAAGAGTGACATTATCCGCGTTCCACGTAGCCAGGAATTTTGCACTAGATGCTTCACACGGGTTCACTGCCGCGCTCGGCGAGGACTAGGCTCCGCTCTGGATGCTTCACACGGGTTCACTGCCGTGCTCTGCGAGGACCAGGATCCGCTCTGGACGTTTTCCACGGGGTCAAAGAGTGACATTATCCGCGTTCCACGTGACCAGGAATTTTGCACTAGATGCTTCACACGGGTTCACTGCCGTGCTCGGCGAGGACTAGGCTCCGCTCTGGATGCTTCGCACGGGTTCACTGCCGCTCTGCGAGGACCAGGATCCGCTCTGGACATTTTCCACGGGGTCAAAGAGTGACATTATCCGCGTTCCACGTGACCAGGAATTTTGCACTAGATGCTTCACACGGGTTCACTGCCGTGCTCGGCGAGGACTAGGCTCCGCTCTGGATGCTTCGCACGGGTTCACTGCCATGCTCTGCGAGGACCAGGATCCGCTCTGGAGGTTTTCCATGGGGTCAAAGAGTGACATTATCCGCGTTCCATGTGACCAGGAATTTTGCACTAGATGCTTCACACGGGTTCACTGCCGTGCTCGGCGAGGACTAGGCTCCGCTCTGGATTCTTCGCACGGGTTCACTGCCATGCTCTGCGAGGACCAGGATCCGCTCTAGACGTTTTCCACGGGGTCAAAGAGTGACATTATCCGCGTTCCACGTGACCAGGAATTTTGCACTAGATGCTTCACACGGGTTCACTGCCGCGTTAGGCGAGGACTAGGCTCCGCTCTGGACATTTTCCACGGGGTCAAAGAATGACATTATCCGCGTTCCACGTAACCAGGAATTTTGCTGAATATATCTGCATTTCACGGGGTGAAGGTTTGACTGTTGGCGATATGTATATTACCGAGCCATGGAACTGGGAGTTGCCGCTGTTCCGCTTAGCTTGAAGTTGTGTCCGTTGTTACGAGACGAATGTTAGGCTGATCTCTAGGTCGCTTGTGGCCCGTCGAGCTTCGGCTTCTTCTTCTAATGAAACCTGGGGAGGAAGAGTGCGACTCCTTCTTTGTTTGCGCCCCTGGATTGTATACAGGGATTGATGTAGCGTCACCTGTAGGGCATATATTTTATTTTTATTTTATTTCTTTTCCCGAGATGCTCTATCATTTCAGCTTTTTATATCGCGAAAATCGCGATTGCCCAATCATTTCGGCTATTTTTCGCGGTGCCCAATCATTTCGGCTATTTTTCTTTTTACTCGCTGCTTTTTATTGCGAGTTGCCCAATCATTTCGGCTATTTTTCATGCATACATTTTTACTTGCTGATTTTGTTTGCAAGTTGCCCCATTATTTCGGCTATTTCGTATGCATTTTTTTTTGCTCGCTGATTTTTTTTTCTCGCGAGCGTGGAACTTGGAATCTGGTGCCAATCTCAGCATCAGCATCGCTGCGACTGGAATATAGCCAGGAGCGAATCATCATTTGCCATGAAAGGACTTGGAATTTGATACCGGTTTAGGCATCAGCATCGCTGCAACTGGGATATTGCCAGGAGCGAATCATCATTTGCCTTTGGCGATGTCGAACAAAGGTGGCTTAGTAAACAGGGTTAAGGGTCCTGTCGGCTAAGGCTTTTGACTTCATGAGCCGTAAGGGTCTCACAAAGGTATTTCTCCCTACAAGTCGTGAGGATCTCGTAGGTGTGGTTTCTCCTTAGGGATCGTGAGGATTCCTAAGTGCATGTTCTCTTGTAAGTCGTAAGGATCTTACAAAAAGGTTTTCTCCTTATAGGTCGAGAGGACCTAAAAGGGTTGCTCACCATATGGACATGTCCCTAGTCACGGGTGTGACTTTGCTCGGAAAATGTTTATTCGCGCCCGTGGATTGTATACAAGGGTCAGTATTGAGCCTCTTGTAGGGCAATATCGAAGGTTGTGGAGGATTTGCTTAAGAACAGGTTCAGGTTTCTGTAACTTAAGACTTTCAAATCTCATGAGCCGTGAGGGTCCCATAAGAGAATTCTCCTTACGAGTCGTGAGGATCTCGTAAGTGTATTTTCTCCTTAGGAATCATGAGGATCCCTAAGTGTGCTGCTCCTTTGTGAGTCGTAAGGATCTCACGCAGGTGGTTTCTCCTTACAAGGTCGAGAGGACTCTGTAAGTGTCCTTTAACGAGGTTGCGCCCTTTCGGATTTTCACAAACACTCGCCGGTAGTCCTGCTGTTTTTACTCACGGAGCCCTTTCGGGTTTTCATCCGTGCCCATTTTGCTTATAGACATACCGTTTTTTTTTTATTCTTTTTCACAAGGTCGCGCCCTTTCGGGTTTTCACGAACACTTGCCGGCAGCCCTGCTGTTTTTACTCACGGCGCCCTTTCGGGTTTTCATCCGTGCCCACTTTGCTTATGGACATACCGTTTTTTTTTTATCAATTTTTTTATCTTCTTCTTTTTTTTTTATCCATCTCGTCAACCTAAGGATGTTGCGGTAGTAGTTTAGGGACGTTTCGGTCCATCGTTAGTTTAAGGACGTTTCGGTCCGTCGATAGTTTAAGGACGTTTCGGTCCGCCGTTAGTTTAAGGACGTTTCGGTCCGTCGATAGTTTAAGGACGTTTCGGTCCGCCGTTAGTTTAAGGACGTTTCGGTCCGTCGTTATGGGAAGGCCGGCTGCTGCTTGTAAAGTCTGAGCCTAGGAAGATAGTGAGCGGACATAGTCGTCGTCATCTATCATTGACCCAGGCTGCGGCTTATTAAGCGTAGTATTTCTTCAAGAAGCGGCCGTTTATTGGCCTGAAAGGCCTTTCACCGTGCATGTCCATGAGTAGGTAGGCTCCACCCTAGTAGACCTTGTCTATGATGTACGGGCCTTCATAGTTTGGCTCAAATTTTCCTCGCTTGGCATGATTGGGGATCATAGGTCTTTTGACCACTAGTACAAGTTCGCCTTGGCGGAATGTCCTCGGCCTGGTCAATCTTTCGTATGAGCGCGTCATCTTTGCTTTGTAGGCCTCTAGATGTTGTTGCGCTATGAGCCGGGTGTCGTCGAGGGCATCAAGCTCCTCAAGCCGAAGGTGAGCATTTTCTTCGTTCGTCAGCTCTTGGTGGACTGCTACTCGTAAAGAGGGTAACTCTATCTCGAGGGGGAGCACTGCTTCCGTCCCAAATACCAACACGTACGGCGTTGTGTTTGTGGTCGTCTTGAATGTAGTTCGATAAGCCCAAAGGGCTTCTTGCAGCCTTTCGTGCCAGTCTCTCTTATTCCTGGAAACGGTCTTTTTTATGATCTTCGTCAAGGTCTTATTGAAGGCCTCGGCCAGACCGTTAGCTCGTGGGTTGTAAACCGAAGAATATCTCCAGTCTATACTGTGCTGCTGTGCGAAGCGACTAATCTTATGGCTTCGGTAGGCCGGCCCATTATCGGAGATAATCCGCTGTGGAGTTCCGAACCGATAGATGACGTGCGTCTTGAAGAAATGGAGGATATTCTCCGTCTTCACTTCCTTCAGTGGTACTGCTTCTGCCCATTTGGAGAAGTAATCAGTTGTCGCCAGGATAAAACGGTGTCCCCGGGATGATGCTGGCTCAATGGGGCCGACTATGTCAGTCCCCCACATTTCGAATGGACAACTAGCCAGCGTTGGGTGCAGTGGATTCGGATGTTGGTGGATGAAGTCTCCATGAATCTGGCATGAGTGGGATTGCTTCGCATACTCGAGGCAGTCCTGGATCATCGTGGGCCAGTAATAACCCATCCGTTTAATTTTTAACTTCATCTTTGGGCCTGCTTGGTGAGAACCGCAAAGTCCGTCATGAACTTCCTGAATGACTCTTTCTGCTTCGTCAGGTCCTAAGCATCTCAGCCATAGAGAATCAAATGATCTCTTGTATAGAATATCGTTGACGAAAGCGAAAGATAAAGCTCGTTTCATGAGCTGATGTCTTGAGGACGCTTCTTCGGGCATTCGGTGGGACTTAAAGTAGTCTATGAAGACTTCCCTCCAGTCTTCGGCCTTCTCATGGTCTTTTACTTGTAGGGTCGTCTGCTCAGTCGTTCCCTTTTCTTCGCATGATTCCGGAGATATTTCTGCCGGGGCGAGCACTCGACGGCTTTGTATCACGATTCTGACGTCGTCGAGGTTCTCGTCAGCCAGTTCTTTAGCAAGTTTAGCCAACGCGTCTGCTTTGCTGTTTTCCGCGCGCGGTATGTTCTCCAAAGTATAGGAGGGAATTTGGGTCAATAGTTGTTGCACCCTTTCGCCGTACTTCACCAACTCCGGCTTGCACGTTTGGTAGTCACCATTTACTTGACTAACGACCAGCTGAGAATCCCCGTATATAAGGAGGTCTTCAATTCCCATGTCGATGGCAATCTCGAGGCCTGCTATCAGAGCTTCGTATTCGGCTTCATTGTTTGTCCTCGGCTCTGTTAAGGAGAAGGCGAAGCGCATTATCCCTCCTTGTGGAGTTGCAAAGATGAGGCCTATCCCTGATTTGATCATTGGGATACCTTGTTTCTGTTTCTTTATGGAGGACGCTCCATCGAAATAGAGTTCCCATCGGGTGCTTCCGCCGCTAATCGCATCAAATGCATGCTCGTCCGGCAAATCACAGTTCATAGGAGAATCGGCCGGTATCGGGTGCTCGGCGAGGAAGTCGGCAATGGCCTGGCCTTTCACTGTCTTGAGAGGTTGATACGTTATCGAGAACTCCATCAAGAGCAGGGCCCACTTAGTGAGTCGTCCCGTCAATATGGCTTTCGACATCAAATATTTGAGAGGGTCCACCTTCGAAATAAGACGGACTTCATGTGCTAATGCGTAATGTCTAAGCTTTGTTATTGCGAAGATCAACGCCAGGCAGTGCTTTTCAATGGGAGAATAGTTGCTTTCTGCCCCCAGCAGCACCCGACTTATGTAGTAAAGTGCTCTTTCTTTCCCCTGATCATTCTCTTGTGCCCATAATGCGCCTAAAGAACCCTCGAGGGCGGTCGTATAAAGAATGAGGGGTTTTCCCTTGACCGGCGCGGCCAACACCGGAGGGTTCTGCAGGTACTGCTTGATCTCGTCTAGTGCACCTTGACATTTGTGATCCCAAGCGAATGGAGTTCCCTTTTTCATCAGGTGGCTGTAAGGACGGCATTTGCCCGAAAGATTAGCGATAAACCGCCGGATGTATGCGAGCTTCCCTTGGAGAGACCGCAACTGCTTGAGGGTTCTTGGCGGAGGCATTTCCATGATCGCCTTAATCTTTGACGGATCTATTTCAATACCTCGGTATCGAACGATGAATCCCAGAAATTTGCCCGAGGAGACTCCAAACGCGCATTTGAGGGGATTCATTTTCAAATTATATTGCCGAAGGCGTTGAAATACAGTCTCCAGATGCTTTAAATGATCTTCGTATGACGTGCTCTTTACTACGAGGTCATCGATATAGCACTCGACGACGTCGTGTATGAGGTCATCAAAGATCTTTGTCATGGCCCTTTGATAGGTAGCGCCAGCGTTCTTTAGACCAAAGGGCATAACCCTGTAGCAAAATATACCCAAAGGGGTGCGGAAAGCGGTGTGCTTCTGGTCTTCGGGATGCATCTTTATCTGATTGTATCCTGACGAACCATCCATAAAGGAGAAAACCTCGTGAGTGGACGTGTTATCTATCATTAGCTCGGTTACTGGTACTGGGAAATCATCCTTTGGACAGGCTTTATTGAGATCCCTGAAATCCACGCATATGCGTACCGTCCCATTCTTCTTCATTACCGGGACGATACTGGCGATCCAGTCGGGATATTGGACTTCTTGGATAAATCCAGAATCGATCAGCTTCTTGACTTCGGCGTTGATGCTCATCTCAAGCTCGAGTCGCATCCTCCTTGGCGCCTGCTTGACTGGCTTGATATCTGGGGATATTGCTAATCTATGCACAGCAATCTCCGGATCTAATCCTGGCATTTCGGAGTAGTTCCACGCGAAGCAGTCTTTATGCCGTAGAAGCACGTCCTTTAACGCAGCCACCCTCTCTTCGGATAACAGCTCGCTGACAAATGTCGGTCGCGGGTCGTCTTCCGATCCCAACTCAATCTTCTTGAGGTTATCTGCAGTAGTATGTATACCATCTTCCAGTTCTTTCGGAGCGGGCGGAAATTCCGAGATCACCTCCTCATCGCTGTTCTCAAAGCACCGGGGAAGGTCATCTACGTTCTCGGGCTCTTCTCCTAATATCGTAATCGTATAACAAGTGCGAACCCGCTCCCTGGACTGAGATGGACCCGGTTCTGCTCTTGCGGCCTTGGGCTCATGCTTTTGCGGCGGCGTTACCTTCCAGCCGTCGGATAAAGCGAATCTGCCCCGTCGGTACTGGTCCTCGACCTAGTTCTTGAAGGTGAAGCAGTCTTCGGTAGGATGTCCTATGGCTTGGTGATAAGAGCAATAACTCGGATGAGAATCCTTGCTAGCTTGCTCAGGATGTCTAGACTCTGGAAGCGTGATCATTTGATGCTTTATAGCGAGGTTGAGTAACCTCTCCGTCTTGTCTCGGGGGAAGGAGTACGCTCGACTCATCTTCTTCATGAGGGACAAACCCGAGCCGCTTCTTGATTTATTTCCGTCCCTGCGTCGGGCCTTTCGTACAACGGATTGACGAGGATAAGCGTCTTTGTCTTTTGCAGCACGTTGAGATAGACGTTGCGTCCTGGCCTTCTCGTAGATGGCCATTTCGCGGTTGTGGTCTTCCCGAGCTTTCTGACCCATTTTCCTGATAGGCTTGCCCATTCGTTCTTCAAACGACGGACTCGGCGCTTTAATCGCGGGGTCTAGTTTTGATGGGGGGTTGGCATCTCCTGACAGGGCATCCTCCTCTTCATCAAAGGTATATATAGCGTAGCTGCTGTGAGCCCGTTCCCGTTTTCCGGCTCTTGCGTATCCAAGCCCGAGTGTTTCCATCTTCCCGTTGGGCAATTTGCGTTGAGTCCCGGGGACATCCCAAATCCTGTTGTAGAACCGCGCCTGCCGAACGGTCTGTTCTAAGGGTACTCCTTGGCGCTTCAATAGCTTCTTTAATCCATTTGTATAGTATCTGGGCAGGCGGATGGGTGGAGCCTGTCAAGTGTAGCATCCGCGCGATGCCAGATCTCTTTCTCTATTTTCGACTCTGAGAATCGGTAGAATAGGATCACCTTCTCACCCCTTCGCCTGGGAGGGACGTACAATGTTTGCAGGTCCTGCACATTGTGAGCCTGAAGCGTGTCGAGATCCTTGTAGTGTTCTCGCGGTACTATGGTGATTTGTAAACTATGGTCATCGCCAGGGGTGCTTGTATTGACAGCCGATTGGAGAACACAGCATTAACTTCATCTTCTGAATCACTTCCGAAGACCAACACGGGGACGGGCGTCCCCAGGTTGTTGCGTTGAGATGGCCCTGCATAAACTATCTCTTCCTCTTCTTCGGTGTCACTTCCGAAAACGGGGTGGTGGCGACGGTTTTGTTCTCCGGGTTGCGACACCTTTCTGTATCCTCGAAATCTGGCAAAAAGTACTTCGCATCTTCGTATTTGCGGACTTCGTTCACGGAAAATGGGTTTAACTCACCTGTTACGGTATACTCGAAACCATCCTTAAAGTACTTCATACACTGATGTTGTGTAGAAGGGATGATATTGTACTCGTGTAGCCAAGGACGGCCGAGCAAGGCGTTGTAGCAGGTCTTGGCGTCAATGACATGGAATTTGATGTCTGTAACGAGAAGTCCAAAGCGTAATGTTAGTATCACAGATCCGAGAGTCCGTGACGATTGTGAATTGAAACCGGAGATAGTAATTTTGTCACGAGCGAGGTGTTGCACGCTCATGCAGATTTCCTTCAACACCCGAACATTAAGGAGGTTGACAGAGGATCCATTATCCACCAGGATCTTGCCTATCTTGATATCATGGCAGTATCCGGAGACATATAGGGGACGGTTGTGGTCGCACGTCCCGAGAAGGAGGTCTTCATCACCGAAAGTGATGTCGGCTGTATGCACTTCCTCCAGTTCATCCTTCATCTTTTCAGTGGCGAGGAAGGCTTGGAATTGCTCAGGTTCTTGTAACGCCTTAATTAGTGAGTCTCGCGCTTCTTTTGATAATAGGAGGGCATCGAGAATGCTAAGCTGAGAAGGTAGCTTCCTTAGGTGCGCGAGGATGTTATAGTCCACTTTACCCTTCCTAGGAGGGTCTTTGGCAGCCAGCTCTCTCATGACTTGGTCATCTAAAGTGATATCTTCAGTGACCTTTTCCTTTCCCTTATCCTTTCTATTCCCGGGCCCGAGATTCTTTTCTGGGAGTGTGCGATTGCGCAGCTGAATGTTCTCGTAGATCTCCGATTCCTCCTCTTTCCCCAACACGGATTCTTTGAAGAGAGGGCCCAGAGCGATTTCTTCATCAGAGTCGCTCCCAAAGGTGAGAACTTGTGACCCCCTGGCGTTTACCATGTAACAGTTGCCAGTAGCTCTGTTGTGCCCATCGATAGTACTTCTTCGCTCCCGACGGCTCTTGCGTTTCATGCGCTTAACATGTTGCCGACGAGCGACATATCCTTGCCACCATATCTTAAAGGCGTCGCACTCCTCCGTAGGGTGTGAGATTTTCCGGTGATATGCGCAATAGTCAGGGTGCCTCTCCACCCCATCGTGTGTGTTTCCTTCCGAGGGTGGTAGCTTCATTCCCATTGACATGGCTTTGGCAAACCTTTTCCTCGTCTTGAATATCTTCTTGTCTACTTCGGATGCCTTTCGCTCTGGCAGGGGTAGTTCAACTCTTTCGTTCAGTTGCCCGCATTTGGCTCCTTCCGACGTGGTCATCTCACGCTCCCGGTCCACTTTACATTTTAGACGAATCTCGTCTAGAAAAGCGTCGATCATTTCGTCTGCTGGCCATGTACGCTCTGGTACAGGCTCTGCCTCCAGCTTTTTAATGCCAGGAGTTTTCCCATCATCGGTAAACGAGTGGGAGATTACGTTACAACTCGCCACATATCCTTCGGATTCATCCGACGAGCTTTCTCCATCGTCTTCCTCATGAAAGATGTGGTTGAGGAACTCTTGCAGTATGACAGGAGTTCGCGCCTTTTGATTGTATTCTTCCAACGCGTCGATTTGCTTCTGCAAGTTCGTGTGTTCGTTTCCAAGCTTCACGGGCTTCTTGGATTTCTTCTTCTTTTTCTTCGAAGATTTTGACGGTTGGGCATGAGTATTTGGGCCCTTATCGCGAATCTTCGTAATTGGGCGGGGCTTCAACATTCCTTCGATAACTTGAGGTTCAAGAGGGTCCTTCCATTCGATCGCAGGGCATGCATGAAGGTCTCTCAGCATTCTTTTGGTTTTAGTTGATAGCACGACCTCCCATGGAGCTTCTTTAATAAAAGAACATGTTGCCCCCGGTGTATCCGCTTTCCTAGGAGCATGCGGCTGTGGTGGGTTCACCTTCCACTTTTCGGACAGTACAAACTTCCCCTGGAGGTACTGGTCTTCAATCCATCCTTTGAAGACGAAGCAATCTTCAATCGGATGGCCTACCGTTTGATGGTAAGGGCAATAGTTAGGGTTATTCGCCTCGGTGAGTTGCGGCGGTCGCCTTGGATTTGGTAGGCTTATAAGTCTGTTGCGTATTGCCAGCTCGAATAACCGTTTCGTCTTGTCTCGTGGGAACGAGTAGGGACGCTTCATCTTCTCATTATAATACCGATGCCTTTCCTCGAGTTGATCTGCCAGTTTTAGGGCGTTAGGTTGCTGTTGGGCATTCGCAACAAAGGTTGCCCTTCCTTTACCCTTGTCATTCTGAGGTTCTGACTTCGGGGGAGGTGGTCTATGACCCATCTGGTCCATCTGATCCAACTTGTCGATTAAAGCCTGGAATGTGGTTGGCTTAAAGAACATCATAAACTGGGAGATAGTTGCGTGGGGGTCTAGGGTTCCCACGAACATGCCCACTGCGGGTGCCTCCTCAATGCGTTGTTCACATCTCGACCACAAGTTCCGCCAGCGTATAGCATACTGGACCCAGGTTTCGCCTGGTTTTACCCTGGCGTTAATCAGTGCAGTTATTGGAGTGCGTTGGCTGGCACTTGCGAATCGCTGAGTGAATAACAACTCCATTTCAGCGAATGTTTTGATAGAATCGTTCGGGAGTTCCGAATACCATTCGAACGCAGTTTCTGATAGGCTGCCCACGAACTGATGGAGCAACAGTTTATCATCACCGCCGGTGTTACCGCAGAGGGCCCGGAACTGGGCGACATGTTGATGGGGATTGCCGGTCCCCTTATACACGTGAAATTTTGGTATCGTATAGTCTTGCGGGTATTTGATTTGGTCGTACCAGCTCGGATACGGCCGCCCCGTTTTCACGACTTGACCAGCTGCCTCAGTCGCGTGATGAACCCGGATTTGCTGGGCTATGTAGTCAGCCAAGTCAGCCTTAGAGATTGCCTCCTCCTTGGCCGTTGAGAGGGCTGGTGGTGGATTTGACGTTTCTCCTCGGTCGTCTTCAAGAACGATTGGGGGATCCTCGGCGGGTAAGTCCTGCTGGATCATCATTCCTATCATATCTTGGAAGAGAAGGCCCATCCGTTGTATGTTGGCCGCTTGTTCAGCAGCCTCTTTGTCCTTTTTCTCCAGTGTCCGGCGAAGGAATTCAGCGTCGGTTTCATCCTCCCGGCGTGCGTCTGAGGACGTTTCTGGGTTTTCTTTTGGCCCGGTGAGCGCGGCCATAGCATTCATCATTTCTTGAAGCTTTTGTTGCTGCTCCTGGGCCTTCGTCACGGATCGGGTTAGCGGTCGGTGGCCCGTAGAAGTGCGGCTTTCCTCTTTTCCAGAGGCCATGTAAACAGTGTGCACCACCATGCCCCCAGACTTAGGGCTTCTGGGCTCAGTGCTTTTAGCCGTCGTTGCATGCTGTGGGTTCTTCTCTGGCCTCCTCCTTTTATGAGTCAGTTGATCAACAGCCTTTTGGGGTTTAGCCTGGTGACCAGCTTCCAGTTGGATTTTCAGCTTCTTGTGCTGGCGGGAGAAGTTTGGATCGATGATCGAGTCTCGGGCCTGCCGCCAAACCTTATAGATTTTGGAAGACAGCCGTTGAGGAGATCGGGGCTGTTCTGGTTTTATTTCCACAACCTTTTTTAATGGGGGAGGAGACCTCTTCAGCGCTGCAGTAGGAGAATTCCTTCGCACCTTATTTAGCATTTCGAAGCTGTTCCCAGTTGGAACAGCAGTATTAACTTCTGCCACCGGGGCCGATGGAGTCAACCCGGAGGAGGAGTTGCCCCCAGCCTTCCTTACTCGGCGCCAATGGCGACTTCGAGCGTGTCGAGCGGACGGCGTAGGGTCAGCGGTAAGAATGGCTCCGTCTTGCCCCCTATGTAGGTGGGGGGTCGCTGTTGGTGTTAGCCTATCAAAGACCGACGTCCTTTGGGCAGCAGGAGCGGGAGCTGGAGCCGTCAATCCTGTAAAGACCGACCTTTTGGCCGGAGAAGCTGCCTTGACGACTTCGGGGGCAGGAGCGGCCACCTTCTTAGAAGAATCCTTCTCTAAGATTGTAGGCCCCATGATGAGTTCGCAGGATTTCTGGCCCAATCTAGAGAAGACCGAGGCGTTGACGTTGGGCGACTCGTTGAGAGGAGCCGCGGCAGGGGTAAGACGATCAAAGACCGACTTCTTGAGAGCTTCCGTTGTCAGCACTAGAGCGGTGAAGTTTGTCGGCGGGAGCATGGTCCCGAAGAACAATCCTGTGGTGGCGCGAGTGACCTGTTCCACGGGCATTGTGAATAGCGAAGCAGCTTGGGGTCCGTAGGCTATACCTCCTGGCGAGGCAGAGCGTTGGTCGCAATTGCAGTCTAAGCAGTTGGAGGATTTCACGGAAGTAGAAGCCATCGATCCTTTGCTTTCTGCAATAAGTGAGACGCCAATTCTTAGTATCTTAAAACCCAAGGGCAACCATTAGTGAACCGCGATTGGTTCGCGAGTCACGACACACGAAGTGTGGAGTGGAAAGAGGAAAAGGTCCCACCGGGTGTGCCAGAATCTGTTCCCCTCCGAAAGACGGCGCGACATGGCGTCTGGCCTGAGATTCGGGGCAGATGCTAATTGGTGCTATCCGTCCACCTCTCCGAAGATGCCAAGTTGATTTATGGCACCATGTATCGAAGGTTTAGACGGATGCGTCTGATGTAGCAGACTTCGTCAGATTCCCCCTCGTTTGAGGGGTTTTTGATTGTGGGGACGCTCTTCCCTGCAGGCGCAAGCCCCTGCAGTTAATTACGCTACCGCATTGCGGTAACAACTTTCTCCTTCTCTAGATGGTCACTTCGTGTCGTGGGTGTTTGTTTTGTATTTTGTTGCCCGTGGATTGTTTACGGAGACTGAGTTATGTCGTCGCCCGTAGGGCATGGACTAGTCCAAATCCGTATTATCGTAGATTTGGGTTTGGGGGTTTGGTTTGAGGATAAGTCAACCATACTTGAGGCTAAGATCAACTCAAACGTTTGTTAAGGATACGTTAGTCTAACTTTGAGACTAAGATCAACTTAACGGGATCGTTTAGATCCGACAAAAGAGCGTTTGGGCTCTAATGTTCCAGTTTAGGGACATAGTGGTCCATCGTATGTATGGCCGTCGGGACCCATCACCTCTCTGACGACGTTGAAGGATTACAACGACGGATGTCAGAGGAGTTCAGAGATGTACCCTCGAGCCAGAGTTAATTAGGGGGATTCATAGTCCAGTCTGTTTCAAGGTTTAAGGATACGTTAGCCATCTTTGAGGCTAAGATCAACTTAAACGGGACCGTTTAGATCCGACAAAAGAGCATAAGGGGCTCTATTGTTCTAGTTTAAAGACATTGCGGTCCATGGGTAGTTTAAGGACGTTGCGGTCCATGGGTAGTTTAAGGACATTGCGGTCCATGGGTAGTTTAAGGACATTGCGGTCCATTGTTAGTTTTAAGACATCTCGGTCAAGGTTAAGGACGTCGTAGTCCATGGGTTTAAGGACCCCACAGTCCATTGTTAGTTTTAAGACATCTAGGTCAAGGTTAAGGACGTCGTAGTCCATGGGTTTAAGGACCCCACAGTCCGGTATGTGCTCTGGATGCTTCACACGGGTTCACTGCCGTGCTCGGCGAGGACCAGGCTCCGCTCTGGACGTTTTTCACGGGGTCAAAGAGTGACATTATCCGCGTTCCACGTAACCAGGAATTTTGCATTAAACATGGGTTTAAGGACCCCACAGTCCATATCAATGTGTGGTCGTCGGGACCCGTCACCTCTTTGAAGACATTGAGGGATTACAATGCCAAGTATCAAAGGAGTAAAGAGATGTACCCTAGAACCGGAGTGGATTAAATAGTCCTTGGCCCAATTTGGGATCAAGACGAATTAATTATGTTATGAGTCCATTGGCCCAGTTAATCACAAATTGAGGACTTATGGCCATCTTGGGCTAAGTCCAATCAGGAGAGGCTTTGCCTCTATCCATTTAGGCCAATTGGGCCAAAGCCTAGTGTTAAACACTACAGAGCAGTCAGTGTTGAACACTGGGAATGAGGTTGACAAGTTAGTGTTTAACACTAAGAGATAATTGGTGTTAAACACCAGCAACAAGGCTTTTCAAATTAGTGTTAAACACTAAAACAGATCAGTGTTGAACACTGCAAATAAAGCTTTTTAATTAGTGTTGAACACTAAGGCCCAACAGTGTTTTAACACTGGGTTCGAGAGTTTTAATTTAGTGTTAAACACTAAGGCAAGAGGGGTCACGTAGCAGCACGTGAGAGCGCCCCCCCTTCATTTATTTTGCTGAGATTATCGCGTCTTTCAGAGCATCACGTGCCATCACGTGATGGGCATTCAAATGCCTATGTATTAGAGCGTCTGCCGAGGGTCACGTGGGTCACGTGGGGTGCTGCCTCAAAGGGGCTTTCTGTAGATCTCTTGGGGGGGTCACGTGGTGACACGTGACCCTGCCTCTATGTATGTTGTTTTAGAGGATCTGTTAATCTTTTCCAGGAATCAAGTTCCTCGTAGGGTTAAACCCTGACAGTAATTTCAGAGGAATTAAATTCCTACTTCCTTTCGAAGGTTTATATTCTGAATAGAGTTGGACTCTGAATTTTCTGTAAGAATTAAATTCTTCATTCATGTGAAGAACCAAATAGGGTTAAACCCTAATAAAAGCCTTTAAGGAATTAAATTCCCACTCTCTTGTTAAATTATGATCAAGGGAATTAAATCCCCGCTGTTCCAACAGAACTAGGTTCTTAATTAGGGTTAAACCCTGTTTTTTTTTTTGTTCTGAAGGAATTATATTCCCATAACACAGGGTCAAGCCCTAGTTTTATTTTAAAGGAATTAAATTCCTATAGTTCTGTGAGAATTAAATTCTTGTGCTGCCATTCCCTCTCTATGTTTTGGATCTGCATGGTAGGATCTCGACCAATTGAGAATTAAATTCTCAACTTCAAGGGGAGATGTGCACTTTGCAGATCCTCTATCAAAGAGAGAAAAAATATGTTCTTCTGTTTTATATATCAGAGTTAAACTCTGTTGAGAATTAAATTCTCTTTCTTTCAAAAAGCCTTCCCTTTCTTACCTAGGGTTTTCTTTTGCAGAAGATCCAAGTTCCTCGAAGTATCGAAGCTCTCCTCCTTTTCTTTTTCTCTCCCTGTCTCTATATATCTTTTCTCTGTGTCTCTTGGCTCCTATTTATAGGAGAAGCAGCCGAATCAATCAGTTTTTGACGAATCTTCATAAGAGATTTGATTTGCATCCATCATTCGTTTTGGACCTTTGGATTATTAGGTGAATTTTATTCACCATTGGATTTCAAATCCAGGGATTCTCCTTTGTTGTTTCGGTTAGATTTAAAGGGGAAATCTTTCCAAACCCGAGATTTTTCCATAGATAGATGATATTTCATCACCTCTGAATCTTTAATTCGATTGGTTCCAGATAGCCGCTTTCCTTTGGAAAGATTTGAATTTCTTTCAGAATTTAATTCTGTTGACAAAATGGGCTTTGAAAGCCGGTCACGTGTGACCACGTGACCCATGGTCACGTGTGAGCACGTGACCCCCTTTGGAATGAGCCTTCTTCTTTCCTTTTGCGCTGTCTTCTGGTTGTTGCTTAACCGTCACGTGCCACCACGTGACCCCTGGTCGAGCACGTGACCCTGATCTGGACTCTTTTTCCTTGACTTGATCAGGGAACCGATGTGCCTTTGAATCCGCTTTAAAATGTCACGTGCCAACACGTGACCCTGGTCACGTGGGAGCACGTGACCCTTTCTTAAGCCCTTTTTCTTTGATGTAGTCAGGAAGCTGAACTTGCTTTGCCGATACTTTTGGGTGTCACGTGCCAACACGTGACTGCTGGTCACGTGTAAGCACGTGACCCTCTTCTGAAGCTTTTTCCACAAGCTTTCCTGATTTTAAATCAGGAAACACTTGCCTTTGAGACATGATTGGCAAGTGTCATAAGATGAAAATTCAAACGGATTTAAATATCCATCCTTATGCAACTTAGCTAATCGTGTCGCATTGATGTGACCTAGTCTATAATGCCACAAGAAGGATTCGTTCAGTTCTGAATTCTTCCTCTTGTGTGTGTTTGTTATGCTCAGAACTGTTGATTGATTCAGAACATAAATGCCATTGCACAACGTGCCTGATCCAACCAACTTTTGGTTACGGAAAATGTTCATAACATTGTCCTGTAATACAAAATTATATCCCTCTTTACTCAACAAAGAAACCGATATAATGTTGCATATCAGGTTCGGCATGTAATAGCATTCGTTTAGAACCAATGTATTACCAGTTGGTAATACAAGGTGATATTCCCCGACAGTCTTAGCTGCAACAATTGCACCATTTCCAACTCTAATGTCTTTATCACCTTCTCCAAGTTCTTTACCTTTCCTTAGCCCATGTAACTGATTACATATATGAGATCCTGACCCGGTATCTAATACCCAGGACGTAGAGAAAATGGAGAAACAGTTCTCTGTAACGAACACACCCGAAGAAAATGCATCAACATGTACTTTCTTCATTCGGGTGGCATGGGAATCCTGGTATTCCCCTATATCCTGTTCATTCCTATAACTCTTATAAGAAAGAACGGAACCAACGTTCCCCAGTACAGTATAACATGCGGGTTAGGTCAATAAATCCATATTATTATCTTCATTAGGGCATGAAATGGTCGCTACCTGGAGAGAGAGAGAAGAAAACACTTTAGCGTATGCTCGTGCAAGATCAGATTGGTTATTATCTTATCTAATCAGGATGGCTCCCACTGGTTTTTATCAAATCTTCCTTCAAACCCTAAAAGGAAAGACTAGCCGGGATTAATTACACACTACAAGTTCGCCAATCTTTCAGCCAGGCCAGTGTCGGTACTTTGAGGGAGGTCCCCCGTGCTTTCGCACGAACCTAATTAATGTAAACCTCGTTTTCCCAGAGGCGTAACCTCGTTGACACCTTTCTAGACACCTACTTGATCGGCTAATTGCAATGTGCAAAACTCTCCCAGGAGTAACTCTTACTCGCAGTGGATATCGGGATCCAACTATCTCATAGAAGGTATGCAATCTCATTGCAAATTTCAACACTTGAAATTCCCGATAATATTTTGCCTCTAACGTCCTATGACCTTGACGCAGGCCAACAAACTATAGTGCGCTAGTCAAGTTCAACCCGTCATTTCCTGATTGAATTAAACCCACCCGTACGACCCTTGACGCAGGCCAACAAAGTCGCACGACTACCCTAATCCAATCTGCATCATATGCATAAACAGATAAATACTAGTTAGCTACCGCACACTACGCCTTGACGCAGGCCAACAAACGTAGCACGAATACTAACTACTACTCATCTGAAATGACGGAGGGCTACGACAGGTTTTTCTGAAAACCTATTGCGTAATGAACTTGATATCGTTGTAGAATCAAATGAAGTTTTAAAATGGAGTGATTTTGAGGCTTTTCTAGTTTTTGCTAAAGGGGTCACTCCCGGTGAAGGGATCGTCGGCCCTTTCCTCGTCGAATGAGGTGCGGGATATATCATATATATCACTGTGCAAAGCAGAAACTATAGAAGCAATCAAAAACAAACCGAGGGTGTAGCATCTACCAGTTATTGCTAAAGGAGTCATTCCCGGTGAAGGGATCTCGGTCCTTTCCTCATCGAATAAGGTGCAGGATATATCACATATACCGCTGTGCAAAGCAAGAACTGTAGCTACCTGTTTTATTTAAAATTTGATTCTACAACATCTTAGGTTTCTTTTCTTTCATTAATCACATTAATGAAGTCCCATCATTTAAGTACCTAAACATCACAGATAATTACGACGTACACTTATGCCATCCGCATTCGCCTCGATGTCCCCTCGTGCACCGTTAGGTTAGGTAACTAACGGCAGAGCGGGGCAGGGCTAGCGCGGGTGTAAAACATAAGTAACGTCTATATAATATATCATATATACTATATAAAGTATCTATCACAGAACATCACATGATCACATCACAGATATCGCAGCAGAAGAAACATATGAAACATTGGATATACTAGGACGTCCGTGTTTTCAATACGAGCCAGTATAAAACACGGATTCCACGGTCGTGATGAACAGCCAATCCCACACCCTAGACCCCTACGAGAGAGGCAAGCAACCCTACCAATTCTAGGGTTAGGAGACCCGGACTCGACTCCTCGAGTTGGTTTCCCACTGGACCCCAGAACCCGGTTACTTGTGTTCCCCTCCTTGGGTCTATCCTAATGCGGAAAAGTAAATAATATACAAAAAGTGACAACTTCCGCTACCTGGAAGTGCCCCAAATAAAAAAATATTACATACAAGTTTTTACATGAATGAAAATGAAAAAACGCTCATCTCACATAAAAACCCCCGGCTATTCAAACACGACGATCCAATATAACATATCCAGTAACACATAACATCACATGTCATCAACGTAAGTAAGTATGCATACCCCAATTGTCGTTGACGTATAGCAACGAAACCGGCGATATCGTCATACTACACTTACGGTCACAGAAAAGAAAGTGTAAAACTACAACAATTGGAATCCGCAACCTCTTTAGACATCACATGCCTAATCAAATGAAATACTTAGACATCACATGCCTAACAATTATAAACCCCGCATTTTAGTCTTATTACCGAAAACTCTTTTCAATATCAAGTGAGACTAAACCGCTATATTTATAACATTCATTTAGTTATCTCATAACTGTTTGTGAATTCCAATTATTGTATCCCATTCCGGATAAATAGAAAACATTAAACTTTCCAATCGAACATTCGAACACCCAAGTTTTCCCGACACCGATCAACACATGAAATAAGTTCAATGACATTCATTTCATGCCTCAGTACCAACGGTCCAGCCGTAGAAGGGTCAAGCCAACGCCTCATATGTGGCATGCCGTACTGCCCCAAACCCGAAGGTTCAAAGGGCAGTTCAAGACGGTCACATAATCGAGTTAAGGTTTGTTGTCTTCTAGAGGGACCATCGCGTTATTTGCACTACTCATAACGTCCTTAAACCACAGAAAAATCCAACACTTGGAAATTTTCCGGCAGGGGAAAGATTGGGTATTTACATCCGGTCGAACTTTTTAATATATTCTTAAATATCCGGAAAAACACATAGACAAAGTCTGATAATCCAATCGAATCTCCGAACTCCCAATACACTCCAGAAAATTCAACTCTTGAATAAATTTTAAAAATTTCCAGAAAATCCAGCACCTGAAGAAATGAGTTACTGTGCAAAAATTATATGATAATTAAATAAATTGGCCGCGGAACCGCCGCAGAATCAAGGCTTCTGCCGCGGTTCCGCCGCACTGTAGACACTTCATTAAGTAATTTTTGCACCGTAATTCATAGATTTCCCTGCTGAATTTTTTAGCAATTTTTAATCTGGAAAAAACCCAATTTTTAGAAAATGTCTAGAGAGCGTTTTGGGAATTAGGGTTTCGATTCAATCGGGTTTCAAACGTCGTCTAGACTTCGCCTAAGGCTCTAGCTAGGCTCTGATACCACTGTAGGGTTCCTAGGCACTCTAATGAAGTCTCACAAGGCATCAACCATGCCAATTTCAAATTTTACGGGTGCCGAGAAACCCTAATATGGATCGTTGACTAGAAGTTTAGGCGAAAAACGAATCTAGTTAACAACTTAACTAAAGGAGAGAGGCTACAACCTTTGTAGATCCGGTTATCCACTTTCTTAGCTTCAAGTAGGCGTCCTCTCGCTGTCCATCTTGAATCCCGGACTCAATCGATGGCTTCATCGGAGAAATGGGCGGGCTAAGTCGTCGGCTTCATGCCGAAGATGATCTACGTCGAGGCATCACAAGTTCAAGCTCCAACTTCACCAAGTTGTGAAACTTGTGAAGAAAACACCCTATACTACTTGGCAAGAGGTAGAGCGTGAAGAAATAGGAGGTGGGTTCACTTTAGAATTTGATTTCTCACTTGTTTGCTCAAGTTACCATTGATGAAGTCAAGGTTTTTCTTGAAGAAGAAGAAGGAGAAGATGAAGAATATAATAAGTTTCTTATTTAAAAAAGAAACTAATATGAATACTTATTATATCCTAACCATAGTCAAGTGTAGAGAGTAAACTAGGGTTAGTTCAAATGGTTAGGGTTAAGCATGAGACAAGAATGGTGACTAAGTCAAAGCTTCATGAAGCTTCAATAAGAAACAAAGAAAGCCACCATTCTCATCTTTATCTTTTCCAAATAAATAAATAAACAAATAAATAAATAAATGAAAAAGCAAAACCCTAAACATCAACTTAACCATGGTATAATTCTATACACTTAACCAAATGAGCAAGTATCATCAAACATGATACAAACATGTGCACAAAAGTATATCTCATATACAACTTGCACATCAAGTGAGAAAATCCATTAAAAGTGAACCAATACTAGTTAATGCAAAGTAATAAATCAAATATATAATTATACATTAAATCATTAAATCAACACTTGATTTAACGATCCGGTCATATCGCATATAACCGACTAGTATCCTATGTATCGTCTTATCGAATCAATCCTTGATTCGATATCTAGGTTATATCGTATATAACCAATCGATACATTCATCGCGAGAATTGAATACAGTATCACATACACGCATTATTCTCGGTCCTGCACATATCTCATATGCGCTCCTATTTCGTTTCGCTTGAGCCAGGAAACCTCTGTGTAGGACTCTAAAGACTCGTCAATACGCCGGTAGCAGATGATGATCATATCAAACATCCACAAGCCGCAAGCGGTCTGCTAAACGTAACGGCCATCCGGGTATTGAGCGATCAGATGATCGACGAGCTAGCCCGCTCACACTTCTGTGAATCCAACCAGTAACACTTACCGTACAGTCCGGTCTGTTCGTCTGATATGTCGCATATCAAGTCTAGGGGTGGTAAACGTCAGACCCCAATAACCGATAAGTCGTGCTGATGTGAGGCTCATAACGGGTCGAGAAACTACTGGTAACACTTACCAGCAAATCTCTGATCAGCCCTGGCCAGGGACTTCCCGGTTACGGCCAATCGAGCACAGTGCAACATCAACCCCCAATACCGGGAGAGACGAAACCCCTCCTATCGCTCATTGCCTCCATGTGACTCGGGACTGTACCCAAAGACCACCGTTTTGCACGCCCTCATGGACGTGGTAAGGTGGAGATCAAAGCACAGTGGGAATCACACAAGACTCTATGACGATCTCGGGTCTACAGACTAACCTGCACAAGTGTCACCTGAGAACTGCCATCTGACGTGAGGTATAATACCATCTGGGAGTTCTCGGCGAGTCCGTCCAGTGTACCCAGTCTCCACTGAGCACCCGTATACCATCTCTGATGTCAAACACCAATGGATATGGGATCATCCATCGCCCATCTCATGGATCGAGAAGCGTATACGCTAGTCTACACTGGTATATCGATGCCCCGTCTCGATACACCTACGACTAGGGACCTTGAAGGATGTACCTATGGACTACCATGTCCCCACTAGTATGATCTGCATCATAGTCCAGGTAGTCAAGCACACATCCTAAGGGATTTAGCAACATGTAACTACAAGACAGTTTAAAGAGACTAGTGTACATGTTAAGATAAAGTGCAACCAGATAGCATACTATCATATCGAGCAAGAAAGTCATCTCTATATATGTCCAAGCATCCAATATAATATACATCATCTGTACAATACTGGCCTCTAGGGCATACATACAACTAACAATTAGGGTCTGACGTTTACCATTCCTAGACCCGGTATGCGATACTCTTAGACGAAGAGACCAGACTGTATGAAGATTTCACAGATAGGCTCAGTAGTGATTGGGATGAGTTTGCTCATTGGCCTTCCTTTTCGACAGGTACCTTTTCGACAGGTATCCGGGTAGCCGTTACGTACAGCTAGTGCCGCTGACGTGCTTGTGGTTATGGATTTATCCAGTAACTCACTGTCGGCGTTCTGTCGAGTCTTTAGAGTCCCACACAGAGGGTTCCCTGGTTCAGGCGAAATGATGTAGTAGCCGTATTTTGATACGTGCTGGGTTCCAATCGAATGATTGTACTAGCTATCCGGACTTTCGATCGGACGGTTGATAGTACAGTCGGCTTAGGATTAAGCCGGATTATTAAATCATGTATTGATTTAATAATTTACATATACATATTTCGATATGTATATGTTCCCTTATAAAAAAAGGGAGAGGAAAAAAAGAGAAGAACTCCCATGAACGTGTTAAACACTCAGCACTTATATGCAAAGCATATAAACGCTGAAAGCAAATGACTAAAGGCCAAACATGCCTCACATGTTAAACGCGTGAGCGCTTATATGCAAAGCATATAAGCGCTAATAAACAGATTAAAACCCACATTGGGGTCATGTGTTAAACACGTGAGAACACCTTTTTGAAACATTAGCTTCAAACAGAAATAAAAATCTATATATATAATTAAATTCTATTTTTTGTATGCAAAGTATATAAGCACTAAGAGTAAGTGGCTAAAGGCTAAACTGACCTCACGTGTTAAACATGTGAGCGCTTATATGCAAGGCATATAAGCGCCGAGAATAAATAACATAAGGGCTAAACGAGCCTCACATGTTGAACACGTAACCGTTTATATACAAAAGCATATAAGCGCTGAGAATAAAAGTAACTAAAGACCAAACCAACCTTACATGTTAAACACGTGAGCGCGAGCGCTAAATAAAAAAGGCTGAAACCCATACCAGGGTCATGTGTTAAACACGTGAGAACACCTCTCTATAAAGAATTAAATTCTATTCTTGGGAAAATACCTCCCTTGATCTTTCTAAAAGGGAAACAAATTCTCTGTTAATAGAGAATTGTGAGATCAAAGATCCAATGCTAATTAAAAAATCATCAAATATAGAATTGAATTCTACTGGGGGAAAATATCTCCCTAATCTTTCTAAATGAGAATGATATTTTCTATTAAACAGAAAGTTGTTGGATCGAAGATCCATTGAGATGGGAGAATATTTTCCTAGAACTTTCTAAAATAAGAAAGATATGATCTGTTAAATAAAGAGCCCTTAAATTAAAAATCTTATGGTGGTTAAAAATCACGTCTGACAGAATTAAATTCTTTATATGGGAAAATATATCCCTAATCTTGTTAAAAAAGACAAGAATATATATTCTGTAAAGCAGAACTCTCCGGATCAAAGATC
This sequence comes from Agapanthus africanus, assembly GCA_030015575.1. Taxonomy (NCBI): domain Eukaryota; kingdom Viridiplantae; phylum Streptophyta; class Magnoliopsida; order Asparagales; family Amaryllidaceae; genus Agapanthus; species Agapanthus africanus. The sequence continues at coordinate 883,995,520 of CM057337.1, forward strand.
CAATGGTAGATAGAATCCCCTGAATAATCTTTGAGACCAACAAAATCGATTGGTCTCTTTCAAAATGAGAGATTTTCTAGAACTAATCAACAAACTTGTCTTTCCTATATAAATGACCCGAGACTTCAAGTCTCAAAGGAGGAGGCACAGAGAGAGAAACGCACACAAAGAGGGGGAAAACCCCCCATAAGCTTCTGTAAAAATATAGAAGGCTCTCTAAAAGGTTCCACAAAACAACAGAGAATTTAATTCTCAGATATCGTCTTCCCCTCAAATCCTAGGTAAAAGAAAACACATAGATCAAAACATCTCCTTTACCTATCTAAGGGTTTAACCTTTAAAAACTTAGTTCTTCCTCTGGATCTGAGATCCACAAAACAAGTCTCCCACAGGTTGTGAATTTAACTCTCATCGGGAAGATCTTGTTCTTCAGAATCAAAGATTTAAGAAAGAACAGTGTCGAAAAGAATATGGAAGAAAAGAACATAAAGAAGACGGAGTCCATAATACTCCAGGAACATAGTTCCTTCAAATCAGGAACTTAGTTCTTAAAGAACTCGATTCAAGATCCTTAAAATGGTGATCTTGGTGATCGTTAAATATTTAAGTTCTCTAAAAAAAACATCAACAGAGATTAAATCTCCAATAGATATAGCGCCTCACGTGCTTCCCACGTGAGCGCCCATAAAAGAAAACTCAGCACCTCACGTGAGACACACATAAGCGCCAAAGCTCAGCACATCACGTGAGACACACGTGAGCGCCAAAAGCCCAACGCCTCACGTGAAACACACGTGAGCGCCAAAGCGCCAGCGCCTCACATGAAATACAAGTGAGCGTCAGAGAAAACTAGTGCTTAGCACTATTCCAGCGCCCTCCCCCCCACCCCGTGATATTCATGTGAGAGCCATATGTTTCAGTGCTTAGCACTGCTGGGTAGTACAGAAACCACATCTTAGCCCCAAATTGGCTAAGTCTGTGAAGTTTGAGCTTCCTCTTTAATTTTAAATCAAACGAGCCCATATGCTCGTGATTTCCAAATTGATCTTAGACTCAAACATGACTAATGATCTTTCATCGATGATATCCAAAACGATATTCATCCCATATTTCATAAGTTAATCTTAATCTCAAATATGACTAACGATCCTTAGGTTTACCATGATTTTTCCCTCAAATATGGGATTTGGTTCAAGCGTACATCTCTTCACACCTCTGATTCATGTCGCTGTAATTTCTCAACGTCTTCAGAAAGGTGGCGGGTCCTGATAACCAACAACACCTTTCTCGTCCCAACTTAATGTAAAATTTCATCAAGACAGGGAATGATACATCCCATATTGATGCACTTCCAAATAGATGTGCACACCTCAAATCGGATCGCACTCCAAATTGGGCGCATTCCATGTTACCATCGTTTACTCCGCCACGTAACAAATACACGTGCGTGCAAGATGAATGTTGGACCGAAATGTCCCTAAACTAATATTCGCCTCAAACATAGCAATAATGGACCAAAATATTCTTAAACTAACATTCGTCCCAAACAGGGAATGTTGGACATTGATTTCCTTACACTAAAATAATTAAGCCCATATGCTCATTTGTTTCTAAGTTGATCTTAGTCTCAAATATGACTAACGATCCTTAGATCAAACCCAAATATCCCATGGACTGATGGACCTCATTTATATGAGATCTGCAACCTAAGTTCATTTCCGTTGGAAAACCATGCTACCAACGTGGACCCCGTCAAGCAAATTCTTGACCCAAATCCAAATATAAAACATACGGATTTGGACTAATCCGCGCCCTACGGGCGACGACATAAATTAGTTTTTGTATAAAATTCATGGGCAACCTTATAAAAACAAAATAACACACGACATGAAGTGAACTACTGGAGAAGGAGAAAGTGGTTATCGCAACGCGATAACGTAATTAACTGTAGGGACTTGCGCCTGCAGGGAAGAGCATCCCCACAATTAAAAACTCCTCACAAATGAGGAGGAATCTGATAAACTCTGCTACAACGGTCGCATCGGTCCAAACCTCCGATATATGGTGCCATAAATCAACTTGGTATCTTCGGAGAGGTGGATAGACATGTCCAAATAGTATCTGCCCCTAAATTTAGGCTAGACGTCACAACGTCTCAGTCCGGTCTTCGGCGGTAAACAGTATATTCTAGTATTATATTCATCGTATTATTCTATCTCTTTGGGTATTCGTATTTTGATCGAATACGGGTATGTATACACGGTAGAGTGTATTCCGTATTTATACGGAAAACATTCTAGAAGGAGAACACCTCATTTCCATGGTTTTTCTTTTCTAGAAATTTGAAATGAGGTGGAGGGGTGAGGTGGCATGAGAATGGTGTGAGGCATGGATGAATAGGGTAGATAAATGAACATTTATCTACACAATTCAAGTATGGTTTGTTTTTATTATTGCAAAATATCATTTATCAAAACCATGCTAGCATTATTGTTTTGAGATGAGGTTTTTCATTTCACCATTCTCTTTCTCTCTCCTTTCTTGAGCTCCTCCTTCTTCTTCCTCCATACACTCTCATGTGTTGAGAATCAAGGGTTGAAGAGATGTAGAAAAATACTAGAACAACTCACTACATTACTAGACATCCTAATTTAGCAAGTTAGGACCTTTGGTTGCTCCACTTGATTTTTAGTGTGGAGCTAGAGCCATGAACCATATCTTTCGGGTAGATCATCTTCAACGAAGGAAGACCGGCGGTCAAGCTTGATCAAGGAAACCCCAAGGAGCTAAGGAAGAGGAGACGAAGACCGAAGGACTTGATCTTTTGGTATAACCCTCTACCATAGTAGTTAAAACCTCCTTGTAATTTTTGTAGTTCATGTGTTTGGTTTAGATTTTAGGGTTTCCAGTTTCTAGCGCCTCTAGATTTTTTGTTTCTCATTCCGCATAGGCCGCAGTTGTGGCGGCTAAACGGATAGGAACCCCAAGATCTTCACCCCATCTAAAGTCTATCATTTGAAGGCGTTACTTCCTTTCCATGTTAGCATGTACTGCTTCCCACACGCTGTTAACAAATTCAAGTCTCAAAATCAGGAGACCTCCATGTAGATCATTCAGGTTTGCTAACTCAATTACCCCACATCTATCATATTTGCTGACCACAAATATGGATAATGTGCGCGAACATGTTAATTTACCTATTTTCCATGGCATGAATCTTAAACTGCCACATCTCGTAGCGTCATGATCAAGATGTAAATTAAGGTGTCGGAGGTTTGTTAAGCACCTCATGTCTTTTGGCAGTTCAATGAGATCATAACAGTTTCTTAGCCCTGATGGACGCCTGAATCTCCTTCAAATGTTGTCCTCCGTTGATTTTGCTTCCAACAGGCTGAATGATTGAGATTTGGTGTTAGGATTGAGTGTGTGGGTCTCAATAGGTTGTCGGTTGTTGCTAACACCGAGCTACCTGTAAGGGAAGTCCCGGGATGGGAAACCACTATAGGACCCTCTGACGTTCAAATAAGTACCGAGGAGTAATTGGGCAGAGTAGCGGTCTCTTGAGAATGAGTTCCGCGTACCTGAGTCGTCTGGAGGAGGGGTTTATATAGGGGTCACATTGGAGCGAGCCGATGCGAGATTCTCGCAGTCTGTTACGCCCTTACATTACGTTCGCGTTGATGGCGGGATATACCCATTAATGGCAAGATACGCCTATTAATAGCGAGATATGCTAATGTGGGATGCAGGACGTGGAGCGGCGGAGATCTCGTCGTTGCGAGATACACGGAGCCGTTACGTGGGTGCTTGGGCTCCATGCTCTCAGCTGGACAGGGATGCTGAGGAAGCTCAGCTCGGTGACTGCCCGGAGTCGAGCGATGAGGCTGAGGAACCTCGGCTGTAGGATGGCTCGGAGGTGAGCTGTTGGCTGGTTGCCAGACGACTAGGGAATGTACTAATGGAGGCCCCCCAAAAGTCAGATGATACCTCGGAGATGAGGCGCCGAGGAATGTCCCCAATGCATCGTACTTACACCATCTCCGTAGCCCTTAGGAATATGGCGGGCTTATGTGGACGACGTGTCACCTACTACGTATCGTAATCTGGGAAATTCCCACTTATGATCATCATCATTAGCCCCCCACTCTCATTCCGGCCTATTCATGGGTCGGGTCAAGAGTGGTATGCTCGGTCTTCAATGTTTAGCTTGGAGCCGAGGATTCTTTGTAGGGGTTGTTTGGGAATGACGTAGTGCTTGACGTAGTGCTGGTCGAGAGTGGTATGCCCTGCTCCAGGCGAAACGATATAGAGGTCGTATGGTTTTACGACAAGGGTTCGGACGTGTACGTGTGTTTACGCACGTACGATTTTTCGGACAGTTTTTACTAGCCGGCTTTGGTTTAAGCCAGATTCTAGTATCAGGTTATTAGATTTATACAGTCTAAAGTTTTTCCGTGTTTTCACGGATTGGAGGGGCGTTCTCGTAATTTGTCGGGAAGCTTCTAGAAGAGTGGTAACTTGGGGGGGGGGGTAAGGTGGCATTGCATTAAATGAGATTAGTGACTCATTTGTGTGATTCATCCATGTCATTAATGCATCATAAATGCTTAATGACTCATGGAGATGAATCACACATAGATATTTATGAAGCATGGTTGTTAATTCTTTTATTTCATTTTTGGTAAATAAGTAATGCTTCATATATATTATGAGAGTTCATTATCTCATTTCATTCTCATCTTCACCTTCTCTCTCCTCAAGCTCACTCTCTCTTCAAACCCTAACCCTAGCCTCTCATGTGTTGAGATCAAGGGTTAGCTAGACTAATACATCCATAACCTCACTCTATATCCCCTAGGTAGCTTAGATTAGCACTTTAAGCAACCTAGTTATCTCAAGTTTGAGATTAAGCTTAGCGTAGGAGCTTTCGGGTGGATCGTCTTTGATTCGAGGAGGCCGTTGAGGTGCCGATGTTCCAAGGAGCCTACGAAGAGTGGAGGACCGCGATGAAGACCCGAAGGACTAGTATCGTGAGGTATAACTTCGTATCCAAGTAGTTAAACCTCTAGTATTTAGTTAGCAATGGTTTAGATAACGATTCATACGCTCAAGTCCGTGTTACGAAGCTTTGATAATAGTTTTTCATATATTCCGCTTCTCCGCAAGTTCGTAGGGTGCGTGACATGGACTTACAGTTGCAATGGATTTCTTAGCGACAAGTGGCAAGTTTTTTTTAAAAAAAAATTCCCGTTTTGTGTTTTTTTATAAGGAGCTTTTTGCAAAAAGATTTTTAATAAGAAGTTTAGACACACGTTTAATCAATCACAATATGCACAATCAAGCCTAGATCTAGGATCACCTAGGTCAACTAGACTACTCCTGACTGTTCCAAAGGGCAAGTTGTGAGGACCTCGAATCGCCTCTTCACCACCAATTGTGGCCAGGTAAGCACAAGTAGAGAAAGGAGGGATCCGATCACGAATCACCGTGAGACGGGCCTTTTAAAGTTACCTTTCCCTACTTGTCTAGCCTAAGCACCACAAAGTCTGGTTTAGATAAACGATCGATGCCTACAACTATTCCTTTGTCCTATTGAGCGCGACTGTCCTTAAGGCTGAGTCTAATTTTTTTTAATTTAACTCGATGGTTTATGCAATATGCTTTTTGTGATTTTTGGGGTCCTAGGAAGGATAATGAAATCCCCACCCAATCCAGATTGGTGTAAAAGACCCTTAAGGTCAATTGTTAAAGATGCAAAGCAGTAAACACAATCAAACACTTGCCAAAAAATTTTTCTTTATTGCGGCGCAAAGAATCCTACACAAAATCAAGTTATTGGAGAAGGGGGAGAAGTTTTTGTGCAAAGAACCCTGCAGAAAAAATTTTCAGAGGAGATCAGGGGGTTCAGAAGAAGAAAAAAAAGCTTACAAAGATTTTTCCACTTGCTGACGTCACCAGACCGCGGCGGATCCACGGCCAAAAGTAGGCTTATGCGGCAGAAACGCGGTTGACTCGTTGACTCAGATCTCCAATCTTGTTCTGTTTCTCTGTTGTGGTTCTCCTCTGTTTGTTCAGATCTGCTATTTGCTGTTTCGCTCTCTGGATTTTTCCAGATCCGGATCTGTTTGTCGATCCTGCACAATTCAAACGAAATACCCTTCACAGAATAACAAGATGATAAATTTTTATATTTTTTTTTCAGTTTTGATGATTTTTTTTAAATTTTTATATTAACCCGAATTACAAAAAGAAAATAACTACGCCTCCCCGGCAACGACTCCATTTGATTGAAAGAATTTTTATGCGTGCGTGCGCTTTCAAAATATGAATCAAAGAATATTTTACCGCAATCAAGAACGGCGTCGCTTGGTAGCTAGCCGGTGAGTACGGGTCGGTCTACAGAGATTTTGTGTATTCTCAATTTGTTCTAACGAGTTAATTCCAATTGGAATTGGATTGATTTATTACTAAAAACTAAGGTTGATGTAGACTAGGATTAAAACCTTGCTAGGGTTAGGTTTAGGTTAAGTTTGGAAAGTCAATATTCCTCACCGCTTTCTATGCCCTAATTAAGATCTATTAGGATTTATGGTAATAATTAATAAAGTGGATTAGTACCATCGGGAAGAAACTAGGTTTCTTCCTCTAGGTTCTTGTCCTTCCTTTCTTAATTCTTACCCTAATCTCCATGGAAAACATATACAACCGGTCTTTTAAACTACGGTATCACCGCTACTTCGTGGGATAGGGTGCCGTAGTGAGCAGTGTGTGTACGTATACATAGAGTCCTATTAAAATGTATGACGGGAAAGAAAGGGGTGAGAGATTTTCATCTCTCAAACCTTTCCCATTCCTAACCCTAACAAGTGAGGAACTACTCACTCATTAGGGAGTTAAAAGATTTCATTTTTATGCTTGTTTTTAAAAGATTAACTATCTAAACTACGACAGATAAATAAAATCTAAACTAGTGCAGATAAATAAAGTTATACTAGAGCGGAAAGGAAAATTAAACTAAGGCAAGAAAAGAAAACTTACTTTATTTGATGCACTCTTCATACATTACAGGAATTGAAATTCTGAATTCGATAAATAAAATGAGGCACAAGAAGAGGCATACCTCAAAAAAGAGGTTTAGGGTTTCTATTTATAGATCATAGAAACCCTAGGATTACATTCGATACATATCTGCATTTACAAATTTATCCTAAGAAGACTAGTCAACGCACCGCCACCACCGTCACAAAAATGCACCGACACGTGCTCTATATGGCCGCGGATCCGTGGCCAGAAGGCATATTTGGCCGCGGTCTGTGGCCATTTTGTGGGTTTGTTGGCTGAATTCTTCTGGGCTGCTTTTGGTTGCATTTGGCTTCTTGTTTCTTCACTTGGTTTCTCAGATTGTTATCTAGTTCTCTTCCAGATTTCCACAGTGCATAATGTCATGGACTTTTACCCTTTGCTTCGTGTCGAAGTCTTGAACCTTGCGCTGCCTTTGTGCTTTGTGAAATTGTCCATTGATCTTCGTTTATTCTTCAAACTGTAGGCATGATCAAGATTCTTTCATTTGTTGGTCGTAGTCTCACTTTTGTATCGTCTTTTCATCATTTTCACTGTTTTGTTCTTAGAACCTGTAAGCTGCAACTATGTAGCAGACATGGATCAAAAGCACCTGTTTATTTGTAAAATGAATAAGAATGGGGAATATAATAATGCAAAATTATAATATGAACAATCATGCGGCTGGTCGATGCTTCCACTATGGAGCCAAGTCAGCGAGAAGCTCGGGCTGTGATTCTTCGCCCGCGTACAGTCGGGGACGGCATGACCTTTGTTGATAAGGTCATGACCATCATTAAGGAATCCGCTAAGACGGTACAGCCGCTATTGGACACCTTTAAGGACGGAGCTTCTACCTTGAAAGCTCGGGAGATTCTCCATTTGTACTCGATCAGGCCGGGCTACTTGGTGTTCAGACAGAACGACTCGGCTTTGTTCATGAGATATAACCCCTACCGTTTTGCCCAGCAATCAAGTTATAATCAGGGCGTCCCGCTCGAGGCATTCTTGGCAAAACCGGTTAATACTGAAGAGGGCATCCGGAACGTTTTGCACCACTTCATGCGCCAAAACACAAGGTCCAATTTCTTCATCAGTGAGCTGAGTTGTGTTCCGAAAGCCCTGAACGTATACGTGGCGTGGTATCAACATGCGATGGGTGCTGTTATCAAAGAGAAGAAGCGATTGTTGCTTGATCGCAAAGGCACCGTCCCGGCTGGTAATCCCGCTGTTCCTTTGAAGCAACGGACCATCGTCCGTCCTCCCTTAAGGGAAGCTGCTGCGGTTGTGGTACCACGTGTTATTCCTGAGCTGCCCCTTCCCCGTGTGCCCGAAAAAGCGGTAGTCGCGGCGTCTCCTGAGTTCAGTGTGGGTGCGGAGATTGGAACTCGTCGTCCAAAGTTGCCCACCAAGCGTAAGCTTGTGCTAGCGGCTACCGGTACTCGCTCGCAGAAGAGAAAGAAGTCAATACTCTCTGCAGACGTTGTATTCGGCCAGGAGCCTCATGATCCTTACAGCGAGGGCATAGTGAATACGGGACCAATGAAGGCTTATTCATGGCTCCGGATGATACTGATCTAGTGGCTGCTATTGCAGCTTCCGAGCGATTAGCTAGCCACAAAGCAGGACTGGTCACCCTTGCACAGTCAGGTAGACTTCAGTCGTATCTTTTCGCTGTTACGTTTTTATTATCATGCTTTGACTGACACTTCTTTTTCAACAGGCATCTCCATTGAAGAAGCTCTCGCGGCTTCTCTCAAGACTTTTGAAGAGGAGGAAAGGCTTCGTACTTTCTTGGGCATTGGTACATTTCGGTTCACTGTGCCTTTATTCCTGTTTTTATGGGTAAACTAACTCTTCTTTTCCATCTTATTGCAAGAACTACCTTGACTCAGGTTATCCTAAGTGCAGTGCCGATCACGAGTGGTGACGCGGCGACGCTCCTAAGGCCGGCTGCCGAAGTCCCAGCTCCCCCAGTATTGCCGAAAGAAGCTTCGCTCAAACAGCCGATGACGGACGCCGTAGAGGCTCCAGAGGCAGAACTTTGTTTGGACGATGACATCTCCTTGACGGAGGTTTTGAGGAGGTCACTTCTCTCTGCCAAGGCCGACAAGAAGCGTAGAAAGCGCGCAACTAAGGAACATGATGTCACTTTGGCTATAGGTGCAGGCTCAAACGCTATTCCATCCGTCACTATGTCCTCCGAAGATGCTCCAGCCGCCTTGTCTACCGTTCATAGACAGGTTTTGCGCGCGTCTCGGGAGGCAATCGAAAAGCTGCCTCAAGGTAACATAATACTGGGTCTTTTTATTAGAATTTGATCTTCAAATCCTCATATATCGTATCTTGCAGGGCTAAGTCATGGCAATGAGGCAGCAGGTGAGATAACGGTAACCACCGATCCTGAAGTGGCCACTCTTTCTCAGGAGTTTGGGACTGCGCCAATTGCTACTCTTTCCCCTTACGGTTCCCTGCCATCGCCCGGCATTGCGAGTGTCACGACGGCTCTCGTAGAATCGGGGGATGAAGCCACTGCTGCCGAAACTGTCCCCCAAATGAGATCGAAGAAGTCGCGACGCTTGGTGATGCTTCCATCGCAGTTTTGGCTGATGACCAGTTTGATAGGTCTCAGATCGCTGCATTCTTTTCGTTTTGCAATCCCTTTGGGTCCCTTCTAATGACATTTTGTTCCTTTCGAGTATAGGTATGGTGAGCACTAAGGTTGTGCCATCTGAAGAAGCATCACCAGCTGCCGCTCTGACGGTCGATGTCCTTTCGTCTCCTCTTATATCCTCTCAAATGCTGGAAGGTATGGGTTTGAAATTAATTTAGATCGGGGACAGCATCTTTCGTGTATTGACCATGTATCGTCGTAATCTTGTAGGAGTTCTTTTTGATCATCTGTATCAAGTTTTGAACCCGCACTTCTCCTTTCAGTCGGAAATTGCTTTACCTGCCGGTGCCGGTGAGTATAGTTTTTTTTAACGACGTCTTTTCTTTCTTCAACGGGCAGCCATGTCATTGCTAATTCTTCTTTGTATTACTTGTAGCCTTACAAATTGAAGGAGGGGACGAGGGTATCGTCGCGCCACCAATACTCCCAGGTCTGCCCCCTGTTGCAGCCGGTACAGTAGACTCTATTGTTCGTGTATTTTCTTTATTTCTTGAGCCGACATCTGACTATGATTTGTTTTGCAGTGGTCGCACCGACTCCAGCTCCCTTCGAGTCTCGAATTTTAATGCCGGCAGGGCCCTTTGTTAAACGCCCATCTTTCAGGGGTGTCGCGAACAGCCTGCGAATGTTAAGTGATTTCGTCGAGGATCTTGACGCCGAAGCTTTCGCATCTGTTGTGGATTTTGTTGCTGAGGTTAATCTCATGCTGGCGATGCTCGCGAACTTCCACAGCGAGGGCATCGTCGAGTCTTGGGTTAATCACTATAGGAAGATCGAGGCCTGTTTATATAAGATTGAGCTCAAGCGTCCTGCTCCGGAAATGTTGGTTTTGAACTCCCAGCGGGCTGCATGGGTTGAGCAGAGGGTGCCCTTACTCCGCCATTTTGAACAAGAAGAGACCTTGAGGTGGAAGAAACGCGAGGAGGCTTCAAGTGAATCTGCTCGGCTGCGCGCCCAAGTTGAAGCGAATGCTGCGCAACTAAAAGTCGTCTTTGACAATTTGCAGCGATGCATTTCGGACGGACTGGCATTGAGGCGGAAGCTCGACTTCATTGAGTGGGTTACGCAGAGTCGCGAAGCTGCCCAACGAGAAATAGATGAGTAGGTTTCATCGTGTTTGCAGCAACGGGCTCGAGTCGAAGCGGAGCTGGCCGCAGCGGCTGACCATGAAAAGGAGTTGAAAGGAGCGCGTGAGCAACTTGCTGACTTATTGAAAATGCCTCCTTCTCAATACCTACCTTTGTATCAATTAAACATTTGTAATCTTTGAATAACATGTATCAATTTTCATTCTTTTATATGATTCGTCTTGTCCTCAATTGAATTCATGAATAAAAGATACACATTTTTTATCTCCCACTGTCGCTTTCTTCTCTTTGCTGTATTGTCATCATGTGATTTTAGCAGGTATGGCCCGTAGATAGTAGGTAGATGTCCATCTTGGACTCTTTACAAGGTAGCGATGGCTTAGGAAATAGGTTCAGGTCTGCTGCCTAAGACTTTTTGACTTTATAAGCCGTGAGGGTCTCATAAAGATTTTTCTCCCTACGAGTCGAGAGGATCTCGTAGGTGTATTTTCTCCTTAGAAATCGTGAGAATTCCTAAGTGCGTTTTCTCTTGAAAGTCGTAAGGATCTTACAAGAGAATTTTCCCACTTACCAGTCGAGAAGACTCATAAGTGGTTATTTCCTTCCTTGTCAAGATTCGACTTTGGAGAGTGTGGCCCGTGAATAGTATGCAAGGGTCCATCTTGGACCGACTTGCAGGACCCCAGTGCTTAGAAAACAGTTTTTTTTTACTGCCTAAGGCTTTTCCCCACGAGTCGAGACGAATCGAGAGGTTCTCACAAGGACACTAATTTCCTTACAAGTCGAGACGAATCGAGAAGTTTTTGCAAGAATGTCCTAACGTCACAGTTAACCTCTACTCTTTACGACAAAGATCCGTTAGGGTCTGTGGTACTAGGTTTTACCCGTCGTACCGTCGCGTTGGCTGATGTATTCCTCGATAGGCAATATTGCTGTTCGTGCAGCCTTGCAACTGTCGTGTCTCTGATCCCTTCAGGGGTTGGACAAGACGTCTTCAAGCAATTTTCCTAAGCAGTTTGACCGTCGGAAGAGCAAGCGTTAGGAATTTTGCCATGCCGCTTTTTACTTGAGGTTAGGCTCAGTTTGGGGAGCCCCGATGAGTCATAACCACTCCGCGCTGGTGTGGGATGATTTCCGATAGTCTTTCAGGTTTTATTTGAGTTGCCGTCAAGACCCTGAAGCTAGGAATTTGGCCTTTGCTTCGTTATTTTGACCCTGGGGTTAGTTGTTGACGTTGTATCTGCATACTGCTAGAGTTGAGAAGAAACATCGTTGTTGACACTGCGTCTGCTGTAACGAGACGAATAGCGAGGTGGTCTCTAGGTTGTCTGTGAACTGTCGAGATTTGGAACTAGGGACTTTGCCGTGGCTCCACTGTTTTGACCCTGGGGTCGGTTGTTGATGTTGCATCTGCATCCTACTGGAGTTGAGAAGGAACGCCGCTATTGACACTATATCTGCTGTAACGAGACGAGTGTCGAGGTGGTCTCTAGGTTGTCTGTGAACCGTCGAGACCTGGAACTAGGGACTTTGCCATGGCTCCGCTGATTAATTGTCGCGTCCGAATCCTGCTGGAATGAGGAGGAACGCTGTTGTGGGTCTTCAGGCTGTAGATGTGGCCGTCGAGACTTGGAACTAGGGACTCTGCCATGGCTCCGTATGGCTGACGTCGTATATTCCTGCAGAGACACTAATTTCTTTACGGGTCGGCACGAATCGAGATGTTCTCGTCAAGGACGCTGATTTCCCTGAATCGAGGTATTTTCCAAGGACGCCGATTTCCCTGGTGGTTTAGACGAATCGAGGTATTCCTGCAAAGACACTGATTTCCTTACAGGTCGACGCGAATTGAGATGCTCTCATCAAGGACACTGATTTCCCTGAATCAAGGTTTTTGCCAAGGACACTGATTTCCTCAGAGTTGAGACGAATCGAGGTATTCCTGTAAAGACACTGATTTCATTGCGGGTCGACACGAATCGAGATGCTCTCGTCAAGGACCCTGATTTCCCTGAATCGAGGTTTTTTCCAAGGACACTGGTTTCCTCGGAGTTGAGACGAATCGAGGTATTCCTGCAAAGACGCTGATTTCTCTGCGGGTCGACACGAATCGAGACGCTCTCGTCAAGGACACTGATTTCCCTGAATCGATGTATTTGCCAAGGACACTGATTTTTTCGGAGTTGAGACGAATCGAGGTATTCGTGCAAAGACACTGATTTCTCTGCGGGTCGACGCGAATCGTGATGCTCTCGTCAAGGACACTAATTTTCCTGAATCGAGGTATTTTGCCAAGGACACTGATTTCCTCGGAGTTGAGACGAATCGAGGTATTCCTGCAAAGACACGGATTTCCTTACGGGTCGACGCGAATCGAGATGCTCTCGTCAAGGACGCTGATTTCGCTGAACCGAGGTATTTGCCAAGGACACTGATTTCCTCGGAGTTGAGACGAATCGAGGTATTCCTGAAAAGACACTGATTTCTTTACGGGTCGACGCGAATCGAGATGCTCTCGTCAAGGACACCGATTTCCCTGAATTGAGGTATTTTGCCAAGGACACTGATTTCCTCGGAGTTGGGACGAATCAAAGTATTCCTGCAAAGACACTGATTTTCTTGCGGGTCGACGTGAATCGAGATGCTCTCATCAAGGACACTGATTTCCTCGGAGTTGAGACAAATCGAGGTATTCCTGCAAAGACACTGATTTCTCTGCAGGTCGACGCGAATCGAGATACTCTCGTCAAGGACACTGATTTCCCTGAATCGAGGTATTTTTCCAAGGACATTGATTTCCTCGGAGTTGAGACAAATCGAGGTATTCCTGCAAAGACACTGATTTCCTTGCGAGTCAACGCGAATCGAGATGCTCTTGTCAAGGACACTGATTTCCCTGAATCGAGGTATTTGCCAAGGACACTGATTTCCTCGAAGTTGAGACGAATCGAGGTATTCCTGCAAAGACACTGATTTCATTACGGGTCGACGCGAATCGAGATGCTCTCGTCAAGGACGCTGATTTCCCTGAATCGACGTTTTTGCCAAGGACGCCGATTTCCTCAGAGTTGAGACAATTCGAGGTATTTCTGCAAAGACACTGATTTCCTTGCGGGTCGACGCGAATCGAGATGCTCTCGTCAAGGACGCTGATTTCCCTAAATCGAGGTTTTTTCTAAGGACACTGATTTCCCTGGGGTTGGTTGACTTGTTTCCAAGCCGGAGCGTTAATCCGGCAGGAAGGTCATTGGTTGACTCTAGGTCGTCTGTTGGAATGAGGAGGATCACCGTTGCTGATTTTTAGGCTGTAGATGTTGCCGTTAAGATTTGGAACTAGGGACTTTGCCATGGCTCTATTTCGTTGTGTCGCTCCCGTGCCCTGCTGGCACAAGAAGGAACGCCGTTGTTGATCTTCTGGGATGCAGATGTTACTGCTGAGATCTGACTTTCCCTTTTGACAGGATCTGGTGGGGGACATGTGGTTCCCTTTTCGTTTATGCCCATGGATTGTATACAGGGGTCGGTATGGACTGCCTGTAGGGCAAAAGTTTCATTCTTTCATCATTTTTTTTATTTTTTTCCGCGATGCTCTATCATTTCAGCTTTTTATATCACGAAAGTCGTGATTGCCCAATCATTTTGGCAATTTTTCGCGGTGCCCAATCATTTCGGCTATTTTTGTTTTTTACTCGCTGCTTTTTATTGCGAGTTGCCCAATCATTTCGGCTATTTTTGTATGCATATATATTTTTACTTGCTGATTTTGTTGCAAGTTGCCCCATCATTTCGGCTATTTCATATGCATTTTTGGCTCGCTGATTTTTATCGTGAGTGTGGAACTTGGAATCTGGTGCCAATCTTAGCATCAGAATCGCTGCGACTGGAATATTGCCAGAAGCGAATCATCATTTGCCGTGAAAAGACTTGGGATTTGATACTGATTTAGGCATCAGTATAGCTACAACTAAGATATTGTCATGAGCGAATCATCATTTGCCTCTGTCGATATCGAACAAAGGTGGCTTAGCAAACAGGGCTAGGATCTTGTTGACTAAGGCTTTTTGACTTTACGAGCCGTAAGGGTCTCATAAAAGTGTTTCTCCCTACGAGTCGTGAGGATCTTATAGGTGTCTTTTCTCCTTAAGAATCGTGAGGATTCTTAAGTGTGTGTTCTCTTATAAGTCATAAGGATCTTACAAGAGTGTTTTCTCCTTATAAGTCGTAAGGATCTTACAAGAGTGTTTTCTCCTTATAAGTCTAGAGGACTTACAAGGGTCGTTCACCGTGTGAGCATATCCCTGTTGGATATATGTATGCCCTAGAGGCCATTATGAAATAGTGTATGTACTGATGTGTGTGTGTGTGTGTGTGTGTGTGTGTATTCAGAGGACGGTCTTGCTTGACATGATAGTATGCTATCTGGTTTTACTTTATCATATGTTCACTTGATCATATTTATATTCATTTGGTACATGTTGATAAAGCCCTAAGGATATTGGCTTGACTACTGGGATTATGATGCGGATCATACTAGTGGGACATCTATAGTTTATAAGCATATCCTTAAAATGTTCATAGTCGTAGGTATATCGAGACAGGGCATCGATATTCCAGTGTAGACTAGCGTATACCATTTTTGTTCCATATGATGGGCGATGGATGATCCCATATCCGTTTGGTGTGATGACACCAAAGATAGTATACGGGTGCTCAGTGAGACTGGGTACACCGAACGGACTCACCGAGAACTCCTATATGGTATTATATCATACATCGGATAGCAGTTCTCAGGTGACACTGGTACAGATTAGTCTGTAGACCCGAGATCGTCATAGAGTCTTGTGTGTCCTCCTACTGTACTTTGATCTCCACCATACTACGGCTCTACTGAGTCGTACAAACAGGTGGATTTTGGGTATAGTCTCGAAGCATATGGAGGCAGTGAGCGATAGGAGGGGTTTCGTCTCTCCCGGTATTGGGGGTTGATGTGCTGTGCACGATTGGCTATAACAGGAAGTCCCTGGCCAGGGCTGCTGAGATATTACTGATAAGTATTATCAGTAAGTTTCTCGATCTGTTATAGACCATATACTGGCATGACTTATTGAGTTATTGGGGTCGACGATTCCATCCCTAGACTCGATATGCAGCATATCTGACAAAGAGACCGGACTGTACGGTAAGTGTTGCCGGATGGATTGACAGGTGTTTTGACAGGTTCGCTTGTTCTTATTCTGATCGCTTAATACCCGGGTGGCCGTTACGTTTAGCTGACCACTTGCGACTTGTGGGTGTTTGATATGATCATCATCTACTGCTGGCTATTGACGAGTCTTAGAGTCCCACATAGAAGTTTCTCGGCTCAGGCGAAACGAAGTGGTGCGCATATGAGATATGTACGGAAGCTCGATTAAATACGAGTATGTGATACTGTATTTTAATCGAGCATTTTATACTAGTCGAGTCGTATGAGATATGACCGATTTATTAAATCAAGTGTTGATTTAATATTGACTTTTATATTATTTATTTAAATCCTTTTCTTTTTATGAATGCATGCATGTATATGTACATGATGATGTGCATACACACATACATACATGAAAAGGTATCATGGTTGATGATACAAGAATGATGGCAATATAAGAATCACATAGTAGCTAAATACATATATGGATATTTTTCATTAAAGTTAAAGATAAAGGAAAAAGAATAATAACTCATTTCTTTGTTCATAACTCATTCCTTCTATACATTTCCATGGTTGAATTTGACTCAACCATGGTTCTTTTTCCCTTTGTCTTTAACTCAAATGAAAATATCTAGATATTATTTAACTATGGTTATTCTTATGATATTATCTCTCTCTCTTTTTCTTTTTCATTATTCATTCAAAAAGAAAAAGAAAAGAGCCATCTTCTTCTTCCTCTCTCTAGCTCTCCTTTAAATGTTAAAATTGAGTTAGATAAATAAAAGAAAAGGTATTAAATAAGATTAGCAACCACTTCATCATCATATACAACCCTTGCTACCTTGTGTAGGGTGTTTTGCTTCAAGATTCTCAAAGATCGAGAGAAGCAACAAGCTTAGGGCAAAGGACTTCGGGTGGATCATCGTGGACGAGGAGGTGATCAAGCGAACCTTTCCAAAGCAAAGGAGTCTTCCAAAGAGGTCTACAAAGGTTGTAGTCTCATCACTTAGTATAATTTAAGTTTTAGATTTGATACTATTAATAGTTACTTCATAAATTCTAGTTCGATTCCTAATTTAGTTTACTTAGCACCTTAAAATTTCAATGTTATGGCATGTGTGATGCTTCCAAACCCTAAAAGAGGTGTTAAGAAAACCCTACAGTGGTATCAGAGCCAAGCTAGAGCTTTGGAGTAACCTAGACGACGTTAAAAACCTCGAACGAACGAAAAACGACACCCGGGGGGTGCTCTCTGGAAATTTTTCTAAAACCTGGATTTTTTCAAATTAAAAATACGTAAAAAATAAGCAGGGAATTATATAGGCCCACCAGAAATGCGCTGCCCTAAGTCGTCCGTACGACCGCGGAACCGCGGCCAGAGTGGCCTTGTTGCGGCGGTTCCGCGGCGCCGTAGGTGAATCATGGGCCGTACTTTCTTCTGCTGGCCCGTATGTGTTTTCTGCAGTTACTGGTATGTTTTAAAACTGCTCAAGTGTTGAGCTTTCTGAGCAGTCTGTGGTTGTTTAATCGTTCGATCGGATGTTTTAACCGCGCCTAGTTTAATAGTATGTGATACAATAATTAGAATCTACAAATTTGTTTGTTTCGTGTAAATCTAGCAGTTCGGTATCGGGATAAACAGAAATCTTGTTGAATTATCCGGTTTGTTTTGAAAAGGTGTTTTCTAGAATGAGATCCAAATGCGAGCTTTACATTATTAGGCATGAAATCTTGTATATGTGATATTCCGGGTTTATGTTGTCTAAAGGCAGTTAAGATTCCAATTGTTGTAGTTTTTCATTTTATTTCTCTGTGACCGTAAGTGTAGTATGTAGTTGTATTGCAGGTTTTCGTTGCTATACATCAACGACGATCGGTGTATGCATACTTACTTACGTTGATGATATTTGATATTATGTGTCGATGAGAATTGATGTGCAGGATTGTCGCAATGAATAGCCGGGGGGTTTTATGTGAGATAAGAGTTTTCTTTTCATTCATGTAAAATTAAATTGTATGTAATATTCTTTTATTTGTGGCACTTCCGGGTTGAGATTGCTGTCACCAGTGTTGTATATTATTTACTTTTCCGCATTAGGATAGACCCAAGGAGGAGGGCATAAGTGACCGGGTTCTAGGGTTCAGTGGGAGGCCATCTCGAGGAGTCGAGACCGGGTCTCCTAAACTCCAGAATTGGTAGGGTCGCTTGCCGCTCTCGTAGGGGTCTAAGGGTGTGGGCTTGGCTATTCATCGCGACCGTGGAATTCGTATTTTTATTGCTGGCTAAATACAAAATACGGACCTCCTAGATATCCTATATGTGCTTCTGCTGCTTTTATTATCTGATGTGATCATTTAATATATATCTGAGATGAATGCAATATTATATATATGATATATAATAAACGTTACTTATGTTTTGCACCCACGCTAGCCCCGTCCCGGTATGCCGTTAGTTAAGTAACCTAACGGTGCATACCAGGACACTGTGACGAATGCGAGTGGCATAAGTGTACGTTATATTTTCGTTTCTTTCTGTAATGGATTAGGAATTAAATGATGGGACTACATTAATGAGATTAATGTAAAAGATAAATGAACCTAAAAAGATGTCGTAGAATCAGATTTGAAACACACTTGGCCTTTTATGAAAAAGCAAGTTTCAAAAATGCGGAGCTTAAGCCACTCCTTTTAAACTCATTAGATTCTACAACGATATCAAGTTCAAAGCGTTAAAAGTCTTATTAAAAACTATCCGCAGCCCTCCGTCATTTTAGGAAGTAGAGTACTTAGTATTCGTGCTGCGCATTTTGACTTTAGTTTAAACGCAGTGAACGGTAGCTAAGTGATGTCTTCCTACACTGCATATGATGCAGATTAGTTAGGACATTCATATGATTATGTTGACTTTAGTTAAGGGTCATATGGGTGGGTCTCATTAATCACGAAATGACGGTAAGAATTTGACTAGTACTTATGATATGTTGACTTTAGTTAAGGTTATGAGTACTAGGGGTAAAAAATAATATCGGGAATTTCAAGAGTTGAAAATTACAATGAGATTGTATACCTTCTATATGATAGTAGGATCCCGATCCCACTGCGAGCAAATGTTGCTCCCGGGAGAATTTTGCACTTTACAATTAGCTAACTCGGTAGGTGTCTAGAAGGTGCCAAACGGGGCTACGCCTCTGGGAAGACGAGGTTTACTTTAATTAGGTCCGTGCGAAAGCACGGGGAACCTCCCTCAAGTACCGACACTGGCCTGGCTAAGAGGTTAGCGAAGTTGTAGAATATAATTAATCCCGGCTAGTTTTCTTTTTAAAGGTTTTAAAGAAAATTTGATAAAAATAGTTGGAGACATCGATTAGACAAGATAATAACCAATCTGATCTTTGCAAGAGCTTTTGCTAAGTATATTCTTTTCTCTCTCTTAATGGCAGATACCCATGACAGGACTTAAGCTTCTATTAGATAAAAACAAGCTGAATGGAACCAACTATAAAGACTGGCTGAGGAATTTAAACATTGCCTTGACTTATGATAAAGTATCATATGTCCTCACGGCTCCAGCCCTGCCCCCCTAGGTCCTAAATCTTCAGCTGCGGATTGGGAAATCCACAAGACATGGGACGCTGACTGTGCCACGGCAAAATGCCTCGCGCTTGCATCGATGGATAACACACATCAGAAGCAGCACGAGAATATGGACGTACAAGCCATATTCCTCCATACAAAAGAGTTGTATGGAGAGCAATCTCGCGTATTACGATACGAAGCGTCTAAGAAACTGTTTCAGATGCGAATGACCGCTGGCTCAGCAGTAGAAGACCATGTTCTGAAAATGATAGTTCTCATAGAAGAGATTGAGGACCTTGGGTGGACAATGGACAATGAACAATATACGGATATTATTCTGCAGTCTCTCCCCTCCACCTTTGCTCAGTTCATCATTAACTGCAACATGCACAATATGGAGAAGGAACTGCCTGAACTCCTTAATATGTTAAGGAGTGCAGAGAGCACACTGAAGTCAGTGAAGCCTCCTATTATAAGTGTTGGGCAATCCTCCTCCTCTTACCCGAAGGCTAAGGCCAAGGGTAAGATGAAGAAGAAACCCACCAAACCTAAGGGTGGAGTCAAAAAGGTGAAGGGAAAAGGCAAGTCCAAGGTTGTGGAATCGGGAAAAGGTGAATGTTTCCACTGCAAGAAGACGGGACACTGGAAGAGGAACTTTTTTGAGTACCTGGAACTCAAGAAGAAGCATGGTGATGCTTCAGCTTCAGGTGTGTTCGTAATTGAAAACTGTTTTTCTATAAACTCTGCTTCCTGGGTATTGGATACCGATTCGGGTTCTCATATTTGCAATTCTGTGCAGGCATTGAGAAATAGCAGAGTTCTGAAGACAGGTGATCATACTCTCCAAGTTGGAAATGGTTCCAATGTAAATGCAGTTTCAGTAGGAGAGTATCACCTAGGTTTGCCTTCGGGTTGTATATTAGTTTTGAACCCGTGTTATTTTGTACCAAGTATGCTTTGTAATATTATATCCGTTTCCTTGTTAGACAATGAAGGGTATCATTTTGCTGTGCAACACAATATTATGAACATTAGACTTAATCAAGAGTTGATTGGTTGTGGTACATTAAATAACGGGATATACGTCCTTAATCAACACACAGTTTTCAACGTACAACACACAAATAAAAGAAAGTTTTCAGATATAAATGAAGCTTTTCTTTGGCATTGTAGACTTGGTCATATTAATGAAACAAGACTAAATAAGCTTCATAAAGATGGATATTTAAATTCATTTGAGTATAAATCTTATGAAACTTGCCAGTCTTGTATCAAAAGTAAAATGACCAAAACTCCGTTTATAGGACACGGAGAAAGAGCTACTGAGCTCTTAGGCCTCATACATAGTGATGTATGCGAACCAATGTCTACACATGCAAGAGGCGGTTTTTCTTACTTCATAACTTTTGCTGATGATTTCTCAAGATTTGGTCATATGTATTTGATAAAGCATAAGTCTGAAGCTTTTGAGAAATTCAAGGAGTATAAACATGAAGTAGAAAACCAAATAGGAAAAAGTATCAAGATACTTCGATCAGATCGAGGTGGAGAGTACTTAAGTACTGAGTTCTTAGACTTCCTAAAAGAGAATGGGATTCTCTCTCAGCTCACTCCACCTTACACACCACAGCACAACGGTGTGTCAGAACGAAGGAACCGTACCCTATTATATATGGTACGATCCATGATGAGTGATTCTGAGTTACCTCTCTCGTTTTGGGAGTATGCATTGGAAACAGCAGCTTTTCTGTTAAACAAAGTTCCAACCAAGACCGTGTCTACCACTCCATATGAGATATGGCATGTGAAGAGACCATCTCTTAAAAGAGTTAAGATTTGGGGTTGTCCGGCTTTTGTCAAAAAGCAGAATCCAGACAAACTCGAGACACGATCAGTCAAATGTATATTTGTAGGATATCCTAAACATTCGTTTGGGTATCTTTTCTACCACAAGGAGGAACAAAAAGTGTTTGTTTCTCAGTATGCCATCTTTTTAGAAAATGAAATTTTTTCAAATGATACTGATGGCAATGTGGTAGATCTAGAAGAGGTTCTAGAAACACAAGTTACAAATGACGACTTGGCTGAACCTGAAGTTATAACAGAATCTAATGAACCTCAGCCACTCCGTAGATCTGGTAGGACTTCTCGCCCACCGGAGAGATACTACGGTTTTCTCATTGATGGTGATAGAGAAGATTGCATCATGGATGATGATGATCCTGCCAGTTTCATCAGGCTATCACGAGTGGTGACTCTGTGAAATGGCTGGATGCCATGAGATCCGAAATGGATGCCATGTACACCAACAAAGTATGGACTTTGGAAGATGTACCCTCCGGGATAAAACCTGTAGGTTGCAAATGGATCTTTAAAAGAAAGATCGGTGTAGATGGACAGGTAGAGACTTATAAGGCAAGGTTGGTAGCGAAAGGTTTTCGTCAAAGACCAGGTTTGGACTATGACGAGACTTTCTCTCCGGTAGCCATGCTTAAATCCATTCGAATCCTACTTGCTATTGCTACTCACTACGACTATGAAATCTGGCAGATGGATGTTAAAACCGCATTCCTAAATGGTGATTTAGATGAATGCGTTTATATGGATCAGCCAGAAGGCTTCATTGACAGTGAGAGCAGTGGTAAAGCATGTAAGTTGCTTAAATCCATTTATGGATTAAAGCAGGTATCACGGAGTTGGAACATCTGTTTTGATGATGTTATTAAAGAGTTTGATTTCATCAAAAATCCAGATGAACTTTGTGTTTATAAGAAGACTGTGGGGAGAAATGTCGCGTTCCTCATATTGTACGTGGATGACATACTTCTGATAGGAAATGACATTCCTATGCTACAGTCGGTCAAATCATTCTTATCACAAAGGTTCTTCATGAAGGACCTGGGTGATGCCACATACATATTGGGTATACGGATCTATAGGGATAGATCCAAAAGGTTATTGGGATTGTCCCAAACCAAGTACATTAACACCATCCTAAAGAGGTTTAGTATGGAAGACTCCAAGCGGGGTGCCTTACCCGCTTGCCATGGAGTCACTTTCTCAAATGACGATTGCCCAAAGTCTGATATAGAGAGAGCTCGCATGAGCATTATTCCCTATGCTTCGGCAGTGGGATCGATAATGTATGCAATGTTATGTACACGCCCTGATGTTGCTTATGCACTTAGTGTAGTAAGCAGGTATCAGTCAAACCCAGGGGAGAATCACTGGATTGCTGTGAAGAACATTCTTAATTACTTGCGAAGGACTAAAGAATTGTTCTTGGTGTATGGTAACGGGGATCTCCAAATGGAGGCCTTTACCGATTCGAGCTTCCAGAGTGACAAGGATGACAGCAAGTCTATCTCAGGGTTTGCATTTACCTTCAATGGAGGGACGGTGAGTTGGAAAAGTTCCAAACAGGATATTGTTGCAGACTCAACGATAGAAGCTGAATATATTGCTGCAAATGATGCTGCCAAGGAAGCCATCTGGATGAGGAAATTCATCGCGGAACTAGGAGTAGTTCTAACCATTATTGATCCAATACCTTTGTATTGTGACAATAATGGGGCTATGGCGTTGGCCAAAGAGCCCATGTCCCATCAGAAATCCAGACACATCCTAAGGCGATATCATGTGATTCGGAAGATAGTTGATCGCCGCGAGATCGAGATTAAGAGAGTAGATACAAAGGACAACGCTGCGGATCCATTCATCAAGGCCATCCCTCTGCCGCAGCATGAGCGACTTTTTGAGATGTTGGGTATGAGATACGCCAATAACTGGCCTTAGTGCAAGTGGGAGATTGTTGGATATATGTATGCCCTAGAGGCCATTATGAGATAGTGTATGTACTGATGTGTGTGTGTGTGTGTGTGTGTCTATATATATATATATATATATATATATATATATATATATATATATATATATATATATTCAGAGGACAGTCTTGCTTGACATGATAGTATGCTATCTGGTTTTACTTTATCATATGTTCACTTGATCATGTTTATATTCATTTGGTACATATTGATAAAGCCCTAAGGATATTGGCTTGACTACTGGGATTATGATGCTGATCATACTAGTGGGACATTTGTAGTTTATAAGCATATCCTTGAAATGTTCCTAGTCGTAGGTATATCGAGACAGGGCATCGATACTCCTATATGGTATTATATCATACGTCGGATAGCATTTCTCAGGTGACACTGGTACAGGTTAGTCTGTAGACCCAAGATCATCATAGAGTCTTGTATGTCCTCCCACTGTACTTTGATCTCCACCCTACTACGGCTCTACTGAGTCGTACAAACAGGTGGATTTTAGGTATAGTCTCGAGGCATATGGAGGCAGTGAGCGATAGGAGGGGTTTCGTCTCTCCCGGTATTGGGGGTTGATGCTGTGCTGTGCATGATTGGCTATAACGGGAAGTCCCTGGCCAGGACTGCTGAGATATTACTGATAAGTGTTATCAGTAAGTTTCTCGATCTGTTATAGACCATATACCGGCATGACTTATTGAGTTATTGGGGTCGACGATTCCATCCCTAGACTCGATATGCAGCATATCTGACGAAGAGACCGGACTGTACGGTAAGTATTGCCGGATGGATTGACAGGTGTTTTGACAGGTTCGCTTGTTCTTATTCTGATCGCTCAATACCTGGGTGGACGTTACGTTTAGCTGACCGCTTGCGGCTTGTGGGTGTTTGATGTGAGTCTTAGAGTCCCACATAGAAGTTTCTCGGCTCAGGCGAAACGAAGTGGTGCGCATATAAGATATGTGCGTAAGCTCGATTAAATACGAGTATGTGATACTGTATTTTAATCGGGCATTTTATACTAGTCGAGTCGTATGAGATATGACCAATTTATTAAATCAAGTGTTGATTTAATATTGACTTTTATATTATTTATTTAAATCCTTTTCTTTTTATGGATGCATGCATGTATATGTACATGATGATGTGCATACACACACACATACATGAAATGGTATCTTGGTTGATGATACAAGAATGATGGCAATATAAGAATCACATAGTAGCTAAATACATATATGGATATTTTTCATTAAAGTTAAAGATAAAGGAAAAAGAATAATGACTCATTTCTTTGTTCATGACTCATTCTTTCTACACATTTCCATGGTTGAATTTGACTCAACCATGGTTCTTTTTCCCTTTGTCTTTAACTCAAATGAAAATATCTAGATATTATTTAACTATGGTTATTCTTATGATATTATCTCTCTCTCTTTTTCTTTTTCATTATTCATTCAAAAAGAAAAAGAAAAGAGCAATCTTCTTCTTCCTCTCTCTAGCTCTCTTTTAAATGTTAAAATTGAGTTAGATAAATAAAAAAAGGTATTAAATAAGATTAGCAACCACTTCATCATCCTACACAACCCTTTCTATCTTATGTAGGGTGTTTTGCTTCAAGATTCTCAAAGATCGAGAGAAGCAACAAGCTTAGGGCAAAGGACTTCGGGTGGATCGTCGTGGACGAGGAGGTGATCAAGCGAACATTTCCAAAGCAAAGGAGTCTTCCAAAGAGGTCTACAAAGGTTGTAGTCTCATCACTTAGTATAAATTAAGGTTTATATTTGATACTATTAATAGTTACTTCATAAATTCTAGTTCGATTCCTAATTTAGTTTACTTAGCACCTCAAAATTTCAATGTTATGGCATGTGTGATGCTTCCAAACCCTAAAAGAGGTGTTAAGAAAACCCTACAGTGGTATCAGAGCCAAGCTAGAGCTTTGGAGTAACCTAGACGACGTTAAAAACCTCGAACGAACGAAAAACAACACCCGGGGGGTGCTCTCTGGAAATTTTTCTAAAACCTGGATTTTTTCAAATTAAAAATACGTAAAAAAATAAGCAGGGAATTATATGGGCCCATCAGAAATGCGCTGCCCTAAGTCGTCCGTACGACCGCGGAACCGCGGCCAGAGTGGCCTTGTTGCGGCGGTTCCGCGGCGCAGTAGGTGACTCATGGGCCGTACTTTCTTCTGCTGGCCCGTATGTATTTTCTGCAGTTACTGGTATGTTTTAAAACTGCTCAAGTGTTGAGCTTTCTGAGCAGTCTGTGGTTGTTTAATCGTTCGATCGGATGTTTTAACTGCGCCTAGTTTAATAGTATGTGATACAATAATTGGATAAAAGAAAATATCAATTTGCTAGGAAAATTTCTGATTGAGAGATCATGATCAATCCAAAATGATCTCTCAGATCACTTGGTGAATTTTATTCACCGTTGGATTTTTAATCCAAAGGCTCTCTGTTAAACAGAAAAGTTTTTTTTGTTTATTTAATAAGATTAGGAAATATATTTTTCTAAGATAGAATTTTTATTCTATCGGATGATCGGTGGATGATTTTATAATCACCGTTGGATCTTTGATCTAAAGTTCTTTCTAGTTTGAGAATGATCAAGGAAAATATTTCCCAAATAGAATTTAATTCTATCTTGCCAAAGAGTGCAGCAGAAGAACTCACGTGTTTAACACGTGACCCCTAGCATGGGTTTCAGTATGCTTTATTTTCAGCGCATATAAACTCTCACATGTTTAACATGTGAGGTCTATTTGGCTTGCCAATTATTTGATTGCAGCATTTATATGCTTTGTATATAGGCGCTCACGTGTTTAACACATGTGGCTCTTTTAGCCTATTTGTTTTTAACTGCAGGACCTATATGCTTTTGCATACAGGTGCTCATGTGTTTAACACGTGAGACTTGAATAGTGGAGGATTTTCCCCCTTCCCCCTTTTTATAAGGGAATAAATAGCTCTTTGCCAAAAAATTTGGCGGGAACAAATGCCCCCCACTACTTTGCCCACGTAAGTATGTACGTGGGTGAAGTAGTGCAGAATTATGCACGGCCATACAATTGATGGCTTAGGAGACAAATTTAGGATCCTTGTAGCCTGAGACTTTTTTTTATCTTCATGAGCCATAAAGATCCCAAGAAGGTTTTTTCCCCCATTGAGTTTTGAGGATCTCATAGGTGTGTATTCTCCTTAGAAATCGTGAGGATTTCTAAGTGTCATCGCCTCCGTGAGTCGTAAAGATCTCACTCGGGTATTCTTTTTTTCCTTATGAGTCGTGAGGTCCCATAAGTAGCTTCTTCATTTCATTGGCGAATGTGGCCCATGGATTGTATACAAAAGTCAGTTTGGACCTCCTTATAGGGCAGCGATGGCTTAGAAAATAGGTTTAGATCTGTCGTCTAAGACTTTTCAACTTTATGAGTCGTGAGGGTCTCATAAAGAATTTTCTCCCTACGAGTCGAGAGGATCTCGTAGGTGTATTTTCTCCTCAGAAGTCGTGAGGAATCCTAAGTGTGTTTTCTCTTGAGAGGGTCCTCACAAAAGGATTTTCTCCTTACGAGTCGAGAAGACTCGCAGGTGGCTTCTTCTCCTCATCGGTATTTGATTTTAGAGAATGTGGCCCGTGGATAGTATACAAGAGTCGGTTTGGACATACTTGTAGGGCAGCGATGGCTTAGGAAACAGGTTTAGATCTGTCGTCTAATACTTTTCAACTTTATGAGCAATAAGGGTCTCATAAAAACTTTTCTCCCTACGAGTTGAGAGGATCTCGTAGGTGTATTTTCCCCTTAGAAGTCGTGAGGACTCCTAAGTGCGTTTTCTCTTGAGAGTCGTAAGGATCTCATAAGAGAATTTTTTCTTACGAGTCGAGAGGACTCATAAGTGGTTTTTCCTCCTCATCGGTATGCGACTTTAGAGAATGTGGCCCATGGATAGTATACAAGAGTCAGTTTAGACCTACTTGTAGGGCTAAACAGGTTGATATCCCCGTCGCCTAAGGCTTTTCACTTTCATGAGCCGGAAGGGTTTCATAAAGATGTTTTTCCCTACGAGTCAAGATGAGTTGAAAGGATCTCGCAGGTGTATCCTAACGTAAAATATAAATAACCCATATTCTTTACGATAGGGGTCCGTTAGGTTTGTGGTACTAGGGTTTTAGTCTGTGCTACCGTCGTATTGACTGATGTATTCCTCGATATGCAGTCTTTAAGCTGCTGTTCGAGTAGCCCCGCGACCGTCGTGTCTTTGATCCCTTCTGAAGCTGGACAAGACATCTTCAAGTAATCACCTTAGGTCATATTACCATCGGAAGAGCAAGCGTTAGGAATTTGCCATGTCGATTTTTACTTGAGGTTAGGCTCAATTTGGAGCCCCGATGAGTCATAACCATTCCGTGCTGGAGTGGAATGATCTCCGATAATCTTTTAGGCTTTATATGAGTTACTGTCGAGACCCAAAGCTGGGAATATGCCGTTGCTTCAATTTTTTTGGCTCGTTGGAGCTTTGTTGACGTCACGTGTGCACCCTGATGGAGTGAGAAGGAACGCCGGGGTAGTCTTTAGGTTGTATATGAACCGTTAAGACTTGGAGCTAGGAGTTTGCCATTGCTCCATTTTGATTTGGCTCATTGGAGCTTTTGTTGACGTCACGTCTGCACCCTGATGGAGTGAGAAGGAACAGCGGGGTAGTCTTTAGGTTGTATATGAACCGTCAAGACTTGGAGCTAGGAGTTTGCCATTCCTCCATTTTGATTTGGCTCGTAGGAGCTTTTGTTGACGTCACGTCTGCACCCTGATGGAGTGAGAAGGAACGTCGGGTAGTCTTCAGGTTGTATATGAACCGTTAAGACTTGGAGCTAGGAGTTTGCCATTGCTCCATTTTGATTTGTCTTGTTGGAGCTTTTGTTGACGTCGCGTCTGCACCCTGATGGAATGAGAATGAATGTCAGGGTAGTCATGAGGTTGTATATGAACCGTCAAGACTTGGAGCTAGGAATTTACCATGGCTTCATTTTGATTTGGCTCGTTGGAGCTTTTGTTGATGTCGCATCTACATCCTGCTGGCATGAGAAAGAACGCCAAGGTGATCTCTAGGCCGTAGATGTTGCCGTTGAGATCTGACTCTTCCTTTGAAGGAGTCTGGTGGGAAAATATGGTTCCCTTTTTCATTTGTGCCTATGGATTGTATACAGGGGTCGGTGCGGACCTATCTGCATGGCAGAGGAAATTTCATTTAGATATTTTTTTTATTTCCGCGATGCTCTATCTTTTTAGCTTTATATATCGTGAAAGTCGCGATTGCCCAATCATTTTGGCTTTTCATCCGCGGTGCCCAATCATTTCGGCTATTTTTTAATATTTTTACTAGCTGCTTTTTATTGCGAGTTGCCTAATAATTTTGGCTGTTTTTATATGCATATTTTTTGCTCGTTAATTTTTATTGCAAGTTGCCCCATCATTTCGGCTATTTCATATGCATTTTTTTTGCTACTCGCTGCTATTTTTTTCTATTGCGAGTTTGGAATCTGATACCAACCTTGGTATCAGTATCGCTATAATTGGAAAATTGCCAGGAGCAAATCATCATTTGTCGTGAAAGGACTTGGGGTTTGACACCTGTTTAGGCATCAGCATCGCTGCAACTGGGATATTGCCAGGAGTGAATCATCATTTGCCTTTGTCGATTTGAACAAAAACGGCTTAGCAAACAGGGTTAGGATCCTGTCAACTAAGACTTTTTGACTTTATGAGCCGTAAGGGTCTCATAAAGGTATTTTTCCCTATGAGTCGTGAGGATCTCGTAGATGTATTTTCTCCTTAGGAACCATGTGTAAGTCGATGTACAACACCCCAATACTTGTGGGGAGGCGGAATTTACAGAAACGAACTTGTTTAGTGAACAAACATCGACTAACCGCTTAAATCGAAGCTAAACGATAACTAACCAAAGACATAGTTGTTCTAAACTACTATGCTTAGGGATTATACCTATCGAACCAAGTCCTTCGGCTTTACGATCTCCTCGTCCTCCTCGGCCTTCTCGATGTAGTAGATGATCCACCCGAGAGCAAAACTCCAAGCTTAGCCTCTAAACTTGAGGCAACTAACCTTCTTGGATTGCTAATCAAAGAAGATAGATGAGATAGAGTGAGGGTTATGGATTGTTTAGTCTAACTAATCCTTGTTCTCAACACATGAGAGGTGAGAATTAGGGTTTGAAGAGAGAGAGCTTGAGGAGAGAGAATGTGAATAATATTATCAAGTGAGAATAGTAAGTTATCATAATATATATGAAACTTTAAAATTCATCAATAAAAGAAAAACAAATGATGAATAATCAAGTTTCATAAATATCTAATGGTGATTTATAACTATGACTCATTAAGCATTTATTGTGCATTAATGATATGGATGAATCACTCTCATGACTCACTAAACCCATTTAATGCATATGACACCTAAACCTCCTTAGTCACCATCTTCTAGAAGCTTCTCGCACAATTACGAGAACGCCCCTCCTTTCCGCGAAAATACGGAAAAACTTTAGACTGTATAAATCCAATAACCGGATACCAGTAACTGGCTTAAACCAAAGCCGACTGGTAAAAACTGTCCGAAAGTCGTACGTGCATAAACACACGTATGCGTCCGAACCCTTTGTCGTAAAACCATACGACCTCTATATCGTTTCGCCTGGAGTAGGAAACTCTCTGTGTGGGACTCTAGAGACTCGACTACTACGTTGGCAGTGGGTTTAACCACAGACCGCAAGCGGCACTAGCTGTACATAACGGTCCCCAGGTAGTTGTCGATAAGAAGGCCGATAAGGAAACCCATCCGAACTCCTACTGAGCCTGCTGTGACAATCTCCATACAGTCCGGTCCGTTCGTCTTAGACTATCGCATATCGGGCCTAGGGGGGCGGAAAGCGTCAGTCCCCTAATAGCGGTATAAGTCGTGTCGGAGCGAAGCCCATTACACCCTGAGAAACTACTGGAACCTACCAGCAAATCTCGCTTGCCCTGGCCAGGGACTTTGCGTAATGGCTCTCTGACACAGCGTGATATCAACCCCCAATACCGGGAGAGACGAATCCTGTCTAACCGCCACTGCCTCCAAGTGCTCGTGACTGCACCCAACTGCTACCTGTTTGCACAACTCCTTTGAGCCGTGGTAGGGTAGCAATCTAAGAACAGTAGGACACACTCGAGGCGAAGTAGCAGTGTCAAGTCTGCGGACTATGCTGTACTCATGTCACCTGGGAACTGTTCATTGACGACTGGTATAAAACCAACCAACAGTTCCCTGTGAGTCCTGTCCGGTGTACCCGTAACCTAACGAGCACCTGCATACTATCTCCAGTACGACGTACTGACGGCTGTGGGACAGACCATCTCCCCAACTGGGATGAGAAGCGTATACACTAGTCTACTCTGGAGTATCGATGCTCTGTCTCGATAATCCAACGACCAGGGACCTGAATAAGGATGTGCTTGTAGACTACCCAGCCCCCACTAGTGTGACTGCCATCACAACGCTGGTAGACAAGCAAGATCCTAAGAGCTCTATCAATACGTATACTCACATATTAAGATAGAAAAACCAAGTAGCATACTACCATATTTAGCAAGACTGTTATATACATGTGAATATCCCAAGCTTCCATTAAGTAATATACAAACTAGTATGATACAGTAATGGCTTTCTAGGGCATAAACACTAACAATCTCCCACTTGCACTAGGGCCATGTACTGGCGTATCGTAGACCGATGATCTCGAGTAGCCTCTCGAACTGAATCTGAGGTAGGGCCTTCGTGAATGGATCAGCAATGTTCTCTTCAGAAGCAACTCTCCGAACCTCGATCTCCTGATGATCAATGATCTCCCTGATCAGGTGATACCGCCTTAAGATGTGTCTGGACTTCTGATGGGACCTTGGTTCCTTTGCTAAAGCTATAGCTCCGTTGTTGTCGCAATACAGAGGTATTGGATCAACTATGGTAGGAACCACCTGAAGTTCTGTTAGGAACTTCTTCATCCAGACTGCTTCTTTTGCGGCATCGCAAGCAGCTACATACTCCGCTTCCATCGTCGAGTCAGCAACGGTGTCCTGCTTGGAGCTCTTCCAGCACACCGCCCCTCCATTGAGGGTAAAGACATAACCCGATATGGACTTGGAATCGTCCTTATCACTTTGGAAGCCGGAATCAGCAAAGGCCTCCAACCTGAGGTCTTTTCCGCCGTAAACCAAAAACATCTCCTTAGTCCTTCTCAGGTACTTGAGAATGTTCTTTACTGCTATCCAGTGCATCTCCCCTGGGTCTGACTGATACCGGCTTACCACGCTCAGTGCGTAAGCTATATCTGGTCTGGTGCACAACATCGCATACATTATAGAGCCTACCGCAGAAGCGTAGGGTATAATACACATGCGTTCCCTTTCCAAATCAGTCTTGGGAGACATCTCTTTGGAAAGGGTGATTCCGTGACAAGCCGGTAGATTACCGCGCTTAGAATCTTCCATACTGAATCTTTTCAGTACAGTGTCGATATACCTGGACTGCGAAAGTCCCAACATCCTCTTGGATCTATCACGATAGATCCGGATCCCCAGAATGTAAGAGGCATCGCCCAGGTCTTTCATGGAGAACCTGTGTGACAAGAATCCTTTGACAGATTGTAGCATAGGAATGTCATTTCCTATCAATAGAATGTCATCCACGTACAAGACGAGGAATACGACACTTCTGGCTACAACTTTACTATATATGCACGGTTCATCTGGATTTTTGATAAAGTCATATTCTTTGACTGTCTCATCAAAACAGATGTTCCAACTCCGCGATGCCTGCTTTAGTCCATAAATGGACTTAAGCAGCTTGCATACTTTCCCGCTGCTCCCACTCTGATTGAAACCCTCTGGCTGATCCATATAGACGCTCTCTTCTAAATTTCCATTCAGAAAAGCCGTCTTTACGTCCATCTGCCAGATTTCATAATCATGGAAGGCAGCAATAGCAAGAAGGACCAGAATGGATTTGAGCATAGCCACTGGAGAAAAAGTTTCGTCATAGTCCAAACCAGGTCTTTGACGAAAACCCTTTGCAACAAGTCTAGCCTTATAGGTTTCCACCTGTCCATCTACACCAATCTTTTTCTTGAAGATCCATTTGCATCCTATGGGTTTTACCCCATCTGGAGCAAAGTCCAAAGTCCATACTTTGTTGGTGTACATGGACTCCATTTCGGTTCGCATTGCATCTAACCATCGTACCGAGTCGCCGCTCTGGATGGCCTGCTGGAAGTCAGTAGGTTCATCATCATCTATGATGCAATCCTCTCTATCCCCATCTATGAGAAAACCGTAGTATCTCTCAGGCGGATGAGACGGCCTACTACTCCTGCGGAGGGGTGCGGGAATGTCCTGTTCTTCTTGAACTACCGGTTCTACCAAACTTTCAGTATTAGTTCGTGGTTCTGGAATTTCTTCCAGTTCTATTTCGCTCCCACTTGATTCCTTTTCTAAAAACTGATGTTCTAGAAAATGGGCATTACGAGAAACAAGTACCTTTTGTTCCTCTGCGTAATAGAATAGATATCCCCTGGAGTTCTTTGGATATCCCACAAAACTACGCTTTACTGATCGTGCCTCGAGCTTGTCCACATGCTTGTTTTTAACAAAAGCTGGACATCCCCAAATCTTTATATACTGTAGATGGGGTTTCTTCCCGCTCCACATCTGATATGGAGTGATAGGAACAGTCTTGGTAGGAACCATGTTCAAAAGATATGCTGCTGATTCTAGCGCATAACCCTAGAAAGATCGCGGTAACTCAGCATTACTCATCATGGATCGTACCATATCCAATAGGGTTCGATTCCGTCTCTCCGATACACCGTTATGCTGTGGAGTGTATGGAGGAGTAAGCTGAGAGAGAATTCCTTTCTCTTTTAGGTAACCAAGGAACTCGGCACTCAAGTATTCACCACCTCGATCAGATCTAAGTGTCTTGATACTTTTGCCGGTTTGGTTTTCTACTTCATTCTTATACTCTCGGAATTTCTCAAAAGCCTCGGATTTATGTTTCATCAGATAAATGAATCCGTATCTTGAGTAATCATCCGTGAAAGTAATGAAATAGGAAAAACCACCTCTTGCATGTGTAGACATCGGACCGCATACATCGCTGTGTATGAGTCCTAAGAGCTCGCTCGCTCTTACTCCTTGTCCAGTAAATGGAGTCTTTGTCATCTTTCCTTTGAGACAAAATTGACAAGTGTCATAAGTTTGATATTCGAACGAGTCCAAATATCCTTTTCTATGCAACTTAGTCAACCTTCTCTCATTGATGTGACCCAGTCTACAATGCCATAAGAAAACTTTATTTAAATCTGGAGACTTTCTTTTAAGTGTGTTCTGGACATTGAAAATTTGGTTGGTTTAAAACATATATACCGTTATTTAGAGTACCGGACCCAATCAAACCATGATTAAGGTGGATGTTAACAACATCTCTTACAAACGTGAAATCATAACCTTTATTTGATAACAAGGAAACTGATATGATATTACACGTTAAGCTTGGTACAAAATAACAGTTATGTAAAACCAAAATATGTCCACTCGTCAATCCTAGGTGATAATCCCCGACGGACGCAGCTCCCACGCTTTCTCCGTTAGCAACCTTTAGGGTCATATCACCTTCCTTCAGCACTCTACGGTTTCTCAGTGCCTGCAATGAATTGCAAATATGAGATCCTGATCCGGTATCCAATACCCAGGAAGTAGAGTTGATTGACAGACAATTCTCAATTACAAACACACCTGAAGTCGAAGCCACAGCTTGCTTCGGTTCCTGGTTCTTGGCGTTCCAAGCCTTGCAATCCTTCTTCCAGTGCCCTTTCCTGTGACAATGGAAGCACTCATCCTGGCCCACTACCGGTACCGCAAACTTTTTCTTTCCCTTCCCTCCCACCTTACTTACACCTCCTCTAGGTTTGGGCGCGGCCTTCTTCTTCCTTCCTTTGGCCCTAGCCTTGGACCCGGAAGAAGATGCACCGCCAACAAACATAGCGGGTGTTTTCCTTGCCTTCTGCAAGGTGCCCTCTGCACTCCTTAACATGTTCAGGAGTTCCGGAAGTTCAACTTCTTTTCCTTGAAGGTTAAAGTTCAGGATAAACTGGGCGTAGGTGGGAGGAAGGGACTGGAGAATAAGGTCTGTATATAGCTCATTATCCAAAGTCGTCCCAAGGTCTGCGAGCTCTTCAATATAGCCGATCATCTTTAGGACATGTTCTCCTACCGATGACCCGACAGCCAACCTCGCTCGAAACAAGTTCTTAGAGGTCTCGTATCTTGCTATACGAGATTGCTCTCCATAAAGTTCCTTTGTATGGAGAAATATGCCATCTAGGGTCATATCCTCGTGCCTCCTCTGATGTTCATTGTTCATTGAGGCAAGCACGATGCACTTGGCTTTCGCGCAATCTAAATCCCAGGTTTTGCGGATTTCCTTATCCGCATTGCTGGATTTGGGACCAGGGACAGCAGGTGCCGTAGCGGTGAGGATGTACCCCAATTTGTCATAGGTCAAAGCCATTTTGACATTCCGCAGCCAATCTTTATAGTTTGGCCCTGTCAGTATATTTTTCTCTAAAAGTAACTTAAGTCCAGTCATTTTCAGGGTCGCTGCAATTAGGAGAGAAAGAAGAAAACTCTTTAGCATGATGCTCTTGCAAGTTTAGAGTGGTTTTTAGTTTATCTAAACTGGATGGCTCCCACTGTTTCTCGAATCCTTCCTCAAACCATAAAAGAAGAATTAGCCAGGACTATTCTCACCGTACAATACTTGCTTAACCGTTCAGCCAGGCCAGTGTCGATACTTCGAGGGAGGTTTTCCAACACTTTCGCGAAGTTCCTTAATTAAATAACCTCTTTTCTCTGGGGGCGTAACCCCGCTGACACCTTTCTGGACACCTACTAGGTTTATAGCATTGATCGTTAAGTGACGAATCTCCTGATAAGTAGCATATACTCACAGTAGGATCGGGATCCAAATATCATTGTATGATAATGTTGAAGGAATCCTACCAACATTCATCAAACTCCAAATGGTATGCAACTCTTTGCAAATTTCAGTTTCTTTAGAAATTCTCGATATATATTTCTGCCCCATGCTCTTATGACCTTGGCGTTAGGTCAAAATGTCATAAGTCACATGTCAAGTTCTACCCATCATTATCTTGTCAATTTGAACCCATCCGTATATATCCTTGACGTTCGGCCAAAATGATAATACGACTGTCCCAAACTAACTCATCTACCTATGCAACAAATGAATACCCAGTAGCTACCAAACACTATGCCTTGGCGTTAGGTCAAAATACATAGCTTGAATACTACTGAATACCCAGATGAAATGACGGAGGGCTACGAATGGTTTTGGCGAAACCGTGAACGTAGTGAACTTGATATAACCGAAGGAACCTGATAGCTTTTAAAAGGAGTGGTTAAAGCTCCGCATTTAAAAATATCTGTTTTTAAAATTAACCGAGTGGTTTCTTTTAAATTGTTCCAACGATTAAACTTTGGTTTGTTTTTCTTTGCATTATAGATAATGCGTCCCATCATTAACCTATCATTGCAGAAAATAACGAAAATACAACGTCCTCTTATGCCATCCGCATTCGCCACGGGGTCCCGTCATCACCCGTTAGGTTACTTAACTAACGACAGAGCGGGGGCTGGGCTAGCGCAGGTGTAAAACATAAGTGACGTCTAAATATGTATCATATATAGATATTGTACATTCGTCAGACGCAATAATAGGCATTCCAGATCACAGATGAACTTTATTGGATTTGCAAGTAATCCGTGTTTGTTTTGAGCCTGCAACAAAAGAAGGATTACACAGTTGTGATGAATAGCCATTACCCCACCCAAGACCCCAACGGGTACGGCAAACTACCCGTCCGGCAGTTTGTGCACCCTACCTTGGGTCTGTCCTAGGAGCAAAAACAGTAAAATGAAATAATACAACGGTGGCTACAATCGCAACCTGGATGTGCCCCGCAAAATAATATTACAACAAATTACATTTACATCAAATGAATTAAATAATAACCCATCACATAACCCCGGCTATACATCACAACAGTCCAACACAGTTCATATCCACAAACAGTAAAAACCATTACAGAAATGTGCAACCCCCTGCCAACCGACATACTAGCAGTTAGGGGAGGTTTACGAACACATTATATAAACACAGATATAATCCAACAAGCAAATACTGTATAATTTCGATCGATTAAACACTTTTAATTTTGCTCCAATACTGCTCTGCAAATCTGAAACCTGAGCAAAAATTAAATATTCCAGAAAATCCCAAATATCACACAGAACCATCATAAGAAAAATGGGTCCCTGAATCGTCAACTCGGCGGTGGAAGCGCGGCTGGATCAGTGCTATCCGCCGCGGTTCCGCGGCGCCGTAGGCGATTCAGGGGACCAAATTTTTTGTGTGTTCTAATACTATCATTTTAAGCTTTCTGAACATCCCTGAAAAATTTTTGGACTTCATTTATAAATCGACAGAAACATGATATTTTAGGGTTTTCCGGTTTCGTTTTTTCCGTTCGAAATTCATACAAATTTGCAAAAGTTATTTATTGTTTAGCGAGGCTCTGATACCACTGTAAGTCGATGTACAACACCCCAATACTTGTGGGGAGGCGGAATTTTCAGAAACGAACTTGTTTAGTGAACAAACATCGACTAACCTCTTAAATCGAAGCTAAACGATAACTAACCAAAGACATAGTTGTTCTAAACTACTATGCTTAGGGATTATACCTATCGAACCAAGTCCTTCGGCTTTATGATCTCCTCGTCCTCCTCGGCCTTCTCGATGTACTAGATGATCCACCCGAGAGCAAAACTCCAAGCTTAGCCTCTAAACTTGAGGCAACTAACCTTCTTGGATTGCTAATCAAAGAAGATAGATGAGATAGAGTGAGGGTTATGGATTGTTTAGTCTAACTAATCCTTGTTCTCAACACATGAGAGGTGAGGATTAGGGTTTGAAGAGAGAGAGCTTGAGGAGAGAGAATGTGAATAATATTATCAAGTGAGAATAGTAAGTTATCATAATATATATGAAACTTTAAAATTCATCAATAAAAGAAAAACAAATGATGAATAATCAAGTTTCATAAATATCTAATGGTGATTCATAACCATGACTCATTAAGCATTTATTGTGCATTAATGATATGGATGAATCACTCTCATGACTCACTAAACCCATTTAATGCATATGACACCTAAACCTCCTTAGTCACCATCTTCTAGAAGCTTCTCGCACAATTACGAGAACGCCCCTCCTTTCCGCGAAAATACGGAAAAACTTTAGACTGTATAAATCCAATAACCGGATACCAGTAACTGGCTTAAACCAAAGCCGACTGGTAAAAACTGTCCGAAAGTCGTACGTGCGTAAACACACGTATGCGTCCGAACCCTTTGTCGTAAAACCATACGACCTCTATATCGTTTCGTCTGGAGTAGGAAACTCTCTGTGTGGGACTCTAGAGACTCGACTACTACGCTGGCAGTGGGTTTAACCACAGACCGCAAGCTGCACTAGCTGTACGTAATGGTCCCCAGGTAGTTGTCGATAAGAAGGCCGATGAGGAAACTCATCCGAACTCCTACTGAGCCTGCTGTGACAATCTCCATACAGTCCGGTCCGTTCGTCTTAGACTATCGCATATCGGGCCTAGGGGGGCGGCAAGCGTCAGTCCCCTAATAGCGGTATAAGTCGTGTCGGAGCGAAGCCCATTACACCCTGAGAAACTACTGGAACCTACCAGCAAATCTCGCTTGCCCTGGCCAGGGACTTTGCGTAATGGCTTTCTGACACAGCGCGATATCAACCCCCAATACGGGGAGAGACGAATCCTGTCTAACCGCCACTGCCTCCAAGTGCTCGGGACTGCACCCAACTGCTACCTGTTTGCAAGACTCCTTTGAGCCGTGGTAGGGTAGCAATCTAAGAACAGTGGGACACACTCGAGGCGAAGTAGCAGTGTCAAGTCTGCGGACTATGCTGTACTCATGTCACCTGGGAACTGTTCACTGACGACTGGTATAAAACCAACCAACAGTTCCCTGTGAGTCCTGTCCGGTGTACCCGTAACCTAACGAGCACCTGCATACTATCTCCAGTACGACGTACTGACGGCTGTGGGACAGACCATCTCCCCAACTGGGATGAGAAGCGTATACACTAGTCTACTCCGGAGTATCGATGCTCTGTCTCGATAATCCAACGACCAGGGACCTGAATAAGGATGTGCTTGTAGACTACCCAGCCCCCACTAGTGTGACTGCCATCACAACGCTGGTAGACAAGCAAGATCCTAAGAGCTCTATCAATACGTATACTCACATATTAAGATAGAAAAACCAAGTAGCATACTACCATATTTAGCAAGACTGTTATATACATGTGAATATCCCAAGCTTCCATTAAGTAATATACAAACTAGTATGATACAGTAATGGCCTTCTAGGGCATAAACACTAACACCATGAAGATTTCCAAGTGATATTTGCTCTCGTAAGTCATAAGGATCTTCCAAAAGTGTTTTCTCCTTATAAGTCGAGAGGACTTACAAATGTCGTTCGCCATATGGGGACATTTCTCGCCATTGGTGGAACTTGATGTGGAAATGTTTATTTATGCCCGTGAATTGTATACAAAGGTCAATATTGGACCGTCTGTAGGGCAAGTTTGGAGAATGTGACGGCTTAAGAACATGTTCAGATCCCTGTGGGTTAAGGATTTTGAATCTTATGAGACGTGAGGGTCTCATAAGAGGAATTCTCCTTACGAGTCGTGAGGATCTAGCAAGTGTAATTTCTTCTTAGGATTCATGAGGATTCGTAAGTGTGTTGCTCCTCTGTGAGTTGTAAGGATCTAACGCGGGTATTTTCTCCTCACAAGGTTGAGAGAACTTTGCAAGTGCATATGAATTTTTATTTTACGAGTTCGCGCCCTTTCGGGTTTTCACAAACTCGCCGGCAGTTCTGTTGTTTTTACTCACGGCGCCCTTTCGGATTTTCATTCATGCCCATTTTGTTTGTGGACATACCATTTTTTTAACGAGATCGCACCCTTCCGGGTTTTCAGAAACTCGCCGGTAGCCCTATTGTTATTACTCACGGCGCCTTTCGGGTTTTTATCCGTGCTCATTTTTCTTGTGGATATACCATTTTTTTAACGAACGATGGAACTCTCGAAAGTAGTTTCACCGCGGATGACCTATCTATTTACTGGTGGGATTTTGGGGTGCCTTCATCGCTAAAGTAGCTGCGTAGCCAGTGGGACTTGAGTTGCAACCTCTGCCATTGAGACTTCGATAGCAATATAGATCTCAAGGAAGCATATCACTGTTTTGGAGGCGATGTGCTAGTTCAGGGACATCTCGGTTCGTTATTGCCATGTTTGAGGCGAATTTTTAATTTAAGGACATCTCGGTCCGTTGCTGCCGTATTTGAGGCGAACAATTAGTTTAAGGACTTCTCGGTCCAGTATCACCGTTTTTGAGACGAATTTTTAGTTTAAAGACATTTCGGTCCGGTATCGCCGTTTTTGAGACGAAGTTTTAGTTTAAAGACATTTCGGTCCGGTATCGCCGTTTTTGAGACGAAGTTTTAGCTTAAGGACATCTCAGTCCGATGTCGCCGTATTTGAGGCGAATTTTTAGTTTAAAGATATTTCGGTCTGCTGTCGCCATGTTTGAGGCAAATTTTTAGTTTAAGGACATCTCGGTCCGTTTCTGCCATATTTGAGGCGAACGATTAGTTTAAGGACTTCTCGGTCCGGTATCGCCATTTTTGAGACGGATTTTTAGTTTAAAGACATCTCGATCCGATGTCGCCATGTTTGAGGCGAATTTCTAGTTTAAGGACATTTCGGTCTGTTGTCGCTATATTTGAGGCGAATTTCTAGTTTAAGGATATCTCGGTCCGTTGTCGCCATGTTTTTCGTCGTCGCCGTGTTTGAGGCGAATTTCTAGTTTAAGGACATCTCGGTCCGTAGTCGCCGTGTTTAAGGCGAATTTCTAGTTTAAGGACATCTCGGTCCTATGTCGCCATATTTGAGACGAATTTTTAGTTTAAGGACGTCTCGGTCTGGTATCGCCATATTTGAGGCAAATTTTTAGTTTAAGGACATTTCGGTACGATGTCATCATGTTTGAGGCGAATTTTTAGTGTAAGGACATTTCGGTCTGATGTCGTCATATTTGAGGTGAATTTTTAGTTTAAGGACATGTCGGCGAATTTTTAGTTTAAGAACATTTCGGTCCGTTGTCGTCATATTTGAGGCGGATTTTTAGTTTAAGGACATTTCAGTCCGTTGTCGCCATGCTTGAGGCGAATTTCTAGTTTAAGGATATCTCGGTCCAATGTCGCCATGTTTGAGGCGAATTTTTAGTTTAAAGACATCTCGGTCCGTCGTCGACATGTTTGAGGCGAATTTCTAGTTTAAGGACATCTCGGTCCTGTATCGCCGTTTTTGAGACAAAGTTTTAGTTTAAGGACATCTCGGTCCGATATCGCCATATTTGAGGCGAATTTTTAGTTTAAGGACATTTCGGTCCGGTATCACCGTTTTTGAGACGAAGTTTTAGTTTAAGGACATCTCAGTCCTATGTCTCCATATTTGAGGCGAATTTTTAGTTTAAAGACATTTTGGTCCGTTATCGCCATGTTTGAGACGAATTTCTAGTTTAAGGACATCTCCGTCATGTATCTCCGTTTTTGAAATGATGTTTTAGTTTAAGGACATCTCGGTCCTATGTTGCCATATTTGAGACGCATTTTTAGTTTAAGAAAATTTCGGTCCGTTGTCGCCATATTTGAGGCGAATTTCTTTGAAGAAAGGGCTGAGAGATATTTCGTCCTCAGAATCGCTCCCAAAAGTAAGAACTTGGGCTTTTCCCCTTCCGGACTGGTATCAACCATATGACAGTTGCCAGTCGTTTTTTCACGCGCATCTGTCGCGCTCTTTTGCTGTCGATGAGCTTCGCGCTTCATGCTCTTGAAGTGTTTTTGGTGGGCAACATATCCTTACCATCACTTCTTGAAGGTACTGTATTCTTCGGTGGGGTGAGTGACCCTCCGATGATATAGACAGTAGTTTGAATGTGAATCCTCTCCGTCGAGGCATATGACCCCGGGAATGTTTCCTACCTGAGATGGCAACTTCATTCCCATAGACATGGGTTTGGCGAACCGCTTCTCTGTCTTTATCCTGCTCTTATTTGTTACAGGTATGCCTTGGTTTGGTTGAAGTACTTTATGACTCCACCTTGCCGCAGATTCTTCATCCTGACGCTGATGCTTAGCCTTTTCGATATGGTTGTTTCGCGTTCTCGGTCAGCTTTGGTTTTTCGAAAGGCTTCGTTTAACAGCCTATCGATCGAGTTTTCTGGCAGTTCCGGGGATTTTAGCGCCGATTCTTCCCCCAGTTTCTCTGCGTTGTTTTCTGACGCTGAGGGAATTTCTTCGTTATTTAATAACGAATGAGAGACCATGTGGCAACTTGCTACATAGTCTTTGGTTTCTTCTGATGTGTCATTTTCCTTATCGTTGTCACTATCTTCGTTCTCAATAATATGCTTGAGGAACTCTTCGAGGGTGACTGGTGTCCACGCCTTCTGGTTGTACTCTTCCAACGCGTCAATGTACTTTTATATGTTTGTGCGCTTATCGTCATACTCGGCAGGCTGTACAAGCTTTTTGGTCTTCTTCTTTTTCTTCGAAAACTTTGAAGACTTGACTAGGGGATTTTGCCCTTTGTTAACAGCTTTCGGTACGGGACATGGTTTCAGCATCCCTTCGATGATTTCGGGTTCAAGCGGGCTTTTCCACCTGACTGCTGGACATTCCTGTAGATCTTTCAGCATTCTTTTGGTCTTTGCTGAAAGGGCGATTTCCCATGGAGTTTCTTCCACGAGCGAGCATGATGCCCCCGGTGCATCCACCATTTTGAGAATGTGTTTCTGTGGCGGGTTCACCCTTCAGTTCTAAGAAAGTACGAACTTCCCCTATTGATACTGATCCTCGACCCAGTTCTTGAAGACGTAGCAATCCTCAATTGGGTAGCTCACCATTCTGTGATAGGAGCAGTAGTTGGGGTTGTTGACGTCGCCGGGTTGCGGTGGACGCCGTGGGTCTAGCAATATGATGAGTTTGTTACGCATTGCCAACTCAAATAGTCTCATCGTCTTATCATGGGGAAACGAGTAAGCGCGTCCTAGCCTTTCTTCCAAGGATAGGCGTGGATGTGCATTATTTTGGCAAACAGCTGATTTTGGATCGCTCGGTTGTTGTTGAGTGTTGGCGACGAAGGCCGCTTTCCCTATACCCTTGGCGTTCCGAGGGTCCATATTTGAGGAGGAAGGCCCGTGGCCCATCTGGTCCATTTGGGCCAGTTTATCAATCAGAGCCTGGAAGGTAGTCGGCTTGAAGAACTTCATGAACTGGGACACAGTCGTTTGCGGATCTAGGGTCACGATGAACATGCCCACGGCGGGGGATTCTTCGATGCGCTGTTCGCATTTTGACCATAGATTCCGCCACCGGATCGTGTATTGGACCGAGATTTCTCTCGGCTTTACCTTGGCATTGATTAAAGCCGTGATCGGGGTACGCTCACTTGCGCTGGTGAACCGCTATGTGAACAGTAGCTCCATCTCTGTGAATGTTCTCACGGAGTCATTTGGGAGCTCCGAGTACCATTCAAAAGCCGTTTCTGACAAAATGCCAATGAACTGGCGAAGAAATAGTTTGTCGTCGCCTCCAGTGTTGCCGCACAAAGTTCTGAACTGAGCGACATGCTGGTGTGGGTTGCATGTCCCCTTGTACACAAGGAACTTGGGGATCGTATATCCCGGCGGGTACTTGATTTGGTCATACCAGCCTGGATACGGTCGCTCAGTCCTGACAGTTTGACCGGCCGCTTTATTTGCTTGATGAGCTCGTATTTGTTGAGCGATGTAATCATCAAGAGTGGCCTTGGAGATCATTTCCTCCCTGGCCACTGATAGAGCCAGAAGAAGGTTTGATGTTTCCCCTCTGTTATCCTCAATAATTATCGGC
Source organism: Agapanthus africanus (assembly GCA_030015575.1). NCBI lineage: Eukaryota > Viridiplantae > Streptophyta > Magnoliopsida > Asparagales > Amaryllidaceae > Agapanthus > Agapanthus africanus. Next base: position 884,039,131 of record CM057337.1, read on the forward strand.
GGATCCTCGGCTGGGGGTTTTGGCTGGATCATCATTCGAACTATATCCTGAAACAAAAGAGTCATCTGCTTTATGTTGGCAGCCTGCTCAGCAGCTTCCTTGTCCTTTCTTTCAAGCACCTGTTTACCCCAATCAGAGCAAAGCTCTGATCAAATTCCAAGGCAGAAAAAGAAGCAACGCTTCTGTTTCCTCCAATCAGAGCAAAGCTCTGTTTTGAAAATTAAAATTAAAATAAATAAAGCAACGCATCAAATTCCTTGCGCTGAGCGCAACGCGCCACGTGTCAGAAACTGATACTTCAGCGCAGCGCCCAAGACAGCGTGCCCAATCAGAGCAAGGCTCTATTTAAAAAAAAATTAAAGGAAGCAACGTTTCAGTTGCGCAAACTCTGCGCTGCGCGACACGTGTCAGCGCAGTTGCGCAAGCGCTGCGCTGCGCGACACGTGTCAGCGCAGTTACGCCAGTGTAGTTGCGCAAGCGCAATTACGCAAGCGCTGCGCTACGCGACACGTGTCAGCGCAGTTGCGCAAGCGCAGTCGCGCTGCGCTGTGCGCTGCGTGACACGTGTCAAGCGCTGGTGCATCTGCGCCAAACAGAATTAAAATTCCAGTAAGATCTTTCTGTTCTTGTTAAAACAAGAAGATTGTCTTCTGTAAAACAGAAGCCCTTGGATCAAAGATCCAACGGTGAGGAAAATTCCCCAAATCACTCACAGAATGATCTCTTTAACAAATTTAACAAATTAATGGACACTATATAAAGGCCACTAGACCCCAATTCAAAGAGGGAAGAACATCAAGATCAAAAACAACAACACAGAGAATAGAGAGAGCTCTGAAAAATTGTGAGAAGAACTCAAGAAGAGGAAAAAGGTAAAAACCTTTATAAAAGGAGAACTTCTTCTGAATAGATCATTGATCTAAGAACAAGATCAATGATCTTCAAAAAAAAGTAAATAATAACAGTGCCTTGCACTTTTTTTTTTATGAACTATTGGTTCTGGAATCTTAAAGATTCTTTTCTTGAATCCAAAATTGGATCAAGTTATTGAAATAGTGCCTTGCACTTGCAAAAACTGCACTGTTGCGCTCCTGGGTTGGCGCAACCCACCAGAGAGCGCCACGTGTCAGCACCATAACCACTTGCGCTATGCGCTTTTAAAAATAAAGCATTGCTCTTTAAAGTTGGCGCAACTCCACCAGAGCGCGCCACGTGTCAGCAGCGCAACAGCGTAGCGCACTGGCATAGCGCACCTCGCTAGCGTGACACGTGTCACCTCCACATGCGCTTGTGCTCAATAATTGGCGCAAAGCGCCTGACAAGCCAATATCAGACAATTAATGCACTGCAGAAGGGCCAAGCCCAATTAAAAAAGGTCTAATATGCCAAATTAAATGCAAAGCATTATTTTAAAGAAGGGCAGAGCCCAAACAGATGCTCTGTATCATTTATAAAGGGATAGAGCCCAAATCAAAAAGGCCTAGCAGGCCAGAATGAAATGCAGTGCATTATCAAACAGGGGTAAAGCCCTAGCACAGGCCTAATAGGCCAAAAATAAAAAAACGTCGAACATCCTCAACTGGACTTAGGCCAATCATGGCCGTAAGTCCTCAAATTAAATTGACTGAGCAAGACTGCTCTCCTAAATCAATTTACATCTGGTTCAAGGGTACATCTCCGAACTCCTCTGACACCTATCGTTGTAATCCTTCAACGACGTCAGAGAGGTGACGGGTCCCGACAACCACACATCAATACGGACAACGGGGTCCCTAAACTCATAGACCGAGATGTCCCTAAACTAATATCCGTCCCAAAATGGAAATGTTGGATCGAAATGTCCTTAAACTAATGCTCGTCCCCAAATGGGAATGATGGACCACCATGTCCCTAAACTGGAAATCGACCGCAATGTCATTAAACTAAACAATAGGGCCAATTGCTCTCTTGTTGGATCTAAATGATCCTGTTAAGTTGATCTTAGTTTGGAAATTAGACTAACGTATCATTAATAAACGTTTAAGTCGATCTTAGCCTCAAATATGGCTAACGTATCCTTAAACCAAAACCCCAAACCCAAATCTAGGATTTGGACCAATCCACGTCCTACGGGCGACGACATAAATTAGTCTCCGTGTACAATCCACGGGCAACCACAAACAAAACAAACACACACGACACGAAGTGAACATCTGGAGAAGGAGAAAGTGGTTACCGCGATGCGGTAGCGTAATTAACTGCAGGGGCTTGCGCCTGCAGGGAAGAGCGTCCCCACAATCGAAAACCCCTCACTATGAGGGGAAATCTGACGAAGTCTGCTACATCGGACGCATCCGTCTAAACCTCCGATACTCGGTGCCATAAATCAACTTGGCATCTTCAGAGAGGTGGACGGATAGCCCCAAATAGCATATGCCCCGAATCTCAGGCAAGATGAACCTACCCGGTCGCATCTCTGTATTCGGAGGGGAACAGCACCCTTGCAGGAACTCTATATCAGTCTCCTGTTCTTGACGTTGTTCGGCTGTTGGATCCTGCCTTTCTTTCTGCCCGGTGAGTGCTGTCATTTTGGTCAGCATCTCTTGGAGCTTTTGTTGTTGCTCCTGAGATTTTGTCAGCGACTGAGTTTGCGGTCGGTGAGTCACAGTAATACGGCTTTCCTCTTTCCTGGAATCCATGTAAACCGTCTGTATGATCATGCCCCCAGCCCTGGGGCGTTTATGTCCATCGTCTTTGGAATTTGCCGTAAGCGGTGGGATTTTCTCCGGCCTTCTCCTTTTGTGGGAGGTCAAAATTGAAGCAGCCATTGTAACAGGCACCTGTGTGGAAGAAGTCCCTCACCGTATGGTGGAGGGATGGTCTTCCTCTTGCCGAGCCTTCGATTTCTTCGGTCGACAAGAATAGTTTTGATCAATTACGGAGTCCTGGACTTTTCGCCGGACTCTATGAATTTGGGAGGAGAGCCGTTGACGGGACTGCTCCAGATTTGCCTGCACTGTGGCTTCTGCAGGCGGGGGCGATTTCTTCAGCACCGCCATTGGAAAGTGTTCCCGCCAAAAATTTCTGCGCAAAAGAGCCCAAGGTATCAAATGGCAGCGATACGCCTAAGAAAATATGAACCAGTATTTTCCGAGCTGTATTTTGACAAATCCGGAATGAGAAATAGCAAAATTTTGATGGTATTGAAAGAATCTCGAAAAATTCTTCGATTTGATATATTATGGGCCTCATAATTCATCCGGTATCAAATGTTATGAGCAAATGTGCAATGCACATGTGATCTAAGGAAGAACATGCAAACCAGTATTTTTCGAGCTATATTTTGAAAAACTCCGAAATGAGAAACAGCTAAATTCTGATGATATCGAAAATGTCTCAAAAAATCCTTCGATTTGATATATTATGGGCCTCATAATTCATCTGGGATCAAAAGTTATGAGCAAATGTGCTATGCACGTGTAATCTAAAGTAATGCTCTACTACATGGGGAATGCATTTTTAGTCCCACATCGGGAAAAGGAGAGATCTCTTCTCTACCACTCCCATATAAATAAGAGGGGATACCTCTTAGAAAAGAGAGAGTTCAATTCTCAAAGAATTCAATTCACAAAGGAGCTTAGTTCTCCATAGGAGCTTAGTTCTCCAAGTTAGGAGCCTGCTCCTTCCCATAATGCGCATATACGCAAGCGCCATGTGCGCTACGTGCAACGCACGCGTGCCCGCTATACGCGCACCACGTGCAACGCATGTGTGCACCACATGAGAATATTCAATAATATTAAAAGGAGCTTAGTTCTCCAAGTTAGGAGCCTGCTCCTCCCCATAATGTGCATATGCGCAAGCGCCATGTGCGCTACGTGCAACGCACGTGTATCCGCCATGCGCGCACCACGTGCAACGCACGTGTGCACCACATGAGAATATTCAATAATATTAAAAGGAGATTCGTTCTCCATAGGAGCCTGCTCCTCTCCATAATGCGCATATGCGCAAGCACCGTGTGCACTACGTGCAACGCACGTGTGCTCGCTATGCGCGCACCACGTGCAACGCACGTGCGCACCATATGAGAATATTCAATAATACTCAAAGGAGATTCGTTCTCCATAGGAGCTTGCTCCCCCATAATGCGCATATGCGCAAACTCCATGTACGCTACGTGCAAATATGGGCGCCCAACACGTGCGACGCACGTGCGCGAACGCAATGAAGCCTTTTTCAGTAGTGAGAAGCTTAAGCTCCAGCATGTTCTTCCCCCCTGATGAGTGGGACATGGTTCAAAGGGTACATCCCTCCACACCTTCGATATATGGCACTATAATCTCTCAGTGTCGTCGGAGAGGTGGTGGGTCCCAACGACCAATGATCCTCCTTTCCAAAATAAAAAAAGGAAGAAGAAAGACAGAAAAAGAGAAAGGAACCCCCTCTCCCCCATAAACTTCGAGAAAATCTCAAGAAGAAGAAGAAGCTCTCGGCAAAAGAAGACAATTCTTTTCCAAGGTAAAAAGAATATACAGACGAAATCGTCTCAATATAAACAGAAGTCTTTACTTCTTTCACGGATCACAGATCTATAAGACAAAGTTATCTTTCATAAAGAGATTATGAACATCTCATTATAAAGGGGGGAGAATTATTCAATTCTCTTAGGATCACAGATCCATAAAGGTAAAGCTTTTCATCAAAAAGAAATTGAAATATCTCCTATGAACTAAGAACTTTGTTCTTAGAATCTTGAGACGAAGTCTTTTATCAAAGAACACATAATCTTCAGAGCGCAAACTTAACCTAAGAAGAGATTTAGCGCTCCTAATCTAAGAAGAGCCTTAGCGCTCCAAATTCAAAAGTGTCTTAGTGCTCTTCATCTAGCAAAGCGCTGCAGTGCCATAGTGCTTCAAACATAGCGCACTACACTCATTGGTTAGCGCCCAGCGCTAAGCGCGCCACGTGCTCTTCACGTATGCGCTGCATTATTAAAAGTGCATTGCGCTCATTATATGGCATCAGCGCCAAACGCCTCAATGTTTCAACTAAAAGCGTGTCAGCGCTCCATATCTAGCGCTAAGCGCATCAGCGCTCTTCATTTAGCGCTAAGCGCATTAGCGCTTCATATCTGGCGCCAGTGCCAAGTGCACCACATACTTTTATGTGCGCTTGGACAGAACATAAACTGTTCTTTGAATATGCCTGGAGCTATGATAAATGTACAGCATTCAACTAAAGACAAAATATTGTCAGAGATCAAACTAATGCTTAGCATTTTTAAAGGGATTGGGCTCAAACAAACATCTAACAACTCAAAAACAAATGTTGAACATTGTAATTGAATGGACTTACCCTAAATTAGCCATAAGTCTTTAATTCAGATTAATTGAGTTCATATGCTCATAAATCACAGATCTTAGTCACAATTGGACTACAGGTCTCTCAATCCACATGGGTTTAAGGGTACATCTCTGAACTCCTATGATATTTGTCGTTGTAATCCTTCAACGTCTTCAGAGAGGTAACGGGTCCCGACAACCATACATTTCATGGACTATGATGTCCTTAACCTTGACTGTGAGGCCTTTAAACTCACGGACTATGATGTCCTTAACCTTAACTGTAAGGTCTTTAAACTCACGGACTATGATGTCCTTAACCTTGACTGTGAGGTCTTTAAACTCACGGACTATAACCTTAACCTGGACTGTGGGGTCCTTAAACTCACAGACTATGATGTCCTTAACCTTGGACCACTACGTCCTTAAACTGTTAATCGACCGCAATGTCCCTAAACTAAACAATAGAGTTCAAATGCTCTTTTATTGGATCTAAATGATCCTGTTAAGTTGATCTTAGTCTAAATTTAGACTAACGTGTCCTTAACAAACGTTGAGTCGATCTTAGTCAAAAATTAGACTAACGTATCCTTAACAAACGTTTAAGTTGATCTTAGTCTCAAATGAGACTAACGTATCCTTAAACCCAAACCAAAACCCAAATCTAAGAAAATACGGATTTGGACTAATCCACGCCCTACGGGCGACAACATAAATTAGTCTCCGTATACAATCCACGGGCAACCAAAAACAAAACAAACACCCACGACACGAAGTGGCCATCTGGAGAAGGAGAAAGTGGTTACCACGATGCGGTAGCGTAATTAATTGTAGGGGCTTGCGCCTGCAGGGAAGAGCGTCCCCACAATCAAAAACCCCTCAAACGAGGGGGAATCTGACGAAGTCTGCTATATCGGCCTCATCCGTTTAAACCTTCGATACACAGTATCATAAATCAACTTGGCATATTCGGAGAGGTGGACGGATAGCACCAATTAGCATCTGCCCCCAAATTCAGGCAAGACGGACCCGCGCGGTCGCGTCTCCGTGTTTTCGGCGGGGAAAAGATTCTGGCACGCCCGATAGGACCTTTTCCTATTTCCACTCCACACTTCGTGTGTCGTGTTTCGCGAACAAGTCGCGGTTTGACATGGTTGCCCTGGATTTGAGGTACTAAGATTTGGTGTCTTACTCCGTGCAGAAAACAGAAGATCAATGGCTTCAAACTGCACTAACTGCAACTGCAACTCTCACTCCGTCCTGTCCAGAGGAGTGACTTACGGGCCCAAGCGGCCTCCCTTTTCATAATGCCGGTGGAACAGGTGACTCAGGCCACCACTGGATTGTTCTTCGGGACTATGCTCCCGCCAAAAAGCTTCAACGCTCCTGTACCATCGCAAGAAGCTCCCAAGAAGTCGGTCTTTGTTCGGCTTGCAACTACTGCGGCCCCTATCAACAGGTCGCCCAAGTCCACTGCCTCGGTTTTCAACAGACTGGGTCGAAGCTCAGATGGGCCCGTAAAGAAGCCCGCAATACCAGAAGGCGTTATCCCAAAGCGGATAGCCATTCTTACTCTTGAAGTCACCAAGGCGGCTTCTCCGGCTAAGGAGTCGGTCTTCACAAGACTGGCCGTTTCAGCTTCTATTCCACGTGAAGTCATAAAGGCTGTTTCCCTTGTTCGGAAGTCGGTTTTCGCAAGACTGACTACCTCCTCTCAACGGGTGTCAGTCTTCGACAGGCTAGCACTAATAACAGTCTCAAGAAGGGGGCATGAGGAAGCTCATCTAGCAGCGGAGGTGATCCCGGCCGTACGACATGATCGACGTCGCCACTGGCGTTGAGTAAGGAAAGCTGGGGGCAAATCCCTATCTGGACATACCCCGTCAGCTCCAACGGTGGAAATTGATGCTGCTGTTCTAACTGGGCACAGCTTTGAACCGCTAAGGAGGGTGCGCAAAAACTCGCCAACTGCTGTGCTGAAAAGATCCCCTCCACCTATGGAGAATGCCAAAGGCGAAGCTAGAGTAACCCCCTCAGCGGCTGTCCTCCAAAATTTATAAAGTTTGGCGACAGGTTCAGGAACCGGTGATTGATCAAGATTACTCTTGCCAACAGAAAAGGGTGAAAGTTTAGCGAGAAGACGACCGCCCTGTCAAGCCACAGAAGGTGACAGCTGTTTGGGTGCCCACTTTAACGGCCCCCTCAACCTCGACTTCTTACAAGAAGAGAAGACCGGAGAAAATCTCTGAGTCTGCGACGAATCGCAAGACCACTGAGCCCAGACGCCCCAAGGCTGGGGGCATGGTGGTGCATACCGTTTATATGGAATCTGGGAAAGAGGATAGCCGTATCCCTACGGGTCATCGTCCGGTTACGCGATCCGTAACAAAGGCCCAAGAGCAACAACAGAAGCTTCAGGAAATGCTAACGCAAATGGCCGCACTTACTGGGCCGAAAGAAAATCCGAAGACCTCGGAGCAGCGTCAAGAACAAGAAACTGATGCTGATTTTCTCCAAAGAATGCTCGAGAGAAAAGAAAAAGAGTCAGCAGAACAATCTTCCAACATAAAACGAATGGCGTTCTTATTCCAAGACATGGTCGGGATGATGTTACAGCCGGATCCTCCAGCTGAAAACCCCACCGACTATCATTGAAGATGACAGAGGAGAGACATCAAACCCTCCTCCGGCTCTTTCAGCAGCCAAGGAGGAGACCATCTCCAAAGCTGCCCAGGATGATTACATCACTCAGCAGATACGATTTAATCAGGCGAATGAAGCGGCTGGACAAATTGTTAAAACTGGACGACCCTATCCAGGTTGGTATGACCAGATAAATTACCCACCAGGATACACGATCCCCAAATTTCATGTATATAAAGGGATGAGCAATCCTCACTAGCATGTCGCCCAGTTCAGTGCTCTACGTGGCAACACTGGAGGTGATGATAAGCTTCTGCTCCGCCAGTTTGTTAGTAGCTTGTCGGAGACGGCGTTTGAGTGGTATTCGGAGCTTTCCAACGACTCCGTCAAAACGTTTGCAGAGATGGAGTTACTATTCACCCAGTGTTTCGCGAGTGCTAGTGAACGCACCCCAATAACGGCATTGATCAATGCCAGGGTGAAGCCTGGAGAAACATGGGTCCAATATGCAATACGATGGCGAAATTTATAGTCGAAGTGCGAGCAGCGCATCGAAGAAGCGCCTGCGGTAGGCATGTTCGTGGGTACTCTTGACCCTCAGGCGACCATTTCTGAATTCATGTTGTTCTTCAAGACAACTACTTTTCAGGCCTTGATTGACAAGTTGGCCCAAATGGACCAGATGGGTCATAGACCATCTCCTTCAAAGATGGAGCCTCGAAATGAGAAGGGGAAAGGAAAAGCAACTTTCATTGCCAATACTCAACAACAGCCGAGCAACTTAAAGCCGGTGGTTTGCCAAAACAACGTGCGTCCACGCCCATCCCTCAAGGAAAGACTAGGACGTCCTTACTTGTTTCCCCAGGATAAAACGAGGAGACTGTTCGAGCTGGCAGTGCGCAATAGGCTCATCAATTTGCCGAATTCAAAACGTCCATTGCAGCCAGGTGATATCAACAATCCTAATTACTGCCCTTACCACCAAGCAGTAAGCCATCCAATCGAAGATTGCTTCGTTTTCAAAGGCCGGATTGAAGACCAATACCAACAAGGCAAGTTCGCATTATCCAAAAACTGGAAATTGAACCCGCCACAACCTCAAGCCCCTAAAAAGGTGGGCATGCCGGGGGCATCGTGCTCTTTTATAGAAGAAGCTCCACGGGAGGTCGTTCTTTCGGCAAAAATGAAAAGAATGCTGAAGGATCTCCAAACATACCCGGCAATCAGGTGGAAAAATCCACTGGAACCTGAGATCGTTGAGGGAATGCTGAAACCGTGCCCAACTACAAAAATTGGTGGTGATAGTCAAAGCGCTCGCATCCAGCCGTCAAAGTCTTCGAAGAAGAAGAAGAAAGCCAAGAAGCCCATGAAGCCTGGTGACAAGCGCACGGACCTGCAAAAATATATCGACGCGCTGGAAGAATATAATCAGAAGACACGGACCACGGTCATACTCCAAGAATTTCTCAACAATATCATTGAGAACGGAGATAACGACAATAACGACGGGGATGACTCGTCAGAAGAATCTGAGGACTATGTGGCAAGTTGTTACATGATCTCTCATTCGGCATTAACTAATGAAGAAACTCACTCGGCGATAGAAGACAGCATAAAAGAGCTGGGGCAGGATCGAAGCCAAAACCCTTGGAACCGTCTGACGAGATGATCGACTTGCTACTGAACGAAGCCCGTCAGAAAAGCAAAGCCAATCGAGAGCGCGAACTGGCTATATTCGAAAAAGCCAAACGCCGACGACTGAATGAAAAGGTCAAGACACCCCAACCGGAGCAAAGCATCCCTATCGCCAGCAAAAGCAAGCTCAAAGTAAGGAAACGATTCGCTAGGGCCCTGGCAATAGGAATGAAGTTGCCCTCTTTCAAAGAAAATTCCCCTGGCAATATGCGTCTTGATGAAGCGGACATACATCCTAACTTTTGTCTATACCATCAGAGGATTACACACCCTACCGAGGAGTGCATAGCCTTTAAAAACTAGTGGCAGGGATATGTTGCCCATCGACGACACGTTCAACGAGTGAAGCGCAAGACTCGTCGGGAACAGAAAAGCACGACAGATGAGCGCGAAAGAGCTGCTGGCAACTGTCACATAGTCGACACCAAGGGATCGCAAGTTATCACCTTTGGAAGCGACTCTGACGAAGAAATCGCCCTTAGCCCTCTCTTCAAGGAATCCACCTCCGACACAAAACATGCGAAGATTTGCGGCAAAATCTAGCTGCGTAATCGTACGTTGATTTATGACCGAAACGCCATTAAACTATTACCAACCCGCGGCATCCTCAGGCTGACGTGGTAAAAAAAACGGTACGTCCACAAGCGAGATGGGCATGGATGAAAACCTGAAAGGGCTCCGTGAGTAAAAACAGCAAGGCTACCAGCGAGCTTTGTGAAAACCCGAAAGGGCACAACCTCGTTAAAAGACACTTGCAAGGTCCTCTCGACCTTGTGAGGAGAAACCACCTGCGTGAGATCCTTACGACTCACAAAGGAGCAACACACTTAGGGATCCCCATGATCCCTAAGGAGAAATTACACTTGCGAGATCCTCACGACTCATAAGGAGAACCCTCTTATGAGACCCTCACGGCTCATAAGATTTGAAAGCCTTAAGCTACAGGGATCTGAACCTGTTCTTAAGCAGTCATACACCCTGATTCTGCCCTATAAGCGGTTCAGTATTGACCCTTGTATACAATCCACGGGCGCGAATAAACATTTCCTTAACAAAGTCCCACCCACGACTGGGGATATGTTTACACAGTAGACAACCCTTGTAAGTCTTCTCGACTTATAAGGAGAAAGCACTCTTATAGAATCCTTACGACTTATAAGAAATCATACACTTGGGAATCCTCACGATTCTTAAGAAAAAAATGCACTTGCGAGATCCTCACGACTCATAGGGAGAAATACCTTTATGAGACCCTTACGGCTCATGAAGTCAAAAGCCTTAGTCGATAGGATCCTAACCCTGTTCGCTAAGCCACCTTTGTTCGATATCGACAAAGGCAAATGATAATTCGCTCCTGGAAATATCCCAGTTGTAGCGATGCTGATGCTGAAATCGGTGTCAAATCCCAAACTCGCGGCGAAAAGTCAGCGAGCCACGAATGCATATGAAATAGCCGAAATGATAAGGCAGCTTGCAACAAAATCAGCAAGTAAGAATGTATGCATACAAAATAGCCGAAATGGTTGGACAACTCGCAATAAAAACCAGCGAGTAAATAAAACAAATAGCCGAAATAATTGGGCACCGTGAAAAATAGCCGAAATGATTGGGTAATCGCGATTTTCACGATATAAAAGCTGAAATGATAGAGCATCGTGGAAAGAAAAATATATAAAATGAAACTTTTTGCCCTATGTTCACCGCCGGAAGCCGGGAAGACTGGACGTCTTACCTGAATCTGGGGGCAGATGCTAATTGGTGCTATCCGTCCACCTCTCCGAAGATGCCAAATTGATTTATGGCACCGTGTATCGAAGGTCTAAACGGATGCGGCCGATGTAACAGACTTCGTCAGATTCCCCCTCATTTGAGGGGTTTTTGATTGTGGGGACGCTCTTCCCTGCAGGCGCAAGCCCCTGCAGTTAATTACGCTACCGCATCGCGGTAACAACTTTCTCCTTCTCCATATGGTCACTTCGTATCGTGGGTGTTTGTTTTGTGTTCGGTTGCTCGTGGATTATATACGGAGACTAAGTTATGTTGTTGCCCGTAGGACGTGGATTAGTCCAAGTCCGTATTTTTCTTAGATTTGGGTTTGGGGGGTTGTGTTTAAGGATACGTTAGCCTTATTTGAGGCTAAGATCAACTTAAACGTTTGTTAAGGACACGTTAGTCTAATTCTAGACTAAGATCAACTTAACGGGATCGTTTAGATCCGACACGAGAGCAATTGGGCTCTATTGTTTAGTTTAATGACATTGAGGTCGGTAATTAGTTTAAGAAAATTATGGTCCATTATTAGTTTTAAGACATCGCGGTCAAGGTTAAGGACATCATAGTTCGTGAGTTTAAGGACTTCACAGTCCGATATTAGTTTTAAGACATCACGGTCGAGGTTAAGGACATCATAGTCTATGGATTTAAGGACTCCACAGTCCGACGTTAGTTTTAAGACATCACGGTCGAGATTAAGGACATCATAGTTCGTGGATTTAAGGACTCCACAGTCCGACGTTAGTTTTAAGACATCACCGTTTCCCCCAATTAGAGCAAAGCTCTGTTTGAATTTCAAAAATTCAAAACTAGAAGCAACGCTTCAAATTCCTTGCGCTGCGTGCAACGCGCCACGTGTCAAAAGCTGATACGTCAGCGCAGCGCCCAAGGCAGCGCGCCCAATCAGAGCAAGGCTCTATTTAAAACAAAATTAAAGGAAGCAACACTTCAGTTGCGCAAGCGCTGCGCTGCGCGACACGTGTCAGCGCAGTTGCGCAAGCGCTGCGCTGCGCCGTACACTGCGCGACACGTGTCAGCGCAGATGCACAAGCACAGATGGGCTGCGCCGTGCGCTGCGCGACACGTGTCAGCACAGTTGCGCATGCGCAGTTGTGCTGCGCCGTGAGCTGCGCGACACGTGTCAGCGCAGTTGCGCTGCGCCGTGCGCTGCGCGACACGTGTTACGCGCTGGGGCGTTTGCACCAAACAGAATTAAAATTCTAATAAGATCTTTCTGTTCTTTTTAAAATAAGAAAATTGTCTTCTGTAAAACAGAAGTTCTTAGATCAAAAATCCAACGGTGGGGAAAATTCCCCAAATCACTCAGAGAAAGATCTCTTTAATAAATTTAACAAATTTATAGGCACTATATAAAGGCCTCTAGACCCCAATTCAAAAGAGATCGACATCAAGAACTTCAAAAAAAACAGCAAAAAAGAGAAAGCTCTGAAGAATTTTGAAGAACTCAAGAAAAAGGTAAAAACCTTTATGAAAAGGAAGAAGAATGTCTTCTGAATAGATCATTGATCTAAGAACAAGATCAATGATCTTCAATAAAAAGAAAAATAAATAATAACAGTGCCTTGCACTTTTTTATGAACCACTGGTTCTTTGAAAACAAGAAAAAACTTGTTATCCCTGATCTAAAATTGATCAAAATATAAAACAGTGCCCTGCACTTCCAAAATTGGCACTGTTGCGCTCTTAGGTTGGCACAAGCCACCAGAGAGCGCCACGTGTCAGCTCCAGAATCATTTGCGCCATGCGCTTTTAAAATAAAGCATTGCTCTCTGAAATTGGCGCAACTCACCAGAGCGCGCCACGTGTCAGCAGCGCAACAGCGCAGCGCACTGACACAGCGCACTGCGCTAACTGTGCTTGCGCTCACTAGAGTGTGACACGTGTCACCTCCACAGGCGCTTGCGCTCATTTATTGGCCACTGTCAGATAATTGATGCACTGCATCATTAAAAAGAGGGGCTGAGCCCAATTAAAAAGGCCTAACAGGCCTAGTAAATGCTATGCATTATTTTCAAAAAGGGCAGAACCCAAACAAAAACAAATGCAATGCATCATTCTTTTTTAAGAAAGGGGCAGAGCCCAAATTAGGGTCTGTCAGACCAGAACAGATGCTGTGCATCATTTAAAAGGGGCAGAGCCCAAATAAAGGTCCAACAGAGACCCAGATTAATGCTATGCATTATTAAACATGGGTAAAGCCCTAGCACAGGTCTAATAAGCCAAAAATAAGAAAAAACGTTGACTATTCTCAACTGGACTTAGCCCAATCATGGCCGTAAGTCCTTAAACTAAATTGACTGAGTAAGACTGCTCTCCTAAATCAATTTACATCCGGTTCCAGGGTACATCTCCGAACTCCTCTGACCCCTATCGTTGTAATCCTTCAACGACGTCAGAGAGGTGACGGGTCCCGATGACCACACATCGACACGGACTGTGGGGTCCTTAAACCCACATACTTATGCGTCCTTAAACTACCATTGGACCCCTATGTCCCTAAACTGGAATATGGACCACCATGTCCCTAAACTGGCAATGGACCGCAATGTTCTTAAACTTCTTATGGACCACTACGTCCCTAAACTGGAACAATAGAGCCCTCAAATGCTCTTTTATCGGATCTAAACGATCCCGTTTAAGTTGATCTTAGCCTAAAATATGGCTAACGTATCCTTAAACATTCAAACAGACTTTAGTCCCAAATTGGACTATAAGACCCCCAATTAACTTTGGTTCAAGGGTACATCCCCGAACTCCTCTGACACCTGTCGTTGTAATCCTTCAACGTCGTCAGAGAGGTGACGGGTCCCGACGGCCATATATTAAATCGACCGCAATGTCATTAAACTAAACAATAGAGCCAATTGCTCTCTTGTAGGATCCAAACGATCCCGTTAAGTTGATCTTAGTCTGGAAATTAGGCTAACGTATCCTTAACAAAAGTTTAAGTTGATCTTAGTCTTAAATAGGGCTAACATATCCTTAAACCAAAATCCCAAACCCAAATCTAAGTAAATACGGATTTGGACTAATCCACGTCCTACGGACGACGGCATCACTTAGTCTCCGTATACAATCCACGGGCAACCACAAACAAAACCAACACACACGACACAAAGTGAACATCTGGAGAAGGAGAAAGTTGTTACCGCTATGCGGCAGTGTAATTAACTGCAGGGGTTTGCGCCTGCAGGGAAGAGCGTCCCCACAATCCAAAACCCCTCAAGCGAGGGGGAATCTGACGAAGTCTGCTACATCGGCCGCATCCATCTAAACCTCCGATACACGGTGCCATAAATCAACTTGGCATCTTCGGAGAGGTGGACGGATAGCACCAAATAGCATCTACCCTGAATTTCAGGGAAGACGTTCACCGCGTCTCTGTCGCGTCTTTCGGAAGGGAACAGATTCTGGCACGCCCGGTGGGACCTTTTCCTCTTTCCACTCCACACTTCGTGTGTCGTCTTCGCGAACGAATCGCGGATTGTTAATGGTCGCCTTTGGGTTTCAAGTTATTAAGATTTGGTCTTTTGCCTGGCGCAGAAATCAAGCATCAATGGCCTCTAACTGCTCGAACTGCTCGAAGTGCCAATGCAACCGATGCTCCACCTCACCTGGAGGTGTAGCATATGGGCCTCAAGCGGCCTCCATCCTGGCCATGCCGGTAGAACAGGTGACCCAAGCCACCACTGGCCTGTTTTTCGGAACCATGATCCCGCCGGCAAGCTTCACCATGCCAATGCCCGCACCAGGAGCGAACAAGAAGTCGGTTTTCGATCGGCTCACTGCTACAACGGCCCCTTTCAACAGGTCGTCCAATATCAAATCAACAGCCTCTGTCTTTGCCAGGCTGGATCAGAACTCTGATGGGCCCGCCAAGGAGCCTATGAATCCTAAAGTGCCTGTCCCAAGGAAGGCAACAGCTGCTGCTCCAGAAGTCGTCAAGGCGGCTTCTCCTGTCAAAGAGTCAGTCTTTTCAAGGCTGTCTATTCCGGCTCCTGCCCCTGCTCGAGGATCTATCTTTGACAGATTGAATATCGCCACTCAAAAGACAACATCAATCTTTAAGAGGCTGGCGCTGGCAGCACCTCATTCAGACAGGAGGCAAAAAGAAGCCGTCTCTATCGCTGAGCCAGACCCAACGGCTCGTCATGCTCGACGTCGCCATTGGCGACGAGTAAGGAAGGCAGGGGGCTACTCCCCCTCAAGGCTAACTCCACCTGCTCCAGTGGTGGAAGTCAATGCTGCTGTTCCAACTGGGAACAGCTTTGAACCGCTGAGGAGGGTACGTAAGAACTCTCCAACTGCTACACCGAAAAGATCTCCTCCACCTACGGAGAGAGTTCCGGAAACGAAGCGGGAGCAGCCTCCTCAACGGCTGTCCTAAAAAATATACAAGTTTTAGCGAAGGGTTCAAGACTCCGTAATTGACCCAGATCATTCTCGTCAACAGAAAAAGGCGAAGGTGCAAGAAGAAAAGGACCGTCCTATTAAATAGCAAAGGACAACAACCGCCAGGGTGCCCACTACAACGGCCCCTTCAACTTCAACGGCCCACAAAAGAAGAAGGCCGGAGAAAATCCCCGCGCCCACGGCAAATGCCAAAGGCGGTGAACTTAAATGCCCTAAGTCCGGGGGCATAATAGTTCATACAGTATACATGGCGTCGGGAAAGGAGGACAGCCGTGCATCCACAGGTCATAGACCGCTTACACGGTCAGTGACCAAAGTTCAGAAGCAACAGCAAAAGCTCCAGGAGATGATGAACGCGATGGCCGCACTCACTGGGCCAAAAGAAAGCCCTGAAACGTCCTCGGATGAACGCCAGGAGCAAGAAACTGACGCTGAATTCCTTCGTCGGATATTGGAGAAGAAGGATAAAGAGGCTGCTGAATAAGCAGCCAACATAAAGCGTATGGCCCTCCTGTTTCAAGACATGGTTGGGATGATGATCCAACAAGATCCTCCAGCTGAAGATCCCCTAATCGTCCTTGAAGACGATAGGGGAGAAACGTCAAATCCTCCACCAGCTCTGTCAACAGCCAAGGAGGAGACAATCTCCAAAGCTGACTTGGACGAGTATATAGCCTAACAAATACGGGTTCATCATGCGACTGAGGCGACCGGTCAAGTCGTAAAAACAGGACAACCATATCCGAGTTGGTACGATCAAATCAAGTACCCGCCAAGCTATATAATACCCAAATTCCACGTCTACAAGGGGACGGGCAATCCCCACTAGCATGTTGCTCAGTTCAGGGCGCTCTACGGCAACACCGGTGGTGATGATAAGTTGTTGCTTCACCAGTTCGTTGGCAGGTTGTCAAATACAGCGTTCGAATGGTACTCTGAGCTCCCAAACGACTCTATCAAGACCTTCGCAGAGATGGAGCTGTTGTTTACCCAGCGTTTTGCAAGTGCCAGTGAACGCACCCCGATGACGGCATTGATTAATGCCAGGGTGAAGCCAGGCGAGACATGGGTCCAATATGCTATACGGTGGCGGAACTTATGGTCAAAATGCGAGCAACGCATTGAAGAAGCTCCTGCGGTGGGTATGTTTGTGGGAACCCTTGATCCGCAAGCAACCATCTCGCAATTTATGATGTTCTTCAAGCCGACTACCTTCCAGGCCCTGATCGACAAGCTAGCGCAAATGGATCAGATGGGCCATAGACCACCTCTTACAAAGCCGGACTCCCGAAATGAAAAGGGAAAGGGGAAAGCGATCGTTGTCGCTAATTCTCAACAACAGCCGAGCAACTCGAAGCCGGTTGTTCGTCAAAATAATATGCATCCGCACGTACCCCTTGAGGAGAGGATAGGACGTCCTTACTCGTTCCCCCGAGATAAAACGAGAAGATTATTCGAGCTGGCGTTGCGCAACCGACTCATAAATCTACCGGATCCAAAACGTCCGTCACAGCCAAATGATGTCAATGAGCCCAACTACTGTCCCTATCACCGAGTACTAGGTCATCCGATCGAAGATTACTACGTCTTCAAAAATTGGCTTGAAGACCAGTACCAACAGGGCAAGTTCGCGTTATCCGACAGATGGAAAGTGAATCCGCCACAACCTCACGCCTCTAAAAGTATGAATATGCCGGGGGCAACGTGCTCTCTCATCGAAGAAGCCCCATGGGAGGTTGTGCTGTCAGCCAAGACAAAGAGGATGCTGAACGATCTTCAAACATGCCCAGCGATCAGGTGGAAAAACCCGTTGGAACCTCAGATCATTGAAGGGATGCTGAAGCCGCGTCCAACTCCAAAGACTGATGGTGGTGGTCCAAGCGCTCACAACCAGCCGTCAAAATCTTCAAAGAAGAAGAAGAAGAAATCCAAGAAGCCTGTGAAGCCTGGCGACAAGCGCACGGACTTACAAAAACAAATTAACGCGCTGGAGGAATATAACCAGAAAGCACGGACTCCCATTACACTCCAAGAGTTTCTCAACCACGTCTTTCAAAAGGAAGATGAGGGAGAAAGTTCGTTGGATGAATCTGAAGAATACGTAGCGAGCTGTCACGTGATTTCCTATTCGTTCACAGATGATGAGGAGACTCCTTGCACTGAAAAGCTGGGGGCGGATCCTGAATCAAAAATTCTGGGGCCATCAGATGAAATAATTGACGCATTCCTCAACGAAGCTATGTTGAAAAGTAAAGCTGATCGGAAACGCGAGATGGCCATATTTGAAAGGGCCAAGCGCCAGCAACTTGACGAAAGAGCTGAGACACTTCCGCTGGAGCAAAATACATCCACTGCGGATAAAAGCAAATTCAAGACGAGGAAAAGGTTTCCTAAGGCCATATCAATGGGCATGAAGCTACCTTCCTCTGAAAGAAGCATTACTGGTGAAGTGGAAATGCACCCCTCCTACTGCTTGTATCATCGGAAGATTTCGCACCCCAGCGAAGAGTGCAAACCTTTCGATAGATGGTGGCAAGGATATGTTGCTCATCGACAACATTTTAAGCGGGAGAAGCGCAAAACTCGTCGGGAGCGGAAAAATACGACCGAAGGGCTTAACAGAACTACCGGCGATTGTCGCATGGTTAACGTCGGGGGATCACAAGTGCTCACATTCGGGAGCGATTCTGATGAGGAGCTAGAGCTTGGCCCTATCTTTAAAGAGTCCACCTCAGGAAAAGAGGAAGAGCTGAGGGCCTGCGAAAATATCCGGCTTCGCAATCGCACGCTGCCCGAAAAGAATCTCGGAGCCTCAAACAAAAAAGATAAAGGGAAAGAAAAGGTCTATGAGGATATCGCCCTAGATGACCAAGTCATGGAAGAGCTAACTGTCAAGGACCCGCCGAAGAGAAATAAGGTGGACTACAATGTTCTGGCACACTTGAGGAAGCTACCCTCGCAGCTTAGCATTCTTGACGCCCTTTTACTATCAAAAGAGGCGAGAGATTCGTTAATCAAGGCACTACAAGAGCTGGAATAATTCCAAGCTTTCCTGGCCGAAGAAAAAATGAAGGATGAATTGGAGGAAGTGCACACGGCCGATGTCACTTTTGGCGATGAAGACCTTCTCCTTGGGACGTGCGAACACAATCGCCCCCTTTATGTCTCAGGATACTGCCACGATATAAAGATAGGCAAAATCCTGGTCGATAATGGATCCTCTGTTAATCTCCTCAATGTGTGGATATTAAAAGAAATCTGCATAAGCGTCCAACACCTTGCTCGGGACAAGATCACCATCTCCGGGTTTAACTCCCAATCATCAAGAACTCTTGGGTCTGTAATACTAATGCTACGCTTTGGGCTACTCGTCATGGACATTAAGTTCCACGTCATAGACGCTAAGACATGCTACAATGCTCTGCTCGGCCAACCATGGTTACAGAGTACAATATTATTCCTTCTATGCAACATCAATGTATGAAGTATTTTAAGGATGGTCTCGAGTATACCGTGACGGGAGAACTGAACACGTTCTCTGTGAACGAGGTCCGCAAATATGAAGATGCCAAATACTTCTTACCGGATTTCGAAGACACGGAAAGGTGTCACAAACCGGAGAATAAAGCTAATGCCACCATCCTTGTCTTCGGCAGTGATACCGAGGAGGAAGAGGAGATGATTTATTCGGGTCCACCCCAACACAGCAAGCCAGGACCATCTGCTCCTACGTTGATCTTTGGTAGCGGCTCGGAAGATGAGGTCCATGCTGTATTCTCTGCTCGACCTTCAATACAAACGTTCGCTGACGAAGAGCAAAGTCTGCAAGTCTCCATGGTGCCGCTTAAACACCATAAAGAACTAGATGCACTTGATATCTACAGTGTAGAGGAGCTGCCAACGTTCTATGTCCCTCCCAGGCGAAGAGGTGAAAAAGCAATACTATTCTACCGCTCTGAAGAAACCAAAGTGGAAAAAGAAATCTGGCACGGTATGGATCCTATGCTTGACAAGCTTCATCCCATCCGTCTCCCCAGATATTATACAGAAGGCTTGAAGAGGCTGCTAAAGCGCCAAGGGATATCCTTTAAGCAGACCGCTCGAAAAGCCAAGTTCTATGACAAGGCCTGGAACGTTCCCGGGACTCTGCACAAGTTTCCTAATGGGAGAATGGAAACAATCGGGCTTGGATACATCCGGTCCAAGAAACGAGAGCTACTCCACGGTTGCTACGTCGTGCATGACTTCGATGAAGAAGCGGATGCTCAATGGGAGGACGCTAATCCTGAACCAGTAAAAGTTCCTGATGCAAAAGTGCCCAGTCCGTCGTTCGAAGAACAAATGGACAAGCTTATAAGGGAAGCTGGTCAAAAAGTCCGAGACGACCATAACCGCGAAATGGCCATCTACGAGAAATCCAAAATGCAACGCCTCCTCCAACAGGCTGTGAAAGATGAAGATGCCGCTCCCTGTCAACCTGTTATAAAAAAAGCACGACGCAGGGGCAGAAATAAGTCGAGAGGCGAAAAAGGCGCTCAACAGCAACAAAGCGGGACTAACAAGCCACGCAAGCGGGAAGCGAGCGGTTCCGATCTATCCCTAATAAGAAAAATGGGTCCAGCGTACTCTTTTCCTCGAGACAAGACGAAGAAAATACTTGACCTCGGTATAAAACATCAGATGCTTACGCTGCCGGAGTCTAAACACCTCGACCAAGCAGGCGAAGTCTCACATCCAAACTATTGCCCTTATCACCGAGTGATAGGGCACCCTCTCGAAGACTGCTTCACCTTCAAGAATTGGGTCGAAGATCAGTATCGGCTTGGCAGGTTCGCTCTGTCTGACAACTGGAGGGTAACGCCGCCACAGAAGCACGAACCCAAGGCCACGAAAGAAGAACCAGTTCCACATTGGGCTTGGAAACGAATTCGTACCTGTCATATGATAACGATATCAAAAGAAGGGCCCGAGAACATGGATGACCTTTCCTGGTGCTTCGAAAACAGCAGCGATTAGGTGATCTCAGAATTTCTGCCAGCACCGAAAGAGCTGGAAGATGGAATCCATACCACAGTGGATAATCTCAAGAAAATTGAGTTGGGGACGACAGACGACCCGCGACCAACATTCGTCAGCGAGCTGCTATCCGAGGAAAGGGTGGTTGCGTTAAAAGACTTGCGTGTACAGCATAAAGATTGCTTCGCATGGAACTATTCCAAAATGCCGGGACTGGATCCAGAAATTACTGTGCATAAATTGGCGATATCTCCGAACGTCAAGCCGGTCAAACAAGCGCCAAGAAGAATGCGGCTCGAGCTTGAGATGAGTATCAACGCTGAGGTCAAGAAGTTAATCGACTCTGGCTTTATCCAGGAGGTTCAATATCCTGAATGGATCGTCAACATCGTCCCGATGATTAAGAAAAATAGGACGGTGCGCATATGCGTGGACTTCCGAGATCTCAATAAAGCCTGCCCGAAGGACGATTTCCCAGTGCCAGTCACCGAACTGATGATAGACAACACGTCTACTCATGAGGTTTTCTCCTTCATGGATGGCTCATCAGGGTATAATCAGATCAAGATGCATCCCGAAGACCAGAAGCACACCGCTTTTCGGACTCCTTTGGGTATATTCTGCTACAAGGTGATGCCCTTCGGTTTAAAGAATGCCGGTGCTACTTATCAGAGAGCCATGACGCAGATCTTTGATGACTTTATACACGAAATCGTCGAATGCTATATCGACGATCTCATGGTTAAAAGCAAATCATACGAGGAACATCTCGAGCATCTGAAGACCGTATTTCAACGCCTTCGACAATACAACTTGAAGATGAACCCTCTCAAGTGTGCATTCGGAGTTTCCTCAGGAAAATTCCTTGGATTCATCGTCCGACACCGAGGTATTGAGATATATCCGTCAAAGATCAAGGCGATCATAGAAATGCCTCCGCCAAGGACTCTCAAACAGCTGCGGTCTCTTCAAAGGAAGCTCGCGTATATACGGCGATTTATAGCCAACCTTTCAGGCAAGTGCCATCCTTACAGCCACCTGATGAAGAAGGGAACCCCGTTCGTCTGGGACCAAAAATGCCAAAGCGCGCTAGACGAGATCAAGCAATACCTGCAGAACCCGTCAGTATTGGCTGCTCCGGTCAATGGAAAGCCCCTCATTCTTTATACAACCGCCCTTGAAGGTACCTTAGGTGCATTTTGGCCACAAGAGAACGATCAAGGGAAAGAGAGAGCTCTCTATTACTTGAGTCGAGTTCTACTGGGGGAAGAAAGCAACTATTCCCCTATTGAAAAACACTGCCTGGCGTTGATCTTCGCGATGACAAAGCTCAGACACTATGCGTTGGCGCATGAGGTCCGTCTCATTTCGAAGGTGGACCCTCTTAAATATTTAATGTCAAAGGCCATATTGACGGGGCGACTCGCTAAATGGGCTCTGCTCTTGATGGAGTTCTCGATAACGTATCAGCCTCTCAAGGCAGTGAAAGGCCAGGCCATCGCCGACTTCCTTGCTGAACATCCAATACCCGCCGATTCTCCTTAAATTGCGATCTTCCAGACGAACATGCGTTTGATGTGATCGACGGTAGTGATACCCGATGGGAGCTTTATTTCGATGGAATATCTTCCATGAAGAAGCGCAAACAAAGTGCCCCTATAATCAAATCGGGGGTAGGACTCATCATTGTAACTCCACAAGAAGGGATAATGCGTTTTGCTTTCTCCCTAACAGAGCCGAGGACAAATAATGAAGCCGAATACGAAGCTTTAATAGCAGGCCTCGAGATCGCCATTGACATGGGAATTGAAAACCTCCTCATATACGGAGACTCCCAATTGGTCGTTAGTCAAGTAAACGGCGACTACCAAACGTGCAAGCCAGAGTTGGTGAAGTACGGCGAAAAGGTGCAGCAACTGTTGACCCAAATCCCCTCCTACATGCTGGAAAGCATACCACACGCGGAAAATAGCAAAGCAGATGCACTAGCTAAGCTCGCTAAAGAACTGGCCGACAAGAACCTCGATGACGTAAGAATCATGGTACAAAGCCGTCGGGTGCTTTCCCCAGCAGAAATACCTCCGTAATCATCGGAAGAAAAGGGAGTGACTGAGCAAATAGCTATGCAAATAAAAGACCAGGAAAAGGCTGAGGATTGGAGAGAAGTCTTTATAGACTACTTCAAATCCCGTCGAACGCCTGAAGATGCGTCCTCAAGACATCAGCTAATGAAACGAGCTCTGTCTTTCGCCTTCGTCAATGATACTCTCTACAAGAGTTCATTCGATTCTTTGTGGTTGAGATGTCTGGCACCTGACGAAGCGAAAAGAGTCGTTCAGGAAGTTCACGACAGACTCCGCGGTTCTCACCAAGCAGGCCCAAAGATGAAGTTGAAGATCAAACGGATGGGCTACTACTGGCCCACGATGATTCAGGACTACCTCGAATATGCGAAGCAATGCCACTTATGCCAAATCCATGGGGACTTCATCCATCAGCATCCAAATTCACTACACCCGACAGTGGCTAGCTGGCCATTCGAAATGTGGGGAACTGACATAGTCGGCCCCATCGAACCAGCATCGTCCAGAGGACATCGTTTCATCCTGGAGACGACAGATTACTTCTCCAAATGGGCAGAGGCAGTACCATTAAGGGAAGTCAAGACGGAGAATATCCTCCACTTCTTCAAGACGCACGTCATATATCGGTTTGGGACTCCGAGACGGATTATCTCCGATAACGGGCCAGCTTACATAAGCCACAAGATCAGTCGCTTCGCGCAACAACACAATATAGACTGGAGATATTCCTCGGTTTATAATCCGCGAGCTAACAGTCTAGCCGAGGCCTTCAACAAGACCTTGACAAAGATCATGAAGAAGACGGTGTCCCGAAATAAGAAAGACTGGCACGAGAGGCTGCAAGAAGCTCTTTGGGCGTATCGAACTACGTTCAAGACGGCCACGAACGCGACGCCATATGCGTTGGTATTCGGTACAGAAGCAGTACTCCCCCTCGAGATAGAGCTACCCTCTCTACGAGTGGCAGTCCACTACGAGCTGACGGACGAAGAAAATGCTCACCTTCGGCTTGAGGAGCTTGATGCCCTTGATGAAACCCGGCTCATAGCGCAACAAAATCTGGAGCCTATAAAGCAAAGATGACGCGCTCATATGAAAGACTGACCCGACCGAGGACATTCCGCCAAGGCGAACTCGTGCTAGTGGTCAAAAGGCCTATGATCCCCAATCGCGCCAAGCGGGGAAAATTCAAGCCGAACTATGAAGGCCCGTACATAATAGACAAGGTCTACTAGGGTTGAGCCTATCTACTCATGGATATGCACGGTGAAAGGCCTTACAAACCAATAAATGGTCGATTCCTAAAGAAATACTACGCTTAGCGAGTTACTGCCTGGGTCAATGATAGATGACGATGACTATGTCCGCTCGCTATCCTCCTAAGCTCAAACTTTATAAGCAGTAGCCAGCCTTCTCCTGGATGGACCGAAACGTCCTTAAACTAATGGCGGACCGAAACGTCCTTAAACTAACGAAGGACCGAAATGTCCTTAAACTACTACCGCAGCATCCTTAGGCTGACGAGATGAATAAAAATAAAAAAATAAAATATATATATATATATATATATATATATAAAGTATATATATATATAATAAACGGTATGTCCATAAGCAAAAAGGGCACGGATGAAAACCCGAAAGGGCTTCGTGAGTAAAAACAGCAGGACTACCGGCGAGTGTTCGTGAAAACCCGAAAGGGCGCGACCTCGTAAAAAAATATATAAAAATAAAAAGAATAAAAAAAAAAGGTATGTCCATAAGCAAAATGTGTTGGAGATAGTGCCCTCAGAGTCAATTATTGGATCACAGGCACGTGATTGCAATGATTGAGGGAGGACCTATCCCGGTAGGACAGTCTTACTCGAGATGATAGTATGCTATCTGGTTTATCTTTATCATCGTGTACTGCTTTAGGTGACCTGACATGTCGCTATTACACGTTGATAGAGCCCCTGGGATTCTTGCTTGACTACCAGCAGTATGATGGCGATCATATACGTGAGAGCTGGTGGTCTATAAGCACATCCTTAAAAGGTCCCTAGTCATGGGAGTTTCGAGACAGGGCATCGATTCTCCAGAGTAGACTAGTGTATACAGTCGAAACCCCGACGAGGGGCGGTGGCCGGTCTCATAAGCCACTGGTGTCAGTTGGTTCACCTAAGATGTATACAGGTGCTCATTGGGTTATGAGTACACCGGACAGGACTCGCCGGGAACGTGCTAGTTGGTCTTATACCTGACGTCAGATAGCAGTTCCCTGGTGACATGTGTACAGGTTAGTTCATCGACCTGAGGATCGTCATTTGTCTCGTGTGAGTTCCCACTGTGCTTTGATTACTACCCTACCACGGCTCAAAGGAGTCGTGCAAACAGGTTTTAGTTGGGTACAGTCCCGAGCCACATAGAGGCAGTGAGCGGATCTTCAGGGGTTCGTCTCTCCCGGTATTGGGGGTGAGGTCGCGCTGTGTCTAGGAGAGCCATTACGCAAAGCCCTCGGCCGAGGCAGGAGATTTACTGGTAGGTATTCCAGTAGTATCTCAGGGCGTTCTGGGCTACACTCCGACACGACTTGTACCGCTTTTGGGGGTCTGACTTTTACCAACCCCCTAGGCCCGACATGCGATGCTCATAGACGAACGGACCGGACTGTACGGATATTGTCACTGACAGGCTCAGTAGGGTGTCAGGATGAGTTCGCTCATCGACGTCCCTTTTGGTCAATAGCTGGTGGCCCGTCACGTATTGGCTTATACCTCTGACGTGCTAGTGGTTAAATCCATAGCCATAGTATTGACGAGTCTTTAGAGTCCACCACACTTACAGTTACTCAAGCTTCCGGGCGAAACGCTGTAGAGGCCGTATGGAGATATGGCAGGGTCCGATCAGATACGTGCGGTATTGCACGGATCAGGATCGGACGGTTTGTACTAGTGGCCGTATAGTTATATGGCAGGGTTTGATCTGATACGTGCGGTATTGCACGGATCAGGATCGAACGGATTTTACTAGCCGGCTTTGGCTTAAGCCGGTCCTAGTTTAGTACAGTGTAGATTTTGTCTCATTGCATTTGTATCCGGTCGGAATACAGATGCGGGTGTGTATGCACAGTATCAGGGTTTTCCTGTAATTTATTACGGGACCAGTTTTCTGGAGTTGCCAGTTTGCATTCCGTTCCGGCCGGTTTTCCTTTGTTCTTTCCCGGCCGGACTTTTCCGATGGAGGGGGTTATTTGCAAGTTTGCAAATAACATTTGTGGAGGGGGTATCTTGCATATTGGTGGCATCATGATAGCTTTTCATGATTATATTCTTTTTCCATCACCTCATTTGCTTTATGTGATTAGGATTGATTTGTGTTTGATGTGAGATTGTTATCATGATGTTTGGTTATGGTTACCCTCCACCTTTTTCCTATACTCACCTTCCTTCTAAGGTTATGGTTCATATTTCATCCCTCCACCATTCTCACTAGATGAGAGATGTTTCACTTGAGAGAAAAAGAATGAGAGAGTTCATCTTTGTTATGTGAGGAATTCTTCATCTCCTTCTTCTTCTTGTTTTGGAAAAATGAAAGCACCATTTTTCCTAACCCCATTCCTCCATCAAGGCAACTACAAACCCCAAATGAGACTAGCATGATCTACTACACATTCTACAGCATATCTTGAGCATGTCGAGTTGCCGGCTTCATGCCCGAGTTGCCTCGGTATTGAGGCGGGAGCCCGTAAAAGACGCAGGCGATGTGGTGCCCTTCCGGCGAGGAGGCGACGATGTGGAGACAAGACTTTCCGCGGGAGATCGGGACGATGACGAGAAGACCGGAGGACTCGGATCACTCGGTATACTTCTCTTCCCATCTCTTGTTAGCTAGTATAGGTTAATGGTTAACGATCCGGGTTTTTCTTTGTCCGCGGTAGCGCCGGTTTCCAAGTGAGGAAAAATTTTGATTCCGCAATTTGGCCTCGGAATAGACGGCCGGGGCGCTGCCGTGGCGCAACATGGTATCAGAGCCACGCCATTAACCTTTCCTAGCTTGTTCTAATGCGTTTTGCTTATCCGATCGACCAAAATCCCAAAAACCACATTTTCCTTCACATCAGTTTTCTGTTAGAATTTTTTGGTGTCAAAAAATTTTTCAGGTTGTAGAAAACTGCTGTACATGACATTCTAAGACTTCTGTTAAAATTCGACAGTGTCAGTCGCTGAGTGGAGCGCGGAACCGCGGCCAAACCCCCCTTTGGGCCGCGGTTCCGCCGCACTCTACTGTGCTCACTTTGTCCAATTTATACAGTGGCCTTATGGGCTTATTTTAGGGGTTTTGGGATATTAAATTTGGGCCCAGATCTTCTGTGACTGCTACAGTTTTACTTGGGGGCCCACTTGTTAATTGTTTGATCGATCGGATATTTTTAAACACATTATTTCACAGTATTTACATTATATCTGCGACCGTGAATGTCACTTGATCGGTAAATCCCGTCTAACTGCTATAGCCCGGTTAGACGGATTTGCGAACGTGACTTTCACGTTGATGTTCTATGTTTATGCTGTGTTGTTGCGGATCGGTCGTGGGGGATAGCCTGGATGCAATGCTAGTACAGTTTTGTTGTTTTATGTACATTTGATATTACGGGGCGAGCGTCCGACATGTGGACTGCCGTCACTGCCTGTTTGTATTATTCTTTTGGGGCACGACCTGGTTGCGGTCGATGTACCCGTTGTATGTATATTTTACTTTCTGTACTAGGGTTATTCCGCGGAGGGGTGCACGGATAGCCAGGTTTTAGAGGGCAACGGGCCCGCATCTCAGGGCATTGAGACGGAGGGGGCTTCAGTCTGGAATTGGAAGGCTATTCGCCGCACTCGTAGGGGGTACAGGTTGACCCAGGAGGGGTGCCCAAGTTACCGGATTCCGTAAAGTGCTGGGTGGTCCATTCACGGTGCTGAAGGGGGCTGCCTCGCTTCAGGTTTTGGCGGGTAACTTGCCGCGCCCGTAGGGGTCTAGGATCTCATTGCACAGGCTATCCACACGACCAGGGGAACGTCGGGTTTCAGCAGCGGCTCTGTGAAACCCGGGGATCCCAGATATCTGTATTGTTCTGTGATGTTGTATATTTCTGTGATGTTGCCTTTTATCACGCCTTGAGCGAAATACTATATATTGGTATATATATTAGTAGATATTGTATATGTTTTTCATCCGCGCTAGTCCAGTCCCCGCTCTGCCGTTAGTTAGCTAACCTAACGGGTGATGACGGGACCCAGTGGCGAATGCGGATGGCATATACGTACGTCAGTATATTTTCGTTCTTTGTGGTGTGATTAATTGATGGGACTGCGTTGATTCGGATCAATGCAAGATAAACAAACCTATTCTGATGTTGTTGGAACACTTTTCAAAAAGCTGTTATTGCAAGGACGTTCGCTTTTGTTTTGCATCGTGGTATTCATTTGGAATATCCTGCTCCTCAGTCGACGAGGCAAGGGCCGAGATCCCTTCACCGGGAGTGACCCCTTGGACAGAAGTTTGCGTCAGGGCATTAACTTCTCTATAGCCGATTACTTTTGCTTTGCATCGTGGTATTCAGTTGGAATATCCTGCACCTCATTCTACGGGGAAAGAGCCGAGATCCCTTCACCGGGAGTGACCTCTTTAGTAAAGGTTTTCGTCACTATATTTTCTAAAAAGTTATCCGGTTCCTTCAACGATATCAAGTTCATTACGTTAAAGGTTTTTCGCCAAAAACCAGTCGTAGCCCTCCGTCATTTCAGATTAGTATTGCTTAGTATTCGCGCTACGTTTGTCGTTGCTATTCGCCGAGGCGTAGTGTGCGGTAGCTCTGTAATGCTTTCTGTCGTATGGATATGTGGATTGGTTAGGACAGTCGTACGACTTTGTTGATTATTCGTCAAGGGTCGTGCGGGTGGGTTTAACGCAATCAAGATAATGACGGGCTGAACTTGACTAGGACCTTTTGATTTGTTGATTATTCGTCAAGGTCACTTGGGTCCTAGGGGTAAAAATCACATCGGGAGTTTCAAAAGAACTGAAACTTGCTAGGCATGCGCATACCATCTAGAGTGTGGTGACTTGAGTGGATTCCGTCAAGTTATCATGCGATGATAGTTGGATCCCGATTCCCACTGATGAGTTAGTTTACTCCTCGGGTGACCCCGACTAATTCTTCTTTCAGGTTTGGAGGAGAATTTGAGGTACAGTGGGAGGTTTCCAGATTAGACAAAGTGGTAACCATTCTGATCTCGGCTAGAGTGCACGCTGAGTGTTTCTTTTCTCTCTCTCTGGCAGCGACCATTGACCCGACCCTGGACTATGACTCAGTGACCAAGTTGACCGAACCTTCTTAACACTGGCTTTTGGATTGTCAGAGTTGCAGACCTCATTGCCACTCCTACTTTTACCCTTTTCTCCAGGACACCCCGTATTACTACGAACGTCCACTTCCATTGGACAAAACCATCGTATGGTTATATACGAACTCGAAGGACTTCGAGGATGGTTTCTGGTTCTGGAGAAAACGAATAGGATTATTCAGTTGTTTTTTCTTTTCACCTTCTCTCATTGCGAGTACTCCTTGGTTTAGGAGATAGTACACCTATTACGCAAATTGGATAGTCTTCTTCCAAACCTTAGGCTGGTGCCAAACAGTGGGGAATGAAGAAAACCAATTAGCATAACGATGGTGTACAGAAGGTATTAAGTTAAGACAAAGCAAGGGATTAGTAAAAGGGCAAAGTAAATTGCGACTGCTATTCACGACCAAACCGAGTATATCTTCGCCAAATCTAAATCACCTTTGTATTTTTCCAGGACACTCCGTATCACTACGAAGATCCACAGTTTATTTGGATACTCCATCGTATGGTTATATACGAACTCGAAAGGAACTTGTTCCAATTCGGGGATGGATTCTGGTTCAGGAAAAATAGGAATAAAGTACATTCAGGTGTCTTTTATCTTCAACTTCTCTCGCATTGCGAGTGCTCCTAGGATTAGGACAGTACACCTTTTATGCTTATTGGATAGTCTTCTTCCAAACCATAGGCTGGTGCCGAACGGTAGGGAAGGAAGAAAACCAATTGGCCTAAAGGGGTGTGCAGAAGGTAATGACTAAAGACATATAAAGGGATTTGGAGAGGTGGCAAAGAATTATACGGTTATAGTTGTGAATCTGGATAATGGAAGAGGCATTACTAAGAATACCAGAATACCCCACAGAAACATTTCAATGTTTCAGTTTCATTGTGTTCTGTTAAAAGAAAACTGATTTCCCGATTAGACACTTGCTCCAGGGTATGTATTTACCAGATTTGATTCTCACATCTGTATGGTTTTACAGATGATGAGTGGGAGTAAGTTATTGGGAATTGGGTGATCATCCTCATTATATCGGGATTCGTTGTAATCGGTGATATTTGAGGAAGTCACCTGGGTTGTTTGCCGGTCGGCAAATATTTGGTTTTGAATATCCGTTGTTATGCACCAATTTCAAATTGATATATCTGTACGTCTATTTTTAGAGAGTGAGATATACTTTTTGAAATTATGTCTTTGACATTTACCTATATCAGTGGATGGTTAGGTAAGGAGTATTGAACAACGGTGTAATTCTTCCATAAGTACAGTTTTCAACCTACGACACACAGTGAATGAGTTATCAGACTCAAGGGACTTATACAGAGTATTGTATGTCGTCCAAGGTCCATCAGGACAGAGGGGTTGGTGCTCGTACTATATTCGGTTTACTTATAACTTCTCTAGTTCTTAGACATGTATTTCGTAGAAACACAGGGTCTAAGTTTTAAGGAGTTATAGGTATTTGAATAGAGTAGAGTACCAGGTGTAGCAAGTATCGGGATTCTTCAAAGTGATCGAAGATGTAGATACTTGTGTATGGTATTCAGTTGATAGTAATGATAAAGAGAAATTGCCTCTCTTTCAGGTTACTCATAATTGGAAGCATTCCTAAGTTGAGTAACGCTGATCGGCCTCTCTCCATTTAGTTGACATGCACTGGAGACAGTTGCATGATTTGAATCTGGTTCAATTAAATCAGTGCCTCTGGTTCTATATTGGATATAGTACAGTTTATATCTTAACATTGTTAAGGTACGGGGAGTTGTTCGGCTTATGATTAAAACCAGACTCTGGATAACTCAAGGCACGTTTCTGTAATGGCTGTTTGTGGGTTGACCCAGGCTATGACGAGGGTTGACTTTCAACCATCTGGAAGATCAATAGTGATATTGTTTCTAGACTCGCCACAGTTTTATGAAAAATGGATTTTTTCAAAAACAGCAGTGGGAGTATGGTAGAACTGGAAGTGATTCCAGAACCGCAAACGATTACTGAAGATTTAATAAGGAACCTAAAGATTCAATCTGATTTGACATTCCATTGGCCACTCCACAGAGGAGGTGGGTAACTTCAGGCACCCGAGAGGTAGTACGGTAGCCTCAAGGACGGTGACAGGGAAGTTCTTGTTTACCCACACTTGCCATTGTTGTTGTTCCAGGCTGCGAGACCCGGCAGGAGGATAAGTATAGCGTCGTTCTAAACTAGCTTTAGAAGTGCACGTCTATATGACTCTGGCAGAGGGTATTCGTAGTCAGTGGGAGCAGCGGAAGCATTGGTGGACTTCATGCTTATGTCTATTTATAGACTAAAGCAGATATAGCGGAGATAGATCATCTATTTCTGATGTGACAGTCATAGGTTTGACGTCATCAGAATAGGGGATGGATCTGTTGAGAAGGTAGTAGGAAGTGATATTCCTATACTACGATCGGTTATACTTTGGTTGTCACACAGTGGTTTCTCCGCACAGGACTTGGATATTATATCAGACATACTGGTTACTAGATCTATGGTTTTAGATCTAGATTTGGGTGGTTTCCTAATCTGGGTAACTTGACAGCATTCTATGAGTATTTAGAATGGACGACTCCTGGCATGGTAGTGTACCTGCAGGTAATGGAGTCACCCTCTCTAAAGGTGTCTTATAGACTAAAGTAGAGAGGGATGTGCATGATTGGCAGATCACTTGCTTAGGCAATTGAGTCAATCATGAAATGTTAAGTACCACACCAGATGTTGTTCTTGCACTAGATGCAATAAGTTGATATTGATCCAATCCTGGAGGAACAGTCGGAAGCAGTTTTAGAACATAAGTGAATGTTCTAGGGATATGATAACGGCTGCCTCCTTTAGGAGACGGTTATCACTCCAGGCTTCCAAGGTGACATGGACGACAGGGAGGTTGTCAGAGTTTTAGTTCTCCCTCTGACGAGGGACCGTATTTTGGACAGGAGGTCCAAGGCAATACTGAGGGAGGCATGGCGCAGGATACTGATTAAGTTCAGTTGACGATACAGTCTAAGAAGTTTGGATTTGGAGTTCATTTATGAGCTAGGTCCCATCAGATATCCAGACATATTCTAAGACAGGTATTGCTCATTTCGGGAGATGGTTTTCTCCACGAACTTGAGATATAGAGAGACATAGAAAGAAACATCACAGCGGATCCACTCACTGAGGCTATTCCTTGAACGCAATAGTTTTACAAACGAGCTTTGTGAGACTGACTAGTAGAGGAATTGGGTGTTCGGTATCACACGGGCTGTGAGTACGCGACATCGCAATAATTAGCCTTGAGTGCAAGTGGGAGATTGTTGGAGATAGTGCCCTCAGAGTCAATTATTGGATCACAGGCACGTGATTGCAATGATTGAGGGAGGACCTATCCCGGTAGGACAGTCTTACTCGAGATGATAGTATGCTATCTGGTTTATCTTTATCATCGTGTACTGCTTTAGGTGACCTGACATGTCGCTATTACACGTTGATAGAGCCCCTGGGATTCTTGCTTGACTACCAGCAGTATGATGGCGATCATATACGTGAGAGCTGGTGGTCTATAAGCACATCCTTAAAAGGTCCCTAGTCGTGGGAGTTTCGAGACAGGGCATCGATTCTCCAGAGAAGACTAGTGTATACAGTCGAGACCCCGACGAGGGGCGGTGGCCGGTCTCATAAGCCACTGGTGTCAGTTGGTTCACCTAAGATGTATACAGGTGCTCATTGGGTTATGAGTACACCGGACAGGACTCGCCGGGAACGTGCTAGTTGGTCTTATACCTGACGTCAGATAGCAGTTCCCTGGTGACATGTGTACAGGTTAGTTCATCGACCTGAGGATCGTCATTTGTCTCGTGTGAGTTCCCACTGTGCTTTGATTACTACCCTACCACGGCTCAAAGGAGTCGTGCAAACAGGTTTTAGTTGGGTACAGTCCCGAGCCACATGGAGGCAGTGAGCGGATCTTCAGGGGTTCGTCTCTCCCGGTATTGGGGGTGAGGTCGCGCTGTGTCTAGGAGAGCCATTACGCAAAGCCCTCGGCCGAGGCAGGAGATTTACTGGTAGGTATTCCAGTAGTATCTCAGGGCGTTCTGGGCTACACTCCGACAGGACTTGTACCGCTTTTGGGGGTCTGAATTTTACCAACCCCCTAGGCCCGACATGCGATGCTCATAGACGAACGGACCGGACTGTACGGATATTGTCACTGACAGGCTCAGTAGGGTGTCAGGATGAGTTCGCTCATCGACGTCCCTTTTGGTCAATAGCTGGTGGCCCGTCACGTATTGGCTTATACCTCTGACGTGCTAGTGGTTAAATCCACAGCCATAGTATTGACGAGTCTTTAGAGTCCACCACACTTACAGTTACTCAAGCTTTCGGGCGAAACGCTGTAGAGGCCGTATGGAGATATGGCAGGGTCCGATCAGATACGTGCGGTATTGCACGGATCAGGATCGGACGGTTTGTACTAGTGGCCGTATAGTTATATGGCAGGGTTTGATCTGATACGTGCGGTATTGCACGGATCAGGATCGAACGGATTTTACTAGCCGGCTTTGGCTTAAGCCAGTCCTAGTTTAGTACAGTGTAGATTTTGTCTCATTGCATTTGTATCCAGTCGGAATACAGATGCGGGTGTGTATGCACAGTATCAGGGTTTTCCTGTAATTTATTACGGGACCAGTTTTCTGGAGTTGCCAGTTTGCATTCCGTTCCGGCCGGTTTTCCTTTGTTCTTTCCCGGCCGGACTTTTCCGATGGAGGGGGTTATTTGCAAGTTTGCAAATAACATTTGTGGAGGGGGTATCTTGCATATTGGTGGCATCATGATAGCTTTTCATGATTATATTCTTTTTCCATCACCTCATTTGCTTTATGTGATTAGGATTGATTTGTGTTTGATGTGAGATTGTTATCATGATGTTTGGTTGTGGTTACCCTCCACCTTTTTCCTACACTCACCTTCCTTCTAAAGTTATGCTTCATATTTCATCCCTCCACCATTCTCACTAGATGAGAGATGCTTCACTTGAGAGAAAAAGAATGAGAGAGTTCATCTTTGTTATGTGAGGAATTCTTCATCTCCTTCTTCTTCTTGTTTTGGAAAAATGAAAGCACCATTTTTCCTAACCCCATTCCTCCATCAAGGCAACTACAAACCCCAAATGAGACTAGCATGATCTACTACACATTCTACAGCATATCTTGAGCATGTCGAGTTGCCGGCTTCATGCCCGAGTTGCCTCGGTATCGAGGCGGGAGCCCGTAAAAGACGCAGGCGATGTGGTGCCCTTCCGGCGAGGAGGCGACGATGTGGAGACAAGACTTTCCGCGGGAGATCGGGACGATGACGAGAAGACCGGAGGACTCGGATCACTCGGTATACTTCTCTTCCCATCTCTTGTTAGCTAGTATAGGTTAATGGTTAACGATCCGGGTTTTTCTTTGTCCGCGGTAGCGCCGGTTTTCAAGTAAGGAAAAATTTTGATTCCGCAATTTGGCCTCGGAATAGACGGCCGGGGCGTTGCCGTGGCGCAACAAAATGGGCACGGATGAAAACCCGAAAGGGCTCCGTGAGTAAAAACAGCAGGACTACCGGCGAGTGTTTATGAAAACCTGAAAGGGCGCAACCTCGTTAAAGGACACTTACAGGGTCTTCTCGACCTTGTAAGGAGAAACCACCCACGTGAGATCCTTACGACTCACAAGGGAGCAACACACTTAGGAACCCCCACGATTCCTAAGAAGAAAAATACACTTGCGAGATCCTCACGACTCGTAAGGAGAACTCTCTTATGGGACCCTCACGGCTCATAAGATTTGAAAGTCTTAAGTTACAGAGACCTAAACCTGTGCTTAAGAAACGCCCACAACCTTCGATATTTCCCTACAAGTGGCTCAATGCTGACCCTTAATATAATCCACGGGCGCGAATAAACATTTCCTTAACCAAGTCTCATCCGTGACTGGGGATATGTACGCACGATGAACAACCCTTATAAGTCCTCTCGACTTATAAGGAGAAAACCCTCTTGTAGGACCCTTACGACTTACAGAGGAACATACACTTAGGGATCCTCACGGTCCCTAAGGAGAAAATACACCTACGAGATCCTCACGACTTGTAGGGAGAAATACCTTTGTGAGACCCTTACGGCTCATGAAGTCAAAAGCCTTAGCCAACAGGACCTTAACCCTGTTCGCTAAGCCACCTTTGTTCGACATCGACGGAGGCAAATAATGATTCGCTCCTGGCAATATCCCAGTTGTAGCGGTGCTGATGCCGAAATCGGTGTCTAATTTCAAGTTTACGGTGAAAAGCCGGTAGGCCGCACATGCATACGAAGTAGCCGAAATGATGGGGCAATTTACAATAAAAAGCAGCAAGTAAGAACGTATGAATACAAAATAGCCGAAATGATTGGGCAACTCGTAATAAAAAGCAGCGAGTAAAAATAAAATAAATAGCCGAAACGATTGGGCACCGCGAAAAATAGCCGAAATGATTGGGCGATCGCGACCTTCGCGATATAAAAGCTGAAATGATAGAGCATCGCGGAAATAAAACAATAAAAATAAATGAAACTTTTGCCCTATAGTTGAGATCACATCGATCCTTGTATACAATCCAAGGGCACAAACAAAGCGGGAACTGTACCTTCCCAACAGGCTCCGCCATAAAGCTAAGCCAAATCTCGACGGTTCATCAAAAGCCTAAAGATAACCGCGACATTCATCTCAACACAGCAGACACAGTGCCAGCAAATGAAGCGAGGATCAAATTCCTGGCTTCACGGTTTTGACGGTAACTTATATAAAACCTGAAAGACCACCACTGATCAGTTTAACCGCCAGGGAAACAAGTGTCCTTGGCAAACTCCTCAACTCAGGGAAACTAGCGTCCTTGATGAGAGCCTCCTGATCCGCATCGGCTCGCAGAGAAACCGGTGTCTCCGCAAGAAATTCCCGATTCATTTCAACCCTGAAGAAACCAGTGTCTTCGGCAAAATCCTTCGACTCAGGAAAACCAGTGTCCTTGACGAGAAAATCCTGATTCGTGTCGACCCGCAGAGAAACTAGCGTCTCCGCGAGAAATTCTCGATTCATTTCAACCCCAGGGAAACAAGTGTCCTTGGCAAACTCCTCAACTCAGGGAAACTAGCGTCCTTGATGAGAGCCTCCTGATCCGCATCGGCTCACAGAGAAACCAGTGTCTCCATGAGAAATTCCCGATTCGTTTCAACTCCGAAGAAACCAGTGTCTTCAGCAAAATCCTTCGACTCAGAGAAACAAGTGTCCTTGACGAAGAAAATCCGGATTCGCGTCGACTCGCAGAGAAACCAGCGTCTCTGTGAGAAATTCTCAATTCATTTCAACACCAGGGAAACAAGTGTCCTTGGCAAACTCCTCAACTCAGGGAAACTAGCGTCCTTGATGAGAGCCTCCTGATCCGCATCGGCTCGCAGAGAAACCAGTGTCTCCGTGAGAAATTCTCGATTCGTTTCAACACCAGGGAAATAAATGTCCTCGGCAAACTCCTCAACTCAGGAAAACTAGCGTCCTTGATGAGAGCCTCCTGATCCGCATCAGCTCGCAGAGAAACCAGTGTCTTCGCGGGAAATTCCCGGTTCGTTTCAACTCCGAAGAAACCAGTGTCTTCGGCGAAATCCTTCGACTCAGGGAAACAAGTTTCCTTGACGAAGAAAATCCTGATTCACGTCGACTCGCAGAGAAACCAGCGTCTCCGCGAGAAATTCTCGATTCGTTTCAACCCCAGGGAAACAAGTGTCTTTGGCAAAATACCTCAATTTAGGAAAACTAGTGTCCTTGATGAGAGCCTCCTGACTCGTGTCGGCTCGCAGAGAAATTAGTGTCTCCGCGGGAAATTCCCGATTCGTCTCAACTTGCAAGATAAACCCTTAGGCAGTAGGGATCAAAAAACTTGTTTCCTAAACACTGGGACCCTACAAGTTGGTCTAAAACGGTCTCTTGTATATATCCACGGGTTTCACTCTCCAAAGTCGAATCTCGACAAGGAGGGAAACAACCGCTTACGAGTCCTCTCGACTCGTAAGAGGGAAAATTCTCTTATAGGATCCTTACGACTTATAAGAGAAAACACACTTAGGAATCCTCACGATTCCTAAAGAGAAAATCCACCTACGAGATCCTCTCGATCCATAGGGAGAAAAGTCTCCATGAGACCCTCACGGCTCATAGAGTTGAAAAGTCTTAGGCAGCAGATCTGAACCTGCGGCCTAAGCCATCGCTATCTCTTGGAGAAATCTAGATGCTTACTCTATTATCTGTCAATTATGTTTATCAAGACAGCATGCTGATAATAAGAGAAGGGAGAAAGCAAAGAAATAGTACAAGACATTGCAAAGAAAAATGTGTATCTTTATTTATTAATTTAATCAAGTACAAGGTGAAGCGTACAAAAGAATAAAGAATGGATACATCTTATTCGAAAAAGAAATTTTTTTACAAGTATATGGATACAAGGGGAACTACTGGGAAGGAAGCGTCTTGCATAGCTCTAGCAATTGTTCGCACACCTCCTTCCACGCTTTCTCCTGATCGGCCACCACCGCCAGTTCTGCCTCCACTTGAGCCCGCTGCTGCAAGAAAGATGCAAGCTGCTTCCCAACGGCCTGATGAGCAGCTTCGCGGCCTGGGGTGTCACGCTCGGCGACATCAAGCTTTCGCTTCAAGTTTAGCCCATGAGAGATGCATTCCAGGAGGCCCTCAAAGGTAGCCTTCACTTGGGCAGCATTCGCCTCAACCTCAGCACGCAGACGAGCCGTCTCGCTCGAGGTCTCTTGGTATTCCCTCAGCCTTAAAGCCGTTTCTTGTTCCAAGTGGTGGACGTAAGAAGCGCTTTGCTCAATCCACGCTGCTCTTTGGTTGCTTGCGGCTAAGGTCTCGGGAGCAGGGCGCATAAACTCCAGTTGATGCAGGCGGGCCTCGATCTCCCTGCAGTGGTTAACCCAAGACGCGACGATGTCCTTGTTATGGAAGTTCACGAGTATCACCAGCATTGGGTTAACCGCCGTAGAAAAATCTGCGGCAGACGTAGGAGTCTCGATGTCGAGCTCCTCAATATAGTCGCTCACCATGCGTAGACTATTCACGGCGCCTTTCGAGAATGGACGTCTCAAGAAAGGGCCAGCCGGCATCGTAATGCGAGATTCAAAAGGCACCGAGATTGGAACGACAGCTGAAACGACAAAATGTGATTAGATGACGGTTTAAGAAATATGAAAAAGTCATTGATGAGATAGTCTACTATACCAACTGCAGCAGGTGGCAAGGCCGGAAGGGCCGGTGGCGCGACCGATCTTTCGTCTCCTCCTTCGATTTGTAGCACTGCAATCAGGACAAGGGAAAATTAGAAATAATTCCATTACTAAAAGAAAGAAAGACATCATTTGAAAACTATACTCACCAGCGCCACTGGAGGAAGAAGCAAGTTCAGATGGGAAGGAGAAGTGTGGGAGCAACACTTGATAAAGATGATCAAAAAGCACTCCTGAAAAGACACAACAGTACGACTTTAGTACATAAATTATGCGGCTGAAAGACGAAACTAATAGGTTGCAAATCCATACCTTCCAACATCTTCGATGGTACAAGAGAGGGCTGAGAGGTGACCACCGCCAAGGCAGTAGTTGACGGCGCTCCCTCGAGCAATGGGGCATCGGCACTGGCCGCACCTGCGTTAAAAACAAGGATAAACTTGTCAGAAGCGGTTGCAAGATAAAAATAGGGGGACTGTAACTCGAGATTTACCTGATGAGCCGCCGGCCGAAGCAGAGGCGTCTCCCTCCTCCATCGACATGAGGCCACCGCCCGTGGCCTCATCACCCGACTCAATGGGGGCCATCGTCGTGCTTGCGCGGCCGGGAGACGGCGGAAGACCATAGACGGGGAGGGCAATAATCGGAGCATTGCCGGACTCTTGAGAAGGAGCGGATGGCTCTTCCCCAAGAGTCGTGCCCATCTCACCTGCTACTTCTTCGGGCTCAGCGGTCTCCATTGTCTCATCCGCCATCACCAGGGGGTCACTGGCCTCAAGCGCCTCGTCCGCCGCTACCTCGGGCTCAGTTGTAGCGGTCGTCTTATTTGCCGCCATCCCAGGCTCGGCATCAACGACCTTCTCGGGTGCGGCTCCTTCAGCCCCCAACTCAAGCTCAGCAACCCCGGCGGCGTTGCCCACCGTCGGCTCGGGTTCAGCCAGTGCCTCTTCTTCTGGCCCCTCAGGTTCGACGGTCTTCGCCTCCCCCTCGGTTGGACGTGGCCCTGCAGGACAGAATATATAAGAACCGACAGCTTTATAATTCTTACAACAAAATTCTGAAAGAAATATTACCTGAGGTGGACTTATCGTTAGCCTCCCTATTGGCACGCACCGCCTGTCTGTAAGCTGTAGACAAGGCGACCGGGGGCTCTTCTGAGGGAGTATCAGCACGAGGGACGGTGCTCGGGCCCGCTCCAATGACCAAAGCAGCCCTGCGTGCCTTCGCTTCGCGCCTAAACCGCTTCCTCTCCTCCCGGGCCATCGCGATGGACCTCTTCGACGCTTCCTTCATCAAGGTGTCATCGTCCTCGTTTAGAAATGCCTCCAGAGCCTTCAAGGCATCTCTCATCGGCTCTTCAAGTCGGGTCTCTTGCGGTAGCCCCGAGGAGGCAGAAGCATCGGCGGCTGACCCGGGAAGAGTCTCCGCGTCACCTGGCGGGATCGGCATTGTGGTTCCTGCGATAAAAAAGGGGGAGATTAGATCGACCATAACACAAGGAGAATAAAGACTTGATGAATCGAAATGTACCAAGGCCTAAGGACACTCTAAGTCATACCTCCTCTTGGAAAGTCTTGAGGGAAGCAGCAATGGCTTCTTCAGTGGTGATGCCTGTTTGAAGAAAAGAGGGAAAAAACGTTAGTCAAAGGTAATAATAAAGATATGATGCAATAAAAAATGCTACTAGTGATTACCCGATTGCGCAAGCTTAGCTAGCCACGCGTCGCACCTCGCCAATCGCTCTGAAACTAAGATGGCGGCCGCCAAGTCCGTGTCATCCAGCGGCATGACGAATCCCCTGTTGGTCCTGTACTCACCTAGTCCCTCACTATAGGGAGCATGGGGTTCCTGACCGAACGCAACGTCAGCTGCGAAAAGCGACTTCTTTTTCTTCTTCTGCTCACCAGCCCTAGGTGCACCCGAGATCGACTTGCGCTTTGCAGGCACCTTGGGGCGGCGGGTCCCGATGTCCGCGCCCACACCAGACTCCGGCGAAGCCACAACTACTGTCTCCACTGGAGCACAAGGCGCTGGTGGTGCATTCGCAGTATCGGGAAGCCACAATCCGCGTGGAGGACTCTGCACACGCGGTGGTCCGGCTCTAGCGTCTTTCAGCGGAGGAACTACCGGGGTCCTTAGCACCAGAGAAGTTTTGCGATCGCTACCGGGAGGCACACCCTTACGGTCGACCAGGAATCGCTTTTCTTCCTTTATAACGGCTCCCGTCGAATGAGTGTACCATACTGTATATACATTGAGGAGTCGTGGGGCGCAAGCCGGCTCACTGATAAAAAAGTGAGAACCCGTATTCAGACGCATGAAGTGATGTAGCACGCTCTCCATCCCTTCTTCAGTAGCAGCAGGTTCCCGTAGGAAAGCCTCCAATGGTACCCCTTGATTGTAGCTCAGTTGTTGGGCGAAACGATGCGGGTTGTATCTCATAAAAATCGCCGCACCGTTCTGCCTAAATACCAGGAAGCCCGGTCTGATGGAATATAGATGGAAGGTCTCCCAGGCCATCAAAACTGAGGCTCCATCTTTGAAAGTGTCTTGCAATGGCCGCACTGCAGTGGTAGATGTAGAGTTCCTAGGCACACTAGTGAGGTCTCACAAGGCATCAACCATGCCAATTTCAAAAAATCTAGGTGCCGAGAAACCCTAATACGGATCGTTGGCTAAAATTTAGGCGAAACTAGAAACTAGTTAACAACTTAACTATAAAGAATACGGAAATACAACCTTTGTAGATCCGGTGCTCTACCTCCATAGATCCGCAACGAAGTCCCCTCGCTGTCCAAATGAATTCCCGGGCTCTAGCGTCGGCTTCGTCGGAGAAATGGCGAGCTAGGTCGTCAATGTCCATGCCGAAGATGATCTACGTCGAGGCATCGCTAGATCAAGCTCCACCTTCACCAAGCCATGAAAACTTGTGAAGAAAACACACTCTACTACTTGGCAAGAGGTAGAGGATGAAGAAATAGGAAGTGGGTAGACCTTAGAATTGGATTTCTCACTCATTTCCATCAATCACCATTGATGGAGCTTGCTTTCTTCAAGTGAAGAAAGGAAGAAGAAGAAGAATAATGATATAATAAGAATAAGAATAATGGAAAATAAAATCTATTCTTATCATAATCACACCATGGTTAAGTGTAGAGAGAGGACCATGGTTAGGTGTAGTGGTTAGGGTTAAGCATGAGACAAAA
Source organism: Agapanthus africanus (assembly GCA_030015575.1). NCBI lineage: Eukaryota > Viridiplantae > Streptophyta > Magnoliopsida > Asparagales > Amaryllidaceae > Agapanthus > Agapanthus africanus. The sequence continues at coordinate 884,080,984 of CM057337.1, forward strand.
TGGTCACTTTATTCAAACCTTCATGAATGTTCATGAAAGAAACAAAAATAAAAGCCACCATTTTATCTTTATGCATTATATTTTCCAAAGAAATAAATGAATAAATAAATGTATATGAAAAACAAAACCCTAACCATTTAAATAACCATGGATCAATCTTTAACACAAACCAAGTAAGCATGCATCATCAAACATGATACAATCATGTGCACAAAACTATATCAAATATACAATGTGCACATCCGAGCGAGAAAATCCATTTAAAGTGAACCGATACTAGTTAATGCAAAGTAATATATCAAATATATAATTATGCATTAAATCATTAAATCAACTCTTGATTTAACGATCCGGTCATATCGCATATAACCGGCTAGTGTACAATGTATCGGCTTATCAAATCAATCCTTGAATCGATGACTAGGTTATATCGCATACAACCAATCGATACATTTATCGCGAGAATGGAATACGGTATCACATACACGCATTATTCTCGGTCCCGCACATATCTCATATGCGCTCCTATTTCGTTTCGCTTGAGCCAGGAAACCTCTGTGTAGGACTCTAAAGACTCGTCAATACGCTGGCAGCAGATGATGATCATATCAAACACCCACAAGCCGCAAGCGGTCTGCTAAACGTAACGGCCACCCGGGTATTGAGCGATCAGAAGATCGACAAGCAAGCCCGCTCACACTCCAGTGAATCCAACCAGTAACACTACCGTACAGTCCGGTCTGATCGTCTGATATGTCGCATATCTCGCCTAGGGGTGGTAAACGTCAGACCCCAATAGCTCGATAAGTCATGTCGATATGAGGTCTATAACAATTCGAGAAACTACTGGTAACACTTACCAGTAAATCTCAGCAACCCTGGCCAAGGATTTCCTGTTATAGCCAATCGAACACAGCGCAACATCAACCCCCTATACCGGGAGAGACGAATCCCCTCCTATCGCTCATTGCCTCCATGTGACTCGGGACTGTACTCAAAAACCACCGTTTTGCACGCCCTCTTGGATGTGGTAAGATGGAAATCAAAGCACAGTGGGAACCACACAAGACTCTATGACGATCTCGGGTCAACAGACTACTCTGTACCAGTGTCACCAGAGAACTGCCATCTGACGTGAGGTATAATACCATCTGGGAGTTCTCGGCGAGTCCTTCCAGTGTACCCAGTCTCTACTGAGCACCCATATATCATCTCCGATGTCAAACACCAATGGATATGGGATCATCCATCGCCCATCTGTATGGGTCGAGAAGGTACACGCTAGTCTACTCTGGTATATCGATGCCCCATCTCGATACACCCACGACTAGGGACTTTGAAGGATGTACTTATGGACTACCATGTCCCCGCTAGTATGATCCGCATCATAGTCCAGGTAGTCAAGTACACATCCTAAGGGCTTTACCAACATGTAACAGAGAGACAATCAGTGTACACGTTAAGGTAAAGAGTAACCAGATAGCATACTATCATGTCGAGCAAGAAAGTCCTTCCTATATATATCCCAGCATCCACTACAATATACATCCAATGTACAGTAATGGCCTCTAGGGCATACATATAACTAACAATCTCCCACTTGCACTAGGGCCATCTGATAGCAGTGGTTGCAGTATCTCATACTCAACCATCCCATAAAAGTCTCTCTCTGGGAACAGGCCTTTGTGAGTGGATCCGCTGTGTTGTCCTCTGAGTCTACTCTCCTAACCTCGATCTCCTTGGAGATCAACCATCTCCATGATCAAGTGATACTGCCTTAGAATATGTCTGGATCACTGATGGGACCTGCGTTCCTTGGCATAAGCCACAACTCCATTGTCACACAATGGGAGGAACATAGTTCATCTCATGAACCAATATACACCCAAACAGCCTCTTTGGTAGCATCTTAAGTAGCGATGTATCCTGCCTTTATCGTCTAGTATGTCACGGTATCTAGCTTGGAACTCTTCTAACATACCGTCCCTCTACTGAGGATTAAGACAATGCCTGTGACTGACACTCAGTCGTCTTTATCACCCTGGAACCCTTCCAGTGATTCTCCCCAGGATCGATTGATACCATCTCACTACAACTAGTGAGAATCCTAACATCCATTTAGATCTATCTCATAGATCCAAAATCCAGGATTTAGTAGGTATCATCATGATCCTACGTGGAGAATCTTTGTGATAAGCGGAGATTGATCGAGCGTAGCATAGGAAACTCCTTCCCTATCAAGAGTATGTCATCCACGTACTCTACGAGGATCGCCACCATACTCCCTACTACCTATTTGTTTATACAAGGTTCATCTACCATTTTGATGATGTCAAACTCTTTGACTAACACATCAAAACAGACATTCCAACTCCGCGATGCCTGCTTTATCAGATAAAACATCTTGCACACGTTTCCGCTGCTCCCACTGTTTACGAAGCCCTCTGGCTGTGTACTTACAGACGTTCTCTTCTAAAACATCATTTAGAAAAGATGTCATGGCACCCAACCGCCAGATATCGTAGTCATGGTATGTAGCCGTGGTAAGTAGGATCTGGATGGACTTAAGCATAGATCCTTAGAAAAGGTTTCAACATAATCCTTACCTGATCAATGATGCAAACCTTTAACAAGTCTAGCTTTGAAAGTCTCAACTTTTCCATGTACACCAAGTAATCTTCTCAAGATATACTTGCTCCTGATGGGGATTTAACCCTTCAGATATAGCAACCAAAGTCCATACTTTGTTGGTGTATAAGGATTCCATCTTAGATCGCTAAGCATCCAGCCATTCTTACAGAGTCTTACTCTCGATGGCCTGCTCGAAGCTAGTGGGGTCATCATCTCATAATGCAATCCTCGCTCCCACTGTCATAGAGAAACAGAAGTATCTCTCAGGTGGGTGAGGAACCCTACTAGATCGGCGGAGAGGCTGAGGTTCGTTGGAATCTACTGAATCCTTTGGTTCTATCAAATCATCAGCTGCAGTTTGTAGAGCTGGAACCTTTCCAGTTCTACATTACAGACTTTGCCTCGAGCTTGTCCGGATTTTGCTTTTAGACATAGGCCGGTCAACCCCAAATCTCAACTAACTTGAGAGATGGGCTCTTCCCTTATCAAATATGAAGTGGTAGGCAACTGATTTGATTTGAACCCTATTCAATAGGTATGCAGCTTCTCAAGTGCATAACTCCCAAAAAGGAAATAGGTAACTCAGTAGTACTCATCATAGAGCACACCTTATCATATAGGGTGAGATAGCTCCGCCCCGATATACCATCGTGCTATGGTGTATACGGAGGAGTAATGCTGAGAGAGAATCTCATTCTCCTTTAGAATAGTCCAGGAATTCCATGCACAAGTATTCTCCTCCCTGATCTCATCAAAGGACATAATACTTATACCCGTATTGGTTCTCTACTTCTAACTTATATTCTGTGAATATCTCAAAAGGTTCGGACTTGTGTTTCAACAGGAACAAAGGTCTGAATCTCGAAAGATCATCAGAGAATGTAATGAAGTACAAAGAACCGGTCTTGGCATGTGTAGACAGGGGACCTTACATACATCAACATGTATCATCCCAAGAGTTTACTAACTCTTTCTCTGTTTCCAGTAAACGGAGCTATGGTCATTTTATCTCTGTGACATGACTCGCAAGTTTCATAAGATGTAAATTCAAACTAATTTAAATATGCATCTACATGTAACTTCAGCTAGTCGGGTCGCATTGATATGACCTAGTCTACAATGCCTCAAGAAGGATTCGTTCATTTCTGAACTCTTCCTCTTGTGTGTGTTCCGTATACTAAGAACTGTAGTTTGATTTAGAACATTAATGCTTTTAGATAACGTGCCTGAACCGAACAACTTTTGATATAGGAAATGTTCAAAACATTATCCAACAATACAAAATTTTATCGTTTCTTTACTAATAAAGAGACAGATATGATTTTGCATAACAGGTTCGGTGTCTAATAACATTAGTTCAGAATCAATGTATTTGTAATACAGGGTGACAGTGACCAACAGACTTGGCTGCAACTCTTGCCCCGTTTTCTGACTCATGAAACTTATCACCCGTTCTCAGTTCTCTACCTTTCTGTAGCCCTATGTAACATATTACATATCTGGGATCCTGATCTGGTATCACATACCCAGGACGTAGAGGATACAGAGAAACAGTTCTTTGTAATGTACACACCCGAAGATGATGCATCAGCATGCACTCTCTTCGTTTGGGCGGCATGGGAAATCTGGTATTCCCCAATTTCCTGCTCTGTCTTATAACAATTATAAGTTGGAGCGGGACCAACGTTTCCCAGCTCAGTATAACAAGCGGGTTCGGTCAATATTCCGTATTATTATCTTGATTAAGGCGTGATATGGTCGCTACCAGGAGATAGAGAGAAGAAAACACTCAGCGTGCGCTCTTGCAAGAATAGATTGGTTATTATTTTATCTAATCAGGATGGCTCCCACTGCTTTTTATCAAATCTTCCTTCAAACCCTAAAAGGAAAGATTAGCCGGGATTAATTACACACTACAAGTTCGCCAATCTTTCAGCCAGGCCAGTGTCGGTACTTTGAGGGAGGTCCCCCGTACTTTCGCACGAACCTAATTAATGTAAACCTCGTTTTCCCAGAGGCGTAACCCCGTTGACACCTTTCTAGACACCTACTTGATCGGCTAATTGTAATGTATAAAACTCTCCCAGGAGTAACAATTACTCGCAGCGGGTATCGGGATCCAACTATCTCATAGAAGGTATGCAATCTCATTGCAAATTTCAACACTTGAAATTCCCGATAAACCCCTAGTTTCCTATGCTACACTCGATCAATCTCCGCTTATCACAAGGATTCTCCAAATAGGATCAAAGTGATACCTACTAAATCCTAAGCTTTGGATCTATGAGATAGATCTAATTGAATGTTAGGATACTCACTAGTTGTAGTGAGATGGTATCAATCGATCCTGGGGAAAATCACTGGAAGTGTTCCAGGGTGATAAAGACGACTGAATGTCAGTCACAGGCACTGTCTTTACCCTCAGTAAAGGGACGATATGTTGGAAGAGTTCCAAGCTAGATACCGTGGCAAACTAGACGATAAAGGCTGGTAACATCGCTATTGAAGATAATACCAAAGAGGCAGTTTGGGTATATATTGGTTCATAGGATGAACTAGGTTCCTACCATTGTGAGACAATGGAACTGTGGCTTTGGCCCTGGAACCCTGGTCCCATCAGTGACCCAGACAGATTCTGAGGCAGCATCACCTGATCATGGAGATAGTTGATCTCCAGGATGATCGAGGTTAGGAGAGTAGACTCAGAGGACAACACGGCGGATCCACTCACGAAGGCCTTTTTCCCAAAGAGAGACTTTTAGGGGATGGTTGAGTATGTGATACTGCAACCACTGCTACAGATGGCCCTAGTGCAAGTGGGAGATTGTTAGTTATATGTATGCCCTAGAGGCCATTACTGTACATTGGATGTATATTGTAGTGGATGCTGGGACATATATAGGAAGGACTTTCTTGCTCGACATGATAGTACGCTATCTGGTTGCTCTTTATCTTAACATGTATACTTTCTGTCTCTCTGATTACATGTTGATAAAGCCCTTAGGATGTGCACTCGACTTCCAGGACTATGATGCAGATCATACTAGTTGGGCCTGGGTAGTCAGTGAGTACATCCTTCATTGTTCCTAGTCGTGGGAATACCGAAACGGGGCATCGATATTCCAGAGTAGACTAGAGCATATCTTCTCGACCCATGCGATGGGCGATGGATGATCCCATATCCATTGGTGTTTAACATCGAAGATGGTATGCGGGTGCTCAGTGGAGACTGGGTACACTGAACGGACTCGCCGAGAACTCCCAGATGGTATTATACCTCACGTCAGATGGCAGTTCTCTGGTGACACTGGTACAGCTTAGTCTGTTGACCCGAGATCGTCATAGAGTCTTGTGTGTCTCCCACTGTGCTTTGATTTCCACCCTACCACGGCTCTACTGAGTTGTGCAAACAGGTGGTTTTTGGGTACAGTCCCGATTCACATGGAGGCAATGAGCGATAGGAGGGGATTCGTCTCTCCCGGTATTGGGGGTTGATGTTGTGCTATGCTCGACTGGCCATAACCGGAAATCCCTGGCCAGGGTTGCAGTGATATACTGGTAAGTGTTATCAGTAGTTTCACGAATGTTATGGACCCTACGTCGGCATGACTTATCGAGCTATTGGGGTCTGACGTTTACCACCCCTAGGCGAGATATGCGACATATCAGACGAACAGACCGGACCGTACGGTAAGTGTTACTGGTTGGATTCGCAGGAGTGTGAGCGGGCTTGCTCGTCGATCTTCTGATCGCTCAATACCTGTTAGTTGTATGTATGCCCTAGAGGCCAGTATTATACAGACTATGTATATTATATTGGATGCTTGGATATATATCGAGATGACTTTCTTGCTCGACATGATAGTATGCTATCTGGTTGCTCTTTATCTTAACATGTACACTAGTCTCTTTATACTGTCTTATAGTTACATGTTGGTAAAGCCCTTAGGATGTGTACTTGACTACCTGGACTATGATGCGGATCATACTAGTGGGGACATGGTAGTCCATAAGTACATCCTTCAAGGTCCCTAGTCGTGGGTGTATCGAGACGGGGCATCGATATACCAGTGTAGACTAGCGTATACGCTTCTCGACCCATGTGATGGGCGATGGATGATCCCATATCCATTGGTGTTTGACATCAGAGATGGTGTACGGGTGCTCAGTGGAGACTGGGTACACTGGACGGACTCGCCGAGAACTCCCAGATGGTATTATACCTCACGTCAGATGGCAGTTCTCAGGTGACACTTGTACAGGATAGTCTGCAGACCCGAGATCGTCATAGAGTCTTGTGTGATTCCTACTGTGCTTTGATCTCCACCTTACCACGTCCATGAGGGCATGCAAAACGGTGGTCTTTGGGCACAGTCCCGAGTCATATGGAGGCAATGAGCGATAGGAGGGGTTTCGTCTCTCCCGGTATTGGGGGTTGATGTTGCGCAGTGCTCGATTGGCCGTAGCAGGGAAGTCCCTGGCCAGGGCTGATCAGAGATTTACTGGTAAGTGTTACCAGTAGTTTCTCGACCCGTTACGAGCCTCACATCGGCATGACTTATCGGGTTATTGGGGTCTGACGTTTACCACCCCTAGACTTGATATGCGACATATCAGACGAAGAGACCGGACTGTATGGTAAGTGTTACTGGTCGGATTCGCAGGAGTGTGAGCGGGCTAGCTCGTCGATCTTATGATCGCTCAATACCCGGGTGGCCGTTACGTTTAGCGGACCGCTTGCGGCTTGTGGGTGCTTGATATGATCATCATCTGCTACCGGCGTATTGACGAGTCTTTAGAGTCCTACACAGAGGTTTCCTGGTTCAAGCGAAACGAAATAGGAGCGCATATGAGATATGTGCAGGACCGAGAATAATGCGTGTATGTGATACCGCATTTCATTCTCGCGATATATGTTTCGATTGGTTATATTCGATATGACCTAGTTATCGAATCATTGATTCGATAAATCGATACATTACATTCTAGTCGGTCATGTGCGACATGACCGGATCATTGAATCAAATGTTGATTTAATGATTTAATGCATAATTATATATTTGATATATTGCAATGCATTAACTAGTGTTGGTTCACTTTAAACGGATTTTTCTCACTTGATGCACATTGTATATGTGATATGCTTTAGTGCACTACTTTGTATCATGTTTGATGATACTTGATCATATAGTTAAGTTTATAGAATTAATCCATGGTTAATTTGATAATTAGGGTTTTGCATATTCATTTATTTATTTATTTGTTTATTTATTTATTTGAAATGGATTAAGATAAGAATGGTGGCTTTATTTGTTTTATATTGAAGCTTCATGAAGCTTTGACTTTGCTAACCATCCTTATCTTCATGCTTAACCCTAACCCATCCAAGTGACCATGGTTAATTCTCTACACTTAACCCTAGTTCAAGTTATGATAAGTTAAATTTATTTTTATCACAAGACTTATCATATTCTTTTCTTGAGCTCATCTTCTTCTTCTTCTTCTTCAAGCTTGCTACAACAATGGCAACTTGAGATCTAGTGAGATAAATCCAATTCCAAAGTGAACCCACCTCCTATTTCTTCACCCTCTACCTCTTGCCAAGTTGTTTTGGGTGTTTACTTCACAAGTTTCACAAGTTTGTGAAGTCGGAGCTTGAGTTTGTGCAACCTCGACGTAGATCGTCTTTGACACAAAGCCGACGACCTATTCCGCTTGCTTTCCCGATGAAGCCGATGATCGAGTCGAGGATTCATGATGAACAGCAAGGGCATGACCACGTGGAGCTAAGGAGGCGGAAATCCGGATCTACAAAGTTTGTAGCATCTCAACTTTAGTTAAATAGTTAACTAGTTTTCCGTTTCGCCTAAACATCTAGTTTAAGATCCGTAGTCTAGGGTTTCTCGGCACCAAAAATTTTAAATTGGCATGTTCGATGCCTTGTGAGACCTCACTAAGGTGCCTAGGAACCCTACAGTGGTATCAGAGCCTAGTTAGAGCCTTAGGCGAAGTCTAGACGGATTTTGAAGTCCGAACGACCCGAAACCCCAACCTTAAAATTGCTCTCTGGACGAATTCTAAAATCGGGGATTTTTCCACATTAAAAATATGCAGAGAACACATCACAAACATATAAGAGTTACTGTAAAAATTTGGAGGCCCAATTCCTTTTTCCCAGCGCGGATCCGCGGCCTGAGCAATAGCTCAGGCGGCGGTTCAGCGGCCGTACGGCCACAATTTTTATATAATTTTGTACAGTAACTGTTAGTTTTCAGTGGTGTTTTTTCTGGATATTTTTAAAAATTATTCAAGAATTGAATTTTCTGCATTTGTTTTGGGGATTCGGTGTTTCGATCGGGGTATCAAATTTCGTCTTTGTGTTTTTCCGGATAATTTTTAGAATATGTTAAATAGTTCGACCGGATATAAATACCCAATTTTTCCCCTGTTGGGAAATTTCCAAGTGTTGGATTTTTCCGTAGTTTAACGACGTTCTAAGTAGTGCAAGTAACGCGATGGTCCCTCTAGAAGACAACAAACCTTAACTCGATTATGTGACCGTCTTGAACTGCCCTTTGAACCTTCGGGTTTGGGGCAGTACGGCGTGCCACATGTGAGGCGTTGGCTTGACCCTTCTACGGCTGGACCGTCGGTACTGAGGTACGAACTGAATGTTGTTAGACTTATTTCATGTGTTGAACTGTATCGGGAAAACTTGGGTATTCGACTGTTCGATCGGAAAGTTTAACATTTTCTGTTTATCTGGAATGTGATACAATAATTGGAATTCACAAACAGTTATGTGATAACTGAATGAATGTTATAAATTTAGCAATTTAGTCCCATATGATATTGAAAAGAGTTTTCGATAATGAGACTAAAATGCGGGATTTATATCTGTTAGGCATGCGATGTCTAAAGAGGTTGCGGATTCCAATTGTTGTAGTTTTACACTTTCTTTTCTGTGACCGTAAGTGTAGTATGTTCATATCACCGGTTTCGTTGCTATACGTCAACGACAATTGGGGTATGCATACTTACTTACGTTGATGACATGTGATGTTATGTGATGCTGGATATGTTATATTGGATCGTCGTGTTCGAATAGCCGGGGGTTTTAATGTGAGATGAGTGTTTTTCATTTTCATTCATGTAAAAACCTGTATGTAATATTCTTTTATTTGGGGCACTTCCAGGTAGCGGAAGTTGTCACCCTTTGTATATTATTTACTTTTCCGCATTAGGATAGACCCAAGGAGGGGAGCACAAGTAACCGGGTTCTGGGGTCCAGTGGGAGACCAACTCGAGGAGTCGAGTCCGGGTCTCCTAACCCTAGAATTGGCAGGGTTGCTTGCCGCTCTCGTAGGGGTCTAGAGGTGTGGGATTGGCTATTCATCACGACCGTGGAATCCGTGTTTTATACTGGCTCGTATTGAAAACACGGACGTCCTAGTATATCCAATATTTCATATGTTTATTCTGCTGCGATATCTGTGTTGTGACTCTGTGATGGATATAGTATATAGTATATATGATATATTATATAGACGTTACTTATGTTTTACACCCACGCTAGCCCTGCCCTGCTCTGTCGTTAGTTTCCTAACCTAACGGTGCACGAGGGGACATCGAGGCGAATGCGGATGGCATAAGTGTACGTCATATCTATCTGTGATATTTAGGTATTTAAATGATGGGACTTCATTAATATGATTAATGAAAGATAAAAAACCTAAGATGTTGTAGAATCGAATTTTAAAATAAAACAGGTAGCTACAGTTCTTGCTTTGCACAGCGGTATATATGATATATCATGCACCTTATTCGATGAGGAAAGGACCGAGATCCCTTCACCGGGAGTGACTCCTTCAGCAATAACTGGCAGATGCTACACACTCGGTTTGCTTTTGACTTCTTTTGGGTTTTTGCTTTGCACAGCGATATATATGATATATCCCGCACCTCATTCGACGAGGAAAGGACCGAGATCCCTTCGCCGGGAGTGACTCCTTTAGCAAAAATAGAAAAGCCTCAAAATCACTCCATTTCAAAACTTCATTTGATTCTACAACGATATCAAGTTCATTACGCTCTAGGTTTTCAGAAAAACCTGCGTAGCCCTCCGTCATTTCAGATAGAGACTAGTTAGTATTCGTGCTGCGTTTGTTGACCTTAGCCAAGGCATGGTGTACGGTAGCTAATTAGTATTTATCTGCTAAAACATGAGATGTGATTGAGTTAGGGCAGTCGTGCGACTTTGTTGACCTTAGCCAAGGGTCGTACGGGTGGGTTTGATTCAATCAGGAAATGACGGGTTGAACTTGACTAGCGCTTATGATTTGTTGACCTTAGCCAAGGTCATAAGTTGCTAGGGGCAAAAATATTATCGGGAATTTCAAGTGTTGAAATTTGCAATGAGATTGCATACCTTCTATGAGATAGTTGGATCCCGATACCCACTGCGAGTAAGAGTTACTCCTGGGAGAGTTTTACACATTGCAATTAGCTGATCAAGTAGGTGTCTAGAAAGGTGTCAACGAGGTTACGCCTCTGGGAAAACGAGGTTTACAGTAATTAGGTTCGTGCGAAACCACGGGGGACCTCCCTCAAAGTACCGACACTGGCCTGGCTGAAAGATTGGCGAACTTGTAGTGTGTAATTAATCCCGGCTAGTCTTTCCTTTTAGGGTTTGGAGGAAGATTTGATAAAAAGCAGTGGGAGCCATCCTGATTAGATAAGATAATAACCAATCTGATCTTGCACGAGCATACGCTAAAGTGTTTTCTTCTCTCTCTCTCCAGGTAGCGACCATTTCATGCCTTAATAAAGATAATAATATGGATGTATTGACCGAACCCGCATGTTATACTGTGCTGGGGAACGTTGGTTCCGTTCTTTCCTATAAGAGTTATAGGAATGAACAGGATATAGGGGAATACCAGGATTCCCATGCCACCCGAATGAAGAAAGTACATGTTGATGCATTTTCTTCGGGTGTGTTCGTTACTGAGAACTGTTTCTCCATTTGCTCTACGTCCTGGGTATTGGATACCGGGTCAGGATCCCATATATGTAATCAGTTACATGGGCTTAAGAAAGGTAGAGAACTTGGAGAAGGTGATAAAGACATTAGAGTTGGAAATGGTGCAATTGTTGCAGCTAAGACTGTCGGGGAATATCACCTTGTATTACCAACTGGTGATACATTGGTTCTGAACGAATGCTATTACATGCCGAACCTGATATGCAACATTATATCGGTTTCTTTATTGAGTAAAGAGGGATATAATTTTGTATTGCAGGACAATGTTATGAACATTTTCCATGACCAAAATTTGGTTGGATCAGGCACGTTGTGCAATGGCATTTATGTTCTAAATCAATCAACAGTTCTGAGCATAACAAACACACACAAGAGGAAGAGTTCTGAACTCAACGAATCCTTCTTGTGGCATTGTAGACTGGGTCACATCAATGCGACACGACTAGCTAAGTTGCATAAAGATGGATATTTAAATCCGTTTGAATTTTCATCTTATGACACTTGCCAGTCATGTCTCAAAGGCAAGATGACCAAAACTCCGTTTACGGGACACGGAGAAAGAGTTACCGAACTCTTGGGACTGATACATAGTGATGTATGCGGTCCCATGTCTACACATGTCAGGGATGGTTCTTCATACTTCATTACATTCACTGACGATCTCTCTAGGTTCGGGTATGTGTTCCTGATGAAACACAAATCAGAAGCTTTTGAGAAATTTAGGGAATATAAGCAAGAAGTTGAGAACCAAACCGGAAAAAGTATTAAAATCCTACGATCTGATCGAGGAGGAGAATACTTAAGCAATGAATTCCTGGACTTCCTAAAAGAGAATGGGATTCTCTCTCAGCTGACTCCTCCATATACACCACAGCACAACGGTGTATCAGAACGGAGGAACCGCACCCTATTAGATATGGTGCGCTCTATGATGAGCACAGCTGAGTTACCTATTTCCTTCTGGGGATATGCGCTGGAGACAGCCATATACCTATTGAATAGAGTTCCAACTAAATCTGTGCCTACCACTCCATATGAGATATGGAATGGAAAGAGACCATCTCTTAAAAGAGTTAAGATATAGGGTTGTCCGGCCTATGTTAAAAAGCAAAACCCGGACAAACTCGAGGCACGATCAGTTCTTTGTAAGTTTGTAGGATATCCAAGCAATTCGTATGGATATCTATTCTACCACAGTGAACAACAAAAGGTGTTTGTTGCTCAACATGCCACCTTTTTAGAAAAGGAATTTCTTGCAAAAGAGATTAGTGGCTCTGAGGTAGAACTGGAAGAAATTCCAGAAACACAAACTATAACTGAAGATTTAGTGGAACCAGAGGATTCAGTAGCTCCCAATGAACCTCAGCCTCTCCGCCGATCTAGTAGGGTTCCTCGCCAACCTGAGAGATACTACGGTTTTCTCATGGATGGTGGAAGCGAGGATTGCATCATGGAGGATGATGACCCGACTAGTTTCGAGCAGGCCATCACGAGTGGTGACTCAGTGAAATGGCTGGATGCTATGCGGTCCGAGATGGAATCCATGTACACCAACAAAGTATGGACTTTGGAAGTTGCTCCTGAACGGGTAAAACCCATTGGGAGCAAGTGGATCTTCAAGAAGAAACTTGGTGTAGATGGGAAAGTGGAGACTTTCAAAGCTAGACTTGTAGCAAAGGGTTTTCGTCAAAGACCAGGTGTGGACTATGACGAGACATTTTCTCCAGTGGCTATGCTTAAATCCATCCGAATCATGCTTGCCATTGCTTCCTTTCATGACTACGAAATCTGGCAAATGGATGTTAAGACCGCCTTTCTAAATGGTGATTTAGAAGAGTGCGTGTACATGACTCAGCCAGAGGGCTTCGTAGACAGTGGGAGCAGCGGGAAGGTGTGCAAGCTGCTTAAATCCATTTATGGATTAAAGCAAGCATCGCGGAGTTGGAACATCTGCTTTGACGTCGTTATCAAAGAGTTTGATTTTGTCAAAAATTCAGATGAACCTTGTATCTACAAGAAGGTGGCAGAGAGTAAGGTTGTCTTCCTCGTATTGTACGTAGACGACATACTCTTGATAGGAAATGATATTCCTATGCTGCAATCGGTCAAGCTCTTCTTATCACAAAGATTCTCTGTAACGTTTTGGAAATCGTTAGGCGATTTTGTCCGTTTTAGGGTAAGTTTGTCGGTATTTTCCGTTTTTACCCGACTGTGAACAAACGACCATATAGACTTGCCGGCACCTAGATTAGCTAAAATAAAGCTAGTGCGCGAGCTTTGGGAGTATATGGGACGTTTTGGTTCAATTTGATTTTTTCCCAATTTTTAATATTATTTTAATGCGGTACTCAAATTTTGGGAAAATTTCTGTTAGCGATCTTTTCTTTAATTTATTAGGTTAAGTAAATCCTTCTCACTTCACCTTGGGCTTAATGTGTGGACTAGGATTTAAGTTAGGAAATTAAATGAAAAAGAAAAGAAAAGAGAAGGAACAGATGCATGCATGTGTGTGTATGTGTGCAAGTGCTTTAATTAGCAATAAATGAAGGAAATTGCTAGGAAACCCTCACAAATCTCCACCTCCTCACACTTGGCCGAAATTCCCTCAATCCCCACTGTCCTTGATCTTTTCCCTTCTCATTTTAATTCATTTTCATCACAAAACTTCTCCAAAATCCTAAAATATCACAAAAATAACAAAAGCTTGGGATTTCTTGCTCTTGATCAATTGGAGATAGGGAAAAGCTTGGAACTTGAGAGCAAAATTGTTAGGTATATTCCCTCTACTGTTAATTTATAGTTTTTGTGTGGTTTTGATCGTTAATTTCTGCGTAGAACGTAGTTTATATCGATTGAGGCGATATCGGGTTTTTAGTGTCTTTTTAGAGTTTTTAGTATCTGCTGTGACCGGGGAATTTTAGTGATTGAATCAACAACTTTAGAGGAGTGTGCAGGTTGACCTGAGACCCCACCTAGGAGACGGGGGCCATCCCACCGGCCGGGGCCGGCGAGACTTGAAGAGGGGACCGGCGACGCCGGCCTAATAGTAAGGGTTTGGGGTGGGTTTTCTGTGGGTGTTGTCTGCTATGGTTTTGGGTTGTTTGGTACTGTTGATTTACTTAGTAAATGCAGTATGCAAAATCTGGGATCGATTACCTATAATCGTGTGTTTGCACTAGACGTGTACTCGTGAGTTGGTTTAGTGCGTTGATGCGTTTTATAATACGTAGTTTTTCGTTATTGTGATTGCTTCTGAGATGTTCGCTTTATTTCTTGTGTTTGTGATATTATAGCGTCGCAAGCGGGGACTTCAGACGCTGCGAACAAAGGGAAGCAGGTGGTCGGATTTTCATAGCTGAAGACCACAGGGTGAGTAGATTTAACATCTACGGGGAATCGCCCGTATGGCGCTACGCGTCGGGGCTAGATATGATATAATATTAGCCGTATGCTGATTTGCTTATATAGAGATATTGCATGATTCATGTTGCATATAGTTACTTATGCTTGATACTGTACCTGTTGTACACTGCACTATTATCGACAGTCCATGTTGCACGAGCACCAATGATATGCTACACACACCCTGTCGGTAATTGCCATGACACGCACAACACAAATGCGCATTTATATACCTTGCTATTGGTTAGCGACATTAAACAGTTATACTTGTGCGATAGTACATATTACATAGAACATACCTGTATACCTACATGCTCATATGTATGCCATGCTATATTACTCGTTCGCACATATACCTTGCTATTGTTATATGATCAGTTTTTATTGCATATATATCGGTGGTATGGGACGCTGTATATATATGTATTCTGGATTTGGATTTTTGGGAACCGCGAGATACATTTAATGACTTGATGCATTATTTGGCGAATCGTTCCGTGATATGCTCATATTGATATTTTATGTTGCATATGCTACTTTTTATGGATTTATGCATTTGAGATGCGATATGGGAAATTAAAGTGTCGATCTTGGGCACTTACTTTTCGAGAGATATATGGGGTTTGACAGACCGATACGTGGAAATATAAGTGTCGAGGTGGGATACTTGGGTTTCGAGGAACGTATGGATATCAGAAAGACCGATGCGTGGAATATAAGTGTCGAAGAGGGATACTTGTGTTTCGAGGAACGTATGGATATCAGTATTTATGTGTCGATGATAGGCACTGGTTTTCATGATGTTTTTGAGTGTCGATGTTTGACACTCAGGTTTCATGAGACGTACAGGATTTGAGGGCCGATCTGAGGGCCGATCTGAGTATTTTGGGATTTGGGTGTTGTTGAGTTACACCGTATTTTCCATGCTTATGATTTGTGCATGAGATTATTTACTATTCCGCACTCAGTATAAAATTGATATGGATATCATGATAGTTGCATATTCATATTGTCATACTCATGCTATCAGTTCACATGTTATTGATCATTGCTGTTAGTGCATATTTACGATTACTGTATGATGTTAATTACTATTCACGAGTCGGCAACTCACCCCCGTTGTGCCACAGTGTTTTGCAGGACACACCCCTCTGAGTAGTCGCGGCAGGGCAGCTTATCATCACTACTTTTGTGGATACCGCTACCTTTGGCAGTGAGGCCGTTGCATTATAGGTGGGTTTGCGGTTATCCGTTGTATATTGTATATCTTTTGTTGGATCTAGTATTCTCCATCTACCCCAGTTGTATTTGACTTAGAGACGACTTGTGAGATATCAGTGTTGTATTATATTGGTTTTGGGAGCCGTGCTCGTAGAAGCAGGTTATTTTTTTGATATGGTTTACTTCCTTTATAGTCGTTCTCTTTGATATTTCTTCGCTTTGGTGTCGTATACTTGTGGTGGTGATTGTCTCCGCCGGTGGGCGTGATTTTTCTCCCCCTTGGGATGTTTTATATATATTATATGTGTTGTACCCGTTTTCGGGGCTGATTTTACAAAGGAGGTGCTGCCGAAATTTTTATGAAAGAAAACTAGAGTTAGAGATTTTAAATGGCGACTTCTAATACTTTTAAATTATGTTTTTCTCCGTTGATCCAGTTTTGGGTGGTTTTAGATTTCTGGGTTTTCGGCTTACTTAAGTTACGTACGCCTGTAGACGTTACGTAATTTAAGTGCCGGTTACGGACCGAATTTCGGGTCGTGACAAAGTTGGTATCAGAGCGTTAGGTTTTACCTTTCGGAGTCTAGGATGACCTTGGTATGATGGAGTAGGTAGCTTAAGCAGAGTGGCGTAGCGTGTGTATGTTCCGCGGCATACTTACGACACGGTACTCCTCCTAAGTGACCTTAGGACTTATTGATTGATGTTCCTTCCGTGATTGATATATATCTTGTGATGCGATTTCCGTTTCCTTATCGAATCTTGTTTCAATTTCCAGCCCATATGCCGCCGAAGACTACGAGGGCTCAGAGAGCGGCCGCGAGGGCCGAGGTCAGGGTTGACTCGCCTGAGGCGAGAACTGACCAGGGTGGTACGCCTGTTGTACCGGAGTATATTGCTATGATTGGAGCTGGTATGCAGGATCTGCGCCAGATTGTGGGGACTTTGGTAGAGACCATCCGAGCGCAGGGGCAGGCAGTTGTTCCACCCGCTGCGGAGGCCACGATGGTACCTACGGTTCCGGTAGTCGCAGTTGCAGCTCCGAAGGTTATTGCTGTGTCGTTGACGGATTTCATGAGGTTGAGACCTCCGGTGTTTACGGGCACAGATGCTACTGAGGATCCGCAGTCGTTTATCGACCGGATGGCCAGGATTTGTCGCTCACTCCGATGTTCCGACGAGAGATGGGTAGAGTTTGCCAGTTTTCGTCTGGAGGGTATGGCCCAGAAGTGGTGTGAGTCGTTGGAGAGGGGCAGAGCCGCTGGTCTTGCTCCTATGACCTGGGCTGAGTTTGTGACGTCTTTTCTTGTTCGTTTCCTTCCACCGAGCGTCAGGGATGCGCGAGCGCGCAGATTTGAGTCTTTACGTCAGACACCGGGGATGACGGTGTCGGATTATGATGTATTGTTTACTGAGCTGTCGATATATGCTCCATACCTGGTGGCGACTGAGGAGATGAGGGTGAAGAGGTTTGTTCGAGGCCTACTTACCCAGATATTCTTAGCCATCAGCATTCAGCATTGTGACACGTATGCGGCAGCGGTGGATGCAGCTCTTTTGGTAGAGGAGCGTTTGGCTGAGTCATCAGTTGCTCCGGGACCGAAGAGAGTTCGTATAGGTGATTCGGCAGCGAGGCAGGCGTTTAGACGTCGAGACAGTTTCCGTTCTGATAGTGGCGGTTCGGGACGAGGTCGGCTTTATGGTTCTTACCCTCAGGATGATCGGCAGTTTGTTTCTGGATGTTACCGGTGCGGTAGTTTGGGTCATCGGGTTCGAGATTGTATAGAGCCACGTGTGAACGAGCCAGCTGTACCGCAGGTTACCTTACCACCTTCTCCACCTCAGAGAGCGTTGCCTCTTATTCCTTTAGTTGCGCCGCGTCAGACTCCTGTTCAGCGAGGTCGTGGTCGCGGAGGTTTTGTACCGAGAGGTCGAGGTGGCAGAGGCAGAGGACAGCCAGTAGCCGGTAGAGGTCAGGCTAGGGTTTTTGCCTTGACTCACCAGGACGCTCAGGCGTCCAATGCCGTGGTTTCAGGTACTCTTTCTGTATGTTCTTTTGATGCGCATGTTCTTTTTGATCCGGGATCCACGCATTCGTATGTTTCTACGCACTTCGTGCCGAGGTTAGGCCAAGAGTCGTGTTTGCTGGATGAGCCGCTGATCGTGACTACTCCTGTGGGAGACTCGTTTGTTGCGCGTTATGTGTTTCGATCTTGTGTCGTCCATATTGGTGACAGAGATCTGCCCGTCGACTTGATCCTTCTGGAGATGTTGGACTTCGACGTTTTGTTGGGCATGGATTGGCTAGCTACTTGCTATGCGTCCGTGGACTGCCGCGAGAAGACAGTTAGATTTTGTTTTCCCGGCGAGTCAGTGTTTGTTGTGCAGGGGGACCGTAGTGCCGCCCCTCACAGCTTGATTTCTGTTTTGTGCGCTAGTCGGCTTTTAAGGAGGGGATGTCGGGGATTCTTGGCGTTCATTCATGATACTGGAGCCACAGTGGAGTTGCTGGACCAGGTTTCTACCGTGCGAGAGTTTCCCGATGTTTTTCCCGATGAGTTACCTGGGATGCCGCCAGAGCGCGATATTGAGTTTTGCATTGATCTGATTCCTGGCACGGAGCCTATTTCTATACCGCCTTATCGGATGGCTCCGGCAGAGCTTAGAGAGCTTAAAGATCAATTGCAAGAGTTGCTTGATTTGGGACTTGTGCGTCCGAGTGTTTCGCCGTGGGGAGCTCCTGTTCTGTTCGTCAAGAAGAAGGACGGCAGTTTGAGGCTATGTGTGGATTATCGTCAGTTGAACCGTGTTACGGTGCGGAACAGGTATCCTTTGCCCCGCATTGACGATTTATTCGATCAGCTCCAGGGTGCGAAACATTTTTCGAAGATTGATTTGCGTTCGGGTTATCATCAGTTGCGGGTTCGGGATGATGACATTCCGAAGACTGCTTTTCGTACGCGCTATGGGCATTATGAGTTTTTGGTGATGTCGTTCGGACTCACCAATGCGCCAGCAGCGTTCATGGATCTGATGAACCGGATTTTCAGGCCGTTCCTCGACCAGTTCATTATCGTGTTTATTGATGACATACTGGTTTACTCTAGGAGTCGAGAGGAGCATGAGCAGCACTTGGGGATTACTTTGCAGATATTGAGAGAGCACCAGTTGTATGCTAAATTCTCAAAGTGCGCATTTTGGCTTGATAGAGTGGACTTCCTGGGTCATGTGGTGACTAGTGATGGTATTCTTGTGGACCCGAGGAAGATCGAGGCTGTACAGCTTTGGCCCAGACCTGTATCGGTGACTGAGGTCCGCAGTTTTTTGGGCTTAGCTGGTTATTATCGCCGTTTTGTGCAGGATTTTTCGAGTATCGCTGCACCGCTGACTGGACTGACCCGGAAGGGGGTTCCTTTTCTCTGGACTGATGCGTGCGAGCAGAGTTTTCAGCAGTTGAAGACTCGGTTGACGACAGCACCAGTTCTTTCTTTACCTTCTGGATCGGGAGGCTACGTTGTGTATTGTGATGCTTCTCGAGTGGGGCTCGGCTGTGTTTTGATGCAGCATGATAGGGTGATTGCATATGCTTCTAGACAGCTGAAGAAGCACGAGCAGAATTACCCCACTCACGATCTTGAGATGGCAGCGGTAGTCTTTGCGTTGAAGATCTGGAGACACTACTTGTATGGAGAGTCGTGTCAGATCTTCACGGATCACAAGAGTCTGAAGTACATCTTCCAGCAGCGAGATCTAAACCTGAGACAGCGCCGATGGATGGAGCTAGTGAAGGATTATGATTGTGAGATCCTTTATCACCCGGGCAGGGCGAATGTGGTAGCCGATGCTTTGAGTCGTAGGCCCGTGGGTAGCTTGTCCCAGCTGAGCGCCGTTCGGTGTCAGTCTTCTACAGATTGGCAGCTCTTGTGTGATAGTAGAGTGCAGTTCGAGTTCACCTCCACTGGGGGACAGTTTGCTCATGTCCGCGCCCGTCCACTACTTGTTGATCGTATCCGTGAGGCGCAACCCAGTGATGCTCGTTTGTCTGAGATTCTTGAGCTTGTTCGACGGGGTACAATTTCGGAGTTCATGATTGATGACCAGGGTGTGCTACGATGCGGGACTCGCTTGTGTGTACCAGATGTTGATGGGTTGAGACGCGAGATCCTAGAGCAGGCATATCAGTCGGCCTTTAGCGTTCATCCAGGTTCCACCAAGATGTACCGAGACTTGAGAGACTTCTACTGGTGGGAAGGGATGAAACGCGATATTTCGGACTTCGTTTCGAGGTGCCTGACTTGTCAGCAAGTCAAGGCTGAGCATCAGAGACCGGCTGGAGAGTTGCAGCCTTTACCCATTCCGGAGTGGAAATGGGAGCAGATTTCCATGGACTTCATTGTGGGTCTACCCAGGACCAGTAGAGGGTATGACTCCATTTGGGTTATTGTAGACCGGTTGACGAAAGCGGCTCACTTCCTTCCAGTGAAGACCACTTTCGGCTATGCTCAGTACGCTCAGCTTTATATAGATGAGATTGTGCGTTTGCACGGTGTTCCCACATGCATAGTATCCGACAGAGGTACCCAGTTTACTAGCCGTCTATGGCAGAAGCTTCAGGAAGCTTTGGGTACCAGATTGAGTTTTAGCACCGCTTTTCATCCGCAGACCGATGGTCAGACGGAGCGGACTATTCAGACACTGGAGGATATGCTCCGTGCATGTGTGCTTGATTTTGGGGGCAGTTGGGATCGTCACTTGCCGTTGATTGAGTTCTCCTACAATAACAGCTTTCAGGAGACTATTCAGATGGCACCTTTTGAGGCTTTATATGGTAGGAAGTGTCGATCGCCAGTCTGTTGGACCGAGCTTAGTGAGAGTTTGGTTTTGGGACCCCAGCTTGTTCAGGAGACTACGGAGAAGATCCAGCTGATTCAGGACAGGATGAGAACAGCCCAGTGCAGGCAGAAGTCTTATGCCGACCGTCGTCGTCGCAGGCTTGAGTTCGCAGTGGGAGATCATGTATTCCTGAAGATTTCTCCGATGAAGGGCGTTATGCGATTTGGGAAGAGAGGGAAGCTTAGTCCCAGATTCGTAGGTCCTTTCGAGATCCTCGAGCGAGTGGGTTCGGTTGCTTATCGTCTAGCGCTCCCGCCTAGTTTTCCAGATGTTCACCCCGTTTTTCATGTGTCGATGCTTCGTAGATACCTTCATGATCCTTCTCATATGATTCAGCACGAGACCGTTCAGCTTGAGCGTGATCTTTCGTTCACCGAGCAGCCGATAGTTATTCTGGATCGGCAGGTGAAGAAGCTTCGGTCTAGGGACTTGCCTTCTGTAAAGGTTCTATGGCGTAGTCCGACTGGTGAGGAGATCACTTGGGAGATCGAGAGCGAGATGCGGAAGAGTTTTCCCCATCTTTTTGAAGGTACGTTTAGTATGAAATTGTAATTCGGGGACCGAATTTCTATAAGGGGGGAGATTGTAACGTTTTGGAAATCGTTAGGCGATTTTGTCCGTTTCAGGGTAAGTTTGTCGGTATTTTCCGTTTTTACCCGACTGTGAACAAACGACCATATAGACTTGCCAGCACCTAGATTAGCTAAAATAAAGCTAGTGCGCGAGCTTTGGGAGTATATGGGACGTTTTGGTTCAATTTGATTTTTTCCCAATTTTTAATATTATTTTAATGCGGTACTCAAATTTTGGGAAAATTTCTGTTAGCGATCTTTTCTTTAATTTATTAGGTTAAGTAAATCCTTCTCACTTCACCTTGGGCTTAATGTGTGGACTAGGATTTAAGTTAGGAAATTAAATGAAAAAGAAAAGAAAAGAGAAGGAACAGATGCATGCATGTGTGTGTATGTGTGCAAGTGCTTTAATTAGCAATAAATGAAGGAAATTGCTAGGAAACCCTCACAAATCTCCACCTCCTCACACTTGGCCGAAATTCCCTCAATCCCCACTGTCCTTGATCTTTTCCCTTCTCATTTTAATTCATTTTCATCACAAAACTTCTCCAAAATCCTAAAATATCACAAAAATAACAAAAGCTTGGGATTTCTTGCTCTTGATCAATTGGAGATAGGGAAAAGCTTGGAACTTGAGAGAAAAATTGTTAGGTATATTCCCTCTACTGTTAATTTATAGTTTTTGTGTGGTTTTGATCGTTAATTTCTGCGTAGAACGTAGTTTATATCGATTGAGGCGATATCGGGTTTTTAGTGTCTTTTTAGAGTTTTTAGTATCTGCTGTGACCGGGGAATTTTAGTGATTGAATCAACAACTTTAGAGGAGTGTGCAGGTTGACCTGAGACCCCACCTAGGAGACGGGGGCCATCCCACCGGCCGGGGCCGGCGAGACTTGAAGAGGGGACCGGCGACGCCGGCCTAATAGTAAGGGTTTGGGGTGGGTTTTCTGTGGGTGTTGTCTGCTATGGTTTTGGGTTGTTTGGTACTGTTGATTTACTTAGTAAATGCAGTATGCAAAATCTGGGATCGATTACCTATAATCGTGTGTTTGCACTAGACGTGTACTCGTGAGTTGGTTTAGTGCGTTGATGCGTTTTATAATACGTAGTTTTTCGTTATTGTGATTGCTTCTGAGATGTTCGCTTTATTTCTTGTGTTTGTGATATTATAGCGTCGCAAGCGGGGACTTCAGACGCTGCGAACAAAGGGAAGCAGGTGGTCGGATTTTCATAGCTGAAGACCACAGGGTGAGTAGATTTAACATCTACGGGGAATCGCCCGTATGGCGCTACGCGTCGGGGCTAGATATGATATAATATTAGCCGTATGCTGATTTGCTTATATAGAGATATTGCATGATTCATGTTGCATATAGTTACTTATGCTTGATACTGTACCTGTTGTACACTGCACTATTATCGACAGTCCATGTTGCACGAGCACCAATGATATGCTACACACACCCTGTCGGTAATTGCCATGACACGCACAACACAAATGCGCATTTATATACCTTGCTATTGGTTAGCGACATTAAACAGTTATACTTGTGCGATAGTACATATTACATAGAACATACCTGTATACCTACATGCTCATATGTATGCCATGCTATATTACTCGTTCGCACATATACCTTGCTATTGTTATATGATCAGTTTTTATTGCATATATATCGGTGGTATGGGACGCTGTATATATATGTATTCTGGATTTGGATTTTTGGGAACCGCGAGATACATTTAATGACTTGATGCATTATTTGGCGAATCGTTCCGTGATATGCTCATATTGATATTTTATGTTGCATATGCTACTTTTTATGGATTTATGCATTTGAGATGCGATATGGGAAATTAAAGTGTCGATCTTGGGCACTTACTTTTCGAGAGATATATGGGGTTTGACAGACCGATACGTGGAAATATAAGTGTCGAGGTGGGATACTTGGGTTTCGAGGAACGTATGGATATCAGAAAGACCGATGCGTGGAATATAAGTGTCGAAGAGGGATACTTGTGTTTCGAGGAACGTATGGATATCAGTATTTATGTGTCGATGATAGGCACTGGTTTTCATGATGTTTTTGAGTGTCGATGTTTGACACTCAGGTTTCATGAGACGTACAGGATTTGAGGGCCGATCTGAGGGCCGATCTGAGTATTTTGGGATTTGGGTGTTGTTGAGTTACACCGTATTTTCCATGCTTATGATTTGTGCATGAGATTATTTACTATTCCGCACTCAGTATAAAATTGATATGGATATCATGATAGTTGCATATTCATATTGTCATACTCATGCTATCAGTTCACATGTTATTGATCATTGCTGTTAGTGCATATTTACGATTACTGTATGATGTTAATTACTATTCACGAGTCGGCAACTCACCCCCGTTGTGCCACAGTGTTTTGCAGGACACACCCCTCTGAGTAGTCGCGGCAGGGCAGCTTATCATCACTACTTTTGTGGATACCGCTACCTTTGGCAGTGAGGCCGTTGCATTATAGGTGGGTTTGCGGTTATCCGTTGTATATTGTATATCTTTTGTTGGATCTAGTATTCTCCATCTACCCCTGTTGTATTTGACTTAGAGACGACTTGTGAGATATCAGTGTTGTATTATTTTGGTTTTGGGAGCCGTGCTCGTAGAAGCAGGTTATTTTTTTGATATGGTTTACTTCCTTTATAGTCGTTCTCTTTGATATTTCTTCTCTTTGGCGTCGTATACTTGTGGTGGTGATTGTCTCCGCCGGTGGGCGTGATTTTTCTCCCCCTTGGGATGTTTTATATATATTATCTGTGTTGTACCCGTTTTCGGGGCTGATTTTACAAAGGAGGTGCTGCCGAAATTTTTATGAAAGAAAACTAGAGTTAGAGATTTTAAATGGCGACTTCTAATACTTTTAAATTATGTTTTTCTCCGTTGATCCAGTTTTGGGTGGTTTTAGATTTCTGGGTTTTCGGCTTACTTAAGTTACGTACGCCTGTAGACGTTACGTAATTTAAGTGCCGGTTACGGACCGAATTTCGGGTCGTGACATTCTCAATGAAAGATCTTGGTGATGCCTCCTGAATATTGGGAATTAGGATCTATAGAGATAGATCCAAACGGATTTTGGGATTGTCCCAATCCAGGTACATTGACACCATACTAAAGAGGTTTAGTATGGAAGAGTCCAAGCGTGGGAACTTACCCACGATCTCTGGAGTCACTCTCTCCAAAGAGATGTCTCCCAAGACTGATTTGGAGAGAGCTCGCATGCAAGGGATACCCTATGCTTCGGCAGTAGGCTCTATCATGTATGCGATGCTATGTACCAGACCCGATGTAGCATACTCACTAAGTGTAGTGAGCAGGTATCAAGCTGATCCTGGAGAGAGTCACTGGACAGCTGTGAAGAGCATTCTCAAGTACTTGCGAAGGACTAGAGATATGTTCTTGGTGTATGGTAACGGAGAACTCCAAGTGGAGTCCTTTACCGATTCGAGCTTCCAGAGTGATAAGGACGACTCTAAGTCGCAGTCGGGCTTTGTCTTTACCCTTTACGGAGGGGCGGTTAGCTGGAAGAGTTCCAAGCAGGAAACCGTGGCAGACACGACGATGGAGGCTGAATACATCGCTGCCAACGATGCTGCTAAAGAAGCTGTCTGGGTCAAGAAGTTCATTACTGAACTTGGTGTGGTTCCATCCATTGAGCATCCAATACCTTTGTATTGCGATAACAATGGAGCAGTGGCTTTGGCCAAGGAACCCAGGTCCCATCAGCGATCCAGGCATATGCTGAGGCGGTATCACCTGATCCGGAAGATAGTTGATCGCCGGGAGATCGAGGTCAGGAGAGTTGACACGAAGAACAACACGGCGGATCCACTAACGAAGGCCATTCCCCAGATACAGTTTGAGAGACTCTTCGGGATGCTCGGTATGAGATACTACAGCAGCTGGCCCTAGTGCAAGTGGGAGATTGTTAGTTGTATGTATGCCCTAGAGGCCAGTATTGTACAGATTATGTATATTATATTGGATGCTTGGACATATATCGAGATGACTTTCTTGCTCGACATGATAGTATGCTATCTGGTTGCTCTTTATCTTAACATGTACACTAGTCTCTTTATACTGTCTTATAGTTACATGTTGGTAAAGCCCTTAGGATGTGTACTTGACTACCTGGACTATGATGCGGATCATACTAGTGGGGACATGGTAGTCCATAAGTACATCCTTCAAGGTCCCTAGTCGTGGGTGTATCGAGACGGGGCATCGATATACCAGTGTAGACTAGCGTATACGCTTCTCGACCCATATGATGGGTGATGGATGATCCCATATCCATTGGTGTTTGACATCAGAGATGGTGTACGGGTGCTCAGTGGAAACTGGGTACACTGGACGGACTCGCCGAGAACTCCCAGATGGTATTATACCTCACGTCAGATGGCAGTTCTCAGGTGACACTTGTACAGGATAGTCTGTAGACCCGAGATCGTCATAGAGTCTTGTGTGATTCCCACTGTGCTTTGATCTCCACCTTACCACGTCCATGAGGGCGTGCAAAATGGTGGTCTTTGGGCACAGTCCCGAGTCACATGGAGGCAATGAGCGATAGGAGGGGTTTCGTCTCTCCCGGTATTGGGGGTTGATGTTGCGCAGTGCTCGATTGGTCGTAGCAGGGAAGTCCCTGGCCAGGGCTGATCAGAGATTTACTGGTAAGTGTTACCAGTAGTTTCTCGACCCGTTACGAGCCTCACATCGGCATGACTTATCGGGTTATTGGGGTCTGACGTTTACCACCCCTAGACTTGATATGCGACATATCAGACGAAGAGACCGGACTGTATGGTAAGTGTTACTGGTCGGATTCGCAGGAGTGTGAGCGAGCTAGCTCGTCGATCTTCTGATCGCTCAATACCCGGGTGGCCGTTACGTTTAGCAGACCGCTTGCGGCTTGTGGGTGCTTGATATGATCATCATCTGCTACCGGCGTATTGACGAGTCTTTAGAGTCCTACACAGAGGTTTCCTGGTTCAAGCGAAACGAAATAGGAGCGCATATGAGATATGTGCAGGACCGAGAATAATGCGTGTATGTGATACCGCATTTCATTCTCGCGATATATGTTTCGATTGGTTATATTCGATATGACCTAGTTATCGAATCATTGATTCGATAAATCGATACATTACATTCTAGTCGGTCATGTGCGACATGACCGGATCATTGAATCAAATGTTGATTTAATGATTTAATGCATAATTATATATTTGATATATTGCATTGCATTAACTAGTGTTGGTTCACTTTAAACGGATTTTTCTCACTTGATGCACATTGTATATGTGATATGGTTTAGTGCACTACTTTGTATCATGTTTGATGATACTTGATCATATAGTTAAGTTTATAGAATTAATCCATGGTTAATTTGATAATTAGGGTTTTGCATATTCATTTATTTATTTATTTGTTTATTTATTTATTTGAAATGGATTAAGATAAGAATGGTGGCTTTATTTGTTTTATATTGAAGCTTCATGAAGCTTTGACTTTGCTAACCATCCTTATCTTCATGCTTAACCCTAACCCATCCAAGTGACCATGGTTAATTCTCTACACTTAATCCTAGTTCAAGTTATGATAAGTATTTGATTTAAATTTATTTTTATCACAAGACTTATCATATTCTTTTCTTGAGCTCATCTTCTTCTTCTTCTTCAAGCTTGCTACAACAATGGCAACTTGAGATCTAGTGAGATAAATCCAATTCCAAAGTGAACCCACCTCCTATTTCTTCACCCTCTATCTCTTGCCAAGTTGTTTTGGGTGTTTACTTCACAAGTTTCACAAGTTTGTGAAGTCGGAGCTTGAGTTTGTGCAACCTCGACGTAGATCGTCTTTGACACAAAGCCAACGACCTATTCCGCTTGCTTTCCCGATGAAGCCGATGATCGAGTCGAGGATTCATGATGGACAGCAAGGGCATGACCACGTGGAGCTAAGGAGGCGGAAATCCGGATCTACAAAGGTTGTAGCATCTCAACTTTAGTTAAATAGTTAACTAGTTTTCCGTTTCGCCTAAACATCTAGTTTAAGATCCGTAGTCTAGGGTTTCTCGGCACCAAAAATTTTAAATTGGCATGTTCGATGCCTTGTGAGACCTCACTAGGGTGCCTAGGAACCCTACAATACCCGGGTGGCCGTTACGTTTAGCAGACCGCTTGCGGCTTGTGGATGGTTGATATGATCATCATCTGCTGCCGGCGTATTGACGAGTCTTTAGAGTCCTACACAAAGGTTTCCTAGTTCAAGCGAAACGAAATAGGAGCGCATATGAGATATGTGCGGGACCGAGAATAATGCGTGTATGTGATACCGTATTCCTTTCTCGCGATCTATGTATCGATTGGTTATATGCGATATAACCTAGTTATCGAATCAAGGATTGATTCGATAAGCCGATACATAGGATACTGGCCGGTTATATGCGACATGACCGGATCATTGAATCAAGTGTTGATTTAATGATTTAATGTATAATTATATATTTGATATATTACTTTGCATTAACTAGTATTGGTTCACTTTAAAAGGATTTTCTCACTTGAATTGTGCAAGTTGTATATGTGATATATTTCTTTGTGCACATGATTGTATCATGTTTGATGATACATTCTTGTTTGGTTTTGTGTAAAGTATTAAACCATGGTTAGTTAGTGATTAGGGTTTCATCTTATTCATTTATCTTTTTATTTTATTTATTTCAAAAGAAAATGAGAAATGAATGGTGGCTATTTTTGTTTTTAGTTGAAGATTCATGAAGCATTGACTTAGTCACCATTCTTGTCTCATGCCTAACCCTAACCACTCATCTAACCTAAGTTAAGTCTCTACACTAAACCATGGTTAAAGATATGATAAGTATTGTATTTTCTTTTCTATTTTAAATTAACTTATCATATCTTTTCTTCTTCTTCTTCATCTTGAGCAAGAAAGAAAAAGCTTGACCATCAATGGTGATTGTTGGAAAAATGTGAGAAATCCAAATCTAAAGTTTACCCACTTCCTATTTCTTCATCCTCTACCTCTTGCCAAGTAGTATAGGGTGTTTCCTTCACAAGTTTTCCCGACTTGGTGAAGTTTGAGCTTGTTCTAGCGATGCCTCGACGTAGATCATCTTCGGCATCAAACCGACGATCAAGCCCGCCCATTCTTCGATGATGCCAATGCTAGAGTCGTGAGTTCGATTTGGACAGTGGAGGGAGATCATCGCGGAGCATACGAAGTGGTGGACCGGATCTACAAAGGTTGTAGCTCCTTTCCTTTTAGATAAAGTTGTTTATTTGCATCGTTTCGCCTAAATATCTAGTTAACGATCTGTTCTAGGTTTTCTCGGCACCGTAATTTTTAGAAATTAGCGTGTTTGATCACTTGTGAGACTTCACTAGAGTGCCTAGGAACCCTACAGTGGTATCAGAGCCTAACTAGAGCCTTAGGCGAAGTCCCGACGGAATTAGAAGTCCGGTCGACCCAAAACCCCGCCTTGAATTTGCTCTCTGGAATTTTTTGAAATTCGTGATTTTTTGTGAATTAAAAATATTCAGAAATATCAGCAGGAAGATACAAGGGTTACTGGAAAATTCGAGCACGTGATTCCATAAAGGAGCCGCGGATCCGCGGCATGAGCATGCTCATGCCGCTGATCCGCGGCCATTTTGTCTTATTATGCATCCTATTTTGCACAGTAATTCGTAGTTCTCTGTGCTGGTTTTTCTGGGGATTTTTAATAATTTTTCCAGAGTTGCAGTTTCTGGGTTGTATTGGGAACTCGGTGTATCGATCGGATTGTCTAATCTTGTCAGTGTGTTTTTCCGGATAAATCTTAGAATATGTTAAAAAGTTCGACCGGATATAAATACCCACTTTTTCCCCTGCCGGGAAATTTCCAATTGTTGGACTTTTCCGTAGTTTAACGACGTTCTAAGTAGTGCAAGTAACTCGATGGACCCTCTAGAAGACAACAAACCTTAACTCGATTATGTGACCGTCTTGAACTGCCCTTTGAACCTTCGGGTTTGGGGCAGTACGGCGTACCACATGTGAGACGTTGGCTTGACCCTTTTACGGCTGGACCGTTGGTACTGAGGCACGAACTGAATGTTGTTAGACTTATTTCATGTGTTGAGCTGTATCGGGAAAACTTGGGTGTTCGATTGTTCGATCGAAAAGTTTAGCATTTTCTATTTATCCGGAATGTGATACAATAATTGGAATTCACAAATTGTTATGAGATAACGGAATGAATATTGTAAACGTAGCAGTTTAGCCTCACTTGATCGGTTGCCACGGAATTTTGATGTGATCAAAAGTCCGTCGCAGTCACGTAGCGTACGCGGATACTCGCCAGGTAAACTTAATAGACAGCCTCACTCCATAGCCCCGACCAAGTGACTGTAGGAGAACCCCGTCGCCGAAAGCATCCGTTCGGGTGCTCGCGGCAGCGGTGTTCCGCCTTGGTGCACTTCGTCGACGGTATAGGGGGTGCGGCCGCCTACTAAAGTTTGCGACGAGCATTCGATCAGAATGTCGGAAATCTTGTTGAATTGCCCGACTTGATATTGAAAAGAGTTTTCGATAATGAGACTAAAATGCGGGGTTTATAATTGTTAGGCATGCGATGTCTAAGTAATTCATTTGGTCAGGCATGCGATGTCTGAGGAGGTTGCGGATTCCAACTGTTGTAGTTTTACACTTTCTTTTCTGTGACCGTAAGTGTAATATGTGATGTCGCCGATTTCGTTGCTATATGTCAACGACAATTGGGATGCGCATATTTACTTACGTTGATGACATGTGATGTTATGTGTTGCTGGATATGTTATATTGGATCGTCGTGTTTGAATAGCCGGGGGGTTTTTATGTGAGATGAGTGTTTTTCATTTTCATTCATGTAAATACTTATATGTAATATTCTTTTATTGGGGCACTTCCAGGTTGCGGAAGTTGTCACCGTTGATGTATATTATTTATTTTTCTGCACTAGGATAGACCCAAGGAGGGGAGCACAAGTAACCGGGTTCTGGGGTCCAGAGGGAGACCATCTCGAGGAGTCGAGTCCGGGTCTCCTAACCCTAGAATTGTTAGGGTTGCTTGCCGCTCTCGTAGGGGTCTTGGGGTATGGGATTGGCTATTCATCACGACCGTGGAATCCGTGTTTTATACTGGCTCGTATTGAAAACACGGACGTCCTAGTATATCCAATATTTCATATGTTTCTTCTGCTGTGATTTATCTGTGATCATGTGATGTTCTGTGACAGGTATTATATATAGTATATATGATATATTATATAGACGTTGCTTATGTTTTACACCCGCGCTAGCCCTGCCTCGCTCTGGCGTTAGTTACCTAACCTAACGGTGCAAACGGGACATCGAGGTGAATGCGGATGGCATAAGCGTACGTTATATATATCTGTGATGTTTAGGTGGATTTAAATGATGGGATATTCATTAATGAGATTAATGAAAGAAAATAAACCTAATTGATGTTGTGGAATCGAATTTCAAAATAAAACAGGTAGCTACAGTTCTTGCTTTGCATTGTGGTGTTCATTATAGAACATCCTGCACCTTATTCGATGAGGAAAGGACCGAAATCCCTTCACCGGGAGTGACTCCTTTAGCAATAACTGGCAGATGCTACACACTCGGTTTGTATTTGATCGCTTCTATAGTTTCTGCTTTGCACAGTGATATATATGATATATCCCGCACCTCATTCGACGAGGAAAGGGCAGACGATCCCTTCAACGGGAGTGACCCCTTTAGCAAAACTAGAAAAGCCTCGAAAACATTCCATTTAAAAACCATTTGATTCCGCAACGAGATCAAGTTCAAAGCGTTAAAGGTTTTCACAAAAACCATTCGCAACCCTCCGTCATTTTAGGAAGTAGAGTACTTAGTATTCGTGCTGTGTTTGTTGACCATAGTCAAGGCACAGTGTACGGTAGCTAAGTGATGTCTTCCTACACCGCATATGATGCGATTAGTTAGGACAGTTGCGTGACTTTGTTGACCTTAGTTAAGGGTCATGTGGGTGGGTCTAATTAATCACGAAATGACGGGTAGAACTTGACTAGTACTTATGATTTGTTGACCATAGTTAAGGTCATAGGTGCTAGGGGTAAAAACCTTCATCGGGAGTTTCAAGTGTTGAAATTTGCAATGAGATTGCATACCTTCTATGTGATAGTTAGATCCCGATACCCACTGCGAGTAATTGTTACTCCTGGGAGAGTTTTGCACTTTGCAATTAGCTGATCAAGTAGTTGTCTAGAAAGGTGTCAACGGGGTTACGCCTCTGGGAAAACGAGGTTTACAGTAATTAGGTCCGTGCGAAAGCACGGGGAACCTCCCTCAAAGTACCAACACTGGCCTGGCTGAAAGATTGGCGAACTTGTAGAGTGTAATTAATCCCGGCTAGTCTTTCCTTTTAGGGTTTGAAGGAAGATTTGATAAAAACAGTGGGAGCCATCCTGATTAGATAAAATATATAACCAATCTGATCTTGCAAGAGCGCACGCAGAGTGTTTTCTTCTCTCTCTCTCCTGGTAGCGACCATATCACGCCTTAATCAAGATAATAAAATGGATGTATTGACCGAACCCGCTTGTTATACTGAGCTGGGGAACGTTGGTCCCGCTCCAACTTATAATTGTTATAAGACCGAGCAGGAAATAGGGGAATACCAGATTTCCTATGCCGCCCAAACGAAGAAAGTGCATATGATGCATCTCCTTCGGGTGTGTTCATTACAAAGAACTGTTTCTCAGTATCCTCTGCATCCTGGGTATATGATACCGGATCAGGATCCCAGATATGTAATCTGTTACATAGGGCTACAAAAAGGTAGAAAAACTGAGAACGGGTGATAAGTTTCATGAGACAGAAAATGGGGCAAGTGTTGCAGCCAAGTCTGTTGGTCACTGTCACCCTGTATTACGAATACATTGATTCTGAACAAATGCTATTAGATACCGAACCTGATATACAAAATCATATCAGTCTCTTTATTAGTAAAGAAAGGATATAATTTTGTATTGATGGATAATGTTTTGAACATTTCCTATATCAAAAGTTGATCGGTTCAGGCACGTTATCTAAAAGCATTGACGTTCTAAATCAAACTACAGTTCCTCGTATATAGAACACACACAAGATGAAAAGTTCAGAAATGAACGAATTCTTCTTAAGGTATTGTAGACTAGGTCATATCAATGCGACCCGACTAGCTGAAGTTACATTTAGATGCATATTTAAATCAGTTTGAATTTACATCTTGTGAAACTTGCCAGTCATGTCGCAAAGATATAATGACACCAGCTCTGTTTACTGGAAACAGAGAAAGAGTTAGTAAACTCTTGGGACTGATACATGATGATATATGTAAGGTCTCCTGTCTACACATGCCAGGACTGGTTCTTTTTACTTCATTATATTCTCTGATAATCTCTCAAGATTCAGTCATATGTTCCTGTTGAAACATAAGTCCGAACCTTTTGAGGTATTCACAGAATACAAGTTAGAAGTAGAGAACCAATAACCGGGTATAAGTATTATGTCCTATGATGAGATCAGGGAAGAGAATACTTGAGCATGGAATCCTTGGACTATTCTAAAGGAAAATGAGATTCTCTCTCAGTATTACTCCTCTGCATACACCACAGCACAATGGTGTATCGGGGCGGAGCAATCACACAATATTAGATATCGTTTGCTTTATGATGAGTATTACTGAGTTACCTATTTCCTTTTGGGTGTTATGCGCTTGAGAAGCTGCATACCTATTGAATTAGGTTCGAATCAAATCACTGCCTACCATTTCATATGAGATATGGTATGGGAAGAGCCTATCTCTTAAGTGAGTTAAGATTTGGGGTTGTCCGGCCTATGTTTAAAGCAAAATCCAGACAAGATCGAGGCAGGATCAGTTCTGTAGAACTGGAAAGGTTCCAGCTATACAAAACTGCAATTGATGATTTGACTGAACCATAAGATTCTATAGTTCCCGACGAACCTCAGCCTCTCCACCGATCTAGTAGGGTTCCTCATCCGCCTGAGAGATACCTCGGTTTCTCGATGACAGAGGGAGCAAGGATTGCATCATGAGATGATGACCCAACTAGTTTCGAGCAGGCCATCGAGAGTAGGGACTCTGTAAGAATGGCTGGATGCTTAGCGATCTGAGATGGAATCCATGTACACCAGCATAGTATGGACTTTAGCTGCTATATCTGAAGGGTTAAATCCCCATCAGGAGCAAGTATATCTTGAGAAGATTACTTGGTGTAGATGGAAAAGTTGAGACTTTCAAAGCTAGACTTGTTAAAGGTTTTCATCATCAACCAGGCGTGGATAATGATGAAACCTTTTTCCAGTAGCTATGCTTAAGTCTATCCAGATCCTACTTACCACGGCTACATACCATGACTACGATATCTGGCGTTTCGGTGCCATGACTGCTTTTCTAAATACTGATTTAGAAGAGAACGTCTATAAGAACACAGCCAGAGGTCTTCGTAAACAGTGGGAGCAGCGGAAACGTGTGCAAGTTGCTTTACATAATGAAGCAGGCATCGCGGAGTTGGAACGTCTGTTTTGATGTGATAGTCAAAGAAGTTGACATCATCAAAATGGTAGATGAACCTTGTATAAACAA
The DNA here is from genome assembly GCA_030015575.1 of Agapanthus africanus. Taxonomy (NCBI): domain Eukaryota; kingdom Viridiplantae; phylum Streptophyta; class Magnoliopsida; order Asparagales; family Amaryllidaceae; genus Agapanthus; species Agapanthus africanus. Next base: position 884,115,471 of record CM057337.1, read on the forward strand.
AAAGGTAGTAGGGAGTATGGTGACGATCCTCGTAGAGTACGTGGATGACATACTCTTGTTAGGGAAGGAGTTTCCTATGCTACACTCGATCAATCTCCGCTTATCACAAGGATTCTCCAAATAGGATCAAAGTGATACCTACTAAATCCTAAGCTTTGGATCTATGAGATAGATCTAATTGAATGTTAGGATACTCACTAGTTGTAGTGAGATGGTATCAATCGATCCTGGGGAAAATCACTGGAAGTGTTCCAGGGTGATAAAGACGACTGAATGTCAGTCACAGGCACTGTCTTTACCCTCAGTAAAGGGACGATATGTTGGAAGAGTTCCAAGCTAGATACCGTGGCAAACTAGACGATAAAGGCTGGTAACATCGCTATTGAAGATACTACCAAAGAGGCAGTTTGGGTGTATATTGGTTCATAGGATGAACTAGGTTCCTACCATTGTGAGACAATGGAACTGTGGCTTTGGCCCTGGAACCCTGGTCCCATCAGTGACCCAGACAGATTCTGAGGCAGCATCACCTGATCATGGAGATAGTTGATCTCCAGGATGATCGAGGTTAGGAGAGTAGACTCAGAGGACAACACGGCGGATCCACTCACGAAGGCCTTTTTCCCAAAGAGAGACTTTTAGGGGATGGTTGAGTATGTGATACTGCAACCACTGCTACAGATGGCCCTAGTGCAAGTGGGAGATTGTTAGTTATATGTATGCCCTAGAGGCCATTACTGTACATTGGATGTATATTGTAGTGGATGCTGGGACATATATAGGAAGGACTTTCTTGCTCGACATGATAGTACGCTATCTGGTTGCTCTTTATCTTAACATGTATACTTTCTGTCTCTCTGATTACATGTTGATAAAGCCCTTAGGATGTGCACTCGACTTCCAGGACTATGATGCAGATCATACTAGTGGGGCCTGGGTAGTCAGTGAGTACATCCTTCATTGTTCCTAGTCGTGGAAATACCGAGACGGGGCATCGATATTCCAGAGTAGACTAGCGCATATCTTCTCGACCCATGCGATGGGCGATGGATGATCCCATATCCATTGGTGTTTGACATCGAAGATGGTATGCGGGTGCTCAGTGGAGACTGGGTACACTGAACGGACTCGCCGAGAACTCCCAGATGGTATTATACCTCACGTCAGATGGCAGTTCTCTGGTGACACTGGTACAGCTTAGTCTGTTGACCCGAGATCGTCATAGAGTCTTATGTGTCTCCCACTGTGCTTTGATTTCCACCCTACCACGGCTCTACTGAGTTGTGCAAACAGGTAGTTTTTGGGTACAGTCCCGATTCACATGGAGGCAATGAGCGATAGGAGGGGATTCGTCTCTCCCGGTATTGGGGGTTGATGTTGTGCTATGCTCGACTGGCCATAACCGGAAATCCCTGGCCAGGGTTGCAGTGATATACTGGTAAGTGTTATCAGTAGTTTCACGAATGTTATGGACCCTACGTCGGCATGACTTATCGAGCTATTGGGGTCTGACGTTTACCACCCCTAGGCGAGATATGCGACATATCAGACGAACAGACCGGACCGTACGGTAAGTGTTACTGGTTGGATTCGCAGGAGTGTGAGCGGGCTTGCTCGTCGATCTTCTGATCGCTCAATACCCGGGTGGCCGTTACGTTTAGCAGACCGCTTGCGGCTTGTGGATGGTTGATATGATCATCATCTGCTGCCGGCGTATTGACGAGTCTTTAGAGTCCTACACAGAGGTTTCCTAGTTCAAGCGAAACGAAATAGGAGCGCATATGAGATATGTGCGGGACCGAGAATAATGCGTGTATGTGATACCGTATTCCTTTCTCGCGATCTATGTATCGATTGGTTATATGCGATATAACCTAGTTATCGAATCAAGGATTGATTCGATAAGCCGATACATAGGATACTGGCCGGTTATATGCGACATGACCGGATCATTGAATCAAGTGTTGATTTAATGATTTAATGTATAATTATATATTTGATATATTACTTTGCATTAACTAGTATTGGTTCACTTTAAAAGGATTTTCTCACTTGAATTGTGCAAGTTGTATATGTGATATATTTCTTTGTGCACATGATTGTATCATGTTTGATGATACATTCTTGTTTGGTTTTGTGTAAAGTATTAAACCATGGTTAGTTAGTGATTAGGGTTTCATCTTATTCATTTATCTTTTTATTTTATTTATTTCAAAAGAAAATGAGAAATGAATGGTGGCTATTTTTGTTTTTAGTTGAAGATTCATGAAGCATTGACTTAGTCACCATTCTTGTCTCATGCCTAACCCTAACCACTCATCTAACCTAAGTTAAGTCTCTACACTAAACCATGGTTAAAGATATGATAAGTATTGTATTTTCTTTTCTATTTTAAATTAACTTATCATATCTTTTCTTCTTCTTCTTCATCTTGAGCAAGAAAGAAAAAGCTTGACCATCAATGGTGATTGATGGAAAAATGTGAGAAATCCAAATCTAAAGTTTACCCACTTCCTATTTCTTCATCCTCTACCTCTTGCCAAGTAGTATAGGGTGTTTCATTCACAAGTTTTCCCGACTTGGTGAAGTTTGAGCTTGTTCTAGCGATGCCTCGACGTAGATCATCTTCGGCATCGAACCGACGATCAAACCCGCCCATTCTTCGATGATGCCAATGCTAGAGTCGTGAGTTCGATTTGGACAGCGGAGGGAGATCATCGCGGAGCATACGAAGTGGTGGACCGGATCTATAAAGGTTGTAGCTCTTTTCCTTTTAGATAAAGTTGTTTATTTGCATCGTTTCGCCTAAATATCTAGTTAACGATCCGTTCTAGGTTTTCTCGGCACCGTAATTTTTAGAAATTAGCGTGTTTGATCACTTGTGAGACTTCACTAGAGTGCCTAGGAACCCTACACGTGCAGTACCCCAGGCTCATTAGCATCTGCCGCTTGACTAAGGCCGTGATACAAGTGTGCCAAGCCGGCGATCCCAACGGCCACTTTTACCCCAATGGTCATCCGGTGAGCTGGGTAAAAGACAGAGGGCCGCATATGGCGAGAATGCATCGGGAGCGCAAACCAACTCAGCCATAGCCTAAGAAATCCTAAGAAGAAGGCCTCCTCATCCATCCCGGGGGTTGCAACTTCCGTAAAAGACACAGTCGGGGAGTTAGGAAGGAAAAAACCCTTTTGGTCTATTTCCTTCGCCGGCAGATTATCCAAACCTAGCCCGAAAGGGTCATCAAGTGTGGCAAACTTGGCAACTTATGCCGAGAGGACATTTGGGTGAAGGAACCGAGCGATGAAATCCTCAAAGCTAACTCCGTGACTCCCACGTTCGATGAAAAGGGCCTCATAGATGTTCAACACTTTGATCAAACTTGGGAATTGATGTTGAACAGCATTCTCCGGAGTGAGGCCCCTTACTGCCGGCTTAGCACCGAAGACATACTCGTCTGTAGGAAGCAACTCCTCATAGTGCTCCCCTATAACCGGTAAGCCGGAGACCTCTGTGAATTCCTCCAAAGAAATCGACACTTCCCGGTCCATTGCGAGGAAAGTGTGAGTAGGAATGTTCCACTGCTCCAAAAAGGCATTGAACCACTAGGTGGGAAGCATGGGATATTGGAACAGGGAGACATAAACTGCAGTGTACAACCCTAACCTTATCAGCTGTGACTTCTTTGCCGACAGAATATAGCGAGCCCATGGCAGATAGCCGATCGGGTGGCGGGGGATCAGACCTATGTTATATGATTGCCCCCAAGGTCTCGCATCGCCTTGACAAATACGGCGTCCCAGGATATCCAAAACCATAGGACGCTGAACCGGAATTGCATCTATGGCGGGATGAAGAAAGCCCTTTGAAGTCCAATCGACCATCTCCACGGCATACTGCACCGGGGGTGGGCTGGCATAGTAGATCGCCGTAATAGGCTCTGACGGCACTACGCATGAAAAGCTCCGTCAACCCATGATTATTTGGTTGTACCACGACCCCCAAAGGTGGAGATTCTTATATTCCGGGTCGTGGTCCCTGATCATAGCTAGGACTTTGCGATCCACGGGCGCTTCGGGAAACCCTCCCTCCGAACGAGCAAATGGGAATGAAGTATCGAAAGACATGGTCACTGCAAGGGAACAAAATTAGCCGTTAGTGTTGTAATTCCAACGCTTGGCGTTTAAAAATTTTTAATTAATTAATTAAATTAAAAATTAATTAAAATTAATTACAGCACACTGCAGTGCAGTGGGTAGGAGACCAAAGGGGGACCCATAAAATCTGGATGAAAATGCATCAGTTAATAAGACAACCCCATCGTTGGATGAGATTGTCAGTTAAACCCCAAGAGAACATTCTCATTAATAATAAAAAATCCCCAGAGACAAGGAGAAAATCTCCTCTTTCAGAGAAAAACTCTGTCACAGAGTGACACTTGTCAAACTCTTGTCTCAAGGGAATAAGATTTTTTAAAAGAGCCTAGCTCTGTAATAATGATGGAAATATCCATCAAAGAAAAAAAATTAATTAATTCCTAAAAAAATTGAAGTTCTGGGATCTTAAAGATCCATATAAAAAAACTCTTAAGAGTTCATCATCAGAAGATCAAAAGATCTATATTCTGTCAATGAGGAAAGCTCTGTTCATGGGTTAAGAAACCCTAAAACAAATTCTTGAGAGCAAAACTCTGTTTATGAAACCCCAAAGGGGATTTCTTTAGATCAGAAGATCTATAAAAGCAAGGCTCTATTAATTAAAATTGATTTAATTAAGTTTAGATTTTTACCTAAAAATTTCTAGAGTTCTAACTCTGAAGTTCTTGAAAATGAGAGCAAGGCTCTGAGAATATAAATCTTGAAGGAGATGATAATTATCTGAGGAGGGCCAGGGGTCCTATTTATAGGCCCTTGCGCCCCTTCAAATCCTTAATTGATCTAACGGATAAGATCTTGCCACCGCTGCACTCACGTGTGCGCCACGTGAGCGCAACGGTGGGGGGCATTTGTTTCCCCCAATCAGAACAAAGCTCTGTTTGAATTTCAAAAATTCAAAACTAGAAGCAACGCTTCAAATTCCTTGTGTTGCGCGCAACGCGCCACGTGTCAAAAGCTGATACGTCAGCGCAGCGCCCAAGGCAGCGTGCCCAATCAGAGCAAGGCTCTATTTAAAACAAAATTAAAGGAAGCAATGCTTCAGTTGCGCAAGCGCTGCACTGCGCGACACATGGAAGCGCAGTTGCGCAAGCGCTGCGCTGCACGACACGTGTCAGCGCAAACACAGTTGCGATGCGCCGTGCGCTGCGCGACACGTGTCAGCGCAGTTGCGCTGCACCGTGCGCTGCGTGACACGTGTCACGCGCTGGGGCGTTTGCGCCAAACAGAATTAAAATTCTAATAAGATCTTTCTGGTATTTTTAAAACAAGAAGATTGTCTTCGGTAAAACAGAAGCCCTTGGATCAAAGATCCAACGGTGGAGAAAATTCCCCATATCACTCAGAGAAAGACCTTTTTAACAAATTTAACAAATTTATGGGCACTATATAAAGGCCCCTAGACCCCAATTCAAAAGAGATCGACATCAAGAACTTCAGAAAAAACAGCAAAAAAGAGAAAGCTCTGAAGAACTTTGAAGAACTCAAGAAAAAGGTAAAAACCTTTATGAAAAGGAAGAAGAATGTCTTCTGAATAGATCATTGATCTAAGAACAAGATCAATGATCCTCAATAAAAAGAAAAAATAAATAATAACAGTGCCTTGCACGTTTTTATGAACCATTGGTTCTTTGAAAATAAGAAAAAACTTGTTTTCCCTGATCTAAAATTGATCAAAATATAAAACAGTCCCCTGCACTTGCAAAATTGGCACTGTTGCGCTCTTAGGTTGGCGCAAGCCACAAGAGAGCGCCGCGTGTCAGCTCTAGAATCATTTGTGCCATGCGCTTTTAAAATAGAGTATTGCTCTCTTAAATTGGCGCAACTCACCAGAGCGCGCCACGTGTCAGCACTGACACAGCGCAGCGCACTGACATAGCGCACTGCGCTTGCGCTCATCAGAGTGTGACACGTGTCACCTCCACAGGCGCTTGCGCTCATTTATTGGCCACTGTCAGATAATTGATGCACTGCATCATTAAAAAGAGGGGCTGAGCCCAATTAAAAAGGCCTAACAGGCCTAGTAAATGCTATGCATTATTTTCAAAAAGGGCAGAGCCTAAACAAAAACAGATGCAATGCATCATTCTTTTTTTAAAAAGGGGCAGAGCCCAAATAAGGGTCTGTCAGACCAGAACAGATGTTGTGCATCATTTAAAAGGGGTAGAGCCCAAATAAAGGTCCAACAGAGACCCAGATTAATGCTATGCATTATTAAACATGGGTAAAGCCCTAGCACAGGTCTAATAAGCCAAAAATAAGAAAAAATGTTGAATATTCTCAACTGGACTTAGCCCAATCATGGCCGTAAGTCCTCAAACTAAATTGACTGAGAAATACTGCTCTCCTAAATCAATTTACATCCGGTTTGAGGGTACATCTCCGAACTCCTCTGACCCCTATCGTTGTAATCCTTCAACGACGTCAGAGAGGTGACGGGTCCCGACGACCACACATCGACACGGACTGTGGGGTCCTTAAACCCACGGACTTATGCATCCTTAAACTACCATTGGACCCCTATGTCCCTAAACTGGAATATGGACCACCATGTCCCTAAACTGGAAATGGACCGCAATGTCCTTAAACTACTTATGGACCACTATGTCCCTAAACTGGAACAATAGAGCCCTCAAATGCTCTTTTATCGGATCTAAACGATCCCGTTTAAGTTGATCTTAGCCTCAAATATGGCTAACGTATCCTTAAACAATCAAACAGACTTTAGTCCCAAATTGGACTATAAGACCCCCAATTAACTTTGGTTCAAGGGTACATCCCCGAAATCCTCTGACACCTGTCATTGTAATCCTTCAACGTCGTCAGAGAGATGACGGGTCCCGACGGCCATATATTAAATCGACCGCAATGTCATTAAACTAAACAATAAAGCCAATTGCTCTCTTGTCGGATCCAAACGATCCCGTTAAGTTGATCTTAGTCTGGAAATTAGGCTAACGTATCCTTAACAAAAGTTTAAGTTGATCTTAGCCTTAAATAGGGCTAACGTATCCTTAAACCAAAATCCCAAACCCAAATCTAAGTAAATACGGATTTGGACTAATCCACGTCCTACGGGCAACGGCATCACTTAGTCTCCGTATACAATCCACGGGAAACCACAAACCAAACCAACACACACGACACGAAGTGAACATCTGGAGAAGGAGAAAGTTGTTACCGCTATGCGGTAGCGTAATTAACTGCACGGGCTTACGCCTACAGGGAAGAGCGTCCCCACAATCAAAAACCCCTCAAGCGAGGGGGAATCTGACGAAGTCTGCTACATCGGCCGCATCCGTCTAAACCACCGATATACGGTGCCATAAATCAACTTGGCATCTTCGGAGAGGTGGACGGATAGCACCAAATAGCATCTGCCCCGAATTTCAGGCAAGACGTTCACCGCGTCTCTGTCGCGTCTTTCGGAGGGGAACAATCACGGTCGAGGTTAAGGACATCATAGTCCGTAAATTTAAGGACTCCACAGTACGATGTTAGTTTTAAGACATCACGGTCAAGTTTAAGGACATCATAGTCCATGAGTTTAAGGACCCCACAGTCCGTAGTAATGTGTGGTTGTTGGGACCCGTTACCTCTCTGACGACGTTAAGGGATTACAACGACATATATCAGAGGAGTAAAGAGATGTACCCTCGAACCGGGTGTAAATTGATTGGAAGAGCAGATGAGCTCAGTTCAATTTAAATTGAGGACTTATGGCCAGAATTGGGCTAAGTCCAGTTAAAAAAATGTTTAACATTTTATTTTTGTTCTGCTTGTTAGGCCTTTGTTTGGGCTCTGCCCTTTTAATAATGCCAAGCATTGGGCTCTGACATTTTTTGTCTCATACTGAATGCATAGCATTTATCAGAACAAGGTATGTTCTGACAGCGCGCCACGTGGCGCACTAGGTGCTTTGCGCCAGTCAAAGAGCGCATTGCGCTTCTGTCGGTTAGCGTATACAAGAAGGACACGTGTCGCTTAGCGCTAAGCGCTAGTTTGTTGGCGCACTGCGCTTTTAATTTATGAGTGTGCTGCGCTAGTTTATGGGTGCGCCAGTGAGTGACACGTGGCGCGCTTGGCGCTGAGCGCCAACCCAAGAGCGCAGTGCGCTGTTTTCAGGAGCGCGAAGCGCAGATCGTGTCTATGGTTGATACGTGGCATGTTTTGGCGCTGAGCGCCGATCCAAGGAGCGCAAGGGCGCAGTTCATGAGTGCAAAGCACTTTTTAGTAACGCAAAGTGCATCTGATCAAATTTAAGATCAAAGAAAAAGTTTTATGTTCTTCTTAAAGGAGCTCTTGCCTCAAGATTCAAGAACAAAAGTTCTTATTCTTATTAAAGGCTCTGCCTTTATAGATCAAAAGATCTGTGAATGAAGTAGAATACTTCTTTTTATATTTTTATGATTAGATCTTTTGATATTTTCTTTTTAATCAAAGACCTTGGTCTTTTTTATAGATCTAAAATCTTTTTAGAAGATGTTTCTTTTTTCTACGAGATGATTTCATCTCTGTTGTTCAAGAATTAATTCTTTACCTTTAAAGATGAAGAAATGATCTTATTTTTTCTAAAGGCTTGCCTTTCTTTCTCTTTGAGTTTTTTTCAAAGTTTTCAGAGGGTTTTCTCTATACCAGACTTGAATTCTTAAGGCCTTTATATAGGGCCAATTGATTTGTTAAATCGGTTCAAGAGATCTTTCTCTGATTGATTTGGGAATATTTCCCACCGTTAGATCTTTGATCCTAAGGCTTCTGTTTTACAGAAGATAATCTTCTTGTTTTAATAAGATTGAAAAATCTTTCCATGCAGAATTTGTTCTGGTTTTTGATAATTCATTATTTACCATTGGATCATTGATCCAGCGGTGCTTAAAACACAATCTTGTTGTTTGGAAAGATTTTGAGGAATCTTTCCTTAACAGAATTTATTTCTGGTTAATTAATGATTTATCATTATTATTAGATTCTTTGATCTAACGGTGGGAATTTTAATTCCAGCGCTGGCGCACCTACGCTCGACACGTGGCCTGCAGCGCAGAGCGCAGCGCAACTGCGCTAGCACACCCGTGCTTGACATGTGGCGCTCAGCGTGCTGAATCTGAAGCGTTGCTTCAGCAAAGCGCTGGATCTAAAGCGTTGCTTCAACAGAGGTGTCTTTTCATCTTCCTTTTTAAGTCAAACTTATATTCCCTAGAATCTTTCATTTCCCAATCTTAGAAATAGTTCCATTGTGCACAAAATTTTCTGTGCCTAGTCTTTATAACTCGAAGCAAAGCTTCTTTCTTTCCTCATCTCTAAAGAACCCTCTCAACTATGGCTTGTAACCTCCCCCATGCTCGTAGACAGCCGTAGAAAGTGCCCATTGAGGACATTGTTCCTCGGTTTGGTGCGCGCTTGGTGGATCCTTCTCTCACGGATGCCGAGTGTGATGCGGTGAAGTATGAACTTATGATCCGTAAGGGGTCCCCTCTTCCAATGGGATCCATTTGGCTTCGGATGATTCTTCTTGCTGTGCTCGATGACATTCCCCCTCACCCAGCGGAGATGACCCTGGCGATGCTCGATGCGGCTGAAGATAAGCTCGAGTGTTTCCATGAGGCGTGCCTGATTACTCAAGCTTTGAAAGACTGCTCGATTCACTTGTTGAGCCAGATAAGAGCCCGGCGGGCTATCATGTCTGCTTTTGCAGATGAGCACTGCGCCAATCGGTAGGGAGCCACTCCTCGTGAAAATCGCCGTTTTGATGTGCTGGAGAAGGCGGCGAGGGAGTTAGAAAATTTTGTTTATTGTTTTGTTCACCCTTGTGCCACTGATCCCTTATTTGGTGATCTTTTTTAAATGTAATAATAATAATAATAATAATAATAATAAGATATTTTAATTTAGTATTTTATTATCTGTTAAGTGTTCTCTTGTTTTTAATTCTCTGTTATTCCTCTGTAAGATGTTTATGCGCTGCATAATTTAATTTGCTATAATCGTGTGCAAGTAATTCTTGTAAGGATTAAGCGCTTCTGGCGCCTAGCGCTCTTGTGCTTTGCTCGTGGGCGCCGTTTCAGAGTCTTTGACTCTTATTGTAAGCGCCTTTGATGTTAGTACCTTTCATGAAGCATTGCTTCGCTTTCCAATCTTGGAAACAGAGATTTGCTCTAATTTGGGGTGCGCAGCGCAATTGCGCTAGCGCATTCGTGTTTTGACACGTGGTGCGTAGCACGCCTAGCGCTAGCGCACTTGTGCTTGACACGTGGCACGCAGTGCAGAGCGCAGCGCAACTGCGCTAGCGCACCAGTGTTAGACACGTGGCGAGCAGCGCAACGCGCAGCACAACTGCGCCAGCGCACCTGTGTTAGACACGTGGCGCGCAGCGCAGAGCGTAGGATCTAAAGCGTTGCTTCAATTTTTGACTCTTAAATTTCTAAACAGAGCTTTGTTCTGATTGGGGGAAGCAGAAGCGTCGCTTCCTTTCCAGCCTTGGATTGGGGAAACACCCTACAGGTGAGATCACATCGATCCCTGTATACAATCCAGGGGCGCAAACAAAGAGGGAACCATATCATCCCATCAGGCTCCATCAGAAAGAGAGCCAAATCTCGACGGTCACGTCTGCATCCCAAAAGGCCAACAACAGCGTTCTTTCTCCAGCAGGATTCCGACGCAACAATCAAACAACGGAGCCACGGCAAAATCCCTAGTTCCAAAGCTTAACGGCAATATCTACAGCCTATGAATCAGCAACGATGATCTTCCTCATTCCAATAGGACTCGGACGCAATATCACCAAGCGGAGTAACGGCAAAATCCCAGCTCCACCTCGACATTCGTCTCGTTACAACAGACGCAATGTCAACAACAGCGTTCCTTCGCAGTCCAGCAGGATGCAGATGCAACGTCAACGAAAGACCTCACGGTCAACACAAAGCGGAGTGATGGCAAAATCCCAGCTCCACCTCGACATTCGTCTCGTTACAACAGACGCAATGTCAACAACGACGTTCCTTCGCAGTCCAACAGGATGCAGATGCAACTTCAACGAAAGACCTCACGGTCAAAGCAAAGCGGAGTGATGGCAAAATCCCAGCTCCACCTCAGCGTTCATGTCGTTACAACAGACCCAATGTCAATAACGGCGTTTCTTCGCAGTCCAGCAGGATGCAGATGCAACTTCAACGAAAGACCCCATGGTCAAAACAAAGCGGAGTGACGGCAAAATTCCAGCTCCACCTCAGCATTCGTCTCGTTACACCAGACGCAATGTTAACATCGGCGTTTCTTCGCACTCCAGCAGGATACAGATACAGCGTCAACAACTGACCCCAAGGTCAAAAAAAATGGAGCCACGATAAAGTCCCTAGTTCCAGATCTCGATACAGTAGACGAGATGTCACTACAGCGTCCTTCCTCCAACAGGATTCGGACACGCAAAAGCAAATGAAGCAAAGGCAATATTCCTAGCTTCAAGGTCTTGACGGCAACTCATATAAAACCTGAAAGACTATCGGAGATCATCCCACACCAGCGCGGAGTGGTCACCACCTCGACGGTCGTCTCGATACAGCAGACGCAATGCCAAAAGAAAATCAAGCAAAGGCAATATTCCTAGCTTCAAGGTCTTGACGGTAACTCATATAAAACCTAAAAGACTACCGGAGATCATCCTACATAGAGTGGTCACCACCTCGACGTTTGTCTCGATACAGCAGACAAGATGTCACCACAGTGTTCTTCCTCCAGCATGATTCCGACGCGACACCAACAATGGAGCCACGGAAAAGTCCCTAGTTCCAGGTCCCGACGGTTCACCAACAACCTAGAGACCACCTCGACGTTCGTCTCGATACAGCAGACGAGATGTTACTACAGCGTCCTTCCTCCAACAGGATTCGGACATGCAAAAGCAAATGAAGCAAAGGCAATATTCCTAGCTTTAAGGTCTTGATGGCAACTCATATAAAACCTGAAATACTATCGGAGAACATCCCACACCAGCGCGAAGTGGTCACCACCTCAACGTTCGTCTCGATACAGCAGACGCAACGCCAAAAGCAAATGAAGCAAATGCAATATTCCTAGCTTCAAGGTCTTGATGGTAACTCATATAAAACCTGAAAGACTACCGGGGATCATCACACATGGAGTGGTAACCACCTTGAAGTTCGTCTCGATACAGCAGACAAGATGTCACCACAGCATTCTTCTTCCAGCAGGATTCCGACGTGACAATCAAACAACGGAGCCACGGCAAAATCTCTAGTTCCAAATATCGACGGTTCACCAACAACCTAGAGACAACCGCGACATTCGTCTCGATACAGCAGACGTAATGACAGCAAACGAAGCGAAGGCCAAATTCCTAGCTTCAGAGTCTTGACGGTAACTCATATAAAACCTGAAAGACTACCGGAGATCATCTCACATGGAGTGGTCACCACCTCGACGTTTGTCTCGATACAACAGACAAGATGTCAATACAGCGTCCTTCCTCCAACAGGATTCGGACACACCAAATCAAATGAAGCGAAGGCCAAATTCCTAGCTTCACGGTCTTGACGGTAACTCATATAAAACCTGAAAGACTACCAGGGATCATCCCACATAGAATGGTCACCACCTCGACGTTCGTCTCGATACAGCAGACGAGATGTTACCACAGCGTTCTTCCTCCAGCAGGATTCAGACGCGACAATCAAACAACGGAGCCACGGCAAAATCCCTAGTTCCAAACCTCGACGGTTCACCTGCAACCTAGAGACAACCGCGACATTCGTCTCGTTACAGCAGACGCAATGCCAGCAAATGAAGCAAAGGCCAAATTCCTAGTTTCAGGGTCTTGACGGCAACTCATATAAAACCTGAAAGACTATCGGAGATCATCCCACACTAGCGCGGAGTGGTTATGACTCATCGGGGCTCCCCAAACTGAGCCTAACCTCAAGTAAAAAGCGGCATGGCAAAATTCCTAACGCTTGGTCTTCCGACGGTCAAACTGCCTAGGAAGATTGCTTGAAGATGTCTTGTACAGCCCTCGAAAGGATCAGAGAAACGACAGTCGCAAGGCTACTTGAACAGTAAGACTGCCTATCGAGGAATACATCAGCCAACGCGACGGTATGACAGGCAAAACCCTAGTACCACAGACCCTAATGGACTTCTGAAATAAAGAGCAGAGGTTAACTGTGACGTTAGGACATTCTTGCGAGAACTTCTCGATTCATCTCGACTCGTAAGGAAAAGCCTTAGGCAATGGGGATTTTTAAAAAAAAACTGCTTCCTAAGCACTGGGGCCCTGCAAGTCGGTCCAAAATGGACTCTTGCATACTATTCACGGACCACACTCTCCAAAGTCGAATCTCGATAAGGAGGGAAACAACCACTTACGAGTCCTCTCGACTTGTAAGAGAGAAATTCTCTTGTGAGATCCTTACGACTCCCAAGAGAAAACACACTTAGAAATCCTCACGACTCCTAAGGAGAAAAGACACCTACGAGATCCTCACGACTCGTAGGGAGAAAAGTCTTTATGAGACCCTCACGGCTCATAAAGTTGAAAAGCCTTAGGTCGCAGATTCTACCCCTGTCTCCTAAGCCATCACTACCTCATAAAGAGTTCAAGATGAACTGTTATCTACCATCTATGGGCAACACTTGCCAAAGCTACATGTCACCGAAATGGAGAAGTTACTCATAAGCATATAAACTACTTCACGCCAGAGTAAAACATAAAGAAATAGAAGGGTGCGGCTCATGGAGCTGAGGGTTTGAGACTATATCCCTTAAGAGTCGAGATTTGAGTCAATGATAAATGACGACGCTTATGTCCGCTCGTTATCTTCTCAGATCAAGATTCCGAAAATTATATACCAACCCGAAACTGGTCATACACTATGAATTACTCTACACTACTTCACCCACGTATATACTTACATGGGCAAAATAGTGGGGGGCATTTGTTCCCGCCAAAAATTTCTGCGCAAAAGAGCCCAAGGTATCAAATGGCAGTGATACGCCTAAGAAAATGTGAACCAGTATTTTCCGGGCTATATTTTGACAAACTCTGGAATGAGAAACAGCTAAATTCTGATGTTATTGAAATTATGTCGAAAAATCCTTCGATTTGATATATTATGGGCCTCATAATTCATCCGGGATCAAAATTTATGAGCAAATGTGCTATGCACATGTGATCTAAGGAAGAAGAGGCGAACCAGTATTTTCCAAGCTATATTTTGACAAACTCAGGAATGAAAAACAGCTAAATTCTAATAGTACCAAAAGTGTCTCAAAAAATCCTTCGATTTGATATATTATGGGCCTCATAATTCATCCGGGATCAAAAGTTATGAGCAAATATGCTATGCACATATAATCTAAAGTAATGCTCTACTACATGGGGAATGCATTTTTAGTCCCACATCGGGAAAAGGAGAATCCCTTCTCTACCACTCCCATATGAATAAGAGCTCAAGGTATCAAATGGCAGCGATACGCCTAAGAAAATATGAACCAGTATTTTCCGGCCTGCTCCTCCCCATAATACGCATATGAGAAAGCGCCATGTGCGCTACGTGCAACGCACATGTGCACGCCATACGCGCACCACGTGCAACGCACGTGCGCACCACATGAGAATATTCAATAATATTAAAAGGAGCTTAGTTCTCCAAGTTAGGATCCTGCTCCTCCCCATAATGCGCATATGCGCAAGCGCCATGTGCGCTACGTGCAACGCACGTGTACCCGCCATGCGCGTACCACGTGCAACGCACGTGCGCACCACATGAGAATATTCAATAATATTAAAAGGAGATTCGTTCTCCATAGGAGCATGCTCCTCCCCATAATGCGCATATGCGCAAGCACCATGCGCGCTACGCGCAACGCACGTGTGCCTGCCATGCGCGCACCATGTGCAACGCACGTGCGCACCACATGAGAATATTCAATAATATTCAAAGGAGATTCGTTCTCCATAGGAGCTTGCTCCCCCCATAATGCGCATATGCGCAAACTCCATATACGCTACGTGCAAATATGGGCGCCCAACACGTGCGACGCACGTGAGCCCAACACGTGCGACGCACGTGCGCGAATGCAAAAAAGCCTTTTTCAGCAGCGAGAAGCTTAAGCTCCAGCATGTTCTTCCCCCCGATGAGTGGTACATGGTTCAAAGGGTACATCCCTCCACACCTTCGATATATGGCACTGTAATCTCTCAGTGTCGTCGGAGAGGTGGTGGGTCACAATGACCAATGATCCTCCTTTCCAAAATAAAAAAAGGAAGAAGAAAGACAGAAAAAGAGAGAGGAACCCCCCCATAAACTTTGAGAAAATCTCAAGAAGAAGAATAAGCTCTCGGCAAAAGAAGACAATTCTTTTCCAAGGTAAAAAGAATATACAAACGAAATCGTCTCAATATAAACAGAAGTCTTTACTTCTTTCACAGATCACAGATCTATAAGACAAAGTTGTCTTTCACAAAGAGATTATGAACATCTCATTATAAAGGGGGGAGAATTATTCAATTCTCTTAAGATCACAGGTCCATAAAGGCAAAGCCTTTCATCAAAAAGAAATTGAAATATCTCCTATGAACTAAGAACTTTGTTTTTAGAATCTTGAGACGAAGTCTCTTATCAAAGAACACATAATCTTCAGAGCGCAAAGTTAACCTAAGAAGAGCTTTAGCGCTCCTAATCTAAGAAGAGCCTTAGCGCTCCTAATTCAAAAGTGCCTTAGTGCTCTTCATCTAACAAAGCGCTGCAGTGCCATAGTGCTTCAAACACAGCACACTGCGCTCATTGGTTAGCGCCCAGCGCTAAGCGCGCCGCGTGCTCTTCACATGTGCGCTGCATTATTAAAAGCGCATTGCGCTCATTATATGGCATCAGCGCCAAACGCTTCAACGTTTCCACTAAAAGCGCATCAGCGCTCCACATCTAGCGCTCAGCGCATCACCGCTCTTCATTTAGCGCTAAGCGCATTAGCGCTTCATATCTGGCGCCAGTGCCAAGTGCACCACATACTTTTATGTGCACTTAGACAGAACATAAACTGTTCTTTGAATAAGCCTGGAGCTATGATAAATGCACAGCATTCAACTAAAGACAAAACAATGTCAAAGATCAAACCAATGCTTAGCATTTTTAAAGGGATTGGGCTCAAACAAATATTAAACAACTCAAAAACAAATGTTGAACATTGTAATTGAATGGACTTAGCCCAAATTGGCCATAAGTCCTTAATTTAGATTAATTGAGTTCATATGCTCATAAATCACAGATCTTAGCCCCAATTGGACTACAGGTCTCTCAATCCACATGGGTTTAAGGATACATCTCTGAACTCCTCTGATATTTGTCGTTGTAAATGTAGGGTTACAAGGCATTGTCACAAGGGTCTATAAGGCATCAACCATTCCCGATTTAAAATTTAGAAGTGCCGAACAACTCAAAGCGAGGATCTTTGCTAGATAATTAGGGTTAAACAAGCAAGTAAACATCTTTACATCTAAGAGAGAGGGATTACAACCTTTGTAGTCCGCTCCTTCACTTCATAAGCTCCGAATAGTAGTCCCTTCTCCGCAATCCATGATTTCCCGGACTCAAGAGAAGCTCTACAATCCGAATGATCCATGCTTGCTTGAAGTCTTACTTTTCGAAGATGATCTACCTTGAAGTTTCTTTAACTCAAGATCTCACTCACTAATCAAGTATTAATGAAGTGAACACTCTGATCTAATTGGCTAGATTAGATGAGGATGATGAATTAGGAATTATGTTCTCTTTTATTTTCAAGATCTCACACTAATTCATCACAAAATCAAAAGCTAGTAAGCTTTACAAAGAGGAAGAAGAAGATGATTTCTTTTGTGATGAATAATGAAAAGTTAATATGCTTACAAATGAACCTTGAGTTAATAATATGAAGCATTAACTCATGTAGAGAGTTTACTAGGGTTAAGGGTTTGGGTTGGGTTAAATAATATCTCCAAAATATCAACACATAATATCTTAGCTCAAAACAAAATAAAAGCTTCTAGAAGCTTCAAGAAAAGTCTAACCCAAATCAAACCCTAACCATATTTAATCTCCACTAATCATGTTGCATTTGTAAACATAACTTGTTACAATAATATATCACATATATAATATATATTTGTAATAAAATAAAATAATACAATTAACATATATCGCATATATATCAATGTATTATCCGGTGATAAAATGAATCAATAAAGCGAACCAATATTATATAATGTAATGTAATATATCACATATATAATTATATATTAAATTATCGAATCAACACTTGATCCGACAATCCGGCTAAATCGCATATAACCGACTAATATATCATGTACCGATTCATCGAATCAACACTTGATCTGATGACCCGGCTGATATCAAATATCACGAGAATAGAATACGGTATCTCATATCGTATTATTCTCGGTCCCGCACATATCACATATATGCCCCTACTCCGTTTTGCCTGAGTCAAGAAACCTCTGTGTAATTCTGCTAGTCCTTGGGGCACAAACTTCTTCCGCTGGGTACACTTTCGAAGAACGTTACATCTATTGAAATCCATTCTTTGTATGAAATTACTAAAGAATCGTCAATACGCCGGCAGCAGGTGATGATCATATCAAACACCCACAAGCTAAGCGGTCAGCTAAACGTAACAGCCACCCAGGTATTGAGCGATCAGAAGATCAACAAGCAAGCCTGTACATTCTCCTGTGAATCCAATCAGTAACACTACCGTACAGTCCGGTCTCTTCGTCTGATATGTTGCATATCTAGTCTAGGGGTGGTAAACGTCAGACCCCAGTAACCAATAAGTCGTGTCGATGTGAGGCTCATAACAGGTCGAGAAACTACTGATAACACTTACCAGTAGCACTTTATATCAGCCCTGGCCAGGGACTTCCAGTTATAGCCAATCAAACACAGCACAACATCAACTCCCTATACCGGGAGAGACGAATCCCCTCCTATCGCTCATTGCCTCCATGTGATTCGGGACTGGACCCAAAAGCCACCGTTTTGCACGCCCTCTTGGACGTGGTAAGGTGGAAATCAAAGTACAGTAGGAATCACACAAGACTCTATAACTATCTCGGGTCTACAGACTAACCTGTACCAGTGTCACCGGAAAACTGCTATCTGACGTGAGGTATAATACCATCTGTGAGTTCTCGGTGAGTCCGTCCAGTGTACCCAGTCTCCACTGAGCACCCGTACACCATCTTTGATGTCAAACATCGATGGATATGGGATCATCCATCGCCCATCATATGGGTCAAAATGCGTATACTCTAGTCTACTCTGGTGTATCGATGCCCTGTCTCGATACACCCTCGACTAGGAACAGTTATAGGATGTACTCATTGACTACCATGGCCCCACTAGTATGATCTCATCATAGTCCCAGTAGTCGAGTACAGATCCTAAGGGCTTTATCAACATGTGAGAGCAAGACAGTAAACTAATATAAATCAATATATTAAGATAAAGAGAAACCAAATAGCATACTATCATGACGAGCAAGAAAGTCCTCTCTATATATATCCAAGCATCCATTATAATATACATCATATGTACAACAATGGCCTCTAGGGCATATATATAACTAACAATCTCCCACTTGCACTAAGGCCAGCTGTTGTAGTATCTCATACCTAACATCCTGAATAATCTCTCAAACTGTATCTGGGGAATGGCCTTTGTGAGTGGATCAGCAGTGTTGTCCTTCGTATCAACTCTCCTGACCTCGATCTCCCGGCGATCAACTATCTCCCTGATCAGGTGATACCGCCTCAGAATATTCTGGACTTCTGATGGGACCTGGGTTCCTTAGCCAAAGCCACAGCTCCATTGTTATCACAATACAAAGGTATTGGATGCTCAATGGATGGAACCACACCACGTTCAGTGATGAACTTCTTCATCCAGACAGCTTCTTTGGCAGCATCGTTGGCAGCGATGTATTCAGCCTCCATCGTCGAATCTGCAACAGTTTCCTGTTTGGAACTCTTCCAACACACTGCCCCTCCATTGAGGGTAAAGACAAATCCCGAGTGCGACTTAGAGTCGTCCTTATCACTTTGGAAGCTCGAATCGGTAAAGGACTCCACCTGGAGTTCTCCGTTACCATACACCAAGAACATCTCCTTAGTTCTTCTCAAGTACTTGAGAATGTTCTTCACAGCTGTCCAGTGATTCTCTCCAGGATTTGCTTGATACCGACTCACTATACTTAGTGAGTATGCTACATCGGGTCTGGTACATAGCATCGCATACATGATAGAGCCTACTGCCGAAGCATAGGGTATCCCTTGCATGCGAGCTCTTTCCAAATCAGTCTTGAGAGACATCTCTTTGGAGAGAGTGAATCCAGAGATCGTGGGTTGGTTCCCACTCTTGGATTCTTCCATACTAAACCACTTTAGTATGGTGTCAATATACCTGGATTGGAAAAATCCCAATATCTGTTTAGATCTATCTCTATAGATCATAATTCCCAGTATGCAGGAGGCATCACTTAGATCTTTCATTGAGAATCTTTGTGATAAGAAGAGCTTGACCGATTGCAGCATAGGAACATCATTTCCTATCAAGAGTATGTCGTCGACGTACAATACGAGGAAAACAACTTTACTCTCTGCAACCTTCTTATAAATACAAGGTTCATCTACGTTTTTTATGAAGTCAAACTCTTTGACTATAACATCAAAACAGATGTTCCAACTCCGCGATGCCTGCTTTAACCCGTAAATAGATTTAAGCAGCTTGCACACCTTTCCGCTGCTCCCACTGTCTACGAAGCCCTATGGCTGAGTCATGTACACGCACTCTTCTAAATCACCATTTAGAAAGGCGGTCTTAATATTTATTTGCCAGATTTCGTAGTCATGGTATGCAGCAATGACAAGTAAGATCCGGATAGACTTAAGTATAGCCACTGGATAAAAGGTTTCGTCATAATCCACACCTGGTCGTTGACGAAAACCCTTTGTAACAAGTCTAGCTTTGAAAGTCTCAACTTTTCCATCTACACCAAGTTTCTTTTTAAAGATCCATTTGCTCCCAATGGGTTTTACCCCTTCAGGAGCAACTTCCAAAGTCCATACTTTGTTGGTGTACATGGATTCCATCTCAGATCGCATTGCATCTAGCCACTTCATAGAGTCGCCACTCGTGATGGCCTGCTCGAAACTAGTCGGGTCACCATCTTCCATGATGCAATCCTCGCTCCCACCATCAACGAGAAAACCGCAGTATCTCTCAGGTGGATGAGAAACCCTGCTAGATTGGCAGAGAGGCTGGGGTTCGTTGGGAACAACTGAATCCTCTGGTTCCACTAAATCTTCTGCCGTAGTTTGTGTTGCTGGAACTTCTTCCGGTTCTACTTTCTCACCACAAATTTCCTTTGCAAGAAATTCCTTTTCTAAAAAGGTGGCATGTCGAGAAACAAACACCTTTTGTTCCTCAGTGTGGTAGAAGATATACCCTTGTGAATTCCTGGGATATCCTACAAACTTGCATAGGACGGACCTTGCCTCAAGTTTGTCCGGATTTAGCCTTTTGACATAGGCCGGACAACCCCATATCTTAACATACTTAAGAGATGGTCTTTTCCCTTTTCATATCTCATATGGAGTGGTAGGCACTGATTTGGTAGGAACCATATTCAATGGGTGTATGGCTGTCTCAAGCGCATACCCCCAGAAGGAAATAGGCAACTCAGCATTGCTCATCATAGAGCGCACCATATCTAATAGGGTGCGATTCCTCCGCTCCGATACACCGTTGTGCTGTAGTGTATAAGGAGGAGTAAGCTGAGAGAAAATCCCATTCTCTTTTAGATAGTCCAGAAACTCATTGCTCAAGTATTCTCCTCCTCGATCAGATCGAAGGATCTTAATACTTTTGCCCGTTTGGTTCTCTACTTCGTGCTTATATTCTCTGAATTTCTCAAAAGCTTCAGACTTGTGTCTCATCAGGAACACATGTCCGTATCTTGAAAGATCGTCAGTGAATGTAATGAAGTAGGAAGAACCGTTCCTGGCATGTGTAGACATGGGACCGCATATATCACTATGTACCAGTCCTAAGAGTTCCTCAACTCTTTCTCCGTGTCCACTAAACGGAGTTTTGGTCATTTTACCTTTGAGACATGAATAGCAAGTATCATAAGATGATAATTCGAACGGATTCAAATATCCATCCTTATGTAACTTAGCTAGCCGTGTCGCATTGACATGACCAAGTCTACAATACCATAAGAATAATTCGTTCATTTCTGAACTCTTCCTCTTGTGTGTGTTTTGTATATTAAGGACTGTATTTTGATTGAGAACGTATATGCCATTATGTAACGAGCCTGATCCAATCAACTTTTGATTTAGGAAGATGTTCATAACATTATCCTGTATTACAAAATTATATCCTTCTTTATTTAATAAAGAAACCGATATAATGTTGCACATCATGTTCGGTATATAATAGCACTCGTTCAGAATCAATGTATTACTACTTGGTAATACAAGGTGATATTCGCCAATTGCTTTGGCTGCAATATTTGCATCATTCCCTATTTGTACGGAATGATCACCCTTTCCCAGTTCTCTACCTTTACGCAGCCCACGTAACAATTTACATATGTGGGATCTCGATCCGGTATCTAATACCCAGGACGTAGGGTGAACAGAGAAACAGTTCTCAATAACTAACACACCCGAAGAAGATGCATCAACATACTTGTTCTTCGTTTGGGCAGCGTGAGAATCCAGACATTCTCATATTCCCAGCTCAGCCTTATAACACTTATAAGAAAGAACGGGACTAACGTTCCTCTGCTTAGTATAATAAGTGGGTTCCGTTAATACATCCATATTATTATCTTGATTAAGCCCTGACAGGGTCGCTACTTGGAGAGAGAGAGAAGAAAACACTTTAGCGTATGCTCTTGCAAGATTAGATTAGTTATTACCTTATCTAATCAGGATGTCTCCCACTGTTTTTATCAAATCTTCCTTCAAACCCTAAAAGGTAAGATTAGCCGGGATTAATTACACCCTACAATTTCGTCAATCTTTCAGCCAGATCAGTGTTGGTACTTGAGAGAGGTTCCCGTGCTTTCACATGGACCTAATTAAAATAAACCTCATTTTCCCATAGGCATAACCCCGTTAACATCTTTCTAGACACCTACTTGATCGGCTAATTGTCCTGTGTAAAATTCTCCTAGGAGTAACTCTTACTCGCAGTGGGTATCGAGATCCAACTATCTCATAGGAGGTATGCAATCTCATTTCAAATTTCAACACTTGAAATTCCCGATAATGCTTTTACCCCTAACGTGCTATGACCTTGATGAATGCCAACAAACCATAGTCCGCTAGTCAAGTTCAACCCGTACATTTCTTGATTGAATTAAACCCAGCTGCACGACCCTTGACGAAAGCCAACAAAGCCGTACGACTACCCTAACCCAATCACATCATATGCTACAGATAAGCAATAGTTAGCTACCGCACACTACGCCTTGACGAAAACCAACAAACGCAGCATGAATACTAAGTATTACCTATCTGAAATGTCGGAGGGCTACGCAGGTTTTTCAGAAAACCATAAGCGTAATGAACTTGATATCGTTGTAGAAACAAGTGATTTTGAAAAGAAGTGTTTTTGAGGCTTTTCTAGTTTCGCTAAAGAGGTCACTCCCGGTGAAGAGATCTCGGCTCTTTCCTCATCGAATAAGGTGCAGGATATATCATATATACCGCTATGCAAAGCAAAAACTATATAAGAAATCAAAAACTAAACCGTAAGTTTGTAGCATCTGCCAGTTTTGCTAAAGAGGTCACTCCCGGTGAAGGGATCTCGGCTCTTTCCTCATCGAATAAGGTGCAGGGTATATCATATATACTGCTATGAAACCCAAAACTGTAGCTACCCATTTATAAAGTTTTGATTCTACAACATCTTTTAGGTTTCTTTTCTTTTATTAATCTCATTAATAAATCCCATCAGTTAATGCTTCCTAAGCATCACAGAAGAAACGAAAGCAGTAATATTTATATATCAACATATATATATATATAGTATAAGCATTCGTCTCAGGCAGTAATATGATCTCATCACAGATCATTGTAACAAAAGATAACATATGAAACATTGGATATACTAGGACGTCCGTGTTTTATTTCGAGCCTGTATAAAACACGGATTCCACGGTCGCGATGAATAGCCAAACCCATATCCCTAGACCCCTACGAGAGCGGCAAGCAACACTGCCAATTCTAGGGTTAGGAGACCCGGTCTCGACTCCTCGAGATGGCCTCCCTCTGTACCCTAGAACCCGATTATTTATGCTCCCCTCCTTGGGTCTACCTAATGCGGAAAAGTAAATAATATACAATGGTGACATCAAGCTCAACCCGGAAGTGCCCCAATAAAAGAATATTATATACAATGAATTTTACATGAATGAAAATAAAAACCCTCATCTCACATAAAACCCCGGCTATTCAGAACACGACGATCTAATATAACATATCACAGCAATACATAACATCTCATATCATCAACGTAAGCAAGTATGCGTATCCCGATTGTCGTTGATGTATAGCAACGAAGCCGGCGATACACCACATACTACGCTTACGGTCACAGAAAAGAAAGTGTAAAACTACAACATTTGGAATCCACAATGACTTTAGACATCATAAATCCGAAATATCACATACTTCGCATTTCATGCCTAACTATATGAATTCCACATATTGTATCACATTCCAGATAAATAGACAAAGTTAAACTTTCCGATCGAATAATCAAACACCCAAGAATTCCCAAATAGCTCAACACTTGAGCGGAGTTCAAAAATCCCAGAACATGACACAGCCCCAATGAACCAGCCGTAGAAGGGTCAAACCAACGCCTCACATATGGCAACGCTAAACTACCACAAACCCTAAGGTTCAGTGTGTTAGTGTATATGCCCTAGAGGCTATTACTGTATCATACTAGTTTGTATATTACTTGATGGAAGCTTGGGATACTCACAGTTGTATAGACAATCTTGCTCGAAATGGTAGTATGCTACTTGGTTTGTTTCTACTTTAATGTGTGCATGTGTTTCTTTTAGCATATCGTCTATACATATTAGAGGAGCCCTTAGGATCTTTGCTTGATTACCAGCGTTGTGATGGCAGTCACACTAGTGGGGGCTGGGTAATCTACAAGCACATTCTTATACAGGTCCCTAGTCGTTGGATTATCGAGACAGGGCATCGATACTCCGGAGTAGACTAGCGTATGCGCTTCTCATCCCAGCAAGGGAGATGGCCTGTCCCACAGCTATTAGTACGTCGTACTTGAGATAGTATGCGGGTGCTCGTTAGGTTACGAGTACACTGGACAGGACTCGTCGGGAACTGTTAGTTGGTACTATACCTATCGTCAGTTATCAGTTCTCGGGTGACATGAGTACAGCTTAGTCCGCTGACTTGACACTGTCACTTCGCCTCGAGTGTTTTCCCACTGTTCTTAGATTGCTACCCTACCACGGATCAAATGAGTCGTGCAAACAGGTAGCAGTTGGGTACAGTCCCGAAGCACTTGGAGGCAGTGACGGTTAGACAGGATTCGTCTCTCCCGCTATTGGGGGTTGATATCGCGCTGTGTCTAGGAGAGCCATTACACGAAGTCCCTGGCCAGGGCAAGCGAGATATACTGATAGGTTTTCCAGTGTTATCTCAGGGTGTTCTGGGCTACACTCCGACACGACTTGTACCGCTATTAGGGGACTGACGTTTACCGCCCCCTAGGCCCGCCATGCGATATTCTCAGACGAACAGACCGGACTGTACGGAGATTGTCACATTCAGGCTCAGTAGGAGTTCGGATGGGTTCACCTCATCAGTCTTCTTATCGGCATCTACCTGGGGACCGTTACGTACAGCTAGTACCGCTTGCGGCCTATGGTTAAACCCACTGCCAGCGTAGTGTCGAGTATTTAGAGTCCCACACAGAGGGCTATTCGCCTTTGGGCAAAACAGAGTAGAGGTCGCATGGTTTTGCGACGGGGTTCGTTCACATCCGCACACTTGTGCACGTTTGCTGTCCGGGCAGTTATTACTAGTGGGCTTTGGTTTAAGCCAGATCTTAGTATTTGTTTTGGGATTGGTTTTATCTCATTGTATTCGTGTTCCTCGGAACACGGGTACAGGTGTGTATGCACAGTTGACAGAGGCAGAGGATTCTCATTAGGGTTGTTGACCGTTGACATTTTCCAAACCCTAATGAGAATGAGAGATATGATTAATAATATTAATTAAGGATAATTGTGCCATGGTTAGGGTTGTTGACCATTTGACTTTTGTTGACTTGTTGACTTTTGTTGGCCGGTTGACTATTGTTGACATGTTGACCATCATCATTTCATTTCAAAGATGCTTCTTGTTTCTTGCAAATGCATTAAATGATGAAATGATAATGGTCATTCATAAACTAACCTTCACAATTTCTTAATTATTATTATTATCATTATTCTTATTTTGTGAGCATGGTTGTAAAAAAGGCTATTCTCATTCTCACTTGCTCACTCTCTCTCATCCATTAGCTCATCCTCTTCCTCTCTCTCAAAGCTCCCATCTCTCATGTGTTGAGAACCATGAGCTCTTGAGATAAAACCACCATAACTCCTCTCTACTCATTCTAGGGTTCTAGGTTTAGCAAGCCAAGCACTTTAGTTACCTCTAGGTTGTCCTTCTTCGGCAAAGAGAAGACTACGAGGAGGAGCCGTTCAAACCACTCCAAGGAGCAAGAAGAGAAGGAGTTCAAGACCTAGGTATAACCTTCTAACCGAGTAGCTAAACTTGTAGTTAGTTTGCTAGGTTTTTGTTTAGCAAAGATCCTCTTTTCTAGTCCATGTTATCTTGTATTAAAAATCATTTTTTACCTATTCCGCCTCCCCGTAAGAACCGGGGTGGGTAACATGGACTTATAGTGGTATCAGAGCCTAGCTAAACAACAAGTAGCATGTTAGCAAAGTATTTAGAATTTCGATCCGAGAAAAAATCGCAAAACACGTCAAAATCCTCAAGTTTCTGCCGATGTTTAAAACAGCTCTAAAAATATTTCCACACATCTTAAAAATCCGTGCAGGGTTTTCTGGGAACACACAAGAAAAACGAGCCCACGATTCGACCAGACTGCCGCGAAAGCGCGGCGAAACCATGTGTTTCGCCGTGGATCCGCGGCCGGGTCAACTCGGTCGCGACTCGGATTTGTTGCAGTGTTCTTATTTTGACGTTTTGTGATTTTTAAAATACTTTGTTTCTGCCCAGATTATCCAGAGAAAAATGTTGAGTTTTGGGTAGTTACAAATCCGTATTTTTTATCGAAGTTCTGTAGACTTTATCTAATTGGTTATATCTGTAATGTGATATATGCACAGAACGTCGACTAATCGCTATACGTCGATTAGTGGAAGTTGTGCATATCTGTGATCTGTAATGTTGTTGGATTGTGTATATGAACTCGTTGGATTGTCGCGGATGAATAGTCGGGGGTTGTGAGATGAAAGTTTTCTTTATCTTTCATTTGATGTAATATGTAAATTGACGTAATATTATTTTATGGCCGCACATCTGGGATGAGGTTGTAACCACCATTGTATATTATTTCTTTTACTGTTTTTGCTCGTAATATAGACCCAAGATGGGGTGCACAAACTACCGGGTACCTCAAAGTGCCGAGTGGCCTACTCACGTTGTTGAGGGAAGTTGCTTCACTTCGGGTACTTCGCGGGTAGTTTGCCACACCCGTAGGGGTCTAGGGTGGGGTTTTGGCTATTCATCACGACCGTGTAATCTGTCTTTCGTTGCAGGCTCGAACGAAACGCGGATTCCTAGCATATCCAATGTGTTCATCTATGATCTGGAATGGCTATCATTGCATCTGACAAATGTATATATCTATATATGATATCTAGTAGGCATTGCTTATGTTTTGTATCCGCGCCAGTCCAGCCCCCGCTCTGTCGTTAGTTAAGTAACCTAACGGGTGATGACGGGGCCCCGTGGTGAATGCGGATGGCAAAAGCGTACGTCATATTTTCGTCGTTTTCTGCAATGGTAGGATTAATTGATGGGACGCATTAAATTAATGCAAGAAAATAAACCAAAGTTAAGTCGTTGGAACAATTTCAAAACCACTCGGTTTCTTTTTAAAACAGAAAACTTTTAAAATGCGGAGCTTGAACCACTCCTTTTAAAAGCTATCACGTTCCTTCAATTATATCAAGTTCACTACGTTCACAGTTTCGCCAAAACCATTCGTAGCCCTCCGTCATTTCATATGGATAGTCAATAGTATTCAAGCTATGTTTGTTGGCCAAAGTCAAAGCATAGTGATTGGTAGCTATTGAATAATCATATGTAGCATAGATAGATGCGTTGGTTTGGGACAGTCGTACTGCCTTGTTGGCCAAAGTTAAGGGTAGGTACGGGTGGGTTCAAATTAACGTGGAAAATGACGGGTAGAACTTGACATGTGACTTATGATTTGTTAGCCAAAGTCAAGGTCATAAGAGCATGGGGCAAAAATCCACATCGGGAGTTTCTAAAGAAACTGAAACTTGCTAGCGCTGCATACCATTTGGAGTGTGATGATTCTGGTAGGATTCCTTCAGTTTTATCACATGGTGATATTTGGATCCCGATCCTACTGTGAGTATATGCTACTCCTCGGGAAACTTTCTCACTTAACGATCAATGCTATAAACCAAGTAGGTGTCTAGAAAGGTGGTAGCGGGGCTACGCCCACAGGGAAAAGAGGTTATTTAATTAAGGAAGTTCGCGAAAGCATTGGAAAACATCCCTCGAAGTACGAACACTGGCCTGGCTGAACTGTTAAGCAAGTATTGTACGGTGAAATTGATCCCGACTAATTCTTCCTTTTTGGTTTGAGGAAGGATTCGAGAAACAGTGGGAGCCATCCTGTTTAGACAAACTAAAAACCACTCTAAACTTGCAAGAGCATCATGCTAAAATGTTTCTTCTCTCTCTCCTAATTGCAGCAACCAAATATCATGACCGGACTTAAGTTACTACTAGATAAAAATATACTGACAGGGCCAAACCACAAAGATTGGCCCAGGAATGTCAAAATGGCAATCACTTATGACAAGTTGGGGTATCTCCTTACCACCAAAGCTCCCCCTGTCCCAGATCCTAATTCCAGCGTCGCGGATAAGGAAATCCGTAAGACCTGGGAGATTGACTGCGCGAAGGCCAAGTGCCTCGTGCTTGCCTCTATAGACAATGAACATCAGAGGAGGCACGAGAATATGGACATTGAATCCATATTTCTCCATACTAAGGAACTATATGGAGAGCAATCCCGTATCGCCAGATACAAAGTCTCGAAAAAGTTGTTTTCGGCGAGATTGGCCGTCGGATCATCGGTAGTGGAACACGTGCTTAAGATGATTGGCTATATTGAAGAGCTCGCGGACCTCGGGACCACGTTAGAGAACAAGCTCTATACTGACTTGATTCTCCAGTCCCTTCCTTCCACTTACGCCCAGTTTATCCTGAACTTCAACTTGCAAGAAAAAGAAGTTGAACTTCCGGAACTCCTCAACATGTTGAGGAGTGCAGAGGGCACCTTACAGAAAGTAAGGGAAACATCCACTTTGTCTGTTGGAGGACCTTCCTCTTCTAAGTCTAAGGCGAAAGCCAAGGGAAAGAAGAAGAAGACCCCCACCAAACCAAGGGGCGGTGTTAGTAAAGTGGAAGCCAAGGGAAAGGCAAAGGTAGCATAGGTAGCGGGACAGCTTGTGGGAAAGGAAGAGTGCTTTTATTGTCATAAGAAAGGACACTGGAAGAAAGATTGCAGGGCTTGGAAGGCCAAGAACCAGGATCCGAAGCAAGTTGTGGTTCGGCTTCAGGTGTGTATGTTATTGAAAACTGTCTATCAGTAAACTCTACTTCCTGGGTATTGGATACCGGATCAGGATCTCATATCTGTAATTCTTTGCAGGCACTGAGAAAGCGTAGGGTTTTGAAGGCAGGTGATATGACCCTCAGAGTTGCAAACGGAGCTGGCATGGATACTGAGTCCGTGGGGGGCTATCACTTGGGATTGTCAAATGGACATGTTTTGGTTTTGCGTTACTGTTATTTTGTACCCAGTGCGACTTGTAATATCATATCTGTATCTTTAATGTCTAAAGAAGGTTATGATTTTGCATTTGTAAGCGATGTTGTAAACATTCACCTTAATCATGTTCTGATTGGGTCGGGTACATTAAGCAACGGTATATACGTATTGAACCAACCATAAATTTTCAATCTCCAGAATACACACAAAAGAAAGTCTCCAGAAATAAATCATGCTTTCTTATGGCATTGTAGACTGGGTCGCATCAATAAGACAAGGTTAACTAAGTTGCATAAAGAAGGATATTTGGATCCGTTCGAATATCAATAATATGCAACTTGTCAATCATGTCTCAAAAGAAAGATGACAAAAACTCCGTTCACTGGAAACGGAGTAAAAGCGAGCGAGCTCTTGGGACTCGTACACAGCGATGTACGCGGCCCAATGTCTACACATGCGCGAAGTGGTTATTCTTACTTCATTACTTTTACGAATGATTTTTCAAGGTACGGATATATCTTCTTAATGAAACATAAATCTGAAGCCTTTGAAAAATTCCAGGAATACAAGAATGAAGTAGAAAAACAAACAGGCAAAAGTATCAAGACACTGAGATCTGATCGACGTGGTGAATACTTGAGTGCCGAGTTCCTGGGTTACCTAAAAGAGAATGGAATTCTCTCTCAACTTACTCCTCCATACACCCCACAACATAATGGTGTATCGGAGGGACGGAACCGAACCCTATTGGATATGGTACGTTCCATGATGAGTAACGCTGAGTTGCCGCGATCATTCTGGGGATATGCACTAGAATCAGCTGCATACCTTTTTAACCGAGTTCCAACTAAGACAGTGCCTACCACACCATATCAGATATGGAGTGGGAAGAAACCCTATCTTAAGCACATTAAGACATGGGGATGTCCAGCTTTTGTCAAAAAGCAGCATGCGGACAAACTCGAAGCACGCTCAGTATAGTGCAAGTTTATGGGATATCCAAAGAACTCCAAGGGATATTACTTCTATTTCGCAGAGGAACAAAAGGTTTTTGTTTCTCGTCATGCCTGTTTCTTGGAAACTGAATTTTTGGAAAATCAGATGAGTGGGAGCGCAATAGAACTGGAAGAAATTCTAGAACCACAAGCTATTACTGAAAGCTTAGTAGAACCAGAGTGTTCGAAAGAATAGGACATTCCTGCGCCGCTCAGCAGGAGTAGTAGGCAGTCTCATCCGCCCGAGAGATACTACGGTTTTCTCATAGACGAGGATAGAGAGGATTGCATCATTGATAATGATGAGCCGACTAGCTTCTAGCAGGCCATTAAAAGCGCTGACTCAGTAAAATGGCTGGATGCAATACAGACCGAAATGGAGTCCATGTACACCAACAAAGTATGGACTTTGGACGTTGCTCCAGAAGGGGTAAAACCCATAGGCTGCAAATGGATCTTCAAAAGGAAGATTGGTGTAGATGGACAGGTTAAGACCTATAAGGCTAGACTTGTTGCAAAGGGCTTTCGTCAAAGACCTGGTTTGGACTATGACGAAACATTTTCTCCAGTGGCTATGCTCAAATCCATTCGGATCCTTCTTGCCATTGCTGCCTTCCACGATTATGAGATTTGGCAGATGGACGTAAAGACCGCTTTTCTAAATGGAAATTTAGAGGAGTGTGTCTATATGGACCAGCCAGAGGGTTTCATTCAGAGTGGGAGCAGCGGGAAGGTGTGCAAGTTGCTTAAGTCCATTTATGGACTGAAGCAGGCATCGCGGAGTTGGAACATCTGTTTTGATGAGACGGTCAAAGAATTTGGCTTTATCAAAAATCCAGATGAACCATATATTTATAGTAAAATTATAGCATGAACTGTCGTATTCCTCGTTTTATACGTGGATGACATTCTCTTGATAGGAAATGACATTCCTATGCTACAATCTGTCAAAGGGTTCTTGTCACACAGGTTCTCCATGAAAGACCTGGGTGATGCCTCTTACATTCTGGGGATCCGGATCCATCATGATAGATCCAAGAGGATATTACACAGTCCAGGTACATCGACACCATACTGAAAAGATTCAGTATGGAAGATTCCAAGCGTGGTAATTTACCGGCTTGTCACAGGATCACCCTCTCCAAAGAGATATCTCCCAAGACTGATTTGGAAAGGGATCGTATGTCTATTATACCCTACGCTTCTGCAGTAGGCTCTATAATGTATGCGATGTTGTGTACCAGACCAGATGTAGCTTATGCACTGAGTGTGGTAAGCCGGTATCAGTCAAACCCTGGGGAGAAACACTGGATAGCGGTAAAGAACATTCTGAAGTACCTGAGAAGGACTAAGGACATGTTTTTGGTTTACGGCGGAAAAGACCTCCAGATGGATGCCTTTGCTGACTCCAGCTTCGAGAGTGACAAGGATGACTCCAAATCCATGTTGGGTTATGTCTTTACCGTCAATAGAGGGGCGGTGTGTTGGAAGAGTTCCAAACAGGAAACCGTTGCTGACTCGACGATGGAAGCGGAATATATCGCTGCATCTGATGCCGTAAAAGAAGCCGTCTGGTTGAGGAAGTTCTTGACAGAACTTCATGAAGTTTCGTCCATTGTTGATCCAATACCTCTATATTGTGACAACAACGGGGCTATAGCTTTAGCGAAGGAACCCAGGTCCTATCCGAAGTCCAGACACATCTTGAGGCGGTATCACCTGATCAGGGAGATCGTGGATCGTCGGGAGATCGAAGTTCGGAGGGTTGCTACAGAAGATAACACTGCAGATCCATTCACGAAGGCCTTACCCCAGACTCAGTTCGAGCGGCTCATCGAGATGATAGGTCTTCGATACGCCAGTACATGGCCTTAGTGCAAGTGGGAGATTGCTAGTGTATATGCCCTAGAGGCCATTACTGTATCATACTAGTTTGTATATTACTTGATGGAAGCTTGGGATATTCACAGTTGTATAGACAATATTGCTCGAAATGGTAGTATGCTACTTGGTTTGTTTCTACTTTAATGTGTGCATGTGTTTCTTTTAGCATATCGCCTATACACATTAGTGGAGCCCTTAGGATCTTTGCTTGATTACCAGCGTTGTGATGGCAGTCACACTAATTGGGGCTGGGTAATCTACAAGCACATCCTTATACAGGTCCCTAGTCATTGGATTATCGAGACAGGGCATCGATACTCCGGAGTAGACTAGCGTATGCGCTTCTCATCCCAGCAAGGGAGATGGTCTGTCCCACAGCCATTAGTACGTCGTACTTGAGATAGTATGCGGATGCTCGTTAGGTTACGAGTACACTGGACAGGACTCGTCAGGAACTGTTGGTTGGTAATATACCTATCATCAGTTATCAGTTCCCGGATGATATGAGTATAGCTTGGTCCGCTAACTTGACACTGTCACTTCGCCTCGAGTGTGTTCCCACTGTTCTTAGATTGCTACCCTACCACGAATCAAATGAGTCATGCAAACAGGTAGCAGTTGGGTGCAGTCCCGAAGCACTTGGAGGCAGTGACGGTTAGACAGGATTCGTCTCTCCAGGTATTGGGGGTTGATATCATGCTGTGTCTAGGAGAGCCATTACACGAAGTCCCTGGCCAGGACAAGCAAGATATACTGGTAGGTTTTCCAGTGTTATCTCAGGGTGTTCTGGGCTACACTCCGACACGACTTGTACCGCTATTAGGGGAATGACGTTTACCGCTCCCTAGGCCCGCCATGCGATATTCTCAGACAAACAGACCGGACTGTACGGAGATTTTCACATTCAGGCTCAGTAAGAGTTCGGATGGGTTCACCTCATCAGTCTTCTTATCGGAATCTACCTGGGGACCGTTACGTACAGCTAGTACCGCTTGCGGCCTGTGGATAAACCCACTGCCAGCGTAGTGTCGAGTCTTTAGAGACCCACACAGAGGGCTATTCGCCTTTGGGCAAAACAGAGTAGAGGTCGCATGGTTTTGCGACAGGGTTCGTTCACATCCACGCACTTGTGCACGTTTGCTGTCCGGGCAGTTATTACTAGTGGGCTTTGGTTTAAGCCAGATCCTAGTATTTCTTCTGGGATTGGTTTTATCTCATTGTATTCGTGTTCCTCGGAACACGGGTGCGGGTGTGTATGCACAGTTGACAGAGGCAGAGGATTCTCATTAGGGTTGTTGACCGTTGACTTTTTCCAAACCCTAATGAGAATGAGAAATATGATTAATAATATTAATTAAGGATAATTGTGCCATGGTTAGGGTTGTTGACCATTTGACTTTTGTTGACTTGTTGACTTTTGTTGTCCTGTTGACTATTGTTGACATGTTAACCATCATCATTTCATTTCAAAGATGCTTCTTGTTTCTTGCAAATGCATTAAATGATGAAATGATAATGGTCATTCATAAACTAACCATCACAATTTCTTAATTATTATTATTATTATCATTATTCTTATTTTATGAGCATAGTTGTAAAAAAGGGCGATTCTCATTCTCACTTGCTCACTCTCTCTCATCCATTAGCTTATCCTCTTCCTCTCTCTCAAAACTCTCATCTCTCATGTGTTGAGAACCATGAGCTCTTGAGATAAAACCACCATAACTCCTCTCTACTCATTCTAGGGTTCTAGGTTTAGCAAGCCAAGCACTTTAGTTACCTCTAGGTTGAGGTAGAAGCTCAAGGTAGAGGCCTTCGGGTGGATCCTTTTTTGGCAAAGAGAAGACTACGAGGAGGAGCTATTCAAACCACTCCAAGGAGCAAGAAGAGATGGAGTTCAAGACCTAGGTATAACCTTCTAACCGAGTAGCTAAACTTGTAGTTAGTTTGCTAGATTTTTGTTTAGCAAAGATCCTCTTTTCTAGTCCATGTTACCTTGTATCAAAAATCGTTTTTACCTATTCCGCCTCCCCGTAAGAACCGGGGTGGGTAACGTGGACTTACACAGTGACAGTTTTGACGGTCACATAATCGAGTTAAGGTTACGTTCTTCTAGAGGGTCCACAGATATGCTTGCATGTTTTTCCGAAAGTTTTAAAATAAAGAAAAATTCAACACTTGAAAGTTTTTCGTGTCGGGAAAAAGTGAGTTATTGATATCCGTTCGAACATTTTAACACGTTCTAAATTATCCGGAAAACTAAACGAAGTTAAACTTTTCGATCGAATCAACGAATACAAAGGATCTCCAGAAAACTCAACACTTGAGTATTATTAAAAATTCCCAGAAGTATATACTAATTCCTACGGATAAACCCTACAAATACGAGTTCCTAATTCCCAAGTACGGCCGCGGAACCGCCGCGCAAAGCATGTTCTTGCCGCGGTTCCGCGGCGACTTGAGGGAGTTAGGGGCTCG
This sequence comes from Agapanthus africanus, assembly GCA_030015575.1. Classification (NCBI taxonomy): domain Eukaryota; kingdom Viridiplantae; phylum Streptophyta; class Magnoliopsida; order Asparagales; family Amaryllidaceae; genus Agapanthus; species Agapanthus africanus. The sequence goes on from CM057337.1 coordinate 884,150,158, forward strand.
TATTTCACAGTTATCCTTAGAATCACCTGCTGAATTTTCTGATTATTTTTAATACGGAAAAAATCACAATTTTAAAAAATTTCCAGAGAGGGGTCAAAATACGCCGTTTCGAGGTTCGATCGGACTTTTAACTTCGTATACACGTCGCCTAATACTCTAGCTAGGTTTTGATACCACTGTAGGGTTATTAGGCACTGTCACAAGGGTCTATAAGGTATCAACCATGCCCGATTTAAAATTTAGAAGTGCCGAACAACCTAAAGCGAGGATCTTTGCTAGATAATTAGGGTTAAACAAGCAAGTAAATATCTTTACATCTAAGAGAGAGGGATTACAACCTTTGTAGTCCGCTCCTTCGCTTCATAAGCTCCGAGTAGTAATCCTTTCTCCGCAATCCATGATCTCCCGGACTCAAGATAAGCTCCACAACCCGAATGATCCATGCTTGATTGAAGTCTTCCTTTTCGAAGATGATCTACCTTGAAGTTTCTTTAACTCAAGCTCTCACTCACTAATCAAGTATTAATGAAGTGAACACCCTGATCTAATTAGCTAGATTAGATGAGGATGATGAAGTAGGAATTATGCTCTCTTTTATTTTCAAGATCTCACACTAATTCATCACAAAATCAAAAGCTAGTAAGCTTTACAAAGAGGAAGAAGAAGATGATTTCTTTTGTGATGAATAATGAAAAGTTACTATGCTTACAAATGAACCTTGAGTTAATAATATGAAGCATTAACTCATGTAGAAAGTTTACTAGGGTTAAGGGTTTGGGTTGGGTTAAATAATATCTCCAAAATATCAACACATAATATCTTAGCTCAAAACAAAACAAAAGCTTCTAGAAGCTTCAAGAAAGTCTAACCCAAATCAAACCCTAACCATGTTTAATCTCCACTAATCATGTTGCATTTGTAAACATAAATTGTTACAATATTATATATCACATATATAATATATATTTGTAACAAAAAAAAATAATACAATTAACATATATCGCATATATCTCAATGTATTATCCGGTGAGAAAATGAATCAATAAAGCGAGCCAATATTAGATAATGTATTGTAATATATCACATATATAATTATACATTAAATTATCGAATCAACACTTGATCCGACAATCCGGCTATATCGCATATAACCGATTAATATAGCATGTACCGATTCATCGAATCAACACTTGATCCGATGACCCGGCTGATATCAAATATCGCGAGAATAGAATATGGTATCTCATATCGTATTATTCTCGGTCCCACGCATATCACATATGTGCTCCTACTCCGTTTTTCCTGAATCAAGAAACCTCTGTGTAGGACTCTAAAGAATCGTCAATACGCCGGCAATAGGTGATGATCATATCAAACACCCACAAGCTGCAAGCGGTCAGCTAAACGTAACAGCCATCCAGGTATTGAGCGATCAAAAGATCAACAAGCAAGCATGTACATTCTCATGTGAATCCAATCAGTAACACTACCGTACAGTCCGGTCTCTTCGTCTGATATGTTGCATATCTAGTCTAGGGGTGGTAAACGTCAGACCCCAGTAAACGATAAGTCGTGTCGATGTGAGGCTCATAACAGGTCGAGAAACTACTGATAACACTTACCAGTAGCACTCTATATCAGCCCTGGCCAGGGACTTCCAGTTATTGCCAATCGAACTGTCACGCCCCGCTTCCCAAAGTACGTAAGATTGGGCACGTGACATAGCCAACCATGCTACCTGTGGGTAGGAAGTATCCATCCACAGTCACATTACGGCTGTAAAGATATCAAGAACAAGATAAAACTATCTAAAAACATGTCCACAATCCAGAATAACAAGAGTCAATGATAAATAAATGCGGAAGAAAATGATCCAATACAATATCTGAAGGTATGTCCCATAATGCGGGCTCACATCAGAAAATAAATGCAGGAAATAAAACTAACCACTACTGGACTCACAACTCAGCCTGATGGCTGAAAAACTCCTGCTCGGACAGCGACAGTGGTAGAGAATCTGGGCCATGCAAAACCCAGACGTCAGCGCGTCAAATCAACAAGTAATATAATATGAACAGTGTAATAGGCAATGCAGAACTAAACATGAATAAGGCAATAATGTGAAACAGGCGGTGCAGGGTAATGTGCAGTGGGTAACTAAACTGTTCTATCGGGTTTCCTAGTCTAAAGTCTTTGAAATCAATTTGATGAATCGTCGATGTAACTCAATAGTATCCCGTACATACCCGGGATCACGGCCACAATGTTCTCGGCTGCAGCCGAGACATGCCGCTAGGCACAAAACAGGAATGTGTACACTTGTTAGTACCCCGTACATACCCGGGATCAAGGCCACAATATTCTCGGCCGAAACCGAGACATGCCGCTAGGCACAAAACAAGAATGTGTACACTCGAACAGGTAGTGAGCTGTCGAGTTACAAGTCAGGTTCACCTTTGATTTCCCCATACCCCCAAGTTATGTGTGTCAGGTCAGGTATTCAGTAGTCAAGGACTAATGCCAACACAAGATCAGGTAACAGCAGGTTTGTCTGGATAGACAACAGGAAATGGTCCATGAGGACTACATGTCAGGTTTGTTGGCATTAGGCACGAGATCAGGTAACAGGTCAGGTCATGGTATATCAGGTCAAGTCAACAGTAAACGGTACCATGTCAGGTGTATCAATATATACCATGTGACAAAGTCAAGTCAAGGTGTAACAATATCGTGGATGTGCTCACAAACAGATATATATAATCGAACAAGGTATTTAATAACATGGAATGAGCAATGAGCTAAATAACAATAAGCAGTTTCATTCGATCACAAGAGTGCAGTAATACAGTGCAGCCGTTGTATTATTTTAACAGGTTTTGAGCACCCTTCGCGGTGCAATAGTTTAAATGATTATGCAATACAATTATATCAAGCCTTTGAATACGAATGTCCGAATGTGGTAGAACTACATGGGTAAGTGCTACAATCTATTAAACGGTAAAATGTGATTAACAGGTAAACTTGGTTCTTAGGTTGAAAGTGGCAAACTGTAATTTTTATGTTAACTGTAAAATGATATATGTCATATTGCAACCAAAAGGGAAATGACTATACCGAGTTAAGTTTTGCAGGTTTAATGAGTCAAAACATTTATAATTGTATAGTATAGCATGTAGCAAGTGATACTTGCCTCGACGGGTCGCGAACCGGGAAAACGGAACGTAACGTCGGCGGGGAAACACGCGACGGACGCACGGTTCACGGATTGAACCCAAACGACGAACAAAGGGACCTCACGGGTCAGAGCACTCCGCTGGATCGTCAGGACACGTCACCGGCACGGCCGGATTCCGGCGAACAGCGACAACAACAAACGGAAAATTAATGCAAGGCCAATGGATAAACCGGAGGGAAAATGGAAGGAGGAAGGGGATAGAAGGCTTACTGGTGTTGCAGAAGGCGTGACAGCGATGGGGCCGACGGCGGTGGGGCGCCGGCGAGGAGGTCGCAGCAGTGAAGGTTAGGTCTCGGGTATGGGAAACGGGAAAGAAGGTGGAGAGGGAGAGGAGGTGGTCGGGGCTGGAGTGCGCAGGTGATAAGGAGGTGCTGAAGGGGGCGCGGGTGGCGACAACGAAGGTCGCCGGCGACGTCTCAGGCCGTACAGAGAAGGCACGGGGGTATCCGGGTTGCTGCTGCACCGTGCACACGAGGAGAAGGAGGAGGCGTTGAGGTTGGACCGAGGAGGCGGAGGAGAGGGCGACGGTGGCGCTGGCGTCGGAGCTGCGGCGGCGACGGTGAAGGCGGCTAGGGCTAGGGTTAGGTCGCTGGGTTTCTCGCGATGGGTTTAGCTTTTCTCGTGCTGGGAAATTATGAGGAAAGGATGTATATATATAGGGAAGAGAGAGAGAGAGGGTTAGAGAGAGAGAGAGAGAGAGATACGAGAAAGCCAGAGAGAGAGAGAGAGAGGCGTTAGAGGAGGGGCCCACGGGGGTTAAAAACCCCGTGATTGGCTGATTAAAAAAAATTTAAGAGGTTAAAAGAAAATACTTGAAAGATTTAATAGATTCTTTTAATTAACAAATTAACAGTAAGATTTAAATATAATATGGTTTCGAATATTTTATTAATTTGGGATTTTGGCGCTAAATGAATATTTCCAAATCGCGCCCGGGTTGGGTCCAAAAATTTGAAATTTAAATAATAGGATTTTAAGCGGGTTCCAAATTTTAAAATGAAATGTTTTATGATTAAAAAGCATACCCCCAAGTCGGCCACCTGTACGCATAGTCACAATATTCGCGAATTATTCGGAAAATTCGCGAATAATTCGCGAATAATTGGCTTGACGAATAACTCTGCGTTTTAATCGCCATTGCCGGATGATTCGTTTAGTACGCGAATTATTCGCGAATTATTCGCAAAATTCGCGAATAATTCGCGTACCAAACGAATTATTCACATCACTGCCTAAACTTTAGTCACAATATACGAGCACAGATTGACACAATTTGACAATTGAATTGACAGCACACACTACACTGTAGCACTCCAAATTTTAAAATCAAAATTCCAACTTGAGCTTCAGAAGTTCAGATCCATTTCTTCTCTGAGTTCTCTCAAGTCTCAAGTCTCTCACTGCCTCACCTCCACAACCCTCATCTAGTCACCTCCACGACTACATCGCCTCCACGACTCCACCACCGCCTCCACGACTCCAGGCTCTCCACGCCTGACGCCTCCACTACTCCACGCCTCCACGACGACTCCATCGCCTCCACGACTCCACCGTCTGTACGAGGACCATGACTCCACCGCAGCCTCACCGCCTCTTCGATTAATTAGGGTTTCTCCAGTCCAGACTCCAGACTCGTCTTCGGCCTTCTTTCAACCCCACCGCCGCCTCCTCGACCCAAATCCATCTCTCCAGACTCGAATCTCCAGACTCCACCGCCGCCTCGCCGGAATTTCTCCTCACCTTCTTTCGATTCCAAGACCGCCGGAGATTCCCAAGGTATATTTTTCTTGTCTGCTGTTTTTTTTTCTTTTTGGGTTCTGATGAAATTGGATTCTGATGCAAAATCAATTTTTGATGAAAAATTCCCAAATCAACATACACACAGAGCATATCGAAATCAATTTTTGATGAAAAATTCCCAAATTCCCAAATCAATTTTGATGCAAAATCAATTTTTGATGAAAAATTCCCAAATTCCCAAATCTAGAGAGCATATCGGGAGCAAAGAACAGATCTGCAGTTCTGCACCTCACCTCAAAAGCTTTTTTCTCCATTTGATACTCTCCAGTGAGCTTAATGATTTCACTCCCATGTTCTCCTTCGATAGAGAAATTTGAGAAGAGGGCAGGGTACCCATTTGAAATTTTCAAATGGATTTCTCTAGTTTACCAAGAAATCTTCAAAAAACTTGAAATTTATGCAAAATAATGGACAGAGGTTCAATATCCATGAGCTCAAATTTCTAAAAATCCAAATGGGTCTTTAGATTAAAACCCCAAAAAAGGAATAAAGAAGAGAACTTTAGATCTTGAGGGGATCTATTGGGTTTCTATCAATAGTGGGATGGATCATGGAAAAGAGAAGGAAAAGGTGTGATTTGTTGATCTATTAATTCAACACACACACAAGACACAAAGGAAGGAAATATCAAGACAATAAGAACTAAGAAAAGAGTCCTGGAGCTGTAGAGCATATGACCTCTAGTATACCATATGTGTTGATTGTTGTTTCATAATCGATATGCACGCTATCTCAATTGTCAAGTATTTGGATATGTATTGATTGTTGTTTCATTTTAGTGCTAAAAATCGATTTTTAAGGATAGATTGAAGAAAATGTTAGGACTTATATTTAATTAAATTATGTGAATTAAGTAATAATATATTGTTTTGTGAATTATATTTTTGATATAGGAATATGCCTCGCGAAAGGGATCCCTTGTGGGAATATATTACAAAAGTTGGAGGCACAAAAGTTAAATGCAACTTTTGTCAAGAAATGTTTGTCGGGGGTAGAACTCGGATGAGATATCATTTCTCAAAGATCACTTGCAAAGATATTCGGCCTTGCCCCAATGTTACCGATCCTATTCGTGATCTTGCTTTGAAAGGAGTACACGATTTGGAATCTAAAAATAAGAAGACAAAAATTTCGGGGTTTTGGAATCCCTCTGGTAGTTCTTCAGGTTCCATTGCACAAGAATCTTTAATTTCTCAAGAGGCCACTCAAGTGACTCAACCACAAAGTGGAATTCAAAGAACCATTAATGCAATGATTAAGAAGGCGGAAAAGGAGGAAGCAGACAAATCACTAGTTAGATGCATGGTTAATGATAACTTGGCATTTAATTTGTTGCGTTCTCCTAGCTTTCATGAAGCTATTCGTGCCATTGCCAAAGTTGGACCGGGTTATGAGCCGCCGAGTAGTGAATTAGCAAGAACAACACTATTGGAGGATTTGAAGGGCGAAGCAAATGAATATGTGCAAGGTATGAGACAATCATGGGAGACTTGTGGTTGCACAGTAATGTCGGATGGATGGACGGATGGAAGGAATCGACCTTATTTGAATTTGCTCGTTTCTTGCCCTAAAGGTGTGGTATTCTTGAAGTCTTTATGCACGGTGGGAAACAAAAAGGATGCATTATATATATATATAACTTCATCTCATCGATTATTGAAGATATTGGTCCGAACAATGTTATTCAATTCATATCGGACAATGCTTCAAACTACCTAGCCGCCGGAAATATGATTGTGGATAAGTACAAACATATTTTCAAAACTAGTTGTGCGGCACATTGCATCAATCTAATGTTCAAAGAATTTGATGCACTTGAAAGTGTGGCTCCTATTCTTCATAGTGCAAGAAGAGTTGCTAAGTTCATGTATAGATACCAACATGTGTTGGATTTGATGAGAACTCACACGGGTGGTCGTGAGTTAAAAAGGCCCGGAGCTACAAGGTTTGCTACACAATTTATTTGCCTTCAATCTATCTTGGAACAAGAGCAATCTCTCCGATATATGGTTGCTTCTTCGGAATGGAGGGAATTGGCTCCATGTAAAAGTTTGGAGGGTACGGAGATACAAAACTTGTTTCAAGGGAATGAGTTTTGGGATTGTGGTAGACAACTTATAAGGGTTATGGAACCACTTTTTCGAATCTTAAGAATGGTTGATGGTGATAGTTCTTCATCCGGATACATATATTATGGAATTCGGAAAGCTAAAGAGGCCATAAAGCTTATTTTCAATGAAGATAGTGCCAAATATTTGCCATTTTGGACAATCATTGATGAAAGGTGGAAGAAATCTTTATATTGTGATATGTATGCGGCGGCTTTTTATTTGAATCCTCACTTGTTTTATGATGGGCATGCAAAAATGGATACCGATGTAAGAAATGGTTTGGAGAAAGTCATATTAAAGATGTTGGCTTACAATGAAAGGATCAACATAGTTAGAGAGCTCAAGGATTACCATTCAAAGGATCCGATCATATTTGGAGAGATGGCAATTGGATCTTTACATGTTGCTCATCCAAGTAAGCATAGTTACAATTTTTCCTTTTGCACATTATTTCCAATATCATGTTAAATGTTTTTAATTAATTTTTTTTTTTGTTTATGGTATTAGGACTATGGTGGGACATGTGGGGTAGTGCGGTGCCTATATTGCAAAAGTTGGCAATTAGAATATTGAGTCAAACATGTAGTTCATCGGCGTGTGAGAGAAATTGGAGTGCTTTTGATGCGGCGTACACTAAAAAGAGGAACCGGCTTGATCCTACTAGATTACAGGATTTAGTGTATGTGAGAGTGAACAATCATTTGAAGAGGACAATGCAAAAGAAAGAGCAACTTGATTCGACTCCGATCAATCTTGAAAAACTTGATTGTAATATTGCCGATATATTTTATGGAGATGGTGGAGCTTGCATTCAAGATGATCGCATTCGTGGCAATTACGATGATGAGAATGATGATCATGGCGATGAAGATTATAGAGGCAATGATGATGAAAATGCCGTAGAACTTGACTTTTTAAATGCTACGGATATTTCTCCTTCCGGAGTGCCATAGATTTTTTGCTTTATTGACATATGTTTTTATGGTATTTTTGTCATTTTGAATTTTGGGTTGGTCATCAATCTTCAAGATCTATGTAAGTGAAAATAGCATGTTGAATAGTTGATGATGAAATATAGTCTTTTTCTTTTGTCTACAAGTATCATAAAGAATATTACATATTTGTATTCTCATTTGCCCTCTGTAGTCTAGAATATTACATGTTATGTACATACTCATATATTAATTTATTGCTCGAAATCCTTCCCGAACATTTCCCGAACACTTACCGAATCTTTCCCGAATACCTGCCGATTTTTTCCGAATAGTTCTCCGAATCCGAATTTTCGTCCTCGCCGAATTATTCCCGAATGGCGAATTTGTGACTATGCCTGTACGCGCGTGTAGTCGTCCAAACTCCCCCGTTTCACCGAACGGGACGAGAACTCGATGCACGGACGCTACCACGCGGCTAGGGGTGTCGAGTAGGCCAAGATGGATATTTTTAATTTTATTTTAGGTGCTAAAATTTGTTATATGCAGAAATGACTTAGCCAGATAAAATTTCACGGCAAGTGTCAAACAGGCAAGCTAAATGAAATGAGTAATATCTAACGCTCAACCAGTAACAGAAAATAGTAGTATTAGGCTCGGGTGTTACACGAACACAGCACAATATCAACTCCCTATACTGGGAGAGACGAATCCCCTCCTATCGCTCATTGCCTCCATGTGATTCGGGACTGCACCCAAAAGCCACCGTTTTGCACGCCCTCTTGGACGTGGTAAGGTGGAAATCAAAGCACAGTGGGAATCACACAATACTCTATGACGATCTCGGGTCTACAGACTAACCTGTACCAGTGTCACCGGAGAACTGCCATCTGACGTGAGTTATAATACCATCTGTGAGTTCTCGGCGAGTCCGTCTAGTGTACCCAGTCTCCACTAAGCACCCGTACACCATATTTGATGTCAAACTCCGATGGATATGGGATCATCCATCGCCCATCATATGGGTCAAGATGCGTATACGCTAGTCTACTCTGGTGTATCGATACCCTGTCTCGATACACCCTCGACTAGGAACAGTTATAGGATGTACTCATTGACTACCATGGCCCCACTAGTATAATCTCATCATAGTCCTAGTAGTCGAGTACAGATCCTAAGGGCTTTATCAACATATGAGAGCAAGACAGTAAACTAATATAAGTCAACATGTTAAGATAAAGAGAAACCAAATAACATACTATCATGACGAGCAAGAAAGTTCTCTCTATATATATCCAAACATCCTGTAAGTGCATGGCGGCGCCCCGGCCGTCAATCCGACGCCGGAACGCGGAAACGAAACTTTTCTAAAAACTAGAAACCGGCACCACCACGCACAAAAATCCCGGATCGGGCCATTAACCTAACTCTAGCAAACATGAGAAAGGGGTAGAATGCTATACCAAGCTATCCGTGTCCTTCGGTCTTCGCCTCCACTCCGATCTTCTCGCGGAATCTCCGGTCATCACGTCCTCGTCGAAACGGGCACCACATCGCCGGGTTCTTTTACGGGCTCCCATCTCTAGACCGAGGCAACTCGGGAACGAAGTTGGCAAGCCGACATGCCCAAGAATTGCTGTAGATGGAGTGTAGAAGGCTTGTCTCATGCGGGTAGTGAAGTTGCCTTTGATGATGTAGGAGAGAAGAACTTTGGAGAAAGGTTTGAAATGGAGCTATGAACATTGATGCTACATGAGAAATGAGATTAATTTTCCACACCAAAAAATGAAACCTCATCCTCACCCCCTCTCTTAGTGGCCGGCCAAAAAAATGGTGGAGAAAAAAAAGGAATCTCAAGCAAGTGGAGAAAAAGAAATGATAATGAGAAGAAAATGATCAAATCAATTTCCAATCAAAATCCAAATCAATAGCCATCCAATAAATGCAAAGGAAAAGACCCAAAAAGAATCTCATCATGCTAGAACAATCATGAAGCCCTCATTTACAAATAACCCCCTCCACAATACTAATTTGCACAATTGCAAATTAGCCCCTCCAACGGAAAAATCCGGCCGTGAAGGAACAAAGGAAAACTGGCCGGAACGGAATACAAACTGGCAACTTCAGAAAACTGATCCCATAATAAATTACAGGAAAACCCTGGGACTGTATATACATACCCGCATTTGTATTCCCACTGAATACAAATACAAAGAGACAAAATCTACACTGTACAATACTAGGATCCGGTTTAAACCAAAGCCTGCTAGTATTATCCGTCCGATCATGATCCGTGCAATGCCGCACGTATATGATCGAACCCTGCCATATCTCCATACGGCCTCTACAACGTTTCGCCCGAAACTGGAGAAAATGGTCTGTGGGGGACTCTAAAGACTCGTCAATACATTGGCTATGGATTTAACCACTAGCACGTCAGAGGTATTAGCCTATACGTGACGGGTTACCAGGTACTGACCAAAAAGGGACGTCGATGAGCGAACTCATCCTGATACCCTACTGAGCCTGTCAGTTACAATATCCGTACAGTCCGGTCCATTCATCTATGAGCATCGCATGGCGGGCCTAGGGGGTTGGTAAAATCAGACCCCCAAAAGCGGTACAAGTCGTGTCGGAGTGTAGCCCAGAACACCTTGAGATACTACTGGAATACCTACCAGTAAATCTCCTGCCTTGGCCAAGGACTTCGTGTAATGGCTCTCCTAGACACAGCGCGACCTCACCCCCAATACCGAGAAAGACGAACCCTTGCAGATCCGCTCACTGCCTCCATGTGGCTCGGGACTGTACCCAACTAAAACCTGTTTGCACGTCTCCTTTGAGCGTGGTAGGGTAGTAATCAAAGTACAGTGGGAACTCACACGAGACAAATGACGATCTTCAGGTCGATGAACTAACCTGTACACATGTCACCAGGGAACTGCTATCCGACATCTGGTATAAGACCAACTAGCATGTTCCCGGCGAGTCCTGTCCGGTGTACTCATAACCCAACGAGCACCTGTATACATCTTAGGTGAACCAACTGACACCAGTGGCTTGTGAGACCGGCCACCGCCCCTCGTCGGGCTCTCGACTGTATACACTAGTCTACTCTGGAGTATCGATGCCCTGTCTCGAAACTCCCACGACTAGGGACCTTTTAAGGATGTGCTTATAGACCCCAGCTCCCACGTATATGATCGCCCTCATACTGCTGGCAGTCAAGCAAGAATCCTAAGGGCTCTATCAACGTGCAATAGTGACCTGTAAAGTCACCTAAAGCAGTACACGATGATAAAGATAAACCAGATAGCATACTATCATCTTGAGTAAGACTGTCCTACTGGCATAGGTCCTCCCTCAATCATTGCAATTACGTGCCTGTGATCCAATAATTGACTCTGAGGGCACTATATCCAACAATCTCCCACTTGCACTCAAGGCTAATTATTGCGATGTCGCATACTCACAGCCCGTGTGATACCGAACACCCAACTCCTCTACTAGTCAGTCTCACAAAGCTCGTTTGCGAAACTATTGCGTTCGAGGAATAGCCTCAGTGAGTGGATCTGCTGTGATGTTTCTTTCTATGTCTCTCTTTATCTCAAGTTCGCGGAGAAACCCATCTCCCGAAATGAGCAATACCTGTCTTAGAATGTGTCTGGATGTCTGATGGGACCTAGCTCATAAATGAACTCCAAATCCAAACTTCTTAGACTGTATCGTCAACTGAACTTAATCAGTATCCTGCGCCATGCCTCCCTCAGTATTCGCTTGGACCTCGTGTCCAAACTACTGCCCCTCATCATAGGGAAAACTATAAATCTGACAGCCACTCTGTCATCCAGGTCACCTTGGAAGCCTGGAATGATAACTGTCTCCTGAATGAGGCTGTCGTTATCATATCCCTAGAATATCCACTTATTTCTAAAACTGCTTCCGAATGATTCTCCAGGATTGGATCGATATCAACTTATTGCACCTACTGCAAAAACAACATCTGGTGTGGTACTTGACATCTCATCATTGACTCAATTGCATAAGCAAGTGATCTGCCAATCATGCACATCCCTCTCCCCTTTAGTCTGTAAGACTCCTTTAGAGAGGGTGACTCCATCACCTGCAGGTACACTACCGTGCCAGGAGTCATCCATTCTAAAAACTCTTAGAATGCTGTCTAAGTACCCTGATTGGGAAACCACCCAAATCTAGATCTATAGATCTAGTAACCAGAATGTCTTGATATTATATCCAAGTCCCATGTGGAGAAACCACTGTATGACAATCAAAGTATAACCGATCGTAGTGTAGAAATATCACTTCCTACTCTGTGTATGTCATCTGAATACCAGGACATCACACCCTACTACCTCCTTAACAGACCCATCCCCTATTCTGATGAAGTTAAACCTATGACTGTCACATCATAAATAGATGATCTATCTCCGCTATATCTGCTTTAGTCTATGAATAGACATAAGCCACTTGTCCACTATGCTTTCGCTGCTCCCACTGACTACGACAACTCTCTGGCAGAGTCATATACACGTACACTTCTAAAGCTAGTTTAGAACGACGCTATACTCATCCTCCTGTCGGGTCTCACAGTCTGGAACAACAGCAATGGCAAGTCTGGGTAAACAGGAACCTCCCTGTCACCGTCCTTAAGGCTACCGGAGTACCTCTCGGGTGCCTAAGGTTACCTACCTTATCTTCAGAGTGGCTAATGGAATGTCAAACCAGATTGAATCTTTAGGTTCTTATCAAATCTTCAGTAATCGTTTGCGGTTCTGGAATCACTTCCAGTTCTACCATACTCCCACTACTGTTTTCTGAAAAAATCCATTTTTATTAAAACTGTGGCGAGTCAAGAACAATATCACAATTGATCTTCCAGATGGTAGAAAGTCAACCCTCGTCATAGCCTGGGTCAACCCACAAACAGCCATTACAGAAACGTGCCTTGAGTTATCCAGAGTCTGGTTTTAAGCATAAGCTGGACAACTCCCCGTACCTTAACAATGTCAAGATATGAACTGTTCTATATCCAATATAGAAACAGAGGCACTGATTTAATTGAACCAGATTCGAATCATGCAGCTGTCTCCAGTGCATATCAACTAAATGGAAAGAGGCCGATCAGCATTACTCAACTTAGGAGTACTTCCAATTATGAGTAACCTGAAAGAGAAGCAAGCTCTCTTAATCATTACTATCAACTGAATACCATACACAAATATCTACATCTTCGATCACCTTGAAGAATCCCGATACTTGCAATACCCGGTTCTCTACTTTACTCTTATACCTATAACTTCTCAAAACTCAGACCCTGTGTTTCTACGAAACACTTGTCTAAGAACTAGAGAACTCACAAGTAAACAGAATATAGTATGAGTACCAACCCCTCTGTCCTAATGGACACTGGACAATATACAATACTCTGTATAAGTCCCCTGAATCTAGTGACTCATTCACTATGTGTCGTAGGTTGAAAACTGTACTTTTGGTTAAGAAGAATTACACCGCTGTATAATGCTCCTTACCTAACCATCCACTGATATAGGTAAATGTCATAGACATAATTTTAAAAAGGTATATCTCACTCTATAAAAATAGACGTACAGATATATCAATTTGAAATTGGTGCATAACAACGGATATTCAAAACCAAATATTTGCCGTCCGGCAAACAACCCAGGTGACTTCCTCAAATATCATCAATTACAACGAATCCCGATATAATGAGGATGGTCACCTAATTCCCAATAACATACTCCAACTCTTCATCTGTAAAACCATACAGATGTGAGAATCAAACCTGGTAAATACATACCCTGGAGCAAGTGTCTAATTGGGAAATCATTTTTCTTTTAACAGTACACAGTGAAACTGAAACATTGAAATGTTTCGATGGGGTATCCCGGTATTCCTAGCAATGCCTCTTCCATTATCCAGATTCACAACTGTAACCGTATAATTCTTTGCCATCTCTCCAAATCCCTTTATATGTCTTTAGTCATTACCTTCTGTACACCCTCTTAGGCTAAATGGTTTTCTTCCTTCCCTACCGTTCAGCACCAGCCTATGGTTTGGAAGAAGACTATCCAATAAGCATAATGGGTGTACTATCATAATCCTAAGAGCACTCGCAATACGAGAGAAGATGAAGATAAAAGACAACCGAATAAACCTTATTCTTATTTCTCCTGAACCAGAATCCATCCCCGAACTGGAACAAGTTCCTTTCGAGTTTGTATATAACCATACGATGGAGTATCCAAAAAACTGTGGATCTTCGTAGTGATACTGAGTGTCCTGGAGAAATACAAAGGTGATTTAGGATTGGCGAAGAAATACTTGGTTTGGTCGTGAATAGCAGTCGCAGTTTACTTTGCCCTCTTACTAATCCCTTGATATGTCTTTACTTAATACCTTCTGTACACCATCGTTATGCTAATTGGTTTTCTTCATTCCCCACCGTTCTGCACCAGCCTAAGGTTTGGAAGAAGACTATCCAATTTTCGTAATAGGTGTACTATCTCCTAAACCAAGGAGTACTCACAACCTGAGAGAAGGTAAAAGGAAAAGACAACTGAATAGTCCTATTCGTTTTCTCCAGAACCGGAAACCATCCTCGAATAAATTCCTTCGAGTTTGTATATAACCATACGATGGTTTTGTCCAATGGAAGTGAACGTTTGTAGTAATACGGGGTGTCCTGGAGAAAAGGGTAAAAGTAGGAGTGGCAATGAGGTATGCAACTCTGACAATCCAAAAGCCAGTGTTAAGAAGGTTCGGTCAACTTGGTCACTGAGTCATAGTCAAAGGTCGGGTCATGGTCGCTGCCAAAGAGAGAGAGAAAAGAAACACTCAGCGTGCACTCTAATCTCGATCAGAATGGTTACCAATTTATCTAATCAGGAAACCTCCTACTGTAACGTCAAATTCTCCTCCAAACCTGAAAGGAGAATTAGTCGGGATGACCCGAGGAGTAAACCAACTCATCAGTAGGAATCGGGATCCAACTATCATCGCATGATAACATGACGGAATCCGCTCACGTTATCACACTCCAGAAGGTATGCGCATATCTGGCAAGTTTCAGTTTCTTTAGAAACTCCCGATGTGATTTTTGTGCCATGCTCTTATGACCTTGACTAAGGCCAACAAATCATAAGTCACATGTCAAGTTCTACCCGTCATTGTCCAGGTCAATTTGAACCCACCCGTACAAGCCCTTGACTAGGGCCAACAAAGCTATACGACTGTCCCAAACCAACGCATCTATCTATGCAGCAGAAAGGTAACAAGCAGCTACCATACACTATGCCTTGACTAAGGCCAACAAACATAGCATGAATACTACGTGCTACCCGTCTGAAACGACGGGGGGCTACGAATGGTTTCTGGCGAAAAACCTTTAACATAATGAACTTGATATTGTTGAAGGAACTGGATAGCTTTGTAAAAATATAGTAACGAAAACCTTTGCTAAAGAAGTCACTCCCGGTGAAGGGATCTCGGCTGTTTCCCCGTAGAATGAGGTGCAGGATATTCCAACTGAATACCACGATGCAAAGCAAAAGTAATCGGCTATAGTGAAGTTATTGCCCTGACGCAAACTTTTGTCCAAGGGGTCACTCCCGGTAAAGGGATCTCGGCCCTTGCCTCGTCGACTGAGGAGCTGGATATTCATAACCGAATACCACTGTGCAAATCAAAAGAGAACGTCCTTGCAATAACAGCTTTTTGAAAAATGTTCCAACAACATCATAATAGGTTTGTTTAGCTTGCATTGATCCGAATCAACGCGGTCCCATCAATTGATCACACCACAAAAGAACGAAAATAATGATGTAGTATATGCCATCCGCATTCGCCACTGGGTCCCGTCATCACCCGTTAGGTTACTTAACTAACGACAGAACGGGGACTGAACTAGCGCGGATGCAAAACATATACAACATCTACTAGTATATATATCAATATATAATATTCGCTCAAGGCGTGATAAAATGCAACATCACAGAAATGTAATCAACATCACAGAACAATACAGATATCTGGGATCCTCGGGTTTCATAGAGCCGCTACTGAAACCCGACGTTCCCCTGGTCGTGTGGATAGCCTGTACAATGAAATCCTAGACCCCTACGGGCGCGGCAAGTTACCCGCCAAAACCTGAAGCGAGGCAGCCCGCTTCAGCAACGTGAATGGACCACCCAGCACTTCACGGAATCCGATAACTTGGGCAACCCTCCTTGGGTCAACCTGTACCCCCTACGAGTGCGACGAATATCCCGCCAATTCTAGAGTGAAGCCTCCTCCGTCTCAACACCATGAGATGCGGGCCCGTTGCCCTCTAGAACCCGGCTATCCGTGCACCCCACCGCGGGGTAACCTTAGTACAGAAAGTAAAATATACATACAACGGGTACATCGACCTCAGCCCGGTTGTGCCCCAAAAGAATAATATACAAACAGGCAGTGACGGTAGTCCACATATCGGACGCTCGCCCCACAATATAAAATGTACATATAAAACAAAACTGTACTACCATTGCATCCAGGCTATCCCCCATGACCAATCCGCAACAACACAGCACAACACAGAACATCAACGTGAATGTCACGTTCGCAAATCCGTCTAAAAGGGCTATAGCAGTTAGACAGGATTTACCGATCAAGTGACATTCACGGTCGCAAATATAATGTAAATACTGTGAACTAACATGTTTAAAATTTTAGATCGATCAAATTTACAGAAGTGGGCCCCAAGCACTACTGTAGCACTCAAAGAAAGTCTGGGCCCAAACAGAACATTCCAAAACCCCAATTTCCATGTAGAAAGCCCTCTGGAAAATTTTGGTAAGGAGTTGACTTGTTTCCACCGCGGAACCGCGGCCAAACCAGGGGTTTGGCCACGTTTCCGCGGTCATACTGAAACATCACCCAACCAAATTTTTGCAGAATGCTTAAAATTTCCTGCACGTATTTCTGCAATGTACTGAAAAAATTTTCGAGCCAAAAATAATTCGACAGAAACTGATGCTAGAAAATACGGTTTTTGGAAAATCCGATCGATCGAAGTTCTAAACACATTAGAGCAAGCTAGACTAGGTTAATGGCGTGGCTCTGATACCAGTGTAAGTGCACGGCGGCGCCCCGACCGTCAATCCGACACCGGAACGCGAAACGAAACTTTTATAAAAACTAGAAACCGGCACCACCGCGTACAAAAATCCCGGATCGGGCCATTAACCTAACTCTAGCAAACATGAGAAAGGGGTAGAATGCTATACCAAGCGATCCGTGTCCTTCGGTCTTCGCCTCCACTCCGATCTTCTCGCGGAATCTCTGGTCGTCACCTCCTCGTCAAAACGGGCACCACATCGCCGGGTTCTTTTACGGGCTCCCACATCTGGACCGAGGCAACTCGGGCACGAAGTTGGCGAGCCGACGCGCCCAAGAATTGCTGTAGATGAAGTGTAGAAGGCTTGTCTCATGCGGGTAGTGAAGTTGCCTTTGATGATGGAGGAGAGAAGAACTTTGGAGAAAGGTTTGAAATGGAGCTATGAACTTTGATGCTACATGAGAAATGAGATTAATTTTCCACACCAAAAAATGAAACCTCATCCTCACCCCCTCTCTTAGTGGCCGACCAAAAAAAAATGGTGGAGAAAAAAAGGGAATCTCAAGCAAGTGGAGAAAAAGAAATGATAATGAGAAGAAAATGATCAAATCAATTTCCAATCAAAATCCAAATCAATAGCCATCCAATAAATGCAAAGGAAAAGACCCAAAAAGAATCTCATCATGCTAGAACAATCATGAAGCCCTCATTTACAAATAACCCCCTCCACAATGCTAATTTGCACAATTGCAAATTAGCCCCTCAACGGAAAAATACGGCCGTGAAGGAACAAAGGAAAACTGGCCGGAACGGAATACAAACTGGCAACTTCAGAAAACTGATCCCGTAATAAATTACAGGAAAACCCCGCGACTGTATATACATACTCGCATTTGTATTCCCACTGAATACAAATGCAAAGAGACAAAATCTACACTGTACAATACTAGGATCCGGCTTAAACCAAAGCCCGCTAGTATTATCCGTCCGATCATGATCCGTGCAATACCGCACGTATATGATCGAACCCTGCCATATCTCCATACGGCCTCTACAGCGTTTCGCTCGAAACTGGAGAAAACGGTCTGTGGGGGACTCTAAAGACTCGTCAATACATTGGCTGTGGATTTAATCACTAGCACGTCAGAGGTATTAGCCTATACGTGACGGGCCACCAGATACTGACCAAAAAGGGACGTCGATGAGCGAACTCATCCTGACACCCTGCTGAGCCTGTCAGTGACAATATCCGTACAGTCCGGTCCGTTCGTCTATGAGCATCGCATGGCGGGCCTAGGGGGTTGGTAAAAGTCAGACCCCCAAAAGCGGTATAAGTCGTGTCGGAGTGTAGCCCAGAACACCCTGAGATACTACTGGAATACCTACCAGTAAATCTTCTGCCTTGGCCAAGGACTTCGTGTAATGGCTCTCCTAGACACAGCGCGACCTCACCCCCAATACCGGGAGAGACGAACCCCTACAGATCCGCTCACTGCCTCCATGTGGCTCGGGACTGTACCCAACTAAAACCTGTTTGCACATCTTCTTTGAGCGTGGTAGGGTAGTAATCAAAGTACAGTGGGAACTCACACGAGACAAATGACGATCCTCAAGTCGATGAACTAACCTGTACACATGTCACTAGGGAACTGCTATCTGACGTCTGGTATAAGACCAATTAGCATGTTCCCGGCGAGTCATGTCCGGTGTACTCATAACCCAACGAGCACCTGTATACATCTTAGGTGAACCAACTGACACCAGTGACTTGTGAGACTGGCCACCGTCCCTCGTCGGGCTCTCGACTGTATACACTAGTCTACTCTGGAGTATCGATACCCTGTCTCGAAACTCCCACGACTAGGAACCTTTTAAGGATGTGCTTATAGACCCCAGCTCCCACGTATATGATCGTCCTCATACTGTTGGCAGTCAAGAAAGAATCCTAGGGGCTCTATCAACGTGCAATAGTGACCTGTAAGGTCACCTAAAGCAGTATACGATGATAAAGATAGCATACTATCATCTTGAGTAAGACTGTCCTACCGGCATAGGTCCTCCCTCAATCATTGCAATCACGTGCCTGTGATCCAATAATTGACTCTGAGGGCACTATATCCAACACATCCATTATAATATACATCATGTGTACAACAATGGCCTCTAGGGCATATATATAACTAACAGTAATCCTTCAACGTCTTCAGAGAGGTGACGGGTCCCGACAACCATACATTTCATGGACTATGATGTCCTTAACCTTGACTGTGAGGTCTTTAAACTTACGAACTATGATGTCCTTAACCTTGACTGTGGGGTCCTTAAACTCACAGACTATGATGTCCTTAACCTTAGACCACCACGTCCTTAAACTGGTAATCGAACGCAATGTTCCTAAACTAAACAATAGAGTTCAAATGCTCTTTTGTTGGATCTAAATGATCCTGTTAAGTTGATCTTAGTCTAAAATTAGACTAACGTGTCCTTAACAAACGTTGAGTCGATCTTAGTCTAAAATTAGACTAACGTATTCTTAACAAACGTTTAAGTTGATCTTAGTCTCAAATGAGACTAACGTATCCTTAAACCCAAATCAAAACCCAAATCTAAGAAAATACGGATTTGGACTAATCCACGCCCTACGGTAGTCTCCGTATACAATCCACGGGCAACCAAAAACAAAACAAACACCCACGACACGAAGTGACCATCTGGAGAAGGAGAAAGTGGTTACCGCGATGTTGTAGCGTAATTAACTGCAGGGGATTGCGCATGCAGGGAAGAGCGTCCCCACAATCAAAAACACCTCAAACGAGGGGGAATCTGACGAAGTCTGCTACATCGGCCGTATCCGTTTAAACCTTCGATACACGGTGTCATAAATCAACTTGGCATCTTCGGAGAGGTGGACGGATAGCACCAATTAGCATCTGCCCCCAAATTCAGGCAAGACGGACCCGTGCGGTCGCGTCTCTGTATTTTCGGCGGGGAACAGAGAGTTCTTTCACACCCTCCTGAGTAGATTAAAGTTGTTCCCGGTTGGAACAGCATTATCAATCTCCACCATTGAAGCTGGCGGAGCAAGTCCAGAGGGAGAGTTTCCCCTAGCTTTTCTCACCCGACGCCAGTGGTGACGTCGAGTGTGTCTTGCAGACTGGACCGCCTCAGTTTGGGAAGCAGCTTCTTCATGTCCTTAGCTTTGGTGAGGGACTATTGCCGGTGTTAGCATGTTGAAGACTGATGTCGTTGGCAGGGTTTGAGGATGGCCGGCCAATCTTTCAAAGGCTGACTTTTTGGTAGAGGAAGCACCTTTGACGACTTTGCCCATAAGAGGAGTTGGGAGGGCTATCCGTTTTGGGGTAGCCCCTTCAGATATCACGAGCCTCTTTACGGGCCCGTTTTGGTTCTTGCTCAATCTGTTGAAGACTGAGACGTCTGAGCTTTGGTTCATCCTGTTAAAGACTGAGGCATCGAATTTGGACGGCCCGTTGAGAGGGGCCATTATGGTTGCCAGTCGATCGAAGACCGACTTCTTGGGAGCTTCTTCCTGCGGCGCTGAGGCACCGACTCCCACTGGTGGGAACATGGTCCCGAAGAACAATCCCGTAGTGGCTTGCGTAACATGCCCCACCGACATTGAAAATATAGAGGCCGCGTTGGGCCTATAAGTCACTCCTCCAGTTAGGACGGAGCGGGAGTTGCTGTTGCAAGTTGTGCAATTGGAAGTCATTGATTTTTCTTCTTCTGCACAGGAGCAAGACATCAAATCTTAGTATCTCGAATCCAAGGGAAACCATAGCGAACTGCGATTCTGTTCGTGAAACACGACACACAAAGTGTGGAGTGGAAAGATGAAAAGTCCCACCGGGCATGCCAGAATCTATTCACCGCCGGAAGATGGACCGGGACGTCAGGACATCTGGCCTGAATCCTGGAGGCAAATACTATTTGGATTTATCCGTCCATCTCTCTGAAAATACCAAGTTGATTTATGTCGCTGTATATCGGAGGTTTGGACAAACGCGACCATTGTAGCAGATTTTATCAGATTCCCCCTCGTTTGTGAGGGGTTTTTAATTGTGGGGACACTCTTCCCTGCAGGCGCAAGCCCCTGCAGTTAATTACGTTACCGCATCGCCGTAACCACTTTCTCATGCTCCGGAAGTTCACTTCGTGTCGTGTGTATGTTAGTTTTATTTTGGTTGCCCATGGATTGTATACGGAGACTAATTTATGTCGTCGCCCGTAGGGCATGGATTAGTCCAAATCCGTATATTCTTAGATTTGGGTTTTGTTTGATTTAAGAATCGTTAATCTGGTTTGAGATTAAGATCAACTTAAACATATAAATATTTAGGCTCGATTATTTTAATTTAAGCACATCGCATTCCATTATCGCCATGTTTGAGGCGAAATGTTAGTTTAAGGACGTTTCGGTCTTTGTCGCCGTATTTGGGGGCGAATATTAGTTTAAGGACAATTTGGTCCGTTATCACCGTATTTAGGGACGAATATTAGTTTAGGGGCATTTCGGTCCGTTATCGCCGTATTTGGGAGCGAATATTAGTGTAAGGACATTTTGGTCCGTTATCGCCGTATTTGAGGGCGGGTATTAGTTTAGGGACATTTCAGTCCATTATTGCCGTATTTGGGGGCGAGTATTAGTTTAAGGATATTTCGGTCCGACATTCATCTTGCACGCACGTGTATTTGTTACGTGGCTATAGGGTGTTTTTTGTTACCCCATTGAGATGGGAAAACGCGCGCACTAGTTAGGCACATTACATATTCCCCCAGTCTAGGGTAGACTAGGGTTTATTGATTGTGGGGATCCGAAACTCCGGCAGCCGCGGACTAAGCTGCCGTTAATTACCCTTCGCCTTTGGAGCGAGAGAACCTCTGATTGACGGGTCAAACAAGCCATGCGAACTCAATGTGCAGTGTGCGTACGTGTTTTGAAAGGGTTTTAGATATATCATGGGCTCCACAGAGTTTTTATGGGGGTCCCGCTACCCGGATAGCGGGCTGGGGGTCAAGAGGGCTAGCAGCCCCCTTGCGAGGTGCGGGGCAGCCACCCGTCAGAAATTTTTTTTCTAACGGGGAAAGTGTTATGGAGTATGTGTGTGTGTCTATATATATACATATATACATATATATAAAGGGGAAAAAGCGTCCAAAGGACGCGTGGGGGCCAGCGCCTCACGTGCATGGCACGCAGGCGCTGGGCGCTGGCGCCTCACGTGCTTGGCACGTGGGCGCTAGGCGCTAGCGTCCCACGTTCATGGCACGTGGGCGCTGGGCGCCAGCACCCCACGTGCTTGGCATGCATGCCCTAGGCGTCAGAAGAAAAGGTGACTTGGTCTCTGCACTGGGAGCTGTGCTCCCGATTTGACTTATGGAGTTGAACTCATAGAAAGAAAGACTTCTTCTTTCTCTTTTTTTATGGAGTTAAACTCCCAGAAACTTTAATTTATGGAGTTAAACTCCAAGAAATCTTTGTAAATGCTCAAGGAAACCCCTTTCTTCTCCCCTGAGCCTTGGATCTTTCCCAAAATGGGGACTTTGGAGATGGGTCTCCTTCTTCCTCCTCTATTGGCCGGATCTTGAAGAACAAGAAGTATGAGATTTTAAAAATCCCTTATTTTTGAGATCTGATGGGAGATCCGAGTTCCCCTTTGTGGGTTTTGTGGTGAAAAACTATTTAGTTTTGGAAAAGGAAGAGTAAAACTCTTGATTAAATTGAAAAGGAGGAAGAAGGATTAGAACCTTGAGGAAGGAGAAGGAGGCACAAAGAACCCTAGAATTTTGAGAGAATGAAAAGTATATGCTTTATTCATCATCATGTTGCCTTATATAGGCTTACACATTTACATATAGCCCCTTGGGCTTTACAAAATGGCATTTTGCACATCCCATACCTCATGTGCTCATTTCTTTTGCACATAAGCCATAGGCTTTACAAAAATTCGACTTTATGCCCATTTTGCTTACATTCATGCATAAAAAAATTACATCAAAATTATTTATTACATGATTTTTATTTTGGCATGGAGGGGGCCGGCCGCTTCATATTCGGACTCGACTTAGGCATGGGCCCACTTGATCTGGGCTTGGGCCCACTTGGCTTGGGGTTGACCTTGACTTTGATTTAGTCCACCGGGATGCAATTTTTGACCCCAACAAAGTGCCCCCATCAATAAATGCACACCACACATGTGAGCCGTGTACATGAAATTGATGGATCTTCTTTCGCGTGGAGGCGACTTGCTTTAGTTCCCACATTTTGGGATGCACTGCCCTTTTTACGACATGGACGGTCGACGCTTGACGCGTTTCCGAGACAGAGTGTCCGTAGTAGACGTTTTCCCGGCACGGAGTGATTTGGTTTCCGCTTTGTAGGAAGCCTGCACTGCCCTTTTTACGATATGGACGGTCAACGCTTGACGCGTCTCCGAGGCGGAGTGTCCGTGGTAAATGTTTCTCTGGCCCGGAGTGATTTGGTTTCCGCTTTGTAGGAATCCTGCACCGCCCTTTTTACGACATGGACGGTCGACGCTTGATGTGTCTCCGAGGCGGAGTGTCCGTGGTAGACATTTCCCTGGCCCCTGTTCGACTTGTCCCCGGCACGGAGTGTTGCTGTTCGACGTTTCCCCAGCACGAAGTGTCGCTGTTCGACTTGTCCCTGGCACGGAGTGTCGCTGGCAGTTCGACTTGTCCCCGGCACGAAGTGTCTCTGATCGACTTTTCCCCGGCACGGAGTGTCGCTGATCGACTTGTCCCCGGCACGGAGTGTCACTGATCGACTTGTCCCCGGCACGGAGTGTCGCTGATTGTTCGACTTGTCCTCGGTACGGAGTGTCGCTGATCGACCTGTCCCTGGAATGGAGTGTCGCTGGTCGACTTATCCCCGGCATAGAGTGTCACTGATTGTTCGACTTGTCCCCGGCACGGAGTGTCGCTGATCGACTTGTCCCTGGCACGGAGTGTCGCTGGCTGTTCGACTTGTCCCCGGCACGGAGTGTCGCTGGTCGACTTTTCCCTGGCATGGATTATCGCTGGTCGACTTGTCCCCGGCACGGAGTGTCGCTGGCTGACTTGATCACGAGGCGGAGCATAATTCCGGCAGGCAAGGTAGATATCCCGAGGCGAAGCATGATTTCGACACGGGATAAATTCTGGGACGAAGCATGATTCCGCCGTAGAGGCTGTTGGTTTGATTTGATTTAGGTTGACATCAGCATCGCTACACTGAAATATGGTACCAGGAGCGAATCATCATCTGTCTCTGAGAGGATTTGGGGATTGGTTTTTTTTATCGGCATCTGCATTGCTGCACTGGAATAATGTCAGGAGCAACTCATCATTTGCCCTTCCCTGTTGGGAAGCGATGGCTTGGGAGACAGGTTTAGATCCCTATCACCTAAGGCTTTTCAATTTTATGGACCGTAAGGATCCTATAAAAGCATTTTCTCCCTACGAGTCGTAAGGATCCTGTAGGTGCATTTTCTCCTTACGAGTCATGAGGACCCCCAAGTATGTTTTTCCTTTGTGAGTCATAAGGATCCCACAAAGGCGTTTTCTTACGAGTCGTAAGGATATCGCAAGTTTGTTCTCCTCATGTATCATGAGGACACACGAGTAGATTTCCCTCATTCCCAGTTTAATGACTTAAGGGTCATCTGTTTACAGTTTAACGACTTTAGAGGTCATATGTTCCCAGTTTAAAGACTTAGGGGTCTATTATGCACAGTTTAATGACTTAGAGGACATCTGTTCCCAGTTTAAAGACTTAGGGGTCTATTATGCCCAGTTTAACGACTTAGAGGTTATCTGTTCCCAGTTTAACGACTTAGTGGTCATTTGTTCCCAGTTTAAAGACTTAGGGGTCTATTGGATCGATTTGGAATTTCGGGGTAGGGGCCGGCATTAGCGTTGCTAACACTGAAGTAAGGTGCCAGGAGCAATTCATCATTTGCCTTTGCCTGTTGGTGAGCGATGGCTTAGGAGACATGTTTGATCCCTATCACCTAAGGCTTTTCAATTTTATGGGCCATAAAGGTCCCACAAAAGCATTTTCTCCCTACGAGTTGCAAGGATCCTACAGGTGTATTTTCTCTTTAGGAGTCGTGAGGACTCCCAAGTATGTTTTTCCTTTGTGAGTCGTAAGGATCCCACGAAGGTTTGTTCTCCCCATGTATCGTGAGGACACATGAGTGGGTCTTCCCAAATGGAGCATAATTCCAAGGGCGGAGACCGGCCGCTGGACTGGTGACTACGATGGGGCATGGGTGTGAGGAGAATTATTTGAGCCCGTAGATTATATACGGTATTCAACTTAGGGACCAACTGTAGGGCTGGAAGAATTTTGGGAAATTGTCGACGTCTGCATCGCTGCACTGGAATATAGTACCGGGAGCGACTCATCATTCGCCGTTTGGGGATTTGGAGTTTAGTTAGCGTCTGCATCGCTGCACTGGAATATGGTACCAGGGGCGACTCATCATTCGTCATTGGGGATTTGAATTTTGGACGGCGTCTGCATCGCTGCACTGGAATATGGTACCAGGGGCAACTCATCATTTGCCATTGCAGATATGAGTTTTGGACGGCGTCTGCATCGCTGCACTGGAATATGGTACCAGGAGCGACTCATCATTCACCGTTGGGGATTTGAGTTTTGGACGGCGTCTGTATC
Source organism: Agapanthus africanus (assembly GCA_030015575.1). Taxonomy (NCBI): domain Eukaryota; kingdom Viridiplantae; phylum Streptophyta; class Magnoliopsida; order Asparagales; family Amaryllidaceae; genus Agapanthus; species Agapanthus africanus. The sequence continues at coordinate 884,176,070 of CM057337.1, forward strand.
GCTGCACTGGAATATGGTATCAGGAGCGACTCATCATTCGCCGTTGGGGATTTAAGTTTTGGACGGCGTCTGCATCGCTGCACTGGAATATGGTACCAGGAGCGACTCATCATTCGCCGTTGGGGATTTGAATTTTGGATGGCGTGTGCATCGCTGCACTGGAATATGGTACCAGGAGTGACTCATCATTTACCGGTTTTTTTACCGCGATTACTCTATCATTTCAGCTTTTCTTATCGCGAAGGTCGCAATTGCCCTATCATTTCGGCTATTTATTCGCGGTTGCCCTATCATTTCGGCTTTATTTTTCAGCTTTATTTTACTCGCTGATTTTTATTGCGAGTTGCCCCATCATTTCGACTTTTTTTTTATTTACAATTTTTTTTATTTACACATTTTTTTACATTCCCAGTTTAACGACTTAAAGGTCGATTATTCCCAGTTTAATGACATGGTGGTCAGCTTGCTTATCCCAGCTCCTCGAACTTTGGTCTTGGCGGAATTGTGTTGATGACCGTAGCTCTGTGGCTTGTCGGTACATCTAACGACGGTGGGGCTTTCCTAAGTTTGTATTGGTCCTCCACCTAATCTTTGAAAATATAGCAGTCTTCAATGGTATGACTCACCATTCTATGATATGGGCAGTATATGGGATTGCCGGTCATGTTCATTTCATGTGGCCTCTTTGGAACAGGCAGTTGCAGACCGTTGTTCAAGGCGTCCATGAATATTTTTGCGGACTTCATCCCTCCTGAAGGAGTACACCTTCTTCTTTCTCTCCATTAGAGTAGGTGCCCTTACTGATGCTGGTCTTTGAGGCCGATCAGTCTTTGGTTCGCCTGCTGCCCGCTTAGCCCCTTCAGTGTACGTATCGAAGAGACTGGAAGCTGATCACGACCGTTTTTCACGAAGGTGCTCCGCTCTTGGGCTGGAGGGAGTATCGGATGGCTGCTTTCGGATATCAATCCCTGGCTCATGAACCAAAATTTGATTTTGCTGTAATTGCAGTCGGATAACTTGGGCGTGAGATCTGCCACGACGTCCGCCAATGCGTCGACTTTGGAATGGTCCTTGGCCATCTTCTTGTCCCTATCCTGAAGCTGCTTTTGAAGCCATTAGAATAATACTTGTTCTATAGTTCCGGATATGACAACCGGTTCATCCTTATTGCCTGAGCTCAATTCCGCAGGAACTACGGACTTCTTTGGCTTATCAGCCTGAGCGGGCTCTTCCTCATTTAGACCGATCCGATGCTGGGTAGCGTCAACCATATCTGTCATGGCCCGCTTCCCGGTGTATGGGCAGAGGGCGCGACTGGCCGCTACGTATTTACTCTGAAGTAAATACGCTAAACGTAACTAAGCAATATAAAAGAAATGTACACAAGAGACAATTGTAATGAAACAACAACTTTATTTATTAACATTTTTTTGTACAATGCATGGAAAAGTAAATACATCTGAATGAAAGCAATGCCTAAACAGGGGCATAACAGAAATGAAAAGTACTGAGATGAAAATGTGTACAATGAAGCTAGAGCTCTAGGTCATAGGCAAGCTGAGCCAAGTCCTCGCTAATAGGCTCGATCTCCTGGGTGTTCAGATCACCTGACAACATTCCAAAGAAGAAAGAGAAGGAATGTCGTCAGCGAACAATCGCTCAGTAAGTCCCAAAGTATGAGAGAAATAGAATAGACAGAGAGAGAAAGTAGCTTTTAAAGTTGTATTATATTGTATTAGTGTTAACGCTGTTGTTTGTAGCTTGGTACAGAAGAATGCCAGTATATACAAAAGGAGAATCTATATGCCAGAGACTAGAGGCACATGTAGTACAAGGAACCGTTTATGCCACGGTACAACAGCAACGGAAATACATGTTAGGTGTCTTAAATCTTACAGTCTCGTGCCACTTCTAACACCTTCCGCACCAATCTACCCCTTAAACCCCGCGATATCTTGTTTGTATTGTTTGTATTGCAACTTGTATTTTCTTGTAATATAGATTGTAATCATTGTATAATTGGATGACTTGTCGAAACCATGATATCAGTAAATGGATGTAACTGGAGAATCATGAATGTAACTGGAGAATCATGTAAATGGAAGTATATCCATGGTTCGGTTCGGTCATTATAGATTGAATATATGTATTCATGGATTCATATTGAATTGTAGATTGTAAATTGTACTTGAATCATATTCAAGTCAGATTATTAATGAGACTCGGCCTGAGTCAGACAATTTGAAAAGAAATTGAATCCTGAATTAGGTTTTGATGTTATCGGTAACCGCTGCATATGGGCGGCAGGATTTGTGTCTTTTTTAAAGACGATTACCGTGTTGATAACAACGTTGTTAAGTTGTCTACCTTAAATAGGTAAGCACCCATATCTCCGGCTCCCTGAGGCTCAAGAGACAGGTCCCGCTTAAACCTATATTTACTAGGGTCCTTAGGGTAATTTATAGAACTTGAAAGGGTTATATGTAAAAATACTTTTGTATAATTTTCAAAATACACCCCAAGTATTTAATTATCATCTTTAGAGTTGTCATAGATGTAAATTTTATATTTGTGATATTTCTAGTGAAAATTACCTAATTTCATAATATAGGGTATTTATTTGTAATATTGAACTTGTATGCAATTTCATGGTATTTTCATGTAAAGTGATTCTTTTGATTTAGAAAAGTTGGAATATTTATATCATATCAAAAATAGGTATTTTGATAATATATATATATATTTTATATAAATAATTTTAATTTATTATTTTCTAGAAATCTCATTTTCTTAAGATATTCGTATTTTAAATCTCTCGAGACCAAATGCTCCTTGCGGAGGTCTGCATCTCGCACTACTAAGCCCAGGGATGTGCGATAATCCATGCTATCCCAGTCGGGTTCCCCAAAATGTGTTGTAACGGCGCTTTGCAAAGATTTATAAAAATACGTAATCTTATAGAAAACGGTTTTAATAGTAAATGGTATTTATATGTAAAGTTTCGTTTTCCCGTATTCTATGTTCCTGAAAGGTTTTGTGCTATGTTGCATATGAGTGTTGTGAAGAGGTAGGTCGTTACCTCATGATCTAATTAAAGGTATAGCAAGATTAATGATGTTTTAAAGTAGAAAGTAAACTATATGGTATTTTACTGAAAAAGAGCGGTAAAAGTTAAAAAATGAAATATTTTGCTATGAAACTTGTTCAACATGTTTTGTTAATGATTAATAGTCAAGATGTAAGAGTTTAATATGGTTGTGTTAAGGAAAATTGAACTTTATAAAGAAAACCGAATTGGAAGTCGGATTTAACTCCGCTTCCGTCGGGTTTTATCAAAAGAAGTTTTAAGACTAGAGAATAGAAGAGGAAGGTGGGACTTACGAAGTTGTAGTATAGAGAAAAGGGATAGGAAGACGTAGGAGGCGCCGGTGCGTCGTTTCGTCGCCAGGAGCTCCTAGGGTCGTCGTTGGAAGATCGCCGGAGTTTCGTCCTTCGCTAACTCCACTTGTACACAAAAGTTCTAGAGGAATTTTTTTTGAGAGTTTGGACAAAATTGTGAGTGAGGGGTGTGTGTTTAGGGGTGGTATTTATAGGGTAAAACTAGGGTTTAGAGTAGATGAAAGGTTGTATTGAAATTTGTATTAAAATGCATTAAAAATGGTGTAATGGAGTTTTTAAGAGTTCTGGAACCGATCCTAGAAATTAAAGTATCCAGGAGTGATGGGGAGTTGAAGAGGCACAACTTTCATGTTGGAGCCAACCCGATCCGCCCGAGTTCAGCCGACGGAGGCGGGCCGAGTCGGCCGGGCCGCCTGTCCGAATCGGCCGAGTCGGGCCGGGGCTCGCTGCCACGTGTCCCTCGTCTCTTGGTGTAGCCCCTGGGTCAGTTTGTTTTATATGTGTAGTGGGGTTTCACGAGTTATGCACATGTAGGCTCTTGGACTTCTAAAAATATTAAAAGAAAACAATATTAAAAATAATGTGGGGGTGGGATTTAAACTCTAGTACTTTGGTTCAGCAGTGCAAGGTCTTACCAGTGAGCTACAAGTTCTTTCTTGCTATTAAAAAGCAAAACAAACTTATATCTTGTGCTCTGGCAAAAATACCCCTTTCTGTATTTTATGTACAGAAAGTTGTACAGAAAGTTTAGGGTTGTTACAATATCATCGCCATGGCTGTGAAGAATAGGAGGGCTCGTTTCTTCATGTCCGGCCATGTAGACGGTGTGGACCATATATCCAGCCATCTCTTTATCTTTAGCCAGGTTACCCTGTTCTTAGAACCTCATGAAGTTCAGCCTAGAATGAGCCCTAGCCCTTTTGCTGGCTCTGTATCTGAGCCTTTTCTGTCATAGCTTCTCAATCTTGAGGGCTTGACGGGCATCCATCATCAAGGAAGCCATCATGAGCCGATTAAGGGGAAGCTTAAAGAAGATACCCAATTGAGCAGTTGTCAGGGACGCCGCTAGAGCTTGCCCGAAATGCCTTGTTGCTTTGTTGGTGTTGATGGCCTTGCCCCCAGCTGGGGCCAAGGAAAGTCGTTCAAACACCGACTTGCGTTTGGGTAGTGGTGCCCTCGAGATCACCACATTTGGCCTCTTGCCTTTCGAGGCCGGTTTGTCTGTTACCGGAGCTTGAGGAGTTGGGATGGCATTAGCTGACACGAACAGAATAGAGCCAAATGGTAGCGGCGTCTCCTCCCATTGTCACCCGAGACTGGCCAGGAGGACCATCCTAGCATCCACCTTCATCGTGTAGGAGATGGGAGCTATGTCGAGAGCTGAGCGGATCCTTAGAGACATTTTGTTGCGTCCGGAGATTGAAATTTGAAATTTGTTAACCTACACAAAGAAGCATGATTTCAATACAGGCAATCAATGTATATGTTGATTGAGTTCGCATGAATATTTAACCCGAAAAATAGGAGGAGAAATTAGGTCCCACCAAGCATACCAGAATCTGTAGGGTGTTTTTCGTCACCCCATTGAGATGGAAATACGCGCGCGCTTGTCAGGCGCATTACAGATTTCCCCTGCCTAGGGTAGGCTAGGATTTATTGATTGTGGGGATCCGAATCTCCGGCCGCCGTGGACTAAGCTGCCGTTAATTACCCCTCGTCTTTCGAGCAAGGGAACCTCCGATTGACGGGTCAAACAAGCCATGCGAACTCAATGTGCAGTGTGCGTACGTGTTTTGAAAGGGTTTTGGATATATCAGGGGCCCCGCAGAGTTTTTACGGGGGTCCCGCTACCCAGATAGCAGGCTGGAGGTCAAGGGGGCTAGCAGCCCCCTTGTGGGGTGCAGGGCAGCGCCCCGTTGGAAAAAAATTTTCTAACGGGGACAGTGTTGTGGAGTATGTGTGTGTCTATATATATATACATAAAGGGGAAAAAGCGTCCAAAGGATGCGTGGGGGCCAGCGCCTCACGTGCATGGCACGCAGGCGCTGGGCGCTGGCGCCTCACGTGCTTGGCACGTGGGCACTCGCGCGCTGGGCGCCAGCACCCCACGTGCATGGTGCTCGGGCACTGGGCTCGAGCGCCCCACGTTCTTGGCACGCGTGCGCTGGGCGCGGACGCCCCACGTGCTTGGCACGCGGGCGCTAGGAGTCAACAGGAAAAGAGATTTGGTCCCTGCACTGGGAGTTGTGCTCCCGATTTGACTTATAAAGTTGAACTCCTAGAAAGAAAGACTTCTTCTTTCTCTTTTTGTTTAGGGAGTTAAACTTCCAGAAATTTTAATTTATGGAGTTAAACTCCAAGAAATCTTTGTAAATGCTCAAGGAAACCCCTTTCTTCTCCCCCGAGCCTTGGATCTTTCCCAAAATGGGGTCTTTGGAGATGGGTCTCCTTCTTCCTCCTCTGTTGGCCGGATCTTGAAGAACAAGAAGTATGAGATTTTAAAAATCTCTTATTTTTGAGATCTGATGGGAGATCTGAGTTCCCCTTTATGGATTTTGTGGTGAAAAACTATTTAGTTTTGGAAGAGGAAGAGTAAAACTCTTGATTTAATTGAAAAAGGGAAAGAAGGTTTAGAACCTTGAGGAAGGAGAAGGAGGCACAAAGAACCCGAGATTTTTGAGAGAATGAAAACTATATGCTTTATTCATCATCATGTTGCCTTATATAGGCTTACACATTTACATATAGCCCCTTGGGCTTTACAAAATGGCATTTTGCCCATCCCATGCCTCATGTGCTCATTTCTTTTGCACATAAACCATGAGTTTTACAAAAATTCGGCTTTATGCCCATTTTGCTTACATTCATGCATAAAAAAAATTATATCAAAATTATTTATTATATGGTTTTTATTTTGGCATGGAGGGAGGCCGGCCGCTTCATGTTCGGACTCGACTTGGGTATGGGCCCACTTGATCTGGGCTTGGGCTCACTTAGCTTGCGGTTGACCTTGACTTTGACTTGGTCAACCGGGATGCAATTTTCGACCCCAACAGTGGCGAAGTGAACGATGGTGACATGGAATGCGTCTAGTTTGGGGTGCGATCCGATTTGAGGTGTGCACATCAATTTGGAAGTGCATCAATGTTGGATGAAAAAAGTTGTCAGTCATCGCGACCCGCCATCTCTCTTAAGACGTTGAAGAATTACAACGACATATATCAGAGATGTGGAGAGATGTACCCTTAAACCAAATCCCATATTTGAGGGGAAAAGGGGGGCTGTTGTAAACCTAAGAAATGTTAGTCATGTTTGAGACTAAAATTATCTTAGGAGATATAAGATGAATATCATTTTGGATATCATTAATGGGAGACCTCTAGTCATTTTTTATACTAAGGTCGGTTTGGGAAAACATGAGCAATATGGGCTCGGTTGTTTTAGAATCAAAGAGAATTAACCTCAGAAAACTTAGCCAATTTGAGCTAAGATTGGGTTTCCATAATTACCCGACAGTGCTAAGCCCTGAGGCATACAGTGCTCACGTACGTTTCACATGGGCACTGGATTAGTGTTAAATACTAGAGTTTTGTGGCGCTCACATGACACACGTGAGACACCCATATATGGGCACTGCCCATTGGGTTTTATCTCCCATTCTTTTTTTTACAGAAGTGCTAAGCACTTGGCTAACGTTCTCGTGCAAAACACGTGACTGCCCCTTTTTTGATACTGGGGTGCTTTAACACTCACGTGGGAAACACGTGAGGCAGTTTTAGTTGCTCTCTTTGTTCGTTTGAAGCACGTAAATGTGAGGCTTCAAAATAGTGCTAAGCACTAACGATTCTGGTTTTGAAGATCTTAGATCATCATTACTTTTTTTTTATGAAAGAATTAAGTTCTTTATATATAGGGTAAAATCCTAATTTTTGGAGGAATTAAATTCCTATATGTTCTCGTTCTTCTTCTCTCTGTTTTTTTATAACTTAATTCTTTTCTCCTAGGTTTTGAATCTACAGAGCAAAATCTCTCCGATGAGAATTAAATTCTCAACTAGGGAAAGAACCGAGTTCTTAAATGAAGGGTTAAACCCTTAGATAAGTAAAGGAGAGACAATATGATCTTTGTTTTTTTACCTCTCATTTCAATGAGGAAAGTCTTCTTTAAGAATTAAATTCTCTTGTTCTCTCAATATCTCATTGTACTCTTTTTTGCAGAAGCTTGTGTCAAGTTTTCTATCCCTATTCCTTTTTATGTTTTTCCCTTCTATTTATAGGATAAGGGAAAAGATCAGTTTGTTAGGAAAATCTCTGATTGAGAGATCATGATCCAAAATGATCTCTCGGATCACCTGGTGAATTTTATTCACCATTAGATTTTTAATCCAAAAGCTCTCTGTTTAACAGAGAAGTATTCTTGTTTATTTAAAAAGATTAGGAAATATTTTTTCCTAAGATAGAATTTTTATTCTATCAAATGATCGGTCGGTGATTTTATAATCACCGTTGGATTTTTGATCCAAAGATCTTTCTAATTTGAGAAAGATCAAGGAAAACATTTCCCAAATAGAATTTAATTCTATCTTGCCAAAGAGTGCAGCAGAAGAACTCATGTGTTTAACACGTGACCCCTGGCATGGGTTTCAGTATGCTTTATTTTCAGCGCATATAAACTCTCACGTGTTTAACACGTGAGGCCTGTTTGGCTTGCCAATTATTTAATTGCAGCGCCTATATGCTTTGCATATAGACGCTCACGTGTTTAACACGTGTGTCTCTTTTAGCCCATTTGTTTTTAACTGCAGCACCTACATACTTTTGCATATAGGTGCTCACATGTTTAACACGTGAGACTTGAATAGTGGAGGATTTGATATGGAAATGGCCTGTCACGCTCACGCTTACATCATTAAAGACAACCTGAGCTAGCGTTGTTTTGCCAAGACATGCCTTGCCACAAATAGCAATATAATCAACGTTATCTTGGCTGGGATGATTTGATAACAGAAACCTCAAGATTGTCTCTGATTCATGCTTCCTACCAAAAACAACGTTGTCTCCAACTGAACTAGTCTCCGAAGCAGTTCATGTGATTCGCCCCTATTCCCAGTAGTGACTCTTAGGTTAAGAACCGAGCTATGAAGTACAATTTTATCTAGTCTATCTCTTATCTTTATTATTCTTTCAGCTGTAGTGCTACGTGTTTGCATACTCAATCCAGGGTGCGATGAGTTGCGAACTTTTGAGAATTTTACATGTTGTCTTCTCAGATCTTTGTATGCCACCTCATCAAGCAAGTCATTTGCTTTGTGCGCCTCATCTCTGAGACATTGCAGCCATGCTCTAACACAATCTTCATTCTGCCTTCTCTCAGCAGCATCAATTACAACAAGGATAGTGTTTACCGTCGGAGACGGGTCTGAGGCGTCGGGAGGACGTCTAGACTGAATAAGGGTGCAGATACTATTTAGAACATATCCATCCACCTCTCCGAAAATACCAAGTTGATTTATGGCACCGTATATCGGAGGTTTGGATAGATGCGACCGTTGTAGCATGACTTATCAGATTCTCCCTCATTTGTGATTATTTTTTTTTTATTGTGAAGACACTATTTCCTACAGACGCAAGCCCCTGTAGTTAATTACGCTATCGCAAAGCAATAACAGCTTTCACCTTCTCCAATTGATCACCGTGTCCTGTTATGTTTTTTTATATGGGGTTGCCCTTAAATTGTATACGGAGACTGATATATATCATCGCCTGTAAGACACGGATTAGTCCAAATCCGTATATATTGGATTTAGGGTTTTGAACTTAGGACGCGGATCTCATATAAATGAGGTTCATCAGTTCATGAGATATATGAGTTTGATCTAAGAATCGTTAGTCGTATATGAGACTAAGATCAACTTAGAAACAGTGAGCATATGGACTCAACTGATCATTAAATCATATATGCATAACCCATGGATAGTATACGGTAGTCAATATGGAAACAATCCGCAAGACAAAACATATTAGTTTAAGAACATCGTGGTCCAGGAGAAACATGGATAGATATGACTTGTTTATACCCATAGATTGTTTACGAGGATCAATATGGAGATCTACCGTAGGGCCAAACATATATTAATTTAGGGACGTTGCGGTCCAATATTAGTTTAGGGATATTTCGATCCATCTTTCATCTTGCGCGCACGTATATATATTACGTGGCGAAGTGAACGATGGTAACATGAGATGCGTCCAATATTGGGGTGCGATCCAATTTGAAGGCATTTATATTTCCTTCAAAAATATACATATATATATATATATATATATATGTATAACGCCGGAGCTCAATATAAGATTCGCATCTATATAGGATGCGTATTAATATGAGTTATGCACATCAATATGGAAGTGCATAAATATGGGGTGTATCAATATGAGCATTAGGACATTCCATATCTTGATGAAATTTCATATCTTTCATCAAGTTAGGACGAAAAGTTGTTGGTTGTTGGGACCTGCTGTAACAACCCTAAATATCCTATACAAATTTTTTCAAAATATTTTTTTCAAAATCCATAAAGGGGTATTTTAGCCTGAGCATAAAATATAAGTAATTATTTTACTTTTAATTACAAATTAAAAGAATGTAACAAGTCCATTTTTAGTGTACAAAAATTTGCTTTAAAATTAATATATACTTGGGGTATTTACATTTACTATTATCACTTTAAGTAATTATTTAGCTCTATAATTACAAGAAGGAGCTTGTGGCTCATTGGTAATTTCTTGCACTGCTGAACCAAGCCACCAGAGTTCAAATCCTATACCCCACATTATTTTTAAATTTGTTTTAATTTGAAATTTTTAGAAGTTCAAGAGTCAACATGTGCTAACTCCAAAAATTCCCACTACACATGAAAAACTAAATATACCAGTGAGTACACCAACCAACAGGGGACCCACCATATGCCCGACTCGGCCCGACTCGACCGAGTCCGCCGGCGAACCGGCCGACTCGTGCCGGCGCCGCCTGCCGGACTCGGCCGGACGGCCGAGTCCCCAACATAAACGTTGGGGCTCTTGGGCTACTCTACCTCCCTGCACAATTCAATTTTCCAGATCAGTTCCATAGACCTTTGAAATCCCCATTTACTCCATTTTTAATGAATTTTAATACATTTTTACATTTTTTCAATTTAACCTCTTCATCTATCCTAACCCTATAAATACCACCCCTACACGCTACCCACTCACTCCAAAACCCTGAGCCAACTCTCAAGAAATCTTTAGAAACCCTAGTGTGCAATCAAAGTGAGCGAAAGGCGAAGTTCCGGCGGATTTTCCGGCAACGACCCTAAGAGATCCCAGCGACGAAACGATGCACCGGCGACTCCTCCCGATCCATCTTCCTCTTGTCTTTAATTGAAACCCGTAAGTCCCAATTCTATCTTCTCTATTATTTTCTAAAAATACGGAATTACAAAATCCGACGGAATCGGAACAAAACCGATTTCCGATTCGGTTTCTTCCTAAAACCTCCCTTTTCTTTAATACAATTATAGTAAAACCAATTCATGTTGACTACTAAATACTAATGAACCATATTGATCAAGTTTCATATCAAATGTAATTGCTATTTCCATTTTACCGTATATTTTTCATTAAAATACCACATAGTTCATTTCTACATTTAAACCATCAAAACCCTTGCTATACCTTTAAGTAGATCATGAGGTAATGACCTACCTCCTCACACACTCATATGAAATATAGTACAATACTCTCGGGAACATAGAATACGGGAAAACGAATCATTGTAAATAAATACTATTTACTTAATAAAAACCGTTTTCTAAAGGATTTAGTATTTTGCACAAATTTTTGCAAAGCGCCGCTACAACCCATTTGGGAAACCCGTTCGGGATGGTGCGGATTATCGCACATCCTCGGGCTTAGTAGTGCGAGATGCAAACCTCCGCAAAAAAATTCATATAAATATATGTATATATATTCTTAAAATATCTATTTTGTAATAATATAAATATTCCACTTTTTCTAAAAATATCACAAGAATCATTTTACACTAAAATACCATGAATTCCCTACAAATCAATATTACAAATAAATACCTTTATTTATGAAATTAGGATATTTTCACTAGAAATATCACAATATAAAATCTACATTCATTACAACTCTAAAGACCATAACTAAATACTTGGGGCGTATTTTGAAAGGTATATAATAGTATTTTTACATAAAACCCACTCAAGTTCTATAAATTACCCTAAGAATCCTAGTAAACATAGGTTTAACCGGGACCAATCGCTTGAGCCTCAGGGAGCCAGAGAAGTGGGTGCTTGCCTATCTAAGGTAGACAACTTAACAACGGTATTATCAATATGGTAATCGTCTTTGAAAAAGACACAAATCCTGCCGCCCATGTGCAGCGGTTACCGATAACATCAAAACAATCAGGACTTCAATTTCTTTTCTAATTGTCTGACTCGGACTGAGTCTTCTTATTAATAATCTGACTTGAATATGATTCAAGTACAATCTACAATCTACAATCTACAATTTACAATATTACAATTCAACATGAATCCATGAATCCATTATTCCATATATTCAATCTATCAACTTGACAGAACCGAACCATGGATATACATTCTATTTACATGATTATACAGTTACATCCATGATTCTACAGTTACGTACATGATTCTCCAGTTACATCCGTTTACTGATATCATGGTTTCGGTCAGTCATCCAAACATACAATCTATATAGTTTACAATACAAGACAATACAATACAACAATACAATCAAGATAACACGGGGTTTAAGGGATAGACTGGTACGAAAGGTGTTAAAAGTGGCACGAGACTGCAAGATTTAAGACACCTAACTGTATCCAATTGTCGTTGTTCCGGGTTGTATAACGAAGCCTTGTACTCTATATTCCGTTTGCCCTGGTCTCTAACATATAGAGACCCCTCTCGTATACACTGGTATCCTTCTGTACCAAGTTATAAACAACAGCGTTAACATAATATTATAACAATATACTACAACTTTAAAAGCTACCTTCTTATTCTGTCTATTCTACTTCTCCCTTATCTTTGGGACTTACTGAGCGATCTGTTCGCTGACGACATTCTCTTTTTTTCTTCTTTGAATGTCGTCAGGTGATCTGGACACATCAGAGATCGAGCCCACGAATGAAGACTTGGACCAATTCAGCGAAGACCCCGAGCTCTAATTCATTGTACATTTTCCATTTCAGTACTTTTCATTTCTGCCATTGTTTAGGCATTGCTTTATTTCAGTTGTATTTACTTTCCATGTATTGTACAGAAAGAATGTGAATAAATAAAGTTGTTGTTTTATTATATCTTGTCTCTTGTGATTTTACTTTTATATTGCTTAGATACGCTTAGCGTATTTACTTCAAAGTAAATACGTAGCGGCCTCGTCGCGGACTCTGCCCGTATACTGGGAAGCGGGGCATGACACCTGCCGTTTCTCTGAAGACGTTGAGGAATTATAACGACGTATATTAGAAGTGTGGAAAGGATGTACCCTTGAACCAAATCACGTATATGAAAGAAAAAATCATGTTGGAACTCGGGATCATTAGTCTTATATGATACTAAGATCAATTTGGGATGAAAGACTATTAGTCATAGATCTGACTAAGATCAACTTGGATGGACGATCATTAGTCATATATTCGACTAAGATCAATATGGGTGAACGATCATTAATCATATATCCGATTAATATCAATATAGATATCATGGACGAAAAATCATTAGTCATATATCCGACTAAGATCAATTTGGACATCATTGATATGTTGATCAATGGATCATATATGAGAAGCATAAGTTTCTATACTTAGTTTATTTTGACTAAGTATTCAAGCAAAGGCTTGATGTCTATGTGCGCATGTACATGTATTATCTTTAATGAGGGTGCGCACGTGCATATCACATGGGTTGCACACTTGCTTGCGATCGGAGACTGTGCACGTGGATATCACATGACACACACCTTTTATGGTCTAGGGCTACCAGTTGCATATCTTGTGATGCGCACCTCTCTATGGTCAGAGGACTGCACACGTGCCTATCACGTGATGTGCATCTTCATGGGCAGTTTGCGCTCACGTGGATATCACATGATGTGCATGCCTTCATAGGCAATTTTCATCAAGTGCGTACACGTGTAGATCACATGATGTGCATGCCTTCATAAGCAAAGTTCAACAAGTGCGTACACGTTCATATCACGTGATGCACATGTGATGATGTTCGATATCGGCGATCTCCCAGATCATGACACGTGACAGATGACGTGTCCCAAAGCATGCAAGAAAAGACCTACAGTGGCCGACCAGACCACTCCTGTGCCCGTCCTACAAACAAACGCTGGCTCACCTTCGAGCCCTCTGCACAATTGGCCTCCTCGGCCTCACAGCTCGTTTCCGGGCTACCGCAGAACCAAGATACCTCGGCTCTCCCACTCGTCCGCGAGCTCTCCCGCCGAGATCATCTTCCTCGGTCTCATCGACCGACCAACAGCACCGCTCACAGGCGCAACCGCTATCCCGCGAATCTCGCCATGCGCGAAATACCCGCCGGCCATATCCCGCGTTCCACGCCATCACGATCCCCCTTTAACGAGCCCGCCTCGCCATTAATAGGAGATCCCGCTCATCACGCGGGTGTGACGTCGGGAGCATAACGGCCGGCGTGATTCTCGTGCCTGCCCTGCCTGCTGCCACCGCTATATAAACCCCTTCTTCATACGGTTCAAATAAGAGATTTTTACTCCACTACGCCGTTACTCTGCTCGGATTTCCTCTCTAATTTGACCGTCGGAGGGTCCTCGGTGGTACAACCACCCCGATACTTCCTTGCAGGTAGCTCGGCAACAACCAACCTCAAACCCATTGAGATCCACACGCTTCAGGAGCCTGCCTCCAGATCCAATATCAGCCATCCATCGCCACCATCAGCAGATCAACGGAATATAACATCTTGGCATGATCCAGGTCGCGTCATTTGGCACCGTCTGTGGGAATCCCTTGATGCCACAAAAACAAAATTTCATTTTCCGATCCCAATTCAATGGCAAGCGATCATCACGACAATCCAAGCACTAGCCGCCGCCTCCCCCTCAACAGAGGCGCGGACGAACCTCCTCCGTCGAATGCCATCAACGCCCTTGCCGGCCGGATAGACCGATTCGCGTCCGTCGTGGAGGCGCTCATCCGCATCCAAATGGCAGTGCAAGACCCCCAGGTCGCCGCTCCCCCACCTCGGGACCAGGACCCCTACAGGGGGAAAGAAGACTCCGTTCGCGTCGGCACTGCCGACCACCGCCTCGCTACCTCCCATGGCCGCAGATCTCCCAGGCCAATACGTTCTAAGACCCGCTGGACGCCCCACAGTTCAACACTGAGGTCCGTCGCCAGAGCACCTCACCCCAAGATCCTTCGCGCATCTATCCCTCCCGAGGAGATGTCGATCAGCTCGCCTGTTACCAGGCATGACCGACACCCCCTCCCTCGACGGGGTCGCGCAAACGGGACTCGCCACGGCGGCTCGAAGGCTACCTCGCCGAGGGATCTAAGGAACCTCATTGAGAGGAACCGGGGCCACGACCAGACGCAGGTCTCCAACAGTAGAGGCCAGGGATCAAAATGCGCAGAATCATCGGGGTACCACATCCGACTCGACGCCCTCGAGAAGAAGATCAAAGGTATGCATCGGGAAGGTCACTGTTCGAGCGACGGGGCTATGTACGCCGCCGAATTGCTCACCAAACCATTCACCGAGGAGCTGCTCCCTGTCCACGTCTCCTCTCGCAACAAGCCCCCGAAGGTCTCCCTCTTCGATGGCAAATCTGACCCGAAGGACCACTTAGATGCATTAACCGCGGGAATGAGCTTCCAAGACAACTCCGACGCCGCCCAATGCCGAGCTTTCCCGGCCACTTTCATTCTCTCCGGACGAGACTGGTTCCGAGGACTTGAGCCACGCTCGATCTCAACTTTCGACGAGCTGGCCACTCAATTTCTCGGCCACTTCGTCGGGAACAGGCGGCAAAAACGCACAGTCGATCATCTCTTCACGATCAAGAGCAGGGACAAAGAGACGTTCAAAGCATACGTCACCTGCTTCTACAACGCCCTTCTCTAAGTCCCAGAGCACCGGGACGTGACGGTCATCACAGCACTGAGGTCTGGTCTTGGGCACAAGGAGTGGTTACGCTTCTTTGCATTAGCGCAACCTAGGCCCATGGCCAAGGTAAAGGCCTGAACCGAGCGCAAAGTCCAGCTCGAGTCTGAGGTGAACGCCAACCTCCCCGTCGAAGAGCAAACCGACCAAAAGAAGAGGGCAAGAGAAGAGAGAAGGGGACCTGAGCGGCCAAAGCCCTATCTACCGAAGTTTCAGGAGTACACCCCGCTCTCCCAGACAGTGCTACTAGAAGAGGCTAAGGGTGAGGGGTTCTTCAAGCTTACCCCGATCTCGCGCATGGCATCAAAGCGAACCCGGGGCCCCTACTGCGGGTTTCACAGGTCGCTAGGCCATTCCACGGTGAGCTGTAAACAGCTCCGAGACTGCATCGAGGAGCTCATCCTTTCGGGGCACCTCGTAGTGTACTTGAGGGACAAGTGGCAAGCTGACCGCGAGCAGGAGCAGCGTCCCCCTCCCGCCGGGCTGACCATCAGCCAAATCATGGTCGTGTCAGCAGAGGATACGTTTGGTACCCATGAATCTCAGTACCCTATGCCAGGCATAGAGGCCAACGGACATCCGGGGGGCTCAAGCTGCACGAATAAGAACATCTACTAACATGTATTTTCTTTTCAAATCAATGTGCACCTTTCTTGAGATCTTTTTGTTTATATAATAAAAGGGATCAATAAATCATTGCAATGAAAGAAAAAGAATTTATTCATTCAAAGGGTACTATAGGCTCCCTAGCCGTACATCAAAAAAAATTACAATAGCGGGGGAATGGGGTGCAGAGAACACTGCTCGTGGTACTCTCGCGATATTTTCGCCAGCCGAGCCTTCGCAGCATCTAACCTCTGCCCTCGATGCCCTCCATGAACGTCGGTATCGTGCCTCAATTGGTAGCACTTAAGGACGAGCGCCACCGAGCGATTTAGCCGACTCGCAGAGATCAGGCCGAACTGCCTCAGAGACCTTATCTTGCCAACGGCCTCGTCTTTCAGCTGCTCGGACAAGGGGTTGTAGAGCCCCAGCGATGCCCTCCAGATGGAGTACATCAACAGCTGAAGTAGGGGGGAGCGCCGGGGGAGCAATCGGCCAAAGTGATCCTCGATCCGGCCTATCACCAACTGCACTGTGTCCTCGGTACAGTACTGATCGTAGAGGTACATATCCTCGAAGTTTATAATGTCGGGAATGGTGAAAGCGAAGTCCTCCATTCTTACGTTTCGGATGTGAGGAAGGGAGTAATCAACACTCCCTCCGTTTTATAGCCCACAACGCCCCCGGAGTTCAACGGTCGCCCGTTTCACCCGCAACTGTGCCGCCACACGGCACACATCGCGCCACTCGATGCGAAATCGAAATGTCACCACCCCGGCGCTTCACGTTCCCCACGCGATCATGACACGTGTCGCCGCTCGATGCGTAATTGAAACGACACTACTCCAGCGCTTCGCGTTACCAACGTGATCATGATACATGTCGCCAGCAACCGTCCCTCTTCCTAGTACTCACACCAGGGAGGACAGACAGAACCTTGCACAAGAGGCGACTGAGCAGCTTCACTGCTCAGTCCATCCTTAGCAGGCCTCCCACGGTCCCTCCAGCACTAAGGATCGAAGCCCTCACCAAGAGGCAACCGAGCGGCTACCCTGCTCGGCTATCCCTGGCTAGTAGCTTCCCTACCCCAACAATACCAGGGATCAAAGCCCTTATCAAGAGGCAGCCGAGCGGCTACCCTGCTCGGCTATTCCTGGCTGGTAGCTTCCCTACCCCAACAATACCAGGGATCAAAGCCCTCGCTAAGAGGCAAATGAGCAGCTTCACTACTCGGTCCATCCTTAGTAGGCCTCCCACGACCCCTCTAGCGCTAAGGATCAAAGCCCTCACCGAGGCAGACGAGCGGCTACCCTGCTCGGCTATCCCAGGCTGGCAGCTTCCCTACCCCAACAATACCAGGGATCAAAGCCCTCGCCAAGAGGCAACTGAGCAGCTTCACTGCTCGGTCCATCCTTAGCAGGCCTCCAACGGCCCCACCAGTGCTAAGGATCGAAGCCCTCACCAAGATGCAGCCAAGCGGCTACCCCGCTCGGCTATCCCTGGCTGGTAGCCCCTATCCCAAAACGCTAGGGATCAAAGCCCTCACCAAGAGGCAGCCAAGCGGCTACCCTACTCGGCTATCCCTGGCTGGTAGCTCCCTACCCCATAATACCAGGGATCAAAACCCTCACCAAGAGGCAGCCGAGCGGCTACCCTGTTCGGCTATCCCTGGCTGGTAGCTCCCTACCCCACAACACCAGGGATCAAAGCCCTCACCAAGAGGCAGCCGAGCGGCTACCCTACTTGGCTATCCCTGGCTGGTAGCTCCCTACCCTACAGCGCCAGGGATCAAAGCCCTCACCAAGAGGCAACCGAGCGGCTACCCTGCTCGGCTATCCTTGGCTGGTAGCTCCCTACCCCACATCGCCATGGATCAAAGCCTTCAACAAGAGGCAGCTGAGCGGCTACCCTTCTCGGCTATCCCTAGCTGGTAGCTCCCTACCCCACAACGCCAGGGATCAAAGCCCTTACCAAAAGACACCGGGCAGCAACCCTGCTAGGCCATCCTTAAGGATCAAAGCCATCGCCAAGAGGCACCGAACAGCAACGCTGCCTGGCCCGTCCTTAGTAGGCCCCCTACGGCCCCTCCCGCACTAAGGATCAAAAGCTCTCTCAAGAGGCAACCAGGCCCGCCCTTGCTCGGTTATCCCTGGCTGGTAGCTCCCTACCCCAACACACCAAGGATCAAAGCCCTCGCCAAGAGGCAACCAGGCCCGCCCTTGCTCGGTTATCCCTGGCTGGTAGCTCCCTACCCCAACACACCAGGGATCAAAGCCCTCGCTAAGAGGCACCAGGTAGCAGCCCTGCCCGGCCCGTCCTTAAGGATCAAAAGCCCTCGCAAGAGGCAACCGGGCCTGCCCTTGATTGGTTATCCCTGGCTGGTAGCTCCCTACCCCAACACACCAGGGATCAAAGCCCTCGCCAAGAAGCACCGGGCAGCAACCCTGCTCGGCCCCGTCCTTAGTAGGCCCCTTACGGCCCCTCCCGCACTAAGAATCAAAAGCCCTCTCAAGAGGCAATCAGGCCCGCCCTTGCTCGGTTATCCCTGGCTGATAACTCCCTACCCCAACACACCAGAGATCAAAACCCTCGCCAAGAGGCACCGAGCAGTAACCCTGCTCGGCCCCGTACTTAGTAGGCCCCTTACGGCCCCTCTCGCGCTAAGGATCAAAAGCCCTCTCAAGAGGCAACCGGGCCTGCCCTTGCTCGGTTATCCCTGGCTGATAGCTCCCTACCCCAAAGCACCAGGGATCTAAGCCCTCGCCGTGAGGCGACTGAGCAGCTACCCTGCTCGACCCATCCTTAGTAGGCCCCTTACGGCCCTTCCAATAACTAAGGCACAAAAGCCCTCACCAAGAGGCACCTGGTCTATCTACGTCTGAGCGATCTCCACCTCGACTTTAGGGCCATGAAGATACCGTCTTCCAGCTGGTCTTTGCACACTTGGAAAATGAACAAATTCAACTCGACGCATAATCGCTAGATGAAGAACCGACACAACACGAAGGCAGTACTGTGACAATACAAGTGTTTACCGACAAAGGAAAATACGCGTGCAAACATGACTGCAAAAAAAATCTTTATTCACAAAGTCAAAACTTTTACAAGGGTATTGTGGGCTCCCCAGCCTTACAAAATGCCCGGAGGCCTACAAAGTTCCCAATACAACAAAAGAAATGAAACAAGAAGTCGAGGGGCTTCAGGCCTCAGGGCCAGACGCAACCTCGGGAAGCTCAACGCCCATCATAGGAGCCTCGGCGTCGCCCTCGCCGGGAATCTCTTCCCCGGCCTCGCCCCCGGGGTCGTCCCCCTGCTCGTCATCCCCGCGGGGATATTCGGCTCGGAGCTCTTCGTCAGCGAACTCCGACATCCGAGCCTTGATGGCGTCGAGGGCCTCATGCCAGATAGAGGTAGTGGCCGAGGCTAGGACGGTGTAAAAATGTTTCGACTTCTGAAAGTTCTCCACCATATTCGCACTCTGAGGTCGGCTCGCTTCGCCCCCTCTACGGCCTCCTCCAGCTCTTTCCAAAGGGTGCTCGCCGACTTCTTCATGGTGCCAACGAGCACCTTGGAGTTCTGAAGCTTGGCCTCGGCGGCTTGGGCGGCCTCGCGGAACCTGGCAACCTCCTGCTTCCCGGCCGCCACCTCCCTCTTCCGGGCCGCCACCTCCTGCTTTCCAGCCGCCACCTCGCCCTCAAGGACAGCGACCCTCGCCATCGCCGCCTCCAGCTCCTGCTTTGAGCTTTCCTCCAGCAAGGAGAGCTCACCCACGGCTCGAATCGCCGGGGCTATCTCCTCCTCCTCCATCTGGACGACGAGGACGACGTGCTGGAGGACCTAAAGAAATCAGAGGGGGTCAGAAAGAAAAAGGGGCATCAAATCTCGTGAATGATGAGACGCTGAGTGAGAAATTAAGTGAGGTGCGAGCACTAACCTATACGGCCTCTTGGGCTATAGAGGCCATTTGCACCTTCAGAGTCCCCCGAGGGACCTTGCCCCCGGCCGATCTCTCCATGTCGGCCAGCAAGCTGTCAGCGATAGAGAGCCCCAAGGGCACCTCAAAGCGGAGCCCCCCTCGTCCACCAAGATCGGGGAGGCCGGGGTCCGCGGAACCGTTCGAGGGAACCGCTTGAGAGGCGACGACGGAGAGCTGGCCTCCATCTTCGAAGCCCGGGCCTCCTGTCCCCGAACCCGCTTTCGGCTCAGCGCCTGGCTGGGCTCCGGGGCACGATCCGCACTCGAGCACTGGGGTAGGGTGGCTGCCGGGGGAACCGAGACCGATGTCGGACGAGAAGAGCTGGGCCCTCCAGCCTTCGATCCCTTCTTTGGCTTGCGCATGGCCGCTCGAAAGTGGCTCAAGTCTATGGGTTCTGTACAAGACAAGATACAATGGAGTCAGCAACACAAACAAAATAAAAATAAACGCAAGCCTAACAAAACGCCTACAAGCTCCTAACTTACCGACGAACTGGGCGGAGTTGAGCCCGGCCCAACTAAGGGCCCACTCAAAAAGCAGCACGTCTGCCCGGGGAATGGGCTTCCACTCCGCCACTCTCACCGCGTCGGAGTCATTGGACGAGCTTCCCCACCAGCACCTATTCTTAGACCATTGGGTGGGCACAGGCCAGTCCTCACCCTCTGGCGACACAACAAATAAAAACTTCTTCTTCCAATCGTGAATGAAAGAAGGCAAGACGACGACACCCGACCCGGCTACACTCCCCCGTCGTTTCCTAAAGGAGAGGTAAACCCACCTCAGGTCGCCCGTGCGAGTGCCGGGGTGACCTTTGTAGATGAGAGAGGAGGCAAGAATGGACAGACCGAAAGGGATCATCTGCAACTTCAAACGGACCAAGAACCTAAGGAGAATCCTCCATGACTTCGGCACTAGCTGGCCCGGGGCTAGCCCAAAGTAATTTAGCGCTCTAAAAACCTCGGGAGAGAAGGGTAGGCGCATTCTGGCCCAAAAGAATTCCAGGTACAAGGCAATCTCTTTACCCCGTATCTAATCCGCCCTCTCTCCTTCCTCGGCCAAATGTAGAGTATAGCTGGAGGGGATATGGAAACAAGCCCGAGCGGTGGCAAGCTCGTCCTCGTACCTCACTAAGGATGGCGCACCAGGGGCGTCCGCCACCTCCGCTCTGGGATCCGCCCCAGACGCACGACCCCGGGAAGAGGATCTGACCCTAACTTCCCGGGAAGACTCCGACTCTGTGGAGGAATCCCTAGAATCTACCCCGATGACATCTACAGACTCCTCAAAAGAAAACATCTAACCTGATGGAGAAGTCCTCGGGAATGCGGAGATTCGACCTAAAGAGGAGAGCGCCGAGCTTACAAGATCAAGAACGAGGAAAATATGAAGAGATATGGGCCCTGAAGCGGACCCCACCTCCATTTATAGCCACCGGCGTTCTCATCCAACGGCGACAGTCATCTCCCGCCAAAACGGTTCAGTGCACTCGACGGTCACGATCGCTCCATCTGCCGCACGCGCATTGGCCGCTTCCCATCAGACGCCAGAGATCTGCGGCCCGTCGCGTCAGCCAACCAGTGCCCGACACGTGGGCTGTCGTTTCAGCAAAAGTACATACGATCCGGCACACCCTCTTTAATGCAAAGATCTCACCTTGATTCGCTGGCATCATCCAGAAAATACAACAGATTACCCGGGGACACGCCCGACGATATCTTCGAAAGGAGCTCACCTCGGGTGACCCGGCAGACCACTCTCGACCCGACCCGTCAGCTGGTCGGGACGAGAGTGGGCGGCTAATGATGATGCTCGATATCGGCGATCTCTCAGATCATGACACGTGGCAGATGACGTGTCCCAAAGCATGCAAGAAAGGACCTACAGTGGCCGACCAGACCACTCCTGTGCCCGTCCTATAAACAAACGCTGGCTCACCTTTGAGCCCCCTGCACAATTGGCCTTCTCGGCCTCACAGCTCGTTTCCGGGCTACCGTAGAAGCAAGATACCTCGGCTCTCCCACTCGTCCACGAGCTCTCCCGCTCGTCCACGAGCTCTCCCGCCGAGGTCATCTTCTTCGGTCTCATCGACCAACCAACAGCACCGCTCACAGGCGCAACCGCCATCCCTCGAATCTCGCCATACGCGAGATACCCGCCAGCCACATCCCGCGTTCTACGCCATCACGACCCCCCGTTAACGTGCCCGCCTCACCATTAATGGGATATCCCGCTCATCATGCGGGCGTGATGTCGGGAGCCTAACGGCCGGCGTGATTCTCGCGCCTACCCTGTCTGCTGCCATTGCTATATAAACCCCTTCTTCAGATGGTTCAAGTAAGCGATTTTTACTCCACTAAGCCGTTACTCTGCTCGGATTTCCTCTCTAACTTGACCGTCGGAGGGTCCTTGGTGGTACAACCACCCCGGGACTTCCTTGCAGGTAGCTCGGCAACAACTAACCTCAAACCCATTAAGATCCACACGCTTCAGGAGCCTGCCTCCAAATCCAATATCAGCCATCCATCGCCGCCATCAGCAGATCAACGGAAGGTAACATCTTGGCGTGATCCAGGTCGTGTCAACATGTCTGTGTAGACAGCCTTTATCATGTGCGCACTTAGTTTGGATCAGAAAGCAATAGCTTTCAAAAAGAAGCAATGACTTCTATTATTTGATTTTTTCTTCATGATGATATCATCACAAGACCATGTTATGTGGATCTCAAGTCAATTTCGATAAGGATCTTAGATTTTTAAGATCAATCTTTCATAAAAGTATGAACTTTTATATGAGAGAGAACGAACATGAAATCCTTTGATTTCTTTTATGATGAATCAATGGATTCGATGAAACCAAAAGCTTTTGTAAAAGAAACAATGGCTTTTGTGGTGAAAGAGAAATATTTCTCTCTTTTTTTATCTTCACATTTTTTTCTTTTTGAAGGAAATGAGAAGCCTATGAAGGGTCGGTCCTCTCTTAATTTAATCTCATGGGTCCTTTATATAGGACATGAGAAATATCAATCAGTTGAGATAATTTCTCATTTAGAGATCTCAATTGATTTCATAATCAAGTGGTAATCTTTAATTACCATTGGATAGAGATCATGAATCTTAATAGAAGATTTTTCTTCTAATTATGGCTTTGATTCCTTATTAACAAGATTTATTTCTTGTTAGAAGCGATTGCTTCTAGGAATGTACTTGCGCACTTGTGACCTTTAACACATGCGCATATGCATTGCACGTAACACACATGATTCAACCTGGCAATCTTGCCAAGTGTACATGTATAGGTGCGCACAACTTGGATTGATTCACTTGACTTACGCGTACGTGCTTTGCACGTCGCACATGTGATACAACCTGGCAATCCTGCCAAGTGAGCATGTATAGATGCGCACTACTTGAATACGAGAACAAATGTACACTTTTGGGCCAAAACTTTTTGGTGGGAACAGATAGTTGCCAGTGTGTTTGAAAGGCTATCGGCTTCTTCACCAAGATTAATTGTAGAACTCCTTAGTTTGAGTAACCTTGGAAGCAAAACCTCCAAAAAGGCTCCTAGTATTATCTCTCCTATAGCCATGAGAAAGAGAGAGGGAAGACGGGGGTTTTTGGGCCAAGGAGAGGGAAGGAGTTGTGGGCTTGATAAAATGTTTGAAGTAATTATTGATATATATGGTCCCAACTCATGGTTATGGTAGATGAGAATATTATTAGAAGTCAGAGGAATCTGGCTGGTTTTTTGGACTCCCTTGGAATTTCCATGGGAGTTGCTGTCTTGAGAGAAATCGCTAGACGATGGTGATGAAATATATACATGTAAGACGAAGCTGGTTAGTTCTCTGTATTCTATTGGAGTTGGCATTTATAGCTCAGTTTCCAATTGGAATGAAGTTGCTTTGTCAAATTGGAATTTAAAGGCTATATACACACCACACCATATATTTTCTTTTTCTAGCCCATATACCGTGTAGTCGAGCTACCGAATTCTGCAGTGTCCAAATTAATACTTGTTGACCAATTAAGGTTTTATGTGTTGAGATCAACCGACTGAAAAATAATTCCATTTACATGTCAGTTCCGTTTGATGATTAGGAGTAATGCTGTAGTTTTATATTTTCAGAACACAATGCTTTAATAATAATATCTCATAATACTTGGCAGCGTAGAGTATAGAAAGAAGATGCATGAATAATTTTTATATTTCCTTGTTGGAAGATCAAACGAAAACCTTGCCAATTTATATGAGGAAAAAAAACCTTTAAGATTTTTTAGTTCAAACTTATGGTAACCTCCCACACAACGCCTACAGAAAAGCTGATAGTATTATCTCTCCCATGACCATGAGAAAGGGAGAAGCAGGTCCGATAAATATGTATTGAAACTAGCAAGGTAGTTCATAGTCCTAACTTATGGTTATGGTCATAAGAAGTCACGTTCTAGATTAAGTCAGCAGAAACTACCTGGTTATTTACACTAAACGGCAAGTCGTCTAAGAAAAAATATTAGTTTTTTTTTTGTGGGGGGCGCCGCGGCGGGGGTAGTCAATTTACTTAATATAAGCAAACCAAAGGTTTCCTCCCTGTCGAAATCAATATACACGCTTGACCAATTCATGCCGACTTTGTTTTATCAAATAACTGAAATACAGTACCATCTAGATGTCAGTTACATATCCTTATAGTTATACAATAAATAGTTATATCTTGCGAATGCGGATAAGCCTTGGATGCTATTGCTGTAATTTGGCTGGTAGTGATCTGCAGAAATTAAATGGGGACAAGTGTATGAGTTGAGCTTCCTTGAGAATTATTAATAGTGCTCTTGATATCTTAGGCAGTATAAAGTACGGAAAGAAGCTGCATAATCAAAACTTTCTCTTTTCTCTATCAGGGGGAATCAAATGAAATCCTTGACGATTTATAGGAGAAAATTGTTAGTGATGGAGCTCCTTTTCACGCCTCCGTCAGATGTTGTCTTCCGTTGATCTCGCGGTGGACTTGGTTGATTATCTTCCGTTGCGTGTGGGTCTCATTGGATTTTTGGAGGAAGTTGGTGCCGAGTACCTGCAAAGGAGTCTCGGGGTGGTTTGGTACCACCAAGGACCCACCGACGCTCAAGTTAGTGATGAGATCCGAGCAGAGTAACGGCTTAAAGAAGTAAAAAATGGCTTACTTGACCCCTCTGTGATGGGGGTTTATATAGCGATGGAACACGCAGCAGCAGGCGCGAGAATCTCGCCGGCGGTTACGCCCCCAACGTCACGCCCGCGTGGAAAGCGGATCGCCCATTAATGGGGATTGATGGCGTGGAACGTGGGATGTTGCTGGCGTAGAATCAGCGCATGGCGAGATCCGCGGAGCGGCGGTTACGCCTGTGAGCGACGGCCTTGGTCGGAGGGCCGAGGAAGACGGCATGGGATCCGAGCTCGGGACGAGCGAGGAGACCGAGGAGTCCAGGCCTCGTGGCAGCTCGGCGCGAGCCATGGGACCGAGGAGGCCAATCTGCCAGGGGGCCTGAGGAAGGCCAGCTTATGTTTGCAGGTCGGGTACAGGGTGGCTTGGTCGGCCCCTGTGGGCCCCTTCTTCTGAGTTCTAGGACACGTCTCCTGCCACGTGTCATGATCTTAGGGATCGTCAATATCGAGCACTATCATTAGCCCCCCACTCTTATCCCGACTAGCTAGTGGGTCGGGTCAGGAGTGGACTGTCGGGCCTCCCGAGGTGAGATCTCTTCTAGGGTTTCGTCGGGACGAGTCCTCAGGCCGTCGGTTGTCTTTTCCGCTAGCGAATCAAGGCGAGATCTTTGCATTTAAAGAAGGTGTGCCGGTTCGTGCACTCTGCAATTGAAGCGACGGTCCACGTGTCGAGCGTCGATTAGCTGATGCGATGTATGCAGGTCTGCGGCGTCTGATGGGACGCGGTCCAGCGCTGGACTGCCACGTGGAACTATCGGAGCCGCTGGGCACGAGGAGCCGTTTCGGTGGGAGACGATGGGCACCGTTAGATGAGGCCGTATGCAGCAATAAATATGGGTGGGGTCCGTCCTAGGGCCCTTACTCCTTCATATTTTCCTCTCTCAAGTCTCCGCTGCTCGGCGCTCGTCTCCCCTCTTTCATTTTCAGCCCTTGAAGAATTTCTTTTCCAAGGTTAGATGTCTTCCTCTGTAGAATTAGTAGATGTTGTAGGAGTAGATACTAGGGTTCTTTTAGCTGTGTCTGAGTCTCCTCGGGGAGCAGGGGTTAGGTCCTCTCCCCGGGATCGTGAAGCGGGGGCCGCCTCCAGGAAAGAGGAGGCGGATGTGGCCCCCAGCACCTCGTGCTAGGTGAGGCATGAGGACGAGCTTGCCAATGCTCGGGCTCGCTTCCACATCCCCTCGCGCTACACGATTCGTCTGGCCAAGGAGGGAGAGAGGGCAGATCAGGTACGGGGCAGGGAGATTGCCCTGTACTTGAAAGCTTTTTGGGGCAGAATGCGCATGCCCTTCTCTCCCGAGGTCGTCGCCGCGCTGAATTTCTTCGGTTTGGCCCCCGGCCAGTTAGTGCCGAACTCGTAGAGGATTCTCCTTGGGTTCTTGATCTGCCTGAAGCTGCAGGCGGTTCCTTTCAGCCTTTCCCTTCTCAATTCCTCCCTCGTCTTCAAGAGTCACCCTGATGGTCGAACGGGCGACCCGAGATGGGTTTATTTTACTTTTAGGAAGCGGCCGGGGGTCGCTGCCGGGACCGGGGTCGTGGCCTTGCCCTCCTCCATTCATGGTTGGAAAAAGAAATTTTTCTTCGTTTCCCCTCCCGAGGGCGAGGACTGGACAGTGCCCACCAAGTGGTCGAGGGAGAAGTGTCTGCCGGGGAACCATTCCGATGACCCCGCCGCGGTGAGAGTGGCGTCATGGGAGCCCATCCCTCGACCTGACGTGCTGCTGTCCGAGAGGGTCTTGAGCTGGGCCGGGCTTAGCCCCGTCGAGTTCGTCGGTAAGTTAGGCTTGCTTTTTGGGTTTATGTTTTACTCGTGTTGCTGATTTGTTGGGTGTTTGTTTCGTGCAGGATCCATGGACTTCGTCTCCCTCCGAGATTCTATGCGCCAGCCAAGGCAGCCTACTAGGGCCGGGGGCGCCAGTTCTTCTCAGGCGCAGCCCGTCCCGGTGGCGGCGCCCCGAGGGCGCTCGGTGGCGGATCCCGCCCCAGGTCCCAACAGAGCATCGGGTCGGAAGCGGGCCCTGATTCAGGAGGACCCGGCCTCGGAAGAGGAGATTGGCTCTCCCTCGGAGCCGCTCAAGAGGAGCTCCCGGAGACCCTCCCGGGGCCGGTCCTCGCCGACCGTAGTGGAGGAAGGGGGCTCCGGTTCGCGGTGCCGTCGGGGATGTCGGTCGCAGACAGCCTCCTGCATGAAATAGAGACCTCGGCAGGGGGCTGAGTTCCTAGGGGGACCTTCAAGGCTCAGCTGGCGTCTATCGCCCAGGAGTCCGTGCAGGTAAGTTTCTTGGCTCATTGCGATATTCAGTGCCCCTTTCATCTTTTTGATCCTTTGTGTCTCCCAGGTTCTCCAGCGCGTGGCCCTCGCCCTTCGCATAGAAACCGAGGTGGTAGCCCCGGCGTTGGAGGCCGCGGGTCAGCTCGCCTCACTACAAGAGAGCTCCAGGTGAGTGCAGGAGGTGAATGCCGGAAAAAGGGAGGTCGCCCGGCATCGCGAGGCCGCCGTGATCGCCGAGGGCAAGCTCGAGGACGCTCAGGTGCTCGCCGGCAACCTGAAGAGGACGGTGAAGACCCTCCGAAAGGAGCTGGGGGCGGCGGCCGAGGCGGCTAAGTCAGCTGAATCGAGGGCGGTGACGAGCTACAAGGGGTCGAAGGATTTTTATGACGACTTGGCCGTGGCCACGACCCGCATTTAGCACGACGCCCTCGATGTCGTTAAGTCTCGGATGCCGGGTTTCGACGACGCGGATCTCCGGGCCGAGTTCCCCCTCGTAGGCGCTGACGAGCAAGAGGAAGAAGTTCTTAGCGAGGAGGTGGCTGAGGACCCAGCGCGCCAAGTGGTGGAGGTCGAGGACCTCGAGGTCGTTCCTGGCCCCGAGGTGTAGAGCCCCCGTTCTCCTATCTTTATTTTGTTTTTTTTTTCTTTTTGAATTTTGTAAGGCTGGGGAGCCCAAAAAATACCCTTTGTAAAAAAAACTTTTGCCATTGGTAGTAATAAAGTTTCTCTTCGGTTCCATAGAATTACACTCTGCCATCTATTTGTGAAGAATGCGTAGAATTGCACTCTGCCATCTGTTTGTGAAGAATGCTCGTAAGATATTTTTTGCTTGTACCGTTGTGCTTTTATGTCAGGTTGGTCATCTGTCTAGCGATCGTCTGTCGAGTTGACTGCAATCACTTGCCGACGAGCGTTTCCGAGAAGGTATCTCCCTGGGCCCCGGAGTTGAGGGGAGATCGTTTAGACTTGGACAGACCTAACGCCCCTCACTGGGGTCTCGGGTCCTCCGCGGGCCACAGAGCATCTTTGATTTCGAGTATTGGCCGCCATCCGGGGGTGACTGGGCAAGGTAGCTGCCCCGTCACCTCTTGCAAAGGCTTTCTGGTTCCTGGCGTGGTGGTAGGGGAGCTACCCGCCAGGGATGGCCGAGTAGGGTAGCTGCTCGATTGCCTCTTGCGAGGGCCTGGGTCTTTAGTGCTGGAGGGGCTGTAAGAAGCCCACTTAGGATGTTCGGGCAGTAGAGCTGCGCGGCTGCCTCTTAGCGAGGGCTTTGACCTCTGGCGTCGTAGGTAGGCAACTACCAGCCTGGGATGAACGAGCGGGGTAGCTGCTCCGATGCCTCTTGTGAGGGCTTTTGATCCCTGGCATCGAGGGTAGGGAGCTACCAGCCGGAGTTTGACCGAGCAGGGTAGCTGCTCGGTTGCCTCTTGCGAGGGCTTTTGATCCTTCAGGATGGGGACCGAGCAGGGTTACTGCCCAGTGCCTCTTGGCGAGGACTTTGATCCTTGTCGGTTGTGGTAGGAAGCTACCGGCCGGGGATAGCCGAGCAAGGACTCGACTGCCTCTGGGAGAACTTTGGTCCTTAGCGCGGGAGGGGCTGTAGAAGCCTACCAAGAACCCTTGGCCGAGCAGGGTTACTGCCCGGTGCCTCTTGGCGAGGGCTTTTGTCCTGAAAGATAGCCGAGCGAGAGAACCTCGGGCTGGACTGGCTCTGGAAGGGCTTTTTGATCCCCGGCGTTGCGGCAGGGAAGCTGCCCACTGAGGATAGCCGAGCGAGGGATCCTCGGGCTCGACTGCCTCTGAGAGGGCTTTTTGATCCCCGGCCTTGTGGCAGGGAAGCTGCCTGCTGGAGATAGCTGAGCGAGGGAACCTCGGGCTCAACTGCCTCCGGGAGGGCTTTTTGATCCCCGGCGTTGCGGCAGGGAAGCTGCCCGTTGGGGACGACCAAGCAGGGTAGCTGCTGGGTTGAATCTTGACGAGGTGTAGCCCCTCCGTCCAGCTGTAGGTGCGGGGAATGGGAACGGCCGGGGCGACGGCGCTCGTAGCCAGTGCATTGAATGCGGGGTGAGGCGAAGCGCTAAGGGCGCGTCGCTTCGACTCCACCGGAGAAGGCTCGATGGCTGCCGCATGGCGGTGACTCCCTAGGTGAAAGCGGGCGACTGTTGGGCTGCACAGTGGGCTATATAAGACTGAAGGAGTATTGGTCATTCATTCCTTCGTAAACAGGTCGTCGAGAATGCAGGACTTCCCGTTTACCATCCCCGACATAGTCCGCTTTGAAGATGTGTACCTTTACGACCCGTGCTGCACCGAGAATACGGTGCAGCTGGTCTATGGGAGTATTGAGGACCATTTCAGCCGGCTGCTCCCCCGACGCTCCTCCCTGCTGCAGCTGCTGATGTATTCCCTCTGGAGGGCGTCGCCGGGGCTTTATAACCCCCTGTCTGAGCTGCTTTATGACGAGGCCGTGGGTAAGCTGCGGTCTTTGAGGCGCTTCGGCCTAATCTCCAAGAACCGGCTGGCCCGCTCAGAGGCGCTCGTCCATGAATGCTACGAGCTGAGGCTCGGTATCGACGCGTGCGCGGGGAACCGGGGACAGCGGTTGGACCTTGCGAGGCCCCGGTTGGCAGAGATCTTTACTAAGTACCACGAGCAGTGCTCGCTGCACCCCCTTCCCCAACTGTTGTAATTTTCTTTTTATTTTTGCATGTACGGCTGAGGAGCCCACAATACCTTTTGAATAAACAGAATTTTTCTTCGCAATGCTCCACCGATCTTTATTAAAGTAACAATAGATCCTAGGAAGAGTTTACATTACTTTAAAAGAAAGGTATAGGCTAGCAGATGACTTTATTGGCTCGGGCCGAGTTCCCTGAAGGACTGCTGGCCCCCGCGCTTAGCATAGGGTATGGGGCTCCCTGAGCCTCGGGCTGGCCGTCCGCCGACACGAGCATGATCTGACCGATGGTCAGGTCTGCGGGAAGGTGATGCCGCTCCTGCTCGCGGTCTGCCTGCCGTTTGTCCCTCAAGTAGGCGGTGAGGTGCCCAGACCGGATGAGCTCTTCGATGTAGTCCCTCAGTTGCTTGCAGTCCTCCGTGGCGTGGCCCAGTACCCGGTGGAAAGCGTAGTAGGGGCCCCGGGTTCGCTTTGTGGCCTGACGCGGGATCGGAGGGAACTTGAAGAACTCCTCGTTCTGGGCCTCCTCCAGCAACACTGCGAAGGAGATGTTGAGCGGGGTATACTCCTGGAACTTTGGGTGGTAGGGCTGCTGACGCTCCGACCTCTCCTCCCGAGCCCTCTTCTTCTGGTCGGGCCGTTCTGCCCGGGGGAGGTTAGCATTCACCTCGGATTCCAGCTGAATCTCGCGCTCGGTCCACGCCTTGACCTCGGCCATGGTCTTAGGTTGCGCCAGCGCGAAGGAGCGTAACCATTCCTTGTGCCTCAGACCAGATCTGAGCGCCGTTATGACGGTTTCATCCCGGTGCTCGGGCACCTCGAGAAGGGCGTTGTAGAAACGGGTAATGTAGGCCTTGAACATTTCCTTGTCCCCACTCTTAACCATGAGGAGGTAGTCGACCGTGCGCTTCTGTCGACGGTTCCCCACGAAATGGCCGAGGAACTGAGTAGCTAGCTCGTCGAAGGTCAAAATCGAGAGGGGCTCGAGCCCCCGGAACCAGTCCCGACCTGCGCGGATGAGGGTGGCCGGGAAGGCTCTGCACTGGGCGGCGTCGGAGTGATCCTGGAAGCTCATCCCCACGATGAAAGCGTCCAAGTGGTCCTTCGGGTCGGTTTTCCCGTTGAACAGAAAAACCTTTGGGGGCTTGTTGCGCGAGGAGACGTGGACAGTGAGCAGTTCCTCGGTGAACGGCTTCGTGAGCGAATCAGAGGCGTACTTAGCTCCGTCGCTCGAGAGGTGAGCTTCTCGGCGCATGCCCTCGATTTTCTCCTCGAGGGCGTCAAGCCGACCGTGGTACCCTGAGGAATCGGCGCCTTGGGATCCCTGACCTCCGCTGCGGGTGACCTGCGTCTGGGAGCGGCCCCGATTCCTCTCGATGAGGTGCCTCAGGTCCCAGGGCGAGGTAGCTCTCGAGTCGCCAAGGCGGACCCCTTCTGTGTGGCCCCGCTGATGGTGGTGGGGTCGACCACGCCCGTGGATAGACGAGGTGACCGACATCTCCTCAGGGGGATAAGGGTCGCGAGGAGGCTCGAGGCGAGACGTTCTGGCGGCGGATCTTGGCGTGGAGCCCTGGGGCGCCCAGCGGGCCCTAGGGAGCACTGGCTCGAGAGACCGGCGGCCAAGGGACGCAGCCTGTTGGTGGTCAGCCGTCCAGACAGGGGCAGAGCCTTCTGGAGGCGGTGGAGCGGCGATCTGGGGCCCGGGCGCCGCCGTTTGGACGCGGATGAGGGCCTCCACGAGAGATTGCAGTCGATCTATCCGGCCTGCGAGGGCATTGATGACGGTCATGGGAGGAGGTTCATCCCCGCATTCGGTGAGTGGAAGGCGACGGCTGGTACCGGGATCACCAGGATAGTCGTTTGCCATGAGGGTGGAGATAGGAAGGCCAATTTTGTATTTTGTGGAGTTATCTTCCCACAGACGACGCCAACTGATGGAGCTCCTTTCCAGGCCTCCGTCAGATGTTGTCTTCCGTTGATCTCGCGGTGGACTTGGTTGATTATCTTCCGTTGCGTGTAGGTCTCAATGGGTTTTTGGAGGAAGAGGTGACGTGAGGAAGTTGGTGCCGAGTACCTGCAAAGAAGTCCCGGGGTGGTTTGGTATCACCAAGGACCCTCCGACGCTCAAATTAGTGATGAGATCCGAGCAGAGTAACGGCTTAAAGGAGTAAAAAATGGCTTACTTGACCCCTCTGTGATGGGGGTTTATATAGCGGTGGAACACGCAGCAGCAGGCACGAGAATCTCGCCGGCGATTACGCCCCCGACGTCACGCCCGCGTGGAAAGCGGATCGCCCATTAATGGAGATTGATGGCGTGGAACGTGGGATGTTGCTGGCGTAGAATCAGCGCATGGCGAGATCCGCGGAGCGGCGGTTACGCCTATGAGCGACGGAGGGCCGAGGAAGATGGCCTCGGACCCGAGCTCGGGACGAGCGAGGAGACCGAGGAGTCCAGGCCTCGTGGCAGCTCGGCGCGAGCCACGGGACCGAGGAGGCCAATCTGCAGGGGGCCCTGAGGAGGGCCAGCTTGTGTTTGCAGGTCGGGTACAGGATGGCTTGGTCGACCCCTTCTTCTGAGTTCTAGGACATGTCTCCTGCCACGTGTCATGATCTTGGGGATCGCCAATATCGAGCACTATCAGTTAGTGATATCCGTCCTTAATTTCTTGCAAAGATTCTGCTTTTACTTGATAAATGATTGGGCATAGTACACTTTTCAGGTACTGCAATTTTCTGTAAATGAGTTACTAGCCAGAATCATATTCAATCATCAATAGCCATGAATCCAAACACACAGGATTCCAATCAGAATACAAAATTTTAACTGGCTGAATTACAGCGATCTTAATGGCTGGTGCAGGTATGACCATCTTCATTTCATTGTGTCCACATGCCAATATTGAATCCTGACGTCTTCAGGTTCTTGTAATTTCTGTTATTCTTGTTGTTGCTACTCTTAGTGAATAACGCTCAAAATAAATATTGTAGAGAATAGTTATCAAGTAATTGAAATCTACCTCTCCCATCCATAGGTACTCTGATAGTGCTCGATATTGGCGATCCCAAGATCATGACACGTGGCAGGTGACGTGTCCCAGAACTCAGAAGAAAGGGCCCGCAGGCACAAGCTGGCCCCTCTTGGGGCCCCTGCAAATTGGCCTCCTCGGCCTCTCAGCTCGTCCCCGAGCTACCATAGGACCAAGACTTCTCGGCCTCCTTGCTCGTCCCTGAGCTCCCGCCAAGAACGTCTTCCTCGGCCCTCCGACCTACTCCCAGGCGTAACCGCCGCTCCGCGAATCTCGCCACGTGCGGATTTTACGCCAGCAACGTCCCACGTTCCACGCCATCACGATCCCCATTAATGGGCGATCCGCCCTCTACGCGGGCGTGACGTCGGGAGCATAACTGCCGGCGAGATTCTCGCGCCCGCAGCTGCGTGCTCCACAGCTATATAAACCCCCATCACAGAGGGGTCAAGTAAGCTATTTTTTACACTTTTATGCCGTTACTCTGCTCGGATCTCATCACTAACTTGAGCGTCGGAGGGTTCTCGATGGTACCAAACCATCCCGGGACTTCTCTGCAGGTACTCGGCAACAGTTTCCTCACCTCACCTCTTCCTCCAAAAACCCATTGAGACCCATACGCAACGAAGGATAATCAGCTAAGCTCACCGCGAGAACAACGGAAGACAACATCTGACGGAGGCCCGAAAAGGAGCTCCATCAGTTGGCGCCGTCTGTGGGAACCTAACTCCACAAAATACAAAGTTGGCCTTCCTATCTCCACCCTCATGGCAGGCGACCATCCTGGGGATCCCGGTACCAGCCGCCGTCCTCCACTCACTGAAGGCGGGGATGAACCTCCTCCCCTGACAGTCATCAACGCCCTCGCAGGCCGAATAGATCGCCTGCAATCCCTCGTGGAGTCCCTCGTCCGCGCCCGGGCCCCAGATCGCCGCTCCACCGCCTCCAAAAGGCTCTGTCCCTGTCTGGATGGCCGACCACCAACAGGTCGCGTCCCCTGGCCTCCAGTCTCTCGAGCCGGTGCTCCCTGAGACCCGTTGGGCGCCCCAGGGCTCTACACCAAGATCCGCCGCCAGGGCGCCTCGCCCCGAGCCTCCTTGCGCCCCCTATCCCCCTGAGGAGATGTCGGTCACCTCGCCTATCCACGGGCGTGGTCGGCCCCACCACCATCGGCGGGGCCGCACAGAAGGGGTCCGCCCCGGCAACTCAAGAGCTACCTCATCCCGGGACCTGAGGCACCTCATCGAGAGAAACCGGGGCCGCTCTCAGACGCAGGTCACCCGCAGCGGGAGCCAGGGATCCCGAGGTGCCGATTCCTCGGGGTACCACGGTCGGCTCGACGCTCTCGAGAAGAAGATCGAGGGCATGTGCCGAGAAGCTCACCTCTCGAGTGACGGGGCTAAGTACGCCTCCGACTCGCTCACGAAGCCGTTCACTGAGGAACTGCTCGCCATGCGCGTCTCCTCGCGTAACAAGCCCCCAAAGGTCTCTCTGTTTGACGGGAAAACGGACCCGAAGGACCACTTGGATGCTTTCACCATGGGGATGAGCTTCCAGGACCACTCCGACGACGCCCAGTGCAGAGCCTTCCCAGCCACCCTCATCCGCGCAGGTCGGGACTGATTCTGGGGGCTCGAGCCCCGCTCGATTTCGACCTTTGACGAGCTGGCTACTCAGTTCCTCGGCCATTTCGTGGGGAACCGTCGACAGAAGCGCACGGTCGACTACCTTTTCATGGTTAAGAGTGGGGACAAGGAAACGTTCAAGGCCTACATCACCCATTTCTACAACGCCCTTCTTGAGGTACCTGAGCACTGGGACGAAACCGTCATAACGGCGCTCAGATCTGGCCTGAGGCACAAGAAATGGTTACGCCCCTTCGCGCTGGCGCAACCTAAGACCATGGTCGAGGTCAAGGCGTGGACCGAGCGCGAGGTCCAGCTGGAATCCGAGGTGAATGCTAACCTTCCCAGGACAGAACGGCCCGACCAGAAGAAGAGGGCTCGGGAGGAGAGGCCGGAGCATCAGCAGCCCTACCACCCTAAGTTCCAGGAGTATACCCCGCTCAACGTTTCCCTCGCGGTGTTGCTGGAGGAGGCCCAGAGCGAGGGGTTCTTCAAGTTCCTTCCGATCCCGCGTCAGGCCGCAAAGCGGACCCGGGGCCCCTACTGCGCTTTCCACCGGATGCTAGGCCACGCCATGGAGGATTGCAAGCAACTTAGAGACTACATCGAAGAGCTCATCCGATCCGGGCATCTCGCTGCATATCTGAGAGACAAACGGCAGGCCGACCGCGAGCAAGAGCAGCCTCGCCCTCCCACCGACCTGACAATCGGTTAGATCATGCTCGTTTCAGCAGACGGCCAGCCCGGAACTCGGGGATCCGAGAGCCCTGCGCCAAGCACGGGGGCCAGCGGTCCTTCAAGGAGCTCGGCCCGAGCCAATAAAGTCGTCTACTAGCATGTACATTTCCTTTAAAGCAATGTAAATTCTTCCTAGGATCTATTGTTAATTTAATAAAGATCAATGGGGCATTGCGAAAATAGAAAGAAAAGCTTGGTTTATTCAAAGGGTATTATGGGCTCCTCAGCCATACATGCAAAAAGAAAAGAAAATTACAATAGAGGGGGAAGGGGGTACAGCGAGCACTGCTCATGGTACTCGGTAAAAATCTCCCCCAACCGGGGCCTCGCCAGTTCCAGCCTCTGTCCCCGGTTCCCCCCGCGAGCATCGACCCCGAGCCTCAGCTCGTAGCATTCGCGGACAAGCGCCTCTGAGCGGGCCAGCCGGTTCGTGGAGATTAAGCCGAAGCGCCTCAAAGACCGCAGCTTCACTACGGCCTCGTCAAAGAGCAGCTTAGACAGAGGGTTGTAAAGCCCCGGCGATGCCCTCCAGATGGAGTACATCAGCAGCTGCAGTATGGAGGAGCGTCGGGGGAGCAGCCGGCCAAAATGGTCCTCGATGCTCCCGTAGACCAGCTGCACCGTGTCCTCGGTGCAGTACGGGTCGTAAAGGTACACGTCTTCGAAGCGGACGATGTCGGGGATGGTGAACGGGAAGTCCTGTATTCTCGGTGACCTGTTTATGAAGGATAAAAAGACTAGTACTCCTTCAGCCTTATATAGCCCACTGCGCAGCCCAACCGTCGAACGCTTTCGCCTAAGGAGTCGCTGCCACGCGGCAGCCATCAAGCCTTCTCCGGTGGAATCGAAGCGACGCGCCCCTAGCGTTTCGCCTTCCCCGCATTCGATAGGGTAGCTACGCACGCCGTTGCCCCGACCGTTCCCATTTCCCATACCTGCAGTTGAACGATCGGGATACACCACGACAAGATTCAGCCCAGCAGCTTCCCTGCTCGATCATCCCCGGCGGGCAGCCTCCCTGCCGCGACGCCGGGGATCAAAAAGCCCTCACAGAGGCAGTCGAGCCCGAGGTCCCCTCGCTCGGCTATCCCCAGCGGGCAGCTTCCCTGCCACAACGCTGGGGATCCAAAAGCCCTCCCAGAGGCAGTCGATCCCGAGGTTCCCTCACTCGGCTATCCCCCAACGGGCAGCTTCCCTGCCACAACACCGGGGATCAAAAAGCCCTCTCAGAAGCAGTCGAGCCCGAGGTTCCCTCGCCCGGCTATCTTTCAGGACAAAAGCCCTCGCCAAGAGACACTGGGCGGTAACCCTGCCCGGCCAAGGGTCCTTGGTAGGCTTCTTACAGCCTTATAGCTCTCCCCGCGCCAAGGAACGAAGTCCTCCCAGAGGCAGTCGGGCCCTCGCTCGGCTATCCCCGGCTGGTAGCTTCCTACCACAACCGACAGGGATCAAAGTCCTTGCTAAGAGGCACTGGGCAGTAACCCTGCTCGGTCCCCGTCCTGAAGGATCAAAGCCCTCGCAAGAGGCAACCGAGCAGCTGCCCTGCTCGGTAAAAACTCCGGCTGGTAGCTCCTTACCCGCGACGCCGGGACAGAAGCGGCTGCCCCTCTCATTCGTCCCAGGCCGGTGGTTGCCTACCCACGACACCAGAGGCCAAAGCCCTCGCCAAAAGGCAGCCGTGCGGCTTCGCTTCCCGGACATCCCTAGTGGGCTTCTTACAACCCCTCAAACGCTAAAGACCCAAGCCCTCGCAAGAGGCAACCGAGCAGCCACCCTGCTCGGCCATCCCTAGCGGGAGACTCCACTGCTACTACGCCAGGAAGCTTGAAACCTTTGCAGGGGGGACGGGGTAGCTTCCCTGCCCAGTCACCCCCGGATGGTGGCCAATGCTCTAAATCAGAGATTCTCTGTGGCCTGCGGAGAAACCGAGACCCCGGTGGGGGACGTCCATTCTGTCCAGGTCCAAACGATCTCCTCTCGACTCTGGGGCCCAGGGAGATACCTCCTCGGAAACGCTCGTCGGTCGGCAAGTGATTGCAGTCAACTCGACGGGCGATCATTAGACAGATGGCCGACCTGACATAAAAGTACAACGATACAAGCAAAAAATATCTCACGAACATTCTTCAACAGATGGCAGAGCGCAATTCTATGGAGCTGAAGAAAAGCTTTATTACTACTGCCTAAGACAAAAGTTTTTCTTTACAAAGGGTATTTTTTGGGCTCCCCAGCCTTACAAAATTCAAAAGAAAAACAAATTGAAGATGGGAGAACGGGGGCTCTACACCTCGAAGCCGGGCGCGACCTCGGGGTCCTCGACCCTTTATAGCTCGCCACGGCCCTCGATTCAGCCGGCTTAAACGCCTCTGCCGCCGCCCTCAGCTCCTTTCGGAGGGCCTTCACCGTCCTCTTCAGGTTGCCGGCAAGCACCTGGGAGTCCTCGAGCTTGCCCTCGGCGATCACGGCGGCCTCGCGATGCCAGGCGACCTCCTTTTTCCCGGCTACCACCTCGCCCTCCAGGGCGGCGATCTTCGCCGACATCACCTCCTACTCTCGCCTGGAGCTCTCTTGCAATGAGGCGAGCTGACCCGTGGCCTCCAACACCGGGGCTACCAACTCGGTCTCCACGCGGAGGGTGAGGGCCACGTGCTGGAGAACCTGGGAAGACACGAAAAGGTCAGAAAACAAAAAAGGGCACCAAATTTCACGATGAACTGGGAGCTTACTTACACGGACTCCTGGGCGATCGACGCCAGCTGGGCCCTGAGGGTCCCTCCAGGAACTCGACCCCCAGCCGAGGTCTCTATTTCGTGCAGGAGGCTGTCCGCGACCGACAGCCCCGACGGCACCGCGAACCGGAGCCCCCCTTCCTTCACTACGGTCGGCGAGGACCGCCCCCGGGAGGGTCTCTGGGAACTCTTCTTGAGCGGCTCCGAGGGAGAGCCGATCTTCTCTTCCGAAGCCGTGTCCTCCAGAATCAGGGCCTGCTTCCGACCCGATGCTCTGCTGGGGCTCGGGGCGGGATCCACCACCGAGCGTCCTCGAGGTGCCGCCTCCGGGGCAGTAGGGGCCGGAGCGGGCTGCGCCCGAGAAGAGCTGGCGTCCCCGGCCCTACTAGGCTGCCTCGGTTGGCGCATAGCATCTCGGAGAGAGCCGAAATCCATGGATCCTGCATGAAACGAACACCCAACAGATCAGCAACACGAGTAAAATGTAAACCCGAAAAGCAAGCCTAACTTACCAACGAACTCGACGGGGCTAAGCCCGGCCTGGCTCAAAACCCTCTCGGACAGCAGCACGTCATGTCGAGGGACGGGCTCCCATGACGCCACTCTCACCGCGGCGGGGGACAGGTTCCTCGGCAGACACTTCTCCCTCGACCACTTGGTGGGCACCGGCCAGTCCTCGCCCTCGGGAGGGGAAACGAAGAAAAATTTCTTTTTCCAATCATGAATGGAGGAGGGTAAGGCCACGACCCCGGTCCCGGCAGCGACCCCGGGCCGCTTCCTAAAAGTAAAGTAAACCCATCTCGGGTCGCCAGCTCGACCGCCAGGGTGACTCTTGAAAGCGAGGGAGGAATCAAGAAGGGAGAGACTGAAAGGAACCGCCTGCAGCCTCAGGCGGATCAAGAACCCAAGGAGGATCCTCCACGCGTTCGGAACTAACTGGCCGGGGGCCAAACCGAAGAAATTTAGAGCGGCGATGACCTCAAGAGAGAAGGGCAGGCGCATTTCGCCCCAAAAAGCTTCCAAATACAGGGCAATCTCCCTGCCCCGTACTTGGTCTGCCCTCTCTCCCTCCTCGGCTAGACGGAGCGTGTAGCGCGGGGGAATGTGGAAGCGAGCCCGAGCGCTGGCGAGCTCGTCCTCATGCCTCACCCAGCACGAGGTGCTGGGGACCACATTTGCCGCCTCTCAGGAGGCGGCCCCCGCCTCACGGCCCCGGGAAGAGGGCCCAGCCCCTGCTCCCCGAGAAGACTCAGAAACATCTAAAGGGACCCTAGCATCTACTCCTACAATGTCTACTGATTCTACAGAGGAAGACATCTAACCTGGGAAAGAAATTCTCCAAAGATTGGAAACGAAAGGGGGGAGACGAGCACCGAGCAGCTAAGGCTTGAGAGAAGGAAATATGAAAGAGTAAGGGCCCTAGGACGGACCCCACCCATATTTATTGCCGCATACGGGCTCATCCAACGGCGCCCATCGTCTCCCGCCGAAACGGCTCCTCGCGCCCAACGGCTCCGATCGTTCCACGTAGCAGCCCAGCACTGGACCGTGTCCCATCAGATGCCGCAGACCTGCGCACGTCGCATCGGCTAATCGACGCTCGACACTTGGACCGCCGCTTCGACTGCAGAGTGCACGAACCAGCGCGCCTCCTTTAAATGCAAAGATCTCGCCTTGATTCGCTAGCGGAAAAGACAACCGACGACCCGAGGGCTCGCCCCGACGAAACCACAGAAGGGATCTCACCTCGGGAGGCCCGGCAGTCCACTCCTGACCCGACCACTAGCTGGTCGGGACAAGAATGGGGGGCTAATGATAGTGCTCGATATTGGCGATCCCCAAGATCATGACACGTGGCAGGTGACGTGTCCCAGAACTCAGAAAAAAGGGCCCGCAGGGGCCGATCGGGCCACCTCGTGCCCGACCAGCAAGCACAAGCTGGCCCCCTTTGGGGCCCCTGCAAATTGGCCTCCTCGGCCTCTCAGCTCGCCCCCGAGCTACTACAGGACCAAGACTCCTCGGCCTCCTTGCTCATCCCTGAGCTCCCGCCGAGGACGTCTTCCTCGGCCCTCCGACCTACTCCTAGGCATAACCGCCGCTCCGCGAATTTCGCCACGTGCGGATTTTACGCCAGCAACGTCCCACGTTCCACGTCATCACGATCCTCATTAATGGGCGATCCGCCCTCTACGCGGGCGTGACGTCGGGAGCGTAACTGCCGGCGAGATTCTCGCGCCCGCTACTGCGTGCTCCACAGCTATATAAACCCCATCACAGAAGGGTCAAGTAAGCCATTTTTTACACTTTTATGCCGTTACTCTGCTCGGATCTCATCATTAACTTGAGCGTCGGAGGGTCCTCGGTGGTACCAAACCACCACGGGACTTCTCTGCAGGTACTCGGCAACAGTTTCCTCACCTCACCTCTTCCTCCAAAAACCCATTGAGACCCACACGCAACGAAGGATAATCAGCTAAGCTCACCGTGAGATCAACGGAAGACAACATCTGACGGAGGCCCGAAAAGGAGCTCCATCATACTCTGTAGCCTCCAAGCCACTTTTAATGTCCTAGGGTCATCCTAAAGATACAATATAAAGGATCTTGCAACCCGAACTCCAATCTATAAGTACCAAGTTGTTCGTGTAACCTTCATGGAATCAAAGTGACCCAAATTCTGATAGACCGATACAAAGCCCCAATTGTTGCCATTGAAGGGTTCAACGGAGAAGGATGCGTCCTCCAATTCAAGCTGACCCATTTGTTGCTATTAAAGAGTTCTAAGAAGGACAAGCCATCCGACATACACAAATTCGATCTACCTGATTTCCTCTGATCATCGCCATTTACGCCAATATTGTACCGACCAGTACAAACAACTCTAATATAATGGAATATTCCAGATTACACCAGTATTGCATCCAACATACCCGAAAGCTAGGAATAGACAGTAGATTGCCTGATTCTACCTCCAATCTTACTGTCTGGCCTTGAATCAATTTTGGCAGCCCAATCCATGTTTGATCCCCGACCTTTGTCTTGTTTGTTGTTCTATCCCCATAAGTGATCCTGTGTTCTTTTTGTCTTTGTCCTTGTCAGCAACAAATTCACTGAATCACTGTTGTAGGATGAATATATTGTTTTCTTTTGAGTTTTAAGGTTGGATCCATCTGGGACTCATTTCCTCCCCGATTTAATAAGTAGAGTTGGTCCCTTTCTTTTGTGTTGGTTGCATGTCTTGAACATGTGATCTCCTTGTCATAATTTCCATGTAATAACCAACTTGTCCGGATCCTATTCTGGAAGAAAACTTGTCTCAACCTTTCTGAAAATTTCATTGCTATCAGTGTGTTTGTGGGTTTATGTATGTGGGCATGTCTATGCCTGATATCGGTGGAATAGTACAATTGAGAACAAACTCTGCTGTGCATATATTATCATCACAATTCCACATAGTCCAAAGAATTTTTTTTTAATTTCCCAAAAAGCCTTCTTAAATTGAAAGGTTTATCTTTAGTATCTTCTTCGCTTCATGTTGTAGTGATAATGCTGGATATTGGCGATCTCCAAGATCAGGACACGTGGCAGATGACGTGTCCCAAGGCTCAGAAGAAAGGCCCCACAGGGACCGACGAGGCACCCGGTGTCCGACCTGCGAGCACAAACTGGCCCACCTCGAGGCCCTCTGCGAATGCGCCTCCTCGGCCACTCAGCTCGTCCCGAGCTGCCACAACACCAAGACTCCTCGGCCTCCTCGCTCGTCCTCGAGCCCCCTGCCGAGGCCGTCTTCCTCGGTTCTCCGACCAACTCCACCATTCACAGGCGTAACCGCCGTTCCGCAAATCTCTCCATGCGCGGATTCTCCGCCAGCAGCACCCCACGTTCTGTGCCATCACGATCCCCATTAATGGGCGATCCGCCCTTTACACGGACGTGACGTCGGGAGCGTAACTGCCGGCGAGATTCTCGCGCCTGCTGATGCATGCCACCACCACTATATAAACCCCCATCACAGAGGGGTCAAGTAAGTCATTCTTTACACTTACGCCGTTACTCTGCTCGGATCTTGTCACTAACTTGAGCGTCGAAAGATTCTCGGTGGTACCAAATCATCCCGGGACTTCTTTGCAGGTATACGGCGACAGCCTTCTCATCCCACCTTCTCCTCTCAACCCATTGAGACCCACACACAACGAAAGACAATCAACCTAGTTCATCTCAAGATTAACGGAAGACAATATCTGACGGAGGCCCGAAAAGTAGCTCCATCATGTAGATTCATTGAATTTTTGTGTTTAAATGCTGTGCGTAGGCACTAAAAATTGTTCGGACTCTTTACATATTTGTATACTCTAATAAAAGCTTCTCTGTTAAATTTCATGCTTATGTTTGTGCATATGCAGATTTGTAGGGCAAATCAGCATTATTTCTATTGTGGCTGCCGAATAATAATTGTGGTTGATGATGCTCTATATCGGCGATCTCCCAGATCACGACACGTGGCGGATGACGTGTCCCAGAAGAAAGGACCTACAGGGGCCGACCAGACACCCCGGTGGCCGTTTCCCGAGCAGGCTCTGGCTCTCCTCAAAGCCCCTGCACAAACTGGCCTCCTCGGTCTCCCAGCTCGCCTC
Organism: Agapanthus africanus; assembly: GCA_030015575.1. Classification (NCBI taxonomy): domain Eukaryota; kingdom Viridiplantae; phylum Streptophyta; class Magnoliopsida; order Asparagales; family Amaryllidaceae; genus Agapanthus; species Agapanthus africanus. The sequence continues at coordinate 884,219,199 of CM057337.1, forward strand.
CGAGCTACCACAGAACCAAGATGCCTCGGCTCTCCCACTAGCTCCCGAGCTCTCCCGCCGAGGCCATCTTCTTCGGTCTCTCCGACCGACCCACTTCACCACTCGCAGGCGTAACCGCCGCTCCGCGAATCTCGCCACGTGTGGGATCTCCGCCGGCAACATCCCACGTCCCACGCCATTACGATCCCCAGTAACGGGTGATCCCGCTCTTCACGCGGGCGTGACGTCGGGAGCGTAATTGCCGGCGTAATTCTCGCACCTGCTCCTGCTCCACCACTATTTAAACCCCTCTTCCAGAGGGATCAAGTAAACAATTTCTCCCCCACTTAGCCGTTACTCTGCTCGGATCTTGTCTCTGACTTGATCGTCGGAGGGTCTTCGGTGGTACAAACCATCCCGGGACTTCCTTGCAGGTACTCGGTGCAACACCACTAAAACTCCTCAAACCCATTGAGATCCACACACAATAGGAGATCATCCTCCAGATCAACCATCCTAGATCGCAACCGTGAGCAGATCAACGGAAGACAACATCTGAAGGAGGTACGGAAATCGCCCCTCCATCAGTGGTACAGTTGGTAACTACCATAGCCTGCCTTGGCAAGGCTTCAAGAGCAGCAATAACCAAAACAGTTGGACAAATTTATCAAGCAATCTCAGGTGTATGTGATTTGAGGATCTAGTTACAGTGACATCGGTGATTACTGTCTTTGAGCATTTTTTTTCCTTCAGTCATCATCACAGTACATTGTGTTCATTTTGAACTATATTGAACTATATTGCCATGCAATTTCTCATTTCTCTTAGGCGGTTCTTCAGGTATTTAGCATTAACTGAAGGTTTGTGTGATCAACCTGTTTCTTCCGCCTAATTCGCAATGAAACTAGTACTAAGGAGAGAGATGTTAGCATTTTCGTCACTAGAAGACAAAAGGAAGTCTGTTTTTATGGAAAGTGCTTGTTCCTATATCATGATCCTTAAATATAATTGTCATTTGAAAAAAAATCCTAATTTTATTATTTAACTATAAAAATGGACCTGAAAAATAAAAATAAAAATCCAATTGACCTTAAATCCGGAACATCGATCAGCTTAAAGTGGATGATCAGGCGACTTTGCTAACTTATAAATCCTGGTCGGCGATCCTGGTTTTTCAACTCAGAATATAAATGGCCGGAATACACTTATTCTTTCATGTCATTAAAACCCTCAGCAATTATGATTATTAGGGTTTCCAGACAACCTTGTTCCGTCTTCTCCAGATTTGGACAAAACCTCTAGGTTCATTTCCTTTTCCCCCTTTATTTTTATGCCTTGTTTCTAATCTTATGAAAAAGTATAGACTGATTCCATTTGGGTTTTGTAGAAGATTGCTTGTTAACAGTTCTACTTTTGTCGTTTTTATCGAGCTGGTTTGAGGTTGGCATGTTTTTATGGAGCAAAGGGCGCCCTTGGGGACTCATTTGAGAGTTTAGTTAAGATTTTGTTATATTTACAAATTGTTGTGTTATCTTACATTCCTACTTACGAATGTTTTATGTCTCTTGAACTGCGTTACTTTTTGTTATATTTGTAACTGAATGCTGCTGAAGTCAGGGATGAGCACCGTGACCTTACATATCAGCTATAACTATTGACTGAAACTAGTAGGAATTAATTCCTTTCATATTTTCTTTAAGCCGTATGGACCTGAGATGGGCTCTAAAGCTTGTTCTCTTTTAATTTGAAATCAGATCCTTGCATCGGTAGAGCATGTCATAATCAGCATTTGTACTGAAAATCAGTCGGCAATGGATTATTTCTTCTATCAATACCGGTCGCTTACAGGCCTTGCAAGATGTTTGAGAAAGAGGTGATAATCTTCTGCTTTCGTTGTTTGATTTAGAATCTCTAAACTTTTATCTACGAGATTTTAAATTTTTGATTCTGTTACTTTTTTTATATAGGTCTACAAACTCCATCAAATAAAAGAGACAGCAGATCGGAGATCATAGGGGGACAAATGCATGATGACTTCATTGCTTTTCTGGAAATTCAAACATTAGCTACCTTTTTTATGATATTATATTTAAATTAATCATACTATGTGTGTGGATTGATGTGTTATGGTTGCGTTTGTGTCGTAAGATGAAACATAACTAAACTTTATATTGGAGACAGTGATCTAGCTAGTGCTCTTGTCGTGTGACTAGTTTGCTTGTTGATGGAAAAAGGAGTTATGCTCTTATATCAGGTGTTGACGAAAGCTGCAGTAAATGAAAATTTATGATTCAATACAATGGTAATTTGGGGGTGCATTATGAAACATGCTAATCTAGTTATTAACTTATTGAAGGTTAATTTATTTATTGTCGGCCTTTTTTTGTTTAGGATTAATACGACATCATGTTTAACTATTCATCGGAATGGTGATCAAATTACACTTGAGTGTGTGTTTGCTCTTTCATTTGATCATTTCTTGATATATGGTAATTCAGGAGTCATGCATGGTGTGACACCTGCGAATTTTTTGTATGGGATGTAGACCCGGATGCTGGTGTTGGCAACCTCGGTTTCTTATATGATAACTTCCTTTTATAGAGTCATCAACTTCGGAATTAACGTTAGAAAATTCTGAGGGTTTGGCACAATGGTTTAACATAAGTGGTAATTATATAATTATTATGGAGCTTGAGCTCGAGCAGTGGGCTTAAGATCATTTTCATAACTGATGGAGGTCATTTTCGGGTCTCCGTCAGATGTTGTCTTCCGCCGATCCCCTGATGGACTTAGGTGGTTATCTTCCGTTGCGTGTGGGTCTCAATGGGTTTTGGTGGAAGAGGTGGTATGAGAAGTTCGGTGCCGAGTATCTGCAAAGAAGTCCCGGGTGGTTTAGTACCACCAAGGACCCTCCGACGATCAAGTTAGTGATGAGATCCGAGCAGAGTAACGGCTTAAAAGAGTAAAAGATGGCTTACTTAACCTCTCTGTGATGGGGGTTTATATAGCGGTGGTGGCATGCAGCAGCAGGTGCGAGGATCTCGCCGGCAGTTACGCTCCCGACGTCACGCCCGCATAGAAAGCGGATCGCCCATTAATGGGGATTGATGGCGTGGAACGTGGGATGTTGCTGGCGTAGAATCTGCGCATGGCGGGATTCGCGGAGCGGCGGTTACGCCTGTGAGCGGTGACTTTGGTCAGAAGGCCGAGGAAGACGGCTACGGCCTGGAGCTTGGGACGAGCGAGGAGGCCAAGGAGTCCAGGTCTTGTGGCAGCTCGGCATGAGCTACGGGGCCGAGGAAGCCAATTTGCAGGGGGCCATGAGGAGGGCCAGCTTGTGTTTGCAGGTCAGGTATAGGGTGTCCTGGTCGGCCCCTGCGGGCCCTTTCTTCTGAGTTCTGGGACACGTCACCTGCCACGCGTCCGGATCATGGAGATCGCCAATATTGAGCATCATCATTAGCCCCCCACTCTTGTCCCGACCAGCCAGCGGGTCGGGTCAGGAGTGGATCGCCGGGTCTTCCGAGGTGAGCTCCTTTCCAGGGTTTTGTCAAGATGAGTTCTCGGGCCGTCGGTTGTCTTTCCCGCTAGCGAATCAAGGCGAGATCTCCGCATTTAAAGAAGGTGCGCCGGTTCGTGCACTCTGCAACTGAAGCGACGGTCCACGTGTCGAGCGTCAATTGGCTGATGCGACGTATGCAGGCATGCAGCGTCTGATGGGACGCGGTCCAGCACATAACTGACACGTGGAGCGATCCTGGCCGCTGGGCGCGAAAAGCCGTTTCGGCGGGAGACGACGGGCGCCGTTGGATGAGGCCGTGTGCAGCAAGAAACAGGGGTGGGGCCTGCTCTAGGGCCCTTACTCCTACATATTTCCCTCTCTCAAGTCTTGGCTGCTCGGCGCTCGTCTCCCTTCTCTCGTTTTCAGCCTTTGAAGATTTTCTTTTCCAAGGTTAGATGTCTAGACATTGTAGGAGTAGGTGCTAGGGTTCCTTTAGCTGTGTCTGAGTCTCCTCGGGGAGCAGGGGTTGGATCCTCTCCCCGGGATCGTGAGGCGGGGGGGCGCCTCCAGGGTTGAGGCGGCAGATGTGGCCCCCGGCACCTCGTGCTGGGTGAGGCATGAGGACGAGCTCGCCAACGCTCGGGCTCGCTTCCACATCCCCTCGCGCTACACACTTCGATTGGCCAAGGAGGGAGAGAGGGCAGATCAGGTACGGGGCAGGAAGATTGCCCTGTATTTGGAAGATTTTTGGGGCGGAATGCGCCTGCCCTTCTCTCCTAAGGTCATCGCCGCGCTGAATTTCTTCGGTTTGGCCCCCGGCCAGTTGGTACCGAACTCGTGGAGGATCCTCCTTGGGTTCTTGATCCGCTTGAAGTTGCAGGCGGTCCCCTTCAGCCTTTCCCTTCTCGATTCCTCCCTCGTCTTCAAAAGTCACCCTGGTGGTCGAGCGGGCGACCCAAGCTGGGTTTATTTCACCTTCACGAAGTGGCCGGGGTGCGCCGTCGGGACCGAGGTCGTTACCTTGCCCTCCTCCATTCATGATTGGAAAAAGAAATTTTTCTTTGTTTCCCCTCCCGAGGGTGAGGACTGGCCCGTGCCTACCAAGTGGTCGAGGGAGAAGTGTCTGCCTGGAAACCAGTCCGATGACCCCGCCGCGGTGAGAGTGGCGTCGTGGGAGCCCATCCCTCGACCCGACGTGCTGCTGTCCGAGAAGTTCTTGAGCTGGGCCGGGCTTAGCCCCGTCGAGTTCGTCGGTAAGTTAGGCTTGTTTTTTGGGTTTCTGTTTTACTCATGTTGCTGATTTGTTTGGTGTTTGTTTCGTGCAGGATCCATGGACTTCGCCTCGCTCCGAGCTTCCATGCGCCAGCCGAGGCAGCCTACGAGGGCTGGGGGCGCCAGTTCTTCCCGTGCGAAGCCCGCCCCGGCTCCTACCGCTCCAGTTGAAGCGCCCCGCGAGCGCTCGGTGGCGGATCCCGCCCCGGGTCCCAGCAGAGCATCGGGCCGGAAGCGGGCCCTGATTCTGGAGGACTCGGCCTCGGAAGAGGAGACCGGCTCTCCCTCGGAGCCGCTGCTCAAGAGAAGCTCCGAGAGGCCCTGCCGGGGCCGGCCCTCGCCGACCGTGGTGGAGGAAGAGGGCTTCAGGTTTGCGGTGCCATCGGGACTATCCGTGGCGGACAGCCTCCTGCACGAGATAGAGACCTCGACAGGGGGCAGAGTCCTCGGGGGGACCCTCAGGGCTCAGCTGGCGTCTATCGCCCAGGAGTCCGTGCAGATAAGTTTTTGTTTATTCATGGTGAGATTCGGTGCTCCCCTCATCTTTCTGATCTTTTCCGTGTTTTCCAGGTTCTCCAGCACGTAGCCCTCGCCCTGCGCATGGAGGCCGAGGTGGTAGCCCCGGCGCTGGAGGCTGCGGGTCAGTTCGCCTCACTGCAAGAGAGCTCCAAGCGGGAGCTGGAGGCGATGTCGGAGAGGGTCGCCGCCTTGGAAGGCGAGGTGAAGGCCGGGAAACGGGAGGTGGCCCGGCACCGTGAGGCTGCGGTGATCGCCGAGGGCAAGTTCGAGGACGCCCAGGTGCTCGCCGGCAACCTTAAGAGGACGGTGAAGGCCTTTCGAAAGGAGCTGGGGGCGGCGGCCGAGGCAGCCAAGTCGGCCGAATCGAAGGCGGTGGACGGCTATAAGAAGTCGAAAGGCTTCTATAACGACTTGGCCGTGGTCACGACCCGCATTTGGCACGACGCCCTCGATGCCGTTAAGTCCCGGATGCCGGAGTTCGCCGACGCAGATCTCCGGGTCGAGTTCCCCCTCGTGGGCGCCGACGAGCAGGGTGAAGAGGTTCCTGGCGAGGAGGTTGCCGAGGACCCAGCGAGCCACGTAGTGGAGGTCGAGGACCTCGAGGTCGTCCCTGGCCCCGAAGCGTAGAGCCCCCGCTCTCTTCCTTTTATTTTGTTTTCTTAAATTTTGTAAGGCTGGGGAGCCCAAAAAATACCCTTTGTAAAACTTCATCTTTGGCAGTAATAAAGTTTTTCTTCGGCTCCATAGAATTGCACTCTGCCATCTGTTTGCAAGATATTTTTGTCTGTACCGTTATGCTTTCATGTCAGGTTGGCCGTCTGCCTGGCGACTGTCCGTCGAGTTGACTTCAATCACTGGCCGATGAGCGTCCCAAGCACTACCGAGGAGGCATCCCCATAGGCCCCAGAGTCGGGGGGAGATCGTTTAAGCTTGGACAGACCTGACGCCCCTCACTGGGGTCTCGGATCCTCCGCGGGTCACAGGGCATCTCCGATTTCGAATGTTGACCACCATCCGGGGGTGACTGGGCAGGGTAGCTGCGCAGTCGCCTCTTGCAAGGGCTTTCTGGTCCCAGGCACTGCGGTAGGGGTGCTACCCGCCAGGGATCGCCGAGCAAGAGCAAGAGGGCCGTAAGAAGCCCACTAAGGATGACCGGGTAGCGAAGCTGCGCGGTTACCTCTTGGCGAGGGCTTTGATCTCTGGCGTCGTGGGTAGGCAACTACCAGCCTGGGATGAACGGGCGGGGTAGCCGCTCTGGTGCCTCTTGTGAGGGTTTTCGATCCCTGGCGTCGAAGGTAGGGAGCTACCGGCCGGAGTTGACCGAGCAGGGTAGCCGCTCGGTTGCCTCTTGCTAGGGCTTTTGATCCTTCAGGACAGGGACCGAGCAAGGTTACTACCCAGTGCCTCTTGGCGAGGACTTTGATCCCTGTCGGTTGTGGTAGGAAGCTACCAGCCGGGGATAGCCGAGCAAGGACTCGACTGCCTCTGGGAGGACTTCGGTCCTTAGTGTGAGAGCGGCTGTAGAAGCCTACCAAGGACCCTTGGCCGGGCAGGGTTACTGCCCGGTGCCTCTTGGCGAGGGCTTTTGTCCTGAACGATAGCCTCGCGAGGGATCCTCGGGCTCGACTGCCTCTGGGAGGGCTTTTTGATCCTCGGCGTTGTGGCAGGGAAGCTGCCCGCTGGGGATAGCCGAGCGAGGGATCCTCGGGCTCGACTGCCTCTGGGAGGACTTTTTGATCCCTGGCGTTGCGGTAGGGAAGCTACCCGCCAGGGGTGGCCGAGCATGGTAGCTGTTGGGCTGAATCTTGGCGTGGTGTAGCCCGACCGTCCAGCTGTAGGTGCGGGGAATGGGGACGGTCGGGGCAACGGCGCGCGTAGCCAGTGCATTGAATGCGAGGGGGAGGTGAAACGCTAGGGGCGCGTCGCTTCGATTCCGCCGGAGGAGGCTCGATGGCTGCCGTGTGGCAGCGACTCCTTGGGTGAAAGCGGGCAACTGTTGAGTTGCGCAGTGGGCTATATAAGGCCGAAGGAGTATTGATCCTTCCATCCTTCGTAAACAGGTCGTCGAGAATGCAGGACTTCTCGTTTACCATCCCCGACATCGTCCACTTTGAAGACGTGTACCTGTACGACCCGTACTGCACCGAGGACATGGTGCAGCTGGTCTACGGGAGCATTGAGGACCATTTCGGCCGGTTGCTCCCTCGACGCTCCCCCTGCTACAGCTGCTGATGTACTCCATCTGGAGGGCGTCGCCGGGGCTTTACAACCCCCTGTCTGAGCTGCTCTATGACGAGGCCGTAGGCAAGCTGCGGTCTTTGAGGCACTTCGGCCTGATCTCCATGAACCGGCTGGCCCGCTCAGAGGTGCTCGTCCGCGAATGCTACGAGCTGAGGCTTGGGGTCGACGCGCGCGGGGGGATCCGGGGACAGAGGTTGGACCTTGCACGGCTTCGGTTGGCGGAGATCTTCACCGAGTACCACGAGCAGTGCTCGCTGCACCCCCTCCCCCCACTATTGTAATTTTCTTTTATTTTTGCATGTACGGCTGAGAATCCCATAATACATTTTGAATAAACAGAGCTTTTCTTTCCTTTTCGCAATACTCCATTGATCTTCATTAAATTAACAATATGTCTCAGGAAGAGTTTACATTGCTTTAAAAGAAAGTTACAGGCTAGTAGATGACTTTATTGGCTCGGGCCGAGCTCCCTGAAGGACTGTTGGCCCCCGCGCGTGGCATAGGGTATGGGGCTCCCTGAGCTCCGAGTTGGTCGTCCGCCGATACAAGCATGATCTGACCAATGGTCAGGTCGGCGGGAGGGTGATGTTGCTCCTACTCGCGGTCGGCCTGCCGTTTGTCCCTCAAGTAGGCGGCGAAGTGCCCAGACCGGATGAGCTCTTCGATGTAGTCCCTCAGTTGCTTGCAGTCCTCCGTGGCGTAGCCCAGTACCCGATGGAAAGCGCAGTAGGGGCCCCGGGTTCGCTTTGCGGCCTGACGGTTGACCGGAGGGAACTTGAAGAACCCCTCGTTCTGGGCCTCCTCCAGCAACACTGCGAGGGAGACGTTGAAGGGGTATACTCCTGAAATTTCGGGTAGTAGGGCTGCTGACGCTCCGGCCTCTCCTCTCGAGCTCTCTTCTTCTGGTCGGGCCGTTCTGCCCGGGGGAGGTTAGCATTCACCTCGGATTTCAGCTGAACCTCGCGCTCGGTCCACGCCTTGACCTCGGCCATGGTCTTAGGTTGCTCAACGCGAAGGAGCGTAACCATTCTTTGTGCCTCAGACCAGATCTAAGTGCCGTGATGACGGTTTCGTCTTGGTGCTCGGGCACCTCGAGAAGGGCGTTGTAAAAACGGGTAATGTAGGCCTTGAACGTTTCCTTGTCCCCACTCTTAACTGTGAAGAGGTGGTCGACCGTGCGCTTCTGTCGACGATTCTCTACGAAATGCCCGAGGAACCGAGTAGCTAGCTCGTCGAAGGTCGAAATCGAGCGGGGCTCGAGCCCCCGGAACCAGTCCCGACCTGCGCGGATAAGGGTGGCCGGAAAGGCCCTGCACTGGGCGGCGTCGGAGTGATCCTGGAAGCTCATCCCCGTGGTGAAAGCGTCCAAATTGTCCTTCGGGTCGGTTTTCCCGTCGAACAGAGAGACTTTTGGGGGCTTGTTGCGCGAGGAGACGTGGACGGCGAGCAATTCCTCGGTGAATGGCTTCGTGAGCGAGTCGGAGGCGTACTTAGCTCCGTCGCTCGAGAGGTGAGCCTCCCGGCACATGCCCTCGATTTTCTTCTCGAAGGCGTCCAGCTGACCGCGGTATCCCGAGGAATCGGCGCCATGGGATCCCTGGCCTCCGCTGCGGGTGACCTGCGTCGGGGAGCGGCCCTGGTTCCTCTCTATGAGGCGCCTCAGGTCCCGGGACGGGGTAGCTCTCGAGTCGCCGGGGCGGACCTCTTCTGTGCGGCCCCGCCGATGGCGGCGAGGTTGATCATGCCTGTGGATAGGCAAGGTGACTGACATCTCCTCGGGGGGATAAAGGTCGCGAGGAGGCTCGAGGCGAGGCGTTCTGGCGGCGGACCTTGGCATGGAGCCCTGGGGCGCCCAGCGGGCCTCATGGAGTATCGGCTCGAGAGATTGGTGGCCAGGAGACGCAGCCTGCTGGTGGTCAGCCGCCCAGACAGGGGAAGAGCCTTCTGGAGGCGGTGGAGCGGCGACCTGGGGCCCAGGCCCGGCCGTTTGGACGCGGACGAGGACCTCCACGAGGGATTGCAGCCGGTGGCGTTGATGACAGTCATGGGAGGTGGCTCATCCCCGTCTTCAGTGAGTGGAAGGCGGCGGCTGGTACCGGGATCTTCAGGGCGGTTGCTTGCCATTTGGGCGGAGATCGGAAGGCCAACTTTTGTTTTTGTGGAGTTTCTTTCCCACAGACGGCGCCAACTGATGGAGGTCCTTTTCGGGTCTCCGTCAGATGCTGTCTTTCGCCGATCTCCTGGTGGACTTAGGTGGTTATCTTCCGTTGTGTGTGGGTCTCAATGGGTTTTGGTGGAAGAGGTGGTATAAGGAGTTCGGTGCCGAGTACCTGCAAAGATGCCCCGGGGTGGTTTGGTACCACCAAGGACCCTCCGACGATCAAGTTAGTGATGAGATCCGAGCAGAGTAACGGCTTAAAAGAGTAAAAGATGACTTACTTGACCCCTCTGTGATGGGGGTTTATATAGCGGTGGTGGCACGCAGCAGCAGGTGCGAGGATCTCACCGGCAGTTACGCCCCCGACGTTACGCCGCGTAGAAACCGGATCGCCCATTAATGGGGATTGATGGCGTGGAACGTGGGATGTTGCTGGCGTAGAATCTGCGCATGGCGGGATTCGCGGAGCGGCGGTTACGCCTGTGAGCGGTGACTTTGGTCGGAGGGCCGAGGAAGACGGCCACGGCCTGGAGCTCGGGACGAGCGAGGAGGCCGATGAGTCCAGGTCTTGTAGTAGCTCGGCGCGAGCTACGGAGCCGAGGAAGCCAATTTGCAGGGGGACCCTGAGGAGGGCCAGCTTGTGTTTACAGGTCGGGTATAGGGTGTCCTGGTCGGCCCCTGCGGGCCCTTTCTTCTGAGTTCTGGGACACGTCACTTGCCACGCGTCCTGATCATGGAGATCACCAATATTGAGCATCATCAATAACTAATTTTTTTGAGATATAATTTCAGTATTAAATATTATTAATTAAAGTAGAATTTGGCTGCAAAGGAGCATAGCCTTGCGTAGAACTTTCTTGTCTAAAAAGTATTGGGGGTTGGTGGGTCACGGGTTTCTGTCCCTGTCGTTAATCTACATAACCTTTGTATCAAATATTGCATTTCCATTTCTTTTCTGGACACACACACACACAATCCCGTATATCTACATTATTAGCCCCAAAAGAGGGTAGTACTTGATTCTAAATTTATCTCTTAGCATGATGCATGGTAAAAAAAAAGATTCTCATCCTTGTAAAATTTTATTTGTATATTTTTTTCAGGGTAAATTGTCAAAATCCTCATGTCAAAGTTGTCCGATGTCAAAAAACCTCATATCTAGTTAGCACATAAATATTGCAAGGAACCATACAGATATGTCAATTAACTACGTATATTATGCAGGGAACCATACAGATATGTTGGTTAACTACGTATATATCGCAGGAAACTATATATTGGAGGCAATTATAAAGATATTACATGTAAGGTGCACTTGGTAGGAGATAATTTAGATGTTAATCCTAGATTACCGTGAAATATTATTATGTTGTTTAGGTGTAAAAGATATTCCCTGAAATATGGGATTACCATGGTAATTAAATGACCAAATTTCATGGTAATCATATTCCCAAAACATGTGTCTATCCTATATTACCACAAAATATTCCTGTCTAACATCAAATGAGCCATGACCATCCGCCACCGACCTCTCTCGCCACCCTTCAGATGGTTGGCCGGCCGGCCTGCCATCGGCCGGTAGGCCCGCCGGTCATCGTCGATCGTTCACCGGCCGTTGGTCGGCCGTAGTTTGTCGTTGACCTTGCCGCCATCCACCGGTCCTCCTGTCTCGCCGCCGATTAACGGTCGCACACAAATATATTACCGATAGCGATTAAAGTATATCAAGCACGTTAATGCGAAATTCCTTGGAATTAGATGTCCGGTCATCCCATTTTCGAGAATGCCAGGATTCCCGATAATCTTCCATTCCGTGTACCAAGCGCGAGGTTTTTGACAGCGGTGAACTTTTCCCTTTATATATATAGAGAGAGAGAGAGAGGAAAGAGGCCTTAGAAGGCCTTTTACGTTAGGTGATGGCAAAAAATACGTCTTTCACCATTTTATTCGACGATCGGCACCTTCCAACTTGATATCCATCCTCTAATTTGTCGATATACCAAATTTCATATGATTACAACACCATTTCACCGTTGATTTAGTGGGTGTAAGATAAACGGTTTTCCGACAATAGAACTTTCTACATTGCTAAATCAACGGTGAAATGGTGCTGTAATCATATGAAATTTAGTGTATCGATAAATTAAAGGATGGATATCAAGTTGGAAGGTACCGATCGTCGAATAAAATGGTAGAGGGCGTATATTTTAGTGCCATCCAACGCCAAAAGACTTCATCCTCCATTGTTCTCTCTCTGTGCACACAGGCTAAACCCTTATTTTTAATTAAAAATCTTTTTAGACGTGCATCCCACGTGCAGTAAACCGAACAAAAACAAGAACAGAAGGTATCTTGAGGCTTGCCCAGATCCGCTCTCTAAAAAAGATTCGGGTGCTTGGGTCCCACCAAGGATTTCTCTTCTTTGCTTTTGTTGTTTAACCACCGATTCCGTGGTGGGTGGGGACCGGGGACTCCCAATTTTACACGGCACGCTTCTCTATTTCTCCCAATTATTTAAAATTTTAAACAAATAAAACAAAGGTTTTCAAATCCGCACCAACCAAAACCCAAAGAGATCTCCTCCATTAACTTTTCTTTCCTTATTTCTTTTTAATTCTCTCGATACATTTTGTTTTGTTTATTCCAAACTCGTATATCTACGAGCTAGGGCAGCAAAGATTTCGTCCGCTGCTGCTTCGTGGGAGGAGAAAGGTGAGTTTTTGCAATTTCAAAGATTGAATCTTTTGGTGTTTTCTATTTTGTATCTCAAGTTGCATCATGATTGCTTCCTTTTGTCTGAGATCTTGAGAAAATGTGCATTTGATAATATTATGTTATTGCTGCAAATTTCGCTCGAAGTAATCATATGCTTGGAATTTTTTATTTTTAAAGTATTTTGCTTAATAAATCAATTGAATAAGGGAATGCTTGTTGAAGCAATGGAGCTATTATTATGTTTTGCAGATTTCATCACTTATTAAGGATGCCCATTTATAGATAAAATCCATAAATTCAATTTTGCTCCTTTTATCCTCGAATTGGAGTAGTGTACACAATTGCAATACAATCCTTTGATGCCCATTTTAGATTAGGTGAAATGAAAGAAATTGGCGAAATCGAGTTGGGGTTTAATATTAGATTACCATTTTAACTCTTAACACTTTGTTAGTAGAAAGATAGCGGGTTTCCGCAAATTCTCTGTAAATGCATCCATTTGATTGTTTTTATGCTTTGAATTGTATGATCGCTTCATTTCTGTCGTTCTTTTTGATCGTACGTGGAATTATTGAGTGGGGAAATGTGCATTAGATAACCGTTTCGATGCATACAGGCCTTTTTTTAATATGTTTTTCAACTGGCTTATTGATTTTCAATTGGTTTTTATCAGGGACAAATTGCTGACTTTTCTTTTACGGAAATGTCAAGCAATGGGTTTGTTCAAGGATGTCCGACAGTTTCGTCCCTTTCTTCCTCCTACGAAGCAGCAATGGAAGCCCTTTCCTCTCTCATTACTGGTCGCAAACGTGGTGATGGGTCTAAGAGGGGTCAAAATTTAGAGGCAATGTGTAAGCATCTGGAGGTAATTGCAATCGGAACTAAGTAATTTCCGTAGAGTTGAAGATTACTAGCTCTCCATAGCATATGCATTCTTTCATATGTTGTATCTAGAGATTTCTTCATTTATCTCTTTAAATTCTTGTGATCGTGTAGTTGTTTATTTATGCTTTCACTTGTATTCATTTGTGGTAATCCTTCTCCTGATATGATAGATTATTTTCATAATGACATTGTTTTTTTGAGGAAAGGGGTGGATAATTAGCCACCCCATCGCATTAAAAAGCTTTTAACGTTTACACTCATATTCCATCAAGGCCAAAATAAACCTACTACCAAATACCATAGTAAAACATCTATGGTAATCAAGTCATCAAAACAAAATACAACTAGTGCCTCACATCGGAGGGTCACAAACCAAAAAGATACACCCCACCAAATACTTCCATGGCCTATCACGCTGCTCATGCCCCCTCATCGGTCCCATCACCCTCGTCGTCCGAGCTCTCCTCGGTCTCCTCAACCTCGGATGTCATCTTTCTCATCTTTATCTTTGAAGTATCTGTAAGCAAGTTTGACCAGTTGAACAACATAGAAGATATATAAAAGACGGAATTATTAATGCAATTAATTTTCCCCCTAAAAATTCAATCGTTTTTCTCTCTTCATAAACCCCAAGTTACCCCATAACAATAATGTCCCATTTTTTATTATTCCCCCCTCCTGGACCTTTTCTCCAATCTCCCAAACATCACAAACCTATATAGGTAACCTAAAAATTATTTCTCGCGTAGTAATATGGCCACACATCTTTAGCAAAGGGGAAACTGAAGAAAAGATGATTCTCGGTCTCTTCCGACAATTGACAAAGTTCGCAAACGGAAGGGCCCTGCCACTAAAGTTTAGCCAAGTTATTTCTAGTTAGCACCGCCTTCTTCGCCACCAACCAACTGAAAACCTTGATCTTACTAGTTACCTTTGCCTTCCATATCCGTCGTGTGTTTTCTCCTGTCTTAGCCCTTTCATTGATGATTTTGTAAAGTGATATAACAGAGAACTTTTGTTGCTATTCCATCTTCAACACGGGCGGTCATACTCAGGTAGATCGGTTGCCGGTCCTTTAAATATAGCAAGAGCTCCCTTACATCCTGTCGTTTTCTTGCCGCAAGAGCTCGTCAAAAAGTCGGTCGCCACTCCCTTCCATTTCAGGCATTTGCCACCTTCAATTGTCTTTCTCTGGCCAAGGCATATATTTTTGGGAACTTGTACCGCAATGCCATTTCTCTACACCAAACATCTTTTTAGAAGTTAATTTTTTGTCCATCTCCAATCATGAAAGTTATTTTAGATAAAAAAATCTTTTTGTTCTTGTATATGCCTTTCTAAAAGCTCAAGCAAGAAGCGACATTATTAATTTTTCTCCAAAACATGTCGTTTCTCAGATAGTTTTCCTTAATGATACTCTTCCATCTGCGCGAGTCCTCATCAAATAACTTCCACCACCATTTCGCTAGCAGGGCCCGGTTTATGTCTCGCAGATTTATAACCCACAATCCTCCCAACTCCTTAGGCTTGCATACCTCCGTCCATCTTACCAAGGCGAAACCCTTATCTCTGTTACCCCCTTTCCATAAGAAATTCCTGTGAATTTTGTCGACGCGCTTCTCAATTTTGACCGGTACCTCATGTACTGCTAGGTAATACAATGGTATTGCCAAAAGGACTGCATTAAACATTGTCACTCTCCCTCAATAGACAGTAGACATCCCTTCCAACCATCCAGCCTGTAGATCAATTAATGACCAGTGTCCAGTTCATGTTTTTTAATTTCCCCAGTCATAACGGAAGTCTAAGATATTTAATCGGGAAGGTCTTTAAGTTGCAACCAAAAATATTTGCCAAGTTCTGCTGATCCTCCTTGCCACCCCAAGCAAAGTTAGCGAGCTTCTATGATAATTGTTTTTAAGCCTAGACCATTCCTTAAAGAGACAGAGAAGTCCTTTCATTCTTCGTGCTTGACCCTCGTCCCTTACGCCAAATATTAGCGTGTCGTCCGCATACTGTAAATTAATTACCGATGTTCTCGAGCTTCTCAGAGCCTCAATCAAGCCAGTCCTGCAGGCCGCCTTAATCGTCTTGTTCAAACCATCGTCCACCAACATGAAACTCAGTGGTGACCGCGGATCTCCCTATCTTAATCCTCTTTTACATTTAAAATGTCCCGTAAGCGTACCATTCACGTTAATAGCCACTTTTGCTAACCTCAACCAATCCAAAATCCAGGCATGCCATTTTCCCCGAATCCTCTGTTGCTAGGAATCCTTAAAATGCATCTCTAGTCCATTTTAGCGTATGCCTTTTCAAAGTCCAGCTTCGAAATATATCCTTTCAATCATCTTCTCTTACAATTCCGTATAATCTCCTGTGCCATCACCACCCCCTCCGTGATTGATCTATTGGGGATAAAACCCTTTTGGTAATCTTAGATAATCGATTTCAGATGATCCCCTAGTCTGATGGTCAGTAATTTAGAGATAATCTTTATAATACCATTCACCAGACTAATAAGCCTATAGTCACTGGCACTAGCCACATCTTCTCTTTTGGGGATTTGGACTACTTTAGCATAATTGAACCTGTGTACCTCCCCACAACCTGCGTACCATTGTTTAAAAAGGTCACAAATATCTTCATGCACGAGTTTCCAAAAATATTGGAAAAATACATTGGGAACCCGTCCGGTCCGGCTGCTTTATCCAGTCCTAGACCGAACACCGCACGTTTAACCTCTTCCTCAGAAAATGGACCATCCAACTCATCCTTTTACTCTGTTGTGATTGCATCTTCCAACTCCCAAAAATTCATGTTCGCTCCCGGACCGAAAGGTTCGAAGGCGACAAATAGGTTCTTGAAATGGCCGTGATGTAATAGCATCATGTTCTCATCCTCCACTTCCTGGCCCCCAATAGCCATCTTCGTAATGGCTTTCCTTCTTTGCCTACCATTGGCGATTTGATGAAAGAATTTCATGTTCAAATCCACCTTTTTAAGCCACTGCACCCTGACCTTTGTCTCCACAAGATCTCCTCGTTCTTGTAATTGGCCCCTAGCTTGTCCCGGTTCCCACCCATCTCTTTCCATTCATCTAGCGAAAGGTCGTCCAATTCTTCCTTCTCCTCCAACCTCCCCAATATATTCATCAGGTCCCTCTTTTGGTCTCTAATACTACCGAACTTATCTTTTGCCTATCTAGATAAACACGTCCTAAGATGTGCCAATTTGGCAACCAACCTGGTAGAAGCCGAAGACTCTTCCGCACCGGATTGACTATCCCAGCAGTGTTTAATAACATTTTTGCAAGAGTCGTCCACGAGCCACATCTTCTCAAATCTAAACGATTTTATCTTGACCGTTGTATTCTCCTCGTTATATAAGTTTTAGTGGGACATGATCCGAAGTTGGGCTTTTTAACAGAAACGAATGCGCCAGAGGAAACCTTGATTCCCAACCCAAAGAAACGAAAATCCTATCAAGTTTGGCTAGACAAGGTTTAGCCTGCCGATTCGACCAAGTGAACATCATGTCATTGTTGATTAAATCCATAGTTGTAGGTCGTTGACTTGACCATTGAAAACCTTGCTATCTCGTCCATCTCTCTTGCCCCATTCCTTTCCTCTATATATCTGACCACGTTAAAGCCCCCTCCTATCATCCATGGATGTTGCCATCCGCTTTCAATGTATCTGATCTTCTCGAAAAAATTATTTCTAAGTTCCCTTCTGTTAGGTCCGTATACCGCAGTCACCGTTTCGTATTCCTTCCGTGTACAGGTTTTAGAACCACTGATACAGTAAAATCGCCAATCCACTCGTCCATAATTGTAAAGGCGTACCGGTTAACCCATATCAGTATTCCTCCTGATGCCCCCTCCGAGTTCTTACATCTCCACTTCATGTTCCTGTCCCCCTAACAAAATCTAGGAAAGAAACTAGTGGATTCATCAACATAGTTTCAGACAAGCAAGCCACATCCAATTTAACATCCCCTATAACCTTCCTAATTTGGGGCAGCCCCATAACCACGAACGTTCCAATAGGTGTAATTCACTGAGAAACTAGTAAGGTATCCCCCATCGGCAACTTCCGCATTTAATAAATTAAGGTCACTGTTAACTTCTATTAATTCATCATGATTAAAATTAGCAAAAACATCAACGTTATCCCCTCTTAGATACCCTACTAGTAGATTAAACATTGAAAACAGAGTCTCATCAGGTATATTGCCGAAAATAGAAATACTCAAAATTATTACCTGAAACCCGGATATAGTTTTTCCTCTCGCTAGTGTTGGCCAGCATCCGTTCCAGACTCAGGATCTCCCCAACATGTCTGTTGTTCCTCCTTAATGTGCTAGCCTCAGCCATCTCCTTGACCTCTTCACCCGCTACCTGCGTCTCCTCCCCCTTTTTCACCTGAGTATCCTTCACCCTTTCCTCCTCAGCATGTTGCTTGCCATTTGTAGAAACAAGATCCTCTTTTCTCTTTTCCGGTTTACCCTCACCCGCTGTGTTCTCCGGAGAACAAACAATATCTGCCGAGCTTCTCTCCTTCATGGGTCCCGACTCAAACATCTTTTCAAGCCAATTGTCCAAGTAGTTTTTAAGCCCCTAGAAACTCTATTTTCTAATTCCTTTCTTAGGCCTAAATCTTTGATTCGGTCCTAGCCCACATCATCAAGGCCCACACCCAATTCACCGCGCATCAATTTTCTTTTATATCGAATTCCTTTCCCTAATAGCTATCGCCGCGTCCCTATCACTCTCTTCCACGCCTTACCTATCATCTCGAGAACCAAACCCTTGTCCTCGTTTGAAGCCCTGGACTTGCTAACGTGTGTCCTCGTACCTGTCGAAGTCCCTTCGCCATCGTTTCTAATACGCTATACTTTGTTTCCCACACCTGAAGCCTTATGCGAACCCTCGTCCCTACTGCTCGTACGAGAAGCCGTACCCAAATTTCCTCTCTCATTACCGCACACTAATTCTTTGTGCCCATCTTCTTCCTCATGATGAGATCCCCCAAGTTGCCCTAGCTTCTGTGGCTTGAATTTCCTGGCCGAATTTGCTTCCCTTTTCCCGTCGTAAAACCCGTTGAACACCACCTCCTTCTCCTTCGTAACCCTCTCTTCCAGCTGTAACTTGATTTTTATATCGTATCATACGAAATCCACAAGCGCGTGTAGGATCGCCGGAACATTCTGACGAGATGCGTATCCAATTCGAACTCTCGCTCGCTCACCTTCCCTGTTAAGTGTTCTCTGGTCGATTTCAAGCATAATGGCAAACTCGTTTAAGAGCTCTCTCAAGGCTCTTTCTTCTCAATACAAGAACGACAACCCTTCTAAGAAGACCCATCCTTCCTAAGGGCAAGCACTCCTCTCCTTTTGTTCCTTCTTCCATTTTGAAATCCGAATACTAAATGCATCGAGGTTAATCGATTGTATATTTGATATGGATTCCAAAGACGCCAGGTTCCTGAACTTGATTAAAAACCCATTGCCGTTTTCCCTCATTTCCCATTTGTCCGTATCGATGTCATTAAATCTTGCGACTATGGCATCTAGGATCTCCATCTTCGACGGACGGTCATTTAGAACCTTCACCCCATCCCATTCCTCTTCAAAAACCTTTTCTTTTCTTATATCCGGGGTCACTGTGATAGTTGCAAACTTTCCGTGTTATGCAAGCCGAGGCAGGGCTGGTCGCGATGAGTTAGACCGCGTCCTCATCGGACAACTGTGAGACCTATACCCATGCTTCCTACAGATGTAGCATATCTCCCCCACCTTGCACGTTGCCCTTGTATGGCCATTCTCACCGCAATCGCAGCAGTACATCTCTCCCAGCGGTCCTTTCTTCCTGTCGAGATCACTTCCTTGGTGGCTCTCCCCTTACCTGGTTCATTCTCATTTTCTTCATCTTTGCCTTAGAAGCCACCGGTGTCCATCCTTCATCATCCTCGATTCTTTTCCCACCTAGAATAATCCTATCCGTAGCCGGCGTTCTCGGTGCCCTAGCACCTTCCTGAGAACCCCCCTCACCCATCAGCGCCTTCCCCTTACCGGCATAGCTTGACGAACCACCCCCGGCTCTACCAACCTTACCTCCAAGCTTTGGTTGGTAACAAGCACCCCTATCAGCGAAAGTTTGTCTATGGTGCACCCTTTGATCTGTGTCCGTTGCCCTGCCCGTTGCCACCCCGCCAACATGCAGACGGTCGAGCACCCCGGCTGATGGTTCACTGCCAACGTTTGTTAACGAAACCCCATTCAAGTTCTCTTGATGGCTCCCACCTGTAATAGCTCCCGCCGGCAGGTTCATACCCAGCCCTTGGCTGGCTTCCGTACGGGTCAAGGCCACCTTCCCCTTTCTTCCCTGAGGACACCTATGTTCCTCATCGTCGCTGGAACCTTCACCATACTTTGGCTTGTTCACTTTTCTTTCCCCTTCCCGGCCACTTTGTTCATCTTCAGAGAGACCCATTTCCACTACCAAAGGAAGAGTAGTAGTGAACAACAGGTTGGTTGGAGGTTGTGGTGAGAGAAGAAACGACAGCAGATGGGGCTGCCGGGTTGGCCACTTTGTTCATCTTCATAATGACATTGTTTTTAGTTCTTCTTCGATTTTTTTTAATCAATGCATGACAATACTCACTTTTTGTTTATATTATATATAATGAATATAACAAGGCTGGGTATAGTACTTTTCTGCATTAGATTTTTAATGTGATAATACATATTCATCTTAGATTCCCTCCAAAATGTGATGGGATATTCAACTCAAGAAACCACTTATAGATCTAAATATTATTTAAAGGAAAGGAAACTTCCATTAAATTATTGGGTAGGCCCTGACTTAGTAAAAGCCCAAGATCATTATCTCTCTGTATTTTAAGTATGCACATACTATGTATTTAAGCATTAGATAGTTTCAAAACAAGAACAACTTCCATTTAACTTTAAGGCTTCATTTTCATTGCGCCTTTTTGTTAAGCGCTGAGATTATTACTTGTATCTTTGTTACTTATCTTGTGAGTATATATATAGCTGGCCTTTACATTAAAGATAGGCAAAATTAAACTAAACTGCATCTAAATATTGCTTTCACCATAATTCCTTAAATTTCTATTACTACAGTAACTTACCTTAGTGTACTACATTAAAGGGAAACGAAAAAACTCCGTGAAAACCAAAGTTTAAAGGATTTTACTGTTAAAAGAAGGTAGTCTAGTGAAATATGAAGATAGTTTAGTGTAATTTAGGCCTAAAAATTTAAGTTTTATAATACTCGAATTTTTGGCCGCTATTGTGATTGATCAAGAGCCACTTGTCATTATCTTATCTGGTATTGAGTTTGCCTCTTTGATACAGATTTTTTCCCCCTCTTCTTTTATTGATTTCTGATATGCTTGCCTCGCTGTAACAGATATTGGGTTTGAAGGAACGTTTGTCTTCTCTTAAGATTATCCATGTAGCCGGAACTAAAGGAAAGGTAATAATTTTCTGATGGTTTACGAGTTTTTACGTCTAATATTATATCAACACCTGATGATTTATATTATCAAGCAAGGAGTATAATCAGGCAACAAAACTGAGTCACTCATATTCTTTTTTGTCTGCTATGCTGTGCACTGCTATATTTTCTGTTAGTGAGTAGTTTCTTATGCTGAAAACCGTACCTGAAAGTTTATTAACTAGCAGATGCAGAATTGTTATCAACAATTTTGTAACAAGATATGTGCTGTTTGGGTCCCTAAATGCTATGTATGTAGAAAACACTTGCCCCTCAATAAAATCCTAATTTTTTTCTTCTCGTCTTTTCACTATTCTTGCTTCTTCTTTTCTCCCTTTAATTTAACTTCAAAAGCTCTGCTCTTTTGATAAGATTGGCCCATAAAAGCCGGGATAGCTGGCCAGTGTAGGGAAAAAATTAGGCCAGGTTTCCAAACTGCAAGTGGTTTGATGTACTGCATGTATATTCTTAAAATCAGTTAACCAAATGTATCATGTTATCACTTTTAGTCTAACAACCTGCTGGTCAAAACTATGCGAAACAAATGTGTGCGCCATTCTTGACCAAATGATGCATTCTTAAGATTAAAATTGAATAATGTATGGCAATTAAATAACGACTAAAATGACAAACTTATCTTTTCGGGGTTACTCTAATGAGTTAGAATTAGCAGGGGAGGATGGCAATAGGTGATGAAAGCATGGAATTCAGTAGGCTTGTCAGTAACCGTTCTTCCGTTGATGATTCTCCTCCTAGATCAACTTTCCCTTGTTCTGAAAACAGGGCTAACCCATGCTTTGCAAGGCTCGAAGGAATTAGTCTCCATAGAATTGAAATTCAAATTCGATTTGTCATATGAGCATCAACTCGTCGCCAAATCACTTTGTCACTTACCCAAACTGATCCACATAATTCAAGGATGAACAGTTTTCACATTGGTATGGAACGTGGGTATGTGTTGTTCCCTCATGGGCTTGAGGCGTGCTATCTTTATTCTTTTATCCATTCTTCTGAGTTTAGGTAGATTTTTTGTGCCCTTTGTTAAATTTTCTTCTCTGTCTTTGTGGTACGTGTAATGAAGCTTACTTTAGAGAGTTCTTTAAGTTACTTTT
Organism: Agapanthus africanus; assembly: GCA_030015575.1. Taxonomy (NCBI): domain Eukaryota; kingdom Viridiplantae; phylum Streptophyta; class Magnoliopsida; order Asparagales; family Amaryllidaceae; genus Agapanthus; species Agapanthus africanus. The sequence goes on from CM057337.1 coordinate 884,241,107, forward strand.
ATATAATTGTATAGGTTGATTTGAGGGTTCTCCCTTTATATATAACCTTGGGTGAGGTTTCCAGCCATCCAACGATTCATATGTTTCATGTTTAAAATCAATGTTCACGCAAAATAAGTATGTTCAGATCAATTTCCTTCCGTATTTCCTATATATTTTTATTCTCACCATACTTCAATACCACTTGCCTCATTTATATTTCGATCATGTGTGAGCTTCTACTTTTACCTCACCCTTAAATGAATGCATGATGATCTTAATTTTTGGAGGTGATCATATTTGTTCTTACAGAAATGATTAGTGCAGGGTTCGACATGCACATTTTCGGAGGCTATATTAAGGGAATGTGGTTTCCGAACAGGAATGTTTACATCTCCACACTTGATAGATGTGAGGGAAAGATACCGCGTTAATGGGTTAGTACCTGATGTATTTCTACTATTATAATGCAAACAAAAGGGGGCATGTGGCACTCTCAATTTCAATTTGAAGAAAAAATCTTGAAAATGTAAAAAATATCTTAATTCTTTAGCAGTCCATTTCATCAGGATTTTATATTCGAGAAATTCAAAAAGCAACCACAACAGCAAATCCTGAATTTGTAGCCTAAAAATTAGAGTTTAAATAACTGCAATAATTTTTAAGAGAAGATTTCCAAAAAATAATGGAACAGAAAACCGGTCTAATATCTGCAATTCCTATGCACACGATTTCTAATATGTTCATGTGCATCGCACGTGCAAAAAACTAGACTGGTGGAGTCCTAAGTTCTCTAATAATGCTGATTGTGCTATCTTGCAATTTCTGTTCATGATACTCTAATATAACAATCTGTGCAGGCTTGATATATCTGAAGAAAGCTTTCTACTTTACTTTTGGGATTGTTGGAATCTGTTGAAGGTGCAGTACCATAATCACACTTTTACATATTCCTATATTTACACTCTATATGTAGTAATAAAAAAAACTAGATATGGCACGGGCAATGCACATGAAAATAAATTTTGGGAGTGTATATCATTGAATGATGGTGAATTCTATTTAGATTCAAATTCCAATAAAAAAGATAATCTTTCAATATACTTCAGATAAATGTTAATATAGTTTCCTTTCTACCTTTAATGTGTGTGATGCTTTGATATTTCTCCGCAAAAAAATAATATGTTATTAAATTAAAGCACGATGAAATAAAGGCTCAAAAAAGAATAAATAAGAAGAAACTATTAGGCATGTAAAAATAATAAAAATTCAGCGGGATAAGTTTAAGTTTTCATATTCATTCCTATATATATATATATATTGGAATGAGAGAGAGAGAGAGATTCTCTTTTATTTTGATTTTTTTCCTGGAAAAAGGAAATGAAGACATATGACACGCCTTGAGTTTTGGTTATTATAGTAGAGATTATTGAATTTGTTCGTTTAGATACAGCTTTTTCTACCAGTCCTAGACTACTAAGGGTTCATTTTCAAGCATCTTATTTCCTTTATTGTACCTGTATAAAATGGTGCACATAGAAAGACATTTCATGTTGTCTACTGTTTGTTTTGCAGGCCAAATCTGTAAATGGTTTACAAATGCCCCCACTATTTCAGTTCCTCACTCTCTTGGCATTTAAGATATTCCTATCCGAAAAGGTTGGTAATGTTGATGTTGTGCGTGCATGTGAGGGATGCTACATTCAATTATCCTCAATTCTTCATTAATGCACACTGGAAAATGTTCATCAAATGCTATCAATTTAAAGAAAATTAATCAGAAAACATATATCTGACTGTTTTGACATTTATTGAGTGTTGAAATGTGCCTACATTTACTCTGTAACTTTCTAATACTGTTTAATCACTGTCACTAGTTGCTTCTTTTTCACTTATAATTATTTATTTGTTTTGTTTTTGTCCATAACAAGCCCTACTATTAATAAAATTAAAGTTTCATATGCAATCATTCATTAATGTTTCAACCGCATGTATTTTGTATTTTCCTAGTGGCTCTCATTCTGTTCTTAGAATTTAAGGTTCTGTTAATTTATGTTCTCCTGAATGGTCAATCATTATAAGCTTTATATTTACTCAGTGATAATAATTGAAACTTCTCCGGCCTCGTAGATGGGTCCTAACTTATTGAGGTGATACATTATGTTAGGCAGATGAATACAGATTTGAATAGATGAACTTCAGGCAATGGTCCTACACGACTTGAACAACCTGTTAGTACTATAACCCTTATATTTATTTTACAGATTATAATTGGATTATCTTTTTCTCGTACCTTTTGATTAAGGTCATTGTTTGTTATGGGGTGAGGAAATGTTTTAAGTTTTAGACCCCCTTCCTGAAAGCTTGTGCTGCTTCCCTTACTATGTTTTATTATCTTAGATTTCAGCTGCAGTTTTATATATTTCTTTTTTTTCAGGATGGTATTTTTTCAGCAAGTGCACAGATCTGAATTGCAATTAGCCAGCAACACTATGATTAGGAATGAATTTGAAGGATTCAATTCATGCATTACTGCTTTAGGTGTTCAGAGTCTTAAGATTGAATTAGCTATCTTCAGATAACTTGACCGCTTGGTTTCCTTAGAAGATAGAACATCAAATAGGCTTCTGTTGCTTAGGATGTTATATAAAAGGCTTCTGTTGCTTATGGGTCATAGGCATTTGAGTGAAACTGCTATATATATCACCCGGCAGTTTGGTAGTTGACTGATTAAATCAAACAAGGAATTAGGAATCAGCTTGAAGTCTTGTTCTTAATATTTCTTCTTGATTCTCATTGTGTGAATGATTATAAGTCCTGGCTAGTGATACCTAGTGGTCTCATTCTTCTATTGCTTTATGTCGTCACAGTATATGAGTTTTTTCCATTAATTAAGGTAACTATATTCTTAATTTGTCTCTACAGTTTCATTCAATTTTGAGGTAGCCTCTTGGTTAATTGCAGGTTGATGTTGCAATTATTGAAGTTGGGATTGGTGGGAGATTAGACTCTACAAATGTGGTATGTTGCTATTTTATTCTGTAGTTATTATCAATAAGCTTTGTTCGAAAAATTCTAAATAAACTGTAAATGTTCTCTAGATAACTTGTTCTTTACTCCTTTTTTGAGTTGATTACAATTTTTTTTAAAAGCGAATTTCTTCCATACCTCCCTAATTTCTTAAAAGTAATTATTAATGAGGTAAATAGGGCTGTGATCGTTCACAACTACTCTAGTTATAAATGTTCCTGCGGCAAATGGGTAAAACAGGGGGTGGGTCCTTGGGTTTAGTTGGCGTGAGACCCACTCCAGGTTCTGTGTCATTCGTTCATAGCTAAATCAGTTGTGGCATTCAGATCCCCATTTTTGCCTTATTTAATATATATCCTCAAACTGAAGGAATAATTAGTACTTGAAATTCTCGTTCTTTTAATTTCTGATTAAATGAATATAAATGAAATTAACTATATTGATATTGTAATTAGTTGCTAAATACGACAACCAGAAGCCTTCATCCCAATTTTTTTTGTTGGATATATGAATCCATTGCTTCCTTTCTGTTCTATTGTGGGTCCATTGCTTTCATTCTGCTCTATTGTGGGTCATCTCCTAGGTTAGGTTAAGTTAGTTAACAATAAATATATCGTGTTTTATTGCCTCTATCCATGTTTGTTTAGGTCTACCCTCAATCGTTTATATTATTTATGAATTGTATGGGTTAAATCTTATATGGTTATTTGCAGAATAATACCTCAACGTTTCACCCATTTTGCAGATTAATAGCTTAATGATTTTTGGGTGCACTTAACCGCCTTAAAGTTTTCAAAAGCTGCAGTTCAAGGCACATAACTTTTTAAGACTCTTTTACCCCTAATTTGAAACCAAATGACAGACATGTCATCTTCTTCTTCATTATTGATTAAAAACCGCAACAGCTGTCCTAAATGGAGTCCTGCAACTCCAGCGACGTTCCCCATCTCAAACAAATGCAGCCAACTGACAATGATTAGCCTCATTTCCCACCTCAGCTGCATCCTATGTTTACTCTCTTCTTATGGGAAACTTCCGCCATGCTCATTTCCTCTTATACTATTCCCCCCATCCAAACATTCACATGGTCAACACCATGACTAGGGGGCCTAAGCCCCTTCGCCCCCCCCCCCCCCCCCCGACAAATGGTGTATGAATTTGTTGAACTGGACATCAGAACCTTTAAATTTGGTTCTCAGGTTCCAAAATTGATTTGCTCCATACAATCCCATTTTCTTTCAAAATGTATTTATTTTGATCTGCATTTAAGGTCAGAAGATAAGGGTTTTTATGCGACATGATGGTTATTCATCTAAATATCAAATAGAAAAACTTTATGATTTGAAGTGATGCATCTCTTATAGTCCAATGATTTTGTATTTTGTTGCTCAAATCAGGCATGGCTAAGTAATTGAAAATCTCCACTTGGATCTTGCTAAATATCTTTTTTTTCATGGAAATTAAAGACCACTTGTTTTTATTGTTCTGCGATAAGGAAAAAAGGCGGTGGAGAAAATAGGATAAAAAAATTTAAAAATTAAACAATTGAGTTGAAAATCAATACAAGTAGGAAGGACATTGTTGTATTTTATCCTTTACCATTAGCAATGTCAGGGTGCTAAGTGCAAACCCATACTTTATTCATGCTTATAGAAAATCAGTAGGTTATTTAAGCACAACAGTGATAAAACATCAAGGTATTGTTCTGCAACGAACCCAAATTTAAACAGTTAATTGATTAATACTAATATTAGAACACCAAACACCACCTACCAGCAAATTCCTATATACTACCAACACCCCCATAAACAAACCATAAAAGCACACATAGTACCTCCGTACAAAACCAACACAGCATCACACTCAGATACAAAGGCTTATGCCTGCTCACCTCCAATGAACACCCGCACACCAGTCCAAAAGCCTATTATGACGTAACTTCATCCTCCATGTTTAAAAAATATATATATATCAGTCCTAGAAACCCTCAGATCACCCAAAATTTTACTAGTAATATAGCAGGCCCGATGCCAAGTGATCCAACTCTCCCCAACCTGATCTAGATCACTTTATTGCATTTTCATAGTTTTTGGTCACTTATAATGGTTTTCAGCCCTTTCAAAAAAAAAATCATATACATATTTTATAAGTTTTCTTTCAGTTTCGTCCCTTATTTTCTGTTATATTTTCTCCATTTTGATAATGAACTATGAATTTTTGCCATATTGTCTTTAGTTAAATATCCAATTTATAAGTATTTGAAATAATGAGCACCAGCAACCACTATACCAAAGGCTGAAATCTAATCCAACACAACACTATAATTTTTCCAATATATATGTGCCTTTGAGCTTTGCCCTTTGCATTTCTCTTAAGAAAATGGGTCAGGGCCTACCATAGTACCATTGTTTTCATAGGCTAAAGTCAATTAGTTAGGCCATCGCATGCCATATTCTTTATTTTTGAGGTTATTTCTATCATATGCATGGTCCTGTTACTGCTCCGGTTATGTGCAACCAACCCTAGTGGTTGAGGGTTGCTACTTAACCTTTGATTTTATTCCTTATTTTTCTTCGATTAGTGTTTTGAATATTCAAATATTCTGGGTTTTTTTCATTCTTCCGTACCTTTGTTATAAAATTTTAATGGTAAATGTATTCAGATAAAAGAACCTGTTGTTTGTGGCATTACTTCACTGGGGATGGATCACACAGAAATATTAGGTACACTCTTCATATTCTGGCTTGCATCTATATAATGAGTTTACACTGTCTGTTTCTTTTTTTCTTCATAAATGAGCCCTTTGAACATTTATGTGCAATTCTTTAGCACTTTTATGATAATATTATATTCTGTGTCCCTTGCTCTTGGGGTCGTCCATACAGAGAGAAATTCTTCAGACTCATGGAGCTTACTGTTGCTCGCATTTTATGTCTGCATTTAATATCCGGAGATGGATAAACATAATACATCATTTATCCTCTCGTTGGTACAAATTTATATTTTTAAAGGAAGTAGCTGGCCTTGATTAATAATCAAAGCAATTTGGGTGAAACTGATTTGTATAAGCTTTAGAATTAGTTCAAATCTAAGTTTACCTCCATATCTAAAACGGCGCTTTTACCTGAAATTTCATTATTAAAACGCCTATGTTCACCTATCCTACTACCATTCAAACCTAACCACGCTTAGCTAAGGGACTTTCACCATTGTCCTACGAAAAAAATGTCAGCTATGATTGATAGTTGAGTATATTGGAATAATTGCATAGGAGATATTATTCACTTTGGGTTTGTGATATGATCCTCCATTGAATTTCTGGTTCACAAGACGATCATATTCTACAGAGTTTCCTTTTAAAATTGCAAAATTAAAAACTGAAGGGTATGAGCATATTTAGGCCTAAAACTGCTTAATTTTATATTTTTTCAAAATGTGCAAGCTTTTTACTTCCAATTTTTTGACAAAAAACTAAAATTAGAGGTTATAAGCAGTCAAGTGCCATTTTTAATAGTAGATGCATAGTAACATGTGTTATAAAATGAGATGAGAGAGAAAATGATTAGGAAAATGTAATGGGTGAATTAGCTCAAGGCTAATTTCTCTCTTTATATAGGCAAACACATTATGCAATTGCATCTCTATTATTATCCTAATCACATATAACCCCGTATATAATACGGGTTATTCATAACACTCCCCCTCAAGCTGGAGCATACATACCAAACATGCCCAGCTTGTTACAAAGAAATTGCACACTATTCTTTTCGGGGGGGTTTTGTGAATAATTCTGCAAGTTGATGTACCGATTGAACATAGTAGGAATCAATAATCCCTTCAACTTTCTCGCCTAAAAAGTAGCAAATCACCTAAATGTGCTTCGTTCATTCATGGAACATAGGATTGGAAGCAATATAAATTGCAGCCTGAATATCACAATATAGCCGCATAGGTAAGGTGGGCTTAAAACCAAGCTTTTAAGTATAAATCGAATCCACATAAGCTCACAAGTGGTATTCGCCATGGCTTGATATTCTGACTCGGCGCTGGAGAGGGACAACACTTTGCTTCTTACTTTTCCAGGAGACCAAGGTTCTTCCTACAAACACGCGGTATCCCGTAGTAGATCTGCGATCAAATGGAGATTCAGCCCAATCTGCATCCGTAAAGCCCGCCACTCTCGAATGGCTCTAGGTCCTTTTCTGAGGTATTCTTCAAATAACGAAGTATGCGAATCACTGCATCCTAATGAGTCACTTGAGGATCAGCCATAAATTGGTGCACAACACTAACAGGATATAAGATATTCGGTCGAGTGACGGTGAGATAATTCAATTTACCGACCAATCGTTGGTATCTTCCAGGATCTTCAACCAAGCCACTATATCCCGGAAGTAGTTTGGTATTCGGATCCATTGGAGCCTTTATGGATTTGCATCCTAACATCCCAGCTTCAGCCAACATATCCAGCACATATTTCCGATGTGAGATGTATATGCCCTCTTTCGACCGAGCAACTTCGATGCCCATAAAATACTTAAAGCTCCCAAGGTCCTTAGTCTGAAGTTTCGTTTGCAGGTGGTGCTTAAACTGTGCAATACCAGCTTCATCATTGTCAGTAATCACTATGTCATCGACATACACCACCAAAAGGATACGAAGACATTGATGTTGTTACGATAGAACACCGAATGGTCATGTGTACATCAGTTGAGGCCAAACAAAGTAACCACCTCGATAAATTTCCCAAACCAAGCTTGAGGAGACTGTTTCAAGCCATACAATGACTTCTTCAATCGACAAACGAGACCAGACTTCCCCTGAGCAACGAACCCAGGTGGTTGCTCCATATATACCTTCTCTACCAAAGCACTGTGAAGGAAGGCATTTTTCACATCAAGCTGATGCAATGGCCAATGATGGGTAGCGGCAAGAGACATAAGTAGACGGACAGTTGCCACAGGAGAAAAGTCTTCTTATAATCAACTCCATAAGTTTGTGAATACCCTTTTGCAACCAAACGTGCTTCAAGCAGGAAAGTGTCCCATCGGGGTTAAGCTTCACAGTGTATACCTAGCGACACCCTACAATCTTCTTTCCAGCCGGAAGAGGAACTAAATCCCATGTCTGATTCAGTTCGAGAGCAAGTATCTCATCAATCATAGTATCGGTCCACCCTTTATGAGACAAAACATCCGAAAGAGACTTGGATAGAGTATGAGAGTTGAGTGAGGAGATAAATGCGCGATACGTCGAAAATAAGTGAGATGTGGCTAAATGGTGAGCTATAGAGTGAGAAGTGCAGTTTTGGATGCCTTTCCGTAAGGCAATATGGAGATCAATATCACTCTCCGTCAGAGCTTGAGACTCTTGGAGATCAGCAACAAGAGGCTGAGGCTCATGAGCAGGCTGAGGTTCGGGAGACGTACGGGCTCGACGAGCATATACTCTCGCAATCGGTGGTGTGGGATCCAATAGTGAAGAATCAGGAGTAGTAGATGGCTCAATAGGATTAATGCGAGTGATTTCAAATACAGGAGGTAGAGAAGCAACCGACTCAGATGGGATATCATGTGACAAAAACAGGAGAATTCTAAAGGAAAGTCACTGCCCATGTCTACAGGAGTGCCATGTAGGGAAGTATGGAGTGGATTCATGAAAAGTCACATCGGCTGATATAAATCAACGACGTAATTCAAGACTATAGCAACGATATCCCTTTTGAGTCCGAGATACCCAAGAAAAATGCACTTAATAGCCTTGGGATCTGGTTTAGAAGCTCCTGGTGGTAGATCATGGACAAACATATCTAAATACCCGCGGAGGGTCAGAATAAGAAGAGACCATTGACGGAAACAATATGAATGATGAATCTGTCCATCGAGGACCGACGTGGGCATATTGTTCCCTTATAAAAAAAGAAAAAAAAAGCAATAGGAAAAATTCCCCTGATAGAGCATCACATGCCCACACACGATGCGCCTATAAACAAAATTCATAGGCATTGCGCTTAATAGTTAAGGCTAAAATTGAGCCTCGCATGCAAGCACGTGAGCATCTATATACAAAGTATATAAGCGCCTTTTTAAAAAAAATAAATAACAGGCCAGAAAAGCTCACGTGTCAGCACGTGATGCCTTTTTTGGGTAGTTGCACATAAGCAAATGAGTTTAACTCCGTGGGGTCACGTGCTACACTTGAGTGGTCTTAAATACCTTCTGAGCCGATAGAATTAAATTCTAAATAAATGGATCAAAACCTTATATGGAAAATATTTTCTTGAATCTTTCTAAACAAGAAAGATAATTAAACAAGAAAGATTACTCTCTGTAAAACAGAGTACCATTGGATTGAAAATCCAATGATTAAAAAATCGCTAAGCCACAGAATAAGCTCCGTATGGGAAAATATTTTCCTAATCTTGTTAAAAACAAGAAAAACATCTTTTGTAAAACAGTCTGTAAAACAGAAGTTCTTGGATCAAAAATCCAATGGTGGATAAAATCCCCAAATCAATTAAGATATCTCAATGAGAGATTTCTCTAACTAAATTAACAAACTTGCCTCTACTATATAAAGGACCCAAGACTTCAAGTCTTGTACACAGAGAAGACCCCCTCCATAATACTTGAAAGATAAAAAAAAGAAGAAAAAGATCTCTCTTTTCGAAAAAGAAACCCTAGGTAAGAAGAAAGACCTAGAGATCATTTTATCTCTTCTTCACCGCTCCAAGAGTTTAACTCTTTTAAAAAGAATTTAGTTCTTCTTCTGGTTGAGATCTGCAGAAGCAGATCTCCCCACAAGTTGAGAATTTAATTCTCATCGGGGAGATTCTGTCATGCAGACCCAAAACTTAGAGAAAAGAACTAAATTTGAAGAATTTAATTCTTCCAAAAGATATAGGAATTTAATTCCTCTGATAAATCTATGGTTTAACCATGCATAAGAATTTAATTTTTATAAAACAAGAGACCTGAAATTCTCAAAACTCAGACCAAGATCTCCATGCACATAAAAGAAACGATTAGCGTACAACGCTATAACAACAGATCACGTGTTCCCACGTGAGCACCTTTGAGGAACAAAAAGGAACAACTGATATCGAGTCACGTGATCTCATGTGACCCCCTATAGTGCTTAGCACTTACAAAAGAAAAAGGGAATAAATTAAAGACAGTTCCCATTTTGGAGCGCCTTACGTGATTTCACGTGACCCCCTAACAGTGTTTAGCACTTACAAAAGAAAAAAGGAATAAGTCAAAGACAGTTTCCATTTTTGGACGCCTCACGTGATCCCACGTGACCCCTAATAGTGCTTAGCACTTACAAAAGAAAAAGGAAATAAATCAAAAACAGTTCCCATTTTAGGGCGTCTCACGTGATCCCACGTGATCCCTAATAGTGCTTAGCACTTACAAAAGAAAATGGGAATAAGTCAAAGACAGTTCCCATTTTTGGGCGCCTCACGTGATCCCACGTGACCCCTAATAGTGCTTAGCACTTACAAAAGAAAAAGGGAATAAATCAAAAACGGTTCCCATTTTGGGGCGCCTCACGTGATCCCACGTGACCCCCTAATAGTGCTTAGCACTTACAAAAGAAAAAGGGAATAAATCAGAAACAGTTCCCATTTTTGGGCGCCTCACGTGATCCCACATGACCCCTAATAGTGCTTAGCCCTTATAAAAGAAAAAGGAAATAAATCCAAGGAAGCAGTGCCCAATTCTTAGGCGCCTCACGTGCCACACGTGAGCGCTCCAAATTTCAGTGTTTAACACTGCTTTAGAGCCTCACTTTGGAGCACATGAGTGCCGAGCAGATATTAGTGTTTAACACTATGAGAGGCCAACCTCAGCCCAAATTAGCCAAGTCTCCCGAGGCCAAAATCCTTTTTGACCACCAATCAGCCGAGCCCTACTATGCTCAGGTCTACCCAAATCGATCTTAGTTCCAAAGATGACTAATGATCTCCTAATAGATGGTATCTAAAATGATGTTCATTCCATTATGATCTCTCCCTTCAATCTGGAATTCGGTTCAAGGATACATCTCTCCATACCTCTGATACATGTCGTTGTAATTCTTCAACGTCTTCAGAGAGGTGGAGGGTCCCGACAACCAACAGCTCTTTGGTGTAACCCAAAACCCATGAGCACATCCCTGTGGACCGCAACGTCCTTAAACTAAACCCTCACCCAAAAAATGGTGATCTACGGACCGTAACGTTCTTAAACTAAAACGATAGAGCCCAAACGCTCTTTTGTTGGATCAAAAACGATCTTAAACTTTCCCGCTGAGGCTTTCAACAAGGCCTTGACGAAGATCATAAAGAAAACGGTGTCCAGAAACAGAAAAGACTGGCACGAGAGACTGCATGAAGCTCTCTGGGCGTATCGAACCACGTTCAAAACGACCACGAATACAACGCCATTCGCATTGGTATTCGGCACGGAAGCGGTATTTCCCTTGGAAATAGAGCTACCCTTTTTACGAGTAGCAGTTCGATACGAGCTGACAGATGAAAAAAGTGCCTATCTTCGGCTTGAGGAGCTCGATGCCCTCGATGAAACTTGTCTCATGGCACAACAAAACCTGAAAGCTTACAAAGTAAGGATGACGCGCTCATTTGAAAGACTGACTAGGCCGAGAACATTCCGCCAAGGAGAACTCGTGCTAGTTGTCAAAACACCTATGATCCCCAACCTTGCGAAGCGGGGGAAATTCGAACCAAATTATGAGGGTCCGTACATCATAGACAAGGTCTACAAAGGTGAGGCCTACTTGCTCATGGATATGCATGGCGAAAGACCCTTCCGGCCAATAAACGGCCGGTTCCTTAAAAAATACTACGCTTAACAAGTCACGGCTCAGGTTAATGATGGATGAAGACACTCGTGTCCGCTCGCTATCTTCCCGAGTCCAAACTCTATAAGTAGTATCCGGCAAAATCTCGTCTCAAAATCCCAATGGACCACAACGTCCTAAAACTAGCTATGGACCGAGATGTTCTTAAACTAACATTGGACCGAAATGTCCCTAAACTAGTACTCTTCGCCCCAAACATGGCGATATCTTCTTCTGAGATCTGTGTTGCAATCAAAGCTCACACGACGAAGGCAAAGAAAAAATGGTACGTCCACAAGCGAAATGGGCACGAATGAAAACCCGAAAGGGCGCCGTGAGTAAAAACAGCAGGACTACTAACGAGCTTGTGAAAACCTGAAAGGGCGTAATCTCCTTGTTAATAAAAGAAAAGGTATGTCCACAAGCGAAATGGGCACGGATGAAAACCCGAAAGGACGCCGTGAGTAAAATCAGCAGAGCTACCGGCGAGTTTGTGAAAAACCCGAAAGGGCGCACTCTCGTTAAAATAAAGACACCTGCAAGGTACTCTCGACCTTGTGAGGAGAAGACACCTGCGTGAGATCCTTATGACTCACAAGGGAGCAACATACTTAGGGATCTCCACGATTTCTAAGGAGAAATTACACCTACGAGACCTCACGACTCGTAGGGAGAAATATCTTTATGAGACCTTTACGGCTCGTAAAGTCAAAAAGCCTTAGTCAACGAGATCATAACCCTGTTCGCTAAACCACCTTTGTTCAACTCGACAAAGACAAATGATGATTCGTTCCTGGCAATATCCCAGTTGTAGCGATGTTGATGCCCAAATCAATATCGAATTCCAAGTCCTTTCACGGCAAATGATATTCACTCCTGGCAATATCCCAGTTGTAGCGATACTGATACCCAAATCAATATCGAATTCCAAGTCCTTTCACAGCAAATGATGATTCGCTCATGGCAATATTCCAGTCGCAGCGACACTGATGCTAAGATTGGTATCAGATCTCAAGTTCCAAACTCGCAATAAAAAGCAGCGAGGGCAAATCGCAATAAAAAGCAGCGAGCAAAATATATGCTTACAAAAATAGCCGAAATGTTTGGGCAACTCGCAATAAAAAGCAGCGAGTAAAAAGAAAAAACAGCCGAAATGTTTGGGCACCGCGAAAAATAGCCGAAATGATTGGGCAATCGCGACTTTCGCGATATAAAAAGCTAAAATGATAGAGCATCGCGGAAAGAAACAAAAAAATGAAACTTCTGCCCTGCAGGTGAGTCCACATCGACCCCTGTATACAATCCATGAGCACAAACGAAAAGAGAACCACATTTTCCCACCAGGCTCCATCAGAAAGAGAGCCAGGTCTTGACGACAACATCTACAACATAGAGTTCACCACGGCGTTCCTTCTCACTCCAGCAGGATGCAGACACAACGTCACCGACTCCAGGATCAAAACAACAGAGCCATGGCAAATTCCCTAGTTCTAAAACTCGACGATTCACAGAAAACCTAGAGACAACCTTGACATTCGTCGCAATATTGCAGACACAATGTCAACAAACGAAGCAAAGGAAGATCCCTAGCTTCAGGGTTTCAACGGCAACATCTATAGCCCAGAGATCATCTGAAATGATACCTGAAAGACTATCGGACATCATCCCACACCAGCGCGGAGTGGTCATGACCCATCGGGGCTCCCAAATTGAGCCTAAGCTCAAGTAAAAAGCGGCATGAAAAATCCCTAACGCTTGCTCTTCCGACGGTAATATGACCTGGGAGATTACTTGAAGACGTCTTGTCCAGCCTCCGAAGAGATCGGAGACACGACAGTCGCGGGGTTACTCGAACAACAAGATTGCCTATCTAGGAATACATTGGCCAACACGACGGTACGACGGACAAAAACCCTAGTACCGCAGACCCTAACAAACCTCTATCAGCAGAGGTTAACTGTGACGTTAGGACATCCTTGCAAGAACTTCTCGATTCGTCTCGACTCGTAGGGAAAATAATGTTCCTGCGAGAACTTCTCGACTCGTATTGACTTGTAGGGAAAAAGCCATAGGCAACGGGGATATCTACAGGTTTCCTATGCACTGGGACCCTGCAATTAAGTCCAAGATGGACTATTGTATACTATCCACGGGCCACCCTCTCCAAAGTCGAATATCAACAAAAAGGGTAAAAACCATTTATGAGTCCTCTCAACTTGTAAAGGGGGAAAATTCTCTTGTGAGATCTTTACGACTCTCAAGAGAAAACACACTTAGGAATCCTCACGACTCCTAAGGAGAAAATACACCTACGGGATCCTCTCGACTCGTAGGGAGAAAAGTATTTATGAAACCATCAGGGCTCATAAAGTTGAAAAGTCTTAGACGACAGATCTAAACCTGTTTCCTAAGCCATCACTGCCCTGCAAGGAGGTCAAGATGGACTATCTACAGGCCACATTTGCCAGAGTTACATGCCAATATGAAATAAAATGTCTTTTATTCATGAATTCAAGTGAATACAAGGTATATTTCATAAAAAAATCAAAATGAATACAAGACGCTCTCATTCAGGAGTGAATACAAAAAAAGGAAAAAGAGTATACAACGACAAAAAATGCTTAAGCCGGTGGACGATGCAGTAGGCTAGTGAGTTCGTCAGTCTTCCGTTGAACCTCGACTTCAAGCTCCGTTATTGCTGCAAGACGGCCCCCCGCCTGAGTCTGCTGAGTCTGATATGAAGCAAACCGACTCACAAACTCTTTTTCGGCGACTTTATGGGCTTCAACCATCTCGCGGGTAAAGATAACGATTTTGTCAAGAGCCACCACCTCTGTAATAGCTTCTTGAAGCACCCGCCAAATTTTATACACGTGAGTGGTCTTGGTAGTGAGTTGAGCCTAGAGTTCCCCGAAAGCGTTTTAGGCTAGCTCCCTCTCCGAAAATTTCCGGTTGAGCCTCTTCTTGCATGACTGTAGATTAGCGGCACACCGCTCGATCTATCCCCGCAGGCTCACTTTCACGGTCAAAATATCAGAGGGAAGGCGTATACACTCAAGCCCGTGTAGACAAACCTCCACTCGACGACAATACTCAACCCAAACATGCACAAACGTTTCGTCATGATAAGTGGCAAGAAAAAGTAATGAAGTGTTGGTTTCGGCAACAAATTCTTCGGCCGTCACAGAATTACCGGCACGAATATCTTCAATAAGAGCCGACAAGGAGTGAATGCTTTGTTTCGCCATCTGCTCAGACGCACGTCGGGCATATGGGCCTGGTGGCATAGTGATTCGAGACTCTAACGGGGTCAAGGTTGGCAAAGCTGTCAAGATTTATGAACAGTCAGCGAGACTGGCAAACATGGAATAAACAAAACAATGCCAAGGGTGAAGCTTTACTTACCCACAGTCATGCAAGGGGGGTTTGAAAGATCCCCATGCCCATCAAGGATCTCCACTTCGTCATCAGCTTCTAGAACTGCAGAGGGCATATTAGCATCGTTATAAAAAAATGATAATAAAACAAAGGTGTCAAAGAACACCGACCTTGCCCGGAAGAAAGGAATATGCTTTGCGGAGATATCGCCTGTAGGGCAGCCATATCAAGTAGACGCTGGAAGGACTTCCTGAGAGATAGATCCACGATGGAAGCCACCAATTCCCGCAATTCTGAAGAAAACAAGAGTTCAGATAACGGAGAGATCATTAAAATGAAATGTAGAAGATTACCTTCGATGCTCCGCCCGTCTTGAATCAGAGGGATAGCAGCTTCAGCAGCCTCCTCCACACCCTCAGGTACATCGCCGGAGATATTTGCTGGCACAGCAGCTTCCAGTTCAGAAACAACAACCACCACTTTAGGCTCCGAGGAGGGAACAACGGTCTTAGTAATCCTTTCTACAATTTCCACGACGCCACCAGAGAGACTCACTGGATCTACGGCCGGTAAGCTCAACTCTGCGGAAAGTACAGATGCTAAAGTGACGGAAGTCACCACCGGGAGCTCCAAGATAGGACTAACGGCCTCGACGATCTCTTCTACACCCTTTGGTGCATCATCAGAAATGGCCATGGGGTCCGTAACCGGTAGGGTCGCCCCTGCGGGAGGAATAGATACCGAAGGAACAGAAGCTACCACCGGAAGCTCCACAGCAGGAATAGCAGCTGTAATGATCTCCTCTACACTTGCCGGTACGTCATGAGAGACATTTGTAGAGTCCACGGTCACGACCCGATCCGAACTCAAATCCTCTTTTGCTGCCGAAGTCCCTGCAAAGTTTTCGCAAAAATGAGAGAACGTAAAAAATAATATAGATTATTAGCTAAAAGGACATGAGAGAGACGCATACCAATGTGCCAAGGGGCTCGAAATATGGCTTTCTCAAGACATTTTTCCTTTCTTGCTAAATGCGCTTGTCGGGGTTCAAGTGCAGATGAATGACTTCCTGTCTTCAATGCAAGCTCGTCTTCGGAGGCAATCGTTATAGATTGTTTGAGGGCACGTTCCTCTTCCATTAGCAAAGGACCCATATGTACCCGCCGCAACGATGGAATAACATCATAGAAAATAACCGGAGGGTAGGACTTTTTCAGGATGTGCACATTCTCGGTATAATCCTGTGAGCGCGTTAAAACCTCAGCCAATTGCGCGGCTTTCTCGGCGGACGAGCCAGGGTAAATAAGACCGGCGTCCGATTCCTCCATAGCTATCGGTTCGTCCTGGATGTACGGCTCGGACTCAAGAAAGGTGTCAAGTAGGCCGGTGACCGATCTCTTCCTTCTCTTAGAACTCGTACTAACGCTAGCAGAAGAACGCTTTCGTCTCCTTGGCGCTTTGGCACGACGTTGGCCGACTTCACTTCCGATATCCCCTTTGGCGATACCACTGCTGATGACACCGCCATTGATGCCGCCGCCGCTGATGACTACCGTCGACGCTTCACTATAAGCCTTTGCTTAGGCTTTGGTACGCACTGGTATACCAACAGTGTGAGGAGTCGATTCTGTTTCTGCGGCTTTAGGGATAAGAACCACGCCGCTATCCCTTAATGAAGGGCGAACCACTGTCCGCGGCCGCAACGGAACACCAGTGGCTTAGATCGGAGCTGAAGTTCTACATTCAAAGAGCACCCGCTTTTCCTCGGCAATGACAGGACCGACTCGATGACGATACCAACCCGTAAAAGACCCCACACATCTTGGAAGGTAGTCGGACTCAGGGATCATGAAACGGGAGTCGGTATTCAACCGCATAAAATGATGGATAACGTCACGAGTGACTTCCAGAGACGGGATGGGCTCAACTAAGAACGCCTCGAAAGGGACACCCTGGTTATAACCCCATTGCTAGGCAAAGTGGTGCGGATTGTACCGCATTAAAAGAGCCGTGTCATTCTGACGGAATACCAAGTAGCCCGGCCTAATCGAGTACAAATGCATAACTTCTTTGGGCTTTAAAGACGACACTCACCCTTTGATTGATCAAAAAGCTGTTGAACGGGCCCCGCAGGAGCAGAAAGAACTCGGTCACTAAACACCATCCCATCCTCGTTTGAATACGGGTTGAGCAACACGCGGAGGGCCCCAGCTGGGTCGGAACGGGAGCAGAAGCATCCACCAACCTCATAACCCGTGGGAAGGTATAGAAGTCATAGAAATCTGGCTGCCGATGTGCTGCAAAGGCTCCCAGTACATGCATCTCGATCCACGACGTGAAGTAGCGGAGAGAGAAATTCACGACATCTGTACCCGGGGTCGAAGTATTGACCGCAACGCTTAATCCGTGGTATAGGTGTGACAATTCTGCAATACCGACGGCCAATCGTGCCCCTTCAGCTACGCGATGGGTGGGATAGAAGACGGAAGCTCTCATGAAGCGTTGACGCGTCGGAATCGCGAACCAACTGAGCCAAAGGCTGATGAAGCCGACAAAGAAGGTCTCTTCGTCCATGTCAGGGACCGCAATCACGTCGAAAGACACAACCGACGAGATCGGAATATAAAACTGCGGCAAATCTTCCTTTTTGGCCGGCAGTTTATTCAGCCCAAATCCAAAAGGGTCGTGAATGTTCGCAAACTTTAGAGCCTTTTTGGATAAAGCGTCTTCACGGATGAAGCAGGCGATGAAGCTCTCAAAGGTGACACTTTTCCCCTCTGACTTCACGAACAGCTTCTCAAAAATACCCAGAGCCTTGATTAAACTGGGGCACTTATAGCGGACGGCGGTTTCGGCCGTCAAGCATGGCTGGTATGGTCGCGAACACGTACTCGTCGGGAGGCAGCAACTCTTCATAATGCTCTCCCATGATCGGCAGTCCAGAGATCTCGTGAAACTCTTCCAGTGAGATAGAGACCTCGCGATCCCCTAGTAAGAAGGTGTCGGTGGAAAGATTCCATCGGTTCAGAAAAGTTTTACCCCACCAGACGTGAGGGGCCTGGTAATGGAAAAGAGACGCGTACACTGTTAGTTATATGTATGCCCTAGAGGCCATTATTGTACATATGATGTATATTATAGTGGATGCTTGGACATACATAGGTAGGACTTTCTTGCTCGACATGATAGTATGCTATCTGGTTGCTCTTTATCTTAACATATACACTTGATGTCTCTATATTACATATTGATAAAACCCTTAGGATGCGTACTCGACTTCCAGTATTATGATGCAGATCATACTAGTAGGGCCTGGGTAGTCCATGAGTACATCCTTCAATGTTCCTAGTCGTGGGAATATCGAGACGGGGCATTGATATTCCAGAGTAGACTAGCTTATATCTTCTCGACCCATGTGATGGGCGATGGATGTTCGCATATCCATTGGTGTTTGACATCAGAGATGGTATACGGGTGCTCAGTGGAGATTGGGTATACTGAACGGACTCGCCGAGAACTCCCAGATGGTATTATACCCCACGTCAGATGGCAGTTCTCTGGTGACACTGGTACAGCTTAATCTGTTGACCCGAGATCGTCATAGAGTCTTGTGTGTCTCCCACTGTGCTTTGATTTCCACCCTACCACGGCTCTACTGAGTCGTGCAAACAGGAGGTTTTTGGGTACAGTCCCGAGTCACATGGAGGCAATGAGCGATAGGAGGGGATTCGTCTCTCCTGGTATTGGGGGTTGATGTTGCGTTATGCTTGATTGGCCATAACATGAAATCCCTGGCCAGGGTTGATATGATTTACTGGTGAGTGTTATCAGTAGTTTCACGCTCGTTATGGACCTTACATCGGCATGACTTATCAAGCTACTGGGGTCTGACGTTTTCCACCCCTAGGCGAGATATGCGACATATCAGACGAACAGATCGGACTGTGCGGTAAGTGTTACTGATTGGATTCGCAGGAGTGTGAGCAGGCTTGCTCGTTGATCTTCTGATCGCTCAATACCCGGGTGGCCGTTACGTTTAGCAGACCGCTTGCTCCTTGTGGGTGTTTGATATGATCACCACCTACTGCCGGCGTATTGACGAGTCTTTAGAGTCCTACACAGAGGTTTCCTGGCTCAAGGGAAACGAAATAGGAGCATGTATATGATATGTGCGGGACCGAGAATAATACCAGTATGTGAGACTGTATTCTATTCTCACGATTTGTATCATCGGTCGGTTATATGCGATATAGCCGGGTTACCGAATCAAGTGTTGATTCGATATATTGATACACTAGATATTAGTCGGTTATATGCGATATGATTGGATCATTAAATTAAGTGTTGATTTAATAATTTAATGTATAATTATATATTTGATATATTACTTTACATTAACTAGTATTGGTTTACTTAAGATTGCTTTTCTCATTTGATGTGCACATAATATATATGTGATATATGTTTGTGTACATGATTGTATCATGCTTGATACATGCAAACTTGGGTGTGTGTGTATGACTTACACCATATTTAAGATAATGGTTAGGGTTTATATTTATTTTGTAATTCAAAATCAGTGAGCACTTTGTCATGCTTGAAGCTTCATGAAGCTTGAAACCATTAGCTTAAACCATGGTTTAGTCTCTACAAAGATTAGTGGATGATACTAACTCATCCATGGTTGCATAATTGATCATAATTCTCTTCACTTGATTTTATTCTTCTTCTTCATCCAAAAGAAAAACCTTGCTAGATTTTTCTAAGTGAAGAAATAAAGTGAGAAACCAAAATCTAAAGTGAACCCACTTCCTATTTTATCATCCTCTACTACTTGCCATTTAGTTTAGGGTGTTCTCTTCACAAAGTTCATGACCTAGTGAGGGTTAGCTTGAGTTTGAGTCACTTCGACATAAATCATTTTTGGCCTCGAAGTCTACGAGCAAGCTTGTTCATTTCTCCGGGGAAATCCATTCTAAAGTTCGGGACAACGATGATCGCAGCGAAGAGATGTCAACACGGATCTTTAGAAGTGAAGGACCAGATCTACAAAGGTTGTATTCTTGTTCATTTCTCTTGTAATGTTAGATTGCAAAGTTTTGTTACTCTAGTTTTCTAGTACGATTCGTAGTTTGATTGCTTAGCACCCCTTAAAATTCTTGCTGTGGCATGCGTGATGCTTGCAAACCCTAGGCTAGGTGCTAAGAAATCCCAACATACACCGCTTGGTATAGCCTAACCTTCTGCAACCGTGCACGGTGGGTGGAAAGAACATACCGAGCCCAGAGAAGATAGCCTACTGGGTGGCGAGGGATAAGCCCTACTTTATAAACTTGTCCCCAGAGTTGGGCTTCACCTTGATAGATGCGGCGCCCCAAGATATTTATGGCCGGTAAGGACTGGTTGGGTATCCCGGTTGTTGACGGGTCAAGCCGGCCTGTAGAATTCCAATTAGCCGCCTCCACCGCATAAGCGGTCTGCGAGCGCTCCATCAGCGGTATGGGACGAAGAGGCTCTGTTGGCACCTCGCAAGTAAAGCTGCGGCAGCCCCGGATGATGTGGTCATACCAGACTCCCAATAAGAGCAAACTAGTACAGTCCCTCTCAAAGGCCCTGATCATCGCCATAGCTTCCTCATCCGACGGCGATTGCGGAAAAGCGGCGTCTGAGCGAGTAAAAGGAAAGTAGGGAAAAGAAGCCATTGTTTCTGAAATAAAGGAAAGAAAAACCGTTAATGGAACCTATATATATATATATATATATATATATATATATATAACAACAGAGAGAAACGACAGAAAGTTCGTTCCATGGGACCACTGATTGCAAAACTAATGGACCCTACAAAATCAATATGGCGGCTCAGCAATGATGAGACTGGATAATTATTGTGAGAATCAAAAAAGATTCTTATTAAACAGATACGGGAGTTTAAACAACTCTTGACATCCTCATAAAGAAAACAAATTCTGTTAAAATACCCAACAAATTTGAATTTGTGCAAATAAGGAAAAAAAACCCTATGAAAATATCCTCAAGAACACCAGGGAATGAAATTCCCGAGGGGCCCTCTTGATCTTCAGAGCTAAGCTCTTTAGTGAGGAATTAAATTCCTTTTTAGCTGTGGAATTAAATTCCAGGAAACCCCCATGATGAGGAAACGAAAAATAAAATTACAATGTCATGAATCCTTAAAGATCAGAGGAGGAATGCCCAAGACATTGAGCTTTACTATTCAAAGATCACGTCTTTGGATCTCTAAGAGATGGGTTTCAGAAGAGAGCAAAACCCTTATGGTGGATTTAAAATCAAGGAAACTTTTTAAGAAAAGGGTTTCTTTGTTGTTCAAGATCTTAACCTAAAAAAGGTTTCTTTTCTGACAGGGTTTAACTCTGAAAGTTTAATGGGCAGAGAACTAAGCTCTGAAGAAGAGAATTAAATTCTCAAAGAAGACAAGGAAGGAAAAAGATGAAGGAACATAGGCTTCCCAAAAACAGGACCCTTGCATTTATAAGACGTGACGAGAGCGGTTCATCTCCTCGTTCCCCTAGGCAGATCCAACGGCTATAAGGATGACAGCGTTGCACTAACGTACAGGCCACGTGAGAACGACGCTGTGGTGGCATTTGTTCCCTTATAAAAAGAAAGAAAGAAAAAAAAGCGATGGGAAAAATTCCCCTGATAGAGTATCACGTGCCCACACGTGATGCGCCTATAAACAAAATTCATAGGTATTGCGCTTAATAGTTAAGGCTGAAATTGAGCCTCATGTGCAAGCACATGAGCATCTATATACAAAATATAGGGACGCATTTCTTTTAAAATAGATAACAGGCCAAAGAAGCTCACGTGTCAGCACGTGATGCCTTTTTTGGGTTGTTGCACATAAGCAAACGAGTTTAACTCTGTGGGGTCACGTGCTACACGTGAGTGGTCTTAAATGCCTTCTGAGCCGATAGAATTAAATTCTAAATAAAGGGATCAAAACCCTATATGGAAAACATTTCCTTGAATCTTTATAAACAAGAAAGATTACTCTCTGTAAAACAGAGTACCATTGGATTGAAAATCTAATGGTGATTAAAAAATCGCCAAGTCACAGAATAAGTTCTGTGTGGGAAAATATTTCCCAAATCTTGTTAAAAACAAGAAAAACATTTTCTGTAAAACATAAGTTTTTGGATAAAAAGATCCAACGGTGGATAAAATCCCCATATCAATTAAGATCTCTCAATGAGAGATTTCTCTAACTAAATCAATAAACTTGCCTCTACCATATAAAGGACCCAAGACTTCAAGTCTTGTACACAGAGAAGCCCCCCATAAGATTTGAAAGATAAAAAAGAAAAAGATCTCTCTTTTCGAAAAAGAAACCCTAGGTAAGAAGAAAGACCTAGAGATCATTTTATCTCTTCTTCACCACTCCAAGAGTTTAACTCTTTTAAAAAGAACTTAGTTCTTCTTCTGGTTGAGGTCTGCTGAAGCAGATCTCCCCACAAATTGAGAATTTAATTCTCATCGGAGAGATTCTGTCATGCAGACCCAAAACTTAGAGGAAAGAACTAAGTTTGAAGAATTTAATTCTTCCAAAAGATATAGGAATTTAATTTCTTTGATAAAACTAGGGTTTAACCCTGCATAAGAATTTAATTCTTATAAAACAAGGGACCTGAAATTCTCAAAACTCATTAAGATCTCCATGCACATAAAAGAAACGATTAGCGTACAACGCTATAACAACAGATCATGTGTTCCCACGTGAGCACCTCTGAGGAACAAAAAGGAACAACTGATATCGAGTCACGTGATCTCACGTGACCCCCTAATAGTGCTTAGCACTTACAAAAGAAAAGGGGAATAAGTCAAAAACAATTCCCATTTTGGGGCGCCTCACGTGATCTCACGTGACCCCCTAATAGTGCTTAGCACTTACAAAAGAAAAGGGGAATAAGTCAAAAGACAGTTCCCATTTTTGGGCGCCTCACGTGATCCCACGTGACCCCCTAATAGTGTTTAGCACTTACAAAAGAAAAGGGGAATAAATCAAAGACAGTTCCCATTTTTGGGCGCCTCACGTGATCCCACGTAACCCCCTAACAGTGCTTAGCACTTACAAAAGAAAAGGGGAATAAGTCAAAGACAGTTTTCATTTTTGGGCGTCTCACGTGATCCCACGTGACCCCTAATAGTGGTTATAGACCTTATAAAAGAAAAAGGGAATAAACCTAAGGAAGCAGTGCCCAATTCTTAGGCGCCTCACGTGCCACACGTGAGCGCTCCAAATTTCAGTGTTTAACACTGCTTTAGAGCCTCACGTAGGAGCACATGAGCGCCGAGCATATATTAGTGTTTAACACTATGAGAGGCCAACCTTAGCCTAAATTAGCCAAGTCTTCCGAAGCCAAAACCCTTTTTGACCACCAATCAGCCGAGCCCTCCTATGCTCAGGTTTCCCTAAATCGATCTTAGTTCCAAAAATGACTAATGATCTCCTAACAGATAGCATCTAAAATAATGTTCATTTCACCATAATCTCTTCCTTCAATCTGGAATTCGGTTCAAGAGTACATCTCTCCATACCTCTGATACATGGCATTGTAATTTTTCAACGTCTTCAGAGAGGTGGAGGGTCCCGACAACCAACAGCTCTTTGGTGTAACCCAAAACCTATGAGCACATCCCTGTGGACCGCAACGTTCTTAAACTAAGCTATGGACTGCAACGTCCTTAAACTAAACCCTCACCCAAAAAATGGTGATCTACGGACCGTAACGTCCCTAAACTAAAACGATAGAGCCCAAACGCTTTTTTGTTGGATCAAAAACGATCCTAAACCCCCGTTAAGTAGATCTTAGTTCAAGATCGGACTAACGTATCATAAACAAACATTTAAGTTGATCTTAATCTCAAACGAGATTAACGATCCTTAAATCAACCCAAATCCAAATCTAAGAATATACGGATTTGAACTAATCCACGCCCTACGGACGACAATATAAATTAGTCTCCGTATACAACCCACGGGCAACCAAAAATAAAACAAATACACGACACTGGAGCAGGAGAAAGTGGTTATCGCGATGCGATAACGTAATTAACTGTGGGGGCTTGCGCTTGCAGGAAAGAGCGTCCGCACAATCAAAAACCCCTCACAACGAGGGGATCTGACGAAGTCTGCTACAACGGCCGCATCCGTCCAAACCCCCAATACACGGTGCCATAAATCAACTTGGCATCTTCGGAGAGGTGGATGGATAAAACCAAATAGCATCTGCCCCCAAATTCAGGCAATACGTTTGTCTTCCCGGTTTTCGGCGGTAAACACATACGATTAATCAAGTGATTGGCAGTAAGGACTGCATCTCCCTAAAAAGATTTAGGCACTCGTATATAAAACAGGAGAGTTTAAATGACCTCTAGTAAATGCTGATTCTTCCTTTCTACCACGCCATTCTGTTGAGGGGTATAAGGACAAAAGAATTCATGAATAATTCCAAGTTGCTCTGTATATGCCCGAAAAGATGTACTAAAGTACTCCTTGGCATTATCACTTCTCAAGGTACGAACACCGACTCCAAATTGAGTTTTCACTTCAGAACAAAAAGTCTGGAAATGAGAAAACACTTCACTCCTGGATTTCATCAAAAATAACCATGAGACTCGAGAAAAATCATCGAAGGTCACAAAGTATCGAAATCCTCCCTATAAGGCATAGCCCCCAAATTTCAGAATGAACTAAATCAAAAGATTTGTCCACTCTCTTATTAATACGAGATGGGTAGCTGGAGCAATGATATTTACTCAACTCACATGATTAACATTCTAGAGTAGACAAGAAACCAAGAGATGGAACCATCCTTTACAACGTTTGTAAGAACGGATGACCAAAACGGCCATGAGTATCAAAGGCTATAGGGCTTGATGTTGGACATGCTATAGGACGTGGATGCTCATCCAGGTGGTATAGCCCACCAATCCATGTCCCAGTGCCAATCGTTCACTTCGTCTTAAACGCCCGAAACACGCATCCATCAGGGAAAAAGGTGGCGCTACAATTCAATTGTCGAATCAGTTGATTAACAGATAGTAAGTTGAAAGAGAATCGAGTCAAGTATAGCACAGAGGTCAATGGTAATTGTGATGTAGCCTAAACTGAACATGTTCCTACAATTTCAGTTGTAGTGTCATTTGCTAAAGTGACCGGGGTGGTTCCATGCCTCTTCTTATAGGAAGATAATATATTTTGGTCCCATGTCATATGATTTGTAGCGCCAGAATCAATAACCTAATGACGATGAGCATTTGTTGGCGAGAGACAAGATATATGATTGCCTCTTGTCTTGGTGAAATTTGAAGTGAGTGAAGACATAAGGAGACAGGGTTTTTGTATTTCATCATTTACGCAGAACCCTTCCAAATTAGGAGAAGATGCAGCAGATTTCATCACAACTAATCGTAAACAGTAAAGGTGAAAAAAAATCTCAATTAATCTATCAAACACCTGATGAGGGTGGCTTAAACTCACCAGTTCCAGCCACCAAGAAATAGTGCTCTCAAAATCGAGGCAGCTCTTACAATAATGCATGTATCTTCAAACGAGCTTGAATCTACTCCTTAAAAGAAAGAGATCTCCAAGATCTCACCCAAAAAACAACCAAGAATGCAAAACAACCAAGAAAGGAATCAAGCAAGATTCCACCCAAAAGTGTCATGATCGATTTTCCAAGATCCGGTCCATAATCAATCAACTGCAAAGCAATTCAATCGGATCCGAACACGGACTCCGGCGACTCCAAAACTCGACAACACAATCAATACTAAATCCATACATCTTCATGTCAAAAAGTAGCTAGAACTTGTGAAAGAAAAATACCTTCATGTTTACTATAGTAGACGGTCAAATCGAAGCAAAGAACCCCAAATCAAGCTCCAAAACAGCAAGAGGTCCAAAAACACCGAATCGAGCAACAAATCTCCAAGATTGTCAAGATGCGAGCCTTAAATTCTCAAAAACAGGCAACAACTCACCAAAAAAACTCCGCTAATCACCTCCAAACAGCAAGAAAGGGCCAAATCAGCGAAACTAAGCCCTCAATCATCTAGAAATCAACTTAAAATAGTGAAAAATCGACCCAAATCGAGATCGATGAGGTTGAGATGAGGAATCGAAGCAAGAACGAAGGTCGATTGAAGCATTCGAGGTCGAAATCGACTACTACAGCCAAGGTGAGGTCAAGAACTGAGAGTCGAAATCAACTACCAGTCGGTTGAAGGTGGAAGGGATCGATTTAGGTTCTAGAGGAAAATTGAATCAAAACGAAGCTGCTCCATGGTGGTCGAAGTCGATCGAGGGCCGGATCGAAGCTGAGGAGATCGACGCTGCCATGGCTAAAGTCGAGGGTCTTCAGATGTCCATAGGAGCCATCGATCGATTCTGGAGGTTCTGATGAAGTTGATCGACCTCAAAAGAGCTCCGGTGAGGTCTGGCGACGGCGGTGGCGGTGGCTACGAGGTGGTGAGGTTGGCAGCGGATAGGATTTGGGTTATTTTTTTTTTGAATGACGAAGGGTCAGGATCAGATCTGAAAATTGGACGGCTCAGATCGCTCTGATACCATGTTATAAAATGAGAGGAGAGAGATGAGAGAGAAAATGATTAGGGAAATGTAATGGGTGAATTAGCTCGAGGCTAATTTCCCTCTTTATATAGGCAAATATATTATGTAATTGCATCTCTATTATTATCCTAATTACATATAACCCCGTATATAATACGGGTTATTCTTAACAATATGGACCAAATTTTGTTCCAGGTCCAACAATGTGGTAAATGATTGCTTTTTAAGATATGATTAATGAAAGTAATTCCCTTGACACTCTTTCCACCTTGCAATTATCTCCATGTCACCAGAGGTCATATCTAAACTATCCTTTTCATTGACTTAGTGACAGTGAAGTCGCTGACTCTCTTAGCTTCGTTGCTAATTGTTATATCAACTTAATTTAGTAATTGAAATTGAGAAAATATGGTTTCACTGATCTTAGTGGTTTCAAAGAGTACAGTGGCTGATTTTTCCAGCAATTTCTTGCTTTACGAGGGAACAAACCATGGGCCCGTTCATTTTGACTTTATTATTCCTTATTTTACATATCGTCGAAGGCCGACTTAGTCTAAGTGAGTAGCTAATGGTGATGTGGTTCGTAACTATCTCTGTATCAAGAGCTTTTTATTCCACATGGTGGCAAAGTTAGAATCTTATTCAGGAAAAATGGGGATGTTTAAGGGTGATTTGAATGAGTGAAGAGACTGTTTTGTTTCATCTCAATTCATCATCTTTTCTGATTTTCTTAAGACATTTTTGTCCTGTTGAGATATTATGAATAATGATTCTGAAAGCCTTTTATGAGCACTAGAATCAGAAATATTACTGAAACCTAATTTATGCATGCAGGAGATACCATTGAAATGATTGCTTCAGAAAAGGCTGGGATATTCAAGGTAAGTATTACTAGTATGATGGCATATGCTGGCAAGAAGTGAGTAGCTTTAAGTCCCCCCCCCCCCCCCCAAATTTATCTGATTAACCAATCATTTACTTTTTAAATGAATTTCTGAAGTGCGTTTATGTTTCATTGCACATGAAGCCCTGTGTTCCTTCATTTACAGTACCCCAGCTTTCAGAAGCAATGTCTGTTCTTCACGGGAGAGCATCTGAATTGACGGTAATTTCATGTTTTTCTATTTTCTCAAGTTGGTCTGTACTTTTTCAATAATATGAACTGCTGAAGTACCCCATATCTTTGGTGAGATTATACGAAGGTTTAAAATCTATGTATCGGTACCGATGGCATCAATTTTGGGATTGAAATCAGCCGTCGCAAATCGGAATATCAGATTTTTATTGTTTAGCTAGACGAATGGTTATAAAATAGTTAATATTCTTCCTAAACATGAAAAATTAACTATAAATAATTTGCCATACAGTTATTGGTAATTTTAGTAATGACCAGGCATGATCATTGATTACCAAATTACTTAAAGTTTCAAAATCATTCAATTTATATAATTTTCTAATTGTTGCTCGTGGATCATGTTCTATAGATCGATTCTCAAATTTTGTTTTTTTTATGAGTCTATTTCAAGGATTTGCAAGAAATTGATTGTTCATTAATCTGGCTCATTTTCAACTGCAGATTCAACTGAAAGTTGCATCGCCTCTTTCAACCAAAATGCTTAATGAAGCAAGGCTCGGATTAGCTGGAGATCACCAATTCGTAAACGCTGGTCTTGCTGTTGAACTTTGCAGATGCTGGCTTCAAAGAACTGGGCATCAGAATTTCCTTCCTAATGTGCGTATAATCAAAGCATGATATTTTTTAACACATTCACTGATGTTTTTTTAAAGCGGAAGGAAAAAGCAGAGCGGCCCGGGTGGTAGGCCGCTTAAGCACCGCCCAGGCACTTAGCTGGCTGCTCAGATATTTCCTTTATTTAATCGTGGTATTTCTTGTAAAATGCTTGTTAATCATTTGTTCTAATGGTTCTTAACTGTCTTTTTTTTTAATTTCACTTGCAAATGACTAGATGACATTTTCAAAGGCGTAAATAACTAAAAATGCCAACTAAAGGTGATTGTAATTTAACTTCAGTTTATTGTCACACAAAAATAAGGTCTAAAACACATCTAACAAAACTGTATAAGGAGTATACTCTATGGGAAAGATGCGGTAATAAAATTACTATTACAATGCTCATATACATCTAACTGCACCCCTTTAAGTTCCAGTAAGTGTACATTTAGATGAATATTGGGGTGATAATACTGGACCGCTTAATCACCAAAAGCTGGAGCGCTCGGCCGCTTCGGACCGCTTAGGCAGCCACTTTGTAAAACAGTAGCATTCACATCAATGCACATACATTCTCACAGATCAGTCTGCTCAGCCATCAAAATTTGCTTATTGAGCATTTGCTTAAGACTGTATATCCTATCCTCATAGCATTTTGCATATGCGAACCATGTATACATATGTTAAGACTCAAAAACAGATTTTACAGAGTTTTAGTTAAAACAATAAAACATTTTAAAGAATTTTGAGAAGATTTAAATGGTTGGAAATGAAATGATATTTTCCCCCTAATAGTATTAGAATATCTTGTCGACGCCTGTCTTGCAGAAAATGAAATTGAGATTTCAATTTGAGAGCCCCTCCCCGTTCGAGTTAAAACAGTAGAGATGATTTAAGTGTCTGATATGACATGTGTGTATCCAAGATGGTTCTCTTCAGTCTACGGTTTGGATTGACAAAAGCAAAACATGCAATAAAATGTGAAGGTGGAGTGAAAAGAGACAAAGAAAGGAAGAGAGGAATTACATAGTCATGGAGTACTAGGTGAAAGGAGATTTGAAGGAGGAACATATGCATACGCATACCCATCTATTATGTCCTGCATAATTCCTCTTCTTTAGCTTCTATCATTATAGGTCACCTAATAAACAGTACAGACCGTCTTGTATCCTTCACTGTATTTGTCAATAATCATATTCACAACTTATATAGGGTGAACTATAAACAAAAGAAGAGTGGCATTATTGCTCCTTTTTACCTGATCTAAGGGATATATAGAAGAATGGGCATAATATAATCATTAAATATTATGATTATATGAAATCAGAGCATGTAATTATTAAGTAATGAATATCTATATTGTCTGTGATACTAAAATACACAGAAATATAAGCTTCGGATTCATGTATCAAACTAATGAATTCCCATTTTTTAGGCTGTTATCCCTGATGCCAAGTGACATTTATATTATCCGAATTTTTATACAACAATATCATATTCCTTACTTTTTTCAGTTTATATGTAAACTGGATAAATCACCAACTCACTAACATTTTTTCACTAAACTTCTTTAAAGTTTTTTATTACAATTAACTCCCTTAAACTTTTGTTTTAAGCATGGTTTAAAATCTCAATATTGCTACTGGGATCAGACCATCAATTTTGAGATCAGAAATAATTATCTCAGCTGTATCGGCCTTCTTGGATCGGAATTATTAGATGTTTTGTTTGACAAAATGAATCTTTTTATTAAAAAATTGTCAATAAATAACTAAAATAGCTATAATAGTTTGAACACCTTTAAGTAATTAAGGATGTTTAGAATGGTTTTTTTAGTACATGGTAAAAATAACTATAAAATTTTTGATATATTTTTCAATAATTAATGATGTCTAGAGTAAACTTTTTAAAATAAACCACTAGCCTATTAATAAGAATACCATTATATCCGTCCATCTCGAATCGGGATCTTTCAGATTGGAAACCATGGTTGTAAGGGATTTTTAGTCACTAAACTACCCTTATATGTAGCACTTTTAAGGAGCTTACTGAAATTTTAAAAACACTTTAATGTAGGCTAGTTAAGGATAGTGCAGTGCAACTTAGCCGATGTTTATAAGTTTTGTCAACTATGACTTTAGAGACTTAATCCTGTTTATTTAAGATACTACGTCGTTAGGTGTTTCTGTTACCAAATCAAATCATCTGTCTTGTGCATTTTGTTATGGAATTTTTTGCATAATGAAGAGTAGTTATCCTTTCTCTACTACACATTTCCCAGTTCTGATGTTGATTTGTTGGCTGATAGATTTTACTAAAGCAATTTGACTGATATAAGCTCTCCTAACAGTAAAACTTAATATTTAGGGTAACATGGAAGCAGGTTTACCCGATGCTTTTCTAAGAGGCCTTTCCACTGCTAGTCTTTCTGGACGAGCTCAAACTGTCCGAGAGAAGAAATCAGAATTGGATGAAAATTCAGGTGATTTGGTATTCTATTTAGATGGTGCTCATACTCCAGAAAGCATGGAAGTTTGTGCAAGGTGGTTTTCGAATGTTGTGAGAGATGATCAGCATTCATCAAGAAATGGCTTCATATATGGAGTTCAAACGGAGAATAATCACTGTAATGGATCAAGCAGAATTTCAAAAACGGTGAGATCCTAATCCATTGTCATGTAATTCACTGCATCCTATATGAATATACGCAATGCTTGACCTCGAAGGGTTTATTTCATTAGCTTAGTTTAGGTGCTACAATAAATGTTTCTAATATTTTTTTCATTTTAATCTCTACGATAGATTCTTCTTTTTAACTGCATGGAGGTGAGGGATCCCCACGTTCTACTTCCTCAACTGGTCGATACTTGTGCTTCAAATGGTAAATACTTTCAGCACTGATTTTCTGAGCTTAAAATATTATTGCATTTACATATAGTTATGAATTCCTAATCTCATTTGTATTACTCTTTATAATAGAATTGACCATTAAGAGGTCGAAGTGATTAAATCTACGTCAATTGCATGACCTCGTAAGACTTAAAATAATATATCATACTTCTAGATAGCTTTCCTGCAGTTATTGCTTTTAGAAATACCTCGTTCATTTTTTCCTGAAATAAAGAAATATCTCATGTTATTGCTCGGACCACCGTAGTCGCTTCGGGATTTTGTAGAAGGTGCATTTTTTACGAGATACATGCAAAAAAAATCGTGCACATACCGTAGTTTTTGCTTTTTGGGTATGTTTTTTTAATTTCTTGTGCTCCATTACATTATTATTTTATCAGTTATTTTCTTATAATATGTTTTTTTTTCTTTCTTGCAGGCGTCCATTTCTCGAAAGCCCTTTTTGTTCCTAGCTTGTCGTCATATCATAAAGTAAATTCTGGTGTCTCTGCAGTATCTTCTGATATTTCTCAGGATGTTTCATGGCAGATAACACTTCAGAGAACTTGGGAAAAGATACTCTGTGGAAAAGGTGGCAATTTAATTTCTACATTTATTGTGAATAGCTCTCATTTCCATTCATGTCGCATTTCAACTTAAGATCACTTGTTTTTTTTTTTGTCTAATATAAGGCCCCTTGTCATGTAATGCTAATCGTACACACATGGTGGTCAATTTAAATTCTTAGGTTTTAGCATATTTCTCCATGTTTCTTGCCGATAATACAAAAAAAGGAGTGATTATATCTGTTTTTGACTTACCCTCCTTTTTCATAAAATTAAAGTAAAATGCTTATTGAAGAATTGACTAAATTACACAGAACGGTTACCTTTAGAAGTTCATTACAGTAAACTCGTTAAACTTTGGTTTTAAGGGAATTTTCCACTAAAATACACTTAATGCAGCGCTTTAACAGAGCCTGATATACCAAAATTAAGGGGGTTGACTGAAAAGCAATGATAGTTAAGGATAGTTTGGTGCAATTTAGCCTTGAATAATCCTATCAAAGCTTGTGCCTTCTTAATTTTATTGTTTTACCCTTCTTGCAGATGTCAAAATTGAGGACCCGGAACACTTGCTACCGACCAAATTTCATTGTGAAGATTCTTTGCAGAAATGCAACCCTCTGATGGAAAATTGTGCTAGCAGTGCAGTCATTCCATCATTGCCATTGACAATAAAGTATTTACGAGATTGTGTTAAGGAAAACCCTTCTCTTCGGCTTCAGGTAAACTCAACTTTTCATGCTACAGTCTTTTAAAGAATAACGTGATCTTAAAATTGGTATCCATTTCTTTCCAAAAAGGTTTTTCCTTGTACACTAGGATACCTTTTAGTGTTTTCAAAAGATGAATTGTGCCGCCACTTTTGACAGGCGTCAACTTTTATTGATATTTGCAACTTCTTATTCCCAGTTATCATATATGGCAACATTAAATATATAGCATTAGTGAAAATGAGAAAACACTCAAGAGTGCTTTGGTTAAAAAGAGTTTGTGGAAAACAAAAATAGAACACATCTTCTATAAATTGAGGCAGCGAACTGTAGCTATCCAAAACCGATGAAGGTTCTTACTGTCCTGGGAAAAGCTAGGGCGATTCCTACAGTGTAGGTTTAGGCCCTAAAACTGTTGCAATTGCCACTTGTAAGTTCTTTGGGCAACTAGTAATATTTTGTTTTTTAAAATATGGAAGGGAAACCGGGGGGGGGGGGGGGGGGGGGGGGCTAGAACTCAGGAAGTGTAAAAAAAGGTTACACAAATTATGTTGTTAATACTACTCAAATAAAATTAACTTCATATTTCAAAGAACAGCCTTAATACAAGGCAAAGATGCTAACATTTTTGTATGATTTGCTTGTGATTTCTTTGAAGGTTCTTGTGACGGGGTCGTTACATTTGGTGGGTGATGTCTTGAAGCTTTTAAAGAGATAGTCAACAAAATGGGTATTATACCCGATTCCGTTTCGATACAAAAGGCATAACTTATAGTTATGATGATTAAGAATCAACAAAGTGGTTACTGTATGTAGTTTTATGTATCATTTGTTACATTGAATTTTGATTGATTCCCAAGTTACCTTCGCTTGCAATGCCAGTTCTTTATATGTATACAGAAATTTTGGCTCGTTGGTTTATCTCAAGAATTGTAATAAATATAGTATCGATTCATACAATTCTTCTTGTTATTTGTTAAGTGCTTAAATATGACAGAAAATGTTGGATTGGGGCCAAGTTAATGCAGCAAGAGTAGTGTCGATGGCAAAGGTCAGAGGCAACAAGGAAAACCTTGGCAGAGACCATGATTGTGGTGGAGATTCCAATGGTGGCGATGTCCAACGGCATTGGAGGGAAAGGGGCATGGACAATGTCGAAAAATAATATCATCTGATAAAGTTCGTGATAGAATGATGTACTAATGCTGTAGGAAATATGTTCCTCGTGTGAATCATATGTTTCGGAAAAATGTGGTTGCGATTACATAGACATAGACACGCAAACAATTTTGTCAGAAATCTAATAATAATGCTTGGATATATGCCAATTAACAAACCTAAAAGACACCCACCCAGGTAGCCAGAGATTTTTGATTTAAAACAGAAGACATCTAAAATAAAGAGGCACATATGCCAATTGAGTACAACTCAGAAGGCTTTCAATTCCAAAATAGAAGTCACCACCGGTTCGATTCCTAAAGTTATTGTATCCAAAAAATAGGCAAAGATTTTTAATTATCACATAAATCTCACTAAAAGATCCTAAACCGTTGTTTTGAAAATAAATTGCCTTAAAATATTTTTATTGCTGTAGACCCGCAACATTGGCTTTAAGAAAGTTTTCCACCAAATTAACCTTAAATATAGCATCTGAAATTTTAAAAAATATTAAGATACCACCATGAAAGCAGTGAACCCAGAGAGTGAGTTCGCCATCGTGTCTTTTTTTTTACTGTTTAATCAAATATACGATTAATTCTGCTCAATTAGATCAATACGATGACCTGTTCAAGATTATCTAGACTTGAAGTTGAAATTTAAGCGGAAAAAGGAAAAGTTTGTCTCACATGGGGCCGAGGGGGCCGGGGACAAAAGAAAGGACAGGTATTTATTAAATCATATTAAAATAATATTTTTTTAAAAAGCCGTTTTCAAAATATATTATAAAAATATATCACTTTCTGTCTCGTAGGCGCCATGTCAGCGCCGGCTCAGCGCGGGCGCTGACGTGAATATTTTTTTTTTATAAAGGGACGCACTTTCAAGCTGCATCCGTTACAATTGTACTAGGCGCAGTTTAAACTACGCCCCATACAAATGTAATGAGCATATATTTTAGTGCAAAATAATGGGACGCGCTTTCAAAGTGCGCATATTTTCCTACTTAATAGATTCGATCTATTAACTTTTCTCATTCCTTACTATTCTCTCTCTCTCTCATCTCTCTCTCCCTCTCCATCTCTCTCGATCTCTTCCCCCCTCTCGACCTCCTCCCCTTCCCCCGACCTCCTCCCAAGACCTCTCTGCCTTTTCCACGGCGATCTCCTCTCCCTCACCAGTGATCTCTCCCTCTCCGGTCTCTCTCTCTCATCTCTCTCCTTATGTCTTTCTCCCATCTCTCTGTCTCACTCAGCTCTCTCGATCTCATAGTTTCTCGCTCGTGCAGATTTAGGTGGAAATTCACCGACGAACAACCACTTTCATCTTTGCCATTGTCATCACCATTGTGAACATGTAGAAGATTAGCTAAACCTTAATTTTATTTTAAAATAATTAATAAAAAAATGGTTAAAATTTCGTAATGGGAAAGCAATTCAAACAAATTGGGTATATATTAGAAGTTTCCCCGATTTTACTTGTGACGGATCAATGAGTAGGATACAAGTTCTTGCAACTTATTACATGCTATAAATATGGATTTTATTGAAATTTTATGTAATTAGATGAGTATAAATGTGATGATAAATAAGTAGGTTGTTTGATGAGAACTCTCAAAGCATGCGTCAATATTTCTGGCAGGTGGAAAAATGATGGATAATTACATCCATCTAGTTTGTTATTTCGGTGGTCAATTATCGATTGGAAAAAATAATATTTCTGAATATGTCGGAGGAAAAATTAAGATAACTAAAGTCAGAAAGTCTAACACATAAACGATCTGTGTCAAGTAGTGTACAAAACTACCAAAATCAATCCGTTAGAGTTCAATATCTGCTTAATATGCAAACGGCCTACGGAGCATGAATATACCGCCATTGAAGTATCCGATGACAAGAATACACAAGTCATGCTTGTATCGGAATTGAAATCGATCGAGCTGTCTGTGGAGAAGGAGATATTGACGTCCGCTCAACTGTCCGAATCTTATTCTGAAGTGCATGATCCTTCATTTCGAGCATCCGAGTATTACTCGCAAGGAGAAATGACACGCATACTCAATATGAATATTGATACTACCGGCTTTATATCTCCCACCAATGATGAACAGTATAGAGATAAAAATTACATTGATGAAGGCACATCAAGCGGGACGCCAGTAAATTGGCAGTTTACGAAGTAAGTATTACCTTGCATGTCTTTATACCGCATGTACATTTAGCGGAACACTATTTATTGAGAGTGGAGATATGCTATAGTTACTAAGCATTCATAAATTTGTATACAGTTCTTATGTACCGCCGGTCGGTTATAATTGTATGTCACCGCCAAATTTCGGTTTCAATTGCATGTCAACCCGAAGCTTCGGCTTCAATATTATGCCCCCAAAATACCGAACACATGCAGTCATACAATACGGGATAAAATACTGGATGGACACCGTTTGCAGATGATAGGTGGGGATTTCGTCGGTATGAAGCCGGAACATCAAGGGTCATGTAAGTCCCTGATGTTGGCTTCGCACATCCAACCAATGTACCTACTACGGATCCAGCGGTGTTGGAATATAATGGAGATGAAAGTGGTGATAATGTGTCACGACCCAGAAATTGCCACGTTACCGGCACTTAAATCACGCAACGTCTAAAGGCGTAACGTAATTTAAGTGAGCCGAAACCCAGAAATCTAAACCTTTTTGCGGAAAATAGTGGAGGTGCATTTTTGAAATAAAGGTATAATGAAATCAAGTTTTTCTTTAAATGCATAAACAATGTTATATAAAAATACAATGGATTATATACTAGAGTTGAAAATATTTTTTCGTCTTTTAAAAATTTTGACAGCGCCTCCCTTGTATATTTTGATCCAAAAACCACATACAAGCAATAAATAGGCATCCCCAAGCGGGAGTTAGCTCTTCGCCAAACGGCGGAATCACAACCACGCAGTAAACATATATACGACGCCCTACGGCGAAGATCAAACACAGAAAAATAATAAATAAGGCAAGATATCAACAGCCCAAAAGAAGCGAGCATACACCCATCGCTCTAAGTCTCGCAAAACATAAGTCTTTCTAGGTCTACCAATATCCAAAATCTAGTTTCTGATTTGATGGAGTTTATCTAGATACAATAGTAATAATGAGTACAACAGCGGGAACGATCCAATGTGTCCCGTCTACCATAGCAAAATATCCTGAATGAAACTGTGTGCCAGCGATACCGCTACTGATCCAAGCGGTCAAACCTGCAAGAAAGCTGTAGCACAACGGGGGTGAGTTGCGAACTCGTGAGAAGAAAATATCAGAAGGTAGAAATCGAATAAATAGCGATTCTTAGGTCATATTGTATTATGAAGGTAATACTATAATATCTAGAGTGACCATGTATGCATATGTATCAACAATAGAGTCAATGCCAATAACATGTAAAAACAATCATCTGAATCATATGCCTGTATGCATGTGGATATTAACCACGTGTGTCCATCAACAACACATCAACATCATGGAACCTGAGTGTCCAACATCGACACTCGAAACCTCATGAAACCCGTGTCCAGCATCGACACGTAAATCCTCATATCTCAGGCGCCGCATTCTCAGATCGGCCCTCATATCCATCTCACGACTCCGGTCGGTATCCTCCGGATAACCACCGGGTCCAAACTATCACCGGTAGGTAGCACATCCCTTGCCAGGCTCATCGCTTAACACTACGATCTTCTTACCCCGGGATACCTTACCGGGTCCACCATGTACCCGCAAACAGTTCCTCCCTACCTCGAGTCGGGTATGCTCATAGCTCGAGAAAACTCATGGTGGACGTTTCGGAATCACATCACGAGAAACCGCGTTTTTAAAACAATTCATAATTTCCTTTGAAATATAACCGCGGTTCTCAAATCCAAAAATCTCATGAAAACAACATCTCAATGCATATAATCATAAAGTACGATGTATGGAAACATAGAACAGTAATATGAGCATATCAAGAATAGCATGCAAGCATGTCATGTGATGGTACTGAATAATGAATGTACTTTACAGTTAAAAATAGTATCGTGATATAGCAGTTCTACGGTGTAAGTGACATAGCAATTACCGATGAGGAATGTGTGAGCCGGCAAATCTGTGTAAGTGCAACATGCGCATCATCGGTAATAGTGCAGGTGTACAAGCAGACGATATCATATAACGATAAATACTAGGAACATAATACGTATGTCACGAGGAATAAACCAACAATAACATGAACGATAACAAGGTACGTAACTACCCATGAACCATACAGTCAGTTTAAATGATACAAATCGTAGTTTTGAAAGTGGGGGCTACGGTGTTTTTGAGGAAAGGACACCATTTGAAAATCCGTAGCATCCTGTTCGCCGCCGAAAGACGCGACCGGGACGTTGGGACGTCCGGCCTGAATTTTGGGGGGCAGATGCTATTTGGATTTATCCGTCCACCTCTCCGAAGATGCCAAGTTGATTTATGGCACCGCGTATCGGAGGTTTGGACGGATGCGGCCGTTGTAGAAGACTTCGTTAGATTCCCCCTCATTGTGAGGGGTTTTTGATTGTGGGGACGCTCTTCCCTGCAAGCGCAAGCCCCTGCAGTTAATTACGTTACCGCATAACGGTAACCACTTTCTCCTACTCCAGAAGGTCACTTCGTGTCGTGTGTGTTTGTTTTGTTTTAGGTTGCCTGTGGATTGTATACGGAGACTAATTTATGTTGTCGCCCGTAGGGCGTGAATTAGTCCAAATCTGTATTTTCTTAGATTTGGGTTTGGGTTGGTTTAAGGATCGTTAATCTTGTTTTAGATTAAGATCAACTCAAACATTTGTTGAGGATACGTTAGTCTAATCTTAGACTAAGATCTACTCAACAGGATTTTCTTTAGTTTATAGGGACGTCGCGGTCCGCAATTTAGTTTTTAGGGACGTTGCGGTCCGCAATTTAGTTTTAAGGACATTGCGATCCAAAGGGTTTAGTTTTAAGGACATTATGGTCCAAAGTTTAAGGACATCATAGTCCATGGAATTTAGGTTTTAGGGACGTTGCGGTCCGCAATTTAATTTTAAGGATGTTGCGGTCTATGAAGTTTAGTTTTAAGGACATTGCGGTCCATTGTTAGTTTAAGGACATTACGGTCCGTTGTTAGTTTAAGGACATTACGGTCCAGGGTTTAGGGACATCATAGTTCATGGAGTTTAGTTTAGGGACGTTGCGGTCCATAGGTTTTTTTTAGTTTGTATCTATGGGTTTAGGAATGTACCAAAAAGTTGTTGGTTGTCGGGACCCGCCACCTCCCTGAAGACGTTGAGAAATTACAACGACGTGTATCAGAGGTGTGGAGAGATGTACTCTTGAACCAATGTCCCGATTGAGGGGGAATGGGATGAACATCATTTTAGATGCCATCTGTTAAGAGCCCGTTAGCTATCTTTGAGACTGAGATCGGTTTTGGAGACCCTGAGCATTAGGGGCTCAATTGATGGTCATCGGAGATTTGGTCTGAGTTTGGCTAATATTGGCCTTTCATAGTGTTAAACACTAGTATATGCTCAGCGCTCACGTGTTCCCATGTGAGGCGCTTGAAGTAGTGTTAAACGCTAAAAATTTGAGACGCTCACGTAGGGCCACGTGAGGCACTTGAAATAGTGTTAAACAATAAAAATTTGAGGCGCTGTTTCTTTGGGTTTACTCCCTTGTTCTTTTCTGAGCGCTAAGCACTATTGGGTCACGTGAGATCACGTGAGGCGTCCAAAAATGGAACTGCCCTTGATTTATTCCTTTTTTGCTTTATAAGTGCTAGGCACTATTTAGGGGTCACGTGGGAGCACGTGATCCGATCTCGGTTGTCCTCTTTTGTTCATCAAGGGTGCTCACGTGGGAGCACGTGATCGGCCGTTATCATGTTAGGTACCAATCTTTTTATGTGCATGGAGATCCTGAATTTCGAGACTCTCAAGCCCATTGTTTCATAAGAATTAAATTCTTAGGATTTAGTTTTCCTCTTATGTTTGGGATCTGCATGGCAGAATCTCCCCTATGAGAATTGAATTCTAAACTTGTAGGGAGATCTGCTTCTGCAGATCTTTCACTATAAAGAATAACCAAGTTCTTATATGAAGGGTTAAATCCTTGTTTTATCAGAGAAATTAAATTCCTATATATTTTTTAGGAAAATTAAATTCTCTGAACTTAGGTCTTCCCCTAGGTTTTGGATCTGCATGGCAGAATCTTCCCGATGAGAATTAAATTCTCAACTTGTGGGGAGATCTGCTTCTGCAGATCTCAACCAGAGAAAGAACTAAGTTCTTTTTAGAAGAGTTAAACTCTTATGGAGGTGAAAAAGAGATGAGATATTTTCTGTGTTTTGTTTCGTCTCTTACCTAGAGTTTCTTTTTCTCTTTTAAGAGATCTTCTTCTCTCTAGAGAATTGAATTCTCTTTTTTTTTTAAGCTTCCGAGGAGGTTTCTCTCTCTCTCTCTCTCTTCTGTATCCCCTCTTTTTTGTCTCTTGGCTCCTATTTATAGGAGAAATAAAAGAATCAATTTGTTCATAAAATCTCTTATTGAGAGATTTTGATTGATTTTATAATCAACCAAAATGATCTTTTAAATCAATCGGTGAATTTTATTCACCGTTGGATTTTTAATCCAAAAACTTCTGTTTTACAGAAGATATTCCTCACAAGATTAGGAAAATATTTCCCTATACAGAATCTTCTTCTGTAAATTGGTGATTTTAATCATCATTGGATTTTTAATCCAACGGCGCTCTGCTTTACAGAGCGCAATCTTTCTTATTTAGAAAGATCTAAGAAAATATTTTCCAAATAGGGCTTTGATCCCTTTTATTTAGAATTTAATTCTATTGGTTTAGAAGGCATAGTAGCACATCATGTGTAACACATGACCCCACGAAGTTAAGCCCATCAAAGAGCGTCACGTGCTATCACGTGACTTTTTCTTGCCAATTGTTTGTTTTAAGAAGACGCCTATATACTATGTATATAGAGGCCACGTGTCTGCACGTGAGGCTCAGTTTCAGCCTCATTTCCAGCCTTGTTTTGTCAAGCGCAGTGCCTATTACTTGTGGACACGTGATGCTCCATTTGAGGACTTTTCCCATTACTTTTTATATTTATTATTTATTTTTCATAAGGGAACAAATGCCCCACAGCGTTGTTCTTACGTGGCTTGCACGTGAGTGCAATGCCGTCACCCTTACAGCCGTTGGATTGTCTAGGAGAACGGGGAGGTGAACCGTCCTTGTCACGTCTTATAAATGCAAGGGTTTGGTTTATAGGCAACCACTATTTCTTTCATCTTCTTCCTTTTTCGTTTTCTTTGAGAATTTAATTCTCATCCTCAGAGCTTAGTTCTCTGCAATTATAATTCCAGAGTTTTAACTCTGTCAAAAAGAAACCTTTTTTAGGTAAAGATCTTGCACATCGAAAAAAAAATCTTTTTGAACAAAAATTTCTGGATTTTAAATCCATTATGAGAGCTTTGCTCTCCTCTGAAACCCATCTGCTTAGGGATCCAAAGATGTGATCTTTGAGCAGTAAACCTCCATATCTCGGGCATTCCCCTCTGATTTTTGAGGATTCATGGGATTTTGTTTCTCATGTATTTTTATGAGTTTCTGGAATTTAATTCCATCACATAAAAGGAATTTAATTCTAAGACCTTAGCTCTGAAAGATCAAGAGGACTTTTCGGGAATTTTATTCCCTGGTGTTCTTGAAAATCTTTTCATAGAGTTTTACCCTTATTCGCATAAATTTGAATTTGTTGTGTTGTTTTAACAGAACTTGTATTCTCAAGAGTTATTTGAATTCCAATGTCTGTTTAATGAGGATCTTCTTGATTCTCATAATGATTGCCCTGTCTCATCAT
Organism: Agapanthus africanus; assembly: GCA_030015575.1. Taxonomy (NCBI): domain Eukaryota; kingdom Viridiplantae; phylum Streptophyta; class Magnoliopsida; order Asparagales; family Amaryllidaceae; genus Agapanthus; species Agapanthus africanus. The sequence goes on from CM057337.1 coordinate 884,282,923, forward strand.
TGGTGAGCCGCCATATTGATTTTGTGTGGTCCATATGTCTTGTAGGCAGTGGTCTTGCAAAACAGACATTTTGTCGTTTTCTTCTGTTATTACACACACACACACACACACACACACACACGCATATATACGTGCTTCACTAACGGTTTTTCTTTCTCTTGTTTCAGGAACAATGTCTTCTCTTCCCTACTTCCCTTTTACTCGCTCACGCTGCTTTTCCACAATCGCCGTCAGACGAAGAAGCAATGGCGATGATCAGGACCCATGACAGGGACTGTACCAGTTTGCTCTTGTGGGGAACTTGGTATGGGCACATCATCCAGGGCCGCCGCGGCTTCCTTTGTGAAGTGCCAATAGAGCCTCTCCGTCCTATTTTGCCGATGGAGCGTCCGCAGACTGCTTTTGCTGTGGAGGCGGCTGACTGGACTCCTATAGGCTGGCTCGAGCCGTCAACAACTGGGATACCTAACCAGCCTTTGCCGGTCATAGACATCTTGGGGCGTCGCATTTGTCAAGGTGAAGCCCAACCGTTGGGACACATTTATAAGATAGGGCTCACCTCTCGCCACCCAACGAGCTATCTTCCATGGGCTCGATACATTCTGTCTGCTCATCGTGCACGATTGCAGAAGGTTGGGCTTTATCAGGCGGTGTATGCGTCCTTCTTCCATTATCAGTCCCCCCATGTCTGGTGGGTTAAACCTTTCCTGAATCAATGGAATCTTCCCACTAACACTTTCTTGTTAGGGGATCGTGAGGTTTCGATTTCTCTGGAAGAGTTCCGCGAGATTTCTGGATTGCCTATTAGGGGAGAGCACTATGAAGAGTTGCTTCCTCCCGATGAGTATGTATTCACGACCGTGCCCACTATGCTTGACGGCTTGACGACCGAAACGCCGTCCGTCATAAGTTCCCCAGTCTAATCAAGACTCTGGGTATTTTCGAGAAGCTATTCGTGGAGTCAGAGGAACAGGGCGTCACCTTTAAGAGTGTCATCGCATGCTTCCTTCGTGAAGATGTCTTATCAAAGGAGGCTCCGAAATTTGCGAATATTAACAACCCTTTTGGGTTTGGGCTGAATAAGCTGCCGGCCAAAGAAGAAGATTTACCGCAGTTTTACATCCCGATCTTGTCGGCCGTGTCCTTTGATTCGATTGCGGCTCCCGTTATGGACGAAGAGACCTTCTTTGTCTGTTTCATCAGCCTTTGGCTTAGCTGGTTTGCCATTCCAACGCATCGTCGTTTCATGAGAGCTTCGGTCATCTACCCTGCCGATCGAGTGGCTGAAGGTACACGACTGGCCGTAGGTATTGCGGGGTTATCGCACTTATATCATGGGCTAAGCACTGCGGCCAATACTTCGACCCCGAGTGTAGATGTGGTGAGTTTCTCCCTCCACTACTTTACGTCGTGGATCGAGATGCATGTATTGGGGGTGTTTGCAGCACATCTGAGGCCGGATTTCTATGATGCTTACACCTTCCCGCGTCTCATGAGGTTAGTGGATGCTTCGACTCTTTATCTAACTCTGTTAGGGGCCCTTCGTGTGTTGCTTAACCAATATGCTAATGAAGGTGGGATGGTATTCAATGACCGAGTCCTCTCTGCTGCTTCAGGACCTGTTCAACAGCTATTCGATTTATCGAAAGGGGGAGCACCATCCTTAAAGCCTAAGGAAATTATGCACTTATATTCAATTAGGCCGGGTTATCTAGTATTCCGTCGAAATGATACGGTTCTTTCCATGCGGTATAATCCGCACCGCTTTGCTCGGAAATTGGGTTACAACCAGGGTGTTCTCTTCGAAGCATTTTTTGTGGAGCCCGGCTCGTCTCTAGGAGTTGTTTGTGACATCATCCATCACTTCATGCGGCTGAACACCGGCTCTCGTTTCGTGATCCCCGAGGCCGACTATATTCCGAGGTGCGTGGGGTCTTATACGGGTTGGTACCGTCATCGAGTTGGTCCAATCATTATTGAGGACAAGCGGATACTCTTCGAATATAGAGCTCCCACCCCGATCCAAGCCACGGGCGTTCCGCTTCGACCACGGACAGTGATTCGCCCTCCATTGAGGGGTAGTTGTGCCTTACTCATCCCTGAGGCGGCGGATGTGGAGTCGACTCCTCCTACAGTTGGTATGTCAATGTGTACTAGAGCTCAGGCAAAGGATTCCGATAAGACGGCATCAGTAGTTTCATCAGTTGCGGCGTCATCAATGGCAGTGTCATCATCAGTAGTACCGCCAAAAAAGGATACTGGAGACGAAATCGGCCAACGTCGCGGAGGGGCAAGAAGCGATCTTCATCTAGTGTTAGCTCCAGCTCAAAATGGAGGAAGAAAACGGTTACCGGTCTGCTCGACCTCTTGGTCGAATCTGAGGCTGTTGCCCAAGACGAACCCATATCCATGTAAGAGCCGGATGATGGTCTTCTCTTTCCGGGTTTGTTTGCCGAGGAAGTCGCACGATTGGCTGAGGCTATAAGGCGCTCACAAGACGAAACTGAGAACGTGGGTGTCCCGAAAAAACCTTATTCTCCTGTCATATTCTACGAAGATCCCCCATCACTACGGAGGGTACATATGGGTCCCCTGCGATAGGAAGATGAGATAGCCCTCAAGCAGCCTATCTCAGCCGCTTCCGAAGATGAGCTGGCATTAAAGACCGATGGCCATGAGTCTGCATTTGAACCCCGGCGAGCACACTTCCTCAGGAAGGAACGACGGCTTGAAAAAGCCATACTAGAAGCATCCTGGCGCATCGGTATGTGTGCTTTCCGTATTTTTTCTTTCAGCAAATAATTTGTATCGCTTTTTATATCTCCTTATCTTTGCGAAAATTTTACAGGGACTTCAGGAATGACAGAGAATTTGAGCTCAAGTCGTGTCCTGACTGTGGACTCTGTAAATGTTTCCGATGAGGCCCTAGTAGGTGCGGAGGAGTTCGTTACAGCTGCTATTCCTACTGTGGAGCTTCCACTGGTAGCCTCCGTTCCTCCAGTGTTTATTCTTCCAGCAGAGGTGGCTTCATCGACCTCAGTTCCCATGGACATCTCTAGTGACACACCGAAGGGTGTAGAAGAGGGGTTAGTCCCGTCTTGGAGCTCCCGGTGGCATCTGTTGTTCCTCAATTGGATTGGAAGCCGACTCACTGGTCCATATCCTCAGCGATGTACCCGAGGGTGTGGGGGAGCCTGCCGAAGCCGCCATCCCTCCAGTTCAAGGAGGGCGAAATATTGAAAGTAATACCCTATATTTCGTTTTAACGATCCTTCTGTTATCTGAACCCTTCTTCCCCTCAGAATTGTGGGAACTGACAGCCTCCATCATGGATCTATCTCCCAGGAAAACCTTTCAGCATTTGCTTGATATGGCTGCCCCACAGGCGATACCCCCGCAAACCATATTCCTTTCTTCCGGGCAAGGTTGGTGTTCTTTGACCCCTTTCGTTTTATTATTATTTTTTATAATGATGCTAATATGTGTTCCACAGTTCTGGAAGCCGATGACGAGGTTAAGATCCTCGATGGGCCTGGGGATCTCTCAAACCCTCCTTGTATGACTGCAGGTAAGTAAGGTTTTATCTTTGGCATTGATTTGCATATTCCATGTTTGTGATTCTCACTGACTGTTCACAAATCTTGACAGCTCTGCCAATCCTAACTCCGTTGGAATCTCGGATCTTCATGCCACTGGGTCCCTATGCCCGGCGTGCGTCCGAAAGGATGGCGAGGCAAAGCATCTACTCCCTGACGGCTCTCATTGAAGACCTTCGCACTGGTACCTTTGTCCCGGCCGAAGAAATTGCTGTCGAAGCCAATGCTTCCTTGTCCGTTCTCGCCACCTATCACGATGAAGCATTGGTACGCGTCTGGGTTGAGTATTGTCGCCGAGTGGAAGTCTGCCTGCACGGGCTTGAATGCATCTGCCTTCCCTCCGACATCCTAACCGTGAAATCAAGTTTGCGGGGATGGATCGAACGATGCGCGGCCAATCCGCAGTCATGCGAGAAGAGGCTCAATCGGAAGTTTTCGGAGAGGGGGTTAGTATCGAATGCTTTGGGGGAACTTCAAGCTCAACTCACTACTAAGACCACTCGTGCGTATGAACTTTGGCGGGCGCTTCAAGAAGCTATCATGGAAGTGGTAGCTCTTGATAGAGCCGTTCTTTTTACCTGCGAGATGGTTGAACTCACAAAGTACCTGAAAGGGGGCTCGAGAGTTGGCTCGCCTCATACCAAGCTCAACAGTCTCAGGCGGAGACTCGTCTTGTGACCATAACAAAGCTTGAAGCCGAGGCCCAGCGGAAGAATGACGAATTGACGAACTTATTGCATCGTCCGCCGGCTTAAAGATATATATGTTTTTTTGTATTCTCCTTTTTGTACTTACTCCCGAATGATGGAATTTTTTGATTCTTTTATAGAATGTACTTTGTATTCATTTGGATTTATGAATAAATAACATATTTTGTTTCATAGTGGTGTGTCCCTTTTAGCAAATCCATTTTGTAGATAATCTATTTTGATCTCTTCGCAGCACAGCGACGGCTTAGGAAACAGGTTCAGGTCTGCTGCCTGAGACTTATTAACTTTATAAGCCGTGAGGATCCCATAAAGACTTTTCTCCCTACGAGTCGAGAGGATCCCGTAGGTGTATTTTCTCCTTAAGAGTCGTGAGGATTTCTAAGTGCGTTTTCTCTTGAGAGTCGTAAGGATCTCACAAGAGAATTTTCCCCTTTACAAGTCGAGAGGACTCGTAAGTGGTTGGTGAGTTGACTTGTTTCTGAGTCGAAATATTGCTCCGACGGAGAGGTCGTTGGCTGACTTGTTTCCGAGACGGGACTGGAATATTGCCAGGAGCGAATCATCATTTGCCGTGAAACGAATTGGAATTTATTACCGATTTAGGCATCAGCATCGCTGCCACTGGGATATTTCCAGGAGCGAATCATCATTTGCCTGTGTCGATTTGAACAAAGGTGGCTTAGCAAACAGGGTTAGAATCCTGTCGACTAAGGCTTTTGACTTCATGAGCCATAAGGGTCTCATAAAGGTGTTTCTCCCTACGAGTCATGAGAACCTCGTAGGTGCGTTTTCTCCATAAGAATCGTGAGGATTCTTAAGTGTGTGTTCTCTTATAAGTCGTAAGAATCTTATAAGAATGTTTTCTCCTTATAAGTTGAGAGGACTTACAAGTGTCATTCACCACATGAGGAAATTTCACGCCATTGGTGGAATTGGGTGGGGGAAACCTTTATTTGTGCCCGTGGATTATATACATGGGTCAATATAGACTCACCTGTAGGGCAGTATAGGGAATGTGATGGTTTAAGAACAGGTTCAAATCCCTGTAGCTTAAGGCTTTTGAATTTTATGAGCCGTGAAGATCTCATAAGAAGTTTCTCCTTACGAGTCATGAGGATCTCGTAAGTGTAATTTCTCTTTAGGAATCGTGGGGATCCCTAAGTGTATTGCTCCCTTGTGAGTCGTAAAGATCTCACGCAGGTATTTTCTCCTTACAAGGTCGAGAGGGCCCTGCAAGTGTACATAAATGATTTTTTTTTACGAATCTGCGCCTTTTCGGGTTTTCACAAACTCGCCGGTAGCTCTGCTGTTTTTACTCACGGAGCCCTTTCGGGTTTTCATCCGTGCCCATTTCGCTTGTGGACGTACCTTTTTTTTGCCACATCAGCCTGAGGATGCGGCAGTTTGCAGTAGTTTAAGGACGTTTCGGTCCGTAGCTAGTATAAAGACATTACGGTCCATTGTTAGTTTAAGGATGTTTCGGTCCATCATTAGTTTTCGAACATTTCGGTCCCTTATTAGTTTAGGGACGTTTCGGTCCATAGCTAGTTTCAAAACATCCCGGTCTCTTGTTAGTTTAGGGACGTTTCGGTCCATAGCCAGTTTCAGGACATCTCGGTCCCTTGTTAGTTTAGGGACGTTTCGGTCCATAGCCAGTTTCAGGACATCTCGGTCCCTTGTTAGTTTAAGGACGTTTTGGTCCATAGCAATTTTGAGGCAAGTTTTCGCTGGATACTACTTATAGAGTTTGGGCTTGGGAAGATAGCGAGCGGACATAGGCGTCGTCATCTATCGTTAACCTAGACCATGATTCGTCAGGCGTAGTATTTTTTAAGGAAATGGTCGTTTATTGGCCGGAAGGGTTTTTCGCCATGCATAGCCATGAGCAAGTAAGCCCCACCTTGGTAGACTTTGTCTATGATGTAGGGGCCCTCATAGTTTGGCTTGAATTTCCCCCATTTAGCACGATTAGGGATCATTGGTCTCTTGACAATTAGCACGAGTTCGTCTTGGCGGAATGTTCTCGGCCTAGTCAATCTTTCGTATGAGCGCGTCATCCTTACTTTGTAAGCTTCTAGGTTTTGCTGCGCCATGAGACGATTTTCATCGAGGGCGTCGAGCTCCTCAAGCCGAAGATGAACATTCTCTTCGTCTGTTAGCTCGTAATGAACCACCACTCGTAGAGAGGGTAGTTCTATCTTGAGGGGGAGTACCGCTTCAGCGCTGAATACCAATGCATACGGCGTCGTGTTTGTGGCCGTTTTGAACGTTTTCCGATAGGCCCAGAGAGCTTCATGCAGTCTCTCGTACCAGTCCTTTTTTATTTTTGGACACCGTCTTCTTTATGATCTTTATCAAGGTTTTGTTGAAAGCCTCAGCTAGACCGTTAGCTCGGGGATTGTAGACCGAAGAGTATCTCCAGTCTATATTATGCCGCTTTGCGAAGCGGCTGATTTTGTGACTTCTGTAGGCCGGCCCGTTATCGGAGATAATCCATCGCAGAGTGTCGAACCGATAAATGACGTGTGTCTTGAAGAAATGGAGAATGTTCTCCGTCTTCATTTCTCTTAGCGGTACTGCTTCTGCCCACTCAGAGAAATAATCGGTTGTCGCCAATATGAACCGATGTCCTCTGGATGACGCTGGTTCGATGAGCCCAATTATGTCGGTTGCCTACATTTCGAACGACCAGCTAGCCACTGTTGGGTGTAGCGGATTTGGATGCTGGTGGATGAAGTCTCTATGGATTTGGCATGAGTGGCACTGCTTTGCGTATTCGAGGCAGTCCTGAATCATCGTGGGCCAATAATAGCCCATCTTTTTTATCTTCAGCTTCATCTTCGGCCCGGCTTGATGAAAACCGCAGAGTCCGTCATGAGTGTCTTTGACGACTCTCCTTGCTTCTTCTGGCCCCAGACATCTCAGCCATAGAGAGTCGAACGATCTCTTATACAGAGTATCATTGACGAAGGCGAAAGATAGAGCTCGTCTCATAAGCTGATGTCTTGACGATAAATCTTCCGGTGTTTGACGGGATTTGAAGTAGTCTATAAAGACTTCTCTCCAATACTTAACCTTTTCTTGGTCCTCTATTTGTAGGGCCGTTTGCTTAGTCGCTTCCTTTTCTTTAGATGACTCCGGAGATATATCTGCTGGTGCAAGAACCCGACGGCCCTGCACAACGATCCTTACGTCATCGAGGTTTTCGTCATCCAGTTCTTTGGCGAGTTTGGCTAATGCGTCCGCTTTGTTATTTTCTGTACGCGGTATGCTTTCAAGGATGTAGGAAGGGATTTGAGTCAGCAATTGTTGCACTCTTTTGTCATACTTCACCAACTCTGGTTTGCACGTTTGATAGTCGTTGTTTATTTGACTAACGACCAACTGGGAGTCTCCGTATATAAGGAGGTCTTCGATTCTCATGTCGACAGAGATCTCAAGACCTGCTATCAAAGCCTCATATTCTGCCTCATTGTTTGTCCTCGGCTCTGTTAAGGAATAGGAAAAGCGCATTATCCCTCCTTGCAGAGTCACGAAGATAAGGCTTACCCCAGATTTGATTATAGGGGTGTTGTGTTGTCGCTTCTTCATGGAAGATGCTCCGTCGAAATAGAGTTCCCATCGGGTATCACTCCCTCCTCTCTCCCTGTCGATCGTGTCAAACGCGTGCTCATCTGGCAATTCACAATTTAGGGGTGAATCGGCAGGTATCAGATGCTCAGTGAGGAAGTCGGCGATGGCCTGGCCTTTCACTGCCTTGAGAGGTCGGTATGTTATCGAGAATTCCATTAAGAGTAGGGCCCATTTAGCAAGTCGTCCCGTTAGTATGGCTCTTGACATCAAATACTTGAGAGGATCCACCTTTGATATGAGATGGACCTCATACGCCAAAGCATAATGTCGAAGCTTCGTTATCGCGAAGATTAACGCCAGGCAGTGTTTTTCGATAGGGGATAGTTATTTTCTGCCCCCAGGAGAACTCGGCTCAAATAGTATAGGGCTCTCTCTTTCTCTTGATCATTCTCCTATGCCCATAGCGCGCCTAAAGAACCTTCTAGGGCTGTTGTGTATAGGATGAGGGGCTTTCCCTTGACTGGAGCAGTCAGTACTGGCAGATTCTGCAGGTATTGCTTGATTTCGTCCAGTGCACTTTGGCATTTGCGATCCCAAACGAACGGGGTTCCCTTTTTCATTAGGTGACTGTAGGGGCGGCATTTGCCGGAGAGGTTAGCTATGAACCGCCGGATATACGCGAGCTTTCTTTGGAGAGACCGCAATTGCTTGAGAGTTCTTGGTGAAGGTATTTCCATAATCGCCTTGATCTTTGATGGATCTATTTCGATGCCTTGGTGTCGGATGATGAACCCTAAGAATTTGCCCGAGGAAACTCCAAACGCGCATTTGAGAGGGTTCATCTTCATATTGTATTTCCGAAGATACTGGAACACTATTTTCAAATGCACCCAGTGTTCCTCATATGATTTGCTTTTCACCACGAGGTCATTGATATAGCATTCGACGATTTCATGTATGAGGTCATCAAAAATCTTCGTCATGGCACTCTGATAAATAGCGCCAACGTTCTTCAGACCGAAAAGCATCACTTTGTAGCAGAATATACCCATAGGAGTCCGGAAAGCGGTATGCTTCTGGTCTTCGGGATGCATCTTTATTTGATTGTACCCCGATGATCCGTCCATGAAGTAGAAAACTTCATGAATGGACGTATTGTCTATCATCGGCTCAGTAACAGGCACTGGGAAGTTATCTTTCGGACAAGCTTTATTAAAATCCTGAAAGTCTACGCATATGCGCACCGTACCATTTTTCTTCATCACTGGGACAATGTTGGGGATCCAGTCAGGGCAGTAAACTTCTTGGATGAAACCAGAGTCGATTAGCTTCTTAACTTCGGCATTGATGCTCATTTCAAGTTCGAGTTGCATTCTTCTTGGTGCTTGTTTAACTGGCTTGACGTCCAAAGATATCACCAATTGATGCACAAATATTTCCGGATCTAGCCCCGGCATGTCGGAATAGTTCCATGCGAAGCAGTTCTTATACTGCATGAGAACGTTTTTTAGCATAGCCATTTGTTCTTTAGACAGCAACTCGCTGACGAATGTAGGCCACGGGTCATTTTCCGTCCCCAAGTCGATTTTCCGTTGGTTTTCCGCCGTGGTGTGTATCCCATCTTCCAACTCTTTTGGCGCCAGTGGAAATTCTGAGATCAATTCCTCCTCATCCTCGTTTTCGAAGCACCAGGAGAGGTCATCCATATTCTCGGGAACTCTTTCTTCTGACAGCGTTATCACGTGACAGGTACGAGATCGTTTCAAAGACCGATGTTGATCTGGTTCTACTCTCGCCATATACGTTGCTTTTAGTACATGCTTTTGTGGTGGGGCTACCCTCAAACTGTTGGATAGAGCGAACCTGCCGAGTTGATATTGGTTTTCAACCCAGTTTTTGAAGGTGAACCAGTCTTTAAGAGGATATCCTATCGCTCGGAATAGGAACAATAATCCGGATGATGAACTTCGCTTGCTTGATCGGGATGCTTGGACTCCAGGAGCGTAATCATTTGATGTTTCACGACGAGGTCGAAGATCCTCCTTGTCTTGTCTTGAGGGAAGGAATATGCTCGACCCATCTTTTTCATTAGAGACGGATTCCGGCTGACCTTTTTCTTGATCACGTGGCCTTTTTGATCCGTTTTGCCGATGTCGAACGTTTTTTCCATTCTTTGACTTGGTTTTACCTCTGCATCGGGCCTTTTTCTCGTCTTGGGAATGCATGGCGGGCTGACAGTGAAGGGTATCGTCGTCCTCCGTAGCCTGGTGAAGGAGGCGTTGCGTCTTGGCCTTCTCGTAAATGGCAATTTCGCGGCTGTGGTCATCCCGAACCTTTTAACCTGTTTCTCTTATTACCTTGTTAATTTGTTCTTCAAACTACGGACTCAGCATTTTTATGACGGGACCTTGTTCTAGTTCAGCGTCAGCATCCCATTCTTCATCGAGATCATTTATGACATAGCAGTCATGAAAATGCTCCCGTTTCTTGGACTGGACATATCCAAGCCCAATCGTTTCCATTTGCCGTTGGGCAATTTTCGCTGTGTTCCGAAGACGTTCCAAATCCTGTTGTAGAAATGAGCTTGTCGAGGAGTTTGTTTGAATCGTATGCCTTGGCATCTTAATAACCTTTTCAATCATTCGGTGTAATACCTGGGCAGATGAATGGGTTGGAGCCTGTCGAGCGCAGGATCGACATCATGCCAGACTTCTCTTTCGACTTTAGTCTCCGTGGATCGATAAAATAGGATCGCATTTTCACCTCTTCGCCTGGGAGGGACGTAGAATGTTTGCAGCTCTTGCACACTATATGTCTCAAGCGCATCAAGCTCTCTGTAGTGCCGCCACGGAACCTGGCGATTTGCAAACTCCGGTCTACTCCAACGAAGGTTTACATCAACGGGCGGATGGAGAATACGGCGTTGGTTTCATCTTCGGAGTCGCTGCCAAAGACCAAAATCGGAGCGGATGGTCCGGGTTTATCATTCCACTTCTGAGGCTATCCCGAGTAGACTATTTCTTCATCCTCCTCAGTATCGCTTCCAAAGGTAGGAATAGGAGTAACGGGCTTCTGTTTAAGCTCCAGCTTATGACACTTCTCCATGTCTTCTAAGTCTGGCAGGAAGTACTTGGCGTCTTCGTATTTTCTAACTTCGTTCACAGAGAATAGGTTTAGCTCTCCCATCATGGTGTACTCGAGGCCATCTTTGAAATACTTATGTTCTCCACCGAAAGACGCGACCGGGATGTTGGGAACGTCCGACCTGAGTTTCAAGGGCAGATGCTATTTGGTGCTATCCGTCCACCTCTCCGAAGATACCAAGTTGATTTATGGCACCATGTATTGAAGGTTTAGATAGATGCGTCCGATGTAGCAGACTTCGTCAAATTCCCCCTCATTGAAGGTTTTTTGATTGTGGGGACGCTCTTCCCTGCAGGCGCAAGCCCCTGCAGTTAATTACGCTACCGCATCGCGGTAACCACTTTCTCCTTCTCCAGATGGTCACTTCGTGTCGTGGGTGTTTGTTTGTTTTTGGTTGCCCGTGGATTGTATACGGAGACTAATTTATGTTGTCGCCCATAGGGCGTGGATTAGTCCAAATCCGTATCTTCTTAGATTTGGGGTTGGGGTTGGGTTTAAGGATATGTTAGTCTCATTTGAGACTAAGATCAACTTAAACATTTGTCAAGGATACGTTGGTCTAATTTTAGACTAAGATCAACTTAATGGGATCGTTTAGATCCAACAAAAGAGCATTTAGACTCTATTGTTTTAGTCTAGGGACATTGCAGTCCATAGTTAGTTTAAGAACATTACGGTCCAAGGTTAAGGACATCATAGTCCATGGGCTTAAGGACCCCACAGTCCAAGGTTAAGGACATCATAGTCCATGGGTTTAAGGACCCCACAGTCCAGTTTAAAGACGTCATAGTCTATAGAATGCATGGTTGTCGGGACCCGTCACCTCTCTGAAGACGTTGAAAGATTACAACGACAAATATCAGAGGAGTGAAGAAATGTACCCTTGAACTGATATCAATTGGGAGATCTGTAGTCCAATTTGGGACTAAGATCAAAGATTTATGAGCATGTGGGCTCAATTAATCTGAATGAGGGGTTTATGGCCACTTTGGGCTCGGCCCATTCAGTTAAAATATTAAACATTTAACAATACTGAGCATTGATTTGAGTTCTGATAGCCTTTCTGTCTTTTATTGAATGTTGAGCATTCATCATAGCTCCGGGGCTTCATTTAAAGAACAATTTATATTCTATCAGCGCACACGTGAGGGACACGTGGCGCGCTTGGCGCTAGCGCCAGTTTATGAGCGCATTGTGCTTCTGATAAAGTAGCGCATACGTGAGGAGCACGTGGTGCGCTTGGCGCTGAGCGCCAGACAATGAGCGCATTGCGCTTCTGGTGAAATAGCGCACACGTGAGGAGCACGTGGCGCGCTTGGCGCTGAGCGCCAATCTTGAGCGCAGTGCGCTATATTTGGAGCGCTAAGGCGCTGCAGCGCTGTGCGCTATATTTGGAGCGCTGAGGCGCTTCTGTTAAGTAACGCACACGTGAGGAGCACGTGGCGCGCTTGGCGCTGTGCGCCAGTCTTGAGCGCAGAGCACTTCTTTAAATTTGGAGCGCTAAGGCTCTTTTAACTTAGGAGCGATGACGCTCTGCAGCGCTTTGCGCTAGATGTGGAGCGCTGAAGCGCTCCTTTTAAATTGGAGCGCTAAGGCTCTTCTTTTATGCGACCTTGATCAGTTTTGCACTCTGAGAATTAAATTCTCTTTTATCAGAGACTTTGTCTCATGAATCTAAGAACATCGTTCTTATTTTATAGGAGATATTTCAATCTCTTATGTTCTTGGTGAAAGGCTTTGCCTTTATGGATCTGTGATCCTAAGAGAATTGAATCATTCTCCCCCCTTTTTATAATGAGATGTTCATGATCTCTTTTTGTAAAAGACAATTTTTCTTATAGATCTATGATCCGTGAGAAGAATTATGTTCTTCTTCTTATGATGAGATCCTTTGATCTCTTTGTGAAAGACCTTGGTCTTATAGATATATGATCTTAGAAAAGAAGTAAATTCTTCTTTTATATGAGACGATTTTATCTTTCTGTTCTTTTTACCTAGAAGAAAATCTTCTTCTTCCGAGAGCTTGCTCTTCTTTCTGAGATTTCTCAAAGTTTATGGGGGGTTCCTCTATATTTTTTCTATATCCTGAGACTTGAAGTCTTGGGGCCTTTATATAGGGCAAGCTGATTTGTTCAATCGGTTAAAGAGATCTTTTCTCCAATTGATTTGGGGATTTTTCCATCGTTGGATCTTTGATCCAAGAGCTTCTGATTTACAGAAGGCAATCTTCTTGTTTTTAACAAGATTGGGAAATCTTTCCCCATACAAAATTTATTCTGTAATTTGGATCATTGATCCAACGGTACTCTGATTTACAGAGCACAATCTTCTTATTTGGAAAGATTTTGAGGAATCTTTCCTTAACAGAATTTTATTTTGGTTAATTGATGATTTATCATCTTTATTGGATCTTTGATCTGACGGCGGGGAGCTTTTAGTCCCAGCGCTAGCGCACACGTGCTTTGCACGTGGTGCGCTGCTTAGAGTGCAGCGCTCTTAGTGCTAGCACACACGTGCTTTGCACGTGGTGCGCTGCTTGGGGTGCAACGCTTTTAGCGCTGCTATGAAGCGCTGTTTCATTTCAAAATTTGAAATTTGAACAGAGCTTTGCTCTGATTGGGGGAAACAACTTCATACACTGATGTTGTGTAGAAGGGATGATGTTGTATTCGTGTAATCAAGGCCGACCAAGTAGAGCGTTGTAGCAAGCCCTAGCGTCGATGACATGAAATTTGATGTCTTTGATGAGAAGACCAAAGTGCAATGTCAGTATCATGGACCCAAGCTTCTGCGATGACTGCGAATCAAATCCAGAGATAGTGATTTTATCTCGGGCTAAATGTTGAACGCTCATGTAGATTTCTCTTAGCACCCGCACGTTGAGAAGGTTGACAGAGGACCCGTTGTCAACAAGTATTTTCCCTATTTTGATGTCATGGCAGTATCCAGTGACATATAAAAGACGGTTGTGGTTGCACGTACCAAGGAGAAGATCATCGTCATTAAATGTTATGTTAGCCGTGTAGACTTCTGTCAGCTCATCTTGCATTTTCTTCTCTGCGACGAAAGCCTGGAACTGATCGAGCTCTTGTAACGCTTTGACCAAGGAATCTCGTACTTCTTTAGACAGAAAGAGGGCATCCAGTATGCTTAGTTGTGAGGGTATCTTCCTCAAATGCGCTAGGATATTGTAATCGACCTTGCTTTTCTTAGACGGGTCCTTGGCTGCGAGCTCTTTGACGACCCTATCATCGAGGGCAATCTCCTCATGGATTTTCTCCTTCCCCTTGTCTTTTCTGTTCGATCCTTTGTTTGAAAGTTCGAGATTCTTTTCAGGCAACGTACGATTACGTAGCTGAATGTTCTCGCAGTTCTTCATCTCTTCTTCTCTCCCAGAGGTGGATTCCTTAAAGAGGGGGTCAAGGGCTAATTCTTCGTCAGAGTCGCTTCCGAAGGTGAGAACTTACGATCCCCCGGAATCAACCATGTGACAGTTTCCGGTAGTTCTTTTGTGCTTATCTGTCATTCTTCTCTCCTCCCGACGAGTTTTGTGCTTCATCCGCTTGAAATATTGTCGGTAGACAACGTATCCCTGCCACTAGTTCTTGAAGGCGTTACACTCTTCGGTAGGATGTGTAATCTTCCGATGGTATAAGCAGTAGCTAGGACGCACATCCGCTTCGTCAAGGTGTATGTTGCCAGGAGTATTTCCTTTAAAAGGTGGTAGCTTCATTCCCATCGACAGGGCCTTAGCGAACCGTTTCCTCGTCTTAAGCCTGCGTCTGTCTGCCGCGGGCGTGTTTCGATCTGGTTGGAGTGCTTCAACCTTTTCATCCTGTCGCCGATGTTTGGCTTTTTCGAATATGGCCATTTCGCGCTCTCGATCAACTTTGCTCCTCTGACGGGCCTCGTTCAACAACATGTCAATCATCTCGTCTGACGGTTCCAAGAGTTCCGGTTCTGGATCTGCCCCCAGTTTCTCTGCATCAGGAGCTCCTTTGCCCTTTATTGACGAGTGAGAGATCATATGGTAGCTTGCCACACAATCCTCGGGCTCTTCTAAAGAATCGTCTCCTTCATCAGCGTTATCATCTTCTTTCTCAAGAACATGCTTGAAGAATTCGTCCAAGTTAATCGGAGTCTGTGCCTTCTGGTTATATTCTTCCAGTGCATCGATATATTTCTGCAAACCAGTACGGTTGTCGTCGGGTTGGACGGGCTTCATGGCCTTCTTCTTTTTCTTTAAAGACTTCGGAGGCTTGGCCTGAAGGTTCTGTCCACCATCACCAACTTTCAGCGTTGGGCGCGGCTTCAGCATCCCCTCAATAATCTCAGGATCCAATGGGCTCTTCCACCTAATGGCCGGACATGCTTGAAAGTCCTTCAGCATTCTTTTAGTCTTAGCTGAAAGGGCCACCTCCCATCGGGCTTCCTCTATAAGTGAGCATGATGCCCCCGGCGAGTCCATCTTTTTAGGAGCGTGCGATTGTGGCGCGTTCACCCTCCAGTTTTCGGACAGTGCGAACTTGCCCTGTTGGTACTGGTCTTCGATCCAACTTTTGAAGATGTAACAATCTTCGATTGGGTGACCTAATATTCGGTGGTAAGGACAGTAATTGGGGATGTTAACGTCGCCTGATTGCGTTGGGCGTCTCGGCTCTGGCAGAGTGATGAGCCTGTTGCGCAACGCTAGCTCGAATAATCTCTTCGTCTTATCCCGAGAGAACGAGTAAGGGCGTCTCATCTTTTCTCCGAGTGATCGTTGTTTATCGTTTTGGTGAGCGATCGGCTTCGGGCCACTTGGTTGTTGCTGAGCGTTGGCGACGAAGGTCGCTTTCTCTTTCCCCTTTTCATTCCGAGGATCCGTCTTTGAGGAGGATGGTCTATGGCCCAACTGGTCCATTTGGGCCAGCTTGTCAATCAAGGCCTGGAAAGTGGTCGGCATTGTTTACCCCAATCAGAGCAAAGCTCTGTTCAAATTCCAATGTGGAAAAAGAAGCAATGCTTTTGTTTTCCTCCAATCAGAGCAAAGCTCTGTCTTGAACATTAAAGTGAAGATTAAAGTTAAAATAAATGAATCAACGCTTCAGATCCCCTGCGCTGCGCACAGAGCGCCACGTGTCAAAATCAGACACGTTAGCGCAGGGGGCGCAGCGCTCAAGGCAGCGCACCCAATCAGACCAAGGCTCTGTTTAAAATTCAAACTTTAATTAAAGAAGCAACGCTTCGGCTGGCCTGCGCTCTGTGCTGCACGCCACGTGGCAACACGGTTGCGCTGCGCTCTGCGCTATGCGCCGCGTGGCAGCGCGGTTGCGCTAGCACAGTTGCGCTGCGTTGTGCGCTGCGCGACACGTGTCAGCGCAGTTGCGCAAGTGCAGTTGCGCTGCGCGACACGTGTCACGAGCTGGTGCGCTTGTGCCAAACAGAATTAAAATTCTGAAAGATCTTTCTCAATCTTGTTAAAAACAAGAAAATTGTCTTCTGTAAAACAGAAGCCATTGGATCAAAGATCCAACGGTGGGGAAAATTCCCCAAATCACTCAGAGAATGATCTCTTTAACAAACTTTAACTAATTTATGGGCACTATAAAAAGAACCCTAGACCTCAATTCAGAGGCATCAATATTTTCTTGAAAAATCAAGAGCTTCAAACAGAGAAAACTATGAAGAAGTTTCAAGAAAAAGGTTAAAAAAAATCTTCATAAAATAGAAGAATTTTCTTCTAATAGATCATTGATCTAAGAACAAGATCAAAGATCTTCAGATAATAAACAGTGCTTTGCACTTCTTACGAACCACTGGTTCTTTAAAACAAGAAAAACAAAAATAAAAATAGTGCTTTGCACTTATGAACCATTGGTTCCCTGAGATAAGGAAAACAAGAGGAATTTGTTTTCTTTGATCTAAATTAGATCAAGAAAACAAACAGTGCTTTGCACTTCTGTTATGAACCATTGGTTCTGGAATCTAAAAGATTCTCAAATTAATAGTGCCTTGCACTTGTAGAATTGCGCTGTTGCGCTCTTGGGTTAGCGCAAGCCACCTGAGAGTGCCACGTGTCAACATCTGAACCATTTGCGCTATGCGCTTTTGAGATAGAGCCTTGCTCTCTGAAACTGACGCAACTCACCACAGCGCGCAACGTGTCGGCAGCGCAAGAGCAGCACACCGGCGCAGCGCACTGCGCTTGCATGATACGTGTCATCACCACAAACGCTTGCGCTATTTGATTGGCGCAAAGCGCCTGAAAAATGCAATGCATTTCTTTTGTTAAAGGGCCAGGCCCAAGTCAAAAAGACCTAGCAGGCCAAAATAAATTGTAAAGTAATAAAAGGGCAGAGCCCAAATAGAATTGATGCTCTGCATCATTTATAAAAGGGCAGAGCCCAAATAAAATTGGTGCTCTGCATCATTTATAAAGGGCAGAGCCTAAGTAAAATTGATGCTCTGCATCCTTTATGGGCAGAGCCCAAACAAAAATAAAAAGTAATGCAATGTATTATTTAAATGTGGGCAAAGCCCTAGCACAGGTCTAATAGACCAAAAATAAATAAAAGCGTTGAATATTTTTCAACTGGACTTAGCCCAATCATGGCCGTAAGTCCTCAAATTAAATTGATTGAACACAACTGCTCTCTTAAATCAATTTACGACCGGTTCAAGGGTACATCTCCGAACTCCTTTGACTCCTATCGTTGTCATCCTTCAACGATGTCAGAGAGGTGACGGGTCCCGACGACCACACATCAATATGGACTAAGGGGTCCTTAAACTCGTGGACCGATACGTCCTTAAACTAATGTTGGACCGAAACATCCTTAAAGTAATGATGGACCACCATGTCCCTAAACTGGCGATGGACCACCACGTCCCTAAACTGGAACATGGACCACCACGTCCCTAAACTGGCGATGGACCACCACGTCCCTAAACTGGAATATGGACCACTATGTCCCTAAACTGGCGATGGACAACTACGTCCCTAAACTGGAACAATAGAGCTCCCAAATGCTCTTTTGTCGGATCTAAATGATCCCGTTTAAGTTGATCTTAGCCTCAAATATAGCTAACGTATCCTTAAACATTCAAACAGACTTTAGTCCCAAATTGGACTATAAGACTCCCAATCAACTCTGGTTCAAGGGTACATCTCCGAACTCCTCTGACACTTATCGTTGTAATCCTTCAACGACGTCAGAGAGGTGATGGGTCCCGATGGCCATGCATATAATAGACCACTACGTCCCTAAACTGGAACAATAGAGCCCCCAAATGCTCTCTTGTCGGATCCAAACGATCTCATTAAGTTGATCTTAGTCTCAAATCAGACTAGCGTATCCTTAACGAACGTTTAATTTGATCTTAGCCTCAGTATGGCTAACGTATCCTTAAACTAAAACAACAAACCCAAATCTAAGTAAATACGGATTTGGACTAATCCACGTCCTACGGACGACGAAATAAATAGTCTCCGTATACAATCCACGGGCAACCACAAACAAAACAAATACACACGACACGAAGTGAAATTCTGGAGAAGGAGAAAGTTGTTACCGCGATGCGGTAGCGTAATTAACTGCAGGGGCTTGCACCTGCAGGGAAGAGCGTCCCCACAATCAAAAACCCCTCAAGTGAGGGGGAATCTGACGAAGTCTGCTACATCGGCCGCATCCGTCTAAACCTCCGATACACGGTGCCATAAATCAACTTGGTATCTTCGGAGAGGTAGACGGATCAAACCAAATAGCATCTGTCCCGAACCCCAGCGTCAGGACTTCGCAGTCTTGTGCACCGCCTTTCGGAGGGGAACAGATTCTGGCACGCCCGGTGGGACCTTTTCCTCTTTCCACTCCACACTTCGTGTGTCGTGTTCGCGGTTTACTGTGGTTTCCTGTGGATTCAAAGTACTAAGATTTGGTGTCTTTCTCCGTGCAGAAAACAAAAGATCAATGGCTTCAAACTGCACTGCCTGCAACTGTAACTCTCGCTCCGTCCTCGCTGGAGGGGTGACTTATGGGCCCCAAGCGGCCTCCCTTTTCAAGATGCCAGTGGAGTAGGTAACTCAGGCCACCGCTGGATTATTCTTCAGGACTATGCTTCCAATGATGAGCTTCAATGCCCCAATGACATCGCAAGAAGCTCCAAAGAAGCCGGTCTTTGATCGACTTACCACTGCCGTGACCCCTCTCGACGGGTCGCCCAGTTTCAATACCTCAGTTTTCAACAGACTGGGCCAGAACGTCTGCAAACCTGCGATACCCGAAGATGCCATCTCAAAGCGGATAGCTATCCCGACTCAAGCGGACGAAATCATTGGAAGGGCTCCTCCTTCTAAGAAGTCAGTTTTTACAAGGATAGCCATTCCGGCTTCTGCTCCAGGTGAGGCCCTCAAAGCTGCTTCCTCTGCCTAGAGCAGGAGGCACGACGAAGTCACCCTTATAGCTGAAATAGCTCCATCCGCAAGATACGCCCGACGTCGCCACTGGCGCCGAGTAAGGAAGGCTGGGGGCAACTCCCCCTCTGGATTTACGCCATCAGCTCTGATGGTGGGGATCGAAGCTGCTGTTCCAACCGGGAACAGCTTTGAATTGCTGAATACAGTGCGAAGAAACTCTCCTACTGCGGTATTGAAATGAACTCCTTCACCTGTGGAGAATATTCCAGAGAAGAAGCTAGAGCAGCCCCTTCAACGGCTGTCCTCTAAAATTTACAAAGTCTGGCGACAGGTCCAAGAGTCGGTGATTGATGAAAACTATCTCCGCCGACAGAAAAAGATGAAGGTGCAGCAGGAGAAGGATTACTCTGTCAAGCCATAAAAAGCAAAAGCTACTTGGGTGCCCACTACAACGGCCCCCTCAACTCCAATCACTCAAAAAAGGAGGCCGCAAAAAGCCCCTGTGTCTTTGGCAAATAGCAAAGACACCGAACACAAACGCCCCAAGTCTGGGGGTATGGTGGTGCACACCGTTTATATGGCTTCCGGAAAGGAGGAAAGCCGTGCTTCGACGGGTCACCGACCGCTCACCCGATCCTTGACAAAAGCCCAGGAGCAGCAACAGAAGCTTCAGGAAATGATGAGTGTGATGGCTGCACTTACCGAACCGAAAGAAAGTTCGGAAGTATCATCAGAGCAGCGTCATGAACAAGAAACTGACGCTGACTATCTACGCAGAGTTCTCGAAAGGAAGGACAAAGAGGCAGCCGAACAAGCTGCCAACATAAAGCATATGGTGCTCCTCTTCCGAGATATAGTAGGGATGATGTTACATCCGGACCCTCCAGCTGAAGACCCTCCGATCATTGTTGGAGATGACAGAGGGGAGACATCTAATCCTCCTCCGACTCTTTCAGCGGCCAAAGATGAAGCCATTTCTAAGGCCGCGCTGGATGACTATATAGCTCAGCAAATACGAGCTCATCAGGCGAGTGAATCGGCTGGACAAACTGTTAGAACTGGACGACCCTATCCGGGCTGGTATGACCAAATCAGTTACCCGCCGGGATATACGATCCCTAAGTTCCACGTATATAAAGGGACAGGGAATCCGCATCAACATGTCGCTCAATTCAGGGCCTTATGCGGCAACACTGGAAGCGATGACAAACTGTTGCTTCGCCGATTCGTCGGCAGCTTAGCAGAAACAGCCTTTGAATGGTATTCGGAGCTACCTAATGACTCTGTCAAAACATTTGCGGAGATGGAGTTACTGTTTACACAAAGATTCGCGAGTGCTAGTGAACGCATTCCGATAACAGCAATGATAAATGCCAGGATAAGGCCCAGCGAAACATGGGTCCAATACGCAACACGATGGCGGAACCTATGGTCAAAATGCGAACAACGCATAGAAGAGGCACCTGCGGTAGGCATGTTCATGGGCACTCTTGATCCACAAGCAACCATCTCACAATTCATGATGTTCTTCAGGCCGACCACCTTCCAAGCATTGATCGACAAATTAGCCCAAATGGACCAGATGGGTCATGGGCCGTCTCCTCCAAAACCAGACTCTCGAAATGAGAAAGGAAAAGGGAAAGTGATCGTCATCGCCAATGCTCAACAGTATCCAAGCAACTCAAAGCCGGTCGTTCGCCAAAATAACGCGCATCCACGCCCGTCCCTTGAGGAGAGACTAGGACGTCCTTATTCGTTTCTTTAGAATAAAACGAGAAGACTGTTCGAACTGGCAGTACGCAACAGACTCATCAATCTGCCGAATCCAAAACGTCCGCTGCAGCCAGGCGATCTCAATAATCCCGATTACTGCCCTTACCATCAAACGGTAAGTCACCTGATCGAGGATTGTTTCGTCTTCAAAGGATGGATCGAGGATCAATACCTACAGGGCAAGTTCGCACTCTCCGAAAACTGGAAGGTGAACCCGCCACAACTGCACGCTCTGAGAAAGACGGATATGCCGGGGGCATCATGCTCAGTCATAGAGAAAGCCTCATCGACCGAAAAGTCAGTAAACTAGAGATTCGCCTCAAATACGGCGACATCGGACCGAAACGTCCTTAAACTAATGACGGACCGAAACGTCTTTAAACTACTACCGCAGCATCCTTAGGCTGACACAAAAAATATAAAAATATATATATATATATATAATAAACGGTATGTCCATAAGCAAAAAGGGCACGGATGAAAACCCAAAAGGGCTCCGTGAGTAAAAACACCAGGGCTACCGGCGAGTGTTCGTGAAAACCCGAAAGGGCGCGACCTCGTAAAAAAACAAAAAAAAAGAGAGAGGGAAAATAAAAAGAATAATAAAAAAAACAAAAAAAAACAGTATGTCCATAAGCAAAATGAGCACGGATGAAAACCCGAAAGGGCTCCGTGAGTAAAAACAGCAGGGCTACCGGCGAGTGTTCGTGAAAACCCGAAAGGGTGCGACCTCGTAAAAAAAAAGAGAAAATAAAAAGAATAATATAAAATAAAAACGGTATGTCCATAAGCAAAATGAGCACGGATGAAAACCCGAAAGGGCTCCGTGAGTAAAAACAACAGGACTACCGGCGAGTGTTTGTGAAAACCCGAAAGGGCGCGACCTCGTAAAAAAAGAGAGAGAGAAAATAAAAAGAATAATATAAAAAAAACGGTATGTCCATAAGCAAAATGAGCACGGATGAAAACCCGAAAGGGCTCCGTGAGTAAAAACAGAAGGACTACCGGCGAGTGTTTGTGAAAACCTGAAAGGGCACAACCTCGTTAAAAAGCACTTACAAGATCTTCTCGATCTTGTAAGGAGAAACCACCCGCGTGAGATCCTTACGACTCACAAGGGAGCAACACACTTAGAAATCCTTACGATTCCTAAGGAGAAAATACACTTGCGAGATCCTCACGACTCGTAAGGAGAACTCTCTTATGGGACCCTTACGGCTCATAAGATTTGAAAGTCTTAAGTTACAGAGACCTAAACCTGTGCTTAAGCAACCTTCACAACCTTCGATATTGCCCTACAAGCGGCTCATATTGACCCTTGTATACAATCCATGGGCGCGAATAGATATTTCCCTAACCAAATTTCATCCGTGATTGGGGATATGTGCGTATGATGAACAACCCTTATAAGTCCTCTCGACTTACAAGGAAAAAACCCTCTTGTAGGATCCTTACGACTTACAGAGGAACATACACTTAGGAATCCTCACGATTCCTAAGGAGAAAATACACCTACAAGATCCTCACGACTTGTACGGAGAAATACCTTTGTGAGACCCTTACGGCTCATGAAGTTAAAAGCCTTAGTCGACAGGACCTTAACCCTGTTCGCTAAGCCACCTTTGATCAACATCGACGGAGGCAAATGATGATTCGCTCCTGGCAATATCCCAGTCGTAGCGGTGCTGATGCCGAAATCGGTGTCTAATTTCAGGTTTACGGTGAAAAGCCGGTAGGCCGCACATGCATACGAAATAGCCGAAATGATTGGGCAACTCGTAATAAAATGCAGCGAGTGAAAATAAAATAAATAGCTGAAATGATTGGGCACCGCGAAAAATAGCCGAAATAATTGGGCAATCGCGACCTTCGCGATATAAAAGCTGAAATGATAGAGCATCGCAGAAATAAAATAATAATAATTAAAAAAAATGACGAAACTTATGCCCTACAGGTTAGATCACATCGATTTCTGTATACAATTCAGGGGCACAAACAAAGAGGGAACCATACCTTCCCAACAGGCTCCATAAAAAAGCGAAGCCAAATCTCGACGGTTCACAGACAACCTAGAGACCATCTAAGCATTCGTCTCGTTACAGCAGATAAGATGTCAATAAAAGCGTTCCTTCGCAGTCCATTAAGATGCAGATACAACGCCAACAAAAGACCTTGCGGTCGAAACAAAGCGAAGCGACGGTAAAATCCCAGCTTCATTTCGACGTTCATCTCGATACAGTAGACGCAATGTCAACCCCAGCGTTCTTCCTCCAACAGGATTTGGACACACCAAAGCAAACGAAGCGAAGGCCACATTCCTAGCTTCAACGTCTTGACTGTAACTCATATAAAACCGGAAAGACAATTGGAGATCATCTCGCACCAGCACAGAGTGGTCACCACCTCGACGTTCGTCTCGATACAGTAGACGAGATGTCACTCCAGCGTTCTTCCTCCAGCAGGATTCGGACATGACAAAGCAAACGAAGCGAAGGCCAAATTCCTAGCTTCAAAGTCTTAACGGTGAGTCATATAAAGCCTGAAAGACAACTGGAGATCATCTCACACCAGTGCGGAATGGTCACCACTTCGACGTTCGTCTCGACACAGCAGACGCAACATCATCAAACAAATGGAGCCACGGCAAAATCCCTAGTTCCAAACCTCGTCGGTTCACCAGCAACCTAGAGACAACTACGACGTTCGTCTCGATACAGCAGACGAGATGTTACCTCAACGTTCGTCTCGACACAGCAGACGCAACATTATCAAACAAACGGAGTAACGGAAAAATCCCAGTTCCACCACGACGTTCGTCTCGATACAGCAGACGAGATGTCACCCCAACGTTCGTCTCGACACAGCAGACGCAACATCATCAAACAAATGGAGCCACGGCAAAATCACTAGTTCCAAACCTCGACGGTTTGTCAGCAACCTAGAGACAACTACGATGTTCGTCTCGATACAGCAGACGAGATGTCACTCCAGCGTTCTTCCTCCAGCAGGGTTCAGACGCGACAATCAAACAAGCGGAGTAACGGCAAAATCCCAACTCCACCGCAACGTTCGTCTCGATACAGCAGACGATATGTCACCCCAACGTTCGTCTCGACACAGCAGACGCAACATCATCAAACAAATGGAGCCACGGAAAAATCCCTAGTTTCAAACCTAGACGGTTCACCAGCAACCTAGAGAAAACTACGACGTTCGTCTCGATACAGCAGACGAGATGTCACTCCAGCGTTCTTCCTCCAGCAGGGTTCAGACGCGACAATCAAACAAACGGAGCCACGGCAAAATCCTTAGTTCCCACCGCGACATTCGTCTCGATACAGCAGACGCGATGCCAGCAAACGAAGCAAAGGCCAAATTCCTAGTTTCAGGGTCTTGACGGCAACTCACATAAAACTTGAAAGACTATCGGAGATCATCCCACGCCAGCGCGGAGTGGTTATGACTCATCGGGGCTTGCCAAAATGAGCCTAACCTCAAGTAAAAAGCGGCATGGAAAATTCCTAACGCTTGCTCTTCCGACGGTCAAACTGCCTAGGAAGATTGCTTGAAGACGTCTTGTCCAGCCCCCGAAGGGATCAGAGACACGGCAGTCGCAAGACTACTCGAACAGCACGATTGCCTATCGAGGAACATATCAGCTTATGCGACGGTACGACGGCCAAAACCCTAAGTACCACAGACCCTAACGGACTTCTGTCGAAAAGAGCAGAGGTTAACGGTGACGTTAGGATATTCTTGTGAGAAATGCTCGATTCGTCTCGACTTGTGAAGAAATTGATGTCTTTGCGAGAAATTTTCGATGCGGCTCAACTCGTGAGATAAAGCCTTAGGCAATAGGCATAAAAGGAGCCTGTTTCCTAAGCACTGGGACCTTGCAAGTTGGCCCAAAACGGTCTCTTGCACACTATCCACGGGTCTCACTCTCCAAACTCGAAACTCGACAAGGAGGGAAGCAAGCGCTTACGAATCCTCTCGACTCGTAAGAGGGAAAAATTCTCTTATAGGATCCTTACGACTTAGAAGAGAAAATACATTTAGGAATCCTCACGATTCCTAAGGAGAAAATCCACCTACGAGATCCTCTCGATCCGTAAGGAGAAAAGTCTCTATGAGACCCTCACGGCTCATAGAGTTAAAAAGTCTTAGGCGGCAGATCTGAACCTGCGGCCTAAACCCTTGCTATCTCTTGGAAAAGTCTAGATGCTTACTCTATTATCTATCAACCCTGTTTATTCAGACGGCATACGCACAATAAAAGAAAGAAGGAAGTGACAGGAAGACCATCCGATTTACATTTGATCAAGCGTTCGAGACACACTCACTCGTGCATGTGCAAAAGATTCAAAACAAGAAATAAGACAAACTGAAATGGAAATTTTCTATTTAAATCATAAAAAGGGGTCATTACAGAGAAATAGATAATAACATTATTAAAATGTTTACAAAGGTATAACCTCGAACCCAGGACATGGGTTGAGGAACTCGAAAGTGACCCTATCTATGACTTTCCAAGCCTCGCGGACCACCCTGGTGTGCTTTCTTTCGCGAGCACAAGCGTCAGGGTCCCCCCTGATGTCTTCCACCCTCCGATAAGCAGCGAGTATGGCAGACTGTTGAAAGACCTCATGCAAGAGATCGACAAGACTGTCTCGCCGTCTCTTCGAGATAAAGTTTATCAGGTACACCGAGTGCACCTTATCCTCAGCGGCATCCAACGCCCTAAGCGGCACACCGGTACAGAATAGGGGAAGCGCTTCCCAGATGGCTCCCACGATAAGTTTCAGGAGGGAGGAAC
The DNA here is from genome assembly GCA_030015575.1 of Agapanthus africanus. Lineage (NCBI taxonomy): Eukaryota > Viridiplantae > Streptophyta > Magnoliopsida > Asparagales > Amaryllidaceae > Agapanthus > Agapanthus africanus. Next base: position 884,308,930 of record CM057337.1, read on the forward strand.
GTCGGGGAAGCAGTGGACCGTTATATGCGTCGAAGCGGCTCATGATTTCAGCACACTCCGTGTTTGTGAACTCTCGATTTTGAGAACGGCCAAGTCGGCGGATGTCCCCGTAAGAGATGATCTCGTCAAGATTGTACATGTGGGCATTCATTGTTTCTGTAAAAGAAAATCAACAAAAAATATCAGAAAGACTGATTAAGCAAAACGATATAATGCACTGAGGAATAAAATGCCATCTTTAACTTCCAAGATCCATGAAGAATTCTTAAGAGTTGTTCTATATGATTTGGAAGGAGCAATATCCATTAATGAAATGAGAAAATACAGGGAAGATCTTTTAGAGAGCAAAGCTCTATTAATGGAACCCTAATAGGGCTCTCCTTAGTCTTCTATAGACCCCCTTAGAGCAAAGCTCTGCTAAGTGAAACCCTAAATGGGTATTCTTTAGATCAGGGATCTATTGAGAGCAAGGCTCTTAAAATTGATTTAATTTAATCAAAATTAATATTTTTACCTAAAAATTCTTTAAAGTTTGAACTTTTAAAAGTGTTTAAAAAAGAAAGCAGGGCTCTGAGTTCTGAAAGTAAAATCGTGAAGATGAAAATCATCTAAGGGACCAAAGGTCCTATTTATAGGCATCAAATGCCCTTTCAACTTCCAAAAGTTGCCGCGACGGTTGGAATTCGGCCACCGCTGCGCTCACGTTTAAGGCCACGTAAGCGCAATGGTGGGGGGGGCATTTGTTTACCCCAATCAGAGCAAAGCTCTGTTCAAATTCCAAGATGGGAAAAGAAGCAATGCTTCTGTTTTCCTCCAATCAGAGCAAAGCTCTGTCTTGAACATTAAAGTGAAGATTAAAGTTAAAATAAATAAAGCAACGCTTCAGATCTCCTGCGCTGCGCGCAGAGTGCCACGTGTCAAAATCAGACACGTTAGCGCAGGGGGCGCAGCGCCCAAGGTAGCGCACCCAATCAGAGCAAGGCTCTGTTTAAAATTCAAACTTTAATTAAAGAAGCAACGCTTCAGCTGGCCTGCGCTCTGCGCTGCACGCCGCGTGGCAACACGGTTGGGCTAGCGCAGTTGCGCTGCGCTATGCGCCGCGTGGCAGCGCGGTTGCGCTAGCACAGTTGCGCTGCGCTGTGCGCTGCGTTACACGTGTCAGCGCAGTTGCACAAGTGCAGTTGCGCTGCGCTATGCACTGTGCGACACGTGTCACGAGCGGGTGCGCTTGCGCCAAACAGAATTAAAATTCTGAAAGATCTTTCTCAATCTTGTTAAAAACAAGAAGATTGTCTTCTGTAAAACAGAAGCTCTTGGTTCAAAGATCCCACAGTGGGGAAAATTCCCCAAATCACTCAGAGAATGATCTCTTTAATAAACTTTAACTAACTTATGGGCACTATAAAAAGGACCCTAGACCTCAATTCAGAGGCATCAACATTTTCTTGAAAAAATCAAGAGCTTCAAACAGAGAGAACTCTGAAGAAGTTTCAAGAAAAAGGTTAAAAAAATCTTCATAAAATAGAAAAAATTTCTTCTAATAGATCATTGATCTAAGAACAAGATCAATGATCTTCAGATAATAAACAGTGCTTTACACTTCTTACGAACCACTGGTTCTTTAAAACAAGAAAAACAAAAATAAAAATAGTGCTTTGCACTTATGAACCATTGGTTCCCTGAGATAAGGAAAACAAGAGGAACTTATTTTCTTTGATCTAAATTAGATCAAGAAAACAAACAGTGTTTTGCACTTCTGTCATGAACCATTGGTTCTGAAATCTAAAAGATTCTCAAATTAATAGTGCCTTGCACTTGTAGAATTGCGCTGTTGCGCTCTTGGGTTGGCGCAAGCCACCTGAGAGCGCCACGTGTCAACATCTGAACCATTTGTGCTATGCGCTTTTGAGATAGAGCCTTGCTCTTTTAAACTGGCGCAACTCACCACAGCGCGCCACGTGTCGGCATCGCAAGCGCAGCGCAAGCGCAGCGCACTGGCGCAGCGCACTGCGCTTGCATAACACGTGTCATCACCACAAGCGCTTGCGCTATTTGATTGGCGCAAAACGCCTGACAAATGCAATGCATTTCTTTTGTTAAAGGGCCAGACCCAAGTCAAAAAGACCTAGCAGGCCAAAATAAATTGCAAAGTAATAAAAGGGCAGAACCTAAATAAAATTGATGCTCTGCATCATTTATAAAAGGGCAGAGCCCAAATAAAATTGGTGCTCTGCATCATTTATAAAGGGCAGAGCCCAAGTAAAATTGATGCTCTGCATCCTTTATGGGCAGAGCCCAAACAAAAATAAAGAGTAATGCAATGCATTATTTAAATGTGGGCAAAGCCCTAGCACAGGTCTAATAGACCAAAAATAAATAAAAGCGTTGAATATTTTTCAACTGGACTTAGCCCAATCATGGCCGTAAGTCCTCAAATTAAATTGACTGAGCACGGTTGCTCTCTTAAATCAATTTACGACCGGTTCAAGGGTACATCTCCGAACTCCTTTGACTCCTATCGTTGTAATCCTTCAACGATGTCAGAGAGGTGACGGGTCCCGACGACCACACATCAATATGGACTAAGGGGTCCTTAAACTCGTGGACCGAAACGTCCTTAAACTAATGTTGGACCGAAACGTCCTTAAACTAATGTTGGACCGAAACGTTCTTAAACTAATGATGGACCACCACGTCCCTAAACTGGCGATGGACCACCACGTCCCTAAACTGGAACATGGACCACCACGTCCCTAAACTGGAATATGGACCACTATGTCCCTAAACTGGCGATAGACCACTACGTCCCTAAATTGGAACAATAGAGCTCCCAAATGCTCTTTTTTCGGATCTAAACGATCCCATTTAAGTTGATCTTAGCCTCAAATATGGCTAACGTATCCTTAAATATTCAAACAGACTTTAGTCCCAAATTGGACTATAAGACTCCCAATCAACTCTGGTTCAAGGGTACATCTCCAAACTCCTCTGACACTTATCGTTGTAATCCTTCAACGACGTCAGAGAGGTGACGGGTCCCGATGGCCATGCATATAATGGACCACTACGTCCCTAAACTGGAACAATAGAGCCCCCAAATGCTCTCTTGTCGGATCCAAACGATCTCGTTAAGTTGATTTTAGTCTCAAATCAGACTAACGTATCCTTAACGAACATTTAAGTTGATCTTCGCCTCAATATGGCTAACGTATCCTTAAACTAAAACAACAAACCCAAATCTAAGTAAATACGGATTTGGATTAATCCACGTCCTACGGGCGACGAAATAAATAGTCTCCGTATACAATCCACGGGCAACCACAAACAAAACAAACACATACGACACGAAGTGAAATTCTGGAGAAGGAGAAAGTTGTTACCGCGATGCGGTAGCGTAATTAACTGCAGGGGCTTGCGCCTGCAAGGAAGAGCGTCCCCACAATCAAAAACCCCTCAAGTGAGGAGGAATCTGACGAAGTCTATTACATCGGCCGCATCCGTCTAAACCTCCGATACACGGTGCCATAAATCAACTTGGCATCTTCGGAGAGGTAGACGGATCAAACCAAATAGCATCTGCCCTGAACCCCAGCGTCAGGACTTCGTAGTCTTGTGCGCCACCTTTCGGAGAGGAACAGGCATGAAGAACATCATGCATTGGGAAATGGTTGCCTGAGGGTCAAGGGTCCCCACGAACATGCCCACTGCAGGAGCTTCCTCTATGCGCTGTTTACACTTTGACCACAGGTTCCGCCACCAAATGGCGTATTGAACCCAGGATTCTTCTGGTTTTACTCTAGCGTTAATTAGTGCGGTGATCGGGGTGCACTCGCGAATATTTGTGTAAACAGTAGCTCCATTTCTGCAAATGTCTTGACAGAATCATTCGGGAGCTCGGAGTACCATTCGAATGCTATCTCCGACAAGCTGCCAACAAACCGGCAAAGCAGCAGTTTGTCGTCACCCCCGGTATTACCGCACAGAGCCCTGAATTGAGCAACGTGCTGGTGTGGATTGCCCGTTCCCTTATACACATGGAATTTAGGGATCGTATATCTTGGCGGGTACTTTATTTGATCGTACCAACCCGGATAAGGTCGTCCAGTCTTGACGATTTGGCCGGCCGCTTCGCTCGCCTGATGAGCTCGCTTCTGTTGAGCTATATAGTCGTCAAGGGCGGCTTTGAAGATGATCTCTTCCTTTGCCGCTGATAGAGCCGGAAGATGGTTTGATGTCTCCCTTCTGTCGTCTTCAAGGATTATTGGAGGGTCTTCCGCTGGAGGATCTGGCTGTATCATCATCCCGACCATATCTTGGAACAAGAACGCCATTTGTTTTATGTTGGCCGCTTGTTCCGCGGCCTCTTTGTCTTTCTTCTCGAGCATTCTTTAGAGGAACTCGGCGTCGGTTTCCTGTTCCTGGCGCTGCTCCGACGACGTCTCTGGGCTTTCTTTTGGCCCAGTGAGTGCGGCCATCTTCGTTAGCATCTCCTGGAGCTTTTGTTGTTGCTCCTGGACTTTTGTCATAGATCGGGTGAGTGGTCGATGACCCATGGAGATACGGCTATCCTCTTTCCCGAAAGCCATGTAGATGGTGTGCACTACCATGCCCCCAGACTTGGGGCGTTTAGATTCAGCACCCTTGAGATTTGTCGCAGACACGAGGATCTTCTTCGGCCTTCTCCTTTTATGGGCGGTCGAAGTTAAGGGGGCTATTTGTGATACTTTCTGCGGTATGGCGGCGGGATGGTCCTCCTATTGCCGAACTTTCATTTTCTTCTGTCAGCGGGAGTAGTCCTTGTCGTTCACAGAGTCATGGACTCTTCGCTAGACCCTGTGAATTTTGGAGGGCAGCCGCTGAGGGGGATGCTCCGGCTTTGCTTTTGTGATGTTTTTAGCAGGCGGAGGAGATCTTTTCAGCACGGCAGTTAGAGAGTTCTTGCGCACCCTCCTGAGCGGCTCAAAGCTGTTCCCAATTGGAACAGCAGCATCAATTTCTACCATTGGAGTTGGTGGGTAAGTCCAGAAGGGGAACCGCCCCCAGCTTTCCTCATCCGGTGCCAGTGAAGACGTCGAGCATATCTTGCATATGGGACTGGCTCAGTTACGGGGGTGGCTTCATCATGCCCCCTGTTCTGGTGAAGGGCTGCTGGGGTCAACCTGTCGAAGACCGACGTCCGCTGAAAGTGAACGGTCATTCTTGCAAAGACTGACTTTTTGGCAGGGGATGCATTCGTAACGACCTCACTCGAAGCAGGAATTAGGATGTCCAGTCTTGCAAAGACCGACCCCTTAGCAGGAGAAGCCCCTCTGATGACTTCGTTTACTGGAGCTTGAATGGCTATCCGCTTCGGGATAACTCCTTCGGGTATTGCAGGCTTCTTCACGGGCCCGTTTGAGCTTTGGCATAGTCTATTAAAGACTGAGGCGTTGGACTTGGACGACCCGTTGAGAGGGGCCGTGGTAGTGGTAAGCCGATCAAAGACCGACTTTTTCGAAGCTTTCTGTGTTGGCACTGGGGCGTTGAAGCTCATTGGCGGGAGCATGGTCCTGAAGAACAACCCAGTGGTGGCCTGTGTCACCTGTTCCATCGGCATTGCGAAGATGGAGGCCACTTGGGGCCCGTAAGTTACTCCTCCGGTGACGACGGAGCGGGAGTTGTTGCTGCAGTTGGTGCAGTTGGAAGCCATTGATGCCATCTTCTCTTCTACACGGAGAAAGACACCAAATCTTAGTATCCCGAATCTAGGGGAAACCATATTATACCGTGATTTTTTCACGAACACGACACACGAAGTGTGGAGTGGAAAGTGGAAAAGGTCCCACCGGACGTGCCAGAATCTGTTCACCGCCGAAAGACGCAACCGAGACGTTGGGATGTCCGGCCTGAATTTTGGGGGGCAAATGCTATTTGGATTTATCCTTCCACCTCTTCGAAGATGCCAAGTTGATTTATGGCACCGCGTATCAGAGGTTTGCACGGATGCGGCCGTTGTAGCAGACTTCGTCAGATTCCCTCTCGTTGTGAGGGGTTTTTGATTGTGGGGACGCTCTTCCCTGCAGGCGCAAGCCCCTGGAGTTAATTACGTTACCGCATCGCGGTAACTACTTTTTCCGGCTTCAGAAGGTCACTTCGTGTCGTGTGTGTTTGTTTTATTTTAGGTTGCCCGTAGATTGTATACGGAGACTAATTTATGTTGCCGCCCGTAGGGCATGGATTAGTCCAAATCCGTATTTTCTTAGATTTGGGTTTGGATTGGTTTAAAGATAATTAATCTTGTTTTAGATTAAGATCAACTCAAACGTTTGTTGATGATACATTAGTCTAATCTTAGACTAAGATCTACTCAACAGGATTTTCTTCAGTTTATAGAGACATCGGGGTCCGCAATTTAGTATTTACGGACATTGCGGTCCGCAATTTAGTTTTAAAGACATTGCGGTCCAAAGGGTTTAGTTTTAAGGACATTGCGGTCCAAAGTTTAAGGACATAATAGTCCATGGAATTTAGTTTTTAGGGACGTTGCGGTCCACAATTTAGTTTTAAGGACGTTGCGGTCCATGGAGTTTAGTTTTAAGGACATTGTGGTCTATTGTTAGTTTAAGGACATTACGGTCCGTTGTTACTTTAAGGACATTACAGTCCAGGGTTTAGGGACATCATAGTCCATGGAGTTTAGTTTAGGGACGATACGGTCCATAGGTTTTTTTAAAGTTTGTATCCATGGGTTTGGGAATGTACCAAAAAGTTGTTGGTTGTCGGGACCCGCCACCTCCCTGAAGACGTTGAGGAATTACAACGACGTGTATCAGAGGTGTGGAGAGATATACCCTTGAACCAATGTCCCGACTGAGGGGGAATGGGATGAACATCATTTTAGATGCCATCTGTTAAGAGCCCATTAGCTATCTTTGAGACTGAGATCGGTTTTAGAAACCCTGAGCATGAGGGGCTCAATTGATGGTCCTCGGGAGATTTGGTCTGAGTTTGGCTAATATTGGCCTTTCATAGTGTTAAACACTAGTATATGCTCAGCACTCACGTGTTCCCACGTGAGGCGCTTGAAGTAGTGTTACACACTAAAAATTTGAGGCGCTCACGTGGGGCCACGTGAGGCACTTGAAATAGTGTTAAACACTAAAAATTTGAGGCGCTGTTTCTTTGGGTTTACTCCCTTGTTCTTTTCTGAGCGCTAAGCGCTATTGGGTCACGTGAGATTACATGAGGCGCCCTAAAAATGGAAACTACCCTTGATTTATTCCCTTTTTGCTTTATAAGTGCTAGGCACTATTTAGGGGTCACGTGGGAGCACGTGATCCGATCTCGGTTGTTCTCTTTTGTTCATCAAGGGTGCTCACGTGGGAGCATGTGATCGGTCGTTATCATGTTGGGTACTAATCTTTTTATGTGCATGGAGATCCTGAGTTTTGAGACTCTCAAGCCCATTGTTTCATAAGAATTAAATTCTTAGAACTTAGTTTTCCTTTTAGGTTTGGGATATGCATGGTAGAATCTCCCCTATGAGAATTGAATTCTCAATTTGTAGGGAGATCTGCTTCTGCAGATCTTTCACTATAAAGAAGAACCAAGTTCTTATATGAAGGGTTAAACCCTTATTTTATCAGAGGAATTAAATTCCTATATTCTTTTTGGGAGAATTAAATTCTCTGAACTTAGGTCTTCCCCTAGGTTTTGGATCTGCATGGCAGAATCTCCCCGACGAGAATTAAATTCTCAACTTGTGGGGAAATCTGCTTCTGCAGATCTCAACTAGAGAAAGAACTAAGTTCTTTTTAGAAGAGTTAAACTCTTATAGAGGTGAAAAAGAGATGATATATTCTCTGTGTTTTGTTCCGTCTCTTACCTAGAGTTTCTTTTTCTCTTTTATGAGGTCTTCTTCTCTGTGGAGAATTGAATTCTCTTTTTTTAAGCTTCCGAGGGGGTTTCTCTCTCTCTTTTCTGTATCCCCTCTTTTTTGTGTCTCTTGGCTCCTATTTATAGGAGAAAGAAAAGAATCAATTTGTTCATAAAATCTCTTATTGAGAGATTTTGATTGATTTTATAATCAACCAAAATGATCTTTTAGATCAATCAGTGAATTTTATTCACCGTTGGATTTTTAATCGAAGGACTTCTGTTTTACAGAAGATATTTCTCACAAGATTAGGAAAATATTTCCCTATACAGAATCTTCTTAGGTAAATTAGTGATTTTTAATCATCATTAGATTTTTAATCCAACGGCGCTCCGCTTTACAGAGCGCAATCTTTCTTGTTTAGAAAGATCTAAGAAAATATTTTCCAAATAGGGCTTTGATCCCTTTTATTTAGAATTTAATTCTATTGGTTCAGAAGGTATATGAGCACATCACGTGTAGCACGTGACCCCACGAAGTTAAGACCATTAAAGAGCGTCACGTGCTATCACGTGACTTTTTCTGGCCAATTGTTTGTTTTAAGAAGGCGCATATATACTTTGTATATAGAGGCCACGTGTCTGCACGTGAGGCTCGGTTTCAGCCTCATTTTCAGCCTTGTTTTGTCAAGCGCAGTGCCTATCACGTGTGGGAACATGATGCTCCATTTGGGGACTTTCCTATAGCTTTTTATTTTTATTATTTATTTTTCGTAAGGGAACACATCCCTTGAGTTTTTCATTTAAATGTGCATACGATTCGTTGGTTTTGGAAATAAGTATGATTCAAGTGACATCTTTACGTCGGTGATCCAGCCTCATAGTATTCGATATGGCAATATTCTCGAACATCATCCTCAAATTACGAGTGCAAAAACAGCCAAGTCCGGAAAACCGATACGGCACACGATGTGCTCATAGGTTAGAACATATAGCCTACTAATGCAAAAACAGCCAAATAACTCTCGTCGTTGACGTACAAACATCCAACGACGAAATACAATATCAAATGCCAAAACCTAAGTTTCAGAAATCGGAAAACACGAAATCAGCGACAAAGGAAATCACTCACAGATTCTACCCTAGGTCAAACTAGGATATTTTGCATATAGGGTTAGTTTACATATCAGATAACAAAGCCACTCACCAAAATACACACCCTAACCTACAGGTCTGGCCGCAATTTGCGTCCTCATGCATTAAATCTGCGGCCTGGCATTGGTTTTTGGGTCTCAGGTTTCATGGGTTGCTTCAAGGTTGCCTGCACGTATCACTGTGAAGGGAACTTATTTTATGGGTCTCTAGGGTGATCCCCGATTCCGAAACATCATCAAAATCTGTCAAAATCCAAAGTTGGACAAATTCTAAGTTCGTGTATTGGGTTCTAGCCTCTGGTCTTGGCCAGTAAAATCATCACTAAGGTCTTGCAAATACTCTCTACACCTTAATTACAGCTTTACAAGTCAAGTCTTCCACTAAATATGAACCTAGAAAATTCCAAGATCACAACCCGACATTAAAACGAACTCTATACTAAACTAGAAGGTTAGGAAACAAATTACAAGATGAGAAAGGAAGGTTATATCTCTTGGAAACAACTCAAGAAAAACCCTAGATGCTCCAAGTGCTAAAAATCCAAATTTGATTCAAGCATAGGATGTAGGGTGAGGTTGTGTGCATATTTAATGAAGGTGTTGTGATGTTTTGACAAGGTTTTGGAGATGGTTCATGGAGGTAGAGGAAGGTGAAGGAGGAGGTGAAGAAAGATGAAGATGGAGGAGTTGAGGAAATGGTGAAGTGAAGATAGGGTCAAGGGCCTCTCTCTCTTTCTCACTCTCACTCTCTCTCATAGCCCATGCTCTCATGCCATGCCTCCATGTCATGACTTGTCCCCCGCACTCTCTCTCTCTCTCTCTCTCTCTCTCTCTCTTCCCCTCTTCTCTTTTCCTTTTCTTTCTCTTTTCTCACTCAAGTAAAATCACAATATAACACAAATACAAATGAAACAAATATGTAACAAAATGCAACATGTCATGGTGCACTAGCCATGGCTAATTAAAAATACGGATTTTGTTTAATCATGATTAGTAGTGCGCTAATCAAGTTTAATTTAAACTTGCATATAATTAATTATAAAATACCCAAATCCAATAATTGCCGTTTTATTAAATAATACAATATAAATCTCCAATTATTTTCCAAATATTGGTATATAATTATACCATTTTATGAAAACCCCAATTAGCAAATCGAATAATTTTCGTGAAATATATTATTTTATTATTTAAATTCCAAAATAATATTTTATATTTCTGAAATGTTACATAATGATAATAGTGATGATGACGAGATTCAAGTACAAGATAGCATGCAAATTACACATGTCCTAAACGATGAGAATGATGGGCAATGGATTACTAATTCATGTGTCAATAATGACTTCGTTGTGTTTGAAGATCCACTTGCCGATAACATGACAGATGCTCACATATTATGTACAGCGGTAATGGAGAATGTCAACTTTTGTGCTGATAGGCTTTCGGCAGATGATATTGAAAGTGGGTTGAAGGTTGACGATTTGTTCGAGAATAAGGAGAGGTTAATTCAAGCAGTCAGCGTTTGGTCAATTAAACACGGAGTTTTTTTTAAACCAATCAAGACTACCACGACCAAGTACACCGTCGTTTATAAAACAGACACGAACTGCCCGTGGAGGTTTCATGCATATATATTGAAGAAATCACCGACGGGACATTGGCAGATAAAGAAGTATGCGGGTAATCATACTTGTGTGAATTCTATGGTGAATTCAAATTATAAACAGGTCACTTCTATATTCAAATGTAACGGGATATTGCCTTTTGTGAAAATGGATGTCGATTTGACCCCCAAAACGATTCAAGTGCTTATAAAAGATACATTATTCATTGAAATAAATTATATGAAGGCATGCAATGCGTTGAACAGGGCATTGTCCAAAATATACAGAGATTGGGAAGATTCGTATGAACATTTGCCATGATACTTTGCCGCCATCAAATCTACTAATTCCGGAACTGTCTTCAAGATAACCGACGCTTCAATATCAGAAAGAATGGGACATTTTACCGGTGCATTTTGGCATTCGGACTGGCAATTGATGGTTTCGCTTATTGTCGTCCCGTTCTCAGTATTGACGGGACACACTTATACAGCAAATACAAAGAGACTTTGCTCATTGCTACCGGCACGGATGCAAATGATGACCTTTATCGTTTGGCATATGTTGTAGTTGGAGGTGAAACCATTGAAAATTGGGAGTGGTTCATTACTTGTATTCATCTCTACATTCCATTCGTGCGGAGAAGACACATTACATTCATATCTGGCCGGATGAAAGGGATTCCGACTGCACTAAGAAAATCATGGTCGGAACCTCATAGTCATCGTTATTGTATGCGACATATCAGCACCAAATTCTCAACTGCTCGATTTAGTGGCAAAACCTTGTAGAGTTTGTTCTCTCAAATTGCATGTGCACCAGATGACTTGATATATACAGAGCCGGGAGAGGAACTTAAACGTACATGTCAAAGAGCAGATACTTGGATTGAAAGTAATCTTAAAAACAAAGAAAAAAGATGGGCTCTTTCGAAAGATAGTGGTAGGCGATTTTGCATGATGACTACGAATGCTTCAGAAAGTTTTAACGGAGTCTTAAAAGGATCTCGATTTTTGCCTATACAGGCCTTAGTAGGACGGACTTTTTACAGGGCGAACAAATATTTCTTTGCACGACGTCAGGAGAGACAAGAGTGGACGACAAAGCTATGTCTTAAGTTCGAACAATTAATAACAAAAAGAGCTACTGATGCTAAGCAAGCTTGGATCGTGAGATTTAGCCAGTCCGAATGGCAGGTGACTGATAAAGATGGAAAAAATTACGGCGTGGTCATCAATGGTATGAACTGTAGTTATACGTGCAATATTCCTAAATTGAAAAGGTCACCTTGTTCACATGTAATTTCAGCATGCACACGAGCAGAGGGTGGGGGGAACATTGCACATCACGATCTTGCTTCGAAGTGGTATTCTGTCTCCAAATACAAAGCTGCTTATGCCATGTTGTTCCATCCTGTACCTGATAGCCGATATTGGGAGGTATACAATGGTCCAATGATATTACCACATATCGGTAGGAGACAAGCAGGACGGCCATATTCTACTCATATCAAATGTTTTATGTATGATTCACGAGAAGAACATAGGCAAAATAGATGCAACAACTGTAATGAGTATGATCATAACAAGGCACGATGCAAAAATCCTCCAGCCCCACGTTGCCATTAGCAATCATCGTCTATATTTTGAAATACACACACGCATACACACACGTCCAAACACAAAAAACAAACATACATCTACACACACATACACGCACACATATGTTCTTTGTTATATATGCTCATTTTTCAAAGATAATATAACTCAACTTTTTCATTGTGCAAATATACCTATAGACACTGGACCTATAGATACGAGTGTTCTGTACTTATAGGCTGACCACAGGTCAGCCAACGCCGCAGTAGTACAGATAAAAAAATTTAATATTATTTTCTTTAATTGCATATGTTATTTATATGTTATTGATACAATTCCTCTTTTTGTAATTGATAGAGTGATCAAGTGATTACATGCACTCAGTCCAGAGCAGTCGGATCCCAGCTGGAGTGCCCGTGTGCAGGCTGAGCTGCAACGGACAGGCTTTCATCTTCTATCCAGATTAGAATATATACATGTGGATTGAGTCTTGATTACGGTTTTAGTAAATAGATGGAGACCACATATCTCCACATTTTATTTTAGAGTTGGTGAGATAACTATCACCCTTCAGAACGTCGTTGTGCTGCTTGGTTTGCCTATAAACAGAGAGGTGGTTGCTATGGAGTACAATCACGATTGGTCAGATTTGTGTCCCCGCTTTTTGGGTAGAATTCCGCCTGTTGGACAGAGGAGAGGCAGTAGCATTAACTTTAGTTGGTTGCGAGAGGCGTTTAGTGTTGCGTCTGCCATGGATGCTACTCCTGCGGCGATCAAGCAGCACGCACGAGCCTACATTTTACATCAGATAGGGGTTCGTTTGTTCCCGGATAGGAGCAAGAGCAGAGTTAGTCTTACCAGGCTGGCTCTTTTAGCCGATCTCTACCAGTATGCCACTTTATCGTGAGGGGGTGCAGTTCTGTCATTTCTCTACAGCGAGCTGAGAATGGCTGTATTGATGGAGCAGAAGAGTTTTGGGGTCGTTTGACACTTCTTCAGGTATAAATTACTTAAAACCGCATTCTACTAATTTTGCATAATTAAATTGATATTCAATGTAAAACGTAATTCTTTCATATTGTATTTCAGATATGGTCATTGACATTTCTCTATTGGTCGCCCGACCATTACAGCACAGTTCGCTTTAGATGGCCAAAGGCTATATGGTTGCCAGTAAGTAATTGAAACTATGCGCATATTTCAAATTTCAAGTTTTTTTTGGAATATTAAGTTGTGTGTAATCTCTATGCAGGTGGAATGTGCCCAGGTCGTGAGATGTGACACCGGATCGCAGCATCTACTTCTACCGCAATGAGTTTGATGTCATGAAGGAGGTATTAGTTACGTGGACGCCGTACACACATGACCTGATGGGCACTCTGTATCCATTATACTTGGCAGGCGCCGGCTTCCGACGTGCGCGGACGCTGATCGTCTGCAACGATGTTAATCAGATGCACGTACTAGACCGTGGAGCGCTATTTGGGGATGTTTGGCTCGTGGAGTATCAAATTTGGGTGGGTCGATGGTACGGTCGGGTACACCATATAACAGATGAGATATAGTCAGGTATACCGATAGAGCAGTGCCTTGCCTGGTATTGGATAATTACCCGCAGATTCGTGCTCACAACAGCCCCTCCGCCCATCTCATACATGTCTCGAGAACCGATAGAGAGAGATTTGATAACTTTATATCAAACCTTTTAAAAATATAATTTTATTTTATGAAATTCATTATCATATTTACCATCAATACAGGTCCAAACCATTTACACGTTAGAGGATATAGCTGATGAGGGGATTAGTGGCACCAGGGACTCAGCGAGCTGCTTTATGAACATCAAGTCCCTCATCTGGAGTGTGATGATTGTTAGTTGTATGTATGCCCTAAAGGCCATTGTTGTACATGATTGTATATTACAATGGATGCTTGGTCATATATAGGGAGGACTTTCTTACTCGACATGATAGTATGCTATCTGGTTACTCTTTATCTTAACATGTAGACTGGTATTATGATGTTGTGTTGCTCTCGCATGTTGGTAAAGCCCTTAGGATGTATACTTGACTACCAGGATTATGATGTAGATCATACTAGTGGGGCCAGGGTAGTCCACAAGTACATCCTTTAATTGTTCCTAGTCGAGGGTGTATCGAGACGAGGCATCGATATTTCAGAATAGACTAGCGTATACGCTTCTTGACCCATTTAATGGGCGATGGATGATCCTATATCTATTGGTGTTTGACATCAAAGATGGTATACGGGTGCTCAGTGGAGACTGGGTATACTGAACGGGACTCGCCGAGAACTCCTAAATGGTATTATACCTATCGTCAGATAGCAGTTCTCTGGGGACACCGGTGTATATTAGTCTGTAGACCCGAGATTGTCATAGAGTCTTGTATGATTCCTGTGGTTTTGTAAGTCCATGTCACGCACCCCACGAGCTTGCGAGGAGGCGGAATATATGAAAAACAATTATCAAAGCTTCGTAACACGGACTTGAGCACACGGATCGTGTCTAAACCATTACTAGCAAACTACGAAAGTTTTAACTACTCGGATTCGAAGTTATACCTCACATCACTTATCCTTCGGGTCTTCATCGCTGTCCTCCACTCCTCGTAGGCTCTATGGAACGTTGGCACCTCAACGGCCTCCTCGAGTCAAAGACGATCCACCCGAGAGCTCCTACTCCAAGCTTGATCTCTAACTTGAGGTAACTAGGTTACTCAAAGTGCTAATCTAAGCAACCTAGGGGATATAGAGTTGGATTATGGATGTATTAGTCTTGCTAACCCTTGATCTCAACACATGAGAGGTTAGGGTTAGGGTTTGAAGAGAGAGAGCTTGAGGAGAGATAAGGTGAGAATGAGAATCCTTTTGGATAAATGATATCATTTGTGTATATATGAAACATAACATATTATTAAATGAATAACAAATAATGATATATCATCACGTTTCATTAATACACATAGTGATTCATCACATGAGTCATATAAATCATAAATGAATCATTAACTCCATGTATGAATCACACCATGACTCATTAATCCAATAAATGCAAATCCCACATTACCCTTCAAGCCATAATCCTTCTAGAAGCTTCCCGACAAATTACGAGAATGCCCCTCCTATCCGTGAAAACACGGAAAAACTTTAGACTGTATAAATCCAATAATCCGATACTAGAATCTGGCTTAAACCAAAGCCGACTAGTAAAAACTGTCCGAACATCGTACGTGCGTAAAAACACGTATGCATCCGAACCCTGTCGTAAAACCATACGACCTCTATATCGTTTCGCCCGAAGCAGGGAAACTCTCTGTGTGGGACTCTAAATACTTGACACTACGCTGGCAGTGGGTTTAACCACAGACCGCAAGCGGCACTAGCTGTACGTAACGGTCCCCAGGTAGATGTCGATAAGAAGGCCGATGAGGAAACCCATCCGAACTCCTACTGAGCCTGATGTGACAATCTCCGTACAGTCCGGTCTGTTCGTCTAGGACTGTCGTATATCGGGCCTAGGGGCGGCAAGCATCAGTCCCCTAAAAGCGGTATAAGTCGTGTCGGAGCATAGCCCATTACACCTTGAGAAACTACTGGAAAACTTACCAGTAAATCTCGCTTGCCCTGGCCAGGGACTTTGCGTAATGGCTCTCTGACACAGCGTGATATCAACTCCCAATACCGGGAGAGACGAATCATGTTTAACCGCCACTGCCTCCAAGTGCTCGGGACTGCACCCAACTGCTACCTGTTTGCACGACTCCTTTGAGCTGTGGTAGGGTAGCAATTTAAGAACAATGGGACACACTCGAGGCGAAGTAGCAGTGTCAAGTCTGCGGACTATGCTGTACTCATGTCACCTGGGAAATGTTAACTGACGACGGGTATAATACCAACCAACAGTTCCCCGCGAGTCCTGTCCAGTGTACCCGTAACCTAACGAGCACCTGTATACTATCTCCAGTACGACGTACTGATGGCTGTGGGACAGACCATCTCCCCAACTGGGATGAGAAGCGTACACACTAGTCTACTCCGGAGTATCGATGCGCTGTCTCGATAATCCTACGACTAGGGACCTGTATAGGATGTTGCTTATAGACTACCCAGCCCCCACTACTGTGACTGCTATCACAACGCTGGTAATCAAGCAAAGATCCTAAGGGCTCTACTAATATGTATAAGCGATACGTTACAAGAAACGTATGCACATATTAAAGTAGACACAAACCAAGTAGCATACTACAATCTTTAGCAAGACTATCAATACAACTGTAAATATCCCAAGCTTCCATTAAGTAATATACAAACTAGTATGATACAGTAATGGCCTTCTAGGGCATAAACACTAACAATCTCCCACTTGCACTAGGGCCATGTACTGGCATATCACAGACCTATCATCTCGAATAGCCTCTCGAACTGCGTCTGAGGAATGGCCTTTGTGAATGGATCAGCAGTGTTATTCTCTGTATCTACTCTCTTTATCTCGATCTCCCGGCGATCTACGATCTCCCTGATCAGGTGATACCGCCTTAATATGTGTCCGGACTTCTGATGGGACCTGGGTTCCTTCGCTAAAGCTATAGCGTCGTTGTTGTCGCAATAAAGAGGTATTGGACCAACACTGGTAGGAACCACCTGAAGTTCTATGAGGAACTTCTTCATCCAGACAGCTTCTTTTGCGGCATCGCAAGCAGCTATGTACTCCGCTTCCATTGTTGAGTCAGCAACGGTCTTCTGCTTGGAACTCTTCCAACAGACCGCCCCTCCATTGAGGATAAAGACATAACCCGACATGGATTTGGAGTCATCCTTGTCACTCTGGAACCTGGAGTCGGCAAAGGCCTCGATCTGGAGGTCTTTTCCGCCATACACCAAGAACATCTCCTTAGTCCTCCTCAGGTAATTGAGAATGTTCTTTACTGCTATCCAGTGCTTCTCCCCTGGGCTTTCCTGATACCGGCTTACAACGCTCAATGCGTATGCTACATCTGGTCTGGTATATAATATCGCATACATTATAGAGCCTACCGCAGAAGCGTAGGGTATAATTGACATGCGATCCCTTTCTAAATCAGTCTTGGGAGACATCTCTTTGGAGAGGGTGATCCCGTGACAAGTCGGTAGGTTACCGCGCTTAGAATCTTCCATACTGAATCTTTTCAATATGGTGTCCATGTACCTGGACTGCGAAAGTCCCAACACCCTCTTTGATCTATCACGATAGATCTGGATCCCCAGAATGTAGGTGACATCACCCAGGTTCTTCATGGAGAACTTCTGTGACAAGAATCTTTTGATTGACTGTAGCATAGGAATATCATTTCCTATTAGGAGAATGTCATCCACGTATAAGACGAGGAATACAACAACTCTCCCTACAATCTTACTGTATATGCATGGTTCATCTGGATTTTTGATAAAGTCGAATTCTTTGACAGTATCATCAAAACAGATGTTCCAACTCCGCGATGCCTGCTTTAGTCCATAAATGGACTTAAGCAACTTGCACACTTTACCGCTGCTCCCATTCTGAATGAATCCCTCTGGCTGATCCATATAGACGCACTCTTCCAAATTACCATTTAGAAAGGCCATCTTTACGTCCATCTGCCAGATTTCATAATCGTGGAAGGCAGCAATAGCAAGAAGGACCCGAATGGATTTGAGCATAGCCACTGGAGAAAAGGTTTCGTCATGGTCCAAACCAGGTCTTTGACGAAAACCCTTTGCAACAAGTCTAGCCTTATAGGTTTCAACCTGTCCATCTATACCAATCTTCTTTCTGAAGATCTACTTGCATCCTACGGATTTTACCCCATCTAGAGCAATGTCCAAAGTCCATACTTTGTTAGTGTACATGGACTCCATTTCGGTCCGCATTGCATCCAGCCATTTTACCGAGTCGCCGCTCTGAATGGCTTGCTGGAAGCTAGTAGGGTCATCATTATTAATCATGCAATCTTCTCGATCCCCGTCTATGAGAAAACCGTAGTATCTCTCGGGCGGATGAAACTGCCTACTACTTCTGCAGATAGGCGCTGGTATGTCCCTTTCTTCTGAAACTTCTGGTTTTACCATACTTTCAGTAACAGCTTGTGGTTCTGGAATTTCTTCCAGTTCTACTGCGCTCCCACTCTTCTGATTTTCTAAAAATTCAGCTTCTAAGAAGTGGGCATGACGAGAAACAAAAACCTTTTGTTCCTCTGCGTAATAGAAATAATATCCCATGGAGTTCTTTGGATATCCCACAAACTTACACTATAATGAGCGTGTCTTGAGCTTGTCCGGATGCTGCTTTTTTACAAAACCTGGACATCCCCATGTCTTCAGGTACTGAAGATAGGGTTTCTTCCCACTCCACATCTGATATGGTGTGGTAAGCACAGTCTTGGTTGGAACCTTGTTCAAAAGATATGCAGCTGATTCTAGTGCATAACCCCAGAAAGATCGCGGTAACTCAACCTTACTCATCATGGAACGAACCATATCCAATAGGGTTCGATTCCTCCTTTCTGATACACCGTTGTGTTGTGGTATATATGGAGGAGTAAGCTGAGAGGGAATTCCATTCTCTTTTAAGTAACTCAGGAACTCGACACTTAAGTATTCACCACCTCGATCAGATCTCAGTGTCTTGATACTTTTGCCTGTTTGGTTTTCCACTTCATTCTTGTATTCCTGGAATTTCTTAAAGGCCTCGGATTTATGCTTCATTAAGAAGATATGCCTATACCTAGAGAAATCATCCGTAAAAGTAATGAAGTAGGAATAACCACCCCGCGCATGTGTAGACATTGGACCACACACGTCACTATGTACGAGTCCCAAGAGCTCGCTCGCTCTTACTCCGTGTCCAGTAAACGGAGTCTTTGTCATCTTTCCCATGAGACAAGATTCACAAGTAGCATAAGATTGATATTCGAACGGATTCAAATATCCTTCTCTATGTAACTTAGTTAATCGTGTTTCATTAATGTGACCTAGTCTACAATGCCATAAGAAAGCCTGATTTATTTCTGGAGACTTTCTTTTAAGTGTGTGATTGTTAATATTTTCTTGATTGGATGTAAAAGTATCAAATCAAATCAAATGATCCCCGATAACGGTTTCATTTGATTGAAAAGAAATTCTTGTTTGTGTAAATCGAATAAAGCGAATAAGTTTCTTTGTGTCGGTAATTAGAAAATTGTATAGAATCACAATCAAAGAATTATATTTGACCGCAATCAATTACGGTGTCGGTTGTAGATCGTAAGCGAGTGCGGATCGTCCACAGGGATTGTGCGATTCGTTTTTATATTCAATTTGTTTGAATTGAAAAGTTAATCGAAAAGAAAAGAAAACATGATTCAAGATTTTATCGATTGATTCAGGTGTCACTAATCTAATCAAGAATCAAGAAACTGATAAACAATCGAGAATCGGGTTTCGATGATATTTCCAACCAAATGTCAAGAATCTAAATGAGGCTCGTAGGAATCGATCGGATCTATAGACGTGATGTAATCTCAAGATATCGTGTTCTTGTCCTTCGAAGGATTGATACTAGATCGATGATGATCGACGAGAGTTAGGGCTTTTTTGTGAAACTAGGGTTTCATCGTTTAACCCTTGTTCTTTTGTCGATATCATTCATATTCTAGCCTCTAGCAATTTCAAGAAACGATTGTAACTCCCCAATTTCGAGCGATATCAATCAAGAAAGCATCGCAACGAACTGGGTTGTCGGTTCTTGAACTTGCTAGGGTTTACAAAACTCGTAGGATTCAAGAATCGATTTAAGATATGTTGCATCATCATTCTATTGATCGTCTCGACTCCTCGACGAGCGGAGTATTACTCAAACATCACAACAAGAATTACAACTAGAAATTTAGATCGAATCATGATGCAAGAATTTAAAGAAAACAAGATAAAAGAATATCACCTTTTATTTATATCAACAATTTGATTACAGTCGCTCAAGAACTACAAGAGGAAGAACTAAATTAACGATTTGGCGTCGCTCGGCTCCGTGAGTCGCGGATCGGATTGGACCACTTGCTCTGTTGAAGATCGGCTCGGCTCATAAAAAGTTGCAAGGCTTCTTGCTTGATGGGGTACTCAGGATCTTGGCTTTTGATTGGAATCAGGGTTAGGGTTTCACATAAGCCTTCTCACTAGACTTGTGGAAGAAGATGAAGAAAGAGAGTGAATGGATCTATTGATTTCAATGAATGAATGAATAATTTTTTACAAGTGAGCCTAGGGTCTTATTTATAGATCTCCCAAACCCTAGGCCTTGAGAAGTTCCCTCCAAAAGTTTGTTGAAAGACTTCTAGAAGTAGTTAGTTAGGCTTAGCTTAGGGTTTAAGCTAGGGTTTAGGGAGAAGTTTCTAGAATACAAGGCTGGTTTAGTGTTGATCCCAAAGCTTGCTGATCTGGCAGAAGTCTCTGGAGTCTTCTGGAATTTGTTGTGTCATTCTGAGCTGTAGGCATTGAGATAGGAGTTGTGCACCAAAAATGGGGATCTGAAGTGGTAGAAGCGCCGCGGAACCGCGGCAATAGGTGGCTTAGGCCGCGGTTCCGCGGCCATTTGGGCTCCTTGGGGCTTCAACTTTCTTGTGTTGACTTTTGGTGTCTTCTTCTGTATTTTGTGATATATTGAATTCCTGAATTCCATTTACATTAATACCAGATTCCAAATCATTGAGTTGGTGTCATGTTTGATCGGTACCATGTAAATTTTGGCCTTTCTTCTGGATTTCCTTGCACAGATCTCAAAACAAGTGTTGCGCAATATAGGGATGATGCGATGCCATGAAATGCAGTCAATTTCCTTATAAATGCCGGTTTTAGAGTCTAACACATGCAATCTGATATTTTGCGACAGTTTTGCTAATATGTGAAATATGAATGCCGTACACTTCTAAATGAGTGCAAATGATAGAGAAATTGCCGTGTTAAAAATACAATATTTTCAACTAATCAAATTCCCCCAAACTTAATTTCGATCGTCTCGAGCGAACTTTTTATTAAAAAGAGAAGGAGAAAATAAAGAAAGAGAAAAACTAACTAGCACACTTTCGTAGGCAACACGATTGCACTGAGCACGTGCAACAAGCCTTTAAACCTCTAGGTGTCCCTAGTAGGAGGAGTGTTGTCTCCTGAGGGTTTTCAGCGGATTGCACCCACAAAATCCCATAATAAAAGAAAGATCATGAATATTACATTTAAAGACAAGAATTGTAAAAGAAAAGCCTTGAAAATTAGGGTTTCCAACTAAGCTAGCTTTTCGGTTGTCATGAGCCCTATCTTAATGGTCATGAAAAGATGTTAGAAATCACGTCCTCCCTCAATAAAACATCGTCTTATTTTTCATTCCTATATTTCTTCCAAACATCGATCATATAACCCTGCGTGTGTGTAAAGGACATCCTTACACCCGGAGAATTCTATTCAAGCTATCATACTCTTGTCCATCAGCCTCAGTACTTTTTAATTAATGAATATTTAGATGAGATTGCTCACACACTTTCATGCGACCGTTAATACTTCTTGAGGTACTAACCGATCGATTACTCCTGTGCTTGCTTACTTGGTGTATTTTCCTCGTCTTGCACCACCTTAGGCATAGCAGTGACTCCCAGACCAGTTGGCCTTAGGGCACTAGGTGAAGAAGCACCCTTGCTATATATTTTTTATTGCCCTCAGTGATAACAAAACCAGTGTTCATTTTTCTCACCACTTTATATTTTCTTCATTTCATTTTTTTTTATTTCCTTCATACTTTTGGCTTTAAGACAAGAGCATTTCAAGGTATCCTCTACTATCCCAGGCTTCAAGACGTGTGTAAGTGCGAATAGCAGGGTATCAACGTTCAAAATGTTTGGCTTCCAGAATAGAAACTATTTTTCAGACTTATTTTTATCCTCAGATTAGTGACGTCCTTCATCTTACTAACCCTTGGGACAACGGCTCATAACTACTTATTACTAGTTCGTATACGAAAACTTCTAATTTTCTTAGTTTTCTTAAATTTTTCTAATCTCATGGATGTAATTGTTCACTATCTAAACTTTTATTATTTTATTTATATACAAAAAAGTGTAAATATTAAAATTGTTTTTATACTTGAAAATTTTTAAATTTTTATGGGTTTTGAAAATTTTTCAATTTTTATAGATTTTTTATAAAAAAATGTTTTGTGCTTATGCAAATGATATGCAAATGATGCAAAAATAAGCACAAACCTCCCCAAACTTGTTTTCAACAGTGTCCTCACTGTTGCCAACTGCTATACCTACAAAACTGTAAGCCTGGGAGGAATTATTAGTGGGGGCAAAATATATAAGTGAAGATTCCCCCAAACTTATTCTTTTCACTCACCTCCATTCAAAAGATGATGCAATGATATACTGGACATGAAGGTGAGACGGAGGAATTTTAATCCAAATAAAATGGCTCCTGTAAGAACAGGAGCTCCTTCGTGGGGTCAGTGGAAAAATACGGCTTTAGTCTATGTCCATTCACTTTAAAAACGGTGCCATTTTTAACATTTTCTACTTCTACTACCCCGAGCGGATATACAGACCGCACAACAAAAGGTCCCTTCCACCGAGATCGGAGCTTACCCGCGTGAAGGTGTAATCGTGAATCATAAAGGACTTGTTGACCTTGTGTAAATGTTTTCCTCAAAATGTTTTTATCGTGAAAAACTTTGGTCCTATTCTTTATGATTACAGCGTTATCATAAACGTCATCGCGGAGTTCGCTTAGCTCATTAAGTTGCAGCTTCCGAAAGTTGCAGGCTTGGTTTAGGTCAAAATTTATTTCCTTAATAACCCACAATGCTTTATGCTCAATCTCGACGGGTAAATGACATGCTTTCCCAAACACTATCCTATATGGAGACATCCCTAGGTCAGTTTTAAATGCAGTTCGGAATGCCCAAAGAGCATCCGTCAGTTTGGTCGACCATTCTTTTCTATTTTTAGCAAAAGTCTTCTCCAGGATAAGTTTTATTTGTCTGTTTGAAATTTCAGCATGCCTGCTTGTTTGGGGATGAGAGGGTGTAGAAAGTCGGTGGTTGATTCCGTATTTCCGCATCAGAGTCTCAAAAGACCTGTTGCAGAAATGTGTCCCATTATCGCTAATAATAGCGCGTGGGTGTCCAAATCGCGAAAAGATATTCTCTTTCAAGAACTTAATGACAACTTTCCTGTCATTAGTGCGACATGGAATGGCTTCTACCCACTTTGAGACATAATCAACCGCCAGCAGTATGTACAAATTCCCAAAGGAGTTGGGAAAGGGACCCATAAAATCAATGCCCCAAACATCAAATATTTCAACAACCAAGATGGGTTGCTGAGCCATTTCATTCCTCTGGGAGATTCTACCCGTGTACTGACATTGTGTAGAGGTTTTGCAATAGTCAAATGCGTCATTGAATAAGGTCGGCCAATAAAATCCACATTGCAAAACCTTTTCCGCCGTCTTTTTAGGACCAAAGTGTCACGCCCCGCTTCCCAGAGTACGCTAGATTGGGCACGTGACATAGCCAACCATGCTACCTGTGGGTAGGAAGTATCCATCCACAGTCACATTACGGCTGTAGAGATATCAAGAACAAGATAAAACTATCTAAAATATGTCCATAATCCAGAATAACAGGAGTCAATAATAAATAAATGCGAAAGCAAATGATCCAATACAAATAACTGAAAAGTGTGTCTCATAATGCGGGCTCACATCAGGAAATAAATGCAGGAAATAAAACTAACTACTACTGAACTCACAGCTCAGCCTGCTGGCTGAAGTACTCCTGCTCGGACTGCAACAGCGGTACGGAATCTGGGCCATGCAAAACCCAGACGTCAGCGCGTCATGTCATCAAGTAATATAATATGAACAGTGTAGCAGGCAATGTAATATAAACATGAATACAGCAAGAATAACAATAATATGAATCATACCAGTACAGGGTAGCGTGCAGTGGGTAAACTAAACTGTTCTATCAGGTTTTCTATTCTAAAGTCTTTGAAATCAATTGATGAATCATCGATGTAACTCAATAGTATCCCGTACATACCCGGGACCACGGCCACAATATTCTCGGCTGCAGCCGAGACATGCCGCTAGGCACAAAACAGGAATGTGTACACTCGATAGTATCCCGTACATACCCGGCACCACGGCCACAATATTCTCGGCTAAAACCGAGACATGCCGCTAGGCACAAAACAGGAATGTGTACACTCAGGACAGGTAGTGACTGTCGAGTTACAAGTCAGGTTTCACCTTTGATTTCCCCATACCCCCAAGTTATATGTGCAAGTCAAGTCAGGTATCCCGAAATCAAGAAACTAATGCCAACACAGGATCAGGTAAACAGGTTTGTCTGGATAGACAACAGGAACGGTCCATGAGGACTACATGTCAGGTTTGTTGGCATTAGACACAAGATCAGGTAACGGATCAGGTCATGGTACATCATGTCCAGCCAGGTAATGTATAAAGGTGTCATGTCATGTCAAGAGTGTACGGTACATGTCATGTCAAGTAGGAAGTGTAACAGGTTATGTCAGGAAGTACAAGATGTCATGTGGGTGCTCATAATCAAACTAACATAAGCATGTGTATAAATAAACAAGCATGAGTACCATCAGAACAATAAACTGGAACATGTAATATGATATGCAAATAGATATAATTTCAAGGATATGGATGCACAGTTATCGATTAGGGTTACATTTATAGTTCCAATATTAATTAGGATGCAATTTATTAAACATGGAGTGTTAATATCACATTATTATGTAGTAATGTGATCTATGGATGCAATTATATGTATCTTAAATGCGATGTATGCAAACGGGTATCCGAAAAGTTATAAAACTATAAAATGGTAATGTGGGATGTACAACTAAGCAATATGTGATATAAATATTAATATAATAATATTAATATGGATAGCATATTCAAAGCGATTAATAACTATAAAAGTGGTATTGATTAACCATGCATAAGAAAGTTCTGTTCAGAAATTCAGCGTCACCCTAATTTGTAAAATAGCTTAAAAATAACAAACGTTCTCCAAAAGGGATGTGTCTTATACCAAAACAAATATAATTCAATAAGGTTTTCAGTTTTATAAGTATAAGCATCTCAGGTTGTCCTTACAAAAAGTTATGAACATTCTAACTTGAAAGTTTGCTGCTGGAATTTTCCTGGACAGCAGTTTGGGGACATTTTCATTTGCATTTTACGTTATTTAAACAATTTATTTTGCAAGTAAATATTTCATAGAGTTATAGTATTCTGAGTTAGCTTTATAATGAACTAAAGAACGTATACTAATGATTTTTCTATGATTTATAATGAATTTTATAAGATAAGGTGTACAGTAAATTTCAGATTTGCCATATCCGATTTTTCAACGACGTTTCATGTGTAAACTATAAGATTTTCAAATGTATAATATTATAAAATGAAGATTATAAACTAATTAAAGATAATAATAATAAATATTACGACGATGTATATTTTAATTGATATGGATGCAGTATAATATAATCTAGTATGTCACAAGATAAGTTTTCATGATCTAGATTTAATATGATATAAACGGATGCAAACGGAACATCGAAACGTTATAAAATTAAACATGGGGCACTAGATTTAAACTATAGGTATGGTATTTATTTAAATAGGTATAAAATGAATTTTATAGTATGTAGCAAGATTAACTTGCCTCGATGGGTCGCGAATCGGGAAAACGGAACGTTAACCGTCGACGTGGAAAACTCGCGACGGGCGCACGGTTCACGGAATGAACCCAAACGACGAACAAAGGAACCACACGGATCGGGGTACCTCGCTGGAACGTCGAGAAGCGTCACCGGCACGACAGAATTCCGGCAACAAAAGAACAGTTAAAAAAAATGAGAAACGAGACATGAAGCAAGAAGAGAAAGAATGATAAAGAGAAGTACGAGAGAATATATGAGAGAGAGAGAAAAAGTGGAGAGAGAGGGGGGGGAGAAGAGGGAGAGAGAGAAAGAGAGCTGCAGGTGGGGGCCCACGGAAATAAAAGAAACGCGATTGGCTAAAGGGGAATCGTTAGTTAGGGATAAATATTAATTAAAGATTCAAAACATTTTAAGGAACAGTAGGATATATATATAGGTTAATTTAAAGATTTAAAAGATAGGTAATGAACAGTAAGATATCAGGTTAGTTAGAAAAATATATGCGATGGTTTTAATAATATTAAAATTTGGGATTTTGGTGCCAAATAAAACATTTCCAAATCGCGCTCGGGTCGAGTCCAAAAATTTGAAATTGAAATAATAGGATTTTAAACGGGATCTAAATTTTAAAATTAAGTGTTTTATGATTAAAAAGCATACCCCCAAAACGGACACATGTACGCGCGCGTAGCCGTCCAAACTCGCCCGTTTCACTGAACGGGACGAGAACACAATGCACGGACGCTACCACGAGGCTAGGGGTGTCAAGTAGGCCAAGATGAATATTTTCAATTTTATTTTAGATGCCAAAATTTGTTATATGTAGAAATAACTTTGCCGGGTAAATTTTACAGTAAGCAACAAACAAGCAAGTTAAATGAAATGAGTACCACATTATGCTCAAACAGTAACTGAAAATAGTAGCATTGGGCTCGGGTGTTACACAAAGTGACCCCCACAGGCCTGATCATGACAAAAAGAAAGAACACTCTTGAACTCTTCATTCGGGACACACCGACGAATGATCTGATCAGGACAATACTTAAACAAATAGGGCTCGTCCCAGTAAAAGTGTTTTACTTGGGATAGAAAACGATATTTGTCCTGTTTTGACCAATCGCTGGGTATCAGTCCCATGGCATGATAGTTCACAATATCCCTGAACCATGGTTCATTGGATACGCTCAAGAGTTGTTCGTCAGGAAACGAATCATTGATCGGCAGGGTCACAGGGGAAGAAGAGATGCGTGAAAGATGGTCAGCTACTACGTTTTCACATCCTTTCTTATCTTTGATAACAAGATCGAATTCTTGTAACAGAAGGATCCAACGTATTAGTCGGCCTTTTGCATCTTTCTTCGCCAGAAGATGTTTTAAGACGGAATGGTCAGTATACACAACTATAGGTGAGCCAATTAAGTAAGGCCTGAATTTTTCTAATGCAAATACAACCGCTAAAAGTTCCTTTTCGGTGGTTGTATAATTGATTTGAGCATCATTCAGGGTCTTACTAGCATAGTATATCACGTGTGGCATCTTTTCGATGTGCTGTCCTAAGACTGCACCTACTGCAAAGTCGGATGCGTCACACATTAGCTCCCAGTTTGGTGATGATAAAACGGGGGCTGAAGTGAGTGGGTGTTTAAGTGAGTCAAAAGCTGTCTCGCAGTCCGAGTCAAAATGGAAGGTCGTATCCTTGGCCAGGAGAAGAGTTAAAGGTCTAGCAATTTTGCTAAAGTCCTTAATGAATCTTCTATAAAAGCCCGTATGGCCAAGGAAAGAGCGAATATCTTTGACGCTTTTGGGATGAGGGAGGTTTTGAATGACATCTATCTTAGCTCTGTCAATCTCAATGCCTTTCTGTGAAATAACATGTCCAAGTACAATTCCTTCTTGGACCATGAAATGGCATTTTTCCCAGTTCAATGTTAAGTTCTTCTCTTTGCAACGAGTAAGAACAGCGTCCAGATTCGATAGGCAATCAGAAAAAGAGTCTCCAAAAATCGAGAAATCGTCTATAAAGATCTCCAGAAAATTCTCTACCATGTCAGAGAATATCCCCATCATACACCGCTGAAAGGTAGCAGGAGCATTGCATAACCCAAAGGGCATGCGACTGTAAGCAAAGGTACCAAAAGGACAAGTGAAAGTGGTTTTATCTTGATCCTTTTTGGCGATGGGGACCTGATTATAGCCTGAGTATCCGTCCATAAAACAATAATACTCTCGTCCCGCTAAGCGTTCCAGCATTTGATCAATGAATGGTAGAGGAAAGTGGTCTTTCCTCGTGGCAGCATTGAGTTTTCTATAATCGATACATACACGCCACCCAGTTTGGGCGTGTGTCTGAATCAACTCATTTGCCTCATTGGTTATAACAGTGATGCCGGATTTCTTAGGAACGACATGTATAGGACTCACCCATTGGCTATCGGAGATGGGGTATATAATACCATTATCTAGGCATTTGACGATCTCTTTCATCACAGCTTCCTTCTTGACGGGATTCAACCGTCTCTGTGGTTCTCGGGTTGGTCTGGCATCATCCATCACATGTATATGATGTTTAACTATCAGGGGACTAATCCCTTTGATGTCCGCCATACTCCAACCAAACGCCTCTTTGTTAGATCTCAATACCGATAAAAGTGCATTCTCTTGCTCTAATGCTAGAGAAGCGGAAATTATAACCGGTAAAGACTCCTTCTCACCTAAATAAGCATATTTCAGGTGAGACGGTAAAATTTTGAGATCTAATTCGGACGGAGAAATGATAGAAGGAGGGATCATTGAGTGATTTTTGGATTTACAAAGAAGCTCAGAGCCTGTGAAAGATACAGACTCGGGTGGAGAAAAGTCAGGAGTGCAGGACTCAAGTGTAGGTAAAGTGTCCTCACTAAGATCTTGTGTGAAATCAAACAGAGATGTGGTAATATCATCGAGATCAGTAAAACAAAGTTCCTCAGCTCCACAACTATCGGGAGCGATCTCATGGACAGAGCACACATCTAAAATATGAGCAGAGGGTTCTGATGGCTGACTTCCAACTTTGTAGATATTTAGTTCAATGGTCATATTTCCAAATGATAAGTTCATTGAACCATTTCTACAGTTTATAACAGCGTTAGAAGTTGTAAGGAAAGGACGACCTAGAATCACCGGAATTTGGCCCCGGGGTTTTGCTACAGGCTGTGTATCGAGTACAATGAAATCTACAGGGAAAACAAATTCCCCGACCTTTATCAACACATCCTCTAGTTCACCCCTTGGTTTGGTGATTGAACGGTCTGCCATTTGGAGAGTGCAGTGAGCAGGTTTCAGCTCTCCAATCCCTAGTTGCTCATATACAGAATATGGAAGGAGGTTAACACTTGCGCCAAGGTCTAAAAGAGCACGATTTATGCTTTTACCCCCAATAGAAATCGATATTGTAGGACATCCTGGGTCCTTTCGTTTCTTTGGTAGCTGGGGAATAAAAGCAGTGCTGATATTATTAGCCATGAAGACCTTCTTCGGCACTTGGGTCTTCCTCTTCCTAGTACACAAGTCCTTAAGAATTTTCGCATAAGCGGGGACTTGTTGAATTGCATTTAGGAGAGGGATATTGATGTTAACCTGTTTGAACATTTCCATAATTTTCTCCATATGAGGACTCGTTCTATTACCCCTTAACCGGTTCGGGTAAGGAGCTTTCGCAATAAGCGCCGGGTCCATCATAGGAGAAGGAAGAGGGGGTAGATGAGGTCCCAAAAGAGGTGTGGGGACCGTCTGTGGAGAACTATAAGGGTTGGGTTCAGGTGTCGAGCCTAATGGGAAATGGAGAATAGGCTCGCGAGAAGGTGGTGTGGTAGAAGAAGAAGGATCAGAAGGAGAAGTGTGTGTGTGTGGGAAGGTCTCAGCCGGGGTGTTAATGATAGGATTTTCAATATCATCAATACCTTCCCCGACATGATTGTTCAGCACTCTTCCCGATCTCAACGTTGTGACGGCATTTACATTGTAATGCCCAGGATTCTGTAGGGGTTGAGAGGGAAGTTTCCCTTTTTCTCTCGCAATCATTTCGGCTTTAAGGCGAGCTATTTCAGCTTCCATCGATCTGATACTCTCAGCTTGGGACGCTGAGTTTTTCTTTATCTCACTGACGGAAGATCTAACCTCAGTCGAAACCTCTATGAAATTTGATAAAAGTGATTTCATGGTTTGAGTGAATTGAGAGAATTCGTCAGAACAGGACAACTGCATAGGATTAGACTGTGCAGGATTGTTGACCTGATTTTGGAAATTTTGTGACTGGTAGGGGTGCTGAGTGAGTTGAAGGGGTTGCTGTTGTGCTGGAGGAAGAGCCCTTTGAAAATTATTCGTGTTTGGAACCATGTTTTGAGATTGGTTTTGGTTCCAAGTGAAATTCGGGTGATTCCTCCAACCCTGATTGTACGTGGAAGAATATGGATCATTTCGAGGTCTTTGAAATGCGGCATTAGAATGCTCGTGACCTTGAAACGCAGAGTTTAATGGACATTCTTCCGTTAAATGAGACGGATCAGAACAGCACCCACAAACAGTTTTGGGGAGCGACATTGGGTTTAGGGAGGCTGCAGAAAATTTGTGTTCCATAGCGTCGAGCTTCTTTTGCATTGCTGCCATCTCAGCTCGAACACCTATGGACACATCTATTTGGTGTACGCCACCCCTATTCAATGGTTGGGTTCCACTCTCCCACTGTAGTGATTTTTCAGCGAACTCTTCTAAATACTTCCATTCTTCCCCATCATCCTTGGTCATAAAAGTACCTTGACACATGTTTTCAAGGCTCTGTTTAGTGTTTGGGTTAATGCCCTCATAAATGATTCGGCACAATTCCCATCTCGGGATGCCGTGATGAGGACACTGAACCAAAAGATCCTTGAAACGTTCAAAGCATTTAGAGAATGGTTCAGTAGGGAGCTGGGCAAATTGATTCAGTTCGCTACGGATTCGAGCTGTCTTTTGTATTGGGTAAAATTTCTTAAGGAATGCAGCGACGAATTCTTCCCAATTCGTGATTGAGTGTGCGATAGTGTTATATAGCCACTTCTCGGCTATATCGCACAATGTAAATGGAAGAAGTCGCAGACGCATAGCATCCACTGAAAGTTGTGACGTACCCATCATTGCGCATACGTTTTCAAATTTGGTAATGAAAATGTAAGCGTCCTCAGTCTCGAGTCCGTGGAATTTGGGTAAAAGGTTGATGTATTGGGGTTTAATCTCAAAGTTATCCACATTGGCTGGTGGTGTGGATAAGCAGGTCGAAAGAGGACCTCGAATAGGGTAGCACCTCTCCTGGAGAGAGATGCGGGGTGGATTCTGCGCACCAACGGACGGCGGCAGATTAGGGTTAAAGAAGTTTGATGGAGTCGGATCCATCGGTGTGGGTGTGGTAGTGGGTAAAGAAGAAGTAAATGGAGAAATATCGACTTCGGAGTCGATAAAGGGTACGCGGACTAAACGGGCACTAAAAAGAGTTAGTACAGTCTTGGTTGGAACCTTGTTCAAAAGATATGCAGCTGATTCTAGTGCATAACCCCAGAAAGATCGCAGTAACTCAACCTTACTCATCATGGAACGAACCATATCCAATAGGGTTCGATTCCTCCTTTCCGATACACCGTTGTGTTGTGGTATGTATGGAGGAGTAAGCTGAGAGAGAATTCCATTCTCTTTTAAGTAACCCAGGAACTCGACACTTAAGTACTCACCACCTCGATCAGTTCTCAATGTCTTGATACTTTTGCCTGTTTGGTTTTCCACTTCATTCTTGTATTCCTGGAATTTCTTAAAGGCCTCGAATTTATGCTTCATTAAGAAGATATGTCTATACCTAGAGAAATCATCCGTAAAAGTAATGAAGTAGGAATAACCATCTCGCGCATGTGTAGACATTGGACCGCACACGTCACTGTGTACGAGTCCCAAGAGCTCGCTCGCTCTTACTCCGTGTCCAGTAAACGGAGTCTTTGTCATCTTTCCCATGAGACAAGATTCACAAGTAGCATAAGATTGATATTCGAACGGATTCAAATATCCTTCTCTATGTAACTTAGTTAATCGTGTTTCATTAATGTGACCTAGTCTACAATGCCATAAGAAATCCTGATTTATTTCTGGAGACTTTCTTTTAAGTGTGTGATTGTTAATATTTTCTTGATTGGATGTAAAAGTATCAAATCAAATCAAATGATCCCCGATAACGGTTTCATTTGATTGAAAAGAAATTCTTGTTTGTGTAAATCGAATAAAGCGAATAAGTTTCTTTGTGTCGGTAATTAGAAAATTATATAGAATCACAATCAAAGAATTGTATTTGACCGCAATCAATTACGGTGTCGGTTGTAGATCGTAAGCGAGTGCGGATCGTCCACAGGGATTGTGCGATTCGTTTTTATATTCAATTTGTTTGAATTGAAAAGTTAATCGAAAAGAAAAGAAAACATGATTCAAGATTTTATCGATTGATTCAGGTGTCACTAATCTAATCAAGAATCAAGAAACTGATAAACAATCGAGAATCGGGTTTTGATGATATTTCCAACCAAATGTCAAGAATCTAAATGAGGCTCGTAGGAATCGATCGGATCTATAGACGTGATGTAATCTCAAGATATCGTATTCTTGTCCTTCGAAGGATTGATACTAGATCGATGATGATCGACGAGAGTTAGGGCTTTTTCGTGAAACTAGGGTTTCATCGTTTAACCCTTGTTCTTTCGTCGATATCATTCATATTCTAGCCTCTAGAAATTTCAAGAAACGATCGTAACTCCCCAATTTCGAGCGATATCAATCAAGAAAGCATCACAACGAACTGGGTTGTCGGTTCTTGAACTTGCTAGGGTTTACAAAACTCGTAGGATTCAAGAATCGATTTAAGATATGTTACATCATCATTCTATTGATCGTCTCGACTCCTCGACGAGCAGAGTATTACTCAAACATCACAACAAGAATTACAACTAGAAATTTAGATCGAATTATGATGCAAGAATTTAAAGAAAACAAGATAAAAGAATATCACCTTTTATTTATATCAACAATTTGATTAAAGTCGCTCAAGAACTACAAGAGGAAGAACTAAATTGTCGATTTGGCGTCGCTCGGCTCCGTGAGTCGCGGATCGGCTTGGACCACTTGCTCTGTTGAAGATCGGCTCGGCTCATAAAAGGTTGCAAGACTTCTTGCTTGATGGGGTACTCGGGATCTTGGATTTTGATTGGAATTAGGGTTAGGGTTTCACACAAGCCTTCTCACTAGACTTGTGGAAGAAGATGAAGAAAGAGAGTGAATGGATCTATTGATTTCAATGAATGAATGAATAATTTTTTACAAGTGAGCCTAGG
Organism: Agapanthus africanus; assembly: GCA_030015575.1. Taxonomy (NCBI): domain Eukaryota; kingdom Viridiplantae; phylum Streptophyta; class Magnoliopsida; order Asparagales; family Amaryllidaceae; genus Agapanthus; species Agapanthus africanus. The sequence continues at coordinate 884,342,279 of CM057337.1, forward strand.
GTCTTATTTATAGATCTCCCAAACCCTAGGCCTTGAGAAGTTCCCTCCAAAAGTTTGTTGAAAGACTTCTAGAAGTAGTTAGTTAGGCTTAGCTTAGGGTTTAAGCTAGGGTTTAGGGAGAAGTTTCTAGAATACAAGGCTGGTTTAGTGTTGATCCCAAAGCTTGCTGATCTGGCAGAAGTCTCTGGAGTCTTCTGGAATTTGTTGTGTCATTCTGAGCTGTAGGCATTGAGATAGGAGTTGTGCACCAAAAATGGGGATCTGAAGTGGTAGAAGCGCCGCGGAACCGCGGCAATAGGTGGCTTAGGCCGCGGTTCCGCGGCCATTTGGGCTCCTTGGGGCTTCAACTTTCTTGTGTTGACTTTTGGTGTCTTCTTCTGTATTTTGTGATATATTGAATTCCTGAATTCCCTTTACATTAATACCAGATTCCAAATCATTGAGTTGGCGTCATGCTTGATCGGTACCATGTAAATTTTGGCCTTTCTTCTGGATTTCCCTGCACAGATCTCAAAACAAGTGTTGTGCAATATAGGGATGATGCGATGCCATGAAATGCAGTCAATTTCCTTATAAATGCCGGTTTTAGAGTCTAACATATGCAATCTGATATTTTGCGACAGTTTTGCTAATATGTGAAATATGAATGCCGTACACTTCTAAATGAGTGCAAATGATAGAGAAATTGCTTTGTTAAAAATACAATATTTTCAACTAATCAGTGTGTTCTGGACATTGAAAACCTGAGCTTGACTCAATACGTATATACCGTCATCTAATGTACCGGACCCAATCAGAACTTGATTTACGTGGATGCGAACTACATCGCTTACGAATGTAAAATCATATCACTCTCTCGAAAGTGAGGACACTGATATGATATTACAAGTCAAACCAGTTACATACAAATAGTTACGTAGAATCAATATCTGCCCACTTGTCAAACCTAGACGATATTCTCCCACGGATTCAGCGTCCACGCTCATTCCGTTTGCAACTCTGAGAGACAAATCGCCTACCCTGATAACTCTACGGTTTCTCAAAGCATGTAATGAATTACAGGTATGAGATCCTGCTCCGGTATCTAGTACTCAGGAAGTAGAGTTAATTGACAAACAGTTCTCAATTACAAACACACTTGAGGCCGAAGCCACAACATGCTTCGTATCCTGGCTACTAGCTTCCAAAGCCCTGCAATCCTTCTGCCAATGCCCAATCCCATAACAATAGGAACATCCCTCTTTAGCTAAACCAAATCCCGAAACTTTTGCTCTTCCCTTTCCTCCTTCTTTACTAACACCGTATATCGGCTTTGTAAAGGTCTTCTTCTTTTCACCATTTGCTTTCGCCCTGGATGTAAAAGAAGAAGGTCCTCCATTAAGCAGAGCTTGTGTCTCCCTGGTTTCTTTCAGAGTGTAAGTAGAGGATAGGGGCTTTGGAAATAAGTCAGCATATGACTTGTTCCCAACGTGGTCTCCAGGTCCTTGAGCTCATCAATATAGCTAGTCATCGTAAAGACGTCGTCCCCTATAGATGACCCGACAGCCAACCTCGCTTGAATTAATTCGTTCGAGGTCTCATATCTTGCAATATGAGATTGCTCTCCATATAAATCTTTGTTATGGAGAAAGATGGAAACTGAGTCCATCTTCTCGTGTTGCTTCTGGTATACACCATCAACTGAAGCCAACACGAGGCACTTGGCTTTCGCTTTATCCTTTTCCCTTGTCTGACGGATATCCATATCCGCGACGGTGGAAACTGGACCTGGGACAGCGGGATCTTGAGTAGTAATAGGGTGGTCCAGCTTGTCATAGGCAATGGACATCTGGACAGACCTTTGCCAGTTATATAAGTTAGATTCAGTCAACTTGTTATCTAGATGTAACCTAGTCATGGTCACAAGGTTGCTGCAATGAGAGAGAGAGAGAGAGAAGAAAACACTTTAGCATGATGCTCTTGCAAGTTTAGATTGGTTTTTAGTTTATTTAAACTGGATGGCTCCCACTGTTTCTCGAATCCTTCCTCAAATCATAAAAGAAGAATTAGCCAGGACTGATCTCACCGTACAATACTTGCTTAACCGTTCAGCCAGGCTGATGTCGGTACTTCGAGGGAGGTTTTCCAATGCTTTCGCAAAGTTTCTTAATTAAATAACCTCTTTTCTCTGGGGGCGAAGCCCCGCTGACGCCTTTCTCGACACCTACTTGGTTTATAGCATTGATCGTTAAGTGACGAATCTCCTGATAAGCAGCATATACTCACAGTAGGATCGGGATCCAAATATCATCTTATGATAATGTTGAAGGAATCCTACCAACATTCATCAAATTCCAAATGGTATGCAATAATAGCTAGTTTCAGTTTCTTTAGAAACTCCGGATGTGGATTTTTGCCCCATGTTCTTATGACCTTGACGAAAGCCAATAAATCATAAGTCATATGTCAAGTTCTGCTCATCATTATCTTGTTAATTTGAACCCATCCGTACATACCCTTGACGAAAGCCAACAAGGTAATACGACTGTCCCAAACCAACTCATCTATCTATGCAACAAATGAATACCCCAGCAGCTACCAAACACTATGTCTTGACGAAAGCCAACAAACATAGCTTGAAGACTACTGACCATCCATAAGAAATGACGGAGGGCTACGACTGATTTTGGCGAAACCGTGAACGTGGTGAACTTGATATAATCGAAGGAACCTGATAGCCTTTTAAAAAGGAGTGGTTAAAGCTCCGCAATTAAAAAATTCTGCTCTTTTAAAATAACCGAGTGGTTTCTTTTAAATTTGTTCCAACGATTCAACTTTGGTTTGTTTTCTTTGCATTATAATAATGCGTCCCATCATTAACCTATCATTGCAGAAAACAACGAAAATACAACGTCCTCTTATGCCATCCGCATTCGCCACCGGGTCCCGTCATCACCCGTTAGGTTACATAACTAACGACAGAGCGGGGGCTGGGCTAGCACGGGTGTAAAACATAAGTGACGTCTAAATAGCTATCATATATAGATATTGTACATTCGTCAGACGCAATAATAGGCATTCCAGATCACTAATGAACATTATTGGATATATAAGCAATCCGCGTATCCTTCGAGCCTGCAACGAAAGACGGATTACATAGTTGTGATGAATAGCCATTACCCCACCCTAGACCCCTACGGGTACGGCAAACTACCCTTCAAGTACCCGAAGTGAAGCGGTCTCCCTCAACAACGTGAATAGGCCACTAAACACTTCAACGTACCCGGTAGTTTGTGTACCCCACCATGGGTTCGGTACTCGATACGGTGGCGGAACCTATGGTCGAGGTGCGAACAGCGCATAGAAGAGGCTCCTGCGGTAGGCATGTTTGTAGGAACCCTCGATCCGCAGGCGACCATATCTCAATTCATGATATTCTTCAAGCCAACTACCTTCCAGGCCCTGATAGACAAGCTGGCCCAGATGGACCAGATGGATCACAGGCTATCCTCTTCAAAAACGGAGCTCCGAAATGAAATGGGGAAAGGGAAAGCAACCTTCGTCGCCAACGCTCAACAACAACCGAGTGGCCCGAAGCCGATTGCTCACCAAGACAATAAACAAAGATCCCTTGGAGAAAAGATGAGACGCCCTTACTCGTTCCCTCAGGATAAGACGAAGAGGTTATTCGAGCTAGCGCTGCGCAACAGGCTCATCACTCTGCCAGAGCCAAGACGCCCAACGCAACCAGGCGACATTAACAATCCTAATTACTGACCTTACCACCGAGTAATCGGCCATCCATTCGAAGATTGCTTCGTCTTTAAAGGCTGGATTGAGGACCAATACCAACAGAGAAAATTCGCACTGTCCAAAAACTGGAAGGTGAACCTGCCACAACCTCACTCCCCTAAAAAGATGGACACGCCGAGGGCATCATACTCACTTATAGAGGAAGCCCCATGGGAGGTGGCCCTTTCAGCTAAGACTAAAAGAATACTGAAGGACCTTCAAATATGTCGGGCGATTAGGTGGAAGAGCCCGCTGGAGCCCGAGATTATTGAGGGGATGCTGAAACCGCGCCCAACGCTAAAAATTGGTGGTGGTGGACAAAATATTCAAGTCAAGCCTCCAAAGTCTTTAAAGAAAAAGAAGAAGGCCAAGAAGCCCGTCCAACCCGACGATAGCCGTACAGGTCTGCAGAAATACATCGATGCACTGGAAGAATATAACCAGAAGGCACGGACCCCAATCACGTTGTATGAATTCTTTAAGCATGTTCTTGAGAATGAAGACAATGACGCTGACGAAGGAGACGATTCTTCAGAAAAGCCTGAAGACTATGTGGCGAGCTGCCACATGATCTCTCACTCGATAAATGGCAAAGAAGCTCCTGATGCAGAGAAACTAGGGGCAGATCCCGAACCAGGACTCCTAGAACCGTCAGACGAGATGATTGACGTATTCCTGTACGAGGCGCTTCAGAAAAGCAAAGCTAACCGAGAGCGTGAAATCGCCATATACGAAAAAGCCAAACGTCGGCGACTGAACGAAAGGATTAAAATACCCCAACCGGATAGAAGCACTTCTGGGGCCAGCAAAAGCAGGTTTAATACAAGGAAGCAATTCGCTAAAGCCCTGTCGATGGGAATGAAGTTGCAACCTTTTAAAGAAGACACTTCAGAAAATACGTTCACTGACGAACTCGATGCACATCCAAACTACTACTTATACCATCGAAAGATCACACACTCTACCGAGGAATGTATGGCCTTTAAAAATTGGTGGCAGGGATACGTTGCTCATCGACAGCATTTCAAGTAGATGAAGTGCAAAACTCGTCGAGAGCAGAGAAGCACGACAGATGAGCGCAGAAGAACTGCCGGCGACTGTCACATGGTTAATTCCGGGGGATCGCAAGTTTTCACCTTCGGGGGCGATTCTGATGAAGAAATAGCCCTCGGCTCTCTCTTCAAGGAATCCATCTCTAAAACAGAAGAGACGAAGACCTGCGAGAATGTTCAGCTGCGCAATCGTACGCTACCCGAAAAGGATCTCGGATCCACAAACAAGGGATCAAACGGAAAAGATAAGGGGAAGGAAAAAGTCCCTGAGGATATAACCCTCGATGATCGAGTCGTCGAGGAGTTGGCATCCAAGGACCCGCCAAAGAAAAACAAGGTGGATTACAACGTTCTGGCACACCTGGGGAAGATACCCTCGCAACTGAGCATTCTCGATGTCCTTCTGCTATCTAAAGAGGCGAGAGATTATTTGATCAAGGCACTATATGAGGCTGAGTAGTTCCAAGCTTTCCTTACCGAATAAAAGATGAAAGACGGGCTAGAAAAAGTGCACACTGCTGACGTCACGTTCGGCGATGAAGATCTCCTCCTCGGGATGTGCGAGCACAACCGTCCTCTGTATGTCACCGGATACTGCCATGACATCAAGATAGGGAAGATTCTAGTTGACAAAGGGTCTTCTGTCAATCTCCTAAATGTGAGGGTACTAAAAGAAATCAGCATGAGCGTCCAGCACCTCGCTCGAGATAAAATCACCATCTCCGGGTTCGACTCCCAGTCATCATGGACGCTCGGGTCTGTGATACTGACATCATGCTTCGGGTCGCTCGTCACTGACATCAAATTTCATATCATTGACGCCAAGACTTGCTACAACGTTTTGCTCGGCAGGCCTTAGTTACACGAATACAACATCATCCCTTCTACACAACATCAGTGTATGAAGTATTTCAAGGATAGTCTTGAGTACACCGTAACGGGGGAGCTAAACACATTCTCTATGAATGAAGTCCTCAAATACGAGGATGCAAAGTACTTTCTGCCAGACTTTGAAGACACGGAAAGATGCCATAAACCGGAGAATAAGCAAAAAGCTATCACCACTATTCCGGTCTTCGGGAGCAATACCGAGGAGGAAGAAGAGATAGTCTATTCGGGGCCGCCCCAATGCAACAAGCCGGGACCGTCTATCCCTATGTTGGTCTTCGGCAGCGACTCTGAAGATGAGGTCAATGCAGTATTTTCTGTTCGACCATCAATACAAGCCTTCACTGGCGATGAACGGAGTTTGCAGATCGCCATGGTTCCACGGTAGCACTACAAAGAGCTCGACACACTTGATACCTATAGTGTGCAAGAGCTGCAGACGTTCTACATCTCTCCCAGGCGAAAAGATGAAAAGGCGATCCTCTTTTATCGATCTGCGGAAACCAAAGTGGAGAAAGAAATCTGGCGTGGTGCCGATTCTACACCTGACAGGCTCCAGCCCATCCGTCTGCCCAAATACTACACGGAAGGATTAAAAAGGTTGTTGAGGCGCCAAGGCGTACCCTCCAAACAGACTGCTCGACAAGCTCAGTTCTATAAAAGGATCTGGAACGTCACTGGAACTCAGCGAAAATTGCCCAACGGGAGAATGGAAACGATCGGGCTTGTATATGTTCAATCCAAGAAACGGGAGCGATTCCATGGCTGCTACGTTATACATGACTTTGATGAAGAAGGAGATGCTCTGTTAGATGTCGCTAACCCTGAACCAAAACGAGATCCCGCCGTAAAAATGCTAAGTCTGTCATTTGAAGAACAGATGAACAACCTAATAAGGGAAGCGGGTTAAATGGTCCGAGATGACCACAACCGTGAAATGGCCATTTATGAGAAAACCAGGACGCAGCGCCTCCTTCAGCAGGCTACGGAGAATGACGATGCCCTTCATCGCCAGCCCGTCATACGGAAGACCCGACGCGGAGGCAAAAACAAACTGAAGAACGGAAAAAACGTTTGACAGCGGCAAAACGGGTCCAAGAAGCCACGCGATCGAAAATTGAGCAGCTGGGATCCGTCTCTTATAAAGAAGATGGGTCGAGCATATTCTTTTCCCCAAGACAAGACAAGGAAGATATTCGATCTTGTCATAAAATATCAAATGATTACACTCCCGGAGTCCAAACACCCCGATCAAGAAAATGAGGTTCATCACCCAGATTATTACTCCTATCACCGAACGATAGGACATCCTCTCGAAAACTGCTTCACATTCAAAGACTGGGTAGAAGACCAGTATCAGTGAGGCAGGTTCGCTTTATCCAGCAGTTGGAGGGTAACCCCGCCACAGAAGCATGAACCGAAAGCAACGTATATGGCGAGAGTAGAACTAGATCAACATCGGTCTTGGAAACGATCTCGTACCTGTCACACGATAACGCTGTCAGGAGAAGGAGTACGCGAGGATATGGCTGACCTTCCCTGGTGCTTCGAAAACGACGATGACGAAGTGATCTCAGAGTTTCCACCGGCGCCAAAAGAGCAGGAAGATGGGATACATACTACTACAGATAACCACAGAAAAATCGACTTAGGGACGGCAAATGACCAACGGCCGACGTTCGTCAGTGGGCAGTTGTCTGAAGAAAATGTGGCTACACTCAAAGACGTGCCCATGCAGTATAAAGACTGCTTCGCATGGAACTACTCCGAGATGCCGGGATTAAATCCAGAAATCGCCCTGCACAAATTGGCGATATCTCCGGACGTCAAGTCAGTCAAACAAGCACCAAGAAGAATGCGGCTCGAGCTTGAGATGAGTATCAACGCCGAAGTCAAGAAGCTAATCGACTCTGGCTTCATCCAAGAAGTTCAATACCCTGACTGGATCGCCAACATCGTCCCAGTGATGAAGAAAAATGGGACAGTGCGCATCTGCGTGGACTTTCAGGACCTCAACAAAGCTTGCCCGAAGGATGATTTTCCCGTACCGGTTACCGAGCTGATGATAGACAACACGTCCACTCACGAAGTCTTCTCCTTCATGGACGGCTCATTAGGGCACAATCAAATAAAGATGCATCCCGAAGACCAGAAGCATACCGCTTTCCGGACTCCGCTGGGCATATTCTGCTACAAAGTGATGCCTTTCGGTCTGAAGAACGCCGGCACCACCGATCAGAAGGCTATGAAGAAGATTTTCGATGACCTCATACATGAAATCGTCGAATGCTATATCGACGACCTCGTGATTAAAAGCAAATCGTACGAGGAACCTTGGCAGCATCTGAAGATAGTGTTCCAGCGTCTTCGGAAATACAATCCGAAGATGAACCCTCTCAAATACACATTTGGAGTTTCCTCGGGCAAATTCCTGGGATTCATCATCCGACACCGGGGCATCGAAATGGATCCATCAAAGATCAAGGCGATTATGGAAACACCTCCGCCAAGAACTCTCAAGCAACTGTGGTCTCTCCTAGGAAAACTCGCATATATCCGACGGTTCATAGCCAATCTCTCCGGCAAATGTCACCCCTACAGTCATTTAATGAAGAAGGGGACCCTTTTCGTCTGGGATCGTAAATGCCAAAGCGCACTAGACGAAATCAAGCAATACCTGCAGAATCCTCCGGTGCTGACCGCTCCAGTCAAGGGGAAACCTCTCATCCTGTACACAACCGCTTTTGAAAGTTCCTTAGGCGCACTATGGGCACAGGAAAATGACCAAGGGAAAGAAAGAGCCCTCTACTATTTGAGCCGAGTTCTCCTGGTGGCAGAAAATAATTACTCCCCTATCAAAAAACATTGCTTGGCGTTAATCTTCGCTATAACGAAGCTTCAGCATTATGCTTTGGCGCATGAGGTCCATCTCATATCAAAGGTGGATCCTCTCAAATATTTGATGTCAAGATCCATACTAACGGGACGACTCGCTAAATGGGCCCTCCTCTTAATGGAGTTCTCGATAATCCATCGACCCCTCAAAGCGGTGAAAGGCCAGGCTATCGCCAACTTCCTCGCCGAGCATCCAATACCTGCCGATTCACCTTTAAATTGCGAATTGCCAGACAAGCACGCGTTTGACACGATCGACGGAGATACAGGAGAAAGTGATACTCGATGGGAACTCTACTTTGATGGGGCATCTTCCATGAAGAAGCGAAAGCACAGCTCCCCTATAATCAAATCTGGAGTAGGCCTTATCTTCGTGACTCCGCAAGGAGGGATAATGTGATTTGCCTTTTCCCTAACAGAGCCGAGGACAAATAATGAAGCAGAATATGAAGCTTTGATAGCAGGTCTTGAGATCGCTGTCGACATGGGAATCGAAAACCTCCTTATATATGGAGACTCCCAGTTGGTCGTTAGTCAAGTAAACGACGACTATCAAACGTGCAAACCGAAGTTGGTAAAGTACGGTGAGAGAGTGCAACAATTGCTGACTCAAATTCCCGCCTACGCTCAGGAAAGCATACCACGAGCGGAAAATAGCAAGGCGGATGCATTAGTCAAACTCGCTAAAGAATTGGCTGACGAAAACCTCGATGACGTGAGGATCATTGTGCAAAGCCGTCGGGTTCTTACACCAGCGAAAATATCTCCGGAGTCGTCTGAAGAAAAGGAAGTGACCAAGCAAACGACCCAATAAATAAAAGACCAGGAAAAGGCTGGGGATTGGAGAGAAGTCTTTATAGACTACTTCAAATCCCGTCGGACATCTGAAGATGCATCCTCAAGTCATCAGCTCATGAAAAGAGCTCTGTCTTTCGCCTTCGTCAATGATACGCTGTATAAGAGGTCGTTTGACTCTCTGTGGCTAAGATGCCTAGGACCGGAAGAAGCAAAGAAAATCGTCCAAGAAACTCACGACGGACTCTGCAGTTCTCATCAAGCCGGGCCAAAGATGAAGCTGAAGATCAAAAGGATGGGCTACTATTGGCCCACAATGATCCAAGACTGCCTCGAATACGCGAAGCAGTGCCACTCGTGCCAGATTCATGGGGACTTCATCCACCAGCATCCAAATCCGCTACACCCGACAGTGGCTAGCTGGTCGTTCGAAATGTGGGGAACCGATATAATCGGACCCATCGAACCAGCGTCATCCAGGGGACACCGGTTCATATTGGCGACAACTGATTACTTCTCTAAGTGGGCAGAAGCAGTACCGCTGAGAGAAGTAAAGACGGAGAACATCATCCATTTCTTCAAGACACACGTCATCTATCGGTTCGGCACTCCACGACGGATTATCTCCGATAACAGGCCAGCCTACAGAAGTCACAGAATCATCCACTTCACGCAGCAACATAATATAGACTGGAGATACTCTTCGGTCTATAATCCCCGAGCTAACGGTCTAGCGGAGGCCTTCAACAAAACCTTGACGAAGATCATAAAGAAGACGGTGTCCAGAAATAGAAGAGATTGGCACGAGAGATTGCATGAAGCTCTTTGGGCTTATCAGACCACGTTCAAAACGGCCACAAACACAACGCCGTATGCATTAGTATTCGGCGCTGAAGCAGTACTCCCCTTGGAGATAGAGCTGCCCTCTCTGCGAGTGGCGGTTCATTATGAGCTAACGGACGAAGAGAATGCACATCTTCGACTTGAAGAGCTCGACGCCCTTGATGAAACTCGGCTCATGGCGCAGCAAAACTTGGAGGCTTACAAAGCTAAGATGACGCGCTCATACGAGAGATTGACTAGGCCGAGGACATTTTGCCAAGGCGAACTCATGCTGGTGGTCAAGAGACCTATGATCCCCAATCGTGCCAAATGGGGGAATTCGAGCCAAACTATGAGAGCCCGTACATCATAGACAAAGTTTACCAAGGTGGGGCTTATTTGCTCATGGACATGCATGGCGAAAGACCCTTCAGGCCAATAAACGGCTGGTTCCTGAAGAAATACTATGCCTGATGAGTCACGGCCTAGGTCAACGATAGATGACGACACCTACGTCCGCTCTCTATCTTCCTAAGTCCAAACTCTATAAGCAAAACTGTTATCTCCAAAACGGCAACAATGGACCGAAATGTCCTAAAACTAACGACTGACCGAAACGTCTTTAAAGTACTATAAACCCGCAGCATCCTTAGGCTGACTCGTAAAAAAACGGTACGTCCATAAGCAAAATGGGCACGGATGAAAACCCGAAAGGACTCCGTGAGTAAAAACAGCAGGGCTACCGGCGAGTCTGTGAAAACCCAAAAGGGCACAGACTCGCAAAAAAAAGGGGTACGTCCACAAGCAAAATGAGCACGGTTGAAAACCCAAAAGGGCACCGTGAGTAAAAACAGCAAGGCTACAGGCGAGTTTGTGAAAACCCGAAAGGGCACAATCTCGTTAAAAGACACTTGCAAGGCCCTCTCGACCTTGTAAGGAGAAAATACCTGCGTGAGATCCTTACGACTCACAAGGGAACAACACACTTAGGAATCCCCACGATTCCTAAGGAGAACATACACTTACGAGATCCTCACGACTCGTAAGGAGAAACCTCTTATGAGACCCTCACGGCTCATAGGATTCAAAAGCCTTAAGCTACAGGGATCTGAACCTGTTCTTAAGCCATCGCATTCCCCAGTTTGCCCTACAAGCGGTTCAATACTGACCCTTTTATACAATCCACGGGCACAAATAATCATTTCCTTGCCGAGTCCTACCAACGACGAGGAATGCCCTCATTTGATGAACAAACACTTGTAGGTCCTCTCGATCTACAAGGAGAAACACTTTTGCAAGATCCTTACAACTTACAAGAGAACATATACTTAGGAATCCTCACGATTCCTAAGGAGAAAACGCACCTACGAGATCTTCACGACTCGTAGGGAGAAACACCTTTATGAGACCCTTACGGCTCATAAAGTCAAAAGCCTTAGTCGACAGGATCCTGTTCCCGCCAAAATTTTGGCTCAAAACCCGCTCCGTATAAAATAATAACAATAAAAGAAAAATAAATAAATAATAATAATAAAGGAGAAAATCTCTCTTTCAGAGCAAAGCTCTGTTCAAATTCCAAGGCGAGAAACGAAGCAACGCTTCTGTTTCCTCCAATCAGAGCAAAGCTCTGCCTTGAAATTAAAGTTAAAATTAAAGTTAAAATGATTGAAGCAACGCTTCAGCTGACTTGCGCAGTTGCGCTGCGCGACACGTGTCAGCGCGGTGCGCTCTGCGCTGCGCGACACGTGTCAGCGCAGTTGCGCTGCGCTCTGCGCTGCGCGACACGTGGCAGCGCAGTTGCGCTGCGCTCTGTGCTGCGCGACACGTGTCAAGCGCAGGTGCGCTTGCGCCAACTGTGTCAGCATTTAAACAGAAAAATTCTGGAAAGATCTTTCTAATCTTATTAAAACAATAAGATTCTCTTCTGTAAAACAGAAGCCCTTGGATCAAAGAACCAACGGTGGGGAAAAATTCCTAAATCACTCAGAGAAAAATCTCTTTAACTGATTTAACAAATCAAATGGCACTATAAAAATCCCCTAGACTTCAAGTATAAAACACATGGAGATTAACACAGAAAAAAACTCAGAGAAATCCTCTGAAAACTTTGAAAGAACTCAGAGAAAGAAAAAGGTAAAACCTTTAGAAAAAATTTTCTTCTGAAAAGATCAATGATCTAAGAACAAGATCAAAGATCTTCAATAAAAAATGATAATATTAATTAAAAGAAGTAATTTACTTCTTCTTTAGATCTTTCTGATCTAAATAAAGACATTGCCTTCTGATGAACCATTGGTTCTGGAATTTTAGAATCAGATCAAGATATTGAACACTGCCCTGCACTTGAAAAAATTTCACTGTTGCGCTCTCGGGTTGGCGTAAGCCACCAGAGAGCGCCGCGTGTCAGCCCAGAACAGACTGCGCTATGCGCTTCTAAAACAGAGCACTGCTCTCTTAAATTGGCATAAGTCACCAGAGCGCGCCACGTGTCAGCAGCGCAATAGCGCAGCGCACTGCGCTAGCAGACTTGCGCTCACCAGAGCGTAACACGTGTCACCTCCACATGAGTTTGCGCCTTGCGCTCCTCAATTGGCGCAAAGCCACCAGAGAGCGCCGCGTGTCAGCCCCAGAACAGACTGCGCTATGCGCTTCTAAAACAGAGCACCGCTCTCTTAAATTGGCGCAAGTCACCAGAGCGCGCCACGTGTCAACAGCGCAACAGCGCAGCGCCCTGTCGCAGCGCACTGCGCTAGCAGACTTGCGCTCACCAGAGCGTAACACGTGTCACCTCCACATGAGTTTGCGCCTTGCGCTCCTCAATTGGCGCAAAGCGCCTGACAAGCCACGTGAAGCGCTGTCAGAGCATTTAATGCAAGGCATTATCAAGGGTAGAGCCCAATAAAAAAGGTCTATCAGACCAAATAAAAGTGCTATGCACTATTAAAAGGGGCAGAGCCCAATTAAAAGGAAAAAAGTCTAAAACAGACTAAAATAAAATACCATGCATTATTAAAAAAAAGGGCAGAGCCCAAACAGAGGTCTGTTAGACCAAAACAAATGCTGTGCATTTAATTAAAAGCCCAATGCTATGCATTAATAAAGGGTAGAGCCCAAGCAAAGGCCTAATAGGCCAATGATAAATAAAATGTTGAATATTTTCAACTGGACTTAACCCAATCATGGCCATAAGTCCTCAAATTAAAATTGACTGAGCACGACTGCTCTCTTAAATCAATTTACACCCGGTTCAAGGGTACATCTCCGAACTCCTCTGATATTTGTCGTTGTAATCCTTCAACGTCTTCAGAGAGGTGACGGGTCCCGACAACCACACATCGATACGGACTGCGGGGTCTTTAAACTCGTGGACCGAAACGTCCTTAAACTGATATTCATCCCAAAATGGGAACGTTGGACCGAAATGTCCTTAAACTAATGTTCGTCCCCAAATGGGAATGATGGACCACCATGTCCCTAAACTGGAAATCGACCGCAATGTCATTAAACTAAACAATAGAGCCAATTTCTCTCTTGTCGGATCCAAACGATCCCGTTAAGTTGATCTTAGTCTGGAGATCAGGCTAACGTATCCTTAACAAAAGTTTAAGTTGATTTTAGCCTCAAATACGGCTAACGTATCCTTAAACCAAAACCCCAAACCCAAATCTATGAAAATACGGATTTGGACTAATCCACGTCCTACGGGCGACGACATAAATTAGTCTCCGTATACAATCCACGGGCAACCACAAACAAAACAAACACCCACGACACGAAGTGAAATTCTGGAGAAGGAGAAAGTTGTTACCGCGATGCGGTAGCGTAATTAACTGCAGGGGCTTGCACCTGCAGGGAAGAGCGTCCCCATAATCAAAAACCTCTCAAGCGAGGGGGAATCTGACGAAGTCTGCTACATCGGCCGCATCCGTTTAAACCTTCGATACATGGTGTCATAAATCAACTTGGCATCTTCGGAGAGGTGGACAGATAAAACCAAATAGTATCTGCCCCGAATCTCAGGCTAGACGCCCATGTCATGGCCGCCATTCGGAGGGGAACAGATTCTGGCACGCCCGGTGGGACCTCTTCCTCTTTCCACTCCACACTTCGTGTGTCGTGTTCGCGAACAAATCGCGGTTTGCTGTGGTTGCCTGTGGATTCGAGGTACTTAGATTTGGTGTCTTGCTCCGTGCAGAAAACAGAAAATTAATGGCTTCAAACTGCACTACCTGCAACTGCAACTCTCGCTTCGTCCCTGCTGGAGGAGTGACTTATGGGCCCCAAGCGGCCTCCCTTTTCAAGATGCCAGTGGAGGAGGTGACTCAAGCCACCACTGGACTATTCTTCGGGACCATGCTCCTACCGATGAGCTTTGTTCATATCAGATTTTTGCATTTTTATACCGCCCAATTTTTATCACATTGCTTATCGGTAGGTACTCTTGAGCCATGTTTGGTAGTCAATTGCAGGATACATGTTCTCGGCTCTAAACGGTGAAATTCATGGAAAAGCACGACAAAATCCGGATTACTGCCAACCACAGATAAAACACGGGTCTCCGCTCTCTATCCGTATGTTGCCGCACACCAGTTTAAGAAACAAAATGGTAAATCAATGTCATTTTCATGCACAAGGCTCAATGGCAACACAAGATCCAAATATCTACGCGGAGCTCGAGGAAATCATGACAAAAAGATCCACATCAAATCACCTTTTGGTCTGCTGAAATTCTGGAAAAATTGTGAAGAGTTTCAGAGAAAAAACATATACCAAACAGCAGACAACATCAGACCAGGGGACCCCACAAAATACGAGGAGCCAACTCCTCTACATGGCCGCGGAACCGCGGCATAAGCATGCTTAGACCGCGGAACCGCGGCCGTACGGCCTCGGCAGAAGGCCATCTTTTGGGGGCAGATTGGTCATTTCATCTTTGTTCTGAATGTTGCCCTAGAGTTTCTGTTGCCTGCCTATAAATAGTCCAGATCTTGCCAAAGCCAAGGGTCCATAGTCTTGTATTTAGAAATTTAGAATACATGTGTTGTTGTTCTTCCTCCTCTCATCTCTTCTCCATTAAAAACTTGTAGTGAGCTTTTGTGAGTGAAGAATGAATAAAGGAGTTCTTGTTCTTACCATGCTTATCTTATTGCAATCGTTAATTATAATTGCTTGTATTTTTCTTTTGCTAATCTAGTTGTTGTTATTTGTTGTTTGTTTCTTTCTTATTCTTTTTTCTTTTATCCTTAAACAACCATGATGCTTACGCTTGATCCTTGCCGAGGTGAGGTCGCAAATAGCTAGTTGTAATCTTCTAACCTCTTTCTTTCTATCTTTCTCCTTTGTTTTATTTTCTTTTCCTTATAATGGGTGAGTAGTTTTTATACTTGTTAGGGTAGGATAAGGAAAGTTTGAGAGAAGGAAATCTCTCTCACTCTTTTCTTGCCCAACATCTTGATTCGGACTCCCGTTAATTGAACCACAATCCGCTCTCTACGGCACCCCATCCTACATGATAGCGGTGATTCCTTAGTGTCACGCCCCGCTTCCCAAAATACGGAATACGAGGGGTAGACAAGGCCAGCCATGCTCCTACGGTCAAGGAAATGTCCTGCCGTAGTCACACTTCGGCTTCTAGTTTTAACTGGTGATCAGTAAATAACACGCGGGTAATGAGAAATGCAGTAACTGAAACAAAACAATGTAAAGAACTGACCTGAGGGGAAACAAACGGGATAAAACTATGGATAGCAAGTCGAGATGTCTGTGATATGCGTCTAGTCCTGGTCCAAGCTAAATCTTCTCCTCACACTGAGCATGCATACCCAGGTCGTCAGAGCGACACAATAGCAATATAATATATATAAAATCATGTGACAACTCTAACAGTGATAATGAATATATATAACAGTAGATCAATGGCAGTATGGATATGAACATGCAGTAATCAATGCAGCGGAACCGTAAGAGCAGTAGAATGATATGCCACGAATGTCAACACAGTAAGTAAGATATATCAATGCCAGTATCCCTATCAGTCTCTAAGTCTCACTGTACAGGTCACTAAGCCTATCGTCAATCCAAGTGTGAGAGTCAACCACTCGCGAGTGTCCTCCACCCAAGGGCAAGGGACCACGGGCCCAACATGTATATCACGTTGATAATCACATACCCTGTAAATCTCCATATATCTCCCTAAATATATAAGCCGGCATGGGACTCCCGAGATTCTGTTGAATTCACACTCAAACTACCCCACACCCCGTGGTCTACATCAAACGCTAACCATAACCCTAAATACTAATCGATCCGTGACAAGTCTGCACGAGAACTGGAGGCAGGACCTCCATCAAGCACGTCCCGACTAATACCTAAGATAAATGGCAGTGTCTGGTGCCTTATCTGTGACACCCGTGCAAGCGCTTCCTTAAGTATCCCATACCACTTATAGTCACACGTACACGCATCCCACAGACGTCGACAATGCAATAGAATAATAAGGTTCACTGATTGTGTACAAGTACGTATCACTTTCACTTAATCACTTATACACGAACACTGACGTACTTGCCACAATCATCACTAAAACCTAACACTGGGTAAATGCACGTTATCACTAGGTTATCAATGCAATGACAGGTGTAAGATATGATGCGTAAACAATATATAAAGCATGTTTAGGATGTCATGAATCAACAATCTACCACTTGCATAAATTATCATAAATCAAACGTGTACGGTTTAGCGAAACAATAAACAAGTAATAATTTGTATGTTCTGTTATCTATCCATCGAATTTAGTTTCATGTCAATCGGATTCCAGAGTCATTATTTATAGCCATTTCATTTTAAGCGTTCACGGCTGGAAATCTGGTTTCAGAATCAGAAATTCGTTTCACAACGCATTTTAATCCCAGTTGGGATCAGATTTTAGCGATGCTACATTTGGATGAAATCTAGGGTTATCAGTAAGGTTTTCAACGCAATAGACGGATATTCAATCGAGTCTGTACGTCAGGAGGTATACACTATTCAATACCCATATGTCAGTTCTGATTCTGTTGAGACTGTTATGCGTCCCGATCTATTAAATTACAGATTAAATAACAAACGATAACGAAACAGAATGAAACTACTTGTGTTGTCTAGATAACAGGTTCACCTACAATATACAGCAGAGTTCCGCAGCTTATGAGTTTAGGAAACAGGGTGGTGTTCATTACGGAACAGTAAGCAACAATTGGAGTTGCTCTGGACTGCAGTCCAGAGTCGCACTCCGATCCAAATATCGTCACAGTTTAAGTACAGGAATATTTGGAAACTAGTATAGGGTTAAAGTTCGTCGAGTCGGCTTTGATTTAAGCCCTCGAACGCATCATTCTAGTATGTATATAATTTATGGTGATTTTTACGGTTTTCAGGTACAGTAAAGATCCAGTTTTACAGGCAAACTTGGGGGTAGTCGTTTTAGTCGTTAACGGTCATATTTTCCAACGAATTTCACACATTAGATTCACGGCCATACGAGCCAACTTATACCAGTTAGTTCCGTCAAATTAAATGATATTGTCCTATGAGAACATGTATCGAACAGTTACATCGTAATATTTGGCAGAAATTAAAACATAGGATATACAAGATTATAATGTGTAATTATCATACTGTAGCATGTAGCAAGTAGAGAACTTGCCTGGGAACGCTTTGGGCGATGTACGACAGCGGCAACGTCATGAGCGCGCGACGAACAACGTGGTTTGATTTCACGGCTTCGGCTCGCGACGACTAGACTCAAGCTCGACTATGACGGGGAGGCGGAGAGGAGCTGGGGCTCGGTATCTCAACTGCGGCGATCCAGGTGGCAACAACTAGGAGCTCCGACGGTGTGCAGGGGTGACATCGGCTTGGGATAGAGCTTTAGAGAGAAAGAGAGAGAGTGCAGAGAGACAGGAAACAGAGGGTGAGAAAGAGATAGGGAGATTGCAGGGAGAGGGGAAGAGCGAGGGAGAGAGGGTGAGGTTGTAGAGAGAGAGAGAGAAAAAGAGATGAGATGCAGGGGACAGAGAAAACACAGAGGGAGATTTTCAGAGAGTGAGAGAGAGAGAAGAGAGTGGGACAGAGGAAGAGAGAGGGGAGTGATCGGAGGTCGGGGCTCCGGCGAGAGGAGCGGGTGAGGAACTGAAGAGGGAAGGAGGTGCTCGGTCGACGACTAGGGGTGAACGTCGGCGACAAAGGCAGGTGAGGGTGCAGTGGGGCTCGCCGTCGTCGGGGTTGGGGGCTGAGCTCGGGTACAGTGATGTGGGTGAGATGCGTAGTGGAGTTTGGCAAAGTGGTGGTCGATGCGGTGAGTGGTGAGGGACTCAGTCGGTGGAGGAGGAAGGGAAGAGACCTGCCGTCGTCGTCGTCGACGGCGAGGGTGGTGGTGCTCGGTGTGAGGGGACGGCTGCAGTGGGTTTCGTGAGGGGTTGCGAGAGTGAGGATTGAGGGAAAGACGATGGGAGTAAAAAGAGGTAATCGTTGATGGAGCGGGTCGCAGGAAAACGTGCGCGTCGTGGGGAGTAACGCTCGCGAGCGTTGGCGACGAAGACGGCGAGGATCGTGGGTTGAGCGCGTGGGAAAAATTTAGCCGTTGGGGAAGAAGACAGGGGCGGACCGGGTCGGGTATGGAGGCGCAGGCTGGGTCGAAGGAAGATGGGCCGGGCTAGTGTGGAAATTAGAGGAATTATATGGAAAAAGAAACCGGCCGAGAGCGGGCTGGGCTAGGGAAAGGCTGAGTTTGGGTTAGGTTGAATTTAAACAATGATTTAGTTTTATTTGATTTTCCCTTGTGCTGAAAGAGGATGCTGGGCTAGGGGTTAAGGATTTTTAAAAAAAACAACAAAATAAATAAGAAGAGGGGGCCGGGCTGAAGAACTGGGCTGAGGGAAAAATTGACTGAATTAAAGAATTCCTTTAACTGTGTGGGCTTAAGAGTCGGGCTGCTGAAAAGATTTAATAAATGGGTTAAGAGAGAAATGAAGGATTGAGTTTAATTTAAGCGAATGGGCCGAGGGTAAGGAAAAATATAGGACATATTATGGTTTGGGTTCAATGGGGTTTTGAAAAATAATTATAATAAATTTATAAATAAAATAAATAATTCATAATTAAGAGTAAATAGAATTCTAAGGTAACAGAATACAAATTTTGGTATAAAAGGGGCTGGGTATTACACTTAGTGAGACCGGTTGTGGTTGAATTAACCGGAGGTTAAGGCTAAGAGCCAAGAACGGACGGACAAGCACCAAAAAGAAGAACTTATGTGTTGGAAAGCCTAGTTTATACTCGCAAGTTCCTTCCTAGTCGTGTTAATCCCCGTTGTTGCCGATTACCGTAACACCGATATTAAGAGTGGCAACGAAAGAAGTGAGCGACTCCTAACTCAAACTAACCTAATCCTAACCCTAACAAGCTCTCTATATATATCATTTTAGCACATAAGTAATCTAAAAACAAACCTGGAAAATTGGACTTAACTCGTTAAAGCACATAGAAAAATATTCCCATCTCCCTGCGGACGATCCGTACTCAACCGGCTAGCTACAAGCGAAATCGTCTTGATTGTGGTAACAAACTTAGCACGCAAAAATAATACCAATCAAATGGCGCCGTTGCCGGGGAGACGGTAGTTTATTTCTTTGTGTAATTTCGGGTTAATTTGTGGATATAACCGAAAAACAAAACAAAAAAAATACTGTAAAAAAATCATCTTGTTATTTTTGATTAGTTTTTGTGCAGGATAAAACGAAGTTCGAGTACAGTGCCAAAGACGTGGGAAGTCAGACCCATATCTCGCGGCTACACCGTGTTTGATCAGAACGGAACCAACGGGCTACTGTACAATTCTGGAGCAGATCCAGTGAGCAAATCAAGATTCCGGAGCTCCAGAAAAGAGTAGGACACCTAAAAGAGCACAGACCAGAAAATTGAAGGCCCAAGCCCACTCGCTGGTTACGGAACCGCGGCATTAGCAGGGTCTGGCCGCGGAACCGCAGCCGTTTGGTGCCCTCATCAACCAAAATTCCCTGTAAGTCTCTCTCTCCTGCTCCTCACTCCTCTGGACTCCACTGAACTGTATTTTCTGCAGCATTCTTTGCGCAAACTCTCTTCCCCCTTCCAACAAATTGTTTTTGTGCAGGATTCTTTGCGCCGCGCTAAAAATAAAAATTGTTTGCAGTTGATTGTTACTGCTTTGCATATATTAATACGGACTTTAAGAGGCTTGAAACCAATTCAGATTGGGTGGGGATTTCATCACCCTTCCCACGACCCCAGAAATCACAAAAAGCATATGCATTGACCATTGCTTAAATTAAAAAAATACTAGACTCAGCCCTAAGGACTTCGCGCTCAATAGGACAGAGGACTAGTTACAGGCATCGGCCGTTTATCCTATCCTGACTTTTGCGGTGTCTAGGCAAGTGTGTCCAAGGCAAGTGGTTACTTAATTAGGACCACTACTTACGTAGTGGGGAGCCTCCCACTTACCTGGCACTTACCTGGCCGCAATTGTTGGAGAAGAGGCGGTTTGAGGTCCTATTTCTAGCCCTTTGGAACAGTTAGGAGCTGTCTAGCTGACCTAGGTGACCCTAGATCTAGGTGTGATTGTGCATATCTTGTTTGTGATTGCTTGAAGCCGTAAGCCCGTACATATTTCTGTAAAGCTCTTTCTAAAAAAGAAAAAGAAAAAAAACACAAAACCAAAAACTTTTATAAAAACCTGCCCTTTGTCGCCAGAATCCATTTTTTCACCCACCACCCATCGTATTTCTCCATTGACATTTTCTTACCCTCACCTTCTCCGCTTTGACTATACTAAACTCGTTTAGGTATGTCCGCTTGGACTCGGAACACTAGCGCCCGCCTAGTCCGCGTTACGTTAGTCGCTACCGACTACGCGATCGACTCAGACGTTGAAACTCCGTCCACGCCTCTTTCACCCTTACCTTTGCCGGCCAACTCCGACGTTGACCGGAATTCTGTTCATACATCCTCACCTTCACCATCACCAACCTCTTCTTCCGCGATGTCAGGATTTAATCCAAATATCTCTTTGACTCCCCTGGGATTGACTCCACCTCCTATGGAGGCAACTAACCCACCATCACCGCCTGTTGTAGCGCCGCAGCGAATCGCGCTCCAGGATCGTTTCTATCACACCCGTTCTGCACTTTCCACCTGTCTTTCTCTTCCACCGGCCAATGGGGATAATTTTGAAATTAAGCCCCATTTCATTAACATGCTTCCGAAATTTCATGGGCTTGAATCTGAAGATGCCTATATCTTCATCAACAAGTTCCAAAATATTTGTGCAATGATGAAAACTACCCAGCTGTCGGACGATGCTATACGGCTACGGGTCATTCCGTTCACTTTATGCGATCTTGCTGAAAAATGGCTGTATAGCACCGCTTCCCACTTCATAACCAGTTGGGACGAGTTTGTGAAAGCGTTTCTCAAGAAATTCTATCCGAATCATAAAACCGCAAGGATCCGTAACGAAATCAACCAATTCTCTCAGCTTCCTACTGAACCCTTCTGGAAGTGCTTTGACCGGTATAAAGACCTTCTTGTTCAGTGTCCTCACCATGGTATCGAGAAATGGCAACTTTGCCAAACTTTATATGATGGCCTGAACCCAGCAACCAAGCAGTTATTGGAAACCATTTGTCATGGCCACTTCCTATCGAAATCTGACGAGGAAGCATGGCAATTCTTCGACGACCTTGCGGAACAAACGCTTCAATGGGAGAGCACTAGACCAACTACTTCTTCTTCTTCCTCTGCTTCTACTGGTCAGTCTAGGGTAGGAATTCACCAACTCGATGTCTCTATTGCGATGAAAGCTGAAATGGCTGCAATAACGAGAAAACTTGAAGCGGTAGAGAGCAAATTTTCATCTCCTGCTCCTGCCCCTGTTCTTCCCCTTCGTACCATTTGTGCTTGTTGTTCCGATCCTTCTCACTTAACCGAAGAGTTTCCTTACAATCCACCATCCCAAGGACAGGATCAGGTTAATGCTGCATTTCAGTAAAGACCGAGAAATGATCCATACTCTTCCACCTACAATCCCGGTTGGAGGAACCACCCCAATTTCGCCTGGAATCAGAATCAGCAAAAATTCCAAGGTAACAATTTCCAGAGGCCCCCTCCTCCGCAACAACAAGCGCAACAACAAACTCAACAACAGTTTCAGCAGCCCTTCCAACCCCAACCTTTTCAAAATCAGACGAACAACTTTGCACCCAACAATTCTTTTCCACAAAACAACTTTGTTCTGTCAAACAACGATAAGGTTTCCTCGCTAGAACGAAGTCTGGAGGCGTTCGTTAAACAATCGACACAATCCACCGCCAACATCCAGTCGTCTATTCAGTCTTTGGTGCAACACACTGCTGCACACAGGCAAAGCATCAAGACCATCGAAGCCTAGATTGCACAGCTGAATGCGGCGTTAAGTGAGCGAGAAAAGGGGAAGCTTCCATCTCAACCACTCCCAAATCCCGGTCACCCACACAATGTACATATTGCTCTTGAACAACAGAACCATAATGTGAGTGCCGTGACTACATTGAGATCGGGAAGGATGCTGCACAACAACATCGGCACAACAATTGAGGATAATGACACCCCGGCCGCTTCTTCTTCTTCTTCGTCTTCTGAGCCTATTCTCCATTCATCAAAAGGCTCTTCTTCTTCTTCTTCTTCTTCTGCTCTGAACGGACCCACTTCTCACTCCACGAAAACACCAGCTCTGGGATCCGTTCCAGCTCCACAATCTCCTCCACAAGCATTGGACTCAACCAATTTTAAAAACGTTCCATTTCCAAACCGGTTGAGGTCCAATAAACAAAATCCACAAATGGAGAAGATTCTGGAGTTGTTTAAGCAGGTTAACATTAATATTCCCCTTTTAGATGCTGTCCAACAAGTCCCGTCCTACACGAAAATCTTAAAAGACTTGTGCACGAAAAAGAGGAAGTCTCAAGTACCCAAGAAAGTTTTCTTGGCTAGTGCTGTGAGTGATGCTCTTACCCAATCTTTACCGCAAAAACGGAAGGACCTTGGCTGTCCTACGATTTCTATTACCATTGGGGATAAGAACATCAACCGCGCACTATTAGATCTTGGTGCCAGTGTTAACCTGCTTCCGTACTCAGTATACGAGCAATTAGGTGTAGGAGAGCTGAAACCCACACACTGTACTCTCCAAATGGCCGACCGATCAATCACCCATCTTAGGGGTGAGCTAGAGGATGTGTTAATCAAGGTTAGGGACTTCATATTCCCCGTTGACTTCATTGTATTAGACACACAGCCTGTAGCTAACCCCCGAAATCAAATTCCGGTGATACTCGGTCGCCCATTTCTTGCAACCTCAAATGCTGTGATCAATTGTCGCAATGGTTCGATGAACCTATCTTTTGGAAACATGACAATTGAACTCAACATTTTTAGGTTGGGGAATCAGCCCTCCGAACCTAATGCTCATATACTAGACGTTTGCTCAATCCAGGAGATCACCCCAGAAGAGTGTGAATTCGAGGAGTTTTTGTTCGATCACGATAACCTTAGCGCCACTAGTGCGTTCCTCTTCGAACCTGCTACTGTTTCTACGCCCGACAATGACTACGAGTGTTTCACTTTCTCGAACGATCTTAGATGCTCTCCACCCGAGTTTGAATCCTTCGAATTTCCGGATGAGTTACCTGAACCATCCAACTCGGTCGCTTACACTCGTTTTGAACCTTTGCTGGAATCCTTCGAGTTCGAGACCTTTTCACCAATCTTTCCTTCAATCATTTCACCTCCAACGCTCGAACTCAAGCATTTGTCATCTCACCTTAAGTACGGTTACTTGGGTGAGAACGAGACCCTCCCTGTTATCATCTCGGCTTCTCTAGCTCCAGAGCAAGAGAAAGCCCTTCTTGCGGTCTTGCACAGCAATAGGCAAGCTTTTGGCTGGTCCATGGCGGACATCAAGGGGATTAGTCCCCTGATCGTTGAACATCACATTCATCTGATGGATGATGCCAAACCAGCCAGGGATCCACAAAGGCGACTCAACCCAGTCATGAAGGAGACTGTGAAAAAGGAAATCGTGAAGTGTCTGGATAGTGGTATCATTTACCCTATCTCTGATAGCCAGTGGGTTGGCCCCATTCACGTTGTCCCCAAGAAATCAGGCATAACGGTCATTACTAACGTGGCGAATGAGTTAATCCCTACTCGCACCCAAACTGGGTGGCGAGTATGCATCGATTACAGAAAACTCAACGCCGCAACGCGGAAAGACCACTTTCCGCTACCTTTCATAAACCAAATGCTTGAACGATTGGCCGGACACGAGTACTACTGCTTTCTTGATGGCTACTCTGGCTATAATCAGATTCCCATCGCCGAAAAAGACCAGGACAAGACCACATTCACTTGTCCTTTCGGCACGTTCGCATATCGTCGCATGCCCTTTGGGTTATGCAATGTGCCCGCTACCTTCCAGCGGTGTATAATGGGAATCTTCTCAGACATGGTGGAAAAATTCCTGGAGATCTTCATGGTCGATTTCTCCATCTTCGGCGATTCCTTTAACGAGTGTTTGCTGCATCTTGACGCTGTCCTTACCCGATGTAAGGACAAGAACCTCACTTTGAATTGGGAGAAGTGCCACTTTATGGTGCGCGAAGGTATTGTCTTAGGACATATCATTTCGCAAAATGGTATAGAGGTTGACAAAGCGAAGATTGAGGTCATTTCCAATCTCCCTCCTCCCAGATGCGTCAGAGACATCCGAGCCTTCCTTGGCCATGCCGGTTTCTATAGACGGTTCATCAAGGACTTTAGCAAGATTGCTAGGCCCTTGACTCTTCTACTGGCCAAGGACACGCCATTCGACTTCAACTCGAGCTGTGTGACTGCGTTCGAGTCATTAAAAAGCTCACTCACTTCTGCTCCCGTTCTTTCTTCGCCTGACTGGACGCACCCATTTGAGATTATGTGCGATGCATCCTACTTTGCCATTGGTGATGTCCTTGGACAACACATCAACAAGATGCCGCACGTAATCTATTATGCGAGCCGAACCCTGAACGACGCCCAACTCAATTATACAACAACTGAGAAGGAATTCTTGGCTGTTGTATTTGCTTTAGAAAAGTTCAGGCCGTACCTCATCGGCTCTCCAGTCATTGTCTACACAGACCATTCTGCTCTGCGCCATCTTTTTGCGAAAAAAGATGCAAAATCTCGGCTAATACGTTGGATCCTCTTGCTTCAAGAATTTGACCTTGTCATTATGGACAAAAGAGGATATGAAAACGTAGTCGCCGACCATCTCTCACGACTTCCTTCTTCGCCGTCGCCTCAACTTCCGATCAACGACGTTTTTCCGGATGAACAGCTCTTGACAGCATCCCGCGAACCCTGGTTCGCAGATATTATGAATTATTTGGCCACAGGGTTACTACCGACTGAATGGTCAAGTCAGGACAGACTTCGATTCTTATCCCAAGTAAAACACTTTTACTGGGACGAACCCTATCTGTTCAAGTACTGTCCCGACCAAATTATTCGTCGGTGTGTCCCTGACGATGAATTCAAGAGTGTGCTGTCATTTTGCCACGATCAAGCATGTGGCGGGCATTTTGGCCCCAGAAAGACAGCTGAGAAGATCTTGCAATGTGGTTTCTACTGGCCACAACTCTTCAAAGACGCTCATGACTATTACAAGACTTGCTCCCGGTGCCAACACTTAGGCCGGATATCCCGGAGGAACGAGATGCCGCTCCAACCAATCTTGGTTGTGGAGATTTTCGACGTTTGGGGGATAGATTTCATGGGGCCGTTTCCCAGCTCTTTTGGGAACTTGTACATCCTTCTCGCTGTTGATTACGTCTCTAAGTGGGTCGAGGCTGTGCCCAGCCGGACTAACGACAACAAGGTTGTCGTTAGGTTTCTTAAAGAAAACATTTTCTCCCGGTTTGGGCACCCCCGAGCGATCATTAGCGACAATGGAACTCATTTCTACAATAAGACTTTCGAGGCCTTGATGCGGAAATATTCCATTAATCATAAACTATCTACGCCCTACCACCCCAAAACCTGTGGGCAAGCCGGAGTTTCAAATCGGCAAATCAAGCAGATATTGGAGAAGACGGTTTCCAAGAACCGAAAGGATTGGTCGTTGAAACTCACTGATGCCCTTTGGGCATTTCGAACGGCTTATAAGACCGATCTTGGCATGTCTCCCTATCGGCTTGTGTACGGAAAGGCTTGCCACCTCCCTGTTGAAATAGAGCATCGCGCATTTTGGGCTATAAAAGAGTTGAATCTGTCTCTCGAAGATGCGGGCAGCCATCGGAAGCTGCAGTTGAACGAATTGAGCGAGCTTAGGGATGAGGCTTACGATAACGCGGTTGTCGTTAAAAACCGAACGAAGGTGTTTCACGATAAACACCTTTTGCGCAAAACCTTCGTACCTGGTCAACAGGTACTGCTTTACGACACCCGACTACACTTCCATCCAGGAAAGCTCAGATCTCGCTGGAAAGGGCCGTATTTTGTGCGGAATGTGTATCCGCGGGGCTCTGTGGATTTGGAGAATCCAGAGGACGGTTCATTTTTTAAAGTGAATGGACACCGACTAAAACCGTACCTTAGCGCCGAACCAACAGAGGAGCTCCTGGTCTTATAGGAGCCGGTTTACCCTGCATAATCTTCCTCTGCCTACCACCAAACTTCGGTTATCCAGCCAAGAACAGTGGACACTATTCCAGATAAGTTTGGGGGTATGTATATACCATTTTGTATTTATTTGTGGATATTCTTTTCCATTTTTACTCTTTAAAAACATAAACATTCTTGTGTGTATCTAACCGACAATTTTGACCCTTCAAATGATATCTTCATGCAATGACAGTAAGGACACTGTCCAGTTTAAGTTTGGGGGTACGCTCGGTACGCATTTCTAACCTTCGCATTCATATGTATATTTTGCATCTGCATACTAAAATCCATAAAATCCATAAAAATCAGAAAATTTTCTAAAAATATAAAAACTTTTCTGTCAAGTTAGCTAGTGGGAGAACACTGATTCAACATTTCGACGGTTTTGTTTGATAAGATAAGAATAACTAAATCTTATTTTTAGATTTTGAAAACCTGAAAGATAAGTCTCCTTTGAAGTTAACTATAGCTGATATACGTCTTTACATCACACTACACGTGTCGTGAGTTTTGGGAATTAGATGACAAGTCTTTTATGTCTAAAAACTTTTAAATGGATAAATGATTTTCTGAGGATCAAATAGGTTTGTTCTGAAATAAGTAATATCAAGAATGGTTTATGAAGTGAAGTGAATATGAAGGAATGTTATTGATGCCTTAATTGGAACTAAGTCTGAAAAATAACCCATCTGGAACTTGATTGGAATGATTACACACCGAACCCACTAAACACGTCTTTTATCCAAAAAAAATAATTGAACTGCCGGTTATATCTCCGTTTGTATTGAATCATCATGATTTTCACGCTAAATTGTCTTTTGTTTTTGGACCTAGGTAACTTGAGTAATTAAGTCCGCTGGGGTGTCTCTACACCTAATGCTCTAAAGCCAACTGGTTTGGGTGCATTGGCCCAAAGCTCGTTAAGAAGCCTAGAAAGTCCAGATTAAAACAAAGTCAAGCAAGTGTTCTCCCCGACTTAAAATTTCTAACGGTTCTTTGTGTGAGAATAATCTTGACAAAAGATAGGCTTTTATAAAAAAATATTTTTAGCGGAGATATGAAGGTTTTATTCTATGATAAAGACTATTGCACGTTCACAGAGGTGTGTATGAAATGAAAACAAGAAAAAGGTGAAGTGAAAAATAAGACCTAGTTTCCTGTTAAGGAAGATAGAAATTCTGAAGTTGAAACCTTACTGGAAAACGAAACTTGAAAAATGCTTAACTCTTTATAAAACTTATGTGATCCTTTCAAAATTCTTATCTGGGCTTTATTGTGTGACATGATGACTTTATTCGAACCTTCTGGAACTTAACGACACTATTTGCACTACACGTAAAGACATATAAAATTTTAAGTTAAATAAGATGCGAGATGTGAAAAATAAAGGTTCGATGTCTAGACTTAGGATAATAGAATTGTTATTTTCTGAAACAAAACTTCAGGGTTTGAATCATAAGTTATTTTGCAAAACTAGCTTGACCGGATTTTATGGGTAGTATCCGCTGAAAACCCTCAGGAGACAACACTCCTCCTATTAGGGACACCTAGAGGTTTAACGGCTTGTTGCACATGCTCAGTGCAATCGCGTTCCCTGCGAAAGTGAAGTTAGGAAATTTTTTGTGAATAAATTGGCTTTTCTCGGGACGAGCAAATGATAAGTTTGGGGGTATTTGTTCATATCAGATTTTTGCATTTTTATACCGCCCAATTTTTATCACATTGCTTATCGGTAGGTACTCTTGAGTCGTGTTTGCTAGTCAATTGCAGGATACATGTTCTCGGCTCTAAACGGTGAAATTCATGGAAAAGCACGACAAAATCCGGATTACTGCCAACCACAGATAAAACACGGGTCTCCGCTCTCTATCCGTATGTTGCCGCACACCAGTTTAAGAGACAAAATAGCAAATCAATGTCATTTTCATGCACATGGCTCAATGGCAACACAAGATCCAACATATCTACGCGGAGCTCGAGGAAATCATGACAAAAAGATCCACATCAAATCACCTTTTGGTCTGCTGGAATTCTGGAAAAATTGTGAAGAGTTTCAGAGAAAAAACATATACCAAACAGCAGACAACATCAGGCCAGGGGACCCCACAAAATACGAGGAGCCAACTCCTCTACATGGCCGCGGAACCGCGGCATAATCACGCTTAGACCACGGAACCGCGGCCGTACGGCCTCGGCAGAAGGCCATCTTTTGGGGGCCGATTGGTCATTTCATCTTTGTTCTGAATGTTGCCCTAGAGTTTCTGTTGCCTGCCTATAAATAGTCCAGATCTTGCCAAAGCCAAGGGTCCATAATCTTGTATTTAGAAATTTAGAATACATGTGTTGTTCTTCTTCCTCCTCTCATCTCTTCTCCATTAAAAACTTGTAGTGAGCTTTTGTGAGTGAAGAATGAATAAAGGAGTTCTTGTTCTTACCATGCTTATCTTATTGCAATCGTTAATTATAATTGCTTGTATTTTTCTTTTGCTAATCTAGTTGTTGTTATTTGTTGTTTGTTTCTTTCTTGTTCTCTTTTCCTTTATCCTTAAACAACCATGATGCTTACGCTTAATCCTTGCCGAGGTGAGGTCGCAAATAGCTAGTTGTAATTTTCTAACCTCTTTCTTTCTATCTTTCTCCTTTGTTTTATTTTCTTTTCCTTATAATGGGTGAGTAGTTTTTATACTTGTTAGGGTAGGATAAGGAAAGTTTGAGAGAAGGAAATCCCTCTCACTCTTTTCTTGCCCAACATCTTGATTCGGACTCCCGTTAATTGAACCACAATCCGCTCCCTACGGCACCCTATCCTACATGATAGCGGTGATTCCTTAGTGAGACCGGTTGTGGTTGAATTAACCGGAGGTTAAGGATAAGAGCCAAGAACGGACGGACAAGCACCAAAAGGAAGAATTTATGTGTTGGAAAGCCTAGCTTATACTCGCAAGTTCCTTCCTAGTCGTGCTAATCCCCGTTGTTGCCGATTACCGTAACACCGACATTAAGAGTGTCAACGAAAGAAGTGAGCGACTCCTAACTCAAACTAACCTAATCCTAACCCTAACAAGCTCTCTATATATATCATTTTAGCACATAAGTAATCTAAAAACAAGCCTGGAAAATTGGACTTAACTCGTTAAAGCACATAGAAAAAGATTCCCATCTCCCTGTGAACAACCCGTACTCAACCGGCTAGCTACAAGCGAAACTGTCTTGATTGCGGTAACAAACTTAGCACGCAAAAATAATACCAATCAAGCTTCAATACCCCAATGGTATTGCAAGAAGCTCCAAAGAAGCCGGTCTTTGATCGACTTACCACTGCCGCGACCCCTCTCAACGGGTTGCCCAACTCCACTGCCTCGGTTTTTAACAGACTAGGCCAGAGCTCCAACGGGCCCATGAAGAAGCCTGTAATACCAGAAGGCGTTATCCCGAAGCAGATAACCAACCCTGCTCCCGTTCCAGGCGAAATCACCAAGGTTGCTTCCCCTTCTCGGAAGTCTGCTTTCGATCGGTTGGCCGTCCCCATTCAACGGACGTCAGTCTTTAAAAGAATGATACCAGCAAATTCTGACCAACATAGGAGGCATAAGGAAGTCACCCCTGCGGCTGAACCAACACCATCCCCGCGACATGCTCGCCGTCGTCACTGGCGCCGAGTACGGAAGGCTGGGGGCAGCTCTCCCTCTGGATTTACTCCACCAGCTCCAACAGTGGGGATCGATGCTGCTGTTCCAACCGAGAACAGCTTTGAACCGCTCAACAAGGTGTGCAGAAACTCTCCTACTATAGTGCTGAAGAGAACTCCTTCACCTGTGGGGAATGATACAGAGAAGAAGCTGGAGCAGCCCCCTCAGCGGCTGCCCTCTAAGATTTACAAAGTCTGGCGTCAAGTCCAAGACTCGGTTGTTGATCAAGACTACCTCCGCTGACAGAAAAAGGTGAAGGTTCGGCAAGAGAAAGACTACTCTGTCAAGCCAGAAAAAGTAACAGCTGGCTGGGTGCCCACTACAACGGCTCCCTCAACGTCAATCACTCGAAAGGAAAGGAGGCCGCAAAAAGCCCCTGTGAACATAGCGAACCGTAAAAGCGCTGAGCACAAACGCCCCAAGTCTGGGGGCATGGTGGTCCATACTGTTTATATGACTTCCGGAAAGGAGGAAGGCCGTGCTTCGACGGGTCACCGACCGCTCACTTGATCCGTGACCAAAGCCCAGGAGCAACAACAAAAGCTCCAAGAAATGATGACTGCAATGGCCGCACTTACCGGGCCAAAAGAAAGCCCGGAGGCATCATTAGAGCAGCGTCACGAACAAGAAACTGACGTTGACTTCCTACGTAGAGTCCTCGAAAAGAAGGACAAACAAGCCGCAGAGCAAGCGGCTAACATAAAACAAATGGCGCTTCTGTTCCAGGACATGGTCGGGATGATGATCCAACCGGATCCCCCAGCCGAAGATCCTCCGATTATCCTTGAAGATGACAGAGGAGAAACGTCAAATCCACCTCTGACTCTTTTAGCAGCCAAGGAAGAAACCATTTCCAAGGCCGCTCTGGATGACTATATAGCTCAGCAAATACGAGCTCACCAGGCAAATGAAGCGGCTGGACAAATCATGAAAACTGGACGGCCTTATCCGGGCTGGTAAGACCAGATTAGTTACCCGCCGGGATATACGATCCCTAAATTCCACGTATATAAAGGGACAGGGAATCCACATCAGCATGTCGCTCAATTCAGGGCCTTATGCGGCAACACTGGAGGCGACGACAAACTGCTGCTTCGCCAGTTCGTCGGTAGCTTAGCGGAGACGGTCTTTGAATGGTATTCGGAGCTACCTAACGACTCTGTCAAAACATTTGCGGAGATGGAGTTGTTGTTTACACAGCATTTCGCGAGCGCCAGCGAACGTACTCCAATAACGATATTGATCAATGCCAAGGTGAAGTCTGGAGAAACTTGGGTCCAGTATGCGATACGGTGGCGTAATCTATGGTCAAAGTGCGAGCAGCGTATCGAAGAAGCGCCTGCCGTGGGACTGTTCGTGGGTACTCTCGACCCTCAAGCGACCATCTCCCAATTTATAATGTTCTTCAAGCCAACCACTTTTCAGACCTTGATTGACAAGCTGGCCCAAATGGACCAGATGGGTCATAGACCATCTCCTTCAAAGACAGAGCCTTGGAATGAAAAGGGCAAAGGGAAAGAAACCTTCGTCGCCAATGCTCAACAACAGCCGAGCAACTCAAAACCGATTGTTAACCAAAAAAACGTGCATCCACGCCCATCCCTCAAGGAAAGACTGAGACGTCCTTACTCGTTTCCCCAGGATAAAACGAGGAAACTGTTTGAGCTGGCAGTGCGCGACGGATTCATTAATCTGCCGAGTCTGAAACGTCCGCTACAGTCAGGCGATGTCAACGATCCTAATTACTGCCCCTACCATCGAGCAGTAAGTCATGCGATCGAGGATTGCTTCGTCTTCAAAAACTGGGTTGAAGACCAATACCAACAGGGCAAGTTCGCGTTGTCCGAAAACTGGAAGGTGAGCCCGCCACAACCACATGCTCCGAGAAAGATGGATATGCCGGGGGCATCATGCTCATTCATAGGGAAAGCCCCATAGACCGAAAAGTCAGTAAACAAGAGATCCGCCTCAAATACGGCGACATTGGACCACTATGTCCTAAAACTGGCGAAAGACCGAAACGTCGTTAAACTAACGATGGACCACTATGTCCTAAAACTGGTAAAGGACCGAAACGTCCTTAAACTAATGACGGAACACTACGTCCTAAAACTAGCTGACGACCGAAACGTCTTTAAACTACTACCGCAGCATCCTCAGGCTGACGAGATAAAAAAAAAGGAATAAAAATAATAATAATAATAAAAAAGATAATAAAGACGGTATGTCCATAAGCGAAATGGGCACGGATGAAAACCCGAAAGGGCTCCGTGAGTAAAAATAGCAGGGCTACCGGCTAGTCTTGTGAAAACCTGAAAGGGCGCAACCTCGTTAGAAAAAAAATTAAAAAGAATAAAAAAAAAAGACGGTATGTCCATAAGCGAAATGGGCACGGATGAAAACCCGAAAGGGCTCCGTGAGTAAAAACAGCAGGGCTACCGGCGAGTGTTTGTGAAAACCCGAAAGGACGCAACATCGTTAAAAGACACTTACAGGGTCCTCTCGACCTTGTAAGGAGAAACCACCTGCGTGAGATCCTTACGACTCACAAAGGAGCAACACACTTAGGAATCCTCTCGATTCCTAAGGAGAAATTACACTTGCGAGATCCTCACGACTCGTAAGGAGAATTCTCTTATGGGACCCTCACGGCTCATAAGATTTG
The DNA here is from genome assembly GCA_030015575.1 of Agapanthus africanus. Lineage (NCBI taxonomy): Eukaryota > Viridiplantae > Streptophyta > Magnoliopsida > Asparagales > Amaryllidaceae > Agapanthus > Agapanthus africanus. Next base: position 884,375,611 of record CM057337.1, read on the forward strand.
AAAGTCTTAAGTTACAAAGACCTGAACCTGTTCTTAAGCAACTCCCAAAACCTTCGATATGGCCCTACAAGTGGCTCAATACTGACCCTTGTATACAATCCACTGGCGCAAACAAACATTTCGCTGACCAAGTCCCACCCGTGGCTAGGGATATGTCCATATGGTGAACAACCCTTATAAGTCCTCTCGACTTATAAGGAGAAAACCCTTTTATAGGATCCTTACGACTTACAGGGGAACATACACTTAGGAATCCCTACGATTCCTAAGGAGAAAACACACCTACAAGATCCTCATGACTTGTAGGGAGAAATACCTTTGTGAGACCCTTACGGCTCATGAAGTCAAAAGCCTTAGTCGACAGAATCCTAACCCTGTTTACTAAGCCATCGTTGTTCAACATCGACAGAAGCAAATGATGATTCGCTCCAGAAAATATACCAGTTGTAGCGATGCTGATGCCTAAATCGGTATCAAATCCCAAGCCCTTTCATAGCAAATGATGATTCGCTTCTGGCAATATTCCAGTTGTAGCGATGCTAATGCTGAGATTGGCGTCAGATTCCAAGTTCCACACCCGCGATAAAAAAAAAATCAGCGAGCCATACGTGCATACGAAATAGCCGAAATGATGGGGCAACTTGTAACAAAATCAGCAAGCAAAAATGTATGCATGCAAAAGAGCCGAAATGATTGGGCAACTCGCAATAAAAAACAGCGAGTAAAGATAAAATAAACAGCCGAAATGATTGGGCAACTCGTAATAAAAAATAGCGAGTAAAGATAAAATAAACAGCCGAAATGATTGGGCACCGCGAAAAATGGCCGAAATGATCGGGCAATCGCGACCTTCGCGATATAAAAGCTGAAATGATCGAGCATCGCGGAAAGAAAATAATAAAAAAATGAATAAAACTTATGCCCTACAGGTGAGATCACATCGATCCCTGTATACAATCCAGGGGCAAAACAAAGAGGGAACCATACCTTCCCAACAGGCTCCACCAGAAAGCGAAGCCAAATATCGACGGTTCATAGACAACCCAGAGACAACCTCGACATCTGTCGCAATATTGCAGACATAATGTCAACAAACGAAGAAAAGGTAGATCCCTAGCCTCAAGGTCTCGACGTCAATATCGACAACTTAGAGATCACCAACGGCGTTTCTCCTTACTCCAACCAGTGCAGATGTGACGTCAACAACCGACCTCAGAGTCGCAACGAAACGGAGCCATGGCAAAGTCCCTAGTTCCAAATCTCAATGGCCGCATCTACGGCCCGAAAACCAACAACGGTGTGCCTCCTCATTCCTGCAGGACACAGATGTTACACTATCAAACGGAGCCATGGCAAAATCCCAGCTTCACCTCAGCATTCGTCTCGATACAGCAAATGAGATGTCAACAATGGTGTTCCTTCGCAGTCCAGCAGGATGTAGATGCAACGTCAACAAAAGACCCCATGGTCAGTAAAGCGGAGCCACGACAAAGTCCCTAGTTCCAGGTCCTAACAGTTCACAAGCAACCTAGGAACCACCTTGACATTTGTCTTGATACAGCAGACGAGATGTTACCCCAGCGTTCCTTCCTCTAACAGGATTCAGACACGACAAAGAAAACGAAGCAAATGCCAAATTCCTAGCTTCAGGGTCTTAACGGCAAGTCATATAAAGCCTGAAAGACAATCGAAGATCATCTTGCACCAGTGCAGAGTGGTCACCACCTTGACATTCGTCTCGATACAACAGACGAGATGTCACCCCAGCGTCCTTCCTCCAACAGGATTCGGACGCGACAATTAAACAGCGGAGCCACGGCAAAGTCTCTAATTCCAAACCTCGACGGTTCACCAACAACCTAGAGACAACCAAGACATTTGTCTCGATATAGAGGACGTAATGCCAGTAAACGAAGCGAAGGCCAAATTCCTAGCTTCAGGTTCTTAACGGCAAGTCATATAAAGCCTGAAAGACAATCGGAGATCATCTTGCACCAGTGCGGAGTGGTCACCGCCTCGACGTTCGTCTCGATACAGCAGACGAGATGTCACCCCGGTGTTCTTCCTCCAACAGGATTCAGACGTGACAATCAAACGGCGGAGCCACGGCAAAGTCCCTAGTTCCAAACCTCGACGGTTCACGAACAACCTAGAGACAACCGCGACATTCGTCTCGATATAGAGGACATAATGCCAGAAAATGAAGCAAAGGCCAAATTCCTAGCTTCAGGGTCTTGACGATAGGTCATATAAAGCCTAAAAGACTATCGGAGATCATCCCACACCAGCGCGGAGTGGTTATGACTCATCGGGGCTCTCCAAAATTAGCCTAACCTCAAGTAAAAAGTGACATGGAATATCCCTACGCTTGCTCTTTCGACGGTAATACTACCTGGAAGATTACTTGAAGACGTCTTGTCCAGCCCCCGAAGGGATCAGAGACACGACAATTGCAAGGCTACTCAAACAGCAAGATTGCCTATCGAGGAATATATCAGCCAACGCGACGGTACGACGGACAAAACCCTAAGTTGAAAAGTCTTTGTGGGACCCTCACAGCTCATAAAGTTGAAAAGTCTTAGGCTACAAGGACCCTAAACTTGTCTCATAAGCCCTCAATTCAGTGACCATGCATAACTTTGCACTACTTCACCCACGTACATACTTACGAGGGCAAAGTAGTGGGGGGCATTTGTTCCCGCCAAAATTTTGGCTAAAATCCCGCTCCGTATAAAATAATAACAATAAAAGAAAAATAAATAAATAAATAAATAATAATAATAATAAAGGAGAAAATCTCCCTTTCAGAGCAAAGCTCTGTTCAAATTCCAAGGAGGGAAACGAAGCAACGCTTCTGTTTCTCCCAATCAGAGCAAAGCTCTGCCTTGAAATTAAAGTTAAAATTAAAGTTAAAATAATTGAAGCAACGCTTCAGCTGACTTGCGCAGTTGCGCTGCGCGACACGTGTCAGCGCAGTTGCGCTGCGCTCTGCGCTGCGCGACACGTGGCAGCGCAGTTGCGCTGCGCTCTGCGCTGCGCGACACGTGTCAAGCGCAGGTGCGCTTGCGTCAACTGTGCCAGCATTTAAACAGAAAAATTCTGGAAAGATCTTTCTAATATTATTAAAACAATAAGATTCTCTTCTGTAAAACAGAAGCCCTTGGATCAAAGATCCAACGGTGGGGAAAAATCCCTAAATCACTCAGAGAAAGATCTCTTTAACTGATTTAACAAATCAAATGGCACTATAAAATGGCCCCTAGACTCCAAGTCTAAAATGCATGGAGATTAACACAGAAAAAACTCAGAGAAATCTTCTGAAAACTTTGAAAGAACTCAGAGAAAGAAAAAGGTAAAACCTTTAGAAAAAAATTTCTTCTGAAAAAATCAATGATCTAAGAACAAGATCAAAGATTTTCAATAAAAAATGATAATATTAATAAAAAGAAGTAATTTACTTCTTCTTTAGATCTTTCTGATCTAAATAAAGATATTGCCTTTTGATGAACCATTGGTTCTGGAATTTTAGAATCGGATCAAGATATTGAACAGTGCCCTGCGCTTGAAAAAATTGCACTGTTGCGCTCTCGGGTTGGCGCAAGCCACCAGAGAGCGCCGCGTGTCAGCCCCAGAACAGACTGCGCTATGCGCTTCTAAAACAGAGCACTGCTCTCTTAAATTAGCGCAAGTCATCAGAGCGCGCCACGTGTCAGCAGCGCAACAGCGCGACGTCCTGCCGCAGCGCACTGCGCTAGCAGACTTGCGCTCACCAGAGCGTGACACGTGTCACCTCCACATGAGTTTGCGCCTTGCGCTCCTCAATTGGCGCAAAGCGCCTGACAAGCCACGTGAAGCGCTGTCAGAGCATTTAATGCAAGGCATTATCAAGGGCAGAGCCCAATAAAAAAGGTCTATCAGACCAAATAAAAGTGCTATGCACTATTAAAAGGGGCAAAGCCCAATTAAAAGGAAAAAAGTCTAAAACAGACTAAAATAAAATGCCATGCATTATTAAAAAAAGGGCAGAGCCTAAACAGAGGTCTGTTAGACCAAAACAAATGCTGTGCATTTAATTAAAAGCCCAATGCTATGCATTAATAAAGGGTAGAGCCCAAGCAAAGGCCTAATAGGCCAATGATAAATAAAATGTTGAATATTTTCAACTGGACTTAACCCAATCATGGCCATAAGTCTTCAAATTAAAATTGACTGAGCACGACTGCTCTCTTAAATCAATTTACACCCGGTTCAAGGGTACATCTCCGAACTCCTCTGATATTTGTCGTTGTAATCATTCAACGTCTTTAGAGAGGTGACGGGTCCCGACAACTACACATCGATACGGACTGTGGGGTCCTTAAACTCGTGGACCGAAACGTCCTTAAACTAATATTCGTCCCAAAATGGGAACGTTGGTCCGAAATATCTTTAAACTAATGTTCGTCCCCAAATGGGAATGATGGACCACCATGTCCCTAAACTGGAAATCGACCGCAATATCATTAAACTAAACAATAGAGCCAATTGCTCTCTTGTCGGATTCAAATGATCCCGTTAAGTTGATCTTAGTCTGGAGATTAGGCTAACGTATCCTTAACAAAAGTTTAAGTTGATCTTAGCCTTCAATAGGGCTAACGTATCTTTAAACCAAAACCCCAAACCCAAATCTAAGAAAATACGGATTTGGACTAATCCACGTCCTACGGGCGACGACATAAATTAGTCTCCGTATACAATCCACGGGCAACCACAAACAAAACAAACACCCACGACACGAAGTGAAATTCTGGAGAAGGAGAAAGTTGTTACCGCGATGCGGTAGCGTAATTAACTGCAAGGGCTTGCGCCTGCAGGGAAGAGAGTCCCCACAATCAAAAACCCCTCAAGCGAGGGGGAATCTGACGAAGTCTGCTACATCGGCCGCATCCGTTTAAACCTTCTATACATGGTGTCATAAATCAACTTGGTATCTTCGGAGAGGTGGACGGATAAAACCAAATAGCATCTGCCCCGAATCTCAGGCTAGACGCCCATGTCTTGGCCGCCATTCGGAGGGGAACAGATCCCAACCCTGTTTACTAAGCCACCTTTGTTCGAATCGACAAAGGCAAATGATAGTTCGCTTCTGGCAATGTTCCAGTAGTAGCGATGCTGATGCCTAAAACGTTATTAAATTCCAAGTCTTTTCACGGCAAATGATGATTCGCTCCTGACAATATTCCAGTCGCAGCGATGCTGATGTTAAGATTGGCATCAGGTTTCAAATTCCATACTTGCAACAAAATCAGCAAGTAAAAGAAATGTATATGAAGTAGCCGAAATGATGGGGCAACTTGCAAAAAAATTAGCAAGTAAAAGAAAAGCATATGAAACAGCCGAAATGTTTGGGCAACTCGCAATAAAAATCAGCGAGTAAAATATATGCATACAAAAATAGCCGAAATGATTGGGCACCGCAAAAAATAGCCGAAATGATTGGGCAATCGCGACTTTCGCGATATAAAAAGCTAAAATGATAGAGTATAGCAGAAAGAAATAAAAAAATAAAAGAATGAAACTTTTGCCCTACAGGCGAATCGATACTGACCCATGTATACAATCCATGGGCATAAACGAAAAGGGAACCACATGTCCCCCACCAGATCCTGTCAAAAGGGAAAGTCAGATCTCAACAGCAACATATGCATCCCAGAAAACCAACAACGGCATTCCTCCTCCTGCCAGCAGAGCACAGACGTGACACCACCAATCAGAGTCACGGCGAAGTCCCCAGTTCCAAGACTCTACGGTTCACGGACAACCTAGAGTCAGCCCCGACACTGCAGAAAACGGAATACGACATCCAATGACCTCGTTACGGAAATACGTCATCCAATGACCCCGTCGCGGAAATACGTCATCAAATGACCCCGTCGCGAAATACGTCATCCAATGACCCCGTCGCGGAAATACGTCAGCAAATGACCCCGTCGCGGAAACACGTCAGCAAATGACCCCGTCGCGGAAACACGTCAGCAAATGACCCCGTCGCGGAAACACGTCAGCTAATGACCCCGTCGCGGAAACACGTCAGCCAATGATCCCGTCGCGGAAACACGTCAGCCAATGACCCTGTCTCGGAAACACGTCAGTAAATGACCCCGTCGTGGAAACACGTTAAGAAATGACCCCGTAGTGGAAACACGTCAACAAATGACCCCGTCGCGGAAATACGTCAACCAAATGACCCCGTCGCGGAAATACGTCAACCAAATGACCTCCTCGTCGGAGCAGTGCTTCGACTCGGAAAAAGGCCAACTCATCGATCACTTACAAGTCCTCTTGACTTGTAAGGGAGAAAATTCTCTTGTGAGATCCTTACGACTCTCAAGGGAAAGCACACTTAGGAGTCCTCATGACTCATAAGGAGAAAATACACCTATGAGATCCTCACGACTCGTAGGGAGAAAAATCTTTATGAGACCCTCATGGCTCATAAAATTGAAAAGTCTTGGACGGCAGATCTGAACCTGTTTCCTAAGCCATCACTACCCTGCAAAGAGTTCAAGATGAACTATTATTAATCTTCTACAGGCCAAATTTGCTAAAATCACATGACAGCAAAGAAGAGAAGGCGATAATACAAGATAGAAAAGAAATGTGTCCTTTATTCATAAATTCAATTGGATACGAGGTCGGCAAGCCGCTCGTGCACTCCTTTCAGCTCCTTCTCACAGTCATCCACCACTGTCAGATCTGCTTTAATTCGAGCCCGTTGCTGCAAGCAGAATGAAAGCTTCGTATCGATTTCATGCTTAGCAGCTTCGCAACTTTGCATAACCCGCTCGGTGGAGTCAAGCTTCTGCCTTAGTGCCAACCCGTTTGAGATACACCGTTGGAGACTATCGAAAATAGCCTTCAACTGTGCAGCGTTCGCGTCGACCTCAGCGCGCAACCGATCGGACTTGTTAGAAGCCGCCTCATGTTCCTTCTGCCGCAGGATCGCCTCTTGTTCAAAATGACGAAGGAAAGGAACACTCTGCTCCATCCATGCAACCCGCTGGGAAGTTGAAGCTAACACCCAGGAGCAATACGCTTGAGCTCGATCCCGTGCAAGCAAGCCTCGATCTGTCTGCAGTAGTCAACCCATGACCCGACGACGTCCTCAGCTTGGAAGTTCATGAGTGTCGCCAGCATTAGATTAACCTGCATAGCAAAAATTGTAGCGGAAGTGAGGGCTTCAACATCAAGATCCTCGATGAACTTGCTCAACATTCGTCGGCTGTTCAGGGCGTCTCGAGAAGATGTGAGTTTAACAAGAGGCCCCGCCAGCATCATAATGCGAGTCTCGAAGGGAGCTGGAGCCGGTGCGATTGCTGCAGAATGAGTTACGGTTAAATGCCAACTCAGGAAATAAAGAAAACGCATAAGGGGTAAAGCCTATCATACCAGCTACAACAGGCAGTAAGACGGGGAGTACAGGGAGCTCGGTTATTCTCTCGACCCGCGACTCTATATCCAATATGAAGAAGAGTTAGCAATATGGCTATCCGTAAGAGAAAGGAAAAGACGTCTGTTATAGACTATACTCACAGACACCAGCAGGTAGGGCAATCTCTGGCTGGAATGAGAAATGCGGGTTTAGCACCTGATACAGGTGATCAAAAAGGACTCCTGCAAAGTTATGATGACATACTATCAGTACAAAGAGAGTGATACCCACAATGAAGCCGATGAATCACAAACCTGTACCTTTCAGCATTTCAGAAGACATGGGAGAAGGTGAGGGAACAACAGTTGTCATTGTGGCGACCCGAGGTGCTTCAGAGGGACAATTTCCACAACGGAAGCATCGCTAGGCCTAGTGACTTCTTCGCTCTCCTTCAGTGGGACGGTCTCGGCGCCCATGGCTTCGTCCCCTGATTCGACAAGGGCCGTCATGACACTCGCGATGCCTGCCGACGCCAGAGAGCCATAAGGGGAGAGAGCAGCGGTTTGGGCAGTCCCAGACTCCCTGGAGAGAGTAGCTACTTCGGGCTCCATAGTCGCCGTCGCCTCGCCTACCATCTTATTGCCAAGACTGGCCCTGAAGGACATCATAAATAAGAATTTGCAGACCAAGTTCTGATAAAAAAAAGAAAGGGCATTGCATTACCTTGTGATGGATCCTCAGTTGCCTCCTGAACGGCCCGCGCAACCTGTCTATGGGCGGTAGACAAGGCAATTGGGGTACCCTCTAAAGTAATAGCGACAGAAGGGATGGTGCTTGAACCTGCACCCGCAGCCAAGGCAGCATCACGCTCCCTCGCTGCGCGCTTCCTGCGCTTCTTTTCAGTTTGAGCAATGAGGACCAACCTCCTCAAGACTTCGGACAAGGGGATACCTTCGCCGTCATCTGACCCTAGTTCTGCCTCCGGTGCCGCTACGGCGTCCATCATTGGCTGTTTTAGCGAAGACTCTCGTGCTGGCTTGGGGATAGCCGTAGCCGCGATGGCCGGCTCTGACAAGACTACTGCACCATCGCTTGGGATCGGCGCAATACTAGGAACAGCTGGAGACGAAGCAGTCCCTGTAACAAGGTGAAATAAAGCGTCCGAGCACAGGTATAAAGCATGAGGGCGTAATCAAACGAAATAAGTTATACCCAAGCCACAATAAGTGCGAAGCCTCTCTTCCTCCTCAAAAGTCCGAAGGGAAGCCGCCAGAGCCTCTTCAGCGAAGATGCCTGACAAAGAAGGATGTATTAATAAATGCATAATAAGAGAGAAGGAAAAAGCTCAAAATGACATGACTAGAGCATACCCGTCTCCGCAAGTGATAGCAACCCTGCCTCTGCGCGAGCCTGTTGCTCGGAAGCCACAAGGGCGGCTTGAAGATCGGTATCATCCGCAGGCTCAATAAATAGACCATCATTGGTCGCGTACTCACTCAAACCTCACTATAGGGAGCATGGGGCTCCTGGCCGAGTACGACGTCGAGAGAAAATATCGACTTCTTCTTCTTCTGCGAATGACCCCCGGCGGCCGACGATAGGAGCCTACGCTTCATGGGCATTTTTGGGCGACGGGTCCCAATCTCCGCGTCGGCTCCAGAGTCCGGAGACGCTATAGCTACCGTTTTCGAAACGCTGGGTTGTGGCTTTGGAGTAAAGGTGTGAGGAACCATAACCGTATCAGTCTCCTTTAATGAAGGACGAACAGCAATTCGTCGTTTTAAAGGGACAAACGGGTTACCGGCAGGGATTGCACCCTTGCGATCAAGCAGCAGCTGTCGTTCTTCCCTAATCACGGCACCCGTTGCGTGCTGATACCATGCCACATATGCGTTCGAGGCGTTCGGGATGTAGCTCGGCTCACTGACAAGGAAGATGGACCAGGTATTCAGGCACATGAAGTGGTGTAGCGCAGTGCGAATGCCCTCTTTAGTGGCAGTCGGTTCAGCCAGAAAAGCTTCGAGGGAAACACCGTGGTTGTAACCCGACTGTTGGGCAAAGCGGTGTGGGTTGTACCTCATAAACAACGCCGACTCGTTCTGCCTGAATACTAAGAAGCCTGGCTTGATCAAGTACAAATGCACGATTTCCCGAGCCTTCAATATAGAAATCTCGTCCTTAAAGGTGTCACGTAGCGGCCGCACCGTCTTAGTTGACTCTTTGCCGATAGTCATGACCCTATCAACGAAGGTCATGTTGTCCCCAACCATGCGCGGGCGGAGGATCACTCCCCGAGCTTCTCGCGACAATGGGTCTGAAGCAGAGGCGTCGATTAGAGACATCACCTGGGGAAAATTGTAGCTATCATAGAAACGGGGCCGTTTGTGGATTCCAAAGGCTCCAAGCATATGCAGCTCGATCCACGAAGTAAAATAGTGCAGCGGGAAATGTACGGGCTCTAAACCCGGCTGAGTAGTGTCCGCCGCCAAGCTCAAGCCATGATACAAATGAGCCAGCCCGGCAATCCCGACGGCAACCCGCGTTCCTTCAACCATCCGGTGAGCCGGGTAGAAAACGGACGGCCTCATATGAAGAGAGTGCATAGGAAATACGAACCAACTTAGCCATAGGCTGAGAAACCCCAAAAAGAACGTCTCTTCGTCGACGTCTGAAGCTGCTAGCTCTGCGAAGGGGACGACCAGAGTGTCCGGGAGAAAGAAATTTCTCTGATCCGCTTCCGCTGCCGGCTATTTGTCCAAACTAAAGCCGAAGGGATCGGCGAGCTTGGAAAATTTCGCGGTTTCCTTTGAAAGAACTTTGGGGTGGAGAAAGCGGGCAATAAAATATGTGAAGCTGACGCCGTGCCCCCCAGATTCCAAGAACAGGCACTCATAAATATTCAACACCTTTATTAAGCTTAGGAATCAGTGCTGAATGGTATTTTTCGGAGTCAGACTCATCACTACTGATCGGGTCGCAAAGACGTATTCATCAGGGGGAAGTATTTCCTCGTAGTGTTCCCCTCTGACAGGTAGGCCTGAGATCTCCGCAAACTCCTCTAGGGAGATTGAAACCCCCCCATCCGATAAGAGAAAGGTGTGTGTCGGGATGTTCCATTGCTCTAAGAAAGCCTTAATCCACTGCACCGAAGGCGCCGGATACTGGAAAAGCGACGCATAGATACCAGGGTACAGCCCGAGCTTCAATAACGCCGACTTTTTTGCCGATAAGATGTACCGGGCCCACTGCAGGTATCCGGCCGAATGACGAGGAGTCAGGCCAATCATATACACCTATCCCCATGGGCGCGACTCGCTCTGACATATGCGCCGCCCCAGAATATCTAAAGCCATCGGCGGCTGCATAGGTATCGCGGCCATAGAGGGCTGAAGGCGACCCTCTGAAGTCCACTGGATCTCCTCTATGGCATAGTTAACCTGGGGTAAGTCGACATAGTGAATAGCGGAGATTGGTTCTGAAGGCGTCGCACAAGAGAAGCCGCGTCGAACCTGGATAATCTGGTTGTACCACAACCCCCACAAATGAAGCGACTTCTGCTCCGGGTCATGATCCTTGATCAGTGCAAAAACTTCTCAGTCTACGGGCGCGTCGGCGAAAGCGCTTTCCGGACGAATGAATGGGAAAGAAGTGTCGTAAGACATAGTACCTGCACGGGAAGAACGAGGGTTAGCCGTCAATGCTACAGCCCAAAGCCTAGTACTTGGTACTTTAAATTCATACCGCACTGCAATGCAGTGGAAAGGGACCAAGAGGGACCCACACAATCTAGATGATGACTCATCATTAATAAAACGGTCTCATCATTTGATGAGACGGTCATTAAACGAGGAAATCCTAAAAGGATTCTCATTTAATGAGCTCTCCTTGGGCCAATGAGTAAATATCCCTTGAGAGCAGTGCTCTACAACAGATATGACATCTGTCATAATTAATCATGAAGGGAATAAAATTCCCCCCAAAATTTCTAAAGAGCAATGCTCTGTGAAGAAGATGGAGTAATCCATCAAAACCCTAAAAAGCAAAGCTTTTTACAAAGTAAAAATTCCGAGATCTTTAAGATCTACAAAATGAACTCTAAGAGTTCTTCATTAAAGGGTTAAGAAACCCTAAGAAAGAATGGTTTTTCTGATCTATGATCAAAGAAGAGCAAAGATCTGGTTTTTAATTAACGGGTTAAGAAATATTAAGAATCTTTAGGATCTGTGAATCTAAGTAGAGCAAAGCTCTGTTAAAGGGTTCAAATCTTACCAAATTTTTGGACAGGATTTTAACTCTTAAGGAATTTCCTTTGGGCAGAGAGCTGTGCTCTGAAAGAGAATTAAATTCTCAGAAAAATAAGAAGGGAAGAAGATGAACAGAAATCATCTCAAGGGCCAAAGGATCTATTTATAGGTGTTGGAAGTCGATCCAACTTCCAAGTTGATTCGACGATGATAAAGCGGCTACCGCTGCACTCACGTGTGAGCCACGTGAGCGCAACGGTGGGGGGCATTTGTTTCCTCAATTGAGAGCAAAACTTTATTCAAAATTCAAAATTTGAACTGAGGCAGCGCCTCACGTGCAAAGCACGAGAGCGCTAGCTCTGAAGAGTCAAAGACTCTGAGGCAGCGCCTCACGTGCAAAGCACGAGAGCGCTAGCACCAGGAGCGCCGGCGCTAAGAGTCAAAGGTTCTGAGGCAGCGCCTCACGTGCAAAGCACGAAAGCGCTCGCACCAGGAGCGCCAGCGCTGAAGAGTCAAAGACTCTAAGGCAGTGCCTCACGTGCAAAGCACTAGAGTGCTAGCACCAGGAGCGCCAGCGCTAAGAGTCAAAGACTCTGAGGCAGCGCCTCACGTATAAAGCACGAAAGCGCTAAGCATTAGAACTCATTGTTCTCCACCATTAGATCAAAGATCCGACTAAGATGAATAAATCATCAAATTACAGAATAAAATTCTGTTGAGGAAATACTCCTCAAATCTTTCCAAACAGGAAAAATTGTGCTCTGTAAATTAGATAACCGTTGGATCAAAGATCCAGTGGTGATTAAAAATCGCCAAGATACAGAATAAGTTCTGTATGGGAAAAGATTTTCCCAATCTTGTTAAAAAAAAGAAGATTGCCTTCTGAAAAAACAGAAGCCCTAGGATCAAAGATCCAACGCTGGGAAACATCCCCAAATTGATTAGAGAAAAGATCTCTTCAACTGATTCAACAAATCAGCCTCCCCTATATAAAAGACTCAAGACTTCAAGTCTTATAGAGAGGAACCCCCCAAACTTTGAGAAATTTCAAAAAGAAAAGCAAGCTCTCGGAAGAAGAATTTCTTCAAGGTAAATAAAACAAAGAGATAAAATCATCTCGTAAAAAGAAGAACCTAATTCTTCTTCAAGATCATAGATCTATAAGACAGATGTCTTTCACAAAAATAGATCATAGCATCTCATCATAAAAGGGGAGGAGAAAAGAACTTAATTTTCCTTGGATCACAGATCCATAAAGACAAGGTCTTTCATAAAAACAGAAGAGATTATAAAATCATCTATTAAAATAAGAACTTTGTTCTTAAACCCACAAGACAAAGTCTCTTATAAATGAGAATTTAATTCTCAGAGCGTAGAACTGATTAAAGTTGCCTAAAAAGAGCCTTAGCGCTCTAAATTAAAAAGAAGCACCTCAGCACTCCAAGACTGGCGCTCAGCGCCAAGCGCACCACGTGCTCCTCACGTGTGTGCTATTTCACAAGGAGTGCTCTGCACTCATTTACTGGCGCTCAGCGCCAAGCGCATCACGTGCTCCTCACGTGTGCGCTCTTTCACAAGGAGCGCTCTGCACTCATTAACTGGCGCTCAGCGCCACGTGCTCCTCACGTATGCGCTATCTCACAGGAAGCGTCTTAGCGCTCTAAACCTGGCACCCAGCGCCAAACGCGCCACGTGCTCCTCACGTGTGCGCTGAGCGAACACAAAGTGTTCTTTAAATAAAATCCCCAAAGCTATGATGAGTACTCAACACTCAATAAAAGACAAAAAGGGTTGTCAGAACCTAAACCAATGCTCAACATTGTTAAATGTTAAACATTTTAACCGAGTGGGCCGAGCCCAAGTTGGCCACAGACCCCTAATTTAGATTAATTGAGCCCATATGGTCATAAATCTTTTTAACAGATTTTAGTCCCAAACTTGACTACAGATCTCCCAACCAATATTGGTTCAAGGGTACATCTCTTCGTACCTCTGATATACGTCGTTGTAATTTTTCAACGTTTTCATATAGGCGGAGGGTTCTAATAACCAATAACTTTTGGTGCATCTCCAAACGGTTAAACCAAAACCAGACTATGATGTCGTTAAACCTTACAGACTACGATGTCTTTAAACTAAACAGACTATGATGTCTCTAAACTCTATGGACTATGATGTCCTTAAACTTATGGACCGCAACGTCCCTAAACTAAAACAATAGAGCCCAAATGCTCTTTTGTTGGATCTAAATGATCTTGTTAAGTAGATCCTAGTCTAAAATTAGGCTAACGTATCCTTAACAAACGTTTAAGATGATCTTAGTCTCAAATGAGATTAACGATTCTTAAACCCAACCCAAACCCAAATCTAAGAAAATACGGATTTGGACTAATCCACACCCTACGGGCGACAACATAAATTAGTCTACGTATACAATCCACGGGCAACCAAAAAAGAAAACAAACACACACGATACGAAGTGACTATCTGGAAAAGGAGAAAGTTGTTACCGCGATGCGGTAGCGTAATTAACTGCAGGGGCTTGCGCCTGCAGGGAAGAGCGTCCCCACGATCAAAACCCCCTCAAATGAGGGAGGATCTGACGAAGTCTGCTACAACGGCCGCATCCGTCTAAACCTCCGATACACGGTGCCATAAATCAACTTGGCATCTTCGGAAAGATGGACGGATAAAACCAAATAGTATCTGCCCCCAAATTCAGGCAAGACAACTGTAACAACCCTAATTTTCATATACACTTTTCTGTACAAATTTTTAAATTTTTTTTAAAAACCATAAAGAAGTATTTTAATCTAAGCAAAAGATATATATAATTAATTATTTTGTTTTTAAATAATTTCATTTTTAGTGTACATTAAATTGTTTTTAAACTTAAAGTGTACTTTGATATTTAATGCTGCTGATATCATTTTAAGTAACTATTTTTCTACAATAATTACAAGAAGGAGCTTGTAGCTCATTGGTAATACCTTGCACTGCTGAACCAAGCCACCAGAGTTCGAATCCCATACCCCACATTATTTTTAATATGGATTTTTTAAAAACCTTTAGAATACCAAGAGTTTACACGTGCATATCTCACAAAAACCCCACTACACCCAAAGATGTAACACTTGCAAAGGGTAGATGAACCGCCGGGGGAGATCCAGGTCACCGGACTCGGTCGGGAATCGGCCAACTCGGCCTTGACTCGGCCGACTCAGTGATCCGACCGAGTCACGGCCGAGTCACCCCCTTTTAGGCCGATTCCGGCAAGGGTCACAACATGAAAGTTGTGTCTTTTGGTATTCCCTACTCACCTGAAAAGTTTCAGCCCGATAACACTTCCAGAGATCTTTAAAACCCCCAATTACTCCACTTTTAATACATTTTTATTACATTTTATCACATTTTTATTTTTAACTTTTCATCTACCCTAACCCTAGCCTAACCCTATAAATACCAACCCTACACACTACCCTCTCACCCCCCCAAAATCTTGAGCCACTCTCTCAAAAGTTTCCACAAGAAGTGTGCTTCGAAATCGAGTTCCCGGCGAAGCCCTGACGGAATTCCGACGACGCGTTTTGGAGCAACCGGCGACGTAACCACCCTAGGCTTTCCTCCCTAGTTCTCTTTACTCTTTAGAAGAGTTTAAACCCGTAAGTCCCAACCTTCTACCTCTCTTTTCTATATTTGCAAAATACGACTTTTTGAAACCCGACGGAAATCGGACAAACCGATTTCCGATTCGGTTTTTCTTAAAAATTCCACTTGTCACCTAATACATATTATCAACCCTCTTGCATGTTGACTATTAATCACCCTTAAATCAAATTTAATTGTACTTTTCCACATGAAATGACAAGTTCTTTAGAAAACCGTATTTCTTGCATAAAAATACCATCAAGTTAAATTTTAATGTTCTATTTAGATACCCCACTCCTAATCATGTTTATTTTGATAACAAAACTTGTTTCATTCAATTTGGATGAAATTTCACACATGAAATGATAACGTTTATGAATACCGTATTCTTGCACCTTAATACCCTTAAGTTTAACATAGCTTATTTCACCTTGAAACTTCACCAAAATTTAATATAAGTCACGGGGTAATGACCTACCCTTACACACACTCATTATAACCCTAATTGATAAATAACAAAAATACAGAATACGATATTATAGCACTTTTTCACTAAAATACCATAACCTTTATAACTTTTAGTTTAACCTTTAAATTGTAAACTTTTCTAAATAAACCTTATATAAAATGAAAGCACGATTGGTCATGGACATCGATCGTTTATCTAAACTGTCTTGTGGGTCTAGGCAAGTGTGTCTAAGGCTAGTGGTTTTTAATTAGGCCCACGACTGTGGTTCCTTCCCACTTACCTGGCACTTACCTGGCTGCATTCGACGGTGAAGAGGCGATTTGAGGCTTCTAATGACTCATCGTTTAGACCATAGAATATAGGTTAGATGGTCTAGGAAACCCTAATAACTAAAATACGGAAACTATACTCTTTTGCAAATAAACACCCTATATTTATAAAACCGTTTTCCTAAACGAAAAGTATTTATAAAACCTGAGCAAAGTGCCATTACAACCCATCTTTGGGGAACCTGTTAGGGATAGCACGGTTCATCGTGCACCCGCAGGCTAGTAGTGCGAGATTCAGACCTCCGCAAGGAGCATTCGGTCTCGAAAGGTTTAAAATACGATATTTAAAGAAAGTGATATTTTTGTAAATAAAATATTCATTTAAAAATTATTTATGTGTTTAATTATATATAATTATCATTTAAACATTTATTTTGTTATAATATAAAATTTCCACTTTTTCCTAAAATTCAAAGATTAAAAGTTACATTAAAATAACACGAATTTCAAATAAACAATTAATACTTTTATTAGGATATATTCACTAGAATAACACAAATAAAATTCACATTCATTATAACAATAAAGACGATTATTAAATACTTGAGGTGTATTTGGAAAACTATACAAAAGTATTTTTACATAAAACCCCCTCAAGTTTCACAAATTACAATAAGGCCCCTAGCTAATATTGAACTTCAAATTATATTTCTTTTAGTCGGACTCGGGTTAGAGTCTGACTAATTCTGACTTGAATATATTTCAAGTCAATCTATATTTCAATTATATTCCAACACAACTTGAATACATGAATCCCAGAATCAGTTAACAATCGGTCTGACTGAACCGAACCATGGATATTCTTTTTACAAGTTTCCAGTATTCCATTTACATGACTCTACGGTTATAACCGTTTCCTGATATCATGGTTTCGGTAAGTCAATCAGTTAATCAAGTCAATCAAGCAATCATTACAAGTTTACAAGATAACAATACAAACATGACATCGCGGGGTTTAAAGGGGTAGATTGGTACGGAAGATGTTAAAAGTGGAATGAGGTGGTCAGATTAAGACACCTAACATGAATACTGTTGCTGTTGTACCGTGGCATAACGGTTCCTTGTACTCTCCGTTTGCACTGATCTCTAGCATATAGAGATCCCCCTCGTATACACTGGCATTCTTCTGTACCAAGCTACAAACAACTGCGTTAAACAATATTCCATAATATTCTACAACATAATACTCTAGAAAATACTGTTACTCTGCCATTCTCACTCCACTTTTCTTTGGGACTTACCGAGCGACCTGTTCGCTGACGACATTCTATTTCTCTCTTCTTTGAATGTCGTCAGGTGCGTTGGACCAAGTTGAGACCGAGCCCATAAGTGAAGATTTGGAGCAGTTCCAGGAAGACCCAGAGCTCTAGACATTGTATCTTGTTCTTTCCAGTATTTCCTTTTATTGTTATGCCACTGTTTAGGCATTGCTTTTTCATTTCAGATGTATTTTCATTTCATGCATTGTATAAAGAATGTTATTAATAAAAGTTGCTGTTATTTCTATTATTCGTCTCTTGTGATTCATTTTATATTGCTTAGTTACGCTTAGCGTATGTACTTCTGAGTACATACGTAGCGGGCCTCGTCACGTCCACTTCGCCGTACACTGGGAAGCGGGGCGTGACAGGTTTTGTTGGTGGCCCATGCAGGTCAGAGCTGTATGAATCCCTGTCATGCAGTTCTGGTCTGCGTGAACAACCTAAGCAATATAACACAAGAACCAGCAACTAAAACATTCTTTACAATTCATGTTCTTTGAATCTTGCAAATCTCTATTTCTTGAATCTTACCGTTTCATATTCCTTGAATCTTATCATCCGTTGAATCTATCCTAACCCTATTCTTTCACTCACAATCACCAAATTGTTTTGAAACTGTTACACTTTCCTTTTACAAATTTCGAGGACGAAATTTTTTATAAGGAGGGTAGAATGTAACAACCCTAATTTTCATATACACTTTTCTGTACAAATTTTTAAATTTTTTTTAAAAACCATAAAGAAGTATTTTAATCTAAGCAAAAGATATATATAATTAATTATTTTGTTTTTAAATAATTTCATTTTTAGTGTACATTAAATTGTTTTTAAACTTAAAGTGTACTTTGATATTTAATGCTGCTGATATCATTTTAAGTAACTATTTTTCTACAATAATTACAAGAAGGAGCTTGTAGCTCATTGGTAATACCTTGCACTGCTGAACCAAGCCACCAGAGTTCGAATCCCATACCCCACATTATTTTTAATATGGATTTTTTAAAAACCTTTAGAATACCAAGAGTTTACACGTGCATATCTCACAAAAACCCCACTACACCCAAAGATGTAACACTTGCAAAGGGTAGATGAACCGCCGGGGGAGATCCAGGTCACCGGACTCGGTCGGGAATCGGCCAACTCGGCCTTGACTCGGCCGACTCAGTGATCCGACCGAGTCACGGCCGAGTCACCCCCTTTTAGGCCGATTCCGGCAAGGGTCACAACATGAAAGTTGTGTCTTTTGGTATTCCCTACTCACCTGAAAAGTTTCAGCCCGATAACACTTCCAGAGATCTTTAAAACCCCCAATTACTCCACTTTTAATACATTTTTATTACATTTTATCACATTTTTATTTTTAACTTTTCATCTACCCTAACCCTAGCCTAACCCTATAAATACCAACCCTACACACTACCCTCTCACCCCCCAAAATCTTGAGCCACTCTCTCAAAAGTTTCCACAAGAAGTGTGCTTCGAAATCGAGTTCCCGGCGAAGCCCTGACGGAATTCCGACGACGCATTTTGGAGCAACCGGCGACGTAACCACCCTAGGCTTTCCTCCCTAGTTCTCTTTACTCTTTAGAAGAGTTTAAACCCGTAAGTCCCAACCTTCTACCTCTCTTTTCTATATTTGCAAAATACGACTTTTTGAAACCCGACGGAAATCGGACAAACCGATTTCCGATTCGGTTTTTCTTAAAAATTCCACTTGTCACCTAATACATATTATCAACCCTCTTGCATGTTGACTATTAATCACCCTTAAATCAAATTTAATTGTACTTTTCCACATGAAATGACAAGTTCTTTAGAAAACCGTATTTCTTGCATAAAAATACCATCAAGTTAAATTTTAATGTTCTATTTAGATACCCCACTCCTAATCATGTTTATTTTGATAACAAAACTTGTTTCATTCAATTTGGATGAAATTTCACACATGAAATGATAACGTTTATGAATACCGTATTCTTGCACCTTAATACCCTTAAGTTTAACATAGCTTATTTCACCTTGAAACTTCACCAAAATTTAATATAAGTCACGGGGTAATAACCTACCCTTACACACACTCATTATAACCCTAATTGATAAATAACAAAAATACAGAATACGATATTATAGGACTTTTTCACTAAAATACCATAACCTTTATAACTTTTAGTTTAACCTTTAAATTGTAAACTTTTCTAAATAAACCTTATATAAAATGAAAGCACGATTGGTCATGGACATCGATCGTTTATCTAAACTGTCTTGTGGGTCTAGGCAAGTGTGTCTAAGGCTAGTGGTTTTTAATTAGGCCCACGACTGTGGTTCCTTCCCACTTACCTGGCACTTACCTGGCTGCATTCGACGGTGAAGAGGCGATTTGAGGCTTCTAATGACTCATCGTTTAGACCATAGAATATAGGTTAGATGGTCTAGGAAACCCTAATAACTAAAATACGGAAACTATACTCTTTTGCAAATAAACACCCTATATTTATAAAACCGTTTTCCTAAACGAAAAGTATTTATAAAACCTGAGCAAAGTGCCATTACAACCCATCTTTGGGGAACCTGTTAGGGATAGCACGGTTCATCGTGCACCCGCAGGCTAGTAGTGCGAGATTCAGACCTCCGCAAGGAGCATTCGGTCTCGAAAGGTTTAAAATACGATATTTAAAGAAAGTGATATTTTTGTAAATAAAATATTCATTTAAAAATTATTTATGTGTTTAATTATATATAATTATCATTTAAACATTTATTTTGTTATAATATAAAATTTCCACTTTTTCCTAAAATTCAAAGATTAAAAGTTACATTAAAATAACACGAATTTCAAATAAACAATTAATACTTTTATTAGGATATATTCACTAGAATAACACAAATAAAATTCACATTCATTATAACAATAAAGACGATTATTAAATACTTGAGGTGTATTTGGAAAACTATACAAAAGTATTTTTACATAAAACCCCCTCAAGTTTCACAAATTACAATAAGGCCCCTAGCTAATATTGAACTTCAAATTATATTTCTTTTAGTCGGACTCGGGTTAGAGTCTGACTAATTCTGACTTGAATATATTTCAAGTCAATCTATATTTCAATTATATTCCAACACAACTTGAATACATGAATCCCAGAATCAGTTAACAATCGGTCTGACTGAACCGAACCATGGATATTCTTTTTACAAGTTTCCAGTATTCCATTTACATGACTCTACGGTTATAACCGTTTCCTGATATCATGGTTTCGGTAAGTCAATCAGTTAATCAAGTCAATCAAGCAATCATTACAAGTTTACAAGATAACAATACAAACATGACATCGCGGGGTTTAAAGGGGTAGATTGGTACGGAAGATGTTAAAAGTGGAATGAGGTGGTCAGATTAAGACACCTAACATGAATACTGTTGCTGTTGTACCGTGGCATAACGGTTCCTTGTACTCTCCGTTTGCACTGATCTCTAGCATATAGAGATCCCCCTCGTATACACTGGCATTCTTCTGTACCAAGCTACAAACAACTGCGTTAAACAATATTCCATAATATTCTACAACATAATACTCTAGAAAATACTGTTACTCTGCCATTCTCACTCCACTTTTCTTTGGGACTTACCGAGCGACCTGTTCGCTGACGACATTCTATTTCTCTCTTCTTTGAATGTCGTCAGGTGCGTTGGACCAAGTTGAGACCGAGCCCATAAGTGAAGATTTGGAGCAGTTCCAGGAAGACCCAGAGCTCTAGACATTGTATCTTGTTCTTTCCAGTATTTCCTTTTATTGTTATGCCACTGTTTAGGCATTGCTTTTTCATTTCAGATGTATTTTCATTTCATGCATTGTATAAAGAATGTTATTAATAAAAGTTGCTGTTATTTCTATTATTCGTCTCTTGTGATTCATTTTATATTGCTTAGTTACGCTTAGCGTATGTACTTCTGAGTACATACGTAGCGGGCCTCGTCACGTCCACTTCGCCGTACACTGGGAAGCGGGGCGTGACAGGTTTTGTTGGTGGCCCATGCAGGTCAGAGCTGTATGAATCCCTGTCATGCAGTTCTGGTCTGCGTGAACAACCTAAGCAATATAACACAAGAACCAGCAACTAAAACATTCTTTACAATTCATGTTCTTTGAATCTTGCAAATCTCTATTTCTTGAATCTTACCGTTTCATATTCCTTGAATCTTATCATCCGTTGAATCTATCCTAACCCTATTCTTTCACTCACAATCACCAAATTGTTTTGAAACTGTTACACTTTCCTTTTACAAATTTCGAGGACGAAATTTTTTATAAGGAGGGTAGAATGTAACAACCCTAATTTTCATATACACTTTTCTGTACAAATTTTTAAATTTTTTTTAAAAACCATAAAGAAGTATTTTAATCTAAGCAAAAGATATATATAATTAATTATTTTGTTTTTAAATAATTTCATTTTTAGTGTACATTAAATTGTTTTTAAACTTAAAGTGTACTTTGATATTTAATGCTGCTGATATCATTTTAAGTAACTATTTTTCTACAATAATTACAAGAAGGAGCTTGTAGCTCATTGGTAATACCTTGCACTGCTGAACCAAGCCACCAGAGTTCGAATCCCATACCCCACATTATTTTTAATATGGATTTTTTAAAAACCTTTAGAATACCAAGAGTTTACACGTGCATATCTCACAAAAACCCCACTACACCCAAAGATGTAACACTTGCAAAGGGTAGATGAACCGCCGGGGGAGATCCAGGTCACCGGACTCGGTCGGGAATCGGCCAACTCGGCCTTGACTCGGCCGACTCAGTGATCCGACCGAGTCGCGGCCGAGTCACCCCCTTTTAGGCCGATTCCGGCAAGGGTCACAACATGAAAGTTGTGTCTTTTGGTATTCCCTACTCACCTGAAAAGTTTCAGCCCGATAACACTTCCAGAGATCTTTAAAACCCCCAATTACTCCACTTTTAATACATTTTTATTACATTTTATCACATTTTTATTTTTAACTTTTCATCTACCCTAACCCTGGCCTAACCCTATAAATACCAACCCTACACACTACCCTCTCACCCCCCAAAATCTTGAGCCACTCTCTCAAAAGTTTCCACAAGAAGTGTGCTTCGAAATCGAGTTCCCGGCGAAGCCCTGACGGAATTCCGACGACGCGTTTTGGAGCAACCGGCGACGTAACCACCCTAGGCTTTCCTCCCTAGTTCTCTTTACTCTTTAGAAGAGTTTAAACCCGTAAGTCCCAACCTTCTACCTCTCTTTTCTATATTTGCAAAATACGACTTTTTGAAACCCGACGGAAATCGGACAAACCGATTTCCGATTCGGTTTTTCTTAAAAATTCCACTTGTCACCTAATACATATTATCAACCCTCTTGCATGTTGACTATTAATCACCCTTAAATCAAATTTAATTGTACTTTTCCACATGAAATGACAAGTTCTTTAGAAAACCGTATTTCTTGCATAAAAATACCATCAAGTTAAATTTTAATGTTCTATTTAGATACCCCACTCCTAATCATGTTTATTTTGATAACAAAACTTGTTTCATTCAATTTGGATGAAATTTCACACATGAAATGATAACGTTTATGAATACCGTATTCTTGCACCTTAATACCCTTAAGTTTAACATAGCTTATTTCACCTTGAAACTTCACCAAAATTTAATATAAGTCACGGGGTAATGACCTACCCTTACACACACTCATTATAACCCTAATTGATAAATAACAAAAATACAGAATACGATATTATAGGACTTTTTCACTAAAATACCATAACCTTTATAACTTTTAGTTTAACCTTTAAATTGTAAACTTTTCTAAATAAACCTTATATAAAATGAAAGCACGATTGGTCATGGACATCGATCGTTTATCTAAACTGTCTTGTGGGTCTAGGCAAGTGTGTCTAAGGCTAGTGGTTTTTAATTAGGCCCACGACTGTGGTTCCTTCCCACTTACCTGGCACTTACCTGGCTGCATTCGACGGTGAAGAGGCGATTTGAGGCTTCTAATGACTCATCGTTTAGACCATAGAATATAGGTTAGATGGTCTAGGAAACCCTAATAACTAAAATACGGAAACTATACTCTTTTGCAAATAAACACCCTATATTTATAAAACCGTTTTCCTAAACGAAAAGTATTTATAAAACCTGAGCAAAGTGCCATTACAACCCATCTTTGGGGAACCTGTTAGGGATAGCACGGTTCATCGTGCACCCGCAGGCTAGTAGTGCGAGATTCAGACCTCCGCAAGGAGCATTCGGTCTCGAAAGGTTTAAAATACGATATTTAAAGAAAGTGATATTTTTGTAAATAAAATATTCATTTAAAAATTATTTATGTGTTTAATTATATATAATTATCATTTAAACATTTATTTTGTTATAATATAAAATTTCCACTTTTTCCTAAAATTCAAAGATTAAAAGTTACATTAAAATAACACGAATTTCAAATAAACAATTAATACTTTTATTAGGATATATTCACTAGAATAACACAAATAAAATTCACATTCATTATAACAATAAAGACGATTATTAAATACTTGAGGTGTATTTGGAAAACTATACAAAAGTATTTTTACATAAAACCCCCTCAAGTTTCACAAATTACAATAAGGCCCCTAGCTAATATTGAACTTCAAATTATATTTCTTTTAGTCGGACTCGGGTTAGAGTCTGACTAATTCTGACTTGAATATATTTCAAGTCAATCTATATTTCAATTATATTCCAACACAACTTGAATACATGAATCCCAGAATCAGTTAACAATCGGTCTGACTGAACCGAACCATGGATATTCTTTTTACAAGTTTCCAGTATTCCATTTACATGACTCTACGGTTATAACCGTTTCCTGATATCATGGTTTCGGTAAGTCAATCAGTTAATCAAGTCAATCAAGCAATCATTACAAGTTTACAAGATAACAATACAAACATGACATCGCGGGGTTTAAAGGGGTAGATTGGTACGGAAGATGTTAAAAGTGGAATGAGGTGGTCAGATTAAGACACCTAACATGAATACTGTTGCTGTTGTACCGTGGCATAACGGTTCCTTGTACTCTCCGTTTGCACTGATCTCTAGCATATAGAGATCCCCCTCGTATACACTGGCATTCTTCTGTACCAAGCTACAAACAACTGCGTTAAACAATATTCCATAATATTCTACAACATAATACTCTAGAAAATACTGTTACTCTGCCATTCTCACTCCACTTTTCTTTGGGACTTACCGAGCGACCTGTTCGCTGACGACATTCTATTTCTCTCTTCTTTGAATGTCGTCAGGTGCGTTGGACCAAGTTGAGACCGAGCCCATAAGTGAAGATTTGGAGCAGTTCCAGGAAGACCCAGAGCTCTAGACATTGTATCTTGTTCTTTCCAGTATTTCCTTTTATTGTTATGCCACTGTTTAGGCATTGCTTTTTCATTTCAGATGTATTTTCATTTCATGCATTGTATAAAGAATGTTATTAATAAAAGTTGCTGTTATTTCTATTATTCGTCTCTTGTGATTCATTTTATATTGCTTAGTTACGCTTAGCGTATGTACTTCTGAGTACATACGTAGCGGGCCTCGTCACGTCCACTTCGCCGTACACTGGGAAGCGGGGCGTGACAGGTTTTGTTGGTGGCCCATGCAGGTCAGAGCTGTATGAATCCCTGTCATGCAGTTCTGGTCTGCGTGAACAACCTAAGCAATATAACACAAGAACCAGCAACTAAAACATTCTTTACAATTCATGTTCTTTGAATCTTGCAAATCTCTATTTCTTGAATCTTACCGTTTCATATTCCTTGAATCTTATCATCCGTTGAATCTATCCTAACCCTATTCTTTCACTCACAATCACCAAATTGTTTTGAAACTGTTACACTTTCCTTTTACAAATTTCGAGGACGAAATTTTTTATAAGGAGGGTAGAATGTAACAACCCTAATTTTCATATACACTTTTCTGTACAAATTTTTAAATTTTTTTTAAAAACCATAAAGAAGTATTTTAATCTAAGCAAAAGATATATATAATTAATTATTTTGTTTTTAAATAATTTCATTTTTAGTGTACATTAAATTGTTTTTAAACTTAAAGTGTACTTTGATATTTAATGCTGCTGATATCATTTTAAGTAACTATTTTTCTACAATAATTACAAGAAGGAGCTTGTAGCTCATTGGTAATACCTTGCACTGCTGAACCAAGCCACCAGAGTTCGAATCCCATACCCCACATTATTTTTAATATGGATTTTTTAAAAACCTTTAGAATACCAAGAGTTTACACGTGCATATCTCACAAAAACCCCACTACACCCAAAGATGTAACACTTGCAAAGGGTAGATGAACCGCCGGGGGAGATCCAGGTCACCGGACTCGGTCGGGAATCGGCCAACTCGGCCTTGACTCGGCCGACTCAGTGATCCGACCGAGTCGCGGCCGAGTCACCCCCTTTTAGGCCGATTCCGGCAAGGGTCACAACATGAAAGTTGTGTCTTTTGGTATTCCCTACTCACCTGAAAAGTTTCAGCCCGATAACACTTCCAGAGATCTTTAAAACCCCCAATTACTCCACTTTTAATACATTTTTATTACATTTTATCACATTTTTATTTTTAACTTTTCATCTACCCTAACCCTGGCCTAACCCTATAAATACCAACCCTACACACTACCCTCTCACCCCCCAAAATCTTGAGCCACTCTCTCAAAAGTTTCCACAAGAAGTGTGCTTCGAAATCGAGTTCCCGGCGAAGCCCTGACGGAATTCCGACGACGCGTTTTGGAGCAACCGGCGACGTAACCACCCTAGGCTTTCCTCCCTAGTTCTCTTTACTCTTTAGAAGAGTTTAAACCCGTAAGTCCCAACCTTCTACCTCTCTTTTCTATATTTGCAAAATACGACTTTTTGAAACCCGACGGAAATCGGACAAACCGATTTCCGATTCGGTTTTTCTTAAAAATTCCACTTGTCACCTAATACATATTATCAACCCTCTTGCATGTTGACTATTAATCACCCTTAAATCAAATTTAATTGTACTTTTCCACATGAAATGACAAGTTCTTTAGAAAACCGTATTTCTTGCATAAAAATACCATCAAGTTAAATTTTAATGTTCTATTTAGATACCCCACTCCTAATCATGTTTATTTTGATAACAAAACTTGTTTCATTCAATTTGGATGAAATTTCACACATGAAATGATAACGTTTATGAATACCGTATTCTTGCACCTTAATACCCTTAAGTTTAACATAGCTTATTTCACCTTGAAACTTCACCAAAATTTAATATAAGTCACGGGGTAATGACCTACCCTTACACACACTCATTATAACCCTAATTGATAAATAACAAAAATACAGAATACGATATTATAGGACTTTTTCACTAAAATACCATAACCTTTATAACTTTTAGTTTAACCTTTAAATTGTAAACTTTTCTAAATAAACCTTATATAAAATGAAAGCACGATTGGTCATGGACATCGATCGTTTATCTAAACTGTCTTGTGGGTCTAGGCAAGTGTGTCTAAGGCTAGTGGTTTTTAATTAGGCCCACGACTGTGGTTCCTTCCCACTTACCTGGCACTTACCTGGCTGCATTCGACGGTGAAGAGGCGATTTGAGGCTTCTAATGACTCATCGTTTAGACCATAGAATATAGGTTAGATGGTCTAGGAAACCCTAATAACTAAAATACGGAAACTATACTCTTTTGCAAATAAACACCCTATATTTATAAAACCGTTTTCCTAAACGAAAAGTATTTATAAAACCTGAGCAAAGTGCCATTACAACCCATCTTTGGGGAACCTGTTAGGGATAGCACGGTTCATCGTGCACCCGCAGGCTAGTAGTGCGAGATTCAGACCTCCGCAAGGAGCATTCGGTCTCGAAAGGTTTAAAATACGATATTTAAAGAAAGTGATATTTTTGTAAATAAAATATTCATTTAAAAATTATTTATGTGTTTAATTATATATAATTATCATTTAAACATTTATTTTGTTATAATATAAAATTTCCACTTTTTCCTAAAATTCAAAGATTAAAAGTTACATTAAAATAACACGAATTTCAAATAAACAATTAATACTTTTATTAGGATATATTCACTAGAATAACACAAATAAAATTCACATTCATTATAACAATAAAGACGATTATTAAATACTTGAGGTGTATTTGGAAAACTATACAAAAGTATTTTTACATAAAACCCCCTCAAGTTTCACAAATTACAATAAGGCCCCTAGCTAATATTGAACTTCAAATTATATTTCTTTTAGTCGGACTCGGGTTAGAGTCTGACTAATTCTGACTTGAATATATTTCAAGTCAATCTATATTTCAATTATATTCCAACACAACTTGAATACATGAATCCCAGAATCAGTTAACAATCGGTCTGACTGAACCGAACCATGGATATTCTTTTTACAAGTTTCCAGTATTCCATTTACATGACTCTACGGTTATAACCGTTTCCTGATATCATGGTTTCGGTAAGTCAATCAGTTAATCAAGTCAATCAAGCAATCATTACAAGTTTACAAGATAACAATACAAACATGACATCGCGGGGTTTAAAGGGGTAGATTGGTACGGAAGATGTTAAAAGTGGAATGAGGTGGTCAGATTAAGACACCTAACATGAATACTGTTGCTGTTGTACCGTGGCATAACGGTTCCTTGTACTCTCCGTTTGCACTGATCTCTAGCATATAGAGATCCCCCTCGTATACACTGGCATTCTTCTGTACCAAGCTACAAACAACTGCGTTAAACAATATTCCATAATATTCTACAACATAATACTCTAGAAAATACTGTTACTCTGCCATTCTCACTCCACTTTTCTTTGGGACTTACCGAGCGACCTGTTCGCTGACGACATTCTATTTCTCTCTTCTTTGAATGTCGTCAGGTGCGTTGGACCAAGTTGAGACCGAGCCCATAAGTGAAGATTTGGAGCAGTTCCAGGAAGACCCAGAGCTCTAGACATTGTATCTTGTTCTTTCCAGTATTTCCTTTTATTGTTATGCCACTGTTTAGGCATTGCTTTTTCATTTCAGATGTATTTTCATTTCATGCATTGTATAAAGAATGTTATTAATAAAAGTTGCTGTTATTTCTATTATTCGTCTCTTGTGATTCATTTTATATTGCTTAGTTACGCTTAGCGTATGTACTTCTGAGTACATACGTAGCGGGCCTCGTCACGTCCACTTCGCCGTACACTGGGAAGCGGGGCGTGACAGGTTTTGTTGGTGGCCCATGCAGGTCAGAGCTGTATGAATCCCTGTCATGCAGTTCTGGTCTGCGTGAACAACCTAAGCAATATAACACAAGAACCAGCAACTAAAACATTCTTTACAATTCATGTTCTTTGAATCTTGCAAATCTCTATTTCTTGAATCTTACCGTTTCATATTCCTTGAATCTTATCATCCGTTGAATCTATCCTAACCCTATTCTTTCACTCACAATCACCAAATTGTTTTGAAACTGTTACACTTTCCTTTTACAAATTTCGAGGACGAAATTTTTTATAAGGAGGGTAGAATGTAACAACCCTAATTTTCATATACACTTTTCTGTACAAATTTTTAAATTTTTTTTAAAAACCATAAAGAAGTATTTTAATCTAAGCAAAAGATATATATAATTAATTATTTTGTTTTTAAATAATTTCATTTTTAGTGTACATTAAATTGTTTTTAAACTTAAAGTGTACTTTGATATTTAATGCTGCTGATATCATTTTAAGTAACTATTTTTCTACAATAATTACAAGAAGGAGCTTGTAGCTCATTGGTAATACCTTGCACTGCTGAACCAAGCCACCAGAGTTCGAATCCCATACCCCACATTATTTTTAATATGGATTTTTTAAAAACCTTTAGAATACCAAGAGTTTACACGTGCATATCTCACAAAAACCCCACTACACCCAAAGATGTAACACTTGCAAAGGGTAGATGAACCGCCGGGGGAGATCCAGGTCACCGGACTCGGTCGGGAATCGGCCAACTCGGCCTTGACTCGGCCGACTCAGTGATCCGACCGAGTCACGGCCGAGTCACCCCCTTTTAGGCCGATTCCGGCAAGGGTCACAACATGAAAGTTGTGTCTTTTGGTATTCCCTACTCACCTGAAAAGTTTCAGCCCGATAACACTTCCAGAGATCTTTAAAACCCCCAATTACTCCACTTTTAATACATTTTTATTACATTTTATCACATTTTTATTTTTAACTTTTCATCTACCCTAACCCTGGCCTAACCCTATAAATACCAACCCTACACACTACCCTCTCACCCCCCAAAATCTTGAGCCACTCTCTCAAAAGTTTCCACAAGAAGTGTGCTTCGAAATCGAGTTCCCGGCGAAGCCCTGACGGAATTCCGACGACGCGTTTTGGAGCAACCGGCGACGTAACCACCCTAGGCTTTCCTCCCTAGTTCTCTTTACTCTTTAGAAGAGTTTAAACCCGTAAGTCCCAACCTTCTACCTCTCTTTTCTATATTTGCAAAATACGACTTTTTGAAACCCGACGGAAATCGGACAAACCGATTTCCGATTCGGTTTTTCTTAAAAATTCCACTTGTCACCTAATACATATTATCAACCCTCTTGCATGTTGACTATTAATCACCCTTAAATCAAATTTAATTGTACTTTTCCACATGAAATGACAAGTTCTTTAGAAAACCGTATTTCTTGCATAAAAATACCATCAAGTTAAATTTTAATGTTCTATTTAGATACCCCACTCCTAATCATGTTTATTTTGATAACAAAACTTGTTTCATTCAATTTGGATGAAATTTCACACATGAAATGATAACGTTTATGAATACCGTATTCTTGCACCTTAATACCCTTAAGTTTAACATAGCTTATTTCACCTTGAAACTTCACCAAAATTTAATATAAGTCACGGGGTAATGACCTACCCTTACACACACTCATTATAACCCTAATTGATAAATAACAAAAATACAGAATACGATATTATAGCACTTTTTCACTAAAATACCATAACCTTTATAACTTTTAGTTTAACCTTTAAATTGTAAACTTTTCTAAATAAACCTTATATAAAATGAAAGCACGATTGGTCATGGACATCGATCGTTTATCTAAACTGTCTTGTGGGTCTAGGCAAGTGTGTCTAAGGCTAGTGGTTTTTAATTAGGCCCACGACTGTGGTTCCTTCCCACTTACCTGGCACTTACCTGGCTGCATTCGACGGTGAAGAGGCGATTTGAGGCTTCTAATGACTCATCGTTTAGACCATAGAATATAGGTTAGATGGTCTAGGAAACCCTAATAACTAAAATACGGAAACTATACTCTTTTGCAAATAAACACCCTATATTTATAAAACCGTTTTCCTAAACGAAAAGTATTTATAAAACCTGAGCAAAGTGCCATTACAACCCATCTTTGGGGAACCTGTTAGGGATAGCACGGTTCATCGTGCACCCGCAGGCTAGTAGTGCGAGATTCAGACCTCCGCAAGGAGCATTCGGTCTCGAAAGGTTTAAAATACGATATTTAAAGAAAGTGATATTTTTGTAAATAAAATATTCATTTAAAAATTATTTATGTGTTTAATTATATATAATTATCATTTAAACATTTATTTTGTTATAATATAAAATTTCCACTTTTTCCTAAAATTCAAAGATTAAAAGTTACATTAAAATAACACGAATTTCAAATAAACAATTAATACTTTTATTAGGATATATTCACTAGAATAACACAAATAAAATTCACATTCATTATAACAATAAAGACGATTATTAAATACTTGAGGTGTATTTGGAAAACTATACAAAAGTATTTTTACATAAAACCCCCTCAAGTTTCACAAATTACAATAAGGCCCCTAGCTAATATTGAACTTCAAATTATATTTCTTTTAGTCGGACTCGGGTTAGAGTCTGACTAATTCTGACTTGAATATATTTCAAGTCAATCTATATTTCAATTATATTCCAACACAACTTGAATACATGAATCCCAGAATCAGTTAACAATCGGTCTGACTGAACCGAACCATGGATATTCTTTTTACAAGTTTCCAGTATTCCATTTACATGACTCTACGGTTATAACCGTTTCCTGATATCATGGTTTCGGTAAGTCAATCAGTTAATCAAGTCAATCAAGCAATCATTACAAGTTTACAAGATAACAATACAAACATGACATCGCGGGGTTTAAAGGGGTAGATTGGTACGGAAGATGTTAAAAGTGGAATGAGGTGGTCAGATTAAGACACCTAACATGAATACTGTTGCTGTTGTACCGTGGCATAACGGTTCCTTGTACTCTCCGTTTGCACTGATCTCTAGCATATAGAGATCCCCCTCGTATACACTGGCATTCTTCTGTACCAAGCTACAAACAACTGCGTTAAACAATATTCCATAATATTCTACAACATAATACTCTAGAAAATACTGTTACTCTGCCATTCTCACTCCACTTTTCTTTGGGACTTACCGAGCGACCTGTTCGCTGACGACATTCTATTTCTCTCTTCTTTAAATGTCGTCAGGTGCGTTGGACCAAGTTGAGACCGAGCCCATAAGTGAAGATTTGGAGCAGTTCCAGGAAGACCCAGAGCTCTAGACATTGTATCTTGTTCTTTCCAGTATTTCCTTTTATTGTTATGCCACTGTTTAGGCATTGCTTTTTCATTTCAGATGTATTTTCATTTCATGCATTGTATAAAGAATGTTATTAATAAAAGTTGCTGTTATTTCTATTATTCGTCTCTTGTGATTCATTTTATATTGCTTAGTTACGCTTAGCGTATGTACTTCTGAGTACATACGTAGCGGGCCTCGTCACGTCCACTTCGCCGTACACTGGGAAGCGGGGCGTGACAGGTTTTGTTGGTGGCCCATGCAGGTCAGAGCTGTATGAATCCCTGTCATGCAGTTCTGGTCTGCGTGAACAACCTAAGCAATATAACACAAGAACCAGCAACTAAAACATTCTTTACAATTCATGTTCTTTGAATCTTGCAAATCTCTATTTCTTGAATCTTACCGTTTCATATTCCTTGAATCTTATCATCCGTTGAATCTATCCTAACCCTATTCTTTCACTCACAATCACCAAATTGTTTTGAAACTGTTACACTTTCCTTTTACAAATTTCGAGGACGAAATTTTTTATAAGGAGGGTAGAATGTAACAACCCTAATTTTCATATACACTTTTCTGTACAAATTTTTAAATTTTTTTTAAAAACCATAAAGAAGTATTTTAATCTAAGCAAAAGATATATATAATTAATTATTTTGTTTTTAAATAATTTCATTTTTAGTGTACATTAAATTGTTTTTAAACTTAAAGTGTACTTTGATATTTAATGCTGCTGATATCATTTTAAGTAACTATTTTTCTACAATAATTACAAGAAGGAGCTTGTAGCTCATTGGTAATACCTTGCACTGCTGAACCAAGCCACCAGAGTTCGAATCCCATACCCCACATTATTTTTAATATGGATTTTTTAAAAACCTTTAGAATACCAAGAGTTTACACGTGCATATCTCACAAAAACCCCACTACACCCAAAGATGTAACACTTGCAAAGGGTAGATGAACCGCCGGGGGAGATCCAGGTCACCGGACTCGGTCGGGAATCGGCCAACTCGGCCTTGACTCGGCCGACTCAGTGATCCGACCGAGTCACGGCCGAGTCACCCCCTTTTAGGCCGATTCCGGCAAGGGTCACAACATGAAAGTTGTGTCTTTTGGTATTCCCTACTCACCTGAAAAGTTTCAGCCCGATAACACTTCCAGAGATCTTTAAAACCCCCAATTACTCCACTTTTAATACATTTTTATTACATTTTATCACATTTTTATTTTTAACTTTTCATCTACCCTAACCCTGGCCTAACCCTATAAATACCAACCCTACACACTACCCTCTCACCCCCCAAAATCTTGAGCCACTCTCTCAAAAGTTTCCACAAGAAGTGTGCTTCGAAATCGAGTTCCCGGCGAAGCCCTGACGGAATTCCGACGACGCGTTTTGGAGCAACCGGCGACGTAACCACCCTAGGCTTTCCTCCCTAGTTCTCTTTACTCTTTAGAAGAGTTTAAACCCGTAAGTCCCAACCTTCTACCTCTCTTTTCTATATTTGCAAAATACGACTTTTTGAAACCCGACGGAAATCGGACAAACCGATTTCCGATTCGGTTTTTCTTAAAAATTCCACTTGTCACCTAATACATATTATCAACCCTCTTGCATGTTGACTATTAATCACCCTTAAATCAAATTTAATTGTACTTTTCCACATGAAATGACAAGTTCTTTAGAAAACCGTATTTCTTGCATAAAAATACCATCAAGTTAAATTTTAATGTTCTATTTAGATACCCCACTCCTAATCATGTTTATTTTGATAACAAAACTTGTTTCATTCAATTTGGATGAAATTTCACACATGAAATGATAACGTTTATGAATACCGTATTCTTGCACCTTAATACCCTTAAGTTTAACATAGCTTATTTCACCTTGAAACTTCACCAAAATTTAATATAAGTCACGGGGTAATGACCTACCCTTACACACACTCATTATAACCCTAATTGATAAATAACAAAAATACAGAATACGATATTATAGCACTTTTTCACTAAAATACCATAACCTTTATAACTTTTAGTTTAACCTTTAAATTGTAAACTTTTCTAAATAAACCTTATATAAAATGAAAGCACGATTGGTCATGGACATCGATCGTTTATCTAAACTGTCTTGTGGGTCTAGGCAAGTGTGTCTAAGGCTAGTGGTTTTTAATTAGGCCCACGACTGTGGTTCCTTCCCACTTACCTGGCACTTACCTGGCTGCATTCGACGGTGAAGAGGCGATTTGAGGCTTCTAATGACTCATCGTTTAGACCATAGAATATAGGTTAGATGGTCTAGGAAACCCTAATAACTAAAATACGGAAACTATACTCTTTTGCAAATAAACACCCTATATTTATAAAACCGTTTTCCTAAACGAAAAGTATTTATAAAACCTGAGCAAAGTGCCATTACAACCCATCTTTGGGGAACCTGTTAGGGATAGCACGGTTCATCGTGCACCCGCAGGCTAGTAGTGCGAGATTCAGACCTCCGCAAGGAGCATTCGGTCTCGAAAGGTTTAAAATACGATATTTAAAGAAAGTGATATTTTTGTAAATAAAATATTCATTTAAAAATTATTTATGTGTTTAATTATATATAATTATCATTTAAACATTTATTTTGTTATAATATAAAATTTCCACTTTTTCCTAAAATTCAAAGATTAAAAGTTACATTAAAATAACACGAATTTCAAATAAACAATTAATACTTTTATTAGGATATATTCACTAGAATAACACAAATAAAATTCACATTCATTATAACAATAAAGACGATTATTAAATACTTGAGGTGTATTTGGAAAACTATACAAAAGTATTTTTACATAAAACCCCCTCAAGTTTCACAAATTACAATAAGGCCCCTAGCTAATATTGAACTTCAAATTATATTTCTTTTAGTCGGACTCGGGTTAGAGTCTGACTAATTCTGACTTGAATATATTTCAAGTCAATCTATATTTCAATTATATTCCAACACAACTTGAATACATGAATCCCAGAATCAGTTAACAATCGGTCTGACTGAACCGAACCATGGATATTCTTTTTACAAGTTTCCAGTATTCCATTTACATGACTCTACGGTTATAACCGTTTCCTGATATCATGGTTTCGGTAAGTCAATCAGTTAATCAAGTCAATCAAGCAATCATTACAAGTTTACAAGATAACAATACAAACATGACATCGCGGGGTTTAAAGGGGTAGATTGGTACGGAAGATGTTAAAAGTGGAATGAGGTGGTCAGATTAAGACACCTAACATGAATACTGTTGCTGTTGTACCGTGGCATAACGGTTCCTTGTACTCTCCGTTTGCACTGATCTCTAGCATATAGAGATCCCCCTCGTATACACTGGCATTCTTCTGTACCAAGCTACAAACAACTGCGTTAAACAATATTCCATAATATTCTACAACATAATACTCTAGAAAATACTGTTACTCTGCCATTCTCACTCCACTTTTCTTTGGGACTTACCGAGCGACCTGTTCGCTGACGACATTCTATTTCTCTCTTCTTTGAATGTCGTCAGGTGCGTTGGACCAAGTTGAGACCGAGCCCATAAGTGAAGATTTGGAGCAGTTCCAGGAAGACCCAGAGCTCTAGACATTGTATCTTGTTCTTTCCAGTATTTCCTTTTATTGTTATGCCACTGTTTAGGCATTGCTTTTTCATTTCAGATGTATTTTCATTTCATGCATTGTATAAAGAATGTTATTAATAAAAGTTGCTGTTATTTCTATTATTCGTCTCTTGTGATTCATTTTATATTGCTTAGTTACGCTTAGCGTATGTACTTCTGAGTACATACGTAGCGGGCCTCGTCACGTCCACTTCGCCGTACACTGGGAAGCGGGGCGTGACAGGTTTTGTTGGTGGCCCATGCAGGTCAGAGCTGTATGAATCCCTGTCATGCAGTTCTGGTCTGCGTGAACAACCTAAGCAATATAACACAAGAACCAGCAACTAAAACATTCTTTACAATTCATGTTCTTTGAATCTTGCAAATCTCTATTTCTTGAATCTTACCGTTTCATATTCCTTGAATCTTATCATCCGTTGAATCTATCCTAACCCTATTCTTTCACTCACAATCACCAAATTGTTTTGAAACTGTTACACTTTCCTTTTACAAATTTCGAGGACGAAATTTTTTATAAGGAGGGTAGAATGTAACAACCCTAATTTTCATATACACTTTTCTGTACAAATTTTTAAATTTTTTTTAAAAACCATAAAGAAGTATTTTAATCTAAGCAAAAGATATATATAATTAATTATTTTGTTTTTAAATAATTTCATTTTTAGTGTACATTAAATTGTTTTTAAACTTAAAGTGTACTTTGATATTTAATGCTGCTGATATCATTTTAAGTAACTATTTTTCTACAATAATTACAAGAAGGAGCTTGTAGCTCATTGGTAATACCTTGCACTGCTGAACCAAGCCACCAGAGTTCGAATCCCATACCCCACATTATTTTTAATATGGATTTTTTAAAAACCTTTAGAATACCAAGAGTTTACACGTGCATATCTCACAAAAACCCCACTACACCCAAAGATGTAACACTTGCAAAGGGTAGATGAACCGCCGGGGGAGATCCAGGTCACCGGACTCGGTCGGGAATCGGCCAACTCGGCCTTGACTCGGCCGACTCAGTGATCCGACCGAGTCACGGCCGAGTCACCCCCTTTTAGGCCGATTCCGGCAAGGGTCACAACATGAAAGTTGTGTCTTTTGGTATTCCCTACTCACCTGAAAAGTTTCAGCCCGATAACACTTCCAGAGATCTTTAAAACCCCCAATTACTCCACTTTTAATACATTTTTATTACATTTTATCACATTTTTATTTTTAACTTTTCATCTACCCTAACCCTAGCCTAACCCTATAAATACCAACCCTACACACTACCCTCTCACCCCCCAAAATCTTGAGCCACTCTCTCAAAAGTTTCCACAAGAAGTGTGCTTCGAAATCGAGTTCCCGGCGAAGCCCTGACGGAATTCCGACGACGCGTTTTGGAGCAACCGGCGACGTAACCACCCTAGGCTTTCCTCCCTAGTTCTCTTTACTCTTTAGAAGAGTTTAAACCCGTAAGTCCCAACCTTCTACCTCTCTTTTCTATATTTGCAAAATACGACTTTTTGAAACCCGACGGAAATCGGACAAACCGATTTCCGATTCGGTTTTTCTTAAAAATTCCACTTGTCACCTAATACATATTATCAACCCTCTTGCATGTTGACTATTAATCACCCTTAAATCAAATTTAATTGTACTTTTCCACATGAAATGACAAGTTCTTTAGAAAACCGTATTTCTTGCATAAAAATACCATCAAGTTAAATTTTAATGTTCTATTTAGATACCCCACTCCTAATCATGTTTATTTTGATAACAAAACTTGTTTCATTCAATTTGGATGAAATTTCACACATGAAATGATAACGTTTATGAATACCGTATTCTTGCACCTTAATACCCTTAAGTTTAACATAGCTTATTTCACCTTGAAACTTCACCAAAATTTAATATAAGTCACGGGGTAATGACCTACCCTTACACACACTCATTATAACCCTAATTGATAAATAACAAAAATACAGAATACGATATTATAGGACTTTTTCACTAAAATACCATAACCTTTATAACTTTTAGTTTAACCTTTAAATTGTAAACTTTTCTAAATAAACCTTATATAAAATGAAAGCACGATTGGTCATGGACATCGATCGTTTATCTAAACTGTCTTGTGGGTCTAGGCAAGTGTGTCTAAGGCTAGTGGTTTTTAATTAGGCCCACGACTGTGGTTCCTTCCCACTTACCTGGCACTTACCTGGCTGCATTCGACGGTGAAGAGGCGATTTGAGGCTTCTAATGACTCATCGTTTAGACCATAGAATATAGGTTAGATGGTCTAGGAAACCCTAATAACTAAAATACGGAAACTATACTCTTTTGCAAATAAACACCCTATATTTATAAAACCGTTTTCCTAAACGAAAAGTATTTATAAAACCTGAGCAAAGTGCCATTACAACCCATCTTTGGGGAACCTGTTAGGGATAGCACGGTTCATCGTGCACCCGCAGGCTAGTAGTGCGAGATTCAGACCTCCGCAAGGAGCATTCGGTCTCGAAAGGTTTAAAATACGATATTTAAAGAAAGTGATATTTTTGTAAATAAAATATTCATTTAAAAATTATTTATGTGTTTAATTATATATAATTATCATTTAAACATTTATTTTGTTATAATATAAAATTTCCACTTTTTCCTAAAATTCAAAGATTAAAAGTTACATTAAAATAACACGAATTTCAAATAAACAATTAATACTTTTATTAGGATATATTCACTAGAATAACACAAATAAAATTCACATTCATTATAACAATAAAGACGATTATTAAATACTTGAGGTGTATTTGGAAAACTATACAAAAGTATTTTTACATAAAACCCCCTCAAGTTTCACAAATTACAATAAGGCCCCTAGCTAATATTGAACTTCAAATTATATTTCTTTTAGTCGGACTCGGGTTAGAGTCTGACTAATTCTGACTTGAATATATTTCAAGTCAATCTATATTTCAATTATATTCCAACACAACTTGAATACATAAATCCCAGAATCAGTTAACAATCGGTCTGACTGAACCGAACCATGGATATTCTTTTTACAAGTTTCCAGTATTCCATTTACATGACTCTACGGTTATAACCGTTTCCTGATATCATGGTTTCGGTAAGTCAATCAGTTAATCAAGTCAATCAAGCAATCATTACAAGTTTACAAGATAACAATACAAACATGACATCGCGGGGT
Organism: Agapanthus africanus; assembly: GCA_030015575.1. Taxonomy (NCBI): domain Eukaryota; kingdom Viridiplantae; phylum Streptophyta; class Magnoliopsida; order Asparagales; family Amaryllidaceae; genus Agapanthus; species Agapanthus africanus. Next base: position 884,414,555 of record CM057337.1, read on the forward strand.
TTAAAGGGGTAGATTGGTACGGAAGATGTTAAAAGTGGAATGAGGTGGTCAGATTAAGACACCTAACATGAATACTGTTGCTGTTGTACCGTGGCATAACGGTTCCTTGTACTCTCCGTTTGCACTGATCTCTAGCATATAGAGATCCCCCTCGTATACACTGGCATTCTTCTGTACCAAGCTACAAACAACTGCGTTAAACAATATTCCATAATATTCTACAACATAATACTCTAGAAAATACTGTTACTCTGCCATTCTCACTCCACTTTTCTTTGGGACTTACCGAGCGACCTGTTCGCTGACGACATTCTATTTCTCTCTTCTTTAAATGTCGTCAGGTGCGTTGGACCAAGTTGAGACCGAGCCCATAAGTGAAGATTTGGAGCAGTTCCAGGAAGACCCAGAGCTCTAGACATTGTATCTTGTTCTTTCCAGTATTTCCTTTTATTGTTATGCCACTGTTTAGGCATTGCTTTTTCATTTCAGATGTATTTTCATTTCATGCATTGTATAAAGAATGTTATTAATAAAAGTTGCTGTTATTTCTATTATTCGTCTCTTGTGATTCATTTTATATTGCTTAGTTACGCTTAGCGTATGTACTTCTGAGTACATACGTAGCGGGCCTCGTCACGTCCACTTCGCCGTACACTGGGAAGCGGGGCGTGACAGGTTTTGTTGGTGGCCCATGCAGGTCAGAGCTGTATGAATCCCTGTCATGCAGTTCTGGTCTGCGTGAACAACCTAAGCAATATAACACAAGAACCAGCAACTAAAACATTCTTTACAATTCATGTTCTTTGAATCTTGCAAATCTCTATTTCTTGAATCTTACCGTTTCATATTCCTTGAATCTTATCATCCGTTGAATCTATCCTAACCCTATTCTTTCACTCACAATCACCAAATTGTTTTGAAACTGTTACACTTTCCTTTTACAAATTTCGAGGACGAAATTTTTTATAAGGAGGGTAGAATGTAACAACCCTAATTTTCATATACACTTTTCTGTACAAATTTTTAAATTTTTTTTAAAAACCATAAAGAAGTATTTTAATCTAAGCAAAAGATATATATAATTAATTATTTTGTTTTTAAATAATTTCATTTTTAGTGTACATTAAATTGTTTTTAAACTTAAAGTGTACTTTGATATTTAATGCTGCTGATATCATTTTAAGTAACTATTTTTCTACAATAATTACAAGAAGGAGCTTGTAGCTCATTGGTAATACCTTGCACTGCTGAACCAAGCCACCAGAGTTCGAATCCCATACCCCACATTATTTTTAATATGGATTTTTTAAAAACCTTTAGAATACCAAGAGTTTACACGTGCATATCTCACAAAAACCCCACTACACCCAAAGATGTAACACTTGCAAAGGGTAGATGAACCGCCGGGGGAGATCCAGGTCACCGGACTCGGTCGGGAATCGGCCAACTCGGCCTTGACTCGGCCGACTCAGTGATCCGACCGAGTCACGGCCGAGTCACCCCCTTTTAGGCCGATTCCGGCAAGGGTCACAACATGAAAGTTGTGTCTTTTGGTATTCCCTACTCACCTGAAAAGTTTCAGCCCGATAACACTTCCAGAGATCTTTAAAACCCCCAATTACTCCACTTTTAATACATTTTTATTACATTTTATCACATTTTTATTTTTAACTTTTCATCTACCCTAACCCTAGCCTAACCCTATAAATACCAACCCTACACACTACCCTCTCACCCCCCAAAATCTTGAGCCACTCTCTCAAAAGTTTCCACAAGAAGTGTGCTTCGAAATCGAGTTCCCGGCGAAGCCCTGACGGAATTCCGACGACGCGTTTTGGAGCAACCGGCGACGTAACCACCCTAGGCTTTCCTCCCTAGTTCTCTTTACTCTTTAGAAGAGTTTAAACCCGTAAGTCCCAACCTTCTACCTCTCTTTTCTATATTTGCAAAATACGACTTTTTGAAACCCGACGGAAATCGGACAAACCGATTTCCGATTCGGTTTTTCTTAAAAATTCCACTTGTCACCTAATACATATTATCAACCCTCTTGCATGTTGACTATTAATCACCCTTAAATCAAATTTAATTGTACTTTTCCACATGAAATGACAAGTTCTTTAGAAAACCGTATTTCTTGCATAAAAATACCATCAAGTTAAATTTTAATGTTCTATTTAGATACCCCACTCCTAATCATGTTTATTTTGATAACAAAACTTGTTTCATTCAATTTGGATGAAATTTCACACATGAAATGATAACGTTTATGAATACCGTATTCTTGCACCTTAATACCCTTAAGTTTAACATAGCTTATTTCACCTTGAAACTTCACCAAAATTTAATATAAGTCACGGGGTAATGACCTACCCTTACACACACTCATTATAACCCTAATTGATAAATAACAAAAATACAGAATACGATATTATAGGACTTTTTCACTAAAATACCATAACCTTTATAACTTTTAGTTTAACCTTTAAATTGTAAACTTTTCTAAATAAACCTTATATAAAATGAAAGCACGATTGGTCATGGACATCGATCGTTTATCTAAACTGTCTTGTGGGTCTAGGCAAGTGTGTCTAAGGCTAGTGGTTTTTAATTAGGCCCACGACTGTGGTTCCTTCCCACTTACCTGGCACTTACCTGGCTGCATTCGACGGTGAAGAGGCGATTTGAGGCTTCTAATGACTCATCGTTTAGACCATAGAATATAGGTTAGATGGTCTAGGAAACCCTAATAACTAAAATACGGAAACTATACTCTTTTGCAAATAAACACCCTATATTTATAAAACCGTTTTCCTAAACGAAAAGTATTTATAAAACCTGAGCAAAGTGCCATTACAACCCATCTTTGGGGAACCTGTTAGGGATAGCACGGTTCATCGTGCACCCGCAGGCTAGTAGTGCGAGATTCAGACCTCCGCAAGGAGCATTCGGTCTCGAAAGGTTTAAAATACGATATTTAAAGAAAGTGATATTTTTGTAAATAAAATATTCATTTAAAAATTATTTATGTGTTTAATTATATATAATTATCATTTAAACATTTATTTTGTTATAATATAAAATTTCCACTTTTTCCTAAAATTCAAAGATTAAAAGTTACATTAAAATAACACGAATTTCAAATAAACAATTAATACTTTTATTAGGATATATTCACTAGAATAACACAAATAAAATTCACATTCATTATAACAATAAAGACGATTATTAAATACTTGAGGTGTATTTGGAAAACTATACAAAAGTATTTTTACATAAAACCCCCTCAAGTTTCACAAATTACAATAAGGCCCCTAGCTAATATTGAACTTCAAATTATATTTCTTTTAGTCGGACTCGGGTTAGAGTCTGACTAATTCTGACTTGAATATATTTCAAGTCAATCTATATTTCAATTATATTCCAACACAACTTGAATACATGAATCCCAGAATCAGTTAACAATCGGTCTGACTGAACCGAACCATGGATATTCTTTTTACAAGTTTCCAGTATTCCATTTACATGACTCTACGGTTATAACCGTTTCCTGATATCATGGTTTCGGTAAGTCAATCAGTTAATCAAGTCAATCAAGCAATCATTACAAGTTTACAAGATAACAATACAAACATGACATCGCGGGGTTTAAAGGGGTAGATTGGTACGGAAGATGTTAAAAGTGGAATGAGGTGGTCAGATTAAGACACCTAACATGAATACTGTTGCTGTTGTACCGTGGCATAACGGTTCCTTGTACTCTCCGTTTGCACTGATCTCTAGCATATAGAGATCCCCCTCGTATACACTGGCATTCTTCTGTACCAAGCTACAAACAACTGCGTTAAACAATATTCCATAATATTCTACAACATAATACTCTAGAAAATACTGTTACTCTGCCATTCTCACTCCACTTTTCTTTGGGACTTACCGAGCGACCTGTTCGCTGACGACATTCTATTTCTCTCTTCTTTAAATGTCGTCAGGTGCGTTGGACCAAGTTGAGACCGAGCCCATAAGTGAAGATTTGGAGCAGTTCCAGGAAGACCCAGAGCTCTAGACATTGTATCTTGTTCTTTCCAGTATTTCCTTTTATTGTTATGCCACTGTTTAGGCATTGCTTTTTCATTTCAGATGTATTTTCATTTCATGCATTGTATAAAGAATGTTATTAATAAAAGTTGCTGTTATTTCTATTATTCGTCTCTTGTGATTCATTTTATATTGCTTAGTTACGCTTAGCGTATGTACTTCTGAGTACATACGTAGCGGGCCTCGTCACGTCCACTTCGCCGTACACTGGGAAGCGGGGCGTGACAACGACCTACGCGGTTTCGTCTCTGTTTTCGGCTGTAAACAACATTGTTTATTGTTTTCATGTTATTGGTCTTCACAGTTTGGGCGTTGTATATTTTGCGTGGATTGTGTCTTCACCGTTTGGACGTTGAGTTAGCTCCGTCTGTGGATGCTATTATTTGACTATCTTTGTACATAAATTTTATTTAAAATTTACGAATGAGGTGTTGTCCGATTTTCAAATATTATTTCTTTACAAAAAAACATTTTAATTCATTTTAATTCAAACGTTGATTCTCCCTCATACAAACACATGTTCACACACGATATATTACACGCACATGGTACACACATCCACAACATACACGAGAACCATGCAAACAAAATAGATAGCAAGCACAGTAACAACACCATAATTTATCACTAAAATTTCAGAAATAAATTCTCTACATTACTAAGCTCCGCAGCAAGAGAATTAATTCGCTCTGTAATTGCATCAATGGCTTCATCACCTACCGTGGAATCTCGAGTGAGTTCGAGATGGTTCAAAGTCCGACGATGCATAAAAATGCGGTAGAGAGAGTTTGCGGAGTACTCGATATTGCGACCAGAAAGAAGACCCATTGAATGAAAGAAGTGGAGATGACGATTTGCTTCCCCATGGTGGTCATGTGTTACTTCTTTAGGGAGAGACGGGAGTGCATCCAGTACGGCTAAGTGCAAGAGTCGCGGGATTTCACGGTCGATCTTCATCGGCCAGTTCATACCCCCGGTAATCGATAGAGAATGTTTTCGTAACCAGAGCAGTCTATCATCGTGTATACAGATTTCACGACGGTGTAAGGGACACACCTCTTAATTTCATCGATTCATGGCAATTCTGCAGATGAAGATCCCGACATTGAGAGAGAGCGAGACTGAGAACTGGGAGGGAGAAAGATAGAGAATGTGACGACGATGAGATCTGAGAGAGTGTGAGAGAGCTCGGCTGAGAGAGTGAGATTCGGGACAGAAAAGAAGAGATTAAACTCTTCATATAAGGAACACAATTACTCACGGGTGTTTGTTTTTTTGAGGCACAGTTGGCAACCGCGCTCCAGAAAAACACATACCCGTGAATGATGGTGTTTCCTTTTGGGACGCACCTGCAAACCGCGTCATAAAAAAATACAGACCCATGAATGAGTATATTTCTTTTTCGAACACAGTTTGCAACTGCGCCAGAAAAAACAAAGTCTATCCATGAATGATAGTGTTTTCTTTTAGACGCACCTGTAAACCGCGCCATAAAAAATCATAGACCCGTGAATGTGTATGTTTCTTTTTGGGGCACAGTTGCAAATTGTGCCCAAAAAAAACAAAGTCCCAATAGTGAAAACGATTCATGTTATTTTGCTAAATTTAAGGGACGTAGTTACATTTGTATGGGGCACACTTTAAACCGCGCTCAGTACAATTGTAAGGGACGCCGTTTGAAAGTGCGTGTCATATATTTGTAATGGGTGCAGTTTCAAACCGATGAAACTGCATCCCTTAATAAAAAAAAATTTATTCACTTCAGCGTGGCGTCTACGTGGTACATACGAGGCAGAAAGTGACATGTTTTCGTAATATGTTTTGAAAATGATTTTTTTATATAAATATTATTTTAATATGGTTTAATATAAAAATCTGTCAAAAGGAAAACTAGTGCCATATCCCACAACTGAAATAAAGCAATTTTAAGAGGACCTATCTTCAAAAGTACACCCAACATTCATTAATCTCTTTCATCTTCTCTTCTCCTCCTTGCTCTCTTCCTCTCCTTCCTCTTCTCTGAAGCAATCCCCAAACCCCAAAAGCAGCCGACGACAACAGCACAAAAAAATATTCATCTTTTTATCAAAAAAATCTAAAACCCTAGAAAATGGATCTCAAAATTCTCGGCCCTCACCCTTCTTCTTCTTCTTCTTCTTCTTCCTCCTCCTCCTCCTCATCATCTCAACTCTTCTCTCCTTTCCTTCACAACCCCCTCCGCTTCAAACCCCCTTCGCTCTGTCGCGCTCACACTCGCTCCCGCATTTCTTTCCCTCGAGTATCAACCTCTTCGATCCCCATCGCAGTCACGACGGAAAAGGTTAAGGTCGACCCATCGATTTTCCTCCCGAAAAAGGAGATTTCAGGGCCAAAATCGGTTTTTGGAGCCTTGCCGCCGCCGGCGAGGCTTGCGAGCTCCGCTATCGTTATGGCGGCCGCTGCGGCGGCGGGGTTTGGGCTAGGGTTTAGGTTCGGTGGGACTCGCGTGGCCGGAATTGGAGCGGCGGCGGCTGTCGGGGCGGTCGGCGGCGCGGCGGTTTTCGCGCTGAATTCGAGCGTGCCGGAGGTGGCGGCGGCAAGCTTGCATAATTTGGTGGCGGGGTTCGATGATCCGGTGGAGCTGAAGAAGGAGGATGTTGACGGGATTGTGGAAAAGTTAGTGAGTTTTTTTTTTGAAAGTTTGCTGCTATCTTTTACTCTATTTAGTTTATTTGGTTTGAATTTTTAACCTTTTTCCTTTCTTGGGATCGCGATGATTTATTAGTATTAGGGGATTACACTTTTAATCGGTAGGAATTGAGGCTTTAAAGTAGATTAGACTTGGTTTTTAGCAGGTTATCTTAGATTTGGTATATGGGATTCTTGCCAGTTTGAATTTAGTCCCAAATTGTTAGTGAGTTTGAGATTGAGAAATTCCTGTACAGTTTCATTTTATTTATTTATCTATTTATCTTTTTATGTCCATGGCAGAATTGGCATTTGAGGGGTTTCAGGAATATAAGTTGTGAGAAAACTGCAAAGCTTAAGATTTATGTTGGTGGTTTAATTGACCCTTAAGAATGAATTATAAGTATTATCTGATTGCTCTATAAGCTGTAATATCCAGCGATTTATTGTATAAAAGCTGTTTTTAGAGCATGCTAAACTCATTTTTGAATTATATTTTATATTTTATTGATTTATCTGGTCCCAATTTGACTAACTTTATGATAAAGTATGGCAAGGTATTGCTTTAAGAGTTTTATAGCTGTACTTATTAATGATTTTAGGTAACACTGGAAGAAATTGGACGTGGAGGGTCTGGCTTCCTTAATATTTTTTATTCACATGGAACTTGCAGTGATTCAATAAGCAAAGGCGTAGAGCTGTTAATTTTAGTTTGTATAGATTTTTAATTAAACCTTTATTTAAGCTGTGGAAAAATTATATGCATACATCTGCTGAGGTAGTTTGCTTATAACTGTTCAGGAAATAATAGGAAGCAATAATTTCAGGCAATATGAGACCTCCCTATTACATTAGTGCTATTTAGGACCAGGTTGCTTTACGTGTGTAAGAGATGTATATGCTGCAACTGTCTGTGATTTGGATAATTTTGGTTTAGTTTGATTTTAGCCATTTATTTATCTCCTTGTTTCAGATATGGTGTGAGCAAACAAGATGAGGCTTTCAGAGCAGAGCTTTGTGATCTTTATAGTCGGTGAGTCTAATTAATAAGCTCGATTGTGTATCTAGATGCATGCAATAACTGCATCTTTGTTTGTATGATATTTGGCATTTGTTCTTCGTGTCTCTTAATATCGGGTAGAACGATTTCCGGTAATATAACATTTATAAAGTTGTTTTGGATTATACAAATCATTCTTATTCATACTCAATCAAGGAAAATGCTATGCAATCTCCAATATCCCTTTTAGTAGAACTAGCCAGGAGTGAAAAGATTTCATAATGCATCTTTTCAGCAACCGATATCTTCTACGTGTTGTGATTGCTTAATGCAGCCTCAAAAGCTATTTCTTTGTCTGGATACTTCAACAGCTAGGGGAAAGAATATAAATTGGTCCATTTTGTACCTATGTAACTTCAAGCGCTCATTCTTTTATTATATTACTTTTTTTTGCATCCCCAGACAGCCCTTGTATTATAATTTGTTCATTTATCCGATAACCTTGTTTTTGCTTCTTCAGGTTTGTAGATTCAGTGATTCCACCTGGAGGTGAAAATCTCAGAGGCGATGAGGTTGAGACAATCATTAAGTTCAAAGTAGCTCTTGGAATAGATGACCCAGAGGCTGCTTCAGTTCATTTGGAGGTATGATTGCACAGAGTGCCCATTCCCTTCATTATTCTCCAATGTCTCATGAAGCTTGATACTCCTGCATTTCTTCGTTTTCTTAAAACTTCTTGTTTCCTTTTTGTTTCCCCAAGATTGGGAGGCGTATTTTCAGGCAAAGGCTGGAAACTGGAGATCGCGAGGGTGATGTAGAGCAGCGTCGTGTTAGTTTCTATTTCTAAATAATATTTATTTGCATCACTTATGGCTTGCAGAGTAAAGGTTAACAGCTAAAGTGATTTTTTTGTTTAGGCATTTCAAAAGCTCGTGTATGTTTCAACACTTGTGTTTGGAGAAGCATCAAAGTTTCTTTTGCCTTGGAAACGTATTTTCAAGGTCACTGATGCTCAGGTATTGCCTTTGCTGGTTGTTTTGCTATCATAAAAAGTAGACTACTTAACAGGACTTCAAAAATGCTGCTGCAAGGAAAAGTGATAAAATTTAGTTACTGGCGATATGAACGGTAGGGGTAGACCTAAATGAACATAGATAAAGTTTGATAAAAAGATATGTTAATTGTTAATTTAATTGAGAAGACGGTCATTAATAGATTATTTATTTCTACCTTAGAAAGCTTAACGGAGAAAAAGAGTTCATCTAGCCGATCCCAAAGATCTAAGATAAAGGCATTACAAGAAAAGATTTTTCTAAGATTTATCCGCAACCAGTTCAGTTTACCCAATTAATGGAGCAATAGAATCATACAAGTAACACTGGTGTTCCCGCCAAAATTTTGGCTCAAAACCCGCTCCGTATAAAATAATAACAATAAAAGAAAAATAAATAAATAAATAAATAATAATAATAAAGGAGAAAATCTCCCTTTCAGAGCAAAACTCTGTTCAAATTCCAAGGCGGGAAACGAAGCAACGCTTCTGTTTCCCCCAATCAGAGCAAAGCTCTGCCTTGAAATTAAAGTTAAAATGATTGAAGTAACGTTTCAGCTGACTTGCGCAGGTGCGCTGCGCGACACGTGTCAGCGCAGTGCGCTGCGCTGCGCGACACGTGTCAAGCGCAGGTGCGCTTGCGCCAACTGTGCCAGCATTTAAACAGAAAAATTCTGGAAAGATCTTTCTAATCTTATTAAAACAATAAGATTCTCTTCTGTAAAACAGAAGCCCTTGGATCAAAAATCCAACGGTGGGGAAAAATTCCTAAATCACTCATAGAAAGATCTCTTTAACTGATTTAACAAATCAAATGGCACTATAAAAAGCCCCCTAGACTCCAAGTCGAAAAGAGATTGAACACACAGAGAATTCACAGAGCTCTTCTAAGAGCTTTGAGAAGAATTCAGAAAGAAAGAAAGAAAAGGTAAAACCTTTAGAAAAAGAAGAATTTTCTTCTGAAAAGATCAGTGATCTAAGAACAAGATCAAAGATCTTCAATAAAAAAATGATAATATTAATAAAAAGAAGTAATTTACTTCTTCTTTAGATCTTTTTGATCTAAATAAGAGCATTGCCTTTTGATGAACCATTGGTTCTGGAATCTTAAAAGATTCTCTTCTTCGATCCAAAATTGGATTAAGATATTGAACAGTGCTCTGCACTTGTAAGATTTGCACTGTTGCGCTTTTGGGTTGGCGCAAGCCACAAGAGGGTGCCACGTGTCAGCCCTAGAGCAATCCGCGCCTTGCGCTTTTAAAAAATGAGCATTGCGCTCTTGGGTTGGCGCAACTCACCAGAGCGCGCCACTTGTCAGCAGCTCAACAGCGCAGCGCACTGCGCTTGCGCTCACCAGAGCGTGACACGTGTCACCATCATATGAGTTTGCGCCTTGCGCTCCTCAATTGGTGCAAAGCGCCTGACAAGCCACGTGGGGCGCTGTCAGAGCATTTAATGCAAGGCATTATCAAGGGCATAGCCCGATAAAAAAGGTCTATCAGACCAAATAAAAGTGCTATGCACTATTAAAAGGGGCAGAGCCCAATTAAAAGGAAAAAAGTCTAAAACAGACTAAAATAAAATACCATGCATTATTAAAAAAAAGGGCAGAGCCCAAACAGAGGTCTGTTAGACCAAAACAAATGTTGTGCATTTAATTAAAAGCCCAATGCTATGCATTAATAAAGGGTAGAGCCCAAGCAAAGGCCTAATAGGTCAATGATAAATAAAATGTTGAATATTTTCAACTGGACTTAACCCAATCATGGCCATAAGTCCTCAAATTAAAATTGACTGAGCACGACTGCTCTCTTAAATCAATTTACACCCGGTTCAAGGGTACATCTCCGAACTCCTCTGATATTTGTCGTTGTAATCCTTCAACGTCTTCAGAGAGGTGACGGGTCCCGACAACCACACATCGATACGAACCGCGGGGTCCTTAAACTAATATTCGTCCCAAAATGGGAACGTTGGACCGAAATGTTCTTAAACTAATGTTCGTCCCCAAATAGGAATGATGGACCACCATGTCCCTAAACTGGAAATCGACCGCAATGTCATTAAACTAAACAATAGAGCCAATTGCTCTCTTGTCGGATTCAAATGATCCCGTTAAGTTGATCTTAGTCTGGAGATTAGGCTAACGTATTCTTAACAAAAGTTTAAGTTAATCTTAGCTTAAAATAGGGCTAACGTATCCTTAAACCAAAACCCCAAACCCAAATCTAAGAAAATACGGATTTGGACTAATCCATGTCCTACGGGCGACTACATAAATTAGTCTCCGTATACAATCCACGGGCAACAAAAAACAAAACAAACACCTACGACACGAAGTGAAATTTTGGAGAAGTAGAAACTTGCTACCGCGATGCAGTAGCGTAATTAACTGCAGGGGCTTGCGCCTGCAGGGAAGAGCGTCCCCACAATCAAAAACCCCTCCAGCGAGGGGGAATCTGACGAAGTCTGTTACATCGGCCGTATCCGTCCAATCCTCCGATACAAGGTGCCATAAATCAACTTGGCATCTTCGGAGAGGTGGACGGATAAAACCAAATAGCATCTGCCTCGAATCTCAGTCAAGACGTCTCTGCGTCGCGCCGCCATTCGGAGGGGAACAGATTCTGGCACGCCCGGTGGGACAAATGTTGGTTTAAGGACGCATAAGTCCATGAGTTTAAGGACCCCACAGTCCGTATTGCCAGTTTAGGGACATGGTGGTCCAACATTCCCATTTTGGGGATGAATGTTGGTTTAAGGACGCATAAGTTCATAGTTTAAGGACCCCACAGTCCGTATTGCCAGTTTAGGGACATGGTGGTCCAACATTCCCATTTTGGGGACGAATGTTGTTAAGGACGCATAAGTCCATGAGTTTAAGGACCCCACAGTCCGTATTGCCAGTTTAGGGACATGGTACTCTCGACCCTCAAGCGACCATCTCCCAATTCATGATGTTCTTCAAGCCAACCACTTTTCAGGCCTTGATTGACAAGCTGGCCCAAATGGACCAGATGGGTCATATAGACCATCTCCTTCAAAGACAGAGCCTTGGAATGAAAAGGGCTAAGGGAAAGCAACTTCGTCGCCAATGCTCAACAACAGCCGAGCAACTCAAAACCGATTGTTCGCCAAAACAACGTGCGTCCACGCCCATCCCTCGAGGAAAGACTGGGACGTCCTTACTCGTTTCCCCAGGATAAAATGAGGAACTGTTTGAGCTGGTAGTGCGCGACGGATTCATTAATCTGCCGAGTCCGAAACGTCCGCTACAGCCAGGCAATGTCAACGATCCTAATTACTGCCCCTACCATCGAGCAATAAGTCATCCGATCGAAGATTGCTTCGTCTTCAAAAACTGGGTTGAAGACCAATACCAACATGGCAAGTTCGCGTTGTCCGAAAATTGGAAGGTGAGCCCGCCGCAACCACATGCTCCGAGAAAGATGGATATGCCGGGGCATCATGCTCATTCATAGGGAAAGCCCCATAGACCGAAAAGTCAGTAAACTAGAGATTCGCCTCAAATACGGCGACATTGGACCACTATGTCCTAAAACTGGCGAAAGACCGAAACGTCGTTAAACTAACGATGGACCACTATGTCCTAAAACTGGCGAAGGACCGAAACGTCCTTAAACTAATGACGGACCACTACGTCCTAAAACTAGCTGACGACGGAAACGTCTTTAAACTACTACCGCAGCATCCTCAGGCTGACGAGATAAAAAAAGGAATAAAAAAAATAATAAAACAAAAAAAAAGATAATAAAGACGGTATGTCCATAAGCGAAATGAGCACGGACGAAAACCCGAAAGGGCTCCGTGAGTAAAAACAGCAGGGCTACCGGCGAGTGTTGTGAAAACCTGAAAGGGCGCAACCTCGTTAGAAAAAAGAATAAAAAGATTAAAAAAAGAAGAAGGTATGCTCATAAGCGAAATGGGCACGGATGAAAACCCGAAAGGGCTCCGTGAGTAAAAACAGGGCGAGTGTTTGTGAAAACCCGAAAGGGCGCAATCTCGTTAAAAGACACTTACAGGGTCCTCTCGACCTTGTAAGGAGAAACCACCTGCGTGAGATCCTTACGACTCACAAATGAGCAACACACTTAGGAATCCTCTCGATTCCTAAGGAGAAATTACACTTGCGAGATCCTCACGACTCATAAGGATAATTCTCTTATGGGACCCTCACGGCTCATAAGATTTGAAAGTCTTAAGTTACAGAGACCTGAACCTGTTCTTAAGCAACTCCCAAAACCTTCGATATGGCCCTACAAGTGGCTCAATACTGACCCTTGTATACAATCCACGGGCGCAAATAAACATTTCGCTGACCAAGTTCCACCCGTGGCTAGGGATATGTCCATATGGTGAACAACCCTTATAAGTCCTCTCGACTTATAAGGAGAAAACCTTTTTGTAGGATCCTTACGACTTACAGGGGAACATACACTTAGGAATCCCTACGATTCCTAAAGTGAAAACACACCTACAAGATCCTCACGACTTGTAGGGAGAAATACCTTTGTGAGATCCTTACGGCTCATGAAGTCAAAAGCCTTAGTCGACAGAATCCTAACCCTGTTTACTAAGCCACCGTTGTTCAACATCGATAGAAGCAAATGATGATTCGCTCCTGGCAATATCCCGGTTGTAGCGATGCTGATGCCTAAATCGGTATCAAATCCCAAGCCCTTTCATGGCAAATGATGATTCGCTCCTGGCAATATTCCAGTTGTAGCGATGCTGATGCTGAGATTGACGTCAGATTCCAAGTTCCACACTCGCGATAAAAAAAATCAGCGAGCCATACGTGCATACGAAATAGCCGAAATGATGGGGCAACTTGCAACAAAATCAGCAAGCAAAAATGTATGCATGCAAAACAGCCGAAATGATTGGGCAACTCGCAATAAAAAACAGCGAGTAAAGATAAAATAAACAGCCGAAATGATTGGGCAACTCATAATAAAAAACAGCGAGTAAAGATAAAATAAACAGCCGAAATGATTGGACACCGCGAAAAATGGCCGAAATGATTGGGCAACCACGACCTTCGCGATATAAAAACTGAAATGATAGAGAATCGCGGAAAGAAAATAATAAAAAAAATGAATGGAACTTCTGCCCTACAGGTGAGATCACATCGATCCTTGTATACAATCCAGGGGCAAAACAAAGAGGGAACCATACATTCCCAACAGGCTCCACCAGCAAGCGAAACCAAATCTCGACGGTTCATAGACAACCCAGAGACAACCTCGACATCTGTCGCAATATTGCAGACATAATGTCAACAAACAAAGCAAAGGAAGATCCCTAGCCTCAAGGTCTCGACGTCAATATCGACAACTTAGAGATCACCAACGACGTTTCTCCTCACTCCAACCAGTGCAGACGTGACGTCAACAACCGACCTCAGAGTCGCAACGAAACGGAGCCATGACAAAGTCCCTAGTTCCAAATCTCAATGGCCACATCTACGGCCCGAAAACCAACAACGGTGTGCCTCCCCATTTCAGCATGACACAGATGTTACACTATCAAACGGAGCCACGGCAAAATCCCAGCTCCACCTCAGCATTCGTCTCGATACAGCAGACGAGATGTCAACAATGGCGTTCCTTCGCAGTCCAGCAGGATGTAGATGTAACGTCAACAAAAGACCCCATGGTCAGTAAAGCGGAGCCACGGCAAAGTCCCTAGTTCCAGGTCCTAATGGTTCACAAGCAACCTAGGAACCACCTCGACATTCGTCTCGATACAGCAGACGAGATGTTACCCCAGCGTTCCTTCCTCTAACAGGATTCGGACACGGCAAAGCAAACGAATCAAAGGCCAAATTCCTAGCTTCAGGGTCTTAACGGCAAGTCATATAAAGCCTGAACGACAATCGGAGATCATTTTGCACCAGTGCAGAGTGGTCACCACCTCGACGTTCGTCTCGATACAGCAGACGAGATGTCACCCCAGCGTCCTTCCTCCAACAGGATTCAGACGCGACAATCAAACAGCAGAGCCACGGCAAAGTCCCTAGTTCCAAATCTCGACGGTTCACCAACAACCTAGAGACAACCGCGACATTCTTTTCGATATCGAGGACGTAATGCAAGCAAACGAAGCGAAGGCCAAATTCCTAGGTTCAGGGTCTTAACGGCAAGTCATATAAAGTCTGAAAGACAATCGGAGATCATCTTGCACCAGTGCGGAGTGGTCACCACCTCGACGTTCGTCTCGATACAGCAGACGAGATGGCACCCCAGCGTTCTTCCTCTAAAGGATTCAGACGCGACAATCAAACAGCGGAGCCACGGCAAAGTCCCTACTTCCAAACCTCGACGGTTCACCAACAAGCCAGAGACAACCGCGACATTCGTTTCGATATAGAGGACATAATGCCAGCAAACGAAGCAAAGGCCAAATTCCTAGCTTCAGGATCTTGACGGCAAGTCATATAAAACCTGAAAAACTATCGGAGATCATCCCACACCAGCGCGGAGTGGTTATGACTCATCGGGGCTCTCCAAAATGAACCTAACCTCAAGTAAAAAGTGACATGGAATATCCTTACGCTTGCTCTTTCGACGGTAATACTACCTGGAAGATTACTTGAAGACGTCTTGTCCAGCCCCCGAAAGGATCAGAGACACGACAATTGCAAGGCTACTCGAACAGCAAGATTGCCTATCGAGGAATACATCAGCCAACGCGACGGTACGACGGACAAAACCCTAAGTACCACAGACCCTAACGGACCTCTGTCGGAAAGAACAGAGGTTAACTGTGACGTTAGGATATTCTAGCGAGAAATGCTCGATTCGTCTCGACTCGTGAGGAAAAGCCTTAGGCAGTGGGGATTAAAAAACCTGTTTCCTAAGCATTGGGGTCCTACAAGTCGGTCCAAAACGGACTCTTGCATACTATTCACGGACCACACTCTCCAAAGTCGAATCTCGACTAGAAGGGAAACAACCGTTTACGGGTCCTCTCGACTTGTAAGAGGGAAAATTCTCTTATAAGATCCTTACGACTTATAAGAGAGAACGCACTTAGGAATCTTCACGATTCCTAAGGAGAAAGTACACCTACGAGATCCTCTCGATCCGTAGGGAGAAAAGTCTTTGTGGGACCCTCACGGCTCATAAAGTTGAAAAGTCTTAGGCTACAAGGACCCTAAACTTGTCTCCTAAACCCTCAATTCGGTGACCATGCATAACTTTGCACCACTTCATCCACGTACATACTTACATGGGCAAAGTAGTGGGGGGCATTTGTTCCCGCCAAAATTTTGGCTCAAAACCCGCTCCGTATAAAATAATAACAATAAAAGAAAAATAAATAAATAAATAAATAATAATAAAGGAGAAAATCACCCTTTCACAGCAAAGCTCTGTTCAAATTCCAAGGTGGGAAACGAAGCAACGCTTCTGTTTTCCCCAATCAGAGCAAAGCTCTGCCTTGGAATTAAAGTTAAAATTAAAGTTAAAATGATTGAAGCAACGCTTCAGCTGACTTGCGCAGTTGCGCTGCGCGACACGTGTCAGCGCAGTGCGCTGCGCGACACGTGTCAAGCGCAGGTGCGCTTGCGCCAACTGTGCCCGCATTTAAACAGAAAAATTCTGGAAAGATCTTTCTAATCTTATTAAAACAATAAAATTCTCTTCTGTAAAACAGAAGCCCTTGGATCAAAAATCCAACGGTAGGGAAAAATACTTAAATCACTCAGAGAAAGTTCTTTTTAACTAATTTAACAAATCAAATGGCACTATAAAAAGCCCCCTAGACTCCATGTAAAACAGAAGCCCTTGGATAAAAAATCCAACCGTAGGGAAAAATACTTAAATCACTCAGAGAAAGTTCTTTTTAACTAATTTAACAAATCAAATGGCACTATAAAAAGCCCCCTAGACTCCAAGTCGAAAAGAGATTGAACACACAGAGAATTCACAGAGCTCTTCTAAGAACTTTGAGAAGAATTCAGAAAGAAAGAAAGAAAAAGATAAAACCTTTAGAAAAAGAAAAATTTTCTTCTGAAAAGATCAAATGATCTAAGAACAAGATCAAAGATCTTCAATAAAAAAATGATAATATTAATAAAAAAAAGTAACACAGAGAATTCACAGAGCTCTTCTAAGAACTTTGAGAAGAATTCAGAAAGAAAGAAAGAAAAAGATAAAACCTTTAGAAAAAGAAAAATTTTCTTCTGAAAAGATCAATGATCTAAGAACAAGATCAAAGATCTTCAATAAAAAAATGATAATATTAATAAAAAAAAGTAATTTACTTCTTCTTTAGATCTTTCTGATCTAAATAAAGGCATTGCCTTTTGATGAACCATTGGTTCTGGAATCTTAAAAGATTCTCTTCTTCGATCCAAAATTGGATTAAAATATTGAACAGTGCCCTGCACTTGTAAGATTTACACCGTTGCGCTCTTGGGTTGGCGCAAGCCACTAGAGGGCGCCACGTGTCAGCCCTAGAGCAATCTGCGCCTTGCGCTTTGAAAAAATGAGCATTGCGCTCTTGGGTTGGCGCAACTCACCAGAGCGCGCCACGTGTCAGCAGTTCAACAACGCAGCGCACTGCGCTTGCGCTCACCAGAGCGTGACACGTGTCACCATCATATGGGTTTGCGCCTTGCGCTCCTCAATTGGCGCAAACCGCCTGACAAGCCACGTGGGGCGCTGTCAGAGCATTTAATGCAAGGCATTATCAAGGGCAGAGCCCAATAAAAGAGGTCTATCAGACCAAATAAAAGTGCTATGAACTATTAAAAGGGGCAGAGCCCAATTAAAAGAAAAAAAGTCTAAAACAGACTAAAATAAAATGCCATGCATTATTTAAAAAAAGGGTTGAGCCCAAACAGAGGTCTGTTAGACCAAAACAAATGTTGTGCATTTAATTAAAAGCCCAATGCTATGCAGTAATAAAGGGTAGAGCCCAAGCAAAGGCCTAATAGGCCAATGATAAATAAAATGTTGAATATTTTCAACTGGACTTAACCCAATCATGGCCATAAGTCCTCAAATTAAAATTGACTGAGCACGACTGCTCTCTTAAATCAATTTACACCCGGTTCAAGGGTACATCTCCGAACTCCTCTGATATTTGTCGTTGTAATCCTTCAACGTCTTCAGAGAGGTGACGGGTCCCGACAACCACACATCGATACGGACTGCGGGGTCCTTAAACTCGTGGACCGAAACGTCCTTAAACTAATATTCGTCCCAAAATGGGAACGTTGGACCGAAATGTCCTTAAACTAATGTTCGTCCCCAAATGGGAATGATGGACCACCATGTCCCTAAACTGGAAATTGACCGCAATGTCATTAAACTAAACAATAGAGCCAATTGCTCTCTTGTCGGATTCAAATGATCCCGTTAAGTTGATCTTAGTCTGGAGATTAGGCTAATGTATCCTTAACAAAAGTTTAAGTTGATCTTAGCCTTAAATAGGGCTAACGTATCCTTAAACCAGAACCCCAAACCCAAATCTAAGAAGATACGGATTTGGACTAATCCATGTCCTACGGGCGACGACATAAATTAGTCTCCGTATACAATCCACGGGCAACAAAAAACAAAACAAACACCCACGACACGAAGTGAAATTTTGGAGAAGGAGAAAGTTGCTACCGCGATGCGGTAGCGTAATTAACTGCAGGGGATTGCGCCTGCAGGGAAGAGCGTTCCTACAATCAAAAACCCCTCCAGCGAGGGGGAATCTGACGAAGTCTGCTACATCGGCCGCATCCGTCCAAACCTCCGATACACGGTGCCATAAATCAACTTGGCATCTTCGGAGAGGTGGACGGATAAAACCAAATAGTATCTGTCCCGAATCTCAGTCAAGACGTCTCTGCGTCGCGCCGCCATTCGGAGAGGAACAGATTCTGGCACGCCCGGTGGGACGAATGTTGGTTTAAGGACGCATAAGTCCGTATTGCCAGTTTAGGGACATGGTACTCTCGACCCTCAAGTGACCATCTCCCAATTCATGATGTTCTTCAAGCCAACCACTTTTCAGGCCTTGATTGACAAGCTGGCCCAAATGGACCAGATGGGTCATAGACCATCTCCTTCAAAAGACAGAGCCTTGGAATGAAAAGGGCAAAGGGAAAGCAACCTTCGTCGCCAATGCTCAACAACAGCTGAGCAACTCAAAACCGATTGTTCGCCAAAACAACGTGCGTCCATGCCCATCCCTCGAGGAAAGACTGGGACGTCCTTACTCGTTTCCCCAGGATAAAACGAGGAAACTGTTTGAGCTAGTAGTGCGCGACGAATTCATTAATCTGCCGAGTCCGAAACGTCCGCTACAGCCAGGCGATGTCAACGATCCTAATTACCGCCCCTACCATCGAGCAGTAAGTCATCCGATCGAAGATTGTTTCGTCTTCAAAAACTGGGTTGAAGACCAATACCAACATGGCAAGTTCGCGTTGTCCGAAAACTGGAAGGTGAGCCCGCCGCAACCACATGCTCCGAGAAAGATGGATATGCCGGGGCATCATGTTCATTCATAGGGAAAGCCCCATAGACCGAAAAGTCAGTAAACTAGAGATTCGTCTCAAATACGGCGACATTGGACCACTATATCCTAAAACTGGCGAAAGACCGAAACGTCGTTAAACTAACGATGGACCACTATGTCCTAAAACTGGCGAAGGACCGAAACGTCCTTAAACTAATAACGGACCACTACGTCCTAAAACTAGCTGACGACCGAAACATCTTTAAACTACTACCGCGGTATCCTCAGGCCGACGAGATAAAAAAAAGGAATAAAAAAAAGATAATAAAGACGGTATGTCCATAAGCGAAATGGGCACGGATGAAAACCCGAAAGGGCTCCATGAGTAAAAACAGCAGGGCTACCGGCGAGTGTTGTGAAAACCTGAAAGGGCGCAACCTCGTTAGAAAAAAGAATAAAAAGATTAAAAAAAGAAGAAGGTATGTTCATAAGCGAAATGGGCACGGATGAAAACCCGAAAGGGCTCCGTGAGTAAAAACAGTAGGGCTACCGGCGAGTGTTTGTGAAAACCCGAAAGGGCGCAACCTCGTTAAAAGACACTTACAGGGTCTTCTCGACCTTGTAAGGAGAAACCACCCGCGTGAGATCCTTACGACTCACAAAGGAGCAACACACTTAGGAATCCTCTCGATTCCTAAGGAGAAATTACACTTGCGAGATTTTCACGACTCGTAAGAAGAATTCTCTTATGGGACCCTCACGGCTCATAAGATTTGAAAGTCTTAAGTTACAGAGACCTGAACCTGTTCTTAAGCAACTCCCAAAACCTTCGATATGGCCCTACAAGTGGCTCAATACTGACCCTTGTATACAATCCACGGGCGCAAATAAACATTTCCCTGACCAAGTCCCTTCCGTGGCTAGGGATATGTCCATATGGTGAACAACCCTTATAAGTCCTCTCGACTTATAAGGAGAAAACCCTTTTGTAGGATCCTTACGACTTATAGGGGAACATACACTTAGGAATCCCTACGATTCCTAAGGAGAAAACACACCTACAAGATCCTCACGACTTGTAGGGAGAAATACCTTTGTGAGACCCTTACGGCTCATGAAGTCAAAAATCTTAGTCGACAGAATCCTAACCCTGTTTACTAAGCTAACGTTGTTCAACATCGACAGAAGCAAATGATGATTCGCTCCTGGCAATATCCCGGTTGTAGCGATGCTGATGCCTAAATCGGTATCAAATCCCAAGCCCTTTCATGGCAAATGATGATTCGCTCCTGGCAATATTCCAGTTGTAGCGATGCTGATGCTGAGATTGGCGTCAGATTCCAAGTTCCACACTCGCGATAAAAAAAATCAGCGAGCCATACGTGCATACGAAATAGCCGAAATGATGGGGCAATTTGCAACAAAATCAGCAAGCAAAAATGTATGCATGCAAAACAGCCGAAATGATTGGCCAACTCGCAATAAAAAACAGCGAGTAAAGATAAAATAAACAGCCGAAATGATTGGGCAACTCGTAATAAAAAACAGCGAGTAAAGATAAAATAAACAGCCGAAATGATTGGGCACCGCGAAAAATGGCCGAAATGATTGGGCAATCACGACCTTCGCGATATAAAAGCTGAAATGATAGAGAATCGCGGAAAGAAAATAATAAAAAAAATGAATGAAACTTCTGCCCTACATGTGAGATCACATCGATCCCTGTATACAATCCAGGGGCAAAACAAAGAGGGAACCATACCTTCCCAACAGGCTCCACCAAAAAGCGAAGCCAAATCTCGACGGTTCATAAACAATCCAGAGACAACCTCGACATCTGTCGCAATATTGCAGACATAATGTCAACAAACGAAGCAAAGGAAGATCCCTAGCCTTAAGGTCTCGACGTCAATATCGACAACTTAGAGATCACCAACGGCGTTTCTCCTCACTCCAACCAGTGCAGACGTGACGTCAACAACCGACCTCAGAGTCGCAACGAAACGGAGCCATGGCAAAGTCCCTAGTTCCAAATCTCAATGGCCACATCTACGGCCCGAAAACCAACAACGGTGTGCCTTCTCATTTCAGCAGGACACAGATGTTACACTATCAAACAGAGCCATGGCAAAATCCCAGCTTCACCTAAGCATTCGTCTCGATACAGCAGACGAGATGTCAACAATGGCGTTCCTTCGCAGTCCAGCAGGATGTAGATGCAATGTCAACAAAAGACCCCATGGTCAGTAAAGCGGAGCCACGGCAAAGTCCCTAGTTCCAGGTCCTAACGGTTCACAAGAAACATAGGAACCACCTCGACATTCGTCTCGATACAGCAGACGAGATGTTACCCAGCGTTCCTTCCTCTAACAGGATTCGGACACGACAAAGCAAACAAAGCAAATGCCAAATTCCTAGCTTCGGGGTCTTAACGGCAAGTCATATAAAGCCTGAAGGACGATCGGAGATCATCTTGCACCAGTGCGGAGTGATCACCACCTCGACGTTCGTCTCGATACAGCAGACGAGATGTCACCCCAGCGTCTTTCCTCCAATAGGATTCAAACGCGACAATCAAACAACGGAGCCACGGCAAAGTCCCTAGTTCCAAATCTCGACGGTTCACCAACAACCTAAAGACAACCGCGGCATTCGTCTCGATATAGAAGACGTAATGCCAGCAAACGAAGCGAATGCCAAATTCCTAGATTCAGGGTCTTAACGGCAAGTCATATAAAGCCTGAAAGACAATCGGAGATCATCTTGCACCAGTGCGGAGTGGTCACCACCTCGACGTTCGTCTCGATACAGCTGACGAGATGTCACCCCAGCGTTCTTCCTCCAACAGGATTCAGACGCGACAATCAAACAACGGATCCACGGCAAAGTCCCTAGTTCCAAACCTCGACGGTTCACCAACAACTTAGAGACAACCGCGACATTCGTCTCGATATAGAGGACATAATGCCAGCAAACGAAGCAAAGGCCAAATTCCTAGCTTCAGGGTCTTGAGGACAAGTCATATAAAGCCTGAAAGACTATCGGAGATCATCCCACACCAGCGCGGAGTGGTTATGACTCATCGGGGCTCTCCAAAATGAGCCTAAGCTCAAGTAAAAAGTGACATGGAATATCCCTACGCTTGCTCTTTCGACGGTAATACTACTTGGAAGATTACTTGAAGACGTCTTGTCCAGCCCCCGAAGGGATCAGAGACACGACAATCGCAAGGCTACTCGAACAACAAGATTGCTTATCGAGGAATACATCAGCCAACGCGACGGTACGACGGACAAAACCCTAAGTACCACAGACCCTAACGGACCTCTGTCGTAAAGAACAGAGGTTAACTGTGACGTTAGGATATTCTTGCAAGAAATGCTCGATTCGTCTCGACTCGTGAGGAAATTAGTGTCTTTGCGAGAAATGCTCGATTCGTCTCGACTCGTGAGGAAAAGCCTTAGGCGGTGGGGATTAAAAAATCTGTTTCCTAAGCACTGGGGTCCTACAAGTCGGTCCAAAACGGACTCTTGCATACTATTCACGGACCACTCTCCAAAGTCGAATCTCGACAAAGAGGGAAACAACCGCTTACGGGTCCTCTCAACTCGTAAGAGGGAAAATTCTTTTATAAGATCCTTACGACTTATAAGAGAAAACGCACTTAGGAATCTTCACGATTCCTAAAGAGAAAGTACACCTACGAGATCCTCTCGATCCGTAGGGAGAAAAGTCTTTGTGGGACCCTCACGGCTCATAAAGTTGAAAAGTTTTAGGCTACAAGGACCCTAAACTTGTCTCCTAAGCCCTCAATTCGGTGATCATGCATAACTTTGCACTACTTCACCCACGTACATACTTACGTGGGCGAAGTAGTTGGGGGGCATTTGTTCCCGCAAAAATTTTGGCTCAAAACCCGTTCCGTATAAAATAATAACAATAAAAGAAAAATAAATAAATAAATAATAATAGAGGAGAAAATCTCCCTTTCAGAGCAAAACCCTGTTCAAATTCCAAGGCGGGAAATGAAGCAACGCTTCTGTTTCCCCCAATCAGCGCAAAGCTCTGTCTTGAAATTAAAATTAAAACGATTGAAGCAACGCTTCAGCTGACTTGCGCAGTTGCGCTGCGCGACACGTGTCAGCGCAGTGCGCTGCGCTCTGCGCTGCGCGACACGTGTCAAGCGAAGGTGCGCTTGCGCCAACTGTGCAAGCATTTAAACAGAAAAATTCTGGAAAGATCTTTCTAATCTTATTAAAACAATAAGATTCTTTTCTGTAAAACAGAAGCCCTTGGATCAAAGATCCAACGGTGGGGAAAAATCCCTAAATCACTCAGAAAAAGATCTCTTTAACTGATTTAACAAATCAAATTGCACTATAAAAAGCCCCCTAGACTCCAAGTCGAAAAGAGATTGAACACACAGAGAATTCACAGAGCTCTTCTAAGAGCTTTGAGAAGAATTCAGAAAGAAAGAAAGAAAAATGTAAATCTTTAGAAAAAGAAGAATTTTCTTCTGAAAAGATCAATGATCTAAGAACAAGATCAAAGATCTTCAATAAAAAATGATAATATTAATAAAAAGAAGTAATTTACTTCTTCTTTAGATCTTTCTGATCTAAATAAAGGCATTGCCTTTTGATGAACCATTGGTTCTGGAATCTTAAAAGATTCTCTTCTTCGATCCAAAATTGGATTAAGATATTGAACCGTGCCCTGCACTTGTAAGATTTGCACTGTTGCGCTCTTGGGTTGGCGCAAGCCACCAGAGGGCGCCACGTGTCAGCCGTAGAGCAATCTGCGCCTTGCGCTTTTAAAAAATGAGCATTGCGCTCTTGGGTTGGCGCAACTCATCAGAGCGCGCCACGTGTCAGCAGCTCAACAACGCAACACGTACTGTCGCAGCGCACTGCGCTTGCGCTCACCAGAGCGTGACACGTGTCACCATCATATGAGTTTGCGCCTTGCGCTCCTCAATTGGCGCAAACCGCCTGACAAGCCACGTGGGGCGCTGTCAGAGCATTTAATGCAAGGCATTATCAAGGGCAGAGCCCAATAAAAAAGGTCTATCAGACCAAATGAAAGTGCTATGAACTATTAAAAGGGGCAGAGCCCAATTAAAAGGAAAAAAGTCTAAAACAGACTAAAATAAAATGCCATGCATTATTAAAAAAAAGGGTTGAGCCCAAACAGAGGTCTGTTAGACCAAAACAAATGTTGTGCATTTAATTAAAAGCCCAATGCTATGCAGTAATAAAGGGTAGAGCCCAAGCAAAGGCCTAATAGGCCAATGATAAATAAAATGTTGAATATTTTCAACTGGACTTAACCCAATCATGGCCATAAGTCCTCAAATTAAAATTGACTGAGCACGACTGCTCTCTTAAATCAATTTACACCCGGTTCAAGGGTACATCTCCGAACTCCTCTGATATTTGTCGTTGTAATCCTTCAACGTCTTCAGAGAGGTGACGGGTCCCGACAACCACACATCGATACGGACTGCGGGGTCCTTAAACTCGTGGACCGAAACGTCCTTAAACTAATATTCGTCCCAAAATGGGAACGTTGGACCGAAATGTCCTTAAACTAATGTTCGTCCCCAAATGGGAATGATGGACCACCATGTCCCTAAACTGGAAATCGACCGCAATGTCATTAAACTAAACAATAGAGCCAATTGCTCTCTTGTCGGATTCAAATGATCCCGTTAAGTTGATCTTAGTCTGGAGATTAGGCTAATGTATCCTTAACAAAAGTTTAAGTTGATCTTAGCCTTAAATAGGGCTAACGTATCCTTAAACCAGAACTCCAAACCCAAATCTAAGAAGATACGGATTTGGACTAATCCATGTCCTACGGGCGACGACATAAATTAGTCTCCGTATACAATCCACGGGCAACAAAAAACAAAACAAACACCCACGACACGAAGTAAAATTTTGGAGAAGGAGAAAGTTGCTACCGCGATGCGGTAGCGTAATTAACTGCAGGGGATTGCGCCTGCAGGGAAGAGCGTCCCTACAATCAAAAACCCCTCCAGCGAGGGGGAATCTGACGAAGTCTGCTACATCGGCCGCATCCGTCCAAACCTCCGATACACGGTGCCATAAATCAACTTGGCATCTTCGGAGAGGTGGACGGATAAAACCAAATAGTATCTGTCCCGAATCTCAGTCAAGACGTCTCTGCGTCGCGCCGCCATTCGGAGGGGAACAGATTCTGGCACACCCGGTGGGACGAATGTTGGTTTAAGGACGCATAAGTCCGTATTGCCAGTTTAGGGACATGGTACTCTCGACCCTCAAGTGACCATCTCCCAATTCATGATGTTCTTCAAGCCAACCACTTTTCAGGCCTTGATTGACAAGCTGGCCCAAATGGACCAGATGGGTCATAGACCATCTCCTTCAAAAGACAGAGCCTTGGAATGAAAAGGGTAAAGGGAAAGCAACCTTCGTCGCCAATGCTCAACAACAGCTGAGCAACTCAAAATCGATTGTTCGCCAAAACGTGCGTCCATGCCCATCCCTCGAGGAAAGACTGGGACGTCCTTACTCGTTTCCCCAGAATAAAACGAGGAAACTGTTTGAGCTAGTAGTGCGCGACGAATTCATTAATCTGCCGAGTCCGAAACGTCCGCTACAGCCAGGCGATGTCAACGATCCTAATTACTGCCCCTACCATCGAGCAGTAAGTCATCCGATCGAAGATTGTTTCGTTTTCAAAAACTGGGTTGAAGACCAATACCAACATGGCAAGTTCGCGTTGTCCGAAAATTGGAAGGTGAGCCCGCCGCAACCACATGCTCCGAGAAAGATGGATATGCCGGGGCATCATGTTCATTCATAGGGAAAGCCCCATAGACCGAAAAGTCAGTAAACTAGAGATTCGTCTCAAATACGGCGACATTGGACCACTATATCCTAAAACTGGCGAAAGACCGAAACGTCGTTAAACTAACGATGGACCACTATATCCTAAAACTGGCGAAGGACCGAAACGTCCTTAAAAACGTCGTTAAACTAACGATGGACCACTATATCCTAAAACTGGCGAAGGACCGAAACGTCCTTAAACTAATAACGGACCACTACGTCCTAAAACTAGCTGACGACCGAAACATCTTTAAACTACTACCGCGGCATCCTCAGGCCTACGAGATAAAAAAAAGGAATAAAAAAAAGATAATAAAGACGGTATGTCCATAAGCGAAATGGGCACGGATAAAAACCCGAAAGGGCTCCGTGAGTAAAAACAGCAGGGCTACCGGCGAGTGTTGTGAAAACCTGAAAGGGCGCAACCTCGTTAGAAAAAAGAATAAAAAGATTAAAAAAAGAAGAAGGTATGTTCATAAGCGAAATGGGCACGGATGAAAACCCGAAAGGGCTCCGTGAGTAAAAATAGTAGGGCTACCGGCGAGTGTTTGTGAAAACCCGAAAGGGCGCAACCTTGTTAAAAGACACTTACAGGGTCTTCTCGACCTTGTAAGGAGAAACCACCCGCGTGAGATCCTTACGACTCACAAAGGAGCAACACACTTAGGAATCCTCTCGATTCCTAAGGAGAAATTACACTTGCGAGATTCTCACGACTCGTAAGAAGAATTCTCTTATGGGACCCTCACGGCTCATAAGATTTGAAAGTCTTAAGTTACAGAGACCTGAACCTGTTCTTAAGCAACTCCCAAAACCTTTGATATGGCCCTACAAGTGGCTCAATACTGACCCTTGTATACAATCCACGGGCGCAAATAAACATTTCCCTGACCAAGTCCCTTCCGTGGCTAGGGATATGTCCATATGGTGAACAACCCTTATAAGTCCTCTCGACTTATAAGGAGAAAACCCTTTTGTAGGATTCTTACGACTTATAGGGGAACATACACTTAGGAATCCCTACGATTCCTAAGGAGAAAACACACCTACAAGATCCTCACGACTTGTAGGGAGAAATACCTTTGTGAGACCCTTACGGCTCATGAAGTCAAAAATCTTAGTCGACAGAATCCTAACCCTGTTTACTAAGCTAACGTTGTTCAACATCGACAGAAGCAAATGATGATTCGCTCCTGGCAATATCCCGGTTGTAGCGATGCTAATGCCTAAATCGGTATCAAATCCCAAGCCCTTTCATGGCAAATGATAATTCGCTCCTGGCAATATTCCAGTTGTAGCGATGCTGATGCTGAGATTGGCGTCAGATTCCAAGTTCCACACTCGCGATAAAAAAAATCAGCGAGCCATACGTGCATACGAAATAGCCGAAATGATGGGGCAATTTGCAACAAAATCAGCAAGCAAAAATGTATGCATGCAAAACAGCCGAAATGATTGGCCAACTCGCAATAAAAAACAGCGAGTAAAGATAAAATAAACAGCCGAAATGATTGGGCAACTCGTAATAAAAAACAGCGAGTAAAGATAAAATAAACAGCCGAAATGATTGGGCACCGCGAAAAATGGCCGAAATGATTGGGCAATCACGACCTTCGCGATATAAAAGCTGAAATGATAGAGAATCGCGGAAAGAAAATAATAAAAAAAATGAATGAAACTTCTGCCCTACATGTGAGATCACATCGATCCCTGTATACAATCCAGGGGCAAAACAAAGAGGGAACCATACCTTCCCAACAGGCTCCACCAAAAAGCGAAGCCAAATCTCGACGGTTCATAAACAACCCAGAGACAACCTCGACATCTGTCGCAATATTGCAGACATAATGTCAACAAACGAAGCAAAGGAAGATCCCTAGCCTTAAGGTCTCGACGTCAATATCGACAACTTAGAGATCACCAACGGCGTTTCTCCTCACTCCAACCAGTGCAGACGTGACGTCAACAACCGACCTCAGAGTCGCAACGAAACGGAGCCATGGCAAAGTCCCTAGTTCCAAATCTCAATGGCCACATCTACGGCCCGAAAACCAACAACGGTGTGCCTCCTCATTTCAGCAGGACACAGATGTTACACTATCAAACGGAGCCATGGCAAAATCCCAGCTTCACCTAAGCATTCGTCTCGATACAGCAGACGAGATGTCAACAATGGCGTTCCTTCGCAGTCCAGCAGGATGTAGATGTAACGTCAACAAAAGACCCCATGGTCAGTAAAGCGGAGCCACGGCAAAGTCCCTAGTTCCAGGTCCTAACGGTTCACAAGAAACATAGGAACCACCTCGACATTCGTCTCGATACAGCAGACGAGATGTTACCCAGCGTTCCTTCCTCTAACAGGATTCGGACACGACAAAGCAAACAAAGCAAATGCCAAATTCCTAGCTTCAGGGTCTTGAGGACAAGTCATATAAAGCCTGAAAGACTATCGGAGATCATCCCACACCAGCGCGGAGTGGTTATGACTCATCGGGGCTCTCCAAAATGAGCCTAAGCTCAAGTAAAAAGTGACATGGAATATCCCTACGCTTGCTCTTTCGACGGTAATACTACTTGGAAGATTACTTGAAGACGTCTTGTCCAGCCCCCGAAGGGATCAGAGACACGACAATCGCAAGGCTACTCGAACAACAAGATTGCTTATCGAGGAATACATCAGCCAACGCGACGGTACGACGGACAAAACCCTAAGTACCACAGACCCTAACGGACCTCTGTCGTAAAGAACAGAGGTTAACTGTGACGTTAGGATATTCTTGCGAGAAATGCTCGATTCGTCTCGACTCGTGAGGAAATTAGTGTCTTTGCGAGAAATGCTCGATTCGTCTCGACTCGTGAGGAAAAGCCTTAGGCGGTGGGGATTAAAAAACCTGTTTCCTAAGCACTGGGGTCCTACAAGTCGGTCCAAAACGGACTCTTGCATACTATTCACGGACCACACTCTCCAAAGTCGAATCTCGACAAAGAGGGAAACAACTGCTTACGGGTCCTCTCGACTCGTAAGAGGGAAAATTCTCTTATAAGATCCTTACGACTTATAAGAGAAAACGCACTTAGGAATCTTCACGATTCCTAAAGAGAAAGTACACCTACGAGATCCTCTCGATCCGTAGGGAGAAAAGTCTTTGTGGGACCCTCACGGCTCATAAAATTGAAAAGTTTTAGGCTACAAGGACCCTAAACTTGTCTCCTAAGCCCTCAATTCGGTGATCATGCATAACTTTGCACTACTTCACCCACGTACATACTTACGTGGGCAAAGTAGTTGGGGGGCATTTGTTCCCGCAAAAATTTTGGCTCAAAACCCGTTCTGTATAAAATAATAACAATAAAAGAAAAATAAATAAATAAATAATAATAGAGGAGAAAATCTCCCTTTCAGAGCAAAACCCTGTTCAAATTCCAAGACGGGAAATGAAGCAACGCTTCTGTTTCCCCCAATCAGCGCAAAGCTCTGTCTTGAAATTAAAATTAAAACGATTGAAGCAACGCTTCAGCTGACTTGCGCAGTTGCGCTGCGCGACACGTGTCAGCGCAGTGCGCTGCGCTGCGCTTGTCAGCGCAGTTGCGCTGCGCTCTGCGCTGCGCGACACGTGTCAAGCGCAGGTGCGCTTGCGCCAACTGTGCAAGCATTTAAACAGAAAAATTCTGGAAAGATCTTTCTAATCTTATTAAAACAATAAGATTCTCTTCTGTAAAACAGAAGCCCTTGGATCAAAGATCCAACGGTGGGGAAAAATCCCTAAATCACTCAGAAAAAGATCTCTTTAACTGATTTAACAAATCAAATTGCACTATAAAAAGCCCCCTAGACTCCAAGTCGAAAAGAGATTGAACACACAGAGAATTCACAGAGCTCTTCTAAGAGCTTTGAGAAGAATTCGGAAAGAAAGAAAGAAAAAGGTAAATCTTTAGAAAAAGAAGAATTTTCTTCTGAAAAGATCAATGATCTAAGAACAAGATCAAAGATCTTCAATAAAAAAATGATAATATTAATAAAAAGAAGTAATTTACTTCTTCTTTAGATCTTTCTGATCTAAATAAAGGCATTGCCTTTTGATGAACCATTGGTTCTGGAATCTTAAAAGATTCTCTTCTTCGATCCAAAATTGGATTAAGATATTGAACCGTGCCCTGCACTTGTAAGATTTGCACTGTTGCGCTCTTGGGTTGGCGCAAGCCACCAGAGGGCGCCACGTGTCAGCCCTAGAGCAATCTGCGCCTTGCGCTTTTAAAAAATGAGCATTGCGCTTTTGGGTTGGCGCAACTCATCAGAGCGCGCCACGTGTCAGCAGCTCAACAACGCAACACGCACTGTCGCAGCGTACTGCGCTTGCGCTCACCAGAGCGTGACACGTGTCACCATCATATGAGTTTGCGCCTTGCGCTCCTCAATTGGCGCAAACCGCCTGACAAGCCACGTGGGGCGCTGTCAGAGCATTTAATGCAAGGCATTATCAAGGGCAGAGCCCAATAAAAAAGGTCTATCAGACCAAATAAAAGTACTATGAACTATTAAAAGGGGCAGAGCCCAATTAAAAGGAAAAAAGTCTAAAACAGACTAAAATAAAATGCCATGCATTATTAAAAAAAAGGGTTGAGCCCAAACAGAGGTCTGTTAGACCAAAACAAATGTTGTGCATTTAATTAAAAGCCCAATGCTATGCAGTAATAAAGGGTAGAGCCCAAGCAAAGGCCTAATAGGCCAATGATAAATAAAATGTTGAATATTTTCAACTGGACTTAACCGAATCATGGCCATAAGTTCTCAAATTAAAATTGACTGAGCACGACTACTCTCTTAAATCAATTTACACCCGGTTCAAGGGTACATCTCCGAACTCCTTTGATATTTGTCGTTGTAATCCTTCAACGTCTTCAGAGAGGTGACGGGTCCCGACAACCACACATCGATACGGACTGCGGGGTCCTTAAACTCGTGGACCGAAACGTCCTTAAACTAATATTCGTCCCAAAATGGGAACGTTGGACCGAAATGTCCTTAAACTAATGTTCGTCCCCAAATGGGAATGATGGACCACCATGTCCCTAAACTGGAAATCGACCGCAATGTCATTAAACTAAACAATAGACCCAATTGCTCTCTTGTCGGATTCAAATTATCCCGTTAAGTTGATCTTAGTCTGGAGATTAGGCTAACGTATCCTTAACAAAAGTTTAAGTTAATCTTAGCCTTCAATAGGGCTAACGTATCCTTAAACCAAAATCCCAAACCCAAATCTAAGAAAATACGGATTTGGACTAATCCACGTCCTACGGGCGACGACATAAATTTGTCTCCGTATACAATCCACAGGCAACAAAAAACAAAAGAAACACCCACGATACGAGGTGAAATTTTGGAGAAGGAGAAAGTTGCTACCGCGATGCGGTAGCGTAATTAACTGCAGGGGCTTGCGCCTGTAGGGAAGAGCGTCCCCACAATCAAAAACCCCTCCAGCGAGGGGGAATCTGACGAAGTCTGCTAAATCGGCCGCATTCGTCCAAACCTCCGATACACGGTGCCATAAATCAACTTGGTATTTTCGGAGAGGTTGACGGATAAAACCAAATAGCATCTGTCCCGAATCTCAGGCAAGATGTCTATGTCTTGGCCGCCATTCGGAGGGGAACAACTGGAAGTAGAAATCCTGAATACACCACACCTATTGCACCCAAAAAAATATTGAGTTTCCACAGGAGATGTAACACAACGGTGGTGGAATGGTTTAGAAAAGGTGCCATATGGGAAATCAAATTCATAAATGAAAAAATAGTGTCGCTGTTATCTCTAATAATGAAAAAATGGTGCATTTTCTCTGCTTGCTTTGTTATGTTTTTCATCCCTTCCTCTATTACATATGAATAGATGTGGATGATGGCATGATGCAATGAGAAAGTAGAAGTTAAATATTTGGAACTTATGCTACATTTCACATGCTATTGCAGTCTCATGAATACTCTTTTGCTCTATATTGCTCGGTAGTGTTCTGAATCTATGTTGACCACTGAGTGCAAAACGTATTGTTACTGTGAAGTCAAATGCCATGCTAATAATTCTTCTGTCACTATCTGTTGCATTGTTAATATTGATTCCTTACCAGGTTGATATTGCTGTACGAGACAATGCCCAGAGATTGTATGCTTTGAAGTTAAACTCTATTGATAGAGGTAAAACATAATGTTTATGCATAGTTACTATCTGTTTTTATAACAGGTGTGCTTGACTCATTAATATACAATTTCAATGCATGTGATGTTTATTGATATATGGTACAAACACCAAACTCAATCCTAGAAGTCACGCGTTTTACTTGTATGACATACCTGACTTGGGTATCATATTGCTTTTAGGTATCGAAGAAAAGCAACTTATCGAGCTTAGAGAAGCTCAGCTTCTGTACAAACTTTCTGACGAGGTATATCCCATTTCCAAACTATTCCTTTCCTTCTAGCATTTCAACATCAACTATTACGATCCTACAGAATTTTTGTAATAGATGCTACATCTTGATTTTTTTTGCTAGGCTTTGGAAAGATTCTCTTAACCTCATAGTGAATCTCAGGGAAAACCCAAACATCGATACCTAATGGACTTTGTTATTTATTTTAGAACAATTCAGAGTTATTCATTTTGTCGCTTGCTGAATCTTTTATGTTCCCTTTTTTGTGTGGAAAAAGTGCATCTTTTCATGATTTTATTATCTTCAAATCTAAGTGCAGGATTTACATAAGAATTATCAGTATGTTAGAAAACACTGATACCCATCTTTAATTTATTGGTTTTTTGTTAGGCCTTGGAGAGATTCATAGAGAACCCAGCCTTGCATGTGAAAATGTAAATGTTAGGGAAATTCTAAACATGAATGCCTTAAAGTACTTCTGCTTTCTTTTTAAAAAATTCATAATTCAGTTTCTTACTTGCCGAATCTTTTGAGTATCTTTTTTCAACAAAGTGTCTGTTTATATGTAATTCATTTCATTCTTTAAATCTAAATGCAGGATGGACATAATAATTATCAATATTTTAGAAACCTTTCTGTGTTTTTTGGGGCATGAGAAGCTTTTCTGATTAGCATTAATTACAGATTGCCGCCGAGATGTTTAGGGAGCACACAAGGAAACAAGTTGAAGAAAATATCTCAAAAGCACTTGACATCTTGAAGTCCCAGGCAAAAGCAGCGTATGCTTCGTTATTTTTATTTTAACTTTCTATCTACTGTTATATCAAATCCTTTTCACTGGATGGGTTTGCTGACCAATAACCTCCCTAAAATATAAATTAGAAATGCTAAATAACCCCCTTTTAAGTTTCTAGAGAATTATGTGATCTCCTTTGCGTAAAATCGTAATGACAATTGCTGGCTTCCGTGGTCTATTAGATTTATGAATCAACAGTTCTGAATCTAATATGAGTTGCTGAACTTTTCTTGCTAATGTTAATAAGTAATAACAGCTAATCTGATATCATAATTTGATGTGTGTTATTACAAACCTTATTTATTGCCAAATAATATAGATTTCTATGCTAGCATTTTGCAAGTCCAACTGTTTCTTTGATGCCACCGATTGTACACAAAATGTATATTATTCGTTTGCTGCATTCATAAGAGGCCCCGCTATCAGAAAAGCTAAGTGATATAACAAAGAAACACCTGAATATTCAGTCAGAAAAATTAGATTGAGACACCAATGGCCTGTAATGGTTTCTTCTGATGATATGAAAAAAAGAAAGTATAAAGAATAAAGGGAAAAGTTCGACCTCTAGGCAGATATAATACCAAACCATATATGGCATAGGATAAAGCATAAGCTACATGACTCTTTTATTTTGAAAGGTTGGCCGCCTCTTATAATAAGGTCAGTCTAATCTCCTCTTGTGATGGGTGCATGTCTTGAACTTTTGATCTTGATACATTCTCGTGGCTACATTCTCATGGCCTAAACGTCATGGATTTTTCCTAAAAATAGCAATAATTTCCATACGCTTGAGAAACTTTATAACATTAAGAAACACATAAGAAATTTAAAAGCATAAGAGATATATCAGAAACATTAGTGGAAAGAAGTGCTCAAGAATATTTATGTTTTTAAAATTTCATAAATCACAGCTTGGTAAAATTGCTAATTTTAGCCCCCCAAAAAACATGCTAGCCCAATTTTTACATTAATCTATTGCGCATTTCTTCTAAGCTCTTTTGTTGATGCCATTTCTTCTGCATTTTGGTTTGATCCAGCATAAAGGTGTCTGAAATCAAATTCAAGCCAAATCTTTTGTATTTGACCTGACAGGAACCCTAGCACAATTTGGTTTTCCCTGCTTTTGATTTGTATATGTTCATGCATTTGAGGCCAATAATGGGATAAGGTAGCCCCAACTCCTAATGGGGGGTCTTTCACTAAAAAGACAAACACGAACCAGCACAAAAGGGAGGTTATCATACATTATACATAGTCTGTCTAAGAAAATACCTGGAGTATTATGTAACTTCCACAGTTATCTAGACCTGCAGACTAGAAGTTACTTCCCATGCACATGATGCAGTGAGCCATTGCTAACGATCACTTAAACTGATCACCACTGAAAAATATCTGAACAATTTAAGAATATTTGTACACCTGCCATCCCTCAAACGAGCATGACGAGCATGTTAGGTGAAGAATGGTGTTTGTCATACCAAAAAGGATTAAATTAATTGAAAACAGGTATTAGGAAACCTTCACCGATCAGTGAGTAGTCAACTAATGCACCTGCATCGGGGTCGTTAGACTAACAGCCCCAGTGCAGGTTGCTTCCTCTATGTTGGGACCTTCTTCATTCCCCTCAAAAGTAGAGACCATCATGGTTATAAACCACATGATATGCGGTGGCACATGTTGGTGCAAATGTTTTGTGTTGGTAAAGGACATAAAAATGAGCCTATGCAGTTTATTCTGCGGTAGGGAAAATCAATGTGGAAGCATAGTGGTTATCTGCTCATATAGGCAGCATCATATTCAATTATGTGTTTACGATGCATAGTCTTATGTTGTGTGTGGTAGGCCCAGATCTGGCCACAATAACAGGCTAATTTAACTTGAGTTGGCCTCCCCTTATATATTGTCTTTACACTTTTCATCCATCATCCTCTTTTGACATACTAAAAAGGGCTCGATTAGTTAAAAACTGGTTTATAGGTAACCTTCACTAATCAGTGAATACATAACTGACGGTTTTGGTGCAGGTTGCTTCCTCTATGTTGGGGCCTTCTTGTTCCCCTCCAAAGTATAGATCATCATGATTGTAAATCACATAATATGCAGTGGCACATGTTGGTGCAAATGTGTTGTGATGTTTAAGAGCATAAAAAAATAAGTCAATGCAGACCATTATGCAGTAGGGAAAAACAATGTGGAAGAATAGTGGAAATGTGCTCACATAGGCAACATCATATTTAATTTCCCTCCTGAATATGCAACACATAATCTAATGTGGTGTGTATTGGGTCCAATTTTGAGCGTAATAACAAGCCAATTTAACATGGGTTGCTTTCCCATTATATAATCGTTCCTCGCATTTTCATTACTCTTTTCATCCATTCTCTTTTCTTTCTTTGGATTTCGCTCCATTTTTTTCCTCAAAGACTCAGGTAAATCAGCATCCAACATCAAACTGAAACTCACATTTACATTTTATGATTGTTAAATTAATTGTTTAACTAGTTTAAGTTTTTTATTGGTTAATCTTCAGAATATGCTTGTAACGGTCCTCATTATTTGATTATATTAGTTGTTAAATGGTATTCTTAACATGGTTTCCCCAGTCATTATACTTTTATAGGAAAATTCACTTTGGTAGCTATCTGATCTATTTCTATGTATATATTGTACATTCTATTTTATTTTAAAATCATACATACCTTTCCCATATTTTTCTGAATTGTTCTTTAGATCTTTTATTACTTTTTTTTTGTTTTCCCCCCTTATGTAATTGCCCAAAATGCATATGTGCCCATATAATGGCGCATGTGCAGTTTATGCTGCCGGTACACAACATATTGGTGCATTACCGCATTTTATAACATCGGAGATCGTTGCCATGGCCAAACCAATATATTAATATTCACTAAAAACTTATAATTAAGTATTTGCTCAGCAAGTCCAATGTTCGAATAGCCACAACATTTTGCAATTGAAAATTCCAATGATGGAAGAAAAAAATGATTAAGCAGGAGTCATATTAGTTATAGTACTCCATTAAGTTTTAGGTAATTAGTTTTAGTGATTGAAACAGTAATGAAAAGGACCAAATGGGTATTAAGTAACACTGAGAAGGAATGGAAGGAGGCAGTGATTGGAATAGTATATTATGAATAGGATTGCATGAGCAAAGTAACACTGGAAACTGGGAAGGAACAAAAGGAGGTGGTAATGGCTTTCTCAATTCATATTTTTTGAGATCCTCCATGTCTAGAGTTTCCCATCTTGTTAATACTCTATACAAATTGGGGTACTACATCCTCGAATTTTTTTAATTGTATGTGTACTGAGTCTCTGGTTGATCATCCATCATCTTAACCTCATTTTGTTCAAACTCTCGTCAAATTATATCGTCCATTGGTAGTGGTTTGCAGCTGTATCTAGCCCAATTAGTAAATTTTCCATATGGTTTACCCGCATATTAATTGAGGTGCTTCTGTACACCAAAGTATAAAATATAACTTTGCCCTTACATTATGTGCAATGTGAAGTGCTTGGTAACTTGAGATTTGTTTCTCGACTTTCAAGCAAAAAACTGGGGTTCTATGTGGTGTACAGTTCAGGGTCTATATACTACAGGCAGACTCCAATCTCTTATTAGTAGTTAGTCTCAAAAAATTGTCAGTAAAATTAAGGGTGGGATTTGAGGTACATGACTTTTAATGTAGGCATAGTAAGTTGATATTGGATTTTGAAAATGACTTTTTTTTGGGGTACAGCAGTAATTTCAGCAAGATGGGGGAGATTGCTGAGCTTTATCCATTTGCGGTCTCTTTGCTATGTATTTCTGAGTAATCATCTATAATAATGGAATTAAATAACAGAGAACTCACAACATTTTGTATAAAACTTTCTATATGATGTTAATATAAGTCATGGCATAGAAACTTGTTGCACAATGTTACTGGATAAATATACAATAATGATTTATAGATTATCAATTGGTTCAAGTTTGTTTTTACCTTTTGCTTTCTTTATTTTGATTCTAACAAATCAGAAGGTTGCCAGCCAGGGAACAGTGCAAGTAGTTGAAGAACTTGAGAAAGTTTTGCAGTTCAATGATTTGCTTACACAATTGAGTAAACATCCTGAAGCTGGACGATTTCCCCAGGGTGTTGGACCTGTTTCTTTGTTAGGTATGCATTGATGCAAAATATTCCTCTTTGCTAGATTTATCGTCTTTTGACTAATTTAGTATCATTATATAGCATTACATTCATGCAACTTTATAAATTAGGTGGAGTATACGATAATGATAGAAAGATGGATGATTTAAAACTTCTCTATCGGGCATATGTAGCCGAATGTTTTCCAAATGGCCGTCTTGAAGAAACAAAGGTGAGTGCAAATTTACATTTTCTGTAATCTCTCTTTGTAGTTGGAACATGTGCCAGACACATCATCTAAGGATGATCAGGAAAGCATATACATATATATTTTACTTTAGTATTCCTGGCTTATGATTTGTTTTGGTTTCAAAGTAATAAACTGTCTGAAGTGTTTCTTCAGACAAGTTCTGAAGCTGAGGTATGAAGTTGTCATTTATTTTACTGCAATTAACTAATAGATTTGATAGCCCACCTTTATGAAGTTGCAGATCACAGTTCTTTTTCTTGTCCATTGTTTCTCTGCCATGAAAATGATGTCAATTCGGTTTTTTTTTTTGGGGGGGGGGGGGGGTTGGTGGTGACATCAGGTTTTGCCGTCATTCCTGCATTCTTGCAATAGTTGGGCCTTCTCAATTTATAGGTGTGCTTCATATACGGATCCATTCTGACTGAATAGGCTTTGTTTATGAATGATGAAGATGAGATGTTTTAAAGCAGATAAACCTCCAGTTCAGCGTCATATTTGTATTGACTTGGAATACTGCTATACCGTGATACTTTATAGATCCGTTAGGGACTCATGAACTGCTCAAAAGAAATACCTAGGGTTCATATTGTTTTTATATTTAAATATACGTGCCTTTGACCTTTGGTTAACAAAGGAAAACATATGCAGTCCGAGTGAATGCAATCAAAACATGCATTAGACTAAATTAGATGTGTAAATGATACATTAAAGCTTGTTTATAAGTTGAAGTTCTAACATGAAATTTTATTATGATAAAATATCTATCCAACTCTTCTTGTAGCGTATAGAATACAAAGATCACTTTTACATTACATCTAAAGATTCTATGCATATCTAACCATTAAATAAGCTTGCAACAAAAAATTCACCTTAGAAAAGAGATAAGAGGAAATCATCCATTTAGGTCATGTATCTGATTAAGGGCTTTAGAAAAGTTCTTGCAGATGTGTATAAATATGACACCCAATGTAAGATTTAAAAAATCCATGTCTTTTGCTATGAAAAGTGCCCTCTCAAATTAATCTTATAAGCTATTCAACAAAGTTTATCTTTCCATCTGTTATCAGGCTTGGCCTCTTTG
Organism: Agapanthus africanus; assembly: GCA_030015575.1. NCBI lineage: Eukaryota > Viridiplantae > Streptophyta > Magnoliopsida > Asparagales > Amaryllidaceae > Agapanthus > Agapanthus africanus. Next base: position 884,453,425 of record CM057337.1, read on the forward strand.
CAAATCACCCATCCTTTAATTTATGACTTTACCTTTTCGCATCTTGCTGTCCTAAACATTATTCAATTTGAGGGGGGTGAGAGCATTACCTTGAACCATTTTCACGTCCAATTATGCATTTCAGATGCAGGAATGATATATCTTCTACTAAAAGTGCATGTTGATTTGTTGCATCATAAAGTAAGCAGGTGCATAACTGGTGTTACAAGTTACAACAATATCCAAAATTCTTCATTGGCTAAGTCGAACAAGAGGTGGATCCTTGTTGGTAAAGCATCCGCCTTGGATTTAAGCAAGGCTTAAAATCTCAGAATCGGTATCAGGTGTTTACTTTGGGATCGGAATCGACCATCTTGGCCGTATCATACATCTCGGATCAGATATATAGGATCTTATACCGTTTTGACGAAAAAATTTAAAATTGTGAATTCTTGAAATCAATATTAAAATACTCATAAACAGCTTGGCAAATTCTTTAGCTATTAACTATGTCTAAAACAGTTGTTTTAATAGTTGGTATAAATAAGTGGAACATTTTTTAATACTTTTTATTAATTCAAAAAACCAATCCTATGATAGGTCGGTTACCGATCTTACGATAGTTAATGATGTTAAATAAACTGTAACTTAATAACCTATTAATAAAAACTTAATGGTTGAATTCTACTGATCAAATGGTGAACCTAATATAACTTAATATTAGAAGGTATCGGTATTATAACTCAGCGGTATTATAACTTGGACGTTCATTTTTTGGATCGGAATCGGCCATTTCAGATTGGGGTCGGCCAAGATTTTAAACCATGGACTTAAGTTTGTAGTGGATTAGTGCCAGGATAATCCGACGTCATACACATTTCCTAAGCTTGAAAACGCAGGCTGGTTTGGCTTTGGAGTTGAGTTAGGGTAAGTTGAATTTCAAAAGATTATTTAAACTTAACTCCAAAATCATAATTATACCCATTTGGTTTTTATTTTGGAGTTTAGAAAATTCCGCATACCTAAACTCCAAAGTTTAGATAAGTGGAGTTTAGAAACTCCAATCCAGCCTCCTTTTTTCTAAATTTTGAAATTGAGAAGCCGTCGATTTTGGAGTTCAAATAACTCCATAGCCAAACAACCCAATTAAATTATATTCTTAAGCGGAGCAAGACGTTGCAAATTAGAGTTTGCATTATTTATACGTCCATTTAAAAACAAACCCTGATTTCTCCAACTTCATACCAAAACAGGCCCTCATTAGCCTGCCTAACTAGAGATAGAACTATTCATGCATTAAGGGATGACTCTAATGACTCTATCTAGGTACTATATAACTCTCCTCTTTAATTACATTCTAGATTGCTAATATAAACCAATCCTGATAGTTTGCCTAATTGCCTCCTAGTTAAAGTATCCTACAAGGATCCAAATTTCTAGCTGACATTCTTATTTGTTTCTATTTCCAATCTTTACTAAAAGTTAACTAAATCCTCTTGATTGAATTTGATACCGTGTTGTTCAGGGATATCCAAAGCTCCTGAATTATATAGCATTTACTGTTGTCGATATTAGTGTTACTATATTGTAATTGTGTGTTGCTATATTAACTATTGTGTTGCTATATTAATCATAATTATGTCAAGAATTTTACCATATCTCTACTATTTAATGCAAAAAAAAAGAGGGGATATTCAATTTAAAATTGGCAATTTTGTTCTCTTGATGACACAGAGCAAGAATGATTATCATAATTTTTTGAAATAAATATTTAAGAAAATCATGACTTAACTTCAAATATTTAAAATCTCCACCGAATCTCTTTAAAAATCCATAACAAACTTTTTAAACCTTCTTAAGAATTAAAATATCTCAGTTAAAAGTTAAAAATCTACATTATTTTAACTTTTTAATTTTTTTTTAAAAATCTTTGTTCATAATGTTAATAGATACACACGTGGAAAAACCTAATATGTTTTACTGAGCTTTGATATTAATTGTAAGGAAACATTTGTTATCAAAATATTAATATTATATATAATTTTATTCATTAGCTACTAATTTTGGCTCTTTAAAAATTGGAGAAGTAGGTGTCTTTCTAATTTAGTGGTTAGTAATGATAATTAAAGCCTTGTAAGGGATGTTTTGACTCAGATATGCTATTTTTTCTCAATATATAGTAGAAAGTATTCTAATAAAACAAAGAATTACAAGTCCTAAAACTAACAATAGATACATGCTCAAGATATATATTTTTTGTTGACCGGATAATCTAATCCCAATCAAAGCACTCAAAAATAAAATTTTGTTTTTGTAAATGAATTGTTTTTTTAATATAATTAAATTTGAATCTTTCATCCAATATTGTGAAATATCAGAAATTGAATATTAATTTATTATGTTCTAAAGGAAATCATTGAATTTTTTTTTAAATATATTCTCTTATAGTAGAAAATATTATTTTCTTACTAATATACTTGGCCCTTTCATAATGTACTTGGCCCTTCCATTAAAAAGTTTCTAGCTTGCCGGTTGTATTGTCGATATGGAACTGTAATAAGTTGTTGATATATTGTGTTGATCTATGGCACCGTGCATAATAAACTATAAAAATTTGCAGACCTGCACTGTAATATGACAATTAAAGTTTGTGCCCTGAAGCTTAGTTATATTGTTCTAGCGGGGTAAATTGTTTGCCTTGGTATTATTTTGTCATACTGGTAATGAAATTACAAAATAGAAATGGATGTTTATACAGATTTCCAAAACAATTTTAATTTTCTTTCTTATGACTAAATTAATTATGGCCTCCCAAAGAATAGGACACTGCCACTGTAAGCAGTTAAGTTCTGTATTGCTACTTCTGAAGAACCTTACATGAAAGCCCAGCTAAATCCTGTTCTCCATCTTCTTTGCATATTTTGTTCATAGTATATTCACTAATGCTGATTTTTTTTGTTAATGCCTATGTAGCTTGTGGCTATGAACCACTTAAAGAACATCTTCGGTTTAGGAAAACGCGAGGCAGAAGCTATAGTGCTAGATATTGCTTCTAAGGTCTACCGTAGAAGGCTATCACAAGCTTTCTCTGGTGGTGATCTGGAAGCAGCTCCCAGCAAAGCCGCCTTCCTTCAAAACCTTTGTGATGAATTGCATTTTGATCCACAAAAGGCTAGTGAGATTCATGAAGGTACTGCTGATATTAACTTCTTTCGTCCTTTCAAGTTCCATGCAAAGAATATGTAAAATTTGATATTGCTATTTCTTTGTTCTATTATTTTCTTAAACATGGCCATTGTTGTTACAAGGTAACACAGGCATGCTACAGGATCAAGAATATGGATAAATAAAAATGAAAAAATAATCATTTTATTTAGTCTTATTCTTAGACAATGGATAAACACTTAAGCCAGTGGCAATTGACCTGTGAATCTGTGAAGACTGTAATTGATCTTCTTATTAATTCATCCTTTTGTATTATCTTCCCTTGAATTATTAGCCACTAGGTTAAGTTATTTGAGTAAGAAAAAGGAAGCCACTTATCCTTTTTTTAATTATCTTCTCTTGAATTTATTAGCCACTAAGTTAAGTTATTTGAGTAAGAAAAAGGAAGCCACTACCTAGTTGTCAGGCATTGAAAGATTGATGGCACCCGTCTCTTGTCTATTGGTACTTTTCTTCCTTGACTAGGGAGATTGACCAATTTAGAGGGTTCATATTAATTGACAGCACATTTTTTTTTTTCCAAATCTGTTATTGAACCTTTTCTTTATGGCAAGCTCATTTGATGGAAAAAGACTTGACTGAGAATTTGAGTGTTAATGAATTGACGATTGTTGTTGTATTGGAATTTAGGAAAGGGAGCAATAGGCCCTTTCCCCTTGTTCTCCTGCAACTTGCAACTGAAATGGTATTGGAGTTTCTTGGATTAAGTTATCTTTTGAAAACTGCCATCTAGGGGAGTGCACCATCTTCCAGTCATTTTTATTACCAGGACTGTTTTTCATTTAACATTCAATTTCTGTATCACTTGCTTTTGGGTCCTCTTAAAATAGTACTAATGATCATCCAAACCCCTTATTTGAACTTGTCAAAGTTATTTTTAAAGTAGAGTAGAGTTTAAAGTAAGAGAAGAGTTGGAGGAGTGATGAGCTTTTACCCATGGGCTTTTAATGATAAGTGGGTTCCAACAATAAGACTCATGCCTTGTTGAGGTGCGGCCCATTTTATATTTTATACCCATGTGTTTCTTTTGTTGTTTCTAACGTGGGACTATCGTTAAAGTCTCATCATTCGATTTAACTTTCAACAGAACTGAAAGGCTTGCCTTACTTATGAAGGTTTGTTTACGGCATATCTTTCATAAACAGCACACCGCCGAAGAATATTACATCACAAGTTTATCGACTTGCAGTACTGAAGAGTGAAGACACTATTCCACATAGGAATTATGGTTATCAACTTTGGCTGTTTAAAGAAGGGGCTGATTTGGATCAACATTAGAATAAATTTTAGAGACCTGCCAATTGGAACACAGTTGTACCTCTGATTATAGCTGAATCATTTATATAATGATTAATATTCAAAAGTAGTTTGTCTTGAGGCCTATTGTGCTTTTCTTATCTATCCGGTTTCCCTTTTTTTTTGGGCATTTCAGCATATTTATTTTCTAGAAGAAAGTTCACTAATATCATGTCAACTGGCTTCTCCAGATGAGCTTTTCTTCATGTTTTTTGGATTACATTCACAGACGGGATCTGACCAGAACATCGTCATAAGTTGAAAAAAATAATTAACTTCTATTACTTCTGTTAGAAGGCTGAAGGCCAAAAGCATATGAAATTCAATGCTAACTATGGTAAATAAGTTTACCTTATTTTTAGATCTGCATCAACAATATCATGACTGTAGATGAATTACTTTTCTCATTTTTGTTTATGATCTAAACAATAAAAACGTTTCGATGTGATCTGACGATGCATTGAATTTTTAATTTTTGCAGAGATTTATAGACAAAAACTTCAGCAGTCTGTTGCTAAAGGTGAGTTGAGTGAAGAGGATGTTGCTGCTCTATTGCGCATACGTCTTCTTTTATGTATTCCTCAGGAAACAGTTGACGCGGCACACACTGACATTTGTGGTCGCTTGTTTGAGAAGGTTTGGTGAAGCCCCTCACATACACATATATTCCTTTTAAAAATCTATACGCATATAGACACCAACCGCAGGCCAACAAATATTGCCAGCAGCCAACTAGTGTTTATGTATTGCTGTTTTTGCTTTTACTAATACTAAACAATATGCTTCAGATAGTGAAGGATGCAATTGCATCTGGTGTTGAAGGGTATGATACTACTGTTAGAGCCTCTGTAAGGAAGGCCTCTCAAGGTTTACGCCTTACCAAGGAAGCCGCCATGGCCATTGCTAGCAAAGCAGTATGTGTTTTCCTACAATGACATCAATTATCAGTAGTTTTCATAAGATATTGGCTATAGCTATATGTCAATAACCACTTTCTAAGATTTTGGGTTCTGAAATGACAATTCATATACTTAACACTTAACAAATAGATTTCTTATTTTTCAAAATAATATCTGTTCAGGCTCGTAAGGTACTTCTGAATTATGTGCAACAATCAAAATCTGCTGGCAGCCATACAGAATCTGCAAAAGTGCTGAAGAAAATGATAGCATTTAACACACTCGTTGTCACTGAACTAATTTCGGACATTAAAGGAGAGTTAAAAGAAGAACCAGCTGAAACTGTTAAGGAAGAACCTGAGAAAATCGAGGAAGAAGATGAGTGGGAGTCTCTGCAAACATTAAGAAAGACAAGGCCCAGCAAAGAGCTCGAAGCTAAACTAGGAAAGCAAGGCCAAACCGAAATAACTCTCAAAGACGATCTTCCAGAGAGAGACAGGGCCGATCTTTACAGAACCTACTTGCTCTTTTGTCTTCAGGGTGAGGTCACTGTAGTTCCTTTTGGGGCACAAATCACTACCAAAAAGGATAACTCGGAATATTTACTGTTGAGCCAACTCGGTGGAATACTTGGTTTGACTAGCAAAGAGATCTTAGATATCCACAAGAGTTTGGCTGAACAGGCGTTTATGAAACAGGCTGAGGTGATTTTAGCGGATGGTCAATTGACCAAAGCGAGAATAGAGCAGCTTAATGATGTTCAGAAGCAAGTTGGCTTGCCTCCAGAATATGCACAGAAAGTTATTAAGAATTTAACCACCACAAAAATGGCAGCTGCCATTGAAACAGCTGTGAGTCAAGGGAGGATTGGGATACAGCAGGTCAGAGAGTTAAAAGAAGCTAATATTGATTTGGGTAGCATGATTACTGAGCGGTTAAGAGAGAATTTGTTTAAGAAAACGGTAGAGGAAATTTTCTCATCAGGCACGGGCGTATTTGATGAAGTAGAGGTTTATGAGAAAATACCAGCAGATTTGAATATAGATGCTCAGAAAGCGGGAGGAGTTGTTGGAGATCTCGCCAAGAGTCGGCTAAGTAATTCTCTGGTTCAAGCAGTGGCACTTCTTCGCCAGAGAAATCGGGATGGAGTGGTAAGTAACTAAGCTTATTAAAGTTATCGTATTTCTGTTGATAAGTTCTATATTATCTGTTTTCAATTTGTTGCCCAAAAGTTCATTGACACAGAATCTATATTTTCAAACAATTTGTTTAATATTTATGTTGACTTTTATTTGGCTGAAAAATATTCGAAATTTCTTATATTGTTGATGTTCAGAATAAAAATTATAAAACATGAGGGGGGGGGGGGAGGAAATAAGCCTTGCCTCATGACGCATTCACAATCAGAGATTCAGAGCACATACAACTCATTATAACCAAATAATTTGATTTTTCAGTCTGATCCCAGGATTAAAGATAATCAAGAGCAGGTCAATCCTGAATAGTTTTAAGAATAGGAAAGTTTCTATATTAGCAATTACCTGATTAATGACTGAGATAGCAAAAAGGTTAGTACCTTGCTACCTAAAAGAACGCCCAAATCTTTCTAGCATGCCAAAATTGGAGGTATCCAGGCTTTAATGATAATATGATACCAGGTGTGGGGTGTTACAATGACGGGTTTTCCAGAAATTTAACAAATTCTTATATGAGACAAATCTGGCACCAACCTGAACACCAAATAAATTGAGAAAGAGATTCCAAAGGTGGGAGCTAGTTCACTTTCTATTAATACTAGTGATATTTTCAACTTTACGATTGGTAGTTGGTAATGACAAACCAAGTTTTTGAATTGCGGAATCTACAGGATGATAGTACTTTTGCCTGGTAAAAGTCTGTAATTGATACCACCTCTACCTAGTATTCACTTTAAATGATTCGGTACCACCGACATTTCCAGATAGATTTTTTTCCAAATAGTTGAAGAATTATATATTGGATATCAAATTCTCCTAGTAGATTGTCCGCCTTGAAAACATTCCCCCTCAGATTTTCCAGATAGGATATTTCCATGAAAATTTAAAAGATTTAAGCCTTGTTTGGGTAAATTAGGATTGGAATATGTAGAAATAGGAAAGTATAAAAGTGAAGAAAAAGGAGGGAGAAGAATTAGTATTGCATCAGACTTTCCAAACTTTAAGCTGCTTTTATTCTTAAGATATTTATAACAATTGACTGGTAATTCTGTTAAAAGCAAACCAAAATTTTCTATTACCCTATTATTCAGTTCAGACCTAGAATAGATCCAATGAGAAAAGATTTGTATGTGGTGTCCCATTGAAGTTATATTTATCCAATATAAGTTTTTGAAAATCAGCATTTTCTGCAGGTTTCCGCCCTTAATGACTTGCTAGCCTGTGACATGGCTGTCCCTGCTGAGCCCTTATCATGGTCTTCACAAGAAGAGCTCAATGACCTGTATTTGATTTATCTGAAGAGCATTCCAAAGCCAGAAAAGCTCAATCGGCTTCAGTATTTGCTTAACATCAACGATACTACTGCAGGTATACTTCGGGACACAGCAGAGCGGGGAGCAGCATTGCCCCTTGAGAATGAAGAGGAAGAGTTTGTGTTTTAGGCGCAGGTTGTACCAAGTTTTGGTAGTTTAGTGAGCGAGTAGATGACGACTAGCGTTTTACTTGGTGATTGCAATTTGAGCCAAGTGATATTCATGTTTGTAACCTCAATATTTTATTCTTTTTGCATTAAAACTATATATGAAGCAAGCAGGTTGTATCAAATATTTGCCAAGTCAGTTCCCTGTTATCATTGCGTTGCCACAGGTGGAACTTGTATTCAACTTTGTGCAGTGTGAACAATTTTTTATTTGATAGCTTGCGGTACTGTACATTAGCCTTTAATAAATTGTATGGTAAAGGGAGTTTGCATATGAAAAATAATAGTGAAATCTCTTGGAAAACCATGTTGCCATTAGCTTCAACAACGATTGAAAAGTTGCTATGCCGGCCGTTACTAACACGATTTAATGTAGTACTGATAGTTTCTTGAGGTTACATTTGGATCGTATTTGGATCGTGGGTGTGACCACCAAGGGTTTAGGCTGCTTGAGATGTAATTTTAACAGTACCGCAGCATTTGTTTCAGTTGTGACAACAAAAGCAAATTCCAAGTTGCAAGATAATAGGCTTCATCTTGTATTTGCCTAGCGACTTCATCTCGTATTTACCTTGCAACAATCTGTTCATAATGCGCAATACATTTTAGACCTACAGCAAAATAAGACCTTGATATTTAACCACAAATATTGTGGTTCTTCATTCAAACACCAAGGAAACTTCAAAAGGACGGGATCTCGGGAGAAAACCAAGATGGAAGATGACTCAAACAGGAAAGCAACCCCAGAAACACTTGAATTGTAGCAGAAACTAATTCTTTGGATCTAGAAAGCCCAAGCAAATACCAAAAAAATAAGATCCCGAAACGGCTAGCTACCACATACATGATTCTCCAATTCATACACATGCCAAAGCCTTAAAGATAATACGCCAAAGATTTGAACCCAATAATTACAACAAAAGTTTCCGCGTTCTTCCACCAGCATAAGTTAGTGCTACCAGTTCAAGAGTCCGATAATAAACCAGAGTTCTAAACCAATATATACACCCAAAACAAAAGGTACTCGCATTAGCTACCAGCATATGTTAGCATCACCACCTTGAAAACATGATTCTTGAGAGGATTGTCTCAGCAGAAGAACATGGAACTGCTGACCTTGTCATGCAACCTTGGAAGCTCAGGCACAGGAATCACACCTGGAGCAGTAATTCCATCATGGCTCGATGAATTCTCGGACATTTCATCAAATTTCACGAACCGGCCCATCTGAGTGGCTGCCAAGTGTGCATAACAAATTGGAGCAACTGAAAAAATGTGAGACGCCATAAGAAAGATACAAGAGGAGAATTACTCCAAAGTTTCTTATACAACAGATCATCAGGAACCTCCCAAGTGACAATCCTAAGGTATATAAGCTAAGGAGCAGGGATTAAAATACAGATACAAGTAAAGATGTGTCGAACTAATGGATTCACAACTTTCATGACAACAAAATTTTACCCTTGAAGCAAATTAAACTAAGAATAACTTGATAGTTTTCATGCACAGATAGTTGATGTCATAATCACTGATATATGTGCAATAAATACAATATAAATTTCAGGATGCACCAAAAGGTGTTCCGCAAGTGTTCTCAACAAATAAAATAATCCGATATGGATAAGAAGCTGATACATACCCTCGACAAAGAATTCGTGCAACATAGCAATCGAGAGAGTGGATGAAGAGCGTTTGTCTGTATCATGTTGTCATAGTTCAAGTTTCACCATATTTCATGTCTTTGGATTCTTACCGTTCATATGACCGTTATGAATTGCGATCAGCCAGGGACTTAATTTTAGCATATGGTCATATAGCTTTTCAACTTGGTGGTTTCAAATACACACAAAAAATAACGCCAGTCTCAGCATCTTCATATCTTTCCGAATGAAAGAAAAAGTAGGATGACATCTCCCGTTGCAACATCAAAGTAGCCATTCCATTCGTCAGTTGACCTCTAAATACTATGCCAAATTTTAATTGTTAAACTGTTGTCACCGAAGTAAAAAAGCACCATAAAACTCCTTTAAAGCCTTGTCTTAACGGAAAGCAAGCAACTACGAGGTGCTCTGCTTTCTGCAAAAGCAGTAGTGTTAAGCCCTCTGCTATTTTGAGACATGAAGTCCCACTTTGATTCAGTTTATGTGATTGAAACCCTGTTCAAACCCATTTAAGAATATATCCAAATGGATTAGAGCCATTACTCCCTTAAAATTTTATGAATAATGGTATTAAATGATGAAATATAGAATATCATTGGTGTTGCTGATCTATTACATTATCTTTGAAGGCCTAATTTAATGACATATACTAACATTGTCTTAAAATGCTTCGATATATTTCTACCATAGCACAATAACTTCTGTACAATTATCAAAACACCTCCATTTTTAGAATCATTCGTTTCTAAAAATTTCTATTAATCTAATTTTCCATCATTTTAATTATTTATATTCCCAGACCCACCCCCACCCCGCGCTAAAGCTCGTTTTAGCCTAAGTTTCGTTTTCTCATTTTGCTATGCTATCCGTTTTCCAACACTAACCGTTATTTTACGAAAAAATTGATAAAAAGGAAAATAGACTCGCCAAATCCTAAACCGGCTCAGCCAATCAGAACCAAGCTAAACCCGAAAAAACACAGGAATAAGCCCGTGTTGGTTTAGTTGGGTATTCAGGCGTATCTTCTAAAATACTATTTTCAAGTCAGAAACTTCCTATCAAGAAAAAATTTCCTTGGGTGAAACGAATAATTAAGCTTACTGCATATAATGCACTGATAAAAAGCCAAAGAGTACCATAAGTTAACAAACAACCGAGAGAAAATTTCAGAGCAACTGTCAGAACATTATATTTAGCACATACTGGTATATAAAATTGACAAGAAATACCAAAATCAACAAATTCAAAGCCTTACCTACAGAGATAGCAGATGTGCTCCTCTGGTATCTGCATGTATCAAAATTTGAATAATATTAATTAATTTCAGTACATACATATTAACAAGAGAAACTCGCATATAGCGCTGCTTACACATAAGACAGGGAGTGAACAAGCTCTTGTAGATCATCAGGCGCAAATCTAATCTCATCAAGCAGCACATGGTAATGAGTTGGACGCGTGGTGCCCTATTTTATGATAAAATTTTCAGGACGCATTAAGTTGCGATGAAAAAAAACTGTATATATCTAAATGTGATCCAAAGTTGAGAATTGAAAATAATCAATTGAGAAAAGAATGAATGGAAATTCTCATAAATGCATGCTGAATGAATAAATATTGTGTTAATTCCAAACTAAATACAAATATAACAAACATATCAATTATATAGTATTCAATTTGATTTCAAACAAATACCAAATAAGAATTTATTGTACAGGTCCACAACTTACAATCATTCCCGCATGCGAGCACATATAAAAATCATAGTTTCTAGGATGACAAATTTTATTGTCAACTACTGTGCCTGCACATTGAAGCAGCAGAAAAAACATGGAAGTTATTTATAGTTGGAAACTCTTGGATGTAATCGTTCTTTTAATTTGAGTTGCATTTAGAAACCAATTTAGCAAATCATGAACGTTACCAGGTGGAACATTATCAGGAGAGTTCGGTTGGAAAAACTTGGTATGATGATTTTTCTGAGCTATAATCAAGGTAAACTTTGGCGACCATTGATCATCAAGAAACTTGCATGCCTGCCCACAAGAGAACAAAAATCATCTTATAGCCTAAAATAATCAGATATATGTTGAAAAAGGTGAATATTTTCTTATAACTTTACAAACAACAGACCTCCATAATTTGATCCAACTCTATGTTCAGCACCTGATTGAACTGAGACTCACTCACCCCATCCCTGTAAAGGATATAAAATAAGCAAATCAGTTGTTTGAATGCCTGTAGTGTAAACGGGTTTATCATATGTAATTAGATGCTTAATAAGGATGCAATAGAAAAATGGCTTTGCCTATATAAAGAGAAGAATTAAGCTTAGGCCAATCTATCCATTATCTTTTCCTAAACAATCTCTCATATTATTTCATGGTATCAGAGCCACTCAGTTCCTCCTTAGATTTAATCCTATCCATCAATCTATTAACACAACCCAAAACCCTAACAGCCCACTTCCGTCGTCTCTTATCGTCGTCATCAACACCAACCCACCACCTCGCAGAGCTCGCCGGCCATCACCGAAGCCTCGCCGTCTCTCCTCAAGGATCGTCCAAGCTGTACTTCACTCGATGGCTGCCATTGTCTAGATCCAAACTTGAAGATGCTTGATCTTGCTTTGGTAGCCGTCGATCTGAACATTAGGACCTTCATCGACCTCGATCAACTACCTCGATCTTGAAGCTTGGCCATCAATCTCAACTAGCTCCCTCCTTTCTTCAATCGATCCCTTTTCCTCTTCGAATCAACTGTTGGAGCTCGATTAGAGCTCGACTTGGTGAAGAACTGCCTAGACTTGGCTGTTGGAGCTCGATTAGATGGAATCTTGATCGATCAGGTGGCTTTGGGGCTGGATTGTGGCTGTTGGAGCTTGATCAGGTTGTTTTGGGGCTGGATTTAGCTGTTGCTACAGTAATCCGAGCCATATACGGAGATTTCTCTTGAATCGAGCCCTCCACGAGTTCATTCTTGAAGATTTGGAGCTTCTAGAGTCGATTCTTCCGCTCTTGGTGCAATTTGAAGTCGACTTTTGGGTTCTTGAGATCAGGGTTGGAGTTCTTTTGGCTGGATTTCTTGTCTGAAGCTGATTTTTTAGGATTTCTTGACTACTACATTAAACGTGAAGGTATTTTCCTTTCAAATTGTTCAAGTTCTAGCTATTTTTTGATATGAAAGTGTGGATTTAGTATTGATTGCGTTGTCAGAGTTTTTGGAGTCGTCGGAGTCCATGTTCGGATCCGATTGAATTGATTTGTGGTTGATTGACCGTGGATCGGATGTTGGAAGATTGATCACGACACTTTTGGGTGGAATCTTGCTTGATTCCTTTTTGTTGGTTGGTTGGCATTCTTGGTTATATTTGAGTGAGATCTTAGAAGATCTTTCTTTTGGTGTGTGAATTCAAGCTTGTTTTAAGTTACGAGCATTATTCTGGGTTATGATCTAGAAATATTTTGCCTCGATCTTGAGAGTTGTTGGAGGTATTCCTTTTGGATTTTCTAATCTACGATATAAGTTACCCCTTTCATTATTATCCTTGTTTGTGATGTCCTCATCGTCTCGCTTGCTGAGAAACCTCTTTCATCTTTGGTGTTTGCGAATAGACATGACGATGACGTCTACATTGTCTCCTATTTTAGAAGGAGCATCGATAAATGACGAAATACGGAGACTTCGTCTTCTTTTGTCCTCACTCGCTTCCGATTTGATCAAGTCAAGAGACAACCATATATCTTGCCTCTTGCCGACACATGCTTCACGTTCTTGGGTTATCGATTCTGGAACTACTGATCACATGACAGGGAAGCAAAATATATTGTCTTTCTATAAGGCGGGACATAGAACCACCCCAGTAACTTTAGCAAATGGTACTACGGCTGATATAGAGGGAGTGGGTTCAGTTCTGACTACATCACAATTACCCCCGACTTCTGTTCTATATTTGCATTGATTCCCTTTCAACTTGCTTTCCATTAGCCAGCTTACTCAATAATTGAATTGTACCTCTTTTTTCCTGGAGGATGTATTTCAGGAGCTTGAGACAAAGCGAACGATTGGCACCCACGCCCTATAGCATGTCCAACATCGAGCACTACATCAGCCTTTGATCTATCGTTTTGGTAACCCTTCCTTACAAACGTTGAAAAGGATAGTTCTATCTCTTGGTTCTGTCTGCTCTAGAGTGTGAATCATGTGAGATGGGTAAACATCATCGCTCTAGCTACCAATCTCGTATTAATAAAGAGCTAAAAAAACTTTTTGATTTAGTTCATTCTGATGTTTGGGGGCCATGCCCTATTGTTGCCCAAGAAGGCTTGATGAGATTTAGGAATGAAGTGTTTTCTCATTTCCAGACTTTTGTTATGAAGTTGAGACTCAATTTGGAGTCACTATGAGTACCCTGCGGAGTGAACACCATGAAGTATTTCAGTACACCCTTTAGGACATATATGGAGCAACGCGGCATTATTCATGAATCATCTTGTCCTTATACCCCCAACAGAATGGGATGGCAGACAGGAAGAACATGCATTTGTTAAAGGTTACTCGAACTCTTTTGCTTCATATACAAGTGCCTAAATCCTTTTAGGAGGATGCAGTCATTACTGCTAATTACTTGATCAATCGTATGCCCTTCTCTGTCATAGATGAACAGATTCCTCATTCCATGTTCCCGTTGGTGATCTCTTTTTCTGTCTCTCCACGGGTATTTGGATGTATTTGTTTTGTCCATGATCTACAATCAGAGGTTCTAAACTAGATCCCAGGGCCATTAAGTGCAATTTTCTTGGGTATTCACTGACCCAAAAAAGATCGTTGCTATAAACCTGAATTACGTCATCGATTTATATCGGCCGACGTGGCTTTTCATGAGTCCACCCCATACTTTTCTACAGCCCACTCCTGTAGACGTGGACGTCTTTCCTTTAAATTTCTCATATTTTTCGTCACACGACTTTTCTTCTGAGTCGGTTGATTCTCCACCTCCTGCGGTGGAAATCATCTGATGACCTATCTCCTACCACTGATTCCCCACCGTTAGGTCCCACACAACCGGTTACAAGGGTGTAACCTCGTCAAGCCCATACAGCTCCTGAACCTCAACCTCCTGATGCTGATGTCCCAAGTCTCGAGCTCCGCCGGAGGCCGACATTGATCTCCCTATTGCCTTACTGAAAGGCATCCGGAGCTGCACTTCACCCTATAGCTCATCATGTGGCCACTTCTCACTTATCTTCGGCATATCGAGCATTTATCTCCTCCCTCGACTCTCATGCTTTACCTAAGTCGCTTTCTGATGCTGTCTTATGATGGGTGGATCGAGGCTTATGATTGATGAGACACTTACCCTCGAACTGAATCAGTCGTGGGATCAGGTTCCTCTTTCGGCTGGAAAGGCTGTAGGTGGCGCTGAGTATACCCTGTGAAGCTTCACCCTGATGGAACCCTTTCCCGCTTGAAAGCACGTTTGGTTGTCAAAGAGTTCGCATACTTACGGCATTGATTACAAGGAGACCTTTCTCCGGTAGCTAAGATGACTTCTGTTCATCTACTTGTGTTTCTTACGGCTACCCATCATTGGCCACTGCATCAGCTTGATGTGAAAAATGTGTTTCATAGATCTTTGGTCGAGGTCTATATGGAGCAACCACCTGATTTTGTTACTCAAGGGAAGTTTGGTTTAGTTTGCCGATTGAAGTCGTTGTATGGCTTGAAAGTCTCCTTGAGCGCGGTTTAGGATGTCTACAGAGGTGGTTATTTCGTTTGGCCTCAGACAGTGTGCATATGACCATTCGGTGTTCTACCGTAATATCACCAATGACCTTCGCATTCTTTTAGTATATGTTGATGACAATGATTGCTGGCGATGATGTGGCTCGTATTGCATAACATAAGCACCACATTCAAACAAAGTTTCAGACTACCTTAGAAGCCTTAAATACTTTTTGGGTATCGAAATTACTCGGCGAAGGATGGCATCTACGTCTCACAACGGTGGTATGTGCTTGATATGCTGACTGAAGTGGGGATGTTGGGGTGCAAACCCATAGAGGCTCCAATGGATCCTAATACTAAAATGCTTTCAAGACAAGGTGACTCAGTTGAAGATCCCGGAAGATACCGACGGTTAATCGGTAAGTTGAATTACCTCACCGTCACTCGACCCGCTATCTCATACCCAGCTCGCGTTGTGAGCCAATTCATGGCCGATCCTCGAGCGGATAATTGGGATGCGATGATTCGAATACTTCACTATTTGAAGAATGCTCCAGGGAAGGGTCTACTGTCCTCGGATCATGGACATTCTCGAGTAGCAGGTTTCACTGATGCAGATCTACTACAGGATATTGTGTTTGTAGGAGGTAACTTGGTCTCTTGGAAGAATAAGAAGCAAAATGTAGTGTCCCGCTCCAACACCAAGTCAGAATACCGGGCCATGGCTAATACCACTTGTGAGCTTGTAAGGATTCGCATTTTGCTAGGAGAGCTTGGCTTTGAGGCTATATTGTGATAATAAGGCTGCAATCTATATTGCCTCTAATCCTGTGTTTCATGAGCGAACGAAATACATTGAGGTGGATTGCTACTTCATGAGGAAGAATGTTGAAGATGGGATTATCGATACTTACTATGTTCAATCTGCTCATCAGTTAGCAGATTTATTCACAAAACCTTTAGGAAGGAATATAATGCAGTTTATTTGTAACAAGCTAGGCATATTTAATATTTATGCTCCAACTTTGTTAGAACACCCGTTGTGTACATGAGTTTATTACATGTAATCAGATACTTAATAGGAGTGTTATAGCAAAATGACTTGGCCTACATAAATAGGATTAGGTTTAGACCAATCTATCCATTATCTTCCCCTAAACAATTTCTCTCTTAACCCTCTCTTTCTCTCTCATATTATTTAAACAATGACGGAATGATAAAGATTCCAAGAATAGAATTGATGACCAAATTCAAAAATAAATAAAAAAAGAATAAAGTGACTATAATGCTATGAAAAAAGCCCAGTGCAATATATTATGAGCAAAAGCTACTACATTTCTGTTTCCATTACTGGGAGCAGGATCTGTGCCTCAGTTCTATGGCAGGTTTTGTAAAGCTTGAAAATCAGTAAGCAATATACAATATAATGATGAAAGTGATAGCCGAGTCATATCTGACAAAACCCCACCAAACAAGCAGATCCTTGAAGCATCTAGCATTGGATAATTAATTATATGAACAGATTAGCTCGATCATATTTAAACTAAAGAAAAAAAGATTATCATATCTCAAAGCTCAGCAAGGCTGAGTGGCGTCGCATTAAAAAAGGAACGGAGAAAGATTTGTAACCTTAAAACCGAGCAACACCACCTACCTGAAAATAATAATTTGGTCAGGTTTCCTTTTGCCTGAGCTTGTATAAAAATCTATCAGAAGCTCCCTTAAATTGAGAACAGCATGTTAGTTAAAGAACAAATCAAACGCATGGAAGAAGTTTTTTTACAAATAAATCAAACGCATGGAAAATGTTTTTTTACAAATAAATCAATATCAATGCATAATTCATACTTCAATAAAAATAAAACTCACCGAACAATGCCATCGTCATCAGTGCCTGATGGCTTGAACAAAGAATCTATCATTTCCACCTTGGGGCTCTGGGTTCTTACACAAGCTCTATAACGGGAAATAGAAGGCCATTGACGTGAACTTACAACCTAGAGTAAACAAATAAACTAAGATGATCGATAGAATTAGAGAACAAACAGAACCTCCACAACAATATGGTAAGAAACCCATTTAATAAAATATTGAAAAGCACTTCCGAAATAGAATGCAGTGGAAAAATTTTGAGTGTGTTTAAGACAAATAAATCACAAAGCAATATTACCATCAAAATTTATTTAGTCAGCGAAGTATAGTGAATTACCGCAGCAATCGATGGTATATCAGATTGTCCTGGCGACCCATGCGACACATCCATGCCTAGAATAATCGTTGGAGTCGCAGAAACAAGGGGAATGCTAGTCATGCGCTCAAGATGCAACAATGAGTTAATCCCACCTAACTGTGAGAGTAGAAAGTAAACAACAGTAACATCAGAAAAATAGAGCACTATGGAAACAATTCCAAAGAAGGTATATCACGCATCCTACCTTTGCATTGACCTTCAGTAGAATGTTAAGCAGATATTGATCATTAACTCTTTGCGGTGCCATGCATTGGTTGACAATTCCAAATTCACAGAGACATTTGCGCTTCCATGGCCCTATAATGTTACATATGTTTAGCCCATCACAAACAAGCAGAAATGGGCATGAAAAAAGGTAACCTTGACGTAAAAACGGAATAAACAAACCATAAATACTGGGGTCATTGCGCACGGGTAAGAGACAAAGTAGAAATCTTGGAGGACCAGGAAGCATTGACGTCAGTTGCTCAAACATCTCCTCCACCCTTGCAAGAGGAGGGGCCGACCTCATCGAAGGTTTCTCCTCAAGAACAAAAAATGGATCATTCACTTGCTACAAAGAAAGCATAATATATAATGTTGTAGGGTCAACAAAAAGCACAGAATTAAAGCAACAGTCGCACAGAATAAAAAAGAATACATACAATTCCTGTCAAGTCCCCACATCTGATAAAATCACGTACAAGAGATCTCGTATCGCAGCGAGCAGAGAAATTCACAATAGCCCACTTATCAACTGTAGTAGGTTCAAGAAATTTCTGTAAAATCAAAGAACTACGCAGTTATGGGGAAGATAGAAAAGCTATCTAAAAAAATAGGAAATGATAAAGGCAGACCTTGTTTTTGAAGTTCCACCTCCCATTCCTTGGGATAAAATCTTCACCATTGCCAACCTTCAACTGTAGCAAAAGAAGCAAAAGACACTAAGCACTAAATTAAGACTAAATATAGTAATATGAAATAATAGCCTTATCGTAAAATGAACGAGCATCTCCAAAAACAATGCTTTAGCAAATGGGTGGAAAGAACCTTTGGTGGTTGGAGCACACGGCCATCAACCTGTGTAAACTGTGTACTAATAGATATGCCGCATGCTCGAATCATAGGATCAGCATCATAGTCATTAGACTTCAATGCCTAGAACAAGAAGTGGAAGTTTTACACAAGTAGTCAGCAATCAGAATATCCTAATTAGACATTATAAGGGATATACTCACGGTGCTCAAAACTTTCATTCTCTCTTGCGGCTTTTGTCTTGATTTTTCAACAAGTGAAGATCTTTGGAGTATGGTCAAGGCCTTCGTATACCGTTGTAGCGAGACAAGGGAGCATAGCTTTGGGCCAAAAGAAAAAATCAAACATGATTCATTAGGTACACCACAGATGAGAATATGATAACTACTTTGGCATGCTTTTCAAATTTTTTAACTAGCATACCTCAATTGGGAAATATGTGGGCCTCTTAACCTTTCCAACATTTATGCAAGGAAGATCACCAGAGTACCTCAGATCAATTTTGCGATATTTGACAAAGTACTCATAAACAGTAATTTCTGTTGTATGAACATCACAGTCACCACTGCCAGTTCTCTGCTTTAGAGTAAACCTATGAAGACAATCAAATATGAGGGGAAAATTACAATAAATAAGCAAACATCATAATTATTGTTCGTATATTGGAAACAATTGGTAAAGAAGTGGAAAAATTATAGGAAATGTCTGGAACATTGGCCACAGCACATGAAAGACGGCCGACTGGCCTAGCAGCTTCGAATGCACCAGTACAGGAAGATCAAGTGATGATGTAGCTTAGAAGCGACAATCCACAACATCATAAAAAGGGCTGTTTTAGGGTGGGTATGCTTTGATGCATGTGACTATACCTCAACGACACAAGAAAATTTACATTATTTATATCCGAATTGTGGGTTTGCTTTGATACAATAAATGATACCGCACATCAACATCCCTAATGATTTAAGCACATGGCAAAAGGCCAGTCTGTTACTTCCAGTTTAAGATACTGTAATCAAAGGATTTGCTTATTGGTGTCCTGCAGTTTAGTTAGTAGCAGGATGCAACTCATAAGAAAAGAGTTGCTATCCCCCAAAATCTAAGTAACAGCCTGTTATGCTGCACTACATAGTAAATAGACACGTCAGAGCTGCTTGGGATGCAGAAAGTAAAGCAAGTTACTGCATGACATATACAGGAAGTAAGCCAGCTATAGCAACTCAAATAAAGAATGCCTGAGTAAAAGAACTTCATAAAATGTCTGAGCTGCAGGAATCCATCAGCAACCATCATGAGTAGGACAAATTATTTATACAAAACAATGGTAAAAAGGACTCACGTTTGCTGGCTGCAAGGTAATTCACTTAAACCAACAATTTTGAATTCTGAATTCGAAGGACTTGTCTTTACCCTCAAATTTTTAAGTGTTCGCTTTGCCTGTTAACAGACAGGAAAAGCAAATCAGCATTCAGAGGATTGAAGATAGGTGCAAAACAAATAAATAACAGTCTCGGCTGTCTTTTTACTTCTATTTTTGTAATACCGCTGTATAGCTTGAACAGAATAACATAACAAATTCTATTGCATCAATTCTAACGTACTTTTGCCCAGTCAATTTGATAAGGATCTCTAACTTTCTGGTTCTCAATAAGAAAATCAGCAACTGGCCCTGGTCTAACTATCATGGTAGTTGAGACATCTGCGCAATAACATGAATGGTATTATAGGGTGTAAATAAACCAAAAGAACCCTGCAATAAAGCAATAGATACAGAAGACACCATGAATAGAAACTAAAATATATAGCCTCTCCTCATTAAGAAAGAAATTACCTATGTTCAGTGATAGGCCACCCTGGGATGTTCTAAAACTTGAGTGAAACCCTCTACAGCCCAAAACACCCCCACCTATGTCAGTAAAGTTTGCAGGATTGTTCTGAAAAAAAGACTGCCGAACAAGCAGGCAACCCCTGTAAAAAGCAAAGGCTTCAAAAAATGATCGCACAAAATATTGAGAAGGTAAACTTCTGCCAGAATATTATAAGTAAAAAATTTACTGCTTTGCTGCATGCTGTCTTAAAATGATATCAAGCACCCGCAGTGATTCTTGGGAGTTCTCAGTATCATGGCCTTTTAAAGCCAAGGCAATGGATTGCATTGGAATCTTTGCAGCAAAGTTCAGCTCGACTTTAAAGGTCTTTGTCTGGTAAGGACGCCTCAAACGCTTGCGTTCGTTTTCACCCGGACTATCATTTCCACCTAGGCTTCCATTTCCATTTCCAGTAGATCTAAAGTGAAAAGATAGAAAACAAACCCAAGATCAGCGCACCGATCACAAGATGTTAATAACACATGGAAACTTAGGCCACAAGAAAATCGCTTGAAGATTACTTATTTGATGAAATGTCCTCCAAAACAACAGTAAACTCATTCTTAACCTGTGGGAGAGAACCTATAGTAAACAAACTTTTTTCCCCGTCATACGCGAAATCTTTGTTTCCAAGCTCTGTATCATAGGTCTGTTGTAATTTTTCAATAACTTTCCGACCAACACCTTTACTGTCCACAGGCCGATCATCTTCGTATTTTAAGTTGACCTTTATAAATGACAGAAAGGAAGACATAATAATTATAATTAAAGAAAAAGGTGACAGAAGAGTAAATAAATAATTATTTGTGCATACATAGTAGTGATAAAAGTAATCTTCGACATTTCGAACCGACACTTTGAAATGATTGGTTAGAAGTTGTATGGGCTGGCCTTTCCTAGCCAAGCCAGGTCTAACCATTGCTACCCTTTTTGGTTTTGATTGAACTTTAGGCGGCGACGATTGTTTTGCATCAGCTTTAATTGGAACTACATTTGCGGGTAAAGGTGGTGGGGGTGGCAAATCCTCCATTGCCTCTTCCTTTGAACCCAATTTACAGATGAGAACCTGCTAAAAAGCACAGGGAAAAAATTACAATGATAGATTATCTCAAGTATATTTGAGTTCATTTTCATACTAATAAACGAGAATGAATGGTGCCACATAAAAACTTCAACAGACCCAATATTCTACTCATACAAGAAAAGAAAGCAAATTGCAGCACAGCATCGTTCATTTTTAGAACATATTATTACCTATTTATAGCACCAAAGATCAACACTATTGAATATTGCCATGCAACAATGAAAAGATTCCATGAATCAATCATGCAGGCCTTTAACATCAAGGGGAAACATTACTAAATAATAACAGAAAATCACTAGTAAAATGGAATTGTCGATGTATCTCATTTAGCTCTTCGTCTACCATGCTATAATATGATCTAACATGTGCTTAATGTACTTGACTATTTATTACACCATTCTATAATGCTCTGTTTGCCAATGTTAAGTTTTATCAGTAATTTATTCATTTTTTCATTACTGATGTTACTTCCTCCCTTTCGATACTTATTCTTTCGGCCTATTTTTATTTTTATCTTTTGTTTTTCATCATTTGTCATTTTAGGACATCAAGAAGAATGTTTGAGAATCCGCTCTTAGCCCTAGTTCGGCAACAAGGTTCCTGGAACCACTGTTTTGTTTAAGTTAAAATGAAACTGTGGATACAAGTATGCAAACTGTGGTTTTGTAAAAATGGGGTTTCGCAAAGCTTAGGATCGTTGCCGGTATAATCTTGCAACGAAGGTTTTGTTTTAAAATAGGGTTTAAAAAAGATAACGCCTTGTAACTTGGTGAAAACTCTAGCCTTTTCGGATTTAAGGGGTGTCGAGTCCTCGAAACTTTGGAAACTACGGTTTGGGAAATTCTCTTTTGGTTAACTTAGATTTGAAATCCCACAAAAGCATGAAAACTGTAAGTTCATTGTCAAACGAGCAGTTATAATTTATACAATTTAAATTATCATAATCAATCTTCAACTTTTTGGACTATGACTTTTACACCCTTGTCATTTTATTTTAAGAGTAGTTGAAACTTTTCGTAATTAGTGTGTGCAATAGACCAAAAGGAAAAATAATATAAAACTGAGGAAGTATTCTCCCTTAGGACTGCTTTTTCAAATGTTATCGGGTAGCATTTAAAGATTTAGAAAAATGAGAAAAAACGAGTGGTAAAAAATGAAGAGAAAGTATGGCAAAATAATTCTTAGTATTGCCAAAAAGGTAAAAACACGGTGTTGCGTATAAGACGATCACAAAGCACAAACCAAACGATATAGAGAAGAGAACATATCCCAGGCAAGATAGAAATACGAGAACTTACTAATTAGGCGAAGACGAAACTTTATTAATAATCAAATATCGAAGGAGTACAAATCGATGGAAAATACAAATCCCTCTCAAACCCTATATCTCTCACAATTATCAATGGGTTCTCACAAATTAACAAAAGACATTAGATCTAGGTCTAAAATAAGCTTTCATATATAGCATACAAAAGATTTCCTCAAAAAACTAATTTCCTAAGAAAATATCCGGCTCAGACATATGGGCAGACGTCTGGTATTTAGATACGAACTGACAGAGCGTAAACCAGACGTCTGAACAAGAGATGGACAGACGTCTGGATTTGTCTCCCAAAAGAACAGAGCGCTAGGCAGACATATGCCCAAAGTATGCTCATGCATACAAATCGGTGGCAGACGTCTAGCGCTGAGGCTGCCAGACGTCTGACATGTAGATGACATCAAATCTCCATGTAGCTTCGTGATAACTCCGGATCTTCGAGTAGGAAATATTAAGGGGTCGAATGCGAGGCACGTCTAACAAATCTCCACCTTGCCTCGCATTCCACGACCTCCTCCATCAAAATAATAGCAGCTTCACCTTCACAACAAAACACCTCAAGGGCTCAAATAAGTGTGACACACTCCAATTAAGTTTAAGCAGTGCTCAAACTTACCTGAAAGAGACTTCGTGAACATGTCAGCCGAATTGTCCAATGTGCCAACCTTCTTCACAATAATCTCCTTTCTCAACGAATGTGCTTCGTCCTGTCATGATGCATTTTTATCTTTCGTCAAGTGAATCACGCTTTGGCCATCACAGTAGACTATTATGGCATCCTTTGGAATACCAAGTTCTGAAAATAGCCCCTTCAACCATATTGCTTCCATAATGGCCCTAAAAATGGCCATATACTCCGTCTCCATCGTAAACAATACCGTAGGCTGTAACGACGCACGCCTACTGATGACACATCCTCCCAAAGAGAACACATAACCGATGATTGACTTTCTTCTATCAAGATCACCCGCATAATCGGAATCGCTGAATCCAACCAAATTGTTATCGTTCATTCCAAACATCGACCCCACGTCATACGTACCTCATAGGATTCGTAATATCCATTTCACTACCTGCCAATGACCCTTACCAAGGGAAGCAATATAGCAGCTAAACACTAACATATGAAATGTCGGGTCATGTACAAACCATGGCATACATAACGCTACCCACCGCGCTTACATATGAAACATTCGACATATATCTAATCTCATCCTCTGTTTGCGGTGATAAACGAGCTGAAAATTTAAAATGAGTTGTCAACGTACATACAGATTTAACGTCTGCCATGCCGAAACGCTCCAAAACTTTCTCAATGTATCGTTGTTGAGACAAGTATACATTTCCTCCTTTGCGATCTCGTCTGATCTCCATACCAAGTATTTTCTTGGCTGCTCCTAAATCCTTGATCTCAAACTTGCCTTTCAACTATTCCTTCAAAATCTTAATAGCAACCATACATCTTGCTGCTATCAACGTATCATCAACATAAAGTAGCAAATATATGAAAGAACCATCAGCTAGCTTTTTCGAATATACACAGTTGTCGCCTATTATTCTCGTAAACCCTATTTCTTTTAGGAAGGAGTCGAACTTCTTATACCAACGTCTTGGTGATTGCTTCAACCAGTAGAGACTTCTCTAACAAGCAAACGTGGTCTTCTTTACCTTCGACTTCGATACCACAGTGCAAGAATGCAGTCTTCATATCGAGCTGCTCAAGCTCCAAATATTGCATAGCTACCAACCCGAGCAAGACACGTATAGGTGTGTTTAACCAGAGAAAATACTTTAGTGAAGTCAACTCCCCACACCTGCGAATTGCCTTTAGCTACCAACCGCGCCTTGTATCTCGTATCAACCATCCTTGGTCACCTTTTTTCTTCTTGAAAACCCACATGCAACCAACTATCTTTCTTCCTTCGAGCTTCATGGGCTTCCGAGTTTGGTTATTATGAAAAGACTCAATCGCTTCATTCATAACGACTAGCCAACGAGCTGTTTAATCGGATGAGAAGACTTCTTTATAGCTTGTCGGCTCGTAATTATCAACTGTCTCTGCAACAAACAGCGGATACGCTTCTAGGTCATCGTAGCCATACCTCTGCTGCGGTCTAATGTCCCTTCTTTGTCGGTCACGAGCGAGCAAATACTCCTTATCATGAGACCGCTCATCTTGAGCTTCTTCAGACGTCGGTGAAGGAGAAATCTCCTGCGAACCCGAACTATCACCGACCTCAATATCAACTTTCGGCTAATCCTTCTTCGAATCGTCTTCAACTGAGACTCCTTGTTCGGCTTGAACATATCAAATTCATGAAACGTCACATCTCTGCTAATCATAAATTAATGCGATTTTGAATCCGAACACCACAATCTATAATCCTTAATACCAGTAGCATAACCGAGAAATGAACATTTCTTCGCTTGGAGATCCAACTTGCCTTCACGGTAATGTGCATAAACAGGGCAACCAAACACCTTAAGCGTCGAATATTCAGCGTGTTTTTTCGACCATACTTGGTCCAGTGTCTTGCAAACTAGCGATATATAAGGTGAGCGATTCACAATATAACACATTGTTTTTACCGGTTCTAGCCGAAACTCCTTTCCGAGCCCTGCGTTGGACATGTACCGTGCTTTCTCCAAAAGAGTCTGATTCATTCGCTCCGCTGCTCCATTACTGTGGTGTATGGACAACGGTATGATGCAGAACAATGTCTTCATTTTTGCAAAAAATGTTGAAATCTCCACTGCAAAACTCTAACCCGTTGTCCGTCCTCAGTCTCTTGATCAACTTACCTATCTGCTTTTCAAGCAACGTTTTACATTGCTTGAATATAGTAAACACATCACTTTTGTGCTTCAAGAAATAGACCCAAATCTTTCTCAAAAAATCATTAATGAAGGTAAGCAGATATTTGCACCGCTTCCTTTAGAAGCAACCGGAGAAGGTCTCCAAAGATCCGAATGGGCAAAATATAAAGCACTTATCGTGTTGTGCACTGCCGAATTGAAGCCAACGCGCTTTTGTTTTCTAAAGACGCAATGTTCACTAAACTCCAGTTTCGTCGTACTCTTCTCACCTAATAGACCATGTTTCGACAACTCGGTCAAACCTCACTCATATGCCCGAGCCTCATGTGCCATAATCTTGTAGTTTCCTAATCCGTCGTAGATTTGGTTGATGAAATAGCCGCCAATCCGGAAATCGTCGAACCCTGCAATGAATACAAGAACCCTTTCTTCAAGCCCTTCGTCACAACGAGAGCACCAATGGTTACCTTCAAAACTCCATCTTCAGCGGAAAATTTATAACCCTGGTCGTCGAGTGAACCTAAAGAGATGTTCAAGTCAGGTACATGCCCGAGTGTCGGTGTCGGCCCAACAGAGTGCTTTTGTCATTGGTGTTCTTCCCGATCTCTACACATTTCATTGCTCCACCGGAAATTCCTTCTGCCCTTACCGTACTCCAGCTTAGTTTCCACCGCCTGTCAAGGGTTGAGCCCTGGGATTTGACGGTGGACTTGAAAAGCCACCTACACACGCTTTACTCACAATCATTCCGGATAATGTTTGCATCCTGTCTTACCAATAGCTCGGCATGAACTATTGTTGCCTATCAAAACCACTCCACCATCAACGAACTCGTACGCGGTGAACAAATCTCTACTGGGACACATGTGGTAAGAACCCGAATCCATTATCCACTAATCCTTAGATCGCCGTGTAGTCAAGGACAACAAGATCTTCCGCTATACTCGCCTCAGTCGAAGACTCCTTTGATTTTTCTTCATGTTTTAGCTTGTTCTGCAACTTAACAATCTACCTTGAAGTGCCCATTCTTCTTAATATAATTACAGGTAACGTTTTTAGACTTGGATTTTGACCGCGACTTCTTCCTATTTGCTTCCAGATCTCTCTTCTTCGCTCGCCCTTAAACAAATAAGCCAGACGATGACCCATCCGATTTGGTAGAAGTGGACTTCTTGTCAATCTTCTCTTTGTTCAACAAATTCTCCATGACATTCTTAATTGAGATAGTTTCTCGTCCATAAACCATGGTGTCACGGAAGTGCTAATATGAGGATAGCAACGAACACAATAAGAGAAGAGCCTAATCTTCGTTATCAATCTTAATATTGATCTTATCCATATCCGTAATTATCGTATTAAACTCACCAACGTGAGATTTTATTGGAGCCTTCTAACATACGGCATGTGTAGAGGCGCTGCTTCAATAGGAGTATATTCGTGAGAGATTTCCTTAAATATAACTTCTCCAATTTATTCCACAAATTGGCAATCGTCTTTTCCACCAAAACCTCTAGCAGACACAAGTGGATAGCCGTGAGAGCCTTTTTATCCATCTCCTCCCAAGCTTCCTCCGTCATAATGGAAGGCCTTTTATCCTTCCCATGAATCGCTTTCTTCAAATTGTTGAGTCAAAACGGCATCCATACAGACTTTCCATAAACAAAAACTCATATTTTCATCGAACTTCATATTGTCGGAGACATAATGTGGGATCAAATCAAAAGACCTCAGGTACTAACGAACCCTAAAACTTCAAAATCACGAACTAAGAAAGTGGGAAAGGGACGTAGTTGTCGTTACCCACCGTTAACCTAGATCACAAAATTAAAGATCTAATGGTTCAACCAAAAATCCCACAACGCAACAATAGCCCTGATACCAATTTGTTGCGTATAAGACGATCACAAAGCACAAACCAAACAATATAAAGAAGAGAACAAATCACAAGCAAGATAAAAATATGATAACTAGCTGATTAGGCAAAGGCGAAGCTTTATTAATAATCAGATATTAGAGTACAAATGGATAGAGAATACAAATCACTCTCAAACTTTAGATCTCTCACAATTATAAATGGGTTCTCACAAATTAACAAAAAAGCCTTAGATCTAGGTCTAAATTATGCTATCATATATATAGTATACAAAAGATTTCCTCAAAAAACTAATTTCCTAACGAAATATCCGGCCCAGACATACGGTTGAATATATAGTATACAAAAGATTTCCTCAAAAAACTAATTTCCTAAGGAAATATCCAGCCCAGACATACAGCAAACGTCTGCCGAAGGAATCGGCAGACGTCTGGTATTTAGTCACGAAGTAACAAAGCGTAAACCAGACGTCCGAACAAGAGATGGACAGACGTCTGAATTTATCTCCCAAAAGAACAGAGCACTTGATAGACATCTGAACCTCATCGAGGCAGACGTCTGTCCAAAGTATGCTCGTGCATACAGCGCAGAGACAGAGATCCGACGCCAGACGCCGGACCTGTAGATGACATCAAATTTCCATGTAGCTTCGTGATAACTACGGATCTTCGAGTAGGAAATCTTAGGGGATCGAATGTGAGACACATCTAACACATGGAAACAAAGACAAATGAGCATAAGCATTGTAAAATGAATTAAATCTGTATGCATGAGTTGGTTAGATATTTTCAGACTGCAATATTGAACCAACACAATTTCTTATTTCAAACCAAATCATTGAAAGAGTACAACATTAATATACTCAACATTATGCATCTTCTTGAAAAAACAAAAAGAGAATAGAGCACACATTCATGCAAGCACTGCTATAAGATGCATAAAAATTGTCAATAAAAAGGAAATCTATTAAAGTCAACATTCATACAAGACCATAGACCTATGTTCGACCTAAGACAGAAGACAACCTCCAGTTTAACAAAATTTTAACCTGATTGTCCTATCAAAAATCACACCATCTCTAAAAATCGTAGTAGAACACAAAGTTGAGAAAATTAAGCTGGTGAGAAAGCATGTACATGGAGCTAATAGAGCATCAAAAAGATGTAAAAGGTAACACCAACATAGGAAAAGGTAACACCAACATAGGAAAAGGTAAAATGATAAGAAATTCACCAAACTTACACTTTAAAAATAAAACACCTCCAAGATTCTTCATTTAACCTAAAATCTCTTCATAAACTCCAAAATGCTTCACAGTCTCTGCATCTCAAGCTCAAGATACGGCATTTTCCACAGAGCAAACAGAGCTTCAAACCTCAGGTTTTAACAAAACCGACAAAAAATTGCAACTTTAAGCATGAAATGACTTCAACAGCCAAAAATCATCTCAAAACTAACAAATCATATAAAATCTCTCATACCCATCATAAAAAAAAGGAAACAATAGCATAACAAAAGGAAAAAAAAATAAAGGAACCCATTAAAGTTGCACCTAAAATAGAAAAAAAACATCCAAGATTCTTCATTTAAGCTAAAATCTCTTTAAAAACTCCAAAATGCTTCACAATCTCTTCATCTCAAGCTCAATTACACCAAAAAAACAACAAGGACATAATGCATGTACAAAATCTAAAACCCTAGACCATTAGATCAGTTAAAAAAGCAAATGATTCGAAATTTATACCTTTTATCTCCTCGCAAGATCACTCTGAAACCCTAGTCTCCCAAAATCTAGAGAAAGGATTTTTGGGGAAAAAGAAGAGCGCTGTCTCAATCTCTTCTGTTCTAGGATTCTATACAAAACCTTTTCTGCGTGAAACAATTTATGCGTCGTACTCTATCACCGTCCATCTGGCGTGTGATCGATTGGACGGTGGATTAGTAAGGCGCATAGAAATTCTATAGGACCAAATGCTTTTAGATCTGCCACGTAGCAGGCGCACTCTTGTTATTGAAATTACCAAAATAGACAGCAACGCCATTCTCGTGCGCTGCCCCATTGTCCTGAATCACGGTCCATCCGGATAAGCGGTGTAAAACCATAGTTTTATAATCAAACCGTATTTTGAAACGCGTTTATGTGGAACCACGTTTTGTAACTACAGGATGTTTGGATTACCTAACCCATGGTTTTACAACCATGATTTGGGAAAAAATTTATTAAAAGTTAAAAAATATTAAAAATTCTACCCAACAACTTCATTTTATTTTTTAAAAAATAACAAAAGAACTATTGTTTCTCCTCACCGCTCCTTAAACGATGGGAAAAGCTACCATCTCGTTGCTTTTCCCACCGCTCAGATTAAATGCTGGGAATCGCTCGCCGTTCTCCGTACGAAGAGTGTCGAAGCGTTGAGCGGCAGTAGCTGCTCACCTGAACGGGGCCTCAGACGGTTTGGCTTTCGCTGTGAGGTCATGATATGTGAATATTCCGTGAGTTGAGGGCATTTTCGTCTTTTTGAGAAAGATGGGATCAGGGGAGTTTTAGGAAGGGGGAATGTTTGGGACCAAATTGCGAAATGACCATGTTATTGTAGTTTTGGAGGTTGAAGGGTAATTGTGGAATTTCGGGGACGGCTCTTTTTCCGCGAAAAGAAGCAGCAGCGCAGTGCAGGCCAGAGTTCTGTTTGGTTGCATTATTTTGCACTATTTGGATTCAAGAATCAGTGAGAATTAGCTGATTTTTGTTTGGTTGTAGAATTTTGGGTTTTTTGGATTTGCTTGTTTTTTGTGAGGGGCCCACAATTTTTTGGTAATTAAAATAGGACGGTTTGCGTCCCCCTCCCAACCCCAGTGTAGGGGACGGGTTCCTAGAACCCGCCCCCCTATATAAAAAATATAGAGGGCGGGTTCTGGGAACCCGCCCTCTCTATATTAATAGAGAGAACCCGTCCCCTATATAAATATAGAACCCGCCCTCTCTATATTAATAGAGAGAACCCGCCCCCTATATAAATATAGAAAATTTTAAATAAAAATTGAATAAAAAATGGGAAAATTGAAAAAAAAAATGAATAAAATAATAAAATTTTATTATATCAATGTTTTGTTCAAAATGAATCCGTCAAATTTACAATACGAAAAAATCCTATCCGATTTCTATCTCGACAGTCAAATTTATAATATCAAAATGAATCCGTCAAATTTACAATACAAAAAAATCCTATCTGTTTGTAAAATGTAAATTCTATAGTCAAATTTATAATAACAAAATGAATCCATCAAATTTATAATACAAAAAATCTTCCGGTGCACTTGTCACGATCTCGAAGGTCCCGCCCCTGATGACTGTTCTGGACATCTGGTCCTATAATGGCCTGGTTGTTTGCATAGGCTACATCTGGTGTGCCTTTGCTGAGGATCAGCATCCATTGTCATTCGATCTCGACGCACCTTAGGTCTTCCGGGCCCTATATTTTTTCCCGGCGGTAATATAGTCGGTGTTTGTCTGTTCCCAGTATAATAGTGCCAATAGCGACTGTCCGGTATAGGATGAAATTTTCGATTGTATGCACCTTGGTAATTGGAAACTGTTTAGTAATGGGAAGCAAAATTGTAATGTGAGTTATGCATGCTGCTCGCAGCAACAATTGCGTGGGCACAAGGTAAATGTTGTTGCTGGAAAACACCGCATGTACACGAAGAGAGCCCTTCATCTCTAAAGTTCACGGTATATTGATTCTCATTACTCCCCGTTACTTGAAACTCCGCCATGTCAAACCTTTCGGATCTGTGGTATTATGCTCTGCGTTATCTTTTCCGAAATATATCTTCGTAATACGCGGTGAGCGGAGTCTCCATCGCTAAGGACTTTTCTCTTCTTTGCACAAAGTAAGTATTCATCCGGAAAAAGGTTCGAACAATCAGCTCCTGTATCGGTAAACCTCTAACACTTTTAAGGACCCCGTTGAAACTTTCAGACATATTAGTGGTCATTAGTAGATATCTGCACCCATTATCATGTGCTTATGACCACATGCGTACTGGATACTCATCTAACCACGCTTTCGCAGCTTGACTCATCTCCCCAATTTTCGTCATGTACATATCATGAACATTAGGGTCAGGCGTTTCACCGGCTTTGTACATAAGCTTATGTAGATCCGAATTTTTAAACTTTCTATCAAAATTTTGCCTGAAGTGTCGTAGGCAAAACCTATGTGGGGTCATCGGAAATACAGATCTCATTGCAGCTAGTATTCCTAGATGTCTATCAGATATGATGCATAAATCTGTTTTATCAATAACAGATGGGATATTTTTGAGTTAACGGAAAAACCATGATCAGGATGATGTATTTTCACCATCGACAATAGAAAATCCCAAAGGAAATATACCGTTATTAGCATCAACACCTGTAACAATTAACATGCAACCTCTGTACTTACCTATAGATACGTTCCATCAACGCACAATACCGGCCGACAGTGTGTGAAACCGGCCGCACATAGACCAAAGCACCAGAAAATTCTTTGAAACCTGACAGAGCCATCGACATCTGTTTCTGTGGTTTTTAACCGGTATACGGTCCCCGGATTTGATGCTTTGACAGCTTCCATAAAAGGGACTAGTGAGTTGTACGAGCTTTCCCAGTCCCCAAATATCTTGCATAAAACCTTTCTACGAGCATCCCATGACTTCACATATGAAATCTGAATTTTGTGCTCTCCGCTAACGTAGAGCCGTATCTCTCGGGGAGTCATCGCCACATCTGAACGGATTAGTGGCATAATTAGTGAGCAAATGTAAAATGAAGTGCAATTCCGGTGATCTTGTAACATAATAGAATTGATGCAAGTATATTCTTGGTTGTATTTCGTGACCTTCCAAGCTTTGGCTCTTTTGGAACAACATGCATGCAATCTCCACTTACATTCAGGAGCTTTCGTACATACCACGGTATAGTACGTCTTATTTGACTCTTCGGTTTTAAATGTAACGTTTTGCTGAATAGCCCACGACTTCAGCTTACAAATAAGATCTCCTTTTTCCTGAAACAAATCCCCGACACTGACGCAATCTTCGCTTGCTACTGTCGCTTCCAAATAGGGTGCCGTATTTACTTCTGCCACGGCTAATTCTACCCAACTATCATCTTCCGGCGGATCGAGGCCGGGATCTTCTAGTTCGACAAAATCATTATTCGCAACTATACCATCAAACAATACTACCTCATTCAATCCAGCGGCATATTCCACGCTATCCTCCCCTTGATGACCTTCACCGATTTCATCATCATCACTGTTTCCGGATTTAAAATCAGGAAAGCTTCTGGGAAGAGCTTCAGAAGAGGGTCACGTGCTTACACGTGACTAGCGGTCACGTGTTGGCACGTGACACCTAAAAACATCATCAAGGCAAGTTCAGAAAAGGGGGCTTCAGAAAGAGTCACGTGCTCCCACGTGACCCGGGTCACGTGGCGACACGTGACATTTAAATGCAAGAGTCAAAAGGCACACCAGTTCCCTGATCAAGTCAAGGAAAAGGCTTCAGAAGAGATCACGTGCTTCCACGTGACCAGGGTCACGTGTTGCCACGTGACGTTCAAGACAGCAGACTCGTTCTCCAGTTGAACCAAGAGGTCAAACAAGGGTCACGTGCTCACACGTGACCAGGGGTCACGTGGCAGCACGTGACGTTTAAGCAGCAATAAGAAGACAGAGCGCAAAAGAAAGGAAAAGGCTCATTCCAAAGGGGGTCACGTGCCCACACGTGACCATGAGTCACGTGGTCACACGTGACCGGCTTTCAAAGCCCACTGTGTTAACAGAATTAAATTCTGAGAGAAATTCAAATCTTTCCAAAGGAAAGCAACTATCTGGAACCAATCGAATTAAAGATTCAGAGGTGATCTATCTATGGGAAAATCTCGGGTTTGGAAAGATTTCCCCTTTAAATCTAACCAAAATAACAAAGGAGAATATCTGGATTTGAAATCCAATGGTGAATAAAATTCACCTAATAATCCAAAGGTCCAAAACGAATGATGGATGCAAATCAAATCTCTCAATGAATATTCGTCACAAAACTGATTGATTCGGCTGCTTCTCCTATAAATAGGAGCCAAGAGACACAGATGAAATATATAGATGCGCAGAGAAGAAAAAAGAAAAAAAGGAGGAGAGCTTTGATACTTTGAAAAGACTCGGATCTTCTGCAAAAACCTTAGGTAAGAAAAGGGAAGGCCTTTTGAAAGAAAGAGAATTTAATTCTCAACAGAGTTTAACTCTGATAATGTAAAAACAGAAGAACATATTTCTTCTCTCTTTGATAGAGGATCTGCAAAGTGCACATCTCCCCTTAAGGTTGAGAATTTAATTCTCAATGGGTTGAGATCCTGCCATGCAGATCCAAAAACATAGAGAAGGAATGCAAGCACGAGAATTTAATTCTCACAGAACTATAGGAATTTAATTCCTTTAAAACAAAAGTAGGGCTTGACCCTATATCATGGGAATTTAATTCCTTCAGAACAAAAAAAGAAACAGGGTTTAACCCTAATTAAAAAACCCAGTTTTATTGAAACATCGGGAATTTAATTCCCTTAATCATAATTTAACAGAGGATGGAAGTTTAAACTCCTTAAAAACTTTTATTAGGGTTTAACCCTATTCAGCCCTTCACATATATGAGGAATTTAATTCCTACAGAAAATTCAGAGTTAAACTCTATCCCAGAATATAAGTCTTCGAAAGGAAGTAGGAATTTAATTCCTCTGAAATTTACAGCTCGAGGAATTTAATTCCTGGAAAAAAAAAGATCAACAAAGCCTCTAAACAAAATACATAGAGGCAGGGTCACGTGTCACCACGTGACCCCCCAAGAGATCTACAGAAAGCTCCTTTGAGGCAGCACCCCACGTGATCCACGTGACCCTTGGCAGAAGCTCTAATACATAGGCATTTGAATGCCCATCACGTGATGGCACGTGACGCTCTGAAAGACACGATAATCTCAGAATAAATAAAGGGAGGGCGCTCTCACGTGCTGCCACGTGACCCCTCTTGTCTTAGTGTTCAACACTAAATTGAAACTCTCGAACCTAGTGTTAAAATACTGTTGGTCCTTAGTGTTCAACACTAATTAAAAAGCTTTATCTGCAGTGTTCAACACTGATTGCCTTAGTGTTTAACACTAATCTGAGATCTTCATTTGCAGTGTTCAACATTGATCTGTTTTAGTGTTTAACACTAATTTGAAAAGCCTTGTTGCTGGTGTTTAACACCAATTATCTCTTAGTGTTAAACACTAACTTGTCAACCTCATTCCCAGTGTTCAACACTGATTGGCTCTGTAGTGTTTAACACTAGGCTTTGGCCCAATTGGCCTAAATGGATGGAGGCAAAGCCTCTCCTGATTGGACTTAGCCCAAGATGGCCATAAGTCCTCAACTTGTGATTAACTGGGCCAACGGACTCATAACATAATTAATTCGTCTTGATCCCAAATTGGGACAAGGACTATTTAATCCACTCCGGTTCTAGGGTACATCTCTTCACTCCTTTGATATTTGGCATTGTAATCCTTCAATGTCTTCAAAGAGGTGACGGGTCCCGACGACCACACATTGATACGGACTGCGGGGTCCTTAAACCCGTGCCTAATGCAAAATTCCTGGTTACGAGAAACGCGGATAATGTCACTCTTTGACCCCGTGGAAAACGTCCAGAGCGGATCCTGGTCCTCGCAGAGCACGGCAGTGAACCCGTGCGAAGCATCCAGAGCGGAGCCTGGTCCTCGCTAAGCGCGGCAGTGAACCCGTGTGAAGCATCCAGAGCACATACCGGACTGTGGGGTCCTTAAACCCATGGACTACGACGTCTTTAACCTTGACCGAGATGTCTTAAAACTAACAATGGACCGCAATGTCCTTAAACTACCCATGGACCGCAATGTCCTTAAACTACCCATGGACCGCTATGTCCTTAAACTAGAACAATAGAGCCCGCATGCTCTTTTGTCGGATCTAAACGGTCCCGTTTAAGTTGATCTTAGCCTCAAAGATGGCTAACGCATCCTTAAACCTTCAAACAGAGTGGACTATAAATCCCCCCAATTAACTCTGGCTCAAGGGTACATCTCTGAACTCCTCTGACATCCGTCGTTGTAATTCCTCAACGTCGTCAGAGAGGTGACGGGTCCTGACGGCCATACATACAATGGACCTCTAGGTCCCTAAACTGGAACAATGGAGTTCAAACACTCCTTTATCGGATCTAAACGATCCCGTTAAGTTGATCTTAGTCACAAAGTTAGACTAACGCATCCTTAACAAACGTTTGAGTTGATCTTAGCCTCAAGTATGGCTGACGTATCCTCAAACCAAACCCCCAAACCCAAATCTAAGATAATACGGATTTGGACTAGTCCACGCCCTACGGGCGACGACACAACTTAGTCTCCGTAAACAATCCACGGGCAATAAAATATAAAACAAACACCCACGACACGAAGTGACCATCTGGAGAAGGAGAAAGTTGTTACCGCAACACGGTAGCGTAATTAACTGCAGGGGCTTGCGCCTGTAGGGAAGAGCGTCCCCACAATCAAAAACCCCTCAAACGAGAGGGAATCTGACGAAGTCTGCTACATCGGCCGCATCCGTCTAAACCTTCGATACATGGTGCCATAAATCAACTTGGCATCTTCGGAGAGGTGGACGGATAGCACCAATTAGCATCTGCCCCGAACCTCAGGCGAGACCCCACGTCTCGGCCGCCGTTCGGAGGGGAACAGATTCTGGCACGCCCGGTGGGACCTTTTCCTCTTTCCACTCCACACTTCGTGTGTCGTGACTCGCGAACCAATCGCGGTTCGCTAATGGTTGCCCTTGGGTTTCAAGATACTAAGAATTGGCGTCTTGCTTATTGCAGAAGGCAAAGGATCGATGGCTTCTACTTCCGTGAAATTCTCCAACTGCTCAGACTGCAATTGCAACCAACGCTCTGCCTCGCCAGGAGGTATAGCCTACGGACCCCAAGCTGCTTCGCTATTCACAATGCCCGTGGAACAGGTCACCCGCGCCACCACAGGATTGTTCTTTGGGACCATGGTCCCGCCGACAAACTTCACCGCTCCAGTGCTGACAACGGAAGCTCTCAAGAAGTCGGTCTTTGATCGTCTTACCCCTGCCGCGGCTCCCCTCAACGAGTCGCCCAACTTCAACGCCTCGGTCTTCTCTAGATTGGGCCAGAAATCCTGCGAACCCATCATGGGACCTACAATCTCAGAGAAGGCTACTTCTAAGAAGGTGGCCGCTCCTGCCCCCGAAATCGTCAAGGCGGCTTCTCCGGCCAAAAGGTCGGTCTTTACAAGATTGACGGCTTCAGCCTCCGCTCCTGCTGCCCAAAGGACATCGGTCTTTGACAGGTTAATACCGACAGCGACCCCCCACCCAGACAGGGGGCAAGACGAAACCATTCTTACCGCTGACCCTACACCGTCCGCTCGACACGCTCGACGTCGCCATTGGCGCCGAGTAAGGAAGGCTGGGGGCAACTCCCCCTCCGGGTTGACTCCATCGGCCCCGATGGCAGAGGTTAATGCTGCTATTCCAACTGGGAACAGCTTTGAAATGCTAAATAAGGTGCGAAGGAATTCTCCTACGGCAGTGCTGAAGAGGTCTCCTCCCTCATTACAAAAGGTTGTCGAAATAAAACCCGAACAACCCCGATCTCCTCAACGGCTGTCTTCCAAAATCTATAAGGTTTGGCGGCAGGCACGGGACTCGATCATCGATCCGAACTTCTCCCGCCAACACAAAAAGCTGAAAATCCAACCGGAAGCTGGTCACCAGGCTAAACCCCAAAAGGCTGTCTGTACGCCCACCTCAACGGCCCCCTCAACCTCCATGGCTCATAAAAGGAGGAGGCCACAGAAAACCCCACAGCATGCAACGACGGCTAAAAGCACTGAGCCCAGACGCCCTAAGTCTGGGAGCATGGTGGTCCACACTGTTTACATGGCCTCTGGGAAAGAGGAAAGCCGCACTTCTACGGGCCACCGACCGCTAACCCGATCCGTGACGAAAGCCCAGGAGCAGCAACAAAAGCTTCAAGAAATGATGAATGCTATGGCCGCGCTCACCGGGCCAAAAGAAAACCCAGAAACATCCTCAGACGCACGTCTGGAGGAAGAAACCGATGCTGAATTCCTTCGCCGGACACTGGAGAAAAGGGATAAAGAGGCTGCTGAACAAGCGGCCAATGTACAACGGATGGGCCTCCTCTTCCAAGATGTGATAGGAATGATGATCCAGCAGGACTTACCCGCCGAGGATCCCCCAATCATTCTTGAAGACGACCGAGGAGAAACGTCAAATCCACCACCAGCCCTCTCAACGGCCAAGGAGGAGGCAATCTCTAAGGCTGACTTGGCTGACTACATAGCCCAGCAAATCCGGGTTCATCACGCTACTGAGGCAGCTGGTCAAGTCGTGAAAACGGGGCGGCCGTATCCGAGCTGGTACGACCAAATCAAATACCCGCAAGGCTATACGATACCAAAATTCCACGTATATAAGGGGACCGGCAATCCCCATCAACATGTCGCCCAGTTTCGGGCCCTCTGCGGTAATACCGGCGGTGATGATAAATTGTTGCTCCGCCAATTCGTGGGTAGCTTATCAGAAACAGCGTTCAAATGGTATTCGGAACTCCCGAACGATTCTATCAAAACGTTCGCTGAAATGGAGTTGTTATTCACTCAGCGATTCGCAAGTGCCAGCGAACGCACTCCAATAACTGCACTGATTAACGCCAGGGTAAAACCAGGCGAAACCTGGGTCCAGTATGCTATACGCTGGCGGAACTTGTGGTCGAGATGTGAGCAACGTATTGAGGAAGCACCTGCGGTGGGCATGTTCGTGGGAACTCTAGACCCTCACGCAACTATCTCCCAGTTTATGATGTTCTTTAAGCCAACCACATTCCAGGCTCTGATCGACAAGTTGGCTCAGATGGACCAGATGGGTCATAGACCACCTACCCCGAAGTCGGAACCTCGGAATGACAAGGGTAAAGGAAGGGCAACCTTTGTTGCGAATGCCCAACAGCAACCTAACGCCCCGAAACCGGCAGATCAACTCGAGGAAAGACGTCGGTATTATAATGAGAAGATGAAGCGTCCCTACTCGTTCCCACGGGACAAGACGAAACGGCTATTCGAGCTGGCAGTACGCAACAGACTTATAAACCTGCCAAATCCAAGGCGACCGCCCCAACCCACCGAAGTGAATAACCCTAACTATTGCCCTTACCATCAAACGGTAGGTCATCCGATTGAAGATTGCTTCGTCTTCAAAGGATGGATTGAAGACCAGTACCTCCAGGGGAAGTTTGTACTGTCTGAAAAGTGGAAGGTGAACCCCCCACAGCCGCATGCTCCTAGGAAAGCGGATACGCCGGGGGCAACATGTTCTTTTATTGAAGAAGCTCCATGGGAGGTCGTGCTATCAACTAAAACCAGAAGAATGCTGAGAGACCTTCATACGTGCCCTGCGATCGAATGGAAGGACCCTCTTGAACCTCAAATTATCGAAGGGATGCTAAGGCGCCGCCCGACTACAAAGACCCACGGTAAGAGCCCAGATACTCACGCCCAATCGTCAAAATCTTCGAAGAAAAAGAAGAAGAGATCCAAGAAGTCCGTGAAGCCTGGAAAAGAGCACACGAACTTGCAGAAGCAAATCGATGCACTGGAAGAGTACAATCAAAAGGCGCGAACTCCTGTCACACTGCAAGAGTTCCTCAACCACATCTTTCAAGAGGAAGATGATGGAGAAAGCTCGTCGGATGAATCCGAAGGATATGTGGCGAGTTGTAACGTAATCTCCCACTCGTTTACCGATGAGGGGAAAACTCCTGGCACTAAAAAGCTGGAGGCAGAGCCTGTACCAGAGCGTGCATGGCCAACGGACGAAATGATCGACGCTTTTCTAGACGAGATTCGTCTAAAATGTAAAGCGGACCAGGAGCGTGAGATGACCACGTCGGAAAGAGCCAAATGCGGGCGACTGAACGGAAGAGTTGAACTACCTCCGTCAGAGCGAAAGGTATCCGAAGTAGACAAGAAGATATTCAAGACGAGAAAAAGGTTTGCCAAAGCCATGTCAATGGGGATGAAGCTACCGCCTTCGGAAGGAAACACACACGATGGGGTGGAAAGGCACCCTGACTATTGCGCATATCACTGGAAAGTCTCACACCCCACGGAGGAGTGCGACGCCTTTAAGATATGGTGGCAAGGATATGTCGCTCGTCGGCAACATGTTAAACGCATGAAACGCAAGATCCGTCGGGAACGAAGAAGTACTGTCGATGGGCACAACAGAACGACTGGCAACTGTTGCATGGTTAATGCCAGGGGGTCACAAGTTCTCACCTTTGGGAGCGACTCTGATGAAGAAATGGCTCTGGGCCCTCTCTTTAAAGAATCTGTTTTGGGGAAAGAGGAGGAATCGGAGGCCTGCGAGAACATTCAGTTGCGCAATCGCACACTCCCAGAAAAGAATCTCGGGCCCGGGAATAGAAAGGATAAGGGAAAGGAAAAGGTCACTGAAGATATCACTTTAGATGACCAAGTCATGAGAGAGCTGGCTGCCAAAAACCCTCCTAGGAAGAGTAAAGTGGACTATAACATCCTCGCGCACCTAAGGAAGCTACCTTCTCAGCTTAGGATTCTCGATGCCCTCCTGTTATCGAAAGAAGCGCGAGATTCACTAATTAAGGCGTTACAAGAACCCGAGCAATTCCAAGCCTTCCTCGCCACTGAAAAGATGAAGGATGAACTGGAGGAAGTGCATACGGCCGACGTCACTTTCGGTGATGAAGACCTCCTTCTCGGGACGTGCGACCACAACCGTCCCCTATATGTCTCCGGATACTGCCATGATATCAAGATAGGCAAGATCTTGGTGGACAATGGATCCTCCGTCAATCTCCTTAATGTTCGGGTGTTGAAGGAAATCTGCATGAGCGTGCAACACCTCGCTCGTGACAAGATTACTATCTCCGGTTTCGATTCACAATCGTCACGGACTCTCGGATCTATGATACTAACCTTACGCTTTGGACTTCTCGTCACAGACATCAAATTCCATGTCATTGACGCCAAGACCTGCTACAACGCCTTGCTCGGCCGTCCTTGGCTACACGGGTATAATATCATCCCTTCTACACAACATCAGTGTATGAAGTACTTCAAGGATGGTTTCGAGTATACCGTAACAGGTGAGTTAAACCCATTTTCCGTAAACGAAGTCCGCAAATACGAAGATGCGAAATACTTTTTGCCGGATTTCGAGGATACGGAAAGGAGTCGCAACCCGGAGAACAAAACCGTCACCACCATCCTGTTTTCGGGAGCGATACCGAAGAAGAGGAAGAGATAGTTTATGCAGGGCCATCTCAACGCAACAACCTGGGGACACCCGCCCCCGTATTAGTCTTCGGAAGTGATTCAGAAGATGAAGTTAATGCTGTGTTCTCCAATCGGCTGTCAACTCAAGCACCCCTTGGCGATGACCATAGTTTGCAAATCACCATGGTACCGCGAGAACACCACAAGGATCTCGACACGCTTCAAGCTCACAGTGTGCAGGACCTGCAAACATTTTACATCTCTCCCAGGCGAAGGGGTGAGAAGGTGATCCTATTCTACCGATCCTCAGAGTCGAAAATAGAGGAAGAGATCTGGCATGGCGCGGATGCTACACTTGACAGGCTCCAACCCATCCGTCTGCCCAGATACTATACGGATGGATTAAAGAAGCTATTGAAGCGCCAAGGAGTACCCTTAAAACAGGCTGTTCGGCAGGCTCGGTTCTACAACAAGATTTGGGATGTCCCCGGGACTCAACGCAAATTGCCCAACGGGAAGATGGAAACACTCGGGCTTGGATACGCAAGAGCTGGAAAACGGGAACGGACTCACAGTAGCTACACTATATATACCTTTGATGAAGAAGAGGACACCCCGTCAGGAGATGCCAACCCTTCATTAAAACTAGACCCCGCGATTGAAGCACCGAGTCCGTCGTTTGAAGAACGAACGAACAAGCCTATCAGGAAAATGGGTCAGAAAGCTCAGGAAGACCACAACCGCGAGATGGCCATCTACAAGAAGGCCAGGACGCAACGTCTATCTCAACATACCGAAAAAGACAAAGACGCATATCCTCGTCAATCTGTTGTACGAAAGGCCCGACGCAGAGACGGAAATAGATCAAGAAGCGGCTCGGGTTTGTCCCTCATAAAGAAGATGAGTCGAACGTACTCCTTCCCCCGAGACAAGACGGAGAGGTTACTCAACCTCGCTATAAAACATCAAATGATCACG
This sequence comes from Agapanthus africanus, assembly GCA_030015575.1. Lineage (NCBI taxonomy): Eukaryota > Viridiplantae > Streptophyta > Magnoliopsida > Asparagales > Amaryllidaceae > Agapanthus > Agapanthus africanus. The sequence goes on from CM057337.1 coordinate 884,495,513, forward strand.
CTTCCAGGGTCTAGACATCCTGAGCAAGCTAGCAAGGTCTCTCATCCGAGTTATTGCTCTTATCACCAAGCCATGGGACATCCTACCGAAGACTGCTTCACCTTCAAGAACTGGGTCGAGGACCAGTACCGACGGGGTAGATTCGCTTTATCCGACGGCTGGAAGGTAACGCCGCCGCAAAAGCATGAGCCCAAGGCCGCAAGAGCAGAACCGGGTCCACCTCAGTCCAGGGAGCGGGTTCGCACTTGCTGTACGATTACGATATTAGGAGAAGAGCCCGAGAATGTAGATGACCTTTCCCGGTGCTTTGAGAACAGCGACGATGAGGCAATCTCAGAATTTCCGCCTGCTCGAAAAGAACTGGAAGATGGTATACATACTATTGCAGATAACCTCAAGAAGATTGAGTTGGGATCGGCAGACGACCCGCGACCGACATTTGTCAGCGAGCTGTTATCCGAAGAGAGGGTGGCTGCGTTAAAGGACGTGCTTCTACGGCATAAAGACTGCTTCGCGTGGAACTACTCCGAGATGCCAGGATTAGATCCGGAGATTGCTGTGCATAGATTAGCAATATCCCCAGATATCAAGCCAGTCAAACAGGCGCCAAGGAGGATGCGACTCGAGCTTGAAATGAGCATCAACGCCGAAGTCAAGAAGCTGATCGATTCTGGATTTATCCAAGAAGTCCAATATCCCAACTGGATCGCCAATATCGTCCCGGTAATGAAGAAGAATGGGACGGTACGCATATGCGTGGATTTCAGGGATCTCAATAAAGCCTGTCCAAAGGATGATTTCCCAGTACCGGTAACCGAGCTAATGATAGATAACACGTCAACTCACGAGGTTTTCTCCTTTATGGACGGTTCGTCAGGATACAATCAGATAAAAATGCATCGCGAAGACCAGAAGCACACCGCTTTCCGTACCCCTTTGGGTATATTTTGCTACAATGTTATGCCCTTTGGTCTAAAGAACGCTGGCGCCACCTATCAAAGGGCCATGACAAAGATCTTCGACGACCTCATACATGACATCGTCGAGTGCTATATCGATGACCTCGTAGTAAAGAGCATGTCATACGGAGAACATTTAAAGCATCTGGAGACTGTATTTCAACGCCTTCGGCAATATAATTTGAAAATGAATCCCCTCAAATGCGCGTTTGGAGTCTCCTCGGGCAAATTCCTAGGATTCATCGTTCGACACCGAGGTATTGAAATAGATCCGTCAAAGATTAAGGCGATCATGGAAATGCCTCCGCCAAGAACCCTCAAGCAGTTGCGGTCTCTCCAAGGGAAGCTCGCATACATCCGGCGGTTTATCGCTAATCTTTCGGGCAAATGCCGTCCTTACGGCCACCTGATGAAAAAGGGAACTCCATTCGTTTGGGATCACAAATGTCAAGGTGCACTAGACGAAATCAAGCAGTACTTGCAAAACCCTCCAGTGTTGGCTGCTCCAGTGAGGGGAAAGCCCCTCATTCTTTATACAACCGCCCTTGAAGGTTCTTTAGGCGCATTATGGGCACAAGAGAACGATCAGGGGAAAGAAAGAGCACTTTACTACTTAAGTCGAGTGCTGCTGGGGGCAGAAAGCAACTATTCCCCCATTGAAAAGCACTGCCTGGCGTTGATCTTCGCAATAACAAAGCTTAGACATTACGCATTAGCACATGAAGTCCGTCTTATTTCAAAGGCGGACCCTCTCAAATATTTGATGTCGAAAGCCATACTGACGGGACGACTTGCTAAGTGGGCCCTGCTCTTGATGGAGTTCTCGATAACGTATCAACCTCTCAAGGCAGTGAAAGGCCAGGCCATTGCCGACTTCCTCGCCGAGCACCCGATACCGGCCAATTCTCCTCTGAGCTGTGATTTGCCGGACGAGCATGCATTTGATGCGATTAGCGGCGGAAGCACCCGATGGGAACTCTATTTCGATGGAGCATCCTCCATAGAGAAACAAAAACAAGGTGTCCCAATGGTCAAATCAGGGATAGGCCTCATCTTTGCAACTCCACAAGGAGGGATAATGCGCTTCGCCTTCTCCTTAACAGAACCGAGGACGAACAATGAGGCCGAATACGAAGCTCTGATAGCAGGCTTCGAAATCTCCATCGACATGGGAATTGAAGACCTTCTTATATACGGGGATTCTCAGCTGGTCGTTAGTCAAGTAAATGGTGACTACCAAACGTGCAAGCCGGAGTTGGTAAAGTACGGCGAAAGGGTGCAACAACTATTGACCCAAATTCCCTCCTATACTTTGGAGAACATACCGCGCGCGGAAAACAGCAAAGCAGACGCGTTGGCTAAACTTGCTAAAGAACTGGCTGACGAAAACCTCGATGACGTCAGAATCGTGGTACAAAGCCGTCGAGTGCTCGCCCCGGCAGAAATATCTCCGGAATCACGCGGAAAAAAGGGAACGACTGAGCAGATGACCCTACAAACAAAAGACCATGAGAAGGCCGAAGACTGGAGGGAAGTCTTCATAGACTACTTTAAATCCCACCGAATGCCCGAAGAAGCGTCCTCAAGACATCAGCTCATGAAACGAGCTTTATCTTTCGCTTTTGTCAACGACATTCTATACAAGAGATCGTTTGATTCCCTATGGCTGAGATGCTTGGGACCTGACGAAGCAGAAAGAGTCATTCAGGAAGTTCATGACGGACTTTGCGGTTCTCACCAGGCAGGCCCAAAGATGAAGTTAAAAATTAAACGGATGGGTTATTACTGGCCCACGATGATCCAGGACTGCCTCGAGTATGCGAAGCAACGCCACTCATGCCAGATCCATGAAGACTTCATCCACCAACATCCGAACCCACTGCACCCGACGCTGGCTAGTTGGCCATTCGAAATGTGGGGGACTGACATAGTCGGCCCCATTGAGCCAGCATCATCCAGGGGACACCGCTTTATCCTGGCGACAACTGATTACTTCTCCAAATGGGCAGAAGCAGTACCCCTGAAGGAAGTGAAGACGGAGAATATTCTCCACTTCTTCAAGACGCACGTCATCTATCGGTTTGGGACCCCACGGCGGATTATCTCCGATAATGGGCCGGCCTACCGAAGCCATAAGATTAGCCGCTTCGCACAGCAGCACAATATAGACTGGAGATATTCTTCAGTTTACAATCCACGAGCTAACGGCCTGGCCGAGGCTTTCAATAAGACCTTGACGAAGATCATGAAAAAGACCGTTTCCAGGAATAAGAGAGACTGGCACGAAAAGCTGCAAGAAGCCCTTTGGGCTTATCGAACTACATTCAAGACGGCCACAAACACAACGCCGTACGCGTTGGTATTTGGGACAGAAGCAGTGCTCCCCCTCGAGATAGAGTTACCCTCTCTACGAGTAGCAGTCCACCACGAGCTGACGAACGAAGAAAACGCTCACCTTCGGCTTGAGGAGCTTGATGCCCTCGATGAAACCCGGCTCATAGCGCAACAACATCTAGAAGCCTACAAAGCAAAGATGACGCGCTCGTACGAAAGATTGACCAGGCCGAGGACATTCCGCCAAGGCGAACTCGTACTAGTGGTCAAAAGACCTATGATCCCCAATCGTGCCAAGCGAGGAAAATTTGAGCCAAACTATGAAGGCCCGTACATCATAGACAAGGTCTACCAGGGTGGAGCCTACCTACTCATGGACATGCACGGTGAAAGGCCTCTCAGGCCAATAAACGGCCGCTTCTTAAAGAAATACTACGTTTAATAAGCCCCAGCCTGGTCAATGATAGATGACGACGACTATATCCGCTCACTATCTTCCTAAGCTCAGACTTTGCAAGTAGCAGCCGGCCTTCCTATAGCCACGGACCGAAACGTCCTTAAACTAACGGCGGACCGAAACGTCCTTAAACTATCGACGGACCGAAACGTCCTTAAACTAACAGCGGACCGAAACGTCCTTAAACTATCGACGGACCGAAACGTCCCTAAACTACTACCGCAACGTCCTTAGGTTGACGAGATGGATAAATAAAAAAAAAAAAAAACGGTATGTCCATAAGCAAAGTGGGCACGGATGAAAACCCAAAAAGGGCTCCGTGAGTAAAAACAGCAGGACTACCGGCGAGTGTTTGTGAAAACCCGAAAGGGCGCAACCTCGTTAAAAGACACTTGTAGGGTCCTCTCGACCTTGTAAGGAGAAACCACCTGCGTGAGATCCTTACGACTCACAAAGGAGCAGCACACTTAGGGATCCTCACGATACCTAAGGAGAAAATACACTTACGAGATCCTCACGACTCGTAAGGAGAATTCTCTTATGGGACCCTCACGGCTCATGAGATTTGAAAGTCTTAAGTTACAGAAACCTGAACCTGTTCTTAAGCAAATCCTCCACAACCTCCAATACATGCCCTACAAGAGTCTCAATACTGACCCTTGTATACAATCCACGGGCGCGAATAAACATTTCCCCAGCAAAGTCACACCCGTGACTGGAGATATGTCCATATGATGAGCAACCCTTGTAGGTCCTCTCGACTTATAAGGAGAAAACCCTCTTGTAGGATCCTTACGACTTACAGAGGAACATACACTTAGGAATCCTCACGATCCCTAAGGAGAAAATACACCTGCAAGATCCTCACGACTTGTAGGGAGAAATACCTTTGTGAGACCCTTACGGCTCATGAAGTCAAAAGCCTTAGTCGACAGGATCCTAACCCGGTTTGCTAAGCCACCTTTGTTCAACATCGACAGAGGCAAATGATGATTCGCTCCTGGCAACATACCAGTTGCAGCGATGCTGACGCCGAAATCGGTGTCCAAAATCCAAGCTTGCGGCGAAAAAGCTAGCAAGCCACACATGCCTACAAAATAGCCGAAATGATCGGGCAACTTGCAATAAAAAGCAGCAAGTAAGAATGAAGGCATAAAAAAAAAATAGCCGAAATGATTGGGCACCGCGAAAACATAGCCGAAATGATTGGGCAATCGCGATTTTCGCGATATAAAAAGCTGAAATGATAAAGCATCGCGGAAAGAATAAAAAAAAATGAATGAAAGAATGAAACTTTTTGCCCTACAGGTGACGCTACACCAATCCCTGTATATAATCCAGGGGCGCAAACAAAGAAGGAGTCGCACTCTTCCTCCCCAGGTTTCATTAGAAGAAGAAGCCGAACCTTGACGGGTCACGAGCGACCTAAAGATCATCCCAATACTCGTCTCGTAACAACGGACACAACTTCAAGCTAAGCGGAACAGCGGCAACTCCCAGTTCCATGGCTCGGTGGGGTACATCTCGCCAACAGTCAAACCTTCACCCCGTGAAATGCGGATATATGGTGCAAAATTCCTGGTCACGTAGAACGCGGATAATGTCACTCTTTGACCCCGTGGAAAACGTCCAGAGCGGATCCTGGTCCTCGCAGAGCATGGCAGTGAACCCGTGCAAAGCATCCAGAGCGGAGCCTAGTCCTCGCCTAACGCGGCAGTGAACCCGTGTGAAGCATCTAGTGCAAAATTCCTGGTCACGTAGAACGCGGATAATGTCACTCTTTGACCCCATGGAAAACGTCCAGAGCGGATCCTGGTCCTCGCAGAGCATGGCAGTGAACCCGTGCGAAGCATCCAGAGCGGAGCCTAGTCCTCGCCTAACGCGGCAGTGAACCCGTGTGAAGCATCTAGTGCAAAATTCCTGGTCACGTAGAACGCGGATAATGTCACTCTTTGACCCCGTGGAAAACGTCCAGAGCGGATCCTGGTCCTCGCAGAGCATGGCAGTGAACCCGTGCGAAGCATCCAGAGCGGAGCCTAGTCCTCGCCTAACGTCGCAGTGAACCCGTGTGAAGCATCTAGTGCAAAATTCCTGGTTACGTGGAACGCGGATAATGTCACTCTTTGACCCCGTGGAAAACATCCAGAGCGGAGCCTAGTCCTCGCCTAACGCGGCAGTGAACCCGTGTGAAGCATCTAGTGCAAAATTCCTGGTTACATGGAACGCGGATAATGTCACTCTTTGATCCCGTGGAAAACGTCCAGAGCGGATCCTGGTCCTCGCAGAGCATGGCAGTGAACCCGTGCGAAGCATCCAGAGCGGAGCCTAGTCCTCGCCTAACGCGGCAGTAAACCCGTGTAAAGCATCTAGTGCAAAATTCCTGGTCACGTGGAACGCGGATAATGTCACTCTTTGACCCCGTGGAAAACGTCCAGAGCGGATCCTGGTCCTCGCAGAGCATGGCAGTGAACCCGTGCGAAGCATCCAGAGCGGAGCCTAGTCCTCGCCTAATGCGGCAGTGAACCCGTGTGAAGCATCTAGTGCAAAATTCCTGGTTACGTGGAACACGGATAATGTCACTCTTTGACCCCGTGGAAAACGTCCAGAGCGGATCCTGGTCCTCGCAGAGCATGGCAGTGAACCCGTGCGAAGAATCCAGAGCGGAGCCTAGTCCTCGCCTAACGCGGCAGTGAACCCGTGTAAAGCATCTAGTGCAAAATTCCTGGTCACGTGGAACGCGGATAATGTCACTCTTTGACCCCGTGGAAAACGTCCAGAGCGGATCCTGGTCCTCGCAGAGCATGGCAGTGAACCCGTGCGAAGCATCCAGAGCGGAGCCTAGTCCTCGCCTAACGCGGCAGTGAACCCGTGTAAAGCATCTAGTGCAAAATTCCTGGTTACGTGGAACGCGGATAATGTCACTCTTTGACCCCGTGGAAAACATCCAGAGCGGAGCCTAGTCCTCGCCTAACGCGGCAGTGAACCCGTGTGAAGCATCTAGTGCAAAATTTCTGGTCACGTGGAACGCGGATAATGTCACTCTTTGACCCCGTGGAAAACGTCCAGAGCGGATCCTGGTCCTCGCAGAGCATGGCAGTGAACCCGTGCGAAGCATCCAGAGCGGAGCCCAGTCCTCGCCTAACGCGGCAGTGAACCCATGTGAAGCATCTAGTGCAAAATTCCTGGTCACGTGGAACGCGGATAATGTCACTCTTTGACCCCGTGGAAAACGTCCAGAGCGGAGCCTGGTCCTCGTCGAGCACGGCAGTGAACCTGTGTGAGGCATCCAGAGCAAATACCGGACTGTGGAGTCCTTAAAATCCACGGACTATGACGTCCTTAACCTCGACTGTGATGTCTTAAAACTAACGATCAACCACCCTGATTCCCTACAGACTTTGCCTCGGTTTAAGGGTACATCTCTTCACTCCTTTGATGCCCGGCGTTGTAATTCCTCAACGTCTTCAAAGAGGTGACGGGTCCCTGCAACTAAACACCGGACTGTGGAGTCCTTAAATCCACGGACTATGAGGTCCTTAACCTTGACCGTGATGTCTTAAAACTAATAGCGGACTGTGGAGTCCCTAAATCCACGGACTATGAGGTCCTTAACCTTGACCGTGATGTCTTAAAACTAACAGCGGACTGTGGAGTCCTTAAATCCACGGACTATGAGGTCCTTAACCTTGACCGTGATGTCTTTAAACTACGATACTTTAATAGACCCCTGACTCCATGAGACACGGATAAGGGTGGTTACATCCAGCACTTGCAGGCCCTCACGACTTGTAAGGAAGAAAAACTCTCTTGTGAGATCCTTACGACTCTCAAGAGAAAACTCTCTTAAGGATCCTCACGATCTCTAAGAAGAACTCACACCTATGGGATCCTCTCGACCTGTAGGGAGAAAAACTCTTTATGAGACCCTCGTGGCTTATAAGATGCAAAAGTCTTAGGAAGCAGATCTTAACCCTGAATCCTAAGCCATCGCTGTCTTGCAAAGAGATCAAGATAAATTGTCCGCAGAACGCATTCAATAGAAGGGGGACACACCATTGAAGGGAAGAATATGTCTTCATTTATAAACCTCCCTTCGACAACAATACTCGATCTAAAGCCAGCACAAACCACCAGATGCGGGAGATAACGTGGCAAGTTTCTGAATTGTATCCTATCAGGCACGCATTTGCAACTGTACGAATGTTTAAAAGGAAATGTTGCCTGAGGCACTGATGTGCATGCAACGTAACGATGGTGCTCGTAATTAAAGAAAAATAGACGGCTCATTTACGCAAGCAAGACACACGTACGACTATCTGACAAGCATGAAAATTCAACAGAAAGCATGCAAACCACCAATGATTAAAGGAGTACATTGATTCAAACATATTACATTGGTGGGAAAAGATCACCAAACGAGGGGTCAGAAATACAAGGGTTAACAAAGCAAAGCACAAAATTCTCCAACTCCCTCTCTGCCTTCTCCAGCACGTCAAAACGGCGGTTTTCGCGAGGAGTCGCTCCCCACCGGTTGGAGCCGTGCTCATCAGCGAAAGCAGACATGACGGCCCGACGAGCTCTTATTTGACTCAGTAAATGAACTGAGTGATCCTTCAGAGCTTGAGTGATTAGACAAGCCTCATGAAAGCACTCGAGCTTGTCCTCTGCCGCGTCAAGAATCGTCGAAGTCATCTCCGCCGGATGAGGGGGTATATCGGCAAGCACGGACATGAGGATCATCCGGAGCCAAATGGAGCCCATGGGAAGAGGAGAGCCCCGACGTGTCAGTAGCTCATACATCACCGTGTCACATTCATCGTCGGTGAGAAGGGGATCTGCCAGCCGCGCAGCGAAGCGAGGGATTATCTCCTCAATGGGCACATCCCATGGTTGTCGACGAGCATGGGGACGATTGCAAGCCATGGCGATTGATCGGGTTCTCAAAGATGATCACCTTAAGGTATGAATGGTTTCTCTGTGAAGAAAAGAAGCAAGGAATGGGTTCAGGTTATAAAGGGGAGCATTTAATGCTATGCACAAAAAACGTTGTGCATGGTGGGACGATTCTCAAAGCCCGAAAAGAAGGGGAGAGCGATGGAACTGAAATCCAACGACGCATTGGAATCAGGTTGGGAAAATGAAACGTCCCTATCAAGCAGAGCCCTGCATGGGCAATACGTGAACACTAGCCTTCGATTGGAGGATAAAGTGGCCCTGCACAGACACAACAGAAAACTAAGCTTTGGGAATGAGAATCAAACTCTTAAAAGAAAGGTTTGAAAAGAAGATGATGAAAAAGTAAAGGCGCTTATGAAAGGACGAGTCATCTATCCTACTCCCAAAACAGATCCAACGGTCACAAGAGATGACAGCGTTGCACTCACGTGCAGACACGTGAGAACAACGCTGTGGGGGCATTTGTTTCCTGATTTAAAATCAGGAAAGCTTCTGGGAAAAGCTTCAGAAGAGGGTCACGTGCTTACACGTGACTAGCGGTCACGTGTTGGCACGTGACACCTAAAAACATCATCAAGGCAAGTTCAGAAAAGGAGGCTTCAGAAAGAGTCACGTGCTCCCACGTGACCCGGGTCACGTGGCGACACGTGACATTTAAATGCAAGAGTCAAAAGGCACACCAGTTCCCTGATCAAGTCAAGGAAAAGGCTTCAGAAGAGGTCACGTGCTTCCACGTGACCAGGGTCACGTGTTGCCACGTGACGTTCAAGACAGCAGACTCGTTCTCCAGTTGAACCAAGAGGTCAAACAAGGGTCACGTGCTCACACGTGACCAGGGGTCACGTGGCAGCACGTGACGTTTAAGCAGCAATAAGAAGACAGAGCGCAAAAGAAAGGAAAAGGCTCATTCCAAAGGGGGTCACGTGCCCACACGTGACCATGAGTCACGTGGTCACACGTGACCGGCTTTCAAAGCCCACTGTGTTAACAGAATTAAATTCTGAGAGAAATTCAAATCTTTCCAAAGGAAAGCAACTATCTGGAACCAATCGAATTAAAGATTCAGAGGTGATCTATCTATGGGAAAATCTCGGGTTTGGAAAGATTTCCCCTTTAAATCTAACCAAAATAACAAAGGAGAATCTCTGGATTTGAAATCCAATGGTGAATAAAATTCACCTAATAATCCAAAGGTCCAAAACGAATGATGGATGCAAATCAAATCTCTCAATGAAGATTCGTCACAAAACTGATTGATTCGGCTGCTTCTCCTATAAATAGGAGCCAAGAGACACAGATGAAATATATAGATGCGCAGAGAAGAAAAAAGAAAAAAAGGAGGAGAGCTTTGATACTTTGAAAAGACTCGGATCTTCTGCAAAAACCCTAGGTAAGAAAAGGGAAGGCCTTTTGAAAGAAAGAGAATTTAATTCTCAACAGAGTTTAACTCTGATAATGTAAAAACAGAAGAACATATTTCTTCTCTCTTTGATAGAGGATCTGCAAAGTGCACATCTCCCCTTAAGGTTGAGAATTTAATTCTCAATGGGTTGAGATCCTGCCATGCAGATCCAAAAACATAGAGAAGGAATGCAAGCACGAGAATTTAATTCTCACAGAACTATAGGAATTTAATTCCTTTAAAACAAAAGTAGGGCTTGACCCTATATCATGGGAATTTAATTCCTTCAGAACAAAAAAAGAAACAGGGTTTAACCCTAATTAAAAAACCCAGTTTTATTGAAACATCGGGAATTTAATTCCCTTAATCATAATTTAACAGAGGATGGAAGTTTAAACTCCTTAAAAACTTTTATTAGGGTTTAACCCTATTCAGCCCTTCACATATATGAGGAATTTAATTCCTACAGAAAATTCAGAGTTAAACTCTATCCCAGAATATAAGTCTTCGAAAGGAAGTAGGAATTTAATTCCTCTGAAATTTACAGCTCGAGGAATTTAATTCCTGGAAAAAAAAAGATCAACAAAGCCTCTAAACAAAATACATAGAGGCAGGGTCACGTGTCACCACGTGACCCCCCAAGAGATCTACAGAAAGCTCCTTTGAGGCAGCACCCCACGTGATCCACGTGACCCTTGGCAGAAGCTCTAATACATAGGCATTTGAATGCCCATCACGTGATGGCACGTGACGCTCTGAAAGACACGATAATCTCAGAATAAATAAAGGGAGGGCGCTCTCACGTGCTGCCACGTGACCCCTCTTGTCTTAGTGTTCAACACTAAATTGAAACTCTCGAACCTAGTGTTAAAATACTGTTGGTCCTTAGTGTTCAACACTAATTAAAAAGCTTTATCTGCAGTGTTCAACACTGATTGCCTTAGTGTTTAACACTAATCTGAGATCTTCATTTGCAGTGTTCAACATTGATCTGTTTTAGTGTTTAACACTAATTTGAAAAGCCTTGTTGCTGGTGTTTAACACCAATTATCTCTTAGTGTTAAACACTAACTTGTCAACCTCATTCCCAGTGTTCAACACTGATTGGCTCTGTAGTGTTTAACACTAGGCTTTGGCCCAATTGGCCTAAATGGATGGAGGCAAAGCCTCTCCTGATTGGACTTAGCCCAAGATGGCCATAAGTCCTCAACTTGTGATTAACTGGGCCAACGGACTCATAACATAATTAATTCGTCTTGATCCCAAATTGGGACAAGGACTATTTAATCCACTCCGGTTCTAGGGTACATCTCTTCACTCCTTTGATATTTGGCATTGTAATCCTTCAATGTCTTCAAAGAGGTGACGGGTCCCGACGACCACACATTGATACGGACTGCGGGGTCCTTAAACCCGTGCCTAATGCAAAATTCCTGGTTACGAGAAACGCGGATAATGTCACTCTTTGACCCCGTGGAAAACGTCCAGAGCGGATCCTGGTCCTCGCAGAGCACGGCAGTGAACCCGTGCGAAGCATCCAGAGCGGAGCCTGGTCCTCGCTAAGCGCGGCAGTGAACCCGTGTGAAGCATCCAGAGCACATACCGGACTGTGGGGTCCTTAAACCCATGGACTACGACGTCTTTAACCTTGACCGAGATGTCTTAAAACTAACAATGGACCGCAATGTCCTTAAACTACCCATGGACCGCAATGTCCTTAAACTACCCATGGACCGCAATGTCCTTAAACTACCCATGGACCGCTATGTCCTTAAACTAGAACAATAGAGCCCGCATGCTCTTTTGTCGGATCTAAACGGTCCCGTTTAAGTTGATCTTAGCCTCAAAGATGGCTAACGCATCCTTAAACCTTCAAACAGAGTGGACTATAAATCCCCCCAATTAACTCTGGCTCAAGGGTACATCTCTGAACTCCTCTGACATCCGTCGTTGTAATTCCTCAACGTCGTCAGAGAGGTGACGGGTCCTGACGGCCATACATACAATGGACCTCTAGGTCCCTAAACTGGAACAATGGAGTTCAAACACTCCTTTATCGGATCTAAACGATCCCGTTAAGTTGATCTTAGTCACAAAGTTAGACTAACGCATCCTTAACAAACGTTTGAGTTGATCTTAGCCTCAAGTATGGCTGACGTATCCTCAAACCAAACCCCCAAACCCAAATCTAAGATAATACGGATTTGGACTAGTCCACGCCCTACGGGCGACGACACAACTTAGTCTCCGTAAACAATCCACGGGCAATAAAATATAAAACAAACACCCACGACACGAAGTGACCATCTGGAGAAGGAGAAAGTTGTTACCGCAACACGGTAGCGTAATTAACTGCAGGGGCTTGCGCCTGTAGGGAAGAGCGTCCCCACAATCAAAAACCCCTCAAACGAGAGGGAATCTGACGAAGTCTGCTACATCGGCCGCATCCGTCTAAACCTTCGATACATGGTGCCATAAATCAACTTGGCATCTTCGGAGAGGTGGACGGATAGCACCAATTAGCATCTGCCCCGAACCTCAGGCGAGACCCCACGTCTCGGCCGCCGTTCGGAGGGGAACAGATTCTGGCACGCCCGGTGGGACCTTTTCCTCTTTCCACTCCACACTTCGTGTGTCGTGACTCGCGAACCAATCGCGGTTCGCTAATGGTTGCCCTTGGGTTTCAAGATACTAAGAATTGGCGTCTTGCTTATTGCAGAAGGCAAAGGATCGATGGCTTCTACTTCCGTGAAATTCTCCAACTGCTCAGACTGCAATTGCAACCAACGCTCTGCCTCGCCAGGAGGTATAGCCTACGGACCCCAAGCTGCTTCGCTATTCACAATGCCCGTGGAACAGGTCACCCGCGCCACCACAGGATTGTTCTTTGGGACCATGGTCCCGCCGACAAACTTCACCGCTCCAGTGCTGACAACGGAAGCTCTCAAGAAGTCGGTCTTTGATCGTCTTACCCCTGCCGCGGCTCCCCTCAACGAGTCGCCCAACTTCAACGCCTCGGTCTTCTCTAGATTGGGCCAGAAATCCTGCGAACCCATCATGGGACCTACAATCTCAGAGAAGGCTACTTCTAAGAAGGTGGCCGCTCCTGCCCCCGAAATCGTCAAGGCGGCTTCTCCGGCCAAAAGGTCGGTCTTTACAAGATTGACGGCTTCAGCCTCCGCTCCTGCTGCCCAAAGGACATCGGTCTTTGACAGGTTAATACCGACAGCGACCCCCCACCCAGACAGGGGGCAAGACGAAACCATTCTTACCGCTGACCCTACACCGTCCGCTCGACACGCTCGACGTCGCCATTGGCGCCGAGTAAGGAAGGCTGGGGGCAACTCCCCCTCCGGGTTGACTCCATCGGCCCCGATGGCAGAGGTTAATGCTGCTATTCCAACTGGGAACAGCTTTGAAATGCTAAATAAGGTGCGAAGGAATTCTCCTACGGCAGTGCTGAAGAGGTCTCCTCCCTCATTACAAAAGGTTGTCGAAATAAAACCCGAACAACCCCGATCTCCTCAACGGCTGTCTTCCAAAATCTATAAGGTTTGGCGGCAGGCACGGGACTCGATCATCGATCCGAACTTCTCCCGCCAACACAAAAAGCTGAAAATCCAACCGGAAGCTGGTCACCAGGCTAAACCCCAAAAGGCTGTCTGTACGCCCACCTCAACGGCCCCCTCAACCTCCATGGCTCATAAAAGGAGGAGGCCACAGAAAACCCCACAGCATGCAACGACGGCTAAAAGCACTGAGCCCAGACGCCCTAAGTCTGGGAGCATGGTGGTCCACACTGTTTACATGGCCTCTGGGAAAGAGGAAAGCCGCACTTCTACGGGCCACCGACCGCTAACCCGATCCGTGACGAAAGCCCAGGAGCAGCAACAAAAGCTTCAAGAAATGATGAATGCTATGGCCGCGCTCACCGGGCCAAAAGAAAACCCAGAAACATCCTCAGACGCACGTCTGGAGGAAGAAACCGATGCTGAATTCCTTCGCCGGACACTGGAGAAAAGGGATAAAGAGGCTGCTGAACAAGCGGCCAATGTACAACGGATGGGCCTCCTCTTCCAAGATGTGATAGGAATGATGATCCAGCAGGACTTACCCGCCGAGGATCCCCCAATCGTTCTTGAAGACGACCGAGGAGAAACGTCAAATCCACCACCAGCCCTCTCAACGGCCAAGGAGGAGGCAATCTCTAAGGCTGACTTGGCTGACTACATAGCCCAGCAAATCCGGGTTCATCACGCTACTGAGGCAGCTGGTCAAGTCGTGAAAACGGGGCGGCCGTATCCGAGCTGGTACGACCAAATCAAATACCCGCAAGGCTATACGATACCAAAATTCCACGTATATAAGGGGACCGGCAATCCCCATCAACATGTCGCCCAGTTTCGGGCCCTCTGCGGTAATACCGGCGGTGATGATAAATTGTTGCTCCGCCAATTCGTGGGTAGCTTATCAGAAACAGCGTTCAAATGGTATTCGGAACTCCCGAACGATTCTATCAAAACGTTCGCTGAAATGGAGTTGTTATTCACTCAGCGATTCGCAAGTGCCAGCGAACGCACTCCAATAACTGCACTGATTAACGCCAGGGTAAAACCAGGCGAAACCTGGGTCCAGTATGCTATACGCTGGCGGAACTTGTGGTCGAGATGTGAGCAACGTATTGAGGAAGCACCTGCGGTGGGCATGTTCGTGGGAACTCTAGACCCTCACGCAACTATCTCCCAGTTTATGATGTTCTTTAAGCCAACCACATTCCAGGCTCTGATCGACAAGTTGGCTCAGATGGACCAGATGGGTCATAGACCACCTACCCCGAAGTCGGAACCTCGGAATGACAAGGGTAAAGGAAGGGCAACCTTTGTTGCGAATGCCCAACAGCAACCTAACGCCCCGAAACCGGCAGATCAACTCGAGGAAAGACGTCGGTATTATAATGAGAAGATGAAGCGTCCCTACTCGTTCCCACGGGACAAGACGAAACGGCTATTCGAGCTGGCAGTACGCAACAGACTTATAAACCTGCCAAATCCAAGGCGACCGCCCCAACCCACCGAAGTGAATAACCCTAACTATTGCCCTTACCATCAAACGGTAGGTCATCCGATTGAAGATTGCTTCGTCTTCAAAGGATGGATTGAAGACCAGTACCTCCAGGGGAAGTTTGTACTGTCTGAAAAGTGGAAGGTGAACCCCCCACAGCCGCATGCTCCTAGGAAAGCGGATACGCCGGGGGCAACATGTTCTTTTATTGAAGAAGCTCCATGGGAGGTCGTGCTATCAACTAAAACCAGAAGAATGCTGAGAGACCTTCATACGTGCCCTGCGATCGAATGGAAGGACCCTCTTGAACCTCAAATTATCGAAGGGATGCTAAGGCGCCGCCCGACTACAAAGACCCACGGTAAGAGCCCAGATACTCACGCCCAATCGTCAAAATCTTCGAAGAAAAAGAAGAAGAGATCCAAGAAGTCCGTGAAGCCTGGAAAAGAGCACACGAACTTGCAGAAGCAAATCGATGCACTGGAAGAGTACAATCAAAAGGCGCGAACTCCTGTCACACTGCAAGAGTTCCTCAACCACATCTTTCAAGAGGAAGATGATGGAGAAAGCTCGTCGGATGAATCCGAAGGATATGTGGCGAGTTGTAACGTAATCTCCCACTCGTTTACCGATGAGGGGAAAACTCCTGGCACTAAAAAGCTGGAGGCAGAGCCTGTACCAGAGCGTGCATGGCCAACGGACGAAATGATCGACGCTTTTCTAGACGAGATTCGTCTAAAATGTAAAGCGGACCAGGAGCGTGAGATGACCACGTCGGAAAGAGCCAAATGCGGGCGACTGAACGGAAGAGTTGAACTACCTCCGTCAGAGCGAAAGGTATCCGAAGTAGACAAGAAGATATTCAAGACGAGAAAAAGGTTTGCCAAAGCCATGTCAATGGGGATGAAGCTACCGCCTTCGGAAGGAAACACACACGATGGGGTGGAAAGGCACCCTGACTATTGCGCATATCACTGGAAAGTCTCACACCCCACGGAGGAGTGCGACGCCTTTAAGATATGGTGGCAAGGATATGTCGCTCGTCGGCAACATGTTAAACGCATGAAACGCAAGATCCGTCGGGAACGAAGAAGTACTGTCGATGGGCACAACAGAACGACTGGCAACTGTTGCATGGTTAATGCCAGGGGGTCACAAGTTCTCACCTTTGGGAGCGACTCTGATGAAGAAATGGCTCTGGGCCCTCTCTTTAAAGAATCTGTTTTGGGGAAAGAGGAGGAATCGGAGGCCTGCGAGAACATTCAGTTGCGCAATCGCACACTCCCAGAAAAGAATCTCGGGCCCGGGAATAGAAAGGATAAGGGAAAGGAAAAGGTCACTGAAGATATCACTTTAGATGACCAAGTCATGAGAGAGCTGGCTGCCAAAAACCCTCCTAGGAAGAGTAAAGTGGACTATAACATCCTCGCGCACCTAAGGAAGCTACCTTCTCAGCTTAGGATTCTCGATGCCCTCCTGTTATCGAAAGAAGCGCGAGATTCACTAATTAAGGCGTTACAAGAACCCGAGCAATTCCAAGCCTTCCTCGCCACTGAAAAGATGAAGGATGAACTGGAGGAAGTGCATACGGCCGACGTCACTTTCGGTGATGAAGACCTCCTTCTCGGGACGTGCGACCACAACCGTCCCCTATATGTCTCCGGATACTGCCATGATATCAAGATAGGCAAGATCTTGGTGGACAATGGATCCTCCGTCAATCTCCTTAATGTTCGGGTGTTGAAGGAAATCTGCATGAGCGTGCAACACCTCGCTCGTGACAAGATTACTATCTCCGGTTTCGATTCACAATCGTCACGGACTCTCGGATCTATGATACTAACCTTACGCTTTGGACTTCTCGTCACAGACATCAAATTCCATGTCATTGACGCCAAGACCTGCTACAACGCCTTGCTCGGCCGTCCTTGGCTACACGGGTATAATATCATCCCTTCTACACAACATCAGTGTATGAAGTACTTCAAGGATGGTTTCGAGTATACCGTAACAGGTGAGTTAAACCCATTTTCCGTAAACGAAGTCCGCAAATACGAAGATGCGAAATACTTTTTGCCGGATTTCGAGGATACGGAAAGGAGTCGCAACCCGGAGAACAAAACCGTCACCACCATCCTGTTTTCGGGAGCGATACCGAAGAAGAGGAAGAGATAGTTTATGCAGGGCCATCTCAACGCAACAACCTGGGGACACCCGCCCCCGTATTAGTCTTCGGAAGTGATTCAGAAGATGAAGTTAATGCTGTGTTCTCCAATCGGCTGTCAACTCAAGCACCCCTTGGCGATGACCATAGTTTGCAAATCACCATGGTACCGCGAGAACACCACAAGGATCTCGACACGCTTCAAGCTCACAGTGTGCAGGACCTGCAAACATTTTACATCTCTCCCAGGCGAAGGGGTGAGAAGGTGATCCTATTCTACCGATCCTCAGAGTCGAAAATAGAGGAAGAGATCTGGCATGGCGCGGATGCTACACTTGACAGGCTCCAACCCATCCGTCTGCCCAGATACTATACGGATGGATTAAAGAAGCTATTGAAGCGCCAAGGAGTACCCTTAAAACAGGCTGTTCGGCAGGCTCGGTTCTACAACAAGATTTGGGATGTCCCCGGGACTCAACGCAAATTGCCCAACGGGAAGATGGAAACACTCGGGCTTGGATACGCAAGAGCTGGAAAACGGGAACGGACTCACAGTAGCTACACTATATATACCTTTGATGAAGAAGAGGACACCCCGTCAGGAGATGCCAACCCTTCATTAAAACTAGACCCCGCGATTGAAGCACCGAGTCCGTCGTTTGAAGAACGAACGAACAAGCCTATCAGGAAAATGGGTCAGAAAGCTCAGGAAGACCACAACCGCGAGATGGCCATCTACAAGAAGGCCAGGACGCAACGTCTATCTCAACATACCGAAAAAGACAAAGACGCATATCCTCGTCAATCTGTTGTACGAAAGGCCCGACGCAGAGACGGAAATAGATCAAGAAGCGGCTCGGGTTTGTCCCTCATAAAGAAGATGAGTCGAACGTACTCCTTCCCCCGAGACAAGACGGAGAGGTTACTCAACCTCGCTATAAAACATCAAATGATCACGCTTCCAGGGTCTAGACATCCTGAGCAAGCTAGCAAGGTCTCTCATCCGAGTTATTGCTCTTATCACCAAGCCATGGGACATCCTACCGAAGACTGCTTCACCTTCAAGAACTGGGTCGAGGACCAGTACCGACGGGGTAGATTCGCTTTATCCGACGGCTGGAAGGTAACGCCGCCGCAAAAGCATGAGCCCAAGGCCGCAAGAGCAGAACCGGGTCCACCTCAGTCCAGGGAGCGGGTTCGCACTTGCTGTACGATTACGATATTAGGAGAAGAGCCCGAGAATGTAGATGACCTTTCCCGGTGCTTTGAGAACAGCGACGATGAGGCAATCTCAGAATTTCCGCCTGCTCGAAAAGAACTGGAAGATGGTATACATACTATTGCAGATAACCTCAAGAAGATTGAGTTGGGATCGGCAGACGACCCGCGACCGACATTTGTCAGCGAGCTGTTATCCGAAGAGAGGGTGGCTGCGTTAAAGGACGTGCTTCTACGGCATAAAGACTGCTTCGCGTGGAACTACTCCGAGATGCCAGGATTAGATCCGGAGATTGCTGTGCATAGATTAGCAATATCCCCAGATATCAAGCCAGTCAAACAGGCGCCAAGGAGGATGCGACTCGAGCTTGAAATGAGCATCAACGCCGAAGTCAAGAAGCTGATCGATTCTGGATTTATCCAAGAAGTCCAATATCCCAACTGGATCGCCAATATCGTCCCGGTAATGAAGAAGAATGGGACGGTACGCATATGCGTGGATTTCAGGGATCTCAATAAAGCCTGTCCAAAGGATGATTTCCCAGTACCGGTAACCGAGCTAATGATAGATAACACGTCAACTCACGAGGTTTTCTCCTTTATGGACGGTTCGTCAGGATACAATCAGATAAAAATGCATCGCGAAGACCAGAAGCACACCGCTTTCCGTACCCCTTTGGGTATATTTTGCTACAATGTTATGCCCTTTGGTCTAAAGAACGCTGGCGCCACCTATCAAAGGGCCATGACAAAGATCTTCGACGACCTCATACATGACATCGTCGAGTGCTATATCGATGACCTCGTAGTAAAGAGCATGTCATACGGAGAACATTTAAAGCATCTGGAGACTGTATTTCAACGCCTTCGGCAATATAATTTGAAAATGAATCCCCTCAAATGCGCGTTTGGAGTCTCCTCGGGCAAATTCCTAGGATTCATCGTTCGACACCGAGGTATTGAAATAGATCCGTCAAAGATTAAGGCGATCATGGAAATGCCTCCGCCAAGAACCCTCAAGCAGTTGCGGTCTCTCCAAGGGAAGCTCGCATACATCCGGCGGTTTATCGCTAATCTTTCGGGCAAATGCCGTCCTTACGGCCACCTGATGAAAAAGGGAACTCCATTCGTTTGGGATCACAAATGTCAAGGTGCACTAGACGAAATCAAGCAGTACTTGCAAAACCCTCCAGTGTTGGCTGCTCCAGTGAGGGGAAAGCCCCTCATTCTTTATACAACCGCCCTTGAAGGTTCTTTAGGCGCATTATGGGCACAAGAGAACGATCAGGGGAAAGAAAGAGCACTTTACTACTTAAGTCGAGTGCTGCTGGGGGCAGAAAGCAACTATTCCCCCATTGAAAAGCACTGCCTGGCGTTGATCTTCGCAATAACAAAGCTTAGACATTACGCATTAGCACATGAAGTCCGTCTTATTTCAAAGGCGGACCCTCTCAAATATTTGATGTCGAAAGCCATACTGACGGGACGACTTGCTAAGTGGGCCCTGCTCTTGATGGAGTTCTCGATAACGTATCAACCTCTCAAGGCAGTGAAAGGCCAGGCCATTGCCGACTTCCTCGCCGAGCACCCGATACCGGCCAATTCTCCTCTGAGCTGTGATTTGCCGGACGAGCATGCATTTGATGCGATTAGCGGCGGAAGCACCCGATGGGAACTCTATTTCGATGGAGCATCCTCCATAGAGAAACAAAAACAAGGTGTCCCAATGGTCAAATCAGGGATAGGCCTCATCTTTGCAACTCCACAAGGAGGGATAATGCGCTTCGCCTTCTCCTTAACAGAACCGAGGACGAACAATGAGGCCGAATACGAAGCTCTGATAGCAGGCTTCGAAATCTCCATCGACATGGGAATTGAAGACCTTCTTATATACGGGGATTCTCAGCTGGTCGTTAGTCAAGTAAATGGTGACTACCAAACGTGCAAGCCGGAGTTGGTAAAGTACGGCGAAAGGGTGCAACAACTATTGACCCAAATTCCCTCCTATACTTTGGAGAACATACCGCGCGCGGAAAACAGCAAAGCAGACGCGTTGGCTAAACTTGCTAAAGAACTGGCTGACGAAAACCTCGATGACGTCAGAATCGTGGTACAAAGCCGTCGAGTGCTCGCCCCGGCAGAAATATCTCCGGAATCACGCGGAAAAAAGGGAACGACTGAGCAGATGACCCTACAAACAAAAGACCATGAGAAGGCCGAAGACTGGAGGGAAGTCTTCATAGACTACTTTAAATCCCACCGAATGCCCGAAGAAGCGTCCTCAAGACATCAGCTCATGAAACGAGCTTTATCTTTCGCTTTTGTCAACGACATTCTATACAAGAGATCGTTTGATTCCCTATGGCTGAGATGCTTGGGACCTGACGAAGCAGAAAGAGTCATTCAGGAAGTTCATGACGGACTTTGCGGTTCTCACCAGGCAGGCCCAAAGATGAAGTTAAAAATTAAACGGATGGGTTATTACTGGCCCACGATGATCCAGGACTGCCTCGAGTATGCGAAGCAACGCCACTCATGCCAGATCCATGAAGACTTCATCCACCAACATCCGAACCCACTGCTCCCGACGCTGGCTAGTTGGCCATTCGAAATGTGGGGGACTGACATAGTCGGCCCCATTGAGCCAGCATCATCCAGGGGACACCGCTTTATCCTGGCGACAACTGATTACTTCTCCAAATGGGCAGAAGCAGTACCCCTGAAGGAAGTGAAGACGGAGAATATTCTCCACTTCTTCAAGACGCACGTCATCTATCGGTTTGGGACCCCACGGCGGATTATCTCCGATAATGGGCCGGCCTACCGAAGCCATAAGATTAGCCGCTTCGCACAGCAGCACAATATAGACTGGAGATATTCTTCAGTTTACAATCCACGAGCTAACGGCCTGGCCGAGGCTTTCAATAAGACCTTGACGAAGATCATGAAAAAGACCGTTTCCAGGAATAAGAGAGACTGGCACGAAAAGCTGCAAGAAGCCCTTTGGGCTTATCGAACTACATTCAAGACGGCCACAAACACAACGCCGTACGCGTTGGTATTTGGGACAGAAGCAGTGCTCCCCCTCGAGATAGAGTTACCCTCTCTACGAGTAGCAGTCCACCACGAGCTGACGAACGAAGAAAACGCTCACCTTCGGCTTGAGGAGCTTGATGCCCTCGATGAAACCCGGCTCATAGCGCAACAACATCTAGAAGCCTACAAAGCAAAGATGACGCGCTCGTACGAAAGATTGACCAGGCCGAGGACATTCCGCCAAGGCGAACTCGTACTAGTGGTCAAAAGACCTATGATCCCCAATCGTGCCAAGCGAGGAAAATTTGAGCCAAACTATGAAGGCCCGTACATCATAGACAAGGTCTACCAGGGTGGAGCCTACCTACTCATGGACATGCACGGTGAAAGGCCTCTCAGGCCAATAAACGGCCGCTTCTTAAAGAAATACTACGTTTAATAAGCCCCAGCCTGGTCAATGATAGATGACGACGACTATATCCGCTCACTATCTTCCTAAGCTCAGACTTTGCAAGTAGCAGCCGGCCTTCCTATAGCCACGGACCGAAACGTCCTTAAACTAACGGCGGACCGAAACGTCCTTAAACTATCGACGGACCGAAACGTCCTTAAACTAACAGCGGACCGAAACGTCCTTAAACTATCGACGGACCGAAACGTCCCTAAACTACTACCGCAACGTCCTTAGGTTGACGAGATGGATAAATAAAAAAAAAAAAAAACGGTATGTCCATAAGCAAAGTGGGCACGGATGAAAACCCAAAAAGGGCTCCGTGAGTAAAAACAGCAGGACTACCGGCGAGTGTTTGTGAAAACCCGAAAGGGCGCAACCTCGTTAAAAGACACTTGTAGGGTCCTCTCGACCTTGTAAGGAGAAACCACCTGCGTGAGATCCTTACGACTCACAAAGGAGCAGCACACTTAGGGATCCTCACGATTCCTAAGGAGAAAATACACTTACGAGATCCTCACGACTCGTAAGGAGAATTCTCTTATGGGACCCTCACGGCTCATGAGATTTGAAAGTCTTAAGTTACAGAAACCTGAACCTGTTCTTAAGCAAATCCTCCACAACCTCCAATACATGCCCTACAAGAGTCTCAATACTGACCCTTGTATACAATCCACGGGCGCGAATAAACATTTCCCCAGCAAAGTCACACCCGTGACTGGAGATATGTCCATATGATGAGCAACCCTTGTAGGTCCTCTCGACTTATAAGGAGAAAACCCTCTTGTAGGATCCTTACGACTTACAGAGGAACATACACTTAGGAATCCTCACGATCCCTAAGGAGAAAATACACCTGCAAGATCCTCACGACTTGTAGGGAGAAATACCTTTGTGAGACCCTTACGGCTCATGAAGTCAAAAGCCTTAGTCGACAGGATCCTAACCCGGTTTGCTAAGCCACCTTTGTTCAACATCGACAGAGGCAAATGATGATTCGCTCCTGGCAACATACCAGTTGCAGCGATGCTGACGCCGAAATCGGTGTCCAAAATCCAAGCTTGCGGCGAAAAAGCTAGCAAGCCACACATGCCTACAAAATAGCCGAAATGATCGGGCAACTTGCAATAAAAAGCAGCAAGTAAGAATGAAGGCATAAAAAAAAAATAGCCGAAATGATTGGGCACCGCGAAAACATAGCCGAAATGATTGGGCAATCGCGATTTTCGCGATATAAAAAGCTGAAATGATAAAGCATCGCGGAAAGAATAAAAAAAAATGAATGAAAGAATGAAACTTTTTGCCCTACAGGTGACGCTACACCAATCCCTGTATATAATCCAGGGGCGCAAACAAAGAAGGAGTCGCACTCTTCCTCCCCAGGTTTCATTAGAAGAAGAAGCCGAACCTTGACGGGTCACGAGCGACCTAAAGATCATCCCAATACTCGTCTCGTAACAACGGACACAACTTCAAGCTAAGCGGAACAGCGGCAACTCCCAGTTCCATGGCTCGGTGGGGTACATCTCGCCAACAGTCAAACCTTCACCCCGTGAAATGCGGATATATGGTGCAAAATTCCTGGTCACGTAGAACGCGGATAATGTCACTCTTTGACCCCGTGGAAAACGTCCAGAGCGGATCCTGGTCCTCGCAGAGCATGGCAGTGAACCCGTGCAAAGCATCCAGAGCGGAGCCTAGTCCTCGCCTAACGCGGCAGTGAACCCGTGTGAAGCATCTAGTGCAAAATTCCTGGTCACGTAGAACGCGGATAATGTCACTCTTTGACCCCATGGAAAACGTCCAGAGCGGATCCTGGTCCTCGCAGAGCATGGCAGTGAACCCGTGCGAAGCATCCAGAGCGGAGCCTAGTCCTCGCCTAACGCGGCAGTGAACCCGTGTGAAGCATCTAGTGCAAAATTCCTGGTCACGTAGAACGCGGATAATGTCACTCTTTGACCCCGTGGAAAACGTCCAGAGCGGATCCTGGTCCTCGCAGAGCATGGCAGTGAACCCGTGCGAAGCATCCAGAGCGGAGCCTAGTCCTCGCCTAACGTCGCAGTGAACCCGTGTGAAGCATCTAGTGCAAAATTCCTGGTTAATTCCTTCAGAACAAAAAAAGAAACAGGGTTTAACCCTAATTAAAAAACCCAGTTTTATTGAAACATCGGGAATTTAATTCCCTTAATCATAATTTAACAGAGGATGGAAGTTTAAACTCCTTAAAAACTTTTATTAGGGTTTAACCCTATTCAGCCCTTCACATATATGAGGAATTTAATTCCTACAGAAAATTCAGAGTTAAACTCTATCCCAGAATATAAGTCTTCGAAAGGAAGTAGGAATTTAATTCCTCTGAAATTTACAGCTCGAGGAATTTAATTCCTGGAAAAAAAAAGATCAACAAAGCCTCTAAACAAAATACATAGAGGCAGGGTCACGTGTCACCACGTGACCCCCCAAGAGATCTACAGAAAGCTCCTTTGAGGCAGCACCCCACGTGATCCACGTGACCCTTGGCAGAAGCTCTAATACATAGGCATTTGAATGCCCATCACGTGATGGCACGTGACGCTCTGAAAGACACGATAATCTCAGAATAAATAAAGGGAGGGCGCTCTCACGTGCTGCCACGTGACCCCTCTTGTCTTAGTGTTCAACACTAAATTGAAACTCTCGAACCTAGTGTTAAAATACTGTTGGTCCTTAGTGTTCAACACTAATTAAAAAGCTTTATCTGCAGTGTTCAACACTGATTGCCTTAGTGTTTAACACTAATCTGAGATCTTCATTTGCAGTGTTCAACACTGATCTGTTTTAGTGTTTAACACTAATTTGAAAAGCCTTGTTGCTGGTGTTTAACACCAATTATCTCTTAGTGTTAAACACTAACTTGTCAACCTCATTCTCAGTGTTCAACACTGATTGCTCTGTAGTGTTTAACACTAGGCTTTGGCCCAATTGGCCTAAATGGATGGAGGCAAAGCCTCTCCTGATTGGACTTAGCCCAAGATGGCCATAAGTCCTCAACTTGTGATTAACTGGGCCAACGGACTCATAACATAATTAATTCGTCTTGATCCCAAATTGGGACAAGGACTATTTAATCCACTCCGGTTCTAGGGTACATCTCTTCACTCCTTTGATATTTGGCATTGTAATCCTTCAATGTCTTCAAAGAGGTGACGGGTCCCGACGACCACACATTGATACGGACTGCGGGTCCTTAAACCCGTGCCTAATGCAAAATTCCTGGTTACGAGGAACGCGGATAATGTCACTCTTTGATCCCGTGGAAAACGTCCAGAGCGGATCCTGGTCCTCGCAGAGCACGGCAGTGAACCCGTGCGAAGCATCCAGAGCGGAGCCTGGTCCTCGCTAAGCGCGGCAGTGAACCCGTGTGAAGCATCCAGAGCACATACCGGACTGTGGGGTCCTTAAACCCATGGACTACGACGTCCTTAACCTTGACCGAGATGTCTTAAAACTAACAATGGACCGCAATGTCCTTAAACTACCCATGGACCGCAATGTCCTTAAACTACCCATGGACCGCTATGTCCTTAAACTAGAACAATAGAGCCCGCATGCTCTTTTTTCGGATCTAAACGGTCCCGTTTAAGTTGATCTTAGCCTCAAAGATGGCTAACGCATCCTTAAACCTTCAAACAGAGTGGACTATAAATCCCCCCAATTAACTCTGGCTCAAGGGTACATCTCTGAACTCCTCTGACATCCGTCGTTGTAATTCCTCAACGTCGTCAGAGAGGTGACGGGTCCTGACGGCCATACATACAATGGACCTCTAGGTCCCTAAACTGGAACAATGGAGTTCAAACACTCCTTTATCGGATCTAAACGATCCCGTTAAGTTGATCTTAGTCACAAAGTTAGACTAACGCATCCTTAATAAACGTTTGAGTTGATCTTAGCCTCAAGTATGGCTGACGTATCCTCAAACCAAACCCCCAAACCCAAATCTAAGATAATACGGATTTGGACTAGTCCACGCCCTACGGGCGACGACACAACTTAGTCTCCGTAAACAATCCACGGGCAATAAAATATAAAACAAACACCCACGACACGAAGTGACCATCTGGAGAAGGAGAAAGTTGTTACCGCAACACGGTAGCGTAATTAACTGCAGGGGCTTGTGCCTGCAGGGAAGAGCGTCCCCACAATCAAAACCCCCTCAAACGAGGGGGAATATGACGAAGTCTGCTACATCGGCCGCATCCGTCTAAACCTTCGATACATGGTGCCATAAATCAACTTGGCATCTTCGGAAAGGTGGACGGATAGCACCAATTAGCATCTGCTCCGAACCTCAGGCGAGACCCCACGTCTCGGCCGCCGTTCGGAGGGGAACAATCACTGCCACACATATCAATGTCACCCGTAGCAACATAAGGCTTGGGTGCAATATATGATGGTTGTAGTCGGTGTAATGTGGATGGTTCGGGGTGAGAAGACCGGAAAGATGTGGACGGACATGCTTGGAATGCGTTACTTGGATCGTGTTGGAATGATGCGGAGGTATGGGAAAATCTGCGTTTAGTATATAAATTGTTGTTATACTATTATTCCTTAATATTTTTGTAAATAAATCACCAATTGTTTCAGATTTATTTACTTGTGGAAGGTTGTGTATGGTAATCCGTGTTGTTCTTCTGGGGTGCATGTAACTGCAGCAGTCGACTGGGAGAACCTGTATTCAATATATAAAACATATTAGTATCTTGGTATTACTAAAATGTTTGAATATGGATTTATAAAATGTTTACCCATGAGTTTGAAGGTTTGAATAATGTTGTGTATAGTCATATCCACCGAGACTGACGATATCATCGTTAACCATGTGACCGTACCCTCAGGAACTACCTCCAGCATTAACATCAAAATTACCCGTTGGAGGGACATCTGATACTTCCAATTGTTCCTTCTGAACCAAAAGTTCAAAAGAATGCTGGGTGTTTGACAGACCGAAATCTATCATCGAAGATATTGATGCATCGTCTATAATTTCAACCAATGCATTTTCACTAAACATAGGCCATATACAATTTAACTTAAGCCTAATTTCACGGGGATCGTATTTCGTGATTTTGAACACTTTATTCTCGATTTCATTATAAGTCGTTGATGGTTCTAATCGCATGATTTTTGCGGACCCGCTCATATACTAGGGACCTTGTGCACTTGTGATAATCCGGCCATCGTATTTACATACAACAAATAAACTTGAACTTGCCATAATCTGCATCAAACAATATCAAGCCAACAATAAAAAAAGCATTAACAACTTCATACAATCACAGTCAAAACATGCACAATCATACCTAGAGCTATGGTATTCAAAATCCACTAGATTGCTCCTAACTGTTCCAAAGTGACAAGTTGTGAGATAACCCTCAAATCGCCTCTTCACTGCCAATTGTGGCCAGGTAAGCACAAATGGGGAAAGGAGGGATCCGCTCACCAATCACCATGAGATGGGCCTTTTAAAATTACCTTTCTCACTTGTCTAGCCTAAACACCACAAAGTCAAGTTTAGATAAACGATCGAATGCCCACAAAGTCAAGTTTAGACAACACAATATATGATGTGACACCACAAAAAAATGGAATATATGAGGGCGGGTTCCTGGAACACGCCCTTATATAATTATTGAAGAGGGCGGGTTCTAATAACCCGCTCTCTTCGTTCTGCAAACACACGACCAACAAAAAAAATGATGTGATAACACAATATAACAAAAAAAAACTGATGTGACACCACAAACAAACGGAATATATGATGGCCTCATATAATTATTGAAGAGAGCGGGTTCTAATAACCCGCCCTCTTCGTTCTGCAAACACACGACAAACACAAAAAATAATGTGACAACACAATATAAAAAAACTGATGTGACAACGCATGTGACACCACAAACAAACGGAATATATGAGGGCGGGTTCCTGGAACACGCCCTCATATAATTATTGAAGAGGGCGGGTTCTAATAACCCGCCCTCTTCGTTCTGCAAACACACGACCAACACAAAAACCGATGCGACAACACAATATAATAAAAAAACTGATGCGACACCACAAACAAACGGAATATATGATGGCCTCATATAATTATTGAAGAGGGCGGGTTATTAGAACCCGCCCTCTTCCTTCTATAAACACACGTCAAACACAAAAAATGATGTGACAATACAATATAAAAAAAACTGATGTGACACCACAATATATGATGTGACACCACAAACAAACGGAATATATGAGGGCGGGTTCCTGGAACACGCCCTCATATAACTATTGAAGAGGGCAGGCTCTAATAACCCGCCCTCTTTGTTCTGCAAACACACGACAAACACAAAAACTGATATGACAACACAATATAAAAAAACTGATGTGACAACGCTAATCGTTGAAGAGGGAGGATTCTTGGAACCCGCCCTTCTTTTCCTATAAAACCCACCCTCCAGTGTCTCCAGTGTGCCTTTTATCAAATTAACTCTTTCGTCAAATTAACTCTGTCCCTTCTCATATCTAAAATCGACTCAATGGAGAATCAACCATTCGACAAATCTCTACTCGTTGATCAAAACGAACACAGATCTTTTAATATATTACACGGAGAGGAAATATTCTAAACTTATTAATTTTTTTTAATTACCCCTTTCTTTTAATTCTAATAGTTGAAAAAAAAACATTATTTAATTTTGCAGGATGGAGATAATCTCACCGTCGTCACCCATAGTTCTGACAAGTGGATAGTTACCGATCAGCGAATAACCCAGCGGATTCGAAGGCCCGGATTTTATGAAGCTTCATTGCTTCGTCATATCCAAATCGACCACGCCCTCGTTACCTCTCTAGTTGAGCGCTGGAGAAAAGAGACCCACACTTTTCATCTAAGATGGGATGAGACTACTATCACACTCTAAGATATTCATATAAATAAAATTCTATGGTAGAATAAATTATAATCTTGTTAAACTAACGAGATATTCATGTGATAGAATTAAGTTCTATCTTAGGAAAATATTTTATAATCTTGTTAAACAAATAAGAAATCTTCTTTGTTAAACAGAAAGCTTTTGGATTAAAAATCTAACGGTGAATAAAATTCACCGATTGATCTAAAAGATCATGGAATCAATCATGATCTCTCAATGAGAGATTTTCTTGACAAATTGATTTTTCTCTTCTCTTATATATAGGAGCAAACAAAGAGGAAAAAAGAAGAAGAAAAAACACATACAGAGAGAGAGACGACTGCAGAGAGAGAGAGAACTTCCTAGAGACTTGAAGAATATACAGTGAGAGAATTTAATTCTCAAAAAGAAAATGACTGGTTCTCTTGAAACCCTGGGTAAAGAAAAAAGAGAGACCGTTCTTTGCATCTTTAAGGGATTAACCCTTTATAGAAGAACTTAATTCTTCCTCTGATTGAGATCTGCAGAAGTAGATCTCTCAACAAGTTGAGAATTTAATTCTCATCGGGAAGATTCTGTCATGCAGATTGAAAACCTAGGGGAAAAAATTAAGTTTGAAGAATTTGATTCTTACAAAACATATGAAAACTAGGGTTTAACCTTATAAAAAGAATTTAATTCTTACGAAACAAAAGGCATGAGATCCTCCAAACCCTAGGGTCATTAACATGGGATCGAAATCTCCAAAACACCAAGAAGGAAAGAATGATGATTCATTATTGTTTAAACATTATAACGAGGATCGCAGTCACCTGCTCTGCATGCGATCTCCAATCAAGTGCTTAGCACTTATAAAGAAAGGGGGAATAAAACCCAGAGAACAGCTCCCACTTTGGGGCTCCTCACATGCTCACATGTGAGCACTTTCAAAGTTGAGTGCTTAACACTGATTTAGAGCCTCACGTGGGAACATGTGAGTGCTGAACATAACCAAGTGCTTAGCACTTATAAAGAAAGGAGGAATAGAACCCAGAGAACAGCTCCCACTTTGGAGCGCCTCACGTGCTCACACGTGAGCGCCTCTAAAGTTCAATGTTTAACATTGATTCAGAGCCTTACGTGGGAACACGTGAGTGCTGAAAATACACCAGTGCTAAGCATTATGGGAAATCAACTTCAGCTCCAAATTGGCTAAATCTTCCTGAGGTCAAAACCTCTTTGATCTCCAAATCGATCGAGCCTCCGTGCTCATGTTTTCCCAAACTAATCTCAGTCTCAAACATGACTGATGGCCCCTTAACTGATGATATCCAAAACGATATTCATCCCACATTCCCCCGAGGAAATCTTAGTCTCAAAATACGACTAATGATTTCTGGGTTGACCATTAATCTATTTTCCCTCAAATACGGGAATTGGTTCAAGGGTACATCTCTCTACACCTCTGATACATGTCGTTGTAATTCCTCAACGTCTTCAGAGAGGTGGCGGGTCCCGACAGCCAACTGCTTTTTGGTGCACTTCCCAAACTGACATGTACATCACAGATCAAACCACATCCTAAACTGGATGTATCCCATATCATCATTGCTCATCCCAACACGTAACAAATACACGTGCGTGCAAGATGATCTACGGACCAAAATGTTCTTAAACTACAATGGACCGTAACGTCCTTAAACTAAAACATCACCTCAAAAATGGTGATCTACCGACCGAAATGTTCTCAAACTACAACTTCGCCTCCAAAACGGCGATAAGGGACCGAAACGTCCTTAAACTAAAACATCATCTCAAAAATGATGATCTACAGATCGAAATGTCCTCAAACTACAACTTCGCCTCCAAAACGGCGATAATGGACCGTAACGTCCTTAAACTAAAACATCACCTCAAAAATGGTGATCGACAGACCGAAATGTTCTCAAACTACAACTTCGCCTCCAAAACGGCGATAAGGGACCGAAAGTCCTTAAACTAAAAGCTTACCTCAAAAATGGTGATCTACAGACCGAAACGTCCTCAAACTAAACGTTGCCTCCAAAATGGTGACAACGGACCGTAACGTCTTTAAACTAAATCCTCACCTCAAAAATGGTGATCTACAGACCGAAATGTCCTTAAACTACAACTTCGCCTCAAAAATGATGATCCAAAATGGCGATAAGGGACCGAAACGTGCTTAAACTAAAACAACAGAGCCCCAAATGCTCTCTTATTGGACCTGGAAGAAAAACGATCCTAACACCCTGTTAAGTAGATCTTAGTCTCAAATTGTACTGACGTATCCTTAACAAAAAACTAATCGAGCCCCAAATGCTCACAAACATTTAAGTCGATTTTGATCTCAAAACAGATCAACGATCCTTAAATCAACCCAAACCCAAATCTAAGATATACGGATTTGGACTAATCCGCACCCTACGAGCGGCGACATAAATTAGTCTCCGTATACAATCCATGGGCAACCAAAAATAAAACAAACACACACGACACGAAGTGAATTTCCGGAGCAGAAGAAAGTGGTTATCGCGATGCGGTAACATAATTAACTGCAGAGGCTTGCGCCTGCAGGAAAGAGCGTTTTCACAATCAAAAACCCCTCGCAAACGAGGGGGAATCTGACGAAGTCACGCTATAACGGCTGCATCCATCCAAACCTTCGATACACAGTAACATAAATTAACTTGGCATCTTTGGAGAGGTGGACGGATAAATCCAAATAGCATCTGCCCCCAGACGTCCTAACGTCCCGGTCGCGTCTTTCGGCGGTGAACAGATTCTGGCACGCTCGGTGGGACCTCTTTCTCTTTCCACTCCATACTTTGTGTGTCATGTTTTTCCTTTTCCGCGATCAAATAATTGCGGTATATATGTTTGTGGTTGCCCTTGGGTGATGAGATACTGAAGCCGGTATTTCGTCTCTATGAAGAATGGCGTTTGCTTCCACCCTAGCAACTCAGGCTCTGTCATATCTGGTGGAGTCAAGTATGGGCCACTTGCATCCTCAAATCTCTACAATCCGGCTCTTCGAGAAATCAACTGGCTTCCTTTTGGGTCCTCCCACCCTCGGTGCCTCAACATCGAAGGAGGAAGCCCAGAAGAAGTCTGTCTTCTATAGGCTGGCTCCCCAAGTAGCAGCTTTGCCGATGTAGGGTGTTTTTCGTCACCCCATTGAGATGTGAATACGCGCGCGCTTGTCAGGCGCATTACAGATTCCCCCTGCCTAGGGTAGGCCGGGGTTTATTGATTGTGGGGATCCGAATCTCCGGCAACCGCGGACTAAGCTGCCGTTAATTACCCCTCGCATTTGGAGCGAAGGAACCTCCGATTAACGGGTTAAACTGGTCATGCGAACTCAATGTGCAGTATCATGTTTTGAAGGGGTTTTGGAAATATCGGGGGCCCCGCAGAGTTTTTACGGGGGTCCCGCTACCCGGTTAGCGGGCTGGGGGTCAAGGGGTTAGCAGCCCCCTTGCGGGGTGCGGAGCAGCGCCCCGTTAGAATTTTTTTTTTTAACGGAAGACAGTGTCGTGGAGTCGGTGTATGTTTTCCTTCCCCCTCCTTTTTTTTAAGTGGAGCTTAATTTCAAAAGGGATTTTATTGTGGAGTTAAACTCCAAAGAATTTTAGATGGAGTTAAACTCCTAAAAGAATTTTATGCGGAATTAAATTCCTAAAATAGAACTTTATTAGGGAGTTAAACTCCAAAGAGTATACATATGTATATATTTTAAAAAGGTTTAAATTCCAGAAGGGATTTTATTGGGGAGTGCACGTAAAACGAGGGGAAAAGAAAACAAAATGGCGTCTAAAGGACGCTCGCACGGCAGGTGGGCGCCTTAAGCCCGGGGTTACGTGCGCGCACGTGACTGATGGGCGCCTTGGCGCCCCGGGGTCACGTGGGCACACGTGACCGATGGGCGCCTTGGCGCCCCAGGGGTCACGTGGGCACACGTGACCGATGGGCGCCCTGGCGCCCCAGGGGTCATGTGGGCACACGTGACCGATGGGCGTCTTGGCGCCCTAAGGGTCACGTGCGCGCACGTGACCGATGGGCGCTTTGGCGCCCCGGGGGTCACGTGCGCACACGTGACCGATGGGCGCCTTAGCGCCCCGGGGTCACGTGCGCACACGTGACCGGTGGGCGCCTTAGCGCCCTGGGGTCGCGTGGGCACACGTGACCGTGGGAAAAACCCGCGGAAGGGGAAGCCTAGCCCCTAGGCTGGGGAGTTGAACTCCCAAGGGAACTTTTGGAGTTGAACTCCTAACAGAAACAAATTTATGGAGTTAAACTCCAACAGAAATTAATTTATGGAGTTAAACTCCAGCAACTTTAGAAAGGAGTTAAACTCCTGGAGATTTATTGCTCTTCTTTTGAGCCTTGGGCCTGTCCAAAGTTAGATTTTTGGAGATGGGTCTCCTTCTTCTTGCTCTTGACCGGCGGGATCTTGGAGAAAAGGGGATGAGTCTTAAAAGCCTCCCCTTTTCGAGATCTGATTGGAGATCCGAGCTCCCCTTCGTAGGTTTTGTGGTGGAAATCTACTTATTTTTAGAAAAGGAAGAGTTAAACTCTTGATTTAATTCAAAGGGAAAAAGGAGGTTTTAGAACCTTGAGAAAGGAGGAAGAGATCTCAGATCTAGGAAGTTTCTGGAGAGAGAAAAAGTTGTTGGGATATTTCATTATCCTTACCTTTATAGGCTACACACTTTACACATAGCCCCTTGGGCTTCACAAAATGGCATTTTGCTTATCCCATGGCTCATGTGCCATTTCTTTTTGCACATAAGCCATGGGCTTTACAAAAATTTGGCTTTATGCCTATTTTTCTTACATTTATCCATAAAATAAAATAAAAGAAATACAACAAAATTATTTATTACAAAATTTTTATCTTGGCATGGGGGAAGGCCGGCCGCTTCATGTTTGGGCTCGACCCGGGCATGGGCCCACTGGATCTGGGCTTGGGCCCACTTGGCTTGGGGTTGACTTTGATTTTGACTTGGTCAACCGGGGTGTAAATTTTTACCCCAACAGCCGACGGAATCAGTCCTCAAACAACTGTCACCTGCCAAGG
This sequence comes from Agapanthus africanus, assembly GCA_030015575.1. Taxonomy (NCBI): domain Eukaryota; kingdom Viridiplantae; phylum Streptophyta; class Magnoliopsida; order Asparagales; family Amaryllidaceae; genus Agapanthus; species Agapanthus africanus. The sequence continues at coordinate 884,529,563 of CM057337.1, forward strand.
ACCAAGGTCGACGCAGGGGGCAGAATATTCAAGCTCTCAAAGGAAATATGGGGCAGGCTTGGCAAAATCCTGAGGCTAATTAAATCCCTGCCGTAAGAAACTGTCGACGTCGATATCGACATTATACAAAATGAGCTGGGGGTAGTTCTCCGTATGGTCCTGTTTCAATCTCAGTGGTGAATGTTGTTATTCCAACTGGGAACAGGTTCAAACTGTTGTGAAGGGTCAGAAAAAATTCTCCCACCGCAATATTGAAGAAATCTCCGCAACCCATGGAGATCCCACGAGAGCAGAAACTAGTTCGCTCCCTAAAACAACTTTCCTCATCTATATATAAGGTGTGGAAGTAGGTGAAGGTCTTGTCGTCAACCGCGGCTCTTCCCCTAGACGTCGCCAAATTCTGACAAATCCCCTTTCAAATACAAGGGGACTCATCCCAAGACGGATCCTGATACAGCGGTTTCTCCCAAATCCAAAGCGACTTCTCACAAAAAAAGATAGGCTTAATAAAGATCAAGTGCCCAAGGCAAACTCCAAAGGGCAAAACTCCAAACACCCCAAGCCTGGGGGCATGGTACTTCACATAGTCTATATGGTGAATTCCAAAGACAAAGTTTGAGTTTCTACTAGTTACCGACCTCAAACTCGGTCCCTGATAAAAGTTCAACTGCAACATGAAAAGCTGCAGGAGATACTCACTCAGGCGACATCAAACGCTAATCCATCTCCTAAGGAAAATCCTGAGGACGCACCCGAAGAAAGAATAGAGAAGGAGTCGGATATTGATTTCCTAAAGCGCGAATACAGCTGGAATGATGGCCCATTCGGAACCACTAGCAGATGAACTGCTGGTTGTCACTCTTAAAGATAAGGGTGGCATTTCAAATCCTCTGCAAACCTCATAAACGACTGAGGAGGAAATGATTCCTAAAGAAAAGCTGGACACATATATCGCTTATCAAATCAAAACTCACTATGCTAGTGAAGCATCAAATAGGTCAATCAAGACTGGTCGACCGTATCCAGCGTGCTATGATCAAATACAGTACCCACCAGAATACACACTTCCAACGTTCCACATGTACAAAGGAACTGGGAATCCTCGTCAGCACCTTGCGAGATTTAAATCCATGTGCAACAATACTGGAGGAAATGATATACTGCTCCTCCAACAGTTCGTCAACTGCCTGGCGGGCATTGCCTTCGAATGGTATGCAGAACTCCCAAATGATTCCAAAAGACCTTCGACGAGAGGGATATGCTCTTCTGTCAGAGATTCGCTAGTGTGAATGAACACACTACCGTGGCAGCTTTGGTCAACGAAAAGGGTTGGACTGAATGAAACCTAGGTTCAATATTTCACCCGATGGCGAAATCTCTAGTCAAAATGCGAGCAACATATCGACGAAGCTGCAGCCGTGGGAATGTTCATAGCCACCCTTAACCCAAATTCAAAGGTGTACCCATCTACGGCCCTCTTCAAGCCGACAACCTTCCAAGAGCTCATGGATAAAACGACTCGATTGGATCAGATGGATCAAGACCCTTCATCATCCAATGAAGATGAATGAAAAGCGGATGCAAGATGGTGTTTGTCGCCAACGCTCAATAAAAAATGAGCGGCTGTGAAGCAACCTGTCGCTAAAATAGCGACGGTGTGGGTACTCGCTCCCCCCGAGATATACACATGGGCATATTTCTCACCGGCGGAAGAATCTCTACGTGGGATGGTCCTTTCTTCTCAAAGAACAGAATGGATATCAAGGGACTTACAAGCGGGTCCTGCAATCAAGTGGAATATCCCACTTGAACCAAAAAACCATGGAAGGGATGTGAAACCCATGTCCCACACCGAATCAGACGATGAGGGAAAACCCCCCCAAGTCAAATTCATTCTTCCAAGGAAGAGGAAGACTCGGCAGAAGGAATGACGTGATATCTCGTTCCTTTGTATACGAAGAAGATGCTCCATCAGTATTGGAAAGCGACATTGATAACCAGGGGGCAGGTGCCGTTTAAAATGCCCAGTACTTCCTACAAAACAACCTGATTGGCACGATGATAGATGACGCAGTCCAAGAAGGTAAAAATAGTCTAAGGTATGAAGTGTCCATGCAAACAAAGGACAAGCAGTAGCGTCTCAGCAAACAAGAGTTAGAAGGGATGAGTTATGCAACTTCACGACCGAATGAGAATGTTGGACCGAAAATTCCTTAAGCTTGAAATTCGCATCAAATATGGCGATAATGGACCGAAACGTCCCTAAACTAGCGTGTCACCTCAAACATGGTGCATCGTCCTAAATACGGCGATATCCTCTCTTGAGATCTATATTGCAATCGAAGTTCCAATGGCAAAGGTTGCAAATCAAGTCCTACCGGCTGCACAGCTACTCCAGCAATGAAGCCACCCCCAAGTCCTACCGGCAAACAGATGGGTCACCTGCGGCGAAACTATTTTCGAGAGTTTCATTGTTCGAAACAAAAAAAACAAAAAAAAGGTATATCCACAAGCGAAATGGGTACGGATGAAAACCCGAAAGGGCGCCGTAAGTAAAAACAGAAGGATTGCCGAGGAGTTTGTAAAAATCCGGAAGGGCGCAATCTCGTTAAAAAAAGAAGAAAGAAATAAAATACGGTGTATCCACAAGCAAAATGGGCACGGACGAAAACCAGAAAGGGCAGCGTGAGTAAAAACAGCAGGACTGCCGGCGAGTTTGTGAAAACCCGAATAGGGCGCAAACTTGTACAAAAAAAATTCATATGCACATGCAAGGTCCTCTTGACCTTGTGAGGAGAAAATACCTGCGTGAGATCCTTACGACTCACAAAAGGAGCAACACACTTAGGAATCCTCATGATTCCTAAGGAGAAATTTCACTTATGAGATTCTCTAGACTCGTAAGGAGAACTCCCCATATGAGACCCTCACGGCTTATAGGATTGAAAGACTTAACGTACAGGGACTTGGACATGTTCTTAAGACATCGTATTCCTCAAACTGCCCTACAGACGGTCCAATATTGGCCCTTGTATACAGTCCACGGGCACAAATAAACGTGTCCCCCACCAAGTTCCACCAATCACGAGGAATGTCTTCATATGGTGAACGATACTGTCACGACCCGAAATTGGCACGTGACGACACTTAAACCATGTAACGTCTACAGGCGTAACGCAATTCAAGTAAGCCAAAAACCTAGAAATCTAAACCATCAAAAGTAGTAAGTGATAAGAACATTGTTAAAAACTTTTGGGTATCTCAATGTAAAAATCTTTAACTTAAGTTTCTTTCTTAAAAATTTCGGCAGCACCTCCTTTATAAAAACTAGCCCCGAAATGAGTACAACATAGAATATAAATAAAGTATCCCCAAACGGGAGCAAATCTTGCCCAAAGGCGGAAAAAACCACCACAAGAAGATATATTACGCCGTAGCGAAAAAATATAAATGAAACAACATAAGGAGGTAAAACAACATAACAAGATCGGCTCCCAAGAGCACGGCACCCAAAGTCACAAAATAATACAACATCGATCCTCACATCTCATCTCTAAGTCAAATATACGAAGGTAGTAGATGAAGAGTACTAGATACAATAAGAGATACAATGAGCCATCGGATAACCGCAAAACCCACCTATAGCAAAACTGCTCACAGTCAGCCGTAGCGGTATCCGCTGTAAAAGATGATACGATAAGAAGAAGCCCTGCCATGACTGCTCTGAGGGACAACCTGCAAAACATTGTGGCACAACGGGGGTGAGTTGCCAACTCGTGAATAGTAAATAACATCATGCAGGTAATCGCAGGTATACACGTACTGCGATAATCAATCACATGCAAACTGATAGTATAATATGGCAATATGTATATGCAACAGTCATGAAAGGTACTCTATCAGTTACTACAAATACATGAAGCAATGCATATCAAATAAATGCTGAATATGGGATAAAACATAACATCATCAATGAATCATCATCGTGGAAAATCCTGGTGTCTATCAACGACACCCCAAATCCCAATATCTCATGCGCCATCACTCTGATTAGCCCTCAAATCTGTAAATCTCATGGAACCTGAGTGTCCAACATCGACACTCGAAACCTGATGAAAACATATGCCTATGTATATATATAAATATATGATGATATCTACCTCGTGTGTCCATCAACGACACATCAAAACATGGAACCTGAGCGTCCAACATCGACACTCGAAATATCATGAAACCCGTGTCCAGCATCAACACGTAAATCCTCATATCTCAAGCGCCGCATCCTCAGATCGGTCCTCATACCCATCTCATATCATAACTCTAAAACGGTGTCCACCAGACATCCGCCGAGTTCTATACAATCACCGGTAGGTAATACTCCTCCTGCCAGGCTCATCGTCTATACCACGAAAATCACCTCTTGCCCCGGGGAACCATACCGAATCCACCATGTACCCACAGACGGTGCCTACCGCTCCTCGAATCGGGTTTCTAACTGTTCCCCTTCGAATCACAGAGACGCGACCGCACAGGTCCGTCTTGCCTGAAATTCGGGGCAGATGCTAATTGGTGCTATCCATCCACCTCTCCGAAGATGCCAAGTTGATTTATGGCACCGTGTATCGAAGGTTTAAACGGATGCGACCGATGTAGCAGACTTCGTCAGATTCCCCCTCGTTTGAGGGGTTTTTGATTGTGGGGACGCTCTTCCCTGCAGGCGCAAGCCCCTGCAGTTAATTACGCTACCGCATCGCGGTAACAACTTTCTCCTTCTCCAGATGGTCACTTCGTGTCGTGGGTGTTTGTTTTGTGTTTGATTGCCCGCGGATTGTATACGGAGACTAATTTATGTTGTCGCCCGTAGGGTGCGGGCTAGTCCAAATCCGTATCTTTCTTAGATTTGGGTTTGGGGGTTGGGTTTAAGGATACGTTAGCCTCATTTGAGACTAATATCAACTTAAACATTTGTTAAGGATACGTTAATCTAATTTTAGACTAAGATCAACTTAACGGGATCGTTTAGATCCAACAAGAGAGCAATTGGGCTCTATTGTTTAGTTTAGTGACATTGCGGTCGATTAGTTTAAGGACATTACGGTCTAATATTAGTTTAAGAACATTACGGTCCAATGTTAGTTTAAAGATATCGCGGTCGAGGTTAAGGACATCATAGTCCATGGGTTTAAGGACCCCACAGTCCAATGTTAGTTTAAAGACATCACGGTCGAGGTTAAGGACATCATAGTTCATGAGTTTAAGGACCCCACAGTCCGTAGTTTAGAGACGTCGTAGTCTATGAAATGTGTGGTTGTCGGGACCCGTCGCCTCTTTGAAGACGTTGAAGGATTACAACGACAAATATCAAAGGAGTGAAGAGATGTACCTTTGAACCAAGGTTGATTGAATGATCTGTAGTCCAATTTGGAACTAAGATCAATTAATTATATTATGAGCCCATTGACTCAGTTAAGTCTGAATTGAGAACTTATGGCCAACTTGGGCTAAGTCCAATTAAGTTTGAAATATTGGCCCTTTGTCAGACCATTAAACATTTGTCTGGGTTCAAGCCCACATTATTTAGCAATGCTAAACAAGAGTTTAAGGGCTTTGATAACATTTTTGTCTTTGACTGGGCATTAAACATTATAGCTCTGAATTTTACTCAATTTTGAGATTCAGTTAAAGGGGGGCTTTTGCCTTTGGAAAATTAGCCAATTTGGCTAAAAATAGTGTTAAACACTAGAGAACAACAGTGTTAAACACTGGAAATAAAGCTCTCAAATTAGTGTTAAACACCAGAAGACAACAGTGTTAAACACTGGAAATATAATTCTCAATTTAGTGTTAAACACTAGAAAACAATCAGTGTTAAATACTGGGAATAAAGCTCTCGAGTTAGTGTTAAACACTAGAGAATAACAGTGTTAAACACTGGAAATAAGTCCTTTAAATTAGTGTTTAAACACTAAATAGGAATGGATCACGTGAGGGCACCCAAAGGTGGGCCCAGACCCCTTTTACTTTTGCTTTGCGAATAAGTGTTAAACACTTCTTTATATATTTTTTGAGCATTACGTGTTGACACGTGATGGAGATTTATGCACTGATTATTAAAGCACTTGCTAAGGGGTTACGTGGGGACACGTGAGAGCGCGCAAAGCTTAGATTTCCTTTGCTTCTTCTTTCTGTGTTTTGGAGGCACGTGGGAGCACGTGAGGCATTGCCTCAAAGCTTCTTTTCTTCTCCTTTTTAGGGATCTTTTCAGGGGTCACGTGGGGACACGTGACCTTAGTCCTTTGCATGTAGGAAGATCTTTTAAATCTCTCTATCTTTAAGAATTAAATTATCTGTAGGGTTAAACCCTAATTATGATTTTGGAGGAATTAAATTCCTATTGTGAAAAAATTAAATTCTTATGTAGGGTTAAACCCTAATTTCTTTTAGAGGAATTAAATTCCCATATATGTAAAAGAATTAAATTCTTGTATAGGGCGAAACCCTAATTTCATTTTAGGAGGAATCAAGTCCCTGTGAATTTGAGAGAATTAAATTCTCAGTTAGGGTTAAACCCTAGTTTTGTCCATCTTGAAGGAATTAAATTCCTATAATTTTAGAAGAATTAAATTCTCATATGGGGTTAAACCCTAGTTTCATCTTGGAGGAATTAAATTTCTATAAATTTGGGAGAATTAAATTCTCTGGACTCAATTCTCCCTCTAGGTCTTGGATCTGCATGGCGAAATCTCAACCCGATGAGAATTAAATTCTCCACCTATGGAGAGATTTGCTTCTGTAGATCTTCAACTAGAGGAAGAACTAAGTTCTTTTTGCAGAAGAGTTAAACTCTTACGTTTGAGAATTAAATTCTCTCATTTTTTTGAAGTTTTGATCCCCTTTCTTTTCTCACCTAGGGTTTTCTTTGTTGAGAATTAAATTCTCCTTTCATTTCGCTCTGCTATTTGCTTTTAGGAATTTTCAAGATCCCAAAATTCTATCTCTCCAAAAATTCTATCTCCCTAAAATTCTATCTCTTTCTTCTCCTCTTGGCTCCTATTTATAGAAGAAGGAAAAGAATCAATTTGTTTAGTCAATTTTTCATTGAAAGATTTTAATTGATTTTGTAACCAACATGATCTTTTAGACCACTCAGTGAATTTTATTCACCATTGGATTTTTAATCCAAAAGATCTTTTATCTGTTATTCAAATTTCAGGGAAATCTTTTCTTATATAGAATCTTTCCATAAATTGGTGATTTTTAATCACCATTGGAATTTTAATCTAACGATGCTCCATTTTACAGAGCACCATCCTTTTTTGTTTGGAAAGATTTAAAGAAGTGTTTTCCGAGTTGGGGTCTTTGATTTCCTTTAATTAGAATTTAATTCTATTAATTCATAGATCTTTAGGAACCCATCACGTGTTGGCACGTGACCCCCTGATTAAGCATTTGACCAGAATTTAATTCTGTTGTTTTAAAGAACTCAGGAATTATCACGTGTCAGCACGTGGCCTTTAGTTACGTGTTGGCACGTGATGCCCCATTGGGGTTTTTCCTTGTTATTTTATTATACCTTTAATTCTTTTCAGTGGGTTTAAAGGCCCATCACGTGTTGGCACGTGACCCCACTGATTTATTATTTCCAATTATTTATTTTATTCAGTGCCTACAGGCTTTGCCCGTAAATGGTCACGTGTCTGCACGTGATGCCCGGTCACGTGTGAGCACGTGATACCTCATAACTTTTGATCCCGGATGAATTATGAGACCCATAATATATCAAATCGAAGGATTTTTCGAGACGCTTTCGATACCATCAGAATTTAGCTATTTCTCATTTGAGAGTTTATCAAAATACAACCCGAAAAAATACTGGTTCACATTTTCTTAAATGTATCGCTGTCATTTGATACCTCGGGCTCTTTTGCGCAGAAATTTTTTTGGCGGGAACAAATGCCCCCCACTATTTTGCCCATGTAAGTATATACGTAGGTGAAGTAGTACAGAGTAATTCATTGCGTATGACCAGTTTCGGGTTGGTATATAATTTTCAGAATCTTGATATGAGAAGATAACGAGCGGACACAAGCGTCGTAATTTATCATTGACTCAAATCTCGACTCTTAAGGGACATAGTTCCAAACCCTCAGCTCCATGAGCCGCACCCTTCTATTTCATTATGTTTTACTCTGGCGTGAAGTAGTTTATATGCTCATGAGTACTTTCTCCATTTCAGCGGCATGTAGCTTTAGCAAGTGTGGCCCATAGATGGTAGATAACAGTTCATCTTGAACTTTTTATAAGGTAGCGATGGCTTAAGAAACATGGTTAGGATCTGTTGCCTAAGACTTTTCAACTTTATGAGCCGTGAGGGTCTCATAAAGACTTTTCTCCCTTCGGGTCGAGAGGATCTCGTAGGTGTATTTTCTCTTTAGGAATCGTAAGGATTCCTAAGTGTGCTTTCTTTTGAGAGTCGTAAGGATCTCACAAGAGAATTTTCCCGCTTATAAGTCGAGAGAACTCATAAGTGGTTGTTTCCCTCCTCGTTAATGTTCGACTTCGGAGAGTGTGGCCCGTGGATAGTCCATGTTGACCTCTTTGCAGGGCAGTGATGGCTTGGGGGACAGGGTTAGGATCTGCCACCCAAGACTTTTCAACTTTATGAGCCGTGAGGGTCTTACAAAGACTTTTCTCCCTATGAGTCGAGAGGATCTCGTAGGTGTATTTTCTCTTTAGGAATCGTGAGGATTCCTAAGTGTGCTTTCTCTTAAGAGTCGTAAGGATCTCACAAGAGAATTTTCCCACTTATAAGTCGAGAGGACTCGTAAGTGGTTGTTTCCCTCCTCGTCGATGTTTGACTTTGGAGAGTGTGGCCCGTGGATAGTCCATGTTGACCTTTTTGCAGGGCAATGATGGCTTGGGGGACAGGGTTAAGATCTGCCACCCAAGACTTTTCAACTTTATGAGCCGTGAGGGTCTCACAAAGACTTTTCTCCCTACGAGTCGAGAGGATCTCGTAGGTGTATTTTCTCCTTAGGAATCGTGAGGGTTCCTAAGTGTGTTTTCTCTTGAGAGTCGTAAGGATCTCCTAAGAGAATTTTCTTCCTTTACAAGTCGAGAGGACTCGTAGCTGATTGATGAGTTGACCTACTTCCGAGTCAAAGCATTGCTTCAACATGGAGGTCGAGGGTTGACCTTGGTTTGTCTGTGTACCGCCAAGTCATGGAACTGGGAACTTTGTCGTGGCTCCGCTTTGCTGACATTGTATATTCCTACAGAGACACTGATTTTTCTGCGGGTCGGCGCGAATCGAGATGCTCTCGCCAAGGATGCTGATTTCCCTGAATCAAGGTATTTGCCAAGGACACTGATTTCCTCGGAGTTGAGACGAATTGAGGTATTCCTGCAAAGACACTGATTTCCTTGCGGGCCGATGTTAATCGAGATGCTTTCACCAAGGACGCTGATTTCTCTGAATCGAGGTTTTGCCAAGGACACTGATTTCCCTAGAGTCGAAATGAATCGAGGTATCCCTGCCAAGACATTGATTTCTCTGCGGGTCGATGCGAATCGAGATACTCTCGTCAAGGACGCCGATTTCCCCGAATCGAGAAGGTTGCCAAGGATACTGATTTCCTTGGGGTTGAGACGAATCGAGGTATTCCTGCAAAGACGCTGATTTCTCTGCGGGTCGACGCGAATCGAGATGCTATCGTCAAGGACGCTGATTTCCCTGAATTGAGAAGGTTGCCAAGGACACTGATTTCCCTGGGGTTGAGACGAATCGAGGTATTCCTGCAAAGACGCTGATTTCTCTGTGGGTCGACGCGAATCGAGGTGCTCTCGTCAAGGACGCTGATTTCCCTGAATCGAAGAGGTTGCCAAGGACACTGATTTTCTTGGAGTCGAAACGAATCGAGATATTCCTGCAAAGACGCTGATTTCTCTGCGGGTCGACGCGAATCAAGGTGCTCTCATCAAGGACGCTGATTTCCCTGAATCGAGGAGGTTGCCAAGGACACTGATTTCCCTGGGGTTGAGACGAATCGAGGTATTCCTGCAAAGACGCTGATTTCTCTGTGGGTCGACGCGAATCGAGGTGCTCTAGTCAAGGACGCTGATTTCCCTGAATCGAAGAGGTTGCCAAGGACACTGATTTTCCTGGAGTCGAAACGAATCGAGATATTCCTGCAAAGACGCTGATTTATCTGCGGGTCGACGCGAATCAAGGTGCTCTCATCAAGGACGCTGATTTCCCTGAATCGAGGAGGTTGCCAAGGACACTGATTTCCCTGGGGTTGAGACGAATCGAGGATTCCTGCAAAGACACTAATTTCTCTGCGGGTCAACGCGAATCGAGGTGCTCTCGTCAAGGACGCTGATTTCCCTGAATCGAAGAGGTTGCCAAGGACACTGATTTCCCTGGGGTTGAGACGAATCGAGGTATTTCTGCAAAGACGCTGATTTCTCTGCGGGTCGACGCGAATCAAGGTGCTCTCGTCAAGGACGCTGATTTCCCTGAATCGAGGAGGTTGCCAAGGACACTGATTTCTCTGGGGTCGACGCAAATCGAGATATTCCTGCAAAGACACTGATTTCTCTGCGGGTCGACGCGAATCGAGGTGCTCTCGTCAAGGACGCTGATTTCCCTGAATCGAGGAGGTTGCCAAGGACATTGATTTCCCTGGGGTTGAGACGAATTGAGGTATTCCTGCAAAGATGCTGATTTCTCTGCGGGTCGACGAGAATCAAGGTGCTCCGTCAAGGATGCTGATTTCCCTGAATTGAGGAGGTTGCCAAGGACACTGATTTCCCTGGGGGTCAGTTGACTTGTTTCCGAGACGGAGCGTTGATCCGGCGGGGAGGTCATTGGTTGACTCTAGGTTGTCTGTGGACCGTAGAGTCTTGGAACTAGGGACTTTGCCATGGCTCTGCTTTGTTAACGTTGCGTCCGAATCCTGCTGGAATGAGGAGGAGCGCCGTTGTTGGTCTCCAGGCTGTAGATATGGTCGTCGAGACTTGGAACTAGGGACTTTGCCATGGCTCCGATTGGTGATGTCGCGTCCGAATCCTGCTGGAATGAGGAGGAACACTGTCGTGGGTCTCCAGGCTGTAGATGTGGCCGTCGAGACTTGGAACTAGGGACTCTGCCGTGGCTCCAAGATTGATTTTCACGTCTGAATCCTGCTGGAATGAGGAGGAACGCCATCGTGGGTCTCCAGGTTGTAGATGTGACCGTCGAGACTTGGAACTAGGGACTTTGCCATGGCTCCGATTGGTGATGTCACGTCCGAATTCCGCTGGAATGAGGAGGAACGCTGTCGTGGGTCTCCAGGCTGTAGATGTGGCCGTCGAGACTTGGAACTAGGGACTTTGCTGTGGCTTCGAGATTGATTTGTGCGCATAAATCCTGCTGGAATGAGGAAGAACGCCATTGTTGTTCTCTAGGCTGTAGACATGGCCGTCGAGATTTGGAACTAGGGACTTTGCCGTGGCTCCGAGATTGATTTTCACGTGGCCGTCGAGAATTGGAACAAGGGACTTTGCCGTGGCTCCGAGATTGATTGTCGCGTCTAAATCCTGCTGGAATGAGGAGGAACACTGTCGTGGGTCTCCAGGCTGTAGATGTGGCCGTCGAGACTTGGCTCTCTATCTGATAGAGCCTGGTGGGATGATATGGTTCCCTTTTTGTTTGTGCCCCTGGATTGTATACAGGGATCGATGTGATCTCACCTGTAGGGCAAAAGTTTCATTTCATATGTATATTTTTTGTTTTCTTTTCGCGATGCTCTATCATTTCAACTTTTTGTATCGCGCAAGTCACGATTGCCCAATCATTCGGCTATATTTCGCGGTGCCCAATCATTTCGGCTATTTGTTTTATTTACTCGCTGCCTTTTATTGCGAGTTACCCAATCATTTCGGCTGTTTTGTATGCATATATTTTTACTTGCTGATTTCGTTGCAAGTTGCCCCATCATTTTGGCTATTTCATATGCATTTTTGGCTCACTGATTTTTTTATCGCGAGTGTGGAACTTGGAATCTGATGCCAATCTTAGCATCAGCATCGCTGCGACTGGAATATTGCCAGGAGCGAATCATCATTTGCCATGAAAGGACTTGGAATTTGATACCGATTTAGGTATCGGCATCGCTATAACTGGGATATTGCCAGGAGCGAATCATCATTTTCCTCTATCGACGTCGAAAAAAGGTAGCTTAGCAAACAGGGTTAGGATCCCATCGACTAAGACTTTTGACTTCATGAGCCGTAAGGGTCTCATAAAGGTGTTTCTCCCTACGAGTCGTGAGGATCTCGTAGGTGCTTTTTCTCCTTAGGAATCGTGAGGATTCCTAAATGTGTGTTCTCTTATAAGTCGTAAGGATCTTACAAGAGTGTTTTCTCCTTGCAAGTCGAGAGGACCTACAAGTGTTTGTTCACCGTGTGAGCATATCCCTAGTCGCTGGTAGGACTCTGTTAGGGAAATGTTCATTCGTGTCCGTGGATTGTATACAAGGGTCAGCATTGAACCGCTTGTAGGGAAAACTGAGCAATGTGATGGCTTAAGAACATGTTAAGATCTCTGTAACTTAAGGCTTTTGAATCTTATGAGCCGTGAGGGTCTCATAAGAGGGTTCTCCTTACGAGTCGTGAGGATCTCGTAAGTGTAATTTTTCCTTAGGAATCGTGGGGATCCCTAAGTGTGTCACTCCCTTGTGAGTCGTAAGGATCCCACGCAGGTAGTTTCTCCTTTCAGGGTCGAGAGGACCTTGCAAGTGTCTTTTAACGAGATTGCGCCCTTTCGGGTTTTCACAAAACTCGCTGGTAGTCCTGCTGTTTTTACTCACGGCGCCCTTTCGGGTTTTCATCTGTGCCTATTTTGCTTGTGGACATATCGTTTTTTTTGTTGTTGTTTTTATGAGTCTGCGCCCTTTCGGATTTTCATAAACATCGCCGGTAGTCCTGCTGTTTTTACTCACGGCGCCCTTTCGGGTTTTCAGCCGTGCCCGTTTTGCTTGTGGACATACCTTTTTTTTACCATGTCAGCCTTGGGATGCTGCGGTCCGTAGTAGTTTATAGACGTCTCGGTCAGTTGCAAGTTTTAGGACATTGCGGTCCATCGTTAGTTTAGGGACGTTTCGGTCCGCTGTAGCTTTGAGGCGAAGTTTCGCCGGATGCTTTATGAACAAGTAGATTTCTCCTTGATAGACCTTGTCACATAATCCAAGGGTTTTGGCACTGCTCCTGTCCCCAGCTCCTCTACGTTATCTCCTAACGCCGAGTGAGCTGCTTTGTTATTTAACGACAAATGAGCGATCATGTGGCAGCTTGCCATATAATCTTCGGATTCTTCTGACAAGTCGTCTCCCTCATCATTGTCGTTATCTTCATTCTCAAGGATGTGACTGAGGAACTCTTGAAGCGTGACTGGGGTTCGCGCCCTCTGGTTGTATTCTTTCAGCGCGTCAATATGCTTTTGCAGATCCATGCGCTTGTCGTTAGACCGCGCGGGCTTTTTGGTCTTCTTCTTTTTCTTCGAAGACTGTGACGGCTGGGCCTGAATATTTTGTCCACCATCACTATTAACTCCCAATGTTGAGCATGGTTTCAGCATCTCCTCAATGATCTTCGGCTCTAGCGGGCTTTTCCACCTGATCGCCGGGCATGTTTGAAGATCTTTTAGCATTTTTTTAGTTTTTACTGAAAGAACAACTTCCCATGGAGCTTCCTCTATGAATGAGTATGATGCCCCCGGCATGTCCATCTTTTTCGGAGCATGTGATTGTGGCGGGTTCACCTTCCAATTTTCGGACAGCGCGAACTTGCCCTGCTGGTATTGGTCTTCAACCCAATTTTTGAAGACGTAGCAATTTTCGAGTGGATGGCCCAATACTCGATGGTAGGGGCAGTAATTGGGATCCTTGACATCGTTTGGTTGTAGTGGATATCTCGGTTCCGGTAGACTGATGAGCCCGTTGCACACTGCTAGTTCGGACAGTCTCTTAGTTTTGTCCCGAGGAAATGAGTAAGGATATCTCAACTTCACATCGAGGGATTGCCGCTTGTTGCTTTAGCGAACAACCGGTCTCGGGCCACTCGGTTGTTGTTGAGCGTTGGCGACGAAGGTTGCTTTCCCTTTCCCCTTCTCGTTCCGAGGATCCGTCTTTTAGGAGGGCGGTCTATGGCCCATCTGGTCCATTTGGGCCAACTTGTCAATCAAGGCTTGGAAAGTGGTCGGTTTGAAAAACATCATAAATTAGGAGATGGTCGCCTGAGAATCAAGAGTACCTACGAACATGCCTACTGCAGGCGCCTCTTCGATGCGCTGTTCGCACTTCGACCATAGATTCCACCACCGTATCGCGTACTGGACCCATGTTTCACCTGGCTTCACCCCGGCGTTGATCAATGCTGTTATTGGGGTGTGTTCACTAGCACTCGCGAAACGCTGGGTGAATAGTAGCTCCATCTCTGTAAAGGTTCTGATGGAGTCGTTGGGAAGCTTCGAATACCACTCGAACGCTGTCTTTGACAAGCTACCAACGAATTGGCGAAGCAATAGTTTGTCGTCGCCTCCAGTGTTGCCGTATAAGGCTCTGAATTGAGCGACGTGCTGATGCGGATTTCCCGTCCCCTTATATACGTGGAATTTGGGGATCGTGTATCCCGGTGGGTACTTTATTTGGTCATACCAACCCGGATAGGGTCGTCCAGTTTTAACAATTTGCCCGGCCGCTTCATTCCCCTGGTGAGCTCGTATCTGCTGAGCGATATAGTCGTCCAAGGCGGCTTTAGAAATGGTCTTCCCTTTAGCTGCTGAACAAGCCGGAAGAGGGTTTGATGTCTCTCCCTTATCGTCTTCAAGGATAATCGGAGGGTCTTCAGATGGAGGATCCGGCTGGATCATCATGCTCACCATATCCTGAAATAGAAGGGTCATTTGTTTTATATTGGCCGCTTGTTCTGCGGCCTCTTTGTCCTTCTTCTCAAGCATTCTCCGAAGGAATTCGGCATTAGTTTCCTGCTCACGGCGCTGCTCCGAAGATGTTTCCGGGCCTGCTTTCGATCCCGTAAGTGTGGCTATAGCTGTTAGCATTTCTTAGAGCTTTTGTTGCTGTTGCTCCTGAGCCTTAGTCACTGATCGCGTAAGCGGTCGATGACCTGTGGAGATACGGCTATCCTCTTTTCCGGATGCCATATAGTCGGTATGCACCACCATGCCCCCAGACTTAGGGTGTTTAGGTTCAGTGGTCTTGCGATTCGTCGCAGACTCAGGGATTTTCTCTGGCCTTTTCCTCTTGTGAGCGGTCAAAGTTGAGGGGGTCGTTGCAGTGGGCACCCAAGTAGCTGTCGCCTTTTGTGGCTTGACATGATGGTCCTCTTCTCGCTGAACTTTCACCTTTGTTCTGTCAGCGAGAGTAATCTTGATCAATCACCGAGTCCTGAACCTGTCGCCAAACTTTGTAAATTTTAGAGGACAGCCGCTGAAGGGGCTGCTCTAGCTTCACCTTAGTAGCGTTCTCCACGGGTGGAGAAGATCTCTTCAGCATGGCAGTCGGCGAATTCCTGCGTACCCTGTTAAGTAGTTCAAAGCTGTTCCCAGTTGGAACAGCAGCATCAACTTCTACCATTGGAGTTGGCAGAGTTAGTCCATAAGGGGAATTGCCCCCAGTTTCCTCACTCGGCGCCAGTGGCGACGTCGAGCATGTCGTGCGGCCGGGATCACCTCCGCTTTTGGATCAGTTTCTTCATGCCCCTTGCTTTGAAGAGAGACTATTATTGGTGATAGCCTGTCGAAGACTGACACCCGTTGAGAGGGGGTAGTCAGTCTTGCAAAGGCCGACTTTTGAACAGGGGAAACAGCCTTCATGACTTTGTCTGGAACGGGAGCTGAAATGGCCAGTCTTGTGAAGACCGACCCCTTAGCAGGAGAAGCCGCCTTGGGGACTTCAGGAGTAGGAATGGCTAACCGCTTAGGGATAACACCTTCAGGAATTGCGGGCTTTTTCATGGGCCCATCTGAGCTTCGGCCCAATCTATTAAAAACTATGGCAGTGGACTTAGGCGACCCGCTGAGAGGGGCCGCAGTAGTTGCAAGCCGATCAAAGACTGACTTCTTGGGAGCTTCTTGCGATGGTACAGGAGCGCCGAAGTTCGTTGGTGGGAGCATGGTCCCGAAGAATAGTCCAGTGATGGCCTGAGTCACCTGTTCCACCGGCATAGAGAAGATGGAGGCCGCTTGGGTCCTGTAAGTCACTCCTCCGGACGGGACGGAGCGAGAGTTGCAGTTGCAGTTAGTGCAGTTTGAAGCCATTGATCTTCTGTTTTCTGCACGGAGCTTAGTACCTCGAATGCATAGGCAACCATAGAAAACCGCGATTCGTTCGCGAACACGACACACGAAGTGTGGAGTGGAAAGAGGAAAAGGTCCCACCGGACATGCCAGAATCTGTTCCCCTCCGAATCACGGAGACGCGACCGCGGAGGTCCGTCTTGCTTGAAATTCGGGGCAGATGCTAATTGGTGCTATCCGTCCACCTCTCCGAAGATACCAAGTTGATTTATGACACCGTATATCGAAGGTTTAAACGGATGCGACCGATGTAGCAGACTTCGTCAGATTCCCCCTCGTTTGAGGGGTTTTTGATTGTGGGGACGCTCTTCCCTGCAGGCGCAAGCCCCTGCAGTTAATTACGCTACCGCATCGCGGTAACAACTTTCTCCTTCTCCAGATGGTAACTTCGTGTCGTGGGTGTTTGTTTTGTGTTTGATTGCCCGTGGATTGTATATGGAGACTAATTTATGTTGTCGTCCGCAGGGCGTGGACTAGTCCAAATCCGTATCTTTCTTAGATTTGGGTTTGGGGGGTTGGGTTTAAGGATACGTTAGCCCCATTTGAGACTAAGATCAACTTAAACGTTTGTTAAGTATACGTTAGTCTAATTTTAGACTAAGATCAACTTAATGGGATTGTTTAGATCCAACAAGAGAGCAATTGGGCTCTATTGTTTAGTTTAGTGACATTGCGGTCGATTAGTTTAAGGACATTACGGTCCAATGTTAGTTTAAGAACATTACGGTCCAATGTTAGTTTAAAAACATCGCGGTCGAGGTTAAGGACATCATAGTCCGTGGGTTTAAGGACCCCACAGTCCAATGTTAGTTTAAAGACATCACGGTCGAGGTTAAGGACATCATAGTCCATGAGTTTAAGGACCCCACAGTCTATAGTTTAGAGACGTCGTAGTCTATGAAATATGTGGTTGTCGGGACCCGTCACCTTTTTGAAGACGTTGAAGGATTACAACGACAAATATCAAAGGAGTGAAGAGATGTACCTTTGAACCAAGCTTGATTGAATGATCTGTAGTCCAATTTGGAACTAAGATCAATTAATTATATTATAAGCCCATTGACTCAGTTAAGTCTGAATTGAGGACTTATGGCCAACTTGGGCTAAGTCCAATTAAGTTTGAAATATTGGCCCTTTGTCAGACCATTAAACACTTGTCTGGGTTCAAGCCCACATTATTTAGCAATGCTAAACAAGAGTTTGAGGGCTTTGATAACATTTTTGTCTTTGACTGGGCATTAAACATTATAGCTCTGAATTTTACTCAATTTTGAGATTCAGTTAAAGGGGAGGCTTTTGCCTCTGGAAAATTAGCCAATTTGGCTAAAAATAGTGTTAAACACTAGAGAACAACATTATTAAACACTGGAAATAAAGCTCTCAAATTAGTGTTAAACACCAGAAGACAACAGTGTTAAACACTGGAAATATAATTCTCAATTTAGTGTTAAACACTAGAAAACAATCAGTGTTAAACACTGGGAATAAAGCTCTCGAGTTAGTGTTAAACACTAGAGAATAACAGTGTTAAACACTGGAAATAAGTCCTTTAAATTAGTGTTTAAACACTAAATAGGAATGGATCACGTGAGGGCACCCAAAGGTGGGCCCAGATCCCTTTTACTTTTGCTTTGCGAATAAGTGTTAAACACTTCTTTATATATTTTTTGGAGCATCACGTGTTGACACGTGATGGAGATTTATGCACTGATTATTAAAGCACTTGCTAAGGGGTCACGTAGGGACACGTGAGAGCGCGCAAAGCTTAGATTTCCTTTGTTTCTTCTTTCTGTGTTTTGGAGGTCACGTGGGAGGACGTAAGGCATTGCCTCAAAGCTTCTTTTCTTCTCCTTTTTAGGGATCTTTTCAGGGGTCACGTGGGGACACGTGACCTTAGTCCTTTGCATGTAGGAAGATCTTTTAAATCTCTTTATCTTTAAGAATTAAATTCTCTGTAGGGTTAAACCCTAATTATGATTTTGGAGGAATTAAATTCCTATTGTGAAAGAATTAAATTCTTATGTAGGGTTAAACCCTAATTTCTTTTAGAGGAATTAAATTCCCATATATGTAAAAGAATTAATTCTTGTATAGGGTGAAACCCTAATTTCATTTTTGGAGGAATCAAGTCCCTGTGAATTTGAGAGAATTAAATTCTCAATTAGGGTTAAACCCTAGTTTTGTCCATCTTGGAGGAATTAAATTCCTATAATTTTAGGAGAGTTAAATTCTCATATGGGGTTAAACCCTAGTTTCATCTTGGAGGAATTAAATTCCTATAAATTTGGGAGAACTAAATTCTCTGGACTCAATTCTCCCTCTAAGTCTTGGATCTGCATGGCGAAATATCAACCCAAAGAGAATTAAATTCTCAACCTATGGGGAGATTTGCTTCTGCAGATCTTCAACTTGAGGAAGAACTAAGTTCTTTTTACAGAAGAGTTAAGCTCTTAGATTTGAGAATTAAATTCTCTCTTTTTTTTTTGAAGTTTTGATCCCCTTTCTTTTCTCACCTAGGGTTTTCTTTGTTGAGAATTAAATTCTCCTTACTTTTCGCTCTGCTATTTGCTTTTAGGAATTTTCAAGATCCCAAAATTCTATCTCTCCAAAAATTCTATCTCCCCAAAATTCTCTATCTTTCTTCTCCTCTTGGCTCCTATTTATAGGAGAAGGAAAAGAATCAATTTGTTTAGTCAATCTTTCATCGAAAGATTTTAATTGATTTTGTAATCAACATGATCTTTTAGACCATTCAGTGAATTTTATTCACCATTGAGATTTTAATCCAAAAGATCTTTTATTTGTTATTCAAATTTCAGGGAAATCTTTCCTTGTATAGAATCTTTCCATAAACTGGTGATTTTTAATCACCATTAGATTTTTAATCTAACGGTGCTCCATTTTACAGAGCACCATCCTTTTTTGTTTAGAAAGATTTAAAGAAGTGTTTTTCCAGTTGGGGTCTTTGATTTCCCTTAATTAGAATTTAATTCTATTAATTCATAGATCTTTAGGAACCCATCACGTGTTGGCACGTGACCCCCTGATTAAGCATTTGACCAGAATTTAATTCTGTTATTTTAAATAACTCAGGAATTATCACGTGTCAGCACGTGGCCCTTGGTCACGTGTTGGCACGTGATGCCCCATTGGGGTTTTTCCTTGTTATTTTATTATACCTTTAATTCTTTTCAGTGGGTTTAAAGGCCCATCACGTGTTGGCACGTGACCCCACCGATTAATTATTTCTAATTATTTATTTTATTCCGTGCCGACAGGCTTTGCCTGTAAGTGGTCACGTGTCTGCACGTGATGCCCGGTCACGTGTGAGCACGTAATACCTCATAACTTTTGATCCCGGATGAATTATAAGACCCATAATATATCAAATCGAAGGATTTTTTGAGACACTTTCAATACCATCAGAATTTATCTGTTTCTCATTTGGGAGTTTATCAAAATACAGGATGGAAAATACTGGTTCACATTTTCTTAAACGTATCGCTGCCATTTGATACCTCGGGCTCTTTTGTGTAGAAGTTTTTTTGGCGGGAACACTAACACAAGTCTCAGAATCGAGAAAAATTATGGTGGATGCACTGAAATATCATATCAAGAGAAACCGGGGTTTCAAACAATACGTAATTTCTTAAAATATCTCCACGGTTCTCAAATCCATAAATCACATGAAATCCATATCTCAATGCGTAAATCCATGAAATATAATATATGCAACATGAAACCGCTCTTTTAAATGAATCCAGTTTTAAAATATATCATGCGGTTCCCAAGTCCTCCGAAATTAAGTGCAGCATCATATAAGGTGTACATGTAACTATAGCAGGATATATGTATCTACATGTAAGCAGCTATGTATGATAATAGCACAATAATCAACGTCTTAATGTCAAATGACAATACAATACCACTTAGGGGTATATGTAGCTATAGCAAGTTATGTGGGTGTACATGTAAGTATGTATGCATGATGTACATGTATGTATAGCATGTATACTATGTTTCATATATGCAATGGAATAAGAATCAATGTCTCAATGGCAAATAACCGATACAATATCACATATGTATATATGTTGTGCGTGTCATGACAATTACCGACGGTGTGGGTGTAGCATACAATTTAGTGCTCGTGCAACATGAACCATCAGTAATGGTGTCATGTCTCATTAATATTATGTCCATATGCAATAGGAAAATGAGGTATGCAACAATGGTACACATGCACAATCAATGTCCATATACTTATAACTAATAATCATGTCATTGAATCTAGTCCAGACGTATAACGTCATACGGGCGATTCCCCTGTAGATGTTAAATGTACTCACCGATGAGCTCGAGCTAAGTAAATTCGACCACCTGCTTCCCTTTCTTCGCAGCGTCCGAAGTCCCTGCTTGCGATCCTAAAATTTCACAAACACGACACATAAGGTTAAATATCCTGCGCCGACACAAAGCCAATGAAACGCAAGGATAACGTCCACAAGATATACACACTGTGCACTTAGTGTACAAAATGCGTACGACATCGGCACAACCTTAGCTAGGAACGCAAAACTACATAACCACCAACCCTAGACCCTGATCGTACCGATCGTGTATTCACAACACAATATATATCATGGAAGATAATATATATAACATCGCATCATCAAAATAAACCCACACCTAATTTATCCGAAAACCTAGTAAGCATATTTTAATCATTTTAGTTCAAATCTAGAAGTTTAACAAAATCTAGTGGCCACAATCATCACATAATAGCTTGATTAAGCCACACAAACTTTTACTACAATTTTAATCTCACCCATATAAGATTTAGTAAAAGCTAGTTTGCAATCAAGCTTAATTAGACAATTAGGAAAAATATCAATTAATAATCTCACAACTAGATTAAGTTTTCCAAGTCTAAACTACTCACTTAACCATTACAAACAATCAAAACCCTAACTTGATCTTCAAAACCTTTTCTTGAATTTCTAAACATGCAAATTAAAGCCATATTTAAATATCTAATAAGCTAGCTTAATGTATTAAAACAACAACTAAGGTTAGGATTATGATTTTATACCTCACACTAGATTCACAAACTTGCAACTAAACTTCCAAATTAGCCTCCAAAATGCTAACTTTCATGAAGATTCAAGCTTGGTTAAGGCTAAAGAATAATGGGTATGGATTTATTTTTAGAGTTTGTGGGATTATTTGATGATTTTTGGAGCTTGAAGGAGTGGAAATGGGGTGGAGAAAAGAAATGGGCAGCATGGGGGGTCGGCCAACTTGAAGGAAATGAGAAGGTTGTGAAATTGTGTAGAAGGAAACTAGGTTAAAAACATATTAAAGCTCAATTACTTTATGCCACCTCATAATAATTTTAATTAAAATCTTCTTTAACCTTCAAAATATCTAGATATTTTCCAAGATATTTTGCAAAGAAGTCAAAGTGCTTAATCTTGTGATTAAGTTGACATGGATTCAAATTAGCATAATTAACCTAATCCAAATTGTAATTACCACTAATTAAGTGCATAATTAAAAGTTTTTAATAATATTTTAATTAAGGAAAAATATTTAAGTGAACTAAAATTTACAAGTGACTAACCAAATACCGCAACTAGCAATTTTCTAGTTAAACTAGGTGCAGTTAATTCTATACTGAAAAAAGTTCACTTCTAGGTTTTTATGGAAAGTACAGTCTATTTTACCTATTAACGGAAAATTCGCCTAAAAGATTTCTAAAACGTTACAATCTTCCCCCTTAAAGAAATTCAGTCCCCGAATTTAAAATTCTTACTATGCGTACATTCAAAGAGATGGGGGAATTTCTTCCGCATCCCGCTCACAGCCTCTCAAGTGATCTCCTCACTAGACGGGCTACGCCAAAGAACCTTCACAGATAGCAAGAACTTTGACCGAAGTTTCCCCACCTACCGATCCAATAAAATTATCGGTTGCTTGGTGAATGAAAGATCGCGTTCTATTGAATGGTCTGGTGCTGAATCATGTGAGAAGGGTCATAAAGGTAATTGCGAAGTATCGACACAATGAATACGGGGTCAACATCCGGAAATCTGGGTGGAAGTGCCAAACGATAGGCAACGATATCGACTCGTTCAAGGATCTCAAAGGACCTACAATTCTGGGACTAAGTTTCCCCTTCTTCCCAAAACTCATCACACCCTTCATCAGAGAAATCCGTAGGAATACATGATCCCCCACTGCGAACTTAAGTCTGTGACGACGACGGTCGGTATAAGACTTCTGTCTACACTGGGCTGCTCTCATCCTGTCCTGAATCAACTGGATCTTCTCCGTAGTCTCTTGACTAGCTGGGGTCTGAAAATCCTACTCTCGCTGAGTCGATCTAACAGACTGGCGATCGACACAATCTACCATACAAAGCCTAAAAAGTTGCCATCTGAATCGTTTCCTGATAACTGTTATTGTAGGAGAACTTCATCAATAGCAAGTGACGATCCCAACTGCCAACACAATTAAGCACGCACGCACGAAGCATATCCTCCAGAGTCGGTATAGTCCGCTCTGACTGACCATCAGTCTACGGATGGAAAGCGGTGCTATAGCTCAACCAGGTACCCAAGGCTTCCTGAAGTTTCTGCCAAAGACAGCTAATGAACTGGGTGCCTCTATTGGTTACAATGCATGAAGGAACTCCGTGCAAACGCACAAACTTATCGATGTACAAATGAGCAAACTGGGCATAACCGAAAGGGATCTTCACTGGAAGGAAGTGAGCCGCTTTCATTTACCAGACAACAAAATCACCCAAATGGAGTCATACCCTTGACTAGACCTGGATAGATCCATAACGAAATCTATGGAGATTTGCTCCCATTCCCACTCTGGAACGGTTAAAGGTTGCAACTCCCCTGCCGGTCTCAAATGCTCAACCTTAGCTCGTTAACAAGTCAGGCACCTCGAAACGAAATTTGAAACATCACTCTTCATCCCTGCCCACCCGTAACTATCTCTCAGGTCACGTTACATCCTTGTAGAACTTGGGTGAACACTAAAAGCTGACTGATGTACCTGCTGTAGGATCTCGCGTCCCCACCCATCGGTATCTGGTACACACAAGCGAGTCCCGTAACATAGCACACCCTGTTCATCAATCAAGAACTCCGAATCTCTACCCTGCCGAACATGCTCAAGAATCTCAGACAAATGGGCATCGGCGGGCTGTGCCTCACGAAAACGATTAAGTAGAAGTAGACGGACGTGGACGTGAGCAAGCTGTCCCCCAGTGGAGGTGAACTTAACTGTACTCGCTGTCGCACAAGAACTGCAAATCTGCAGAAGGCTGTCTCTGAACTGCGCTCAACTGGGACAAGCTACCCCCGGGCCTACGACTTAAAGCATCAGCTACCACATTCGCCTTGTCCGGATGATAAAGGATCTCACAATCATAATCCTTCACAAGCTCCATCCAACGGCGCTGTCTCAAAATCAGATCCCGCTGCAGGAAGATGTACATTAAGCTCTGGTGGTTTATGAAAATCTGACACGACTCTCCGTACAAGTAGTGTCTCTAAATCTTCAGCGCAAGACCACCGTGACCATCTCAAGATCATGGGTGGAATAATTCTGTTCTTGCTCTTCTAACTGTTGGAAAGCATAAGCGATAACTCTATCATGTTGCATCAATACACAATCGAGCCCCACTCACGAAACATCATAGTAAACGACAAAGCCACCCGATTCAGAAGGCAAAGATAGAACTGGTGCAGTCGTTGTTTCCCCCAATCAGAGCAAAGCTCTGTTTGAATTTCAAATTCAAAAGGTGAAGCAACGCTTCAGATCCCTTGCGCTGCGCGCAGAGCGCCACGTATCAAAAGTAGACACGCCAGCTCAAGAGGCACTGCGCCCAAGGCAGCGCACCCCAATCAGAGCAAGGCTCTGTTTTAAAATTTAAACTTTAAAAATAAAGGAAGCAACGCTTCAGATAACTTGCGCTCTACGCTGCGCGACACGTGTCAGCGCAGTTGCGCTGCGCGACACGTGTCAGCGCAGGTGCACTTACGCCAACTGTGCCAGCACTAAAACTTAATTAATGAATTATTTAATTAATCAGAATTAAAATTCTAGAAAGATCTTTTTAATCTTATTACAATAAGAAGATTGTCTTCTGTAAAACAGAGGCCTTAGGATCAAAGATCCAACGGTGGGGAAATATTCTCAGATCAATCAGAGAAAGATCTCTGTAACTAACCTAACAAACCAATTGGCCCTATATAAAGGCCCCTAGACTCTAAGTCTGAGGGATACAGATATACAGAGAGAAATAGAAAAAGGAGAAAACTCTGAAAGAATTTAGAAGATCATCTTCTTCAAGGTAAAAGAAAATTTCTTGGAAGAACAGAGATGAAAACATCTCATAAAAAGAAGAATTTTTTCTAAAAAGATCAAAGATCTAAGAACAAGATCAAGATCTTCATCACAAAAAAAAAAGAAAAAAAGATCATAAAGATCTAATCACAAAAAACAAAAAAAGAAGTAATTTACTTCATTATTAGATCTTTTGATCTATATAAAGGCACAGCCTTTTGATGAACCATTGATTCTTGAATCTTGAGGTAGAACCTCTTTAGAACTGAAAAGATTCTTTTCTTTGATCTAAATTTGATCAAGATGCGCTCTGCGCTATTGAACAATGCCCTGCACTCTTAATTTGCGATGTTGCGCTCCTTGGATTGGCGCAAGTCACCAGAGAGCGCCATGTGTCAATCTGCGCCTTGCGCTCCTAAAAACAGAGCGCTGCGCTCTTGGATTGGAGCACTGCACCAGAGCGCGCCATGTGTCAGCAGCGCACTAGCGCAGCGCACTAGCGCAGCGCACTGCGCTAACAGACTTGCGCTCACCAGATTGTGACACGTGTCACCTCCACATGCGCTGGCGTCTTGCGCTCTTTAATTGGCGCAGAGTGCCTGACAGGCCATGTGGCGCGCTGTCAGACCATTAAATGCTCTGCATTATTAAAAAGGGGCAGAGCCCAATTAAAAGGTCTAACAGACCAAAACAAATGCTATGCATTATTAAAAAGGGCAGAGCCCAATTAAAAGGCCTAACATGCCTAATCTGAATGCTGCGCATTTAATTAAAAAAGTCCAATGCTATGCATTGTTTAAAAAGGCAGAGCTCAAGCAAAGGCCTAACAGACCAAATATAAATAAAATGTTAGACATTTTTCTGATTGGACTTAACCCAATTCTGGCCATAAGTCCTCAAATTAAATTGAACTGAGCACAACTGCTCTCCCAAATCAATTTACACCCGGTTCAAGGGTACATCTCCGAACTCCTCTGACATTTGTCGTTGTAATCCTTCAACGTCGTCAGAGAGGTGACGGGTCCCGACAACCATACATTGCTACGGACTGTGGGGTCCTTAAACTCATGTACCGAAATGTCCTTAAACTAATATTCGTCCCCAAAATGGGAATGTTGGACCGAAATGTCCTTAAACTAATATTCGTCCTCAAAATGGGAATGTTGGACCACCGTGTCCTTAAACTAATATTCGTCCCCAAAATGGGAATGTTGGACCACCGTGTCCTTAAACTGGTAATCGACCGAAATGTCTCTAAACTAAACAATAGAGTCCAAATGCTCTCTTGTTGGATCTAAACGATCCCGTTAAGTCGATCTTAGTCTCAAATTAGACTAATGTATCCTTAACTAATGTTTAAGTTGATCTTAGACTCAAATATGGCTAACGTATCCTTAAACCAAAACCCAAAACCCAAATCTAAGAAAATACGGATTTGGACTAATCCACGTCCTACGGGCGACAACATAAATTAGTCTCCGTATACAATCCACGGGCAAACACAAACAAAACAAACACCCATGACATAAAGTGACCATCTGGAGAAGGAGAAAGTTGTTACCGCGATGCAGTAGCGTAATTAACTGCAGGGGCTTGCGCCTGCAGGGAAGAGCATCCCCATAATCAAAAACCCCTCAAGCGAGGGGGAATCTGACGAAGTCTGCTACATCGGCCACATCCGTTTAAACCTTCGATATATGGTGCCATAAATCAACTTGGCATCTTCGGAGAGGTGGACGGATAGCACCAATTAGCATCTGCCCCGAATTTCAGGCAAGACGTCATGTCTTGTGCCGTCCTTCGGAGGGGAACAGTCGTCAACCGAGTCTTCAACTGCTGAAAACTCAGCTCGCATGCCTCGGTCTAAGAAAAAGGAACCCCCTTCCTGGTCAGTCCGGTCAACGGTGCAGCGATACTCGAGAAATCATGCATGGAACGGCGGTAAAAACCGGCTAAGCCCAAAGCTACGGACCTCTGTCACAGATATAGGTCTGGGCCAAAACTGTATGGCCTCGATCTTCCTCGGGTCCATACGAATATTGTCTCCCGTTACCACATGACCTAGGAAGTTAACACAATCAAGCCAGAAGGAACACTTCGAGAATTTAGCAAATAGCTGGTGCTCTCTCAATGTCTGCAAGACCATCCTCAAGTGCTGCTCATGTTCCTCTCGACTTTTGGAATAGACCAGAATGTCATTAATAACACAATAATAAACTGATCGAGGAACGGGCTAAAAAATTTGGTTCATCAATTCCTTGAATGCCTGCTGGGGCATTGGTGAGTCCAAACGACACCACCAAAAACTCATAATGCCCATAGCGCGTACGAAAAGCAATGTTCGGAATGTCATCATTCTTAACCCGCAACTGATGATGACCTGATCACAAATAAAACGTAGACAAATGTACCGCACCCTGGAGCTGATCAAACAAATCGTCAATGCGAGGTAAAGGATACCTATTCCGCACCGTAACTCGGTTCAATTGACGAAAATCAATGTACAACCTCAAACGCTTGACGAACAGCACAGGAGCTCCCCAAGGCGAAACACTTGGACGTACAAGTCCCCTTACAAGCAACTCTTGCAATTGATCCTAAAGCTCCCTAAGCTCCGCCGTCTTATCTGGAACAACGTCGAGAAACTCTCGCACGAAAGGAACTCGGTCCAACGAATCTACTGTAGCTCCGGTATCACGAATGGAAGCTAAGAATCCTCGACATTCTCTCCGCAAAAGCCGACTAGCGAAAAAGGCTGAAATCAAGCTGTGAGGGGCGGCACCACGGCCCCCTGCACAAAAAGAACTGACTCGCCGGGAAACAAAACTTGACTGTCTTCTCGCGGTAGTCCACAGACGCATGGCACGTAGCTAACCAGTCCGTGCCCAGGAGAACGTTAAAGTCCAACATACCTAGAAGGATCAAATCGACGGACGAATCTCTATCTCCTATCCAATTGGCACTCACCGAAACACGTGTCGTGCAACAAAAGAATCGCCAATAGGAGTAATCATAACAAACGACTGATCTAGCATACACGACTCTCGGCCCAACCTCGGCATGAAGTGTGTAGAAATATACGAGTGCATAGATCCCGGATTAAACAAAACGTGTGCATCAAAAGAACATACGAAAAAGAATACCTGAAAACTTTGCATTGGATGCCTGCGCGTCCAGATGAGTCAAAGCAAAAGCTCGTGCCTGTCCTCTACCTGCAACTGGCTGTCCTTCTCCTCTGCCACCCTGTCCTCTCTGAACAAACACTCTGCTATCATGACCTCTCTGATCATAAGTCTGACGCGGATCATCAATAGGCGCAAAAAGCAACGCTCCCTGAGGTGAAGGTGGTAAGGTAACATATGGTATGACTGCCTTTCTCTGGCGTACCACGGTACAATTCCTGACGAGGTGATGGAAACTCCCGCACCGGAAACATCCAGACTATGACTGCTGAACCTCCTGGGGATAAGAGCTAAACAACTGACATCGTCCCAAGCTTCTGCTACTCGCACGACCTGAACGAAATTTGTCACAGCGTCTAAACATCTGTCTCTGGGCTGATACACCCGTACGAGACCTCTTCGGTCCTGGAACTTCCAAAGTCTCGGAAAGACGCTCCTCATCTAGTAGGGCTGCGTCCACTACTGCTGTATACGTGACACAATGTTGTGTGCTGATAGCGAGGAATAACTGGGTAACAGGAGTGGCAACCTCTTGTCGCTGCGCTCGACTGGCCTCAAGCAACGATCTCATCATCTGGCATAAATCCTGCAGC
The DNA here is from genome assembly GCA_030015575.1 of Agapanthus africanus. Taxonomy (NCBI): domain Eukaryota; kingdom Viridiplantae; phylum Streptophyta; class Magnoliopsida; order Asparagales; family Amaryllidaceae; genus Agapanthus; species Agapanthus africanus. The sequence continues at coordinate 884,558,062 of CM057337.1, forward strand.
TCTGTCTCTAGCCTAGCGATACGATCTATCGAAGGCGGATCAATCTGCTCCTGTACAGCGAGCGTACCATCCTGGTCAGTCAGACGAGCCAACTCTGATCTCGGCTCTCGCTGCCTCTCCCTGTGCCCTCGTAGTCTTTGGCGGCATAATGGCTAGAAATGGAAATATGATCCGATAAGAACACGGAAATCGAATCATAAGGATATATATAATCATGGAAGGAATTTCAAGCAATAAGTCCTAAGGTCACTGGCGGAGTACCATGTCGTAAGTATGCCGTGGACATACACACGCTACGTTACTCTGCTTAAGCTACCTACTCCATCATACCAAGGTCATCCTACACTCCGAAAGCTAAAACCTAACGCTCTGATACCAACTTTGTCACGACCCGAAATTGGCACGTGACGGCACTTAAACCACGTAACGTCTACAGGCGTAACGCAATTCAAGTAAGCCGAAAACCCAGAAATCTAAACCATCAAAAGTAGTAAGTGATAAGAACATTGTTAAAAACTTTTGGGAATCTCAATATAAAATTTTTAATTTAAGTTTCTTTCTTAAAAATTTCGGCAGCACTTCCTTTATAAAAACTAGCCCCGAAACGGATACACCATAGAATATAAATAAACCATCCCCAAACGAGAGCAAATCTCGCCTAAAGGCGGAAACAACCACCACAAGAAGATATACGACGCTGTAGCGAAAAAATATAAATGAAACAACATAAGGAGGTAAAACTACATAACAAGACCGGCTCCTACGAGCACGGCACCCAAAGTCACAAAATAATACAACATCGATCCTCACATCTCGTCTCTAAGTCAAATACATGAAGGTAGTAGATGGAGAGTACTAGATACAATAATAGATACAATGAGCATCATCGGATAACCGCAAAACCCACCTATAGCAAAACTGCTCACAGTCAGCCGTAGCGGTATCCGCTGCAAAAGATGATACGATAAGAAGAAGCCCTACCGCAACAGCTCTGAAGGACAACCTGCAAAACACTGTGGCACAACGGGGGTGAGTTGCCAACTCGTGAATAGTAAATAACATCATGCAGGTAATCGCAGGTATACACGTACTGCGATAATCTATTACATGCAAACTGATAGTATAATATGGCAATATGTATATGCAACAGTAATGAAAGGTACTCTATCAGGTACTACAAATACATGAACCAATGCATATCAAATAAATGCTGAGTATGAGATAAAACATAACATCATCAATGAATTATCATCGTGGAAAATCCTGGTGTCTATCAACGACACCCTAAATCCCAATACCTCAAGCGCCGTCACTCTGATCGGCCCTCAAATCTGTAAATCGCATGGAACCTGAGTGTCCAATATCGACACTCGAAATCTCATGAAAACATATGCCAGTGTATATATATAAATATATATGAGTATATCCACCTCGTGTGTCCATCAACGACACATCAAAATCATAGAACATGAGTGTCTAACATCGACACTCGAAACATAATGAAACCCGTATCCAGTATCGACACGTAAATCCTCATATCTCAGGCGCCGCATTCTCAGATCGGTCTTCATATCCATCTCATATCATAACTCCAAAACGGTGTCCACCAGACACCCACCGAGTTCTATACAATCCCTGGTAGGTAGTACTCCTCCTGCCAGGCTCATCGTCTATACCACGAAAATCATCTCTTTCCCCGGGGAACCATACCGGGTCCACCATGTACCCGCAGATGGTGCCTACCGCTCCTCGAATCGGGTTTCTAACATAAGTCTTAGAACCGAGAAAACTCATGGTGGACGCACTGAAATATCATATCAAGAGAAACTGGGGTTTCAAACAATACGTAATTTCTTGAAATATCCCCACGGTTCTCAAATCCATAAATCACATGAAATCCATATCTCAATACGTAAATCCATGAAATATAATATATGCAACATAAAACAGTAATATGAGCATAACAAGGGAAAACCGCTCTTTTAAATGAATCCAGTTTAAAATATATCATGCGGTTCTCAATTCCTCCGAAATCAAGTGCAGCATTATATAAGGTGTACATGTAACTATAGCAAGATATGTGTATCTACATGTAAGCAGGTATGTATGATATATTTCGTAAGCAGGTATGTATGATATATTTCGTAAGCACAATAATCAACGTCTCAATGTCAAATGACAATACAATACCACTTAGGTGTATATGTAGCTATAGCAAGGTATATGGGTGTACATGTAAGTATGTATACATGATGTACATGTAGGTATAGCATATATACTACGTTTCATATACGCAATGGAATAAGAATCAATGTCTCAATGACAAATAACCGATACAATATCACATATGTATATATGTTGTGCGTGTCATGGCAATTACCGACGGTGCGGGTGTAGCATACAATTTAGTGCTTGTGCAACATGAACCGTCAGTAATGGTGTTGTGTCTCATTAATATTATGTCCATATGCAATAGGAAAATGAGGTATGTAACAATGATACATATACACAATCAATGTCCATATACTTATAACTAATAATCATGTCATTGAATCTAGCTTAGATGCATAATGTCATACGGAAGATTCCCCTATAGATGTTAAATCTACTCACCGATGACATCGAGCTAAGTAAATTCGACCACCTGCTTCCCTTTCTTCGCAGCGTCTGAAGTCCCTGCTCGCGATCCTAAAATTTCACAAATACAACACATAAGGTTAAATATCCTGCACCGACACAAAGCCAACGAAACACAAGGATAACGTCCACAAGATATACACACTGTGCACTTAGTGCACAAAACGCGTACGACATCGGCACAACCTTAGCTAGGAACGCAAAACTATATAACCACCAAGCCTAGACCCTGATCGTACCGATCGCTCATTCACAACAAAATAAATATCGTGGAAGATAATATATATATATAACATCGCATCATCAAAAGAAACCCATGCCTAATTTATCCGAAAACCTAGTAAACATATTTTAATCATTTTAGCTCAAATATAGAAGTTTAACAAAATCTAGTAGCCACAATCATCACATAATAGCTTGATTAAGCCACACAAACCTTTACTACAATTTTAATCTCATCCATATAAGATTTAGTAAAAGCTAGTTTGCAATCAAGTTTAATTAGACAATTAGGAAAAATATCAATTAACAATCTCACAACTAGGTTAAGTTTTCCAAGTCTAAACTACTCACTTAACCATTACAAACAATCAAAACCCTAACTTGATCTTCAAAACCTTTTCTTGAATTTCTAAACATGCAAATTAAAGCCATATTTAAATATCTAATAAGCTAGCTTAATATATTAAAATAACAACTAAGGTTAGGGTTAGGATTTTATACCTCACACTAGATTCACAAACTTGCAACTAAACTTCCAAATTAGCCTCCGAAATGCTAACTTTCATGAAGATCCAAGTTTGGTTAAGGCTAAAGAATAATGTGTATGGATTTGTTTTAGAGTTTGTGGGATTATTGATGATTTTTGATGAATTTTTGGTGCTTGAAGGAGTGGAAATGGGGTGGAGAAAAGAAATAGGCAGCAAGAGGGGGAGGGGGAGGGGTCAGCTAACTTGAAGGAAATGAGAAGGTTGTGGAATTGTGTAGAAGGAAACTAGGTTAAAAACACATTAAAGCTCAATTATTTTATGCCACCTCATAATAATTTTAATTAACATCTTCATTAACCTTCAAAACATCTAGATATTTTCCAAGATATTTTGCAAAGAAGTCAAAGTGCTTAATTTTGTGATTAAGTTGGCATGAATTCAAATTAGCATAATTATCCCAATCTAAATTGTAATTACTACTAATTAAGTGCATAATCAAAAGCTTATAATAATATTTTAATTAAGAAAAAATATTTAAGTGAACTAAAATTTAAAAGTGACTAACTAAATACCACAACTAGCAATTTCTTAGTTAAATTAGGTGCAGTTAATTCTATACTGAAAAAGACCACTTCTAGGTTTTTACGGAAAACACAGTTTATTTTACCTATTAACGGAAAATTCGTCTAAACGATTTCTGAAACGTTACAGATACTTATAAGTCCTTCCGACTTATAAAGAGAAAATACTCTTATGAGATCCTCACGACTTATAAGAGAAAACACCACTTAGAAGTCCTCACGACTTCTAAGGAGAACATACACCCACGAGATCCTCACGACTCATAGGGATAAATACATTTATGAGACCCTTACGGCTCATAAAGTCAAAAACTTTAGTCGTCAGGATTCTAACCCTGTTTGCTAAGCCACCTTTGTTCAAATCGACAAAGGCAAATGATGATTCGCTCCTGGCAATATCCCAGTTGTAGCGATGCTAATGCCTAAATCGGTATCAATTTTCAAGTCCTTTTATGGAAAATGATAATTCACTCCTGGCAATATTCCAGTCGCAGCGGTGTTGATGCTAAGATTGGTATCAGCTCTCAAGTTCCATACCCGCGACAAAAATCAGCGAGCAAAAAAATGCATATGAAATAGCCGAAATGATGTGGCAACTCGCAATAAAAACCAGCGAGCAAAAAAATGCATATGAAATAACCGAAATGATTGGGTACCGCGATAAAAAGCCGAAATGATTGAGCAATCGCGACTTTCGTGATATAAAAAGTTGAAATGATAGAGTATCGTGGAAAGAAATAAAAAAATGAAATGAAACTTTTGCGCCGCAGGTGAGTCTACATCAACCCATGTATACAATCCATGGGTATAAACGAAAAGGGAACCATATTTTCCCATCAGGCTCCGTCAAAAGGAGAGCCAAGTCTTGATGGTTTACAAGCAACCTAGAGACCATCTCGACATTCGTCTCGTTACAGCAGACGCAACGTCACCAACGACGTTTCTTCACTCCAGCAGGATGCAAACGCAACGTTAATAAACGGCCTCAGGGCCAAAACAAAATGGAACCATGGAAAAGTCCCTAGTTCCAAGCCTCGACGGTTCACAGATAACCTAGAGACCACCTCGACACTCGTCTCGTTACAGCAGACGCAGTGTCAACAATGGCGTTTCTTCTCACTCCAACAGGATGCAGACGCGACGTCAACAAAATGGAGCCATAGCAAAGTCCCTAGTTCCAAGTCTCGACGGTTCACAAACAACCTAGAGATCACTTCGACATTCGCCTCATTACAGCAGACGCAGTGTCGATAAAGGAAGCGAAGGCCAAATTCCTAACTTCAGGGTCTTGACGGCAACTCAAATAAAACCTGAAAGACTATCGGAGATCATCCCACATCAGCACGGAGTGGTTATGACTCATTGGGGCTCCCAAACTGAGCCTAACCTCAAGTAAAAAGTGGCATGGCAAAATTCCTACCGCTTGCTCTCTCAACGGTAATATGACCTAAGGAGATTACTTGAAGACGTCTTGTCAAGCACCCGAAGGGATCAGAGACACGACAATCGCGGAGCTATTCGAACAACAGCGTAAAGTCTGCATATTGAGGGATGCATCAGCCAACGCGACGGTACGACGGACAAAAACCCTAGTACCACAGACCCTAACGGACCTCTATCGTAAAGAGCAGGTGTTAACTGTAACGTTAGGACAAGTTTGCTTACAAGCCCAAGGGAGGTAAACTAAACAAGTTCCGAAATGTGTTCATAAACTAGAGACTCCGGGATGAGTGAATAAACTTCAAACTCCAAAATGAGTATATAAACTACTTCATGCCAAATCAAGACATCGAAGAAAAGAGAAATGCCAGTATGAAATAAACTATATATTTTATTCATGAATTTAAGTGAATACAATATACATTTCATTCAGGAATCAAAATGAATACATGTTATTCATGAATCAAAATGAATACAAGATACTCTTATTTATGAATGAATGTAAAAAGAAGAGAATATACAACGACAAAAATGTTTCAAGTCGGTGGACGGTTCAATAGGCCAGCAAGTTCGTTGTTCTTTCGCTGGACTTCGGCTTCAAGCTCCACCAGTGCTGCGAGACGAGTCTCTGCCTGGGTCTGTTGAGTTTGGTATGAAGCAAACCGATTCTCGAGCTCCTTCTCAGCGACCTTATGGGCTTTAACCATTCACGGGTAAAAAAAACAGTTTTGTCAAGAGCTACTACCTCTGTAATGGTTTCTTGAAGCACCCGCCAAATTTCGTATGCACGGGTGATCTTGGCAGTAAGCTGAGCTTGAAGTTCCCCCAAACTTTTCTTTCAATTCAAAAAGGAGAAAAGAAAAACGTGCGTTCGAAGCCAACTCCCTCTCTGAAAACTTCCGGTTGAGCCTCTTCTCGCATGATTGGAGATTGGCTGCACACCGTTCAATCCATTCTCGGAGGCTCGTTTTTACAGTTAAGATGTCGGAAGGAAGGCGTATGCATTCAGTCCCATGCAGGCAGGCCTCCACTTTGCGGCAGTACTCAACCCAAGTACGCACTAATTCCTCATCATGATAAGTGGCCAGAACAAATAATGAAGCGTTGGCCTCGGTAGAAAATTCTTCGGCCACAACATAAGTACCAGCGTGAAGATCTTCGATGAGTGCCACTAAGGAATAAATGCTCTGTTTTGCCATCATTTCGGACGCACGTCGGGCATAAGGGCCTGGTGGCATAGGATCCAAGACTCTAATTGGTCAGGGCTGGCAAAGCAGTAAAGATTTAGATGCGGTCAGTTGTGTTTCCAAACATAGTGTAAACAAAACGATGCCAAGGATAAAACGCCACTTACCCATAGTCTACAAGGTGGGTTTAAGAGATCCCCATGTCCGTCAAGAATCTCGACTTCGTCGTCAACCTCCAGAACCGTGGTTTAAAATGAAGAGCATATCAGCATCATTATGAAAATATAAAACCAGAAGGGTAAAGCATACCAACCTTGTCCAGAGGAAAGAACTATGCATTGTGGGGGTATTGCTTGTGGAGCAGCCATGTTAAGCAAGCGCTGGAAGGTTTCCCCCCAGAGAGAGGTCCAAGATGGAAGCCGCCAATTCCCGCAATTCTGAAAGAAAGAAAAGGGTCAGATGATAAAAGGGTCATTAAACAAAATATATATGTATATGAGACTACCTTCAATGCTTCGCTCGCCCTGAGCTGGAGGGATGGCAGCCTCAGCGGTCTCCTCCACACCCTTAGGTGCATCACTGGAGATATTTGTAAAATCTATAGCCGGCGCGGTAGTCTCTAATAGAGAGACAAAAGCTGCCGCTGAAGGCTCCAAGGCAGGGATGACGGCTTCAGCAATCTCCTCTACACTCTCTGGTACGTCACTAGGATGTCCATGGGATCTATGGCCGATGAGGTCAGCTCTGTTAAAGGAGTAAATGCGGAAGGGACACCCGCTACCACCGGAAGCTCCACAACAAGGATGGCAGCTTCAGTCATCTCCTCTACACCCTTCAATGCGTCACGGGAGATATTCGTAGAATCTGCAGCCATGGCTCGATCCGGACTCAAACTCGCTTCCGCTGCAGAAGTCCCTGCAAAGTTTTCACAAAATGAGAAGACATAAAAGTAATACAGATTACTAGCTAAAAGAAGGACACGAGAAAGACGCATACCAATACGCCAGGAAGCCTGAAGTATGTCTTTTTCGAGCCGTTTTTCTTTTCTCATTAAATACGCTCGCCGGGCTTCAAGCGCAAATGAATGAATACCCGTTTTTAGTGCAAGCTCGTATTTGGAAGCAACCAAGATGGACTGTTTGAAAGCCCGTTCTTCTTCCATTAACAAAGGACCCATGTGTACCCGTCGTAAGGATGGGTCAACATCATAGAATATAACGGGGGGAGGAGGTAGGGCTTCTTCGGGGCGCACACATTTTCAGTCTCATCTCGTGAGCGCCTTAAAGTCTCGGCCAACTGCGCGGCCTCTTCGGCAGACGAACCAGGAAAGAGAAGACCGTCGTCTGACTCCTGCATAGATATCGGCTCGTCCTGAATAAAGGGCTCCTACAAAACCGAACACTCGCCTCAACGAGAGATCACACTACAACACTACACCTACACGTCCCCATGTCACCAGAAATCAACATGGTCAGTTCTCGTCCATGACGAACTCGTCCTGACCGCAACACTAGCAGCAGCTTAATCTGCGCTCAAACCATGGTGACAGGAATCTCAAGCAGGTATCGAAGAAGATAGATCAATGAATGAAAGAATCAACAGATCCCAAATGGATACATGATCATAGGAACGAATAGTATCAAAGATCTCAAGATATGTATATCCTAAGGTTTCTTAAGTGGAGTATCGTATCGTAAATATGCCGCGGAACATACGTACGGTACGCCACTCTGCTCAAGCTACCTACTCCGTCAATCAAGGTCAACCTATGAAACGAAAGTTCAGGTCTAATACCCCCGCGTTAAGTCTAAGTTCCGTAAGGTCAAGCCTAGGTTCCGAAATATATACGCCCTAGACTCCGCATAATCAAACCCAGACTCAAACTAAGGTTAAACCTAACGCTTTGATACCAACATTGTCACGACCCGTAATTTAGCACGTGATCGGCACTTAAATTACGCAACGTCTAAAGGCATGACGTAATACAAGTAAGCCGAAACCCAGAAAATCTAAACCTCTTTGCGGAAAATAATGGGGGTACAATTTTGAAATAAAGCTATAACGAATCATATTTTTCTTTAAATTCATACCTAATGAAACATAAAAATGCAAGTGGATTATACTAGAGTTGAAAACATGTTTCGTCTTTAAAAATTTGGGTAGCACCTCTCTTGTATATTTTGATCCAAACACGTATAGACAACAATATATAGGCATCCCTAAGCGGGAGCTAGCACTTCACCAACTGGCAGAATCACAACCACGCAATAACATATATATGATGCCCAACGACAAAGAATCAACCCAGAAAGAACTAATAAAGAAGCAAGACATCAAAACTCAAGAAAAAAGATCAAAACCCATCGCTCCAAGTCTCTCACAAAACCCAAGTCTGACTAGGTCTACCAATATACAATTCTTGTCTCTGATTTAATGTGATGGAGTTTATCTAGATACAATAGAATATAACAGTATGAGAGTAGACACGATCCAACATGTTTACCATCTACCAAAGCAAAGCACCCTGGAAGAAGCTGTGTGCCAGCAATACCGCAACTAATCCCAAATGGTCAAACCTGCAAGAACTGTGGCATAACGGGGGTGAGTTTCCAACTCGTGAGTAGAAAACATCAACAAGTAGAAATCGAATAAAACAACGATTTCCTAGGTCACTATATCCTGAAGGTAATACTATGATATCACTATATCCTGAAGGTAATACTATGATATCTAGGGTGACCAAGTACGCATATATGTCAACAATCTATCAATGCAATGACATATATAAATAAACATCCGATATCATATGCCTGTATGCATGTGGATATCATCCATGTGTCCATCAAAGACACAAAACAATATCATGGTACCCGAGTGTCCCACACCGACACTCGAACATCATGAAAACATATACCTGTATATATATATATATATATATATATATATATATATATATAAATATGAGGATATCAACCACGTGTGTACATCAACGACACATTAAAATCATGGAACCTGAGTGTCCAACACCGACACTGGAAACATCATGAAATCCGTGTCCAGCGTCGACACGTAAATCCTTATATCTCAGGCCCCGCATCCTCAGATCGCTCCTCATATCCATCTCATATCATAACTCCAAAACGGTATCCTCCGGATATCCGCCGAGCTCTATACAATCACCGGTAGGTAGTGTTCCCTCTACCAGGCTCATCGTCTACACTACAAAAATCATTTCTTGCCCTGGGGTACCATACCAGGTCCACCATGTACCCACAAACGGCATCTGCCAACTCCTCGAATCGGGTCTCGAAAACATGCTCAGAACTGAGAAAACTTATGGTGGACGTCTCGAATATCATATCAAGAGAAACCATGTTTTTAAAACAATACGTAATTTCCTTTGAAATATAACCATGGTTCTCAAATCCAGAGATCTCATAAGAACAACATCTCAAGCAAATAACCATAAATACGATGTATGCAACATAGAGTAGTAATATGAGCATATTGGTATATCATGCAAGAATATAATCATAAGGAACGATGTATGCAACATAGAGTAGTAATATGAACATATTGAGTATATCATGTAAGCATGTCAAGTGATAGTACTGAACAATGAATGTACTTTTACTTTTAAAATTAATATCATGATAAGGGCAGTTCTCCTGTGTAAATGGAACGACAATTCTACTGTATAAGTGACATGGCAATTCTACTGTATAAGTGGCATGGCAATTACCAATGAAGAATGTGTGTGAGCCGGCAAATCTGTGTATGTGTAACATGCACATCAACGGTAATGGTGCATGTGTACTAGCAATTGATATCATATAGTATTAAATACCGACACGTGGTATGTACATCACGAGGGGTAATATCCTACACAACATGAACAATAATTGGGTGTATCTATCTACACAAGAATCATATGGTCACTTTTAAACGATACACATCGTCGTTTTGAAAATATGTATGGTTCAGGTGGAAATATTTATATCGGCGATCCCGCCTCGTAACATCCGATATGACAATAATCATCAATCATCATCTTCAAATCACTAGCGCGGATCAATCATCCGGTACATCTCATTTCGTACGGTAATCTATCGTACGGGGTTATCAAACAGAATAGGGAATCTATTGACCTATACAATAATGATGGTACGGATGTAAAGTCTCGTACGGCATATCACTCATTATACTCATACACACACATACACATATCTCAATTCACATTTATATAAACGCCATATCTTATCAAATCCACAACACCTCTATCTCAATCTCGTGTCGTGTTGTTCACCACAGAAAATTGCATTTTAATACCTCTCATCCGTTATCTATTTTGCTATATATCGGTATTATTAATCAGTGTCTGCTCAGTAATTACAGTTTACAGGTATCCGTGATAAATACTGGAAAACATATTCAAAATCACAGATATAACGTTTGGGAGCCGATACTGTAAGCAGGCCAGAAAACTGACCGATATCCCTTGAGCTCTTTTGGAAATAATGCATGAGTACATATTTTTTGTCTAAAAATGGTCCAACACACATGTGTGCACATAGCTTGGACCAAGTGGGGGGCAGCCATGGTATGATGGCTAGAGCAAGCGGGCAGATATGGTGTGATGTGCATTGAATGAGCATTGATTGCTAAAAGTATTGATGTGATATAAACCTTTGCACTTGATCTCCTCTCTCTGATTTAGCTCCAGATTGCACATATGTGTTAATTAAAAAGAATTGCAATTACAGAGAGATGCCCAAGAGACCAGAAGGCTATTGAAGAAAGGTGGGCCAGAGACTCCAACTTTAGGCCACAGATTTAATCATTTTGGTCGCAATTTGCGGCCAAGTTATGGCCAAATTGCCTCGTGCTCTTTTGGTGGGTCCCTTGTTGCCATGCCAGTCCAGTGTCATATGCAACTTTTAATATTTTGTTGCCTATAAATTGCAAAACAGAGTTGAGCAAAGTGACCATGTATATACCCATTTATATTTTGTTAGTTTGTTTTTTTGGTTTACCTTGAGGGTGAGTGTGCTTCATCTTGGTTTCTTCTTCTTCTTCTTCCCTCTTGAAGCTCTCTTTGGAGAGCTTTATTAAGGAGGTTGAATAAGCTACCATAAATCTTGTATCTCATTTCAAGTGTTTATAATATATTGTTGCTTTCTTTACTTTTTGCTTTCTTTTTATTCATGCTTAACTAATATTTATTTTGGTTGTGGTGTGGGTGAGGAAGTGAGATGAAAGGCTTTGCTTCCTCCACCTCTTGTTTATGTTTCATGTGCTTAACTTAAGATTCTAACCTAAATATTGTTTATGTATTGATATGATACGGTATTTTGACACATGGTTACTTGTAATCTCCTCATATACCGTATTTATTCCCTTTCCCCATTTTCAATGTTTAAGTTAAAATCAATTTGGTGTTAAGTTTGCTAAGTTTGGATATCGTATCTTGTGATCAATTGCTTGACAATCCTTTGTTTTCATATACAATATACCATCACAAACACTTAGCAAACTCAACACCAAAATCATTTGCTCTCACTAACCAGTTTGTGTTTTTGTTGTTGCGGTATGCTTGCTAACCCTTGTGTTTAGTGTTGATACCCCAAGCGCGGACATACAAACGGTAAGTGACCAAAAGGACTCATTTCGTGCTTTGTGGCGAATATCGGAATTTGACGGTTTGTGCTCCGCAACCGCGTTGACAAGTCATGCTTCATGCCGGGATCAAGATAAGGCTAGAAAACTCATGACCAAGGGAGTGTAGAGGTAAACGTCGTGATTCAAGCTTCCGAGCCAAGCCACAACCATTTCTTCCTTACTTGTTTTCGTGCTTTTCTTTGCTTTCGTATTCTTTTTATATTTTTTTGTGACAAACCCCAATTCATTGATTTTTAACCTTAAACAACAATACTTAATACACAATTCCCTGCGCATCGACCCGTGTTTACCGGCTCGCCACAACGCGCCGTGCACTTGCAGTTATGAATATTAAAACGAGAACAATCTCGCGTGCGCAATCCGTTTCCTTCATTTTCATACCCGTTTCCGTAACATACGCGTTTGCGCGCGTGGGTGAATTCCCAACAAGTTTTTGGCACCGTTGCTGGGGAGTTGGTAGTCATTAGGTATTGTTATTTTTGATTCGTACTAACAAACTAACTACTAACTCAAAATTCTTTCAAAACTAACAAAACTAACTTTTCTAAATTTTGTTCTCTGTCTTTTTGATCTGCTGTCACTCTGAGTTTAAGTATAAGATTTTGCATATAACATTGGGACACTAATAGGACAAGAACCACACAGTGAAAAGTTGGAGCACCAACTCAAGGAGTTGGTCGCCAATAAATAAATCTGGCCGCAATTTGCGACCCATTTTCCACCATTTGTTCCAATTGTTTGTTGTTTGCTTCTTTGTCCCATTTGTGATCTATTGGTATATGCAAAATTTCACAATTATGTATGTGCAGCTAATTGGCCACATATATCGCTTTTTGCACTAAATATCATATTTTCCGACATTTCAGGATTTTAAGGAATTACGACCAGCGATCGTGCAGAGCGAGGCTCAAATGCAATTGCAAGACGTTAGAGAAGTATAGTGCCAAAGATCCGGGTAGTTTGACCCGCGCAAGCGAACAATCAAAGACTCAGATCACTTTCAAAGGGGTTTTCTTACACCAAATCACTTCGGTCTTCGGTACGTATTTTCTAACACCTTTGCCCAAATCCGACGTATTCCAATATTCTATCTTTTGCAGGATTCTTCATACAATTTTGCCGCTAATTGTACAGAGAACTAACCGTATTTTTTGCAGCGTTTAAACTTAAACGAAAAAGAATTGATTTAAATTGCTTGATTTCTTGAATTCTTTTATTTGATTGCTCATTGCATCTTAATACGGAATTAAGGGCAAAAATGACCAACAAGATACGGTAAAGGATTTCATCACCTTTTATCCGTAGCCCACAAATCACAAACTGCATTCTTGCATACCCCCAGTATTTTAAAATCAATTAGAACTCTGACTTTAAGGACTTCGTGCTCATTAGGAGAAGTTAACTGTGTTTAGAACTTTGCTTAACGATATATCGTTCACGGGGTGTCTAAGCAAGTGTTCAAGAGAAAGGGTTATTTAATTAAGGAATTTCGCGAAAGCGTTGTAAAACCTCTTTTTCTCTCTTGCAGTTACCTGGTTTCGTGATCAGTATATCTTGAGCCTATTTCTCGACACAACTTTACTTCGTCAATCAAGTTCTTGAGCAGGTCTAGTTGACTTAGAATAACATAGACCGCCAGGGGTGTGATATTGTTTATTTTTGTGACTTTGTGAATTCTTGTTAATATAGGTGATACACGATTCAGTTCTATTTTTCACGATTCTTATTCATTTTTTTTATACCCAGTCCAAATTAATTTGTACAAATTGCCAAAATTCTTCCCACATTCATGAAAATTGTCCTTTTCTAGAGGGTGACCAGCCGTCTCAAATTTTTGATAACGGTCACCCACCTAACACTCTTGAACCTAGTCCCACTTCAGCCATAGACCAAATGATTGAAAATTTAGAGAAAGATGTCGATAAATTGACTGCTTTAGCATCACCACTATCACAACCCCTCCAACCCGAAACAGTTGAACCGTCATTAGGGTATGATAGTGAGATGGATGCTAGGTTGACCGCTTTAGAGAAAGGTATTGAAGTGATGACTGCGGTTGAGAATCAATCAGCTGCTATGCTAGCCCTGTTCATACAGCAATCTGAGCATTTATTTCTTGCTCAAGCCCAATCATTAGCTAGCATAGAGAAACAAGTGAAATATTTAGCTGAAAGGATTTTAGGGAGTGAACACAGTCAATCAGAACCAAATAGTATTAATATTTGTCATCTAGGAAGTCACCCAAGTGAGGTAAAAGATCAATTGGATTTTGATGATTTCATAGATGATGATACGATTGTATTGATTGAGTGTTGCCAGGACACAAAGAAAACCCTCTAAGTCAGTCCACTACTAGCCTTCAAGTATCCACTGAGTTTCTTGTCGCTTATGATTTAGAGATTGTTTTAACTGAAATAATACTTGATGAGGAAATTCTTGAATCGACTGATTTTTCCTTTCAATTTTAGATGAGGGAGCTTGTGAATTTGTCGGGTATGGTTGGGATAAGGTGTTAGAAGAAATCAAAGATCAGGAACCCACGATTTTTGTATCATCTATTGATATTGTTTTGAAAGAAACGTTAGTGTGGGAACCTATTTTTTTAGATGACATTTACATACCCATTTGTGAATGTGATGGAGGAGAAATCATTTTGGGAGAGTTTGTAAATAAAGAGAATAGGATTGTGGAAAATCATAGGGAGGAAGACAGTCTTGAAAAATATTCTTTCATGTCGAGTTTTGAGGAAATTTTTGCTGATGAACTTGATATTCTTAGTGAGTTTGAGTCGGGAACAGTTTGGGAACATTCGAGAAACCTTTTTTTTGCTGAACTTTTTGCGGATGAACTCCAGTTTTTACACGAACTAGACTTTAGAACTCAACACGTGCTTATTGAACATTCAATTCATTCAGAAAACAATTCTTTGTCCTCCTCAAAATTCAATCTTCATCTTCAACGTCTTCTCACCCCTACTTTTACACGTCCATGCCCTTCACTAACATCTAACTTATACCCATTCTTTTTCTCTTTCTTCTTTTTATACAGATTCTTTTACCAGCCATTGCACTATATAGACAAAATCTTTATGTGGATGGTATTAATTTCCGCACTAACCCAATCTTTTAACTTGTACATGTTGTAATTAGTCTTAGGTTTTTCCTTTTTTTCTTCTTTGAATAAAATTCTCATCCTGATGTCTAAGTCTAGCTACTGGAGACGGAGGCAACGATGAGGACATCGTAAAACTCAGGTTTGGGGGTGAGCACTGCGTTTATCTGCATTGTGTGTATATTCTGTATTGCATACATATTAAAAAACCCATAAAAATTGAAAACTTTTCTACAAAAAATATAAAAACTTTGTCGTCAAGTTAGCTAGTAGGGTAACTTAGATTGTTATTCCGAAAATTTAGTTGATATATTATATGTAACTAAATCCTAGGCTTAGGAATTGAAAACCCTAAAAATAACTCTCATTCTGTTTAAACTTGGTAATTATACGTCCTTACAGTTTTTTTTTGAGAAATAGGTAATTTTGAGTTCAGTTCTTTACTTAAGTCGAGACGAAGGGAGAGTATTGAAGCTTTACTGAAAAATAAGTCTGAAAAATAGTTTCTATTCTTGAGTCCAAATTTAGAAAATATATACCCTACAAACTGCACATACACGCACCTTGAAACTTGGGATAGTAGAGGATACCTAGAAATACTCTTACCTGAAAGCCTAGTATGAAAGAAAAAACAGTATTTAAAACTAACCACCATAAGAGCATCATTGAAAAATATATCCGGTCTTGAAAAGAAAAAGAAAAAGAAAGAAAGAAATAAATAAAATCAAGACCTGGAAACTGCTATTTACGCTTTAAGCTCATACATTCAGTAATCGGCTGTTAGTGCCTCAAGAAGTATTAATAATCGCATAAAAGATGTGTGAGTACAACCGCCCATCCATTAATGAAAAGAAGTAGTATTAGGTATTAAGGCAAGGGTACTATAGCTTGAATTGAATTCTTAAGTGTAAGAGTGAAAATTTACACACACGTAGGGGCATACAATCGATATTTGGAGGAAAGATAGGGATAAAGAATAAGACTTATGTTTTCTGTAATGATGATAAAAGTCCCTGATTGGAGACCGCATCTTAGAAGGAAAATACAAGAGATACTGAGATCTTTCTAAACTGTAAAACATATAGGATCTAAGGTTAAATAAATAGGAGGAGTGAAATATAAGGGTTGAATATTTCTAACCTAGAATGATAGAATTTCTAATTTAGATACTAAACTGTAGTAGTAGAATCAAGATTAACTTATGAATGGGTGTAATCCGCTGAAAACCCTCACGAGACAACACTCCTCCTACTAGGGACACCTAGAGGTTTAACGGCTTGTTGTACGTGCTCAGTGCAATCGCGTTCCCTGCGAAAGTGAGGCTAGGATTTTTTGTTTGCCCGGGACGAGCAATAGATAAGTTTGGGGGGTATTTGTTCACCATAGAAAACTGCATTTTAATTCCTCTCATCCGTTATCTATTTTGCTATTTATCAGTATTATTAATCAGTGTCTGCTCAGTAATTACATTTTACAGGTATCCGTGATAAATACTGGAAAACACATTCAAAATCACAGATATAACGTTTGGGAGCCGACACTGCAAGCAGAGCAGAAAACCGACCGATATCCCTTGAGCTCTTTTGGAAATAATGCATGTGTACACATTTTTTGTCTAAAAATGGTCCAACACACATGTGTGCACATAGCTTGGACCAAGTTGGGGCAGCATTGGCATGATGGCTAAAGCAAGTTGGCATATATGGTGTGATGTGCATTGAATGAGCATTGATTGCTAAAAGTATTGATGTGATATAAACCTTTGCACTTGATCTCCTCTCTGTGATTTAGCTCCAGATTGCACATATGTGTTAATTAAAAAGAATTGCAATTACAGAGAGATGCCAAAGAGACCATAAGGCTACTGAAGAAAGGTGGGCCCCAGACTCCAACTTTAGGCTGCAGATTTAATCATTTTGGCCGCAATTTGCGGCCAAGTTATAGCTAAATTGCCTCGTGCTCTTTTGGTGGGCCCCTTGTTGCCATGCCAGTCCAGTGTCATATGCAACTTTTGATATTTTGTTGCCTATAAATTGCAGAACAGAGTTGAGCAAAGTGACCATGTATATACCCATTTATATTTTGTTAGTTTGTTTTTTTGGTTTATCTTGAGAGTGAGTGTGCTTCATCTTAGTTTCTTCTTCTTCTTCTCTCTTGAAGCTCTCTTTGGAGAACTTCATTAAGGAGGTTGAATAAGCTACCATAAATCTTGTATCTCATTTCAAGTGTTTATATTATATTGTTGCTTTCTTTTTATACTTGCTTTCTTTACTTGCTTGCTTTCTTTTTATTCATGATTAACTAATTTTTATTTTAGTTGTGGTGTGGGTGAGGAAGTGAGATGGAAGGCTTTTCCTCCTCCACCTCTTGTTTATGTTTCATGTTCTTAACTTAAGATTCTAACCTAAATATTGTTTATGTATTGATATGATATGGTATTTTGACACATGGTTACTTGTAACCTCCTCATATACCGTATTCATTCTCTTTCCCCATTTTTAATATTTAAGTTAAAATCAATTTGGTGTTAAGTTTGCTAAGTTTGGATATCGTATCTTGTGATCAATTGCTTGACAATACTTTGTTTTCATATACGATATACCATCACAAATACTTAGCAAACTCAACACCAAAATCATTTGCTCTCACTAACCACTTTGTGTTTTTGTTGTTGCGGTATGCTTGCTAACCCTTGTGTTTAGTGTTGATACCCTAAGCGCGGACATATAAACGGTAAGTGACCAAAAGGACTCGTTTCATGCTTTATGGCGAATATCGAAATTTGACGGTTTGTGCTCCGCAACCGCGTTGACAAGTCGTGCTTCATGCCGGAATCAAGGTAAGGCCGGACAACTCATGACCAAGGGAGTGTAGAGGTAAACGTCGCGATTCAAGCTTCCGAGCCAAGCCACAACCATTACTTCCTCACTTGTTATCTTGCTTTTCTTTGCTTTCGTATTCTTTTTATATTTTTTTTGTGACAAACCCCAATTCATTGATTTTTTAACCTTAATCAACAATACTTAATACACAATTCCCCGCGGAACAACCCGTGCTTGCTGGCTCGCCACAACGCGCCGTGCACTTGCGGTTATAAATATTAAAACGAGAACGATTTCGCGTGCGCAATCCGTTTCCTTCATTTTCATATCCGTTTCCGTAACATACGCGTTTGCGCGCGTGGGTGAATTCCCAACACGTGTTTATCGATCTCAAACTCATATCCTATCTTGATTCACTTCTCATTTCATATTCTCAAGCCAATATATATTTATTAGTGTCAACTTTAATCATATCATATCTTAAAAAATCCTATAATAAGGTTATCTTAAGCTTGTAGCATATCCTTAATCAAATTAGAATTTATATCACAATTTTCCATATTAATGGTTGCGGGGGTTGCTATACGCCATCCTCCCGACTTCCCCCGTAGATATAAATCTACTCACCTGCTAAACTCCTCGCTTAGCCGAAATCGATGTGCTTCGTCGTCTCGGAAGTCCATGCAAAGTACCTATAATCAATACACATCCGAAAGCAATTAAAACCAATATCCGAAAACCGATACGGCACACAGATTGCTTATAGGTTAAAAGCTATAGCTTACGCATGCAAAAACAACCAAACAACCATCGTCGTTAACGTACAAGCATCCAACAACAGAATCAAATCCAAATACCAAAACCACGAATTCACATATCGAAAAACATTAGCCCAAGCACTCGCAAACAACTCCCAGATTTTGGCTCAGGTAAATAGGAACTAAACAAGCAAGTACAAATGATAGGTTATAGGGTAAGAGAGCTACAGGCAAAACCACAACACCCAAGCCAATAGGGGATCCGGCGACCCCAAGCTAAAATCCGGCCTCGCCGGCCATAGTGTGGTAGAACGTGTTCGTATTTTGGTGGTGGTCTATCTAGGTTAGTGGACTTGATTGATTTTCTTAGAAATACCCCAGATAGCTCCTAATACCCTGTAGGCCTTAAGGATTAATAAAACCGACACAAGAAAATTCTAACTTCGTGTATCGGGTTCTATTCTCTTTTCCAGGCCTTTAAATCAATCTCTAAGGTCTAGTAAACACTCTCTACAGTTCAATTGGCCACTTAACAACAAATTAGAATTTTCTAAGATCACAAACCTATTTAGCTAAAATTCTAAACTAAAATACGATATATAACACAAATATAAAACTAAAGTGAAGGGATTACCTCATTGGCCACTTAGGAAATTTCTAGAGTTGCCCAAAGTCTTCAAAATCCAAATTTGAATGGCTCTGAGGGTTTAGAATGATGTTGTGCATATTTTATATGAAGGTTGCATAAGGTTTTGAGAAGTATTTGGAGATAAGGTATGGAGGTAGTATGGGAATGAAGGAGATGAAGAAAATCTGAGGAAAACAATGGGGGAGATGAAGGAGGGCAGCCATGTCACACTTTCCCTCTCTTATTCTCACCCTCTCACACTAAATATTCCCTACTCTCACCCCTCAACAAATATCTCTTCTCTCTTTCTCTTTTTTGTTTTACACACATAACTCTCTTCTCTCTTTGCATTTCTTTTTCTTTTTCTTTTCTCTTCTCTTTTAATCTCACAAGTCACACACATACAACTCAAAAACACAACATGCACATGACATGGTGCACAGGTCATGAAAAAAATGTAAAAACTCGGATTTGACCAAAACCCGATAAATATTATTAAAATAAATAAATCATTTTAATCTCCGATAAATTTCCAAATATTGGTATATACTTATACCATTTTACGAAAAATCCCTATTCGCAAATAGAATAGTTTTCGTGAAATATATTATTTTAATATTAAATTTCCAAAAATAATATTTTATATTTCTGAAATATTACAGTCTTCCCCCCTTAAATAAATTCGGTCCCCAAATTTAAATTTAAATCCCCAAATGCTAAAACATTTCAAAAATCAGCTCAAATCAACGGAGCTCCGAAACCACGGAAGATGCAGAAATACCACAGCGTATCATGTGCGCCTGAAAACGAGTGCGAAACTCAAAATCAAATTCCGTCAAGCATCACGCAATAATCGGAGTTATAAAGGAAATACGAATATCGAATTCCACCACTGGAATCCAAATGCACTAGCCAAAATTATAATACATATATAGTACGCATCTTTATAAAATCATTTTAAAAGCTGAATAACTCATGCCAAATTTTTCCCAAATCATCATGCTATGCGTAGCTCGCGACACAAGTGGCGGACGATCAGTAGTAAATATATACCTATATATGTTTAGCTCAATTTAGACGTCCCGCCTTTTTGAAATATCGTAGAAGGTTCTCTTTATAAAATTTTGTGTCACTCGCGGACACGTAGGAAATAGCGAGACTATAGCTTCTTTTGAAAATCTCTTGGTAACTTTTTATACATGCAAAAGTACTCAGGCACTGTCCTCAGACCAACCCTGCTCGGCTACTATATAATATAGTATCCATCATCAAAACGCGATACTCATAAATAAAATCAGCCTCAAAAGGCGTATCCAACATCACATGCGTCTGGTGCGCACGGAAAACCAAATCCAATACAAGTGCCATAAATATGCACAAAAGCAAAACTAAGTTCAACGGGTGTGCACGAAAGCATCTGTCCAGTGCAACGGATGTGCATGACAGCAATATCAAATGCATCTATAGTACACGAAAATCTCAACCCAGTGCAAATAACATGCACGAATGAAAATCCCAATAAAGTACATCCAACATGCACGAATAAAAATCTCAATCGAGTGCAACCGGTGTGCACAAAATCTCATATCATGCACCCAACATGCGCGAAAATCCAAAACAAGTGCGTCTGGTCCGTATAAAATATCCAGTGCAATAGTATGCACGATAACAAATATCAAGTGCAGACACTCACGAGAACATAAATCTGCTGCAACAAATGTACAAAATACAAATCTGGTGCAACTAATTCATGAAAACTCATCAATATCTCAAATGCTCACAAAAACAACACTGGGTATACCAAGGTGTATAGAACCATAAACGTGTGCAACTTCA
The DNA here is from genome assembly GCA_030015575.1 of Agapanthus africanus. Classification (NCBI taxonomy): domain Eukaryota; kingdom Viridiplantae; phylum Streptophyta; class Magnoliopsida; order Asparagales; family Amaryllidaceae; genus Agapanthus; species Agapanthus africanus. The sequence goes on from CM057337.1 coordinate 884,579,451, forward strand.
TGCACAAAATCCATCCCAATGCACTGCAAGCACATATAAGCTATACCGAGTGCAAAAATCAAGTTAAGTGCGTATGACATGCACGAAATAGAAATAGACAGTATCAAATCCATGAAACCATAAATACGTTCTATGAAGGCACTATTCGATACCCAGTGCAATAGATATGCACAAATCATAAATCTCAATATAGCGGTGTATAAAATATAAATCAAGTGCAATAACTATGCACAAAATATAAATCTCCAATAGGTGCAGCCATGGTGCAAAAAAACATAATCACGAAACCCAATCATCGAAACTCAAGTCCAAGTGATAAAAGTGTGATACTCGGATTACAAAACAGAATTACAATAAATGACATTAAGGTACACCTTCTACAATGTCGAAAAATATGCCGGTGCGCCTAAACTGGTTGAGCAAGATCATCTACTTGCCTTCTGCTCACGGTCTGGCATCTTCGGTCTCTGGGTCCTCGTTTTCTCTGTGGACTACCAATCTTACGATCCTTCTGCTTGTCGACCTAGTCAAGTGTACTAACGGAACAGTTCTACTCTGGAACTCCTCTGATCACTGTTTGGCCAATCAACATGACCACTCTCAAACGGCACATTACTGACGGCGGCATATGGCCTTATGAACACGCACGATATAACTGATCCTGGATGCAAATCTTTATCACTGCGGTGTCCTGGAAAGAACCTGCTGTGGCTTCTTTCGATCTCACTTATGCCGAACTATACGAAGGTTGGCAGTCTTACATAACTCTTTTCTCATAACCGGACAACTGCGTCCTCAGCACAGCTTTCATCTGGAAATTTGGGCTGTATCTAACGCCTCTGCACATATATCAATCCTATAGCATCAACGGAGAGTAACAACCGCTCGTTAGCATCTCGCACGAACCTCTTGTTCCACTCATCTTTATTATCATCCACTTCGACGTCATCTCTTGCTGTCTGCATATTGCAATTCGTTCTTGGCTACGGTCAATTTGGAGTCTCTCACACGAACTCGACATTAAAAACTCGGTATCTTCACCACTCTGTAGAAGATATCCAGCCGAACACGTCCTCGGGAACTCGTCCAAATCATTGGAGGAATACACTTTATTCGTCCATTCTCGATCAACTCACAATGCATCAGGGTGAGGTCCTTCTATCTGAAACTGGTCAACTAACCGATCTCACATTGGAGCATCCGACGAACAACGTCCTCTCTTGATCGATCTACTCTAGATCCAAGTAAGATCCTTCAACTGGAATTCTTCAACTCAACTGAGCCTGCATCGGCACATCAAATCTGGCGAATCATATCCGTCGCTCCACTCGAGATAGACTAGCTATCTCCTGTCACATCTCTGTCTGAAAACTCGAGAGGTTTCAGCTCATAAACTCTGGAAACGACATCCCATCAATCTCAGCAACAGCTGGGTCATCTGTCTGCATAGTAGACAACATTATGACCTCTGAAGTAGGCTGTACATCAACGGTCCTCTCAATCTAGCAGCCTCTATCAATGGCTCGATCATCCGGTGCAAAACCGAACACTCGCCTCAACGAGAGATCACAACACAACACTATACCTACACGTCCCTATGTCACCAAAAAGCAACATGGTCAGTCCTCGTCCATGACGAGCTCGTCCTGACTGCAACACTAGTAGCAGCTCAATCTGCGCTCAAACCATAGTGACAGGATCCTCAAGCAGGTATCGAAAAAGATAGATCAATGAATGAAAGAATCAACAGATCCCAAATGGATACATGATCATAGGAACGAATAGTATCAAAGATCTCAAGATATGTATATCCTAAGGTTTCTTAAGTGGAGTATCGTATCGTAAATATGCCGTGGAACATACCTATGGTACGTCACTCTACTCAAGCTACCTACTCCATCAATCAAGGTCAACCTATGAAACGAAAGTTCGGGTCTAATACCCCCGCGTTAAGTCTAAGTTCCGTAAGGTCAAGCCTAGGTTCCGAAATATATACACCCTAGACTCCGCATAGTCAAACCCAAACTCAAACCAAGGTTAAACCTAACGCTTTGATACCAACTTTCTCACGACCCGTAATTTAGCACATGACCAGCACTTAAATTACGCAATGTCTAAAGGCGTAACGTAATTCAAGTAAGCCGAAACCCAGAAAATCTAAACCTCTTTGCGGAAAATAGTAGGGGTGCAGTTTTGAAATAAAGCTATAATGAATCATATTTTTCTTTAAATGCATAGCTAATGAAACATAAAAATGCAAGTGGATTATAGTAGAGTTGAAAACATGTTTCGTCTTTAAAAATTTGGGCAGCACCTCCCTTATATATTTTGATCCAAACACGTATACACAACAATATATAGGCATCCCCAAGCGGGAGCTAGCTCTTTGCCAACTGGCGGAATCATAACTACGCAATAACATATATATGACGCCCAATGGCGAAGAATCAACCCAGAAAGAACTAATAAAGAAGCAAGACATCAAAACTCAAGAAAAGCGATCAAAACCCATCACTCCAAGTCTCGCACAAAACCCAAGTCTGACTAGGTCTACCAATATACAATTCTAGTCTCTGATTTGATGTGATGGAGTTTATCTAGATACAATAGAATATAACAGTACGAGAGTGGGCACGATCCAACATGTGTCCCACCTACCAAAGCAAAGCACCCTGGAAGAAATTGTGTGCCAGCAATACCGCAACTGATCCTAAGCGGTCAAACCTGCAAGAACTGTGGCACAACGAGGGTGAGTTGCCAACTCATGAGTAGAAAACATCAACAAGTAGAAATCGAATAAAACAACGATTTTCTAGGTCATTATATCCTAAAGGTAATACTATGATATCACTATATCCTGAAGGTAATACTATGATATTTAGGGTGACCAAGTACGCATATATGTCAACAATCTATCAATGCAATGACATATATAAATAAACATCCGACATCATATGCCTGTATACATGTGGATATCATCCACGTGTCCATCAACGACACAAAACAATATCATGGAACCTGAGTGTCCCACACCGACACTCGAACATCATGAAAACATATGCCTATATATATATATATATATATATATATATATGAGGATATCAATCACATGTGTCCATCAACGACACATCAAAATCATGGAACCTGAGTGTCCAATACCGACACTCGAAATATCATGAAAACCGTGTCCAGTATCAACACGTAAATCCTCATATCTCAGGCGCCGCATCCTCAGATCGGTCCTCATATCCATCTCATATCATAACTCCAAAACGGTATCCTCCGGATATCCGCCGAGCTCTATACAATCACTGGTAGGTAGTGTTCACTCTGCCAGGCTCATCGTCCACACCACAAAAATCATTTCTTGCCCCGGGGTACCATACCGGGTCCACCATGTATCCGCAAATAGCATCTGCCAACTCCTCGAATCGGGTATTGAAAACAAGTTGAGAACTGAGAAAACTCACGGTGGACATCTCGAAATATCATATCAAGAGAAACCGTGTTTTTAAAACAATACGCAATTTCCTTTGAAATATAACCACGGTTCTCAAATCCAGAGATCCCATGAAAACAACATCTAAAGCAAATAACCATAAAGTACGATGTATGCAACATAGAGTAGTAATATGAGCATATCGGTATATCATGCAAGCATATAACCATAAGGAACGATGTATGCAACATAAAGTAGTAATATGGGCATATCGAGTATATCATGCAAGCATGTCAAGTGATAGTACTGAACAATGAATATACTTTTACTTTTAAGATTAATATCATGATAGGTCAGTTCTCCTGTGTAAATGGCACGGCAATTCTACTGTATAAGGGACATGACAATTCTACTGTATAAGTGGCATGGCAATTACCGATGAAGAATGTGTGTGAGCCGGCAAATCTGTGTATGTGTAACATGCGCATCAACGGTAATGGTGCAGGTGTACTAGCAATTGATATCATATAGCATTAAATACCGGCACGTGGTATGTACATCACGAGGGGTAATATCGTACACAACATGAACAATAATTGGGTGTATCTATCTACACAAGAATTATACGGTCACTTTTAAACGATACACATCTTCGTTTTGAAAATAGATATGGTTCAGGTGGAAATCTTTATATCGGCGATCCCGCCTCATAACATCCGATATGACAATAATCATCGATCATCATCCTCAAATCACTAGCACGGATCAATCATCTGGTACATCTCATTTCGTACGGTAATCCATCGTACGGGTTCATCAAACAGAATAGGGAATCAATCGACCTATACAATAATGAGGGTACGGATGTAAAGTCTCGCACGGCATATCACTCATTATACTCATAAACACACACACACACACATCTCAATTCACATTTATATAAACGTCATATCTTATCAAATCCACAATACTTCTATCTCAATTTCGTGTCGTGTTTATCGATCTCGAACTCATATCCTATCATGATTCACTTTTCATTTCATATTCTCAAGCCAATATATATTTATTAGTGTCAATTTTAATCATATCATATCTTACTAAATTCTATAATAAGGTTATCTTAAGCTTGTAGCATATCCTTAATCAAATTAGAATTTATATCACAATTTTCCATATTAATGGTTGCGGGGGTGCTATAAACCATCCACCCGACTTCCCCCGTAGATATAAAATCTACTCACCTGCTAAACTCCTCGCTTAGCCGAAGTCGATATGCTTCGTCGTTTCGGAAGTCCACGCGGAGTACCTATAATCAATACACATCGGAAAGCAATTAAAACCAATATCCGAAAACCGATACGGTACACGGATTGCTTATAGGTTAAAACCTATAGCTTACGCATGCAAAAACAACCACACAGCCCTCGTCGTTAACGTACAAACATCCAACGACGGAATCAAATTCAAATACCAAAACCACGAATTCACATATCGGAAAACATTAGCCCAAGCACTCGCAAACAACTCCCAGATTTTGGCTCAGGTAAATAGGAACTAAACAAGCAAGTACAAAAGATAGGTTATAGGGTAAGGGACAGGCAAAACCACAACACCAAATCCAATAGGGGATCCGGCGACACCAAGCTAAAATCCGGCCTCGCCGGCCATAGTGCGGTGGAATGTGTTCGTATTTTGGTGATGGTCTTCTGGTGGTCTATCTAGGTTAGTGGACTTGATTTTCTTAGAAATACCCCAGATAGCTCCAGATAACCTGTAGGCCTTAAGGTTTCACAAAACCGACACGGGAAAATTCTAATTTCGTGTATCGGGTTCTATTCTCTTTTGCAGGCCTCTAAATCAATCTCTAAGGTCTAGTAAACACTCCCTATACCTCAATTGGCCATTTAACGGCAACTTATAATTTTCTAAGATCACAAACCTATTTAACTCAAATTCTAAACTAAAATACGATATATAACACAAATATATAACTAAAGTGAAGGGATTACCTCATTGGTTAATTAGGAAATTTCTAGAGTTGTCCAAAGTTTTCAAAATCCAAACTTGAATGGTTCTAAGGGTTTAGAATGACGTTGTGTATGTTTTATGTGAAGGTTGCATAGGGTTTTAAGATGTATTTGGAGATAAGGCATGGAGGTAGTGTGGGAATGAAGGAGATGAAGAAAATATGAGGAAAACAATGGAGGAGATGAAGGAGGGCTGCCAAGTCACACTTTCCTTCTCTCACACTAAATATCCCCTATACTCACCCTCAACAAATATCTCTTCTCTCTTTCTCTTTTTTGTTTTACACACATAACTCTCTTTTCTCTTTGCATTTCTTTTTCTTTATCTTTTCTTTTCTCTTTTAATCTCACAAGTCACACACACACAACTCACAAACACAACATACACACGACATGGTGCACAAGTCATGAAAAAAGTGTAAAAACATGGATTTGACCAAACCCGATAAATATCATTAAAATAAATAAATCATTTTAATCTCCGATAAATTTCCAAATATTGGTATATACTTATGCCATTTTACGAAAAATCCCTATTCGCAAATCGAATAGTTTTCATGAAATATATTATTTTAATATTAAATTTCCAAAAATAATATTTTATATTTCTGAAATGTTACATGGATGGTCCCGACAGCCAACTGCTTTTTGGTTCACTTCCCAAACCGACGTGTACATCCCAAATCAAACCACATCCCAAACTGGATGTATCCTATATCATCATTGCTCATCCCAACATGTAACAAATACATGTGTGCGTAAGATGATCTACGGACCGAAACGTCCTTAAACTACAACGGACCGTAACGTCCTTAAACTAAAACAACATCTCAAAAATGGTGATCTACAGACTGAAATATCCTCAAACTACAACTTCGCCTCCAAAACGGCGATAAGGGACCAAAACGCCCTTAAACTAAAACATCACCTCAAAAATGGTGATTTACAGACCGAAATGTTATCAAACTACGACTTTGCCTCTAAAACGGCGATAATGGACCGTAACGTTCTTAAACTAAAATATCACCTCAAAAATGGTGATCTACAGACCGAAATGTCCTCAAACTACAACTTCGCTTCCAAAACAGCGATAAGGGACTGAAACGTCCTTAAACTAAAACTCTACCTCAAAAATGGTGATTTACAGACCGAAACGTCCTCAAACTAAACGTTGCCTCCAAAATGGCGACAACGGACTATAACGTCCTTAAACTAAAACCTCACCTCAAAAATGGTGATCTACAGATCGAAATGTCCTCAAACTACAACTTCGCCTCCAAAACGGCGATAAGGGACCGAAACGTTCTTAAACTAAAACAACAGAGCCCCAAATGCTCTCTTGTTGGATCTGAAACAAAAACGATCCTAACACCCTGTTAAGTAGATCTTAGTCTCAAATTGGACTAACGTATCCTTAATAAAAAACTAATCGAGCCCCAAATGCTCACAAACATTTAAGTCGATCTTGATCTCAAAACAGATCAACGATCCTTAAATCAACCCAAACCCAAATCTAAGAAATACGGATTTGGACTAATCCGCGCCCTACGGGCGGCGACATAAATTAGTCTCCGTATACAATCTACGGGAAACCAAAAATAAAATAAACACACACGACACGAAGTGAATTTCCGGAGCAGGAGAAAGTGGTTCTCGCGATGCGGTAACGTAATTAATTGTAAGGGCTTGCGCCTGCAGGGAAGAGCGTCCCCACAATCAAAAACCCTCACAAACGAGGGGGAATCTGACGAAGTCACGCTACAACGGCCGCATCCGTCCAAACCTTCGATACACGGTGCCATAGATCAACTTGGCATCTCCGGAGAGGTGGACAGATAAATCCAAATAGCATCTGCCCTCAAAATTCAGGCCAGACATCCTAACATCCCGGTCGCTTCTTTCGGTGGTTAATAAACCATATTTTCCCACCATGTTTCGTCGAAAGGAGAACCGAGTCTTGACGGTACATATACAACCTAGAGACTATCCTGGCGTTCCTTCTCATTCCTGCAGGATGCAGACGCAACGTCATCATCAAAAAAGAAAGAACCAAGGGTCAGAGCAAAATGGAGTAATGACAAAATCCCAGCTCCAAGTCTTGACGGTTCATATACAATCTAGAGACTATCCCGGCTTTCCTACTCATTCCGGCAAGATGCAGACGCAACATCATAAAAAAAGACCCAAGGGTCAAAGCAAAAATGGAGTAATGGCAAAATCCTAGCTCTAAGTCTTGGTGGTTCATATACAACTTAGAGACTATCCCGGCGTTCCTTCTCATTCTGGCAGGATGCTGACGCAACGTCATCATAAAAAAAGACCCAAGGGTCAAAGCAAAAATGGAGTAATGGCAAAATCCTAGCTCCAAGTCTTGACGGTACATATACAACCTAGAGACTATCCCGGCGTTCCCTCTCATTTCAGCAGTGAATACAACTATCAAATGAAATTGGAGCAATGGCATATTCCTAGCTCCAGACTTCAATTGCAATTCATAGCTTAGAGGTCCTACAGATGTCTACCCTACTTCAGCAAAGAATCGGCGCGACATCATCAAAGCACAAATGAAGTGACAACATATTCCTAATTTCGGGTCTTGACGACAGTACATACAAAGCCTAAAGACCGTTGGAGACTATCTCACCCTAGAATAGTGCGGTTATGACTCATCGGGACTCCAAATTTAGCCTAACCTCAAGTAAAAAGCGCCACGACAAATACCTAACGCTTGTTCTTCTGACGGTAATACATATACATCAACCTAAGAAGATTACTTGAATACGTCTTGTCCAGCCTCAGAAGGGATCAGAGAAACGACAGTCGCAAGGCTACTCGAACAACATCCTAAGGGACTGCATATCGAGAAATATATCAGCCAATGCGATGATACCATGGACTAAAACTCTAGTACCACAAACCTAACGGACCCCTGTCATAAACGAATGGGATTATCTACATACAACGTTAGGACTAGTTTGCCTGTAAACCTAAGGGAGGTAAACTAAAAACACTCCAAAATGAGTACATAAACTAGAGACTCCGAAATGAGTGAATAAAATAGAGACTCCGAAATGAGTAAATAAACTAATCCGTGCCATAGCGAGACAATTAAGAAAAGGAAGGTGTAGATACGAAAGGGAAAGATGCTTTTCATTCATACTTCAAAGAGAACTACATGCTCTTGGTGAATGCAAAAAAAAGGGGGACGCATGATCCCAGATCTACAGTGGCAAGACACTGAACTCCGGATATGGATTCTTAAACTCAAAATCAAGTTTGAGCAATGCACGTTCAGCCTCATCAATAATCTTTTTGTGCATCTTCTCTCGGATGCAAGCATCAGGATCACCACTGATGTCCTCCATCCTCTGGTATGCTGATACTATCGCCTTTTGTTGAAAGACACAGTGCAAGATGGTGACAAGATTATTTCGCCGTTTCTTCAAGATCAACCCCATCAGATACACACAATGTACCTTATCTTCAGCATCATCGAGCGCTTGGAGCGGCAAAATCTCAAGACGCCTGGGTATAGCTTCCCAGATCGACCCAACAACGATCTTCAAAAGTGTGGAACGGCGGGGGTGCAATCGATCGTTTTAATCGTCGAAGCGACGCATCACCTCGTCACATTGGGCCATATTGTATTCTTGGCCTTGAAAGCGACCTTGGATACAAATCTCCTTATAAGAGATAATCTCTTCAAGATCATACAGATGACCAGCCATGGTACCTGAAAAGAAACCAGGTGGAGTTAGCAGTAAAAAATGCTAGAACCACTAAGTCTACAAAGCTAGTGGGCCCCACGAAATCAAGATGGTGGCTCATCAATGATGAGATATGTTCCTATTGTGAGAATCCAAAGGGATTCTCATTAAATGAATGATGCTTATTAAATGAACAGTGGAGTTAAAAACTCCCAATATTTCCCGAAAGACGGATTCTTTAAAACAAACAACAGATTCAAATTTGTGAAAAAAGAGAAGGGATTAAAACCCCAAAAATTCTAGAAAATGAAAAACATCTATGAACAGTAAAGGGAATAAAATTTCCAAAGTTCTTGAGATTCAAATCAAAGTTAAGCTCTGCAAGAAAAAGGAATTAAATTCCCCCAAACGGTGGGATTAAATCCTAGAAATCCCTATGATAGAAAATTCATGGGTTAATTGATGGAATCAAGTTCCAGAAAATCTCTAATGTCAAGATTGACAGTAGGGTAAAACCCTAAGAGGAGAATAAAAAATTCTCAAGAATGTCTATTGACTCAAGTTTTGGATATGGACATCAAGATTCACGATCTATATAAAAATAGGTTTTTTTTAAGATCTCCAAGAGATCGATTAAAAAAAAAAGAGCTAAGTTCTGTCGAATCTGATACTGGATTTAAAATCCAAAAAAAAATATATATATTTTCTCAAAAGGGGTTAAGAGCTAAGCTCTGTTCATAGTCCTCACCAAGAAATTTGGCAGAGTCTACTCTGTTCAAAGGAGTTCTTAAGGACAGAAATCTATGCTCTAGAAAGAGAATTAAATTCTCGAATGAAAAGCAAGGCTCAAGGAAGAAGATGATGAGATAACAGTCATCTCAAGGGTCAAAGGCCCTATTTATAAGACGTGGATGGAACGGTTCAACTTCTTAGGTGATCCAACGGTGATAAAAGTGACACTGTTGCATTCACGTGTAAGCCATGTGAGATCAACGGTGGGGAGCATTTGTTTCCCTAATAATTAAAACACAATAATAAGAGCTAAACTCTGTTAAATCCAATAAGGAAGTGCCTCACGTGCTCCCCACGTGAGTGCCAGTGCCGACCTCTTATAGGATTAAATCTTATAGTGGAGCCGCACGTGAAGTTCACGTGAGCGCCAATGTGCAAAGCATATGAGCATCTGTTATATATAAGAATTTAATTCTTAAGTAGCGTCCACGTGCATAACACGTAAACGTCAGCGTCCAAATTAAGTGCAGGTAGAATTAAATTCTACATGGAAATTATTTCCCTAAAACCTAGGATATTTTCTATTAAACAGAGTCGTTGGATAAAAAATCCAATGGTGATGATAAATTATCAAATGATAGAATTAAATTCTATTAGGAGAAAATATCTCTCTAATCTTTCTAAGTGAGAAAGATATTCTTGGTTGGATCAAACATCTAATGATAGAATTAAATTCTATTTTGGGAATATATTTCTCCAATCTTTCTAAATAAAGAAAAATTATGTTCTGTTAAACAAAACACCTTTTGATTAAAATCTAATGGTGATTAAAAAATCACAATTTGACAGAATTAAATTCTGTATATGGAAAATATTTTCTTAATCATGTTAAAAACAAGAAAACATATTCTGTAAAACAGAAATCCACTGGATCAAAAATCCAACGGTGGATAAAATCTCCCGAACAATTTTTGAAGCCAATTAAATTAATTGGTATCTCTCAAATGAGAGATTTTCTCAAACTAATTAACAATTTGCCTTTCCCATATAAAGGATCCGAGACTTCAAGTCTCATAGAGAGGACCCCCATAAGCTTTTAAAAAGGTAGAAGCTACAACTGAGAATGCAATTCTCTTTCAAAGAAAATCTACTTGTTCTTTCAAACCCTAGGTAAAGAAAAAGTAGAGATAAAATGTATCTCTTTTGCCCAGTATAAAGAAAATAAGGGTCTAACTTTTCAAAAAAAGAACTTAGTTTTTCCTCTGATCTAAGATTTACAAAGCAAATCTCCCAACAAGTTGAGAATTTAATTCTCATCGGGGAGATTTTTTTCTTCAAACTCAAAATCTAGAGGAAATAATTAGATTAAAAGAAAAAGAGAGAGGAGAACTTATACTTCTAGAAATTTAATTCCTCTGCAAGCAGGGTTTAACCCTATATAAAAGAACTTAATATAAAAAGTGTTAGATATAGTGCCCTCAAGTCAATTATTGAATCGTAGGCACGCGATTGCGATGATTGAGGGAGGACCAATATGGATAGAACAGTCTTACTCATGATGATAATATGCTATCTGGTTTGTCTTTATCATCATGTACATGCTTTATGTGGTATTACAGATCACTATTACATATTGATAGAGCCCATAGGATTCTTGCTTGACTACCAGCAATATGATGGCGATCATATACGTAGGAACTGGGTGGTCTATAAGCACATCCTTAAATGTCCCTAGTCGCGGGACTTTCGAGATTGGGCGTCGATACTCCAGAGTAGACTAGTGTATACCGGTCAAGACCCCGACGAAGGTCGGTGGCCAGGTCTCACAAGCCATTGGTGTTAGTTTGTTCACCTAAGATAGTATACAGGTGCTCATTGGGTTATGAGTACACTGGACCGACTCGCTGGGAACCTGCTAGTTGGTAGTATACCTATTGTCAGATGTCAGTTCCCAGGTGACATGTGTGCAGGTTAGTCTGCCGACCTGAGATCGTCATTTGTCTCGTATGAGTTCCCACTGTGCTTTGATTACTACCTTATCACGGCTCAAAGGAGTCGTGCAAATAGGTTTTAGTTGGGTACAGTCCCGAGCCATATGGAGGTAGTGAGTGGATCATTGGGAATTCGTCTCTCCCGGTATTCGGGGTTGATATCGCGCAGTGCACGGGTGTCCATCACCAGAAATCCTTAGCCAAGGTAGTCGAGAATTACTGATTTGGATTAGTAGTTTCTCAGTTGGTGACGGGCTTCATACCGACACAAAATGTCACGTTATTAGGGGTCTGACTTTATCCAGCCCCCCAGACTCGATATGCGATACTCTTAGACGAACAGACCGGACGGATATTGTCACGGACATGCTCAGTAGGGGTTCGGATGAGTTTGCTCGTCGGTCTCCCTTTTGCTCAATACCTGGGTAGCCGTTACGTACAGCTAGTGCCGCTGATGTGCTTGTGGTTAAACCCACTGCCAGCGTATTGACGAGTCTTTAGTGTCCCACACAGAGGGTTTCCCTGCTTCGGGCGAAACGATGTAGAGGCCGTATGGTTTTATGGCAGGGTTCGATCATATACGTGCTCTTGTGCACGTATCATGATTCGGATGGATAATACTGGTGGCTTTGGTTTAAGCTGGATTCTAGTATTATATTGTTGGATTATTTTTGTTTCTTTGTATTCGTATTTTTCAGAATACGGATGCGGGTATGTATATACGGATGAGGGGTATTCTTGTAATTTATTACAAGGTACTTCTAGAAGATGCGACCTCATTTAGTTTTAACCATTTAGGATTAAATGGTTAATGAGGTGGAGAGGATGATGTGTTTTATTGCATTATTATGGCATGGCTTAGTAGTGACTCATGGTTACTATTCTAGCATGCTTAGTTTTTTGTTTGTTATGAGATTTTTGTTAACTTGAGATATTTTGGGTTGACTTAAGATATTTTGGAGACTTGAGATATTTATTGGATGGTTTCTATTATTGCTCACAACATCTCACAACAACAAAAGAGTTAGCCATTTTTCTTGAGTTGTCTCTCACTCTCATCCTCAAGCTTCTTCTTCTACCTCCACCCTTCAAGTCTCATGTGTTGAGAAACCTAGGGTGTTATGAGACAAATTAATCCATCACCACACTCTACATTCTCTAGACTATCTAGTTTAGCAATCTAGGTACCTTAGTTACCTCGGCTATTGAGGTAGGAGCTCGGAATACAAATCCTCGGGTGGATCATCTTCGATAGAGGGAGACCAGAGATCAAGCTAGTTCATGGTGGCCTCTTGGAGCTTGGGAAGGTGGTTAAAGACTGAAGGACACGGATCAATTCGGTATAACCATTCCTATCTCTTTATTGTTTGCTAGTCGAGGGTTAATGGTAGATCCGTAGAATCAGGTTGTGTTAGTGCCAGTTTAGAAAATTTTTGTTCCGCAATCGGCCACGGTTTGATGGCCAGGGCGCTGCCATAACCCAACATGGTATCAAAACCAACCCATTAACCCCTTACTAGCAGTTAGACGATATTAAAGTATCGGAACCGAAACAACTCCGTAACAATACCCTAATTATTCCAGTTTCTGTCGATTTTGAAATAGTCTTCAAAAATTATTTAAACTATTGCAGAAGACTACCTTGGTGATCGCTAGAACATACCCCAAATACGAGACCCATTCACCGGAATTAGCCAGGCGAAAATGAAATAAAAATCGGCCTGGCCGGTTTTCCATAGGGTTTGGAGCTTGGTTTTTTGGGTGTTTTCTAGTCTCTGGAATATTGGTTAATTGGTATTGTTTGTTTTGCCTAGTTTGAATATTGTATTATCTTTTTTTTTAGGGGCAATTCGAGGTATTTCGAAGTCGATATTTTTTAACACTGTTTAAAAGTTTACAGTACATATATTACTATCTGCGACCGTGAATGTCATTAGAGCGGTACAACTCGTCTAATTGCTATATGTCTTTTAGACGGGTTTACGAACATGACATTCACGTTGACGTTCTGTATTGTGTTGTGGTTGTGGTTGGATCGTCGTGGTGGATAGCCAGTGGTGCAATGATAGTGGCACAGTTCAGATTCATTTGTACATTTGATATTGCGGGGCGAGCGTCCGACATGTGGACTGCCGTTTCTGCCAGTTTGTATATTATTTGTTTGGGGCACGACCAGGTTGAGGTCGATGTCACCCTTGTACATATTATTTTCTTTTCTGTACTAGGATTATCCCGCGGTAGAGTGAACGAATAGCCGGGTTCTAGAGGACAACGGGTCCGCATCTCATGGCATTGAGACGGAGGGGACATTACTCTAGAATTGGCGGGCTATTCACCGCACTCATAGGGGGTATAGGTTGACCCATGGAGGGGTGCTCAAGTTACCGGATTCCGTGAAGTACTGGGTGGCCCATTTACGTTGCTGATTGGGGTTGCCTCGCTTCTGGGATTGGCGGGTAACTTGCCGCACTCGTAGGGGTCTAGGTTTTCATTGCACAGGCTATCCAAACGACAGGTAACGTCGGTTCTCATTTGCGGCTCAAGTGAAACCTGAGGCTCCAGGATTATCCACCACTCTATGTTGTTGGCTGGGATTCTGTAATGTTGCTTTATATCATGCCTGGGATGAATGTTATATATATATTTATATATACTAGTAGATATTGTATATGTTTTGCACCCGCGTTAGTCCAGCCCCCGCTCTGTCGTTAGTTAAGTAACCTAACGGGTGATGATGGGGCCCAGTGGTGAATGCGGATGGCATATACGTACATTATATTTTCGTTCTTATCTGGTGTGATATGTTTAATTGATGGGACTGCATTAATTCTGATCAATGTAAGGAAAACAAACCTATATATGATGTTGTTGGAACCAAGTTTTTAAAAACCGGCATTACAGACGTTTCCTTTTGCTTTTCATAGTGGTATTCGATTGGGAATATCCTGCACCTCATTCGACGAGGCAAGAGCCGAGATCCCTTCATCGGGAGTGACCCCTTGGGCAGAAGTTTACGTCAACGTAATAACTTCACTATAGTCGATTCTTTTACTTTGCATCGTGGTATTCAGTTTGGAATATCCTGCACCTCATTCGACGAGAAAAGAGCCGAGATCCCTTCACAAGGAGTGACCTCTTTAGCAAAAGTTTGCGCCACTATATTTTTGTAAAACCACTTGGATTCCTTCAATGACATCAAGTTCATTACATTAAAGATTTTTCTCCAAAAACCAGTCATAGTCCTCCGTCATTTCGGATTGGTAGTGCTTAGTATTCGTGCTACGAATTTCGATCTTTAGTCGAGGCGTAGTGTTCGATAGATATGTAATGCTTTTCCGTTGCATGATAATACGATTGGTTAGGACAGTAGCGCGATCATTTTGATCTTTAGTCAAGGCTCATACGGGTGGGTCTAATGCAATCAAGATAATGACGGGTACAACTTGACTAGGACCTTTTGATATTTTGATCTTTAGTCAGGGTCACTTGGGTCCTAGGGGTAAAAATCACATTAGGAGTTTCATACATACAGGAAACTTGCCTGGCATGCGCATACCTTCTGGAATGTGGTGACTTGAGTGGCTTCCATCAAGTTATCATGCGATGATAGTTGGATCCCGATTCCCACTGATGAGTAGGATTACTCCTCGGGTATTTTAGATGATCCCGACTAATTCTTCTTTTGGGTTTGAAGGAGAATTCGAGGAAACAGTGGGAGCCATCCTGATTAGATAAAGTGATTAACCATTCTGATTTAAGTTAGAGTGCATGCCGAGTGTTTCTTTTCTTTCTCTTTGGCAGCGACCATGGCTCGACCATAGACTAAAACTCATGAACCAAGTTAATCGAATTTTTTTAAAACACTTTGGCTTTTGGATTGTCATGGAGTCGCACATATCATTGCCACTTCTACATCACCTTTGCATTTCTCCAGAACACTTCTACGAAAACCCATATAGCTTGGATATTCCATCGTATAGTTACATACGAACTCGAAGGAACTTGTTCCAGTTCGAGGATGGATTCTAGTTCTAGAGAAATTGAATAAGATTATTAGGTTGTCTTTTCCCTTTACCTTCTCTCAGGTTGTGAGAGTTTCTGGTATTAGGAGAGTACACCTATTGCGCTTATTGGATAGTCTTCTTCCAAACCTTAGGCTGGTGCTGAAGGGTAGGGAAGGAAGAAAACCAATTAGCCTAAGTGTGGTGTGCAGAAGATAATAAGTAAAGACATATAAAGAGATTAGAGTAAGGGCAAAGGAAATTGCGACTACTATCATTCACGACGAAACCGCATATACCCCTGCCACTCCTGCTTCACCTTTGGATTTCTCCAGAACACTTCGTATCACTACGAAGATCCATAGTGCTTGGATATACCATCGTATAGTTAAATACAAACTCAAAGGAACTTGTTCCAGTTCGAGAATGGATTCTGGTTCAGGAGAAATAGAATAGGATTATTCAGTTGTCTTTTCTCTTCACCTTCTCTCAGGTTGCGAGGGCTTCTGGTATTAGGAAAGTACACCTATTGGGCTTATTGGATAGTCTTCTTCCAAATCTTAGGCTGGTGCCGAAGGGTAGGGAAGGAAGAAAATCAATTAGCCAAATTTGGTGTACAGAAGGTAACAAGTAAAGACATATAAAGGGATTGGAGTGAGGGCAAGAAAGTATATGGTTACTGTCATGAATCAGGATAGTGGAAGAGGCATTACAAGGAATACCCGGTTACCCCTTCGAAACATTTTCATGTTTCAGATTTTCTATGCGGTGTTAATTGAAAACTGTTTTCCCAATTAGATTCTAATTCCAGGGTATGTATTTTCCAGGTTTGATTATCACATCTGTATGGTGTTACAGATGGCGAGTGGGAGTAAGATATTGGGAATTGGGCGATAAGATTCTCAATACATATCAGAATTCTTTGTAATTGGTGATATTTGAGGAAATCACCTGGGTTTTTCCTGACGACAAATATTTGGTTTAGAATATCCGTCGTTATGCACCAATTTCAAACTGATATATCTGTACGTTTATTTTATAAAGTGAGATATAACTTTTTGATATTATGTTTATGATATTTACCTATGTCAGTTGGTGATTAGGTAAGGTGCATTCAACAACGGTGTAATACTTCTTAACCATAGTACAGTTTTTCAACCTACGACCACAGGGTTTGAGTTATTGAACTCAGGGGACTTATAAAAAGTTTTGTATGTTGTCTGATATCCGTTAGGACAAAGGGGTTGGTACTCATACTATATTCTGTTTACTCATGACTTCTACAGTTCTAGACAAGTATTTCGATGAAATACAAGTTCCGGATTTTGAGAAGTTATAGGTATAAGAATGATGTAGAGAACTATATGTTGCAAGACAAAGGGTTGGTACTCGCACTATATTCTTTTTACTTTTGACTTATCTAGTTTTAGACAAATGTTTTTTTGAAATACATGGTCCAAGTTTTGAGAAGTTATGGGTAAAAGAATAAAGTAGAGAACCATTTGTTGGAAGTATCAGGATTCTTCGAGATAGTCGAAGATGTAGATACTTGTGTTAGGTATTCCGTTGTAAGTAATGGTTTTGAGAACTTGCTTCTTTTTCAGGTTACTCATATATGGATTCATTCCTAGATGAGTAATGCTGCTTGGCCTCCTTCCATTTGGTTGATATGCACTGGAGACAGCTGCATGATTTTGAATCTTGTTCCAATTAAATTAGTGCATATGTTTCTATATTGGATATATAGAATCAATTCATATCTTAACGATGTTAAGGTATATGGAGTTGTTCGGCTGATACTTAAAACCACAATCCGGATAAACTCTAGGCACGTTTCAGTAATGGCAGTTTGTGGGTTATCCCGGGCTTTGACGAGGGCTAACTTTCTACCATTAGGAAGATTAATAGTTATATTGTTCTTGATTCGCCACAGTTTTAGTAAAATGGATTCTTTTGAGAAAACATTAATGGGAGTATGGTAGAATTGGAAGTGATTTCAGAGCCACAAACGATTACTGAAAATTTAATAAAACCTAAAGATTCAATTGGACTCGACATTTCATTAGCCACTTCGCAGATTTAATGGGTAACCTCAGGCACCCGAGAGGTACTTCGGCCTTCTCAGAGACGGTGACAGGGAGGTTCTTGTTTACCCAGACTTACCATTGCTGCTGCTCTAGACTATAATACCCGGCAGGAGGATGAGTATAACGTCGTTCTAAACTAGTTTTAGAAGTGAACGTGTATATGACTCTGCCAGAAGGTTGTTGCAGTCAGTGGGAGCAGCGGAAGCATAGTGGACAAGTAGCTTATATCTATTTATAGACTAAAGTAGGTATAGCGAAAATTGATCATCTAGTTTGGATGTGACAGTCATAGGTTTCGACTTCATCAGAATAGGAGATGGATCTGGTAAGAAGGTAGTAGAGAGTGATGTCCAGGTATTTGGATGACATGCACTTGATAGGGAGAGATTTTCCTATACTACGATCGGCTATATACTGTGGTTGTCATAAAGTGTTTCTCCACATAAGATCTGGATAAAATATCAGGGATTCTGGTGACTAGATGTATGGTTTTAGATCTAGATTTGGGAAGTGTCCCAATTTGGGTACTTTGACATAATTCTAAAGGTGTTTTAGAATGGACGACTCCTACCGAGGTGGTAGTACCCGCATGTGATGGAGTCACCCTTTCTAAAAGATGTCTTACAGACCGATGGGGAGAGGGATTTGCATGATTGGCATATCACTTGCTCAGGCAATTGAGTCAATCATGAGATGTCAAGTACAACACCAGATATTGCTTTTGCACTGGCTGCAATAAGCATATATATTAATCTAATCCTGGAGAAACGTTGGGAAGCAGTTATGAACATAAGTGGATGTTCTTGGGATATGGTAATGGTAGTTTCCTTCGGGAGACGGTTATCATTTCAGGCTCCCAAGGTGACCTGAATGACAGAGTGGCTGTCTGAGTTATAGTTTTCCCTCTTTCGAGGGACAGTATGTTGGACAAGTGGTCCAAGCAGATAATGTGGAAGGCATGGTGTAGGATATTGATTAAATTCAGTGGATGATACAGTTTAAGAAGTTTGTTGGATTTGGAGTTCATTTATGAACTGGGTCCCATCAGATATCCAGACAAATTTTAAGACATGTATTGCTCATTTCGGGAGATAGTTTTTCTCCGTAAACTTGAGATAAAGAGAGATATAGAAAGAAATATTGGAGCGGATCCACTCACCGAGGCTACTTCTCGAACACAATAGTTTCACAAACGAGTTTTTCTAAACTGATTAGTAGAGAAGTTGGGTGTTCGGTATCATACGAGCTGTGAGTATGCGGCATCGCAATAATTGGCCTTAAGTGCAAATGGGAGATTGTTGGCTATAGTGCCCTCAATTCAATTATTGAATCGCAGGCACGCGATTGCGATGATTGAGGGAGGACCTATACGGATAGAACAGTCTTACTCAAGATGATAGTATGCTATCTGGTTTGTCTTTATCATCATGTACATGCTTTATGTGGTATTACAGATCACTATTACATGTTGATAGAGCCTATAGGATTCTTGCTTGACTAGAAGCAATATGATGGCGATCATATATGTGGGAGCTGGGTGGTCTATAAGCACATCCTTAAATGTCCCTAGTCGTGGGACTTTCGAGACTGGGCATCGATACTCCAGAGTAGACTAGCGTATACCGGTCGAGACCCCGACGAGGGGCGGTGGCCAGGTCTCACAAGCCATTGGTGTTAGTTTGTTCACCTAAGATAGTATACATGTGCTCATTGGGTTATGAGTACACTGGACGGACTCGCCGGGAACCTGCTAGTTGGTAGTATACCTATTGTCAGATAGCAGTTCCCAGATGATATGTGTGCAGGTTAGTCTGTCGACCCGAGATCGTCATTTGTCTCGTGTAAGTTCCTATTGTGCTTTGATTACTATCCTACCACGGCTTAAAGGAGTCGTGGAAACAGGTTTTAGTTGGGTACAATTGTAACAACCCTAAACTTTCTGTACGATATTTTTTCAAAATACAGAAAGGCATACCTGAGCCTGAACAGGAGTTATAAGTTTGTTTTGATTTAGAACAGTAAGAAAGAGCTTGTAGCCCACTGGTAAAGACTTGCACTGCTGAGACAAAGCACCGGAGTTCAAATCCCATCAGCCACATATTCTTTTTATTTTAAATTGTTTTAAACTTTTTAGAAGCCCAAAAGACTACACGTGCACTACACGTAAACTGAATAGACACAAGATAATCAAACACGTGCACTGTAGAATACCAAACGACCCTGACCCAATACCCCAACACCACCCAGACCGTCGGCATTGGGCCGGCGACAAGCCTAGAAAATCCGGCGAGGTCGGGTCAAACCGTCCCAAATGCTTCCAAACTTCACCCCCTGCACCTCTTCAGCTATCCCACTAACCCCACATTACTTGTTTACTCTGATTATTTCCAGAGAGCAATAAAATGCCATTTAATCCCAATTTTAATGCATATTTCAATGCATTCTTTAAACACCCTAAACACTAATTTTCCATATAAATACCATCCTCATTTGACCCCTCCTCACTCACAATTCCTTTCCAAAACTCTCAAGAAATTTCCATGTTCCCATAGTGTGCAAGTGGAGTTAACAAAGGGCGAAACTCCGACGAAGTTCCGGCGACGATACAAGGAGTTTTCGGCGATGAAACGACGCACCAGCGCTTCCCTACTCTTCATCTCTCCCCCCCTCTATATTTGTAACCTGTGAGTCCCCCTTCTCTCTCTCTATTTTGCTATTCCCAAACTCTTTATCCTTAAAACGCGTCGGAAGCGGAGTTATCCGACTTCCAATTCTCTTTTCTTTTAAAATATAACTTTTTATTAATAACAAACCTACAACTTTTGATATATATTGTTTAGTAATCATCAACAAAGGTAATAGAACAAGTTTGACTTCAAAATAATAACCGTAGTAAGTTTTATTCCACTTTTACATTAAAACACTTTTATGTTTCAATTCGACATGCTTATATCTTTTAACCGTATTACCTTAAAAAACTCATGAGCTAATGACCTATCTCATCACAACATATATATCTATCATAGCACGATGAATCTTGGGACAATAGAATACGGCAAATACGAATTTGCAAATAAATCCTTTTAACTTATAAAAAGCGTTTTCTTTAAAAGATATATTAAAATATTTCCATGCAATTGAGCCTCTACAACCTATTTTAGGGACCCCGTTTGGGATGGTGTGGATTATCGCACATTCTCGAGCTTAGTAGAGCGAGGTGCAGACCTCCGCAAGGAGTATTCGATCTCGATGGATTTTTATACATTTTTCTTTAGAAAATGAGATTTTTACAAGAAAATAAATAAAATTATTTTCATTAATTATGTATATATAATTATTCCCAAAATACTTATTTTAAATATATATAATATTCCATGTTTCCAAAACTCAATAAAGGAATTCAAATATTACATGAAACTACCATGATAATTCAAAACAATATCCATATTACAAATAAATACCATATATTATGAAGTTAGGTTTTACTCACTAGAAATTTCACTTATATAAAAATATACATCTATGAGAAACCTAAAGACGATAATTAAATGCTTGAATAGTATTTGAAAATTATACAAAAATTAGTTTTACATAAAACCCCCTCAAGTTATACTAAATTACAATAAGCACCCTAGTAAACATAGGTTTAAGCGGGACCGGTCTCTTAAGCATCAGGGAGCCGGAGATATGGGTGTTTGCCTATCTAAGATAGACAACCTAACAAACAGTGTTATCAATACGGTAATTGTCTTGGAAAAAGACACAAATCCTGCCGTCCATGTGCAGCAGTTACCGATAACATCAAAACCTAATTCAGGACTTTAATTTCTTTTCTAATTGACCGACTCAGACTGAGTCTCAATATAATCAATCTGACTTGAATGAGATTCAAGTATAAAATCACAATTCAATATGAATCCATATACTAAATCTATTCAATTTATACAACCTGACCGAATCGAACCATGGATATACTCCATTTACATGTTCATCCATTGTATCCATTCCATTACTGATATCATGGTTTCGGCAAGTCATCCATCCATACAATTTATTATAAAAGACAATACAATACAATCCATACAATCAATACAATCAATACATAAACACTACGGGGTTATAAAGGGATAGATTGGTACGGAACATGTTAAAGGTGGCACGAGGTGGTCACTTAAGACGTAATTACATCCATACCGTTGTTCTGTTGTATTATCGACGGAGCCTTGTACTTCGGGTTACCAAAGTCTCCGGTGTAAGTGGGACTCCTCTCGTATACACTGGCATCTTATGTACCAAGCTACAAACAACTGCGCTAACATTATAATTAAACATTATAAAACTATACTCTCTCTCTGTCAATTCTACTTCTCCCTCATCTTTGAGACTTATCGAGCGATTGTTCGCTGAAAACATTCCTATTTCTCTTCTTCTTTGGAATGTTGTCAGGAGGACCTGACACTGAGGAGTACGAGACCAGTCAGGAGCATTTGGAGCAGGCCCCTGAGCAGTACACCGAAGACCCAGAGTTGTAGCCACTTGTACTTATTACCTTTTCATTTTTGTTATGCCATTGTTTAGGCATTACTTTTATTCCATGTATTTTCATTTCAGTTGTATTGTAAAAAGAATGTTTAATAAATAAAGTTGTTGTTCAATTACATCTTGTCTCTTGTGTACATTTTACTTATATTTCTTAGATACGCTTAGCGTGTTTACTTTAGAGTAAATACGTAGCGGCCTCGTCGCGTCCTCTTCCCGTATACTGAGAAGCAGGGCGTGACAGGTTTTGTTGGTGGCCCATGCATGTCCGTTCTGTGTGGATATACAGGTCAGCTCTGTATGGACATGCAGGTCAGTTCTGCGTGGATAACCTAAGCAATATTACACAAGAACCAGCAACTAAAAACATTCTTTACAATTCATATTCCTTGAATCTTACAATTTCATATACTTTGAATCTGTCCTAATCCAATTTTTTTTCAAGGTTATGGATTCCCCAAACAACGCCAGCACGAATGTCAACAACACTCCCCCACCACCACCACTCACACCTGCTGTCGCTGCTCCGATCAACGAGCAGACGGTTCTGTTTGACGCAATCCGCAGCCTCCTGGAAGGACAGCAGCAGCAGACCATTATTCTAATGAACCGATCAGAAGCGGAAGCCCCACGGGTGAAGTAATTCAGGGCCTTGCACCCCAAGCAATTCTCAGGAAAAGAGAGCCCTCTAGAAGCTGAGGAATGAGCTTAAAGTATTGAAGATGACCTGGCAGCAGCACAAGTGCCAGAGATTGCTGAGGTTCGTGTTGCGAAGTTGCAGCTCATGGATAATGCACGGGTCTGGTGGAAGGCGGAAGAAAGTCGTCTTGACCAACCTATCGAATGAAAGACTTTCCGTGACATGTTCGATGCAAAGTACTTCCCTGAGAATGCCCGCTTTGATATGGAGCAGCAGTTCATCCATCTGCAACAAGATTTAATGTGGACCAAGTCAGTAGATGAATATGATGCTAAGTTTGCCATGCTCAGCAGATTCGCGACACACTTGATACCGACCGTTGAGATCAGGTCCAGACGATTTTAGCAAGGGTTGGACCAGGAGAACCAAGCTGCATTAGCTACAGGAGATTTCCCAACCCATGACCTGGCTTTGAAAGCTGCTCGAAGATACGAGGCAGTAGTAAAGAGGAAGGGTAGACCTCAATCTGTCGGAGTTAAGCGCCCTGCCACTCAGATGGCAGGAGGAGCCTCTTCAAGGCCAACTGTTGAACCGAGGAGACCGGAAGAAACCAATAACTGTCCGAGTCCAGATTATTGCTTCTATTGCAAAAGGGAAGGACACTTGTGGAAGGACTATAGGCGCGCAAAAGGCCTGTGCTTAGTTTGTGGCGATCCAATCATGGAATTGGAAACTGTCCTTATAGACGCAACCCAGCTCACACACCCACCCACTACCCGCAGCGGCCAGCTATCCAGGCTCCTGCATCTCGTCTTACACCCCCAGCTCCACCACCTGTATAGCCTAATCTCCAATTCCATCAGGCACTGAGGAACATGCCTCGAGGGCAGAGAAACATGCCCTAGGGACAGAGGAATGTGCCTCCAACTAGGAGGAATGAACCACGGCGTCAGGCTTTCCTTTTAGCGGCTGAAGAAGCAGAGGCCGTAGACCAATGTAACCCTGGTAATTCTTTTCAACATTTTCAAACCCTTGTATCATCCTGTTACTTTTCATGAAATACCAGTATTCCTTTCGCACTCACGATCACTAAATTGTTTTGGATCTGTTACACTTTCCTTTTACAAATTTCGAGGACAAAATTTTTATAAGGAGGGTAGAATGTAACAATCCTAAACTTTTTATACGATTTTTTTCAAAACACAGAAAGGCACACCTAATCCTGAACACGAGTTATAAGTTTGTTTTCATTTAGAACAGCAAGAAAGAGTTTGTAGCTCACTGGTAAAGTCTTGCACTGCTGAGACAAAGCACCAGAGTTCAAATCCCATCAGCCACATATTCTTTTTATTTTAAATTCTTTTAAACTTTTTAGAAGCCCAAAAGACTACACGTGCACTACACGTAAACTGAAGAGACACAAGATAATCAAACATGTGCACTGTAGAATACCAAACGACCCCGACCCAATACCCCAACACCACCCAGACCGTCGGCATTAGGCCGGCGACAATCCTAGAACATCCGGCGAGGTCGGGTCAAACCGTCCCAAATGCTTCCAAACTTCACCCCTGCACCTCTTCAGCTACCGTACTAACCCCACATTACTTGTTTACTCTGATTATTTCCAGAGAGCAATAAGATGCCATTTAATCCCAATTTTAATGCATTCTTTAAATACCCTAAACCCTAATTTTCCCTATAAATACCACCCTCATTTCACCCCTCCTCACTCACAATTCCCTGCCAAAACTCTCAAGAAATTTCCAAGTTCGCATAGTGTGCAAGTGGAGTTAACAAAGGGCAAAGCTCCGACGAAGTTCCGGCAACGATATAAGGAGTTTCCGGCGATGAAACGACGCACCGGCGCTTCCCTACTCTTCCTCTCTCCCCCCTCTATATTTTTAACCTATGAGTCCCTTCTCTCTCTCTCTTTTGCTATTCCCAAATTCTTTATCCTTAAAACGTGTCGGAAGCGGAGTTATCCGACTTCCGATTCTTTTTTCTTTTAGAATACAATTTTTTTAATAACAAATCTACAACTTTTGATATATATTGTTTATGTAACACCTGAGTTTAGGGTTAGGGGTAATTATGTGTTAATATGGGTTTTTTTGGTAAAAAGTTTACCAAAAAGGGTTTCTAGTAATTTATCTGGTTTTATGGTTATTTTTGTAGAATTTTATCTCGACTGCACACACTTGTGCATGTTAATGTGGGTAGACCTAGGGTTACCAAGTTTGGGTGTGCATGGTGGGTTAACCATGTTTAGCCAACCATGGTGGGTTAGGCCCTTGGTTAAGATAATTGAGTTAATTATGAGTTTTATATTTGGTTAAAGGTGATTAGGGTTAGGGTTGACTTGTGATGAGAAGGAGAGATTGTGATGGGTGTCATGCAACATTTAATGAGGGGAGAGAGAATGGTGGCTATGGTTATGTCACACCCCATTTCATTTCAATACTTTTTGCATGTCTCTCTCACACTCCCTTTCACACTCTCATTTCACTCTCTTCTCTTCCTCTCACTCACACACCAAAGATCAGCATTTAGCCACCAAAACTTCATCAGCCAAACTTCAGCCATACATCAGAAACATCAGCCATGCATCAGCATCAGCAGCAGCACATCAGCCAAACTTCAGCTCCTAACAACATCATCAATATCAGCTACCTAACCCCTTAGCTTCAGCATCTATTACAACCACAGCAGCAACACATCATCAGCCATCAAAACAAACATCAGCTTAGCCACCAAAAACAACACATCAGCCTCTGTACATCAGCTGTTACATCAGCTTCAGCCCTTCTTCAGAACATCAGCAGCAGCTGCTACATCAGCCCCAACTCTTTACATAACACCTCCCCCACAACACACAACCCTTCCCTTAACATTACCCCAACCCTTGCTACTGCAGCACACACTTTACAACACAAAACAGCAGAACCAAACAAATAACAACAGCTTCAGCAACAGTGAAGCTCAGCTCATTTCCAGCCAAGTTTTGCAGCACCAAGAACTATAGCAACAGCACACACTCTACTACTTCTTCTCTTCTCCTTCATCTAGGGTCTCTAGAGGTATAACCCCTTAACCCAACTCCTAATTGCTAAAGATATGGTTATCTAGCTTAATTTAGTATTTATTATATGTTTAGTGGTAGTTTTGGGGTAAATTAGGGGAATTTTGAGAATGTAATGGTTGTGATGATTAGAATAACCTAATTAGGTGCTGTTGAGACCAGTTAACCAGAGATTTGCCCCAGATTTGTTTAAAATACCCGATTTATCCGACTTGGCGTAATTTAGCAGTTTTAGCGACTTTTTAGCCTCTGTTAGATCTGCTGTTGACTCGAGCCCTTCAAAATGAAACTAAGAAAACTGTGGTATGGTGAGACTAGAAGGGACACACACACAAATAACGGGGACCCACCTCACATTGGAGGCCGCCGGTTTATTCGATCTGGCCGCAATTTGCGGCCAGAGTAGGGGGTGGGGTGTTGGGATTTTGGGTGTGGGGCTCTGCCGGGTAGCTTGGTCTGTTGGCATCCGTAACTTTTTAAGTTAGGCCCAGAGGCAAAATCTGGAGCTATTTACGTGTTTTCAATGTTTTGAACTTGTGCGACACGCGTGTGATACGTGTGGTTCTGTGGCGCGCTGCGCGACACAGCGTGTCAGGATAGGTTCTGATGGGTTTGTGCGCGTCGCGGCATGTCGTGTGCACGCGCGTTTTAGTTTCACGCACGCGTATCCTTTTTATCGATATATCGTGTTTTGCAGGATTTTCCTGATATATTGTGACTGTTGTAAATTCTAGGTTCACTGGCAGGGACTTCAAGCGCAGCAGAGAAAGGAAAGCAGGTGGTTGGACACACCTAGCGCGGGATCATGGGTGAGTAGATTTCATATCTACGGGGGACGATCGTTTGGATGGCGCAAGTCGCCCGATAGATTTAGTAAACTTGAAAATAGTAAACTTTAACATTTGCTTGTGACATTAGAAATGATAGTACTTGCATAATAATTGCTGCAGTTAGGATCTATATGTTGTACCCATATGCGCAAACTCATTCTGTAGGACACATGCACCATTACCAGGTTTTTATATGCAGCACGAGCACTATTCATGTGTACACCCACACCCTGGTAATTGCCATGTCACGACACTAGATAACTATAAATCTGAACATGATAAATTGCTTAAACCTGTGCTATTGCAATAAATAGTAAGAATGAAATCATAAGAATTGCTATTCTCGTGCATATATACCATTACATCACTTGCTCATGCCTAGTATAAGTCGTACATTGCAACTTGAACATTGATACCATTTGCATTCATTATCATTGACATATGCACCCATGATGATTTCATGAGATTTATGATATTTCTGGATTTTGGGGAAAAGCCGCAAGATTTGAAACCTATGATCTTTTAAATATAAAAGTTGCGGTTTTCTAGTGGTGTAAAGTGTCGTCCACCATGAGTTTGCTGTGTCCTCGGGACCCGTTTCGAGGAGGTAGATGAACCGTCTCGGGTACATGGTGGGCCCGGTAAGGTGCCCCGGGGCAAGAAGATCGCAGGAGATGGTGTTGAGTCTGGCAGGGGACGGACCACCTACCGGTGACTTCATTTGGCACGGCGGATATCCAGAGGATACCGACCGTGGCCGCTAGTTTGAGATATGGATATTTGGGATGGATCAGCCGGATGGCTGAGACCAGAGATACTTGACATGGATATATGAGATTGAGATAGTTTTGAGGTGTCGTTGCTAGACACAGATTTTGTTGGTTTCATGGATATTATACTGGTATTGAAAAGAGTTTCAGAAACAAAGAAAGAATAGTTATTGTACTTACATATAATATACATACCTGTTAGTACATCCATGTGACATTCATACTTGTTAGCACACTGATGATGCATACATACCTGCTAGTGCCTATAGCCATACCTGTTTAGAGATGCTAGGATACTTGTGTGCATACATGCGATAGCCTTTGTAGATGTTATTTATTACTCACGAGCTGGCAACTCACCCCCGTTGTGCTACAGCTTTTCTACAGGTCCGTTCCGTCAGCACTGTAGCGGTGGACACTCTTGCCTCTTTTGCTCTCCTTACCTGGATTCGAGGCTTTTGCTTATAGGTGGGTTGTTATCATTTTGTACCACCTTATTATGATCTTTGTATCTAGAGTACTCCATCTACTACTACTATTTCAGCTGTACCAGTTTATTTGGATTACTGTATATTGACCTAGAGACGAGGTTGTGAGACTTATGGATTTATGTTATGTGGAGTCGAGCTCACTTGAGTCGACATGTTATTTATCTGTGCTTTCATTCTTATTTATGCACATAGTATTTATATTGCGTGGGATTTGTGACCGCCCTGAGGCGAAGAGCTAGCTCCCGCTTGGGGATGCCTTTTTCCTGTTTGTACCCGTTTTGGGCTTGTTTTTACAAAGGAGGTTCTACCGGAATTTTTGGAAAAAGGGAAAGTTGTTTTAAAAAGGAAACTTGATGTGGTTTAATGGAGTAAAATTCTTTGAATAAATTGGCTTCCTTCACTCTAATTCTTAATTGGGTTTTGTATTCTGAGCTTCGGCTTGCTTACCTTACGGACGCCTTGAGACGTTTCGTAAC
Organism: Agapanthus africanus; assembly: GCA_030015575.1. Classification (NCBI taxonomy): domain Eukaryota; kingdom Viridiplantae; phylum Streptophyta; class Magnoliopsida; order Asparagales; family Amaryllidaceae; genus Agapanthus; species Agapanthus africanus. The sequence continues at coordinate 884,608,263 of CM057337.1, forward strand.
TTAAGTGCCGGTCGCATTCCGTACCTTGCGGGTCGTGACAGTTTAGTAATCATTAAAAAAGGTAATAGAACAAGTTTGACTTCAAAATAATAACCGTAGCAAGTTTTATTCCACTTTTACATTAAAATACCTTTATATTTCAATTCGACATGCTTATACCTTTTAACCGTATTACCTTAGAAAAACTCACGAGGCAATGACCTATCTCATCACAACACACATATCTATCATAGCACGATAAATCTTGGGACAATAGAATACGGCAAATACGACTTTGCAAGTAAATCTCTTTAACTTATAAAAAACGTTTTCTTTAAAAGATGTATTAAAATATTTCCATGCAATTGAGCCTCTACAACCCATTTTAGGGACCCCGTTTGGGGTGGTGAGGATTATCACACATTCTCGAGCTTAATAGAGCGAGGTGCAGACCTCCGCAAGGAGTATTCGATCTCGATGGATTTTTATACATTTTTCTTTAGAAAATGTGATTTTTACAAGAAAATAAATAAAATTATTTTCATTAATTATGTATATATAATTATTCCTAAAATACTTATTTTAAATATATATAATATTCCATGTTTCCAAAACTTAAGAAAGGAATTCAAATATTACATGAAACTATCATGATAATTCAAAACAATATCCATATTGCAAATAAATATCATATATTATGAATTTAGGTTTTACTCACTAGAAATTTTACTTGTATAAAAATATACATCTATGAAAACCCTAAAAACGATAATTAAATGCTTGAGGAGTATTTGAAAATTATACCAAAATTATTTTTACATAAACCCCCCTCAAGTTATACTAAATTACAATAAAGACCCTAGTAAACATAGGTTTAAGCGGGACCGGTCTCTTGAGCCTCAGGGAGCCAGAGATATGGGTGCTTGCTTATCTAAGGTAGACAACCTAACAAACGGTGTTATCCATACGGTAATTGTCTTGGAAAAAGACACAAATCCTGCCGTCCATGTGCAGCAGTTACCGATAACATCAAAACCTAATTCAGGACTTCAATTTCTTTTCTAATTGACCGACTTAGACTGAGTCTCAATATAATCAATCTGACTTGAATGAGATTCAAGTATAAAACCACAATTCAATATGAATCCATATACTCAATCTATTCAATCTATACAACCTGACCGAACCGAACCATGGATATACTCCATTTACATGTTCATCCATTGTATCCGTTCCATTACTGATATCCTGATTTCGGCAAGTCATTCATCTATACAATTTATAATACAAGACAATACAATATAATCCATACAATCAATACAATCAATACATAAACACTACGGGGTTATAAAGGGATAGACTGGTACGGAACATATTAAAAGTGGCACGAGGTGGTCACTTAAGACGTAATTACATCCATGCCATTGTTCTGTGGTGTTATCGACGGAGCCTTGTACTACGGGTTATCAAAGTCTCCGGTGTAAGTGGAACTCCTCTCGTATACATTGGCATCTTTTGTACCAAGTTATAAACAACCGCGCTAACATTATAATTAAACATTATAAAACTATACTCTCTCTCTGTGTATTCTACTTCTCCCTCATCTTTGGGACTTACCGAGCGATTGTTCGCTGACGACATTCCTATTTCTCTTCTTCTTTGGAATGTTGTCAGGAGGACCTGACACTGAGGAGTACGAGACCAGTCAGGAGCATTTGGAGCAGGCCACTGAGTAGTACACCGATGACCCAGAGCTGTAGCCACTTGTACTTATTCCATTTTCATTTCTGTTATGCCATTGTTGAGGCATTGCTTTCATTCCATGTATTTTCATTTCAGTCGTATTGTTGTAACGTTTTGTAAATAGTTTAGGTGAAATTTCCTATAATCGGTAAAATAACCGGTGTTTTCCGTAAAAACCAAGATATAATTATTTTTCAACATATACTTAAATATACCTATTCTAACTATGCGATTGCTAGTAATTGGTATTTAATTGGTCACTTTTAAATTTCTAGTTTACTTAAATATTTTCCTAAATTAATTATTTTTAATATTATTTTAAGCTTTCACTAATATATTTAATTAGTGATAATTACAAATTAGAATGGGTTAATACAAGTTTTGTACACCAAGTGCGTGCGCGTTTAGTTAATGCGTGTGGTTGACTTGTATTGGTTGTGTCCACGACTAATTATATATTTATTCTCTTATTTACTTGTGTACGTTTCTAGGATCGGATGCAGAGGCGTCGGATGTGGCACGGAAATGGCAGAGCTGGAATCGGATCAGATTAGCCGAGGCGTCCTGGTAAGTAGATGTATATCTACGGGGGAAGTTGGGTGGATGGCGTATAGCACCCCCTCAAATCTCGTAGGATAGGATGCGTTTATGATATATATGCATATGTGTTATTGTGAGACGTGAATACTTAGCTAGAAAGTGTTGTTAGTTTAGTTTCTTAGTCGTGAAACCCTAGAGTAAAGGTTCACACACACACATACACACACGTGATATGTTTGGGTGTATATGTTTATATGTATATATATATGTGGATGCGTTGGTACATATATATACATATACGTATACACGGATGATAAGGATAATATATGATACTTGGAGGTGAGTCGATATGATCGGGCATGATGCCGTGAGATCGGTTATGTGATTTGGGTCGTGTTATGATATACAACATGATATTATAGTGGATCGATGAGCGATATGTTTTTATTCACACGATGATATATGTTTGATGATATTGGAATGTACTAAATTTTAGAACGGTACATCTAATTCATGATTTTACGATAATGATGCTATATGATAATGAGGTATATGTGATATTTGACCCGTATCCGGATTTTGGGATGCCGTACGATAGATTTGACTATACGAGGTATAAAAATGATGATTGATCCACACTCTTGACTCGAGAATGTCGTATTATATATTTTACCGTACGTGACTCTATTGAGGCGGGATCGCCGACTACTACTTATATCGACTCGGACTTTAGGTGGATTTCCTTACCCTTTCGATTAGTCTCTTATTGTAGTCCTGTAGTTTATTAGGTAGCTGCTAGACTGTGCTCGAGTCATACTTATTTTCAAAACTAACGAATCGTGAGTATTTTAAAGACAGGCCAATAGATACTATGGATTTTTCAAAGGATGTATCTTTTCTCAAAGACCCCGTAGCCCCTATTTTTCTAAAACCACGATTCGTGCGATTTCAACACCAAAAACTGTATGACACGTACATAGAAATGTATATTCTTCAATGTTGCAGTTACTACATCCTTTTCCATATATTCATGCTGTTATCATCACATTGCATGCTTATAAATATGTTTTCTTTAGTTATTATGAAACCCTGTTGTCAGGACACCAACACCATTACCGATGATGCATATGCTCCACATACACTTGCTTGCCGGCTTACACACATCATCATCGGTAATTTCTATATCATGCACACATTAGAAAAGCATTACTTCATTGGTATAAATTGCTAGCTGGTAGTTTCAACATAGTACTAGTACGCTTGCTTTCATATGCTAGTTTAGATATTGCATTTCTTATTTAGATACTTCATGCACTTATACATTCATTCTGTTATGAAATATCGTGAGGCTTTATGTCGGTATTCACTATTTATTGACTCTTGATTATGGGATTCGGATTTTCCATGAGATTTCTGGATTTGGAGAAACCGCAAGGATTTATAAACTCATTATCATTTCTAAAAATAGAAATTTACGGTTTTCTCATGATATGATATTTGTGGTGTCCACCATGAGTTTTTTCGGTTTTTGAGCGGTATTTTACACCCGATTCGAGGTAGGGGGAGGGACCGTCTGCGGGTACATGGTGGATCTGGTGCGGTACCCCCGGAAAAGAAGATCGTATAGAAATGCGTTGAGCCCGGCGGGGGAGCACTACCGACCGGTGATTGTATGGAAACTCGACGGATATCCGGAGGATACCGTTCGGAGTTATGAGAGAGATGGATATATGGGCCGATCTGGACTGACGGAGCCCATGGGCCGATTTGAGGATGCGACGCCTGAGATATGAGTATTATGTGTTGCTATTGGACATGAGTTTCATGATGTTTTGAGTGTCGATACTGGGCACTCGGATTTTATCATGATTTGTGTGTCATTGCTGGACACACGTTGGATGGTGCATTAGTACATGTCACACATCGATATATTATTATTCTTGGCATAGACACGAGTATCTTGATATCACACTTATGATATACTGTTACCCTTGTTGTAGTATTGTGTATTTTATTGTATGACCTAGGAGAGAGTCATACATGCTATTTCTACTTAGTGATGTCTTCTACTCACGAGTTGGTAACTCACCCCCGTTGTGCCACAGTTTCTTTCAGGTTTGGCCGTACAGGTTTCATTGTGGTTTGCTGGCACACTGCTTCCTTCTGGGTGATTGCTTGGGTAGGTGGGTTCACTTGTATTGTGACCACCGTTGAACTTTATTTATTTCAGTTGTATCTAGTAAACTCCATCAACCAGACTTGTATATTTGATAGACTTAGAAGACCAGTTGTATATTCTTTTGAGCTTAGAGTCGCGCGCTTGTATTATTATGGGTCTTCTCTGGGTTTTTATTGAGGATGTTGGTTCCATTTCTGAGTTTTGATCCTCTCCCTTCGGCGTTGTATATTATATTGCTTGCGTGATTGTTTCCGCCAATTGGTGAAGAGCTAGCTCCCGCTCGGGATGCCTTTATTCATTACTTATGTATATGCATGTTTGTACCCGTTTGAGGCTAGTATTTACAAAGGAAACTCTACCGAAATTTTTAGGAAAAACTTGATGCTTTTAAAAATGTTTACTATGACTTTCAAAGTGATTTTATATGTGTTAACTTTTAAATGAGTATTCCTTTTCTCCTTCTTTTAAATGGTTTAGATTTCTGGGCTTTTGGCTTACTCGAATTAGGTGGGGTCCTATAGACTTCACATGATTCAAGTGCCAGTTATGTGCCATTCCAGATCGTGACAAAGTTGGTATCAGAGCGCTAGGTTTAACCTTGGTTCGAGTCTAGGTTTGACTATGTGGAGTCTAGGACGTATATATATTCGGAACCTAGGCTTGGCCTTACGGAACTTAGACTTGGTCGAGGGGGTATTAGACCCGAACTTTCGTCGCGTAGGTTGACCTTGGTTGATGGAGTAGGTGACTTAAGTAGAGTGACGTACCGTGTGTATGTTCTGCGGCATACTTACGATACGCTACTCCGCTTAAGAAGCCTTATGATGTACATTACTTTGCACCGTATTGTATTCGTTCCTTTGATCTATCTTCATCGATATCGGATTGTGGTTTCCGTTACTACGGTTGCACGGGCAGAGAGAGGTACGGTCAGCATGAGCTCGTCTTGGACGAGGACTGACCAGGGCATATTTCCGGTGACACGATTGTATAGATATGTCGTTTTATTGTGTTTTTCGTGACATGAGCGTTTTGGTGGAGTGTTTTTACTAAGATTTCTCGAACGTTCAGATCGGCACCAGAAGATTGGGCCACTTCTAGAGGCCGGCTAGAATGTGATGACCGTTAATATATCGTCTATTCTTGATGATTGAGGCATTGTCTATCGTGCAGACGAATGGGCCAATTGTTGCTGCGACTGACAAGATATCGCCCCTGATGTTTAAAGCTATTGTAGCATGAGTTTGTACTTAGGGATATGATAAATGATCCCTAGTCACCAATAGAGGAATGACTAGGACATGTGGTTCGTTTGGATAACCCGATGCGAGATCGCTGGATTTGCTAGCTTTAGCTGGAAGAGGACCTCACACAGGCACGTTGTGAATCAATCGAGAGATGACGAGCATAAAAGCATCACTCCGATAATTTGAATGAGTTTCCGAGAAGGTAATTGGCAGATGCCTACTACAGGACATTTGAGATGCCGAGTACGTAGCTTCGGAAGGGAGACTCTAAATATGAGTATAGCCATTGTAGCACAGTCCATACAGCTACGAAGAGACGAGTTCGAATCGGTCGACATTAGAGAAGAGTCGAGTAAGAGGTTCGTACAAGATTTTGACGAGATGACGTTCTACTCCGTTGACATCAGAGATGTGATACGCATGCAGAGGCGTTGAATATGGATGTATCTTTTAGAAGAAGTCGTGATGAGTATGCAGCTGTTCCGGAACAAGAAATGGATTTAGTAAAGGGTGATAACTTCCGGGCAATTCGGTAGAAACGAGATTTGGGAGAGACCCCAACAGAATCCTTCTGGATTACTACGCGAGAAGACTTGGACCAGGATCGGTCATATCACGCACACCCAGTAGGCCAGAGTTCGGCGTCATCGACGAGACATGTTATGAGTGACCATGATAGTTGGCTAGAGATCTTTAGAGGATGTGCCAGAGTGGAACTGTTTCCGTCATTATTCCATATTGGGTCGTTGAGCCGAGGAGTTATGTAACTAACAATCCGCAGTGAGAGACGAGAGCTTAAGAGCACAAGGCGCCAGACCATGAACATGAGGCAAGTAGATATCTTGCTCTGCAAGCTTGGATGCACTGACACCTTCTCGACTTTGAAGGAAGGACATATTGACGACAGTGTTTACGATTTGTGAATTGGTGATTTGAATATCACGTGTCCGTCATTTTAGATTTCGTTATTTTGGGCGATTTATTTGCATGATTGAGTTTTCGTGCACCACAGTTGCACTCGATTTTGATTTGATGTCGTTCGAGATATTTGATTTTGATTTCATGTCTATGGTATGTATGTGATTTGACTCGTGCCTTCGGTGTAGTTTTTATGCACTTTTAATACTTTGATTCGATTTTGTGCACGCTGATGCACGTGGTTGTGAAATTATATACCATGGTATACCTGATTTGGATTGAGATATGTTGTATACCGTCGATTTCGGTTGTGATATTCGATATTTGTTTTCGTGCACCTTGTGCACTTGATTTGGATTCTTGCGCATACTTGGCGTGGTTGATGCAATTTTGGTGCACACCAGATACACTAAATCGGGATTCTTCGTGCATATCAGATGCACCTGATATTGTTGTCAGGCACACCCATTGCCTTTGACAGGTGTTTTCGTGCCCACCTGTTGCACTTAGATTTTGTTTCTGTGCACATGTATGACACATTCATTGATTTCGATTTTTGTGCGCACCAGACGCACATGGCATTATTAGATATACTATTGAGTATGATTTCCTTTGAGCAATTAGTTCTTATGATATTTACTATTTGGTTTAGTAACCGAGTAGGACTGTTCTAAGAACAGTACCTAGGTGTTTTTGCATGCATTGATAGTTATCGAAGGGATTTCCAAAAAGGAGCTACAGTCTTAATATTTTTCCTATGTGTCCGAGACGACACGAAACATTTTACAAAGGAAACCCTTCTAAATTATTTTCAAAAAGCGGGACATGGATGTTAAACAACGAATATATATACATTTATATAGTTATCTTTCTTACAATAAAAGTCCGCTGCTTGTGCTGTGATACGCGCATCGCACGGCGACTTGAAAAAGGTTTGGCATGCATTTCTTTTCAGATGTTTTGACGAGTTTACAACGATGCATATTATATACATATCATAGTTTTGATGTATATTGTGTTGGTTTTCGTATTGAACTTTGACATTGGTATCTTCACCATTACTCCGATGATTGCATGATACTTGACGGAGTTTTGATTTTGAGTTATATACTCGTTTTCATGCGCATGCATTGCGCTAAGATGTGTTTTAAGTATTGATAATTTCGGAGCCCCGACGACTTGAGTATTTTACTGAAATGTTTTAGTATTTGGAGGAGTCTTAATTTAAATTCGGGGACCGAATTTCTTTAAGGGGGAAGACTGTAACGTTTTGAAAATCGTTTAGGTGAAATTTCCGATAATCGGTAAAATAACTGGTGTTTTCCGTAAAAATCAAGATATAATTATTTTTCAACATAAACTTAAATATACCTATTCTAGCTATGTGATTGCTAGTAATTGGTATTTAATTGGTCACTTGTAAATTTCTAATTTACTTAAATATTTTCCTAAATTAATTATTTTTAATATTATTTTAAGCTTTCACTAATACATTTAATTAGTGATAATTACAAATTAGAATGGGTTAATACAAGTTTTGTGACTAAGTGCATGCGCGTTTAGTTAGTGCACGTAGTTGACTTATATTGATTGTGTCCGCGACTAATTATATATTTATTCTCTTATTTACTTGTGTACGTTTCTAGGATCGGGTGCAGAGGCGTCGGATGTGGCGCGGAAATGGCAGAGATGGAATCGGATCAGATTAGCCGAGGCATCCAGATGAGTAGATGTATATTTACGGGGGAAGTCGGGTGGATGACGTATAGCACCCCCGCAAATCTCACAGGATAGGATGCGTTTATAATATATATGCATATGTGTTATTGTGAGACGTGAATACTTAGCAAGAAAGTGTTGTTAGTTTAGTTTCTTAGTCGCGAAACCCTAGAATAAAGGTTCACACACACACATACACATACGTGATATGTTTGGGTGTATATGTTTATATGTATATATATGTGTGTGTGTATATATATATATGTGGATGCGTTGGTACATATATACATATACGGATACACGGATGATGATGATAATATATGATACTTGGAGGTGAGTCGATATGATCGGGCATGATGCCATGAGATCGGTTATGTGATTTGTGTCGTGTTATGATATACGACATAATATTATAGTGGATCTATAGGCGATGTGTTTTTATTCACACGATGATATATGTTTGATGATATTAGAATGTACTAGATTTTAGAACGGTATACCTAATTCATGATTTTACGATAATGATGTCATATGATAATGAGGTATATGTGATATTTGACCCGTACCCCGATTTTGGGATGCCGTATGATAGATTTTACCGTACGAGGTATAAAAATGATGATTGATCCGCACTTTTGACTCGAGGTTGTCGTATTATATATTTTACCATACGTGACGCTATTGAGGCGGGATCGCCGACTACTAAATATATCGACTCGGAGTTTAGGTGGATTTTCTTACTCTTTCGATTAGTCTCTTAGTGTAGTCCTGTAGTTTATTAGGTAGATATTAGACTGGGCTCGAGTCATACTTATTTTCAAAACTAACGAATCGTGAGTATTTTAAAGATAGGCCGAGAGATACTACGGATTTTTCAAAGGATGTATCTTTTCTCAAAGACCTCTAGCCCCTATTTTTCTAAAACCACGATTCGTACGATTTCAACACCAAAAACTGTATGGCTCGTACATAGAAATGTATATTCTTCAATGTTGCGGTTATTACATCCTTTTCTGTATATTCATGCTGTTATCATCGTATTGCATGCTTATAAATGTGTTTTTTAGTTATTATGAAACCCTGTTGTCAGGACACCAGCACCTTTACCGATGATGCGTATGCTCCACGTACACTTGCTTGCCGGCTCACACACATCATCATCGGTAATTTCCATGTCACGCACACATTAGAAAAACATTACTTCATTGGTATAAATTGCTAACTGGTAGTTTCAACATAGTAATAGTACGCTTACTTTCATATGCTAGTTTAGATATTGCATTTCTTATTTAGATACTTCATGCACTTATACATTTATTCTGTTATGAAATATCGTGAGGCTTTATGTCGGTATTCACTGTTTATTGACCCTTGATTATGGGATTCAGATTTTCCATGAAATTTCTGGATTTGAGGAAACCGCAACGATTTATAAACTCATTATCATTTCTAAAAATAGAAATTTGCAGTTTTCTCATTATATGATATTTGTGGTGTCCACCATGAGTTTTCTCGGTTCTTGAGCGGTATCTTACACCCGATTCGAGGTAGGGGGAGGGACCGTCTGCGGATGCATGGTGGACCCGGTGCGGTATCCCGGGGCAAGAGGATTGTATAGAAAGGCGTTGGGCCTGGCAGGGAAGCACCACCGACCGGTGATTGTATGGAAACTCGACGGATATCCGGAGCATACCGTTCCGATTTATGAGAGAGATGGATATATGGGCCGATCCGAACTGACGGAGCCCCTGGGCCGATCTGAGGATGCGGAGCCTGAGATAGAGTATTATGTGTCGCTGTTAGACACGAGTTTCATGATGTTTTGAGTGTCGATGCTGGGCACTCGGGTTTTATCATGATTCGTGTGTCGTTGCTAGACACACGGTGCATTAGTACATGTCATGCATCGATATATTATTATTCTTGGCACAGACACGAGTACCTTGATATCACACTTATGATATGCTGTTACCCTTAATATAGTATTGTGTATTTTATTGTATGATCTAGGAGAGAGTCATACATGCGATTTCTACTCGATGATATCTTCTACTCACGAGTCGGCAACTCATCCCCGTTGTGCCACAGTTTCTTGCAGGTTTGTCCGTACAGGTTTCGTTGCGGCTTGCTGGCACACTGCTTCCTTCTGGGTGATTTCTTGGGTAGGATGGTTCACTTGTATCGTGACCACCGTTGTACTTTATTTATTTCAGTTGTATCTAGTAAACTCCATCAACCAGACTTGTATATTTGATAGACTTAGAAGACCAGTTGTATATTCTTTCGACCTTAGAGTCGCGCGCTTGTATTATTATGGGTCTTCTCTGGGTTTTTTCTTGAGGATGTTGGTTCCCTTTCTGAGTTTTGATTCTCGCCCTTCAGCGTTGTATATTATATTGCTTGCGTGGTTGTTTCCGCCAATTGGCGAAGTGCTAGCTCCCGCTTGGGGATACGTTTATTCATTACTTATGTATATGCATGTTTGTACCCGTTTGGGGCTAGTATTTACAAAGGAAACTCTGCCGAAATTTTTGGAAAAAACTTGATACTTTTAGAAATGTTTACTACGACTTTCAAAGTGATTTTATATGTGTTAACTTTTAAATGAGTATTCCTTCACTCCTTCTTTTAAATGGTTTAGATTTATGGGCTTTTGGCTTACTTGAATTAGGTGGGGTCCTATAAACTTCACATGATTCAAGTGCCAGTCACGTGCCATTCCGGGTCGTGACAATTGTAAAAAGAATGTTTAATAAATAAAGTTGTTGTTCAATTACATCTTGTCTATTGTGTACATTTTACTTATATTGCTTAGATATGGTTAGCGTGTTTACTTCAGAGTAAATACGTAGCTGCCTCGTCGCGTCCTCTGCCCGTATACTGGGAAGCGGGGCATTACAACAGTCCCGAGCCATATGGAGGCAGTGAGCGGATCGTCAGAGATTCGTCTTTCCCGGTATTGGGCGTTGATGTCGCGCAGTATACGGGTGGCCATCACCAGAAATCCTTGGCCAAGGTAGTCGAGAATTACTGATTTGGATCAGTAGTTTCTCAGTCGGTGATGGGCTTCATACCGACACGAAATGTCGCGTTATTAGGGGTCTGAATTTATCCACCTCCTAGACTCGATATGCGATACTCTTAGACGAACAGACCGGACTGGACGAATATTGCCATGGACAGGCTCAGTAGGGGTTTTGATGAGTTTGCTCGTCGGGGTCCCTTTCACTCAATACCTGGGTAACCGTTACGTACAGCTAGTGCCACTGACGTGCTTATGGTTAAACCCACTGCCAGCGTATTGACGAGTCTTTAGAGTCCCAAACAGAGGGTTTCCCTGCTGCGGGCGAAACGATGTAGAGGCCGTATGGTTTTACAGCAGGATTCAATCATATACGTGCACTTATGCACGTATCATGATTCGGACGGATAATACTAGTAGCTTTGATTTAAGCCGGATTCTAGTATTATATTGTTGGATTATTTTCGTCTCTTTGTATTCGTATTTTTCAGAATACGTATGCCGATATGTATATACGAATGAGGGGTATTCTTATAATTTATTATAAGGTACTTCTAGAAGATGCCGCCTCATTTAGTTTTAACCATTTAGGATTAAATGGTTAATGAGGTGGAGAGGATGTGGTGTTTTATTGCATTATTGTTGCATGGATTAGTAGTGACTCTTGATTACTATTCTAGCATGCTTAGTTTTTTGTTTGTTGTGAGATTTTTGTTGACTTGAGATATTTTGGGTTGACTTAAGATATTTTGGAGACTTGAGATATTTATTGGATGGCTTCTATTATTGCTCACAACATCTCACAACAACAAAAGAGTTAGCTATTTTTCTTGAGTTGTCTCTCATTCTTATCCTCAAGCATTTTCTTCTACCTCCACCCTTCAAGTCTCATGTGTTGAGAAACTTAGGGTGTTATGAGACAAATTAATCTATTACCACACTCTACATCCTCTATGCTATCAAGTTTAGCAATCTTGGTACCCAGTTACCTCGGCTATTTAGGTAGGAGCCCGGAATACAAATCCTCGGGTGGATCATCTTTGATGGAGGGAGACCGGAGATCAAGCTAGTTCATGATGGCCTCTAGGAGCTTGGGAAGGTAGTTAAAGACCGAAGGAAACAGATCAATTTGATATAACCATTCCTATCTCTTTATTGTTTGCTAGTCTAGGGTTAATGGTAGATCCGTAGAATCGGGTTGTGTTAGCGCCAGTTTAGAAAATTTTTGTTTCGCAATCGTCCACGGTTTGATGGCCAGGGAGCTTCCATAACCCAACAAAAAGAAACTTAGTTCTCCAATAAAAAAAGAAAAAGATCCAAGATCTTTAGAAACAAAGATCTTGGTGATCATTAATAGCAAAAATGCCGTTAACAGAGATTCAATCTTTAAAAAGAAAAGGACTTGGCGCCTCAAGTGAAAAACACGTGAGCGCCTAAAAGATTCCCAAAATAAAAGACTCAGCGCCTCACGTGCTTCCTACGTGGGCACTCAAAATAGAAGGCCCAACGCCTCACGTGAAATACACGTGAGAGCTGAGTAAAAGTGCAGAAGCACTATAAAGTCAGTCAAAATGACTAATTGCTTAGCACTGATTGGGAAGTGCCCACGTCCCAGTGCCTCACGTGAGACACACGTGAGCGTCCAATAAAATAAATGAGGCAGCACCTGTCACGCCCCGCTTCCCAGTAGACGGATACGTTAACGTGGCAGGCCACAACGTATTTATTAAGAAATAAATACGTTAAGCGTATTTAAGCAATATATAAAATGTACAAGAATGACAAGAGTATAAAATAACAATAACTTTATTCACATTCATCTTTACACACAACTGTTTGAAAATGAAAAGATATAATGATAATAAGCAGTGCCTAAACAATGACATACAAAATGAAAGTAAGTACAAGGAACTAGAAGTCAGGTTGTGCCGCAAGCTGATCCAAGTCCTCCTGGTTAGGCTCGATCTCTTGAGAGTCCTGTCTTCTTGACGAACATTCCAAAGAAAGAAATAGAAAAGAATGTCATCAGTGAACTAGCGCTCGGTAAGTCCCAAAAGAAGAACACGAAGATAGTATATAAAGTGAGAATGAACAGGAAAAGTATATGACTGATTACTGGTATAGGATAGTATTTATAATGTGGTTGTTTGTAGTCTGGTAAAGAAGGTATTCATGTATACGAGAGGAGTCCATTTTACCCCGTGAACTATGGTAACATGTAGTACAAAGCTCCGTCATAACCCACGGGACAACGATACGAGAATTCATATAGGTGTCTTTTAAGTGACCTCTCGTGCCATGATATACGTTCCATACCAATCTACCCCTTTATCCCCACGTAATGGATTGTGTAGATTATATTTACAAGTCTTGCCGAAACCATAGATACAAATTGTTCAAGTATTCATGTTCAGGATGTAATCAAGTATTCAAGTAGTCAAGTCAAGTTATAACCATGGTTCGGTCAAGTTAGGTCTAGTATACATGTTTGATATTGATGTTTGATTTCATGTATTCATGTTCTTGATCAAGTATTCATATTTAATATTGGGTTCAGGTTTGAATAAGACTCAGACTGAGTCAGACACTTGTACTGATTTAAATCTTGAATTAGCTTTGGGAGTTATTGGTAACTGCTGCACATGGACGACAAGATTTGTGTCTTTTTCCAAGACAATTACCATTGATAACCCCGTTAAGTTTTCTACCTTAAATAAGAAAGCACTCACTTTCTCAGGCTACCTGGGGCTCAAGAGAATTGATCCAGCTTAAACCTATATTTACTAAGTCTTTAAATATTGTTTTATATATCTCGAGGGGGTTTTATGAAAAAATATTTTAATATAGTTTAAAAATAAAACCTCGAGGGTGATTAGTATTACTTAGGCTTTTCATGAGCATGGATTTTAAGTATTGGGGCATTTTTAGTGATAATTACTTAGCTTGTAAAGTTCATGGTATTTTACTGTAAAACTTGCCTTTTTGGTATCTTGATGGTATTTTATTGACATTTGTTAATCTTTTCATTTTTTGAAAAACATAGATTTATTATATTTTGAAAATATGTATTTATAATTTTATATAATTTTAATTTTAAAAATAATTTTATATAATTTAAATATTCGCATTTCTTAAAAACCGTATTTAAATCCTTTCGAGATCGAATGCTCCGTGAGGAGGTCTGCATTTCGTTCTGCTAGCCCAAGGATGTGCTATAATATACACCATCCATTAGGGGGTCCCCTAAAGAGATTTGTAGATGCTTAATCGCAAATGATAGAAAATACCGCTTTAAAAGAAATCCGGTTTTTAAAGTTATGTGGTATTTTATCGTAATATTATTTTTCGAAACGGAAATACATACAATGAGTATCGTGCTATGAAATCAATTGTGCTTGTGGGGTAGGTCGTTACCTCATGAAGTTTTCATAAGGTATTGTTTTAATAATTACTAAAAGAGGTGTTTATAAAGTTCATGGTATTTTAATGAAAAAGTGTTACTATTGTTATTTCACATGAGAATTTTGAGGAAATTTGATTCTAAACATTAGGTTTTAAGGTTACAAGTTTTGTGTAAAAAAACTTGGATGATCAAAGAATAAGGAGAAGGATTTTTCTAGGGTTTAGTGTAATGATATCGGTATTAACTCCACTTACTGATATAAGTTTTGAAATGGAATTTCAATGAAGCGAAATGGTGTTTGGAAGGGACTTACGGTTTAGAAAATTTAAAGAAAGGTTGAAGAAGAGGGGGTGAGCTTCGTAGTATCGTGGGAGCACCGGAATTTGCTTCAATCTTCGCCGGAACTTGCTTGCTTACTAACTCCTCTTTTACTTCACTTGCACTAGGAACTTTTTAAGAGAATTTTGCTATAATATTTAGAATGGTGCTGAGCCAAAGTAGGGGATGGTATTTATAATAGAGAATTAGGGTTTTGGAATTAAAATGGCAGATTAAAAAGTATTAAAATTATGATAAATTGTGAATTGAAAGGTCTCTGTTGGATTGCAGGGAAATCAAACAGTGTAAAGGAGTGAGGGGTAGGTGAAGAGGTGAGTGTGCAAAGCCCAAAGCAAATTGGAGCAATCTCGACCGTCCCCGCCGACCATATTGGAAGATCCGCCGGTCGTTTTAGGGCTTGTGGTCTTGAGATTTGTGCCACGTGTATTATTTTGTGTTTACTCCATTTTGTGCCTGCTTGATTTTTTGAACTTTTCATTTCCCTGTGTATTGCATGTGCAATCTTTTGGGCTTCCAAAAAGTTAAAAAAATTCAGAAAAAAATAATGTGTCTGATGGGAATCGAACACAGCGGCTACGTCACAGCAGTGCAAGGCTTTACCAGTAAGCTATAAGTTGTTTCTTGCTGTTATTTAATAAAATTGACTTATAACTCAAACTCAGACTGTAAACCCATTTTTATACATTAAAATGGAAAATTCAGTACAGTAAATTCAGAGTCTTTATAGCACCTCACGTGCTCCTTACGTGAGCGCCATACAAAAGTGCTTAGCACTATATATTCAGTCAAAATGACTAAGTGCTTAGCACTGATTGGGCATCATCCATGACTGAGTGCTTCACTTGATACACATGTGAGCGCCAGAGCCACAAATAAGTGCTTAGCACTTCTGCATAAAGGAAAAATGGCCGAGCAAACAAATCACAAATAAGTACTTAGCACTCTTGAATAAAAAAAAAGAAGAAAAGAATATAGACGGAGCAGACCAAGCCTAAATTGGCTAAAAGTCTCTCTGAAGTTTCTTGCAGCTGAGCCCAAATGCTCTGTTGTTTGGATCTTAATAAAATTTAATGATCCTGAAAATAATGCTAAGTTGATCTTAGTCTCAAATAGGACTAACGTATCCTTAGTTAAAATAAATTGAGCCAAAATACTCATATATTTAAGTTGATCTTAATCTCAAACTAGATTAACGATCCTTAAATAAAACAAAATATTTTTGGACTACTAAAGGAATATATAACCTAAGTTCAAAACCCAAATCTAAAATATACGGATTTGGACTGATCCGCGCCCTACGGGCGACGACATAAAATAGTCTCCGTATACAATCCACGGGCAACCCCATAAAAACAAAATAACACACGACATGAAGCGAACTACTGGAGAAGGAGAAATTGGTTATCGCATCGCGATAACGTAATTAACTGCAGGGGCTTACGCCTCCAAGGAAGGGCGTCCCCATAATCAAAAGCCCCTCACAAATGAGGGGGATCTGATGAAGCCTGCTACATCGGTCGCATATATCTAAACCTCCGATATACGGTTCCATAAATCAACTTGGTATCTTCGGAGAAATGGATGGATAAGTCTAAATAGCATCTGCCCCCAAATTCAGGCTAGACGTCCCAGTTCGTCTCGGTCCGGTCTTTCGGCGGTAAATAGATTCTGGCACGTCCGGTGGGACCTTTTCCTCTTTCCACTCCACACTTCGTGTGTCGTATTTCGCGAACAAAATCGCAGCTCGCTATGGTTGCTCTTGGATTCGAGGTACTAAAACATGGTGTCCTGCTCCTGTGCAGAAAATCAATGGCCTTCAACTGCACCTCATGCAACAGCAACTCCTGCTCCACCCCAACTGGAGGAGTGACCTATGGGTCCAACACAGCCTCTATTTTCTCAATGTCGGTGGGGCAGGTCATACAAGCCACTACCGGACTGTTCTTCGGGACCATGCTCCCACTTGTGAGTTTTGGTGCCTTAACGCCACAAGAAGAATCTCCTAGAAGGCCGGTCTTTGATCGGCTAGCAACCACGATGGCCCTCATCGGCATGCTGTCGAACTCTGGCATCTCGGTCTTAAATAGGCTGACCAAGAACTCAAACAGGCCTGTAAAGAAGCTCGTTATACCTAAAGAGGCTATCCCAAAAAGGCTAGACCTCCCTACGCCTGCTACAGATGAAGCCGTCAAAGGTGCTTCCCCCATAAGAAGATTTGCCGTCTTTCCTCAAACTCCATCAAGGACATCGGTCTTCAACAGGCTGATGCCGATTAAAACCCCTCAGCAAAGCCGGGGGCATGATGAAGCCGCTTCCAAAACTGAGGCGGTCCCTTCAGCAAGGAACGCTCGACGTCGTCACTAGCGTCGAGTGAGAGAAGTTGAGGGCAACTCCCTCTCTGGACTCACCCCACCAGCTCCTATCGTGGAGGTCGATACTGCTGTTATAACTGCGAACAATTTTGAACCGCTTAGGAGGGTGCGTATAAACTCCCCAATGGCGGTGCTAAAGAAATCTCCCCCACCTACAAAAGTTATAGTTCAGGCAAAGCCGGAGCGGCCTTACCAGCGGTTCTCCTCGCAAATTCATAGGATTTGGAGAAAATTTCAAGACTTTGTGATTGACAAAAACTACTCTTGTAAACCAAAGAAATTGAAGGCCTGACAAGAAAAAAGGCTACTCTTCCGCCATACAATGAGGGACTTCTTCTAAACAGGTGCCTGTCACAATTGCTACTTCAACTCCAACCTCTTATAAAAGAATGAGGCTGGAGAAAACTCTACTGCCCGTGACAAATTTCAAAGGCGATGGATCCAAACGCCCCAAGCCTGAGGGCCTAATCGTACATACGGTCTAGATGACCAATGGGAAAGAAGAGAACCGTGCTTCGGTGAGCCACCGCCCGCAAACTTGGTCGCTGACAAAGGCTCAGGAGCAACAACAAAAGCTCCAAGAAATGCTAAACAAAATGACGGCACTGAAGTCAACCTTAGCACCACCATGAGGTTCTAAAGGCATCAAGCATGCCAAATTTGAAATTTTATTAGGTGCTAAGTTAGACTAACAAGATCTTTACTAGATATTAGGGTTTGCCTTTATGATGTGATGAACTAAAGAGAAGAAAAGAGCATACAACCTTTGTAGTTCGAGTCCTTTTCTTCAATAGTTCCGGGTTGAAGTCCACGCGACTCTACTAGGCCCCTCTTCGAGTTGAACGAACCTCCTTCATGATCTTCATGCCAAAGACGATCCACCCGAAGTCCACTAGCTCAAGCTAACCCTTCACTAATCTCATTAGTGAAGGCAACACTCCACATCAAATTGCTAATCTAATGTGAGATGGTGAAGTAGGGGTTTATTTTGCTCACTAGGGTTTTCACAAGTTCAATGATTCACATCACATGTGAGGGTTTGAACTTGGAAGTGAGGTGAAGAAAATTGTAGAGAGCAAGAGGAAGCAAGAGCTCAAGTAATGGCTAAGGCATAAAGAATGAAAATGTTGAGCGTAAACTCAAAATAGCTCTTTCTTCCTCACTTATTCAAGTATGGAATAAAATTGCAATTCTAAATTGCAATCATACTTGAATAGTGAGTCAAGACTAATATAAAAATAATAAAACCCATGTCTTGCCCATTCCATAAATATCTCCACAATTTACACATCATTTTTCTATTTTCTAAAAATAGAAAAACATGCCATGCTTCATATAATAATATATATATTTATATATATCAAATATACATTAATATATATATATATATATATATATATATATATATATATATATATATATATAAAGCAATTAGTGAGCTAATGATATTAGTTAAGATATAATTATATCACATATAATATATATCACATTATTAAATCAACACTTGATCTAATAATCCGGTTATATCACATACAACCGACTAATATCATTAATCTGAATGTCACATTATCAAACCAACACTTGATTCGATAATCCGGTTATATCATATATAACCTGACCTACATCAGATAACTGCCAGATTATAATACGGTATCACATACTCATATTTAATCAGGCCCACACACATATCAATATATGTGCCCTACTTCGTTTCGCTCGAACTAGGAAACTTCTGTGTGGGACTCTAAAGACTCGTTAATATGCCAGCAGTAGGTAATGATCACATCAATCACCTACAAGCCGTCAACGGTACTAGCTGGAAGTAACGACTACCCGGGTATTGAGCGATATGAAAATCAACAAGCAAGCTCGTCCATACTCTCCATGAATCCTATCAGTAACACTACCGTACAGTTCGGTCTCTTCGTCTGATATGTCGCATATCATGTCTAGGGGTGGTAAAGGTCAGTCCCCAGTAACGTGATAAGTCATGCCGATGTCTGGCCTGTAACAGTACGAGAAACTACTGATAACACTTATTAGTAAATCCCGGCAGCAACCTTGGCCAGGGACTTCCAGTTATATCCAATCAAGTATAGCGCAACATCAACCCCTAATACTGGGACAGACGAAACACCTCCTATCGCTCATTGCCTCCATGTGACTCGGGACTGTACCTAAAATCCACATGTTTGCACGACTCCTTTGAGCCATGGTAGGGAGGAAATCAAAGCACAGTGGGAGCCACACAAGACTCTATGACGATCTCGGGTTTACAGACTAACTTGTACCAGTGTCACCAGAGGACTGCTATCTGACAGTAGGTATACTACCACATAGAAGTCCTCGGCAAGTCCTGTTCGGTGTACCCATTCTCCAATGAGCCCCTGTGTACAATCTTTGATCTCACACACCAATGGTTTTGGGATCAATCATCGCCCTCTAAGGGACAAGAAACTAGTCTACACTAGAATATCTATTCCGTGGTCTCGATATTCCCACGACTATGAACTGATTAAAGGATGTACTTGTGGACCACCCTGGCCCCACTAGTATGATCTTATCATAATCCTGGTAGTCAAGTACATATCCTAAAGGCTTTATCAACATGTGAGAGCAAGACAGTAAAGAATACCAGTCAACATATTAAGATAAAGAGTAACCAGATAGCATACTATCATGTCGAGCAAGAAAGTCCTTTATATATGTCCAAGCATCCAATATAATATACATCACATGTACAATAATGGCCTCTAGGGCATACATATTCCTAACAGGCACTCACTGGACAAAAAGAAAGTCCGGATAATGAGGCCAAACAACGCCAAGAGAAAGAGACCGATACAGAGTTTCCGCGAAAGGTGCTCAAGAGAAAGGACAAAGAGACTGCTGAGCAAGCTTCTAATATAAAGCAGATGGCACTCTTGTTCCAATATATGGTTGGAATGATAATCCAACCAGAACCCCCAGCCGAAGATCCACCGATAATCATCGAGGATGACAGAGGGGAAACAACAAACTCTCCTCCGGCCTTATCAGCGGCCAAGGAGGAAACAATCTCCAAGGCCACCCTTGATGATTACATTGCTCAACAAATAAGAGCTCACCAAGCTAATGAAGCCGCCGGACAAATTGTCAGAACTGGACGACCATATCCATACTGGTATGATCAAATCAAATACCCGCCGGGATATACGATCCCCAAGTTCTATGTTTACAAAGAAATAGGCAACCCTCATCAACACGTCACGTAATTTAGAGCTCTGTGCAACAACAATGGAGGCGACGACAAATTGTTGCTTTCGTCAGTTCGTCAGCAGTTTGTCAGAGACAGCTTTCGAATGGTACTCAGAGCTCCCAAATGACTCCGTGAAAACCTTCGCAGAACTGCTGTTCATACAGCGTTTCACCAGTGCGAGTGAACGCACTCCGATCATGACATTAATCAATGCCAAGGTAAAGCCGGGAGAAATATGGGTCTAATACGCGATCTAGTGGCGGAGCCTATGGTCTAAGTGCGAACAACACATTAAAGAGTCTCCTGCCATGAGCATGTTCATAGGGACCTTTAATCCTCAAACGACTGTGTCCCAATTCATGACGTTCTTCAAGCCCATAACCTTTCAGGCTCTGATAGATAAACTGGCCCAAATGGACCAGATGGGCCATGGGCCTCCATCCTCAAATAAGGACCCTTGAAATACTAAGGGTAAAGGAAAGACGGCCTTTGTCGCCAACATGTAACAACAGCCGAGTGGCCCAAAACCATCTGCTTGCCAAAACAACGCGTGCTTGCGCCCGTCCTTGGAGGAAAGACTAGACGCGCTTTCTCGTTTCCGCGTGACAGGATGAGGAGACTGTTCGAATTGGTGATGCGTAATAAACTCATCATATTGCCAGACCCACGGCATCCAGCGCAGCCCGGCGACATCAACAACCCTAATTATTGTTCTTATCACAGAATGGTGAACCACCTAATTGAAGATTGCTACGTCTTTAAAAACTAGGTCGAGGACCAGTATCAACAGGGGCAATTTATGCTGTCTAATAACTGGAAGGTAAACCCAACCCAGAAGCACACTCCCAAAAAGGTGGATGCGCAGGGGGTATCATGCTTACTTGTGGAAGAAACTCTATGGGAAGTCATTCTTTCAGCGAAAATCAAAAGAATGCTGAAGGATCTACATGCATGTCTGGCAGCCAGGTAGAAAAGCTCACTTGAACCCGAAATAATCGAAGGGATGCTAAAATCTCGTCCCGCGCCAAAAATTGCCGACGAGGGGAAAAAACCCCAAGTAAAGCCTTCGAAGTCTTCGAAGAAAAAGAAGAAGACCAAAAAGCCTGTGCAGCCTGCCGAGTATGACGACAAGAGCACATATCTACAAAAATATATAGACGCGCAGGAGGAGTATAACCAGAAGGCGCGGACTTCGGTCACGCTCGAAGAATTCCTCAAGTATATTCTTGAGGGTGAAGATAGTGACAATAACGAGGGAAATGACTCATCAAAAGACAGCAAAGACCATGTAGTAAGTTTTCACATGGTCTCCCATTCGTCGTTATATGACAAAGAGGCTATTTCAGCGTCAGAAAACAATGGAGAGGAAATAGGTGCAGAATCGGCGCTAAAATCCCCGGAATTTCTAGAAGAAGACTCGATTGTGAGGTTGCTAAACGAAGCCTTTCAAAAAATCAAAGTTAACCGAGAACGCGAGACAACCATATATGAAAAGGCTAAGCGTCAGTGTCTGGATAAAGAAGCTGCGGCGAAGATGAGTCGTAAAGTGCTCCAACCAAACCAAAGCACACCTGTAACAAATAAGAGCAGAATCAAAATAGTGAAGCGGTTTGCCAAAGCCCCATCAATAGAGATGAAGCTGTCACCTCTCATAAAGAACACATCCGGGGTCATATGTCTCGATGGAGAAGAATCACATCCAAACTACTGTCTATATCATTAGAGGGTCACCCACCCCATCGAGGAATGCAGTGCCTTCAAAAAGCGGTGGTAAGAATACATTGGCCATCAAAAACACTTCAAGAGGATGAAGCGCGAAACTCATGCTCGTCGACAGCAAAATAGTGGGACGAACACGCTTGAAGAAATGACTGGCAACTGTCATATGGTTGGTACCAGTTTGGATAAAGGAAAACCTCCATTTCTTACATCCAGGAGCGATTCTAAGGATGAAACACCCCTCAACCCTCTCTTCAAAGACCCCACCTTCGAAAAAGAAGAGGACGAGAAGAACTGTGAGAATATTTAGTTGCGTAACCGCACGCTGCCTGAGAAGAATCTCAAACCTACAAACAAAGGTTAGAACAAAAAAGATAAAGGGAAAGGGAAAATCTTTGAGGATATTGCCCTCGACGACGGAGTGGTAAAAGAGCTCACCATAAATGACCTGCCTAAGAAAAATAAGGTGGATTACAACGTACTGGCACATCTGATGAAAATACCCTCGCAGCTGAGCATATTGGATGCAATCCTCTTGTCCAAAGAGGCACGAGATTCACCGATCAAGGCATTATAAGAGCCCGATTAGTTCCAAGCTTTCCTCGTGGAAGAGAAAATGAAAAATGAACTGATAGAGGTCCACATAGCTGATATTACATTCAGCGATAAAGATCTACTCCTCGGTACGTGCGAACATAATCGCCCGTTATACGCCGCTATTGGATATATGTATGCCCTAGAGGCCATTATATGTATAGTGGATGCTTGGACATGTATATATGAATATAGATGACTTTCTCGCTCAACATGATAGTATGCTATCTGATTTACTTTATCTTGACATGTTGATTTGATCATGCTTTTATTCATTTGCACATGTTGATAAAGCCCTCGGGATATTTGCTTGACTACTGTGACTATGATGCGGATCATACTAGTAGGACATGTGTAATTTATAAGCATATCCTTGAACTGTTCCTAATCGTGGGTGTATCGAGACGGGACATCGATATTCCAGAGTAGACTAGCGTATACTATTCTTGTCCCATATGATGGGCGATGGATGATCCCATATACATCTGGTGAGGTGACACCAAAGATTGTATGCGGGTGCTCAGTGCAGACTGGGTACACTGAACGGACTCGCCGAGAACTCCTATGTGGTATTATATCTATCGTCGGATAGCAGTTCTCAGGTAACACTGGTACAGGTTAGTCTGTAGACCCAAGATCGTCATAGAGATTTGTGTGTCCTCCTACTGTATTTTGATCTCTACCCAACCACTGCTCTACTGAGTCGTGCAAACAGGTGGTCTTTGGGTACAGTCTCGAGGCACATAGAGGCGATGAACGATAGGAGGGGTTTTTTCTCTCCCGGTATTGGGAGTTGATGTCGTGCTATGCTCGATTGGCTATAACAGGAAGTCCCTGTCCAGGGCTGCTGAGATTGACTGATAAGCGTTATCAGTAGTTTCTCGTTCTGTTATGAGGCATACACCGGCATGACTTATTGAGTTATTGGGGTCGACGATTCCATCCCTAGACTCGATATGCAACATATCTGATGAGGAGACCAGACTGTACGGTAAGTGTTGCCAGTTGGCTCGACGGGAGTTTTGACTGTTTCGCTGGTTTTCTTTTGATCGCTCAATACCCGGGTAGCCGTTACGTTTAGCCGACCACTTATGGCTTGTAGGTATTTGATATGATCATCACCTACTGCCGGCGTATTGACGAGTCTTAGAGTCCCACAATGAAGTTTCCTGGCTCAGGCGAAAAGATGTGGTATGCATATGAGATATGCGCGGGGACCCGATTAAATATGGATATATGATACCGTATATTAATCGGGCGTTTTCTATTGGTCAGGTCGTATGTGATATGACCGGTTTGCTAAATCAAGTGTTGATTTAACAAATGACTTTTAGATTAATTCTTTAATTAAACCCTTTTCTATTTTGTATGCATGCATGTATGCACATGATGATGTGCATGGACACACATATATATACATTGTATCATGGTTGTTGATACACATTTGGTGGCAATGCAAGACTCATATGGTAGTAATTATATATATATATATATATATATATATTTATCATTTTGAGTTAATGTAAAGATAATTCATTCATGGTCAATTATCCACACTTGACTAAACTTTACCTAACTTTTAACCATGAGTTAATTCTCTTTTGGCAATTAACTCAATAAGTAAATATCTAGATAATTACTAACCATGGTTTGAAGTGAGAAGGATAAATATTGATTATTCATTCTCACTTAATTCATTCATCACATATACTTTGAGCTCAAGCTAAGCTATCATCTTCTTCTTCCTCTCTTGAAATTTTCTTTGAGTGAGGTTGATAAAAAGATAGGGTTTTGATTATAGAATACAAACCACATCATCATACTACACACATTTAGCCCATTTGTGTAGGGTTTTTGCTCTACTTTATTCACAAATCAAGTAAAGTAAGGAGCTTTGGGCAAATGGACTTCGGGTGGATCTTCGTGGACTAGGAAGGCTTCCATCGATTCGTTCCAAACTCTCATAGTGCCAAGGAGTCACCAAGGGAGGTCTACAAAGGTTGTAATCTCTACCCTTAGTGATAGTTTTTCATTTGCATGTGATGTTTAGTTGAATGAAACCCTAAATTTCTAGTTATGATTCTTGTCATGTTTACTTAGCACCTTTAAAATTTGATTGTGGCATATGTGATGCTTCCAAACCCTTGATGAGGTGCTAGGTAAACCCAACAATGGTATCAGAACCAAGCTAGAGTTTTAGGTAATGCGTAGACGAATTTAAAAGTCCGATCGAACCACGAAACACCTATTTAGACCCTTCTCAGGAAATTTTCTAAAAAATTGATTTTTTCCACATTAAAAATACTAAAAAAATCAAGTAGGTAATTGTATGGATTACCGTGAAATACGAGTCACTGTAGCCTTTAAGTCGCCGCGGAACTGCGGCCATACCATGATTTTAGCGGCGTTTCCGCGGTAGTACTTGGGTGTCAGGGATAGTTATTTTTAGGGTTCATCCATATGTATTACTACATGCTTCTGGGTATTTTTTATATTACTCAGGTGCTGAGTATTCTGGAGATCTTTTGTATTCGTTGATTCGATCGGAAAGTTTAACATCATTTAGTTTTTCAGGTAATTTAGAACGTGTTAAAATGTTCGAACGGATATCAATAACTCACTTTTTCCCGTATTGAAAAACTTTCAAGTGTTGGATTTTTCACGAGTTCGGATTTTTCACGAGTTTGAAAAATTTCCAGAACCTAAAAGATGTTGTAGAATCAGATTTGAAACCCATGTGGCCTTTTTTTTAATGAAAAATGCAAGTTTCAAAAGATACGGAGCTTAAGCCACTCCTTTTCTAAACTGTTTTGATTCTACAATGAGATCAAGTTCAAAGCGTTAAAGGTTTTCATAAAAACCATCCGCAACCTTCCGTCATTTTAGGAAGCAGAGTACTTAGTATTCGTACTGCGTATTTTGATCATAGTCAAGGCGTAGTGTACGGTAGCTAAATGATGTCTTCGTACAAAGCATATGATACGATCAGTTAGGACATTCATGTGATTATGTTGATCATAGTCAAGGGTCATATGGGTGGGTCTAGTTAATCTCGAAATGACGGGTAGAACTTGACTAGTGCTTATGATATTTTGACCATAGCCAAGGTTATAAGTAACTAGGGGTAAAAACTATATCGGGAGTTTCAAGAGTTGAAATTTGCAATGAGATTGCATACCATCTATATGATAGTTGGATCCCGATCCCACTGTGAGTAAGTGTTACTTCCAGGAGAATTTTGCACTTTACAATTAGCTAATCCAGTAAGTGTCTAGAAAGGTGTTAACGGGGTTTGACCTCTGGGAAAACGAGGTTTATTTTAATTAGGTCCATGCGAAAGCACGGGGAACCTCCCTCAAAGTACCGACACTGGCCTGGCTGACCGGTTAGCGAAACTGTAGAATGTAATTAATCCTGGCTAGTTTTCTTTTCAGGTTTTGAAAGAAAATTTGATTAAAGCAGTGGGAGACATCGATTAGATAAGATAATAACCAATCTAAATCTTTGCAAGAGCATTCCGCCGAGTGTATTCTTTTCTCTCTCCTAATGGCAGATACCGATGACGGGACTTAAGCTTCTACTAGAGAAAAACAAACTGACAGGACCGGACTATAAAGAATGGTTGAGGAACTTGAACATTGCACTCACATATGATAAAGTATCATATGTCCTCACAACCAAAGCCCCACCCGTCCCAGGACCTGAATCATCTGTTTCGGATAGGGAGATCCGAAAAACATGGGATATTGATTGTAACACGGCCAAGTGCCTCGCGTTTGCTTCTGGACAATATCCATCAGAAGCAACACGAGAAAATGGATATGCAATCCATCTTTCTTCACACAAAGGACTTGTATGAAGAGCAATCTCGTACTTTGAGATACGAGGCATCTCGAAAGTTGTTTCAGATGCGAATGGCCCCTGGTACATTAGTAGGAGACCATGTTTTGAAGATGATTGGTTTTATAGAAGAACTTGAGGAACTGGGATGGACCATGGATAATGAGCAATATACGGATATTGTTCTACAGTCTCTCCCCCCTGCCTTTGCTCCGTTCATAGTGAATTTCAATATGAACGATTTGGAGAAATCATTACATGAACTTCTCAATATGTTGAGAAGTGCAGAGAGCACGTTGAAAACAACGTGGACTCCCGCTCTGCTTGCTAGGTCATCTTCCCCTTCAGTCCCAAAAGCCAAGGCCAAGGGAAAGAAGAAGAAAAAATCCATCAAACCGAAAGGTGGAGTTAAACAGGCGAAGGGGAAAGACAAATCTGGGGCTGCAGGAAGCGGGAAAGGAGAATGTTTTTACTGCCACTAGTCGGGACATTGGAAACGCAACCGTGCTGTGTATTTTGCTGATCTCAAGAAGAAGAAGCATGCTGATGCTTCCACTTCAAGTGTGTTTGTAATTGAAAACTGTTTTTCTTTAAAATCTGCATCTTGGGTATTAGATACCGGTTCTGGTTCTCACATCTGCAATTGTATGCAGGGATTGAGAAACAATAGAGTTTTGAAGACTGGTGACCATATTCTGTGGGTTGGAAATGGTTCCAATGTACATGCTGTATCTGTAGGAGAGTATCATCTTGAGTTGCCTTCGGGTTGTATTTTGGTTTTGAACCCGTGTTATTTTGTACCTAGTATGCTATGTAATATAATATCCGTTTCTTTGTTGGACAATGAAGGATATTATTTTGTGTTGCAAAATAATGTTATGAACATTAACTTGAATCAAGAGTTGATTGGGTATGCTATACTAAATAACGGTATTTACGTCCTGAACTAACACACAGTTTTCAATATACAACATACTAATAAAAGAAAGTTTTCAGATATAAATGAAGCTTTTCTTTGGCATTGTAGACTTGGTCTTATTAATGAAATAAGACTAAACAAGCTACATAAAGATGGATATTTAAATCCTTTTGAATATAAATCTTATGTGACTTGTCAGTCTTGTATCAAAGGTAAAATGACCAAAACTCCGTTTACTGGACACGGAGAAAGAGCTATGGAACTCTTAAGCCTCATACATAGTGATGTATGCGGACCAATGTCTACACATCCTAGAGGTGGTTTTTCATACTTCATTACTTTTACTGATGATTTCTCAAGATTCGGACACGTGTTTTTGATAAAGCACAAATCCGAAGCTTTCAAGAAATTCAAGGAGTACAAACTTGAAGTAGAAAAACAAACAGGCTTGAGCATCAAGAAACTTCGATCAGATCGAGGTGGAGAATATTTAAGTACAGAGTTTTTAGACTTCTTAAAAGAGAATGTGATTCTCTCTCAGCTCACTCCTCCTTACACACCACATCACAATGGTGTATCAGAACGGAGGAATCGTACCCTATTAGATATGGTACGATCCATGATGTGTGATGCTGAATTACCGCTTTCCTTTTGGGGGCATGCATTAGAGACAGCGATGTATCTGTTAAACAGGGTTCCAACCAAGACCGTGTCTACTACTCCATATGAAATATGGAGTGGAAAGAGACCATCTCTTAAAAGAGTTAGGATTTGGGGTTGTCCGGCTTTTGTTAAAAAGCAGAATCCAGACAAACTCGAGATACGATCGGTCATGTGTAAATTTGTGGGATATCCAAAACATTCATATGGATATCTATTCTGCCACAAGGAGGAACAAAAGGTGTTTGTTACTCAGCATGCCACATTTTTGGAAAATAAAATCTTTACAGATGCAATACGGTAGAACTAGAAGAGGTTTTAGAGACACAAATTACTCAGGACGAATTGGTTGAAACTGATATTGCAGTAGAACTTCAAGAACCTCAGCCGCCCCGAAGATCTAGTAGAACTTCTCGCCTACCAGAGAGATACTATGGGTTTCTCATTGATGGTGATAGAGAAGATTGTATCATGGATGATGATGACCCTACTAGTTTTCAGCAAGCTATCACGAGTGGTGACTCAGTGAAGTGGCTGGAAGCCATGAGATCCGAAATGGAGTCCATGTACACCAACAAAGTATGGACTTTGGACGTTGCGCCTCCTGGGATAAAACCCGTTGGGTGCAAATGGATCTTTAAAAGAAAGATTGGTGTAGATGGACAGGTAGAGACCTTTAAAGCAAGGCTAGTAGCGAAAGGTTTTCGTCAAAGACCAGGATTGGACTATGATGAAACTTTCTCTCCAGTAGCAATGCTTAAATCCATTAGGATCCTACTTTCTATTGCTGCTCACTATGATTATGAAATCTGGCAGATAAACCTTAAAACTGCATTTCTAAATGGTGATTTAGAAGAATGCGTTTTTATGGATCAGCCAGAGGGCTTCATTGACAGTGGGAGCAGTGGGAAAGCATGTAGATTGCTTAAATCCATTTATGGATTAAAGCAGGCCTTACGGAGCTGGAACATCTGCTTTGATGATACAATCAAAGAGTTTGATTTTATCAAAAATATAGATGAACCATGCATTTATAAAAAGATTGTAGGGAATACTGTCACATTTCTCGTATTGTACGTAGATGACATTCTCCTGATAGGAAATGATATTCCTATGCTACAATCGGTCAAACTATTCTTATCACAAAGGTTCTCCATGAAGGACCTGGGTGATGCCTCGTACATTTTGGGCATTAGGATCTATAGAGATAGATCCAAGAAGTTATTGGGACTGTCCTAATAACTTCTACATAGACACCATCCTAAAAAGGTTTAGTATGGAAGATTCCAAACACGGTGCTTTGCCTGCTTGTCATGGAATCACTCTCTCCAAGGACTTCTGTCCAAAGACTGATGAAGAGAGAGCTCGCATGAGCGTTATACCCTACGCTTCAGCCGTAAGATCTATAATGTATGCGATGTTATGTACTCGCCCTGATGTAGCTTATGCACTAGCTGTAGTAAGCAGGTATCAATCCAACCCATGGGGGAAACATTGGATAGCAGTGAAGAACATTCTTAAGTACTTGCGAAGGACTAAAGAATTGTTCTTGGTGTATGGTAATGGGGATCTCCAGATGGAGGCCTTTACTGATTCCAGCTTCCAAAGTGATAAGGATGACAGCAAATCTATCTCAGGGTTTGTATTTACCCTCAATGGAGGGGCGGTTAGTTGGAAGAGTTCCAAACAGGATATCGTTGCAGACTCCACAATAGAAGCTGAGTATATTGCTGCAAATGATGCTGCCAAGGAAGCCGTCTGGATAAAGAAGTTCATCGCGGAACTAGGAGTAGTTCCAACCATTGTTGATCCAATACCATTGTATTGTGATAATAATGGAGCTATGGCGTTAGCCAAAGAACCAAGGTCCCATCAGAAATTCAGACACATCCTGAGACGATATCATTTGATCCGGGAGATAGTAGATCGCCGGGAGATAGTAGATCGCCAGGAGATCGAGATTCGGAGAGTAGATACAAAGGATAACACAGCGGATCCACTCACCAAGGCCCTTCCACAGCTGCAGCATGAGCGACTTTTGAGATGTTGGGTATGAGATACGCCAATAATTGGCCTTAGTGCAAGTGGGAGATTGTTGGATATATGTATGCCCTAGAGGCCATTATATGTATAGTGGATGCTTGGACATGTATATATGAATATAGATGACTTTCTCGCTCAACATGATAGTATGCTATCTGGTTTACTTTATCTTGACATGTTGATTTGATCATGCTTTTATTCATTTGCACATGTTGATAAAGCCCTCAGGATATTTGCTTGACTACTGTGACTATGATGCGGATCATATTAGTGGGGCATGTGTAGTTTATAAGCATATCCTTGAACTGTTTCTAGTCATGGGTGTATCGAGACGGGGCATCGATATTCCAGAGTAGACTAGCATATACTATTCTTGTCCCATATGATGGGCGATGGATGATCCCATATCCATCTGGTGAGGTGACACCAAAGATTGCTAAACGAAGCCTTTCAAAAAATCAAAGTTGACCGAGAACGCGAGACAACCATATATGAAAAGGCTAAGCGTCAGTGTCTGGATAAAGAAGCTGCGGAGAAGATGAGTTGTAAAGTGCTCCAACCAAACCAAAGCACACCTGTAACAAATAAGAGCAGAATCAAAATAGAGAAGCGGTTTGCTAAAGCCCCATCAACAGAGATGAAGCTGCCACCTCTCATAAAGAACACACCCGGGGTCATATGTCTCGATGGAGAAGAATCACATCCAAACTACTGTCTATATCATTGGAGGGTCACCCACCCTAGCGAGGAATGCAGTGCCTTCAAAAAGTGGTGGTAAGAATACATTGCCCATAAAAAAACACTTTAAGAGGATGAAGCGCGAAACTCATGCTCGTCGACAGCAAAATAGTGGGACGAACACGCTTGAAGAAATGACTGGCAACTGTCATATGGTTGGTACCAGTTTGGATAGAGGAAAACCTCCATTTCTTACATTCAGGAGCGATTCTGAGGATGAAATACCCCTCATCCCTCTCTTCAAAGACCCCGCCTCCGCAAAAGAAGAGGCAAGAAGAACTATGAGAATATTTAGCTGCGTAACCGCACGCTGCCTGAGAAGAATCTCAAACCTACAAACAAAGGTTAGAACAAAAAAGATAAAGGGAAAGGGAAAATCTTTGAGGATATTGCCTTCGACGACAGAGTGGTAAAAGAGCTCACCATAAATGACCCGCCTAAGAAAAATAAGGTGGATTACAACGTACTGGCACATCTGATGAAAA
Source organism: Agapanthus africanus (assembly GCA_030015575.1). NCBI lineage: Eukaryota > Viridiplantae > Streptophyta > Magnoliopsida > Asparagales > Amaryllidaceae > Agapanthus > Agapanthus africanus. Next base: position 884,639,960 of record CM057337.1, read on the forward strand.
TACCCTCGCAGCTGAGCATATTGGATGCAATCCTCTTGTCCAAAGAGGCACGAGATTCACCGATCAAGGCATTATAAGAGCCCGATTAGTTCCAAGCTTTCCTCAAGGAAGAGAAAATGAAAAATGAACTGATAGAGGTCCACATAGCTGATATTACATTCAGCGATAAAGATCTACTCCTCGGTACGTGCGAACATAATCACCCGTTATACATCGCTATTGGATATATGTATGCCCTAGAGGCCATTATATGTATAGTGGATGCTTGGACATGTATATATGAATATAGATGACTTTCTCGCTCAACATGATAGTATGCTATCTGGTTTACTTTATCTTGACATGTTGATTTGATCATGCTTCATGTTGATAAAGCCCTCAGGATATTTGCTTGACTGCTGTGACTATGATGCGGATCATACTAGTAGGACATGTGTAATTTATAAGCATATCCTTGAACTGTTCCTAGTCGTGGGTGTATCGAGACGGGGCATCGATATTCCAGAGTAGACTTGCGTATACTATTCTTGTTATATATGATGGGCGATGGATGATCCCATATCCATCTGGTGAGGTGACACCAAAGATTGTATGCGGGTGCTCAGTGCAGACTGGGTACACTGAACGGACTCGCCGAGAACTCCTATGTGGTATTATATCTATCGTCGGATAGCAGTTCTCAGGTAACACCGGTACAGATTAGTCTGTAGACCTAAGATCGTCATAGGGTCTTGTGTGTCCTCCTACTGTATTTTGATCTCTACCCTACCACGGCTCTACTGAGTCGTGCAAACAGGTGGTCTTTGGGTACAGTCTCGAGGCACATGGAGGCGATGAGCGATAGGAGGGGTTTCGTCTCCCCGGGTATTGGGAGTTGATGTCGTGCTATGTTCAATTGGCTATAACAGGAAGTCCCTGGCCAGGGCTGCTGAGATTGACTGATAAGCGTTATCAGTAGTTTCTCGATCTGTTATGAGCCATATACCAGCATGACTTATTGAGTTATTGGGGTCGACGATTCTATCCCTAGACTCGATATGCAACATTTCTGACGAGGAGACCGGACTGTACGGTAAGTGTTGCCAGTTGGCTCGACGGGAGTTTTGACAGCTTCGCTGGTTTTCTTCTGATCGCTTAATACCCGGGTGGCCGTTACGTTTAGCTGACCGCTTGCGGCTTGTAGGTATTTGATATGATCATCACCTACTGCCGGCGTATTGACAAGTCTTAGAGCCCCACAATGAAGTTTTCTGGCTCAGGCGAAAAGATGTGGTATGCATATGAGATATGCGCGGGGACCCGATTAAATACGGATACGTGATACCGTATATTAATCGGGCATTTTCTATTGGTCGGGTCGTATGTGATATGACCGGTTTGCTAAATCAAGTGTTGATTTAACAAATGAATTTTAGATTAATTCTTTAATTAAACCTTTTTTTTATTTTGTATGCATGCATGTATGCACATGATGATGTGCATGAACACATACATACATACATTGTATCATGGTTGTTGATACACATTTGGTGGCAATGCAAGACTCATATGTTAGTAATTATATATATATATATATATATATATATATATATATATTTATCATTTTGAGTTAATGTAAAGATAAATCACTCATGGTCAATTATCCACACTTGACTAAACTTTACCTAACTTTTAACCATGAGTTAATTCTCTTTTGGCAATTAACTCAATAAGTAAATATCTAGATAATTACTAACCATGGTTTGAAGTGAGAAGGATAAATATTGATTATTCATTCTCACTTAATTCATTCATCACATATACTTTGAGCTCAAGCTAAGCTATCATCTTCTTCTTCCTCTCTTGAAATTTTCTTTGAGTGAGGTTGATAAAAAGATAGGGTTTTAATTATAGAATACAAACCACATCATCATATTACACACATCCAGCCCATTTGTGTAGGGTGTTTGCTCTACTTTATTCACAAATCAAGTAAAGCAAGGAGCTTTGGGTAAAAGGACTTCGGGTGGATCTTCGTAGACTAGGAAGGCTTCCATCGATCCGTTCCAAACTCTCATAGTGCCAAGGAGTCACCAAGGGAGGTCTACAAAGGTTGTAATCTCTACCCTTAGTGATAGTTTTTCATTTGCATGTGATGTTTAGTTGAATGAAACCCTAAATTTCTAATTATGATTCTTGTCATGTTCACTTAGCACCTTTAAAATTTGATTGTGGCATATGTAATACTTCCAAACCCTTGATGAGGTGCTAGGTAAACCCAACAGTCGCTGGGTACTGCCACGACATCAAGATAGGGAAAATTCTTACCGACAACGGATCCTCCGTGAACCTTCTCAATGTGAGAGTGCTGAGGGAAATTTGCATGAACGTTCAGCACCTTACCCGAGATAAAATTACCATCTCTGGGTTCGACTCACAGTCGTCACGGACGCTTGGGTTCGTAATATTGATGATATGCTTCGGGCTGCTCATCACTGACATCAAATTTCATTCCATTGATGCTAAGACTTGCTACAACGCCCTATTCGGCTGGCCCTGGTTACACGAGTACAACATCATACCTTCTACACAATATCAGTATATGAAGTATTTCAAGGATGGTTCAGAGTACACCATCACGGGAGAGCTAAATCCATTCTCCGTAAACGAAGTCCGAAAATACGAAGATGCAAAGTACTTCCTACCAGACTTCGAGGATACTGAAAGGTGCCATAAGCTTGAGAATAAACAGAAATCCATCGCCACTATCCCGATCTTTGGGAGCGATACCAAAGAAGAAGAAGAAATAATCTACTCGGGGCAACCCTAAAATGAAAACAATAAGCCCGGACCATCTACTCCTATTTTGGTCTTTGGCAGTGACTCAGAGGACGTGGCCAATGCAATGTTCTCCTTCCGCCCGTCAATGCAAACTTTTACCGAAGCAGATCAGAGTCTACAAACTACAATGGCTCCGCCTCGGCACTAAAAGAAACTTGATGCACTCGATACATACAGCGTACAAGAGCTACAAACGTTCTACGTGCGTCCTAGGTGAAGGGGTGAAAAGGCGATCCTTTTCTATCAATCTACGGATACCAAAATAGAAAAAGAAGTCTGGCATGGTGCCGATTTTGTGCTCGACAGATTTCAACCCATTCATCTGCCAAGATATTAGGCGGATGGATTAAAAAGGATGTTAAGATGCCAAAGTGTGTCCCTCGAACAAACTGTTCGACAAACCCAATTCTACAAAAAGATTTAGGATATTTCCGGGACTCGGTGAAAGATGCCCAACGGGAAGATTGAGACAACTGGGCTCGGATATGTTCGGTCCAAGAAACGGGAGTAGATCTACAGTTGCCGTGCCGTAAACAGATCAAGTGAAGCAGAAAACGCTCTTCCAAATAGCCGTGATGTCGAATCGGAGCTGCAAGCTGATGTCGCACACCCCACACACTTGTGGGGAGGCGGAATTTACAAAAATGATTTTTTATACTTGCAACACCGACCTATCTACAGGATCTTTTCGGAAAGCTTAACTAGCTAAACTACTTGGAGGTTCTAACTACTCTGATAGAGTTTATACCTCCTTGATTTTATTCCTTCGGGTCTTCTTCTCCTTAGCTTGAGCTCCTCGAAGATGCGGATCTAGCTCGGTCGTCGGCCTCCTCGTGTCGAAGACAATCCACCCGAGAGTCTATGGTTCAAGCTCCAACCTCTAAACCGAGGTAACTAAAGTACCTAGTTTGCTAAACTAGATAGCTTAGGAGATGCAGAGAGTTAATTGGAGTATTTTATCTCAAAGGACCCTAGGGTTCACAACACATGTGAGGGTTAGGGTCTTGAGGAAGAAAGAGAGGAACAATGGAGAGAGAAAGGAAAAATGCAAATGAGCTAAGTCTTGAGGCTAGTGAAGAATGGCTCATTCTTTTCTTACATGAAGCATGCAATAATTTTCAATAGAAAATTGTAGCTATGCTTCAATAGTAAGTCTAAACAAATAAAATAAAGGAATAAGCCATACTTCACCATACCACAAATATCTCCATTTTCCACCTCATTAATCTATTTTCAAAAATTGATAAATGCAATAATGAGGTGTCCCCTTCTAGAAGCATCTCTTGTAAAATTACAAGAATGCCCTCACCGTATATACATACCTGTATTCGTACTGTAAAAATACGAATACGATAAGATAATAATAATCTAATAATATAATACTAGAATTCGGCTTAAACCAAAGCCCACTAGTATTATCCGTCTGAACAATATCCGTGTAGCCAATAAACTTATATGATCGGAACCCTGCACGTAAAACCATACGGCCTCTACATCGTTTCGCCCGAATTAGGGAAACCCTCTGTGTGGGACTCTAATGACTCGACAGTACGCTGGCAGTGGGTTTAACCATAAGTCCGTCAGCGGTACTAGCTGTACGTAACAGCTACCCAAGTATCTGTCGAAAAGAAGGCCGATGAGCGAACTCGTCCAAACCCCTACTGAGCCTATCTGTGAAAATCTCCGTACAGTCCGGTCTTTTTGTCTAAGAGTATCACATATCAAGTTTAGGGGGGTGGTAAATGTCAGAACACTAATAGCACAATAAGTCGTATTGGTGTAGAGCCTAATACACCCTGAGAAACTACTAATGTTCCTACCAGTAAATCTCATTTGCTCTGGCCCGGGACTTTGTGTATCGGCTATCCGAACACAGTGCGATACCAATTCCCAATACCGGGAGAGACGAATCCTTTCTATCTACTACTGCCTCCAAGTGATTCGGGACTGCACCCAACCACTACCTATTTGCACGACTCATTTGAGTCATGGTAGGATAGTAATCTAAGTACAGTGGGAACACATTCGATACGAATAGTGATGTCAAGTTAACGGACTAACCTGTACTCATGTCACCCAAGAACTGCTAACTGATGATAGGTATAATACCAACCAGTAGTTCCCATCGAGTCCGTCCAGTGTAACTCATAACCTAATGAGCACCTGTATACTATCTCTGGTATCGCATACCAATGGCTACGAGATAGGCCATCTCCCCTGACTAGGATGAGAAGCATATACACTAGTCTACTCTGGAGTATCGATGCCCTGTATCGATAATCCTACGACAAGGGACAAGCTTAAGGATGTGCTTACAGACTACCCAGCCCCCACTAGTGTGACTGCTATCACAACGCTGGTAGTCAAGCAAAGATCCTAAGGGCTCTATCAATATGTATTAGCGATATTCTAAAAGAAACATATACACATATTAAGATAAAATCAAACCAGATAGCATAGTATCATATTGAGCAAGACTGTTATTATATATGTGTATATCCCAAGCTTTCAAAATGTAATATACAATTCAGTACTATACAATAATGGTCTCTACGGCATATATCACAAACAGGAGCGAGAGCCCGCTCTAAAAACGTTAAGTCCGTCGCTGGAAGAATAAATTGACAAGTTAATAAAAGAAATTTGTCAAACGAGCCGGGACAACCACAGCCGTGAAATGAGCATTTATGAAAAGGCCAGGATACAGCGTCTCAGTCAGCAACCTGTGGAGAAAGTAGACCGTAATGCTCTTCATTCTCAGCCCAACATATTTCTCACGAAAGGGGAAAATCCCGAAATGGAGGCAAAAACAGGGCCAAGAATGCATACAATGTTCAAAGACAACAAAGCGGATCCAAGACACCGTGCAATCGAGAAAAACTCGATTGGAGCCCATCCTTTATAAAGAAGATGGGCCGGAATACTCTTTCCCTCAAGACAAGGAAAATATTTGACCTTGTCATGAAGCACAAAATGATGATGCTTCCGGAGTTTTGGCACCCCAAACAAATAAACGGGTTATATAACCGAGTAATAGGTCACCCCCTTAAAGACTGTTTCACCTTCAAAGACTGGGTAGAAGACCAATATCGACAAGGTATGTTTACGTTATCCGATAGTTGGAGGGTAACCTCGCCACAAAGCATGAGCCAAAAAGAACCTACACCGTCAGGTTAAGACTAGCTCAACCAAAAGAATTGAAGTGAACTCGTACATGCCATATGATAACACTCTCAAAAGAGGGAGGGCACGAGACTATGAATGCCCTCTATAGGTGGTTCGCAAATGAAGATGAGGATGAGGTGATCTCAGCATTTCCCCCAGCACCAAAAGAGCTAGAAGATGAGATACACACCACGGCGGACAACCTAAGGAAAATCGACTCAGGAACGGAAAATGATCCGAGGCCAACGTTCGTTCGTGAGCTACTATCTGAAAAACCGGTGGCCATGCTAAAATACGTGCTCATGCAGTATAAAGATTGCTTCTCCTGGAACTACTCTGAAATGCCGGGTCTAGATCCAAAAGTGGCAGTACATAAATTGGCTATATCACCAGGTATAAAGCCAATCAAACAGGCGCCAAGAAGGATGCAACTCGAACTTGAGAAGAGTATCAACGCTGAAGTCAAGAAACTAATCGACTCCAGTTTCATCCAAGAAATTAAATATTTTGACTGGATCACTAACATCGTTCCAGTGATGAAGAAAAATGGGACGGTTCCCATCTGCGTGGACTTTCGGGACCTCAACAAAGCTTGTCGGAAGGATGACTTCCCAGTACCTATTACCGAGCTGATGATCGATAACAAGTCTACCCATGAGGTCATCTCCTTCATGGATGGATCTTCAGGATACAACCAAATAATAATGCATCTTGAAGAACAGAAGTATACCGCCTTCCGAATCCCGCTGGGCTATTCTGTTATAAGGTGATGCCCTTCGGTTTGAAGAACGCTGGCGCTACTTAACAGAAGTCCATGAAAAAGATTTTTGATGACTTCATACACAAGATTGTCGAATGTTACATCGACGACCTTGTAGTGAAGAGCAAATCTCATGAGGAGCATTGGGAACATCTAAAAATAGTGTTCCAACGTTTTCGGAAGTATAATCTGAAGATGAACCCTCTAAAATGCGTGTTTGGAATTTCCTCAGGCAAATTCCTAGAATTCATCTCACGTTATCGGGGTGTCAAAATCGATCACTCAAAGATCAAGGCGATTATGGAAATGCTTACGCTAAGAACCCTCAAACAATTGCGGTCTCTCCAAGGAAAGTGTTCAGTTGATAAAACCACACATTTAATATGACATTTTTCCTACTATTTCTATATAATAAAAGGTGTTTATTATAATATATGATACATGTGAGGGTTTATCTGTAAAAATACTATTTTCATGTGTTTATATATTATAATTAACATTTGGTAGGAAAATGTAAGCATATAATATTCATGTAACATTTGGCCCATTTAAAATATGCTTACCTTATTAAATGGTTAAGTTAATATCTCAATAAAACAAACCCTACTAATATTATTTGTTGAGTTTGTTGTGCAGATTTTTCAGGGCTGAAATCAAGGAAATCAAAGTTGTTAGAACAAACCTGGATAATTAAGAAAGCAAACTAAAGAAATCAAGTCTGGCAGTGGCGTAGAAAATATTTTCAGTTTCCAGAGATTAAAAAGATCACCACGTGTCATACAGATCAAGCCCCAGAAGATAAAATCCTGTGATCCATCTATAAGGCCGCGGATTCGCGGCCAAACCTACCTATTGGCCGCGGATCTGCCGCGGTTTAGATGAGTTGGGAGTTGAGATTTCTCTGTTAGAATCTTAACCTCTAGTTTCCAAATTAGGAGACTAGGGTTCTGGCTCTGGGACTATAAATAAGGACCGAGAGCCTCTTGGAAAAATCATCAAGTTGAAGAGATCACGAAGTCCACGACAGGCTCACGCATCCAGGCTGATCATCAACTGTTCGTTTACCTCCTTAGAAGAGATCGAGAAGCAAACTAGCATTTGTAATCATTTTCTAAGGGAATAAAGTGTAATTGAATTTTGTTGATTAATAAAGATAGTTCTTTTTCTTATTCTATTTTTTTGTAGTTTTAATATGATTTCCCTCTCCATCTCTTCTTCTCCCAATATGCGCGAGTAATTCTCCGCTTGTTAGGGTTCGTAGGATTAGGGTAGATTAATGGATGATGAAGATCCTTAAACTCTTTTTACGTCCAATAAAGTTTATAAACTTTACCAAAAGAATCATTAACATCCTAATCGGGCACGTGTTCACACCATAATTTTGTATTATTATATTCCCCATTTTTATTCTTTTTATAAATAAACAGGTGCTTTTGACGCATGTCTGCTACATATTACAGTTTACAGGTTCTTGGAGCGAACACAGTGAAAAAGACAAAAGACGACACAAAAAAGGGACTTTGACCAACAAATAGAAGGATCTTAATCAAGCCTACACAAAAGATCAGTACAAGGCAACGCAAGGTCCAAGATTACAAAGCAAACGGTTAAAAGTCCACTGCAATTGTTCACTGGAGATCTGGAAGAAATAGAGAAGCCAAATTGAATAAAGATCCAAAGAAATAAAAAGCCCAAGAAGCCCAGAATCAGTTCCAAAATTTCCAGACATAAAATTTTACCAAAAGCTTGGAAGTCTAGTTTGACTAGGTCTTCCTAAGGATATTTTGGTAAATGTAGACATGCGAATCAATTGTAACCTAGGGTTTCTATCTCCTATAAATAGAAGCCCAAATCATTGTATTCTTTTCATGCCTCCCTTCATTAATAAATTTCAGAATTCTTTTGGAGAGCATCAAGTTGTAAGTTCTTTATTTTCTGCCCTAGGTTAATTTTCTATTCTTGCCTTAGATAAATTTAATCTTTTAGGATCTATTCCATTTTCTGCCCTAGGTTACAAATATTTTTGATCTATCTTTTAGGAAGCGCAAGCACGCTAAATCTCATCAAATCAAATGGCGCCGTTGCCGGGGATGGCGTAGAAATTTCCTATTTGCAATTTCGGGTTAATCTTAAATTAAAAAATCATAAAAATCTGAAAAAATCCAAAAAAAAATATAAAAAATATATATAATCTGTTATTTTTGGAAGGGATACTTTGTTGTGTGAATTTTTGCAGGATATACAAAGACGATCTGGAAATTTCCAGAAGGCGAAACAGAAATCAGAAGATCGAAACAGAAGGAAAATTAAATAACAGAATAGTGAAAATTTTCTGCAGACCCAAACCCCCCATACCGCCGCGATTCCGCGGCCAAAACCCACCTTAGGCCGCGGAACCGCGGCCATCTTGGAGAATCACAACGTCAGAAAATTTTTGGGGGTTCGTGCTGACGAGACCGCCGCGAAAACGCGGTATTAATGCATTTAAACCGCGGAAACGCGGCCTTATGATGTCTTCAGGTGATGAAATTTGCACTGTAAGCTCTCTGTTATTTCTCCTCTGCAAATTTTAATATATTTTATGAATAATGCCTGCAAGATTTTGTGTGCTTTAAAAATATATTCTCTTCCATATAACAAGTCTTGTGCAGGATTTTTGGGCCCCGCTTGAACTAAATTGATTGCAAGTAATATTTTGTTGTTGCATATCTTTTCTATAAAATATTTTGCTATTGCATATCTTTTCTCTAAAATCTTTTTGCAACAAAATTTTTCCAAATAAAGAGGAAAAAAAATGAAAATAAAAAGGACAAATATTTTATAGAACTTGCAAAATTTTTTAGCCGCAAATAAATCCTTGCACCACCCAACCTTCCTTCTTGTCACCTTTCTTCTTCTAACATGGGTACCCCACACAATAAATCATTAGCCGAACTTTGGTATCCCGAACCTAGTTTTGCGTCATACGTCAATTTGTTCGGTCAATTTAAAGACGATCCTTCCTTGCCAAAAAAAATCTTTGAAAGATCAAATAGAAGCGTCTAGGAGAAACAGTTTGACTTTTCAACCCACTTTGTGTCGACCAAGTCCATCTTTACCACCTACATATGTTGATACCACTTCTTCAAGTCCTTCTGTCACTCCTAGGCCGATGTCCATTGCTGAGCATATTGCTCAATCTCGCAGTCGATCTTTCATCCCTCTCCACTCATCCAGTTCTAGGAATCAACACGACTATTCACCTTTTTATCCATATGTTGACCCTATCCCTGTCCAATCACCCACTTCCTACCAGTCATACCCGACCTTCCCACCCTCACTAGACACCATTTCTACACAGCCTATTGGGAGTTTTGCATATCCACACCATTTTGAATCTTTTACTGAAACCCCCTCACCACCTAAGTCTAGTTTGGAAGAGTCGTTGGAAGCTTATATTGCAGCAACAAATAAAATGACTAGGAATGTGGAAGTGTCCGTGGCCGCCCTTATGCAATCTAGTGAACCGGTAGCTAGTTTCCCGCTAGCTTAAAATTTTTTAATGTATAAGGAGGCGGTTGGGCAGAGTGAGAATGAGAGTGGATTTTCAAATCAAACCTACCCTTACCTAATTGAAGCCCACAACTCCTGTTTTTCATCGATTGTCTGAAATAGTTCACCTGTAGAAAATAAAGATGAGTTGAGCGAATTTGTAGTGTTTGATTTGCCAGATTGTGAGGAACCCCTTTCGAGTGAAACCGCACCTAATCCTTTCGATCTTTACACCTCCACTCTAGAACCTAAATCGATAGATATCCATACTTTTGATGAGGTATCTAAAGAAATTGATTTTCACTTGATTGAGGATATAGACGCCGGGAATATTTCGGATGATGAACCTGTCGATTTGCTTGAAATTTTATGTTCAAATCATCATCCTGAGTTATTAAATGTTTCTCCCGAATCTCATATGCGTCTAGATTTTGATGATAATGGCATGGATGAGTTGAATATTGAGGATAGTATTGAGGAGAGTCTTGAGGATAATATTGAGGTTGAATCATTTTTGTTTGATGTGTCTGATTTTCCAATTCATCTTCCTGAACCTTTGACTGTTATATCACCCTCCCTCCTTCCCATCGTTCCTACCCCGCTTGAAGACTGTGAGCTTGAAACCATTTCCTTTGAATCTGACACAATTCTCACAGACGATAACACCTACGAGTGTTTCACTTTTTCGGACGATGCTGATGACTCACCGCCCGAGTTTGAGTCCTTTACATTTTCAGATGAGCCATCAGACTCGGTTGATTATAGTAGTTTCGAACCATTAATGGAATCTTTCAAGTTCGAAACAGTTTACTATGGTGAGAAAGATACTATCCCTAATTCACTCTCTTTCGTCTTCCCATTGTTCCGACCGAACAAATGACCGTTACGCTTTCATCTCCTATACCAAGTTCGGCGTACCCATGTTTTCTTGTGAATCTTGAGGGATTTGACCCCATTTCCCGACGGGTTGATAGGTTAGCGCAATCGCTTATAACATATCGGTCATCACATATTGCGCTAATTTATTCATTCAATTTACACCCTCAAGATCGTACTCCACTTCCTTCTTCTTTTCGCCATTCTTCTCCCCCACCGAGACCATATTCTACCATTCTTCTTTCCACATGGTCTCGCGTGCTTCTCATTTTCTTGCACCAACTATACCATTTCCACGATAAGATTTTTGAATGGTTGGTGCTAACTTTTGGCTTGTGCAAGGCCAAGCTTAAGTTTGGGGGAATCTTTGTATATATGTATATATATTTTTCTTTTTCTATAAAAAAATAAAAAAATATTCAAAACATTAAAAATATAAAAAAAAATTATAAATAAATAAACAGGGGAGTACCGGCCTTTTTGACCCTCTTGGTTTAGCATGATAGTGAGGACACTGTCAAGTTCAAGTTTGGGGGTATGCTCGGTACGTCTTCTTCCTTCGCATTCATTTGTACATATTTTTTTTTGCATTTGCATACTTATTTGAAAACCCATAAAAATTTAAAAATTTTAAAAATTTTAAAAATTATTATATTCAATTTTGGCCTATTTGACTAGAGTTTGACAAATGGGTTAACTGGTTAGGAACAACTAGATCTTAGACTTAGTGAATTAAAAACCCTAAAAATAACCTTCCTTAAAGTTTAAGGTAGAGAGTATATGTCTTTGCAGTTTATTTAGAAATAGGCAAATTTTGAGTTCAGTTCTTGGGCTAAGTTGAAATAAAGGAAAAGTATTGATGTTCTTATTAGAGTATAAGTTTGAAAAATAGTTCCTAACTTAAGTCTAGATTATGAAAATGTATACCCTACAATTTGCACAATCACGCACTTTGAAACTTGGAATAGTAGAAGAGACCTTGAAATGCTCTTGTCTAAAGTCCTTAGTACGAAGAAAATGAAAAAAAATACAAGTGTGAATAAAGAAAAAAAAATGAACACTGGTTTTTGTAATTACTTGAGGCTGCAAAAATAAAAAAATATTTAGCAAGGGTGCTTCATCACCTAGTGCCTTAGACCAACTGGTTTGGGAGTCACTGCTAAAGCCTTAGGTGTTGCAAGACTAGGAATTACGTTTTAATGTGCAAACACATCTTGTAATCGGTTATTGGTACCTCAAGAAGTATTAACGGTCACATGAAGGATGTGTAAGCAAAATTCAATTAAAAATTCACCAATTAAGAAGTGCTTTGGACAACGGACAAGAGTATGATTGCTTGATTTGAATTTCCAAGTGTAGGGGTGATCTATACACACACGTAGGGATATGTGATTGGAGTTTAGATGAGAGAAAGGAGTGAAGAACAGAACTTGTATCTCTAGTAGAGTTGATAGAAATTCCTAAGTGGAGATGGAACTTTAGAAGGAAAACTTAAGAAATGCCGAAAGCTAAGTAGGTCTACAGAACATATATAATCTTAAGTTAGATAATGAGGAAGTGTGAAGAATGTGGGTGGATAATTTACGAGTCGACGATAATAGAATTCCCGGTTAGAAAACCTAATTGGAGAACAAAAGTCGAACAGCCAAATTGATAGGATTTTGTGGGTGTAATCCGCTGAAAACCCTCAGGAGACAACACTCCTCCTACCAGGGACACCTAGAGGTTTAACGGCTTATTGCACGAGCTTAGTGCAATCGCATTTCCCTGCGAAAGTGCGGTTAGGTTTTTGTCAAGAATAAAAATAAGTTTGCTCGAGGACGAGTAAAATATAAGTTTGGGGGTATTTGTTCACACCATAATTTTGTATTATTATATTCCCCATTCTTATTCTTTTTATAAATAAACAAGTGCTTTTGACGCATGTCTGCTACATATTACAGTTTACAGGTTCTTGGAGCGAACACAGTGAAAAAGACAAAAGACGACACAAAAAAGGGACTTTGACCAACAAATAGAAGGATCTTAATCAAGCCTACACAAAAGATCAGTACAAGGCAACGCAAGGTCTAAGATTACAAAGCAAACGGTTAAAAGTTCACTGCAATTGTTCACTGGAGATCTGGAAGAAATAGAGAAGCCAAATTGAATAAAGATCCAAAGAAATAAAAAGCCCAAGAAGCCCAGAATCAGTTCCAAAATTTCCAGACATAAAATTTTACCAAAAGCTTGGAAGTCTACTTTGACTAAGTCTTCCTAAGGATATTTTGGTAAATGTAGACATGCGAATCAATTGTAACCTAGGGTTTCTATCTCCTATAAATAAAAGCCCAAATCATTGTATTTTTTTCATGCCTCCCTTCATTAATAAATTTCAGAATTCTTTTGGAGAGCATCAAGTTGTAAGTTCTTTATTTTCTGCCCTAGGTTAATTTTCTATTCTTGCCTTAGATAAATTTAATTCCTTGCCCTAGTTAATCTTTTATTCTCTGCCCTAGATAAATGTATTTTAATTCCCTAATGAGTGAGTAGTCTCCTTATTTGTTAGGGTTAGATTCGGGGAAGGTTTGAGAGATGAAGATCTCTCATCCCCTTTCTTGCCCGTCATATATTTTCATAGAACTCCATGCATACCTTCTTATTCCACTCCCTACGGCACTCTGCCCACGAGGTAGCGGTGATATCGTAGTCTAAAGGCCCGGATTTTAAGTTTTCCATGGAGGTTAGGGTAAAGATTAAGAAAGGAAGGACAAGGATCTAGAGGAAGAACAATCTTCCCAATCATCCTAATCCCTTTTATTAATAATTACCATAACACCTAATTAGATCTTCATATGGGTATAGAAAGCGGTGAGATTTATTGACTTTCCAAACTTAACCTAGACCTAACCCTAGCAAGATTTAGATATAGATTAATTTAGTTTTTAGATTTAATAAAAAATCCGAACACCCATCGGAAATAACTCGTAAGAGCGATTAGGAAATTCACAACATCCCTGTGGACCGACCCGTACTCACCGGCTAGCTACATGCGACGCCGTTCTTGATTGCGGTTATAGATAGTTTTTGAGATCAATCAGCACGCTACCAATTCATTGCTAGTCTCGACCGCGATTAGAGATTAGATTAAAGATTGTTTTGGTAAAGGCTAGATATGAACGGAGTTCTATGTCGAGATAGGGGTTAAGAGTGGGAACTCTTTTCCCTCCAGAATCCCTAATCTACATGCATCACTGTCGTTCTAGTTTTAAATCTATTAAAGGATAAAAAGAGTAATTTTTAATTAATCATCCATAACTACTAAATCCTAATGAACCCTACAAGCCCCCTTTTTATAATAATCTTACATCCATAATTAATCTAGATCTATATTTTGCATCCGTGTTTAACGTAGATCTAGAACCTACAACCATTCTTATTTCTTCCTCCTTTCTTTCTCAACACGCCTAAATTAAGAATAAAATATTCCACGTTTCCCTGAGGCCGATCCGTACTCATCTCGGTCTAGCTACACGCGACACCGTTATTGATTGCGGTTAACTACTACACATAAATTCTAGATCAATCAAATGGCGCCGTTGCCGGGGAAACGTGCGTAATTTTTTTATTCTTCTATTTGTGTCGAATTCTTATTCGATCTATATCAAAATTAAAACAAAACTGCAAATTATATATTTAACGATTGTCGTGTGAATTTTGCGAGGGGATCTAGAGTCACAGAATTGAGGAAACAGAAAACCAGAGACATTCATCAAGATCCAGAGGAATGCAGGAGGTCACGTAACAAAATTCATTACCTGATCCCTCTACTCCGCAGCGGAAGCGCTGTGAAAGGAGCCTTTTGGCGGCGGAAGCGCGGCGGGATTAGGGAGTTAGGGGTCGTAGCTTCTCTGGTAAGTTTCTCAACTCTTTCTCTCTCCTCTGAAATCCAATAAAATATCTTTTCTGCAGGATTCTTTGCAAAATTTTGCCGCTCAAAAAACTTTTTGCAAGTTTTGTTTTGCGGTTTGTTTTTGCATATTTTAATACAGACTTTAAGGGGCAAGACCAAAATTCAGATTAGGTAGGGATTTTATCACCCTTCCTAAGTCCCACAAATCACAAACCGAGCATATGCATCAACCCTACATTAAATTAAAAAATATCTAAACAAGACTCTGAGGATTGTCGCGCTCAATAAGGACAGAGGAAGGTCGTGGGTAATCTATCGCTTATCCGCATTACTTTTGTGGTGCCTAGGCAAGTATGTCTAAGGCAAGTGGTTACTTAATTAGGCCCGCTATTTTCGGTGATTCTTATAGCGGATACCTCCCATTTACCTGGCACTTACCTGGCCACAAGAGTTATAAAGAGGTGGTAGAGGATTTATCCTGCGGCTTGTCCTTTGTAAGTTTAGGAGCGGTCTAGAGCTTGTCCTAGGTAACCATAGTTCTAGGGTTGTTTGTGCATTTTTTTGTGATTTTTTGAGTCAACCCCCAAGTCCACTTTTAAAGCAAAAAAATCCAATTTTTTTCCTTTTTACCCTTCCCCCCTTCTCTTCTTATAATGGGTGACGCAAACAGAAGAACTCTTGCCGAGCTTTGCTGTCCATAACCAGTTATTTCTTGTTTTCGTAATCGCTTCGGTATACCATCCGACTCTCCCATGTCTTTAAGAGATCGGATAGCGCAAGCGGATAGAAACAGTTGGCCATCTCAGTCCAGGTCTTATCAACCGTATCCTAATTCTACATCTGTTTCAGTTGATACTCCGAGTGAGGATACCCCTAGATGCATGTCCATTGCTGAGCATATAGCAAGGGCTAACTGCCAAAGTTTCAATCCGGATCAATATCAACCATCACCACCACTCTCTAAAGAAGAATTTCATAATCGGTTTGTGGCATATATGATGTCTATTGAAAATAGCCAACCAACCAACCCATATTAATATTCTTTTTATCATAATGTTGATTCTACTCCTGCCCAATTATCGTAACCATTCTCTTCCTATCAATCCTATCCGACTTTTACACCTTCTCTAGACAGTCAATCTAATCAGTCATTTGGGAGTTTTAATTATCCACAAGAATTTCAATCTTATCAGGAAACCCCTTATCAACCAAAGTCTAGTCTTGAGCGGAAATTAGAAGAAGGTATAGTGATGATGAACCGCATTAGAGAGGAATGGAAGGAAAGCATGGCTAAATATGAAAAAGCGACGAGTTCCGAACCAGCCCAAAATTTTTCAGTATATAATATGGGCATCGGACAAAATGACAATTTGGGTAGTGAGACAGAATTATACACCCTTCCTAATCAAACCTTCCCTTTCCAAACTGAAATCCACAACTCCAGTTTCACAGATTCATCTAGTACACCAAATGATTCATCAATTAAAGATAGAATATCTGATAAGTTGTGTGACTTTGTAGTGTTTGATTTACCCGATTGTGAAGGGTCCATTTCAAGTGAAACCATACCCAACCCTTGTGATCTCTACACCTCCACTCTTGAACCAAAATTGATTGAAAACCATACTTTTAATGAGATGTTTGAGAATTTTAACCTTCACTTGAATGAGGAGATTGACATTGGGGATATATTGAATGATGTACCGGGAATTTTAGATGAGTGTGTTCCACCAATTCATCAGGTCCTTTCACTTCCTTGTGGTCATCATGTCGAGCCTTTAATTATTTTTCCCCAACCCCAAATGCATCTCGATGTTGATAATAATGGTATCACCGAAAAGCAGAACGAAATTCAGCCTTCATTTCCCACATCTGGTTCAGCAATACTCGACACACCAATTTGTTTACCCATTTCATCTCCCACTTTCTCTGGTTCTTCTTCTATTCTTCCTTTAATTTTAGCGAATGTTGATGAATCACTATTCGATTTTTCGAGTTCGATAATTCTTGAAAGACAACTTGATTTAGACTCTTTTGAGAACGAGGTAGATAAGCTTTTCAAGAATCCTACCTTCATAATTTTTGACAAATCAAGTGTGTTGAATTCTGGCGCAACACTTATTGACATTGAAACGTTCAATCGGACCATCGATGAAAGTTTCAAAGATATTTTTGCCGACAAACTCACATTCCTAAACGACACGGATTTTGTGATTAATCAACCTCCACCTGAAGAAGTCGAACCACCACCATTTCTTCTTATCCCATACGAGAATGTGACCCTGCTTTCCATTCCTAATCATCCACATTCTCGTTTCCGTTCACCATTATTGTTTCGTCTCTATCAACCGAGACGTAAATCATACCGCTTCCTATCTCCCAACTTCTTCAAATCTCTGATTTTCCATCAACCAGTGCGTTATATCGATAAGATTTTTGAATGGTTGGTGATGAATTTTGGTCTTTGCAAGGCTTTACTTTGACCAATAACTTTTACCCTCCCCAATAATTTTAAATACTTAATACTATTTCACTTAAGTTTGGGGGGGGGATATTTTGGCTCTTGAAAGAATTTTTTTATAAGAATGTGAGCCAAAAATAAGTTTCGGGGAGGATTTTCATGTTCATATTTCAAGTCCCCATTAATAAATTTTTCCTCCCAAGCTTACAGGTTTTTGAGCTTTAACAGATGACAACAGTGAGGACACTGCTGTAAACAGGTTTGGGGGAGGTTTGTACTTATTTACGCGTTACTTTGCATTATACTATATATAAGCACAATTTTATTTTGATAATGAAAATTAGAAAGTGAAAAATTACATCCAAAAGATTGGAAAAATTTAAGAAAACCTAGAAAATTAAAAGTTTTCTTAAACGAAACTAAGTAATAAGTAGTTATGAGCCGTTGTCCCAAGGGTTAGTAAGATGAAAGAAATCACTAATCTGAGGATAAAAATAAGTCTGAAAAATAGTTCCTATTCTGTAAGCCAAACATTTGAACGTTGATACCCTACTATACGCACTTACACACATCTTGAAACTCGGGATTGTAGAGGATACCTTGAAATGCTCTTGTCTAAAAGCCAAAGTATGAAGGAAATAATAAATGAAGAAAATATAAAATGGTGTAGAAAAATGAACACTGGTTTTGTTATTGCCAAGGCAGCAATAAAAAAATATAGCGAGGGTGCTTCATCATCTAGTGCCTTAGACCAATTGGTTTGGGAGTCACTGCTAAGCCTTAGGTATTGCAAGACGAGGAAAATACTAATACGCCTAATAAGCAAGCACATGAGTAATCGGTCGGTTAGTACCTCAAGAAGTATTAACGGTCGCATGAAAAATGTGTGAGCAAATCCATCTAAATATTCATTGATTAAAAAGTACTGAGGTGATGGACAAGATCATGATAGCTTGAATTGAATTCTCCGAGTGTAGGGATGTCTTTTACACACACGTAGGGGTATACGATCGATGTTTGGATGAAAGGTAGGAATGAAGAATAAAGACGATGTTTTATTGAGGGGTGGTGTTATTCCTAACATCTTTTCACGACTATTAAGATAGGGCTCATAGCAACTGAAAAACTAGTGTAGTTGGAAACTCTAATTTTAAAATTCTTTCTTTTATAATTCTTATCCTTATATGTAACATTCACGGTCTTTATTTTATTATAGGATTTTGTGGGTGTAATCCGCTGAAAACCCTCATGAGACAACACTCCTTCTACTAGAGACACCTAGAGGTTTAACGGCTTGTTGCGTGCTCAGTGCAATCGTGTTGCCTACGAAAGTGTGCTTTGCTTTCTCCTTTTCTCCTTCTCTTGAATAAACTAGTTTGCTCGGGACGATCAAAGATAAGTTTGGGGGTATTTGTTCAGTTGATAAAACTGCACATTTAATATGACATTTTTCTTACTATTTCTATATAATAAAAGGTGTTTATTATAATATATGATACATGTGAGGGTTTATTTGTAAAAATACTATTTTCATGTGTTTATATATTATAATTAACATTTGGTAGGAAAAAGTAAGCATATAATATTCATGTAACATTTGGCCCATTTAAAATATGCTTATCTTATTAAATGGTTAAGTTAATATATCAATAAAACAAAACCTACTAATATTATTTATTGAGTTTGTTGTGCAGAATTTTCAGGGCCGAAATCAAGGAAATCAAAGTTGTTAGAACAAACCTACCTAATTAAGAAAGCAAACTAAAGAAATCAAGTCTGGCAATGACGTAGAAAAGATTTTCAGTTTCCCGAGATTAAAATGATCACCACGTGTCATAAAGATCGAGCCCCAGAAGATAAAATCCTGTGATCCATCTATAAGGCCACGGATCCGCGGCCAAACCCACCTATTGGCCGCGGATCCGCCGCGGTTTAGATGAGTTGGGTGTTGAGATTTCTTTGTTAGAATCTTAACCTCTGGTTTCCAAATTAGGAGACTAGGGTTCTGGCTCTGGGACTATAAATAAGGACCGAGAGTCTCTTGGAAAAATCATCAAGCTGAAGAGATCACGAAGTCCACGATAGGCTCACGCATCCAGGCTGATCATCAACTGTTCGTTTACCTCTTTAGAAGAGATCGAGAAGCAAACTAGCATTTGTAATCATTTTCTAAGGGAATAAAGTGTAAATGAATTTTGTTGATTAATAAAGGTAGTTCTTTTTCTTATTCTATTTCTTTGTAGTTTTAATATGATTTCCCTCTCCATCTCTTCTTCTCCCAACATGCGCGAGTAATTCTCCGCTTGTTAGGGTTCGCAGGATTATGGTAGATTAATGGATGATGAAGATCCTTAAACTCTTTTTACGTCCTATAAAGTTTATAAACTTTACCAAAAGAATCATTAACATCCTAATCGGGCGCGCTACAAATTCATTGCTAGTCTCGACCGCTATTAGAGATTAGATTAAAGATTGTTTTGGTAAAGGCTAGATATGAACGGAGTTCCATGTCGAGATAGGGGTTAAGAGTAAGAACCCTTTTCCCTCCAGAAATCCTAATCTACATGCATCACTGTCGTTCTAGTTTTAAATCTATTAAAGGATAAAAAGAGTAATCTTTAATTAATCATCCATAACTACTAAATCCTAATAAACCCTACAAGCCCCCTTTTTATATTAATCTTACATCCATAATTAATCTAGATCTGTATTTTGCATCCGTGTTTAACGTAGATCTAGAACCTACAACCATTCTTATTTCTTCCTCCTTTCTTTCTCAACACGCTTAAAGTAAGAATAAAATATTCCATGTTTCCCTGAGGACGACCCGCATTCATCTCGGTTTAGCTACACGTGACACCGTTATTTATTGCGGTTAACTGCCACACATAAATTCTAGATCAATCAGAAAGCTCGCGTATATCCGGCGGTTCATAGTCAACCTCTCCGGAAAATGCCGTCCCTACAGTCATTTGATGAAGAAGGGGACCCCGTTTGTCTGGGATCAAAAGTGCCAAAATGCACTAGACGAAATCAAGCAATACCTACAGAATCCTCTGGTATTGACCGCTCTGGTTAAGGGATAACCCCTTATCCTATATACAACGGCCCTTGAGGGTTATCTAGGTGCATTGTGGGCACAAAAGAACGATCAGGAAAAGGAGAGAGCTCTATACTATTTAAGTCGAGTTCTCCTGGGGGTAGAAAACAACCATTCCCTTATCGAAAAGCATTACCTGGCGCTGATCCTCGCAATAACGAAGCTCAGACCTTACGCCTTAGCACACAAGGTCCATCTCATATCGAAGGTGGATCCTTTCAAATATTTAATGTCAAGGTCCATACTAACAGGAAGGCTTGCCAAATGGGCCCTCCTCCTGATAGGGTTCTCCATAATGTATCGACCCCTCAAAGAAGTGAAAAGGCAGGCCATAGGTGACTTTTTAGCGGAGCATCCGATACCAGCCGACTTCCCCTTAAATTGCGAGTTACCAGACGAACATGCATTCGACGCAATCGAAGAAGAAAATGATTCCCAATGGAAACTCTACTTCGATGGAGCATCTTCCATGAAGAGGCGAATGCAAAACGCCCCCATAATTAAAGCTGGGATGTGCCTTATCTTCGGGTCCCCGCAAGGAGGGATATTATGTTACGACCTTTCCTTAACAGAGCCAAGGACTAACAATGAAGCTAAATACGAAGCTTTGATAGCAGGTCTTGAGATCGCTATCGACATGGAATCAAAGACCTCCTCATATATGAAGACTCCCAGCTGATCGTTAGCCAAGTAAATGGCGACTATCAGACATGCAAGTCAGAGATGATAAAGTATGGCGAAAGAGTGCAGCAACTGCTAACATAAATCCCTTCCTATGCCCTGGAAAACATACCTCATGCGGAAAATAGTAAGGCAGATGCATTGGCCAAATAGCTAAGGAATTGGCCGATGAAGACCTCGATGACGTAAGGATCATTATGCAAAGCCGCAGGGTTCTCGCACCAACAGATATATTTTCGGAAGACCTGATAGTGCTATCCAAAAGAAAAGAAAAGACCGAACATGTAGCCCATCAAATAGAGGACGAAGAAAAGGTGAAGAACTGGAGAGAAGTCTTCATAAACTACTTTAAACCCCAACGAACGCCCAAAAATGCGTCGTTTAGATATTAGCTCATGAAACGAGCTTTGCCTTTCGCCTTCGTTAATGATACTTTATATAAGAGATCGTTCGACTGTCTATGGCTAAGATACTTGGGGCCGGAGGAAGCAAAAAAAGTCATCCAAGAAACTCACGATGGATTCTGCGGTTTTCATCAAGCTGGGCCAAAGATGAAGTTGAAAATAAAAATAATGGGTTACTATTGGCCCACGATGATTCAAGACTGCCTCGAATATATGAAGCAGTGTCACTTGTGTCAAATTCACGAGGACTTTATCCATCAACATCCAAATCCGCTATACCTGACAGTGGCTAGCTGGCCGTTCGAAATGTGGGGAACCGATATGTCATGCCTCGCTTCCCAGTAGACGGTGATGGCATGTGACAAGCCCGCGGCGTATTTATTTCGAGAAGGTCACTTCCGGAGTAAATACGCCAAGCGTAAAATAAGCAATATAAAGTGAAAAGAAATTAACATGAGATTTAAATTTCAACAACTTTATTTACATTCAAACTTGATACAATTACAGTACATGAGTTCAATTGAAAAGGAAACTACAAGAACAGAAATGCCTAAACAGGTGGCATACATAAACTGAAGGAAAATGATAACTAGTTTAGGCCTGAGTCGCGATCTGATCGTGCTCCTCCTCTGTGGTGTTCACTTCCTTAGTCTGCACAGTATCTGACAAACATTCCAAGAAAAACAAGGGTGGGTGGAATACCCGTCAGCGAACTAACGCTCAGTAAGTCCCTAAGAAAAAGGGTGTGAAGTATAAAAGTATAATGACAAAAAATGGATATCATGAAGCAATGGACTATGAGATATGGTGTTTAAACATGTCATTTAATGTAAGCATGGCAATTCTATTTAACATGTAGTTCTATATATATCATGGAAAAATAATATGTCATTTAATGTAAGCATGGCAATTCTATTTAACATGCAGTTCTATATATATCATGGCAAAATAACATGATCATAGTATAGCATGGCCGTGTAGTGTAGGTATAGTGAATATGAAGTGCATGTAAGTATCCTAAAAGGTCTCTACACGGGTAAACTAATTTGCAAGGTAAACTAATTATAGTTAAAATTATCAGCCTTGCTCGAATCCATGAATACATCAAGTTGCAAGATTGGGTTCATGTCAATGTCAAGTATTCATGTCAAGTGTTCAGGTATTCATGGTTCGAGTCAAGTCAGACTCAATAACAGCCATTGTGTTATGATATTCATGTTAAGTTCATTCAAGTCATATTATTCTAGTACTCAAGTTTTAGGATATTCAAGTTCAAGCATTCTGGTTCATGATCAAGTGTTCAAGTTTGTGTTTGAGGTTATATTCGAGTTCAAGATTGTATTCGAATTAGAGTTAATATCATATGAATGGATTTAAATGTTGAAGAACTTATGTTCAGGAGTAATCGGACAACTGCTGTATATGGACGGCAGGATTTGTGTGTTTTTCTAAAATAATTGCCATTGATAACTTCGTTAAGTTGTCTAACCTGAATAAGCAAGCACTCAAACTTTCTCCGACTCCCCGAGGATCAAGAGAAATGATACCGCTTAAGCTTATATTAATTTAGAGTCCTTAAAAATTTATTATTGTTTTTTACATTGTATTTATATTGTTTGCAATTCTCGAGGGGGTTTTATGAAAAAATACTTTAATATGGTTTTAAAATAAACCTCGAGGGTGATTGGTAATATTTAGAGTTTTCATGAACATGTATTTTAATTATTATGGTATTTTACTGCTAAAACCTAGATTTTTGAAAGTTTATGGTATTTTTATGAAAACTACTACTTTTGGAAACTTGGTGATATTTTATTAAAATATCAATCTTCCTTTTAAAAATATAGTTTCACAAGTTGTTTTTATTGAAAATACGGATTGGTAGTTTTATATAAATTTTTAAAGATTGTTTTGTTTAGAAAAGATCACATTTCTTAAAAAACCGTATTTTTATTTCCTTTCGAGACCGAATTTTCCATGAGGAGCTCTGTATCTCACTCTACTACCCTAAGGACGTGCGATAACTCGCACCATCCGTAGATGGGTTCCCCTAAAAGGGTTGTAGATGCGCAATTATAAAGAATTTAAAAATAGTGATAAAACAATTTATAAAAGTGATGGTATTTTAATGTAAATTGTTTTTTTTAAATAAAACTTAACCAAATTATCGTGCTATGAAACCATAGTGTTGTGAGTGGGGTAGGTCGTTACCCAGTAAATTTTTTATAGGTATATATTCTAGATATCGATAAAAGGGTAGTTTTTAAAGTTCATGGTATTTATTCGTTATTTGTAATCTACCGGTTATTCAAAATAATAAACATCATATAAGAAATTGTGAGACATGGATAGAATTGTAAATTCTTATTTTCTTGATATCATGGCATGAAATTTATGATGAACATGTCGGATTACAATGAATATATTATTATTATTATTATTAAACTTATTTATAATACCGTATTCTTTCACGTCGATATATGAGGAGAACCAAAATGAGGAAGAAGTAGAGGGGGAGTTAGCATAGTTATAGGTGATGCGGAGTGGCGACATGTAAAAGTAGAATGGAGTATACAAGAGGGAAAGAAGAGAGAATGAAAGGACTTACCGTTGCGCTTGTACTCGTACAAGTGAGAAAAGAAAAAAAGAAAGCTCGGTTGAGGAACCGAGATCTATAGTGCATGGAGAATTGAGCTTGGGTCCAACTACGCCTACACGAACGAACTTTAGATAGCTAATGTGCGAAGGAACAAATTTGAGTGACGGGGTTGGCTTGGACTTGTGTGCTTGACTTTTTGGCAAGAGTGAGGTTTGGGAGATAGAATTTTTGATTGGTATTTTCAGAATAAATTAGAAGAAGAACTAAGGAGAAAGGCTAGGTATTTATAGAGAGGAAATATAGGTGTAGAGAGAATTAAAAAGATAATTAAAATGTATTAAAAGTGAGGGTAAAGAGGTAGATGAAGAGTCTGAGGTTCTCTGGTTAATTGCAGAAAAATTAAATAGGAAAAGGGAGTAATGGGGAGCTGAAGGGATGCATTGGCAAAAAATAGGGGGATTTGGGGCCATTCCACCCGCCGGTGGCGGTCAAAATAGAGAAACTGGCGGTCCAAAAGTGGGGGTTGGTCTCGGAGTTCGTGCAGTGCATTCATCTGGGTATTTATGTCTCGTTTTGTATTGTTTGATTTATTTGCAATTCTTCATTTCTACATGTAATGCACGTGCAACTCTTGGGCTTCAGAAAAAATTAATTAAAAAAATAATTGGAACTGATGGGATTCAAACTTGCAGGATATGGGACAGCAGTGTAGAGGCTTAATCAGTGAGCTATAAGGAGTTTCTTGTACATAAGTTATCCGAAATAACTTATAACTCAAAAGCAGGACAGAAATACACTCTTTTATTAATATTGGATCAATAAAAGTGTATAGGACTTTTAAAGTCGTTAAATCCTACTCACCTTAGAAAAATTTCGTCCTCGAAATTTATATAAGGGTGATGTTGTAATAGATTCAAGAAAAATTTAGATTAAATTAGTGGTGAAGGTAGAGGCTACTAATATCGTACCGAAAGTGCGTGAAAAAGCACAGGTAGATCAAGGAACAGAAGGATAAAAGAATTTGAAAAGGCTGAAAAAGTCGGGAGGAGTTTTAGCAGTGTTATCTTGACCTATGGCTTCGGCTTCTACAGCCGCCAAAGTGAAAGCCTGATGTCTCGGCACATTTCTCTATGCACGCTGGTAAATCGATGGATAACGAGGTAAAGATGGTCCGTGCGGAGGTAGTGCAGGAAGGGCCAAACGAGTAAATGAAGCTTGAATAGCTGGTTTAGCCATGGGGGCTGGGCGAGTTCGGTTGTGTTGGCAAGGTCTTACAGTGTGTGAGGGTGATTCACATATCAAACAAAGACCATTTGCTCGACAACAATCCTTGACTTGGTGTCCGGTCCTCTTACAATAGATACAAAAGTTTAGTTCAGTCTCGAAAAATGATCCTCTTAGGTTCATAGATGGCGCTGGGAGAGTTGGCCTTGAAGAGGCTCCTCCAGTAATCTGGTTGGCGCGACGTTTCATACCGATTGACTGTGGCCTTCCCTTTTTCTTAATGACAACTTCATAGCGACGAGCTGACTTCAAAGCAGCTTCATGTGTTAGGTATTCTCTTGTTGCTAGGGTAGTCTGGATCTCATGGTCTAATCCTTGCTGGAAGCACCTAGCTCTGATTTCTGCAGTAGGAATTAGATGGGCAGCGAATCTGCCGAGCATGGTGAATTCGACATCATACTCATCCATCGACTTATCCCACATGGATCCTTGTTGCAGGCGAATGAATTTCTGTTCCATCTCGAAGTGTGCGGTTTCCGGAAAATACTTGGCGTCGAAGAGATCACGGAAAATCTTCCACTTGATCGGCTGTTCAAGACGGCTCTCTTCGGCTTTCCACCAGACTCTGGCATTGTCAGTAAGTTGGAGTTTTTCTATTCTGACCCACGCCGCTTCTAGAACTTGGGCTGCTGCTAGGTCATCTTTTATGCTTTGTGCCCATTTCTCGGCTTCAAGCGGTTTCTCTTTCCCTGAGAAGTTTTTGGGTGTAATGCTCGAAATTGTTTCACTCCCGGTGCTTTTGCTTCAGAGCGGGTCAAACTCTGTTGAAGGAGAGCAGTCTACTCCTGCAAAATTGTGCTTTGAGCCTGCTGACCCTCAAGTAGGATTTTGATAGCCTACAGAAGTATCGTCTGTTCTGTGAGTGGAGCGGCTACGGTAGGAGGAGGTGGTAGAGCGGTAAGGGTAGGTGGTGGTGGTATACTTCCATTGACGTTGGCGCTAGTGTTGTTGGGAGAATCCATCACTTTAGATAGAGAAGAATGACTAGCATAGATTCAACGGAAATTGAATTGCAAGGAATGTAAGGTTATTGAATTTGATATTTCTTGTGATATATTGCTTACAACTTCATGCAGAACTGACCTGCATGGGCCACCAACAAAACCTGTCACGTTTCGCTTCCCAGTAGACGGTGAAGGCACATGACAAGCCCGCGACATATTTATTTCGAGAAGTTCACTTCCCGGAGTAAATATGCCAAGCGTAAAATAAGCAATATAAAATGACAAGAAATTAACATGAGATTTAAATTTCAAAAATTTTATTTACATTCAAATTTGATACAATTACAATACATGAGTTCAATTGAAAAGGAAACTACAAGAACAGAATTGCCTAAACAGGTGGTATACATAAACTGAAGGAAAAAGATAACTAGTCTAGGCCTGAGTCGCAATCTGATCATGCTCCTCCTCTGTGGTGTCCACCTCCTCAGTCTCCACAGTATATGACGAACATTCCAAGAAAAACAAGAGTGGGTGGAATGCCCTTCAGCGAACTAACGCCCAATAAGTCCCCAAAAAAGGGTGTGAAGTATAAAAGTATAATGACAAAGAAAAATGGATATCATAAAGTAATGGACTATGAGATATGGTTTTTAAACAGGCCATTTAATGTAAGCATGGCAATTCTATTTAACATGTTGTTCAATATATATCATGGTAAAATAACATGAGCATAGTATAGAATGGCCGTGTAGTGTAGGTATAATGAACATGAAGTGCATATAAGTGTCCTAAAAGGTCTCTACACGGGTAAACTAATTTAACGTAAGTTCAAGGGTGAATGTTAACCAATTTCAAGAGTGTTCTCGAACCCAATAGGCTGTAAGGGGTAAGAAACCACGGGCCCGAATCAAGTGTTAGTAACAAGACTTCAACCTATTGTTGAAATATTCCAAAGTCAACAGGCTATAATCCAGGAGCAAGGAAACACTGGCTCTTATGATTGCTTGCTTGTGTTAGTAGATATGGATTTATGATCTAGGGGGACTCCTGAGATTTCATTGGATTCACACTTGAACTACCCCAACACCCCGTGTATCCTAGAGTATAGTTATAATTGCCAGCCTTGCTCGAATTTATGAATATATCAAGTTGCAAGATTGGGTTCATGTCAATGTCAAGTATTCGTGTCAAGTGTTCATGTATTCATATCAAGTTGCATTCATGGTTCGAGTTAAGTCAGTCTCAATAACAGCCATTGTGTTCTGATATTCATGTTAAGTTCATGTCAAGTCATAGTATTCTAGTACTAAGTTTTGGGACATTCAAGTTCAAGTGTTCTGGTTCATGATCAAGTGTTCAAATTTGTGTTTGAGGTTATATTCGAGTTCAAGATTGTATTCGGATTAGAATCAATATCATATGAATGGATTTAAATGTTCAAGATATTATATTCAGGAGTAATTGGACAACTGCTGCACATGGACGACAGAATTTGTGTCTTTTTTCAAAACAACCGCCATTGATAATTCCGTTAAGTTGTCTAACCTGAATAGGCAAGCACTCACTTTCTCCGGCTTCCCGAGACTCAAGAGAAATGATACTGCTGAGGCCTGCATTAATCTAGAGTCCTTAAAAATTTATTATTGTTGTTTACATTGTATTTATATTGTTTGCAATTCTCGAGGGGTTTTTATGAAAAAAAACACTTTAATATAGTTTAAAAATAAACCTCGTGAGTGATTGGTAATATTTAGGGTTTCCATAAACATGTATTTTAATTGTTATGGTATTTTAGTGCTAAAATCTAGATTTTTGAAAGTTTATGGTATTTTTATGAAAACTACTACTTTTGGAAACTTGGTGGTATTTTATTAAAATATCAATCTTACTTTTAAAAATATAGTTTCACAAGTTGTTTTTATTGAAAATACGGATCGGTAGTTTTATATAAATTTTCAAAGATTGTTTTGTTTAGAAAAGATCGTATTTCTTAAAAAACCATATTTTTATTTTCTTTCGAGACCGAATTCTCCGTGAGGAGTTCTGTATCTCACTCTACTATCCCAAGAACGTGCGATAACCCGCACCATTCGTAGATGTGTTCTCCTAAAAGGGTTGTAGAGGCGCAATTGTAAAAGATTTAAAAATAGCGATAAAACATTTTATAAAAATGATGGTATTTTATTGTAAATTGTTTCTTTTAAATAAAAATTAACTAAATCATCGTGCTCTGAAACCATAGTGTTGTGAGTGGGGTAGGTCGTTACCCCATGAATTTTCTATAGGTATATATTCAAGATATCGATAAAAGGGTAGTTTTTAAAGTTCATGGTATTTATACATTATTTGTAATTTACCGGTTATTCAACATAATAAACATCATATAAGAAATTGTGAGACATGGATAGAGTTGTAAATTCGCATTTTCTTGATATCATGGCATGAAATTTATGATGAACATGTCGAATTACACTGAATATATTATTATTATTATTATTATTATTATTATTATTTATTAAACCTGTTTATAATACCATATTCTTTCGATATAAGTTGAAGCAAAAGGAGAAAAAAGTAGAGGGGGAGTTAGCGTAGTTACAGATGATGCGGAATGACGACTTGTAAAAGTAGAAGGGTGTATATAAGAGGGAAAGAAGAGAGGATGAGATGACTTACCATTGCGCTTGTACTCGTACAAGTGAGAAAAGAAAAGAAGAAGCCTCGGTTGATGAACCGAGACCTACGGTGCGTGGCGAATTGAGCTTGGGTCCGACTACGCCTACAAGAACGAACTCTAGATAGTTAACGTGCGAAGGAACGAATTTGAGCGACGGAGTTGGATTGGACTTGTGCGCTTGACTTCCTTGGCTAGAGTTAGGCTTGGGAGATAAAATTTTTGATTGGTATTTTCAGAATAAATTAGGAGAAGAACTAAGAAGAAAGACTAAGTATTTATAGGGAGGAAATATAGATGTAGGGAGAATTAAAATGTATTAAAAGTGAGGGTAAAGCGGTAGATGAAGGGTCTGAGGTTTTTTGGTTAATTTTCGGAAAATCAAATAGGAAAAAGGAGCAGTGGAGAGCTGAAGGGATGCAAAGGCAAAAAATGTGGGGATTTGGGGCCATTCCACCCGCCGGTGGCGGTCAAAATGGAGAAAGGTTGTCCAAAAGTGGAGGTTGGTCTCGGGTTCATGCAGTGCATTCATCTGGCTATTTATGTCTCATTTTTGTTGTTTGATTTATTTGCAATTCTTCGTTTCTTCGTGTAATGCACATGCAACTCTTGGGCTTCCGAAAAAATTAAAAAGAAAAATATTAGAAAAATAATTGGAACTAATGGGATTCAAACTTGCAGGCTATGGGACAACAGTGTAGTGGCTTAACCAGTGAGTTATAAGGAGTTTCTGGTACATAAGTTATCAGAAATAACTTATAAGTCGAAAGCAGGACAAAAATACACTTTTTTTATTAATATTGGATCAATAAAAGTGTATGGGACTTTTAGGGTTGTTATACGATATAATTGTCCCTATCGAACCGGTATCATCCAAAAGACATCGGTTCATACTAGCAAAAATTGACTACTTCTCTAAATGAGCAGAAGCAGTACCACTAAGGGTGGTGAAGACGGAGAATATCCTCCACTTCTTCAGAACCCATGTCATTTATCGGTTCGGCACTCCGCGACAGATAATCTCGGATAATGGGCCAGCTTACAGAAGCCATAAAATCAGCCGCTTTGCATAGCGGCATAAAATAGATTGGAGATACTCTTCAGTCTATAATTTTCGGGCCAATGGTCTAACTGAAAATTTCAACAAGACCGTGACAAAGATTATAAAAAGACGGTGTCCAGAAACAAAAAGGACTGGCATGAAAGGCTGCATGAAGCTCTCTGGCATACCGAACAACGTTCAAGACGGCCACGAATACAACACCATACGCATTGGTGTTCGGCATGGAAGCAGTGCTTCCATTAGAAATAGAACTCCCCTCTCTACGAGTAGCGGTTCGACACGCGCTGACAGATGGAGAAAATGCTCATCTTAGGCTTGAGGAACTCGACGGTCTCGACAAAACCCGCCTTATAGCACAGTAAAATCTGGAGGCTTATAAGGCAAGAATGACACAGTCATACGAAAAACTGACCAGGCCAAGAACATTTCGCCAAGGCGAACTTGTGCTAGTCGTCAAAAGACTAATGATCCCCAATCATGCAAAATGGGAGAAGTTCGAGCCGGACTATGAAGGCCCGTACATCATAGACAAAGTCTACCAAAGTGAAGCCTACCTGCTTATGGATATGCATGGTGAAAGACCCTTCTGGCCAATAAACGGCTTATTCCTAAAGAAATACTACGCTTGACGAGTCATGAATTATGTCAATGATAGACGACGACGCTTGTGTCTGCTCTCTATCTTCCTGAGTCAGAACCTTAAGAGTAGTATCCAAAAAGCTCCGTCTCCCCGAAATACGGCGATACTGGACCGAAACGTCCTTAAGCTAACAATGGACCGAAACGTCCTTAAACTAATAATGGACCGAAACGTTCTTAAATTAATATTCATCCCAAATATGGGAATGTAGGACTGAAATATCCTTAAACTAACATTCGCCCCCAAAATGGGAATGTTGGACCTAAACGTCCTTAAACTAGCATTTTGCCCCAAAATACGGCGATAAATGACCATCATGTCCTCACACGTTTAGCCCTACGGTGAATCCCTATATCGATTACCATATACAATCTATGGGCCTAAAAGATTAATAATTCTTCTAGGTCCCACATGATGTAGTCCTTAGAAAAAGATCGGGGCCTAGAGCTAATGGTGTATTACCTTACGGGTCGTTAAAAAAAGGTACGTCCACAAGAAAAATGGGCACGGATGAAAACCCGAAAGGGCGTCGTGAGTGAAAACAACTGGACTGCCAGAGAGCTACTGAAAACCCGAGAGGGCGCGAACTTGTTAAAAAAAAGGTACGTCCAGGTTTCCCTAATATTTAAACCTAATAAAAGAGCAAAGCTCTGTTGGATTTAATGAGGCAGTGCCTCACGTGCTCTCTACGAGGGCACCAGTGCCAGAGCCAATCTTATAGGATTAAATCCTATGGTGGCACCTCACGTGCTCCTCACGCGGGCGTCAATATTCACAACACAGGATTACCCATCTTAGGAATTAAAATTCTTAAGTGGCGCCCACGTGCACAACATGTGAGCATCAGCGCCCAGATAGAATTAAATTCTACAACTCTGTTAAACAGAGCCGTTGGATCAAAGATCCAACGGAGACGATAAATCATCAAAATACAAAATTAAATTTTGTTGGGAGAAAGCATTTCCCGAATCTTCCCAAAATAAGAAAGATACTCTCTCTTGGAT
Source organism: Agapanthus africanus (assembly GCA_030015575.1). Lineage (NCBI taxonomy): Eukaryota > Viridiplantae > Streptophyta > Magnoliopsida > Asparagales > Amaryllidaceae > Agapanthus > Agapanthus africanus. The sequence continues at coordinate 884,671,861 of CM057337.1, forward strand.
CAAAGACCCAATTTTAGAATAAAATTCTATTTTGGAATATATTCTCCCAATCTTTATAAACAAGAAAGAAAATAGAGAACCATTGGATTAAAATATTCAATGGTGATTAAAAATCACCATTTTACAGAATAAATTTCGTATAGGGGAAAATGTTTCCCCAATCTTGTTAAAAACAAAAAAAATCATATTTTGTAAAAACAGGAGTTCTTGGATCAAAAATCCAATAGTGGGTAAAAATTCGCTAAATCAATTTTGAGACCAATTAAATCAATTGGAATCTCTTAATGAGAGATTTTCTTAAAACTGATTAACAATCTGCCTCCACTATATAAAGGACCCGAGACTTCAAGTCTCCAAGGACTGGGGGGAAAGAGGAGAAAGAGAGAGAGAAACACAGAGACCACAGATAGAAAGAACAGAGAATTAAATTCTCAAAGAAGAACTTCATTCTTGAAACCCTATGTAAAGAAAAGAGATCAAAATATTTCTACAACATCACATCTAAGGGTTTAACCCTTTTAAAAAAAGGAACTTAGATCTTTCTCTGGATTTGAGATCCACAAGACAAGTCTCTCACAAGTTGAGAATTTAATTCTCATTGGAAAAATCTTATTTTTGAGAATCAAAAATTCAGGGAAGAACAAATTTAAAGAGAAAGAATATGGAGTCCATAATACTCCAGGAACTCGGTTCCTTCAAATCAAGAACTTAGTTCTTAAAAAACATAGTCTCAGATCCTCAAAATAATGATCTTGGTGATCGTTAATGGTCAAAATACCATTAACAGAGAAACATAAAAAAAGATTAAATCTCCATATAAAAGAAACTAGCGCCTCACGTGCTTCCCATGTGGGTGCCCTTCTTTAACAGTGCCTAGCGCCTCATGTGAAAGAGATGCGGGCGTCCAAAATAGAAGGCCAGCGCCCCACGTGAAGCACACTTGGACGCTGAATAAAGTGCTTAGCACTCCATATACAGCCAAAACGACTGAGTGCTTAGTACCAATTAGGCAGCGCTCAGTGCTGCACGTGCACCACACGTGGCGCTATAAAAATAAGAGTGCTTAGCACCCCATAAAAATCCAAAACGGCTGAGTGCTTAGAACTGATTGGGAAGCGCCCAGCGCCTCACGTGTTCTTCATGTGGGCGCCACCAAAAAAAGAGAGAAGAGAGAAAAGTGCTTAGCACTCCATAAATAGCCAAAATGGCTGAGTGCTCAGCGCTCATTGGGCGGCGCCTATAATTAATTGCTTCACTTGACACCCATGTGAGTGTCAGAGCGTCAAATAAGTGATTAACACTTTTGCAAAAAAAGAAAAGGGCTGAACAAACAGAGCCCAAATAAGTACTTAGCACTTTTGAATAAAAAAGAAAAAGAGTAGGCAGACTAAGTCCAAATTGGCTAAGTCTCAGAAGTTCCTTGCTGCTAAGCCCAAATGCTCTTTTGATAGATCTTAAGTAAAAATGATCCTTAAAAACATTGTTAAACCGATCTTAGTCTCAAACATGATTAATGATCTCTCATTGATGATATCAAAAATGATATTCATCCTATATCTCCAAAGATAATTTTAGTCTCAAATATGACTAACGATTCTTAAGTCCACTAGAATCCCTTTTCCCCTCAAATACGGGATTGGGTTTAAGGGTACATCTTTCTACACTTCTGATATATGTCGTTGTAATTCCTTAACGTCTTCAGAGAGATGGCTGGTCCCGACAATCAACAACTCTTTTCGTCATACATTGATGCACTTCCAAATTGACGTGCAGACCTCAAATACTTACCTCAAATATGGCGGTAATGGACCGGAATGTCCTTAAACTAATATTCGTCCCCAAAATGGGAATGTTGGAACGAACTGTCCCTAAACAAAATTTCGCCTCAAACAGGGCGATAATGGATCGTGATGTTCTTAAACTAAAATAATTGGGCCCAAATGCTCATATGTTTTAAGTCGATCTTAATCTCAAACCAGATTAATGGTCCTTAAATAAAACAAACCCAAATATAAGATATACGGATTTGGACTAATCCGCGCCCTACGGACGACGACATAAACTAGTCTCCGTATACAATCCACGGGCAACCAAAACAAACAAAAAAAACACACATGACATGAAGTGAACTGCCGGAGCAGGAGAAAGTGGTTATCGCAATGCGGTAATGTAATTAACTGCAGGGGCTTGCGCCTACAGGGAAGAGCATCCCCACAATCAAAAATCCCTCATAAAATGAGGGGGAATCTGATGAAGTCTGCTGCAACGGCCGCGTCTGTCCAAACTTTCGATATATGGTACCATAAATCAACTTGGTATCCTTGGAGAGGTGGACGGATAAATCTAAATAGTATCTGCTCCCAAATTCAGGCCAGACGTCCCAACGTCTCGGTCCGGTCTTTCAGCGGTGAACAGATTCTGGCACGCCCGGTGGGACTTTTTCTTCTTTCCACTCCATACTTCATGTGTCGTGTTTTGCGAACAAAATCGTGGTTCGCTATGGTTGCTACTGGATTCGAGATACTAAAATTTAGTGTCTTGCTCTTGTGTAGAGAAATCGATGGCTTCCAACTGTACATCCTGCAACAGCAAACCTTGCTTCACCCCAACTGGAGGAGTGATCTACGGGCCCAACGCGGCCTCAATTTTCTCAATGCCGGTGGGGCAAATTACGCAAGCCACTATAGAACTATTCTTCGGGACCATGTTCCCATCGGTGAGTTTCGGTGCCTCAGCGCCGCAAGAGGAAGCTCCCAAGAGGCCAGTCTTCAACCAACTGACGACGACAGCGGCCCCTCTCAACTGGCCGTCCAAAGTTGAAGTCTCAGTCTTCAACAGTATGGGAAAGAACCCAAACGGCCCGCAAAGAGGCTTGTGATACCTGAAGGGGCTGCCCCAAAATGGATAGCCCTCCCAACTCCTGCTACGGGCGAAGTCGTCAAAGGTGCTTCCTCTACCAGAAAGTAGGTCTTTGAAGATTGGTCGGCCTTCCTCATACGCTGCCAAGGATGTCAGTCTTCAACAGGCTAACACCAATAGCAGCCCCTCACCAAAGTCGGGGGCACAACGAAAGCCGCTTCCAAAACTGAGGTGGTCCCTTTTGCAAGACATGCTCGACGTCGTCACTGGCGCCGAGTGAGGAAAGATAGGGCAACTCCCCCTCTGGACTTACTCCACTAGCTCCAATAGTGGAAGTTGACGCTGCTGTTCCAACCGGGAATAACTTTGAGCTGCTCAGGAGGGTATGTAAGAACTCTCCAACGGCGGTGCTAAAGAAATCGCCCCTGCTTGCAGAAACCACAGTGCAGGAAAAGTCGGAGCGCTCCCATCAACGGCTCTCCTCCTAAATTCACAGGGTCTGGTGAAAAGTCCAGGACTCCGTGATTGATCAAAACTACTCTCGTCGACCAAAGAAATCGAAGGCTCGGCAAGAGAAAGACTGTCCCTCCATTATACATCGAGGGACTTCTTCTACACAGGTGCCTGTTACAACGGCTCCTTCAATTTTGATCTCCCACAAAAGGATGAGGCCAGAGAAAATCCCACCGCCTGCGGTAAATTCTAAAGGCGATGGACTCAAACGCCCCAAGTCTGGGGGCATGATCGTACATACAGTCTACATGGCTTCCGGGAAAGAAGAAAGTCGTGCTTCCATAGGCCATCCACCATAAACTCGGTCACTGACAAAAGCTCATGAGCAACGACAAAAGATCCAAGAGATGCTGACCAAAATAACAGCACTTACTGGGCAAAAAGAAAGCCTGGACATGACAACCGAACAGCACCAGGAGCAGGAGACCGATACAGAGTTCCTGCGAAGGGTGCTTGAAAGAAAGGACAAGGAAGCTGCCGAACAAGTTGCTAACCTAAAGTAGATGGCTCTCTTATTCTAGGATATGGTTGGAATGATGATCCATCCAGAACCCCCAGCTGAGGATCCGCCGATAATTATCGAGGATGACAGAGGGGAAATATTAAATCCTCTTCCGGCTTTATCAACAGCCAAAGAGGAAACAATCATCAAGGCTGCTCTTGATGATTATATAGCTCAACAAATAAGAGCTCATCAAGCTAGTGAAGCTGCTGGTTAAATCGTCAGAACCAGGCAACCATATCCAAGCCGGTATAACTAAATCAAATACCCGCCGGGATATATGATCCCCAAGTTCTATGTGTACAAGGGGATAGGCAACCCACACCAGTATGTCGCGCAGTTCTGAGCTCTGTACGGCAACACTGAAGGCAACGACAAACTGTTGCTGCGCCAGTTCGTTGGCAGCCTGTCAGAGACAGCTTTTGAATAGTATTCAGAGCTCCCAAATGACTCCGTGAGAACATTCACAGAGATGCAGCTGCTGTTCACACAACGGTTCGCCAGCGCAAGCGAGCGCACCCCGATCACGGCATTAATCAATACCAGGGTAAAGCCAAGAGAAACATGGGTCCAATATGCGATCCGGTGGTGGAACCTATGGTCAAAGTATGAACAACGCATCAAAGAATCCCCGCCGTGGGCATGTTCATCGGGACTCTTGATCCTCAAACGATTGTGTCCCAGTTCATAATGTTCTTCAAACCAACAACCTTCCAGGCTCTGATCGATAAACTGGCCCAAATAGACCAGATGAGCCACATGCCTTCCTCCTCAAGTAAGGACCCTTGAAACGCCAAGGGTAAGGGGAAAGCGGCCTTCGTTGCTAACACTTAACAACAACCGAGTGGCCTAAAATCGGCTGCTCGCAAAAACAACGCACGTCCATGCCTATCCCTAGAAGAAAGGCTAGGACGCGGTTACCCGTTTCCCCACGATAAACGAGGGGACTATTTGAGTTGTCAATGTGTAACAAACTAATCACATTGTCAGACCCACGGCGTCCACCGCAACCCGACGATGTCAAAAATCCTAACTACTGCGCCTATCATAGAATGGTGAGCCACCCAATTGAGAATTACTACGTCTTCAAGAATTGGGTCGAAGACTAGTATCAATAGGGGAGGTTCATGCTGTTTGAGAACTGGAGGGTAAACTCACCACAGAAGCACACTCCCAAAACGGTGGATGTGCCAGGGGCATCATGCTCGTTCGTGGAAGAAACTCCATGGGAAGTCGTTCTTTCAGAAAAAACCAAAAGAATGCTGAAGGATCTACATGCATGTCCGGCAGTCAGGTGGAAAAGCCTATTTGAACCTGAAATTATCGAAGGGATGCTGAAACCGCGTCCCGTACCGAAAGTTGTTGACAAAGGGCAAAACCCCCAAGTCAAGCCTTCAAAGTCTTCGAAGAAAAAGAAGAAGACCAAAAAGCCTGTGCAGCCTGCCGAGTATGACGACAAGCGTACATACCTACAAAAGTACATTAACACGCTGGAAGAGTACAATCAGAAGGTGCAGAAACCGGACACACTCGATGAGTTCCTCAAGCATATTCTTGAGAAAGAAGATAGTGGCTATGATGAGGAAAATGACTCATCAGAAGAAATCAAATACCGTGTAGCAAGTTTCCACATGGTCTCCCGTTCGTTGTTAAATGATGTAGAAACTCCCTTAGCATTAGAAAACAATGCAGAGGAACTGGGGAAAGAATCTGCGCTAAAATCCCTAGAACTTCCAGAAGACCCGATCGATAGGCTGTTAAACGAAGCCTTTTAGAAAAGCAAAGCCGACTGAGAACGCGAAATAACCATATACGAAAATGCTAAGCGTCAGCGTCAGGATGAAGAAGCTGTGGCAAGGATGAGTTGTAAAGTACTCCAACCAAACCAAAGTATACCTGCTACAAATAAGAGCATGATCAAGGTAGAGAAGCGGTTCACCAAAGCCCTGTCAATGGGAATGAAGCTGCCACCTCTCGTAAGAAACACTCCCGGGGTCATATGCCTCGACGGAGAGGATTCACATCCAAACTACTGCTTGTATCATCGGAGGGTTACCCACCACCATCGAAGAGTGCAGTGCCTTTAAGAAGTGGTGGCAAGGATACGTTGCCCATAAAAAACACTTCAAGAGGATGAAGCGCGAAACTCGCCGACAGCAAAAGAGTGCGACAGATGCGCGTGAAAAAATGACTGACAACTGTCATATGGTTGGAACCAGTTCAGAAGGGGAAAACCCCCAAGTTCTTACTTTTGAGAGCGATTCTGAGGACGAAATACCCCTCAGCCCTCTCTTCAAAGACTCCACCTCCGAAAAAGAAGAAGTGGAGAAGAACTGCGAAAATATTCAGCTGTGTAACCACACACTGCCTGAAAAGAACCTCGGACCTACAAACAAAGGTTCGAGCAAAAAAGACAAAGGGAAAGAAAAAATCCCTGAGGAAATTGCCCTCAACGGTGGAGTTGTCAAAGAACTCGCAGCAAAGGACCCGCCTAGGAAAAATAAGATGGATTACAATGTCCTAACACATCTGAGAAAAATACCCTCACAGTTGAGCATATTGGATGCTCTCCTCTTGTCCAAAGAGGCAAGAGTGTCTCCGATCAAGGCATTACAAGAGCCAGATTAGTTCCAAGCTTTCCTTGCAGAAGAAAAAATGAACTGACAGAGGCCTATACGGCTGACATTACATTCAGCGATGAAGATCACCTTCTCGATATGTGCAAACATAACCGCTCGTTATACGTCACCGGGTACTTCCATGACATCAAAATAAGGAAAATCCTTGTTGACAACGGATCCTTTGTCAACCTTCTCAACGTGAAAGTGCTGAAGGAGATTTGCATGAACGTTCAGCACTTGGCTCGAGACAAAATTACAATCTCCGGGTTCGACTCACAGTCATCACGGACGCTTTGGTCCGTAATACTAACATTACGCTTCGGGTTGCTCGTCACTGACATCAAATTTCATGTCATTAACGCCAAGACTTTGCTATAACTGTTTGCTTGGCAGGCCCTGGTTGCATGAGTACAACGTCATCCCTTCTACACAACATCAGTGTATAAGTATTTCAAAGACGACTTGGAATGCACCGTCACAGGGGATCTAAATCCGTTCTCTGTAAACGAGATCCGGAAATATGAAGACGCAAAGTGCTTTCTACAGACTTCGAAGATACAGAAAATTGTCATAAGCCAGAGGATAAATAGAAGTCCGCCGCCACTATCCCGATCTTTGGGAGTGATTCCGAGGAAGATGAAGAAATAGTCTACTCGGGGCAACTCCAAAAAGAAAACAACAGGCCCAGATCATCTACCCCTATTCTGGTCTTTGGTAGCGACTCTGAGAACGAGACCAACGCAGTATTCTCCACCCGCCCGTCAGTGCAAACCCTCGCCAGAGCAGATCAGAGTCTGCAAATCACAATGGCTCCGTCTCGGCATTACAAGGAACTTGATGCGCTCAATAGCGTATAAGAGCTACAGACTTTCTACGTCCCTCTCAGGCGAAGAGGTGAATAGGTGATCCTCTTCTACCAATCTACGGAGACCAAAGTAGAAAAAGAAGTCTTGTATGGTGCCGATTTTGCACTCGACAAGCTTCAGCCAATCCATCTGCCAAGATACTGCGCGGAGGGATTGAAAAGGCTGTTAAAATTCCAAGGTATATCTCTCGAACAAACTGTTCGGCAAGCCCAATTTTACAAAAAGATTTTGGATATTCCCGGGACTCAGCGAAAGATGCCCAACGGGAAGATAAAGACAACAAGGCTCGGATACGTTCGGTCCAAGAAATGTGAGCAGTTCCACAGTTGTCGTGTCATAAACAGCTCTAGCAAAGGGGAAAACGCTCTTTCGAATGGCCATGACGTTGGAACAGAGCAAAATCCCACTCTAAAAACGTTAAATCCGTCGTTCGAAGAACAAATAGACAAGCTAATAAAAGAAGCTTGTCGAAAGAGCCGAGACGATCATAGCCGCGAAATGGCCATTTATAAAAAGGCCAGGACGCAGCGCCTCAATCAGCAATCCGCGGAGAAGAAAGACTATAATATTCTTCCTCCCTGGCTCGCCGTATGTCCTCGCGAAAGGGGAAATCCTGAAATAGAGGCAAAAATAGGGCAAAGAACGCAAACAACGTTCGAAAACAATGAAGCGGATCTAAGAGGCCGTGCAATCGAGAAAAGGTCATTTGGAACCCGTCCTTTATAAAGAAGATAGGTAGGGAATACTCTTTCTCCCAAGAAAAGACGAGGAAAATATTCTACACGAAACACCAAATGATGACACTTCCGGAATCTCAGCATCCCGAACAAATAAATGAGGTCCATCATACAGATTATTGCTCCTATCAGTAATAGGTCATCCCCTTGAAGACTGCTTCATCTTCAAAGACTGGGTAGAAGACTAGTATCAACAAGGCAGGTTCGCTTTATCTGATAGCTGGAGGGTAACTCCGCCGCAAAAGCATGAGCTAAAGAGGATTTATACCATGAGGATTGGACCAGCCCAACATCAAGAATGGAAGCAAACTCGTACCTGCCATATGATAACACTCTCAAAAGAGGGAGGGCACGAGATTATGGATAACCTCCACATGTGCTTCGCAGATGAACACATGGATGAGGTGATCTCAGATTTTCATCCAGCGCCAAAAGAGCTGGAAGATGGGATACACACTACGGCAGACAACCTGAGAAAAATTGACTTAGGGACGGAAAAAGATCTGAGGCCAACGTTCGTCAGTGAGATACTATCTGAAAAATAGGTAGCTACGTTAAAGTACATGCTCATATAGTATAAAGACCGCTTCATATGGAACTATTCAGAGATACCAGGTCTAGATCCAAAAGTGGTGGTACACAAACTGACCATATCGCTGGACATAAAGCCAGTCAAATAGGCGCCAAGAAGAATGCAGCTCGAACTTGAAATGAGTATCAACGCTGAAGTCAAAAAACTAATCGACTTCTGCTTCATCCAAGAAGTTCAATATCCCGACTGGATCGCTAACATCGTTCCAGTGATGAAGAATAATGGGATGGTGCCCATTTGCGTAGACTTTCTGGACCTCAAAAAAGCTTGCCCTAAGGATGACTTCCCAGTACCCGTTACTGAGCTGATGATCGATAACACGTCTACCCATGAGCTCTTCTCCTTCATGGATGGATCTTCAGGATACAATCAAATAAAAATGCATCCTGAAGGCCAAAAACATACCGCCTTCCGGACCCCGCTGGGCATATTCTGCTATAATGCGATGCCTTTCGATTTAAAGAACGCTGGTGCTACCTACTAAAGGGCCATGACAAAAATCTTCGATGACCTCATCCATGAGATTTTCGAATGCTACATTGACGACCTTGTGGTAAAGGGAAGATCTTACGAGGAGCATTGGGAACATCTAAAAATAGTGTTCCGACATCTTCGGAAGTATAATCTGAAGATGGATCCTCTAAAATACGCGTTTGGAGTCTCCTCAGGCAAATTCCTAGGATTCATCATACGGCACCGGGGTATCGAATCGATCCCTCAAAGACCAAGGAAATTATAGAAATGCCCATGCCAAGAACTCTCAAACAACTGCGGTCTCTTCAAGGAAAACTCCCTTATATCCGGCGGTTCATAACCAGCATCTCCGGAAAATGCCGTCCTTACAATCATTTAATGAAGAAGGGAACCCCGTTCATTTGGGATCCAAAGTGCCAAAATGCACTAGACGAAATCAAGCAATACCTGCAAAATCTGCTGGAATTGACCGCTCCGGTTAAGGGAAAACCCCTTATCTTATATATGACAGCCCTTGAAGGTTCTCTAGGCACGCTATGGGCATAAGAGAACGATCAGGGAAAGGAGAGAGCTCTATACTATTTGAGTCGATTTCACCTGGAGGCAGAAAACAACTACTCCCTCATCGAAAAGCATTGCCTGACACCGATCTTCGCGATAATGAAGCACAAACATTACGCCTTGGCACATGAGGTTCATCTCATATCAAAGGTGGATCCTCTCAAATATCTGATGTCAAGGGCTATATTAATAGGAAGACTTGACAAATGGGCCCTCCTCTTGATGGAGTTCTCAGTAACGTATCGACCCCTTAAAGCAGTAAAATGCCAAGCCATAGCCGACTTTCCCATAGAGCATCCGATACCAGCCGACTCCCCCTTAAATTGCGAGTTGCCGGATGAACATGCGTTCGACACAATCGAAGAAGAGAAGGAAGAAAATTATTTCCAATGAGAACTCTACTTCGATAGAGCATCTTCTATGAAAAGGCGAAAGCAAAACGCCCCCATAATCAAAGCTGGGGTGGGCCTTATCTTCGTGACTCCGCAAGGAGGGATATAGCGTTACGCCCTTTCCTTAACGGAGCCAAGGACTAACAACGGAAGATTTGATAGCAGGTCTCGAGATCGCTATCGACATGGGAATAAAAACCTCCTCATATATGGAGACTCCCAGCTGATCGTTATCTAAGTAAATGGCGACTATCAGACGTGCAAGTCAGAGCTGATAAAGTATGGCAAAAGTGTGCAGCAACTGCTGACACAAATCCTTCCCTACATCCTGGAGAGTATACCGCGTACAGAAAACAGCAAGGTGGACGCGTTGGCCAAATTGGCCGAGGAACTGACTGATGACGTAAAGATCATTGTGCAAAGCCGCAGGGTTCTTACACCAACAGATATATCTTCGAAAGATCAGATAGAGTCATCCGAAAGAAAAAAAAACGACCGGACCAGCAGCCCTTCAAATAGAGGACGAAGAAAAGGTCAAGGACTGGAGGGAAGTCTTCATAGACTACTTTAAGTCCCGACGAACGCCCGAAAATGCGTCATTTAGACATCAGCTCATGAAACGAGCTTTGTCTTTCGCCTTCGTCAATGATGCTCTATATAAAAGATTGTTTGACTGTCTATGGCTAAGATACCTTGGGCCGGAGGAAGTAAAGAAAGTCATTCAAGAAATTCACGAAGGACTCTGCGGTTTTCACCAAGCTGGGCCAAAGATGAAGCTGAAGATCAAAAGAATGTGTTACTATTGGCCCACAATGATTCAGGACTACCTCGAATATGCGAAGCAGTGTCACTCATGCTAAATCCATAGGGACTTCATCCACCAACATTCAAATCCGCTACATCCAACAGTGGCTAGCTGGCTGTTTGAAATGTGGGGAACCGATATAATTGGCCCCATTGAACCGGCGTTGTCCAAAGGACATAGGTTTATATTGGCAACGACCGACTACTTCTCTAAGTGGGCAGAAGCAGTACCACTAAGGGATGTGAAGACGGAGAATATCCTCCATTTCTTCAGGAAACATGTCATCTATCGGTTCGGCACTCTGCGACGATTTATCTCGGATAATGGGCCAGCTTATAGAAGTCATAAAATCATCCGCTTCACATGGTAACATAAAATAGATTGGAGATACTCTTCAGTCTATAATCTTCAGGCCAACGGTCTAGCTGAAGCTTTCAACAAGACCTTGACGAAGATTATAAAGAAATAGTGTCCAGAAATAAAAAAGGCTGGCACGAAAGGTTGCACGAAGCTCTCTGGGCGTACCGAACAACGTTCAAAACAGCTATGAATACAACACCATACATGTTGGTATTCGGCATGGAAGCAGTGCTTCCCCTGGAAATAGAACCCCTTTCTCTACAAGTAGCGGTTCGATACGAGCTGACAGATGAAGAAAATGCTCATCTTCGGCTTGAGGAGCTCGACGCCCTCGACGAAACTCGCCTTGTAGCACAGCAAAATCTGGAGGCTTATAAGGCGAGAATGGCACGGTCATACGAAAAACTGACCAGGCCGAGAAAATTCCGCCCAAGCGAATTCGTACCAGTCGTCAAAAGACCAATGATTCCCAATCGTGCAAAACGGGGGAAGTTAGAGCTGAACTATGAAGGCCCGTACATTATAGAAAAAGTCTACCAAGGTGGAACTTACATGCTCATGGATATGCATGGCGAAAGACCTTTCTGGCCAATAAATGGCCGATTCCTCAAAAAATACTATGCTTGACGAGTCACGACTTAGGTCAATGATAGATGACGATGCTCGTGTCCGCTCGCTATCTTCCTGAGTCAGAACTCTTAGAATAATATACAAAAAGCTCCGTCGCCCTAAAAACGACAACAACGGACCGAGAAGTCCTTAAACTAACAATCCGCCTCAAACATAGCGATATCAGACCGAGATGTCCTTAAACTAGAATCTCGCCTCAAATATGGCGACATTAGACCGAAAAGTCCCTAAACTAAAATTTCGCCTCAAACATGGCGATAATGGACCGGAATGTCCTTAAACTAGTGGATCGCCCCAAATACGGCGATGCATTCTCTTGAGATCTACATTGCAATCGAAGTCTTAGCAGGAAAGATTGCAACTCAAGTCCCACTGGCTTCATAGCTACTCTAGCGATGAAGCCACCCTTAAAACCCACCATCAAACAGGTGGGTCACCTGCGATGAAACTATTTTCGAGAGTTTCGCCATTTATAAAAAAATGTATGTCCACAAGCGAAATGAGCACGGATGAAAACCCGAAAGGGCGCCGTGAGTAAAAACAGTAGGGCTATCGGCGAGCTTGTGAAAACCTGGAAGGACGCAATCTCGTTAAAAAAAGGTATATCCACAAGCAAAATGGGCACAGATGAAAATCCGAAATGGCACCGTGAGTAAAAACAGCAGGACTGCCGGCAAGTTAGTGAAAACCCGAAAAGGGTGCAGACTTGTAAAATAAAAAATTCATGTGCACTTACAAGGTCCTCTTAACCTTGTGAGGAGAAAATACCCATGTGAGATCCATACGACTCACAAAGGAGCAGCACACTTAGGAATTCCCTCGATTCCTAAGGAGAAATTACATTTGCGAGATCCTCACGACTCGTAAGGAGAATTTCACCCTATAAGACCTTCACGACTCATAGGATTCAAAAGTCTTAAGCTACATGGATCTAAACCTGTTCTTAAGCCGTCATATCCACGTTGCCCTACAGGCGGTCCAATATTGACCCTTGTATACAATCCACGGGAATGAATAAATATTCCCTCACCAAGTTCTACCAACGGTAAGAAATGTCCCCATATGGTGGACGACACTTGTAAGTCCTCTCGACTTATAAGGAGAAAACACTCTTATAAAATCCTTATGACTTTCAAGGAAAAACACCACTTAGAAGTACCCACGACCTCTAAGGAGAATATACAACTACGAGAGCCTCACGACTCGTAGGGTGAAATACCTTTATGAGACCCTTATGGCTCATAAAGCCAAAAAGCCTTAGTTGAAAAGATCATAATCCTGTTTGCTAAACCATTTTTGTTCAAATCGACAAAGGCAAATGATGATTCTCTCCTGCTAATGTCCCAGTTGTAGCGATGTTGATGCCTAAACAGGTGTCAAACTCCAAGTCCTCTTATGGCAAATGATGATTCGCTCCTAGCAATATTCCAGTTGCAGCGATATTGATGCCAAGATTGGTATCAGATCTCAAGTTCTTAACTCGTAATAAAACTCAGCGAGTCACAAAAAAATGCATACGAAATAGCCGAAATGATGAGGCAACTTGCAATAAAAATCGGTGACAAAAAAATATGCATATAAAAATAGCCGAAATATTTGGGCAACTCGCAATTAAAAGCATCGAGTAAAAATATAAAAAAAATAACCGAAATGATTGGGCACCGCGATAAATAACCGAAATGATTGGGCAATCACGATATTCGCGATATGAAAAGCTGAAAAGATAGTGCATCGCTGAAATAAAAAATAGTATAAAATGAAATTTCATATGCCCTGTAGGTGAGTCCATACCGACCCCTGTATATAATCTATGGGCACAAATGAAAAGAGAACCATATTTTCCCACCAGGCTCCATCAAAGGGAGAGCCAGATCTTGATGGCAACATCTATAGCCTAAATATCAGCTCGACGCTTTCTCATTCCAACAGGGTGCAGATGCGACGTCAACAAAAGCTCCAAGGAGCCAAATCAAAAAGGAGTGATGGAAAAATTCTAAACTCTAGCTCGACGTGCTTCTCATGCCAACAGGATGCAGACGCAACGTCAACAAAAGACCCAAGGGTCGAAACAAAAAATGGAGTAACGGCAAAATCCTAACTCCAAGTCTAGACGGTGCATATACAACCTAGAGACCATCTCGACATTCCCCCTCATTTCAGCAGGATGTGAATGCGGCTATTAAATGAAAATGGAGCAATGGCATATTCTTAGGCTCCGGACTTCAACTGCAATACATACAACATGTAGGTCCTACCAGTTGTCTGCCCTACTATAGCAAAGGAACGATGCGACATCGTCAAAACAAAAAAATGATGTAATGGCATATTCCCATCTTCGGTTCTTGAAGGAAACTCATATAAAGCCTAAAAGACTATCGAAGATCATCCCACACCAGAGCGGAGTGGTTATGACTCATAGGGGCTCCAAATTAAGCTTAACCTCAAGTAAAAAGCGTCATGGTAAATTCCTAACGTTTGCTCTTCCAACGGTGATATGACCTAACGAGATTACTTGAAGATGTCTTGTCCAGCCCCTAAAAGGATCAGAGACACGACAGTCGCAGGGCTACTCGAACAATGGCTTAAAGACTGTATATCGAGGAATACATCAGCCAACGCGACGGTACCACGAACTAAAATCCTAAAACCACAAACCTAACAGACCCCTGTCGTAAAGAGTGGGGGTTATCTGCATATAACGTTAGGACAAGTTTGCTTGTAAACCCAAGAGAGGTAAACTACAAACTCCAAAATGAGTACATAAACTATAAACTCCGAAACGAGTGAATAAACTACAAACTCTGAAATGAGTACATAAACTAGAAACTCCGAAACGAGTGAATAAACTACAAACTCCGAAATGAGTACATAAACTAAAAACACTCTGAAATGAGTACATAAACTAGAAACTCCGAAACGAGTGAATAAACTAAAACCTCCGAAACGAGTAAATAAACTAATAGGCGCTAAATTAAAACGTCAAGAAACAGAAGGGCGCAACTCATAGGTCTCGGGGTTTAGAACTATATTTCTTAAGGATCGAGATCTGAGTTAGCGATAGAGGATGCCGCCTGTATCCGCTCGCTATCTTCTCAGATCAGAATTCTAATAAAAATTGTGTTTGCCAGCTCGAACCGGCCATATGGTATGCATTACTTCACTCATGACCGTGAGCAACGTGGTAGGGGGAAGCATTTGTTCACATCAGTCCAGTGTTCACCTATAGCTAAATGCATGCATCAGAAACTTCTAAGATTAAAGTGCAAATTATATGTGCAGAGGCAAGATGCCCACATGGATATGTGCTGGGGATAAAACATTCAATAGTTAATAATAAAGAAGCACATTTAAATAAGTACTTTATTCTGCGGGAAACAAATCATCGAACACGGGATCAAAAGTACAAAGGTTTACAAAATTAAGAATAAAATTGTCTAAAGCCCTCTCTGCCTTCTCCACCATGTCGAAGCGGCGATCTTCATGAGGAGTGGCTCCCCATCGGTCAGCGCCGTGTCCATCAGCAAAGGCAAACATGATGGCCCGCTGAGCCCGTATCTAGCTTAGCAACTGAACAGAATGATCCCTCAGAGGCTGAGTAATCAAATGTGCCTCGTGAAAGCACTCGATCTTGTCCTTTGCTGTATCGAGTATCGCCGGAGTCATCTCCACTGGATGAGGGGGATGTCAGCAAGCACATACGAGAAGATCATCCAGAGCCAAATCGAACCGATAGGAAGAGGAGAGCCCCTACGAGTCAGGAGCTCAAACATCACTGTGTCACATTGGTCATTTGTGAGAACGAGATCCACTAATCGAGCAGCAAAATGAGGAACAATTCCTTTGATAGGAACCTCCCATGGTTACCGACGAGCATGAGGACGATTTGTAGCCATGACTCTTGGTCTGTTAAAAATAGTTCTCTCCTTGTAAAGAAAAAGAAGATCATTGCTTCAGAATATAAAGAGAAGCATTTAAATTTAGGCACAGAAAATGTTGTGCATGGTGGAACTATTTCCAAGGCCTGACAAAAAGGGCATGGGAAAAGAAGGAGTTGACTCATAAAAATCAGAGCCAGAAGGTGAAGTGACTACTTTAGCAGCTCCCCACGTGCATGACACGCGAAGTGCCGATGCTGATTCTTTTTAGGATTAAATCCATCAGCAGCGCCTCACGTGCATGACACATGAGCACCGGTGCTAGTTATATATATGTCTGTGTGTGCGTGTGTAACAACACCTCACAGAGGCACACATGAACATTAGCGTAAAGAAAAGGGGGAGCTATGTCATTCATACTTCGAAGAAATTTATACATTGATGATGATAAAAAAAAATCATCAAAATATTTACAATGGCAAGACGCTGAATTCTGAACACGGATTCATGAACTTAGATGCAAGTTTGAGTAAAGTGCTTCTACCCTCCTTGACCATCTTCTTATGCATTTTTTCACGAATGCAAGTGTTGGGATCCTCGCTGATATCGTCCATCCTATGGTACGCGGATATTATCGCCTTCTGTTGGAAGACGCGATGCAAAACAACGACAAGATCATCTCTCAGGTTTTTTGAGATCAGGTCCATCAGATATACTGAATGCATCTTTTCTTCAGCATCATCAAGTGCTTCGAGCGGCATAGCCTTATCAAGCTCAGGAAGTGCTTCTCAAATCGACACAACGACAATCTTTAAACGAGTAGAACAACAAGGGAGCAATCGACCGTTGTAATCGTCGAAGCGACGCATCACCTCCGCGCACTGGGCGTCAGTAAACTCTTGGCCCTGGCAGCGGCCTTGGATGCGAATCTCCTCATAAGAGATAATCTCTTCAAGATCATACAGATAAGAAGCCATAGTATCTGAAAAGAAAAACCAGTAAAGGGTTAGCAATCAAAATACCAAAATCATTACAATCTAAAAGAAGAAGAAAAAAACAGTGGCCCCCACAAAATCAAGGTAATGCCCCATCAATGATGAAGCAGGCACTCAGTGTAAGAATCCGAAAGGATTCTCATTTAATGAAAAATTTCATTGAACAATAGAGTTCAAGACTCCCAATGGTCTCGAAGAACGTGTTCTACAACAGATTCAAATCTGCAAGAAGAACCCTAAAAAGAAAATAAGAAAAGGGAATAAAATTCCTAAAAGAATTTTCAAAAGAAATTTTCTCAGAAATCCCCACGGGAAATGGAATTAAATTCTAAACAACCCTAAAAAATCAAAGTCACTAACAAGGTAAAAAAACCCTAAGATCTCTGAGACCCATGGTCTTCCCAAATAAAAGTTTTTTTAAGATCTCTAAAAGATTGTTTCAAGAGAAGAGCAACGCTATGTTAATGGGTTAAAAACCCAAAATAAGAAGAGATTCTTTTAAGAGTTTCTTTAAGAGTTAAATCGTGGTCAGAATTCTTACCAATTTTTGACAGAGTTTAACTCTGAGAAAGTTCTGGAGACAGAGATCTAAGCTCTGAGAAGAGAATTAAATTCTCAAGTAAGAAGAAGACTCAAGAAGATGTTGGAACGACAGTCATCTCAAGAGCCAAAGGCCCTATTTATAAGGCATGAAGGGACGGTTCAACTCCCCAGGAGATCGAACGGTGGAAAATGTGACACCATTGCACTCATGTGTGAGCCGCGTGAGCACAACGGTGGGGGCATTTATTTCCCCAATATTTAAACCTAATAAAAGGGTAAAACTCTGTTGGATTTAATGAGACAGCGCCTCACGTGCTTTCCATGAGGATGCTAGTGCTAGAACCAATCTTATAGGATTAAATCCTATGGTGGCGCCTCACGTGCTCCTCACGCAGGCGCCAATGTGCAAAGCACAGGAATACCCATTTTAGGAATTAAAATTCTTAAGTGGCGCCCACGTGCACAACACGTGAGTGCCAGCACCCAGGTATAATTAAATTCTACAATACTTTCTGCTAAACAGAGCCGTTGGATCAAAAATCCAGCGGAGATGATAAATCATCAAAATACAGAATTAAATTCTGTTGGGAGAAAGCAATTCCCGAATCTTCCCAATATAAGGAAGACCCTCTCGCTTGGATCAAAGTCCCAATTATAGAATAAAATTCTATTTTGGAATATATTCTCTCAATCTTTCTGAACAAGAAAGCCTGCTCTCTGTAAAATAGAGAACCATTGGATTAAAAAATCAAATAGTGATTAAAAATCACCATTTTACAGAATAAATTCTGTATGGGGAAAAATATTTCCCCAATCTTATTAAAAATAAAAAAAATCATATTTTGTAAAAACAGGAGTCCTTGGATCAAAGATCCAATAGTGGGTAAAAATTCCCCAAATCAATTTTGAGACCAATTAAATTAATTGGAATTTTTCAATGAGAGATTTTCTCAAAACTGATTAACAATCTCCCTCCACTATATAAAGGACCCAAGACTTCAAGTCTCAAAGGATAGGTGGGAGAGAGGAGAAAAAGAGATAGAAACACAGAGACCACAGATAGAAAGAACAGAGAATTCAATTCTCAAAGAAGAAGAGCTTCATTCTCGAAACCCTAGGTAAAGAAAAGAGTTCAAAATATCTCTACAATATCACATCTAAGGGTTTAACCCTTTTTGAAAAAAAGGAACTTAGTTTTTTCTATGGATCTGAGATCCACAAGACAAGTCTTCCACAAGTTGAGAATTTAATTCTCATCGGGAAGATCTTGTTCTTGAGAATCAAAGATTCAAAGAAGAACAAATTTAAAGAGAAATAATATGGAGTCCATAATACTCAAGGAACTCAGTTCCTTCAAATCAAGAACTTAGTTCTTAAAAAACATGATCCCGGATCTTCAAAATAATGATTTTGGTGATCGTTAATGGTCAAAATACTATTAACAGAGAAATATCAACTGAGATTAAATCTCTATATAAAAGAAACTAGTGCTTTATGTGCTTCCCACGTGGGCGCCCCTCTTTAACAGCGCTTAGTGCCTCACGTGAAAGACATGCGGACGCCCAAAACAGAAGGCCAGCGCTCCATGTGAAACACACGTGGACGCTGAATAAAGTGCTTAGCACTCCATATACAGCCAAAACGGTTGAGTGCTTAGCACCAAATGGGCAGCGCTCAGCGCTGCACGTGCACCTCACGTGGCGCCACAAAAATAAGGGTGCTTAGCACCCCATAAAAAGCCAAAACGTCCGAGTGCTTAGCACTGATTGGGCAGCGCCCAGCGCCTCACGTGGGCGCTATCAAAAAAAGAGAGAAGAGAGAAAAGTGCTAAGCACTCCTTAAACAGCCAAATTGGCTGAGTACTCAGCGCATATTGGGCAGCGCCCATAATTAAATGCTTCACATGACACCCATGTGAGTGTCAGAGCGTTAAACAAGTGCTTAGCATTTTTGTATAAAAAGAAAAGGGCTGAACAAACAGAGCCCAAATAAGTGCTTAGCACTTTTGAATAAAATAGAAAAAGAGTAGGCAAACTAAGCCTAAATTGGCTAAGTCTCAGAAGTTCCTTGCAGCTAAGCCCAAATGCTCTTTTGATGGATCTAAAGTAAAAATGATCATTAAAAACATTGTTAAACTGATCTTAGTCTCAAACATAATTATGATCTCTCATTGATGATATCAAAAATGATATTCATCCTATATCTCCTAAAGTAATCTTAGTCTCAAATATGACTAACGATTCTTAGGTCCACCAGAACCATTTTCCCCTTAAATACGGGATTTGGTTCGAGGGTACATCTTTCCGCACCTCTGATATATGTCGTTGTAATTTCTCAACGTATTCAGAGAGGTGACGGGTCCCGACTGTTGGGGCCAAAATTTACACCCCGGTTGACCAAGTCAAAATCAAAGTCAACCCCAAGACAAGTGGGCCCAACCCCAGGTCAAGTGGGCCCATGCCCGAGTCGAGCCTGAACATGAAGCGGCCGGCCTCCTCCATGCCAAAATAAAAATTTTGTAATAAATAATTTTGGTGTATTTTTTTATGAATAAATGTAAAAAAATTAGGCATAAAACCAAATTTTTGTAAAACCCATGGCTCGTGTGCAAAAGAAATGAGCACATGAGACATGGGATGGGCAAAATGTCATTTTGTAAAGCCTAAGGGGCTATATGTAAAGTGTGTAGCCTATAAAGGCAAACATGATGAAAATATCTATGACAACGTTTCCATTCTAGAAAATTCTAAGGTTTGTACCTCATCCTCCTTCCTCAAGGTTCTAAACCTTCTTCTTATTTTGAATTAAATCAAGAGTTTAACTCTTCCTTTTCCAAAAATAAATAACTTTTCACCATAAAACCCTTGAAGGGGAGCTCAGATCTGCCATCAAATCCCTAAAAGAGGATATTTTAAGTCTCACCTCCCCTTTCCCCCCCAAGATCCAGCCAACAGAGAGGAAGAAGAAGGATATCCATATATAAAAATCCCATTCCAGGAGGATCCGAGGCTCAAAAGAAGATCCAAAGATTTCTAAGAGTTTAATTCCATTCAAGATCTGTTGGAGTTTAACTCCATAAATCAAACCCCCTTTTAGGAGTTTAACTCTAAATCTATATATAATCCCCGTTAGGAGTTCAACTCCAAAGCCCCTTGGGAGTTCAACTCCTAACTCAAGGGCTAAGACCCTTTTTCGCTGGTGTTTCCAGCGGTCGTGTGCAGTGCATGTGACCCTCGGGTGCCCAGCGGGTGCGTGCAGGACACGTGACCTGCGGGCGTTAAGCACCCACGTGCGCGTTACGCGACCCGCGGGCGTTAAGCGCCCACGTGCGCCTCATGTGACCCGCCGGCACTCAGCGCCTAGCGGTCGCGTGCAGCTTACATGACTCGCTGGCGCCAAGCACCCGCGTGCTATGCACGTGACCCGCGGGCGCCAAGCGCCCACGCGCCAGGCATATGACCCATGGGCTCTTAGCGCCCACGTGCTATACACGCATCTTTAAGACGCTCCCCACCCCTCATTTTCATTGCACTCCGCACCAGAAACATGTCCCCCTTACGCATCTTTAAAACCCCCGTAAACTCTGCAAGGCCCCCGATATATCCAAACCCTTTCAAAACACAACCCACTAATACATCATATTGAGTTTGTATGACCAGTTTTACCCATCAATCGGAGGTTCTCTCACTCCAAGAGCGAGGGATAATTAATGGCAGCTTAGTCCGCGGCCACCGGAGATTTGGATACCCACAATCAATAAACCCCCGGCCTGTCCTAGGCTGGAGGAATCTGTAGTACGCCTGACAAGCGCGCGTGTATTCCCATCTCAATGAAAAACACCCTACACCGACAACCAACAACTCCTTTCGTCATATATTGATGCACTTCCAAATTGACGTGCACACCTCAGATACTTGCCTCAAACATGGCGGTAATGGACCGGAATGTCCTTAAACTAACATTCGTCCCCAAAATGGGAATGTTGGACCAAAATGTCCCTAAACTAAAATTTCGCCTCAAACAGGGCGATAATGGACCGTGATGTCATTAAACTAAAATAATTGGGCCCAAATGCTTATATGTTTTAAGTCGATCTTAATCTCAAACCAGAATAACGGTCCTTAAATAAAACAAACCCAAATTTAAGGTATACGGATTTGGACTGATCCGCACCCTACGGGCGTATTTTACCTATACCCATACCTTTGCTATCTATGCTAAACTAGTCTCCGTATACAATCCACAGGTAACTAAAATAAACAAAACACACACACATGACATTAAGTGAACTGCCAGAGCAGGAGAAAGTGGTTATCGCAATGCGGTAACCTAATTAACCGCAGGGGCTTGCGCCTGCAAGGAAGAGCGTCCCCATAATCAAAACCCCCTCATAAAATGAGGGAAAATCTGGTTAAAGTCTACTACAATGGTTGCGTCTGTCCAAATCTCCGATATATGGTGCCATAAATCAACTTGGTATTTTTTAAGAGGAGGACGGATAAATCCAAATAGCATTTGCCTTCAAATTCAGGCCAGATGTCTCAACGTCTCGGTCCGGTCTTTCGGCGGTGAACAATCCACAAGCAAAATGGGCACAGATGAAAACCCGAAAGGGCGCCGTGAGTAAGAAAAGCAGGATTACCAGTGAGCTAGTGAAAACTCGAACTCGTTAAAAAGACGGTATGTCCACAAGCAAAATGGGCACAGATAAAAACCCAAAAGGGCACCGTGAGTAAAAGCAATAGAACTACCGGCGAGCTTGTGAAAATCTGAAAGGGCGCAATCCCGAGAAAATAAGAAATATACACTTGGAGGGTTCTTTCGACCTTGCGAGGAGAAAATACCTGCGTTAGATTCTTACCTCACGAAGGAGCAACACACTTAGGAGTCCCCATAATTTCTAAGGAGGAATTACACTTGCGAGATCCTCACGACTTACAAAGAGATTTCTCCCCTATGAGACTCTCACGGCTCATAGGATTCAAAAGCCTTAGGTTACAGGGATCTAAACATGTTCTTAAGCTGTCATATTCCCTAAGCTACCCTATAAGTGGTCCAATATCGACTCTTGTATACAATCCACGGGCATAAATAAATATATTCCCTACAAAGTCCCACCAATGGCGAGAAATATCCTCTTATGGTGAACGACGCTTGTAAGTCCTCTCGACTTACAAGGAGAAAATACTCTTATAAGATCCTTATGAATTACAAGAGAAAACGCACTTAGGAATGCTTACGACTCTTACGGATAAAATACACCTACGAGATCCTCTCGACTTGTAGGGAGAAATACCTTTATGAGACCCTTACGGCATATAAAGTCAAAAAGCCTTAGTTGACACTATCCTCACCCAATTTGCTAAGCCATTTTTGTTCAAATCGATAAAGGCAAATGATGATTTGCTCCTGGAAATATCCCAGCTGTAGCGACTCTGATACCAAGATTGGTATAAGACTTCAAGTCCCCAACTCAAAAAAAAAACAAACAAAATGGTAGGGCAACTCGCAATAAAAAACAACGAGTAACACAAAAAAAAGCCGAAATGATTGGGCAACTGCAATAAAAAGCAGCGAGTAAAAACAAAAACAGCCGAAATGATTGGGAATCATGATAAATCGCCGAAATGATTGGGCAATCGCAACTTTCGCGACATAAAATCTGAAAAGTTAGAGTATTACGGAAAGAAATAAAAATAATAATAAAA
This sequence comes from Agapanthus africanus, assembly GCA_030015575.1. NCBI lineage: Eukaryota > Viridiplantae > Streptophyta > Magnoliopsida > Asparagales > Amaryllidaceae > Agapanthus > Agapanthus africanus. Next base: position 884,694,894 of record CM057337.1, read on the forward strand.
AATGAAAATGAAACTTTTCTGCCCTGCAAGTATGTTCATATTGACTCTTGTATATGATCCATGGGCACAAATGAAAGAAAGAGAACTATATTTTCCCACTACGCTTCGTTAAAAGGAGAACCGAGTTTGACTGTACATATATAACCTAGAGATTATCCCGGCGTTCCTTCTCATTTCAGCAAGAAGCAGACATAACGTCATCATAAAAAAAAAGAAGAAAAGATCCAAGGGTCAAGGCAAAAATGGAGTAATGGAAAAATCCTAGCTCCAAGTCTTGACGGTACATATACAACCTAGAGACTATTCCGGCGTTCCTTCTCATTCAGGTAGGATGTAGACGCAACATCATCATAAAATAAAGAAAGACCTAAGGGTCAAAGAAAAAATGGAGCAATGGCATATTCTAAGCTTCGGACTTCAATTGCAATACATACAGCATATAGGTCCTATAGATGTCTACCCTACTTCAGCAAAGAATCAGCGCGACATCGTCAAAGCAAAAACGAATTGACAACATATTCCTAACTTCGAGTCTTAATGGCAGTACATACAAAGCCTAAAGACCGCTGGAGATCATCCCACCCTAGAACGGTGAGGTTATGACTCATCGGGGCTCCAAATTGAGCCTAATCTCAAGTAAAAAGCGCCACGGCAAATACCTAACGCTTGTTCTTCTGACGGTAATACAAATACTCCAACCTAAGAGGATTACTTGAAGACGTCTTGTCCGGCCTCAGAAGGGATCAGAGACACGACAGTCACGGGGCTACTCGAATAGCGTCTTAAAGACTGCATATCGAGGAATAAATCAGCCAACACGACGGTACCATGGACTAAAACCCTAGTGCCACAGACCTAACGGACCTCTTTCATAAAAGAATAGGGGTTATCTATATACAACGTTAGGACAAGTTTACCTGTAAATCCAAGGGAGGTATACTAAAAAACATTCTGAAATGAGTATATAATCTAGAGATTCCGAAATGAGTGAATAAACTACAAACTCCGAAATGAGTAAATAAACTAGAAACTCTGAAATGAGTGAATAATCTATCTACAAACTCTGAAATGAGTAAAAAAACTAATCTGTGCCACGCCAAGACATCAAAAGATAGAGATTTGCAAGCATGAAATAAAATATGTCTTTTATTCACAAAACAAAATGAATACAAGATAAAAAAAGGAAAAAAGCGCTAAAATATTTTTAAGATGGTGGACGATTCAATAAGCCATGTAGATCATCATTTTTTCGTCGGACCTCCGCCTCAACCTCTATCAACACTACAAGCTGAGCCCCTGTCTGTGCTTGTTGTTGTTGATACAAAGAAAACCGATACTCAAGCTCTTTCTTAGCAGTCTTGTGAGTCCCAACCATTTCGTGCGTAAATGTGAAAGCTTTATCGAGAGCCACCACCTCTGTAATTGCCTATTGAAGAACTCGCCAAATTTCATAGGCCCGAGTAGTTTTGGTTGCGAGCTGGGCTTGGAGTTCCTCCAAAGCCTTTGAAGCCAACTCCCTCTCCGAAAATTTCTGGTTGAGCCTTTTCTCACAAGATCGGAGGTTGGCCGCACACCAATCAATCCATTCATACAATTTGGCCTTTACAGATAAGATCTTAGAAGGAAGGCGTATGCATTCAACTCTATAAAGAGAATTCTTCACTCGACGACAATACTCAACCCAAGTACGCACCAACGTTTCGTCATGGTAGGTGGCAATGATGGAAAAAGGAGTATTAGTTTTGACAGCAAATTCCTCTGCAATGATGGAAGTTCCGGCGCAGATATCTTCAATAAGAGTGGCCATTGAATGTATACTCTGCTTCGCCATCCTTTCAGACATACGTCTGGCATAAGGGCCCGGTGACATGCAAATATGGGATTCAAATAGAGTCAGGGTTAGCAGAACTATGAATATATATATATATATATATATATATATATATATATATATATATATTAGTCACCTTTTCAAATGGGAGATAGACAAAAGAATACCAAGGCTAGAGTATCACTTACCCATGGCCACAGAAGGAAAATCTGAGAAATCCTCGGGCCCGTCAAGAACCTCAACTTCAACCTTGGCTTGTAGGACCGTGGTTCAAAATAAGGGTGCGTCATTACCGTTATGGAAATATAGTACAGAAGGAAAAAGAATACCAACCATGGCCGGAGGAAAAGATGACATGCTGGGAGGGTATCGCGTGCGGGGCCGCCATGTTAAGTAGGCGTAAGAAGGTTTCCTCTAGAGAACGATCCACAATAGAGGACGCCAACTCCTACTACTCTGGAAACACAAGAAAGGGTCAGACATATTAAAAGATCGTTAAAATAGAAAGAGAGATATAAGATTACCTTCAATACTTCGTCCGTTCTGGACCAAAGGGACGACAGCCTCAGGAATGTCCTCTACACTCTCTGGTGCACCATTGGTAACATCTACGGAGTCTATAGCTAGTCTAAGAACCTCCACTGAATGAATAAAAGGCATTACCGGAGTCTCTAAGGCACGACCTGGGCTCGAAACTGCGCTCGCCGCGGAAGGCCCTTGTTCTCCACCGAAAGACTGGACCGAGACGTTAAGACGTCTGGCCTGAATTTAGGAGCAGATGCTATTTAGACTTATCCATCCACCTCTCTGAATATACCAAGTTGGTTTATGGCACCATATATCGGAGGTTTGGATAGACGCGGCCGGTTTAGCGTGACTTTATTAGATCCCCCCTCGTTTGTGAGGGGTTTTGATTGTGGGGACGCTCTTCCCTGCAGGCGCAAGCCCCTACAGTTAATTACGTTACCGCGTTGCGATAACCACTTTCTCCTTCTCCAGCAGTTCACTTCATGTCGTATTGTATTTTTGTTTGTTTTGGTTTCCCGTGGATTGTATACGGAGACTAGTTTATGTCGTCGCCCATAGGGCGCGGATCAGTCCAAATCCGTATATTTTAGATTTGGGTTATTTAAAGACCGTTAATCTAGTTTGAGATTAAGATTGACTTAAATATATGAGCATTTGGGCTCAATTTATTTTAACTAAGGATACATTAGTCTTATTTGAGACTAAAATCAACTTAGCAATATTTTAAGGATCCTTAAATTTTATTAAGGCCCAACAACAGAGTATTTGGGCTCAACTGTAAGAGACTTAGCCAATTTGGGCTTAGCCTGCTCAGTTTTTTTTTCAAAAGTGTTAAGCTCTTATTTGGGCTCTGTTTGTTCAGCCGCCCCTTTTTATATGCAAAAGTGCTAAGCACTTGTTTGACGCTCTGGCGCTCACATGGGTATCATGTGAATCCTTCAGTTATGGATGCTGCCTAATTAGTGCTAAGCACTCAGCTGTTTTGGCTGTATATGAAGTGCTGAGCACTTTTTGTGTGGCGTCCACGTGAGGAGCACGTGAGACGCTGGGTGCTACCTAATCAGTGCTAAGCACTCAGCCGTTTTGGCTGTATATGAAATGCTAAGCACCTTTTGTGTTGCGTCCACATGAGGCGCTGGGCACTGTCCAATTAGTGCTAAGCTCTCAGCCTTTTTGGCCGTTTATGAAGTGCTGAGCACTTTTATTCAGCGCTCACGTATATTTCACGTGAGGCACTGATTTCCTTTTTGTTTTGGGAATCTGTTGAAGGCGCCCACGTGGGAAGCACATGTGGCGCTAATGTTTTTCCTTTTTAGAGATTGAATCTCTGTTAATTGTATTTTGACCATAAATGATCATCAAGATCTCCATTTTGAAGACCTTGGATCGTTTTTACTTCATTGGAGAACTAAATTCTTCTTTCCTTTTTATAAGAACTAAGTTTTTTATGTAGGGTTAAACCCTAATTTCGGAGGAATTAAATTCCCAGAACACATGTTCTTTTTTCTTTCTTTCTTTTTTAACTTAGTTCTTTTCTGAATCTTTGGTTCACAAAAACAAGATCTTCCCGATGAGAATTAAATTCTCAACTTGTGGAAGACTTGACTTTTGAATCTCTGATTCAGAGAAATAACTAAGTTCTTTGAGAAAGGTTAAACCCTTAGATAGGTAAAGAGAGATATTTTGATCTCTGTATTTTTTTTACCTAGGGTTTTTAGGAGGCAAGTCTTCTTCTTTTATTGAGAATTAAATTCTCTGTTGTTTTAAAGATTTCTGTATTTTTCAGAAGCTTATGGAGGGTTTCCTCTATATCTGAGCTTGTGTGTGAGACTTGAAGTCTCGGTCCTTTATATAATAGAGGCAAATTTGTTAATTAGATTTTAGAAAATCTCTCATTGAGAGATTCCAACTGATTTAATTGGTCTCAAAATTTTCTCGGGGGATTTATCTACTGTTTGATCTTTGATCCAGGGATTTCTGTTTTACAGAATATATATATATATATATATATATATATATATATATATATATTAACAAGATTGGGGAAATATTTTTCAATATACAGAATTTTATTCTGTCAAACGGTGATTTTTAACCATCATTGGATTTTTAATGCAAAGGCACTCTGTTATATAGAGCACATCTTTTTTTGTTTAGAAAGATATAGAGAAATATTTTCCCATTTCATTGGATTTTTGATCCAACAATTTTTTGTTCATTTAGAAAGATTAGGGGAATATTTTCCCTTAATAGAATTTTATTCTATTATTTGATGATTTATCATCACCATTGGATTTTTGATCCAACAGCTCTGTTTAACAGAGAATATCCCAGTTTTTAGGGAAATATCCCCTTATAGAATTTAATTCTACTTGGTTTTAATTTGGGCGCCGGCGCTCACGTGTTGTGCACGTAGGCGCCACCTAAGAATTTAATTCTAGGTGCTCATGTGCTTTGCACATTAGCGTCCACGTGAGGAGCACGTGCGGTGCCATATAAGAGTTTAATTCTTATATAATAAGAGCTTTTATGCTTTGCACATTGGTGCCCACATGAGGAGCACGTGCGGCACCGCTATAGGATTTAATCCTACAAGATTGGCGCTGGTGCTGGCGCTCTCACGGGGAGCACGTGAGGCACTGCCTTATTAAAATTTAACAGAGCTTAGCTCTTTTTTATTATGTTTAAATATTGGGAGAAAAATTCCCCTGACCGTTGTTCTCATGTGGCTCACACGTGAGTGCAACGGTGTCACTTTTCCACCGTTTGATCTTCTAGAGAGTTGAACTGTCCCTTCACATCCTATAAATAGGGCCTTCGGCCCTTGAGATCACTGTCGTCTCATCATCTTTCTTGAGTCTTCTTCTTTTTTGAGAATTTAATTCTCATCTCAGAGCTTAGATCTCTGTCCACTGAACTTTTTCAGAGTTAAACTCTGTCAAAACAAAATTGGTAAGGATCATGACCAAAGTTCAACTCTTAAAAAAACATTCCATTTTGTTTTGGATTTTTAACCCATTAACCGAGCTTGGCTCTTCTTTTTTAAATGATCTCTCAGAGATCTTAAGAAGAACTTGTCACGCCCCGCTTCCCAGAGTGTGCTAAGATAGGCACGTGACAGAGCCAACCATGCTACCTGTGGATAGGAAACATCCCTCCACAGTCACATTACGGCTGTCTAGAAATATCAAGAACAGTAGAAATAAAGTAAACTATCTAGTACATGTTCATAAGCCAGAATAAACGAGTCAAGAAATAATATGCGGAAGCAATAGATCCAATAAACAATAATAATTTGGAATGTACGTCCCAAATACGGGCTCACATCAGGAATGAAAATGCTGAAAGAAAACTAAAATACTAACAGGTCCTCACTGCTCGGCCTGCTGACTGAAATACTCCTGCTCGGCCTGCGGCAAAGGTAGAGGATCTGGGCCATGCAAAACCCAGACGTCAGTGCGTTATAATATCAACAATAATATAATCAGGGGGTAGCAAGACATGTAGGCATGAGTATGAACAGTAATAAAGGTATAACAATAACATAAATATGGAAAAGTGAAGGGTAAAAGCACATGTGACGTGCAGTGAGTAATCTGAACTAAATACTGGGTTAACTACTCTCAATTCTGTGAAATCAATTTAATGAATCGTCGATATAACTCAATAGTATCCCGTGCGTACCCGGGACCACGGTCTAGACTCTTGGGGCTGAACTGAGACGTGCCGCTAAGCACAAACAGGAAACATGTACAGACGAATGATGTCAGCAACATCATTCCGGGACTGGCCTAGCCCCCAAAACTGATCAGTATAAGCGTCGAACTGTTGAGTTACAAGTCAGGTTTCATCATTGATTTCCCCTTACCCCCAAGTTATGTATTCAAGTCAGGTATTGATAAATCTGAAGCTAATGCCAACACAGGATCAAGCAGGAACATGTTTGTCTATACAGACAACAGGATATGTCCATCGGGACAACATGTCAGGATTGTCGGCATTATAAACAGAATCAGGTAACATGTTAAGTAGGGATATATCAGGTCATGTCAGGTAGTGTACATGTATCAAGTCATGTCAAGTAGTGGTGTATCAGGTCATGTCAAGTAGTGGTGTATTAGGTATCAAGTGGGTGCTCATAATCAAACTGTAACAAGTACGGGTGCACAAATCAAAGCATGGATGCACAATTATCGATAATGGTTACATCATGACTAAGTAGGATGCATAATATCAAGCATGAGGTGTCAATATAACAACAATATGTAATAATGTGACATGGTATGCGAATAGACATATAATTAATGGTATGGATGCATAAATATCGATTAGGGGTTACATTTACAGTTCCAATACTAATTAGGATGCATTTTATTAAGCATGGGTGTTACTACAATAATAATATGAATTAATGTGATCTATAAATGCAGTTATATATATTTTAAATGATATGGATGCAAACGGGTATCCGAAAATAGTAAAACTTTACTATGGACGTACAATGTGATAAACGGGTAACATTTTACTCATATGAATGCATAATACTATACCCAGCACGTAGCAAGATGATTTAGCATGCGACTAGACATGTAAATAAATTGTACGGACGCAAACGGACGTTGTAAAACTGTAAAACTATAACAAGGGATGCATAATTTAAAATACATGTATTATATATATTCAAATGGATGTAAATAGAGTAACATAGTATGTAGTAAGATAAACTTGCCTCGATCGAATCACACGAAGGATGCGTACGGCGCGTCCGACGTCGGGAAAACGTCGCAACGCACACACGGTAAGCGGGACGGGTCCAGAAAAGGCAAGAGGGTGATCACGCGAGCAAGGGATGTTTACTGGATCGTCTGGATCGGCAGCGGCGACGCGACTCCAGCGATCGCTGGAAATTCAAGATTGTAGAAAAGAAAATAGAAGAAGAAATTGAAGGAGAAGAAGAAAGAGAAAGGAGAAGAAGGCTGGGGGTTTCTGGTATAGCTCTGGGTCAGAGGAGGTCGTGGTGATGGGGTGAGACCGACGGGGTCGGAGCTCCGGCGATAACAGGGAAAAGAAACAAGATAAAGGAAAAATGAAGAAAGAAGAAAGAAGAAGAAGAAGAAGAAAGAAGAATGGGGGGTTGAGTGCCCTGGGTTTGGGGTTCTGGGCCGAGGTGGCTAGGGTGACGATGAGGTTTTCCGGCTTGGGGTTGTCGGTGAGGTGCAGTGGGTGCGCATGGGGTTTACAGGAGGTGCTCGGGTTCTTGGAAATATGGCTGCAGGGGATAGAGAGGGAAGATGGGAGGAGAAGAAGGAGAGAGGGTCAACAAGGTGAGGTCGTCAGGGATGAGGGGACGACGGCGAGGCAATGGGTTAGGGTTGCAGTGGGTAAGAGGTTGCGGGGGAGAGGTTGTGGGTTCTTGGGCGCGGGGAAAGGAAAGAAGAAGATGAGGATGCGGAGACGAGGGTGTGGGAAAGGTGAGGGTAGGATGAAGGCGGCTAGGGTTAGGCGAGGGCTAGGGTTAGGGTTAGGTTGCAGTGGGTCTCGTTCTCGTGGGGTTTTAAAGAAGAAGAGAGGAAGGTGATTGTAAGCGAGAGAAGTGGCGAGGGGAATCGAGAAATGTATAGGAGTTGCGATAGGAGAGAGAAGGGGAAGAGAGAGAGAGAGAGAGAGAGAGAGAGAGAGAAAGGGATCTGTTGATTGTTTAGTTAGGAATGGGTTTAATAAAAAGGAATATAAGAATGAATAAATGGAGAGAGAGAGACCGAGTTGAGAAAAAGAGAGAGAGAAAGAGAAAGAGTGAGGAGTGAGATCGAGAGAGGAGAGAGAGAGCGGAGAAGAGATAGTTTTGTTTTTAGTGTTAGGATTTAATTTTAAAAAAATCTTTTTCTGTTATTTAAATTTTAAACTGTTAATTATTTAAAATCTTATATTAATAAAATTTGATATTCTGGTAAATACAAACTTACTCCAAAAAGCGCCCAGGTCGGGTCTAAAAATTCAGTTTTAAAATACGAAAAATATATGTGTCGACCAAAACTAAAATTGGATATCCGGGTAACGAAAATGTATACTCCCAAGAACGGATGCACGTACGTGCGCGTAGCCATCCAAACAAGTCCGTTTCACTAAACGGAACGAGAACAAGATGAGCGGATGCTATCACAGGGTCACGATATCATGCAGGCCATGCAATGTATTTTTAAAATATTTTATGTGACTTTAAATGTTATATTTAAAAAATGCAGATGCCAGATATAATGCCAGTATGCAGTATGTAAAAATGAAAGTTCATGAGTCCACGTAACAAGTCAGGATAAATCATAAATATGAATCAGGACAGGTTTCAAGTATGCTGGTCGGGTCGGATGCAAATGCAGATGTCAAAACACTATTCACACCCAAAGCACAGTAAATCAGGAAAATACCATGAATAAAGAAATACTTGAGTAGAACTGGTATAAATGAACTAGGGTGTTACAGAACTTCTCACCCTTTTTTAAATAAACCTTGGGTCTCAAATCCTTGTTAATTCTCTTCTTAGGGTTTTACCCTATCATTGATCTTGTTCTTTGAGGGTTTCTCATCTGTCTCCTAACATAGGGGACTTCTGGGATTTAATGCCATTATCTGAGGGATTTTAATTCTATTTTGTCTTACAGAGCTTAGCTCTGAGATTTTTTTTGAACTTTTTGGGAATTTTATTCCCTTTCCTATTCCTTTCTTTTTTTATATAAGGGGTTCTAATGCCCTTTTTTTTTTTACATATTTGAACATGTTGCAGAGCTCGTTTTTCGAGAACATTTGGAGTTTTTAACTCCACAGCTCAATAAGATTATTCATTTAATGAGAATTCTTTTGGATTCTTACAATGGGCGCATGTCTCATCATTGATGAGCCATCATCTTGATTTTGTGGGGCCCACTGTTTTTAGACTGCAGTGATTTTATTATGCTATAATGGAGTACGGATTTGAGTGTACTGAAAATGCTAAGGCCCTTAGTTGCAGTTGATTACATTATGCCAATCACTAACTCTCTATGGTTTTTTTAGGTACTATGGATTCAGATTCCTTTTTTTCTTATGTCCGTTAGGAGAGCGCTTTTGCCGACGCGCCTACGGATCGGGAAGTCTTCGCTTTAATCTAGGACTACGACTCAGAGAAGAAATCTCTTCATCTATAGGGATCGTGGTATAGTTGTATTATTCAGGGTCGGCGCAACTTTACTTGTGCTGTGCTATCATAACCGATCCCGTCGATTCATTATGCTGACCCTCCGCGGGTCACTTATGCAGTGGAAGAGGTCAATTGGACCGCGGAAGGCCGTCTCCAAGCTTCCATAGCGATGATACCAGTCCAGCCGCAGATGGCCCTAGATATTCCGGGGTGTCGCATATGTCAAGGAGAAGCGCGTTCTTTGCGTCAGGTTTATATAATAGGAGTGACCCCTTGACATCCGGCTGGTTATCTGCAGTGGGCCTGTTACATTTTATCGGCCAAGAAAACGTTACTGCTGAAGACCAGGTTATACCCAGCAGTATACGTGTTTTTCTTCTATTATCATACTTCTCATGTGTGGTGGGTTAAATCATTCTTGGAGCAGTGGAACATTCTGACCCACACGTTTCTTTTATCAGACTGTGAGGTATCGATCTCGCTGGAAGAATTTGCAGAAATATCCGGGTTACCCGTCAGAGGGGAGCATTACGAGGAGATACTTCCTCTTGACGGGTAAATCTTCACCACTGAATCGGTAGTCATGGGACTTACCCCAAAAAATGCTATTCAATACAAGTTCCTGGGTTTGATTAAAGTGTTGAATATCTATGAGAGCTTGTTTTTGGAGTCCGGGGAGCATGGAGTTAGCTTTACGGATTTTGTCACTTGTTTCCTTCGTCCGGAGGTTTTATTGAAGAAAGCTACGAAGTTTGACAAGCTCGATAATCCGTTCAGATTTGGTTTGGAAAAATTGCCAACTGCAGAGGCAGATTTAAAGCAGTTTTTTATTCCAGATACCCCCATCATCCATTTTACAGAGATTGCCGCTCCGGATATTGATGATGAGACGTTTTTCATAGGCTTTATTGGCTTGTGGCTGAGTTGGTTTGTGCTCCCGATGCAGTCTCGCTACATGAGACCGTCTGTCTTCTATCCGGCACATCGCGTCACGGCGGGGACACATATAGCTGTTGGGGTTTCCAGACTGGCCCACTTGTATCATGGCATAAGTATAGCGGCTGATACCGTCCAGCCGGGTTTGAAGCCCATAAATCTTCCCTTGCACCACTTCATCTCATGGATTGAGATGCACGTGTTGGGTGCCTTTGGCATGCATAAAAGGCCTAGATTTTACGAAGGGTACAACTTTCCTCGGGTCATGCAATTGGTCGATGCTTTTTCTCCAGACCCAACACAGCGAGAGGCTCGTCGACTGCTTCTACATCCGCCCATGGTTGGGGACAGCATGACCTTTGTTGATAGGGTTCTGACCATTGGTAAGGAACCCTCCAAAGTGATCCAGCCGCTCCACGATGTCTTCAAGGATGGAGCTTCTGCTTTGAGGGCCCAGGAGATTGCACATTTGTATTCTATCAGGCCGGCTTTCCTTGTATTCAGACAAAATGCCTCGGTGTTGTTCATGAGATATAACCCGCATCGCTTTTCCCAGCAATCTGGTTATAATCAAGGCATTCCCCTTGAAGCGTTTCTCATTGATCCGGTTTCTATAGAGGAGAGCGTTCGCAACGCGGCATATCATTTTATGCGGCTAAATAAGAGGTCTTATTTCCTGATCAGTGAGTCGAGTCATATCCCGAAGGCTTTGAATGATTATATTGCCTGGTATCAGCATGCGGCAGGTGCCGTTGTCAAGGAGGAAAGGCGGATGCTTCTTAACCATAAGAATTCTGTCTCAGCCAGTAATCCTGCAGTTCCGTTGAAGCGACGGGCAGTTGTTCGTCTTTCTTTGAGAGAGAGTATCGCGGCTGTAGTTCCGCGAGCCTTTCTGGCTAAGCCACGGCCAGACGTAAGTGCTCCTAGGAATGTGGTGGCTGCGGCATCTCTTGAGTTGGGTATTGGGTTGGAAATCGGGACTCGCTGTCCCAAGAAGCCCGTAAAGCGTAAGCTTTTATCGTGGGGTGTTGTTACCGGATCGCAGAAAAAGAAAAAATCTTTATTTTTGGCTGATGTTATATTCGGTCAGGAGCCGCATGCTCCCTACATCGAGGGCTTTTCCGAATATGGCACCAACGACAGTCTGTTCGGGGCTTCTACTGATGAGAATGCGCTACTGATTTTCAAGCCGCTATTGAGGCTTCTGAGAGATTAGCCCGCGAGCAAGTAACGCTTGCTTCTCTTACGGCGTCAGGTATATTTCATTTATAATCTTCTGTATATATATATATATATATATATTTGAATTTATTAGGCTTTATTAACGCTCTTTTCTTAATAGGCATCTCCACTAAAGAGACTCTTTTGGTGTCCTTCAAAACATTTGAGGAAGAGGAGAGGCTTTACGCTTCTATAGGTCTCGGTATGATTCGTTTTGCGATGCTTTTTAATATACATATTTATCTCATTTCGTTCACACCCTGACTCCCTTCTCTCTTTCTTTTTTTATCAAAGGAACCACCGCAACTTGTGTTGTTCCAAGTGCGATGTCGTCCTTAGGTGGTGGTGCGGAGGAGCCTACAGAGCCACCGGCTACAGTTGAGGTCACCCCAGGACCTCTATAGGAAGCGCCACTAAAGCAGTCGATGACAGACGTTGCTGCAGATCCGGAGGCTGAGCCTGATTTAGATAACAACGCTCTTCTGTCGGAGATTCCGAGGAGATCTCTTCGTACATCTAAAGCTGAGAAGAAGCACCGAAGGCACGCAGTAAGGGAGCGTCAGGATAACTTAGCTACAGGCACGGGTTCGAGTGATACATGACCCCCTAATGTTCCCATGGAGGACATTCCTTCTGCCTTATCAACCGCTCATAGGCAGATTGCGCGTGTGGCTTGCGAAGAGCCTGAGCGGTTACTTTAAGGTAAAACAGTGCACGATCCTTTATTGAAACCTAGTAGGACTTATTTACTTTTCCAGGTTTCTTCCAACTACAGTTTTTCTTGAATTATAACACATTTGTCCTTGAATGGTGTAGCAGGGCTGAGTTTAGGTGTTAACGTGGCGGCTGAAGTGCCGGCGTTTGAAGAGTTTGGGGTGTCGGGCCTTCATTTCGAATCTGGGACTGTTCCAACTACCGCTTCCTCCCTTTGTGGATCCTCGACAACGGCGGGTGATGCGAGCATGATGATGACCCTTATTGATTTAGGGGACGAAGTTGTAGACACTGAATCCATCTTCCCGGTGATGGTGGAAATCGAGGAAGCTGTCATAGCTAGTGACGCTCCAGATACCGCTATGGTTTCTGCTCCGTTAGGTATTCCTCGGGTTATTACTTTTTGGTTCTCAATCCTGTTAGATATATCCGCTGATATCTCCTGAATATAGGTGTGGTAAACCCTGACGCTGTGCTGATTGAAGAATCGTCGTCAGCCATTTCCATGACTGTCGCTGCTCCATCTATCTCTTTTGCACCCCTCGAGTTCTCTCGGGTTCAGCGACGGAAGGTAAAGATCTTTTATTTCCTTGCTTTAGTATTGATATTATTTCTTGGATTAATTTCTTTACCATATATTGTAGGAGTGCTTTTCAACGGCTTATGCCAAATGTTAAATTCACACTTCGCCTTCCAATCAGAATTCGTCCCTTCTTCGGGCGTTGGTTAGTATATTCTTCATTTCTTATTTCATCTTTCTACGAGTAATCTTTCTATTGCTAAGCTTTTCTCATATTGACCACAGTTTTACTGTTTGAAGGAGAGGAAGAAAGAATAGCTGAGCCTCCTATGCCACTTTCGACCATTGGTATGTTGGATCTCACTCATCATCATTCTTTTTTTATTATTTTTAGGTTGAAACTTGACCCTTCTTTGTGCGTGTCTTACTCTATAGCAGCTACACCAGCTTTTGCTCCTCTCGAGTCTCGCATTTCTATGCCCGCGGGGCCCTTCGCTAAGTATCAGTCTTCCAGGGGTGTGACAAATAGCAGATGGATGCTAAGTGAATTTATTGAAGACCTTAATGTCGAAGCTCTCACTTCTGCTGCGGACTTTTCGGACGAAGTCAACCCCATGCTGGCGACTCTTGTGACTTTCCACAATGAAGATTTCGTCGGCATTTAGGTGGACTACTGTAAGCGAATTTAGACTTGCTTCCATGAGATCGAGCACAAACGTCTTACGCCTGAGGCATTATCCTCGAAGGCTCAACTGGTCGCATAGATCGAGCAAAGTGCTGCTTCCATTCAATACTTCGAGCAAAAGTTAGTTCTGAAGCAGAAGGAGCATGAGACGGTTTTCAACAAATCAAATCAATTGAGTGCCCAGGTTGAAGCGAGTGGTGCTGAGGTAGAACCTTGACTCTACTGAGCGAGAAATGCGGGACTGCGAAGTTGCCAAGTAGGAAATCTCTGAGAAACTTTCTTCGTGCTTGCAACAACAGGCTCAAGTCGAAGCAATACTGGCCGTAATAGTGGAGCGTGAGGAAGAACTGCGGCAAGAGAGTGAACGGGTCGCTACTTTATTGAAAGCCTCGCCCTCTTAAAGTCTAGAATTGTATCCCTTTTATATATAAAATTGTATCTTTCAAACATTTCGATTCATGTATAAAGAACATATATTCTTTTCTTTTGCATGCTCTCTTCTGTGTTTGATATCTTGATCTAGAGCGAAGTATTTTACGTACTCATTTTGGAGTTTGTAGTTTATTCACTCATTTTGGAGTTTTTAGTTTATGTACTCGTTTCGGAGTTTTTAGTTTATTCACTCGTTTCGGGGTTTCTAGTTTACGGACTTATTTCAGAGTTTTTAGTTTACCTCCCTTGGGTTTACAGGCAAACTTGTCCTAACGTTGTATGCAGATAACCCTCATTCTTTACGACAAGGGTCCATTAGGTTTGTGGTACTAAGGTTTTAGTCCGTCGTACTATCGTGTTGACTGATATATTTCTCGATATGCAGTCTTTAAGCCGCTGTTCGAGTAGCCCCACAACTGTCGTGTCTCTGATCCCTTCGGGGGCTGGACAAGATGTCTTAGAGTAATCTCCTTAGGTCATATTACCATCGGAAGAGCAAGCGTTAAGAATTTTCCATGACGCTTTTTACTTGAGGTTAGGCTCAATTTGGAGCCCCAATGAGTCATAACCGCACCTTTCTGGGGTGGGACGATCTCCAATGGTCTTTTAGGCTTTATATGAGTTGTTGTTAAGACTCGAAGCTAGGAATATACCGTCACTTCATTTTTCTTTTGTTTTGACGATGTCGCGCCGATTCTTTGCTGCAGTAGGGTAGACATCTGTAGGACCTCTATACTATATGTATTGCAATTGAAGTCCGAAGCTAGGAATATGCCATTGCTTTAATTTCATTTGATAGCTGCGTTCTCATCCTGCTGAAATGAGAGGTACGTCGAGCTGGTCTCTAGGCTGTATATTTTACCATTAAGACCTGAAGCTAGGATTTTGCTGTCACTTCATTATTATTTGATTGTTGTGTCTGCCCCTGCTGGAATGAGAGGGGAACACAGGGATAGTCTCTAGGCGGTATATGTACCGTCGAGACTCGGAGCTCCTTTTGACGAAGCGTGGTGGGAAAATATGGTTCCCTTTTTCTTTATTTATGCCCATGGATTGTATACAGGAGTCAATATGGACATACTTATAAGGCAGAAAAGTTTCATTTTCATTTCATTTTTTTAATTTCTTTCCACGATGCTTTATCTTT
Organism: Agapanthus africanus; assembly: GCA_030015575.1. Lineage (NCBI taxonomy): Eukaryota > Viridiplantae > Streptophyta > Magnoliopsida > Asparagales > Amaryllidaceae > Agapanthus > Agapanthus africanus. The sequence continues at coordinate 884,710,079 of CM057337.1, forward strand.
TCAATTTTTATGTCGCGAAAGTCACGATTACCTAATCATTTCGACTATTTATCGCGGTGCCTAATCATTTCAGCTATTTTTACGCGCTGCTTTTTATTGTGAGTTGCCCAAAAATTTCGGCTTTTTTTACTCTCTGCCTTTTATTGCATGTTAGGAACTTGAGATCTGATACCAATCTTGGCATCAGTATAGCTGCAACTGGAATATTTACAGGAGCGAATCATCATTTGCCATGAGAGGACATGAAATTTGATACCTATTTAGGCATCAGCATCACTACAACTGAGATATTGCCAAGAGAGAATCATCATTTGCCTTTGTTAACTTGGACAAAGGTGGCTTAGCAAACAGAGTTAGGATCCTGTCGATTAAGGCTTTTTGATTTTATGAGCCGTAAGGGTCTCATAAAGGTGTTCTCCCTACGAGTCGTGAGGATCTTGCAAGTGTATTTTCTCTTTAAGAATCGTGAGGATTCTTAAGTGATCTTTTCTCTTGTAAGTCGTAAGGATCTTGTAAGAGTGTTTTCTCCTTATAAGTCGAGAAGACCTACAAGTGTTGTTCACCGTATGGGGACATTTCTCGTCATTGGTAGAACTTGGTGGAGGATATATTTATTTATGCCCGTGGATTGTATACAATCGTCAATATAGGACCTCCTGTATGGCAATATTAGGGGAATATGACGGGTTAAGAACAGATTTAGATCCATATAGCTTAAGAATTTTGAATCCTATGAGCCATGAGGGTCTCATAGGGGGAAATTCTCCTTATGAGTCGTGAAGATCTCGTAAGTGTAATTTCTCCTTAGGAATCGTGGGGGTCCCTAAGTGTGTTGCTCCTTTGTGAGTCGTAAGGATCTCACACGGGTTTTTTTTAACGAGATCGTTCCCTTTTAGGTTTTCGCAAAGCTCGTCGGCAGTCCTGCTGTTTTTACTCACGGCACCTTTTCGGCTTTTCACCTGCGTCCATTTCGCTTGTGGACATACCATTTTTTTGACAATGGAACTGCTAGGAAAATGTATGCCCTAGAGGCAATTATTGTACATGTGATGTATATTATAGTGGATGCTTGGACATATATATAGAGGACTTTCTTGCTCGACATGATAGTATGCTATCTGGTTACTCTTTATCTTAACATGTTGACTGGTATTCTTTACTGTCTTGCTCTCACATGTTGATAAAGCCCTTAGGATATGTACCTGACTGCCAGGATTATGATGAGATCATATTAGTGGGGCCAGGGTGGTCCAAAAGTACATCCTTTAATCAGTTCCTAGTCGTGGAAATATTGAGACCAGGGCATCGATATTCCAGTGTAGACTAGTATGTACGTTTCTTGTCCCTTAGAGGGCGATGGTTGATCCCACAACCATTGGTGTGTGACATCAAAGATTGTACACAAGTGATCATTGGAGAATGGGTACACCGAACAGGACTCGTCGAGGACTCCTATGTGGTAGTATACCTATCGTCAGATAGCAGTCCTCTGGTGACATTGGTACAAGTTAGTTTGTAGACCCGAGATCATCATAGAGTCTTGTGTGGCTCCTACTGTGCTTTTATGACCCTACCACGACATGAAAACATGTGGATTTTGGGTACAGTACCGAGTCACATGGAAGCAATGAGCGATAGGAGGGGTTTCGTCTCTCCCGGTATTGGGGGTTGATGTTGCGCTATGCTTGATTGGCTATAACTGAAAGTCCCTGGACAGGGCTGCTGCTGAGATTTATTGATATGAGTTATCAGTAGTTTCTCAAACCGTTATAGGCCAGACATCGGCATGACTTATCACGTTACTGGGGTCTGACGTTTACCACCCTTAGACATGATATGCGACATATCAGACGAAAAGACCGGACTGTATGGTAGTGTTACTGATTGGTTTTATGGAGGGTATGGATGAGCTTGCTTGTTGATCTTCATATCACTTAATACCCGGGTAGCCGTTACGTCCAGCTAGTACCGCTGACGGCTTGTAGGTGATTGATGTGATCGTCATCTACTGCTGTTGTATTGACGAGTCCTTAGAGTCCTACACAGAAGTTTCCTGGTTCGAGAGAAATGAAGTAGGGCACACATATTGATATGTGCATGGGCCTGATTAAATATGAGTATGTGATACCGTATTATAATCTGGCAGTTATCTGATGTCGGTCAGGTTATATGTGATATAATCGGATTATCGAATCAAGTGTTGGTTTGATAATGTGATATTCAGATTAATGATATTAGTCAGTTATATGTGATATAACCGGATTATTAGATCAAGTGTTGATTTAATAATGTGATATATATTATATGTGATATAATTATATCTTAACTAATATCATTAGCTCACTAATTGCTTTATATATATATATATTAAAGTATATTTGATATATATATATATATATATTAAAGTATATTTGATATATATATATATATATTATTATATGAAGCGTGGCATGTTTTTCTATTTTTAGAAAATAGAAAAATGAGGTGTAAATTGTGGAGATATTTGTGGAATGGGCAAGGCATAAGTTTTATTATTTGTATATTAGTCTTGACTCACTATTCAAGTATGGTTGCAATTTAGAATTGCAATTTTATTCCATACTTGAATAAGTGAGGAAAGAGAGAGCCATTTTGAGTTTACTCTTATTATTTTCATTCTTCATGCCTTAGCCATTTCTTGAGCTCTTGCTTCCTCTTGCTCTCTACAATTTTCTTCACCCTACTTTCATGTTCAAACCCTCACATGTGATGTGAATCATTGAACTTGTGAAAACCCTAGTGAGCAAATTAAACCCCTACTTCACCATCACATATTAGATTAGCAATTTGATGTGGAGTGTTGCCTTCACTAATGAGATTAGTGAAGAGTTAGCTTGAGTTTGTGGACTTCGAGTGGATTGTCTTTGGCGCGAAGATCACGAAGGAGGTTCGTTCAACTCAAAGAGGAGCCTAGTAGAGTCGCATGGAATTCAACCCAGAGCTATTGAAGAGAAGGACTCGAAATACAAGGTTGTATGTTCTTTTCTTCTCTTTAGTTCATCACATCACAAAGACAAACCTTAATAATCTAGTAAAGATCTTGTTAGTCTAACTTAGTACCTAATAAAAATTAAAATTTGGCATGCTTGATGCCTCTAGAACCTCATGGTGGTGTTAAGGTAGACTTTCATGGTATCAGAGACAAGCTAGAACATTAAGGTAACTTGTAGCGACGTTAGAGATCCTCCGTTTTTGTCGCGTAAAAACTGCCGATAAAAACAGTTTCGAAAATGATGTTTTGAGTTGTTTCCACACCCTGCGGGCTCACGGTTTGAACCGAGAAGCCGCAGGGTGGAGCGTACGCACCCCAGGGACACTCGGGGGGAGGGGGACGAATGGCTGGGCCTACTCCCCAAGACCACCACAAGGTGGTCTTGGCGGTGGGGACCCGAAACTGCCCCACCTTAGGCAGTTTCGGGTCTGCCTCACCCCTGGCCACCTCGTGGTAGCCTCGGGGGTGGAGTACCCTCTCTAGGCCCCCATTCGACAGTTAATTTTGGTATCTTTTCCTCCGCGAAAATTCGGACGGGTTTCGAGTTCGTTTCGACTCCCGAATTGGCTTAAAACAGTTGTTTTTGGAACTTTAGCTCATTGGATTTTTCAAAGTTTTGGAAAAATTGCTTTGGTTTGCTAATTGCGTGCGGAATTCTAATGTCGCGGTTACTTTACATGCTTTGTGATGTGTGTGATACAATTATTAGAATCCGGATTAATTAGTTTTATGAAAACTAGTTAGTATATTGTAAACCTAGCCGTTTAGTCTCAATTGATCGATTGCCACGAAGTTTTGATTCGAATTAAAACTCCGTCGCAATTGCGTATTGTACACGATCAATAAGTCTGGAATCATATTGAATTATATGACAACCAATTGAAAAGATTTTTTAATTTGAGACTAAAATGCAAGTTTTACAAGTTAGGCATGAAATTCGGAATATGAGATATTCCGGGTTTATGATGTCTAAGAATATTGCGGATTCTAATTATTGTAGTTTTCTATTTCTTTTTCTGCAATCGTAAGTGTAATATGTAGGGTATCCCAATCTCATTGGTATATGTCAACGAGTTTTTGGGATACGCATATTTTCTTACGTTGATGATATATGATATCATGTGTTGCTGTTGATATGATTTGTTGGATCGTCGTGAAAGAATAGCCGGGGTTTTTATATGAGATGAGGGTTTTTATTTTCATTCATGTAAAATCTGTATGTAATATTTTTTTATTAGGACACTTCCGGGTTGAGGATGATGTCACCACTGTTGTATATTATTTACTTTTCTGCATTAGGATAGACCCAAGGAGGGAAGCACAAGTAACCTGGTTCTAGAGTCCAGTGGGAGACCATCTCAAGGAGTTGAGACCAGGTCTCCTAACTCTAGAATTGGCAGGGTTACTTGCCGCTCTCGTAGGGGTCTAGGGATGTGGGTTTGGCTATTCATCACGACTGTGGAATCGTGTTTTACATTACTGGCAAAATTTAAAACACGGACATCCTAGTATATCCAATATTTCATATGTTGCTTCTGCTTCTTGTTTCTGTGATGTTGATCATATAACTGCGTGACACGAATGTAATATTATATATATGATATATAATAAACGTTGCTTATATTTTGCACCCGTGCTAGTCCAGCCCCCGTTCTGCCGGTAGTTAAGTAACCTAACGGTGCATGACGAGGCCCCGTGGCGAATGCGGATGGCATAAGCGTACGTTCTATTTTCGTTTCATTTTTCTGTAATGTTTAGGAAACATTAATTGATGGGACTTCATTAATGAGATTAATGAAAAGAAAGAAACTAAAAGATGTTGTAGAATCAAATTTTCAAAAAGGGTAGCTCTAGTTTTTGCTCTGCATAGTGGTATTCCTTGATGATATCCAGTACCTCATTCGATAAGGAAAGAGCCGAGATCCCTTCATCGGGAGTGACCTCTTTAGCGAAACTAGCAAATGCTACAACCAACTCGGTTTTGTTTTTGATAGCTTCTCTAGTTCTTTCTTTGCATAGTGGAATTCCTGAATATCGTGCACCTCATTCGATGAGGAAAGAGCCGAGATCCCTTCATCAGGAGTAACCTCTTTTGCGAGACTAGCAAAAGCTTCAAAAACGCTCATTTTCAAAATCATTAGATTCTACAATGATATCAAGTTCATTACTTTCATGGTTTTCTTAAAAACCTGCGTAGCCCTCTGTCATTTCAAATAAATGCTATTTAGTATTCGTGCTGCGTTTGTTGGCCTTTGTCAAGGCGTAGTGTGCGGTAGCTGATTGGTGCTTATCTGTAACCATATGATGCGATTGGATTAGGGTACTCATACGATTTTGTTGGCCTTTGTCAAGAGTCATGCGGGTGGGTTTAATTCAATCAATAAATGACAGGGTGAACTTGATTAGCGCCCTATGATTTATTGGCCTTTGTCAAGGTCATAGGGCGTTAGGGGTAAAAACTATTATCGGAAATTTCAAGTGTTGAAATTTGCAATGAGATTGCATACTTTCTATGTGATAGTTGGATCCCGATACCCACTGCGAGTAAGAGTTATTTCTGAGAGAGTTTTGCACTTTACAATTAGCTAATCAAGTAGGTGTCTAGAAAGGTGTCAACGGGGTTATGCCTCTAGGAAAACAAGGTTTATTTTAATTAGGTCCGTGCGAAAGCACGGAGAACCTCCCTCGGAGTACCAATACCTTCCTGGCCGAACGATTAGCGAACCTGTAGGGTGTAATTAATCCCGGCTAATCTTACCTTTTATGGTTCGAAGGAAGATTTAATGAAAATAGTGGGAGCCGTTCTGATTAGATAAGATAATAACCAATCTAATCTTGCAAAGAGCGCACGCTAACGCGTTTCCTTCTCTCTCTCCAGGAAGCAACCAATGTCACGCCTTAATCAAGATAATAATATGGATGTATTGACTGAACCCTACTTTTATACAGGGCTAGGGAATGGTGGTCCCGCTCCATCTTATGTCTGTCATAATTCTGAGCAAGAGATACGGGAAAATCAGGATTCCCGTGCCATCTGTATGAAGAAACGGCATGTTGATGCATCTTCTTCGGGTGTGTTTGTTACCGAGAAATGTTTCTCAGTTTGTTCTACGTCCTGAGTATTGGATACCAGATTAGGATCCCACGTATGTAATTTGTTACATGGGCTAAAGAAAGGTAGAGAACTGAGAAAGGGTTATAAATCCCTAACAGTAGGGAATGGTGCAATTGTTGCAGCCAAGGCAGTTGGCGATTATCACCTTATATTACCAACTGATAATATATTGATTGTGAACGACTGTTACTACGTACCAAAGATGATGTACAACATTATATCGGTTTCTTTGCTAACTAAAGAAGGATATAATCCCACATTAGAGGATAATGTTATGAACATTTTCCAGAATCAAGTATTGATTGGATTTGGTACGTTATGTAACAATAAATATGTTCTTAATCAACGTACAGTGCTTAACGTACAAAACACAAACAAGAGGAAAAGTTCAGAGATGAACGAAGCCTTCTTATGGCACTGTAGACTAGGTCATATCAATGCGACAAGACTGGCTAAGTTGCATAAAGATAGATTTTTGAATCCGTTCGAATTTTCATCTTATGAAACTTGCCAGTCATGTCTCAAAGGCAAGATGACCAAAACTCTGTTTACTGGACACGGAAAAAGAGCTAGTGAACTCTTGGGACTAATACATAGTGATGTATGCGGTTCTATATGTACACATGCCGGGAATGGTTTTTCGTACTTCATTACATTCACCGATGATCTCTCAAGATTCGGACATGTGTTCTTGTTGAAACGCAAGTCTGAAGTTTTTGAGAAATTCAAGGAATATAAGTGCGAAGTCGAAAACTAGATGGGAAAAAGTATTAAAATCCTACGGTCTGATCGGGGAGGAGAACACTTGAGCTGGGAATTATGTGATTATCTAAAAAAGAATGGGATTCTCTCTCAGCTTACTCCTCCGTATACGTCACAACACAACGGTGTATCGGAGCGGAGGAATTGTACCCTATTAGATATGGTGCGCTCTATGATGAGTACTGCTGAGTTGCCTATTTCTTTTTGGAGTTATGCGCTTGAGACAGCTGCATATATATTGAATCAAGTTCCATCAAAATCTGTGCCTAAAACACCATATAAGATATGGAGTGGAAATATGCCATATCTTAAACGAATTAAAATATGGGGTTGTCTGGCCTATGTCAAAAAGCAAAATCTGGACAAGTTCGAGGCACGATCAGTTCTTTGTAAGTTTGTAGGATATCTAAAGAATTCACATGGATATCTATTCTACCACAGCGAGGAACAAAAAGTGTTTGTTTCTCGACATGCCACATTTTTAGAAAATGAATTTCTTGTAAAAGAAATTAGTGGCAATGAGGTAGAACTGGAAGAAGTTCGATTTAGTGGAACCAGAGGATCCAATAGTACCCAACGAACCCCAGCCACTCCGCAGATTTAGTAGGGTTTCTCATCCACCTGAGAGATACTACGGTTTTCTCGTAGATGGTGGGAGTGAGGATTGCATCATGGAAGATGATGACCCTACTAGTTTCGAGCAGGCCATCATAAGTGAAGAATCTGTGAAATGGATGGATGCTATGTGATCCGAGATGGAATCCATGTACACCAACCAAGTATGGACTTTTGAAGTTGCTTCTGAAGGGGTAAAACCCATTGGGAGCAAGTGAATATTCAAAAAGAAGATAGATGTAGATGGAAAAGTTGAGACTTTCAAAGCTAGACTTGTAGCAAAATGTTTTCATCAATGACCTGGCGTCAACTATGATGAAACCTTTTTTCCTGTCGCTATGCTTAAATCCATCAGGATCCTACTTGCCATTGTTGCATACCATGACTACGAAATCTGGCATATGGACATCAAGACCGCTTTTCTAAATGGTGATTTAGAAGAGAGCGTGTACATGACACAACCAGAGGGCTTCGTGGACAGTGGGAGCAGCAGAAAGGTGTGCAAGCTGCTTAAATCCATCTACGGATTAAAGCAGGCGTCGCGGAGTTGGAACATCTGTTTTGATGAAGCTATCAAAGAGTTTGACTTCATCAAAAATGTAGATAAACCTTGTATATATAAGAAGGCTGTAGAGAGTAAGGTGGTATTCCTTGTATTCTATGTGGATGACATACTCTTGATAGGAAACGATGTTCCTATGCTACACTCAGTCAAGCTCTTCTTATCACTCAAGTTCTCCATGAAAGATCTTGGTGATGCCTCCTACATCCTGGGGATAAAGATCTATAGAGATAGATCTAAACGGATTTTGGGATTGTCCTAATCCAGGTACATAGACACTATACTAAAGAGGTTTAGTATGAAAGATTCCAAGCGAGGTAATGTACCCTCTTGTTCAGGAATCACTCTCTCCAAAGAGATGTCTCCCAAGACTGATTTAGAGAGGGCTCGCACGCAAGGGATACCCTATGCTTCGGCAGTAGGCTCTATCATGTATGCGATGTTATATACCAGACTGGATGTAGCTTACTCACTTGGTGTAGTGAGCAGGTATCAATCAGATCGCGGGGAGAAACACTGGACAGCTATGAAGAACATTCTTAAGTATTTGAGAAGGACTAAAGAAATGTTCTTAGAGTATGGTAATGGTGAACTCTAGGTGGAGTCCTTTACCGATTCAAGCTTCCTGAGTGATAAAGACGACAGTAAGTCGGTCTCGGGTTTTGTCTTCACCCTCAACGGAGGGGCTGTATGTCGGAAGAGTTCCAAGTAAGACACCATAGCAGACTCGACGATGGAGGCTGAATACATCGCTGCCAAAGAAGCTGTCTGGATAAAAAAGTTCATTGTTGTGCTTGGTGTGGTTCCATCCATTGAGCATCCAATACCTGTGTATTGTGATTTCAATGGAGTGATGGCTTTGGCCAAGGAACCTAGGTCTCATCAGAGATCCAGATATATTCTGAGGTGGTATCACCTGATCAGGGAGATAGTAGATCGCCGGGAGATCGAGGTCATGAGAGTTGACACGAAGGACAACGTAGTGGATCCACTCACAAAGGCCCTTCTCCAGATACAGTTTGAGGGGCTTTTTGGGATGTTGGGTATGAGATACTACAACACATGGCCTTAGTGTAAGTGGGAGATTGTTAGGAAAATGTATGCCCTAGTGGCCATTATTTTACATGTGATTTATATTATAGTGGATGCTTAGACATATATATAGAGGACTTTCTTGCTCGACATGATAGTATGCTGTCTGGTTACTCTTTATCTTAACATGTTGACTGGTATTCTTTACTGTTTTGCTCTCACATGTTGATAAAGACTTAGGATATGTACTTGACTGCCGGGATTATGATGAGATCATACTAGTAGGGCTAGGGTGGTCCAAAAGTACATCCTTTAATCAGTTCCTAGTCGTGGGAATATCGAAACTAGGGTATCGATATTCCAGTGTAGACTAGTGTGTATGTTTCTTGTCCCTTAGAAGGCGATGGTTGATCCCACAACCATTGGTGTGTGACATCAAAGATTGTACACATGTGCTCATTGGAGAACGGGTACACCAAACAGGACTCGCCGAGGACTCCTATGTGGTAGTATACCTATCGTCAGATAGCAGTCCTCTGGTGATACTGGTACAGGTCAGTCTGCAGACCTGAGATCGTTATAGAGACTTGTGTAGCTCCTACTGTGCTTTATTTTCCTCCCTACCACGGCATGCAAACAGGTCGATTTTGGGTACAATCCTGAGTCACATGGAGGCAATGAGCGATAGGAGGGGTTTCGTCTCTCCCGGTATTGGGGGTTGATGTTGCGCTATGCTCGATTGGCTATAACTGAAAGTCCCTGACCATGGCTGCTGCTGAGATTTACTGATAAGAGTTATCAGTAGTTTCTTAAACCGTTATAGGCCAGACATCGGCATGACTTATCACGTTACTGGGGCCTGACGTTTACCACCCTTAGATATGATATGCGACATATCAGACGAAGAGACCGGACTGTACGGTAGTGTTACTGATAGGCTTCATGGAGAGTATGGACGAGCTTGCTTGTTGATCTTCATATCGCTCAATACTCGGGTAGCCGTTACGTCCAGCTAGTACCGCTGACGGCTTGTAGGTAATTGATGCGATCATCACCTACTGCTGGCGTATTAACAAGTCTTTAGAGTCCCACACAAAAGTTTCCTGGTTTGAGCGAAATGAAGTAGTGCACATATGTTGATATGTGCGTGGGCCTGATTAAATATGAGTATGTGATACCGTATTATAATCTGGCAGTTATCTGATATCGGTCAGGTTATATATGATATAACCGGATTATCAAATCAAGTGTTGGTTTCATAATGTGATGTTCAGATTAATGATATTATTCGGTTATATGTGATATAACCGGATTATTAGATCAAGTGTTGATTTAATAATGTAATATGTATTATATGTGATATAATTATATCTTAACTAATATCATTAGCTCACTAATTACTTTATTTATATATATATATATATATATATATTAATGTATATTTGATATATATATATATATATTATAAAGCATGGCATGTTTTTCTATGTTTAGAAAATAGAAAAATGAGGTGTAAATTGTGGAGATATTTGTGGAATGGGCAAGGCATGGGTTTTATTATTTGTATATTAGTCTTGACTCAATATTCAAGCATGGTTGCAATTTAGAATTGCAATTTTATTCCATACTTGAATAAGTGAGGAAAGAGAGAGCCATTTTGAGTTTACTCTCATCATTTTCATTCTTCATGCCTTAGCCATTTCTTAAGCTCTTGCTTCCTTTTGCTCTCTACAATTTTCTTCACCTCACTTCCAAGTTCAAACCCTCACATGTGATGTGAATCATTGAACTTGTGAAAACCCTAGTGAGCAAATTAAACCCCCACTTCACCATCGCACATTAGATTAGCAATTTGATGTGGAGTGTTGCCTTCACTAATGAGATTAGTGAAGGGTTAACTTGAGCTTGTGGACTTCGGATGGATCGTCTTTGGCGCGAAGATCACAAAGGAGGTTCATTCAACTCGAAGAGGAGCCTAGTAGAGTCGCGTTGACTTCAACTCGGAGCTATTGAAAAGAAGGACTCAAACTACAAAGGTTGTATGCTCTTTTCTTCTCTTTAGTTCATCACATCACAAAGGCAAACCCTAATAATCTAGTAAAGATCTTGTTAGTTTAACTTAGCACCTAATAAAAATTAAAATTTGTCATGCTTGATGCCTCTAGAACCTCATGGTGGTGTGAAGGCAGACTTTCAGGAACTCCCTAGAGTAGTTTCGCTGTATGTGCCCATTTGTTTTCCAGTGGGACTTGAGTTGCAACCCTCGCCATTGGAACTTTGATTGCAATATAGATCTCAAGAGTGCATATCTCCGTATTTGGGGCAGTATGCTAGTTTAGGGACATTTCGGTCCATTATCGCCTTGTTTGAGGCGACACACTAGTTTAGGGACGTCTTGGTCCATTATCGCCATGTTTGAGGCGAAGTTTTAGTTTAGAGACATCTCGGTCTATTATCGTCATTTTTGAGGCGACAAAGATTTTTGGATACCACTCTCAGAGTTCTGACTCGGGAGGGTATCGAACGGACACAAGTGTCGTCATCTATCATTGACCTAAGTCAGGACTATTTAAGCATAGTACTTTTTGAGGAATCGGCCATTTATTGGCCGGAAGGGTCTTTCGCCATGCATATCCATGAGCAGGTAGACTCCACCTTAGTAGACTTTATCTATGATGTATGGGCCTTCGTAGTTCGGCTCGAACTTCCCCCATTCTGCATGATTGGGGATCATTGGTCTTTTGACAACTAGCACGAGTTCGCCTTGACAGAACGTTCGTGGCCTGGTCAGTTTTTCGTATGACCGTGTCATCCTTGCTTTATAAGCCTCCAGATTTTGCTGTGCTATAAGACAGATTTCGTCGAGGGAATTGAGCTCCTCAAGCCGAAGATGAGAATTTTCTTCATCCGTCAACTCGTATCGAACCACTACTCGTAGAGAGGGGAGTTCTATTCCAGCGGGAGCACTGCTTCCGTGCCGAAAACCAATGCGTATTCTGTTGTATTCGTGGCCGTCTTGAACGTTGTTCGGTACGCCCAGAGAGCTTCATGCAGCTTTTCGTACCGGTCCTTTTTGTTTCCGGACACTGTTTTCTTTCTAATCTTTATTAAGGTATTGTTGAAAGCTTCAGCTAGACCGTTGATCTGAGGATTATAGACTGAAAAATATCTCTAATCTATTTTATGTTGCTGTGCGAAGCGGCTTATTTTATGGCTTCTATAAACTGGCCCATTATCCGAGATAATTCATCGCGGAGTGCCGAACCGATAAATGACATAGGTTTTGAAGAAATGGAGGATATTCTCCGTCTTCACCTCCCTTAGTGGTACTGCTTCTATCCATTTAGAGAAGTAGTCGGTCGTTGCCAATATGAACCGGTATCTTTTGGAGGACGCTGGTTCGATAGGGCCGATTATATCCGTTTCCCACATCTCAAACGGCCAGCTAGCCACTAACGGGTGCAGTGGATTTGGATGTTGGTGAATGAAGTCCCCATGAATTTGGTATGAGTGACACTACTTCGCATATTCGAGGCAGTCCTGAATTATTGTGGGCCAATAGCAACTCATTCTTTTTATCTTTAGTTTTATCTTTGGCCCAGCCTGATGAGAACCGCAGAGTCCGTCGTAAGTTTCTTGGACGACTTTCTTTGCTTCCTCTGGCCCCAGGCATCTTAGCCACATATAGTTGAACGATCTTTTTTATAAATTATCATTGATGAAGGTGAAAGACAAAGCTCGTTTCATGAGCTGATGTCTAGACGACGTATTTTTGGGCATTCGTTGGGATTTGAAGTAGTGTATGAAGACTTCCCTCCAGTCCTTGACCTTTTCTTCGTCCTCTATTTGAAGGGCTACTTGTTCAGTCATTTTTTCTTCTTTCGGATGGCTCTATTAGGTCTTCCAAAGATATATCTATTGGAGCGAAAACCCTGCGGTTTTGTACAATGATCCTTACGTCATCGAGGTCTTCATCGGCCAGTTTCTTAGCCAATTTGGCCAACGCGTCCGCATTGCTGTTTTCTGCACGCGGTATATTCTTCAAGATGTAGGAAGGGATTTGTGTCAGCAGTTGCTGCACTCTTTCGCTATACTTTATCAGCTTTGGCTTGCATGTCTAATAGTCACCATTTACTTGGCTAACGATCAGCTGGGAGTCTCCATATATGAGGATGTCTTTGATTCCCATGTTGATAGCGATCTCTAGACCTGCTATCAAAACTTCGTATTCATCCTCATTATTAGTCCGTGGCTCTGTTAAGGAGAAGGCGTAATGCAATATCCCTCCTTGCGGAGTCATGAAGATAAGGCCTACTCCGGCTTTGATTATTGGGTGTTTTGCTTTCGTTGCTTAATAAAAGATGCTCCATCGAAGTAGAGTTCCCATTGGGAATCATTTTCTTCTTTCTCTTCTTCGATTGCGTCGACCACATGTTCATCCAACAATTCATAATTTAAGAGGGAGTCAGCTGGTATCGGATGCTCCGCAAGAAAGTCGGCAATAGCCTGCTGTGGCGCCCCGCTTCCCAGAGTACGGTAAGGAGATACGACAGGTCATGCGACGTATTTACTCAGAAGTAAATACATTAAGCGTAATTAAGCAATATAATATAAATGTACATAAGAAAGATATGAGATGTAAATGAACAACAACTTTTTATTTATTAAATATTTTTTTACAATACAACTGGAAAGTAAATACAAGACTGGAAAGCAATGCCTAAATAATGGCATGAACTAAAATAAAGTATATACAAGTGACTAAAGCTCTGGGTTCTGCGAACTGCTCCAAGTCGTCTGAGCTGGGCTCGATCTCCAGAGAATCCGATTCTCTTGACAACATTCTAAAGAAAGAATAGAAAAGAAATGTCATCAGCGAACAATCGCTCGGTAAGTCCCAAAGAGAGATAGAAATAGAATAAACAGATAGAGAGTATAAATGATATAATGTATGTTTGTTATGTTATCGCTGTTATTTGTAGCTTGGTACAGAATATTCCAGTATATACGAGAGGAGTCCAACTATTCTGTGGACTAAGGTATACAGAGCACAAGGAACAGTTAAGACACGGAACAACAGCAACGGATATTCATGTTAGGTGTATTAAAGTGACCATCATCGTGCTACTTTTAATACATTCCGTACCAATCTACCCCTTTTAAACCCCGTAATGTTTATTGTATTGTTTTGTAGTGATTTGTAGATATAAGACTTATCGAAACCATGATATCAATTTTTCATGTAAACGGATAAGGATATAAACGGATAGTCATGTAGACAAGTCAATGTATATTTATGGTTCGGTCAAATCAAGTTATGTTGATATAGATGGATTCATGTTGTAATGGAATTATATCAAGTATGGATTGTATTTAGATTAAACTGAGACTTTGTCTGAGTCAGAAACTTAAACAGAATTGAAGTCCTGAATTAGGTTTTGGAGTTATCGGTAACTGCTACACATGGATGGCAGGATTTGTGTCTTTTTCTAAGACAATTACCGTATTGATAACCCTATTTTTTTGTTGTCTACCTTAAATAGGCAAGCACCCACTTTCTCCGGCTCCCTAAGGCTCAAGAGAATTGGTCCCGCTTAAACCTATATTTACTAGGGTCCTTATTGTAAATTAATATAACTTGAGGGGGTTTTATGAAAAATAGTTTTGATATATTTTCAAAATAAACCTCAAGTATTTATTTATCGTCTTTAGGGTTTTCATAGATATAATTTTTATAAGATGAGATATTCTAGTGGATATAAATCTAAATTGAATAGTATATGATATTTTCATGTAAATTGACTTGAATTGATTTGTGATGGTAGTTTTATGAAATTTGGGATTCCTTTGTTTAGAAAACATGGATATTTTTATGTATATTTAAAATAGATAAGTTGATAATATTATATATAATTATTAGAAAATAAATTTAATTATTAAATAGAAATCACGTTTTCTTAAAAATTGTAATCTAAATTCCATCGAGATCGTATGCTCCGTGAGGAGGTCTGCATCTCGCCCTACTAGTCCGATGGATGTGCGATAACCCGCAACAACCAAATCGGATTCCTCAAAATGGGTTGTAAGAACATAATCATATGGAATTTGATTAAAACAATTAAAAAAATATGGTTTTGATAGTTAATGGTATTTAACTGTAAATTCGACTTAGCCACAAAAATATTGTTTTCAAGCCATCGTGTTATGTCATGACGAGTGTTGTGATGAGGTAGGTCATTATCTCGTGAGTTTTCTAAAGGTAATATGAGCAATATGATGAAGTAATGTCGTAGGTAAATTTTGTGGTATTTAAACGAAAAAGTGTAATACAAATTGCATAGCATTTTATTTTGAATTAAAACTTGTTCTAAATGTTGTTTTATGGTTGCTAAATAAGATATAAAGAAATGGTTGATTTGCTGTTAAGAAAAGTAGTGTTTTTAGTGAAATTAGAATCGAAAGTCGGAATAACTCCGCTTCCGACGAGTTTTAATAAAAGAACGTTTAGAATAGAAACAGAGGAGAGGAGAGGGAACTTATGGGTTTGGAGAAGAGAGAAAAGATATAGGAACAAGTTGTGAACTTCATGGAGTTGAGATGTTGCCGGATTTGTCCCGAATCGTCGCCTGAACTTGACCTTGGGCTAACTCCACTTGTATAACTTTTTAGACTTGGAAATTTTTTAGAGTTTTGATGATAAATTTCAGAATAGAGAGGGATAGGGTGTGGGGTGGTATTTATAGGATTGAATTAGGGTTTAGGGTATTAAATTCAGAATTAAAATGCATTAAAATTTTGTATTAATGCTCATTTTTAATTCTCTGTTAATGTGCAGGAAAAACAAACAGAACAAGGGTAGTGGGTGGGGGCAAAAGGTGTTAGGGCAAAATTTGAGAGCATTTGGGACAGGGGGGAAGCACCGACCCCAGAGCGCATCTCGCCGGCCATTCCAAGGGGGACGAGGCTTGGATTGGCAACATGTGTTCTCTTCTGTTTATATAACATATTCAACATGTTTATTTAATCTGACTTTTCATTTTTACGTGTATTACACGTGTAAACTTTTGGACTTCCAAAAAGTTTAAAAGAAAAATCAGCAAAAATAATATGTGGCTGAGGGGATTCGAACACAGGGGATACATTACTGCAGTGCAAGGCTTTACCAATGAGCTACGAGTGCTTTCTTGCTGTTTAAAAACAAATCAAATACTTATAGCATACTCAGGATTGTCAATACTCCATTTAGTCCTTTAACTTTAAATAAAATTTTTGTACATTAAAAACATAGTCGTTATATTCTACCCTCCTTACAAAAATTTCGTCCTTGAAATTTAAAAATATTTAAGGAATAATTTACAAATAAAAAAGGGTATCTTGCACGCATTTCATCTTCTCTTTCCCACGTTGAATCTCCCGGTGAGTCTTTCCTCCACATCACTCGAACCAAGTTTACTTCCTTGTTCCGAAGTGACTTCACCTTTCTGTCCAGGATTTCAACGGGTTGTTGCTTACAAGATAAGTCTGTCTGTACAGTGAGCTCGGAGTGATCAAGAATATGACTGGGGTCACTCACATACCTTCGGAGTTGGGATATGTGGAACACATTGTGCACTCCTTCCAATGAGGGTGGAAGTACCAAGCGATATGCCACTTCTCCGACTCATTCGAGTATGTCGAACGGTCCAATGTATATCGGACTTATCTTACCCTGCTTTCCAAAGCGAATCACTCTACGGTTTGGAAAAATCTTCAGAAATACATGATCTCCCGGTTGGAACTCCAAGTGTTGGCGCTTTATATCAGCTCAGTGGTTCTGTCTGTCTTGGGCTATGCGCATTATTTCCTTGATAGTGTGAACTTTATCTACAGTCGCCACTATCATCTTAGGTCCAAGGAGTTCCCTATCTCCGATGTCGTCCCAACTTAATGGTGAACGATACTTCCTTCCATATAGAGCTGCAAAGGGTGCCATTCTAATACTTTCTTGGTAGCTGTTGTTGTATGAAAACTCTATAAGATGTAGGTGATCTTCCCACGATCCTCCGAAGTCTAGCATACACGCTCCTAGCATATCTTCAAAGATCTGAATTGTTTCCTCAGACTGTCTATCTGTTTGTGGATGGAAAGCTGTGCTAAAGTTCAGACTCGTGTCCAAGCTAGCTTGCAAACTCTGCCAAAATTGCGATCGGAATCTGGTGTCACGATCGGAGACGATGCAAACCGATACTCCATGTAATCTCACGATCTCCTGCATGAGTTCATGGGTATCAAAGATAGTACATTATGAAGAGTTAAATCTTACTTAGATTCAAACTTATCTCCATGTACTTCTTTGCTAGTATCTCGGTAAATTGGTCAACTCGAAAGGGAATAAAGTGAGTCGACTTTGTGAGTCAATCCACAATAACCCATACTGCATCGTTACCTTTCATGCTGTGAGGAAGTGCATTCATGAAGTCCATGGTGATGTGTTTCCACTTTCATTTTGGAATAGGTAACGGTTGAAGTAAACCAGCAGTCCTGTGATGTTCAGTTTTTACTTGCTGACACACCAAGCAATTGGTTACGCTTCTGGCTACTTCACGTTTCATTCCATGCCACCAGTAATGTTGTCATAGATCTTTGTATTGTACCACCAGGGTGTACTGAGTATAGGGAGCTGTGAGCTTCTTTCATCAACTCTTCCCGAATAATACCTTGTGGTACACACAATCTTCTTTCGTATCTCAAAGATCCGTTTTCATGGATGACGAAGTCTGTTCTAAGTCCACTTTCTACTTGGTCTCTGATCTTTTGCAACTTGGTATCACTTGCTTGAGCTGTTTTGATCTGATTGACAATTGTAGACTGAACTTGTAAGTTCATCAAACTTGAATCGTTACCTGGCATGATCACTTCTATCTCCATCTGATGCAAATCTTACTGTATCTTCTACTGTACGGTGAGATTCATTGATAATAGTTGGCGACTAAGTGCATCAGGTACTACATTCACCTTCCCTGGATGATATTGTAGGTTGATGTTAAAATCCTCCATAAGTTCTAACCATCTTCTCTGCTGCATATTCAGCTCTTTCTGAGTAAACACATACTTCCAAATTTTGTGGTATGTGTATATATCTACCCGTTCTTCAAGAAAATAATGATGCCAAATCTTCAGTGCAAATATAATAGCTGCCAACTCTAAGTCATGCGTTGGATAATTGTGCTCATGAATCTTCAACTGTCTTGATGCATAAGCTACAACTTTACCGTGCTGGTGTAGAACACATCCTAATCTCTTACCGGATACATCGCAATGTACTATGAAACCTCCAGATTGGTCCGGTATTACGAGAATAGGCGTTGTTGTCAATCTTGACTTGAGTTCTATGAAAGCTTGTGCGCATGCTTTTGACCACACAAATTTTTTAGCTTTACGTGTGAGCTTGGTCAGGGGTGTTGCAATCTGCGAAAATCCTTTAATAAATCTTTGGCAGTATCCTGCTAAACCCAAGAAACTTCGAATGTCCTTCACTGTCTTTGGTGTCGGCCATTCGCTTACTGCTGATACTTTAGCTGGATCCACAGAGATTCCTTTGCCTGAAATGATATATCCGAGAAATTCGACTTGTTCTAGCCAAAACTCGCACTTACTGTACTTGGCATATAGTTGATGCTGTCATAAAGTCACCAGGACAATTCGTAAATGTTCAGCGTGCTCTTTCCGATTCTTAGAATACACCAGGATGTCGTCGATGAATATGACAATGAACCTGTCTAGGTACTCTCGGAAAGCTTGATTCATCAGATTCAAGAATATGGTCGGTGCATTGGTCACTCCAAATGGCAACACGAGAAAATCATAATTGTTGGGTTACGCCGGCGTCCGGTCATCAATTCGTGGCCAAATGCAGAACAAAAACTTTAAAAAAAACGGCGCTAATGGAACCCTATTCCCGGATCGTACCATTAACCCTACACTAGCTATAAGTAAAGGAGTTTAGAGAGGTTATACCAAACGATCCGTTTCCTTCGGTCTTCAACTTCTGTCCTAAGCTCCTCGCAGCTTCCTCAATCATATTTGATCTCCGGTCTCCTCCATTGAAGAAGATCCATGTCGAGGGTTTGTATTATAGGCTCCAACCTTAAAACCGAAGCAACTCGAGTATCTAGTTTGCTAGCTTAGATAGCCAAGATGAAGTAGAGAGTGTTTGTGATTATTTTGTCTCAATACACCCTAAGTTTCTCAACACATGAGACATACAGGGTGGAGGTTGAAGAAGATGCCAAGGAGAGAAGTGTGAGCTCAAAGAAAAGAAAAGAGCAAGTGAAGAAGTGAGTGTTGTGAGATATTAGTTGTGAGCAACTAAAGAAAAATCCTAAGCCAACAAAAGATCTACCTCTACCCAAAAAATATCTCACAAGCTCACTACAAATATCTCAAGCCATCATGACCCATCACCATGAGTCACAAGTGCACATGCATGAACCCATGCCAAACTTATACTCACACTTTCCACCTCATAAGCAATTAACCTAAATGTTTAATCCGAAAAGAAAAAGTATCTTCTAAAGTAAACTTGTAACGAATTACAAGGATACCCCTCATCTGTATATACATACCCACATCCGTATTCCGACTGAATAAGAATACAACGAGACGAAAATAATCCAACAATATAATACTAGGATCCAGCTTAAACCAAAGCCCACTAATATTATCCGTCCGAATCATGATCCGTGCACAAGTGCACGTATATGATCGAATCCTGCCATAAAATCATACGGCCTCTACAACGTTTCGCCCAAAGTAGGGAAACCTTCTGTGTGAGATTCTAAATACTCGTCAATATGCTGGCAGTGGGTTTAACCACAAGCATGTTAGTAGCATTAGCTGTATGTAACGGCTACCCATGTATTGAGAGAAAGGGAGGCCGACGAGCAAACTCATCCTGAAACCCTACTGAGCCTGAAAGTGACAATATCCCTACAGTCCGGTCCGTTCGTCTATGAGTATCGCATATCGAGTTTAGGGGGTGGACAAAGTTAGAACCCTAATAATGCGACATTTAGTGTTGGTATGAAGCCTATCACCACCTGAGAAAATACTGATCTGAATCAGTAATTCTTGAATATCTTGGCCAAGGATTTCTGGTGATGGCTATCCGTGCACTCCGCGACATCAACCCCCAATACCAGGAGAGACGAATCCCGTGACGATCCACTCACTGCCTCCATGTGGCTCGGGACTGTACCCAATTAAAACCTGTTTGCACGAATCTTTTGAGCCGTGGTAGGGTAGTAATCAAAGCATAGTAGGAACTCACACGAGACAGATGACGATCTCAGGTCGATAGACTAACCTGTACACATATCACCAGGAAACTGCTATCTGATAATAGGTATAATACCAACTAGCATGTTCCCGGCGAGTCTGTCCGGTGTACTTATAACCCAATGAGCACCTGTATACATCTTAGGTGAACCAACTAACACCAATGGGTTGTGAGACTGGCCATCGCCCCTCGTCGGGGTCTCGATCAGTATACACCAGTCTACTCTTGGAGTATCGATGCCCAGTCTCGAAACTCCTACGATTAGGGACATTTTAAGGATGTGCTTATAGACCATCCAACTCTCACGTATATGATCGCCATCATACTGCTGGTAGTCAAGTATGAATCCTATGGGCTCTATCACATGTAATAGTAATCTGTAATGTCACCTGAAGCATGTCGATGATGATAAAGACAAACCAGATAGCATACTATCATCTTGAGTAAGACTGTCCTACCGGTATAGGCCCTCCCTTAATCATTGCAATCACGTGCCTGCGATCCAATAATTGACTTGAGGGCACTGTAGCCAACAATCTTCCACTTGCACTTAAGGCTAATTATTGTGGTGTCGCATACTCACAGCCCGTGTGATACTGAACACCCAATTTCTCTACTAATCAGTTTCACAAAACTCGTTTGTAAAACTATTGCGTTCGAGAAATAGCCTCAGTCAGTGGATCCGCTCCAATGTTTCTTTCTATGTCTCTCTTTATCTCAAGTTCGCGGAGAAAACCATATCCCGAAATGAGCAATATCTGTCTTATAATATGTCTGGATATCTGATGGGACCCAGTTCATAAATGAACTCCAAATCCAGTAAACTTCTTAGACTGTATCGTCCATTGAATTTAATTAGTATCCTGCGCCATGCCTCTCTCAGTATCTGCTTGGACCACCTGTCCAAACTACTGCCCCTCAAAATAGGAAAAACTATAATTCTGACAGTCACTCTGTCATCCAGGTCACCTTGGAAGCTTGGAATGATAACCGTCTCCCGAAAGTGGCTGCCATTACCAAATCCCTAGAACATCCACTTATGTTCATAAACTGCTTCCGAACGTTTCTCCAGGATTGGATTAATATATAAACTTATTGCAGCTAGTGCAAAAAGAATATCTAGTATGGTACTTAACATCTCATGATCGACTCAATTGCCTAAGCAAGTGATACGCCAATCATGCACATCCCTCTCCCTTTAGTCTGTAAGACACCTTTGGAGAGGGTGAATCCATCACCTGTAGGTACACCACCATGCCAAGATTCGTCCATTCTAAAACACCTTTAGAATACTGTCTAAGTATCCAGATTGCGAAACTACCCAAATCTAGATCCAAAACCATAGATCTAGTAACCAGAATGCCTGATTTAATATCCATATCCTATGTGGAGAAACCACTGTGTGACAACCACAGTATAACCGATTGCAGTGTAGGAATTTCACTTCCTACAAAGTGCATGTCATCCAAATACCAGGACATCACACCCTAATACCTTCTTAACAGATCCATCTCCTATTCTGATGAAGTCAAAGCCTATGACTGTCACATCAAAAATAGATGATCTATCTCCGCTATACTTGCTTTAGTCTATTAATAGCCACAAGCTACTTTTCCACTATGCTTCCGCTGCTCCCACTGACTATAATAACTCTCTAGCAGAGTCATATACATATGCACTTCTAAAGCTAGTTTAGAACGACGCTATATTCATTCTCCTGCCGGGTCTCATAGTCTAGAACAACAGTAATAGCAAGTCTGGGTAAACAAGAATCTCCCTGTCACCGTCTTTGAGGATACCGAAGTACCTCTCGGGTGCCTGAGGTTACCCACCATATCTGCGGAGTGGCTAATGGAATGTCAAACTTGATTGAATCTTTAGATTCTATTAAATTTTTAGTAATCGTGTATGGTTCTGGAATCACTTCCAGTTCTACCATACCACACTACCGTTTTCTGAAAAGTCCATTTTACTAAAACTATGGCGAGTCAAGAACAATATCACTATTGATCTTCCAGATGGTAGAAAGTTAACCCTCGTCATAATTCGGGATAACCCACAAACTGTCATTACAGAAACGTGCCTTGAATTATCCAGAGTCTGGTTTTAAGCATAAGCCGGACAACTCCATATAACTTAACTTTGTTAAGATATGAACCATTCTATGTATAATATAGAAACAGAGGTGCTGATTTAATTGGAACCAGATTCAAATTATGCAGCTGTCTCCAATGCATGTCAACTAAATGGAGAGAGGCCGATCGATATTACTCAACTAGGAATGCATCCAGATATGAATAACCTAAAAGAGAAGCAAGTTCTCAAAACCATTACTATCAACTGTATACCAAACACAAGTATCTACATCTTCGATTATCTTGAAGAATCCTGATACTTGCAACACATGGTTCTCTACTTTATTCTTGTACCTATAACTTCTCAAAACTTGGACTTTGTATTTCTACGAAATACTTGTCTAAAACTGGAGAAGTCACAAGTAAACAGAATATAGTACGAGTACCATCCCTTCTGTCCTAATGGACACTGGACAACATACACTACTTTGTATAAGTCCCCTGAGTTGAATAACTTAAACCCTGTGCGTCGTAGGTTGAAAACTGTACTATGGTTAAGAAGAATTACACCGCTGTTTAATACTACTTACCCAATCATCAACTGATATAGGTAAATTTCATGGAAATAATTTCAAAAAGTTATATCTCACTTTATAAAATAAACGTACAGATATATCAGTTTGAAATTGGTGCATAACAACGGATATTCAAAACTAAATATTTACCGTCAGGCAAAAGCCCAGGTGATTTCCTCAAATATCACCAATTATAATGAATTCCGATATAATGAGGATATAATTACCTAATTCCCAATAACTTACTCCATCTCATCATCTGTAAAACCATACAGATGTGAGAATCAAACCTGGTAAATACATACCCTGGAGTAAGGATCTAATTGGGAAATCAGTTTTCAATTAACAACACATAGTGAAACTGAAACATGAAAATATTTTGAAGGGGTAGCCGGGTATTCCTAGTAATACCTCTTCCATTTTCCAGATTTATGACTGTAACCTTATATTTCCTTGCCATCTCTCCAAATCCCTTTATTTGTCTTTACTCACTGCCTTCTGTACACCTCTCTTAGGCTAAATGGTTTTCTTCCTTCCATACCTTTCGGCACCAGCCTATAATTTGGAAGAAAACTATCCAATAAGCGTAATAGGTGTACTCTCCTAATCCTAGGAACCTTTGCAACCTGAGAGAAGGTGAAGATAAAAGACAACTGAATAAACCTTATTCTATTTCTCCTGAACCAGAATCCATCCTCGAACTAGAACAAGTTCCTTCGAGTTCGTATATAACTATATGATGGATTATCCAACAAATGTGGATCTTCGTAGTGATATGGGGTGTTATGGAGAAATGCAAAAGTGATGTAGGAGTGGCGATGATATACACGGTTTGGTCGTGAATGATAACAGTCGCAGTTTACTTTGCCCTCTTTCTAGTCCCTTTATTTGTCTTTACTTATTACTTTCTGTACACCACACTTAGGCTAATTGGTTTTCTTCCTTCCCCACCTTTCGGCACCTACCTATGGTTTGGAAGAAGACTATCCAATAAGCGCAATAGGTGTACTCTCTCCTAATCCTAGGAGCCCTCACATCCTGAGAGAAGGTAAAAAGAAAAGACAACTGAATAGTCCTATTCAATTTCTCCAGAACCGGAAACCATTCTCGAATCTGAAATAAGTTTCTTCGAGTTTGTATGTAACTATACGACGGTCATATCCAATAAATATGAATCTTCATAGTGATACAGAATGTTCCGGAGAAAAGCAAAGTGTAAAAGTAGGAGTGGCAATGAAGTATGCAACTCTGACAATCCAAAATCCAGTGTGTTTTAAGAAGGTTAAGTTAACTTGGTTTATGAGTTTTAGTCTAGGGTCGGGCCATGGTCGCTGCCAAAGAGAAAGAGAAAAAAACACACTCAGCGTGCACTCTAACCTGGATCAGAATAGTTAATCACTTTATCTAATCAGGATGTCTCCCACTGTATCCTCAAATTCTTCTCCAAACCCAAAAGAAGAATTAGCCGAGATCATCTAAAATCTCCCGAGGAGTAAACCAACTCATAAGTGGGAATCGGGATCCAACTATCATCGCATGATAACTTGATGGAATCCACTCAAGTTATTACACTCCAGAAGGTATGCGCATTTCTGGCAAGTTTCTTGCATGTTTGAAACTCCCGATGTGATTTTTACCCCATGCTCTTATGACCTTGACAAAGGCCAACAAATTATAAGTCACATGTCAAGTTCTACCCGTCATTGTCCAGGTTAATTTGAACCTATTTGTACTCACCCATGACGAAGGCCAACAAGGTTGTACGACTGTCCCAAACCAACGCATCTATCTATGCAACAGAAAAGTAACAAACAGCTACCATACACTATGCCTTGACGAAGGCCAACAAACATAGCATGAATACTAAGTGCTACCCGTCTGAAATGACGGAGGGCTACGAATGGTTTTTGGCGAAAAACCTTTAACATAATGAACTTGATATCGTTGAAGGAATCGGATAGATTTTTACAAATATATAGTGGCGAAAACCTTTGCTAAAGAGGCCACTCCCGGTGAAGGGATCTCGGCTCTTTCTTCTTGGAATGAGGTGTAGGATATTCCCAACTGAATACCTTGATGCAAAGCAAAAAAGTAATCGATTATAGTGAAGTTATTACCCTGATGTAAACTTCTGCCTAAGAGATCACTCCCGGTGAAGGGATCTCGGCTCTTGCCTCATCGAATGAGATACGGGATATTCATAACCGAATATCGCTATGCAAAACAAAAGAAAATGCCCTTGTAATAACAGTTTTTGAAAATTGTTCCAACAACATCGAATAGGTCTGTTTTTTTTGCATTGATCAGAATCAACGCAGTCTCATCAATTAATCACATCAGAAAAGAACGAAAATATGATGTACGTAGATGCCATCAGGATTCGCCACTGGGCCCCGTCATCACTCGTTAGGCTACTGTTTATCACAGAAAACTGCATTTTAATATCACTCATTTATTATTTATTTTGTTATTGATCGGTACTATTAACCAGTGTATGCTTAGTAAATACAGATTACAGGTATCCGTGACACAATACTGAAAACACACTCAAAGTTACGGATATAACGTTTGTGAGCCGACACTGCAACTAGAACTGCAAACCGATCACTACCCAAAGAGTTCTTTAGCAAATAAATGTGTGTACACAATTTTGGTCTAACACAATACAAGTGTGTACACAACTCTTTGGCATGGACCATGGTGGGACTGCTCTTGGCACATGGTGGGCACACATGAGGGACAAGAATGTTAAATGCAAAAAGTTATGATGTGATATAAAACATCAAGTCTCCCTCCAACCTACCGAGTACAACCTAGGATTCTACAAAGAAATCAAGCAATACCAGTGGAATTGTGGAGAGCACACATCACACAACAAGCACGAGCCCCAATGTCCAACATAAAACCGGCGACATCCCTCAAATGTCCGATCTCACCGGCCCCACCATGCCCAATGCTCCCCAATTTTCTGCTGGCTATCCCTTACTATCACATCAACTCATTTTTATTACTTGTTTAAGCTCATTTTGTGCCTATAAAAGCCAGATCAGTGAGTAAGGGAAGGGGTCTCACATAGTCTCATATACTTCATATATTTTTGTTTCACTTTTTATTTTGTTCTTGTACATAGCTTGTTCTCCTTGAGCTCTTTGCCTTCTCTTGATCTTTCAAACTCTTCATTGAGCTTGCAAGTTTAAGTTTTGGTTATTGAACTCAAGCTTTGTATCACTTAGACATAATAAAACTTTCATTTGTGTTCTTGGGTTCTTAGTATCTCTCTTGCTTTACTTACTTGCAATTTTAATTCTTGCCCTTTACTTACTTGCTCTTTTATTACCTTGCCATTTACTTACTTGTAATGTTGCTCTTTTCTTTTCTTTTATCTTTTTATTTGCTCTTTCTTTTTGTTGTTTTTATAGTTTGTGAATATGGTATTGTTAGGAAAGAAAACGATATTGTAAGATAATGTTTCTTTTCTCATTTTCTTTGCTCGATATTTTCAATTGAACTCCGTCCAAACCTTACGCAAGCGCTCCGTTAGGCACCCTACCTTACCAAGGTAACGGTAATCCCTAACCGTGACCGGTTGCGTTCGGTTTGGCCGGAGGCGTAAGCAAGTGACAAGAACGGACATACAAGGGTCAATAAGCCGGATTTCATAAATACCGTGCTTAAGCACTCTAATCCACGTTGTTGCCGATTACTCTAGCTTCAATGGTCGAGCTCGGCTCAAAGGATTGAGTACGGATTTCCTTAACTTACACTAACCTATCTATTCTTAACAACTTATTCTTTTGCATATAAACACTTAGGTTAGAAACGAACAATTCCGACCTTCGCATTAACTCGTCATAACAAGAACATAAAACGCACCGTACCATTGATTGTCAGCGCGCTTGCACGCACCATGTTTTAAGTTCTAAAGTTAACCGCAATCAGGACGGTGTCACGTGTAGCTAGCCACGATAAGTATGGGTTGTCCGCAGGGAGACGGTGCATTTTACGTTCTTATTATGACGAATTAATGCGAGGGTCGTCTGTAGGGAGACGGTGCGTTTTACGTTCCAAAGACTAGCACACACCCAAAATTCCAAGTCCAAACTCATTCCTAAAACCGGCCACCTCGGGAAATTTTGTGATTTGGACGGTCCTAAAATGTTGTATTGGGCTCGTATTTGGGGAGTGTTCTAGTGGTCATACAGGTAGTCTTTTGCAACTGCTTTAAAAAATTTTGAAGACTAAATAAAATTCGACAGAGAATGGAATACAAGTCGGTATTGTTTCAGAGTTTTTTCGGTTTCGATACTTTAACATCGTCTAAATCAACTAGTATATGGTTAATGGGTTGGCTCTGATACCATGTTGGGTTATGCTAGTGCCCTGGACATCAATTCTTGGCCAAATGCGGAACAAAAACTTTTAAAAAAATGGCGCTAACGGAACCCTATTCCCGGATCGTACCATTAACCTTACACTAGCTATAATTAAAGGAGTTTAGAGAGGTAATATCGAACGATCCGTGTCCTTCGGTCTTCAACCTCTGTCCCAAGCTCCTCGCGGCTTCCTCGATCATGTTTGATCTCCGGTCTCCCCCATCGAAGAAGATCCACGTTGAGGGTTTGTATTACGGGCTCCGACCTCAAAACCGAAGCAACTCGAGTATCTAGTTTGCTAGCCTAGATAGCCAAGATAAAGTAGAGAGTGTTTGTGATTATTTTGTCTCAATACACCTTAGGTTTCTCAACACATGAGACATATAGGGTGGAGGTTGAAAAAGATGCCAAGGAGAGAAGTGTGAGCTCAAAGAAAAGAAAAGAGCAAGTGAAGAAGTGAGTGTTGTGAGATATTAGTTGTGAGCAACTACAGAAAAATCCCAAGCCAAGAAAAGATCTTCCTCTACTCAAAAAATATCTCACAAGATCACTACAAATATCTCAAGCCATCATGACCCATCACCATGAGTCACAAGTGAACATGCATGAACCCATGCCAAAACTTATACTCACACTTTCCACCTCATAAACATTTAACCTAAATGTTTAATCCAAAAAGAAAAAGCATCTTCTAAAGTAAACTTGTAATGAATTACAAGAATACCCCTCATCTGTATATACATACCCGCATCCGTATTCCGACCGAATACGAATACAACGAGACGAAAATAATCCAACAATATAATACAAGGATCCGGCTTAAACCAAAACCCACTAGTATTATCCGTCCGAATCATGATCTGTGCACAAGTGCACGTATATGATCGAACCATGCCATAAAACCATACGGCCTCTACAACATTTCGCCCGAAGCAGGGAAACCCTCTGTGTGGGACTCTAAAGACTCGTTAATACGCTGTTAGTGGGTTTAACCACAAGCACGTCAGTGGCACTTTATGTACGTAACGGCTACCCAGGTATTGAGCGAAAGGGAGGCCGATGAGCAAACTCATCCTGAAACCCTACTGAGCCTGACAGTGACAATATCCGTACAGTCCGGTCCGTTCGTCTATAAGTATCGCATATCGAGTCTAGGGGGGTGAATAAAGTCAGACCCCAATAACGCGACATTTAGTGTCGGTATAAAGCCTATCACCACCTGAGAAACTACTGGTCTGAATCAGTATTTCTCGACTACCTTGGCTAAGAATTTCTGATGATGGCCACTTGTGCATTCCGCGACATCAACCCCCAATACCGGAAAAGACGAATCTCATGACGATCTACTCACTGCCTCCATGTGGCTCGGGACTGTATCCAACTAAAACCTATTTCCACGATACCTTTGAGCCGTGGTAGGGTAGTAATCAAAGCACAGTGGGAACTCACATGAGAAAATTGACGATCTCAGGTCGATAAACTAACCTGTACACATGTCACCAGGAAACTGCTATCTGACAATAGGTATAATACCAACTAGCATGTTCCCGGCGAGTCCGTCCAGTGTCCTTATAACCCAATGAGCACCTGTATATATCTTAGGTGAACCAACTAACACCAATGGCATATGAGAGCGGCCACCGCCCCTCATCGGGGTCTCGATCAGTATACACTAGTCTACTCTTGGAGTATCGATGCCCAGTCTCGAAACTCCCACAACTAAGGACATTTTAAGGATGTGCTTATAGACCATCCAACTCTCACGTATATGATCGCCATCATACTGCTGGTAGTCAAGCAAGAATCCTATAGGCTCTATCAACATGTAATAGTGATCTGTAATGTCACCTGAAATATGTACACGATGATAAAGACAAACCGGATAGCATACTATCATCATGAGTAAGACTGTCCTACCGGTATAGGTCCTCCCTCAATTATTGCAATCACGTGCTTGCGATCCAATAATTGACTTGAGGGCACTATAGCCAACAATAATGTCCATAGCGAGTCCTGAATGCTGTCTTCAGAATATCAGACTCTTTGACCTTCACTTGATGATAACCCGAACGAAGATCTAATTTTGAGAAAACGCAAGACCCACTTAGCCGATCGAACAGATCGTCGAATCGCGGTAGTGGATACTAGTTCTTTATCGCGACTTCGTTCAAAACTCTATAATCAATGCACATTCTGTATGAACCTTCTTTCTTCTTCACAAATAGAACTGGAGATCCCCAACTTGAAGTTCTGGGACGAATCTATCCTTTCTGCATAAATATATCCAGCTGAGTACGGACCACCTTCAAACCTTTAGGGTTTAATTGATACAGTGCTTTGATCACTAGTTGTGCACCAGGTACTAAATCAATTCTGAATTCAAGAGCTCGATTGGGAGGCAAACCTGATATGTCTTCATGAAATACGTCGTTGAGCTCTCGAACTACCTCCGGCTTGTCTTCTTCCGCCTGTAGAGTTGCAATCACTGCCTTCTTCGGTTTTGCTTTATAGGTACTAGGCTCTAGGACACGGTCTCGACTTTTGAAATAAAAGACCGGATGGTCTGGAATCTCGAACACTACCCTCCTTTGACGACAGTCGATGGTAGCATAGAAAGTTCTTAGCCAATCCATACCCAAAACTACATCGAAGTTCGGTATGTCCAGCACCTTGAAGTCAGCATAGAATTCTCTGCTGCAAATGACTACTGGACACAACTCATATCCCATTGTTGTCTTTAGAACGTTGTTCCCTGAACTGACATTCCAGCTGGATACGAGCGGATTGTTTGGAATCGCATGAGTTCGGATGAACCGTTGCGACATAAAGCAATGAATGCTCCAGTATCGAAGAGTGCTAGTGCAGGAAGTGGGGCTACTAAGATTGTACCTAAGTTGTGTGGAATATGTTTAGGTATAGGATAAGATATTTGATATGTATAAGGATTGAAAGAATGTTTGAATGAAAAGAGTTACTAGTGATGACTTGGCTAGTGGTTTCATCTTCTTCCACAGTCATTGTGAAAGCCTGTCGCATCAGTACATTCCTCTTTGCTGGAGGAGCATTCCTCTGTACTTGAGGTAAATTTCTTTGTGCTTGATGGAACTGACGAGGAGGAGGTGTAGTAGGTCCACGAGGAGGTGGAACAAGAAGAGCAAGATGTGGTGTGGGTTCCTGGATAGCTGGCCGCCGCGGGTAAGTGATTGCTGGTATGGCTGCAGAGTTCAGATTGAGTCGAAGAGGACAAGACCCAATATCATGTGTGGATGATCCACAGACTAAGCAGAGGTGATTAGCACGCCTATAATCCTTTGCAAGGTGTCCATCCCTCCTGCAGTAGGTGCAAAAGTCTGGACTGGGCCGGTTAAATGGTACTCCCGGTCTCCTAGGTACAAAAGGTGGCCTGAAAGTGGCTCTTCCTTCTATTTGAGTAGCAGGGCGCTTCATACTGGCAGATTGAGTTCTGTACTTCTTCTTCACTACTGCCTCGTATCGATGGGCAACCTTCAGAGCTAGGTCGTGGGTTGGGAAATCCCCTGTAGCTAAAACAGCTTGGATCTCTGGGTCTAACCCCTGCTGAAATCGTCTATCCCTGATATCAGCAGTCGGTATGAGATGTGCCGCGAACCTGTTATGGTCTTGTGTTAGTTGTGTAGTATGTGATATTAGAAAAATCGAATATTAAGACATATCTTACCTGCTCAACATGGTGAACTTGCATCATACTCATCCACTGATTTGCTCTACATAGAGCCTTGTTGTAGGTGGATGAATTACTGCTCCATGTCGAATCAGGCAGTCTCTGGAAAATACTTCGCGTCGAACATGTTGCGAAATGTCTTCCATTCGATCGGTTGGGCAAGAAGGCTTTCTTCTGCCTTCCACCATACTCGGGCGTTATCAGTAAGTTGCAGCTTCACAACCCTTACCCAAGCAATGTCTGACACTTGTGCTACTGCCAGATCATTCTCAATTGATTAAGCCCATTCTTCAGCTTCTAAAGGGCTCTCTTTCCAGAAAATTGCTTCGGATGCAGTGCCCAGAATTGCTTCACTCCAGGTGCTTCCGCTTCTGGGCTGTTCATTAGTATGGCAATCTATTGCTGCTGTCCCTCCAGGAGGCTCTTAGTTTCCTCAAGCAGCACCGTCTGCTCATTGATCGGAGCTACAATGATAGGCGTAAGTGGAAGAGGTGGTGGTGTGGTTTTGTCGATCACGTTGGTGCTAGTATTGTTCGGGGAATCCATAACCTTGAAAGAAAAATAGGATTAGGATAGATTCAAGGAATATGAAATATAAAGAATGTTTAGTTGCCGAGTCTTATAATTCTTGTGTTATATTGCTTAGGTTTCCATGCTGAACTGACCCTGCATGGTAGGGTTCCATGCAGAACTGACCTGCATGGGCCGCCAACATAATCCGTCACGTCCCGCTTCCCAGAGTACGGTAAGAAGACGTGACGGGTTATGCGATGTATTTACTGAGAAGTAAATACGTTAAGCGTAATTAAGCAGTATAATATAAATGTACACAAGAAAGATATGAGATGTAAATGAACAACAACTTGTTATTTATTAAATATTTCTTTACAATACAAATGGAAAGTAAATACAAGACTAGAAAGTAATGCCTAAACAATGGCATGAACTGAAAATAAAGTATATACAAGTGACTAAAGCTCTAGGTCTTCTGCGAACTGCTCCAAGTCGTCTGAGCTGGGCTCGATGTCCAGAGAATCGGATCCTCCTGACAACATTCTAAAGATAGAATAGAAAAGGAATGTCGTCAGCGAACAATCGCTCGGTAAGTCCCAAAGAGAGATAGAAATAGAATAGACAGATAGAGAGTATAACTGATATAATGTATGTTTGTTATGTTATCGCTGTTATTTGTAGCTTGGTACAAAATATGCCAGTGTATACGAGAGAAGTTCAACTATTCCGTAGACTAAGGTATACGGAGCACAAGGAACCACTAAGCCACAAAACAACAGCAATGGATATTCAGGTTTGGTGTATTAAAGTGACCATCATCGTGCCACTTTTAACACATTCCGTACCAATCTACCCCTTTTAAACCTCGTAATGTTTATTATATTGTTTTGTAGCGATTTGTAGATATAAGACTTTCTGAAACCATGATATCAATTGTTCACGTAAACAGATAAGGATATAAACGGATAGTCATGTAGACAAGTCAATGTATATCCATGGTTCGGTCAAATCAAGTCATATTGATATAGATGGATTCAAAATTGTAATGGAATTATATTAATTATGGATTGTATTCGTATTAAACCGAGACTCTGTCTGAGTCACACACTTAAACAGAATTGAAGTCCTGAAATAGGTTTTGGAGTTATCGGTAACTGCTGCACATGGATGGCGGGATTTGTGTCTTTTTCCAAGACAATTACCGTATCAATAACCCCGTTTTTTAGTTGTCTACCTTAAATAGGCAAGCACCTGATATGTTTTGCCGGTGCCCTGGCCATCTACCATGGCCGATGCAGAACAAAAACTGGCGTTAAAAATTTTTGGCGCAAACAAAACCCGCTCCAAGATCGAAACCATAAACTATACTAGCTAACTAAAGAGTGCTAATCTACTATGATAGAATGGTTATACTGAATGAAACAAGTCCTTCGGTCTTCAACCTTCATCTCAAGCTCTTAGTGGTCGTTTGGATCGAGTTTGGTTGCCGGTCATCCTCCATCGATGATGATCTACCCGAGGCAAACGGCGCAAGCTCCAGCCTCGCCTAGCGAGGCAACCGACGTTCCAAGGTTACTAGCATTGGAAAGTGGAGGTGTAGGATTATCTCACTATATTTTTCTCTCGTCACTAAAGATCAAAAGAGCAACTCAAGAAGATGAAGAAGGATGTGAGGAAACTAGTGGCATGAGCAACCATGGAAAAAATGCTATGCCTCTCAAGAGAGAGAGAGAGAGAGAATGATGAAGTGAAGAAAGAATGAATGGATGGCATGTAATGACTTGGCTAAGTCATTTGCAACCATGCAAATAAAAATATCTCATCCATTTTACCAATAAACAAATGAGAGTTATGCCTCTCTACATGCCAAAACCCATGTTCATGCTAACTCACCCCTCCGCCTCATTTCCAAAATGATTTTCTAAAATGAAAATCATGTAATGAGGTGGCAATCTTCTAGAAATAATTCCGTATAAATACAAAAAACAATCTAGTATACGTATCGAAATACATATACGCGTATTCGTACAAAAATACGAATAGCCTAGAGAAAATGAATAGTCAATAATACTAGAATATATATATATATATATATATATATATAAATTATTAAATCAAAACCTGATTTAATAATCCGGCTTAATCTTAAGCCGCCAGTATTATCAACCGTCTGACTAAGGTCTGTGCATCCTATACACAAAGTTAATCGGACACCTGTATGTACCAACATACGTCATCTACACCATATCGCCTGAACCGTGAAAACCCTCTGTGTGTGATTCTAAAGACTCGTCAATACGCTGGCAGTGGGTTTAACCATAAGCACTTCAGCGGCACTAGCTGTACGTAACGGCTACCCAGGTATTGAGCGAAAGGAAGTCCAACGAGCAAACTCATCCAAACCCCTACTGAGCCTGTCCGTGACAATCTCCATACAATTCGGTCTGTTCGTCTAAGAATATCGCATATCGAGTCTAGGGGTGGATAAAGTCAGACCCCTAATAACGCGACATTTCGTCTCGGTATGAAGCCCATCACCCACAGGGAAACTACTGATCCAAATCAGTAATTCTCGACTACCTTGGCCAAGGATTTCTGGTGATGGACACCCATGCACTGCGTGACATCAACCCCCAATACCGGGAGAGATGAATCCCCGACGATCCGCTCACTGCCTCCATGTGGCTCGGGACTGTACTCAACTAAAACCTGTTTGCATGACTCATTTAAGTCGTGCTAAGGTAGTAATCAAAGCACAATGGAAACTCATATGAGACAAATGACGATCTTAGGTCGACAGACTAACCTGTACTCATGTCACCTAGGAACCGCTATCTAACAATAGGTATAATTCCAACTAGCATATTCCCGGCGAGTCCATCCAGTCTATTCATAACCCAATGTGCACCTGTATACTATCTTAGGCGACTAACTGACACCAATGGCTTGTGAGACCGGCCACCGCCCCTCGTCGGGGTCTTGATAAGTATACACTAGTCTACTCCGGAGTATCGATGCCCAGTCTCGATACTCCCACGATTAGGGACATTTAAGGATGTGCTTATAGGCCACCCAACTCTCACTTATATGATCGCCATCATAATGCTAGTAGTCAAGAAAGAATCCTATGGGCTCTATAAACATGTAATAGTGTTCTGTAATGCCACATAATGCTGTACATGATGATAAAGACAAACCAGATAGCATACTATCATTTCGAGTAAGACTGTTCTACCGGTATAGCTCCTCCCTCAATCATCACAATCGCGTGCCTGCGATTCAATAATTGACTTGAGGGCACTATAGCCAACAATCTCCTACTTGCACTTAAGGCTAATTATTGCGGTGTCGCATACTCACAGCCTGTGTGATACCGAACACCCAACTTCTCTACTAATCAGTCTCACAAAGCCCGTTTGCAAAACTATTGTGTTCGAGAAATAGCCTCAGTGAGTGGATCCACTCTAGTGTTTCTATCTTTATCTCTCTATATCTCAACTTCGCGGAGAAAAACTATCTCCCAAAATGAGCGATACCTGTCTTAGAATTTATCTGGATATCTTATGGGACCCAGTTCATAAATGAACAACAAATCCAACAAACTTATTAGACTATATCATCCATTGAATTTAATCAGTATTCTGCGCCATGCCTTCCACAGTATCCGCTTGGACCACCTTTGCAACATACTACCCCTCAAAAGAGGGAAAACTATAACTCTGACAGCCACTCTGTCATCCAGGTCACCTTGGAAGTCTAAAATGATAACCGCCTCCCAAAAGAGGCTACCGTTACCATATACCAAGAACATCCACTTATGTTCATAATTGCTTCCCAACGTTTCTCTAGGATTGGATCAATATATATGCTTATTGCAGTTAGTGCAAAAGCAATATCTGGTTTGGTACTTGACAATTCATGATTAACTCAGTTGCCTAAGCAAGTGATATGCCAATCATGCAAATCCCTCTCCTCATCAGTCTAGAAGACATCTCTTTAGAGAGGGTGACTGCATCACCTGCGGGTAAACTACCACGCTTGGAGTCGTCCATTATAAAACACTTTAGAATAGTGTCAAGTACCCAAATTGGGACACTTCCCAAATCTAGATATAAAACCATAGATCTAGTGACCAGAAACCCTAATATTTTATCCGAATCCTGTGTGGAGAAACACCTTGTGACAACCACTGTATAACCGATCGTAGTAGAGAAAGATCCTTCCTATTAAGTGCATGTCATCCAAATACCATGACATCACTCCCTATTACCTTCTTACCAGATTCATCTGTTGTTCTGATGAAATCAAACCCTATGACTGTCACATAAAAAATATACGATCTATCTTCGCTATACCTGTTCTAGTCTATAAATAGACATAAGCTACTTGCCCACTATGTTTCCGCTGCTCCCACTGACTACAACAACCTTCTAGCAGAGTCATATACACGTGCACTTCTAAAGCTAATTTAGAACGACGTTATATTCATCCTCCTGCCAGATCTCATAGTATAGAACAACAGTAGTGTCAAGTTTGGGTAATCAACAATCTCACTGTCACCGTCTTTGAGGAGACCGAAATACCTCTCGGGTGCCTGAGGTTACCCACTGAATCTGCGGAGTGGCTAATAGATTGTCGAATCTAATTGAATCTTTAGGTTTTACTAAATTTTCAATAATCGTTTGTGGTTCTGGAATAACTTCCAGTTCTAGCATACTCCCACTAATGTTTTCTGAGAAGAATCCATTTTACTAAAATTGGTGGCGAGTTAAGAACAATATAACTATTGATCTTCCAGATGGTAGAATGTTAACCCTAGTCAAAGCCCGGGATAACCCACAAACTGCCCTTACTGAAACGTATCTTGAGTTTTTCCATATTCTGGTTTTAAGTATTGTTGGGGTAAAAATTTACACCCCGGTTGACTAAGTCAAAATCAAAGTCAACCCCAAGCCAAGTGGGCCCAAGCCCAGATCCAGTGGGCCCATGCCCGGGTCGAGCCAGAACATGAAGAGGCCGGCCTCCCCCCATACCAAGATAAAAATTTGTAATAAATAATTTTGTTGTATTTCTTTTATCTTATTTTATGAATAAATGTAAGAAAAATAGGCATAAAGCCAAATTTTTGTAAAGCCCATGGCTTATGTGCAATGGCACATGAGCCATGGGATAGGCAAAATGCCATTTTGTGAAGCCCAAGGGGCTATGTGTAAAGTGTATAGCCTATAAAGGCAAGGATAATGAAATATCCCAACAACTTTTTCTCTCTCTCAAAATTTTCTTCAGATCTGAGATCTTTTCTCCTTCTTCAAGGTTCCAAAACCTTCCTTTTTCTCTTGAATTAAACAAAGAGTTTTACTCTTCTTTTTATAAAACAAATTAGTTTTTCACCACAAAACCCATTAAGGGGAACTCAGATCTGCCATCAGATCTCAAAAAGAAAAGATTTTTAAATCTCACATCTCTTTATTTCCAAGATCCGGCCAGCAAAGGAAGAAGAAGGACCCATTTCCTTAACCTAAAGCATCTTAGGAGTTTAACTCCACCCTATTTTCTTTTTAGAGAATTTCCGGGGCTAAAAACCCCCTTTTTCCTCGCTGGTGCGCTAGCGCTCGAGCGCAAAGCGCCCACGTGCCGACACGTGGCGCGCTTGCGCTCCAGCGCTCTGCGCTCGAGCGCAAAGCGCCCTCGTGCCGACACGTGGCGCGTTGCGCTCCAGCGCTCTGCGCTCGAGCGCAAAGCGCCCACGTGCCGACACGTGGCGCGCTTGCGCTCAAGCGCCCAGGCGCTGGCCCCACGCATCCTTTGGATGTCTTTTTCCCCCTTTTTTATATATACATATGTATACAAATGTACACATACACATACTCCACGACACTGTCCCTGTTAGAAAAAAAACTGGCGTTCAAAAATTTTGGCGCAAACAAAACCCGCTCCAAGATCGAAACCATAAACTATACTAGCTAACTAAAGAGTGCTAATCTACTATGATAGAATGTTTATACCGAATGAACCAAGTCCTTCGGTCTTTAACCTTCATCCCAAGCTCCTAATGGTCGTCTGGATCGAGTTTGGTTGCCAGTCTTCCTCCATCGATGATGATCCACCCGAGGGAAACGACGCAAGATCCAGCCTCGCTTTGCGAGGCAACCGACCCTCCAAGCTTGCTA
This sequence comes from Agapanthus africanus, assembly GCA_030015575.1. Lineage (NCBI taxonomy): Eukaryota > Viridiplantae > Streptophyta > Magnoliopsida > Asparagales > Amaryllidaceae > Agapanthus > Agapanthus africanus. The sequence goes on from CM057337.1 coordinate 884,747,919, forward strand.
GCAATGGAGAGTGGAAGTGTAGGATTATCTCACTATATTTTTCTCTCATCACTAAAGCTCAAAAGAGCAACTCAAGAAGATGAAGAAGGTGGTGAGAAAACTAGTGGCATGAGCAACCATGGAAAAAAATTGCTAAGTCTCTCAAGAGAAAGAGAATGATCAAGTGAATAAAGAATGAATGGATGACATCTAAAGAATTGGCTAAGTCATTTGCAACCATGCAAATAAAAATATCTACTCCATTTTACCAATAAACAAATGAGAGCCATGTCTCTCTACATGCCAAATCCCATGCTCATGCCAACTCACCCCTCCGCCTCATTTCCAAAATGATTTTCTAAATTGAAAATCATGTAATGAGGTGGCAATCTTCTAGAAGTAATTCCGTATAAATACGGAATACAACCTGGTATACGCATCGAAATACATATACGCGTGTTCGTAAAAAAATATGAATAGCCAAGAGAAAATGAATAGTGAACAATATTACTAGAATATATATATATATATATATATATATATATATATATATATATATATTATTAAATCCAAACCTGATTTAATAATTCGGTTTAATCCAAAGCCGCCGGTATTATCAACTGTCCGACTAAAGTATGTGTAGCATGTATACATATTTAATCGGATATTTGTATGTGCCAACAAACATCATCTGCACCATATCGCCTGAACCGTGAAAACCCTCTGTGTGGGACTCTAAAAACTCGTCAATACGCTGACATTGGGTTTAACCACAGGTACGTCAGCGGCACTAGCTGTACATAACGGCTACCCAGGTATTGAGTGAAAGGAAGGCCGACGAGCAAACTCATCCAAACTCTTACTGAGCCTGTCTGTGACAATCTCCATACAGTCCGGTCTGTTCGTCTAAGAGTATCGCATATCGAGTCTATGGGGTGGATAAAGTCAGACCCCTAATAACGCGACATTTCGTCTCGGTATGAAGCCCATCACCCAAAGAGAAACTACTGATCCAAATCAGTAATTCTCGACTATCTTGGCTAAGGATTTCTGGTGATGGCCACCCATGCACTGCGTGACACCAACCCCCAATACCGGGAGAGACGAATCCCCGACGATCCGTTCATTGCCTCCATGTGGCTCGGGACTGTACCCAACTAAAACCTGTTTGCACGACTCTTTTGAGCCGTGGTAGGGTAGTAATCAAAATACAATAGGAACTCACACGAGACAAATGACGGTCTCAGGTCGACAGACTAATCTGTACTCATGTCACCTAGGAACTGCTATCTGACAATAGGTATAATTCCAACTAGCATGTTTCCGGTGAGTCCTTCCAGTGTACTCATAACCTAATGAGCGCCTGTATACTATCTTAGGTGACTAACTGACACCAATGGTTTGTGAGACCGGCCACCGCCCCTCGTCGGGGTCTCGATAAGTATACACTAATCTACACTGGAGTATCGATGCCCAGTCTCGATATTTTCATGACCAGGGAAATTTAAGGATGTGCTTATAGGCCACCAATCTTCCACTTATATGATCACCATCATAATACTGGTAGTCAAGTAAGAATCCTATGGGCTCTATCAGCATGTAATACTGATCTGTAATGCCAAATAATACTGTACATAAAGATAAAGACAAACCAGATATCATACTATAATCTCGAGTAAGACTGTTCTACCGGTGTAACGACCCCAATATTACTATACTTTCGTATTTTCTTTCTTTAGTAAAATATTGTATTTATTTATTCCTAGTATTTTTCTGTATATTTTGTTTTCTATTAAATATATTATTTTATTATTCCATCTATTTTTCCTAAACTCATTTCTTTAAGCTAAATCTTAACATATTTCAAATTAAATACAAGACCTGACCCAGCCAATAACCCAAATCTAATCTTATTTTCATTTTCTTTTATAAAGCTATGAGCCCAAAAGCCCACTTTCTTTTCAAGCAACAACATATATTTAATTTTAATTAAATATGTGTATGAACAACCTTATAGCATATTGGTTAAGTCCTTACATTGTTATTTCATAAGTCACATGTTCAAATCTCCATTCTTGCAATTATTTTTTATCAATTTTTATTCTTCTCATAAGCTACAAATGTGACCTTTCATTTCATCTTCTTTTTAACTCTCAAAATATTTAGAATGGTTATGAGCCATAATTTATTAGAATTATGGTGGCCATAAACTTTTTTTTATATCTCACTCATCTTTTTTTCATCATCAAACATTTCTATCATTTCAAATATCCCTCTTAATCTAGATTCCCCGAAGAATAACATGATGAAATTCTCAAAAAAGTCTTGCTAGAAACGCGAGGCTATTGGCGGATAAACAAGCCCGGTGACAATACTGGCTTGTGTACATAAGTCCATTCTCTCTTTCCCTCCCTCCATCTCTTTCTCTTTCTCTTTTTTATATTTCCATAAAAACTTCCCCTTTCATATCATAGTCCCTAAATAATTAATTAAATGGATATATATATATAAATAATGAACACACACAAACATACACAAATATATAGTTTGTAAAATCTTTTTCATTACTCTCAATTCATATGTTAAGATTTCAAAGTAACCAATTAGGATTGCATTGTTTGTTTTTTTATTTTAAATTACTTTATTTAAAATTTGTAAAAATAAAATGAAGTTACGAATAAATACCATGGTTTTCTCATTTCTCACATATGACATATCAATATCTTTACTTTTAAAATAATTTTTAGAAATTAATTTTTACTTCTTGAAATTTCAAGAAATTTATCTATGTCAGAATATATTATTTTGTACATGTTGCAAAAATTTTAGATCGAACCGCATAACGGTTTAGGAATTATATCGTTTTTATTCACAGTTCGTAAAACAGAAAACTACAGTTATCGGTCAATTTCTAGGACACATGACTTAGTATGCCGATGTCCAAATTGAGCAAATTCAGATGTTTTGGATATCTACATCTAATAATATAGATTTTATTAGTTTTAAGTTCTTACTGAAAATTGACGTAAAATATAGAAAACTGCATTACAATATTAAGCGATGAATCTGGACATAATCTGTCCTGATTCGTACGCTGTTTTTAAATTAGACATAACTCAAACTTCTGATGTCTGTTCGTGACAAACTTTAGATGTGTAGATGCAAAATTAATAGAACTATAATTTTCTGTATACTAGATTACTTAGAAATGCATAAAACAACCCGATATAGTCTTTGCAATACAATATATAGTTGCTGTCCAGAAATCTGAATTTCTGTTTTAATTGCTGATATTAAAACGATTATAACTAGAGCTTCAGAAATCCAAATCGTGCGAATCTTGGTATTTTGGATAAGTACATCGAAATACCTACAATTTTTGAATAATTTTTGTCAGCTGAAACCCGATAGAAATCAACTTAAACTGTGTTTTAAAAATATATGACGGTATTCAACAGATTCTGATTTGTTTTGCTCGACGATACGAAAACGGCGTATTTAGGCGATATTGAAAATCACACATGGACAACACTTAGATCTATATTTCTTTTTATATTCCGAAATTGATTGACTTGATTGATTAGTCGTACACAACACTTATTTACAATATTTTTTTTGGACGATACTTGTATTCTTATCTCATATCATGTTCTGTGATTGCTTATTTGTTTTTATCTATATGACTTGTAATTAAACCATTACATACTAGAAATGACTTGTTCTTGACACGACTCAATCATGAATACTTGAACCCAATATGTACACTTGAACCAACTTGACTCGAACCATGAATACAATTGGTATGACTTGCACTTGACATGACTACATGAACTCAATCTTGAAAACTTAATATCATACATCACTTTTTGTATTCATGGATTCGATCAAGACTCATAGTATTAATCATAGGCTTATATACATGGGGTGTTGGTGTGGTTTGAGTATGAATCCAACGGAATCTAAGGAGTCTCATTACTAAAATAACGTTGCTGTGGTACTGGGCTGAAACGGTACAAATAACGTTATTGTGGTACCGGGCTGAAACAGTACATCATAAATTCATGAATGAGGGCCCGTGTTTCCAAGCCCATGGATGATAGCCTGTTGGGTTTGGAATACTTCAATAACAATTGAAGTCCCGCTATTTTGGGCCCGTGATTCCTTGTCCCTGGATGATAACCTTGGGTTCGAGAATACTTCTGAGATTGGTTGACATTCACACTTGAACTCACGTTAGTTACTTTTACCCTTTTAGAGAACTTTTAGGACACTTACATTCACTTCATATTCACTATACCTATATTCCACGGCCATGCTATACTTGTTGCTATGCTCATGTTACATTTCCATGCTGATATAGTTGACATACACATTACCATGTACGCTACTATACTTGTTTATATGTTCATAATTTATATCCATGCTATACCATATATCATATTACACTATGCATTTCATTTATATATATCACACCATCCTTTTGGGGAGTTATCGAGAGTTAGTTTGCTGACGGACATTCCACCCATCTTTCTTTCTTTCTTTCTTTCTTAGAATGTTTGTCAGGTGGTATTGAGACAAAGGAGATAAAAGCGGTCGAAAATGAGTACAATCAGTTCGCATCACAACCGGACGTCTAGTTTCGTTCAGCTTTTTATTTCATTTCACCTTATTTATGTATGCCTCCTTGTTAAGGCTTATCATGTTAAATATCTTGTATTTAGGTATTTTGTCTACTATGAATCATGAATGTAATAAATCAGAGTTGGATTTCATTATTTTGTTTGTTCTTGTTACTTTATGTTGCTTATAGATGCTTTGCGTATTTATTTCGAGAAATGACATTCTCATAATAAATACGTTGTGGACTTGCCACGTCACCGTTTCCATCTACTGGGAAGCAGGGCATGACATGTTTTGTTGGTGGCCCATGCAGGTCAGTTCTGCATGAACATCGTAAGCAATATAATACAAGAATTATGAAATCCAATTTTTACATTCGACTTTTCTTCTGAATCTTACCCCATTCCTTGAATCCATCTTGAACTCCACCTTCGGCTTCCTTGAAGCCCATCTCTCGACTTTTGAATTCTTAACTCTTATTCACCCATTCTATTTGTATCTCGTTGGCTTATTAGCTCAATTGGTTAGAGTATCGATCGACGGAGTTCGAAGACGACACCATCCTAATCCTTTTTCCTTACCTTGTTGCAACATCCTTCTTGAGTAATTTCGAGAACGAAATTATTTTTAAGGAGAGTAGAATGTAACGACCTCAATATTACTAAACTTTCGTGTCTTCTTTCTTTAGTAAAATAATGTATTTATTTATTCTTAGTATTTTTCCAAATATTTTGTTTTCTATTAAATATATTATTTTATTATTCCATTTATTTTCCAAACTCATTTCTTTAAACTAAATCTTAACCTATTTCAAATTAAACGCAAGACCTGACCTAGCCCATAACCCAAATCAAATCTCATTTTCATTTTCTTTTATAAAACTATGAGCCCAAAAGCCCACTTTCTTTTCAAGCAACATCATATATTTAACTCTAATTAAATATATGCATGAACAACTTTGCAGCACATTGGTTAAGTCCTTGCATTGTTATTTCATAAGTCACATGTTCAAATCTCCATTCTTGCAATTATTTTTTTTATCAATTTTTATTCTTCTCATAACCTACAAATGAGACCTTTCAGTTCATTTTCTTTTTAACTCTCAAAATAATTAGAATGGTTATGAACAATAATTTATTAGAATTATGGTGACCATAAACTTTTTTATATCTTACTCCTCTTTGTTTTCATCATCACAGATTTCTATCATTTCACATATCTCTCTTCATCTAGATTCCCCGAAGAAGAACAGGAAGAAATTCCCAAGAAAGTCTCGCTAGAAACGGGAGGCTATCGGTGGATAGACAAGCCTGATGACAATACCAGCTTGTGTTGTAAGTCCATTCTCTCTTTCCCTCACTCCATCTATTTCTCTTTCTCTTTCTCTTTTTATATTGCCATAAAAAACTTCTTTTGTCATATCATAGGCCCTAAATAATTAATTAAATGGATACATATATAAATAATGAACACACACAAACATACACAAATATACAGTTTGTAAAGTCTTTTTTATTACTCTCAATTTATATGTTAAGATTTCATAGTAACCAATTAGGATTGTATCGTTTGTTGTTGTATTTTAAATTACTTTATTTAAAATTTGTTAAAAAAAATGAAGTTACGAATAAATACCATGGTTTTCTCATTTCTCACATATGGTATATTAATACCTTTACTTTTAAAATAATTTTTAGAAATTATTACTTTTGGAAATTTCAAGAAATTTATCTATGACAGAATATTTTTTTAATACATGCTGTAAAATTTTTAGATCGAACCGCATAACGGTTTAGGAATTATATCATTTTTATTCACTGTTCATAAAACAAAAAACTGCAGTTATCGGTCAATTTCTAGAATACATAACTTGGTATGAATGTATCCAAATTGAGCAAACTCAGGTGTTTTGGGTATTTACATCACATAATCTAGATTTTATTAGGTTTAATTTTTTACTTAAAATTGACGTAAAATATAGAAAACCGCGTTACAATATTAAGCAACGAATCTGGACAGAATCTGTCCTGATTCTCACACTGTTTTTAAATTAGACATAATTCAAACTCCTGATATCCGTTCGTGACAAACTTTAGATGTGTAGATGCAAAATTGACAGAACTGTGATTTTCTGTATACTAGATTACTTAGAAATGCATGAAACAATCCGTATAGGCTTTTCAATACAATATATAGTTGCTGCCCAGAAATCTGAATTTCTGTTTTAAACGTTGATATTAAAACGATTATAACTAGAGCTTCAGAAATTCAAATTGTGCGAATCTTGGTGTTTTGGATAAGTATATCGAAATACCTACAATTTTCGAATAATTTTTGAAACCTGAAACCCGATAGAAATCAACTTAAACAGAGTTTTAAAAATATATGATGGTGCTCAATAGATTCTGATCTGTTTTGCTCGACGATACGAAACGGGTATATCTCCCAAACCGATAGTCGTATTTTGGAGATATTGAAAATAACGCGTAGACAACACTTAGATCTATATTTCTGTTTATATTTCGAAATTGATTGACTTAATTGATTAGTCGTACACAACACTTATTTACAATATTGTTTTTGGACGTTACTTGTATTCTTATCTCATATCATGTTCTGTGATTGCTTATTTGTTTTTATCTATATAAATTGCGATTAAACCATTACATACTAGAATTGACTTGATCTTGACACGACTCAATCATGAATACTTGAACCCAATATGTACACTTGAACCAACTTGATTTGAACGATGAATACAATTTGTATGACTTGCACTTGACATGACTATATGAACCCAATCTTGAAAACTTAATATCATACATCACCATTTTTATTCATGGATTCGATCTAGACTCATAACATTAATCATAGACTTATATACACGGGGTGTTGGGGTAGTTTGAGTATGAATCCAACGGAATTTCAGGAGTCCCATTACTAAAATAACGTTGTTGTGGTACCGGGTTGAAACGGTACAAATAACGTTGTTGTGGTACCGGGCTAAAACGGTATATCACAAATTTATGAATGAGGGCCCGTGTTTCCAAGCCCCTGGATGATAGTCTGTTGGGTTTGGAATACTTCAATAACAATTGAAGTCCCGCTATTTTGGGCCCGTAATTCCTTGCCCCTGGATCATAGCTTTGGGTTTGAGAATACTCTTGAGATTGATTGACATTCATACTTGAACTCACGTTAGCTACTTTTACCTTTTTAGAGAATTTTTAAGACACTTACATTCCCTTCATGTTCACTATACCTACATTCCGCGGCCATGCTATACTTTTTTTCTATGCCCATGTTACATTTCCATGCTGATATAGTTGACATACACATTACCATGTACGCTACTATACTTGTTTACATGTTCATAATTTATATCCATGCTATACCATATATCATATTACACAATGCATTTCATTTATATACATCAAACCATCCTTTTAGGGATTTACCGAGCGTTAGTTTGCTGACGGGCATTCCACCCATCTTTCTTTCTTTCTTTGTTGGAATGTTCGTTAGGTGGTATTGAGACAAAGGAGATAGAAACGGTCGAAGAGGAGTACAACCAGTTCGCATCACAACCGGACATCTAGTTTTGTTTAGCTTTTTATTTCATTTCACCTTATTTTTGTATGCCTCCTTGTTAAGGCTTATAATGTTAAATATCTTGTATTTAGATATTTTGTCTACTATGAATCATGATGTAATAAATCAGAGTTAGATTTCATTCTTTTGTTTGTTCTTGTTACTTTATGTTGCTTATAGAAGCTTAGCGTATTTATTTCGAGAAACGACATTCTCATAATAAATACATTGCAGGCTTACCATATCACCGTTTCCATCTACTGGGAAGCGGGGTATGACAACCAACAGGTCATCCCTCAATCATCACAATCGCGTGTCTGCGATTCAATAATTGACTTGAGGGCATTATAGCCAACAACACCCACATTCTCCGGCTCCCTGAGGCTCAAGAGAATTGGGCCCGTTTAAACCTATATTTCTTAGGGTTCTTATTGTAAATTAATATAATTTGAGGAGGTTTTATGAAAAATAGTTTTGAAATATTTTCAAAATAAACCTCAAGTTTTTATTTATCATCTTTAGGGTTTTTATAGATGTAATTTTTATAAGATGATATATTCTAGTGGATATAAACCTAAATTGAATAATATTTGGTATTTTCATGTAAATTGACTTGTAATGATTTTTGATGGTAGTTTCATAAAATTTGGGATTCCTTTGTTTAGAAAACATGGATATTTTTATGTATATTTAAAATAGATAGGTTGATCATATTATATATAATTATTAGAAAATAAATTTATTTATTAAATAGAAATCACGTTTTCTTAAAAATTGTAATATAAATTCCATCGAGATCGTATGCTCCGTGAGGAGGTCTGCATCTCACCCTACTAGTTCAATGGATGTGTGATAACCCGCACCAACCAAATCGGATTCCCCAAAATGGGTTGTAAAGACATAATCGTATGGAATTTGATTAAAACAATTAAAAGAAATACAGTTTTGATAGTTAATGGTATTTAACTATAAATTCGTCTTAACCATAAAAATATTGTTTTCAAGCCATCGTGCTATGTCATGACGAGTGTTGTGATGAGGTAGGTCATTACCTCATGAGTTTTCTAAAGGTAATATGAGCAATATGATGAAGTAATGTCGTAGGTAAACTTTGTGGTATTTAAACGAAAAAGTGTAATACAAGTTGCATAGCATTTTATTTTGAATTGAAAGTTGTTCTAAATGTTGTTTTATGGTTGCTAAATAAGATATAAAGAAATGGTTGATTTGTTGTTAAGAAAAGTTTGGTTTTTAATGAAATTAGAATCAGAAGTCGGAATAACTCCGCTTTCGACGAGTTTTAATAAAAGATCGTTTAGAATAGAAAGAGAGGAGAGGAGAGGGAACTTACGGGTTTGTAGAAGAGAGAAGAAGTATAGGAACAAGTTGTGAATTTCGTGGAGTTGTGGTGTCGCTAGATTTGTCCCGAATCGTCGCCGGAACTTGATCTTGGGCTAACTCCACTTGTATAACTTTTTGGACTTGGAAAAATTTGAGAGTTTTGATGATAGATTTCAGAATAGAGAGGGATAGGGTATGGGGTGGTATTTATAGGATAGAATTATGGTTTAGGGTATTAAAATAAGAATTAAAATGCATTAAAATTTTGGATTAATGCTCATTTTTAATTCTTTTTTAATGTGCAGGAAAAACAAACAGAACTAGAGTAGTGGGGGGAGGCCAAAACGTGTTAGGGCAAAATTTGAGAGCATTTGGGATGGAGGGCCCGGCGGCGCCGGCCCCAGAACGCATCTCGCCGGCCATTTCAAGGGGGATGGGGCTTGGATTGGCGACACATGTTCTCTTCTGTTTATATAACATATTCTATATGTTTATTTAATCCGACTTTTCATTTTTACGTGTATTGCACGTGTAAACTTTTGGGCTTCCAAAAAATTTAAAAGAAAAATCAGCAAAAATAATATGTGGTTGAAGGGATTCGAACACAATGGCTACATCACAGCAGCGCAAGGTTTTACCAATGAGCTATAAGTGCTTTCTTGCTGTTTAAAAACAAATCAAATACTTATAGTATACCCAGGATTGCCAATACTCCATTTAGTACTTTAACTTTAAACAAATTTTGTGTACATTAAAAACAGAGTCGTTACACCTGCCCTTTCACTGTTTTAAGGGGACGATACGTTATCGAGAATTCCATCAGGAGGAGGGCCCATTTGGCATACCTTTCTGTTTGTAACATTTCAGAAAAATAAAATATTATTTTTGAGAATTGTTATAATTAAATAATTAATATTATGAATATTTTAATATGGCTGTATAATTAAATACCGATAAATGGGAAAATATTTAGAAAATTATAGGAATTACTGAAATGAGGTGTTTTATATGATTTACGCAAATCATGAATTTTTATAATTAATTATATTCACTTTTTATGCTAATCGCGGTTAAATATCGTTAATCGTGCATTAAGCTTGATTTGTGCACATTACATGCACCATGTCATATTTCACTTTTTAAATTTTCCTACCATGATCTTTTCTTATTTTCATTGCATGGTTTGGTTTTTAAAATGAGAAGAGGGAAGAAAAAAGAAAAGAAAAGAAAAGAAAAGAAAAGAAAAGGGAAAATAGTAAACAAATGGGTATGGGCGAGAGAGAAAGAGGGTGAGGGGTCAACATTGCACCATGGGCATTCTTCTCTCATTCTTCCTTCATCATTCTTACTCCCTCCTCTCTCATGGCTGCTCTCTCCTTCACCTCCCCTTCAACCCTCATAAACACACCCAAAACAACACAAAAACTCCATCCCCCTTTCACAAAAAAGATGCACAAGCTCACTAGAAGCACTTTGGACCATGAAAAATTGGATTTTGAAGACTTGGGGCAACTCAAGAAAATTCTTAAGTTGCAAAATGAGGTAATTTCTCCACTATTAGAGTAGTATTACATTCACTTTAGCTTCCATATATGTTTAGAAGAGTTTAAATGTTTTTTAGTGAGGTTTGGAAACTCCTGGTTAGGGTTTGAGGGATTTGTGAGTTGTAATGCTGTAATTGAGGTTAGTAGAGGCTATATAACCCCTCTAGTGTTAGTTTCATGGACTAAAACAGAGACTAGGACCCCAAGTCATAAACTTAGAAACCCCGATATCGTATTTTGTAAACTTTGGTGATGGTATATTGAAATCTGCTACGACCCGGGGCGCCTGAAAATTTTTTAGCGATCACAGTGTGTCGTGCAGGCAACCTAGAAGCTACCCTAAAGACCCAAGCCCCAACCCATTCATCTTGGCCGCAAATTTAATGATTTGGGCCGCAAATTGCGGCCTGGATACTTGCAAATTGATTCGTGTTTGGTCCAGGGCTTTATCTTCAGTAAAATAGACCCTCCATGTGTGCAAAATTGGCTAATTTCACCTAGGATAAAATCAGGGACCATTTTCTTGAGTTGATGTATTGTTTTGCGACTTCGTTTTAATTTGGGATTTGATAGTTGATATTTTGTTTCGTCGTATGATGTTTGTACGTCAGCGACGGGATTTTTTTGGTGGTTTTGCAGGCGTAGGCTATAGGTTCTAACCTATAAGCGATTCGCATGCCGTTTTGGTTTTCATGTTCGATTTTGATATTATATGACGCATTGGAAATTGTAGGTAGCCCTACGTGGACTTCAAGACGACGAGGATGAGCGTGGCGTCATCGACTCCAGCAAGCAAGGATCAAGGTGAGTAGATATATATCTACGGGGAAAGTCGGGTGGATGGCGTATAGCACCCCCACAGTTCGTAGTGTAGTATATGATATATATGTTATATATATGATTATTGCATCGTGAAACTTGGATGATTAGTGAGTAAGACGTTAGAAGTTCATGAGTTAGTTTTAGTGTATTATAAGTAACTTAGTTATTTTCTTAGTCGCGAACCATAGAATAAGGTTTACACTCACACACACACACACTTGCATACATTTTATTTTCTTATTCGTATATGGGGATATGTATACACACACACATACACACATGGGTATGGGACTATGTGTATATATATATATACGTATACGTATACATATACATATACATGGATGATGAGGATAGTATACGATATTTGGAGATGAGTCGATGAGATTGGGCATGGTGCCATGAGATCGGTGATGTGACATGGTTCGTATTATGAGATACGACATGATTAGTATAGCGGGTCTTTAGGCGATTTGTTTTCATACACGTGCATATATATATATATATATATATATATATATATATATATATATATATATATATATATATATATGGTATCAGTATTGTACTAGACGTAGATCAGTACCCCCAGTTCATGATATGTGATGATAAGGATACCAGTTGATTAATGAGATAAATGTGACATTGACCCGTATGCAGATTGGGATGCCGTACGATGGATTTACCGTACGAGCTATATATTGATGATAGATCCGCACTCTTGACTCGAGGATATCATGTTATATATTGTATCATATGTGATACTATTGAGGCGGGATCACCAACTATTATATATATTGATATATAGACTCAGATTAGGTGGTTTTCCTTACCTTTTCGATTAGCCTGCTAGTTTAGTCCTGTAGTTTACTTGTAGATGTTAGACTAGACTTGAGTCATACCTATTTCAAAACTAACGAATCGTGAGTATTTTAAAGACAGGCCAAGGGATTCTACGAATATTTCAAAGGATGTACCTTTTCTTAAAAACACCGTAGCCCTTATTTTCAAAACACCACGATTCGTATTATTTCAAATGGCAAAACGGTATGACATATATATAGAAATGTAGATTCTTTATTGTTACGTTATTATTCATGTTCCGCATATTATTGTTGCATTTACTATTCATTTGCCATTTATTATGTTGTTATCATCGCATCACATGTTTATAGTGTAGTTTAGTGATTATGAAATTATGCTGTCAGGACACCAGCACCATTATCGATGATGCGTATGATCCACATACACTTGCTTGCCGGCTCACACACATCATCATCGGTAATTTCCAGGTCACGCACACTTTAGAGAATATTATTTCATCGACATAACTTGCTAGCTGATAGTTCCTATATGTTATTGTTTCATATGTTAATTCATTATCGCATTCATTGCTTGATATTTCATGAATATTTTTATATTCATTAGTCATGCAATATTATAAGGGCCAGTCCGGACTGTCGGAGCTTTGTTTTCATTATTTATTTACATCGTGATTTATGATTTCGGATTTCTATGAGATTTCTGGATTTAGAGAAACCGTAAAGATTTTATAAACTTATTATCATTTTAAATGAAAGTTGCGGTTTTCTTATGATATGATATGAGATATGTCCACCATGAGTTTTCTTGGCTCTTGAGCGACATCATACACCCGATTCGAGGAGAAGAAATCGTCTGTGGGTGCATGGTGGATCCGGTGCGGTACCCTGAGACGAGAAGGTCGCAGATGACGGCGTTGAGCCTGTGACAGGGGAGCACTACTGACCAGTGATTTTATTGTGATTCGACGGATATCCGGAGGATACCGATCGGAATATAGGCCGGTCTGGATAGTCGGAGCCCTGTGGTTTTGAGATTTGATGATATGGGCCGGTCCGGATAGCCGGAACCCTAGATATTGAGATTCGAGGTTACATGCCAGTCCGGATTGCCGGAGCCTGAGATATTGAGATATTGAGATATTTGGATTTATGTTTTGTGTCGATACTTGACACTGATTTCATTGATGATACCTCAATTTATAAATATACAGAAATCTCACTATATTAAGAAAATAGTTTTCTCATTCATGATGTATTCTGTTTTCATCATACCACATTCATACCTCATATTTATGATATGTTGTTACCTGAGGCACTGACACGAGCACTTGGTATTACACTTATGTATAGATATTTACCCTTGCCACCTTATCATGCTTCAGACTTTATCATATTGAGGATATATATTACTGATCATATTGACCTAGGATTGAGTCATACATACGATTTCTGCTCTATGATGTTTTCTACTCATGAGTTGGCAACTCACCCCCGTTGTGCCACAGTTCTTACAGGTTTTGCCGTACAGGTTTCGTTGCGGCTTTGCTGGCACACCGTTTTCATTCTGGGTGATTGCTTTGGCAGGTGGGTTCACTTGTATCGTGACCACCATTGTACATTTATTTATTTCAGTTTTATCTAGTAAACTCCATCAACCAGACTTGTATAATATTTAACCTTAGAAGACCAGTTGTATATTGTTTCGATCTTAGAGTCGCGCGTTGTATTATTATGGGTTTTCTTGATGATATTGAGTTTCCTTTTGAGTTTTGATCTTCGCCCTTGGCGTTGTATATTATATTGCTTGCGTGGTTATGACCGTCAATTGACGAAGAGCTATCTCCCGCTTGGGGATGCCTTTATTCATATTATGCATGTTGTACTCTTTTGAGGCCAGTATTTACAAAGGAAACTCTGCCGAAATTTTCAGAAAAGACTTAAGATTTTAAAATGCATATTCGGATTATGTTATTAAAACCACTTGCTTTAAAAATAAGTTTTCTTCACTTCTTATTTAAAATGGTTTAGATTTCTGGGATTTTTTGGCTTACTTGAATTAGATGGTGTCCTATAGACTTCATATGATTCAAGTGCCAGTCACGTGCCATTTCGGGTCGTGACAAAGTTGGTATCAGAGCGCTAGGTTAACCTTGGTTTGTGTAACACCCGAGCCCAATACTACTAATTTCTGTTACTGTTTGAGCTTATGTGGTACTCATTTCATTTATCTTACTTGTTTGTGACTTACTGCAAAATTTTATCCGGCAAAGTCATTTCTACATATAACAATTTTGGTATCTAAAATAAAATTAAAAATATTCATTTTGGCCTACTTGACACCTCTAGCCTTGTGGTAGCGTCTGTGCATCGTGTTCTCGTTCCATTCAGTGAAACGGGCGAGTTTGGATGGTTACGTGCGCGTGCGTGTGTCCGTTTTGGGGGTATGCTTTTTAATCATAAGACACTTCATTTTAAAATTTGGAACCCGCTTAAAATCCTATTATTTCAATTTCAAATTTTTGGACCCGACTCGGGCGCGATTTGGAAATGTTTTATTTGGCGCCAAAATCCCAAATTTTAATATTTAAAAACCCATCGTATAATTAACCTTAACCAATCTAATATATATTTTTCTAACCATATAAGATTTCTTATATTTTTTTTTAAATCTTTCCAACTTTTTCCCCAGCCAATCACATGTTTCATAATCTCCCCGGGCCCCACTAATTCCTACCTCTATCTCTCATATCTCTCTCTC
Organism: Agapanthus africanus; assembly: GCA_030015575.1. NCBI lineage: Eukaryota > Viridiplantae > Streptophyta > Magnoliopsida > Asparagales > Amaryllidaceae > Agapanthus > Agapanthus africanus. Next base: position 884,763,395 of record CM057337.1, read on the forward strand.
TCTCTCTCTATTTCTCAAATCTCTCTCTCTCCCCCATAATCTTTCTCTTTCTCTTCTTTTAAATATTTCCCTCCTCACTTTTCTTCATCATGAGAACAGAGAACCCCACGAGCCCTCGCGAGAAACCCAACGGCAGCAAGCCCTAGCCGCCTCCATCCTCGCCGCCGCAGCCCCGACTCCGACGCCGCTACCACCAGCACCTTCGCCTCCTCTTCCTCATCTCACCCATATCCTCATTCTTCTACCCTCGCAACCACCCGCGCCCTCAGCCGCGACCACTGCCCTCGCCGCCGCAGCCATCGTCGTCGACACCCGCACCACCACCTTCACCCTTCTCACCCCCGACCATCTCCTCTCCCCTCCTTTCTCCATTCCCGCACCCCTGCACCCAGCCGCAGCCACCCGCAGCCTGCGCACACCCACTGCATAGGATTCGATCGCCGGATCTGTCACCGCCGGCGATCTCGACCTGCCTCCCCGGCCTTCGTACGACCCACTGTAAGCCTTCTAGTTCTTTTCCTCCTTCCTTTCTCCTCTGGTTCCTTGTATTCTTGAACGGCATATCTTGACGGTTTACTGTTCACATGCTCGCCGGAATCCGGCCGTGCCAGTGATGTGTCCCGACGATCCAGCGAGGTACCCCGATCCGCGTGGTTCCATTGTTCGTTGTTTGGGTTTAATCCGTGAACCGTGCGTCCGTCGCGAGTTTCCCCGCCGACGTTACGTTCCGTTTTTCCCGGTTCGCGACCCGTCGAGGCAAGTACCCCTTGCTACATGCTATACAATATTTACATATACGTATTGACACCCTAAACCTGTAAAATTTAACTTGGTATAATCGTTTCCCATTTTCGGTTACAATACTGCATTATATCATTTTACTGTTAAACATGGAAATTACAATTTGCAACTTGAACCTAATAATCATATCTACCTGTTCAATCATATTTTACTGTTAAAATAGCTGGTAGCATTTATCCCTATAGTTCTGTTACATTCGGACACTCGTATGCATTTAACCGGAAATAACTGTATTGAACCGTTACATAGACTATTGCACCGCTAAGGGTGCTTAAACCTGTTAACATGACTAAACGGCTATATTGGCTTACTGCACTCTTGTGATTTGAATGAAACTGTTTATTCCATTGCTTATTTCATGTTGTTAATACCCACGTGTGATTACATATCTGATTATGAGCACACCCACGATGTTGTTTACATCTTGACCTGACACATGTATATATTGATACACCTGATATGGTACCGTATACTGTTGACTTGACCTGATGTACCATGACTCGACCCGTTACCTGATCTTGTGTCTAATGCCAACAAACCTGACATGTAGTCCTCATGGACCATTCCTGTTGTCTATCCAGACAAACCTGCTTTTACCTGATCCTGTGTTGGCATTAGTTTTTGATTACTGAATACCTGACTTGACATACATAACTTGGGGGTATGGGGAAATCAAAGGTGAAACTTGACTTGTAACTCAGCAGTTCGATACCTGTTTTGATCAGTCTTACGGGCTAGGCCAGCCCCGGAGTGATGATGCTGACATCACTCGCCCATCCTGCTACCTGTTACTGCCTAGCGGCACGTCTCGGATTCAGCCCCGAGGATCTTGACCGTGGTCCCGGGCATGTACGGGATACTATTGAGTTACATCGACGATTCATCAATTGATTTCAAAGACTTTAGAATAGAAAACCAGATAGCACAGTTTAGTTACCCACTGCACACTACCCTGCATTGCTTGATTCATATTACTGCTACTCTCGTTTTTATTCATGTTTATTTTGCATTGCATGTTACATTGTTCATATTATATTACTGGTTGACATGACGCGCTGACGTCTGGGTTTTGCATGGCCCAGATTCTGTACCGCTGTCGCAGTCCGAGCAGGAGTATTTCAGCCAGCAGGCTGAGCTGTGAGTTCAGTAGTAGTTAGTTTTTTTTCCTGCATTTATTTTTTGATGTGAGCCCGCATTATGGGACATACTTTTCAGTTATTTGTATTGGATCATTTGCTTCCGCATTTATTTATTATTGACTCCTGTATTCTGGATTATGGACATGTTTTAGATAGTTTTATCTTGTTCTTGATATCTATACAGCCGTAATGTGACTGTGGATGGATATTTCCTACCCACAAGTAGCATTGTTGGCTATGTCACGTGCCCAAACTAACGTACTCTGGGAAGCGGGGCGTGACATGGTTCTTTTGGTATCAGAGCCATAGGTTAGTTGGGTTGATTCTTTGTAGTTGGGTATTGTACCCAATACATGAATCAGAATGCCCGTGATTAGGAAACATGTCCTGCCACCTTGCCGTTTTCCCGTTCTTGAATCACATTCTTCCTGATTATATATTTTACGATGTGCAAACTTCCTTTGCACATCGACTCGAAAACCTGATTCCTTGTTATCTCTAGGACTTAGGCGACTTGGGTGGAGTTAAGTAATTGTGGCTATGATACCGCGGCATAGTTACAATGCGGTACTCTATTTAAGTATCTTGGAGTTCTAGCTTTGATCTATATATTGAATCTATCATCATGATAATGTTGGGTGTTTTGATTTCAGGAATATGGCAGATAAGAATTTTAAGACGTACCAGAGGCGTGTGGACGAAGCCGCCATTCTTGGAGTGATAAGGGGAATGCTGGAGAATCAAAAGAGGCTGACTGAGCTGATCCAGTAGCAAGCAGACTCGTTTCAGGAAGGTTTGCAGATCGTTCAGCAGTCTGTAAACAACGTTGGAGCTAAACCAGTTGACCGAGTAGGGACCGTGGCAGATTTCAGACGTTTAGGTCCGTCTACATTTATTGGTTTGGAGGAGCCGTTGCCAGCCGAGCAGTGGCTAGTTGACACGGAGAATTTGCTGATTGCGGCACAGATTCCAGATGACAAAAGAGTTGATGTGGTACGCATTCAGCTAGTGGACTACACCCGAGAATGGTGGCTTGTGGAGGAGACCCGCTTGCCCAAGCCGATCAAGTGGGCGAATTTTTCTAAGAGTTTCCTGGAGAAGTTCTTCCCGCGGACTGCACGGGAGGAAATGGAAGAGAAATTTATTGGGCTAAGGCAGAATGGAGCACCCGTGGACGTGCATGCAGCAGAGTGGACGAGACTCAGCAGATTCGCTGGACCTTTAGTCGCCAACGATGCAGACAAAGCACGAAGGTTCATGCGTAGCTTAGATGTGGACATCCAGAGGCAGATTGTCTTCCTGGGTTTGACCACTTTCTCACAGGTTCTTACGGCAGCTCGGGAACAACAGAGTTTATCTGGGATGAAAGGGAGTTTGCAACAGACAGCAGTTGCGGCAAGGAAGCCCGCATTTGTACCTAACCGAGCTCATGGCCGCAAGGGTATTCCAGTGGACCGTCGTGGTGTAGCACCCATGAAGAAGCCTGTGATTGTTGATCGAAGAAGGAGCGTAATTTGTGACTACTGCCGTTTACCTGGACACGTGCAGAAGGATTGTCGAAGGAGGCTGGGACTCTATTTGGTTTGTGGAGCGGCAGATCATGCCATTGGTGCTTGTCCGTCGAAGCTTCGTACGAGGGATGATACTCAGAAGCCTTCGCAGAAACCGTTCCAAGGGCAAAAACAGCTGACTCAAGGACCTAATCAGGCTTGAGCTTTTACCTTGACAGCTGAGGAAGCTAGGGCATCAGGAGAAGTGGTTTCAGGTATTCTACTCGTTCATGGTTTTCCCGCAGTGGCATTATTTGATTCTGGTGCATCCCACTGTTTTATGTCATCCAAATTTATAACTACACACTCGATTGCTTGCACGACCCTGTCTAGTTTCTGGGACATACACATGGGAGAATTATATCTAGTAGGGAATGTAAAGATTGTACAGTTGTTGTGTGCGGACGGGAGCTTTTTGCAGATTTCTTGGTGATTGATACGGGCAGCTATGAAGTCGTCTTGGGAATGGATTTTCTTGGCACTTTCTACGCTCACATTGACTGTAGGGCAAAGAAAGTAATTTTCCAGATTCCCGGACATCCTGAGTTTACCTTCACTGGCGGAAGCAGTTCTGTCGGGCCAGTCGAGTTTAGGGCTAGGCCGACAAACAATATTCTTGCAGCAATGGAAGTTGATAGTGGTGAAGAGCCGGCGGTTGTTCACGATTTTATGGACGTATTTGAAGATATATCGGGTTTACCGCCGAAGCGAGACGTGGAGTTCGCAATTGATCTTATTCCTGATGCAGCGCCAGTATCTAAAGCATATTATCCAATGGCACCAGTAGAGTTGGAAGAAGTTAAGAAACAGGTTGCTGAATTGCTTGATAAAGGTTGGATTCGAAGCAGTAACTCGCCTTGGGGAGCTCCAGTTCTTCTAGTAAAGAAGAAGGATGGCACAAGAAGAATGTGCATCGACTATCGAGAACTAAACCGGGTGACTATTAAGAACAAGTACCCGATCTCTCGCATTGGAGAACTTTTTGAGCAGCTTAGTGGCGCGAGGGTATTCTCGAAGCTGGATTTGCGATCCGGATATCATCAGGTCCGAGTGAAAACAGAAGATATTGGCAAGATGGCGTTCCGAACTCGGTATGGACATTACGAGTACTTAGTGATGCCCTTCGGAGTAACGAATGCGCCGGCAGTATTCATGGACTTGATGAACCGAATCTTTTCACCGTTCTTGGACCAGTTTATCGTGGTCTTCATTGACGATATTCTGGTTTACTCGAGGAGTTTTGAGGAGCATGCTGAGCATTTAAAGATCGCACTGCAAACGTTGAGACAGGAGAAATTGTATGCAAAGATGAGTAAGTGCGAGTTTTGGCTGGAGAAAGTGAAGTTTTTAGGACATGTTGTGTCTGGCGATGGCATTGCCGTCGATCCAGAAAAGATTGCAGCGGTTCGAGATTGACCTATTCCAAAGAATGTTGCTGAGATAAGAAGTTTTCTTGGATTAGCCGGATACTACAGGTGATTTGTGGAGAACTTTGCTCGTCTGGCAGAGCCGTTGACCAAGCTTACGCGTAAGAAGGTATCTTTTGTATGGACGGATAGGTGTGCGTTAGCTTTTGAGACGTTGAAGCAGAAGTTGATAACCGCCCCTATTCTGACCGTGCCAGACAATTCCGGAGGATTGGTGATTCACAGCGACGCATCTGGGAAAGGATTGGGATGTGTTTTAATGCAGCATGGGAAGGTGGTAGCATACGCATCGAGACAATTGAAGACCCATGAGAAGAATTATCCGACTCATAACTTGGAGCTTGCGGCTGTGATTTTCGCTTTGAAGATTTGGAGACACTACTTTTGGGCGAAAGGGTCGAATTTTTTACAGATCATAAGAGCTTGAAGTACGTGTTCACACAGAAGGAGCTTAATATGAGGCAGCATAGATGGTTGGAGCTGATGGCTGACTACGATCTTGATCTTAAGTACCATCCGGGAAAGGTCAATGTTGTGCCGGATGCGCTTAGTCGGTTACCAGCAATTCAGGTGTTAACTACGCAGAAGGAGATCGTTGCAGATTTTCGAAGATTTGACTTGGAGGTTGTGCTACCGCGTTCTACAGGACAGTTGATGTAACTGCAAGTGCAGTCGTCTTTGATTGAGAAAATTAAAGCAGCACAATCGCAGGATCCTAGACTGCAAAAGTTTCGAGAGCAGGTTGAAGCTGGACTACGAACAGATTTACTGATACACGGAGATGGCTCGTTGAGGTATGATAGCCGTTTATGTATGCCAAAGGGAGATGTTCGTGAAGAGCTTATGAAGGAGGCACACAGTTCAGCTTATTCTGTACATCCAAGAGGCACAAAGATGTACCGAGATATTCGGCAGCATTTCTGGTGGGAAGGCATGAAATGGGAGATTGCTCGCTTTGTGGCTAAGTGCTTGGTGTGTCAGCAAGTTAAGGCTGAACATCAAAGGGTTGCTGGTTTATTGCAACCACTTCCGATTCCTCAGTGGAAGTGGGAGCATATAACCATGGATTTCGTGACGGCTTTACCGCGGAGTCCGAAGGGCAACAATGCAGTATGAGTAATTGTTGATCGATTGACCAAGACAACTCACTTTATTCCTTTCCGGGGTTGGTCAATCAACAGAGACTTTGGCAGAACGGTACATGCAGGAGATTGTGAGATTGCATGGAGTACCGGTGAGCATCGTGTCCGATCGGGACACTCGGTTCTTATCACACTTCTGGAGGAGTTTACAGGAAAGTTTGGGGACTCGATTGAAGTTTAGCACAGCTTATCATCCTCAAACTGATGGTCAGTCGGAGAGAACGATCCAAACTCTTGAAGACATGTTGAGAGCATGCATGTTGGACTTCAAGGGTTCGTGGGAGGATCATCTACATTTGGTGGAGTTTTCATACAACAACAGTTTTCAGGCAACTATCCAGATGGCTCCATTTGAAGCTTTGTACGGTCGTAAGTGCCGTTCACCTGTTTGTTGGGACAATGTCGGTGAACGAAAGTTGTTGGGACCAGATTTGGTTGTGCAGACAGTTGAGAAGATTAACACTATCAGAAATCATATGAAGGCAGCTCAAGACAGACATAAGAGTTGGGCTGATACGTCAAGAAGACCTCTAGAGTTCACCGTGGGTGATTTGGTATTCTTGAAGATATCACCAACTAGAGGGATGATTCGTTTTGGGAGTTGAGGAAAGCTTAGTCCTCGATTCGTTGGACCCTTTGAGATCTTGGAGCGTGTTGGTGAGGTAGCGTACCGTTTGGCGTTACTGCAGTCTTTGGTAAGTGTGCACGATGTGTTTCACGTATCTCAACTACGAAGGTATGTTCGAGATGAAACGCACGTTTTGGATCATTCGGAGCTAGCAGTACGAGAAGACTTGACTTTTGAGGAGCGACCGGTTAAAATTGTTGATCGAAGAGAAAAGGTTCTCAAGAACAAGGTTATCCCCTTTGTGCTTGTTTCTTGGGGTAATCGATCGCATGGAGAGTCCACTTGGGAACGAGAAGATGAAATTCGACAGAAGTTTCCTCACCTTTTCTTGTAGTTATCTATCTTTATATTCTTGGAATTTCGAGGACGAAATTCTTTTTGTAGTTGGGTATAATGTAACACCCGAGCCCGATACTACTAATTTCTGTTACTGTTTGAGCTTATATGGTACTCATTTCATTTATCTTACTTGTTTGTGACTTACTGCAAAATTTTACCCGGCAAAGTCATTTCTACATATAACAATTTTGGCATCTAAAATAAAATTAAAAATATTCATCTTGGCCTACTTGACACCTCTAGCCTTGTGGTAGCGTCCGTGCATCGTGTTCTCGTCCCGTTCAGTGAAACGGGCGAGTTTGGATGTTTCCGTGCGCGTGCGTGTGTCCGTTTTGGGGGTATGCTTTTTAATCATAAGACACTTCATTTTAAAATTTGGAACCCGCTTAAAATCCTATTATTTCAATTTCAAATTTTTGGACCCGACCCGAGCGCGATTTGGAAATGTTTTATTTGGCGCCAAAATCCCAAAGTTTAATATTTAAAAACCCATCGTATAATTAACCTTAACCAATCTAATATATATTTTTCTAACCATATAAGATTTCTTATATTTTTTTAAATCTTTCCAACTTTTTCCCCAGCCAATCACATGTTTCATAATCTCCCCGGGCCCCACTAATTCCTACCTCTATCTCTCATATCTCGCTCTCTCTCTCTCTCTCTATTTCTCAAATCTCTCTCTCTCCCATAATCTTTCTCTCTCTTCTTTTAAATATTTCCCTCCTCACTTTTCTTCATCACGAGAACAGAGAACCCCACGAGTCCTCGCGAGAAACCTAACGGCAGCAAGCCCTAGCCGCCTCCATCCTCGCCGCCGCAGCCCCGACGCCGACGCCGCTACCACCAGCACCCCCGCCTCCTCTTCCTCGTCTCACCCATATCCTCATTTTTCCACCCTCGCAACTACCTGCACCTTCAGCCGCGACCACTGCCCTCTCCGCCGCAGCCATCGTCGTCGACACCCGCACCACCACCTTCACCTTCTCACCCCCGACCATCTCCTCTCCCCTCCTTTCTCCATTCCCACACCCCTGCACCCAGCCGCAGCCACTCGCAGCCTGCGCACACCCACTGCATAGGATTCGATCGCCGGATCTGTCGCCGCCGGTGATCTCGACCTGCCTCCCCGGCCTTCGTACGACCCACTGTAAGCCTTCTACTTCTTTTCCTCCTTCCTTTCTCCTCTGGTTCCTTGTATTCTTGAACGGCATATCTTGACGGTTTACTATTCACATGCTCGCCGGAATCCGGCCGTGCCGGTGACGTGTCCCGACGATCCAGCGAGGTACCTTGATCCGCGTGTTTCAATTGTTCGTTGTTTGGGTTTAATCCGTGAACCGTGCGTCCGTCGCGAGTTTCCCCACCGACGTTACATTCCGTTTTTCCCGGTTCACGACCCGTCGAGGCAAGTACCCCTTGCTACATGCTATACAATATTTACATATACGTATTGACACCCTAAACCTGTAAAATTTAACTTGGTATAATCGTTTCCCATTTTCGGTTACAATACTGCATTATATCATTTTACTGTTAAACATGGAACTTACAATTTGCAACTTGAACCTAATAATCATATCTACCTGTTCAATCACATTTTACTGTTAAAATAGCTGGTAGCATTTATCCCTGTAGTTCTGTTACATTCGGACACTCGTATGCATTTAACCGGAAATAACTGTATTGAACCGTTACATAAACTATTGCACCGCTAAGGGTGCTTAAACCTGTTAACATGACTAAACGGCTACATTGGCTTACTGCACTCTTGTGATTTGAATGAAACTGTTTATTCCATTGCTTATTTCATGTTGTTAATACCCACGTGTGATTACATATCTGATTATGAGCACACCCACGATGTTGTTTACATCTTGACCTGACATTGCTACACATGTATATATTGATACACCTGATATGGTACCGTATACTGTTGACTTGACCTGATGTACCATGACTCGCCCGTTACTTGATCTTGTGTCTAATGCCAACAAACCTGACATGTAGTCCTCATGGACCGTTCCTGTTGTCTATCCAGACAAACCTGCTTTTACCTGATCCTGTGTTGGCATTAGTTCTTGATTACTGAATACCTGACTTGACATACATAACTTGGGGGTATGGGGAAATTAAAGGTGAAACTTGACTTGTAACGCGGCAGTTCAATACCTGTTCTGATCAGTCTTACGGGCTAGGCCAGCCCCGGAGTGATGATGCTGACATCACTCGCCTATCCTGCTACCTGTTCCTGCCTAGCGGCACGTCTCGGATTCAGCCCCGAGGATCTTGACCGTGGTCCCGGGCATGCACGGGATACTATTGAGTTACATCGACGATTCATCAATTGATTTCAAAGACTTTAGAATTTGAAAACCTGATAGTACAGTTTAGTTACCCACTGCACACTACCCTGCACTGCTTGATTCATATTACTGCTACTCTCGTTTTTATTCATGTTTATTTTGCATTGCATGTTACATTGTTCATATTATATTACTGGTTGACATGACGCGCTGACGTCTGGGTTTTGCATGGCCCAGATTCTGTACTGCTGTCGCGGTCCGAGCAGGAGTATTTCAGCCAGCAGGCTGAGCTGTGAGTTCAGTAGTAGTTAGTTTTTTTCCTGCATTTCTTTCCTGATGTGAGCCCGCATTCTGGGACATACTTTTCAGTTATTTGTATTGGATCATTTGCTTCTGCATTTATTTATTATTGACTCATGTATTCTGGATTATGGACATGTTTTAGATAGTTTTATCTTGTTCTTGATATCTCTACAGCCGTAATGTGACTGTGGATGGATATTTCCTACCCATAGGTAGCATGGTTGGCTATGTCACGTGCCTAAACTAGCGTACTCTGGGAAGCGGGGCGTGACAGTTCGAGTCTATGTTTGACTATGCGGAGCCTAGGGCGTTTGTTTATATACGGAATCTAGGCTTGACCTTACGGAACTCAGACTTAGTCGAGGGGGTATTAGACCCGAACTTTCGTCACGTAGGTTGACCTTAGTTAATGGAGTAGGCGACTTAAGGAGAGTGACGTACCGTGTGTATGTTCCGCGGCATACTTACGATATGCTACCCCGCTTAAGAAGTCTTAGGATGTACATTTCCTTGCACATTATTATATTCATTTCTATGATCTATCCTCATCGATATTGGTTTATGGTTTTGCTGCCATGATTACATGGGCAGAGATAGTTACGGCTAGAGCTGTGTCAGCATGAGCTCGTCACGGACGAGGACTGACCAGGGCATGATTCCAGGGACATACGATTGCATAGACATATCGTTTAATTGTGTTTTCGTGCCATGAGCGTTTGATGGATCACTTTTACGAGATTTCTTGGATGTGTAGATCAGCACCAGAGGATTGGGCTACCACTAGAGGCCAGCCAGGATGTGATGATCGTCGATGCACCGATTATACTTGATGATTGAGGCACTGTTCAGCGTGCGGACGAATGATTTAGTTGATGCTGCGAATGACGAGATATCTCCCCAGATGTTTGGAGCTAATGCCGCACGAGTTGTACTTAGAGATATGATAGAAGATCGCTAGTCACCCAAGGAAGAATAACTAAGACATGTCATTCATTGCCTATCCGATGCGAGGTCATCAGATTGATTGATTCGAGCGAGAGATGACTTCACGCAGGTACGTTGAGAGTCGATAGAAGACGATCGAATGTCAGAAACCCATTTTTCCAAGTTTAAAGTATTTGGAGAAACATGCAAGTAATTCCGTGGACCCTCTAGAAGAATAAAACCCTAACTCGACATAATGACCATGTGAACGCTTTTGAACCTTAGGGTTGGCGGCAGTTCCGCGGTACCATTAGTGAGGCTTGGGTTTGCCCTTCTACGGTTAGTCCATAGGTACTGTGGCATGTACTAGAATGCTATTAAACTTTACTCAAGATGTTGAGCTCTTGGGGGATTATGGAACCTTGACAAATCGATCGAAAGGTTCGACGTCATTCGGATATCATGTGATAGGATACATTACTTGGGAGACTCCAGATACGAGTATAGCCGTTGGAGCGCAGTCCATGCAGCCGCGAAGAGACGAGTCCGAAGCAGTCAACATTAGAGGAAAGTGGAGTAAGAGGTTCGTATGAGATCTTGATGAGATGACGTTCCATTCCGCTGACACCAGAGATGTGATACACATGCAGAGGCGTCGTACATGGATATATCTTCCAGAAGGAGTCGTGATGAGTATGCAGCCATTCCGGAATAAGAAACAGATTTAGCAAAAGAATGATAGCTTCTGGGCATTCAGCAGAAACAAAATTGGGAGAGACCTCGACAGCACCTTTCTGGAATACAATACTAGAAGACTTGGACCCAGGATCAGTCATATTACGCACACCCAGTAGGCCAGAGTTCGGCATCATCGACGGGACATATTATGAGTGACCATGACAGTTGGCCAGAGATCTTTAGAGGATGTGTTAGAGCGGGACTGTTTCCGCCATATTTGATTCTGTATTTTGGACGATTTATTTGCATGATTGAGATTTTGTGCACCACAGTTGCACTTGACTTCGATTTAATGTCATTCGAGATGTTGATTTTGATTTCATACCTAGGGTATGCATGTGATTTGACTTATGCTTTCGGCATAGTTTTCATGAACTTTTAGTTTTTGATTTGATTTTTTGCACGCTGATGCACATGGTTGTGAGATTATATACCACGGTATACCTGATTTGGATTTGGATTGGAATGTGTTGTATACCGTCGATTTCAATTGTGATATTCGATATTTGTTTTCGTGCACCTTGTGCACTTGACTAGGATTCTTGCGCATGTTTGGGCGCTTGATGCGATTTTGATGCACACCAGATGCACTAAATCGAGATTCTTCGTGCATATCAGATGCTCCCGATATTGCTGTCAGGCACACCCGTTGCCCTTGATTGGTGTTTTGTGCACACCCGTTGCACTTAGATTTTGTTCTGTGCACATGTATGTAACATTCATGGATTTCGATTTCTGTGCGCACTAGACGCACGCGGCATTCTTATATACAGTTTGGGATTGATTTTTGAGCAGTATGTTTTTATGATATTTACTATCTGGTATAGTAGCCGAGCAGGACTAGTCCGAGGACAGTACCTGAACATAATTTTTTGCATGCATCGATAGTTATCGAAGGGATTTCCAAAAAAAAGAGCTATAGTCTCGGTATTTACCTACGTGTCTGAGATGACACGAAACTTTTTATAAAGGAAACCCTTCTAAACTGTTTTCAAAACGGCAGGACGTATGTTAAACAAAGGATAAATATATGTATATAGAGTTATTTTCTTACCATTAACGTCCACCACTGTGCCGTGATATGCGCATCGCACAGTAACATGAAAGGTTTAGCATGCTTTTCTTTCAGAGGTTTTGATGAGTTTACACCGACGTGTACCATGTACGTGTTAAAGTTTTGATGTATATCATGTTGATTTTCGTTTTGGGCTTTGACATTAGTGTCTTTACCATAACTCCGATGATTGCGGGATGCTTGACGGAGTTTTAATTTTGGTTTATGTTCCCTGATTAAAAATCAGGAGAAGCTTCAGGAGAGGCATCACGTGCTCACACGTGACCAGTTGTCACGTGTTGGCACGTGACGCTAAAAGCAGCGGCAAAAAGCACATTCATCCCCTGATTAAAAATCAAGAAAAAGCTTCAGAAGAGGCATCACGTGCTCACATGTGACCAGTGGTCACGTGTTGGCACGTGATGGTTAAGCAGCGGCCAGAGAATAAAGCGCAGAAAGGAAGCCCATTCCAAGGGTCACGTGCCTACACGTGACCAGGGGTCACGTGGCCACACGTGACCAGGGGTCACGTGGCCATACGTGACCGGCTTTAAGAGCCTTATTCTTTAACAGAATTAAATTCTGAGAAGAGATCATTCAAATCTTTCCAAAATAGAGAAGGATTATTTGAAACCGTTGGATTAAAAATCTAAAGGTGATTAAATATCAGCAATTTATGGAAAAATCTTGAACTTGGAAAGATTTTCCCCCTAAATCTAACCGAGATAACAAAGAGATATCTTTGGATTTAAAATCCTATGGTGAATAAAATTCACTTAACAATCTAAAGGCCTAGATTAATGATGAAGATAAATCAAATCTCTCAATGAACAAATCAAATCTTTGAATGAGAGATTTACCAAACAGATTGATTCCTTTCCTTCTCCTATAAATAGGAGCCAAGAAGAGGAGAGGGAGGGACCTTTGGACCTTTTCTTTTGATACACAGAGAGAGAGAGATATAGAGCCTTTGATTCTCTGCAAAAGGAAAACCTTAGGTAAGAAAAGAAAATGGAGGCTTAAAAAGAGAATTTAATTCTCAAAAGAGTTTAACTCTTATATAAAGAAAAGAACTTAGTTCTTTCTCTGGTGGAAGATCTGTAAAGTGCACATCTCCCCATGAATTGAGAATTTAATTCTCATTGGGTTGAGATCCCGCCATGCAGATCTAAAACACAGAGGAGGAACTGAGTTTAGAGAATTTAATTCTCACAAAATGATAGGAATTCAATTCCTTTAAGATAAAATTAAGATTTAACCCTATGTTATAGGAATTCAATTCCGTCAAAATGAACTAAACTAGGGTGTAACCCTAATTGAGAACATAATTCTCTCAAACTCACAGGAATTTAATTCCCTTAAGAAAAGAAATTAGGGTTTAACCCTATTTAAGAATATAATTCTTCAGAAGAAAACAGGAATTTAATTTCTCTAAAGTTTGTCGCTAGGGTTTAACCCTACGAAGAAATTAATTTTTAAAAGATGAACAGATCTTTAAAAAGAACCAGGGTCACGTGCTACCACGTGACCCCTGCAAAGATACACAGAAAAGAACTTTGAAGCAAACACCTCACGTGTTACCGCGTGACTCCTGCGAAGATCTATAAAAAAAGAACTTTGAGGCAATGCCTCACGTGATCTCTAAAGCACACAGAGAAAAGGGCAAAAGGAAAAAGAAAAGAGCTCTACGGCGCCCTCACGTGTCGACACGTGACCCCTAATGAACATTCTAACAGATCAAAGCGTGAGCCCCCATCACATGCCCACACGTGATGGCTTTCAGAATTAAAAGTATTAAACACTTATCTGTAGAACAAAATAAAGGGAAGCAGGGCTCTCTCACGTGCTACCACGTGACCCCTTGGCTGAAGCTCTAACAGATAAACGCCTAAATTCTCATCACGTGACAGCACGTGATACTTCAAAGTATTCAATACTTTTGACTGAAAAAAATAAGGGGAATCAGGGCGCTCTCATGTGTCCACACGTGACCCCTCTCTCCTTAGTGTTTAACACTAGTCTGGAGATTTTGTTCCCAGTGTTTAACACTGATTTGCTTGGTGTTTAACACTAATTTGAAAACTCTGTTCCCAGTGTTCAACACTGATTATCTTTTAGTGTTTAACACTAACTTGTTAATCTTATTCCCAGTGTTCAACACTGTTGGTCTCTAGTGTTTAACACCAGCTTTAGCCCAATTGGCTAAGTTTCCAGAGGCAAAGCCTCTCCTTCAATGAACCAACAGAGGGCCAATATCCCAAGGATGATTGGACTTAGCCCAAGCTGGCCATAAGTCCTCAATTCAAACTCAACTGGGCCAATGAGCTCATAATATAATAATTGATCTTAGTTTCCAAATTGGACTACAGATTACTTAATCTACTTTGGTTTAAGGGTACATCTCTTCACTCCTTTTATACTTGGCGTTGTAATTCCTCAACGTCTTCAAAGAGGTGACGGGTCCCGATGACCACACATTGATACGGACTGTGGAGTTCTTAAAATCCATGGACTATGAGGTCCTTAACCTTGACCGTAATGTCTTAAAACTAATATCGGACTGTGGAGTCCTTAAATCCACGGACTACAACGTCCTTAACCTTGACCGTAATGTTTTAAAACTAACATCGGGCTGTGGAGTCCTTAAATCCACGGACTACGATGTCCTTAACCTTGACCGGAATGTCTTAAAACTAACAACAGACTATGACGTCCTTAACCTTGACCGCAACGTCTTAAAACTAACACTGGACCGCAATGTCCTTAAACTAACTATTGACCGCAATGTCACTAAACTAAACAACAGGGCTCCCCTAATCGCTCTTTTGTCGGATCTAAACGATCTCGCTAAGTTGATCTCAGTCTAAAACTAGACTAATGTATCATTAACAAACATTTAAGTCGATCTTAGTCTCAAAAGAGGCTAACGTATCCTTAAACACAACCCCCAAACCCAAATCTAAGAAAGATACGGATTTGGACTAGTCCACGCCCTATGGGCGACGACATAACTCAGTCTCCGTATACAATCCATGGGCAACTGAACACGAATCAAACACACACGACACGAAGTGACCATCTGGAGAAGGAGTAAGTTGTTACCGCGATGCGGTAGCGTAATTAACTGCAGGGGCTTGCGCCTGCAGGGAAGAGCATCCCCACAATCAAAAAACCCCTCAAGCGAGGGGGAATCTGACGAAGTCTGCTACATCGGACACATCCGTTTAAACCTTCAATACATTGTGCCATAAATCAACTTGGCATTCTCGAAGAGGTGGACGGATAGCACCAATTAGCATCTGCCCCGAATTTCAGGCAAGACGTCCCTGTCTCGCGCCGTCTTTCGAAGGGGAACAGATTCTGGAACGCCTGGTAGGACCTTTTCCTCTTTCCACTCCACAGTTCGTGTGTCGTAATTCGCGAACCTGTCGCGGTTCGCTAATGGTTGCCCTTGGGTTTCGAAGTACTAAGATTTGGTGTCTCGTTTACTGCAGAAAGCAAAAGGATCAATGGCTGGCAACTGCTCAAGCTGCTCCAACTGCAAAAGCAACCGACGCTCCGCCTCATCTGGAGGTGTAGCCTATGGACCGTAGGCTGCTTCCCTGTTTACTATGACTTTGGAACAAGTGACTCAAGCTACCGCCGGTCTTTTCTTTGGGACCATGCTCCCGCCGGTGAACATTAACATCCTAATGCCCGCACCGGAAGCGTCAAAGAAGTTGGTCTTTGATCAACTTGCTACTCCTACGGCCCCTCTCAGCGGGTCGTCCAACTCCTCGGTCTTCGCCAGACTGAGCCTGAAATCCAAAGGGCCAGCCAAAAAGCCCATGATACCTGAGAAGGCCAACCCAAAGAGGACAGCTGCTCCCGAAGTCGTCAAGGCGGCTTCTTTTCCCAAAGGGTCGGTCTTCGCGAGACTGACTACCCCCGTTCCCGCTCCCGCTCAGAAATCTATAGCTTCTCAACGAACGTCAGTCTTCAAGAGGCTGACACCGGCAGCAGCCCCTCCCCAGAACAAGGGGCAAGACGCAGCCGTCGCTGAATCAATCCCAACAACCCGTCATGCCCGACGTCGCCACTGGCGCTGGATAAGGAAGACTGGGGGAAACTCCCCCTCCGGACTAACTCCACCAGCTCCAACGGTGGAAATTGAGGCTGCTGTTCCAACCGGGAACAGCTTCGAGCTGCTGAATAGGGTACGCAGAAATTCGCCAACTGCGGTTCTCAAAAGATCCCTTCCACCTGCGGAGGACGTTGTAGGGTTCCTAGGCACGCTAGTGAGGTCTCCCAAGCCATCAACCATGGCAATTTCAAAAATTATGGTGCCGAGAAACCCTAAACTACGGATCGATAACTAGATGTCTAGGCGAAAAAGAACTAGTTAACACTTAACTAATGAGAAAACGGAAATACAACCTTTGTAGATCCGGTGCTCCACCTCCATAGCTCCACAACGAAGTCGTCTCCGCTGTCCAAAACAAATCCGGGCTCTAGAGTCGGCTTCGTCGGAGAAAAAGTGAGCTAGGTCGTCGATGTCCATGCCGAAGATGATCTACGTCGAGGCATCGAAAGATCAAGCTCCACCTTCACCAAGTCGTGAAAATTTGTGAAGGAAACACACTCTACTACTTGGCAAGAGGTAGAGGATGAAGAAATAGGAAGTGGGTAGACTTTAGAATTGGATTTCTCACTTGTTTGCTCAATTCACCATTGATGAAGAAAGCTTTTTCTTCTCAAGTTCAAGGAAGAAGAAGAAGAAATGTTATGATAAGAATAATAGAATAGAAAATAAAATCCATTCTTATCATAATATTAACCTTAGTTTAGTGTAGAGAATGAACCATGGTTAGATATGATGGTTAGGGTTAAGGAAGAGATAAGAATGGTTGACTTGATCAAAGTTTCAAGAAACTTCAACATAAAACAAAATAAGCCACCATCCTTAAATAATTTCCAAAATGAATGAATATATATAAATAAATAAATAAGATAATCAAAACCCTAATTATTAAGTAAACCATGGTTTAATCTTTACACTTAACCAAGTTAATATGCATCATCAAACATGATACAAACATGTGCATAAAAGTATATCACATATACAACTTGCACAATCCAAGTGAGAAAATCCATTTAAAGTGAACCATTACTAGTTAATGCAAAGTAATATATCAAATATATAATTATACATTAAATCATTAAATCAACACTTGATTCAATGATCCGGTCATGTCGCACACAACCGACTAGTATACAATGTATCGGCTTATCGAATCAACGCTTGAATCGATAACTAGGTTATATCGCATACAACCACTCGATACATTCATCGCGAGAATGGAATACGGTATCACATACACGCATTATTCTCGGTCCCGCACATATCTCATATGCGCTCCTATTTCGTTTCGCTTGAGCCAGGAAACCTCTGTGTAGGACTCTAAAGACTCGTCAATACGCCGGCAGCGGATGATGATCATATCAAACATCCACAAGCCGCAAGCGCTCTGCTAAACGTAACGGCCACCCGGGTATTGAGCGATCTGAAGATCGACGAGCAAGCCCGCTCACACTCCAGTGAATCTAACCAGTAACACTACCGTACAGTCCGGTCTGATCGTCTGATATGTCGCATATCTCGCCTAGGGGTGGTAAACGTCAGACCCCAATAGCTCGATAAGTCGTGTCGATATGAGGTCTATAACTGTTCGAGAAACTACTGGTAACACTTACCAGTAAATCTCAGGAACCCTGGCCAGGGATTTCCTGTTATAGCCAATCGAACACAGCGCAACATCAACCCCCAATACCGGGAGAGACGAATCCCCTCCTATCGCTCATTGCCTCCATGTAACTCGGGACTGTACCTAAAAACCACCGTTTTGCACGCCCTCTTGGACGTGGTAAGATGGAAATCAAAGCACAGTGGGAACCACACAAGACTCTATGACGATCTCGGGTCAACAGACTACTCTGTACCAGTGTCACCAGAGAACTGCCATCTGACGTGAGGTATAATACCATCTGGGAGTTCTCGGCGAGTCCGTCCAGTGTACCCAGTCTCTACTGAGCACCCGTATATCATCTCTGATGTCAAACACCGATGGATTTGGGATCATCCATCGCCCATCTGTATGGGTCGAGAAGGTACACGCTAGTCTACTCTGGTATATCGATGCCCCATCTCGATACACCCATGACTAGGGACTTTGAAGGATGTACTTATGGACTACCATGTCCCCACTAGTATGATCCGCATCATAGTCCAGGTAGTCAAGTACAGATCCTAAGGGCTTTACCAACATGTAACAGAGAGACAATCAGCATACACGTTAAGGTAAAGGGTAACCAGATAGCATACTATCATGTCGAGCAAGAAAGTCCTCCCTATATATGTCCCAGCATCCACTACAATATACATCCTATGTACAGTAATGGCCTCTAGGGCATACATATAACTAACAATCTCCCACTTGCACTAGGGCCATCAGTAGCAGTGGTTGCAGTATCTCATACTCAACCATCCTATAAAAGTCTCTCTCTGGGAACAGGCCTTTGTGAGTGGATCCGCTGTGTTGTCCTCTGAGTCTACTCTCCTAACCTCGATCACCCTGGAGATCAACCATCTCCATGATCAAGTGATACTGCCTTAGAATATGTCTGGATCACTGATGGGACCTGCGTTCCTGGGCATAAGCCACAACTCCATTGTCTCACAATGGTAGGAACAAAGTTCATCTCATGAACCATTATACATCCAAACAGCCTCTTTGGTAGTATCTTAAGTAGCGATATATCCTGCCTTTATCGTCTAGTATGCCACGGTATCTAGCTTGGAACTCTTCCAACATACCGTCCCTCCACTGAGGGTAAAGACAATGCCTGTGACTGACATTCAGTCGTCTTTATCACCCTGGAACCCTTCCAGTGATTCTCCCCAGGATCGATTGATACCATCTCACTACATCTAGTGAGTATCCTAACATCCAATTAAACCTATCTCATAGATCCAAAACTCAGGATTTAGGAGGTATCATTTTGATCCTACATGGAGAATCTTTGTGATAAACGGAGATTGATCGAGCGTAGCATAGGAAACTCTTTTCTTATCAAGAGTATGTCATCCACGTACTCTACGAGGATCGTCACCATACTCCCTACTACCTTTTTGTGTATACAAGGTTCATCTACCATTTTGATGATGTCAACTTCTTTGACTAATACATCAAAACAGACGTTCCAACTCCGCGATGCCTGCTTTATCCTATAAAGCATCTTGCACACGTTTCCGCTGCTCCCACTGTCTACGAGGCCCTCTGGCTGTGTACTTATAGACGTACTCTTCTAAAACATCATTTAGAAAAGCAGTCATGACACCCAACCACCAGATATCGTAGTCATGGTATGTAGCCGTGACAAGTAGGATCTGGATGGACTTAAGCATAGCCACTGGAAAAGGTTTCATCATTATCCACGCCTGGTTGATGACGAAAACCCTTAACAAGTCTAGCTTTGAAAGTCTCAACTTTTCCATGTACACCAAGTAATCTTCTCAGGATATACTTGCTCCTGATGGGGATTTAACCCTTCAGATATAGCAACCAAAGTCCATACTTTGTTGGTGTATAAGGATTCCATCTCAGATCGATAAACATCCAGCCATTCTTACAGAGTCTTACCCCAGATGGCCAGCTCGAAGCTAGTTGGGTCATTATCTCATGATGCAATCCTCGCTCCCACTGTCATAGAGAAACCGAAGTATCTCTCAGGTGGGTGAGGAACCCTACTAGATCGACGGAGAGGCTGAGGTTCGTTGGTAACTATTGAATCATTTGGTTTTACCAAATCATCTGCTGTAGTTTGTATAGCTGGAACATTTCTAGTTCTACATAACAGACCTTGCCTCGAGCTTGTCCGGATTTTGCTTTTAGACATAGGCCGGACAACCCAAATCTTAACTAGCTTAAGACATGGGCTCTTCCCTTTCCATATCACATATGAAGTGGTAGGCAACTGATTTGATTTGAACCATATTTAATAGGTATGCAACTTCTCAAGTGCATAACTCCCTAAAGGAATTAGGTAACTCAGTAGTACTCATCATAGAGCACACCTTATCATATAGGGTGTGATTGCTCCACCCCGATATACCATCGTGCTATGGTGTATGCGGAGGAGTAATGCTGATAGAGAATCTCATTCTCCTTTAGAAAAGTCCAGGATTTCCGTGCTCAAGTATTCTCCTCCTAGATCACATCAAAGGACATAATACTTATACCCGTATTTTGGTTCTTTACTTCTCGCTTATATTCTGTGAATATCTCAAAAGGTTCGGACTCATGTTTCAACAGGGACATATGACTGAATCTTGAGTGATTATCAGAGAACATAATGAAGTATAAAGAACCAGTCCTGGCATGTGTAGACAGGGGACCCACATACATCAACATGTATCATCCCAAGAGTTCACTAACTCTTTCTCTGTTTCCAATAAACGGAGCTATGGTCATCTTATCTTTGTGACATGACTGGCGAGTTTCACAAGATGTAAATTCAAACTGATTTAAATATACATCTATATGTAACTCTAGCCAGTCGGGTCGCATTGATCTGACCTAGTCTACAATACCTCAAGAAGGATTCGTTCATTTCTGAACTCTTCCTCTTGTGTGTGTTCTGTATACTTAGAACTGTAGTTTGATTTAGAACATCAATGCTTTTAGATAACGTGCCTGAACCGATCAACTTTTGAAATAGGAAATGTTCAAAACATTATCCAACAATACAAAATTTTATCATTTCTTTACTAATAAAGAGACTGATATGATTTTGTATATCAGGTTCGGTATCTAATAGCATTTGTTCAGAATCAATGTACTGGTAATACAGGGTGACAGTGACCAACAGACTTGGCTGCAACTCTTGCCCCGTTTTCTGCCTCATGAAACTTATCACCCGTTCTCAGTTCTCTACCTTTCTGTAGCCCTATGTAACTGATTACATATCTGGGATCCTGATCTGGTATCACATACCCAGGACATAGAGGATACAGAGAAACAGTTCTTTGTAGTGAACACACCCGAAGATGATGCATCAGCATGCACTCTCTTCATTTGAGTGGCACGGGAAATCTGGTATTCCCCAATTTCCTGCTCTGTCTTATAACAATTATAAGTTGGAGCGGGACCAACGTTCCCCAGCTCAGTATAACAAGCGGGTTCGGTCAATAATCCGTATTATTATCTTGATTAAGGCGTGATATAGTCGCTACCTGGAGAGAGAGAGAAGAAAACACTCAGCGTGCGCTCTTGCAAGAATAGATTGGTTTTTATTTTATCTAATCAGGATGGCTCCCACTGCTTTTTATCAAATCTTCCTTCAAACCCTAAAAGGAAAGACTAGCCGGGATTAATTACACACTACAAGTTCGCCAATCTTTCAGCCAGGCCAGTGTCGGTACTTTGAGGGAGGTCCCCCGTGCTTTCGCACGAACCTAATTAGTGTAAACCTCGTTTTCCCAGAGGCGTAACCCCGTTGACACCTTTCTAGACACCTATTTGATCGGCTAATTGTAATGTATAAAACTCTCCCAGGAGTAACTCTTACTCGCAGCGGGTATCGGGATCCAACTATCTCATAGAAGGTATGCAATCTCATTGCAAATCTCAACACTTGAAATTCCCGATAATATTTTGCCCCTAACGTGCTATGACCTTGACGAAAGCCAACAAACCATAGCCCGCTAGTCAAGTTCAACCCGTACATTTCTTGATCGAATTAAACCCACCCGCACGACCCTTGACGAAAGCCAACAAAGCCGCACGACTACCCTAATCCAATCGCATCGTATGCTGGCAGATAAGCAGCATATAGCTACCGCACACTGCACCTTGACGAAAGCCAACAAATGCAGCACGAATACTATATACAACTTATCTGAAATGACGGAGGGCTACGACAGGTTTTTCTGAAAACCTATTGCGTAATGAACTTGATATCGTTGTAGAATCAAATGAATTTTGAAATGGAGTGTTTTTGAGGCTTTTCTAGTTTTGCTAAAGGAGTCACTCCCGGTGAAGGGATCGTCAGTCCTTTCCTCGTCGAATGAGGTGCGGGATATATCATATATATCACTGTGCAAAGCAAAAACACTTAAAAGCTATCAAAAGACAAACCGAGTGTGTAGCATCTGCCAGTTATTGCTAAAGGAGTCACTCCCGGTGAAGGGATCTCGGTCCTTTCCTCATCGAATAAGGTGCAGGATATATCACATATACCGCTGTGCAAAGCAAGAACTGTAGCTACCTGTTTTATTTTGAAATTCGATTCTACAACATCTTAGGTTTCTTTTATTTCATTAATCACATTAATGAAGTCCCATCATTTAAGTACCTAAACATCACAGATAGATATGACGTACACTTATGCCATCCGCATTCGCCTCGATGTCCCCTCGTGCACCGTTAGGTTAGGTAACTAACGACAGAGCAGGGCAAGGCTAGTACGGGTGTAAAACATAAGTAACGTCTATATAATATATCATATATACTATATACTGTATCTATCACAGAAACATCACATGATCACATCACAGATATGGCAGCAGAAGAATCATATGAAATATTGGATATACTAGGACGTCCATGTTTTCAATACGAGCCAGTATAAAACACGGATTCCACGGTCGTGATGAATAGCCAAACCCACACCCTAGACCCCTACGAGAGCGGCAAGCAACCCTACCAATTCTAGAGTTAGGAGACCCGGACTCGACTCCTCGAGTTGGTCTCCCACTGGACTCCAGAACCCGGTTACTTGTGCCCTCCTCCTTGGGTCTATCCTAGTGCGGAAAAGTAAATAATATACAAGAGGTGACAACTTCCGCAACCTGGAAGCGCCCCAATAAAAGAATATTACATACAAGTTTTTACATGAATGAAAATAAAAAACACTCATCTCACATAAAAACCCCCGGCTATTCAAACACGACGATCCAATATAACATATCCAGCAATACATAACATCACATGTCATCAACGTAAGTAAATATGTCCATCCCAATTGTCGTTGACATATAGCAACGAAACCGGCGATATCACATATTACACTTACGGTCACAGAAAAGAAAGTGTAAAACTACAACAGTTGGAATCCGCAACCACCTCAGACATCGCATGCCTGAACAAATGAATTACTTAGACATCGCATGCCTAACAATTATAAACCCCGCATTTTAGTATCATTATTGAAAACACTTTTCAATATCGAGTCGGGCAATTCAACAAGATTCCCGACATCCTGATCGAATGCTCGTCGCAAACTTCAGTAGGCGGCCGCACCCCCGATACCGTCGACGAAGTGCACCAAGGCGGAAGACCGCTGCCGCGAGCACCCGAACGGATGCTTTCAGCGACGGGGTTCTCCTACAGTCACTTGGTCGGGGCTATGGAGTGAGGCTGTCTATTAAGTTTACCCGGCGAGTATCCGCGTACGCTACGTGATTGCGACGGACTTTTGATCACATCAAAATTCCGTGGCAACCGATCAAGTGAGACTAAATTGCTACGTTTATAACATTCATTTAGTTATCTCATAACTTTTGTGAATTCCAATTATTGTATCCCATTCCGGATAAATAGAAAATGTTAAACTTTTCGATCGAACAATCGAACACCCAAGTTTTCCCGATACAGCTCAACATATGAAATAAGTCTAACAACATTCCGTTCGTACCTCAGTACCAACGGTCCAGCCGTAGAAGGGTCAAGCCAACGCCTCACATGTGGCACGCCGTACTGCCCCAAACCCGAAGGTTCAAAGGGCAGTTCAAGACGGTCACATAATCGAGTTAAGGTTTGTTGTCTTCTAGAGGGACCATCGCGTTACTTGCACTACTTAGAACGTCGTTAAACTACGGAAAAATCCAACACTTGGAAATTTCCCGACAGGGGAAAAATTGGGTATTTATATCCGGTCGAACTTTTTAACATATTCTAAGATTTATCCGGAAAGCCACACAGACAAAATTTGATAATCCGATCGAACATTCGAATCCCCAAAACAACTCAGAAAAATCAACTCTGGAAAAAATATTAAAAATTCTCAGAAACACCAGAAATAATATATAAGAATTACTATGCAGAAATTAATGCATAATACGACAAAAGTGCCGCGGATCCGCCGCCTGATCCTACTGTGAGGCCGCGGATCCACGCACACTTGAATGAATCTGTTGCCTGAATTTGCACAGTTATTCTTATATTATTTTAATGAGTTTTCTGAATATTTTTAATCTGGAAAAATCCCAGAATTTGGAAAACGTCCAGAGAGCTCATTTTGGAGTTGGTTTCGGGTTCGTTCCGGTTTCAAATTCCGTCTGGACTTCGCCTAAGGCTCTAGCTAGGCTCTGATACCACTGGAGGGTTCCTAGGCACGCTAGTGAGGTCTCCCAAGCCATCAACCATGGCAATTTCAAAAATTATGGTGCCGAGAAACCCTAAACTACGGATCGATAACTAGATGTCTAGGCGAAAAAGAACTAGTTAACACTTAACTAATGAGAAAACGGAAATACAACCTTTGTAGATCCGGTGCTCCACCTCCATAGCTCCGCAACGAAGTCGTCTCCGCTGTCCAAAACAAATCCGGGCTCTAGAGTCGGCTTCGTCGGAGAAAAAGTGAGCTAGGTCGTCGATGTCCATGCCGAAGATGATCTACGTCGAGGCATCGAAAGATCAAGCTCCACCTTCACCAAGTCGTGAAAACTTGTGAAGGAAACATACTCTACTACTTGGCAAGAGGTAGAGGATGAAGAAATAGGAAGTGGGTAGACTTTAGAATTGGATTTCTCACTTGTTTGCTCAATTCACCATTGATGAAGAAAGCTTTTTCTTCTCAAGTTCAAGGAAGAAGAAGAAGAAATGTTATGATAAGAATAATAGAATAGAAAATAAAATCCATTCTTATCATAATATTAACCTTAGTTTAGTGTAGAGAATGAACCATGGTTAGATATGATGGTTAGGGTTAAGGAAGAGATAAGAATGGTTGACTTGATCAAAGTTTCAAGAAACTTCAACATAAAACAAAATAAGCCACCATCCTTAAATAATTTCCAAAATGAATGAATATATATAAATAAATGAATAAGATAATCAAAACCCTAATCATTAAGTAAACCATGGTTTAATCTTTACACTTAACCAAGTTAATATGCATCATCAAACATGATACAAACATGTGCATAAAAGTATATCACATATACAACTTGCACAATCCAAATGAGAAAATCCATTTAAAGTGAACCATTACTAGTTAATGCAAAGTAATATATCAAATATATAATTATACATTAAATCAACACTTGATTCAATGATCCGGTCATGTCGCACACAACCGACTAGTATACAATGTATCGGCTTATCGAATCAACGCTTGAATCGATAACTAGGTTATATCGCATACAACCACTCGATACATTCATCGCGAGAATGGAATACGGTATCACATACACGCATTATTCTCGGTCCCGCACATATCTCATATGCGCTCCTATTTCGTTTCGCTTGAGCCAGGAAACCTCTGTGTAGGACTCTAAAGACTCGTCAATACGCCGGCAGCGGATGATGATCATATCAAACATCCACAAGCCGCAAGCGGTCTGCTAAACGTAACGGCCACCCGGGTATTGAGCGATCTGAAGATCGACGAGCAAGCCCGCTCACACTCCAGTGAATCCAACCAGTAACACTACCGTACAGTCCGGTCTGATCGTCTGATATGTCGCATATCTCGCCTAGGGGTAGTAAACGTCAGACCCCAATAGCTCGATAAGTCGTGTCGATATGAGGTCTATAACTGTTCGAGAAACTACTGGTAACACTTACCAGTAAATCTCAGCAACCCTGGCCAGGGATTTCCTGTTATAGCCAATCGAACACAGCGCAACATCAACCCCCTATACCGGGAGAGACGAATCCCCTCCTATCGCTCATTGCCTCCATGTGACTCGGGACTGTACCCAAAAACCACCGTTTTGCACGCCCTCTTGGACGTGGTAAGATGGAAATCAAAGCACAGTGGGAACCACACAAGACTCTATGACGATCTCGGGTCAACAGACTACTCTGTACCAGTGTCACCAGAGAACTGCCATCTGACGTGAGGTATAATACCATCTGGGAGTTCTCGGCGTGTCCGTCCAGTGTACCCAGTCTCTACTGAGCACCCGTATATCATCTCTGATGTCAAACACCGATGGATATGGGATCATCCATCGCCCATCTGTATGGGTCGAGAAGGTACACGCTAGTCTACTCTGGTATATCGATGCCCCATCTCGATACACCCACGACTAGGGACTTTGAAGGATGTACTTATGGAATACCATGTCCCCACTAGTATGATCTGCATCATAGTCCAGGTAATCAAGTACAGATCCTAAGGGCTTTACCAACATGTAACAGAGAGACAATCAGCATACACGTTAAGGTAAAGGGTAACCAGATAGCATACTATCATGTCGAGCAAGAAAGTCATCCCTATATATGTCCCAGCATCCACTACAATATACATCCTATGTACAGTAATGGCCTCTAGGGCATACATATAACTAACAGACGTTACAGAAGCGAAGCCGGAACAGCCTCCTCAACGGCTGTCCTCCAAGATTTATAAGGTCTGGCGATGGGTCCAAGACTCAGTAATCGACCAAGATCACTCTCGTCAACAGAAAAGGGCGAAAGTGCAGGAAGAAAAGAACCGTCATGTCAAACAACAAAGGACGAAAACCGCTTGGGTGCCCGCTGCAATGGCTCCTTCCACGTCGACTACTCAAAAGAGAAGAAGGTCGGAGAAAGGCCCCACTCCTGCAGCAAATGTCAAGGACAATAAGCCTGAACGCCCTAAGTCTGGGGGCATGATGGTGCATACGGTCTACATGGCGTCAGGAAAAGAAGACAGCCGTGCATCTACAGGTCATAGACCGCTTACACGGTCAGTGACCAAAGCTCAGGAGCAACAGCAGAAGCTCCAGGAAATGATGAACGCGATGGCCGCACTCACCGGGCCGAAGAAAAGTCCCGAAGCGTCATCTGATCAACGTCAGGAGCAAGAAACTGACGCTGAATTCCTTCGTAGGATATTGGAGAAGAAGGATAAAGAGGCTACCGAACAAGCAGCCAATATCCAACGAATGGCCCTCCAGTTCCAGGACATGGTGGGAATGATGATCTAACAAGATTCTCCTACTGAAGATCCTCCAATCGTTCTTGAAGACGACAGGGGGAAAACGTCAAATCCTCCACCGGCTCTGTCAACAGCCAAGGAGGAAACAATCTCCAAGGCTGACCTGGACGAATACATAGCCCAACAGATACGAGTTCACCAGGCGATTGAGGCAGCCGGTCAAGTTGTCAGAACCGGGCGACCATATCCGAGCTGGTATGACCAGATCAAGTACCCACCGGGCTATACAATACCGAAATTTCATGTCTATAAGGGACTGGCAATCCCCACCAGCATGTTTCCCAGTTCAGGGCACTTTGCGGCAACACCGACGGCGACGATAAGCTCTTGCTTCGCCAGTTCGTCGGTAGCTTGTCAGAAACGGCGTTCGAGTGGTACTCTGAGCTCCCAAATGACTCTATTAAAACATTTGCGGAGATGGAGTTGCTATTCACTCAGCGATTCGCGAGCGCCAGCGAACGCACCCCGATAATGGCGTTAATTAATACCAGGGTGAAACCAGGTGAGACGTTTGTCCAATACGCTATACGCTGGCGAAACTTGTGGTCGAAATGCGAACAACGCATTGAGGAGGCGCCCGCTGTCGGCATGTTCGTGGGCACCCTAGATCCTCATGCAACTATCTCACAGTTCATGATGTTCTTTAAGCCAACCACGTTCCAGGCTCTGATCGACAAGTTGGCCCAGATGGGTCACAGACCGTCTCCCCCGAAGCCAGAACCTCGGAATGATAAGGGTAAGGGGAAGGCAACCTTCGTTGCGAACGCTCAGCAGCAACCCAGTGCCCCAAAGCTGGCGGATCAGCTTGAAGAAAGACGGCGGTATTACAATGAGAAAATGAAGCGCCCCTACTCATTCCCGCGAGATAAGACGAAGAGGCTATTCGAGCTGGCAATACGTAATAGGCTTATCAACTTGCCAAACCCAAGGCGACCGCCGCAACCCAGTGAGGTGAATAACCACTACTACAAATAAGGGTTGCCCCTACGGATTTATCCGTAGGGGCAAACCACTGCCCCTACGGATATATACGTAGGAGCGAAAAAATACCCCGTAGGTGCAAAGGCCGCAGGTGCAAGTTGAGGCCCTGAACTTGCCCCTACGGGCAAATTTTTGCCCCTACGGATTTATGTGTAGGTCCTTTTGTCCCTACGGATTAAGCCGTAGGGTATAAGATTTTATATTATTTTAATATATTACTTGGACCTACGGATATGTCCGTAGGGGCATGTACTACCCCCTACGGATATGTGCGTAGGTACGTGTCCGTAGGGGCACAATATCAGGATTCCTGATATTTGGCCCCTACGGATAACGCCGTAGGGGAGTGGCAGAGGCCCCTACGGATATGTCCGTAGGGGCAATCCCAACCCCCTGGCGCTGAGATCAGGGGGGAAATATCAGTTACTGCTGATATTTTGCCCCTACGGATATATCCGTAGGGGCAACATATATACCTACGGATTAATCCGTAGGTACATATTGTCTGTATTTTTTTTAAAAAAATGGGCTGCTTGATTTTTTCCCGCCCTGTGCACAATAATATATACATCAATCAAATCATATATTGCAGTATTCATAATCACATCTCACGCATATATATAATATACAAAAGAAACACAAAAACTGAATATGATATAAATACAATCCAATATCAATATCGTTTCAAAATGTAGTACAATGTGTATGATATAAATAAATACATGTTTCAAAAAATAAGAACCAAAAATCTACCCTAGCTCGGTCCAGCTCCACCTCTGAATAACGATAGAATAACGCGCGCCTGCTCCTCGGTCAATAAACTCTGCAATTCGTCGCGAGCGGGAGTCTGAGCGGCATGTGGAGCCGGCGATGTGGTCTGCGCAGCCGCCGTCGAGGTAGTCGCTTGCGGAGCCGCGGCTGCGGGAGTCTGAGTGGGTGGTGGAGCTACAGGAGCTGTCTGCGGAACCGCAGCCGATGTAGTGGCTTGCGGAGCCGCAGCCGAAGGAGATGCATGTGGAGGCTCGGCCGATCTACCCTGTTGCGTCTGGACATAACGTGTGTAAGAAGCATGTAAGAACTGTATATTATTCGAATTCGTATCATTATTAAGTTATTTCGAAACCCTGTTTGGATATCTAGTTTGGAAAAGCGTTGTTTATTTTAATTACATATGTATGTATGATTAATCAAACTTAAGTCTAAAACCAAATAAGCTCAAGCTACGTACTAATTATGGATATGTTGATATGTATATAATATGAAATGATATTTTACTATAAAGTAGTATACATACCAGCATCTCCTTCAACTCCTGAACGCTGGCCCTCAAGCTATCCAGTTCCTGATGGACATGCCGGTCACTGGAGACGGAGGAAGTAACCGCCGGTGTGGAGTCCAACCTCATATGGGCCCTGTTAGGGCCCAGTCCCCGGCCTCTCTCCCAACCTCCGTGGTGCCCTTCGTGTGCGGCGTCCAGAACTGGGGTCAGCAGCCTCGGATCGTTCTGTCCAGTAAAATCGATCCCCGAGGCCCGGGCCTGCTCAACCACCCGCTCCTACACCCACATTAAGCAGTAAAGTATAAGTATAAAATTTAAACTTGAACCTTCCAAAACTAAAATTTCAAATTTGGGTAGAAAAAATATTAACACTTACGCAGTACTCCTGGGTAGCGACGTCGGGATATCGAAGCTCGCCCGTGGCGGGATCTGTCGAGGTGCCGTGGACTGCAAGATATGCGGACAGCACGCTCGGTGTACCACCTGACGCCACGGTCTGAGATGTCTGCAATATTAGAAAGTAACTCTTAATATTAGAAAATGTAATGACCCCAAAATCTTTATACATTTGTATTATCCCTCTTCAAAAATATACCGTATTTATTTGTACTTGGTATTTTCCTCTTTCTATTAAATTTATTATTATTTTATTGCTCAATCTATTATGTATTTTTTTTCTAGGTACAATTTCTTTTTCTTATATTTAAGTTTTTAACTTCTCATTCTTATTTTTTCCTTTCATAAATATTTAACCCAAATCCATTATTCTTATTCTCCATAGCCCATCTAAAAAGCCCATTTTCTTTTTAAGCAACATCATATATTTAATTCTAATTAAATATATGCATGAACAACCTTATAGCTCATTGGTTAAGTCCTTGCATTGTTATTCCATAAGTCGCATGTTCAAATCCCCATTCTTGCAATTATTTTTTATCATTTTTTTTATTCTTCTCATAACCTACAAATGAGACCTTTCATTTCCAAAATGAATGGTGACCTTTCATTTCTCTTTTAATTCTTATGTTAAATGCATATATTATTATACATAATTCACCATTACACCATCTTAATTGTCCTCCATCTTTTCCTTCCTCATATTTTTCTATCTCTCATTTCTCCCTCTTCACCTAAAGTCCAAGAAGAAGAACATGAAGAACTCTTCAAGAAGGTCTCGCTACTAACGCGAGACTATCGGCGGATAGACAAGCCCGGTGACAATACCGGCTTGTGCATGTAAGTCCCTTCTCTCTCCTTTCCCCTCACCTCTATTTTTTCCTCTTGTCATGCATCGTGAACCCCCTATTCTTTTCATATCATAATCCATAAGAGAAGACACACATAAACATATACATATACATATACATAAGTTTAGATATATATATGATTCTATATGGTTTAATAATATCTTATTATCTCTTATTCAAATTAAAGTATTTTTAATTCTTTCATCATGATTATGAATATTTATTACAAGTTGTGAGAACATAGATTTCAATCCATAATATATCTACGATATCTCATGGAATCGGTTTGGTTATTAAAAGAAAGGATAAAGCTTGCATAAAAATACTAGTTAATCTTTTTGCCGATTTTAGTATACACATCAATACCTTTAGCTTTAAAATAATTTTTAGAAATTAATTTTTAGTTCTGAAAATTTCATGAAATTTGCATATGATAGATTATATTATTTTATACATGCTGTAAAAAATTTTAGATCGATCCGCATAACGGTTTAGGACTTACATCGTATTTATTCACTGATCGTAAAACAGAAAACTGCAGTTATCGGTCAATTTCTAGGACATATAACTTGGTATACCGGTATCCAAATTGAGCAAACTCAGGTGTTTTTGATATCTACATCGAATGATATAGATTTTATTAGTTCTATAGTTTTACCGAAAACCTATCTAAGATAAAGAAAACTGCGTTACAATATTAAGTGACGGATCTGGACAGAATCTGTCCTGATTCGCACACTGTTTTTAAATTTGGCATAACTCAAACTCCCGATATCCGTTCGTGATAAAATTTAGATGTGTAGATGGAAAATTGATAGAACTATAATTTTATGTATACTTTATTACTTAGAAATTCATGAAACACCCCGATATAGGCTTTGCAATACAATATATAGTTGCTGTCCAGAAATCTGAATTTCTGTTTTAAACACTGATATTAAAATGATCATAACTAGAGATTTATAAATCCAAATCATGTGAATCTTGGTGTTTTCGATAATTACATCGAAATACCTACAATTTTCTAATAATTTTCGTAATCTGAAACCCGATAAAAAATTAACTCAAACTGCGTTTTAAAAATATGTGATGGTGCCGAATAGATTCTGATCTGTTTTACGCGACGATACGAAAACATATATATCTCTCAAACCGGTAGACGTATTTAGGTGAAACTGGAACTTACGCATGCAAAACATTTAAAGCCATATTTCTGTTTATATTCCGCATTCTTTCAACTTGATTAATTAGTCGTACATAATATTTCTTTACAGCATTGTTTATGGTAGTTAATCGAATAATATACTTGACTCATTTCATGCTATTCGAACATGTATACATATTTATCTTGATCATTAAATTGTTGTATGTACTTAAAGACGATAATTAAATACTTCAGTTATATTTTGAAAACTATACAAAAATATTTTTACATAAAACCCCCTCAAGTTTATAAATTACCCTAAGGACCCTAACAATTATAAGACCACGATTCATAATTCTGATTGTCTGACTCGGGTTTGAGTCTGATTAATTTGACTTGAATATGATTCAAGTCAACCTATAATCTACAAGATTCCAATTCAAAATGAACACATGAATCCATGAATACCATTATCAATTTATACAATTTGGCTGAACCGAACCATGGATATATTCCTTTTACATGATTCTCAGTATTCCATTTACATGACTCTACGGTTACAACCGTTTCCTGATATCATGGTTTCGGTCAGTCAGTCAATCAATCTACAATTACTATAATTTACAAGATAACAATACAAATAAGACTTCGCGGGGTTTAAAGGGGTAGATTGGTACGGAAGATGTTAAAAGTGGAATGAGGTGGTCAGATTAAGACACCTAACCTATATTCCGTTGCTGTTGTACCGTGGCATAAACGGTTTCTTGTACTATACGTGCCCTTAGTCTCTGGCATATAGAGACTCCCCTCGTATACACTGGCATCTTTCTGTACCAAGCTACAAACAACATCGTTAAACAATATTCCACAATTTACTACAATACAATACTTTAGAAAATACCATACTCTGCCACTCTCATTCTTCTTTGGGACTTACCGAGCGATCTGTTCGCTGACGACATTCTGTTCTCTCTTCTTTAAATGTCGTCAGGTGACCTGGACCCGGCAGAAGTAGAGCCAACCCAAGAAGACTTGGAGCAATTTGCCGAAGACCCTGCAGTATAGTTTCATTGTACACTTTTCTTTTCAGTAATGACCCCAAAATCTTTATACATTTGTATTATCACTCTTCAAAAATATACCGTATTTATTTGTACTTGGTATTTTCTTCTTTCTATTAAATTTATTATTATTTTATTCCTCAATCTATTATGTATTTTTTTTCTAGGTACAATTTCTTTTTCTTATATTTAAGTTTTTAACTTCTCATTCTTATTTTTTCCTTTCATAAATATTTAACCCAAATCCATTATTCTTATTCTCCATAGCCCATCTAAAAAGCCCATTTTCTTTTTAAGCAACATCATATATTTAATTCTAATTAAATATATGTATGAACAACCTTATAGCTCATTGGTTAAGTCCTTGTATTGTTATTCCATAAGTCGCATGTTCAAATCCCCATTCTTGCAATTATTTTTTATCATTTTTTTTATTCTTCTCATAACCTACAAATGAGACCTTTCATTTCCAAAATGAATGGTGACCTTTCATTTCTCTTTTAATTCTTATGTTAAATGCATATATTATTATACATAATTCACCATTACACCATCTTAATTGTCCTCCATCTTTTCCTTCCTCATATTTTTCTATCTCTCATTTCTCCCTCTTCACCTAAAGTCCAAGAAGAAGAACATGAAGAACTCTTCAAGAAGGTCTCGCTACTAACGCGAGACTATCGGCAGATGGACAAGCCCGGTGACAATACCGGCTTGTGTATGTAAGTCCCTTCTCTCTCCTTTCCCCTCACCTCTATTTTTTCCATTTGTCATGCATCGTGAACCCCCTATTCTTTTCATATCATAATCCATAAGAGAAGACACACATAAACATATACATATACATATACATAAGTTTAGATATATATATGATTCTATATGGTTTAATAATATCTTATTATCTCTTGTTCAAATTAAAGTATTTTTAATTCTTTCATCATGATTATGAATGTTTATTACAAGTTGTGAGAACATAGATTTCAATCCATAATATATCTACGATATCTCATGGAATCGGTTTGGTTATTAAAAGAAAGGATAAAGCTTGCATAAAAATACTAGTTAATCTTTTTGCCGATTTTAGTATACACATCAATACCTTTAGCTTTAAAATAATTTTTAGAAATTAACTTTTACTTCTGAAAATTTCATGAAATTTCCATATGATAGATTATATTATTTTATACATGCTGTAAAAAAATTTAGATCGATCCGCATAACGGTTTAGGAATTACATCGTATTTATTCACTGATCGTAAAACAGAAAACTGCAGTTATCGGTCAATTTCTAGGACATATAACTTGGTATACCGGTATCCAAATTGAGTAAAATCAGATGTTTTTGATATCTACATCGAATGATCTAGATTTTATTAGTTCTATAGTTTTACCGAAAACCTATCTAAGATAAAGAAAACTGCCTTACAATATTAAGTGACGGATCTGGACAGAATCTGTCCTGATTCGCACACTGTTTTTAAATTTGGCATAACTCAAACTCCCGATATCCGTTCGTGACAAAATTTAGATGTGTAGATGGAAAATTGATAGAACTATAATTTTATGTATACTTTATTACTTAGAAATTCATGAAACACCCTGATATAGGCTTTGCAATACAATATATAGTTGCTGTCCAGAAATCTGAATTTCTGTTTTAAACACTGACATTAAAATGATCATAACTAGAGATTTATAAATCCAAATCATGTGAATCTTGGTGTTTTCGATAATTACATCGAAATACCTACAATTTTCTAATAATTTTCGTAATCTGAAACCCGATAAAAAATTAACTCAAACTGCGTTTTAAAAATATGTGATGGTGCCGAATAGATTCTGATCTGTTTTACGCGACGATACGAAAACATATATATCTCTCAAACCGGTAGTCGTATTTAGGTGAAACTGGAACTTACGCATGCAAAAAATTTAGAGCCATATTTCTGTTTATATTCCGCATTCTTTCAACTTGATTAATTAGTCGTACATAATATTTCTTTACAGCATTGTTTATGGTAGTTAATCGAATAATATACTTGACTCATTTAATGCTATTCGAACATGTATACATATTTATCTTGATCATTAAATTGTTGTATGTACTTAAAGACGATAATTAAATACTTGAGTTATATTTTGAAAACTATACAAAAATATTTTTACATAAAACCCCCTCAAGTTTATAAATTACCCTAAGGACCCTAACAATTATAAGACCACGATTCATAATTCTGATTGTCTGACTCGGGTTTGAGTCTGATTAATTTGAATTGAATATGATTCAAGTCAACCTATAATCTACAAGATTCCAATTCAAAATGAACACATGAATCCATGAATACCATTATCAATTTATACAATTTGGCTGAACCGAACCATGGATATATTCCTTTTACATGATTCTCAGTATTCCATTTACATGACTCTATGGTTACAACCGTTTCCTAATATCATGGTTTCGGTCAGTCAGTCAATCAATCTACAATTACTACAATTTACAAGATAACAATACAAATAAGACTTCGCGGGGTTTAAGGGGTAGATTGGTACGGAAGGTGTTAAAGGTGGCACGAGGTGGTCAGATTTAATACACCTAACATGAATCCAGTTGCTGTTGTACCGTGGCATAAACGGTTCCTTGTACTATACGTGCCCTTAGTCTCTGGCATATAGAGACTCCTCTCGTATACACTGGCATCCTTCTGTACCAAGCTACAAAACTTGAATATGTTTCAAGTCAATCTATATTCTTTTATATTCCAACTCAAGATGAATACATGAATTTCAGATTCCAGTTAACAATCTATATAACTTGACCGAACCGAACCATGGATATTCCTTTTACATGATTCCCAATATTCCATTTACATGACTCTATGGTTATAACCGTTTCCTGATATCATGGTTTCGGTCAGTCAATCAGTCAATCGGTCAATCGGTCAATCAAAGTCAATCAAGTAATCATTACAAGTTTACAAGATAACAATACAAATATGACATCACGGGGTTTAAAGGGGTAGATTGGTACGGAAGATGTTAAAAGTGGAATGAGGTGGTCAGATTAAGACACCTAACCTATATTCCGTTGCTGTTGTACCGTGGCATAAACGGTTCCTTGTACTATACGTGCCCTTAGTCTCTGGCATATAGAGACTCCCCTCGTATACACTGGCATCCTCCTGTACCAAGCTACAAACAATTACGTTAAACAATATTTCATAATATTCTACAATACAATACTTTAGAAAATACTATACTCTGTCACTCTCATTCTTCATTCTTCTTTGGGACTTACCGAGCGACCTGTTCGCTGACGACATTCTATTTCTCTCTTCTTTGAATGTCGTCAGGTGCGTTGGACCAAGTTGAGACCGAGCCTACAAGTGAAGATTTGGAGAAATTCCAAGAAGACCCAGAGCTCTAGACTTTGTACTTGTTCTTCCCAGTATTTCCTTTTATTGTTATGCCACTGTTTAGGCATTGCTTTTTCATTTCAGATGTATTTTCATTTCATGCATTGTATAAAGAATGTTATTAATAAAAGTTGCTGTTATTTCTATTATTCGTCTCTTGTGATTCATTTTATATTGCTTAGTTACGCTTAGCGTATATACTTCTGAGTACATACTAGCGGGCCTTGTCACGTCCACTTCGCCGTATACTGGGAAGCGGGGCGTGACAGGTTTTGTTGGTGGCCCATGCAGGTCAGAGCTGTATGAATCCCTGTCATGCAGTTCTGGTCTGCGTGAACAACCTAAGCAATATAACACAAGAAACAGCAACTAAAACATTCTTTACAATCATGTTCCTTGAATCTTACCATTTCATATTCCTTGAATCTTATCATCCGTTGAATCTATCCTAACCCTCTTCTTTCACTCACAATCACCAAATTGTTTTGAAACTGTTACACTTTCCTTTTACAAATTTCGAGGACGAAATTATTTTTAAGGAGGGTAGAATGTAATGACCCCAAAATCTTTATACATTTGTATTATCCCTCTTCAAAAATATACCGTATTTATTTGTACTTGGTATTTTCCTATTTCTATTAAATTTATTATTATTTTATTCCTCAATCTATTATGTATTTTTTTTCTAGGTACAATTTCTTTTTCTTATATTTAAGTTTTTAACTTCTCATTCTTATTTTTTCCTTTCATAAATATTTAACCCAAATCCATTATTCTTATTCTCCATAGCCCATCTAAAAAGCCCATTTTCTTTTTAAGCAACATCATATATTTAATTCTAATTAAATATATGCATGAACAACCTTATAGCTCATTGGTTAAGTCCTTGCATTGTTATTCCATAAGTCGCATGTTCAAATCCCCATTCTTGCAATTATTTTTTATCATTTTTTTTATTCTTCTCATAACCTACAAATGAGACCTTTCATTTCCAAAATGAATGGTGACCTTTCATTTCTCTTTTAATTCTTATGTTAAATGCATATATTATTATACATAATTCACCATTACACCATCTTAATTGTCCTCCATGTTTTCCTTCCTCATATTTTTCTATCTCTCATTTCTCCCTCTTCACCTAAAGTCCAAGAAGAAGAACATGAAGAACTCTTCAAGAAGGTCTCGCTACTATTGCGAGACTATCGGCGGATAGACAAGCCCGGTGACAATACCGGCTTGTGCATGTAAGTCCCTTCTCTCTCCTTTCCCCTCACCTCTATTTTTTCCTCTTGTCATGCATCGTGAACCCCCTATTCTTTTCATATCATAATCCATAAGAGAAGACACACATAAACATATACATATACATATACATAAGTTTAGATATATATATGATTCTATATGGTTTAATAATATCTTATTATCTCTTGTTCAAATTAAAGTATTTTTAATTCTTTCATCATGATTATGAATGTTTATTACAAGTTGTGAGAACATAGATTTCAATCCATAATATATCTACGATATCTCATGGAATCGGTTTGGTTATTAAAAGAAAGGATAAAGCTTGCATAAAAATACTAGTTAATCTTTTTGCCGATTTTAGTATACACATCAATACCTTTAGCTTTAAAATAATTTTTAGAAATTAATTTTTACTTCTGAAAATTTCATGAAATTTACATATGATAGATTATATTATTTTATACATGCTGTAAAAAATTTTAGATCGATCCGCATAACGGTTTAGGAATTACATCG
This sequence comes from Agapanthus africanus, assembly GCA_030015575.1. NCBI lineage: Eukaryota > Viridiplantae > Streptophyta > Magnoliopsida > Asparagales > Amaryllidaceae > Agapanthus > Agapanthus africanus. Next base: position 884,801,881 of record CM057337.1, read on the forward strand.
TATTTATTCACTGATCGTAAAACAGAAAACTGCAGTTATCGGTCAATTTCTAGGACATATAACTTGGTATACCGGTATCCAAATTGAGCAAACTCAGGTGTTTTTGATATCTACATCGAATGATCTAGATTTTATTAGTTATATAGTTTTACCGAAAACCTATCTAAGATAAATAAAACTGCGTTACAATATTAAGTGACGGATCTGGACAGATTCTGTCCAGATTCGCACACTGTTTTTAAATTTGGCATAACTCAAACTCCCGATATCCGTTCGTGACAAAATTTAGATGTGTAGATGGAAAATTGATAGAACTATAATTTTATGTATACTTTATTACTTAGAAATTCATGAAACACCCCGATATAGGCTTTGCAATACAATATATAGTTGCTCTCCAGAAATCTGAATTTCTGTTTTAAACACTGACATTAAAATGATCATAACTAGAGATTTATAAATCCAAATCATGTGAATCTTGGTGTTTTCGATAATTACATCGAAATACCTACAATTTTCTAATAATTTTCGTAATCTGAAACCCGATAAAAAATTAACTCAAACTGCGTTTTAAAAATATGTGATGGTGCCGAATAGATTCTGATCTGTTTTACGCGACGATACGAAAACATATATATCTCTCAAACCGGTAGTCGTATTTAGGTAAAACTGGAACTTACGCATGCAAAACATTTAGAGCCATTTTTCTGTTTATATTCCGCATTCTTTCAACTTGATTAATTAGTCGTACATAATATTTCTTTACAGCATTGTTTATGGTAGTTAATCGAATAATATACTTGACTCATTTCATGCTATTCGAACATGTATACATATTTATCTTGATCATTAAATTGTTGTATGTACTTAAAGACGATAATTAAATACTTGAGTTATATTTTGAAAACTATACAAAAATATTTTTACATAAAACCCCCTCAAGTTTATAAATTACCCTAAGGACCCTAACAATTATAAGACCACGATTCATAATTCTGATTGTCTGACTCGGGTTTGAGTCTGATTAATTTGACTTGAATATGATTCAAGTCAACCTATAATCTACAAGATTCCAATTCAAAATGAACACATGAATCCATGAATACCATTATCAATTTATACAATTTGGCTGAACCGAACCATGGATATATTCCTTTTACATGATTCTCAGTATTCCATTTACATGACTCTACGGTTACAACCGTTTCCTGATATCATGGTTTCGGTCAGTCAGTCAATCAATCTACAATTACTACAATTTACAAGATAACAATACAAATAAGACTTCGAGGGGTTTAAGGGGTAGATTGGTACGGAAGGTGTTAAAGGTGGCACGAGGTGGTCATATTTAATACACCTAACATGAATCCAGTTGCTGTTGTACCGTGGCATAAACGGTTCCTTGTACTATACGTGCCCTTAGTCTCTGGCATATAGAGACTCCTCTCGTATACACTGGCATCCTTCTGTACCAAGCTACAAAACTTGAATATGTTTCAAGTCAATCTATATTCTTTTATATTCCAACTCAAGATGAATACATGAATTTCAGATTCCAGTTAACAATCTATATAACTTGACCGAACCGAACCATGGATATTCCTTTTACTTGATTCCCAGTATTCCATTTACATGACTCTATGGTTATAACCGTTTCCTGATATCATGGTTTCGGTCAGTCAGTCGGTCAATCAGTCAATCGGTCAATCAAAGTCAATCAAGTAATCATTACAAGTTTACAAGATAACAATACAAATATGACATCACGGGGTTTAAAGGGGTAGATTGGTACGGAAGATGTTAAAAGTGGAATGAGGTGGTCAGATTAAGACACCTAACCTATATTCCGTTGCTGTTGTACCGTGGCATAAACGGTTCCTTGTACTATACGTGCCCTTAGTCTCTGGCATATAGAGACTCCCCTCGTATACACTGGCATCTTTCTGTACCAAGCTACAAACAATTACGTTAAACAATATTTCATAATATTCTACAATACAATACTTTAGAAAATACTATACTCTGTCACTCTCATTCTTCATTCTTCTTTGGGACTTACCGAGCGACCTGTTCGCTGATGACATTCTATTTCTCTCTTCTTTGAATGTCGTCAGGTGCGTTGGACCAAGTTGAGACCGAGCCTGCAAGTGAAGATTTGGAGAAATTCCAAGAAGACCTAGAGCTCTAGACTTTGTACTTGTTCTTCCCAGTATTTCCATTTATTGTTATGCCACTGTTTAGGCATTGCTTTTTCATTTCAGATGTATTTTCATTTCATGCATTGTATAAAGAATGTTATTAATAAAAGTTGCTGTTATTTCTATTATTCGTCTCTTGTGATTCATTTTATATTGCTTAGTTACGCTTAGCGTATGTACTTCTGAGTACATACGTAGCGGGCCTTGTCACGTCCACTTCGCCGTACACTGGGAAGCGGGGCGTGACAGAAATATTAGAGAATAACTCTTAATATTGCAGAATATTAGAGAATAACTCTTAATTTACCGATAACTCCATGGCTCGAGTAATGTTCCTCGAGCCACCTGTGTAAGTGGGGCGACCCCTCTTCGCCGACTTCCTGTTCTCCGTATTCTGAGCGGCCTGTTTCTGCACAACGCATTAACATTTAGTTTTCTAATTAATAAACACAAAGAAATAAATTATATCATAAATAATGAATTAAATTTAAAATACGTACCTGTTTGCGTTGGGAGTCAAAATAAGCGTACAATAGAGGCCATGTCTCTACGTCGACTCTCGCAAACGCCGGAGTAGATAGGAAGGCCGCTCTCTCTGCCTCGGGGGTCGCCATCCACAGGGAGTAGCAGTCGGCCTTCAGCTCATTCCTGTTGTATTGGACCTTGGCCTGCATGTTCTTCATCAGGCCATTGTACAGAGTATGAAGGTCGAGCACCCTCCCCGGGTGATCAGGGTCGGCTACAGGCTGAAAATCGTAATCCAACTGAAAATACAAAAAAAACATTGTTATTAGATTGCAAGTGTTAATAATAAATATATTGTATAGATCAAATGAAAATATATATTAATACACACCCGAGCCTGATCAAAGAAGAGGGCGAATGAGCACTGGTGCTGCTCGCCCCACTCAACGTGAAGTGGATAGTTCTTCACGATCCGGCTCTCGTCCCCCAAATACCGGCCGAACCTCTCGGCATGAGGACCGGTATAGCGATAGTCTAGGGTAAAAAATAGGGGGAATGCTGCCTCCCCCTAGCTCTATCAGGCCTCATCCTATGGGACTGATTCGGGCCTCGAGTCCCCCTCTGGGGATGGAGAGGCCCTGCGTCTACACGAAATATCAAGATAATCAATAATAAGACAAAGTTGTTTTAAGAAATCAAGGTTAAACAAAAATTCAAGTGTGATATATACCTCCGGTGACTAGCGCACGAGCCTGGGCCCGAGCAGCAGCATGAGCGGGACGATAGTTCCTCCGGTGAGGAACAACCGGGGTCCCGGACCTGGACGCATCCCCTCCAACTATAAAATAAACATCGACGCTAAATTTCCATGAAGTTCATATTTATTCTATAGAGTATATGTAAAATGAATAAATATTTTAAATTTATTCATACTAACCTGCAGACGATGCGGAGGGTATGGAAGCGGCAAGAGTGGGCCCTGTGGAAGGTGTGGACGCACCACCTATAATTAGACAATTAAAAATAGATTATATAATTAATTGCAAAAAGAATGTGTAGATCAATAATATAACGTTCGAAATCAATATGCATGCACTATAGGATATATAAACATACCCGCAGGTGCGGTGGTGTCACCACCTACAGCTAGACAATAATAAAAATTGCTAACTAAGAGCAAAAGGAATGTGTGTATTTATGATATAGCATTCTAAATCAATATACATACACTATATGATACATAAACATACCTGGAGGAGCGGGGGTGGCCTCTGTCCCAGATGTGGACGCATCACCAACAACTAGACAATCAAACATTGACAATATAAGTAATTTTGACATAAACATGCATGAATATCTGTAATATTACATTCAAAATGGATATACGTGCAGTATACCTGGAGGTGTGGCCAAATCAACACGGAAGGAGGCATCCGAAGGGGTCTCCGATCTGGGTGCAAGACCGGCCCTCTGAAGCTCCCTACGGAGCTCTCCGGGCGGCAGAACCGCTCTGCCTCTGCCTCTGCCTCTGCCGCGGCTGGAGCTCCTGCCGCCCCTCGCTGCTCCCGACATCGTCATCAAATCTAGATAAACGGTTCGTGGACGCATTAGACAATCATTAAAAGTATCGACTATATATGATCTAGAGCGTAAAATGTGAAGTAATAATATAACATTACAGATAACCTTTTTCGTTTCGTGGGCGCATCATACATATCTACTTCTTCTACTGCAGTACTGCATTCTTCTCCTTCCCCGTGATATTTCCAAGTTGAATAAAGTCTAGTAAACCCATGTTTTACAATATGAAGCTCTGCCAATTCTACCTTCTGCTAGTACTTATTGCCACATCTATCGCACGGACAGAGAATCTTCTCTATTATGATCTTATTATGTGCTCGTGCAAATTCAAGGAAAGCAGCAACTCCTGCTACAAACTTAGGTTGCATACATTGTTTCCAATCCACATACATCCAGTCCTTAACTCTGACGTACTTATGGGCCATGTTAGACTGAATAACATATAAATTGTAGGTTATGCTGACTATATTGAGAAATATAAGAACGGGATAGTTACTGACAAAGGAGAAAATCCGTGTATATGCTTTGTGTGTGCGTTTGTCATTGAAAAGAATAAATTATCGCACGTTATGTTAACCGATAGACGGGGACAAAGTGGCGCTTTTAGTTTCATATATGAGTATCGATGGGAATATGAAGGTTTCATATTATCATATATTGGTTTTAACCCGAACATCTCGAATCGCTCTCTAATTATGCGTTTGTATGTATGTGTTCCGGCTGTCGGGGGTAGGCTTCTATCCCATTAAGAATGTATAGAGCGAAAGCCCATCACTTGTGCTTTCAACCGTTTCGAGTAAATTTCGGCAGCACCTTCCCGCCGTTCTCTAAGTACACTGTAATAGAATAGATAATCATTTCAAAGCTGTGAAACAACGTTGAAATGAACATCTAATCTATCTTTGTACACGGAGAACCAGCGGAAAGGTACCGACGAAATATCTCGAAACGGATGAAAACACAAGTGAATGAAGGCGTTTGCTTTATACATTCTTAACTTGTCCACACGGGACAAATCTATGGGTTACCATACGATTGAATTTTCTCGTCGTGTAGACTATACGATGGTTGTTAGTATCGAGCTATACTGTCCGATATTTAACAACCTTCGTATGGTTCTAGGTCACGACGAGCATCGCACGTATGTTAATCGATAGACGGGGACTAAGTGGCGCTTTTAGTTTCATATATGGGTATCGATGGGAATATGAAGGTTTCATATTATCATATATTGGTTTTAACCCGAACATCTCGAATCGCTCTCTAATTATGCGTTTGTATGTATGTGTTCCGGCTGTCGGGGGTAGGCTTCTATCCCATTAAGAATGTATAGAGCGAACGCCCATCACTTGTGCTTTCAACCGTTTCGAGTAAATTTCGGCAGCACCTCCCCGCTGTTCTCCGAGTACACTGTAATAGAATAGATAATCATTTCAAAGCTGTGAAACAACGTTGAAATGAACATCTAATCTATCTTTGTACATGGAGAACCAGCGGAAAGGTACCGATGAAATATCTCGAAACGGATGAAAATACAAGTGAATGAAGGCGTTTGCTTTATACATTCTTAACTTGTCCACACGGGACAAATCTATGGGTTACCATACGATTGAATTTTCTCGTCGCGTAGACTATACGACGGTTGTTAGTATCGAGCTATATTGTCCGATATTTAACAACCTTCGTATGGTTCTAGGTCACGACGAGCATCGCACGTATGTTAACCGATAGACGGGGACTAAGTGGCGCTTTTAGTTTCATATATGGGTATCGATGGGAATATGAAGGTTTCATATTATCATCGAGTATCATATATTGGTTTTAACCTGAATATCTCGAGTCACTCTCTAATTATGCGTTTGTTGTGCATTCGTGTTGTATGTGTAATATGATTTTAAACCATTGAGATCAAGATTGATAGAACTGATCATCCTATATTGCAATAGCATTCATCAACCAAAAACTATTATTGCAATGGTATACATCTATAACAATCAACAATTAAAACTACAAATATAGGATACTGATATCATAAAGCGTTATGAGACACGTCATCTGCCACGTGTCGTGATCATGGAAATCGCTAAGATTGAGTATCATCAAGATTAGATTATGGTTTTGAAGCAAGTTATTGAGCATCTTGGATTGATTGTCAAGAGTTGATTTTTATTTCAACACTTGACAGAATGAAAATCATAAATACAGTTGCAAAATGTGTTCCTCAGCCCCATAAAGTGGATCTTAACAACCCAGACAAGACCATCATTGTTCAAATTGCCAAGGTAGACATAATCTCAGCAGTTATTTACGGTTGCTAGCTTGTATTGCTTGTTGCTATTCTTTTTTTTTCCTTGCCCTTTCTTTCTTTCTTTTTTTTTGGGGGGGGGTTGTGTTTGAAAGGTTTTAACCAACTCACTGCTATTTCTAGGCAATGCAGGAATATAACTAGTTTTATCCCCCAAAAGAAAGAGCTTCAGGCTTCATGCGTCAAGCGATGTGTATAATTATAGGATTTTCTTGCTAGCGGTTTATTTACAACTATTCTTTAGTCTATATGCCTAGCATCTGCTACTAGATATTACATCTTGCATCAACACCCCGCATCTTAAAATCAAAATCGATTATTTTTTTCTTGAGCTTTTTCTGATTTTCTACCATCTGTGTCGAGTAAATTATGATTACCTGAAATTTCAGATGGTATTGTGGTACTAGGATGAACCCCAGCCCCACCGTAACCCTAACCCCAGCCCCACCGTAACCCTAACCCCAGCCCCACCCCAGCAGCAGCCGAACCCCAACCCTAACCCTACCCTGACCCCGACCCCGACCGCCACTGCCACCGTGACCCCTGCCCAACCCCAACTCACGCGTGCAACCCAGACCCAGCCATGAACCCTAAGCCTAAAATAATCCAAACATGCTTTAATTTACCTCGAGATTTATACCTGAACGGCTGCTGGTGGGCTGGAGCGACGACGGTGGCGATTTGGCGACGAAACCGGCGGTGGCGACGACGGCGGCGACGGTAGCAACGACGGCGACGAAGGTGGCGACGATTTGGGCTTTTTTCTCGGGCGTGATTGAGAGAGAGAGAGAAAGTGAGCGTAGGCGATCGATTTGGGCTTATGTTAAAACGATATTTACTTGCCCCTACGGACATACCCGTAGGTCTTTTGTTTGCGGCTCCGTAGGGGCAAACACCAAATTAAGAATTAATATTTTTATTCTTGGACGTCTGTGCCCGTAGGGGCAACCTTTTAGCCCTACGGATTAATTCGTAGGGCCAAGTTAAATATGCCCCTATGGATTCCAATATCCGTAGGGGCAACCCCCTATTTTACTAGTGAACCCCAACTACTGCCCTTAGCATCAAACGGTAAGCCATCCGATTGAGGATTGCTTAGTCTTCAAAGGATGGATTGAAGATCAATACCTACAGGGCAAGTTTGCGCTGTCCGAGAAGTGGAAGGTGAACCCGCCACAACCTCACACTGCTAAGAAGACGGACACACCGGGGGCAACTTGTTCTTTCATTGAAGAAGCTCCATGGGAAATCGTGCTTTCAGCAAAAACCAAAAGAATGCTGAATGAGCTCCATACATGCTCGGCGATCAGGTGGAAGAACCCGCTGAAACCCCAGATCATTGAAGGGATGCTGAAGCTATGCCCAACTCCGAAGATCAGTGGTGATCTTCGGAGATCATTGAAGGGATGGCCCGAACACTCACAACCAGCCGTCGAAATCTTCAAAGAAAAAGAAGAAGAAATCTAAGAAGCCCGTGAAGCCTGGCAACAAGCGTACGGACTTGCAGAAACAGATTGACGCGCTGGAAGAGTACAATCAAAAGGCGCGGACTCCCATCACACTCCAAGAGTTCCTCAACCACGTCTTTCAAGAGGAAGATGAGGGTGAGAGTTCCTCGGATGAATCCGAGGGATACATGGCGAGTTGTAATATGATCTCGCACTCATTTACCGACGATGAAAAAACTCCTGGCACTAAGAAACTGGGGCAGAGCCTGAACCGGAGCTTGTGTGGCCAACAGACGAAATGATCGACGCCTTTCTACACGAGATTCGTTTGAAAAGTAAAGCCGATCAGGAGCGTGAGATGGCTGCATCAGAAGGAGCCAAACGCAGGCGATTAAACGAAAGAGTGGAGGTATTCCCGCCAGATCGAAAGGCACCCGACGCGGATAAAATCATATTCAAGACGAGGAAAAGGTTTGCCAAAGCCATGTCAATGAGAATGAAACTACCACCCTCGGAATAAAACACGCTCGATGGGGCGGAGAGGCACCTAATTACTGCTCATATCATCGGAAGATTTCACACCCCACTGAGGAGTGCGACGCTTTTAAGATATGGTGGCAGGGATATGTTGCTCATCGGCAACATTTTAAGCGAATGAAACGCATAACTCGTCGGGAGCAGAGAAGTACGACCGAAGAACACAGAAGAACTACCGACAGCTGTTAAACGATCAACGCTAGGGGATCGCAAGTGCTCATATTCGGGAGCGATTCTGACAAGGAGCTGGCTCTTAGCCTCCTCTTTAAAGAGACCACCTCGAGAAAAGAGGAAGAACCAGAGGCCTGCGAAAACATTCAGCTGCTCAATCGCACGCTTCCCGAAAAGAACCTCGGACCCGCAACTAGAAAAGATAAGGGAAAGGAAAAGGTCGCAGAGGATATCACCTTAGATGACCAAGTTATGAAAGAGCTGACTGCCAAGGACCCGCCTAAGAAGAGTAGGGTGGACTACAAATTCCTAGCGCACCTGAGGAAGATACCCTCGCAGCTAAGCATTCTCGACGCCCTCCTGCTATCCAAAAAGGCGAGAGATTCATTAATCAAGGCACTACAAGAGCCCGAACAATTCCAAGCCTTCCTCGCCGAAGAAAGGATGAAAGACGAACTAGAAGAAGTACACACAGCTGATGTCACGTTCGGTGATGAGGACCTTCTCCTTGGGATGTGCGACCACAACCGTCCCCTCTACGTCTCTGGATATTGCCACGATATAAAGATAGGCAAAATCTTGGTTGACAATGGGTCTTCCGTTAATCTCCTCAACGTGCGGGTGTTAAAGGAAATTTGCATGAGCGTCCAGCACCTTGCTCGGGACAAGATCACCATCTCTGGGTTCGACTCCCAATCATCGAGAACTCTTGGGTCTGTGATATTGACGCTATACTTTGGGCTACTCATCACGGACATTAAGTTTCACGTCATAGATGTCAAGACATGTTACAATGCTCTGCTCGGCCGGCCTTGGTTACACGAGTACAACATCATCCCTTCTACGCAACATCAGTGTATGAAGTATTTCAAGGATGGTCTCGAGTATACCATAACAGGTGAGCTAAACCCATTCTCCGTGAACGAAGTCCGCAAATACGAAGATGCAAAGTACTTTTTGCCAGATTTCGAGGACACAGAGAGGTGTCACAAGCCGGAGAACAAAGCCGCTACCACCATCCCTGTTTTCGGGAGTGATACTGAAGAAGAAGAAGAGATAGTTTACTCTGGGCCGTCTCGACGCAACGACCCAGGGCCGTCCGCCCCCATATTGATCTTCGGAAGTGACTCGGAAGATGAGGTTAATGTTGTGTTCTCCAGTCGGCCGCCAATACAAGAATTCCTTGGTGATGATCGGAGTTTGCAAATCACCATGATCCCGCCGGAGCACTACAACGATCTTGACGCGCTTGGAGCTCACAACGTGCAAGACCTGCAGACGTTTTACGTCCCTCCCAAGCGAAAAGGCGAAAAGGCGATCCTATTCTATCGGTCCTCGGAAACAAGAGTGGAGAAAGAGATCTGGCATGGCACGGATTCTACTCTTGACAAGCTTTAACCCATCGGTTTGCCCAGATATTACACAAACGGATTGAAAAGGCTATTGAAGCGCCAAAGGATACCCTTAAAACAGACTACTCGACAAGCTCGATTCTATAATAGGATTTGGGATGTCCCTGGGACTCAGCGCAAATTGCCCAATGGAAGAATGGAAACACTTGGGCTTGGATACGTGAGAGCCAGAAAATGGGAACGGGTCTACGGTAGCTACGCCATATATAACTTCGATGAAGAAGAGGACGCCCTGTCAGGAAATGCCAACCCCTCATCGGAACTAGATCCCGCGATCGAAGTGCCGAGTCCGTCGTTTGAAGAACGAATGGACAAGCTTATCAGGAAAGCAGGTCAAAAAGCCCGAGACGACCATAATCGCGAGATGGCCATCTATGAGAGAGCCAAGACGCAACGTCTTCTTCAACAGGCTGCAGAAGACAAAAATACTCCTCCTTGTCAACCTGCTGTGCAAAAGGCCCGACGCAGAGGTAGAAGTAAGTCAAAAAGCAGAAAAGGAGGTCAACAATGACAACGCAGGATCAAAGAGTCATGTGATCGGGTATTGCGCGGTCCGGATTTGTCCCTTATAAAAAAGATGAGTCAGGCATACTCTTTTCCTCAGAATAAAACACGGAAGATACTTGACCTCGCTTTAAAACATAGAATGATTACACTCCCGGAGTCTAAACAGCCTGAGCAAGCTAACGAGGTCTCTCATCCGGGCTATTGCTCTTATCACCGAGCCATAGGACATCCTATCGAAGACTGCTTCACTTTTAAGAACTGGGTCGAAGACCAATACCAGCAAGGCAGATTTGCTCTATCCGACAGCTGGAGGGTAACGCCGCCACAAAAGCACGAACCCAAAGCCATAAGAGCAGAACTAGATCCATATCGGTCTTGGAAGCGAGCTCGTACCTGTCGTGTGATAATGATATCAAAAGAAGAGCCCAAGAATATGGATGACTTTCCCTGGTGCTTCGAAAACAATGACGACGAGGTAATCTCAGAATTTCCACCAGCGCCGAAAAAGCTGGAAGATGGCATATATACTATTGCAGATAACCTCAAGAAGATTGAGTTGGGGACGGCGAACGACCCACGACCGACATTCGTCAGCGAGCTGCTATCTGAAGAAAGGGTGGCTGCGTTAAAAGACGTGCTTATGCAGCATAGAGATTGCTTCGCATGGAGCTATTCCGAAATGCCAGGACTAGATCCAGAGATAGCTGTCCATAAATTGGCAATATCCCCGGACGTCAAGCCAGTCAAACAAGCGCCGAGAAGAATGCGGCTCGAGCTTGAGATGAGCATCAATGCCGAAATCAAGAAGCTGATCGATTCTGGGTTTATCCAGGAAGTTCAATATCCTGATTGGATCGCCAACATTGTCCCGGTAATGAAGAAAAATGGGACAGTGCGCATATGCATGGACTTCCGGGATCTCAATAAAGCTTGCCCGAAGGACGATTTCCCAGTACCGGTTACCGAGCTGATGATAGATAACACGTCCACTCACGAAGTTTTCTCCTTCATGGACGGCTCATCATGATACAATCAGATAAAGATGCAACCCGAAGACCAGAAGCACACCGCTTTCCGGACCCCGTTGGGTATATTCTGCTACAAGGCGATGCCCTTCGGTCTAAAAAACGCCGGTGCCACCTATCAGAGGGCTATGACGAGGATCTTCGATGACCTTATACATGAAATCGTCGAATGCTATATTGACGACCTCGTGGTTAAAAGAAAATCATACGAGGAACATCTTGAGCATCTAAAATTCGTATTTCAACGCCTTCGGCAATACAACTTGAAGATGAACCCCCTCAAATGCATGTTCGGGGTGTCCTCAGGAATATTCCTAGGATTCATTGTCCGGCACCGGGGCATCGAGATAGATCCGTCAAAGATTAAGGCGATCGTGGAAATGCCACCGCCAAGGACTCTCAAACAATTGCGGTCTCTCCATGGGAAGCTCGCATACATTTGGCGGTTTATAGCCAACCTTTCAGGCAAGTGCCACCCTTACAGTCACCTGATGAAGAAAGGAACCCCTTTCGTCTGGGACCAAAAAGGCCAAAGCACGCTAGACGAGATCAAGCAATACCTGCAGAGCCCGCCGGTGTTGGCTGCTCTGGTCAAGGAAAAGCCCCTCATTCTTTATACAACCGCCCTCGAAGGTTCCTTAGACGCATTATGGGCACAAGGGAACGATCAGGGGAAAGAAAGAGCACTCTATTATTTAAGTCGAGTTCTGCTAGGGGAAGAAAGCAACTACTTCCCTATCGAAAAATATTGCCTGGCGTTAATCTTTGCGATAACAAAGCTCAGGCACTATGCGTTGGCGCATGAAGTCCGTCTCATATCGAAGGTGGACCCCCTCAAATATTTAATGTCGAAGGCCATATTGACAGGTCGGCTCGCTAAATGGGCCCTGCTCTTGATGGAGTTCTCGATAACATATCAGCCTCTCAAGGCAGTGAAAGGCCAGGCCATCGCCGACTTCCTCGCTGAGCATCCGATACCTGCTGATTCTCCTTTGAACTGTGAGCTGCCAGATGAACATGCATTTGACGCGATCGACGGCGGTGATACCCGATGGGAACTTTATTTCGATGGAGCATCTTCCATGAAGAAGCGCAAGCAAAGTACGCCCATAATCAAATCGGGGGTTGGCCTTATCTTTGTAACTCCACAAGGAGGGGTAATGCGCTTCGCTTTCTCCTTAACAGAACCAAGGACGAACAATGAAGCCGAATACGAAGCTTTGATAGCAGGCCTCGAGATCGCCATCGACATGGGAATTGAAAACCTCCTCATATACGGAGATTCCCAACTGGTCGTTAGTTAAGTAAACGGCGACTACCAGACATGTAAGACAGAACTGGTAAAGTACGGCGAGAGAGTACAGCGACTGCTGACTCAAATCCCCTCATACACCTTGGTACAGCGACCGCGTGCCGAAAATAGCAAAGCGGATGCATTAGCCAAGCTTGCTAAAGAACTAGCCGACGAGAACCTCGATGACGTAAGAATCGTGGTACAAAGCCGTCGGGTTCTTGCTCCGGCGGAAATATCTCCGGAATCATCCGAGGAAAAGGAAACGACCGTGCAGATGGCCCTGCAAATAAATGACCAAGAAACGGTTGAGGATTGGAGAGAAGTCTTCATAGACTACTTCAAATCCCGTCGAACGCCTGAAGGTGCGTCCTCAAGACATCAGCTTGTGAAACAAGCTCTGTCCTTCACCTTCGTCAATAATACTCTGTACAAGAGGTCATTTGACTCTCTGTGGTTGAGATGCCTGGGACCTGATGAAGCGAAAAGAGTCATTCAGGAAGTTCACGACGGACTCTGCGGTTCTCACCAAGCAGGCCCGAAGATGAAGCTGAAGATCAAACGAATGGGTTATTATTGGCCCACAATGATCCAGGACTGCCTCGAGTATGCGAAGCAATGCCACTCGTGCCAGATCCATGGGGACTTCATCCATCAGCACCCAAATCCACTACATCCAACGGTGGCTAGCTGGCCGTTCGAAATGCGGGGGACTGACATAATCGGCCCCATCGAACCAGCATCATCCAGGGGACATCGTTTCATCCTGGCGACGAATGATTACTTCTCCAAATGGGCAGAAGCAATACCGCTGAGGGAAGTGAAGACGGAAAATATCCTCCACTTCTTCAAGACGCACGTCATTTATCGGTTTGGAACTCCGCGACGGATCATTTCCGATAACGGGCCAGCCAACAGAAGCCACAAGATTAGTCGCTTCGCGCAACAACACAACATAGACTGGAGATATTCCTCAGTTTATAATCCGCGGGCTAACGGCCTAGCTGAGGCTTTCAACAAAACCTTGACAAAGATCGTGAAGAAGACGGTGTCCCGAAACAAAAAGAACTGGCACGAGAGACTGCAAGAAGCTCTCTGGGCATATCGAACTACGTTCAAAACGGCCATGAACACAACGCCATATGCGTTGGTATTCGGTACAGAAGCAGTACTCCCCCTCGAGATAGAGTTACCCTCTCTACGAGTGGCGGTCCACTACGAGCTGACGGACGAAGAAAATGCTCACCTTCGGCTTGAGGAGCCTGATGCCCTTGATGAGACCCGGCTCATAGCGCAACAAAATTTGGAGGCTTACAAAGCAAAGATGACGCGATCATACGAAAGATTGACCATGCCGAGGACGTTCCGCCAAGGCGAACTCGTGCTAATGGTCAAAAGACCTATGATCCCCAATCGCGCCAAACGGGGAAAATTCGAGCCAAACTATGAAGGCCCGTACATCATAGACAAGGTCTACCAGGGTGGAGCATATCTACTCATGGATATGCATGGTGAAAGACCTTTCAGGCCAGTGAACGGTCGCTTCCTGAAGAAATACTACGCTTAACGGGTCAAGGCCTAGGTCAATGATAGATGACGACGACTATGTCCGCTTGCTATTTTCCTAAGCCTGAACTCTAAGTAGTAACCGGCCTTCTTCAACGACGGACCGAAACGTCCTTAAACTAACGACAGACCGAAATGTCCTTAAACTAATAATGGACCGAAACGTTCTTAAACTAACGACGGACCGAAATGTCCTTAAACTAATATCGGACCGAAACGTCCTTAAACTAACGACGGACCGAAACGTCCTTAAACTAATGACGGACCACTACGTCCTAAAACTAGTTGTTGACCGAGATGTCGACAAACTACGATGGATCACGACATCCCGAAACCGATACAAAAAAGGGAATTAAAAAAATAAAAATAAAAACGGTATGTCCATAAGCAAAATGGGCACTGATTAGTCGAAAATATTGCATCTTTTAACAGGCAATTTCCCTATCATTTGCATTCATATAGAAGTGTTCGGCATTCATATATCACATATTAGCAAAATAGTCGTAAAATATCAGATTACATGTGTTAGACCTTAAAACCGGCATTTCTAGGGAAATTGACTGCATTTCATAGCATGGCATCATTCCTATATATCGCAACTTGTGTTTTGAAGTCCGTGCAGGAAATTCCAGAAGAACGGTCAAATTTACAAATAAAGACTGCTAAAAGATAATGCCAACTAAAGGATTTGGAATCTGGTAATGATATAAAGGGAATTCAGGAATTCAAGATATCATAAAATACATAAGAAGACATCAAAATCCAACACCAGAAAGATGAAGCCTCAAGGAGCCAACATGGCCGTGGAACCGCGACCTAAGCCGCCTTGTGCCGCGGTTCCGCGGCGGTCTTGCCTCTTCACCCGATCTTCTTGGCACCACAACTCTTCCCTATGTCTCTACACCTCATAAAGACACTGCAACTTCCAGAAAGCCCCAGAACCTTCTGCCAGATCAGTAAACCCTTGGACCTAGACTAAACTAGCCTATCATTCTAGAAACTTCTCCTTAAACCCTAGCTTAAACCCTAAGCTAAGCCCCTAACCAACTACTTCTAGAAGTCTTTCAACAAACTTTTGGAGGGAAGTCCTATTTCAAATCAAAGACCTAGGGTTTGAAGATCTATAAATAGGACCCTAGGCTCACTTGTAAAGAATTATTCAATTGATTGTTGGTAGAATTCACTCCTTGATCCTCTCCTTTCATTAGTTGTTAGAAACCCTAGTTCTTCTTCTACCCAACAACAACCACCTCCAAACCCTAACCCTAATCCAATCTACAAATACCCACTTCAAGATTCATGGAGTTCAAGCCAAGCAAGTCTTCTACAACCCTTTAGAAGCAAAGCCAGACTTCATCGGAGCACGAGATCGAAGCGATCCAAGACTCAAGAAGCCGAGCGATGCAAGATTCGACGAGCAAAGTTCCTTCCTCTTGTAATTCTTGAGAGTTGTAACTTCTTGTTGATGTAATAAAGGTGAAGATTCTTTAAACTTGTTTACATTTTAATTCTAGCATCATGATTTCATTTCGATTCTTGAATGTATTCTTTGCGATGATGTGTGAATAAACTCCGCTCATGGAGGAATCGAGATGATCGTAGATCGATGATGTTGATAAATCTTTAAACGTTTTCTTAAGTCCTATAGCGATTGTAAATTCTTGAAAATAGAATGATCGATGATCTAGATCGTTGTGAAATGGGTTCTTTATTCTTTTCGCAAGATCTAGAGAATTAACAATCGATCATTGGATTTTCAAGAAGCTATCTAGTGAATGTGATTCATCGAAAGGACAAAGGATAGGACGAAGAACCCTCATTCTTCGCAAGATCCTTAAACCTCGATCAATCGACATCATGTTAGCATCAATTCGTTAATGGATAAGAAACGTTGATTTCTAATCTTCATCACACCTACGATCTAATCGATTCCTACGAGCTTTACTTCAAATCTTGAAACCCTAAAGTGATTGGAATTCTATCAAAACTCGATTCTTGATGTTTATCATTTTCTTGATTCTTGATTAGAATAGTGACACTTGAATCAATCGATAAAATCTTGAATCATGTTTTCTTTTCTTTTCGATTAACTTTTCAATTCAAAAAAATCAAACATAGAAACGAATCGCACAATCCCTGTGGACGATCCGCACTCGCTTACGATCTACAACTGACATCGTAATTGATTGCGGTCAAATACAATTTTTTGATTATGAATTTTATTCATTTTTTTAACACACACAAAGAAATGATCAATCAGGCACGGATGAAAACCCGAAAGGGCTCCGTGAGTAAAAACAGCAGGGCTACCGGCGAGTGTGTATGAAAACTCGAAAGGGCGCAACCTCGTTGAAGGGCACTTGCAGGGTCCTCACGACCTTATAAGGAGAAATCACCCGCGTGAGATCTTTACGACTCACAAGGGAGCAACACACTTAGGAGACCTCACGATTCCTAGGGAGAAATTACACTTGCGAGATCCTCACGATTCGTAAGGAGAACTCTCTTATGGGACCCTCACGGCTCATAAGATTTGAAAGTCTTAAGTCACAGAGACCTAAACCTGTGCTTAAGCAACCCCCACAACCTTCAATTTATGCCCTACAAGTGGCTCAATACTGACCCTTGTATACAATCCACGGGCACGAATAAACATTCCCCTAACCAAGTCCTATCCGTGACAAGGGATATGTTCGTATGGCGAACAACCCTTATAGGTCCTCTCCACTTATAAGGAGAAAACCCTTTTGTAAGATCCTTACGACTTGTAAGAGGACATGCACTTAGGAATCCTCACGATTCCTAAGGAGAAAACACACCTGCAAGATCCTCACGACTTGTAGGAAGAAATACCTTTGTGAGACCCTTACGGCTCATGAAGTCAAAAGCCTTAGTCGACAGGACCCTTAACCCTGTTTACTAAGCCACCTTTGTTCTACATCGACAGAGGCAAATGATGAGTCGCTCCTGGCAACATCCCAGTTGTAGCGGTGCTGATGCCGAAATCGGTGTCTAAAATCCAAGCTTGCAGCGAAAAGGCCAGCAAGCCACACATGCATACGAAATAGCCGAAATGATGGGGCAACTTGCAATAGAAAGTAGCAAGTAAAAATGTATGCATGAAAAATAGCCGAAATGATTGGGCAACTCGCAATAAAAAGCAGCGAGTAAAAATAAAATAGATAGCCGAAATGATTGGGCACCGCGAAAAATAGCCGAAATGATGAGCATCGCGGAAAAAGAAATAGAATAAAAATGAAATTTATGCCCTACAGATGATATTACATCAATCCTTGTATACAATCCACGGGCACAAACAAAGAAGAAATCACACTCCTCCTCCTCAGGTTTCATCAGAAGAAGAAACCAAATCTCGATGGTTCACAGACAGCCTAGAGATCATCAACACTCGTCTCATTACAGCAGACACAATATCAAGCAAAGCGGAACAGCGGCAACTCCCAGTTCCATGACTCGGCGGCGTACAGCCGACCGAGAGTCAAATTCCGACTTCGTGAAATACAGACAAAGTCAAAAATTCCTGGTCAAGTGGAACGCGGATAACGTCACTCTTTGACCCCGTAGAAAACGTCCAGAGCGGATCCTGGTCCTCGCAGAGCACGGCAGTGAACCCGTGTGAAGCATCCAGAGCGGAGCCTGGTCCTCGCCGAACACGGCAGTGAACCCGTGGGAAGCATCCAGAGCAAAATTCCTGGTCACGTGGAACGCGGATAACGTCACTCTTTTACCCGTGGAAAACGTCCATAGCAGATCCTGGTCCTCGCAGAGCACGGGAGTGAACTCGTGTGAAGCATCCAGAGTGGAGCCTAGTCCTCGCCGAACACGGCAGTGAACCCGTGTGAAGCATCTAGAGCAAAATTCCTGGTTACGTGGAACGCGGACAACGTCACTCTTTGACCCTGTGGACAACATCCAGAGCGGATTCTGGTCCTCGCAGAGCATGGCAGTGAACCCGTGTGAAGCATCCAGAGCGGAGCCTAGTCCTCGCCGAACACGGCAGTAAACCCGTGTGAAGCATCTAGAGCAAAATTCCTGGTTACGTGGAACGCGAATAACGTCACTCTTTGACCCCGTGGAAAACGTCCAGAGCGGATCCTAGTCCTCGCAGAGCACGGCAGTGAACCCGTGTGAAGCATCCAGAGCGGAGCCTAGTCCTCCCCGAACACGGCAGTGAACCCGTATGAAGCGTCTAGAGAAAAATTCCTGGTCACGTGGAATGCGGATAACGTCACTCTTTGACCCCGCGGAAAACGCCCAGAGCGGAGCCTGGTCCTCACCAAGCACGGCAGTGAACCCGTATGAAGCATCCAGAGCAAACACCGGACTGTGGAGTCCTTAAAATCCATGGACTATGATGTCCATAACCTCGACCATAATGTCTTAAAACTAACGATCAACCATGATGATTCTAGACTGATTTTA
The DNA here is from genome assembly GCA_030015575.1 of Agapanthus africanus. Taxonomy (NCBI): domain Eukaryota; kingdom Viridiplantae; phylum Streptophyta; class Magnoliopsida; order Asparagales; family Amaryllidaceae; genus Agapanthus; species Agapanthus africanus. The sequence continues at coordinate 884,820,830 of CM057337.1, forward strand.
CCTTAGTTAAAGGTTACATCTCTTCACACCTTTGATATTTGGCGTTGTAATTCCTCAATGTCTTCAAAGAGGTGACGGGTCCCAGTAACCACACATTTCGTGGACTGTGGAGTCCTTAAATCCACGGACTATGAGGTCCTTAACCTTGACCGTGATGTTTTAAAACTAACATCGGACTGTGGAGTCCTTAAATCCACGGACTATGAGGTCCTTAACCTTGACCGTGATTTCTTAAAACTAACATCGGACTGTGGAGTCCTTAAATCCACGGACTATGAGGTCCTTAACCTTGACCGTGATGTCTTAAAACTAACATCGGACTGTGGAGTCCTTAAATCCATGGACTATGAGGTCCTTAACCTTGACCGTGACGTCTTAAAACTAACATCGGACTGTGGAGTCCTTAAATCCACGGACTATGAGGTCCTTAACCTTGACCGTGACGTCTTAAAACTAACATTTGACTGTGGAGTCCTTAAACCCACGGACTATGAGGTCCTTAACCTTAACCGCAATGTCTTTAAACTATGATACCTGGAAACCATCCCAAACTAACCCCTGACCCCGTGAAATACGGATAAAGGCGACCGCACCCAGCACTTGCGGGTCCTCACGACCTGTAAGGAAGAAAACACTCTTGTGTGATCCTTACGACTCTCAAGGGAAAACCGCTTAAGAATACTCACGATTCTTAAGAGGAACTTACACCTACGGGTCCTCTCGACCTGTAGGGAGAAAAAATCTTTATGAGACCATCACGGCTCGTAAAGCTCAAAAGTCTTAGGAGGCAGATCTTAACCCTGAATCCCAAGCCATCGCTGCCCTGCTGAGAGACAAAGATAAATTGTTCGCAGAACACATTCAATAAAAGGAGACACACCATTGAGAAGAAAAATATGTATTTATTCATAAACCAAAATGGGCACAAAGTACAATTCATAAAAGAACAAAAAGAAAATACTCTCGTTCAGGAGTATGTACAAAAAGATAGGAAAAGATACAAGTTTTTCAAGCCGGCAGGTGATTTAGCAATTTCGCTAGCTCATCCTGGTTTTGCTGGGCCACGGCTTCATGATTCAGGATCGCCAGAAGACGGGCCTCCGCCTGAGCCTGCTGGGCCTGATACGAGGCAAGCCGGCTTTCAAGCTCTTTCTCAGTGGCCTTGTGAGCCTCGACCCTTTCACGAGTGAACATGGCAGCTTTATCAAGAGCCACCACCTCTTTGATAGACTCTTGAAGCACCCGCCAGAGTTCATACGCTTTGTTGGCCTTGGCGGTAAGATTAGCTTGAAGCTCGCTCAGCGCCTTAGAGGTCGGCTCCCTCTCTGAGAATTTACGGCCGAGCCTCTTCTCGCACAACAATATGTTCACCACACATCGTTCTATCAGACCACGTAAGCTTGCTTTCACGACCGCAACCTTTGAAACAGGACATATACGCTCAAGACCGTATAAACAAGCCTCCAGTCGATAGCAATAGTCGATCTAAAACGCGCGCACATCATCTGGTATGGGAAGCAACAAAAAATTCTCGATGTACATCCTATCAAGCATGCATTCGCAACTATATGAATATCCGAAAAGAAATAATACCCGAAGCTCTGATGTGCATGCAACATAGTGATAGTGTTCGCAATTAAAGAAAGTTCTCATGGGAAGAACACAAAGTTCATTTATGCAAGCAAAAAAAAAAACATACATATGGATACCTAGCACACATGAAAGTTCAACATAAAGCATGCGAAAACTAATTTGAATATACTACACTAGCGGGAAAAGGTCGCCGAACAAAGGATCGGTAGCGCAAGGGTTGACAAAACAAAGAACAAAATTCTCCATCTCTCTCTCCGCTCTCTCCAACACGTCAAAGCGACGGTTCTCGCGAGGAGTCGCTCCCCACCGATTGGCGCCATGTTCGTCCGCAAAAGCAGACATAACAGCCCGACGGGCTCTTATTTCGCTCAAAAGGTGAACTGAACGATCTTTCAAAGCTTGAGTAATTAGGCATGCTTCGTGAAAGCCCTCGAGCTTTTCTTCAGCCGCGTCAAGCATCTCCAGGGTCATCTCCGCCGGGTGAGGAGGGATGTCGGCAAGTACGGCAGCAAGAATCATCCGGAGCCAGAGGGAGTCCATTGGGAGGGGAGACCCCCTACGGATCGAGAGCTCATATGTCGCTGAGTCGTATTCGTCATCGGTAAGGAGAGGGTCCACCAATCGTGCAGCGAAGCGAGGAATCATCTCCTCGATAGGCACTTCCCATGGCTGTCAACGAGCGTGTGGACGGTTGCAGGCCATGGCACTCAGTTGTTTCTCAAATTAAATCACGTTAAAATGGGAATAAATTTCTCTGTGAAGAGGAAATAGGCTATGGCCTCAAGACTATAAAGGGGAGCATTAAATGCCGCGCACGGAAAATCTTGCATGGTGGAGCTATTTCCAAGGCCCAAAAAAGGGAAGGCATTGGAAATCAAGGAGATGGAGCTATTTCCAAGGCTCCTTTTCTGCATCTAATGCCGTGCACAAAAAATATGGCATGAAAAATTAAACAGCCCCATCAAAAGGACCCCACGTGCGGAGCACGTGAGCACCAAACTTGATGTGTACTAAAAAATGGAATAACGTCCTGCACGTTAAAAACATCAACAGCAACAATAGAAAAATGATAAAATCCTACAAAAGGGCATGCAAACACAGAAGGGCGCGATAAAACTTATCATTCATACTTTAAAAAGTTCATACAAAATAAAAAAGGGGGGGAAATGATTACAACGGCAAGACCTCAGACGCGGGGCACGGATTGAGAAACTCGAACTTGGCTTTGTCCAAGATCCTCCAAGCATTTCGAACCATCCGAGTATGTTTTCTCTCGCGGTCACAAGCGTCGGGGTCCTTACGAATGTCTTCTACCCTCCGATAGGCAGCAAGTATGGCCGACTGCTGAAAAGCCTGGTGCAAGAGATCAATGAGGTTGTCGCGCCTTCTCTTCGAGATTAGGCTCATCACATACACTGATGTATCTTATCCTCGGCAGCGTCCAATGCCCTGAGCGGTACACCAGTGCAGAAGAGAGGAAGCGCCTCCCAGATCGCCAGTACGATGAGTCTCAGAAGAGAAGAGCGATGGGGGAGTAGCCGATGGTTGTACTCGTCAAAGCGGCTCATGATCTCAGCACATTGAGCGTTGGTGAACTCCTGGTTCTGGCTGCGGCCCAGTGCACGAATATTCCCGTAAGAGATGATTTCGTCAAGATCATACAAATGGGCATCCATGACACCTGAAATAACGATCATGAAAAATTCATTACAAACTTTTTCCTCTCGGATGTGAAGGACAACCTAGGGCATGAAAACCCTAAGAAGCCTCCATGGGAAGAACTGAGTTCTTCATGGGAATTAAATTCCTTATTAAGAGAAGGGAATTAAATTCCCAGAAACATTTTTTAAACGGAATTAAATTCCTTGGAAAGAGAAACGGATCTCATCATCTCCCTAAAGATCAAATGAACTCTGAGAGACCTATTGATTCGAAGATTAAGTGGTTTTCCATTTCTTTTTGTTTGTTGACGAATTTGAAGAAAATGGGTTCATATTAAAGGGGTCAAACCCTTGCTATGGATTTAAAATCCAGAAGGACATGAGAGTTCATCGTTCGTTCGAGAGCATTACCTGAATAAAAGAATTCTTTTTGAACAGAGTTAAACTCTGAAAATTTTTCAAGGCAGAGAACTAAGCTCTGGAAAGGAGAATTAAATTCTCAGAAAGAAAAGTATGCAAGGAGGAAGATGAGCAAAGTGGAGGCTCTTCTGAAAAGACATGGGCATTTATAGGATGGGATGGAAAACGTTTCATCTACCCTACTCCCAAAGCAGATCCGACGGTCACAAAAGTGACAGCGTTGCACTCACGTGCAGACACGTGAGAACAACTCTGTGGGGGCATTTGTTCCCTGATTAAAAATCAGGAGAAGCTTCAGGAGAGGCATCACGTGCTCACACGTGACCAGTTGTCACGTGACGCTTAAAGCAGCGGCAAAAAGCACATTCATCCCCTGATTAAAAATCAAGAAAAAGTTTCAGAAGAGGCATCACGTGCTCACACGTGACCAGTGGTCACGTGTTGGCACGTGATGGTTAAGCAGCGGCCAGAGAACAGAGCGCAGAAGGGAAGCCCATTCCAGGGGTCACGTGCCTACACGTGACCAGGGGTCACGTGGACACACGTGGCCGGCTTTAAGAGCCTTATTCTTTAACAGAATTAAATTCTGAGAAGAGATCATTCAAATCTTTCCAAAATAGAGAAGGATTATTTGAAACCGTTGGATTAAAAATCTAAAGGTGATTAAATATCACCAATTTATGTAAAATCTTGAACTTGGAAAGATTTCCCCCCTAAATCTAACCGAGATAACAAAAAGATATCTTTGGATTTAAAATCCTATGGTGAATAAAATTCACTTAACAATCTAAAGGCCCAGATTAATGATGAAGATAAATCAAATTTCTCAATGAACAAATCGAATCTTTGAATGAGAGATTTACCAAACAGATTGATTCCTTTCCTTCTCCTATAAATAGGAGCCAAGAAGAGGAGAGGGAAGGACCTTTGGACCTATTCTTTTGATACACACAGAGAGAGATATAGAGCCTTTGATTCTCTGCAAAAGGAAAACCTTAGGTAAGAAAAGAAAAGGGAGGCTTAAAAAGAGAATTTAATTCTCAAAAGAGTTTAACTCTTATATAAAGAAAAGAACTTAGTTCTTTCTCTGGTGGAAGATCTGTAAAGTGCACATCTCCCCATGAATTGAGAATTTAATTCTCATTGGGTTGAGATCCTGCCATGTAGATCTAAAACACAGAGGAGGAACCGAGTTTAGAGAATTTAATTCTCACAAAATGATAGGAATTCAATTCCTTTGAGATAAAATTAGGGTTTAACCCTATGTTATAGGAATTCAATTCCGTCAAAATAAACAAAACTAGGGTGTAACCTAATTGAGAACATAATTTTCTCAAACTCACAGGAATTTAATTCCCTTAAGAAAAGAAATTAGGGTTTAACCCTATTTAAGAATATAATTCTTCAGAAGAAAACAGGAATTTAATTCCTCTAAAGTTTGTCGCTAGGGTTTAACCCTACGAAGAAATTAATTCTTAAAAGATGAACAGATCTTTAAAAAGAACCAGGGTCACGTGCTACCACGTGACCCCTGCAAAGATACACAGAAAAGAACTTTGAAGCAAACACCTCACGTGTTACCACGTGACTCCTGCGAAGATCTATAAAAAAGAACTTTGAGGCAATGCCTCACGTGCCTCACGTGATCTCTAAAGCACACAGAGAAAAAGGCAAAAGGAAAAAGAAAAGAGCTCTACGGCGCCCTCACGTGTCGAGATGTGACCCCTAATGAACATTCTAACAGATCAAAGCGTGAGCCCCCATCACGTGCCCACACGTGATGGCTTTCAGAATTAAAAGTGTTAAACACTTATCTGTAGAACAAAATAAAGGGAAGCAAGGAGCTCTCACGTGCTACTACGTGACCCCTTGGCCGAAGCTCTAACAGATAAACGCCTAAATTCTCATCACGTGACAGCACGTGATACTTCAAAGTATTCAATACTTTTGACTGAAAAAAATAAGGGGAATCAGGGCGCTCTCACGTGTCCACACGTGACTCCTCTCTCCTTAGTGTTTAACACTAGTCTGGAGATTTTGTCCCCAGTGTTTAACACTGATTTGCTTAGTGTTTAACACTAATTTGAAAACTCTATTCCCAGTGTTCAACACTGATTCTCTTTTAGTGTTTAACACTAACTTGTTAATCTTATTCCCAGTGTTCAACACTGTTGGTTTCTAGTGTTTAACACCAGCTTTAGCCCAATTGGCTAAGTTTCCAGAGGCAAAGCCTCTCCTTCAATGAACCAACAGAGGGCCAATATCCCAAGCATGATTGGACTTAGCCCAAGCTGGCCATAAGTCCTCAATTCAAACTCAAATGGGCCAATGAGCTCATAATATAATAATTGATCTTAATTTCCAAATTGGACTACAGATCACTTAATCTACCTTGGTTTAAGGGAACATCTCTTCACTCCTTTGATACTTGGCGTTATAATTTCTCAACATCTTCAAAGAGGTGACGGGTCCTGATGACCACACATTGATACGGACTGTGGAGTCCTTAAAATCCATGGACTATGAGGTCCTTAACCTTGACCGTAATGTCTTAAAACTAACATCGGACTGTGGAGTCCTTAAATCCACGGACTACGACGTCCTTAACCTTGACCGTAATGTCTTAAAACTAACATCGGGCTGTGGAGTCCTTAAATCCACGGACTACGATGTCCTTAACCTTGACCGGAATGTCTTAAAACTAACAACGGACTATGATGTCCTTAACCTTGACCGCAACGTTTTAAAACTAACACTGGACCGCAATGTCCTTAAACCACCTATTGACCGCAATGTCACTAAACTAAACAACAGGGCTCCCCTAATCGCTCTTTTGTCGGATCTAAACGATCCCGCTAAGTTGATCTTAGTCTAAAACTAGACTAACGTATCCTTAACAAACGTTTAAGTCGATCTTAGTCTCAAAAAAGGCTAACGTATCCTTAAACACAACCCCCAAACGCAAATCTAAGAAAGATACGGATTTGGACCAGTCCACGCCCTACGGGCGACGACATAACACAGTCTCCGTATACAATCCACGGGCAACCGAACACGAATCAAACACACACGACACGAAGTGACCATCTGGAGAAGGAGAAAGTTGTTACCGCGATGCGGTAGCGTAATTAACTGAAGGGGCTTGCGCCTGCAGGGAAGAGCGTCCCCACAATCAAAAAACCCCTCAAGCGAGGGGGAATCTGATGAAGTCTGCTACATCGGACGCATCCGTTTAAACCTTCGATATATGGTACCATAAATCAACTTGGCATCCTCGAAGAGGTGGACGGATAGCACCAATTAGTATCTGCCCCGAATTTCAGGCAAGACGTCCCTGTCTCGCACCGTCTTTCGGAGGGGAACAGTTTATATATTCTTTTTTCATGCGCATGCATTGCGCTACGATGTGTTTTATATATCTGTGATTTCGGGACCCCGACGACTTGATCTTTTACTGAAATGTTTTAGAAATTAGGGGATTTTAAATTTAAATTCGGGGACCGAATTTCTTTAAGGGGGAAGACTGTAACATTTCAAAAAAATAAAATATTATTTTTGAGAATTGTTATACTTAAATAATTAATATTATGAATATTTTAATATGGCGGTATAATTAAATACCGATAAATGGGAAAATATTTGGAAAATTATAGGAATTACTGAAATGAGGTGTTTTATATGATTTACGCAAATCTTGAATTTTTATAATTATTTATATTCACTTTTTATGCTAATCGCGATTAAATATCGCTAATCGTGCATTAAGCTTGATTTGTACACATGACATGCACCATGTCATATTTCACATTTTACATTTTCCTACCATGATCTTTTCTTATTTTTATTGCATGGTTTGGTTTTTAAAATGAGAAGAGGGAAGAAAAAAGAAAAGAAAAGAAAAGAAAAGGGAAAATAGTAAAGAAATGGGTATGGGAGAGAGAGAGAGGGTGAGGGGTCAACATTGAACCATGGGCATTCTTCTCTCATTCTTCCTTCATCATTCTTACTCCCTCCTCTCTCATGGCTGCCCTCTCCTTCACCTCCCCTTCAACCCTCACAAACACACCCAAAACAACACAAACACCCCATCTCCTTTTTACAAAAAAGATGCACAAGCTCACTAGAAGCACTTTGGACCAAGAAAAATTGAATTTTGAAAACTTGAGGCAACTCAAGAAAATTCTTAAGTTGCCAAATAAGGTAATTTCTCCACCATTAGAGTAGTATTACATTCACTTTAGCTTCCATATATGTTTAGAAGTGTTTATATGTTGTATAGTGAGGTTTGGAAACTCCTAATTAGGGTTTGAGGGATTTATGAGTTGTAATGGTGTAATTGAGGTTAGTAGAAGCTATATAACCCCTCTAGTGTTAGTTTCATGGACTAAAACAGAGACTAGGACCCTAAGTCATAAACTTAGAAACCTCGATATCGTATTTTGTAAACTTTGGTGATGGTATATTGAAATTTGCTACGACCCGGGGCACCTGAAAATTTTTTAGCGATCACAGTGAGTCGTGAAGGCAACCTAGAAGCTACCCTGAAGACCCGAGCCCTAACCCATTAATCTTGGCTGCAAATTTAATGATTTTGGCTGCAAATTGCGGCATGGATACTTTCAAATTGATCCATGTTTTTATCTTCAGTAAAATAGACCCTCTATGTGTGCAAAATTGGCTAATTTCACATAGAATAAAATCTGGGACCGTTTTCTTGAGTTGCTGCATTGTTTTGCGACTTTGTTTTAATTTGGGATTTGATAGTTGATATTGTGTTCCATCGTATGATGTTTGTACGTCAGCGACGGGGGTTGTTTGGTTTTTTTGCAGGCGTAGGCTATAGGTTCTAACCTATAAGCGATTTGCATGCCGTTTTGGTTTTCATGTTCAATTTTGATACTATATGACGCATTGGAAATTGTAGGTACCCCCATATGGACTTCAAGACGACGAGGATGAGCGTGGAATCATCGACTCCAGCAAGCAAGGATCAAGGTGAGTAGATATATATCTACGGGGGAAGTCGGGTGGATGTCGTATAGCACCCCCGCAGTTCGTAGTGTAGTATACGATATATATGTTATATATATGATTATTGCATCGTGAAACTTGGATGATTAGTGAGTAAGATGTTAGATGTTCATGAGTTAGTTTTTTTGTATTAGAAGTAACTTAGTTATTTTCTTAGTCGCGAACCCTAGAATAAGGTTTAAACTCACACACACACACACACACACACACTTGCACACATTTTATTTTCTTATGCGTATATGGGGATATGTATACACACACACACATAAGGGTATGGGACTATGTGTGTTTATATATATATATATATATATATACACACACATATACATGGATGATGAGGATAGTATAGATATTTGGAGATGAGTCGATGAGATTGGGCATGGTGCCATGAGATCGGTGTTGTGACATGGTTCGTATTATGAGATACGACATGATTAGTATAGTGGGTCTTTAGGCGATGTGTTTTCATACACATGCATATATATATATAGATGGTATCAGTATTATACTGGACGTAGATCAGTCCCCCCAGTTCACGATATATACTGATAAGGATACCAGTTGATTAATGAGATAAATGTGACATTGACCCGTACCCAGATTGGGATGTCGTACGATGGATTTACCGTACAAGTTATATATTGATGATAGATCCGTACTCTTGACTCGAGAATGTCATATTATATATTGTATCAAATGTGATACTACTGAGGCGGGATCACCAACTATTATATATATATATATATATATTGATATATCGACTCAGATTAGGTGGTTTTCCTTATCTTTTCGATTAGCCTGTTAGTTTATTCTTGTAGTTTACTTGTAGATGTTAGACTAGACTTGAGTCATACCTATTTCAAAACTAACGAATCGTGAGTATTTTAAATATAGGCCAAGAGATTCTACAGATATTTCAAAGGATATACTTTTTCTTAAAAACACCGTAGCCCTTGTTTTCAAAACACTACGATTCGTATTATTTCAAATGGCAAAACGGTATGACACATATATAGAAATGTAGATTCTTTATTGTCACGTTATTATTCATGTTCCACATATTATTGTTGCATTTACTATTCATTTGCCATTTATTATGTTGTTATCATCGCATCACATGTTTATAGTGTACTTTAGTGATTATGAAACCATGCTGTCAGGACACCAACACCATTACCGATGATGCGTATGATCCACATACACATGGTTGCCGGCTTACACACGTCATCATCATCAGTAACTGCCATGTCATACACACTTTAGAGAATATTATTTTATTGACATAGCTTGCTAGCTGATAGTTCTTATATGTTATTGTTTCATATGTTTATTCATTATTGCATTCATTGCTTGATATTTCATGCATATTTTTATATTCATTAGTCATGCAATATTATAAGGACCAGTTCGGACTGCCGGAGCCCAGTATTCATTATTTATTTACATCGTGATTTATGATTTCGAATTTCCATGAGATTTCTGGATTTAGAGAAACCGCAAAAATTTTATAAACTGATTATCATTTTAAATTAAAGTTGCGATTTTCTCATGATATAATATGAGATGTGTCCACCATAAGTTTTCTCGGCTCTTGAGCAATATTATACACCCGATTCGAGGAGGAGGAACCGTCTGTGGGTGCATGGTAGACCCGGTGCGGTACCCCGGGACGAGAAGGTCGCAGATGATGGCGTTGAGCCTGTGACAGGGGAGCACTACTAACCGGTGATTGTATTGTGACTTGATTAGTCGAAAATATTGCATTTTTAACACATCAATTTCCCTACTCTTTGTAATCATCTAAAGGTGTTTGGTATAAATATAGCACATATTAGCAATTCATCTCGAGATTGTGTGCAGGGAATCGGGATTGTGTGCTGGTTATGAGGGAAATTGTGTGTTTATCACTACACGCATGATCTTTGTGTATCAACACTTGTCTCGAGATTGTGTGCAGGAAATTCTCCAGGTAAAAGAGCTGGAACTGCTAAAAGCGTTGATAAAATACATCAAGTCCAAGACTTATGATCTGACAGTAAACAAGAAATTATAAAAATATTCCAGACATCAGGAAAGTTCCATAAAGCCATCACAAATCAGCACAGAGATTTTCATGCAGCAACTCCACCAAACGGCCGCGGATCTGCGGCCGAGTTGGCCGATCCGCCGCGGACCCACGGTTTATTAGAGACGCCATCAACTCAAAATTCTCTTGAAGCTTCATTTAACAACCCTGGCTTCTAGAAGACTCTCAAAAACCACATGGCTTTCTCCTGAAGGCTCTGCATAACAAACTCACTATAGAATATTGCTTGTAACAACCTTCCTCTAGAATATTCCCTCTAACAAACTCATTCTAGAAGCCTCTCTCTAACAACCTAGTTTTGGAGGGAAGATTCAAATGAGTGGTTATAAAAGGAGATCTAAACCTAGGGTTGAGAGGTTGTTGAGTTGTTGATTAGTTGTTGAATAAGTTGTTCATTAATTAGGGTTGAACATTGAGCCAAATTTTCCCAAGTTGAGTGACACAACTTGATACCAAAACCCTAGCCCAAATCCAAATCCAAAGCAAAATAAAGATCATTTTGAGAAGAAAATCAAGCAAGCAACCATTGATCCTTTATTCGCGAAGCCAATCTTCATCAAGAGCACGAGATCCACGACGATCCAAGTCTCATGGAGATCGAGCGGAGCGAACTTCGACGGATCTAGTTACCTCTTCGAAAGGAGCGATCGAGAGCAATATCTTGTAACCTCAAATTGAGGCAATGTGTAATTAGTCGTCGATTTAATAAAGGTGATAATTAGTTAATTCTTGCTTTCTTTATATTATTGCACTATGAAATTTCTAGATCTTGAATCTTTTATTTTCATGATGCTTGAGTAAATCTCCCCTTTTACGGAATCGAGAGATTTGGTAGATCTAGTGATGATAAAATCCTAATACTAATCTTAAGTCTTATGAGATTTATGAACTTTAGGAAAAAGAATCATCAATGACCTAATTTGGATCGAGATTACATTCTTGATCAAATTAGGGATCAAATGATTGATGAATCTTTTTGCTAGAGGCTAGATCCGAATGATGATCAATGAAAAGACAAGGAATAGAGAAGAAGAAACCCTAGTTTCTTCAATATATCCCTAATCTTCATTCACCACCATCGATCTAGCTACAAATTATCCATAGATAAGATTAGTCATTATTAGATTAATCATTGCTACCAATTCGATCAATTCCTACAAGCTATTCTACAAATCTTGATAACTAAATTGATTGGGACATTTCTTGATTCTTGATTCTAGATCTATATTCTTTATGTTTTCTTAAAATCAAATCTCACAAATCTTGAATCAATTTTCTTGCATTTTCTCTTATCTTTTCATTTCGACTCATCTAAAATAAGATCGATCAAAACACACATTTCAGTGGACGATCTGTATTCATTAACGCGCTACATTGATACCGTTAATTGATTGCGGTATAAATTTCTTTGGTTGTGATTAAAACTTTTCCAAATACACACGAAGATGATCAATCATGACTCGACAGATATCCGGAGGATACCGATCGGAGTATGGGCCAGTCCGGATAGTCGGAGCCCTGTGGTTTTGAGATTTGATGATATAAGCCAGTCCGGATAGCTGGAGCCATAGATATCGAGATTTGAGGTTACAGGCCAGTCCGGATTGCCGGAGCCTGAGATATTAAGATATTTGGATTTATGTTTTGTGTCGATACTTGACATTGATTTCATTGATGATATCTCGATTTATAAATATACAGAAATCTCACTATATTAAGAAAATAGTTTTCTCATTCATGATGTATTCTGTTTTCATCATACCACATTCATACCTCATATTTATGATATGTTGTTACCTGAGGCACTTACACGAGCACTTGGTATTACACTTATATATAAATGTTTACCCTTGCCACCTTATCATGCTTCAGACTTTATCATATTGAGAATATATATTACTGATCGTATTGACCTAGGATTGAGTCATACATACGATTTCTGCTCTGTGATGTTTTCTACTCACGAGTTGGCAACTCACCCCCATTGTGCCACAGTTCTTGCAGGTTTTGCCGTACAGCTTTCATTGCGGCTTTGCTGGCACACCGTTTTCATTCCGGATGATTGCTTTGGTAGGTGGGTTCACTTGTATCATGACCACCATTGTACATTTATTTATTTCAGTTGTATCTAGTAAACTCCATCAACCAGACTTGTATAATATTTAACCTTAGAAGACCAGTTGTATATTGTTTCGACCTTAGAGTCGCGCGTTGTATTATTATGGGTTTTCTTGATGATATTGAGTTTCCTTTTGAGTTTTGATCCTCGCCCTTGGCGTTGTATATTATATTTCTTACGTGGTTGTGACCGTCAATTGACGAAGAACTAGCTCCCGCTTAAGGATGCATTTATTCATATTATGCATGTTGTACCCTTTTGGGGCCAGTATTTACAAAGGAAACTCTGCCGAAATTTTCAGAAAAGACTTAAGATTTTAAAATGCATATTCATCTTATGTTATTAAAACCACTTGTTTTAAAAATAAGTTTTCTTCACTTCTTATTTAAAATGGTTTAGATTTCTGGGATTTTTTGGCTTACTTGAATTAGATGGGGTCCTATAGATTTCATATGATTCAAGTGTCAGTCACGTGCCATTCTGAGTTATCGATCCATGAAGGAGAAGACCTCATGGGTAGACGTGTTATCGATCATCGGCTCGCTAACAGGTATTGAGAAGTCATCCTTCGGGCAAGCTTTGTTGAGGTCCCGAAAGTCCATGCAGATGCACACCGTCCCATTTTTCTTTATCACTGGAATGATGTTGACGATCCATTGAGGATATTGAACTTCTTGGATGAAGCCCGAGTCGATTAGTTTCTTGACTCCATGATTGATGCACATCTCAAGTTCGAGTCGCATCCTTCTTAGCGCCTGTTTGATTGACTTTATACCTGGCGATATAGCCAGTTTATGTACTGCCACCTTTGGATCTAGACCCGGCATTTCAGAGTAGTTCCAGACGAAGCAATCTTTATACGGCATAAGCACGTCTTTTAACGTGGCCACCTATTTTTTAGATAGCAGTTCACTGACGAACGTTGATCTCGGATCATTTTCCGTCCCTAAGTCAATTTTTCTTAGGTTGTCCGCCGTGGTATGTATCGCATCTTCCAGCTCTTTTGGTGCTGCTGGAAAATCTGAGATCATCCCTTCCTTGTCTTCATTTGCGAAGCACATGTGGAGGTCATCCATAGTCTCGTGCCTTCCCTCTTTTGAGAGTGTTATCATATGGCAGGTACGAGTTCGCTTCCATTCTTGATGTTGAGCTGGTCCTATCCTCACGGTATAGGTCATCTTTAGCTCATGTTTTTGCGGTGGGGTTACTCTCTAACTGTCGGATAAAGTGAACCTGCCTTATTGATACTGGTCTTCTACCCAGTTTTTGAAGGTGAAGCGGTCTTTAAGGGCATGACCTATTACTTGGTGATAGGAGTAATAATCCGGATGATGGACCTCGTTTATTTGTTCGGGGTGCCGAGACCCCGGAAGTGTCATCATTTGGTTCTTCATGATAAGGTTGAATATCTTCCTTGTCTTGTCTTGGGGGAAATAGTATTCCTGACCCATCTTCGTTATAAAGGACGGGGTCCAACCGAGTTGTTCTCGATTGCATGGCGTCTTGGATCCATTTTGTTGTTTTCGAATGTTGTTTGCGTTCTTTGCCCTGTTTTTCCTCTATTTCTGGATTTTCCCCTTTCGCGAGAACATACAGTGGGCCGGGGATGAAGAGCATTATAGTTTTCCTTCTCCGCAGATTGCTGACTGAGACGTTGCATCCTGGCCTTTTCATAAATGGCCATTTCGCGGCTGTGATTGTTCCGGCTCTTTTGACAAGCTTCTTTTATTAACCTGTCGATTTGCTCTTCCAGCGACGGACTTAACGTTTTTAGAGCAGGATCTTTCTCCGATTCGATGTCACGGCTATTTGGAAGAGCATTTTTCGCTTCACTGGAGCTGTTTACGACACGGCAACTGTGGATCTGCTCCCATTTCATGGACCGAACGTATCCAAGCCCGGTTGTCTCCATCTTCCCATTGGGCATCTTTCGCTAAGTCCCAGGAATATCCCATATCTTTTTGTAGAATTGGGCTTTTCGAACAGTTTGTTCGAGGGGTACACCTATATATCTTAACAGCCTTTTCAATCCCTCCGCATAGTATCTTGGCAAACGGATTGGTTGAAGCTTGTCGAGTGCAAAATAGGCACCATGCCAAACTTCTTTTTCTAGTTTGGTCTCCGTAGATTAGTAGAAGAGGATGGCCTTTTCACCCCTTCGCCTAGGAGACACGTAGAAAGCTTGCAGTTCTTGTACGCTTTATGTATGGAGCACATCAAGTTCCTTGTAGTGTCGAGGCGGAGCCATTGTGATTTGTAAAATCTAATCTGCTTCGGCAAAAGTTTGCATTGACGGGCGGATGGAGAACATTGTGTTGGCCTCGTTCTATGAGTCCCTGCCAAAGACCAAAATTGGAATAGATGGTCTGGGCTTATTATTTTCTTTCTGCGGTTGTCCCGAGTAAACTATTTCTTCATCTTCCTCGGTATCGCTCCCAAATATCGGGATAGCGGCAATGGATTTCTGTTCATTCTTTGGCTTATGACACCTTTTCGTATCTTCGAAGTCTGGTAGGAAGTACTTTGCGTCTTCATATTTCCAGACTTCGTTTACCGAGAACAGGTTTAGCTCTCCCGTGACAGTGTACTCCGAGCCATTCTTGAAATACTTCATACACTGATATTGTGTTGAAGGGATAACGTTGTACTCATGTAACCAAGGCTTGCCGAGCAAAGTATTATAGCAAGTCTTGGTGTCAATGACATGAAATTTAATGTCAGTGACAAGCAGCCCGAAGCGCAACGTCAGTATTACGGACCCAAGTGTCCGTAACGGCTGTGAGTCGAACCCAGAGATGGTAATTTTTTCTCAGGCCAGGTACTGAACGTTTATGCAAATCTCCTTCAGCACTCTCATGTTGAGAAGGTTAATGGAGGATCCATTATCGACAAGGATTTCCTTATTTTGATGTTGTGGCAGTACCCAGTGACGTATAATGGGCGATTGTGCTCGCATGTACCGAGGAGGAGATCCTCATCGCTGAATGTAATGTCAGCTGTGTGGACCTCTGCCAGTTCATCTTTCATCTTCTCTTCTGCGAAGAAAGCTTGTAATTGATCGGGCTCTTATAATGCCTTGATTAGGGAATCTCGTGCCTCTTTGGACAGGAAGAGAGCATCCAACATGTTCAGTTGTGAGGGTATTTTTTTTAGATGTGCTAGAACATTGTAATCCACCTTTTTTCTAAGGTGGGTCACTTGCCGCGAGCTCTTTGACAACTCTATCGTCGAGGGCAATTTCCTCAGAGATTTTTTCTTTCTCTTTGTCTTTTTTGCCTGAAGATTTGTTTGTAGGTCCGAGATTCTTCTCAGGCAGCGTACGGTTACGCAGCTGAATATTCTCGCAATTATTCTCCTCCTCTTCTTTTTCGAAGGTGGAGTCTTTGAAGAGAGGGCCGAGGGGTATTTCTTCCTCAGAATCGCTCCCGAAGGTAAGAACTTAGGGTTTTTCCTCTTCTGAACTGGTACCAACCATATGACAGTTGCTAGTCGTTTCTTCAGGTGTGTTCGTCTCACTATTTTGCTGTCGACGAGCATGAGCTTCACACTACATCCTCTTGAAGTATTTTTTATGGGAAACATATCCTTGCCACCACATCTTAAAGATACTGTATTCTTCGGTGGGGTGGGTGACCCACCGATGATATAGGCATTAGTTTGGATGTGATACTTCTCGATCGAGGCATATGACCCCGGAAGTGTTCTTTATGAGAGGTGGCAGCTTCATCCCCATTGACAAGGCTTTGGTGAACCGCTTCTCTATTTTGATCCTGCTCTAATCTGTAGAACGTGTACTTTGGTTTGGTCAAAATACTTTACGACTTATCCTTATCGTATCTTCTTTGTCGTGACGCTCGTGCTTAACCTAGTCGTATATGGCTATCTCGCATTTTTGGTCAACTCTGATTTTTTGAAAGGCTTTGTTTAATAGCCTATCGATCGGGTTTTCTAGCAGTTCCGGGGATTTTAGCGCCGATTCTGCCCCCAGTTCCTTTACATGGTTTTCTGACGCTGAAGGAGCTTCTTCGCCATACGACGACGAATGGGAGACCATGTGGCAACTTACTGCACGGTATTCGGTGTCTTTTGATGAGTCATTTTCCTCATCGTAGTCACCATCTTCATCCTCAAGAATATGCTTGAGGAACTTTTCGAGCGTGACCGGTGTCCGCGTCTTCTGGTTGTACTCCTCCAGCGCGTCAATGTATTTTTGTAAATCTGTGTGCTTGTCGTCATACGCGGCAGGCTACATAGGCTTCTTAGTCTTCTTCTTTTTCTTCGAAAACTTTGAAGGCTTGACTTGGGGTTTTTTTTCCCTCATCAACAATTTTCGGTGCAGGACGAGATTTCAGTATCCCTTCGATGATTTTGGGTTCAAGTGGGGTTTTCCACCTGACTGCAGGACATGCTTGCAGATCTTTCAACATTCTTTTGGTCTTTGCTGAAAGAACGACTTCCTATGGAGTTTCTTCCATGAGTGAGCATGATGCCCCTTGCACGTCTATCTTTTTGGGAGTGTGCTTCTGGGGTAGGTTTACCCTCTAGTTATCAGACGGTGCGAATTTTCCCTGTTGATACTGGTCTTCGACTCAATTCTTGAAGACGTAGCAATCTTCAATTGGGTAGCTCACCATTCTGTGATAGGAGCAGCAGTTAGGGTTGTTGACGTCGCCGGGTTACGGTGGACGCCGCAGGTCTAGCAATGTGTCACGACCCGATAGTTTGGCCCGTGACCGGCACTTAACCACGTAACGTCTACAGGCGTAACGCGACTAAGTAAGCCAAAACCCAGAAATCAAACCATTAAATATAGAGTGTTTAAGACATTTTTGTAAAAACAGTTGTAAATGTTTAGAAAACTTTAATTAATTAGTAGAAATCCTTTATAAGTTCAAGTGTTATTTAATAGTTTGGCAACATTTCCTTTATAAAAATTTTTCCCGAAAAGCGGGTAAAAGATGTAAGTAAAATGACATGTGGAATAAATAGAGCATCACAATGATAAGGTACGACTGAGAGAGAGAAAAATAAGAAGAAAACAGCAAGAAATATAGAACTGTAAAAATAAGTCGGCTCACAACAAGCTTAACACCAGGATACAAAATAACATATATCGTCCTCACAACTGTTTCTAAGTCAATACATAAAGGTAGATGGAGAATACTAGATACATGAATATACAACTGAAAGGTAAACAGATACCGTACAAAACCCACCTAATAGTAAAAGGGCTAACATGCCTCAGTAATGGTATCTGTGTCAAAAGATGCGGTAAACAGCTAGCCGTGACTACTCCAAAGGGCAACCTGCAAGCGCTGTGGCACAACAGGGGTGAGTTGCCAACTCGTGAATAGTAGATAACATATAAAGGTAATCGCGAGTATGCACGTGCTGCGATACTCTAACCTATACCAACAGATAAACATCTATATGATGAACTGGGTGCTCAATATCATGCAACGAGTACGATCTAATAGTCTCACCATATGATGTGCAAGGTATACAATAATCATGTCAAATGATGAAATCTAACAATCCTATATAGCATGAGCTGGGTATGCAATGATCGTGCAAGCATGTGTACTATATCAAGTACAATAGATACAGGATGGGATGTCAAATACTAAATGCTGAGCATGGGAATAATAATATCTACACGGAGTATCACGTGGTAAAATAGTCGGTGTCCAACAATACACCCAAATCCCAGTAAAAACTCAGGCGCCGTCATCCACATCGGCCCTCAAATCCTGTGAACCTCATAAGATCGGGAGTGCCCATCACCGGCACTCAAAATATCATGAAATCAGCCATGTCCAGCATCGACACGCAAATCCGCCAATATGGGGCGTCCGTCCATCGGATCTGCCCACGGGATCCGTCTGCGGAATCGGCCCTCGGCCCCGACAGTACGCATCGTCCCGTATCCATCAATTGACTCTGGTCAGTATCCTCTGGATAACCGCCAGGTCCAACCAATCACCGGTAGGTAGTAGTCCCTCCGCCGGGCTCACCGTCTAACATTACGAGTCTTCTCGCCCCGGGGTACCGTACCGGGTCCACCATGTACCCGCAATCGGTGCTTACCTCTCCTCGAATCGGGTATACTCACACAAGCTCTCTGGAACCGAGAAAACTCATGGTGGACGCACTAAATATCATATCAAGGGAAACCGGGTTTTTAAACAGTGCGTGTTTTCTTAAAATAGTACTCCGGTTCCCAAATCCAGAAATCACATAAATCAAATCCAATGCGTAAATCCATGCAATGTGTCGTATGACACTAAGGGTAAAAGAAAGGGAGAACCGCTCTTTTAAAAGATCCCATTTTGGAAAATACCGCTTGCGGTCCCTTAGTTTCAAATCAAGTCAATATCATCCATGTATGCAACATATGAATATGGGTATAGGTATGGATGTGCGAATGGATAAGCAAGCAAAATGAATATAGCAATGTACATGTGAGCTAATGTAGACATATGATGTATATGCGCCCGAGTATGAATATATGTGATGTATGTGGCGCAGGTATAGATATGTGATGTATATGTGCCCAAGTATGATCATATGTGATGTATGTGGCACAAGTATGAATATATGTGATGTATATGGTACAAGTATGAATATATGTGATGTATGTGGCACAAGTATGAATATATGTGATGTATGTGGCACAAGTATGAATAGGTGAGGTATATGTGCCCAAATATGAATATATGTGATGTAGGTACGCACAAAAGTGCATATACAGTGTGCATGGTATGAATATACATATGCTAGTATGCGGCAAATCATGACAACGTCAAATAAGCAGAATCAATATGATATGTGGTTTATAGCAATCCTATAATGTAAGTGGCATGGCAATCACTAACGGTGTGAGTGAAGTATATAAATCGTGCTCGTGCAATTTGGACCGTTAGTGACAGTGCAGTGTTCTATACTACCAATATATCTATATGGACACTCATGACTACAAATCCTATTACGCCCTAACGCTTAACGCCATACGAGCGATTTCCCCGTAGATGTTAAATCTACTCACCTGGTCGCGTGCTAAGTATAGCCGACCACCTGCTTCCCTTTCCTGGTGACGTCTGACGTGCCCGCCTGTGAACCTGGAATTTTACACAAGGAATCCAATTATATAAGCAAGAATCTCTCAAATCGCGAGATCGAAACAAAACGAGAAACTCGCGTCGTGAATTAACGCGCGTGTGTGCGATACGCTGAAACATGTGTGCACGCGTCTACGACTCAGCCCGACACACCACGATACGCTGAACCACAAAACCCACTCGCGTATCGCGCGTATCGCGCAAACTAAAAACACCAGAAAACGATATATCGTCCCAGATTCTACTCAGGTTAAAATATTACAAAACTATATATACCATGGACCTACAAAACATAGCAGATACCCAACCTAAAATCCCTAGCTCCTATCTCCCTGGTCTGGCCGCAATTTGCGGCCAGAAAGATTTTTCCGGCGGCCTAAAGTTGGGCTGGTGGAGTCGGGCTCTGGTGGGGGGGTCAGGGTCTCTCAAGTAGGCTACAGTCCACTCAATTTTATTCCGAACTCACTGGGGTAACGGCAGACTTCAAAAGGCTAAGATTTTGCTTAAAAACGTCAAATTTTGCACAATTTGCAAACTTAGGGTATATCTGTGTAATCTGGGGTTTACCTAGGTTCACAAGGCCCTAACAACACTTAATTAACTTAGTCTAGCCAAAACTAACCTTACTTAAGCAAAGATCACACTAATCACCACAAATATCACTAAAAACACACAATCTAGCGCTAACAACTACCGATTACACTAATTAAGCTAAATCGACACACAAGTCTAGCATACAAGCAAGTGGAGCTCAGAGGTTATACCTCTCTTGACCCTAAGGGGGTGGGTCAGGGGAAGAAGAGAAGAAGAAGCTGCTACTGTTGTTGCTGCTCCAGATGTTGTTGTTGTTGCTGTTGTTACTGCTACTGTTGATGCTGATGCTTGTTGTTGCTGTTGATGTTGTTATTGTTGCTGATGGTGTTGTTGATGGTGTTAGTGCTGGGGCTGCTCGGGCTGCTGCTACATGTGCTGGGGTTGGGGCTGAGCTGCTTCTGCTGGGGCTGGAATTGCTGATGTGGCTGCTGCTGTTGCTCTGTTGTTGTTGTTGTGTGATGCTGCTGCTGCTGCAACTTCTGCTGTTGCTGCTGATGTAGCTGTGTGTGTGTGTGTGTGAGTGAGAGAGTGAGTGAGTGAGATATGAGAGTGTGAACAAACAAAAGAAAGAATGATAACAATAGAGAGTCAAGCCCCATTTCTCTCTCTCTTGCCATATTAAATGCAAGCATGAGCTTGCCATGATGCACTCTCTCTCTCTCTCATTTAATGCAAACATGGCTTAGCCATGATGCATTCTCTCTCTCTCAAGTCAACCAAAAAAGCATTTTAAATCCCATTTCATTTTAAAAAAAATACCCTTAATTCAAATCATGTTAACTTACTAATGGTGGGGTTAACCTACCATGGTTGTTAAACATAGTTTAACCCAAATTCTAACCCTAGTTTACATGCACATAGTTTGTGCAAGCTTGGTAAAATTTTAGAAAAATATTTATTAAATTTGAAAAATTATTTGAAAATCAATTTGGTAAACTTTTTATTAAAATTCACATATTAAAATATAACTAGCCACTAAACACATCCTAGGGTGTTACACAATGTGATAAGTTTATTACGCACTGCCAATTCAAATAATCTCCTCATCTTGTCGTGGGGAAACAAGTAAGCGCGTCCTAGTTTTTCCTCCAAGAATGGGCGCGGACGAGCGTTGTTTTGGCGAGCAGCCGGTTTTGGGAAACTCGGTTGTTGTTGCGTATTGGCAACAAATGCCGCTTTTCCTTTACCCTTATTATTTCGAGGGTTCTTATTTGAGGAGGAAGGCCCGTGGCCCATCTAGTCTATTTGGGCCAATTTATCTATCAGATCTTGGAAGGTGATTGGTGTCACGTCCGCTTCCCAAAATATGTAAACACGGCACGCGACAGAGCCAACCATGCTACCTGTGGCTAGGAATCATCCCTCCACAGTCACATTACGGATGTCTATCGGATATCAAGAACAGTAAAAGAATATAATCTAGCTAGTACATATCCATCTTCCACCGTAGATAAAATCAAGTAATAAATGTAGCGGAAATGAATCATGATCCAATAAACAATAGTATCCGAATCACGTCCCAATATGGGCTCACATCAATAAAATAAAACTGCTGGAATAAATAAACTAAGAGTCTCTAAACTAAACATCTAGCTCCTCCTTGCTCAGCTTAATTGCTAAGGTACTCTTGATCTGCCTGCAATAAAGGTAGAGAAACTGGGTCATACAAAACCCAGACGTCAGTGCGTTATAACATTAAAATAATTGTAATAACCAGGATATGATGATATAATTAAACATGAATATAAATAAATAAAACAGATACAAATAGTGAGCTATGTGTATATATGGGTGTGTGATGTGTATCCTAAATCTGTGCTTCTAGGTTATCTATTCTAAAAGTCTTTGAAATCGATTAATATAATTCTCATCATAACCCAACAGTATATATCCCGTTCATTCCCCAAGGGACCACGGAACAGTATTTATTCCGTAACGCCCGGAAACACAGCAAACAAGTATTTATTCCGTAAGGCTTGGAAAAACGACAAACAAGTATTTATTCCGTAATGCCCGGAAAAACGACAAACAAGTATTTATTCCGTATCGCCCGGTAAAACGGCAATCAATAATAATATTCTCTTGAGTTATGTTTCGTTTACATTCTTGATTTCCTCTTTCCCCCTAGGTTTGTATTCAAGTCAGGTATTGCCGATATAAATCTAATGCCAACACAGGATCAACCAGGTACAGTTCTGTCTATGCAGACAAAAAGTCATGTCCGTCAGGACAACAATCAGGATTGTTAGCATTAGCAATAAGATCCAAGTAACAAATCAGGTAGTGTGTCGTGAACATGTCATGTGATGTATATTAACCAAATAGATACCCAATATGAAATGGTAATCAATATCGGAACACGGTAAACACGACTGATGCCAGGATGCATATGTATCTATCAGTAATAACCATTATACGTCCATTACCATGTATGATGCAAACTAGATAACATGTTGTACTGATTTAGTAGTATAACGATATCATGATGTTCCGGCATGCAACTAGATAAACGATTATTAGTAGGGATATGAACGGATACCGTAAAACTGTAAATCGGTACTATTCACTGAATAATAAAACACATGCACTATTCTTATTCATATAGGTATTGATATAATAAAACATAGCATGTTGCAAGTTAAACTTGCCTGATCGGATATCACTACGGGATACAGATGCCATGTCCGACGTCGGAATAACGTCACGATGCAAAACTTACGTGCGTAGGACTGGACCTGGCTGAGCAGGGACATGACGTGGTGACTGGGCTGGACAACGACGTTGACTGGGTTGTCCAGATCATTGGCGACGCACGCAACTCCGGCGAGACGGCTGGAAAAATCAAGAAAGAAAAGAACAAGAAAAGAAGAAGAAGAAATTGTTGTTGGGGGTTTGCTAGGGTTCTGGAGTTCCGGGGATGGACAGAGAGGATGGTGGCGATGAGACGACGGCGATGAGGCGGAGTCGTCTGCGGCGAGGTCGTCGTGGCCATGAGGGGTGAAAGGTGTTGGATATAGTGCCCTCAAGTCAATTATTGTAATCTCATGCACGCGATTATGATGATTGAGGGAGGACTTATACGGGTAAAACAGTCGTACTCAAAATGATAGTATGCCATCTGGTTTGTCTTTATCATCATATACATGCATTATGTGGTATTACAGATCACTATTACATGTTGATGGAGCCCATAAGATTCTTGCTTGACTACTAGAGTTATGATGGCGACCATACATATGGGGGTTGGGTAGTCCATAAGCACATCCTTAAATGTCCCTAGTCGTGGGAGTATTGAGACTGGGCATCGATATTCCGGAGTAGACTTGTGTATACATTTCTAGACCTTGATGAGGGGAGATGATTAGTCCTACAGCCATTGGTCTTTCGCACCTAAGATTGTATACAGGTGCTCACTGGTGGTGAGTACACCGGATGGACTCGCCAGGAACATGATAGATGGTATTATATCTATTGTTAGATAGCAGTTCTCAGGTGACATAAATACAGGTTAGTCCTTCGACCTGAGATCGTAATTTGTCTCGTGTGAGTTCCCACTGTTCTTTGATTACTACCCTACCACGGCTCAAAGGAGTCGTGTAAACAGATTTTAGTTGGGTACACTCCCGAGCCACAAGGAGGCAGTTAGCGGATAGTCGGGGATTCGTCTCTCCCGGTATTGGGGGTTGATGTCGTGCTGTGCACGGGTGTCCATCATTAGAAATCCTTGGCCAAGGTGGATGAGAATTACTGATTTGGATCGGTAATTTCTCAGTGGGTAATATGCTTCACACCGACATGAAATATCGCGTTATTAGGGATCTAACTTTATCCATCCCCTAGACCCGATATGTGATACACTTAGACGAAGAGGCCGTAATGTATGAAGATTGTCACAGATAGGCTCAGTAGGGATCCAGATGAGTTTGCTTGTCGGCCTTCCTTTTCGACAAGTACCTGGATAGCCGTTATATACAGCTAGTGCTGCTAATGTGCTTGTTGTTATGGATTTATCCAGTAACTCACTGACGGCGTACTGTCGAGATTTTAGAGTCCTATACAAAGGGTTTCCTTGGTTCAGGAGAAATCGTATAGTAGCCGTAT
The DNA here is from genome assembly GCA_030015575.1 of Agapanthus africanus. Classification (NCBI taxonomy): domain Eukaryota; kingdom Viridiplantae; phylum Streptophyta; class Magnoliopsida; order Asparagales; family Amaryllidaceae; genus Agapanthus; species Agapanthus africanus. Next base: position 884,845,553 of record CM057337.1, read on the forward strand.
TTTGATACGTGCAGGGTTCCGATCGAATGATTGTATTAGTTACCCGGACTTTCGATCGGACGGTTGATAATACTAGCCGGCTTAAGATTGAGCCGGATTAATAAATCAGGTATTGATTTAATAATTTATGTATATATATTTCGATATGTATATTCTAGTATTATATTCTTTATGTTATTCTATCTCTTTGGGTATTCGTATTTTGATACCAATACGGGTATGTATATACAGTTGAGTGTATTCCGTATCTATACGGAAAATATTCTAGAAGGTGCACACCTTATTTTTGTTTATCTATTTATTAATTTAAATGGAAATGAGGTGTAAATGTAGTGAAGAGAGAATGGTGAGAACCATGCTTAAATAGTGTTGACAAATGAATTGAAAATTCATTTGTGCAAACTATTCAAGTATGATTGCTTTATTTTATTTGGAAAATGGCTTTTACAAAACCATGCTTCATATCATACTCTCATTTGGATGTTGGATGAACACTTAGTTATTTTTGATGAAAACACTCTCACTATTTGCCTCATCTCTCCTCACTAGTCTTTCTTGAGCTCCTCCTCCTTCTTCTTGATCTTCCACCCCACCATCTCATGTGTTGAGAATCAAGGGTGGATGAGAGACAGAAATACACTTAGAACAACCCACTATATCTCTAGACACTATAGATTAGCAACCTAGAGTCCCTAGTTGCTCCACTAGATCTTCAGTATGGAGCTAGAGCCATGAACCACATCCCTAGGGTGGATCATCTTCGATGGAGGAAGACCGGTGGTCAAGCTTGATCAAGCAGACCTCAAAGAGCTAAGGAAGAGGGTAGAAGACCGAAAGACACAGATCTTTTGGTAAAACAACTCTATCACAGTAGATAACATCTTTGTTGCTTGCTAGTTTCATGTTTGGTTTTGATTCTAGGTAGTTGTTTCTAGTGCCAAGTTTTTAAACACCAAAATTTTTCGTTCCGCAACGGCCACGGTCGACGGCCAGGGCGCTAGGAACCCCAACATAGTATCAGAGCCACCCGAATATTAGAAACTAGTAGTAGACGATACATTAGTTTCAAAACCGAAAAATTCCGATTTTAAAACCCACTCTCTGTTCTGAAATTTTTTTGGTCTCTAAATTTTTTTAAAATAAGTGCAGAGACTTTGTCTGGACATGTATGAGACACACAATGAAAATGAGGGAATTCCATTACAATTTGGCCGGCCAAATCCTAAAAATTCCTGATTCTGCCTTTTTACTATTCACTTCTGGGCCCCGTTTTCATCCAGTGCCTTGGGTTTTGTAAGTTGGTATTTTTGGTCTTGTTTGATTTCCCCAGATTTCACTTAGTGTTGTCTTTGCTTTGGGGGCAACTAGGAAAGTTTCAAAACATGAAATTTTACATCGTTGATATCTGTGATGTCGTGTATGTGTTTTTCAAACATCGTCTATTTGCAATATGTCATTTAGATGGGGTTGCATATACTTTCTTATACTGCTGTGATGTTGTTATCTGTGATGGTTTGTTCAGATTGTTATGTAGGATAGCCCTTTTTGCAATGATAATTGTACAGTTTTGATTCATTTATATATTCGTTATTGCAAGGCGGGCTTCCGACATGTGGACTGCCATTTCCGCCAGTTTTTATTGGGGCATGACCGGGTTGAGATCGATATCACCGTTGTATATATGTTTTTCTTTTCTGTACTAGGATTACCCCTCGGAGGAGTGCTTGAATAGCTAGATTTTAGAGGGCAACGTGCCTGCATCTCATAGCGTTGAAACGGAGGGGGCCCCACTCTAGAATTGGCGGGCTATTCACCACACTCATAGGGGGTATAGGATGACCCACAGAGGGGTGCTCAAGTTACCGGATTCCGTGAAATGCTGGGTGGCCCATTCACTTTGTTAATTGAGATTGTCTCACTTTTGGAATTGGCAGGTAACTTGCCACACTCATAGGGGTCTTGGTTCTTCATTGCACGGGCTATCCACACAATCGGGGAATGTCGAGTTTCATTTGTGGCTCAAGTGAAACTCGGGGCTCCTAGATTATCCGTTATTCTGTGTTGCTTATCGTTTTTCTGTGATGTTGCTTGTATCATGCCTGCGACAAATGTTATATATATATATTTATATATATACTAGTGGAAGTTGTATATGTTTTGCATCCACGCTAGTCTAGCCCCCGCTCTGCCGTTAGTTAAGTAACCTAACGGTGCATGACGGGACCCCGTGGCGAATGCGAATGGCATAAACGTACATTGTATTTTCGTTCTTTTCTGGTGTGATGGGGATTAATTGATGGGACCACATTAATTTTAATTAATGCAAGGAAAATAAAACTAAAAGATGTTGTCAGAACAAATTTCGAAAAAGTATAGTTGTATTCTTTTTCTTTGCATAGTGGTGTTCGTTCAGGAACATCCAGCACCTCATTCTAGGAGGAAAGAGCATAGATCTGTTCACGAGGAGTGACCTCTTGAGCAAAAGTTTATGATACTGTAGATTACTCGACTTTCTTCAAAACCTCTATTTTGTAAAATCGAAGCCTAAACCACTCCTTTTCAAAGCTATTCGGTTGCTTCAACGATATCAAGTTCATTGCGTTAAAGGTTTTTCGCCAAAAACTAGCCATAGCCCTCCGTCATTTCAGATATGTATCTATTAGTATTCATGCTATGTATTTTGACCTTCGCCAAGACATAGTGTTCGGTAGCTAGTGGGTGCTTATCTGTAGCATAGATAGATGCATTAATTTAGGATATGCGTACAACTGTTTTGTCTTTCACCAAGGGCTTGTATGAATGGGTCTAGATTAATCTGGATAATGACGGGTTGAACTTGACTTGCAACTTATGATGTTTTGACCTTCGTCAAGGTTATAAGCGCTTAGGGGAAAAAACACATCGGGAGTTTCAAATATACAGGATACTTTCTAGGGTTGCATACTTTCTAGAGTGTGCTATTTTTGGTAGGCTTCTTTCAAAATTATCACAAAATGATAGTTGGGTCTTGATCTTACTGTGAGTATCCGCTACTCTTCGGGAGAATTTTTCACTTTGCAATTAGCTAATCAATTAGGTGTCTAGAAAGGTGCTACGCCTATGGGAAAACGAGGTTATTTAATTAGTTCCATGCGAAAGCACGGGGCACCTCCCTCCGAAGTACCAACACTGGCGTGGCCGAAAAATAAGCGAACTTGTAGGGTGCGATTAATCCTGACTAATTCTTCTTTTAGGATTTGAAGGAGAATTCGAGGAAATAGTGGGAGCCATCCTGATTACATAAAATGATTAACCAATCTAATCTAGATTAGAGTGCTTGCTGAGTGTTTCTTTTCTCTCTCTCTCTTTGGTAGCGACCATGACCTGGCCTTAAACTAAAACTCATAAACCAAGTTAACCGAACCTTCTTAAGCACTTCGGCTTTTGGATTATCATGATTCACGATAAAAGTCATATGTATCCCTGCCGCTCCTACTTTCCCTTTACATTTCTCCAGAACACTCTGTATCACCATGAAGATCCATATTGCTTGGGTATGCCATCGTATAGTTACATACAAACTCGATGAAACTTGTTTCAGTTCGAGGATGGTTTTCGGTTCTGGAAAAATTGAATAGGATTATTCGGTTGTCTTTTCTCTTTACCTTCTCTCAGGTTGCGAGAGCTCCTGGTATTAGGAGAGTACACCTATTACGCTTATTGGATAGTCTTCTTCTAAACTATAGGCAGGTGCCGAAAAGTAGAGAAGGAAGAAAACCAATTAGCCTAAGTATGGTGTACACATATAAAGGGGGTTAGAGTGAGGGCAAAGGAAATTGCGATTACTATCATTCACGATGAAGCCACATATATCCCTACCACTCCTACTTTCCTTTTGCATTTCTCCAGAACACTCAGTATCACTACGAAGATCCATATTGCTTGGGTATGCCATCGTATAGTTACATACGAACTCGAAGAAACTTGTTTCTGTTCGAGGATGGATTCTGGAAAAATTGAATAAAATTATTCGGTTGAATTTTCTCTTTACCTTCTCTCAGGTTGCGAGTGCTCCTAGTATTAGTAGAGTATACCTATTACGCTTATTGGATAGTCTTCTTCTAAATTTTAGGCAGGTGCCAAAAGATAGAGAAGGAAGAAAACCAATTAGCCTAAGTATGGTATACAGATGGTAAGAAGTAAAGACATATAAAGGGATTGGAGTGAGGGCAAGGAAAATTATGATTACTGTCATGAATTTGGATGGTGAAAGAGGCATTACCAGGAATACCCGGCCACACCCTACGAAACATTTTCATGTTTCAGTCTTACTGTGTGGTGTTAATTGAAAACCGCTTTCCTAATTAGATTCTGACTCCAGAATATATATTTACCAGACTTTATTCTCATATCTGTATAGCATTGCAGATACTGAGTGGTAGTAGAACATTGGGAATTGGGTGATTAGATCCTCAATATCAGAATTCTTTATAATTGGTGATATTTGAGGAAATCGCCTGGGTTTTGTCTAACGGCAAATATTTGGTTTTGAATATTCGTTGTTTTGCATCAATTTCAAACTGATATATCTATACGTTTATTTTATAAAATGAGATATATTTTGAAATTATGTTTATGATGTTTACCGATATCAGTTGATGGTTAGATAAGGTGCATTCAACAACGGTGTAATTCTTCTTAACCATAACACAGTTTTCAACCTACGACGCACAGGGTTTGGGTTATTAAACTCAGTGGACTTATACAAAGTATTGTATGTTGTCCGATGTCCGTTAGGACAAAGGGGTTGGCACTCGTACTATATTCTGTTTACTTATGACTTTTCTAGTTTTAGACAAGCATTTCGTTGAAATACAAGGTCCAAATTGTGAGAAGTTATTGGTATAAGAATAAAGTAGTGTTAGGAATATGTATGCCCTAGAGATCATTATTGTATGATATAGTGGATGCTTGGACATATATATAGAGGACTTTCTTGCTCGACATGATAGTATGCTATATGGTTGCTCTTTATCTTAACATGTACACTGGTTTTATTATACCGTCTCTCTGATACATGTTGATATCCCTTAGGATGTAGGCTTGACTACCAGGACTATGATGCAGATTATACTAGTAGGGCTTGGGTAGTCCACAAGCACATCCTTTAACAGTCCTAGTCGAGAGAATATCGAGACATGGGCATCGATATTGCAGAGTAGACTAGTGTGTACGTTTCTTGACCCTGTATGGGGCGATGGTTGATCTCATTACCATTAGTGTTTGACATCAAAGATTTTACACAGGTGCTCATTAGGGAATGGGTACACCGAACATGACTCACCGAGAACTCCTAGATGGTACTGTACCTATCGTCAGATAATAGTTCTCTGGTGACACTTGTACAGATTAGTCTATAGACCCGAGATCGTCATAGTGTCTTGTGTGGTTCCCACTGTGCTTTGATTTCCTCCCTACCACGGCTTAAAGGAGTCGTGCAAACAGGTGGATTTTGGGTACAGTCCCGAGTCATATGGAGGCAGTGAGCGATAGGAGGGGTTTCGTCTCTCCCAGTATTGGGGGTTGATGTTGCGCTATACTCGATTGGCTATAACAGCAAGTCCCTGATCAGGGCTGATGAGATTTACTGGTAAGTGTTATCAGTAGTTTCTCAAAAAGTTATAGGCCACATATCGGCATGACTTATCAAGTTATTGGGGGTCTGACGATTCCACCACCCAGACTCGATATGTGACATATCAGACGAAGAGACCGGACTGTACGGTAAGTGTTTCTTATAGGCTTCATGGGAGTTTGGAGAAATTTGCTTATTGATCTTCTATTCGCTCAATACCTGGGTAGCCGTTACGTCCAGCTAGTACCGCTGACGGCTTGTGGGTGATTGATGTGATCATTACCTACTGCTGGCTTATTGACGAGTCTTTAGAGTCCCACACAGAGATTTCCTAACTCAAGCGAAATGAAATAGGGCACATATGTTGATATGTGCGGGGGCTTGATTAAATACGAGTATGCGATACCGTATTCTAATCTCGCGATATTTGATATCGGTTAGGTTATATGTGATATAACCGGATTGTTGAATCATGTGTTGATTCAATGATTTGATTTATGTATATATATTTGATATTGGCCGGTTGTATATGATATGACCGGATTATTGAATCAAGTGTTGATTTAATAACTAGTATCAAATATTATACGGTTATATGTGATATGACCGGATTATTGAATCAAATGTTGATTTGATAATATGATATACATATATATGATATTAGTCGGTTATATATGATATAACCGGATTATTGAATCAAGTGTTGATTTAATAATTTGATATATATATTTATATTTGATATATTAATATATATTAACTAATATTAGCCCACTAATGATTTTCTTCTCTTGTTGTGTGTGTGTGTGTGTGTGTGTGTAGAGAGAGAGATATTTATATAATACTATTGTGTCTTGGTAAATGATACATAGAACATGGGTGTACAAGACTTACACTAATGCTAAGGATAATATTAGGTGATTTATTTTTAAAGTAAACTTAAAAATGAGTTGGAAATGAGCATGGCTTAAGATGCTTGTAGAAGCATGTAGAAGCCATGACTCATCTCACAAATTTTGTTTTACTCTAGATATTTTATAACCCAACCATTTATCTTTAGCCCATGGTTAAGTCTCTCATCACCACTTGAGATATTTTCTTCACCCAAGTTCAAATTCTTCCTCTCTAGTATTTCTTGAGTAGAAATAAAGAAAAAGAGAAAAGAATTTCTAAAGTGAGCAAAATTCCTACTTTATCAATCTACTCTCATCTAGCCCATTAGATTAGGTTGTTTGCTTCACTAATTTTTTGATTAGTGAAGAGGTAGCTTGAGTTAGAGTAACTTCAAGGTGGGTCATCTTCGGCCTCGAAGACGACAAAGCAAACTCGTTCCTTTCACCAAGTGGAGCCTAAGAAGAGTTCTAAAGACTACTACTTAGATCTTTAGGAGTGAAGGACCGGTCTACAAACGTTGTATTCCCTTGTCACTTAGTTATAGAACTTGTTTACTTGCATACAAACCCTAATTCTCTAGTTCGATTCTAGGTTAGCATGCTTTAGCACACTAAATTTTTTAAAATTATATGCTTGATGCTTGTTAAAACCTAATGGTGGTGCTAAGGCATACTTTCAAGTAGAGAACCATACGTTGCAAGTATCAGGATTCTTCGGGGTAATCAAAGGTGTAGATACTTATGCTAGGTATTCCGTTGTAAGTAATATATTTGAGAACTAGCTTCTCTCTCAGGTTACTCATCCGTGAGTACGCTCCTTGATGAGTAATACCGCTTGGCCTTCATCCAGTTAGTCGATATGCACTGGAAACGGCTGTATATATTTTGAATCTGGTTCCAATTAAATTAGTGCTTTAATTTCTATATTGGATATAAAATGGATTCATATCTTAACGAAGTTAAAGTATATGGAGTAGTCTGGCTTATGCTTAAAACCAGAATATGGATAAACTCAAGGCACATTTCAGTAATGGCAGTTTGTAGGTTATCTCGGGCTTTGACGAGGGTTAACATTCTACCATTTGGAGGATCAATAGGTATATTGTTCTTGACTCGCCACCTCTTTAGTAAAATGAATTCTTTTCAGAAAACACAAGGGGGGGTATGTGATTAGTCCAAAAATTTGTATTTACCGTAATCAGAAACGGCGTCGCTTTGCAGCTAGCCGGTGAATACGGGTCGATCCACAGGGATGTGTAACTTTCTGTTTTTGTGTTTTAACGAGTTGATTCAGATTGTTGTTTGGTTTTTGTCGATTGATTTAAAGAACTAATTTATATGATATGAAAGAACTTGTTAGGGTTAAGTCGAAGGAAGGGTTGATGAGATTAATATTGTCACCTCTTTCAATGCCATTTGATTAAAACTTTTTAGAAATCACAACAATTACTAGCAAAGGGGATTAGAATGATTGGGAAGAAACCAAGTTTCTTCCTCTAGATCCTTGTCCGTCCTTTCCTATTAATTGCTACAATCTTCATGGACGTCATGTATGTCCGGCCTTTTAGATTACGGTTCACCGTTACCTCGTAGGTAGGGTGCCGTAGGGGGCGGATCATGCATGCGTGCATGAAGTTCTAGTTTTGAAAATGTGTTGGCATTGAAGGAGGTGAGAGATTTTCATCTCTCACTCCTTACCTTGTTCCTAACCCTAACAAGCGAGGGTTTTACTCGCTCATTAGGGAATTTTCGAAAAACGACATTTTGTTGTTATGTTTTAAAATGTTTTGTTCAGATCTTGAATTATTACTTACTGCAGATTAAAAGGAACTATACTAGTTAACTAAGGCAAGTATTAAGATTACTCTACTGCAATAAGTATATTAGCTAGGGCAAGAAAAGAACTAACACTAAGGCATGAAAAGAAAGAACACTTACAAAATGATGCTCTTGATCCCTCAACAATTCTGATTTTATTGATTAAAAAGAGGCATAACATTTTACAGATTTTGAGTACAATTTATAAGCAACCAGTAAAGTTAGGGTTACAGACTCTCGCAGAGGTGCAATTACAGATTTGCCCCCTAAAAATCCCAACACCCGCACCGTCGCACCGACACAAGAAGTCGGTGCCGACAAGGGCTCTGAATGGCCGCGGAACCACGGCAAATGTAGGCCTTGGGCTGCGGTTCCGCGGCCCTTTGGTGAGCTTGGCTCACCATCTTTCTGGGCTTGGTTCAGCATTTCTTTGGGTTCCTATTTTTATACTTCTTTTCTCTGTTGGGCTTCTTAGTCTTCTCCAGATCCTCAGTGAAATCTTGTAAGGATCTTTTGACCGTTTCACTTTCGTCTTTTTGGACCTTGCACTGTTCTTCATCTCGGCTTGAGTAAGATCCGTCTGCTTGTTGGTCAAAAGTCCCTTTTCTGTATCATCTTTCACTGTATTTTCTCCAAGAGCCTGTATCCTGTAACATGCAACAAACGAGCGTCAAAAGTACCTGTTTACTTATAAAATGCATAAAAGTGGGGCGTATGAATTGCAATATTATGATATGAACAAATACCCCCAAACTTATCTTTTGCTCGTCCTCGAGCAAACTTATTAATTTATTCTAACCTTGCCGCACTTTCGCAGGGAAACGCGATTGCACTGAGCACGTGCAACAAGCCTTTAAACCTCTAGGTGTCTCTAGTAGGAGGAGTGTTGTCTCCTGAGGGTTTTCAGCGGATTACACCAACAAAATCCTATCAATTTGGTTTTTCGACTTTTGCTCTCCAATTAGGTTTTCTAACAAGGAATTCTATTATCGTCACCCCGCAAATTATCCACCCATATTCTTCACACTTCCTTATTATGTAACTTAAGATTGTACATGTTCTATAAAATTACTTCGAATTCAGCATTTCTTAAGTTTTTCTTCTAGAGTTTCATCTCCACTTAGGAATTTCTATCAACTCTATTAAAGATACAAGTTTTATTCTTCATTCCTTTCTCTTATCTAAACTCTAATCACATATCCCCACGTGTGTGTAATTGTCACCCCTACGCTTGGAAATTCAAATCAAGCAATCGTACTCTCATCCATTTCCAAAGCACTTATGTGAATTTTTCTTAACTTTCGCTTACACATCCTTCATGCGACCGTTAATACTTCTTGAGGTACCAACAGCCGATTACAAGATGCGTTAGCACTTTAAAGCGTATTTCCTAGTTATGCAACACCCAAGGCTTTTATCAGTGACTCCCAAACCAGTTGGTCTAAGGCACTAGGTGATGAAGCACCCTCGCTAAATAATTTTCTAGCCCTAAATAATCACAAAAACCAGTGTCCATTTTTTTATTCACTTTTTCTTTTTATTTTCATTGTGCTAAGGACTTAAGACAAGAGTAATTCAAGGTTTCTTCTACTAATCCAAGTTTCAAGGTGCGTGATTGTGCATTTTGTAGGGTACACATTTTCAGAATCTAGACTTAAGCTAGAAACTATTTTTCAAACTTATACTCTAATAAGAACATCAATACTCTTCCCTCATTTTGACTTAGCCCAAGAAGTGAACCCAAAATTTGCCTATTTCTAAATAACCTACAAAGACATATATTCTCTACCGTTAAACTCTAAGGAATGTTATTTTTAGGGTTTTTAATTTGCTAAGTCTAAGATCTAGTTTTTCCTAGCCAGTTAACCTTTTTATCAAACTCAAGTCAATTAACCAAAATTGAATACAATAATTTTTATAATTTTTGAATTTTTTCAATTTTTATGGGTTTTTCAGTTTCCTAATTTTTTTAAATTTTCAAATTTTCATGATTTTTTTATATAAAGATGCAATGCAGAAATTAAATATGCAAAAGGAAGAGAAAAATATATACACTATGCAATGCAAAAGATAACTATATACATTACCCTCTCCCCCAAACTTGAGCAAAGCAGTGCCCTCACTGCCCGGTCCCACGTCGAGCTCGTGAGCGTGAACGTGATCGTTCTCCTTTAGCCAAAAGTGTTTGGATTCCCCTCTCAATTTCCGTCAACCGACGGTCGTGATCTCGTGCAGTTGCCCGAAACTCATCCCTCAAAGAGTCGATTCTTCTCACTGTTCTCCGCATCAATCGCGCATGCTCCTGGGGAGTTAGTTCTTCCCCGCTCAAAGTCGAGCTCGAGCTAGGGGTGTGCGCAGGTACATTTTCTGCTGGTTCCGTTCGTGTCCAAATATCCGTGAGTCTAGAGTAGGACGACGAGACGCCCTCTACAAGTGGTCGAACCGGGACACCGTCTATCATGTATGCGTCAAATTCCTCGACGGGGAGGAAATATCGGCAGATTTGGGTAACAAGCATGGGACATGGGTATACGGTACCTCGTTTCCCCGTACCTATGGATTGGAGAAAAACCGTGCACGTGTCGAACCTAGGATTTTTCATCATCAGTGTGTGTACGACATGTAATGAAGGGGTGAAAAAGGTCGTGTTGTGGGAACTACCAAAGATATTGTTTTGTGCCCACCGGCACACAGTTAAAACATTCGCGAAAAGGGTCCGTGCTTGGATGCCCTTACGCGGCTCTCGCGCACAGTCATTACCCATCAAGGGCATATAATCTTCAAAGCACAATGGGTGTTCATGTGCAGGTACACGTGGTATGAGTGTAACCTCGTGTATCATGTCCCTATCGATGTGAATTTCACGATTTCCCCAATTTAGTTTAATGTAACCTAAGTTGTCAAGGCTATTATTTTCCATGGATTCGTAAAATAGGGCAACTAGGTTAGGTAGGGCAAACGCAGATGAGTGATTATAGAGCAGGAAATTCCAGCCCCTTTGTTCGATTTCATGTGCGAAATATCTACCGTATACTTCGTATGCGAAAACCGGGGAAAAATCTCTTTCAAATTGCATTTTATGTGCCATTACGATTTTTTTCAGTAAAAAGATATGCAGTAACAGAGAGGATTTAGACAGAGTTACCTCCCCTGAAAATTTCAGGGGGTGACGACACTAGGAGGCGGCGGATGCGCAGCGGGAGGCGGCAACGGCGGCGGTTCCGCGGCTCTCTGGTGGAGTTGCGGCGAGATTTTTCTGGAGAGGGTAGGGGGCGGCGGCTAGGGTTTTTTAGAGAGAAAAAATTTAGGGTTATGAACACAGGGGGGTCGGGTTCCTTTAAACAGGGGATGGGAGGGTGATTTGCATAAAACACCCTCTAAAACGAGGGTTTTATTTGTAAAATCAGCTCTTAATCTGCAATTTTGCAATTAGGTCCAAAAATTATTATTTTTTTATTATAAAAAAAAATTTATTTTTTATTTTTTTTATATATATACAAACAATATACACACCCCCAAACTTATTTGAAATAATGTTTTGGGAAAAGAAATTTGGGGGTGAAAGTGGAGGAATATCACTCAGTGTAGATCGGCTCCTGCAAGAGCAGGAGCTCCTCCGAAGGGTCCGCTGTGAAGAACGGTTTCAGTCGATGCCCATTCACCTTGAATAAGGTACCGTCTTCAGGATTCTCAAGATCAACCGCACCGTGCGGATAAACGGTGCGGACTACAAAAGGTCCTCTCCATCTGGTCCGGAGCTTGCCGGGATGAAAATGTAACCGAGTGTCATAAAGTAGAATTTGTTGACCAGGTTCAAAAGTTTTTGCAAAAGGTGTTTATCGTGGAACACCTTAGCTCGGTTTTTAGCAATTATGGCATTATCATATGCCTCATCCCTCAGCTCCTCCAATTCATTCAATTGCAGCTTTCGATTGCTGCCCGCATCTCCTAAACATAGATTCAGCTCTTTGATAGCCCAGAAAGCTTTATGCTCAATCTCCACTGGGAGGTGGCAAGCCTTCCCGTACACAAGCCTATATGGAGACATACCAAGATCGGTTTTGTATGCAGTACGGAAAGCCCATAGTGCATCAATCAGTTTAAGTGACCAATCTTTACGGTTTTTAGAAACCGTTTTCTCCAAGATTTGCTTTATTTGCCGATTTGAAACCTCGGCTTGCCCACATGTTTGAGGGTGATATGGCGTTGACAACTTGTGGGTGATAGAGTATTTGCGCATCAAGGACTCGAAAGTCCTATTGCAGAAGTGAGAACCATTATCACTTATTATCGCCCGAGGGTGCCCAAATCGAGAAAATATGTGTTCTTTAAGAAACCGAACGACAACTTTATTATCGTTCGTTCGGCTGGGCACAGCCTTGACCCACTTTGAAACATAGTCAACCGCCAAAAGAATATACACATTTCCAAAAGAGTTAGGAAATGGTCCCATGAAATCTATACCCCAAACATAAAAAATGTCCACAACCAAAATAGGTTGGAGCGGCATTTCGTTTCTCCGCGAAATCCGGCCCAAGTGTTGGCACCGGGAGCAAGTTTTGCAGTATTCAAATGCATCCTTGAAGAGTCGTGGCCAATAGAAACCACACTGCAAAACTTTTTCGACTGTCTTCTTTGGGCCAAAGTACCCGCCACATGCTTGATCGTGGCAAAAAGACAGCACACTCTTGACCTCACTTTCAGGCACACACCGACGAATGATTTGATCGGAACAGTATTTAAAAAGATAGGGTTCATCCCAGTAAAAATGCTTTACTTGGGATAAAAATCGAAGTTTATCCTGTTTCGACCAATCATTAGGTATCAGACCGGTGGCTAAGTAGTTTACAATATCGGTGAACCATGGTTCGCAAGAAACGGTCAAGAGGTGCTCGTCGGGAAAAACATCAGTGATTGGAAGATCGAGCGTGGGCGCAGAAGGAAGTCGTGATAGGTGATCAGCTACTACGTTTTCACATCCCTTTTTGTCCTTAATGACAAGGTCAAACTCTTGTAATAAAAGGATCCAACGTATTAGCCTTGACTTAGCATCCTTCTTTGCAAAAAGGTGGCGAAGAGCTGAATGATCTGTATATACAACGACTGGAGAGCCGATTAAATAAGGCCGAAATTTTTCGAGTGCAAACACAACAGCTAAAAACTCTTTCTCTGTTGTTGTGTAGTTGAGTTAGGCCTCATTTAGTGTTCGGCTAGCATAATAAATCACGTGCGGCATCTTATTAATGTGCTGTCCAAGAACAGCGCCAATAGCAAAGTCTGATGCGTCGCACATGATTTCAAAAGGGTGCGTCCAGTCGGGAGATGAGAGAATGGGCGCAGTGATGAGTGAATGTTTCAAAGACTCGAATGCTTCAATGCAAGTGGAGTCGAAAGCAAAAGTTGTGTCCTTGGCCAGTAAGAGAGTCAAGGGTCTAGCAATCTTGCTAAAGTCCTTGATGAACCGTCTGTAAAAACCGGCGTGGCCAAGGAAGGCTCTGATATCTTTGATGCATTTTGGGGGAGGGAGGTTAGAAATCACTTCGATTTTTGCTCTGTCAACCTCGATGCCGTTTTGCGAGATGACATGTCCTAAGACAATGCCCTCTCGCACCATGAAATGGCACTTCTCCCAATTCAATGTTAGGTTCTTATCCCTGCAGCGGGTAAGAACAGCGTCAAGATGGCGTAAACACTCGTCGAAGGAGTCGCCAAAGATGGAGAAATCATCCATAAAGATCTCTAAGAACTTTTCAACCATGTCTGAAAAGATCCCCATCATACACCGCTGAAATGTCGCGGGTGCATTGCATAACCCAAAGGGCATGCGACGATAAGCAAACGTGCCAAAGGGACAAGTGAATGTTGTCTTGTCTTGATCCTCTTTGGCGATGGGGACTTGGTTGTAACCGGAATAGCCATCGACAAAGCAATAGAACTCGTGCCCTGCCAATCGCTCGAGCATTTGGTCAATGAAAGGTAATGGAAAATGGTCCTTCCTTGTTGCGGCATTGAGTTTCCTATAGTCTATGCAGACTCGCCACCCAGTTTGGGTGCGAGTAGGAATCAACTCATTTGCCTCATTGGTAATGACCGTAATGCCCGATTTCTTTGGCACGACGTGGATTGAGCTAACCCATTGGCTATCCGAGATAGGGTAAATGATACCGCTATCCAGACACTTGACAATTTCCTTCTTAACAGCCTCTTTCATGATGGGGTTGAGGCGCCTTTGTGGATCCCGTGCTGGCTTGGCATCATCCATTAAGTGTATATGATGTTCGACTATGAGGGGACTAATCCCCTTAATGTCCGCCATAGACCAGCCGAAAGCTTGCCGATTATTATGCAAGACCATCAAAAGAGCCTTCTCTTGCTCAAGAGCTAGAGAGGCTGATATAATGACAGGTAAGGTCTCATTATCACCTAGATAAGCATATTTTAGGTGTGTCGGCAAAAGCTTCAATTCGAGTTTAGGAGGTGAAACAATAGATGGTAACAATGGGGTAGTTGTTTCAAACTCGAAGGATTCCATCAAAGGTTCGAATCGAGTGTATGCAACAGTGTCGGATGGTTCAACTAACTCATCCGAAAAAGCAAAAGACTCCAATTCAGGTGATGAGTCTTCAAAGTCATCAACGAAGGTAAAGCACTCAAAATCATTATCCACTGTGAAAGCTGCGTCGGATTCTAGGAGGAACGCACTAGTGGCGTTAACATTGCTGTGATCGAACAAAAAATTCTCGAATCCACAGTCCTCCTCCGCGATCTCGTTGATCGAGCAAATATCGAGTACGCTAGCATTAGGCTCAGCAGGCTGACTTCCCAACTTGAAAATATTGAGCTCAATTGTCATATTGCCGAAAGATAGGTTCATTGAACCATTACGACAATTGATCACTGCGTTGGAAGTAGCCAGAAATGGTCGACCAAGTATTACCGGTATTTGGTTCCGGGGGTTAGCAACAGGTTGTGTATCCATCACAATAAAGTCAACGGGGAAAATGAAATCCCCTACTCTTATTAACACATCCTCCAGCTCTCCCCTAAGATGGGTTATTGACCGGTCGGCCATTTGGAGAGTACAGTGAGTGGGCTTAAGCTCTCCAACGCCCAATTGCTCGTACACAGAATAGGGTAGCAAATTGTCACTTGCGCCAAGATCTAATAGTGCTCTATTGATGTTCTTGTCCCCGATTGTTATCGAAATGGTAGGACACCCGGGGTCCTTTTGCTTTGGGGGAAGGGAATTTACAAGAGCATCACTAATAGCACTAGCCACAAAAACTTTCTTTGGCACTTGCGACTTCCTCTTTTTGGTGCATAAGTCCTTTAAAATTTTTGCATATGAAGGAACTTGTTGGATTGCATCCAAAAGAGGGATATTTATGCTAACCTGTTTGAACAACTCAACAATCTTCTCCATCTGTGGAGTTGGTTTATTGGATCTCAACCTATTAGGAAAAGGAACATTTTGAAAGGTGGTTGAGTCCAACTTTTGCGGATTAGATTGTTGAGTAGGAACGGCACCCCGTGTAGATGTGTTCGTGTTGTGAGAAATGGGTCCGTTCGAGCTAGAAGAGGTAGAGCCGTGTGAAGGGTGGAGAATAGGCTCTGAAGAAGAAGAAGAAGAAGGTGAAGAAGATGAAGAAGGGCCACCGGCAGGGGTGTCATTGTTCGTGCCCACATTGTTTTGCAACACTTTTCCCGATCTCAACGTGGTCACAGCATTTACGTTATGATTCTGCTGTTGATATGCAGCATGTGCGTGACCGGGGTTGGGCAGTGGTTGAGACGGGAGTTTTCCTTTTTCGCGTTCGCTCAAAGCTGCATTGAGTTATGCAATTTGTGCCTCAATAGATTTGATGCTTTGATCATGTGAGACACTATTTTGCACTAAAGATTGAATAGAAGTCTCAAGTCTTACTGTAGACTGTGTAGATTGCTTAAGGAACGCATCTAGACTTCTTTCGAGCGAGCTAACCTTATCATTATTAGGTTGAACATAATTATTTGGCTGGTAAGCATTGTTAGGCACAAAATTGTTCACCTGATTAGGGCAAGGTTGTTGTTGAAATTGTTGCGGTTGAAATTGAGTTTGTGAAGGTGCTTGTTGTTGTTGTGGAGGAGGAGGTCTTTGAAAATTGTTATTTCCTTGGAATTGTTGATTTTGGTTCCAAGCGAAATTTGGGTGACTCCTCCACCCCGGATTATATGTCGAAGAGTACGGGTCGTTTCTTTGTCATTGCTGAAATGCAGCATTGACTTGATCCTGTCCTTGAGTGGATGCATTATAAGGACACTCTTCGGTTAGATGCGATGGATCCGCACAACAAGCACAGACAGTTCGTGGGGGCATAGCAGCGGCAGGAGAAAGCGATGAGATTTTGGTCTCGATCGCTTCTAGCTTTTTCGTAAGAGCGGCCATCTCGGCCTTCATGGCAATCGACATCTCTACTTGATGTATGCCTGCCCTAGATTGACCACTAGAAGATGATGTGGTCTTGGTACTCTCCCACTGTATTGTTTGCTCACTAAGATCCGCAAGAAACTGCCATGCTTCATCACTAGACTTAGAGAGAAAATGACCTTGACAGATGGTTTCTAGCAACTGCTTCGTTGCCGAGTTCAATCCCTCGTATAATGTTTGGCAAAGTTGCCAACTTTCGATCCCATGATGAGGGCATTGAACTAGTAGGTCCTTAAATCTCTCGAAGCACTTCCAAAATGGTTCGGAAGGAAGTTGTGAGAATTGAATTATTTCATTGCGGATTCTGGCAGTTTTGTGATGAGGATAGAACTTTTTTAGAAAAGCTTTCACAAACTCGTCCCAATTTCTTATGGAATGTGATGCGGTGCTATATAGCCACTTCTCGGCTAGGTCACATAAGGTGAAAGGAATGACCCTTAGCCTTATAGCGTCATCACTCAATTGGGTTGTTTTCATCATAGCGCACACATTTTGGAATTTATTAATAAAGATATATGCATCTTCAGATTCCAAACCATGAAATTTTGGCAGCATATTGATGAAATGTGGTTTTATTTCAAAATTGTCCCTATTTGCCCGTGGGGGTGAAAGACAAGTAGGTAAAGAAGTGCGGATGGGGTAAAAGAGATCCTGGAGCGCAACTCGTGCGGGGGCTTCAACAGGCGGCTGATTCGGGTTATTCTCACCTAACGGAGGTGGAATACTTCCCGTCGGTAAGGTATTGTTGGGGTTGAATTCCGACATGCCTTCGGTGAAAGAATTTGAAGTTGAGGGTAAGAAAGTGGACGGAGTGTCGACTTTAGTGTCGAAAGGTTCGTCGGTCGGTACCAACGAAACACGGACTAATCGGGCGTCAGTATCCCTAGTCCAAAGTGACATACACTAAAGGGTAGTGCAGTCAGAAAAAAAAAAAGAAAAAGACAGAATGTGGAGGGAAGATAACGTCAGTGAGGGAAAGTGGTGGAAGTGAGTTGCAAGTTTTCTTAGCGGCAAGTTGCAAGTTTTGAAAAGATTTTTCTTTTTTTTTATGTGAGAGTTTTGCAAAAAGGTTTTTGGAAAGGGACTCGTGACACCAATGTATCAACTACACATGCACAATCAAGCCTAGATTTAGGGTCGCCTAGGTCTGCTAGACAGCTCCTAACTAGGGCTAGAAATAGGACCTCAAACCGCCTCTTCACGGACAAGTACAGCCAGGTAAGTGGGAAGGAACCACCACTACAATAGGCCTAATTAATAACCACTAGCCTAGACACCGCAATGTCGGTTAGGATAAACGGCCGATGCCTATACTAGTCCTTTTCCTATTGAGCTCGATGTCCTTAGGTCTGAGTCTAGTCTTTTTTAATTAACTGTGGTCAATGCACATGCTTTAGGTGTTTTCTGGGGTCCTGGGAAGGGTGATGAAATCCCCACCCAATTTGAGTTTGGTCAATTAGCCCCTTAAAGTCCGATTAAATTATGCAAACAGTAAAATTCACTTGCAATCAATTTTTAGCGCGGCGCAAAGAAACCTGCAGAAAATCTGTTATTTAGAAGGGGAGAGAAGACTTTTTTAGCGCAAAGAATTCCTGCAGAAAATTTTTACAGTGGAGATATGGAGGTTGCAGAGGGAAAGAAAAGAGAGCAAACCATGCAAATTTGGTGCACTGAAGAGGCAGAAGGAGCGCGGAACCGCGGTATTGATGCTCTATGTGCGGCGGAAGCGCGGCCAAGAAGTGGGGTCAGGCTGTAGAAAATTTTGTGCAGCTCCTGTTCACCAATTCTACTCTGTTCTGATGTTCTCTTTTCTGTTTTGCTCTCTGTAAAATTCCAGATTCACAATCCTTTGCTGTTCCTGCAAGATTCAAAACATAGAACCCTTCAAACAGATAAAAATCGCTAAAATGTTTTTGTATTTTGTATTTTCTGATTTTTATGATTTTTCAAAATTTATATCAACCCGAAATCATACAAAAAAAAATTTACGCCATCCCCGGCAACGGTGCCATTTGATTAGTCCAAAAATTTGTATTTACCGTAATCAGAAACGGCGTCGCTTTGCAGCTAGCCGGTGAATACGGGTCGATCCACAGGGATGTGTAACTTTCTGTTTTTGTGTTTTAACGAGTTGATTCAGATTGTTGTTTGGCTTTTGTCGATTGATTTAAAGAACTAATTTATATGATATGAAAGAACTTGTTAGGGTTAAGTCGAAGGAAGGGTTGATGAGATTAATATTGTCACCTCTTTCAATGCCATTTGATTAAAGCTTTTTAGAAATCACAACTAAAATTTTTATTTTGTATTCTGCCTTGACCGCAAGTTAGCAGCACGAGTACGAGCATCTACTTATATGGTATCAAAGCTACTAGATACGGATGCGACCCATGGGAGGTTCTCACTGTGTGACAGTAATAGGGAAGCACATGCTCTTACTTCCAAGGTGCCCCGTGCGATTTTACGGTCCGGCGGGTTGTAGTCCGTCGCGAGGGGACTACGTAAAAAGTAGCTGCTGAGCGACCTATGAGTGCTACATCCAATTTCCACTGCGCTAACTGACCCTTCATGGTATCAGAGCCTCCCAAACACTTAAACTTGAAGTAGACACTGTTTACGTTTCGAATACAAAAATTTTCGTATTTTTAAAACCCGAATCCAAGTTTCTATCCAATTTTTTTATCCAACTCAGAAAATTTTTTAAAGTGTAAAAATGGACTTGTATTGATATGTGTTTAACATTATATGAAGACGAGCCCCTGCAGAGAAAATTTAGTAGCCTAAAGATTAGTTTTAGCCGCAATTTGCGGCCTGGTGTACTCCAAATAGCCCTGTCTTCATAGTGTGTCTAAGTTTCTTAGAATTGGGATTTTTGGGAAACTTCTTTTTTTCCTAAATTTCATTTACTGCTATCTTTGCATACCGGCAACATGAAAAGTTTTAAAATCAAAACTTTTGCATCGTTGATTATCTGTGTTTGTATATGTGTTTTAAACGTCGTCTAATTGTTATAGGTCGATTAGACGGGGCTGCACATATTTTCTTATGTTGTGGTTGTTATATATATTGTGATGGTTTGGCCGGATAGTCATGGTGGATAGCCCCTCATCGTAGTATTTATATATATTTGTTTATTCGGGGCGAGTGGCTGGATTATAGTCGTTGTTACCGCTTGATGTATATTGTTTTATTGGGACACGACCGGGTTGAGGTCGATGTTACCATTGTATATTATTCTTTCATGTATTAGGATAAACCCGTGGAGAACTGCTCGAGTAGCCGGGTTCTAGAGTGTGTTAGGTGGTCGTCTCTTGGTGATGAGTTCGAGCTTCCTCGCTCTAGAATTGGCAAGCTATTCGCCGCACTTGTAAGGGTTTTAGAATTGACCCACGGTAGATTGATCAAGTTACCGGATTCCATGAAGTGTCGGGTGGCCCACTCATGTCATTGAGTGTTGGTTGCCTCAGTTTTAGAATTGATAAGTAGCTTTTCGCGCTCGTAGGGGTTTTCGTTTTAGGTGATATTCAAGCTATCCACACGACCGGGGAATGTTGGTTTTCATTTGCGGCTCAAATGAAATATGTGGCTCCTAATTTATCCGCTATTCCATATTGATTATCGCATGCCTGTGATATTTATTATCTGTGTGCGATGATGATATATATAAATGCATTTATATGTTTTTCATCCGTGCTAGTCATGTCCCCGCCTTGCCGTAACTTAAGTAACCTTACAGTGAAGACCCGAGATCCTGTGGTGAATGCGGATGCATATAAAGCTATTTTGATTGTTTATGTGATGCATAGGAACTTAATTGATGGGACCGCATTAAGTCTGATTAATGCAAGAAAATAAACCTTATATGATATTGTTAGAATCAAATTTCAAAACCACTCGGTTCTTTTCAAAACTACTCGGTTTTCTACAAAACCACAAGTTTTCAAAATTGAGCTTGAACCACCAATTTCAAAAACAATAAATTCCTTCAACGATATCAAGTTTATTACGTTAAAAGTTTTTGTCAAAAACAAGCTGTAACCCTCCATCATTTCCTATGAGTAGTACTTAGTATTCGTGCTGCGTTTGTTGACTGTGTCAAAGCGTAGTGAACAGTAGCTAAGTGGTGCATGTTTATAGCATACAATGCGATTGGTTAGGACAGTCGTATAACCTTGTTGACTATGTCAAGGGTTATGCGGGTGAGATTAATGCAATCAAGATAATGACGGTTTAAACTTGACTAGGATTTTTTGATTTGTTGACTGTGTCAAGGTCACTAAAGTCTTAGGGGTAAAAACCACATCGGGAGTTTCAAATATAAGGGTAACTTGTCAGGTTTGTGCATACCTTCTGAAGTGTGGTGACTTGAGTGTCTTCTATCAAGATTATCATACGATGATAGTTGGGTCTCGATTCCCACTGTGAGTAGGATTACTCCCGGGGGATTTTCACTTTACAACTAGCTAACCCATTAGATGTTTAGAAAGGTATTAATGGGGTTATGCCTCTGCGGAAATGGGGTTATTTAATTAGGTCTGTGCGAGAGCAAAGGAAGCCTCCCTCGGAGTACCAACACTAGCCTGGATGAGCGGTTAGCAAACTTGTAGAGTATATATGATCCCGACCACTTTTCTTTTTAAGGTTTGAAAGAGAATTCGAGGAAACAGTGGGAGCCATCCTGATTAGATAAATTAAAAACCAATCTAATTTTATAAGAGCGCACGTTAAGTGTTTCTTTTCTCTCTATCCAGGGAGCAACCATGTCACACCTTAATCAAGATAATAAAATGTATGACTTGACCGAACTAGCTTATTACACTGGGTTGGGGAACGTCGGTTTGACTCTAACTTATGACAACAATCACGAATATAGGTAAGGGAAAGAGGATTGCAAGGATTCCCAGATAATCCTAGTGAAGAAAAAGCATTCTATTTCATCTTTTTCAGCTATTCATGTTATTGAAAACTGATTTTCGGTTAGTCCTACTTCCTGGGTACTATATACCGAATCAGGATCTCATATCTGTAATTTATTATAGGGACTGAGAAAAATTAGGATGGTTGGACCGGGTGATATGTCTCTCAGAGTAGGGAACATAGCATAGGTTGATACTGCTGCAGTCGGCAAATATCACCTAGTGTTGCCAAGTGACAATACTATGATTTTGAACAACTGCTACTATGTACCTTCCATAATTTGCAACATTATATCAGTTTCTTTACTAGATAAAAATGGATATAACTTAGTTCTAGATAAAAATATGATGAAAATTTACCTAAATCGGGTATTGGTTGCACAAGGTACACTATATAATGGTATCTATGTTCTTAATCAAAATACGGTTTTTAATGTACAAAACACATGCAAGAGGAAAAATTTAGATATGAACGATACCTACTTGTGGCATTGTAGACTTGGTCATATCAATGAGACCAGACTAGCTGAGTTACATAAGGATAGATATATGGATCCGTTCGAATTTACATCTTATGAAACTTTCCCGTCTTGTCTCAAAGGAAAGATGACCACAACTACATTCACAGGACATGGAGAAAGAGCTACAGAGCCCTTAGGACTCATACACAATAATGTGTGTAGTACAATGTCTATACATGAAAAGGGTGGGTTCTCGTACTTCATTACATTCACTAATGATCTCTCTAAGTTCGGATATACAATTCTAATAAAACACAAATCTGAAGTTTTTGAGAAATTCAAAGAATATAAGAGAGAAGTAGAGAACCAGATTGGAAAAAATATTAAGATCATATGATCTGATCAATGAAGTGAATACTTGAGCAATGAATTCCTTGATTTTCTTAAAGAGAATGGTATTCACTCTTAGCTTACTCCTCCATATACACCACAACACAACGGTGTATTAGAGCGGAAGAACCAGATCCTATTGGATATGGTTCATTCCATGATGAGTAGCGCTGAGTTGAATCTTTCATTTTGGGAACATATGGTTCAGACAATGGCATTTCTACTAAATCAAGTTCCATCCAAATCAGTGCCTAAGACTCCATATGAAATATGGAGTGGGAAAAAAACTATATCTTAAGTGAGTTAAGATATGGGGTTGTCCGGCCTATGTTAAAATAAAAAATCCGGACAAGCTACAGGTATGATCAGTTCTATATAAGTTTGTAGGATATCCCAGGCAAAAAATGGATATTTATTCTATCACGCAGAGGAACGGAAGATTGTTGTTTCTCGGAATTCCACTTTTTTAGAAAAAGAAATTTCTTGCAACAGAAATTAGTAAGAGCGTGATAGAACTGGAAGAAATTCCAGAAACACAAACAACAACTGAGGATTTGGCAGAACCACAAGATTCAGTTATCCCGAACAAACCTTAGCCGCTACACAGATTTGCTAGGATTTTTCATCCGCCCGAGAGATACTACGGTTTTCTCATAGATGGGGATCGAGAGGATTGCATTTTAGAAGAAAATGATCCTATTAGTTTCAAGCAGGCTATTACCAGTAGGGACTCTGAGAAATGGCAGGATGCTATGCGATCCGAAATGGAGTCCATGTACACTAACAAAGTTTGGACTTTGGACGTTGCACCTGTTGGATATAGTGCCCTCAAAGTCAATTATTGGATCGCAGGTGCGTGATTTTAATGATTGAGGGAGGACCTATACCAGTAAGACAGTCTTACTCAAAATGATAGTATGTTATCTAGTTTATCTTTATCATCGTGTACATACTTTAGGTGATATTACAGATCACTATTACACATTGATAGAGCCCTTAGGATTCTTACTTGACTACCCGCAGTATAATGGCGATCATATACGTGAGAGTTGGGTAGTCTATAAGCACATCCTTAAAGTGATCCATAGTCGTGGGAGTTTCGAGACTGGGCGTCGATACTCCATTAGTAGACTAGTGTATACAGTCGAGACCCCGACGAGGGGCGGTGGCCAGTCTCACAAGCCATTGGTGTCAGTTGGTTCACCTAAGATGTATACAGGTGCTCATTGGGTTATGAGTACACCGGACAGGACTCGCCGGGAACATGCTAATTGGTATTATACATGTCGTCAGAGAGCAGTTCCCTGGTGACATGTGTACAGGTTAGTTCATCGACCTGAGATCGTCATTTTTCTCGTATGAGTTTCCACTTTGCTTTGATTAATACCCTACCATGGCTCAAAGGAGTCGTGCAAACAGGTTTTAGCTGGGTACAGTCCCAAGCCACATGGAGGCAGTGAGCGGATCGACAAAGGTTTCGTCTCTCCCGGTATTGGGGGTGAGATCGTGCTGTGTCTAGGAGAGCCATTACACGAAGTCCTTGGCCAAGACAGGAGGTTTACGGGTAGGTATTCCAGTAGTATCTCAGGGTGTTCTGGACTACACTCCGACACGAATTATACCGCTTTTGGGAGTCTGACGTTTACCAGCCCCTAGGCCCGACATGCGATACTCATAGACGAACGGAATGGACTGTACGGATATTGTCACTGACAGGCTCATTAAGGTTCCAGAATGAGTTCGCTCATCGTCTTCCCTTTTGGTCAATACCTGGGCGGCCGTTACGTACAGCTAGTACTACTAACGTGCTTGTGGTTAAACCCACCGCCGGTGTATCGACGAGTCTTTAGAGTCCCCCACAGATAGTTTCCCAAGTTTCGGGTGAAACGTTGTAGATGTCGTATGGTGTTATGGCAGGGTTTGATCATATACATGCACTCGTGCACGGATCATGATCGGACGGATCATACTTGTGGGCTTTGGTTTAAGCCGAATCCTAGTATTAGATTTGTTGGATTACTTTAGTCTCATTGCATTTGCATTCAGTCGGAATGCGGATGCAGGTATGTATATACAAGTGAGGGTTACTCTTGTGATCCGTCACAAGTTTATTTTAGTAGATTCCATTCTATTTATTGTTGTAAACATTTGGATTAATATTTGCAAGTGGAAATTGTGAGCTCAAGTCATCATTAGGAGCATTAATTGTGGCATGTGCATGTTTAGTGACTCATGGTCTTATTTTTGTGCATGTCACCTTTTCTTGATTGATTATTGGGTGAGATTGTGATGGGAGGAGAGAGAGGGCAGCAACATATTGTTGGGGTTGGCTCTTGAGATTATTCTAGTGCTCACTCACATTATTATCTCTCACAATAACAAAAGAAAAGTTTCTCTCCTTCTTCTTTCTTCTCTTGAGCTCACCATCTCCTTATCAATGGCATCCTCTTCAGCCTACATCCATACAATCTCATGTGTTGAGAATCAATGGATGTTTAGAGACAAAATTATCACACACATTCTCTACTTCACCTTGGACATGTCGGCTAGCAAACTTCATGTCCGAGTTGCTTCGGTTTGAAGCGGGAGCCCGTAAAAAGACTTCTTTACGTGGAGCCATTTTCGATGAGGAGACCGGAGATCGAGCAAGAGATGCCGCGAGAAGCTAGGGATGGTGGCTAAAGACCGACAGACATGGATCGATCGGTATAACCATTCTAACTTCTTGTAGATAGCTAGTTTAGTGTTAATGGTTCGATCCGGGTAAAAGCCTACGATAGCGCCGGTTTCGTAAAAAGTTTTTGTTCCGCATTTGGCCTCGGATTGACGGCCGGGGCGCTACCGTAGACTTACATGGTTTCAGAGCCATGCCATTAACTCTTAGTTAGCTTGTTTAGACAATGTTAATGTATCGAAATCGAAGCAGCCCCAAACACTGCCACTGCATTTCTAGTTTCTGTTGTTTTAAAAAGTGTTCTGGAAAATTATTTAAACATGTGCAGAAGACTACTGAATGGACCAAAAGCCTGCACCCCAAAAATGACACCAAGCCCTCAGATTTTGGCCGAGCACAATGCTCCCAAATCCGAGCAAGCCGGTTTTTTCAGGGCTTCTGGGGTTGTATTTTTGGGTGCAGTCAGTCTCTGTCAAGTTGGTGCAGTGGTATTGTTTGTGTAGCCCAGTTTGGATAAAGTTTTATCAGGTTGTTTGGGCTATTCGGGGGTTATTTCGAATTTGATATTTTCTTACATTGTTTAAAGTTTGCAGTACATTACATTTCTATCTGTGACCGTGAATATCATTTGATCGGTAAATTTTGTCTAATCGCTATAGTCCTTTTAGACGGATTTGCGAACGTGACATTCACGTTGATGTTCTGTGTTGTGCTGTGTTGTTGCGGATTGTCGTGATAGATAGCTTGGTGCAATGTTAGTACAGTTTGGTATTATTTGTATATTTGATATTGCGGGGCGAGTGTCCGACATGTGGACTGTCGTCACTGCCTATTTGTATATTATTCTTTTGGGGCATGACCGGGCTGAGGTCGATGTCACCGTTGTACATATTTTCTTTTCTGTACTAGGATTACCCCGCGGTGGAGTGCACGGATAGCCGGATTCTAGAGGGCAACGGGCCCGCATCTCATGGATTTTAGACGAAGGGGACTTCACTCTAGAATTGGCCGGTTATTCGCCGCACTCGTAGGGGGTATAGGTTGACCCAAGGTGGGGTGCTCAAGTTACCGGATTCCGTGAAGTGCTGTGTGGTCCATTCATTTTTCTGAAGGGGGCTGCCTCGCTTTAGGTTTTGGCGGGTAACTTGCCGCACCCGTAGGGGTCTAGTTTTTCATTGCACAGGCTATCCATATGACCAGGGGAACGTCGGGTTTCAGTTGTGGCTCTGTGAAACCCGGGGCTCCTAGATTATCTGTATTGTTCTGTGATGCTTATTACTTTTCTGTAATGTTGCATTTATCACGCCTGGAGCGATTATTATATATTGATATATATACTAGTAGATGTTGTATATGTTTTACACCCGCGCTAGTCCAGTCCCCGCTCTGCCGTTAGTTAAATAACCTAACGGGTGATGACGGGACCAGTGGAGAATGCGGATGGCATATACATAAATTATATTTTCGTTCATTTGTGGTATGATTAATTGATGGGACTGTGTTAATTCGGATCAATGCAAGGAAAACAAACCTATTTGATGTTGTTGGAACAATTTTCAAAAAGATGTTATTACAAGAACGTTCTCTTTTGTTTTGCACGGTGGTATTCAGTTGGAATATCTAGCACCCCATTCAACTAGGCGAAGGCCGAGATCCCTTCACTGGGAGTGACCCCTTGGACAGAAGTTTGCATTAGGGTAATAATTTCACTATAGTCGATTACTTTTTGCTTTGCATCACGGTATTCAGTTGGAATATCCTGCACCTTATTCTATGAGGAAAGAGCCGAGATCCCTTCACCGGGAGTGGCCTCTTTAGCAAAGGTTTTCGCCACTATATATTTGTAAAAAGTTATCCGGTTCCTTCAATGATATCAAGTTCATTACGTTAAAGGTTTTTTGCCAAAAACCATTCGTAGCCCTCCGTCATTTCAGACGGGTAGCACTTAGTATTCATGCTATGTTTGTTGGCCTTAGTCAAGGCATAGTGTATGGTATCTATTTGTTACTTTTCTGTTGCATAGATAGATGCGTTGGTTTGGGACAGTCATACAGCCTTGTTGGCCCAGTCAAGGGCTTGTACGGGTGGGTTCAAATTAAACTGGACAATGACGGGTAGAACTTGACATGTGACTTATGATTTGTTGGCCTTAGTCAAGGTCATAAGAGCATGAAGTAAAAATCACATCAGGAGTTTCAAACATACATGAAACTTGCTAGATATGCGCATACCTTCTGGAGTGTAATAACGTGAGTGTATTCCATCACGTTATCATGCAATGATTGTTGGATCCCGATTCCTACTGATGAGTTGGTTTACTCCTCGGATGATTTTAGATGATCCCAGCTAATTCTTCTTTCAGGTTTGGAGAGATTTGAGGTTACAGTGGGAGACATCCTGATTAGATAAAGTGATAACCATTCTAATCTAGGTTAGAGTACAAGCAGAGTGTTTCTTTTCTCTCTCTTTGCCAGCGACCATGGCCCGACCCTAGACTATGACTCAGTGACCAAGTTAATCGAACTTTCTTAAAACACTCGCTTTTGGATTGTCTGAGTTGCATACATCATTACCACTCCTCCTTTTACCCTTTGCATTTCTCCAGAACACCCCGTATTACTACAAACATCCACTTCCATTGGATAAATCCATCGTATAGTTATATACGAACTCGAAGGAACTTGTTCCAGATTCGAGGATGGATTCTGATTCTGGAGAGATTGAATAGGATTATTCAATTATCTTTTCCTTTTACCTTCTCTCAGGCTGTGAGGGCTCCTAGGATTAAGAGAGGGTACACCTATTACACCTATTGGATAGTCTTCTTCCAAACCATAGGCAGGTGCCGAACGGTAGGGAATGAAGAAAACCAATTAGCCTAAGTGTGGTGTACAGAAGGTAATAAGTAAAGACAAATAAAGGGATTAGAAAGATAGCAAAGTAAATTGCGACTGCTATCATTCACGACCAAGCCACGTATTTTATCGCCACTCCTACTTCACCTTTGTATTTCTCCAGAACACTCCGTATCACTACGAAGATCCACAGTTTATTGGATACTCCATCGTATGGTTATATACGAACTCAAAAGGACTTGCTCCAGTTCGGGGATGGATTCTGGTTCAGGAGAAATAGAATGAGGTTCATTCAGTTGTCTTTTATCTTTACCTTCTCTCGTGTTGCGAGTGCTCCTTGGATTAGGACAGTACACCAATTACGCTTATTGGATAGTTTTCTTCCAAACCATTGGCTGGTGCCGAACGGTAGGGAAGGAAGAAAACCATTTAGCCTAAAGGTGGTGTACAGAAGGTAATGACTAAAGACATATAAAGAGATTTCGAGAGATGGCAAAGGAAATATACGGTTACAGTCATGAATCTGGATAATCGAAGAGGCATTACTAGGAATACCCGGATACCCATTCGAAACATTTTCATGTTTCAGTTTCACTGTGCATTGTTAATAGAAAACTGATTTCCCAATTAGACCTTACTCTAGGGTATGTATTTACGAGCTTTGATTCTCACATCTGTATGGTTTTACAGATGTTGAGTGGGAGTAAGTTATTGTGAATTAGGTGATCATCCTTATTATATCGGGATTCGTTGTAATTGGTGATATTTGAGGAAATCGCCTGGGTTTTTGCCGGATGGCAAATATTTGGTTTTGAATATCCGTTGTTGTGCACCAATTTTAAATTGATATATCTGTACGTTTATTTTTTTAAAGTGAGATATAACTTTTTGAAATTATGTCCATGACATTTACCTATATCAGTTGATGGTTAGGTAAGGAGCATTCAACAGCGGTGTAATACTTCATAACCATAGTACAGTTTTCAAGCTACGACGCATAGGGTTTGAGTTATTCAACTCAGGAGACTTATACAAAGTATTGTATGTTGTCCAGTGTCCATTAGGACAGAGGGGTTGGTACTCGTACTATATTCTATTTACTTGTGACTTCTCCAGTTTTTGACTTGTGTTTCGTAGAAAGACAAGGTCCAAATTTTGAGAAGTTATAGGTACAAGAATAAAGTAGAGAACCACGTGTTGTAAGTATCAGGGTTCTTCAAGGTGATCGAAGATATAGATACTTGTGTTTGGTATTCAGTTGATAGTAATGATTTTGAAAAACTTGTTTCACTTTCAGGTTACTCATGTTTGGATGCACTCCTAAGTTGAGTAATGCTGATCGGCTTCTCTCCATTTAGTTGACATGCACTAGAGACAGCTGCATGATTTGAATCTGGTTCCAATTAAATCAGTGCCTCTGTTTCTATATTAGATATAGAATGGATCATATCTTAACGATGTTAAGGTATATGGAGTTGTTCAGCTTATGCTTAAAACTAGACTCTGGATAACTCAAGGCACGTTTCTGTAATGGCAGTTTGTGGGTTATCCCGGGCTATAACGAGGGGTAACTTTCTACCATCTGGAAGATCAATGGTAATATTGTTCTTGACTCGCCACAGTTTTAATAAAATAGACTTTTTCAGAAAACAGTAGTGGGAGTATGGTAGAACTGGGAGTGATTCTAGAACCGTAAATGATTACTGAAAATTTAATAGGACCTAAAGATTCAATCTGGATTGATATTCCATTAGCCACTCCGTAGATATGGAGGGTAACCTCAAGCACCCGAGAGGTACTCCGGTAGCCTCAAGGATGGTGACAGGGAGGTTCTTGTTTACCCAGACTTGCCATTACTGCTGTTCTAGACTATGAGACCCGGTAGGAGGATGAGTATAGCGTCGTTCTAAACTAGCTTTAGAAGTGCACGTGTATATAACTTCCAGAGGGTTGTTGTAGTCAGTGGGAGCAGCGGAAGCATAGTAGACAAGTAGCTTATGTCTACTTATAGACTAAAGCAAATATAGCGGAGATAGATCATCTATTTCTAATGTGACAGTTATAGGTTTGACTTCATCAGAACAGGGGATGGATCTGTTAAGAAGGTAGTAGGGTCTGATGTCCTGGTATTTGGATGACATACACATAGAGTAGGAAGTGAAATTCCTATACTACGATCGATTATACTGTGGTTGTCACAAAGTGGTTTCTCCACATAGGATTTGGATATTATATCAGGAATTCTGGTTACTAGATCTATGGTTTTAGATCTAGATTTGGGAAGTGTCCCAATCTGGATACTTAGACAGTATTCTAAAGGTATTTAGAATGGACGACTCCTGGCATGGTAGTGAACCTGCAGGTGATGGAGTCACCCTCTCTAAAGGTGTCTTACAGATTAAAGGGGAGAGGGATGTGCATGATTGGCATATCACTTGCTTAGGCGATTGAGTCGATCATGAGATGTCAAGTACTACACCAGATGTTGTTTTGCACTAGCTGTAATAAGTTGATATTAATCCAATCCTGGAGAAACGTTTGGAAGCAGTTTTAGAACATAAGTGAATGTTCTAGGGATTTGATAACGACAGCCTCCTTCAGGAGACGGTTATCATTCCAAGCTTCCAAGGTGACCTGGATGACAGAGTGACTGTCAGAGTTATAGTTTTCCCTCTGACGAGGGGCAGTAGTTTGGACAGGTGATCCAAGCGGATACTGAGGGAGGCATGGCACAGGATACTGATTAAACTCTGTTGACGATACAGTCTAAGAAGTTTTCTGGATTTGGAGTTCGTTTGTGAAGTGGGTCCCATCAGATATCCAGACATATTCTAAGACAGGTAGTGCTCATTTTCGGAAGATGGCTTTCTCCGCGAACTTGAGATAAAGAGAGACGCAGAAAGAAACATCAGGGCGGATCCACTCACTGAGGCTATTTCTCGAAAGCAATAGTTTCACAAATGAGCTTTGTGAAACTGATTAGTAGAGGAGTTGGGTGTTCGGTATCATACGGGCTATGAGTATGCGACATCGCAATAATTAGCCTTGGGTGCAAATGGGAGATTGTTGGATATAGTGCCCTCAAAGTCAATTATTGGATCGCAGGCACGTGATTTCAATGATTGAGGGGGGACCTATACCAGTAGGACAGTCTTACTCAAGATGATAGTATGCTATCTGGTTTATCTATATCATCATGTACATACTTTAGGTGATATTACAGATCACTATTACACATTGATAGAGCCCTTAGGATTCTTACTTGACTACCAGCAGTATAATGGTGATCATATACGTGAGAGTTGGGTAGTCTATAAGCACATCCTTAAAGTGATCCAAAGTCATGGGAGTTTCGAGACTGGGCATCGATACTCCATTAGTAGACTAGTGTATACAGTCGAGACCCCGACAAAGGGCGGTGGCCGGTCTCACAAGCCATTGGTGTCAGTTGGTTCACCTAAGATGTATACAAGGGCCCATTGGGTTATGAGTACACCGGACAGGACTCGCCGGGAACATGCTAGTTGGTATTATACCTGTCGTCAGATAGCAGTTCCGTGGTGACATGTGTACAGGTTAGTTCATCGACCTAAGATCGTCATTTTTCTCGTGTGAGTTCCAACTTTGCTTTGATTAATACCCTACCACGGCTCAAAAGAGTCGTGCAAACAGGTTTTAGCTGGGTACAGTCCCGAGCCACATGGAGACAGTGAGCGGATCGGCAGAGGTTTCGTCTCTCCCGGTATTGGGGGTGAGATCGCGCTGTGTCTAGGAGAGCCATTACACGAAGTCCTTAGCCAAGACAGGAGATTTACTAGTAGGTATTCCGGTAGTATCTCAGGGTGTTCTAGGCTACACTCCGACACGACTTGTACCGCTTTTGGGAGTCTGACGTTTATCAGCCCCCTAGGCCCAACATGCGATACTCATAGAAGAACGGCCCGGACTGTACGGATATTGTCACTGACAGGCTCATTAGGATTCTAGAATGAGTTCGCTCATCGGATTCCCTTTTGGTCAATACCTGGGCGGCCGTTACGTACAGCTAGTACCACTGACGTGCTTGTGGTTAAACCCACCGCCAGCGTATCGACGAGTCTTTAAAGTCCCCCAAAAATAGTTTCCCAAGTTTCGGGTGAAACGTTGTAGAGGTCGTATGGTGTTATGGAAGGGTTCGATCATATATGTGCACTCGTGCACGGATCATGATCGGACGGATCATATTAGTGGGCTTTGGTTTAAGCCGGATCATAGTATTATATTTGTTGGATTACTTTAGTCTTATTGCATTCGCATTCAGTCGGAATGCGGATGCAGGTATATATATACAGGTGAGGGGTACTTTTGTGATCCGTCACAAGTTTACTTTAGTAGACGCCATTCTATTTATTGTTGTAAACATTTGGATTAATATTTGCAAGTGGAAATTGTGAGCTCAAGTCATCATTAGGAGCATTAATTGTGGCATGTGCATGTTTAGTGACTCATGATCTTATTTTTATGCATGTCACTTTTTCTTGATTGATTATTGGGTGAGATTGTGATGGGAGGAGAAAGAGGGCAGCCACATATTGTTGGGGTTGGCTCTTGAGTTTATTCTAGTGCTCACTCACATTATTATCTCTCACAATAACATAAGAAAAGCTTCTCCCCTTCTTCTTTCTTCTCTTGAGCTTACCATCTCCTTATCAATGGCATCCTCTTCAACCTCCATCCATACAATCTCATGTGTTGAGAATCAATGGATGTTTAGAAACAAAGTTATCACACATATTCTCTACTTCACCTTGGACATGTCGGCTAGCAAACTTCATGTCCGAGTTGCTTCGGTTTGAAGCGGGAGCCCGTAAAAAGACTTCTTGACGTGGTGCCCTTTTCGATGAGGAGACCGGAGATCGAGCAAGATCGGAGATGCCGCGAGGAGCTAGGGATGGTGACTAAAGACCGAAGGATATGGATCGATCGGTATAGCCATTCTAACTTCTTGTAGATAGCTAGTTTAGTGTTAATGGTTCGATCCGGGTAAAAGCCTACGATAGCGCCGGTTTCATAAAAAGTTTTTGTTCCGCATTTGGCCTCGGATTGACAGCCGGGGCGGTACCGTAAACTTACATAACTGGGGTAAAACCCGTTGACTGCAAATGGATCTTCAAGAAAATGATTGGTGCAAATGGACTGGTTGAAACTTATAAAGCTAGACTTATTGCAAAAGGTTTTCGATAAAGACCCGGTGTGGACTATAAGAAAACCGTTTCTCCAGCGGCTATGCTGAAATCTATTCGGATCCTACTTGCCATTGCTTCCTTCCATGACTATGACATCTGGAAGATGGACGTAAAAACGACTTTTCTAAATAGAAGTTTAGAAGAGTGCATTTATATGGATCAGCCAGAGAGGTTCATAGATAGTGGGAGCAGCGGAAAGGTGTGCAAGTTGCTTAAATCTATTTATGGATTAAAGTAGATATCGCAGAGTTGGAACATCTATTTTGACAAAACAATCAAGGAATTTAACTTCATCAAAAACATTGATGAGCCTTATATATATAAGAAGATTGTAAGGAGAACTGTCATATTCCTCGTTTTGTATGTCGGTCAAGCTTTTCTTGTCATAAAAGTTCTCCATGAAAGACCTGGGTGATGCCTGCTATATTCTGGGGATAAAAATCTACAGAGATAGATCCAAGAGAATGTTGGGACTTTCACGGTCCAGGTACATTGACCCCATACTAAAGAGATTTAGTATGGAAGATTCCAAACATGGTAATTTACCCGCTTGTCACGAAATCACCATCTCCAAAGAGATGTCACCCAAGACTGATGAGGAGATGGCCCGCATGAGCATTATACCCTACGCTTCGGCAGTAGGATCTATAATGTATGTGATGTTGTGTACCAGATCAGATGTAGTTTACGCACTTAGCGTGGTAAGCAGGTATCAGTCAAACCCAAGAAAGAAATATTGGACGGCTGTAAAGAACATTCTAAAGTACCTGAGAAGGACTAAGGAGATGTTCTCAGTTTACGGTAATGGAGGCCTCTAAAAAGAGTCATTTACCAATTCAAGCTTTCAAAGTGACAAAGATGACAACAATTTTGTCTCGGGTTATATGTTTATCCTCAATGGAGGGGCGGTCTGTTCGAAGAGATCCAAATAAGACATCGTAGCAGACTCGATGATAGAGGCTTAATATATTGCTGCAAACGATGTCGCAAAAGAAACAATCTGGATGAAGAAGTTCATTACTGAACTTGAGATGGTTTCACCTATTGTTGATCTAATATCTTTGTATTGCGATAACAATGGTGCTATGGTATTAGCAAAGGATCTGCGGCTCCATCAGCGATCCAGACACATTTTGAGGCGGTATCACCTGATCAGGAAAATCGTTGATCGCCGAGAGATCGAGGTCCGGAGAGTAGAGACATAATAGAATACATCAGATCCATCCACAAAGGCCCTCCCTCAAATATAGTTCGAACAACTTTTTGAGATGTTGGGTATGCGATACACCAACAACTGGCTCTAGAGCAGATGTTAGGTATTCGATATACCAATAACATGCCTTAGTGCAAGTGGGAGATTGTTGGATATGTGCGCCCTAAAGACCTTTATTGTATAGGATGCTGGGGATATGTATGTATAGGACAATCTTGCTCGATATGATAGTATGCTATTTGGTTTTTCTTTGTCTTAACATGTATGTTTTACCAGGTATTATATTTCTTTATTACATGTTGATAAAGCCCGTAGGATCTTTGCTTGACTACCAGTATTATGGTGGCGATCATACTTGTAGGGGTTGGGTAGTCCTTAAGTACATCCTTAAAATGTCCCTAGCTGTGGGAGTATCGAGATATGGCATCAATATTCTAGAGTAAACTAGTATATGTATCTTGACCCCGACGAGGGGCGATGGTTGGTACCACAGCCATTAGTGTATAACACCAAAGATTATATACATGTGCTCATCTGGACGAACACGCCGAGAACTTCTAGATGGTAATATACCTATCATCAGATAGCAGTTCTCTATTGACATAGGTACAAGTTAGTCTTTAGACTTGACATCGTCATTTGTCTCGAGTGTGTTCCCACTGTATTTAGATTACTATCCTACCACGGCTTTAAAAAGTCGTGTAAACATATTTTAGTTGGGTACAGTCCCGAAGCACTTAGGGGCAGTGAGCGATAGAATAGATTCTTCTCTCCTGAAATAGGGAGTGGATGTCGCGCTATATTTGATTAGCCATCACCATAAGACCTTGGCCAAGGCAAATGAGATTTACTGATAGTGAGATCAGTAATTTCCCGGGATGGAATTGGGCCACATCGACACGCTCGAGTTATTAGGGTCTGACATTTTCCAACCCCTAAATCCGATATGCGACACTCTCAGATGAAGAGAACAGACTGTATGGAGATTGTCATTTTAGGCTCAGTAGGGATACGGACGAGTTTTCTTATTAACCTTTCTTTCTTTCAATACTTAGATAGTCGTTACGTACAGCTAGTGCCGCTGACGTGCTTATGGTTAAATCCACCACCAGCGTATTGTCGAGTCTTTAGAGTCATTCATAGAGGGTTTCCCAATTCAGGAAAAATGATATAGTGTGCGTATTTTGATACGTACGGAGGTTCGATTAAATACGTATTTTTATACACATACTTTTAATCGGACATTTTTGTTAATACTAGCCGGTTTGAAAGATTGCCAGATTATCACATTTAGATGAAATGTGAGCTAGTATTATATCTCTTTTGGTATCTCTCTTTTGGTATTTGTATTTTGACACGAATACAGTATTAATACGAATACAGGTATATGTATTTGTAGTATATAGTTGTGTGTGTGTGTGTGTGTGTGTGTCTATATATATGTGTGTGTGTGAGCGCGCGCGCGTGCGCATGACATGGCTTCTCTTTTTCTTCTTATCTCTTCATGATCTCTTTAGAATTGTGTTGGCTTGTGACTCATAATGGTAAGTCATAATTCTACTAATACAATTCTAAAGAGATATGAAGAGAAGAAAGAAAATAAATGAGATGAGTTTTTTTCTCATTTTTGAGCCATGCTTGCTTCATCTTCTTTCTTTATTCTCTTAAGTTTTCAAAGTTAAGGTAAGAAAAGGAGAGAAACCAAAGAGATAACCACTGCTACATTTCTAATGATCAATTCTTATCAAGTTTTGTTCACTAGTTGTTTCATTTTGAGTTTTAGTGTGAAGATAGAGTCTTAGATAGGGTTCCCTTGAGTGGATCGCTTTCACGTGGAGGATCGTCTTCAAAGCTCGTTCCCGGTGGACTTAGGAGCTAAAAAAGTGGAAATGAAGATGAAGAACATGACTACAAAGGTTGTAATGAATAACCGGGTAGTTAAAATACTTTGTTAGTTTGCTAATTTAGTGTTTGGTATGGATCGCTAGATAGTAGAGACTTGTGCTCTTATTAAAAATTGTATTTTGTATTCCGCTTTGATCGTAAGTTAGCAGCACGAGTACGAGCGTCTACTTACAAAAAGGGCACGGTCGAGAGGTCGAGGATGCGCGGTCGAGGAGGCAGCCGATCGGCCAACAATCGAAGGAGGACTCGTAGGAGGATGAAGAGGAAAGAGGGGGGATTTTTGGAGAATGGAAGGAAATAAAAAATTTAGGGAGGAAATAAAATTTTAAGAGAAAATATTATTTTTGGGACCGGGCAAAATTGTTGACCGAAGTCAACAAAATTACGATCATGGAAGACTTATTTCGACAGTTTATACCCGTCGAAATAATCCCTATATAAATAGCCGTCGAAATTTGCCCCATTTTCTTGCAGTGAAAAAGGGTTGAAGAAAATTGTGCCAAACTTAAAATGACCAAATACAAAGTTAAATATCAAGACGGGAGCTTAAGACAATTGTTAGTATGATTTGTATATGAGGACTAAAAAAGGCATTGAAGCAATTATGAGGGCCAAATTTGGAAAGGTTAAAAGCTTAAAGTAAGGCTTTATATTATATAATATATATACTAAGGCTATTGTTACTAGTATTTTGCCTGTAGATATTTATGGTTGAATTGAAATCATGTAATTTAAATATTGAGGTTTGATAATAAGATTATAAAGATATTGTTTCAAATTGAAAATGATGGC
This sequence comes from Agapanthus africanus, assembly GCA_030015575.1. NCBI lineage: Eukaryota > Viridiplantae > Streptophyta > Magnoliopsida > Asparagales > Amaryllidaceae > Agapanthus > Agapanthus africanus. Next base: position 884,882,773 of record CM057337.1, read on the forward strand.
TTAGATAGCGACGCCTGGATATATGTGGGAAGAGAAAGGTTTTTGAAATTTTATTAATTTAATCGGTCAATATATTTGATTAGGTTGATGATGGGAGAGCTTTATATGAACAAATATTGGAAGACCTTTCATTTTTCTTAGAATTTTTTTTATTGAAAAGCAGACTAACCTTAACTATATCTTTGGAGTTTGCATGATAACTGTAGAGATTTTTTTATAGGGTTTTCTATATCCAACCTTTAAATCTTTTTTATCTTTAAATTCGAAGTAGGAAACCAAAATCTTGATATTTCTAAATAGGATCTGAATCCACTCTATCCAAATTAGCCATGTTAGCAAGATGTTGCTTCCATGATTGACTGCTCGGGTTTGGTTTTATTTCTACCTTCGTCCACTAAATTTCTACTTAAAGTTGGGCTCAAAGTGGACTATGAGTTAGTGAATGATGGTTAAAAATTTGACTAAGAGCTCAGAGATGGCAATTTGAAACCCTAACCCTAGCATTTAGTACTGATTAAACATAAAAGAAAAGGATGAAAGGATAAAAATAGCATCCTAACTGCTAAACTTAAACGCTGGTGGATGGAAAGTCAATAAGGAGGGCAAAAATGAATAACCTAAAAGATACATCGGCCTTATTTAGAAATAAAAAAGGGTTGTAAATTAAAAAATGTGTATGCTTGGCTACACAAACCTTACAAGAGGAGAGGCCTGAACCAAATTAGATTCCATTTCTAATGCATTTTTATTATATTTTTATATGAGTAGGTAGGACGTCATCAATGTTTTTCCTAACAAAAAATTCACGTGACAGTGATATGTCCAATTAAAAAAATATAAATATACTATGTTAACACGCAACCACCTTTTTCTTTAGAATTCTCTCTCTCTCTCATTCTCTCCTCTCTCTCTCTCTCTCTCCCCCCTCCCTATCTCCCTCGCCTGCCCCCTTTTGCATCTTCTTCATCCTTATTCTCAGTTCTCTCCAAAGACCAAACCCTCTCTTCTTCTTTTTCCCTTCTCTTTATTAACTCTTATTTCTTTAGATCTCTCAGGATAATGTATATTGTTCTTAACGATTGATTTAGACCTTACCGGAATAAGATATTTTTATTTTGGATTTTTTGTGAGCCAGGGGTTGAAAATGACGGTGAGGCCAGGAAGAAGAGACGAACACTACTACAATATGGGATTGCCCCTACGGCTACAAGAATCTGTAGGGGCAACTTTTTATTGCTCCTACGGACTAATCCGTAGGTCCCCATGGTTGTCCCTACGGTGCCCTACGTTTTAATTTAAAAATAGTAAATCGTAATTTGTTGTTTAGCGCTACGGAGCCGCAAACAAATGACCTACGGTGAAGTCCGTAGGGGCATATAAATGGGCAATAATATAAAAAGGCACAGAAAAGTCCTACGCCTCGATCTCGTTTCCAAAATTCTCTCTCATTCTCTTCCGCGTCTCGATCTCGTTCCCGCGCCTCCAATTTTTTCCTCATCCCCACCGCCCTCCGCCCGCGGCCCGCCACCGCCCTCGTTCCTAAAACTTCCTCGTCGACTTCCTCATCGCCACCGCCCGCGAGTCGTCGCCGATTGCGTCGTCGACCACCGGTCTCCTCCGTCGTCTCCTCCATCGCCCGCTACAGATTAGTAAATCTCCAATTACTTATAATTTTGATGATATTAGGGCTAGGGTTCTTGGTTCTGCAAGGTTCGGGTAGGGGCCTGAGGGTTAGGATTAAGCATCGGGTCCAGTTTAGGTTAGGGTAGGGGTTGGGGTTCGGTTGGGGTTGGGGTTAGGGTTGGGGTACGGTTGGGGTTGGGGTCAGGGTTAGGGTTAGAGTTCAGTTGGGATTAGGGTTGGGGTTAGGGTTCGGTTGGGGTTGGGGCTAGGGTTAGGGTTAATTAGTTGGGCTTAGGGTTAGGGTAATTAGGGTTAGGGTTAGGATTAGGGTTATGGTTTGGTTCAGGTTTAGAGTTAGAGGCTAGGGTTAATTAGATGGTAGGGTTAATTTAGATTAATTAGTGATAATTTGAAAAGGTTAGGGTGTTGATTAGGGTTAATTTGGTTAATTTGGGTAAATTGGGTTAAGTTTGGGTTGATTAGGGTTAATTTGGTTAATTTGGGTAAATTGGGTTAAGTTTGGATTAATTAGGAATAATTTGTGTTAGGGTAACGATTATGCTTAATTGTGGTTAATTTGGTTAATTTTGCTTATTTAGGGTTAGGATTTAGGGTGCACTAGATCATTGCAGTAGGATACTCGATGATAACGTAAACGTACAACTTTACCGTAAACGTAAGAAAAATTTACCCTAAACTTGAAATTTCGAACTCTTAATAACGAAACGTAAACGTAAAACCACAACAAACGCATCATTAGAGAGTGAAACAAGATGTTCAAGTTAAAACCAATATATGATACTCGATGATAATACGAAACTTTCATATTCTCATCGATACTCATATATGAAACTCAAAGCGCCACTTAGTCCCCGTCTATCGGTTAACATACGTTCGATGTTCGTCGTGACATAGAACTATACGAAAGTTGTTAAATATCGGACGGTATAGCTCGGTACTAACAACCGCCGTGTAGTCTATGTGACGAGAAGATTCAATCGTATGATAACCGATAGATTTGTCCTGTGTGGACAAGTTAGGAATGTATAAAGCAAACACCTGCATTCACTTGTGTTTTCATCCATTTCGAGATATTTCGTCGGTACTTTTCCACCGGTTCTCCATGTACAAAGATAGATTAGATGTTCATTTTAACGTTGTTTCACAGCTTTGAAATAATTATCTATTCTATTACAGTGTACTCGGAGAACAGCGGGAAGGTGCTGCCGAAATTTACTCAAAACGGTTGAAAGCACAAGCGAATGGGTGTCCGCTCTATATATTCTTAATGGGATAGAAGCTTTACCCCCGACAGCCGAAACACACACATACAACACGAATACACAACAAACACATCATTAGAGAGTGATTCAAGATGTTCAAGTTAAAACCAATATATGATACTCGATGATAATATGAAACTTTCATATTCTCATCGATACTCATATATGAAACTCAAAGTGCCCCGTCTATCGGTTAACATACGTTCGATATTTGTCGTGACATAGAACTATACGAAGGTTGTTAAATATCGGACGGTATAGCTCGGTACTAACAACCGTCGTATAGTCTATGTGATGAGAAGATTCAATCATATGATAACCGATAGATTTGTCCCGTGTGGACAAGTTAGGAATGTATAAAGCAAACACCTGCATTCACTTGTGTTTTCATCCATTTCGAGATATTTCGTCGGCACTTTTCCGCTGGTTCTCCGTGTACAAAGATAGATTAGATATTCATTTCAACGTTGTTTCACAGCTTTGAAATGATTATCTATTCTATTACAGTGTACTCGGAGAACAGCGGGAAGGTGCTGCCGAAATTTACTCGAAATGGTTGAAAGCATAAGCGAATGGGTGTCCGCTCTATACATTCTTAATGGGATAGAAGCCTTACCCCCCGACAGCCGAAACACACACATATAACACGAATACACAACAAACACATCATTAGAGAGTGGTTCAAGATGTTCAAGTTAAAACCAATATATGATACTCGATGATAATATGAAACTTTCATATTCTTATCGATACTCATATATGAAACTCAAAGCGCCCCGTCTATCGGTTAACATACGTTCAATGTTCGTCGTGACATAGAACTATACGAAGTTTGTTAAATATCGGACGGTATAGCTCGGTACTAACAATCGTCGTGTAGTCTATGTGAAAAGAAGATTCAATCGTATGATAACCGATAGATTTATCCCGTGTGGACAAGTTAGGCATGTATAAAGCAAACACCTACATTCACTTATGTTTTCATCCATTTCGAGATATTTCGTCGGTACTTTTCCGCTGGTTCTCTGTGTACAAAGATAGATTAGATGTTCATTTCAACGTTGTTTCACAGCTTTGAAATGATTATCTATTCTATTACAGTGTACTCGGAGAACAGCGGGGAGGTGCTGCCGAAATTTACTCGAAAGGGTTGAAAGCACAAGCGAATGGGTGTCCGCTCTATACATTCTTAATGGGATAGAAGCCTTACCCCCGACAGCTGAAACACACACATACAACACGAATACACAACAAACGCATACACAACACATACACACTAACAACCCTACATTTAAGCGAAATCATAAATTGAAACACACATATATAGAATACAACTCATACATGGGTATTCTCAAATCTAACTTTGATTATCGATAATTTATTCTTTTCAACGACAAACGCACACACAAAGCATATACACGGATTTTCTCCTTTGTCAGCAACAATCCCGTTCTTAAATTTCTCAATATAGTCATCATAACCTACAATTTATATGTTATACAGTCTAACATGGCCCATGAGTACGTCAGAGTTAAGGACTGGATGCATGTGGATTGGAAACAACGTATGCAACCTAAGTTTGTCGCAGGAGTTGCTGCTTTTATTGAATTTGCATGCGCACATAATAAGATCGTGATAGAGAAGATTCTCTGCCCGTGCGATAGATGTGGGAATAAGTACTGGCAGAAGGTAGAATTGGCAGAGCTTCATATCGTAAAATACGATTTTACTAGACTTTATACAACTTAGCTATACCACGGGGAAGGAGAAGAACACAGTAATACGGTAGAAGAAGAAGGAGAAGACGATAATAGGGCAGGAGAAGAACGAGAAGACGGTAATGCGGCAGAAGAAGAAGACGGTAATTTCATTCCATTTGAAGAAATCGAGGATATGGTAGAGGCCGCCATAGATGAATCTATTCGTACCAAAGATGACATTCCTTCCGGTCATGAACCGCGTGCGGATAAATATGAAAATTTCATGAATGATGCTAGAAAACCAATTTATAAGAATGCAAAGTATTCCACCCTCTCATGGTTCGTCCAACTTTTCCAGATTAAGTGCCTAAATGGATGGAGCAATAAGTCATTCACAATGCTTCTTTCGTTCTTGAAAGATTCTATGCCCACGGAAAATAACGTGCCCGACAGCTGGTATGGAGCCCAGAAGATGGTGTTTGATTTGGGTCTAAAGTGTGAGAAGATTCAAGAAAGTCCTAAAAATTGCGTGTTGTACCAGAAAGAGAATTCGGATTTGAAAGAGTGTCCAACATGCGGAGAGGCTAGGTATAAACCGAAAGATTCTGATAAGAAGCCCGATATACCTGTCAAGATAGCACGATACTTTCCTATAACACAGAGGCTGCAGAGGCTATTCAGGTGCAAGAAAACAGCCGAGGCAATGATTTGGCCTCACTGTGCTCCTCCAAGTGAAAATGGAAAAATGATTCATCCAAGAGATTCACTGGCATGGAAGGATTTCGATAGCAGGCACACAATATTCAGTAGCGATCCTCGCAATGTCAGGCTCGGACTGGCTAGTGATGGCTTCTGCCCATTCAACTATATGGCTGAAAGCCACAACACATGGCCCGTTGTAATGATAGTTTATAATCTGTCGCCTTGGTTGGTTATGGACCAATCATACTTTATAATGCCTCTTCTTATCAACGGACCAAACTCACCGGGAAACAATATCGACGTCTATCTCCGACCTCTAATCGTGGAGTTAAAATCTTTGTTCATTGATGGTGTAGAGACTTACGATGCAAACACAAATACAACCTTCATACTGCGTGCGGCTTTAATGTGGACAATTAATGACTTTCCTATATATGGAATGCTATCAGGTTGGTCCGTACATGGTCACAAAGTATGCCCTCATTGCTATCAACATACAACATCGAAATTCTTGAATTTTAGCAGGAATGTTTGTTATTGCGGCCATCGACGTTTCCTGCATTTAGACCACCCCTACAGGTTAGACGATGTTCACTTTGATGGTCATCAGGAGCTTCGTGGACCTCTAGCCCCATTGTCCGGAGAGGACGTGACTGCTCAGTGGGATGGTTACAATAATGTGACCTTCGGGATGGATCCGACAAAACAGTTCAAACCACCATTCTGAAACAAGTTAAGCATTTTCTTCGAGCTTCCGAACTGGTCAACAAATTTAGTGCATCATTGTCTGGACGTCATGCACATAGAGAAGGGAGTATCCGAGCACGTACTCAAGTTGCTTCTTTGTAAAGACGGGAAATCGAAAGACAACCTTAATACTCGGATGGATCTATAGAACTGGGGAATTAGAAGTGAATTGCATCCTAAACCGGTAGCGGGTAAACCGGGTAAGTTTGTACTTCCCAATGCCACTTATTATATGTCACAACTGGAGAAGAAAAGATTCCTGCAGGTGTTGCATGATTTGAAAGTTCTCATAGATTTCTCAGGATCATTCAGGAAGAAGATAAAAATTATGAAAGGCAAGATCGATGGGCTGAAAAGTCATGATCACCATGTTATTATGGAGCACCTTCTCCCATTAGCCCTCAGGACTTCCCTCCCCGAATCGGTTGGTCTAGTAATCAATGACCTATGTTGTTTTTTCAGAGAATTATGCGCTAAAACACTAGATGTTGTAACGCTAGAGAAACTAGAAAATTCTATTGCGTTGATACTTTGCAAGTTTGAGCGTATTTTCCCACCGTCATTCTTCGATATCATAATACACCTGACGGTTCATCTTGCAACTGAGGCTAAGTTAGCCGGACCGGTACAATATCGATGGATGTATCCCGTCGAGAGGTACGTGGAACTTTTCGTTTCGTACAATTTATAAAATTATTGTTGTCCTGTATGCCCGTATTTATTTATTTAACATATTTTTCTTCAGGTAGCTCTACACTCTTAAAAAGTATATACGCAATAGAAATCGACCAGAGCGTTCTATCATGCAAGGTTATCTTCTAGATGAAACAATCATATTTTGTTCCCGCTATCTGGACGAGAACATTGAGAAGTGCCTTAACCGGCCTCGAAGAATTCAGGACGGGTCATATGGTAAAGCCGATTATAAGAGGGTAGACACTATATTTATCAACAAGATATACCGGTTTATCCTCCTCAATAGCGCATGTCTTGAAAAAATTAGAGAGTATGTTTTTTTGTATTAATTGTTATATTTTTGTTTGTGTGTATGAAATGATATAATATTAATCTCATAATTTATTGTCGAGAACAGAATTCATTTTAACGAGGTATGTGAGGGGTATCCTGATTGGAATGATGAACGATTGGAAAAATATCATCAGGATAATTTTTGCGATTGGGTTGCAGGTCATGTAATTTATTCGAATAACATGTTATTGCTATCAGTTTTAATCTAAACTTATATCGTTATGTATTTGTCGTAAAATTTGTTTTGTTAGATCCACGATCCGAACTTGTCTGCATCATTAGAGAGTGACTCAAGATATTTAGCTCAGTTTCCTAGTATGGATGTTGCATATTATAAAGGATTCGGTGTCTTTGGATGCAAATTCTAAGTTAAGGACATAGAAACATCTAGAACCACTCAGAATAGTGGGATTGCGACGGTAGGATCGGATGGTGTGATTTATTATGGATACTTAAATTGTATACTCGACATCCAATATCCCGGACGATCAGAACCCTTTTATATATTTCAGTGTACTTGATACGATACACGAACCGATACAGATAAGTGGAGAAGCAATCTTGGGACTTGGAAAGATGAATATGGATTGACCAGTGTGAACACACTTCGATTTTACGGTCAGGAAGATCCGTTTATCTTTCCGAACCAAGCGTTCTAAGTGTACTACTCAGAGTGTTTGAAGCATCCGGGATGGAGCGTCGTATGCCGTTGGAAACCCAGGGATGTTTACGATGTCCCAGAATTCGAGGACAGCGATGAGCATAAAGAAGAGAGAAGACTTGGAGTGCTCCGACCGTCTGTTTCGAAAGACGGGAAGCATCCGGATTTTCAGCCTGTACCCGACTCAGATCACCCTGGGAGGGTGCTCGATTTTCACGCTCTGTACCATGGCCTGATGAAGAATATGCAATCGAATGTCCGATACAATAGGAACGAGCTGAAAATCGACTGCTATTCCCTGTGGATGGCGACCTCCGAGGCAGAGAGAGCGGCCCTCCTACATATTCTGGCCTTTGCAAGAGTCGACGTAGATACATGGCCTCTATTGTGCCAATATTTTGACTCTCAACGCAAACATGTATGTATTTTAAATGTAATTCATTGTTTAGTATATAATTTATTTATTTTTTTGTTGCTTAATTAGAAAACTAAATCTGAATGTGTTGTGCAGAAACAGGCGGATCAAAATAAAGAGAATAGGAAGTCGGCGAAGAGGGGTCGCCCCACTTATACATGTGACTCGAGGAATATTACTCGTGCCATGGAGGTATCGTTAAATTACAATAGATCTATTTTAATATAACGTGAACTTAAGAGTTATTTTATAATAAATATAAATTTTTGGCGAATTGCAGAGAGCTCAGACCCTGGCTCAGGGTGGTACATCGAGCGTGCTGTCCGCGTATCTTGCCGTCCACGGCGCCTCGACAGATCCCGCCACGGGTGAGCTTCGATACCCCAACACCGCTACCCAGGAGTATTGCGTAAGTGTTAATATTTATTCAACCCCTATTTGAAATTTTTGTTTTGAAAAGTTCAAATTTAAATGATATACTTATATTTTACTGGTTAATGTGGGTGTAGGAGCGGGTGGTTGAGCAGGCAGAGGCATCGGGGATCGATTTTACTGGACAGAATGATCCGATACTGCTGACCCCAGTCCTAGATGCCGCATACGGAGGGCACCACGGAGGTTAGGAGAGAAGCCGGGGACTGGGTCCTAGCAGGGCCCATATAAGGTTGGACTCCACTCCGGCGGTTACTTCTTCTATCTCCCGTAAGAGACGTCTAAAGCAAGAACTTGACGCCTTGAAGGCCACTGTCCAGGAGTTGAAGGAGATGATGGTATCTATACTACTTAATAGTAAAATATTATGTCATATTATAGATAGCAACATATCCAATATTAGTACGTAGCCTGAGCTTATTTGGTTGTAGACTTAGCTTTGATTAATCATACATATATAGAACTATGTAATTAAAATAAACTACGGTTTTCCAAACTAGATATTCATAGATTGGGGTTTCGCAATAACGTGATAATGTTACGAATTTGACTAATACACAGTTCTTACTCGTTTATTACACACAAAACTGAACAGACGCGACAGAGTACTTCGGCTGAGGCTCCACATGCATCTCCTTCGGTTCCTACAGCTCCACAGCCCACTCAGACTCCCGCAGCTGCGGCTCCGCAAGCCACTACCTCGGCTGCGGTTGCGCAGACCAGCTCCACAGCCCGCTCAGACTCCCGCACCGTCCGCATTGCTCGAGTTATTGACTCAGGGTTTATCCGAGGAGCAGATGCGCCAGATTACAACGATTATCAGAGGTGGAACTGGACCGAGCTAGGGTAGCTTTCTGTTTTTTATATTTTAAACATTTATTTACTTATATGATACATATTGTATATATTTTGGACGATATTGGTGGTGTTCATATTGATTTAGATTGATATCGTATTCTGCTTGTTGATTTCTTTTATATATTATGCGTGAGATGTTGATTATGAATACTGCTGTATATATTTTGCTTGTTGATTACTTTCATATATGATGTATAAATTATTTTGTACAGGGCAAGGAAAAAACAGACAGCCCCTTTTTAAAAAAAAACCCTGATAATATGTCCCTACGGATTAATCTGTAGGTACAAATATTGCACCTACTGTTTAATCCGTAGGGTCCAACTTTACCCCTACACATTTATCCATAAGGACAATATATCAGGATACCTGATATTTTGACCCTATGGACTCAGTAACAGGGGTTAGGCTTGTCCCTACGGAGTAATCCATAGAGGCATAGCGTTACCCCTGCAAATTTACCCGTAGGGACAAAATATCAGGACACCTGATATTTTGCCCCTACACATCTGTACCTACGCCTTAAGCCGTAGGGGCATATTTTGTCCCTACGGATTTCTCCGGAGGGGCAACTATTTTATTTTATAAACTGATAAATTAAATAAATATGTTGTCCCTACGGTGAAATCCGTAGGGACAAGTAGACCTACGCATTAAATCGTAGGGGCAAATATTTCACCGTAGGGGCATGTTTAAGGTTAAGACTTGCACCTGTGGCGTGTGCACCTACGGCGTATTTATGTGCCTCTACGAATATATCCGTAGGGGCAGTGGGTTTCCCCTACGGATTTATCCGTAGGGGCAACCCCTATTTGTAGTAGTGGAAGAAGAAAATGCTATAATAAAGATGTTAAGGAATAATATTTTAAATTTCATCATGGTTGAAGATGATTTACCTGTGCATGTGTGTAAGGACCCCAAAATCCCGTACCTTTATATTTCACTTTTTTAAACACCCTCTTTCTTTTCAAATGCTGCTATATATTCAATTCTTGTTGAATATATGCAAGAGCAAACATGTATCTCATTGGTTAGGTCACTTCACCTCTGTTCTATAAATTACTTGGATCTTGTAATTATTTTTATCGAAAATTTTTACCCTCTCATAACCTACAAATAACACCTTCAATTCCTTTGAGTTTTTATCACCATTAAACCTATTTTTTAATTCTCCTTTAATACCAATAAAACCTTCTTTCTCATCCTATTCAGGCTCATTCCTCTTGATCAATTCTGATGTCACGTCCCGCTTCCCAGTAGACGTAAACGGTGACGTGGTAAGCTCGCAACGTAATTACTATGAAATAAATGTGTTAAGCGTAATTAAGTAATATAACAATAAACAAGAATGACAAGAGTAATAAAATGAACAGCAACTTTATTTACATTCAACTTTACATCCAACTGTCTGAAATAAAAGAAACAATAAACAAAACAATGCCTAAACAATGGCATACAGAAAGTAAGTGTAGGAAGAACTAGCAGTCAGGCTGAGCTGTAAGCTGGTCCAAGTCCTCCTGGCTCGGCTTTATCTCCTCAAAATCCGGTCCTTCTGACGAACATCCCAAAAAAAGAATCAGAAAGGAATGTCGTCAGCGAACAAGCACTCGGTAAGTCTTAAAGGAAGAAAGAGAAGATAATATGTAATGTGAAATGAACAGGTAAAGTTGTATACGATCATTCATAGGTATAAGATAGTTATTCTAATGTGGTTAATTATAGTTTGATAAGAAAGTTATTCATGTATACGAAAGGAGTCCATCTTATCTCATGGACTATGGTAACATGTAGTATAAGGCCCAGTCATAACCTATGGGACAATGGCACGCGAATTCATGTAGGTGTCTTTTAAGTGACCTCTCGTGCCACGATATACATTCCATACCAATCTACCCCTTTTATCCCCGCATATTGTATTGTATAAATTAAGATTATAGGTCTTAGCCGAATCCATGGATATAAAATGTCAGGTTCATGTTCAGAATGTAATCATGTGTTCAAGTTGTCATGTCGAGTTCATGTCACGTTATAACCATGGATCGGTCAAGTCGAGTCAAGTATACAAATTTGAGTTTGATGTTTGAATTCGAGTATTTAGGTTCATGATCAAGTATTCAATTTCGTGTTTGATTTTGGATTCTAGTTTGAGTTTGGACACAGATTGAGTCAGATAGTTGTGAACGGATTTAACTCTTGACTTTCTTAGGTTTGGGAGTAATCGACAACTGCTGCACATGGACGGTAGGATTTGTGTCTTATTCCAAGACAATTGCTATTGATAACTCCGTTAAGTTGTCTAACCTGAATAGGCAAGCACTCACTTTCTCCGGCTCCCTGAAACTCAAGAGAATTAATCCCGCTTAAATCTATATTAAACTAGAGTCCTTAAAAAATTGTTTTGTATATCTCGAGAGATTTTTATGAAAAATATTTTAATATAGTTTAAAAATAAATCTCGAAGGTGATTTATAACATTTAGGGTTTTCACGAGCATGCGTTTTAATTATTGGGTATTTTAATGATAAAAACTTAGCTTTTAAAAGTTTATGGAATTTTATTGAAAACTACCCATTTTTGGTAACTTGATGATATTTTATTAAAATTTTAATCTTTCATTTTAGAAAATATAGTTTCATAATATATTGAAAATATGGATTTATAATTTTTATATAATTTTAAAAATTATTTTTATTTAAAAAGTCGTATTTCTTAAAAACCGTATTTTATTTCCTTTCGAGATCGAATACTCCGTGAGAAATTCTGCATCTCGCTCTACTATCTCAAGGATATGCGATAATCCGCAACATCTATTAGCGGGTCCCCTAACGAAGCTTGTAGATGCGTATTTGCCAAGAATTATAAAATACCGCTTTAAAATAAACCCGGTTTTTAAAATATGTGGTATTTTAATGAAAAGCATTTCTTTGAACCAACCATATATATATGTAGACATCGTGCTATGAAACCAAAGTTTGCGTGTGGGATAGGTCGTTACCCCGTGAAGTTTTCCTAAAGGTATTGTTTTAACCAATATCGAAAAGATGTGATAATAAATTTCAAGGTATTTTAATGAAAATTTTCGTTTATATTTGTTTCACATGAGAATTTTGGTTAAACTTGAATCTAAATGTTTGTAATTAAAGTTACAAGTAGGATGGTATTGTTAGTTTGACCAAAGTATAAAGGAAAATGGAGATTCAAGTTTTAAAAGAAAAGTATCGGAAGTAACTCCATTTACCGATATCTTTTTAGAAGATAAATTGAGATGAAAAGAAGAAGAGATGAGGGGGACTTACGGTTTGGTAATAGTGAGAAAAGGGTAAGGAAAAAGGGAGGGGCTTTGTGGCATCGCGGGAGCTCCGGAAACGATTTTGATCTTCAACGGAAGGAGCTTGGTTGCTAACTCCACTTGACTCCACTTGCACTTAGGAACTTTTGAGGTGTTTTTTTTAGAAATTTTCAGAATAGATGGGAGTTAGGGCATGGGGTGGTATTTATAATGGAGAATTAGGATTTGGGAATTAAAATTTTGGATTAAAAAGTATTAAAAAGGTATTAAATGGTGAATTGAAGTGTCTCTATTTGATTGCAGGGAAATCAAGCTGTGCAGAGCAGTTAAGGGGAGTCAAAAGGGTGTGTGTGCAAAGCACGGAGGCAAATGGGCCTAAATCGACCATCGGCGCCAGCTATTCCCATGAAACGGGCGGTTGGATTTTGTTGGCTTGCCTTAAGATCCGTGCAATGTGGGTATTTGGGTGTGTACAGCTAACTGTGCCTGTTTGATTTTTCTGAAACTTTTCATTTCCTCGTGTATTGCACGTGCAACTCTTGGGCTTCTAAAAATTAAAAAGAAAAATCTGAAAAAAATTAATTGTGTCTGATGGGAATCAAACACACAGGCTATGTCAGAGCAGTGTAGGGGCTTTACCAGTGAGCTACAAATTGCTTCTTACTTTTATTTAACAAAAATAACATTTAACTCTTACACAAGCTGTAATACTCTTTTCTGTACAAAAACAAGAAAATTCTGTACAATAATTTCAGAGTCGTTACATCTGAAATCCAAATTCCCTCAAGCCTTAGAAGTACAGTTCCCTCAAGCTTCGAAGTCTTGCATAAGTCGAGGCTTTTATCGTAATCGGCGATACGGTTGTTATATCGTATTGCAAAGACCCATAAGTGCCATCGTCCTCTTCCCTCTTTTTTGTACCTTCTCCTTATACGTTTTTCTCTCTCTTTTCCATGTCTCCATCATGATGATACTTATTATACTCCGATTATTCCTATGTTTAAATAATATCCATAAAATAAAATGACAATGGTTGTTATAATAATTTTTGCCTCCATCAGTTTGCAAACATGTTAAGATGTAAGATTTATTTCCTTTTACATGCTCATGATGATTGTTTAATATTAGTGGTTATGAGAACGCATGAATCGTTTCACAAAATACTTTCATGACATCTTGACTCCGATTGTTCATATGAAAAAATGTTTTTTTATTTTACTTAAAGTTGTAGTGTATCTTGTGGTTGTCCTAGTGTATGTTTCGTGAACAATTCGCACGCTTACTTCATATATTATCTCAAATTATTTTGCTCTATTTAAATGGGAGGATCACACCCTTCTCTGTATTTTTATTATTAAAATTTAAACGGTATTTTCTAACGGAACCCTTATATGTTGAAAAACCGACCTTTTTGACACCTAATCAACTTCAGGATGGGATAGGGATATGTTTTTAAATTCTATAAATTTCAAGAAAATTAGTTAAAATATTTTTTCTAAACGCACTGTACAAATTTCAGATCGAAAAAAAACTTCGATTTATGTTTTACATTGTTTTTAGCCACTGTTTTTATAACTCTGAAAATTGTTTTTAAAAGCCCTCTTCAAAAAATCATAACTCGGTTTTTAGATATCCAAACTGAGTGAAATCAAATTGTTTTGACAACTATATCGAAAGATATAACTTTCTTAATTCAACCTTACTTCTGAAACTGACGGAAATATTTTATTTCTGTCTTTTAAATTTGTGTGTCAAGTCTGGACAGATTCTGTCCAGATTTGCATACTGTTTTTCAAAACGTCATAACTAACTTTATAGAACTTGGATTGTGACGAGCCTTAGATGTACGGGTGCCAATTCACTAGTAAAATAGGGGGTTGCCCCTACGGATAGTTTAATCCGTAGGGGCAGAAATAACTTGGCCCTACGGATATATCCGTAGGGCTAAAAGGTTGCCCCTACGGGCAAAGACGTCCAAGAATAAAAATATTAATTCTTAATTAGGTGTTTGCCCCTACGGTGCCGCAAACAAAGGACCTACGGATATATCCGTAGGGGCAAGTAAATATCGATTTAATAAAATCCCAGATCGATCTCCTACGCTCATTTCCCTCTCTCTCTCGATCGGGCGCGAAAATAAGCCCCCAATGCGCCACGCCGTCGCCGCCAAGGTTGTTCTCCTCATCGCCACCGCCGGTTTCGTCGCCACTGGAGTTCTCGTCGCCACCGCGGTTAAGGTCGTTGCCACCGCCGTTCAGATCGTCGCCCCTGCCCCAGCAGCCGTTCAGGTGAGTAAATCTCGAGGTAAGTTAAAGAATTTATTGGATTATTTTAGGCTTAAGGTTCATGGCGCGCGAGTTGGGGTTGGGCTGGGGTCGCGGTCGCAGTCGGGGTCGGGTTAGGGTTGGGGCAGGGGCTGGGCTGCGGGGTCGGGGTCGGGGTCGGGGTAGGGTTAGGGTCGGGGTCGGGGAAGGGGAAGGGTCAATTTATCAAATTTTTTATTGGGGGTGCGGCTGGGGCTGCGGGCTGGGGCTAGGGCTGGGGAAGAGGAAGGTCAATTTATCAAATTTTTAACAAGATTTGTATTAGTTTGCAAGAACACTTAAGTTTATCACAAAATATTGTTTGGGTTTTCGATTTATATCTTTTAGCGGTATGTATCCGTTGTCCCAAATTTTGAATTATCTTATACTAGTATTTATGCATGTGCAGATCTTCTTTATCCTGACAAAAGATCCATATCCATTATCTTAACTTAAAATCCTTTAGAGGGTGCTAATCCTAAATAACAACAAAATGATGTTAAATATTTCATCCGATTTTCACAAGATCATACTTGAAAAAAATGCAACTACTTTCACAATTTCACAATCCTAACCAACTCCCAATTTATTATGGTATTCGATCATAACTTGAGAACAAATTCTCTTTTCTATTGAAATCGTGGGCCATTTCAAATTACACCAAATTGAGGCAAGAATAGGATGAAACCAACATAACCAACAATAAAGAGCTTTATTTGGTAATATATATTGATGAACAATGGTTGCTGTGTTAAATCCAACCCTCACATCACATGCATATCAATAAAGGAGATGACTGACCAAAATGCTGAATTTTAACAATTGTGAAAGTTCTTCGGTCAGGATGTAATAGAAATAAGGAAAAAAAACCTAGAATATTTCTCACAAAAAAGAAAAAGCAAGCTTCTCTCCCATATCATTAACAAAGCTTATCACTTTTGATTCTCGAAATTATTTTACATTATATTTTCATTCAAAACGTTTTGCTAGTTTGCTCACTAACCGTTTGATAAAATTCCAAAACTATTTTTACTTTCCTTGCTCACAATTGCTCTTGACTACGTACAAATCTTGAAAACCCATTAACGCTCTTGCAATAATATGCAAAATCACATGAGGATTCACATTCATCACCACCACCTAAGGCTAGGGTTTAGGCTGGGGCTGCGGCTAGGGCTGTGCGTCCTCCAGAGGGCGATCATAGGATCGGTGAAGTGAGGTGGCTGGATATGAGATACGATGGATTTCCATGTGTTCAATGGAATGCTGAGGGTCAGAGTCGGTTATTCATATATCTCCCAAAAAAGAATGAGTTTGTTATCAAAGGTGTATTGATTTCTACATCAAGGAATATCAGTTATATGTCATTCAGTGACTAAGTCTGTTTCTGGCCCAACCATATTTATGAATCGTTTCTTCTTTTTCCTTCTTACGTATATTTACTAGTTCAGACTGTATGCACCTCTGCAATCAACGCCGAGAACTTATACATTATAGGTTAATAGACATATGCTATGAAATCACGGTGCATATCGAATTCATGATATGTTATAGTCCCTCATTATTTTTACTGTGGTGAGAAAGCAGTCGCTGGTGGCCACAAGCCATAGAATTGGCAGTTGTCCTACCTGCGATAACATCTTACAAATCATCAGTAGACATCTCTGTTATATTAATCTTTTAATGTCAGCTTGCATGCATGTTTATTTGCATATTTCCTCTGCTAATTATATTCTTCTAGATCATGTTTGCCTAATCTATCCGAGGCTTAGCATAATCTAGTGGCGATAAACAATTCCATCTTCTGCTACTATGGTGGCACTGAGAAACTTCCATTTAGAAATGACAACACGTATTTTGTGGAAGTACTGTACATAATAAGAAGGAGAAGACAGTAATGTGGCAGAAGAAGAAGGAGAAGACAGTAATGTGGCAGAAGAAGAAAAAAATGACATTTCTTGTTCTCTGTTTCAGCATCAATCTTCTGATATGAACTAATGATGGCTTTCACATAGGCTTTTCCCTTTAGAGACTTCTTAGTTCATATCAGAAGATTGATGATGAAACAGAGAACAAGAAATGTCATTTTTTTCTTCTTCTGCCACATTACTGTCTTCTCCTTCTTCTTCTGCCACATTACTGTCTTCTCCTTCTTATTATGTGCGCGTGCAAATTCAATGACTATATTGAGAATATGGATTAATAGTGGGTAGGAAAAGTATTTCTCAAATGGCTTTTGCGTATAAAAAGCATAAACTACTAAGTAATGGCATACATAATTTTTTAGTATAAAGGTTGTTATTTTAAGTTTTCCCTTATAGAGATATGATCTAACTGCATCTATAATCTATAAATGTGCAGAAAATTATGATAAGAAACCATAAGAAAGGGTCTTCGCCATGCATAACCTTGAATCTACATACCAAATCATGCAAAAGCATGCACTTATTGTCACCTTGCCTTGGAATATAAAATATCTTGGAAGACTATAAGCGAGCATTTAAATCTTGATAGCTTTTGACTTCAACATATATTTTTCTCAAGTACCATGAAATATACTTCCTTCGTATAAACCGTTTTCAGGAAGATGGATTAATAATGACAAATTATCCATTGTGGCTCACTAGGTTAGTATTTTCTCTTCTATTGACCATCTTACTAATCTGCTTGGTAAATTTATTCGGAACCGGCTGCGAATCATTAAAATACATGCATAAGAAAGAAATCTAAAATACAGATATATAGCATACCGATACATCGAAACTTCAAAGTTGCGATGGCAATCCAGAGATATTTATCAAAGGGATCATGGATGATGATGATGAGCAATACTATGGACTCCATTTCTTCAGGATCAGGTAGCAGGATCCTGAAGAAATGGAGTCCATAGTATTGCTCATCATCATCATCCATGATCCCTTTGAAAAATATCTCTGGATTGCCATCGCAACTTTGAAGTTTCGATGTATCGGTATGCTATATATCTGTATTTTAGCTTTCTTTCTTTTGCATGTATTTTAATGATTCGCAGCCGGTTCAGAATAAATTTACCAAGCAGATTAGAAAGATGGTCAATAGAAGAGAAAATACTAACCTAGTGAGCCACAATGGATAATTTACCAAGCAAAATCGTAAAAATATTAAATCTGTATTTAAAATTTTTGTGAAGCCTTCAGAGTTTGGAAAAATCTAGAATTACCGTTGAAATTCTGGCAACATTCAAAAACTGTGTATATGATGTGTGTGTGTATGCATGTATATACATTTGAAATTTAAGTAAAAACAACCCTACACTTAAGCGAAATCATAAATCGAAACACACATATATAGAATACAACTCATACATACGTATCCTCAAATCTAACTTTCATTGAATTTGCACGCGCACTTAAAATAACAACCTTTATACAAAAAAATTATGTATGCCATTACTTAGTAGTTTATGCTTTTTAGACGCAAAAGCCATTTGAGAAATACTTTTCCAACCCACTATTAATCCATATTCTCAATATAGTCATTGAATTTGCACGCGCACATAATAAGAAGGAGAAGACAATAATGTGGCAGAAGAAGAAGGAGAAGACAGTAATGTGGCAGAAGAAGAAAAAAATGACATTCCTCGTTCTCTGTTTCAGCATCAATCTTCTGATATGAACTAATGATGGCTTTCACATAGGCTTTTCCCTTTAGAGACTTCTTAGTGTCCAATGGAAAGCATACATCAGATTTGTGCAGGTCGGGTTCTTCTATGACTTTCAAGAGTCTCAACTGATTCTGTAAATTACACTCTAGTTGGGTGGTACTTTTACCACTTCTCACTGCATGTGCGTTCTCTAATATCTATTTTGAATGTAATATTATCGATATTCAAAATGGATATTAGAGAGCGCATCTGCAGTGAGAAGTGGTAAAAGTACCACCCAACTAGGGTGTAATTTACAGAATCAGTTGAGACTCTTAAAAGTCATAGAAGAACCCGACCTGCACAAATCTGATGTATGCTTTCCATTGGACACTAAGAAGTCTCTAAAGGGAAAAGCCTATATGAAAGCCATCATTAGTTCATATCAGAAGATTGATGCTGAAACAGAGAACGAGGAATGTCATTTTTTTCTTCTTCCGCCACATTACTGTCTTCTCCTTCTGCCACATTACTGTCTTCTCCTTCTTATTATGTGCGTGTGCAAATTCAATGACTATATTGAGAATATGGATTAATAGTGGGTAGGAAAAGTATTTCTCAAATGGCTTTTGCGTCTTAAAACCATAAACTACTAAGTAATGGCATACATAATTTTTTTAGTATAAAGGTTGTTATTTTAAGTTTTCCCTTATAGAGATATGATCTAACTGCATCTATAAACTATAAGTGTGCAGAAAATTATGATAAGAAACCATAAGAAAGGGTCGTAGCCATACATAACCTTGAATCTACATACCAAATCATGCAAAAGCATGCACTTATTGTCACCTTGCCTTGGAATATAAAATATCTTGGAAGACTATAAGCGAGCATTTAAATCTTGATAGCTTTTGACTTCAACATATATTTTTCTCAAGTACCATGAAATATACTTCCTACGTATAAACCGTTTTCAGGAAGATGGATTAATAATGACAAATTATCCATTGTGGCTCACTAGGTTAGTATTTTCTCTTCTATTGACCATCTTACTAATCTGCTTGGTAAATTTATTCGGAACCGGCTGCGAATCATTAAAATACATGCATAAGAAAGAAATCTAAAATACAGATATATAGCATACCGATACATCGAAACTTCATAGTTGCGATGGCAATCCAGAGATATTTATTTCTACACACGTAGTGCGCGTGCTAATGCGTCAGGCATCATGGACAAATATTTCAGAACATGGAAAGTATTATTCGTATAAATTAATTAAAACTTTTAAACACCTTGGGTAGATATTTTCTTAGTTGATTCAATCATATCATGAGGACTAAATTTAAGCTATTATACATATGCTTATGTATTTTTCTAACCTAATATATCACAAACACAGAGAGAGAGAGAGAGAGAGAGAGAGAACACCAGGTAGATAGAGAAATCAGGTAGCAGGATCCTGAAGAAATGGAGTCCATAGCATTGCTCATAATCATCATCCGTGATCCCTTTGAAAAAATATTATCAAAGGGATCATGGATGATGATGATGAGCAATGCCATGGACTCCATTTCTTCAGGATCCTGCTACCTGATTTCTCTACCTACCAGGTGTTCTCTCTCTCTCTCTCTCTCTCTGTGTGTGTGTGTGTGATATATTAGGTTAGAAAAATACATATGCATATGTATAATAGCTTAAATTTAGTCCTCATGATATGATTGCATCAACTAAGAAAATATTTACCCAAGGTGTTTAAAAGTTTTAATTACTTTATACGAATAATACTTTCCATGTTCTGAAATATTTGTCCATGATGCCTGACGCATTCGCACGCGCACCACGTGTGTAGAAATAAATATCTCTGGATTGCCATCGCAACTATGAAGTTTCGATATATCGGTATGCTATATATTTGTATTTTAGCTTTCTTTCTTATGCATGTCTTTTAATGATTCGCAGCCGGTTCCGAATAAATTTACCAAGCAGATTAGTAAGATGGTCAATAGAAGATAAAATGCTAATCTAGTGAGCCACAATGGATAATTTGT
Source organism: Agapanthus africanus (assembly GCA_030015575.1). Lineage (NCBI taxonomy): Eukaryota > Viridiplantae > Streptophyta > Magnoliopsida > Asparagales > Amaryllidaceae > Agapanthus > Agapanthus africanus. The sequence goes on from CM057337.1 coordinate 884,903,488, forward strand.
CATTATTAATCTATCTTCCTGAAAACGGTTTATACGGAGCAAGTATATTTCATGGTACTTGAGAAAAATATATGTTGAAGTCAAAAGCTATCAAGATTTAAATGCTCGCTTATAGTCTTCCAAGATATTTTATATTCCAAGGCAAGGTGACAATAAGTGCATGCTTTTGCATGATTTGGTATGTAGATTCAAGGTTATGCATGGCTACGACCCTTTCTTATGGTTTCTTATCATAATTTTCTACACACTTATAGTTTATAGATGCAGTTAGATCATATCTCTATAAGGGAAAACTTAAAATAACAACCTTTATACTAAAAAATTTATGTATGCCATTACTTAGTAGTTTATGGTTTTAAGACGCAAAAGCCATTTGAGAAATACTTTTCCTACCCACTATTAATCCATATTCTCAATATAGTCATTGAATTTGCACGCGCACATAATAAGAAGGAGAAGACAGTAATGTGGCAGAAGGAGAAGACAGTAATGTGACTGAAGAAGAAAAAATGACATTCCTCGTTCTCTGTTTCAGCATCAATCTTCTGATATGAACTAATGATGGCTTTCACATAGGCTTTTCCCTTTAGAGACTTCTTAGTGTCCAATGGAAAGCATACATCAGATTTGTGCAGGTCGGGTTCTTCTATGACTTTTAAGAGTCTCAACTGATTCTGTAAATTACACCCTAGTTGGGTGATACTTTTACCACTTCTCACTGCAGGTGTGCTCTCTAATATCCATTTTGAATGTAATATTATAGATATCCATGCCTGTTTATGTCAAAATTACTTATATTGTCAATGTTTGATTGTCTAGTTGTTGGTGATGCGTCCATATCAGGGACAGAGGCCACTCCCGTTCCTCCAGGTATGTTTATATATTATATAGGGCTGTATATTGATTTAGAATGCTATATCATAAATATACACACATTCCTTTTGGTCTTAGTCGTCCAACTCATTATCATGGGCTGCTTGATGAGATTAGATTTGCGCCTGATGATCTACAAGAGCTTGTTCACTCCCTGTCATATGTGTAAGCAGCGCTATATGCGAGTTTACCTTGTTAGTATGTATGTACTGAAATTAATTAATATTATTCAAATTTTGATACATGCAGATACCAGAGGAGCACATCTTCTATCTCTGTAGGTAAGGCTTTGAATTTGTTGATTTTGGTATTTCTTGTCAATTTTATAGACCAGTATGTGCTAAATATAATGTTCTGACAGTTGCTAGGGGGAAGGCAACATTCGAGGCTGCTGACCCCAGTCCTGGACGCCGCACACGGACGGCACCACGGAGGTTGGGAGAGAGGCCGAGGACTGGGCTCTAGCAGGGCCCATATGAGGTTGGACTCCACCCCGGTGGTTACTTCCTCCGTCTCCAGTGAGCGACGTATCCAGCAGGAACAGGAGAGCTTGAAGGCCACCGTTCAGGAGTTGAATGAGATGCTGGTATGTATACTACTTAATAGTAAAATATAATGTCATATTATAGATATCAACATATCCAATATCAGTACATAGCCTGAGCTTATTTGGTTGTAGACTTATGTTTTATTAATCATACATGTACATATCTAATTAAAATAAACTACAGTTTTCCAAACTAGATATCCAAATAGGGTTTCGAAATAACTCGATAATGATAAGAATTCGAATATGGGTGTAGGAGCGGGTGGTTGAGCAGGCCCAGGCCTGGAGAACGATTTTACCGGACAGAACGATCCGAGGCTGCTGACCCCAGTTCTAGACGCCGCACACGGAGGGCACCACGGAGGTTGGGAGAGGCCGGGGATTGGGCCCTAGCAGGGCCCATATGAGGTTGGACTCTACCCCGGCGGTTACTTCCTCCGTCTCCAGTGACCGGCATGTCCATCATGAACTGGATAGCTTGAGGGCCAGCGTTCAGGAGTTGAAGGAGATGCTGGTATGTATACTACTTTATAGTAAAATATCATTTCATATTATATACATATCAACATATCCATAATTAGTACGTAGCTTGAGCTTATTTGGTTTTAGACTTAAGTTTGATTAATCATACATACATATGTAATTGAAATAAACAACGCTTTTCCAAACTAGATATCCAAACAGGGTTTCGAAATAACTTAATAATGATACGAATTCGAATAATAAACAGTTCTTACACACTTCTTACACACGTTATATCCAGACGCGACAGGGTAGATCGGCCGAGCCTCCACACGCATCTCCTTCGGCTGCGGCTCCGCAAGCCACTACATCGGCTGCGGTTCCGCAGACAGCTCCTGTAGCTCCACCGCCCACTCAGACTCCCGCTCGCGACGAATTGCAGAGTTTATTGACCGAGGAGCAGGCGCGCGTTATTCTATCGTTATTCAGAGGTGGAGCTGGACCGAGCTAGGGTAGATTTTTGGTTTTTTTTTTGAAACATGTATTTATTTATATCATACACATTGTACTATATTTTGAAACGATATTGATATTGGTTTGTATTTATATCATATTCAGTTTTTGTGTTTCTTTTGTATATTATATATATGCGTGAGATGTGATTATGAATACTGCAATATATGATTTGATTGATGTATATATTATTGTGCATAGGGCGGGAAAAAAATCAAGCAGCCCATTTTTTTAAAAAAATTACAGACAATATGTACCTACGGATTAATCCGTAGGCACACATGTTACCCCTACGGATATGTCCGTAGGGGCAAAATATCAGCAGTAACTGATATTTCCCCCAGATCACAGTGCCAGGGGGTTGGGAAAGCCCCTACGGATATATCCGTAGGGGCCACTGACTCTCTCCTACGGCGTTATCCGTAGGGGCAAAATATCAGGAATCCTGAATTTGTGCCCCTACGGAAACGTACCTACGCATATATACGTAGGGGGTAGTACATGCCCCTACGGGTATATCTGTAGGGCCAAGTAATTTATTAAAATAAACCGTAAATAATATAAAATCTTATACCCTACGGCGTAATCCATAGGGGCCGATGGACCTACATACATATCCGTAGGGGCAAGAATTTAACCGTAGGGGCAAGTTCAGGGCCTCAACTTGCACCTGCGGCCTTTGCACCTACGGGGTATTTTTTCGCCCCTACGTATATATCCGTAGGGGCAGTGGGTTGCCCCTACGGATAAATCCGTAAGGGCAACCCTTCTTTGTAGTAGTGATTTGAAAACCCTACAACTTCCCTGTAGAACCTTAGACTCAAAAATGTATATACCGTCATGATATATACTCTGCAAGTTAACCCCTCATCACTGTCCCAGAAAATAAAATCTGTTTTATACCCTGAGATTAAAGTAATCGTAACTATAGTTTCAGAGATCTAAATCGTACAAACTCAAGTTGTTTAGAAAACTAGATTGAAAGATCTAAATTTTCCTAGTTTAACTCGAGACCTCAAAGCCGACAGAAATTATCGCAAACTGCGTTTTTAAAACATATTTCGATACTGGATAGATTCTGATCTGTTCTACGTAGCGATACTAAAACGTGTCTATCTTCTAAACCAGTAGTCAGAAGTAGGAAATACTTGAACCCATGTCCGCATAACACATAGGACTATATTTCTTGTTTTATTTCTGAATTCATATAAGTTGAATAATCTGTAGTTTCAAGCACTTTTTTCAAGATATTGTTTCTGATTTATGCTTGGATATTTCACTTGTATTATCATGCCATGCGACTTCCTCATTTTTACATTATGTGATTAAATATATTTCTTATTTGATACGAACTTGACTCGAACCATGAATATGTAATTATATGAATACTTGATTAAGTGCATACATGAACTTGACATGAATTTGCAACACTCCAACGTATTCATGAATTCAAGTAGGGCATTTTTCAAACTCCATAACTTAATATACGTGGGGGAAAGGGGTAGTTCAGTAATGAACCTATGTCATGGCACGAGATTCTACTAAGAGTCATTAACTATTCTTGAATCTCGTGTGCCGTTGTTCCGTAGGTTTGACGGAGCTTAACTCAACGTGTTGTTGGTCTGTCGGTTTAACGGACTACTCTCATATACACGCATACTTTTGTTATTGTACTAAAACAAACACGTAACCATAGAACTGCCATGCTTATATAGTCTACCCTATTTAATTGTTATATTATGCTTGTTCACTGCATTATGATTTTCTTACCTATTATAACTTGTCGTTTATTTATTTTTATAATCTTACTTTAAATCAGGGACTTATGATTGATGTGTTCTCATATGTTCTATGTTCCAACTAGGAACAGTTTTGAACCGTTTAAGAGGGTGCGCACCAATCTCTCATTAAAAACGAGGCTGGAGATAACTCTACCTCCCATGGAAAATTCCAAAGGCGATGGATCTAAACGCCCCAAGTCTTCTGGCATAATCATACATACGGTCAATATGACCAATAGGAAAGAAGAGAGCCGTGCTTCAGTAAGTCACCGATAGCAAACTCGGTCGCTGACAAAAGCTTAGGAGCAACAACAAAAGCTCCAAGAAATGCCGAACAAAATGACGACACTTACCGAACAGAAAGAAAATCCGAATAAAGAGGCCGAACAACACCAAGAGTAAGTGACCGATACAGAGTTTCTGCGAAGGGTTCTCGAGAGAAAGGATAAAGAAGCCGCTGAGCAAGCTTCTAATATAAAGAAGATGTCTCTATTGTTCCAAAATATGGTTGGAATGATGATCCAACCAGAACCCCCGGCCGAAGATCCGCCAATAATCATCGACAATGACAGAGAGGAAACATCAAACCCTCCTATGACCTTATCAGCGGCCAAAGAAGAAACGATCTCCAAGGCCGCCCTGGATTTTTACATCGTTCAACAAATAAGAACTCACCAAGCTAATGAAGCCGCCGGCCAAATTGTCAGAACCGGACGACCATATCCAGGCTGGTATGATCAAATCAAATACCCGCCGGGATATACAATCCCCAAGTTCCATGTCTACAAAGGAACAGACAACCCTCACCAACACGTCATGTAATTCAGAGCTCTGTGCGGCAACACTGGAGGTAACGACAAACTGTTGCTTCGCCAGATCGTCGACAGCTGTCAGAAACAGCCTTCGAATGGTACTCAGAACTTCCAAATGACTCCGTGAAAATATTTGCAAAATGGAGCTACTGTTCATACAGCAGTTCGCTAGCGCGAGCGAACGCACTCCGATCACTGCATTAATCAATACCAAGGTAAAGCCGGAAGAAACATGGGTCCAATACACAATCGGTGGCGGAACCCTGTGGTCTAAGTGCGAACAGCACATTGAAGAGTCTCCTGCCGTGGGCATGTTCATCGGGACCCTTGATCCTTAAAGGACCTTGTCCCAGTTCATGACGTTCTTCAAGTGCACAACCTTTCGGGCTCTAATAGATAAACTGGCCAAAATAGACCAGATGGGTCATAGGCCTTCCTCCTTAAATAAGGACCCTCGAAATGATAAGGGTAAAGAAAAAGCGGCCTTCGTCGCTAACACGCAACAACGTCCGAGAGACCCAAAACTGTCTGTTCGCCAAAACAACGCGCGTCAGCACCCGTCCTTAGAAGAAAGACTATGACATGTTTACTCATTTCCCTATGACAAGACGAGGAGAATGTTCGAATTAGCAATGCATAATAAACTCATCACATTGTCAGACCTGCGGCATCCAGCGCAGCCCGATGACGTCTAATAACTGGAAGGTAAACCCAACCCAGAAGCACACTCCTAAAAAGGTGGACGCGCAGGGGGCATTATGCTCACTTATGGATGAAACTCCATGAGAAGTCTTTCTTTCAGCAAAAACCAAAAGAATGCTGAAGGATCTGCAGGTATGTCCGGAAGTCAGGTGGAAAAGCCCACTTGAACCCGAAATAATTGAAGGGGTGCTATAACCTCATCCTGCACCGAAAATTGTTGACGAGGGGGAAAACCCCCAGGTCAAGCCTTCGAAGTCTTCGAAAAAAAGAAGAAGACCAAGAAGCCTGTGCAGCCTGCCGAGTATGAAGACAAGTGCACAAATTTACAAAAATATATAGATGTGCCGGAGGAGTATAACCAGAAGGCATGGACACCGGTCACGCTCAAAGAATTCCTCAAACATATTCTTGAAGGTGAAGACAGTGACAACGATGAGGGAAATGACTCATTAGAAGACACAGAAGACCGTGTAGCAAGTTGCCATATGGTCTCCCATTCATCGTTATATGATGAAGAGGGTCCTTCAGCGTCAGAAAATAACATAGAGGAACTGAGGGCAGAATCGACGCTAAAATCCTCGGAACTGCCAGATGAAGACTCGATTGAGAGGCTGCTAAACAAAACCTTTCAAAAAAGCAAAGTTGACCGAGAACGTGAAACGACCATATATGAAAAGGCTAAGCGTCAGCGTCTAAGTAAAGAAGCTGCGGCGAGAACGAGTCGTAAAGTACTCCAACCAAGTCAAAGCACACCTGCAACAAATAAGAACAGGATTAAAACAGAGAAGCAGTTCGCTAAAGCCCTGTCAATGGGGATGAAGCTGCCGCCTCTCAAAAAGAACACTCCCGGGGCTATATACCTCAATGGAGAAGAATCACATCCAAACTACAGCCTATATCATCGGAGGGTCACCTACCTCATCAAGGAATGCAGTGCCTTCAAGAAGTGGTGACAAAGATATGCTGCCCATCAAAAACACTTTAAGAGAATGAAGCACAAAACTTGTGCTCGTCGACGACAAAATAGTGGGACAAATGTGCATGAAGAAATGACTGGCAACTGTCATATGGTTGGTACCGGTTAGGATAGAGGAAAACTTCCAGTTCTTACATTCAGGAGTGATTCTGAGGATGAAACACCCTTCATCACTCTCTTCAAAGACTCCGCCTCCGAAAAAGAAGAGGAGGAGAAGCATTGCGAGAATATTCAGCTGCGTAACCGCACGCTTCCTGAGAAGAACTTCGGGCCTACAATCAAAACAAAAAAGACAAAGGGAAAAGAAAAATCCCTGTGGAAATTTCCCTCGACGACGGAGTGGTAAAAGAGCTCACCACAGAAGACCCGCCTAAGAAAAAGAAGGTGGATTACAACATCCTGACACATCTAAGGAAAATACCCTCACAACTGAGCATATTGGATGCTCTCCTCCTGTCCAAAGAGGCACGAGATTCTCTGATCAAGGCATAATAAGAGCCTGATCAGTTCCAAGCTTTCCTTATAGAGGAGAAGATGAAAGATGAATTGACAGAGGTCCACACGGTCGATATTACATTCAGTGATGAAGTTCTACTCCTCGGTATGTGCGAGCATAATCACCTGTTATACATCACCGAGTACTGCCATCATATCAGGATAGGGAAAATCCTTATCGACAACGAATCCTCCGTTAACTTTCTCAACGTAAGAGTATTGAAGGAAATTTTCATGAACGTTCAGCACCTTGTTTGAGATAAAATTACCATCTCCGGGTTCGACTCACAGTCGTCACAGACGCTTGGGTCTGTAATACTGAAGCTATATTTCGGGCTGCTCATCACAGACATCAAATTTCATGTCATTGACGTCAAGACTTGCTATAACGTTTTTCCCGGCAGACCTTGGTTACTATCACGCCCCGCTTCCCGGTGTACGGTAAGGAGACGCGACGGGTCACGCGAAGTATTAACTCAGAAGTAAATACGCTAAGCGTAACTAAGCAATATAAAGTAAAATGTACACAAGAGACATGAATATAAATGAACAGCAACTTTTATTTATTTAACAATTCTTTACAAGTACAACTGGAAATGTAAATACAGGAATAGAAGCAATGCCTAAACAATGGCATAACTGAAATAAAAAGTATATACAAGTGCCTACAGCTCTGGGTCGATGGCAAACTGCTCCAAGTCCTCAGTACTGGGTTCGATCTCTAGTGAGTCGGATCCACCTGACAACATTCCAATGAAAGAAGAAAAGGAATGTCGTCATCAGACAATCGCTCGGTATGTCCCAAAGAAAGAGAGAAGTAGAATAGACAGAAAAGAGAATATAACTGTATGATGTTATTTTTTGTTCTGTTATCGCAGTTGTTTGTAGGTTGGTACAGAATATGCCAGTGTATACGAGAGGAGTCCCGCTATTCCGGAGACTAAGCTATACGGAGCACAAGGAACCATTAAACCACGGTACAATAGCAATGGATATTCAAGTTAGGTGTATTAAAGTGATCGTCTCATGCCACTTCTAACACATTCTGTACCAGTCTACCCCTTTAAAAACCCCGTAATGTATTTTGAATTGATTGTATTGTTTTTTTATCTAGATGGATGACTTGTCGAAACCAAGATATCATGTAAACAGAATGGATATAAATGGATAGTCATGTAATCAGAGTATATCCATGGTTCGGTTCAGTCGTGTCATGTTGATATAGATTGAATTCTGGTATAAATGGATTCATATTGTATTGTAGTTATACTTGCATTGAATGCAAATCAGATTGATTTCATATTAGACGGAGACTTTGTCTGAGTCAGACACTTTAAAAGAAGTTGAAGTCCTGAATTAGTTTTGATGTTATCGGTAACTACTGCAAATGGACAGCAGGATTTGTGTCTTTTTCTAAGACAATTACCGTGTTGATAACACCGTTTTTAGGTTGTCTACCTTAGATAGGCAAGCACCCATATTCTCCGGCTCCCTGAGGCTCAAGAGAACTGGTCCCGCTTAAACATATATTTACTAGGGTCCTTATTGTAAATTAATATAACTTGAGAGGGGTTTATGAGAAATAGTTTTGATATATTTTCAAAATACACCTCAAGTATTTAATTATTGTTTTTAGGGTTTTCATAATTGTAATTTTTATCAAGTGAAATATTCTAGTGGATATAACCTAAATTTTATTGTATATGGTATTTTAGTGTAATCTTTGAATTGTATTGAGTTATAATGGTAGTTTCATGAAATTGGTAATTCTTTTGATTTAGAAAACATGGAATATATATATTGTATACTTAAAGTAAATATTTTGATAGTATTTATATATATTTATAAAAATAGAACTTATTTATTAAATAGAAATCACATTTTTCTTAAAAATTGCATTTAAAATTCCATCGAGATCGAATGCTCCTTGTGGAGGTCTGCATCTCTCTCTACTAGGCCCGAAGATGTGCGATAACCCGCACCATCCCTATCGGAGTTCCCCAAAATGGGTTGTTGAGGCGTATTTGTAAGGAATTAACACACTTTTAAACAAAACGGTTTTTGAATTTTTATGGTATTTAAATGTAAACTCGTATTTTCCCACAAACTAATATTCCACAAATCATCGTGCTATTTCAAGAATGTGTATTGTGATGAGGTAGGTCTTTACCTCGTGAGTTTTCTAAAGGTATTATGGGTAAAATGAATAAACAATGTCATATGTGTAAGTCTACGGTAGCGCCCCGGCCGTCAATCTGACGCCAAATGCGGAACAAAAACTTTTATAACTGGCGCTATCGCATACTATAACCCGGATCTGCCATTAACGCTAAACTAACAAACTACAAAGAGGGTAGAAAGGTTATACTGAACGATCCGAGTCCTTCGTTCTTTAACCATCATCCCATGCTCCGTTGCGGCTGCTCCGATCTCGTCGATCTCCGATCTTCTCATTCAGGTGGCACCACGTCATCGGATATTTAAACGGGCTCCCGCCTCTGACCCGAGGCAACTCGGTCATCAAGTTTGCTAAAAGAGATGACCAAGATTGATGTAGAGAATGAGTAGAACAATTTGTCTCACTTCGTCCAAAGCCATGGACGAACGGTTAATGAAGTTGCCTTTTGGAATGATATGAAATGAGAAATGAGCTATGAAATTTCCATACACCAAATCACATAAACTTTTTAATCAACAACTATCTCCCCTTGAAAATGAGGGGCCGGCCATTTATCAAGAGGGGTAGGTGAGTGTAGGAACAAGGGAGGTGACCACAAGGTAAAAGATCTTAATCAAATATCCTTCTTGCAAACAAAAGGAATTAATGGTAAAGGGTGACTCATAAAACACATCATCAAAAACATTAAATGAAAACTAATGAGTCATAAGCCTAGTCATCAACCATTAATGCAAATGAGTGACTCACTAATCCTAGTCACCAATCTAGAAGCTTCCATACTCATGACTCTCTCTCAAGAAAAGATAAATCCGTATTAAACCGAATGTTTAAATACGGCCGATAGAAAACTGAAAACTGGCAACTTCCAAAAGCGATCCCGAAATGAATTTCAGGATAACCCCGTAACAGTATAAACATACCCGCATTTGTATTACGACCTAATACAAATGCAACTGAAACAAAGATATTATATCTACGCAGTATAATACTCGGATCCGGCTTAAACCAAAGCCCACCAGTATTATCTGCCCGAAATATAACACGTACGTAAACGCACGTGCATTTTCTGAACCCTGCCATAAAACCATACGGCCTCTACAACATTTCGCCCGAACTTGGGAAACTATCTGTGGGGGACTCTAATGACTCCTCAGTACCCTGGCAGTGGCTTTAACCACAAGCCGTCAGCGGCACTAGCTGTGCGTAACGGCTGCCCATGTACTGACCTTAAGGGAAGCCAATGAGCGAACTCATCCCGAAACCCTACTGAGCCTAACAGTGACAATGTATATACAGTCTGGTCCGTTCGTCTATGAGTATCGCATATCTGGCCTAGGGAGCTGGTAACGTCAGACCCCCAATAGCGGTATAAGTCGTGTCGGAGACAAGCCCTGAACACCCGAAGAAACTACCGGAGTACCTACCAGTAATTCTCACCTGTCTTGGCCAAGGACTTGGTGTAATGGCTTTCCTATACACAGCGTGATCTCCACCCCCAATACCGGGAGAGACGAATCCTCTGCCGATCCGCTCACGTGCCTCCATGTGGCTCGGGACTGTACCCAAAAACTACCTGTTTGCACGACTCCTTTGAGCCGTGGTAGGGTAGAAATCAAAGCACAGTGGGAACTCACACGAGACAATGACGACCTCAGGTCGATGAACTAACATGTACATATGTCACCAGGGAACTACTATCTAATGATATGTATAATACCAACTAGCAGGTTCCCGGCGAGTCCTGTCCGGTGTACTCATAACCTAATGAGCACCTGTATACATTTTAGGTGATCCAACTGACACCAATAGCTTGTGAGACCGGCCACCGCCCCTCGTTGGGGTCTCGATTGTATACACTAGTCTACTCCGGAGTATCGATGCCCTGTCTCGAAACTCCCACGACTAGGGACCACTATTAAGGATGTGCTTATGAACTACCCAACTCTCACGTATATGATCGCCCTCATACTGTTGGTAGTCAAGCAAGATCCTAAGGGCTCTATCAACGCGTAACATGTAATCAGTCACCTGAACATGTACACGACTGATAAAGGCAAACCAGATAGTATACTATCATCTCGAGTAAGACTGTCCTACCGCCATAGGTCCTCCTCAATCATTGCAATCACGTACCCGCGATCCAATAATTGACTTTGAGGGCACTATATCCAACAATATGTAAACATGATGGTATTTCACTGTAAAAGTGAAATAGAAATTGCAATACGAATTATTTTGATATGAAACTTGTTCTAATGTTTTTATTTATGTTTGTTAAACATTATAAAAAGATATGGTAATTTATTTTTTTAAGAGATATTGCTTTTTTAAAGAAAAGAGAGTCGGAAGTCGGAATAACTCCGCTTCCGACGGATTTTAAAAAGAAGATGTTTAAGACTAGAAGTTGAGAAGGGTGAAAGGGACTTACAGATTGAATATAAAGAGAAGAGATAGAGGAAGCTATTGGAATCGTCGGAAAGTCGTTTCGTCGCCGGATTCTTCCCGAAACGTCGCCGGAACCTTGCCCTTTGCTAACTCCACTTATACAACTTGGGACTTGGAAATTTTAGAGAGTTTTCATATGGGATTTCTGAATGAGAAGGGGTGAAATGTAGTGTGATATTTATAGGGAAAATTATGGTTTAGGGTAATAAATTTGAGAATTAAAATAGGCATTAAAATTTTGGTTATTTTTAATTCTCTGGATAATTGCAGAGTAAACAAACAACATGGGATAGTTGGGTAGGCTAAGGGGTGCCACGGGAAAAAATCCAAGGAAATCCCTACGGATATACCCGGTGGTGTCGGACCCCCAATACATCTCACCGGTCCAATCCGGTGGGATGGGGTTGGGATCTTGGCCACGTGTCCCTGTCGCTTGGTATATCTCAGTGTACGTGTTTGATTATTTTGTGACTTTTCATTTTACGTGTTGTGCACATGCAAACTTTTGAGCTTCTAAAAGATTAAAAGAAAAATCAACAAAAAAATAATGTGGCTGGGGAGATTCGATCGCAGGGGCTACGTCACAACAGTGCAAGGCTTTACCAATGAGCTACAAGTGCTTTCTTATTGTTCAAAAGCAATTCAAATACTTATAGTGTACATAGGATTGCAAATACTCCATTTGTACATTAACTTTTAATCAAATTTTCTGTACACTGAAACAGAGTTGTTACAATTACACAAGTACAATATTGTCCCTTCTATACAACATCAGTATATGAAGTATTTCAAGGATGGCTCAAAGTACACCGTCACGGGAGAGCTAAATCTTTTCTTCGTAAAAGAAGTCTGGAAATATGAAGACGCAAAGTACTTCCTACCACACTTCAAAAATACTGAAAGGTGACACAAGCCGGAGAAAAAAAAATCCATCGCCAATATCCCGATCTTTGAAAGCGATACCGAGGAAGATGAAGAAGTAGTCTACTCGAGGCAACCCCAAAAAGAAAACAATAAGCCCGGACCATCTACTCCTATTTTGGTCTTTGGCAGCGACTCCGAGGACAAGGCCAATGTAGTGTTATCCGTCCACCCGTCAATATAGATTCTTGCCGAAGCGGATCAAAGTTTGCAAATCACAATGGCTCCGCCTCAACACTACAAAAAACTTGATGCACTTGATACATACATCATACAAAAACTGCAAACTTTCTACGTACCTCCTAGGCGAAGAGGTGAAAAGGAGATCCTCTTCTACAAATCTACGGAGACCAAAGTAGAAAAAGAAATTTGGTATGGTTCCGATTTTGCACTCGACAGGCTTCAACCTATCCTTCTTCCAAGATATTACGTGGAGGGATTGAAAGAGCTGTTAAGAAGCCAACGCGTACCCCTCGAACAAACTATTCGATAAGCCCAATTCTACAAAAAGATTTTGGGATATTCCTGGAACTCAACGAAAGAAGCCCAGCGGGAAGATGGAAACAACTGGACTGGGATACGTTCGGTCCAGGAAACGGGAACAAATATACAGTTGCCACATCATAAATAGCTTAAGTGGAGAAGAAAATGCTCTTCCTGATAGCTATGACGTCAAATCGGAGTGAGGTCCCGCTCTAAGAACGTTAAGTCCATCGCTCGAAGGACAAATCGACAAGCTAATAAAAGAAACTTGCCAAGCGAGCTGGGACAACCACACCCGTGAAATGGCCAGTTATGAAAAGGAAAGGACGCAGCGTCTCAGTCAACAATCTGCGGAGGAAGGAGACCGAAACTCTCTTCATCCCCAGCCTGCTATGTGTTCTAACGAAAGGGGAAAATTCCGAAATGAAGGCAAAAACAGGGAAAAGAACGTAAGCAGCGTTCAAAGACAACAAAGCGGATCATAGACCCTGTTCAATTGAGAAAAGCTCGATTGGAGCCCGTCCTTTATGAAGAATATGGGTCGGGAATACTCTTTCTCTCAAGACAAGACAAGGAAAATATTCAATCTTGTTATGAAGCACCAAATGATAACGCTTCCGGAGTCTCGGCACCACCGAACAAATAAACGAGGTCCATCATCCTGATTATTGCTCCTATCACCAAGCAATAGGTCATCTCCTTGAAGACTGCTTCACCTTCAAGGACTGGGTAGAAGACCAGTATCAATAAGGCAGGTTTACGTTATCTGACAGCTAGAGGGTAACCCTCCCACAAAAGCATGAGCCAAAGAGGACCTATACCGTCAGGATAGGACCAGCTCGAACTCAAGAATGGAAGCGAATTCGTACCTGCCATATGATAACACTCCCAAAAGAGGGAGGGCACAAGAGTATGAATGACCTCTACAGGTGCTTCACAAATGAAGACGAGGAGGAGGCGATCTCAGAACTTCCACCAGCACTAAAAGAGCTGGAAGATGGGACACACACCACAGCAGACAACCTAAGAAAAATCGACTTAGGGACGGAAAATGATCCAAAGCTAACGTCCGTCAGTGAGCTACTATCTGAAAAACAGGCAGCCACGTTAAAAGACGTGCTCATGCAGTATAAAGATTGCTTCGCCTGGAACTACTCTGAAATACCGGGTTTAGATCCAGAAGTGGCAATATACAAACTGGCCATATCGCCAGATACAAATCCAGTCTAACAGGCGCCAAGAAGGATGCAACTCGAACTAAAAATGAGTATCAACGCTGAAGTTAAGAAACTAATCGACTTCGGTTTTATCCAAGAAGTCCAATATCCCGACCGGATCGCCAATATCGTTCCAGTGATGAAGAAGAACGAGACGGTTCGCATCTGCGTGGACTTTCGGGACCTCAACAAAGCTTGCCCGAAGGATGACTTCCCAGTGCCCGTCACCGAGCTGATGATTGATAACACGTATACCCATGAGCTATTCTCCATCATGGATGGATTTTCAGGATACAACCAAAGAAAAATGCATCCTGAAGACCAGAAGCATACCGCCTTCCGGACGCCATTGGGCATATTATGTTATAAGGTAATGCCCTTCGGTTTGAAGAACGCTGGCGCTACCTACCAGAAGGCCATGACAAACATCTTTGATGACCTCATACACAAGATCGTCGAATGCTACATTGACGACCTTGTAGTGAAGAGCAAATCTTATGAGGAACATTGGGAACATCTAAAAATAGTGTTCCAATATTTTCGGAAGTATAATCTGAAGATGAACCCTCTAAAATGCGCGTTTGGAATTTCCTCAGGTAAATTCCTGGGATTCATCATACGTCACCGAGGCATCGAAATCGATCCCTCAAAGATCAAGGCGATTATGGAAATGCCCACGCCAAGAATCCTCAATCAACTGCGATCTCTCTAAGGAAAGCTCGCGTATATCCGGCGGTTTATAGCCAACCTCTCTGGAAAATGTCGTCTCTACAACCATCTGATGAAGAAGGGGGCCCCGTTCGCCTGGGATCAGAAGTTCCAAAATGCACTGGACGAAATTAAGCAATACCTGCAAAATCCGCCGGTATTGGTCGCTCCAGTTAAGGGAAAACCCCTTATCCTATATACAACAGCCTTTGAAGGTTCTCTAAGCACATTGTGGGCGCATGAGGACGACCAAGGAAAGGAGAGAGCTCTGTACTATTTAAGTCGAGTTCTCCTGGGGGAAGAAGGCAGCTGTTCCCCCATCGAAAAGCATTGTCTGTCGCTGATCTTCGCAATAACGAAGCTCAGAGATTACGTCTTGGCATATGAGGTCCATCTCATATCGAAGGTAGATCCTCCCAAATATCTAATGTCAAGGGCCATACTAACAGGAAAGCTCGCCAAATGGGCCCTCCTCCTGATAGAGTTCTCGGTAACGTATCGTCCCCTCAAAGCGGTGAAAGGGCAGGCCATAGCCGACTTTCTAGCGGAGCATCCGATACCAGCCGACTTCCCTTTAAATTGCGAGTTGCCAGAAGAACACGCGTTCGATGCAATTGAAGAAGAAAATAATTCCCAATAGGAACTCTACTTCGATGGAACATCTTCCATGATTCGGCGAAAGAAAAACACCCTCATAATCAAAGCTGGGATGGGACATATCTTCGTAACCCCACAAGGAGGAATATTGAGTTACGCCCTCTCCTTAACGGAGCCAAGGACTAACAACGAAACAGAATACGAAGCTTTGATAGCATGTCTTGAGATATCTATCGACATGGGAATCAAATACCTCCTCGTATATGGAGACTCCCAGCTGATCGTTAGCCAAATAAATGGCGACTATCAGACATGCAAGTCAGAGCTGATAAAGCATGGCGAAAGAGTGCAGCAATTGCTGACACAAATCCCTTCCTACATCCTGGAAAGCATACCGCGTGCGGAAAACAGTAAGGCGGATGCATTGGCCAAATTGGCTAAGGAATTAGCCGATGATGACCTCGATGATGTGAGAATCATTGTGCAAAGCCGCAGGGTTCTCGTGCCAACAGATATATATTCAGAAGACCTGATAGAGCCATCCGAAAGAAAAGAAATGACCGAACAAGTAGCCCTTCAAATAAAAGACGAAGAAAAGGTCAAGGACTGGATGGAAGTCTTCATAGACTATTTTAAGTCACAACGAACGCCCGAAAATGTGTCGTTTAGTCATCAGCTCATAAAACGAGTTTTGTCTTTCGCCTTCGTCAATGATACTCAATATAAGAGATCGTTCGACTGTATATAGCTAAGATGCCTGGGGATGGAGGAAGCAAAGAAAGCCGTACAAGAAATTCACGATAGACTCTGCGGCTCTCATTAGGCTGGGCCAAAAATGAAGCTGAAGATAAAAAGAATGGGTTACTATTGGCCCACGATGATCTAGGATTGCCTCGAATATGCAAAGTAGTATCACTCGTGCCAGATTCATGGGGACTTCATCCATCAATATCCAAATCCGCTACACTCGACAGTAGTTAGTCGGTCGTTCGAAATGTGGAGAACCGATATAATTAGCCCTATCAAACCGGTATCATCCAAAGGACATCGGTTCATACTAACAATAACTGACTACTTCTCTAAGTGGGCAAAAGTAGAACCACTAAAGGAAATGAAGTCGGAGAATGTCCTCCATTTCTTCAAGACCCATGTCATATACCGGTTTGGAACTCCGCGATGGATAATCTCTGATAATGGGCCAGCTTACAGAAGCCATAAAATAAACCGCTTCGCACAGCAGGATAAAATAGATTGGAGATACTCTTCAGTTTATAATTCTCGGGCGATCGGTCTAGCTGAAGCTTTCAATAAGACCTTGACAAAAATTATAAAAAAGATGGTGTCCAGAAATAAAAAGAACTGGAACGAAAGGCTGCATGAGGCTCTCTGGGTGTACTGAACAACGTTCAAACGGCCACGAATACAACACCATACACATTAGTGTTCGACACGGAAGCAGTGCTCCCATTGGAAATACAACTCCCCTCGCAGTTCGATATGAGCTGAGAGATGAAGAAAATGATGATCTTAGGCTTGAGGAGCCCGATGCCCTTGACGAAACCCGCCTTATAGCACAGAAAAATCTGGAGGCTTATAAAGTAAGGATGACGCGGTCATATGAAAGATTGACCAGGCCGAGAACATTCCGCCATGGAGAACTTATGCTAGTCGTCAAAAAACCGATGATCCCCAATCGTGCAAAGCGGGGGAAGTTCGAGTCAAACTATGAAGGCCCATACATCACAGATAAAGTTTACCAAGATGGAGCCTACCTGCTCATGGATATGCATGGCGGAAGACCCTTCCGGCCAATAAACAGTCGATTCCTAAAAAAATACTACGCTTAACAAGTCATGACTTAGGTCAATGATAGATGACGATGCTCATACCCGCTCGCTATCTTCCTTAGACAGAACCTTGAGAGTAGTATCCAAAAAGCTCCGTCGCCTCCAAAACACGGCGATGTTGGACCGAAACGTCCCTAAATTAATGTGTTCCCCAAAAACGGGAATAATAGACCGGAACGTCCTTAAACTAGCATTTCGTCCTAAAATACGGGATAATGGACCGAAATGTCCTTAAACTAACATTCTTCCCCAAAATGGGAATGTTGGACCGAAACGTCTCTAAACTAGCGCATCGCCCAAAATACGGCGATATTGAACCGAAACGTCCTTAAACTAACAATAGACCAAAATATCCTTAAACTAATATTCGTCCCAAATATGAGAATTTTGGACCGAAATGTCCTTAAACTAACATTCATCCCAAATATGGGAATATTGGACCGAAATGTCCTTAAACTAACATTCGCCCCCAAAAAAGGAATGTTGGACCAAAACGTCCTTAAACTAGCATTTCGCCCCAAAATACGGCGATAAAGGACCGTCATGTCCTCACACGTTTAGCCCTACGGTGAATCCACATATCGATAACCGTATACAATCCATGGGCCTAAACAATTACTAACTCTCCCAGGTCCCACATGATGTAGTCCTTAGAAAAAGATCGGGGCCTACAGCTAATGGTGCGTTACCTTATGGGCTGTAAAAAATGGTATGTTCACAAGCGAAATGGGTATGGATGAAAACCCGAAAGGGCGCCGTGAGTAAAAACAGCAGGACTGCCATCGAGCTATTGAAAATCCGAGAGGGCACGAACTCGTTAAAAACGGTATATCCACAAGCGAAATGGGCACGGATGAAAACCCGAAAGAGTGCCGTGAATAAAAACAGCAGGACTACCGGTGAGCTTGTGAAAACCCGAAAGGACACAATCTTGAGAAAATATAAAATATACACTTGCAGGGTCCTTTCGACCTTGCGACGAGAAAATACCTGCGTGATATCCTTACGACTCATAAATGAGCAACACACTTAGGAATCCCCATGATTCCTAAGGAGAAATTACACTTGCGAGATCCTCACGACTCGTAAGGGGAATTCCCCCCTATGAGATCCTCATGGCTGATAGGATTCAAAAGCCTTAGGCCGTCATATTCCCTAAGCTGCCCTACAAGTGGTCCAATATCGACTCTTGTATACAATCCATGGGCATAAATAAATATATTCCCCACAAAATCCCACCAATGGCGAGAAATATCCTCCTATGGTGAACGACACTTGTAAGTCCTCTCGACTTATAAGAAGAAAATACTTTTATAAGATCCTTACGACTTATAAGAAAAAAAACACACTTACGAATCCTCACGACTCTTAAGGAGAAAACACACCTACAAGATCCTTTCGACTCGTAGGGAGAAATACCTTTATGAGACCCTTACGACTCATAAAACCAGAAAGCCTTAGTCGACAGGATCCTAACCTTATTTACTAAGCCACCTTTGTCCAAACTAGCGAAGGCAAATGATGATTCTCTCCTGGCAATATCCCAGTTGTAGAGATGTTGATGCCTAAATAGGTATCAAATTTTAAGTCCTCTCACGGCGAATGATGATTCGCTCCTGGTAATATTCCAGTGGTAGCGATGCCGATACCAAGATTGGGATCAGATTTCAAATTCCTAACTAAAAAAAAGCCGAAATGGTAAGGCAACTCGCAATAAAAAGCAGCAAGTAAAAACAAAAACAACTGAATGATTGGGCAGCACGATAAATAGCCGAAATGATTGGGCAATCGCGACTTTCACGACATAAAAGCTGAAAAGATAGAGTATCGCAGAAAGAAATTAAAAAATGAAAATGAAACTTTTCTTCCCCGCAAGTATGTCCATATTGACTCTTGTATACGATCCATGTGCATAAATGAAAGAAAGGGAACCGTATTTTCCCACCATTCTTCGTAAAAAAAAAAGAACCGATTCTTGACGGTATATATACAACCTAGAAACTATCTTGGTGTTCCTTCTCATTCCGGCTGGATGCAGTTGCAACGTCATCATCAAAAAAAGAAAGACCCCAGGGTCAAAACAAAAATGGAGTAATGGCAAAATCCTAGCTCCAAGTCTTGACGGTACATATAAAACCTAGAGATTATCCCGGCGTTTCCCCTCATTTTAGCAGGATGCAGATGCAACTATCAAATGAAATTGGAGCAATGGCATTTTTCTAGCTCTAGACTTCAATTGCAATACATACAGCATAGAGGTCCTACAGATGTCTACCCTACTTCAGCAAAGAATTGGTGCGACATCGTTAAAGAAAAAACGAAGTGACGGCATATTCCTAACTTCGGGTCTTGACGGCAGTACATACAAAGCCTAAAGACCATTGGAGATCATCCTACCCCAGAAGGGTGCGGTTAAGACTTATCAGGGCTCCAAATTGAGCCTAACCTCAAGTAAAAAGCGCCATGGCAAATACCTAACGCTTGCTTTTCTGACGGTAATACAAATAATCCAACCTAAGAAGATTACTTGAAAACAACTTGTCCAGCCTCAGAAGGGATCAAAGACACGACAGTCGTGGGGCTACTCGAACATCGGCTTAAAGACTACATATCGAGGAATACATCAGCCAACGCGACGGTATCACGGACTAAAACTCTAGTACCACAAACCTAAAGGGTCTCTATCATAAAAGAATGGGGGTTATCTACATCCAATGTTATGTCAAGTTTGCTTATAAACCCAAGAGAGGTAAACTAAAAACACTACGAAATGAGTACATAAATTAGAGACTCCGAAATGAGCGAATAAATTAGAGACTCCGAAATGAGTGAATAAACTAGAGACTCCGAAATGAGCAAATAAACTAATCCGTGCCAGAGCGAGACAACTAAGAAAAGGAAGTTGCAGATACGAAAGATAATTTTCATTCATACTTCAAAAGAGAATTATACTCTCGGTGCAAAAAAAAGGAACACATGATCCCAGATCTACAGCAGCAAGAAACTGAACTCTGGACATGGATACTCAAACTCAAAAGCAAGTTTGAGCAATACACGTTCAGCCTAATAAACCATCTTTTTGTGCATCTTCTCTCGGATGCAAGCGTCGAGGTCACCACTGATGTCCTCCACCCTCTGGTATGCTGATACTATCGCCTTTTATTGAAAGACACGATGCAAGATAGAGACAAGATTATCTCGCCGTTTCTTCAAGATCAACCCCATCAGATACACAGAATGCACCTTGTCCTCAGCATCATCGAGCGCTTAGAGCGGCATAACCTCAAGATTCCCAGGTATAGCTTCCCAGATCGACCCAAAGACGATTTTCAAAATGGCAGAACGGTGGAGGAGCAATCGACCGTTGTAATCGTCGAAATGATGCATCACCTTGTCGCATTGGGCCATAGTGTATTCTTGGCCTTGAAAGTGACCCTGGATACGAATCTTCTCATAAGATATAATCTCTTCAATATCATACGGATGACCAGCCATGGTACCTGAAAAAAAACCATGTGGAGTCAACAGTAAAAAATGTTAGGATTACTAACTCCAAAGCTAGTGGGCTTCACAAAATTAAGGTGGTGGCTCATCAATGATGAGACATGTGCTCATTGTAAGAATCCAAAAGGTTTCTCATTAAATGAATAATGCTCATTAAATAAACAGTGGAGTTAAAAACTCCCAATATTCCCCGAAAGGCGGGCTTTTTAAAACAAACAACAGATTCAAATCTGTGGAAAAAAGAGAAGGGATTAAAACCCCAAAAATTCTAGAAAAGGAAAAACATCCAAGAACAGTAATGAGAATAAAATTCCCAAAAGATTCAAATCAGAGCTAAGCTTTGCAAAAAAAAAGATGGAATTAAATCCCCCTAAGCAGTGGGATTAAATCCCAGAGATCCCTATGTTAGAAAATTCATGGATTAATTGATGGAATCAAGTTCCAGAAAAATATCAAGATTGATAGTTGGGTAAAATCCTAAAGAGGAGAATCAAAGATTTTCAAGAATGTCCACTGATTCAAATCTTGGATATGGATATCAAGATCCACGATCTATAGAAAAGAGAGAGAGAGAGAGAGAAGTTTTTTCCTCCAAGTGATCGATTCAAAAAAAAGAGCTAAGCTCTGTCGGATCTGATAATGGATTTAAAATCCAAACTAAAAAAATATATGCTCAAAAGGGGTTAAGAGCTAAGCTCTGTTCATAATCCTCACTAAGAAATTTGGCAGAGTCTACTATGTTCAAAGGAGTTCTTGAGGACAGAGATCTAAGCTCTGGAACGAGAATTAAATTCTCAAAAGAAAAGTAAGGCTCAAGGAAGAAGATGATTAGACAACAGTCATCTTAAGGGCCAAAGGCCCTATTTATAAGACGTAGGGGGGAACGGTTCAACTTCCTATGTGATCCAACGGTGGTAAAAGTGAAACAGTTGCACTCACGTGTAAGCCACGTGAGAACAACGGTTGGGGCATTTGTTCCCCTAATAATTGAACACAATAATAAGAGCTAAGCGCTATTAATTCTAATAAGGCAACACCTCACGTGCTCCCCATGTAAGCGACAGCGCCGACCTTTTATAGGATTAAATCATATAATGGCGCCACACATGAAATTCACGTGAGCATCAATGTGCAAAGCACAGGAGCACCTGTTATATATAAGAATTTAATTCTTAAGTGGCGCCTACGTGCATAACACGTGAGCGCCAGTGCCCAAATTAAAAGCAAGTAGAATTAAATTCTACATAGAGCCGTTGGATCAAAAATCCAATGGTGATGATAAATCACCAAATGATAGAATTAAATTCTATTAGGAGAAAATATCTCCCTAATCTTTCTAAATGAGAAAGATATTCTCGGTTGGATCAAAATCCAATGATGAAATTAAATTCTATTTTTGGGAATTTATTTCCCCAATCTTTCTAAACAAAGAAAAATTGTTCTCTGTAAAGCAGAGAGCCCTTGGATTAAAATCCAATGGTGATTAAAAATCACCATTTGACAGAATTAAATTCTGTATATGGAAAAATATTTCCTTAATCTTGTTAAAAAGAAGAAAATATATTCTGTAAAACAGAAATCACCGGATCATAGATTTAACGGTGGATAAAATTCCCTAAATAATTTCTAAGACCGATAAAATTAATTGGAATCTCTCAATGAGAGATTTTCTCAAAACTAATCAACAATTTGCCTTGCCTGTATAAAGGACATGAGACTTCAAGTCTCACACACAGGGAAAAAGAAAATCTCCCCACAAGCTGAGAATTTAATTCTCATCAGGGAGATTTCGTTCTTCAAACTCAAAATTTAAATGAAAGAAGTATATTAAAAAAAAAGAGAAAAGAGAACTTATGGTTCTACGAATTTAATTCCTCTACAAGCAGGGTTTAACCCTATATAAAAGAACTTAGTATAAAAAGAAACTTAGTTCTCCAATAAAAAAGAAGAAGAAAAAATCCCAGATCTTCAAAAAAAAAGATCTTGGCGATCATTAATGGCCAAAATGCCATTAACAGAGATTCAATCTCTGAAAAGAAAAGGAACTCAGCATCTCATATGAAACACACGTGAGCGCCAAAAAGATTCCCAAAACAAAAGACTCAGCGCCTCACGTGCTTCCCACGTCTGTGCTCAAAATAGAAGGCCAACGCCTCACGTGAAATACATGTGAGCGCTGAGTAAAAGTGCTTAGAACTTCATATTCAGTCAAAATGATTAAGTGCTTAGCACTGACTGGGCAACTCTCACGTCTCAGCGCTAAACATGCTCCTCACGTGAGCACCATACCAAGTGCTTAGCACTCCATATTCGGTCAAAATGACTAGCACTGATTGGGCAGCGCCCATATCTCAGCGCCTCACGTGATATACACGTGAGCGCCATACAAAAGTGCTTAGCACTATATATTCAGTCAAGATGTGTCACGCCCATCTTCCGAGTGTACGGGTAAGGAGGCGCGATGGGGCCCACTACGTATTTACTCAGAAGTAAATACGCTAAGCGTAACTAAGCAATATAAACTAAAATATATACAAGAGACATGAATATAAACGAACAACAACTTTTATTTACTTAACAATTCTTTACAAGTACAATTAGAAATGTAAATATAGGAATAGAAAAGCAATACCTAAACAATGGCACAACTGAAATGAAAAGCATATACAAGTGTCTACAGCTTTGGGTCGATGGCAAACTGCTCCAAGTCCTCGGTACTGGGCTCGATCTCTAGTGAGTCGGATCCACCTAACAACATTCCAAAGAAAGAAGAAAAAGAATGTCGTCAGCGGAAAATCGTTCGGTAAGTCCCAAAGAAAGAGAGAAGTAGAATAGACAGAAAAGAGAATATTAATGTATAATGTTATTTTTTGTTCTGTTATGGCAGTTGTTTGTAGGTTGGTACAGAATATGCCAGTGTATACGAGAGAAGTCCCACTATTCCGGAGACTAAGGTATACGGAGCATAAGGAACCATTAAGCCACGGTACAACAGCAATGGATATTCAGGTTAGGTGTATTAAAATGACCGTCTCGTGCCACTTCTAACACATTCCGTACCAGTCTACCCCTTTAGAAACCCCGTAATGTCTTTTGTATGGATTGTATTATTTTATAGATGGAAGACTTGCCGAAACCATGATATCATATAAATGGAATGGATATAAATGGATAGTCATGTAATCGGAGTATATCCATGGTTCGGTCCAAGTCATGTTCATGTTGATATAAATTGAATTCTGGTATAAATGGATTCATATTGTATTGTAGTTATACTTGAATTGAATTCAAGTCAGATTGATTTTATATTAGGTTGAGATTCTTTCTGAGTCAGACACATTAAAAGAAATTGAAGTCCTAAATTAGTTTTGATGTTATCGGTAACTGCTACACATGAACGACAAGATTTGTGTCTTTTTCCAAGACAATTACCGTGTTGATAACATCGTTTTTAGGTTGTCTACCTTAAATAGACAAGAACCCATATTCTCCGGCTCCCAGAGGCTTAAGAGAACCGGTCCCACTTAAAACTATGTTTACTAAGTTTCTTATTATAATTTAATATACCTGTAGGGGGTTTTACGAAAAATAGTTTTGATATATTTTCAAAATACATCTCAAGTATTTAATTATCGTATTTAGGGTTTTCATAATTGTAATTTTTTATAAAGTGAAATGTTCTAGTGGATATAACGTAGATTTCATTGTATATGGTATTTTAGTGTAATCTTAGAATTGTATTGAGTTGTAATGGTAGTTTCATGAAATTGGTGATTCCTATGATTTAGAAAACATGGAATATATATATATTATACTTAAAGTAGATATTTTGATAGTATTTATATATATTTATAAAAATAGAACTTATTTATTAAATAGAAATCACATTTTTTTTAAAATTGTATTAAAAATTCCATCGAGATCGAATGCTCCTTGCAGAGGTCTGCATGTCGCTCTACTAGGCCCGAGAATATGCGATAACCCACACCATCCCGATCGGAGTTCCCCAAAATGGGTTGTAGAGGCGTATTTGTAAGGAATTAAGTAATACACTTTTAAACAAAACGATTTTTTATTGTTTATGGTATTTAAGTGCAAACTCGTATTTTTAAACTTGAAGGTATTTTACAAAAAATCTAGTTCGGAAAATTTAGTGGTGTTTTATAAAAACTGTACTGCTTACTGTAAACTAAACCTGTACATTACAAATTATTAGTGTGGTATTTTAATTGATAGGAAACATATTATATAGGGAACCCTCAAGCTTAGAAGGCCATTGTTGCTTCATAAAGGTGCAAGCTGGCCCGGCAACAATTACCTCCACCTTTGCTCCAACAACAAAATATATATACTGATGCTGCATAGTCTCCATAACCTCAAAGTTTATTTTTTTTTTAATAAGAACTAGAAAATTGGTACTAATATAAAAACATAGTCACACATGCTTGGAAATATTAACAACCGATCTGCTAGCATCTAAAAATATTTACATAGAACTTATGAAAATAAGCGGGGCCTTAGTTCCAAATGACTTAAAGCATAAAATTAGATATATTAATTTACTGTGTATATAGATTGTTTTTGAGTGTTTTCGTTAAATTTTCTTAAGCTTAGAAGACTTGTACATACTTTGATGCTTTAGCTTACATTGTCAGCATAGTAATATGATAAATCACCAATTATACTTATAATTATGCATGGGTAATAATTTAGATATTAGGAAGTTCATTTTAAATGGAAACAAACTGATATGGGTACAAACAAGATGTGGCTGTCTGTTAAGATATGAAATTTAATACGAGATAAGGAATAGGGACTTACGGGTGGTTAGAACGCAAGGACGCGACGGAAGTTTTCATTGAGTCATTTCATCGAACATTGTCGCGTACACAATCGAAGCGTCGACGGAACGGAGATCCAGAGCCGGCGAAATGATCGTGACGTTCACTTGATCTCGGGCCCGACCTTGGAACCTCACTTTATAGTTCATGGCCGTGTCGAATAGGTGTCGAAGGCTGAGGGTGTGGTGAAGGTGGTGGTGTTGGTTGATAAAAGGGATGAGGGTTTTGGTCGGCCAAGAGTGTAACGTTTTAGAAATCGTTTAGGCAAATTTTCCGTTAATAGGTAAAATAAGCTATGTTTTCCATATAAAACCTAGAAGAGATCATTTATCTGTATAGAATTCACTGTATCTAGTTTAACTAGAAAATTGCTAGTTTGCGGTTTTTAGTTGTCACTTAGAAATTTTAGTTCACTTTAATATTTTTCCTTAATTAAAATATTATTATAAGCTTTTAATTATGCACTTAATTAGTGGTAATTACAAATTTGATTGGGTTAATTATGCTAAAGTGAATCTATGCTGACGTAATCACAAGATTAAGTATTAATCCATCCATGCAAAATATCCTACAAATATCTAGATATTTGTTGATTTAAAGAAAACTTTAATAAGAAAATAAAAGATTAAGAGGTGGCATTGGATAGGAGGTGCAATTATGAGCATTAATTGATGTTTTTAGCTAGAAATTTCCACACAATTTCTTCTCTCCAAGCTTTGGCCGACCCCCCCCCCCCCCCGGCTGCCCCATTTCTTTCCCACTTCATTTTCACTCCTTCAAACTTCATTAAATCATCAAAAATTATCAAATAATCCCACAAACTCAAAAATAAATCCATACCCATTATTCTTTAGCCTAAATCAAGCATGGATTTTCATGAAAGTTAGCATTTTGGAGGCTAATTTGGATGTTTAAGTTGCAAGTTTGTGAATCAAGTGGAGGTATAAAATCCTAACCCTAAATTTTAATTGTTGTTTAAACACTTTAAGCTAGCTTATTAGATGTTTAATATAGCTTTAATTAGCATGTTTAGAAATTTAAGAATAGATTATAAAGATCAAGTTAAGATTTTGTTTGGTTGAAATGGTTAAGTGAGATGTTTTGATAAGGAAAAACTTAACCTAGATATGAGTTTGTTAATTGTTATTTCCCTAATCGTCTAATTAAGGCTAAGTGCAAACTAAACTTTTGCTAAATCTTATTTGGGTAAGATTAAAATTCTAGTAAGGGTTTGTGTGGTTTAATCAAGCTATTATGTGATGATTGTGATCGCTAGTTTTGGTTAAACTACTAGATTTAAGCTAAAGTAATTAAAAGTTGTTGTTCCCATCCGAAAGACAGTGCGACAGACGTCTTGCCTGAAATTCAGGGCAGATGCTAATCGGTGCTATCTGTCTACCTCTCCGAAGATGCCAAGTTGATTTATGGCACCATATATCGAAGGTTTAAACGGATGCGTCCGATTTAGCAGACTTCGTTAGTTCCCCTTCGCTTGAGGGGTTTTTGATTGTGGGAACGCTCTTCCCTACAGGCGCAAGCCCCTGCAGTTAATTACGCTACCGCATTGCGGTAACAACTTTCTCCTTCTCCAGATGATCACTTCGTGTCGTGGG
This sequence comes from Agapanthus africanus, assembly GCA_030015575.1. NCBI lineage: Eukaryota > Viridiplantae > Streptophyta > Magnoliopsida > Asparagales > Amaryllidaceae > Agapanthus > Agapanthus africanus. The sequence goes on from CM057337.1 coordinate 884,931,004, forward strand.
TGTTTGTTTTGTGTTCGGTTGCCCGTGGATTGTATACGGAGACTGAGTTATGTCGTTGCCCGTAGGGCGTGGACTAGTCCAAATCCGTATTATCTTAGATTTGGGTTTGGGGGTTTGGGTTTAAGGATACGTTAGCCTCCTTTGAGACTAAGATCAACTCAAACGTTTGTTAAGGATACGTTAGTCTAGTTTTAGACTAAGATCAACTTAACGGGATCTTTTAGATCCAACAAGAGAGCAATTAAGGGGCCCATGTTGTTTAGTTTAATGACGTTGCGGTCGATAAGTAGTTTAAGGACATTGCGGTCCAATGTTAGTTTTAAGATATTGCGGTCAAGGTTAAGGACGTCATAGTCCATGAGTTTAAGGACCTCATAGTCCGGTGTTAGTTTTGAGACATCACGGTCGAGGTTAAGGACGTCATAGTCCATGAGCTTAAGGACCTCACAGTCCGATGTTAGTTTTAAAACATCGCGGTCAAGGTTAAGGACATCATAGTCCATGAGTATAAGGACCCTACAGTCCGTTGTTAGTTTTAAGACATCGCGGTCAAGGTTAAGACATCGTAGTCCATGAGTTTAAGGACCCCACAGTCCGATGTTAGTTTTAAGATATCACGGTCGAGGTTAAGGACATCATAGTCCATGAGTTTAAGGACCCCACAGTCCGTTGTTAGTTTTAAGACATCGCGGTCAAGGTTAAGGACATCATAGTCCATGAGTTTAAGGACCCCACAGTCCGTAACAGTGTGCGGTTGTCGGGACCCGTCACCTCTCTGACGACGTTGAAGGATTACAACGACAGATGTCAGAGGAGTAAAGAATATATCCTCGAACCGAGGTGGATTAAATAATCTTTGGCCCAATTTGGAACTAAGACCAATTAATTATATTATGAGCCCATTAGCCCAGTTAAGTTTGAATTGAGGACTTATGGCCAGTTTGGTCTAAGTCCAATCATGTTTAGAATATTGGCCCTCTGTTGGTTCATTGAAGGAGAGACTTTGGCTCTAGAAACTTAGCCAATTGGGCTAAAACTAGTGTTAAACACTAAAGACCAACAGTGTTGAACACTGGGAATAAGATTAGCAAGTTAGTGTTAGACACTAAAAGATAATCAATGTTAAACACTAGCAACAGGGCTTTCAAATTAGTGTTAAACACTAAAGCAAATCAGTGTTAAACATTGGAAACAGAGATTTCAAATTAGTGTTAAACACTAAAGCAAATCGGTGTTAAACACTGGGAACAGAGTTTTCAAATTAGTGTTAAACACTAAGAAAATCAGTGTTAAACACCGGGAACAAAGTATTTTAGTGTTAAACACTAAGGAGAGAGAGGTCACGTGTGGACACGTGAGAGCGCCCTGATTCCCCTTATTTTGTTCTGCCAAAAGTATTGAATACTTCCTATAATTGCTCTTGGAGCATCACGTGCTGTCACGTGATGGGAATGTGGGTTTTTAACTATTAAAGCTTTTGACAAAGGGTCACGTGGTAGCACGTGAAGGTTCCCATAGCTTCTGTTTTCTTTTTCTTTGTATCCTCCACGGGTCACGTGGGGTACGTGAGGCGTTGCCTCAAAGTTCTTTTCTGTGGATCTTTACAGGGGTCACGTGGTAGCACGTGACTTTGGGTTCGTTGCATTTTTTAAAGATTTGTTCATCTTTTAAGAATTAAATTCTTCATAGGGTTAAACCCTAGCAATAAACTTTTAGAGGAATTAAATTCCTATTTTCTTCTAAAGAATTATATTTTTAGATAAGGTTAAACCCTAATTTTTTTAAGGGAATTAAATTCCTGTGAGTTTGAGAGATTAAGTTCACAATTACGGTTAAACCCTAGTTCTGTCCACTCTGAAGGAATTAAATTCCTATAATATGGTGTTAAACCCTAAATTTATCTCAAAGGAATTAAATTTCTGTAATTCTGTGAGAATTAAATTCTCAAAACTCAATTCCTCCTCTATGTTTTAGATCTGCATGGCAGGATCTCAACCCAATGAGAATTAAATTCTCAATTCATGGGGAGATGTGCACTTTGCAGATCCTCAACCAGGGAAAGAACTAAATTCTTTTCTTTATATAAGAGTTAAACTCTTTTGAGAATTAAATTCTCTTTTAAAGCCTCTCTTTTCTTACCTAGGGTTTTTCTTTTGCAGAGAATCAAATTCTTCCTTCTGAATTTTCAAGATTCCAAGGCTCTATATCTCTCTCTCTGTATGTCTCTATATCCCTTGGCTCCTATTTATAGGAGAAGGAAAAGAATCAATCTGTTTGGTAAATCTCTCATTGAAAGATTCGATTTATTTATTGAGAGATTTGATTTATTTTCATCATTGATCTGGGCCTTTAGATTATTAGTTGAATTTTATTCACCGTTGGATTTTAAATCCAAAAATATCTCTTTGTCATTTCGGTTAGATTTAGGGGGAAAACTTTCCATGTCCAAGATTTTTCCATAAATTGGTGATGTTTAATCACCTTCAGATTCTTGATCCAACGGTTTCAGATAATTCTTCTCCATTTTGGAAAGATTTGAATGATCTCTCCTCAGAATTTAATTCTGTTAACGAATAAGGATTTTAAAGCCGGTCACGTGTGGCCACGTGACCCCTGGTCACGTGTGAGCACGTGACCCCTGGAATGGGCTCTCTTCTTTTGCGCTCTGTTCTCTGCCGCTGCTTAATCATCACGTGCCAACACGTGACCACTGGTCACGTGTGAGCACGTGATGCCTCTTCTGAAGCTTTTTCCTGATTTTTAATCAGGGAACAAATGCCCCCACAGCGTTGTTCTTACGTGTCTGCACGTGAGTGCAACGCTGTCACTTTTGTAACCGTCGGATCTGCCTTGGGAGTAGGGTAGATGAAACGTTTTCCATCTCATCCTATAAATGCCCATGTCCTTTCAGAAGAGCCTCCACTTTGCTCATCTTCTTCCTTTGAGAATTTAATTCTCGTTTTCAGAGCTTAGTTCTCTGCCTCAAACATTTTCCAGAGTTTAACTCTGTTGAAGGATTGCTTTTTCTTCAGGTAATGATCTTTGAACGATCAAGGAACCCTTGTATATATTTTTCAAAAACTCTCTGGATTTTAAATCCACACCCAGGGTTTCACCCCTTTTAACATGGACCCATTTTTTCTTCATGTTCATCAACAAAAATAGAAAACCATTTAATCTTCAAACAGTAGATCTCTTAGGGTTCATTTGATCTTTTAGGGCGATGATGAAATCTGTTGCCTTTTTCAAGGAATTTAATTCCGTCCAAAACTTTGGTTCTGAAGAGTGTATCTAAGAATCTAATTCCCATCTCTCAACAAGGGATTTAATTCCTATGAAGAACTCAGTTCTTCCCGTGGAGGCTACTTAGGGTTTTCTTGCCCTGGGTTGTCCTTCTGTAATCAATGAAGAAGAAGCCCGCAATGGTGTCTTTCCTGAGAATTTAATTCACTTGATTCTGTTTGATTTATCACAGAGTCCAAGATAGATTTGTCTTTTAGGGGAATGTGTAGGGTCATTTAAAGTCCACTGCTTATTTAATGCGAATCTTTCTTTTGTCCCATTGTAATTGCCTTGCCTCATCATTAGCCAGCCGTCATCTTGATCTCGGGAGACCCACATGTTTCGTAACTAATGGTCCTACCAAACAAGACCTCTGTCGCTTTCTTCAACTGTCTTCATATATTTATGCTCATATATATATATATATATATAATCCTGACTTTACTTTTGACTGTTTTTCCTGTACGTTGTTTCAGGTATGATGGCTTCTGTTCCGTGCTTTCCCTTCACTCGCTCGGAGGCCACTTTTCCTCAATCACCATCCGATGAGGAAGCGATGGCGATGATCCGGGCTCATGACCCGAACTGCACTAGCTTACTTCTATGGGGAACTTGGTATAGCCATATCATCCGGGGTCGCCGGAGTTTCCTTTGTGAAGTGTGGACAGAGCCCACTTTCCCGTTCTTGCCGATGGACCCTCCGAGGACGGTTTTCGCTGTGGAGATAGAAAATTGGGCTCCAACGGGACGGCTCGAGCCTTCGACAACCGGTATCCCGAACCATCCGATCCCAGCTATAGATATCCTGGGACGACGTATTTGTCAGGGTGAGGCCCACCCATGGAGACAGATTTATAAGATAGGGCTCACTCCTCGACACCCCACGGGTTACCTCCTCTGGGCTCGCTGTATCCTTGCTACCCATCGTGCGCGGCTGCAGAAGGTCAGGCTTTACCAGGCAATATATGCGTCGCTCTTCCATTATCAATCCCCGCATGTCTAGTGGGTTAAGGCGTTCTTGAATCAATGGAATCTCCTCACCAAAACTTTCCTTCTAGGGGACAGAGAGGTTTCGATCTCTTTGGGGGAATTTTATGAGATCTCAGGGCTGCCAATTCGAGGGACACTTTATGAGGAGTTGTTGCCTTCTGATGAATACGTATTTGAGCCCGAGCCCGCACCGCTTGACGGTTTGTCTGCTGAGAACGCCGTCCGCCATAAGGGTCCTAGTTTGATCAAGGCGTTAGGTATCTTTGACCGATTGTTCACCGAATCTGAGGAGCAGGGCGTTACTTTTAAGAGCTTCATTGCCTACTTCCTTCACGAGGACGTCTTATCGAAGACAGCTCTGAAGTTCGAAAATATCAAAGACCCCTTTGGGTTTGGTCCGAAGAAGCTGTCGACCAATTAATCGGATCTACCGCAGTACTACATCCCCATAATGTCGCCGATGTCTTTCGAATCCATTGTAGCTCCTGGCATGGATGAGGAGACGTTCTTCGTTGGGTTCATCAGTGTCTGACTCAGCTGGTTTGTCATCCCTATGCATCGCCACTTTATGAGAGTTTCGGTCATCTATCCGGCTCACCGTATAGCTGAGGGAACGCGGCTGGCCGTTGGCATCCCGGCATTGGCGCATCTCTATCACGGGTTGGGCGCTGCAGCTAATACTTCCACCCCTGGCGTAGATGTGGTAAATTTTTCGCTTCACTACTTTACGTCTTGGATCGAAATGCACATCTTGGGTGCTTTCGCTATGCATCAAAGGCCCGCATTCTACGATGCCTATACCTTCCCGTGGCTTATGCAATTGGTGGATGCTTCTGCTACTGACCCGACTCAATTTGGGGCTATTCGGGCGTTGATTTCTCCTTATGCTACTGCTGGCTGGTTCGTATTTAATGATCGGTTCTTATCATCTTCCGCGGGTTCAGCCCAGCCGCTTTGGGACCGGTCAATAGATAACGCGCCCTCTTTGAAGCCCCGGGAGGCTGCGCGCTTATACGCAATCAGACCGGGTTACCTGGTATTCCGTCAGGATAGCGTGGCCCTCTTCATGCGGTACAATCTGCATCGCTTTGCCCGGCAGTTTGGTTACGATCAGGGCATCTCGTTTGATGCTTTCATAGTCGTGCCGGTTCCTTCGCTCGAGGCTGTTCGAGATGCCACCCATCATTTTGTGAGGCTGAACACCGGTTCCCAATTCATGATCCCCGATGGTGATTACATGCCCCGATGCGTGGGGTCGTTCATGGGCTGGTATCTCCATCGGGTCAACCCGATTATTATTGAGGAAAGAAGGGTACTTCTTGGCCATGGTGCCCCTACTCAGGTTCTGGCCACGGGAGCTACGCTGCGACCATGCCCCGGTCCGCTTTCCTCTGAGGGATACCGGCACCGCGCTTATTCCGGGAGAGTCAGGAGTGGACCTTATCCCAACAGCTGGTATGCCCCTGGGTACTCGATCGCGGGGTAAACGGGCTCCGGTAACAGTGTCACCCCTCGAGGCAGCACCGCCCTCCCGCGGCATCGACAATGGCGGTGTCATCCTCGGTTGTGGCACTGGGTGAGGGTGATAGGGATGAGGTTGTTGAGGGTGTTGAGGGCGACGTGGGCCGACGCCGCACTAAGGCTCCACGGGGAAGGAAGCGGTCATCCTCGGCGACCGGCTCTGGGTCCAAGCATCAAAGGAAGGTTGCTACTAACTTGCTCGACTCATTAATAGAGTCTGAACCCATTCTTGAGGATGAACCGTTAGCCCTGCAGGAATCAGATGCTGGACTACTTTTCCCGAGTTCGGCCGCCGAGGATGTCTCACAGTTGGCTGAGGCCATACGGCATTCTAAAGATGAGTCTCAGAATGCAAGTGTTCCCAAGAAAGCTTATCCTGCCGTAATCTTCTATGAAGACCCCTCATGGATCTAGCGGCGGTTTATTGGCCCTTTGGAGGAGTGGGGAGAAAGGGCGCTGAAGCAGGCCGCTTCGGAGGATGCTGCGGGCGCGTTTTCCTTATAGACCGGCATCCACGAGTCCACCCTCGAACCCCGGCGAGCCCGCCTCCTTGAGAAGGAGCATCAGCTTGAAGAAGCCATATTGAAGGCTTCCCTGCGCATTGGTATGTTTTTTTATACTTCTTTGTAGTTTTTCAGATTGTTTATGCCCGTATATATGTATTCTTATTCATGTGTGGATTGTGCAGAGTCCTCGGCGATGGGGGAGGTTCCTACGGGCTTGTTGAAGCTAAAGCCCATTGACATTCCCGATGCAGCCTTGCTCGATGTGGAGGGGGCTGACGAGGTTGTTCCTCTTGCCATAGAGCCTCCAGTGGCGGTTCTTGATCACGAAGCACTTGCTCCTGTGGTAGAGGCTCCTTTGGGGGTTGCCGTCCTAACGACTTTTCCTGTGGGTGGCCCAGAGGCTGGAGGAGAGGTAGTTGGGACTACCCTCCCTTTGCTGGAGCCAGAGATTACGGCGGAGGCCGTTGAAGCCGCCATCCCCCCGACTCAGAATGGGAGAAGTGTTGAAGGTAACCTTCTACATTTTAAATTAGCAATCTTTCTGTTGACTGAACTCTTTTGTTTTCCCAGAATTGTGCGGGCTGGCGGCCTCTATCACTGATTTGTCTCCCCGGCAATCGTTTCAACGTCTATTGGAGATGGCAGCTCCGCAGGCGATCTCCCCTCAACGCATCGTCCTCTCATCTGGACAAGGTTAGTGTCGTTCGCCATTTCTTATAGTATCGCTGTTATTTTGCGTATTGACATTGATGTTCTCTACAGTTTTGGAGGCCGATGACGAGGTTGAGGTCCTCGAAGGGCCAGGGGAACCTTCGGCTCCTACTTGCATGTCCGTGGGTAAGTGACATTTCAGTATGGTCCCACTTGTTCCATTGTTTAAGAGTTTTACTGACATTTTTCAAATCTGAACAGTCTTGCCAGCCCCCATAGCGCTGGACTCGCGCATCGCCATGCCGCCCGGCCCCTATGCTTTGCGAGCCTCAGAGCGCTTAGCTCAGTTAAGCCTTGTCTCCTTGACGTCTTTGATCGAGGAGCTTCGTGCTGGCAGCGCAACCACAGCTGAAGCATTTGCCGCCAAAGCTAACAGTTCTCTTCCTTTTCTTGCCACCGACCATAGCGAAGAGGTGGTGCGAGTCTGGGTGGAGTTCTGTCGGCGGGTGGAGGCTTGCTTGCACACCCTAGAGTGTTCCCGCCTTTCCTCAGAGGTCGTGGCTGCAAAGGCGGACTTGCGGAGGCTGATAGCGCGGTGCGCGGCAAATATGGCATCATGCGAGAAGAGGCTTAGCCGCAAATTCTCGGAAAGGGAGCTAGCATCTAAGGCATTGAGCGAGCTTCAAACCAGCCTCACAGCCAAAGCCAATAAAGTGTATGAACTCTGGCGGGTACTTCAAGAGTCTATCAGAGAGGTGGTGGCTCTTGATAAAGCTGTCGTGTTCACTCGCGAAAGGGTCGAGGCTCACAAGGCTACTGAGAAAGAGCTCGAAGGCCGGCTCACCTTGTATCAGGCCCAGCAGGCTCAGGCGGAGGTCCGTCTTCTAGCGATCCTGAATCATGAAGCTGTGGCTCAGCAGAAGAAGGATGAGCTAGTAAAATTACTAGATCGCCCGCCGGCTTGAAGACTTGTATCTTTTCTTTTCTTTTTGTATATACTCCTGAATGAGAGTATATTCTTTTTGGGTTTTTTTTTATGAATTGTACTTTGTATCCATTTTGATTCATGAATAAAAGACATATTTTTCTTCTCAATGGTGTGTCTCTTTTTATTGAATGTGTTCTGCGGACAATTTATCTTGGTCTCCTTGCAGGGTAGCGATGGCTTAGGATTCAGGGTTAAGATCTGGCTCCTAAGACTTTTGGGCTTTATGAGCCGTGAGGGTCTCATAAAGAGTTTCTCTCCCTACAGGTCGAGAGGATCATGTAGGTGTAAGTTCTCCTTAAGAATCGTGAGGATTCTTAAGCGGGTTTTCCCTTGGGAGTCGTAAGGATCTCACAAGAGAGTTTTTCTTCCCTACAGGTCGTGAGGACCCGGAAGTGCTGGGTGCGGTCGCCCTTATCCGTATTTCACGGGGTCAGGTGTTGTTTTGGGATGTTTTCCAATGTACCATAGTTTAAAGACATCGCGGTCAAGGTTAAAGACCTCATAGTCCGTGGGTTTAAGGACTCCACAGTCCAATGTTAGTTTTAAGACATCACGGTCAAGGTTAAGGACATCATAGTCCGTGGATTTAAGGACTCCACAGTCCAATGTTAGTTTTAAGACATCACGGTCAAGGTTAAGGACGTCATAGTCCATGGATTTAAGGACTCCACAGTCCAACGTTAGTTTTAAGACATCACGGTCAAGGTTAAGGACATCATAGTCCGTGGATTTAAGGACTCCACAGTCCAACGTTAGTTTTAAGACATCACGGTCAAGGTTAAGGACATCATAGTCCATAGATTTAAGGACTCCACAGTCCAACGTTAGTTTTAAGACATCACGGTCAAGGTTAAGGACATCATAGTCCGTGGATTTAAGGACTCCACAGTCCAACGTTTGGTTACCGGGACCCGTCACTTCTTTGAAGACGTTGAGGAATTACAACGATGAATATCAAAGGAGTGAAGAGATGTACCCTTGAACCAAGGTAAAATCAGTCTAGAATCATGGTGGTTGATCGTTAGTTTTAGGACATTACGGTCGAGGTTAAGGACATCATAGTCCGTGGATTTTAAGGACTCCATAGTCCGGTGTTTGCTCTGGATGCTTCGCACGGGTTCACTGCCGTGCTCTGCGAGGACCAGGCTCCGCTCTGGGCGTTTTCCGCGGGGTCAAAGAGTGACGTTATCCGCGTTCCACGTGACCAGGAATTTTGCACCAGATGCTTCACACGGGTTCACTGCCGTGTTCGGCGAGGACTAGGCTCCGCTCTGGATGCTTCACACGGGTTCACTGCCGTGCTCTGCGAGGACTAGGATCCGCTCTGGACGTTTTCCATGGGGTCAAAGAGTGACGTTATCCGCGTTCCACGTGACCAGGAATTTTGCTCTGGATGCTTTCTACGGGTTCACTGCCGTGTTCTGCGAGGACCAGGCTCCGCTCTGGGCGTTTTCCTCGGGGTCAAAGAGTGGCGTTATCCGCGTTCCATGTGACCAGGAATTTTGCACTAGATGCTTCACACGGATTCACTTCCGTGTTCGGCGAGGACCAGGCTCCGCTCTGGATGCTTCACACGGGTTCACTGCCGTGCTCTGCGAGGACCAGGATCTACTCTGGACGTTTTCCACGGGGTCAAAGAGTGACGTTATCCGCATTCCACGTGACCAGGAATTTTGCTCTGGATGCTTCTTATGGGTTCACTGCCGTGTTCTGCGAGGACCAGGGTCTGCTCTGGACATTTTCTACGGGGTCAAAGAGTGACGTTATCCGTGTTCCACGTGACCAGGAATTTTGCTCTGGATGCTTTCCACGGGTTCACTGCCGTGTTCTGCGAGGACCAGGCTCCGCTCTGGACGTTTTCCACGGGGTCAAAGAGTGACGTTATCTGCGTTCCACGTGACCAGGAATTTTTCTCTGGATGCTTTCCACAGGTTCACTGCCGTGTTCTGCGAGGACCAGGCTCCGCTCTGGACGTTTTCCACTGGGTCAAAGAGTGACGTTATCCTCGTTCCACGTGACCAGGAATTTTGCTCTGGATGCTTTCCACGGGTTCACTGCCGTGTTCTGCGAGGACCAGGCTCCGCTCTGGACGTTTTCCACGGGGTCAAAAAGTGACGTTATCCGCGTTCCACATGACCAGAAATTTTGCTCTGGATGCTTTCCACGGGTTCACTGTCGTGTTCTGTGAGGACCAGGCTCCGCTCTGGACGTTTTCCACGGGGTCAAAGAGTGACGTTGTTCGCGTTCCACATGATCAGGAATTTTGCTCTGGATGCTTTCCATGGGTTCACTGCCGTGTTCTGCGTGGACCAGGCTCCGCTCTGGACGTTTTCCACGGGGTCAAAGAGTGACGTTATCCGCGTTCCACGTGACCAGGAATTTTGTTGATTATATCCGTATTTCACGGAGTTGGGATTTGACTCTCAGTGGGAGTACATAGCCGAGTCATGGAACTGGGAGTTGCCGTTGTTCCGCTTTGCTTGATGTTTTGTCTGTTGTAATAAGACGAGTGTTGAGAAGATCTCTAGGCTGTCTGGGAACCATCAAGATTTGGCTTCTTCTTCTGATGAAACCTGGGGAGGAGGAGTGTGATTCCTTCTTCGTTTGCGCCCCTGGATTGTATACAGGGACTGATGTAGCATCACCTGTAGGGAAAAACTTTCATTTTTATTTTATTTCTTTTCCCGTGATGTTCTATCATTTCAGCTTTTATATCGCCAAGGTCGCGATTGCCCCATCATTTCGGCCATTTTTCGCGGTGCCCAATCATTTCGGCTATTTATTTTATTTTTTTACTCGCTGCTTTTTATTGCGAGTTGCCCAATCATTTCGGCTATTTTTCATGCATACATTTTTACTTGCTGATTTTGTCGCAAGTTGCCTCATCATTTCGGCTATTTTGTATGCATGTATGGCTTGCTGGCTTTTCGCTGCAAACTTGGATTTAGACACCGATTTCGGCATTAGCACTACTATAGCTGGATATTGCCAGGAGCGAATCATCATTTGCCTTTGTCGACGTTGAACAAAGGTGGCTTAGTAAACAGGGTTAAGGGTCCTGTCGACTAAGGCTTTTGACTCCTTGAGCCGTAAGGGTCTCACAAAGGTATTTCTCCCTACAAGTCGTGAGGATCTTGTAGGTGTGTTTTCTCCTTGGGAATCGTGAGGATTCCTAAGTGCATGTTCTCTTGTAAGTCGTAAGGATCTTACAAAACGGTTTTCTCCTTATAAGTCGAGAGGACTTACAAGGGTTGTTTACTATATGAACATATCCCTAGTCAGGGATGGGACTTGGTTAGGGAAATGTTTATTCGCGTCCATGGATTGTATACAAGGGTCAGTATTGAGCCACTTGTAGGGCAATATCGAAGGTTGTGGGGAGGGGGGTTTCTTAAGAACAGGTTCAAGTCTCTGTAACTTAAGACTTTCAAATCTTATGAGCCGTGAGGGTCCCATAAGAGAGTTCTCCTTACGAGTCGTGAGGATCTCGCAAGTGTAATTTCTCCTTAGGAATCGTGAGGAATCCTAAGTGTGTTGCTCCCTTGTGAGTCTTAAGGATCTCACGCAGGTGGTTTCTCCTTACAAGGTCGAGAGGACCCTGCAAGTGTCTTTTAACGAGGTTGCGCCCTTTCGGATTTTCACAAACCCTCGCCGATAGCCCTGCTGTTTTTACTCACGGAGCCCTTTCGGGTTTTCATCCGTGCCCATTTTGCTTATGGACATACCGTTTTTTTTATTCTCTTTTTTTTATTCTTTTTTTTATCGGCTTTGGGATATTGCAATCCACCGTAGTTTATCGACATCTCGGTCGACGGCTAATTTTAGGACATAGTGGTCCGTTGTTAGTTTAAGGACGTTTCGGTCCGTTGTTAGTTTAAGGACATTTCGGTCCGTTGTTAGTTTAAGGGTATTTCAGTCCGTTGTTAGTTTAAGGACATTTCGGTCCGTCGTTAGTTTAAGGACGTCTCGGTCCGTTCAGGAGAAGGCCGGCAACCGCTTATAGAGTTTGAGCTTAGGAAGATAGCGAGCGGACATAGTCGTCGTCATCTATCGTTGACCTAGGCTATGGCTCATTAAGCGTAGTATTTCTTCAGGAAGCGACCGTTTATTGGCCGGAAAGGCCTTTCACCGTGCATATCCATGAGTAGATAGGCTCCACCCTGGTAGACCTTGTCTATTATGTACGGGCCTTCATAGTTCGGCTCGAATTTTCCCCGCTTGGCGCGATTGGGGATCATAGGTATTTTGACCACTAGCACGAGTTCACCTTGGCGGAATGTCCTCGGCCTAGTCAATCTTTCATATGAGCGCGCCATCTTTGCTTTATAAGCCTCCAGATTTTGTTGCGCTATGAGCCAGGTTTCATCAAGAGCGTCAAGCTCCTCAAGCCGAAGGTGAGCATTTTCTTCGTCCGTCAGCTCGTAGTGGACTGCCACTCGTAGAGAAGGTAGCTCTATCTCGAGGGGGAGTACCGCTTCTGTACCGAATACCAATGCGTACGGCGTCGTGTTTGTGGCCGTTTTGAATGTAGTTCGATATGCCCAGAGAGCTTCTTGTAGTCTCTCGTGCCAGTCCTTCTTATTTCGGGGCACCGTCTTCTTTACGATCTTCGCCAAGGTCTTGTTGAAAGCCTCAGCTAGACCATTAGCTCGGGGATTATAAACTGAGGAATATCTCCAGTCTATGTTGTGTTGCTGGGCGAAGCGGCTAATCTTGTAGCTTCTGTAGGCTGGCCCGTTATCGGAAATGATTCGTCTCGGAGTTCTGAACCGATAAATGAAGTGCGTCTTGAAGAAATGGAGGATATTCTCCGTCTTCACTTCCCTCAATGGTACTGCTTCTGCCCATTTGGAGAAGTAATCTGTGGTCGCTAAGATGAAACGATGCCCCCTGGACGATGCTGGTTCGATGGGGCCGATTATGTCAGTCCCCCACATTTCGAACGGTCAGCTAGCCACCATTGGAGGTAGTGGATTTGGATGCTGGTGGATGAAGTCCTCATGAATCTGGCACGAGTGGCATTGCTTCGCATACTCGAGGCAGTCCTGGATCATCGTGGGCCAATAATAACCCATTCGTTTGATCTTCAACTTCATCTTCGGGCCTGCTTGGTAAGAACCGCAGAGCCCGTCGTGAACATCCTGAATGATTCTTTTCGCCTCCTTAGGTCCCAGACATCTCAACCACAGAGAATCAAATGACCTCTTGTACAGAGTGTCATTGACGAAGGCAAAAGATAGGGCTCGCTTTATGAGCTGGTGTCTTGAGGACGCATTTTCAGGCGTTTGACGGGATTTGAAGTAGTCTATGAAAACTTCTCTCCAATATTCAACCTTCTCTTGGTCCTTTATTTGCATAGCCATTTGCTCGGTTGATTCCTTTTCCTCAGATGATTCCGGAGATATTTTTGCCGGGATGAGGACCCGACGGCTTTGTACCACGATTCTGACGCCATCGAGATTTTCGTCGGCTAGTTCTTTAGCGAGTTTGGCTAACGCATCCGCCTTGCTATTTTCCTCACGCGGTATGTTTTCCAAAGTGTAGGAAGGAATTTAGGTCAACAGTTGTTGCACCTTTTCGCCGTACTTCACCAACTCTGGTTTGCACGTTTGGTAGTCGCCAATTACTTGACTAACGACCAGTTGTGAGTCTCCGTATATGAGGAGGTTTTCGATTCCCATATCGATGGCGATCTTGAAGCCTGCTATCAAAACTTCGTATTCGGCTTCATTGTTAGTCCTCGGCTCTGTCAAGGAGAAAGAAAAGCGCATTATCCCTCCTTGTGGGGTTACGAAGATGAGGCCCACCCCTGATTTGATTATAGGCGTGTTTTGTTTGCGCTACTTCATGGAAGACGCTCCGTCAAAATAGAGTTCCCACTGAGTACCACTTCCGTTGATCGTGTCAAACGCATGCTCGTCTGGCAGCTCGCAATTCAAAGGAGAGTAGGCAGGTATTGGATGCTCAGCGAGAAAGTCGGTGATGGCTTGGCCTTTCACTGCCTTAAGAGGCTGATAGGTTATTGAAAACTCCATCAAGAGTAGGGCCCATTTAGCGAGTCTCCATGTCAATATGGCCTTCGACATCAGATATTTGAGGGGGTCCACTTTCGATATGAGACGGACTTCATGCGCCAACGCATAATGCCTGAGCTTTGTTATCGCATAGATCAGCGCCAGGCAGTGTTTTTCAATGGGGGAATAGTTGCCTTCTGCCCCCAGTAGAACCCGACTCAAGTAATAAAGAGCTCTTTCTTTCCCTTGGTCGTCCTCTTGTGCCCATAATGCACCTAAGGAACCTTCGAGGGCAGTTGTATAAAGAATAAGAGGTTTTCCTTTGACTGGAGCAGCTAACACCGGCGAGTTCTGCAGGTACTGCTTAATCTCATCCAGTGCGCCTTGGCATTTGTGATCCCAGACGAACGGGATTCCCTTCTTTATCAGGTGACTGTAAGGGCGGCACTTGCCTGAAAAGTTGGCTATGAATCGCCGGATGTACGCGAGCTTCCCTTGGAGAGACCGCAATTGTTTGAGAGTCCTTGGCGGTGGCATTTCCATGATCGCCTTGATCTTCGACGGATCTATCTCGATACCCCGGTGCCGGACAATGAACCCTAGGAACTTGCCTGAGGATACCCCGAACGCGCATTTGAGGGGGTTTATCTTCAAGTTGTATTGCCGAAGGCGTTGAAATACGGTCTTCAGATGCTCTAAATGCTCCTCGTACGATTTGCTTTTCACCACGAGATCGTCGATATAACATTCGATGATTTCATGTATGAGGTCATCGAAGATCTTCGTCATGGCCCTCTGATAGGTGGAACCGGCATTCTTTAAACCAAAGGGCATAACTTTGTAGCAAAATACACCCAGAGGAGTCCGGAAAGCGGTGTGCTTCTGGTCTTCGGGATGCATCTTTATCTGATTGTATCCTGATGAGCCGTCCATGAAAGAGAACACCTCGTGAGTGGACGTGTTATCTATCATCAGCTCGGTGACCGATACTGGAAAATCGTCCTTCGGGCAAGCTTTATTGAGATCCCGGAAGTCCACGCATATGCGCACTGTCCCATTCTTCTTCATCACTGGGACGACGTAGGCGATCCAATCGGGATACTGAACTTCCTGGATAAACCCAGAGTCGATTAGCTTCTTGACTTCGGCATTGATGCTCATCTCGAGCTCGAGCCGCATTCTTCTCGGCGCCTGTTTGACTGGCCTAACGTCCGGGGATATCGCCAATTTATGCACAGTAATTTCTGGATCTAGTCCTGGCATTTCAGAATAGTTCCATGCGAAGCAATCTCTATGCTGCATAAGCACGTCTTTTAACACAGCCACCCTTTCTTCAGATAGCAGCTCGCTGACGAATATCGGTGTTCATATCAGATTTTTGCATTTTCATACCGCCCAATTTTTATCACATTGCATGTCGGTAGATACTCTTGAGCCGTGTTTGCTAGTCAATTGCAGGATACAGGTTCCCGGTTCTCAAACGGAGAAATTCATGGAAAACACGACAAAAATCCGGTTCCTGCCAACCACAGATAAAACACGGTCTCCGTCCCTCATCCGTTTGTTACCAGATACCAGTAGGAAGACAAAATGTCAAATCTATGCACAAGGCTCAATGGTGGCACAAGATCTAAGAGATCTACGCGGAGCTCGAGACAATCATGACAAAATCTTGACAAAAAGTCCACCTTTCCTTCAACAGAAATTCTGGAAAATTCGTGAAGAAATTATGAGAAAATACATATACCAGAATGCAGTACACACCAAAACAGGCCAGGACCAAAAAGATATAGGCCCAACTCCTCTAAACGGCCGCGGAAGCGCGGCCAAAGGGGGGTTTTGGCCGCCCTTCCGCGGCCATATTGGCGCCAAACTGTTAGGGTTTTCAGGGGCTCTTTGGTCTTTTCATGAGGGCCCGTATTGTTGCCCTAGTTTCTCATCTTTCAGCCTATAAATACCCCAGAAGTTTGTGAAGGAAGGGGTCCAATTCTTGTATTTCTTTTGCTAGGTTTTAGTTACATGTTCTTCTTCCTCTTCTCACCTCTTCTCCATTAAACTTGTAAGTGAGCTTTTGAGTGAAGAGTGATGAATAAAGAAGACCATTCTTATTATCATGCTTGTCTCTTTCTTTACTTGTTATAATTGTTGTAATTTTAATTGTTAAGTAGTTGTTGTTATTTCCTTGTTGTTTGTTTCTTCTCTCTTTTTCTTTATCCTTACATACGACAATGATACTTACGCTTGATCCTCGCCAAGGTGAGGTCGCAAACAGTTAGTCGTATTCTTCTAATCTCCTTCTTTCTATCTTCCTCTTTTGTGTTGTTTTATTTTTCCGTATTATGATGTGTGAGTAGTTCATTCTTGTTAGGGTAGGATAAGGGAAGTTTGAGAGAAGGAAATCTCTCTCACTCTTTCCTTGCCCAACAGCTTAAATCGACTCCCGTTAACCCAACCACAATCCGCTCCTTACGGCACCCTATCCTACATGATAGCGGTGATTCCGTAGTGAGACCGGTTGTGGTTGGATTAACCGGAGGTTATGGCTAAGAGCCAAGAACGGACGGACAAGCACCAAAAGGAAGACTTATGCGTTGGAAAGCCTAGCTTATACTCGCAAAGTCCTTCATAGTCGTGCTAATCCCCGTTGTTGCCAATTACCGTAACACGACTTTAAGAGGGGCAACGAAAGATGTGGAGACTCCTAACTCAAACTAACCTAATCCTAACCCTAACATGCTCTCTTTAAATATCAACTCAACACATAGATAACACAAACAAAATCTGAACAACCGGACTTAACTCGTCGAAAAACACATAGAAAAAGATTCCCATCTCCCTGCGGACGACCCGTACTCAACCGGCTAGCTACGTGCGAAACCGTCTTGATTGCGGTATTTAGAACTAAACTTGACACGCACATATCCTAACAATCAAATGGCGCCGTTGCCGGGGAGACGGTAGTTTGTTTCTTTGTGAAATTTCGGGTTAATTTGTAAGTATAACTCTAACCGAAAAAACAAAAAAAAAATATATATATATATATATATATATACTTTGTAAAAACCATCTTGTTATTCTAGATTAGTTTTTGTGCAAGTGTGCAGGAAATACGAAGTTCAAGATCAGAGCCAAAGACATCGGATAATACGGAGTTCAAGTACAGTGCCAAAGACGTGGGTAGATAGACCCACATTTCGCGGCTACACCGCGACGAAAAAAAAACGAATCATACGGCCTGCTGTCAAAATCTGGAGCAGATACAGTGATCAAATCAGAACTCCACACATCCAGAAACTCAGAAGACACCCAACAGAGCCCACACCAGCAAACTGGAGTTCCAAGTCCACAACTTTGCCGCGGAACCGCGGCATTAGGGCCTTATTGCCGCGGAACCGCGGCAACCTGGTGTCTTCAGGGTGCCAATTTTTCTGGGTAAGCTCCTCTTCTCTCTCCACTCCTCTGGACTCCACTGAATTGTGTTTTCTGCAGGCTTCTTTGCGCAAACTCTTCTCCCCCTTCCAATAAACTGTTCTTGTGCAGGATTCTTTGCGCCGCAAATAAAAATTGTTTGCTGTTGATATTGTTACTGTTTTGCATTCTTTTAATACGGACTTAAGGGGCTTGAAACCAATCCAGATTGGGTGGGGATTTCATCACCCTTCCCAGGACCCCGGAAATCACTAAAGCATATGCATTGTCCATTGTAAATTAAAAAATACTAGACTTCAGCCCTAAGGACTTCGCGCTCATTAGGAGAAGATAAACCTTGTTTAGAACCTTGCTTAACCGTATATTGTTTACGGGGTGTCTAGGAAAGTGTTAAAGGCGCAACCGCCGAAAGAGGAAGGGTTATTTAATTAAGGAACTTCGCGAAAGCGTTGGACAACCTCCCCTTATCTCTGCACTTACCTGGCCTCGTGATCAGTGTATTTTTAAGCCTGTTTCTCGACACTGTTTAACTTCGACAATCAAGTTCAGGAGCAGGTCTAGTAGACCTAGGTTACCCTAGATCTAGGTGTGATTGTGCATATCTTGTTTGTGATTGCTTAAGCCGTATTCCCGTACATACTTCTGTAAATCTTTTTCTAAAAAAAAAAAAAAAAAGAAAAAATCAAAAACTTTTATAAAAACTTGCCCTTTTGTCGCCAAATCCATTTTCACCCAACACCCATCGCCTTTCTTCATTGACGTTTTCTTACCCTCACCTTCTTCGCTTTGACTATACTAAACTCGTTTAGTGTATGTCCGCTTGGACTCGGGACACTAGCGCCCGTCTAGTCCGCGTTACGTTAGTCGCGACCGACTACGCGATCGACTCCGAAGTCGATACTCCGTCCACTCCTCTTTCACCCCTTCCTTTGCCGGCCAACTCCGACGTTGACCGGAATTCTGTTCATACATCTTCACCTTCACCTTCACCTTCACCAACCTCTTCTTCCGCGATGTCGGGATTTATTCCGAACATCTCCTTGACCACCCCTGGATTGGCTCCACCTCCTACGGAGACCAATCTTCCACCACCTCCGCCTGTTGTAGCGCCGCAGCGAATCGCGCTCCAGGATCGTTTCTACCCCACCCGTTCTGCTCTTCCAACCTGCCTTTCTCTTCCTCCGGCCAATGGGGACAACTTTGAAATTAAGCCTCATTTCATCAACATGCTTCCTCGTTTTCATGGGCTTGAATCTGAAGATGCCTATATCTTCATAAACAAATTTCAAAATGTCTGTGCCATGATGAAAACAACCCAGCTGTCGGACGATGCTATACGTCTACGGGTCATTCCGTTTACTTTATGCGATCTCGCTGAAAAATGGCTGTATAGCACCGCTTCCCACTCAATCACCAGCTGGGATGAGTTTGTTAAAGCATTTCTGAAAAAATTTTACCCAAATCATAAGACCGCAAGAATTCGAAATAAGATCAACCAATTCTCCCAGCTTCCTTCTGAACCCTTCTGGAAGTGCTTTGACCGATACAAAGACCTTCTTGTTCAGTGTCCTCACCACGGTATAGAGAAATGGCAACTCTGCCAAACCTTATACGAGGGACTGAACCCAGCAACGAAGCAGTTGCTGGAAACCATCTGTCAGGGCCACTTCTTATCCAAATCTGACGAGGAAGCGTGGCAGTTCTTTGACGATCTTGCGGAGCAAACGCTACAGTGGGAGAGCACTAGACCGGCTTCTTCTTCTTCTACCTCCACTTCTACCGGTCAGTCTAGGGTAGGAATCCACCAACTCGATGTCTCTATTGCGATGAAAGCTGAAATGGCTGCAATAACACGAAAGCTTGAAGCGATAGAGAGCAAATTTTCTGCTCCTGCCCCCACACCTGTTCTCCCCCTTCGTACGATCTGCGCTTGTTGTTCCGATCCGTCCCACTTGACCGAAGAGTGTCCTTACAATCCACCCCCGCAAGGACAGGATCAGGTTAATGCTGCCTTCCAGCAAAGACCGAGGAATGATCCATACTCTTCCACCTATAATCCCGGTTGGAGGAACCACCCCAATTTTGCCTGGAATCAGAATCAGAATCAATTCCAGGGCAACAATTTCCAAAGGGGCCCTCCACCGCAACAACAAGCGCAGCAACAAACTCAGCACCAATACCAACAGCCCTTCCAACCCCAACCTTACCAAAACCAGACGAATAACTTTGCACCCAACAACTCTTTTCCACCAAACAACAACTTTGTTCCGTCCAACAACGATAAGGTTTCCTCGCTCGAGCGAAGTCTGGAGGCGTTTGTTAAACAATTGACTCAATCCACCGCCAACATCCAGTCTTCGATCCAATCTTTAGTGCAACACACCGCCGCACACGGGCAGAGCATCAAGACCATTGAGGCCCAGATTGCACAGCTGAACGCGGCCTTGAGCGAGCGAGAGAAGGGGAAGCTCCCGTCCCAGCCACTTCCAAATCCCGGTCACCCACATAATGCACACGTTGCTCTTGAACAACAAAACCATAATGTGAGTGCCGTGACCACACTGAGATCAGGGAGGATGCTGCCAAACAACATTGGCAAACGGATCAACGATGATGCCCCGGCCGCTTCTTCTTCTTCTTCTTCTTCTTCTCCTTCTTCTTCTTCGTCTTCCGAGCCTATTCTCCGTTCTTCACAAGGCTCTCCTTCTTCTTCTTCTGCTCTGAACGGACCCACTTCTCACTCCACGAAAACACCTATTCTGGGATCCGTTCCAACTCCAAAATCTCCTCCTCCAGCTTTAGACTCAACCAATTTTCAAAATGTTCCATTTCCAAACCGGTTGAGGTCTACCAAACAAAATCCACAAATGGAGAAGATTTTGGAGTTATTCAAGCAAGTTAACATTAACATTCCTCTTTTAGATGCTGTCCAACAAGTCCCATCTTACGCAAAAATCTTAAAGGACTTGTGTACGAAAAAGAGGAAGTCTCAGGTACCCAAGAAAGTTTTCTTGGCTAGTGCTGTGAGTGATGCCCTTACCCAATCTTTACCACAAAAACGGAAGGACCCTGGCTGTCCTACGATTTCAATTACTATTGGGGATAAGAACATCAACCGCGCACTATTAGATCTTGGTGCCAGTGTTAACTTGCTTCCGTATTCAGTATATGAGCAATTAGGCGTCGGAGAGCTGAAACCCACACACTGCACTCTCCAGATGGCCGACCGATCGATCACCCATCCTAGGGGTGAGCTAGAGGATGTGTTAATCAAAGTCGGGGACTTCATATTCCCCGTCGACTTCATTGTCTTAGATACACAGCCTGTAGCTAACCCCCGGAATCAAATTCCGGTGATACTCGGTCGCCCATTTCTCGCAACCTCAAATGCTGTGATCAATTGTCGCAATGGTTCAATGAACCTCTCTTTTGGAAATATGACAATTGAACTCAACATTTTTAGGTTGGGGAATCAGCCCGCCGAACCTAATGCTCATATACTGGATGTCTGCTCGATCCAGGAGATCACACCAGAAGAGTGTGAATTCGAGGAGTTTCTGTTTGAACATGATGATCTTGACGCCACTAGTGCGTGTCTCTTCGAACCTGCTGCTGTTTCTGCGCCCGATAACGAATACGAGTGTTTCACGTTCACGAACGATCTTAGCCGCGCACAACCCGAGTTTGAATCTTTCGACTTTTCGGATGAGTTACCTGAACCATCCAACTCGGTTGCCTACACTCGTTTTGAACCTTTGCTGGAGTCCTTTGAGTTCGAAACCTTTGCACCAGTCTTGCCTTCCATCATTTCACCTCCAACGCTCGAACTCAAGCCGTTGCCGTCTCACCTTAAGTACGCTTACTTAGGTGAGAACGAGACCCTTCCTGTCATCATCTCGGCTTCTCTAGCTCCAGAGCAAGAGAAAGCCCTCCTCGCGGTCTTGCACGGCAACAGGCAAGCTTTTGGCTGGTCCATGGCGGACATCAAGGGGATTAGTCCCCTGATCGTTGAGCATCACATTCATCTGATGGATGATGCCAAACCAGCCCGGGATCCACAAAGACGTCTTAATCCAGTCATGAAGGAGGCTGTGAAGAAGGAGATCGTCAAATGTCTAGATAGTGGTATCATTTACCCTATCTCTGATAGCCAGTGGGTTAGCCCCATTCACGTTGTCCCCAAGAAGTCGGGCATCACGGTCATAACCAACGAGGCGAATGAGTTAATCCCTACTCGCACCCAAACTGGGTGGCGAGTTTGCATTGATTACAGAAAACACAACGCCGCAACGCGGAAAGACCACTTTCCGCTACCTTTCATTGACCAGATGCTGGAACGATTGGCCAGACATGAGTACTATTGTTTTCTTAATGGCTACTCTGGCTATAATCAAATTCCCATCGCCGAAAAAGACCAGGACAAGACCACTTTCACTTGTCCTTTCGGCACGTTTGCATATCGACGCATGCCCTTTGGGTTATGCAATGCGCCCGCTACCTTCCAGCGGTGTATGATGGGGATTTTCTCAGACATGGTGGAGAAATTTCTGGAGATTTTCATGGATGACTTCTCCATTTTCGGCGACTCCTTTGACGAGTGTTTGCTGCATCTTGACGCTGTCCTTACCCGATGTAAGGACAAGAATCTCACTTTGAACTGGGAGAAATGCCACTTCATGGTGCGCGAAGGTATTGTCTTAGGACATATCATCTCGCAAAATGGCATAGAGGTTGACAAAGCAAAGATTGAGGTCATTTCCAATCTGCCTCCTCCCCGATGCGTCAGAGATATCCGAGCCTTCCTTGGCCATGCCGGTTTCTATAGACGGTTTATCAAGGACTTTAGCAAGATTTCTAGGCCCTTGACGCTTTTGCTGGCCAAGGACACGCCTTTCACCTTCGACTCGAGCTGTGTGACTGCATTCGAGTCACTGAAACGCTCACTCACTTCTGCTCCCGTTCTTTCTTCTCCTGACTGGACGCACCCATTCGAGATTATGTGCGATGCATCCTACTTTGCCATCGGTGCTGTCCTTGGACAGCACATCAACAAGATGCCGCACGTAATCTATTACGCGAGCCGAACCCTGAACGACGCCCAACTCAACTATACAACAACTGAGAAGGAATTCTTAGCTGTTGTATTTGCTTTAGAAAAGTTCAGGCCCTACCTCATCGGCTCTCCAGTCATTGTCTACACTGACCATTCAGCTCTGCGCCATCTTTTTGCGAAGAAAGATGCCAAATCTCGGTTAATCCGCTGGATCCTCTTGCTTCAAGAGTTTGACCTTGTCATTAAGGACAAACGAGGATGTGAAAACGTGGTTGCCGATCATCTCTCGCGACTTCCTTCTTCGCCTTCGCTTCCAATTCCGATCAATGACGTTTTCCCGGATGAATAGCTCTTGGCAGTATCGTGCGAACCCTGGTTCGCAGATATTGTGAACTATTTGGCCACGGGATTACTACCGACCGAATGGTCGAGTCAGGACAGACTTCGCTTCTTATCCCAAGTAAAACACTTTTACTGGGACGAACCCTACTTGTTCAAGTACTGTCCCGACCAGATTATTCGTCGGTGTGTCCCTAATGAGGAATTCAAGAGTGTGCTGTCATTTTGCCACGATCAAGCGTGTGGCGGGCATTTTGGGCCCAGAAAGACAGCTGAGAAGATCTTGCAATGTGGTTTCTACTGGCCACAACTTTTCAAAGACGCTCACGACTATTGCAAGACTTGCTCCCGGTGCCAACACATGGGCCGGACATCCCGGAGAAACGAGATGCCGCTCCAACCAATCTTGGTTGTGGAGATTTTCGATGTTTGGGGGATAGACTTCATGGGGCCGTTTCCCAGCTCTTTTGGGAACTTGTACATCCTTCTAGCTGTTGATTACGTCTCTAAATGGGTCGAGGCTGTGCCCAGCCGAACTAACGACAACAAGGTTGTCGTTAGGTTCCTTAAAGAAAACATTTTCTCACGGTTTGGGCACCCCCGAGCGATCATTAGCGACAATGGAAGTCATTTCTGCAATAGGACTTTCGAGGCCTTGATGCGGAAATACTCCATTAATCATAAGCTTTCTACGCCCTACCACCCCCAAACCTGCGGCCAGGCCGAAGTTTCAAATCGGCAAATCAAGCAGATACTGGAGAAGACGGTTTCCAAGAACCGTAAGGATTGGTCTTTGAAACTCACTGATGCCCTTTGGGCATTTAGAACCGCTTATAAGACCGACCTTGGCATGTCTCCCTATAGGCTTGTGTACGGAAAAGCCTGCCACCTTCCTGTCGAAATCGAGCATCGCGCGTTTTGGGCGATAAAGGAGCTGAATCTGTCTCTGGAGGACGCGGGCAGCCATCGGAAGCTGCAGCTGAACGAACTATGCGAGCTTAGGGATGAGGCTTACGACAACGCGGTTGTCGTTAAGAATCGAACGAAGGTGTTTCATGATAAACACCTTTTGCGCAAAACCTTCGTACCTGGTCAGCAGGTACTTCTTTACGACACCCGACTTCATTTCCATCCTGGAAAGCTCCGATCTCGCTGGAAAGGGCCGTATTTTGTGCGGAATGTGTATCCGCAGGGCGCTTTGGATTTGGAAAATCCAAAGGACGGTTCACTCTTCAAGGTCAACGGGCACCGATGCAAACCGTACCTTAGCGCCGAACCAACAGAGGAGCTCCTGTTCTTACAGGAGCCGGTTTACCTTGCTTGATCTTCCTCTGCCTACCTCCAAACTTCGGTTATCCAGCCAAGAACAGTGGACACTGTTCCAAATAAGTTTGGGGGTATGTACAAACCATTTTGTCTATATTTGTGTATATTCTTTTTCTTTTCTTATTAAAAAAAAAAAAAAAACCAAAAAAAAAATATAAAAATAAAAATTTGTGTATCACTAACCGACAATTTTGAACCTTCCAACTGCTCTCTTCATGCTATGACAGTGAGGACACTGTCCAGTTTAAGTTTGGGGGTACGCTCGGTACGCATTTCTTACCTTCGCATTCATATGTATATTTCGCATCTGCATATTAATATCCATAAAATCCATAAAAATTTGAAAATTTTCCAAAAATATAAAAACTTTTTTGTCAAGTTAGCTTGTGGAAGAACTCTGATTCAACATTCGACGGTTTTTGTTTGAAAAAATAGGAATAACTAGATCTTATGTTTGGATTTTGAAAACCTGAAAGATAACTCTCCTTTGAAGTTAACTATAGCTGATATACGTCTTTACATCACACTACACGTGTCGTAAGATTTTGGGAATTAGATGACAAGTCTTTCATGTTTGAACTTTTAAACAGATAAATGATTTTCTGAGGATCAAATAGGTTTGTTCTGAAATAAGTAATGTCAAGAATAGTTTATGAAGTGAAGCGAATATGAAGGAATGTTATTGATGCCGTAATAGGAGCTAAGTCTGAAAAATAACCCATCTAAAACTTGATTGGAATGATTACACACCAAACCCACTAGACACGTCTTTTATCCAAAAAATATTTGAACTGCCGGTTATATCTCCGTTCGTATTAAATCATCTGATTTTCACGCCAAACTGTCTTTTGTTTTTGGACCTAGGTAACTTGAGTAATTAAGTCCGCTGGGGTGTTTCTACACCTAATGCCCTAAAACCAACTGGTTTGGGAGCATTGGCCCAAAGCTCGCTAAGAAGCCTAGAAAGTCCAGTTTTAAAACAAAGTCAAGCAAGTGTTCTCTCCGAGTTAAAATTCCTAACGGTTCTTTGTGTGAGAATAATCTTGATAAAAGATAGGCTTTTAAAAAAAAAATTTTAACGGAGATGTGAAGGTCTTATTCAATGATAAAGACTATTGCACGTTCACAAGTGGTGTGTATGAAATGAAAACAAGAAAAGGTAGAGTGAAAAATACGACTTAGTTTCCTGTTAAGGAAGATAGAAATTCTGAAGTTGAAACCTTACTGGAAAACGAAACTTGAAAAATGCTTAACTCGTTATAAAACTTATGTGATCCTTTTAAAATTATTATCTGGGCTTTATTGTGCGACATGATGACTCTAATCGATCCTTCTGGAACTTAACGACACTATTTACACTGCACGTAAAGACATATAAAATCTGTAGTTAAATGAGAAGCGAGGTGTGAAAAATAAAGGTTCGATGGTCTAGACTTAGGATTATAGAATTTTTATTTTCTAAAACAAAACTTTAGGGTTTGAAACTTAGTCATTTTTACAAACCAACTTGACCGGATTTTGTGGGTAGTATCCGCTGAAAACCCTCAGGAGACAACACTCCTCCTACTAGGGACACCTAGAGGTTTAACGACTTGTTGCACATGCTCAGTGCAATCGCGTTCCCTGCGAAAGTGAGGTTAGGAAATTTTTTGTGAATAAATGGACTTTGCTCGGGACGAGCAAATGATAAGTTTGGGGGTATTTGTTCATATCAGATTTTTGCATTTTCATACCGCCCAATTTTTATCACATTGCATGTCGGTAGATACTCTTGAGCCGTGTTTGCTAGTCAATTGCAGGATACAGGTTCCCGGTTCTCAAACGGAGAAATTCATGGAAAACACGATAAAAATCCGGTTCCTGCCAACCACAGATAAAACACGGTCTCCGTCCCTCATCCGTTTGTTACCAGATACCAGTAGGAAGACAAAATGTCAAATCTATGCACAAGGCTCAATGGTGGCACAAGATCCAAGAGATCTACGCGGAGCTCGAGACAATCATGACAAAATCTTGACAAAAAGTCCACCTTTCCTTCAACAGAAATTCTGGAAAATTCGTGAAGAAATTATGAGAAAATACATATACCAGAATGCAGTACACACCAAAACAGGCCAGGACCAAAAAGATATAGGCCCAACTCCTCTAAACGGCCGCGGAAGCGCGGCCAAAGGGGGGTTTTGGCCGCCCTTCCGCGGCCATATTGGCGCCAAACTGTTAGGGTTTTCAGGGGCTCTTTGGTCTTTTCATGAGGGCCCGTATTGTTGCCCTAGTTTCTCATCTTTCAGCCTATAAATACCCCAGAAGTTTGTGAAGGAAGGGGTCCAATTCTTGTATTTCTTTTGCTAGGTTTTAGTTACATGTTCTTCTTCCTCTTCTCACCTCTTCTCCATTAAACTTGTAAGTGAGCTTTTGAGTGAAGAGTGATGAATAAAGAAGACCATTCTTATTATCATGCTTGTCTCTTTCTTTACTTGTTATAATTGTTGTAATTTTAATTGTTAAGTAGTTGTTGTTATTTCCTTGTTGTTTGTTTCTTCTCTCTTTTTCTTTATCCTTACATACGACAATGATACTTACGCTTGATCCTCGCCAAGGTGAGGTCGCAAACAGTTAGTCGTATTCTTCTAATCTCCTTCTTTCTATCTTCCTCTTTTGTGTTGTTTTATTTTTCCGTATTATGATGTGTGAGTAGTTCATTCTTGTTAGGGTAGGATAAGGGAAGTTTGAGAGAAGGAAATCTCTCTCACTCTTTCCTTGCCCAACAGCTTAAATCGACTCCCGTTAACCCAACCACAATCCGCTCCTTACGGCACCCTATCCTACATGATAGCGGTGATTCCGTAGTGAGACCGGTTGTGGTTGGATTAACCGGAGGTTATGGCTAAGAGCCAAGAACGGACGGACAAGCACCAAAAGGAAGACTTATGCGTTGGAAAGCCTAGCTTATACTCGCAAAGTCCTTCCTAGTCGTGCTAATCCCCGTTGTTGCCAATTACCGTAACACGACTTTAAGAGGGGCAACGAAAGATGTGGAGACTCCTAACTCAAACTAACCTAATCCTAACCCTAACATGCTCTCTTTAAATATCAACTCAACACATAGATAACACAAACAAAATCTGAACAACCGGACTTAACTCGTCGAAAAACACATAGAAAAAGATTCCCATCTCCCTGCGGACGACCCGTACTCAACCGGCTAGCTACGTGCGAAACCGTCTTGATTGCGGTATTTAGAACTAAACTTGACACGCACATATCCTAACAATCAATCGGTCGTGGGTCGTTCGCCGTCCCTAAGTCAATTTTCTTGAGGTTATCTGCGGTGGTATGTATTCCATCTTCCAGCTCTTTCGGCGCTGGTAGAAATTCTGAGATCACCTCGTCATCAATGTTTTCAAAGCACCAAGGAAGGTCATCCATATTCTCGGGCTCTCCTTTTGATATTGTTATCATATAACAAGTACGAACTCGCTTGCAAGACCGATGTGGATCTGGTTCTGCTCTTATGGTTTTGGGTTCATGCTTTTGTGGCGGCGTTACCCTCCAGCTGCTGGATAGAGAAAACCTGCCTTGCTGGTACTGGTCTTCGACCCAGTTCTTGAAGGTGAAGCAGTCTTCGATAGGGTATCCTATGGCTCAGTGATAAGAGCAATAGCCCGGATGAGAGACCTCGTTAGCTTGCTCAGGGTGCTTGGACTCCGGAAGTGTGATCATTTGATGTTTTATAACGAGGTCAAGTACCTTCTGTGTTTTATTCTGAGGAAAAGAGTATGCCTGACTCATCTTCTTCATAAGGGACAAATCCGGACCGTGCAATTCCCGATCACATGACTCTTTGATCCTGCGTTGTCGTTGTCGAATCCCTTTTCTACTTTTTGACTTACTTCTGCCTCTGCGTCGGGCCTTTTGCACAGCAGGTTGACAGGGAGGAGTATTTTCGTCTTTCACAGCCTGTTGAAGAAGACGTTGCGTCCTGGCTTTCTCATAGATGGCTATTTCGCGATTATGGTCATCCCGAGCTTTTTGACCCGCTTTCCTGATAAGCTTGTCCATTCGCTCTTCAAATGACGGGCTCGGCATTTTGATTGCAGGATCTTGTTTTAGTTCGGGGTCAGCGTTTTCTGACAGGGCGTCCCCTTCTTTATCGAATTCATACATGACGTAGCTAGCATGGACTCGTTCCCGTTTCCCGGATTTCACATATCCAAGCCCGAGCGTTTCCATTCTCCCATTGGGCAGCTTGCGCTGAGTCCCAGGGACATCCCAAATCCTGTTGTAGAACCGAGCTTGTCGGACAGTCTGTTTTAAGGGTACCCCTTGGCGCTTCAATAGCCTTTTTAGTCCATTCGTATAATATCTGGGAAAACGGATGGGTTGGAGCCTGTCAAGTGTAGAATCCGCGCCGTGCCAGATTTCTTTCTCCGCTCTTGTTTCCGTGGACCGGTAGAATAGGATTGCCTTTTCAACTTTTCGTTTGGGAGGGACGTAAAACGTCTACAGGTCTTACACATTGTAAGCTTCCAATGCGTCAAGATCTTTGTAGTGCTCCCGCGGAATCATAGTGATTTGCAAACTTTGATCATCACCAGGGAATTCTTGTATTAGCGGCTTACTGGAGAACACAACATTAACCTCATCTTCTGAATCGCTTCCGAAGATCAATATGGGGGCGGACGGTCCCGGGTTGTTGCGTCGACAGGCCCAGCATAAACTATCTCTTCTTCTTCTTCGGTATCACTCCCGAAAACAGGAATGGTGGCGGCAGCTTTGTTCTCCGGTTTGCGACACCTCTCCGTGTCCTCAAAATCTGGCAAAAAGTATTTTGCATCTTCGTACTTGCAGACTTCGTTCACAGAGAATGAGTTCAGCTCTCCTGTTATGGTATACTCGAGACCATCCTTGAAATACTTCATACACTGATGTTGCGTAAAAGGGATGATGTTGTACTCGTGTAACCAAGGACGACCGAGCAAAGCGTTGTAGCAGGTCTTTGCGTCAATGACGTGAAACTTAATATCCGTGACGAGTAGTCCGAAGCGTAATGTTAGTATTACAGATCCGAGAGTCCGTGATGACTCGGAATCGAAACCGGAGATGGTAATTTTATCCCGAGCGAGGTGCTGAACGCTCATGCAGATTTCCTTCAACACCCGAACATTAAGGAGATTGACGGAGGATCCGTTATCAATCAGGATTTTGCCTATCTTGATGTCGTGGCAGTATCCGGAGACATACAGGGGATGGTTGTGGTCGCACGTCCCAAGGAGAAGGTCCTCATCACCGAAACTGATATCGGCCGTGTGCACTTCTTCCAGTTCATCCTTCATCCTTTCTTCGGTGAGGAAGGCTTGGAATTGCTCGGGTTCTTGCAGCGCCTTGATTAATGAAACTCTCGCTTCTTTTGATAATAAGAGGGCATCAGGAATGCTGAGCTGTGAGGGTAGCTTCCTCAGGTGCGCTAGGATGTTGTAGTCCACCTTACTCTTCCTGGGAGGGTCCTCGGCAGTCAGTTCTTTCAGGACTTGGTCATCTAAAGCGATATCCTCAGTGGGCTTTTCCTTTCCCTTATCTTTTCTAGTCGTGGGTCCGAGATTCTTTTCTGGAAGCGTGCGATTGCGCAGCTGAATGTTTTCGCAGGCCTCTGGTTCTTCCTCTTTCCCTAAGATGGATTCTTTAAAGAGAGGGCCCAGAGCCATTTCCTCATCAGAGTCGCCCCCAAAAGTGAGAACTTGTGATCCTCCGGCGTTGACCATGTAACAGTTACCGGTAGTTCTTTTGTGCCCTTCGGTTGTACTTCTCTGCTCCCGACGAGTTCTGCGTTTCATTCGCTTAAAATGTTGCCGGTGAGCCACATATCCATGCCACCATATCTTAAAAGCGTCGCACTCCTCAGTGGGGTGTGAAATCTTCTGATGATATGAGCAGTAATTAGGATGCATTTATGCTCCACTGAGAGTGTTTTCTTTCGAGGGTGGTAGTTTCATTCCCATTGATATGGCTTTAGCAAACCTTTTCCTCGCCTTGAATCTGTTTTTATCCGCATCGGATGTCTTTTGATTTGACGGGAGTGCTTTGACTCTTTCGTCTAGTCGCCTTCGTTTGGCTCCTTCTGATGTGGCCATCTCACGCTCCCAATCAGCTTTACTTTTCATACGAATCTCATCCAAAAAGGCGTCGATCATTTCGTCTGACGGCCACACAAACTCCGGTTCAGGCTCTGCCCCCAGTTTCTTAGTTCCAGGAGTTTTTTCATCGTCCGTAAATGAGTGGGAGATCACATTAAAACTCGCCACGTATCCCTTGGATTCATCCGACGAGCTCTCTCCATTATCTTCCTCCTGAAAGACGTGGTTGAGGAACTCTTGGAGTGTGATAGGAGTCCGCGCCTTTTGATTGTATTCCTCCAGCGCGTCAATCTGTTTCTGCAAGTCCGTGGGCTTGTCTCCAGGCTTCACGAGCTTCTTGGATTTCTTCTTCTTTTTCTTTGAAGATTTTGATGGCTGATTGTGAGTATTCAGGCCATCACCACCGATCTTTGGAGTTGGGCACGGCTTCAGCATCCCTTCAATGATCTGGGGTTCCAACAGGTTCTTCCACCTGATCGCCGGGCATGTTTGGAGCTCATTCAGCATTCTTTTAGTTTTTGCTGAAAGCACGATTTCCCATGGAGCTTCTTCAATGAAAGAGAAAGTTTCCCCCGGTGCGTCCGTCTTCTTAGGAGCGTGCGGTTGTGGCGGGTTCACCTTCCACTTCTCGGACAGCGCAAACTTGCCCTGTAGGTATTGATCTTCAATCCATCTTTTGAAGACGAAGCAATCCTCAATCGGATGGCTTACCGTTTGATGGTAAGAGCAATAATTAGGGTTATTCACCTCACTAGGTTGCGGCGGTCGCCTTAGGTTTGGCAAGTTGATAAGCCTGTTGCGTACCGCCAGCTCGAATAGCCTCTTCATCTTATCCCGCGGGAATGAGTAAGGGCGCTTCATTTTCTCATTATAATACTGTCGTCTTTCTTCCAGTTGATCCGCCAGCTTTGGGGCACTGGGTTGCTGCTGAACGTTCGCAACGAAGGTTGCCTTCCCTTTACCCTTGTCATTCTGAGGTTCCGGCTTCGGGGGAGACGGTCTGTGACCCATCTGGTCCATCTGGGCCAACTTGTTGATCAAAGCTTGAAACGTGGTCGGTTTGAAGAACATCATGAACTGTGAAATAGTTGCATGAGGATCTAGGGTACCCACGAACATGCCTACTGCGGGCGCTTCCTCAATGCGTTGTTCGCATTTCGACTATAAGTTTCGCCAGCGTATAGCGTACTGGAGCCACGTCTCGCCTGGTTTCACCCTGGCATTAATCAACGCCGTTATCGGGGTGTCTTCGCCGGCGCTCGCGAATCGCTGCGAAAATAGCAGCTCCATCTCCGCAAATGTTTTGACGGAGTCGTTCGGGAGCTCAGAGTACTACTCGAACGCCGTTTCTGACAAGCTGCCGACAAACTGGCGAAGTTGCAGTTTATCGTCGCCTCCAGTGTTGCCACAAAGCGCCCTAAACTGGGCAACATGCTGGTGGGGATTGCCCGTCCCCTTATAGACATAGAATTTCGGTAT
Organism: Agapanthus africanus; assembly: GCA_030015575.1. Taxonomy (NCBI): domain Eukaryota; kingdom Viridiplantae; phylum Streptophyta; class Magnoliopsida; order Asparagales; family Amaryllidaceae; genus Agapanthus; species Agapanthus africanus. The sequence continues at coordinate 884,962,713 of CM057337.1, forward strand.
TGTATAGCCCGGCGGGTACTTGATCTGATCATACCAGCTCGGATACGGTCGCCCTATTCTGACAACTTAGCCGGCTGCCTCAGTCGCCTGGTGAACCCGTATCTGCTGAGTTATATATTCGTCCAAGTCAGCTTTAGAAATTGTTTCCTCCTTGGCTGTTGACAGAGCCGGTGGAGGATTTGATGTTTCTCTCTTGTCATCTTCAAGGACGATCGGAGGATATTCAGCAGGAGGATCTTGTTGGATCATCATACCCACCATGTCCTGGAACAGAAGGGCCATTCGTTTTATATTGGCTGCTTGTTCCGCAGTCTCTTTATCCTTCTTTTCCAGTATCCTGCGAAGGAACTCAGCGTCAGTTTCCTGCTCCTGGCGTTGATCTAAGGATGCTTCGGGGCTTTCTTTTGGCTCAGTGAGTGCGGCCATCACATTCATCATTTCTTGGAGCTTCTGCTTTTGTTCTTGAGCTTTGGTCACTGATCGTGTAAGCGGTCTATGACCTGTAGATGTATGGCTGTCCTCTTTACCGGACACCATGTAAACTGTGTGCACCACCACGCCCCCAGACTTAGGGCGTTTAGGCTTACTGTCTTTGACATTAGCTGTAGGCGTGGGGAATTTCTCCGGCCTTCTTCTCTTTTGAGTAGTCGACGTGGAGGGAGTCGTTGCAGCAGGCACCCAAGTGGTTGTCGTCCTTTGTGATTTGACAGGACGGTTCTTTTCTTCCTGAACTTTCACCTTCTTCTGCCGGTGAGAGTAATCTTGAATGATTACCGAGTCCTGAACCCGTCTCCAGACCTTGTAAATTTTGGAGGACAGCCGTTGAGGAGGCTGCTCCGGCTTTGCTTCTGTAACACTCTCCGTAGGTGGAGGAGATCTTTTCAACGTGGCAGTCGGAGAGTTCTTGCGTACCCTCCTTAGCGGTTCAAAGCTGTTCCCAGTTGGAACAACAGCATTAACTTCCACCATTGGAGCCGGTGGAGTTAGCCCTGAGTGGGAGTTGCCCCCGGCCTTCCTTACTCGACGCCGGTGGAAACGTCGAGCGTGTCGAGCTGTTGGGACTGGCTAGGCGATAGGGATAGTCTCGTCTTGCCCCCTATCCGGACGAGGCGCCGCTGGTGCCAGCCTCTTGAAGGCTGATGTCTTTTGAGTGGCGATGTTCAATCTGTCAAAAACAGACCCTCGAGCAGGAGCAGGTGCCGGAATAGTCAGCCTTGAAAAGACCGACTCTTTAGCAGGAGAAGCCATCTTGACGACTTCAGGAATGGAGATGGCTGTCTTCCTTGCGATGGCCACGTCAGGAGTCATGGGCTTTTTGGCAGGCCCATTAGAGTTCAGGTTCAGCCTGGTAAAGACCGAGGCTGCCGGCTTGACATTGGACGACCCGTTGAGAGGGGCCGTTGTAGCAGTGAGCTGATCGAAGACCGACTTCTTTTACGCTTCCGGTGCGGGCACTGGAATGATGAAGCTTGCAGGCGGGAGCATGGTCCCGAAAAACAGACCGGTGGTGATCTGAGTCACTTGTTCTACCGGCATGGCAAGGATGGAGGCCGCTTGAGGCCCATAGGCTACACCTCTAGGTGAGGCGGAGTGTCGGTTGCACTTACACTTCGAGCAGCTCGAGCAGTTGGATGCTATTGATGCTTGATTTCTGCGCCAGGCAAAAGTCCAAATCTTAGTAACTTGAAACCCAAAGGCAACCATTAACAAACAGCGATTCGTTCGCGAAGACGACACACGAAGTGTGGAGTGGAAAGAGGAAAAGGTCCCACCGGGCGTGCCAGAATCTGTTCCCCTCCAAAAGACGGCGCGACAGACGTCTTGCCTGAAATTCGGGGCAGATGCTAATTGGTGCTATCCGTCTACCTCTCCGAAGATGCTAAGTTGATTTATGGCACCATGTATCGAAGGTTTAAACGGATGCGTCCGATTTAGCAAACTTCGTCAGATTCTCCCTCGCTTGAGGGGTTTTTTATTGTGGGGGCGCTCTTCCCTGCAGGCGCAAGCCCTGCAGTTAATTACGCTACCGCATTGCGGTAACAACTTTCTCCTTCTCCAGATGATCACTTCGTGTCGTGGGTGTTTGTTTTGTGTTCGTTTTCCCGTGGATTGTATACGGAGACTGAGTTATGTCGTCGCCCGTAGGACGTGGACTAGTCCAAATCTGTATTATCTTAGATTTGGGTTTGGGGGTTTGGGTTTAAGGATACATTAACCTCCTTTGAGACTAAGATCAACTCAAACGTTTGTTAAGGATACTTTAGTCTAGTTTTAGACTTAGATCAACTTAACGGGATCGTTTAGATCCAACAAGAGAGCAATTAAGGGGGCCCTGTTGTTTAGTTTAGTGACGTTGCGGTCGATAAGTAGTTTAAGGATTTGCGGTCCAATGTTAGTTTTAAGACGTTGCGGTCAAGTTTAAGGACGTCATAGTCCATGAGTTTAAGGACCTCATAGTCCGGTATTAGTTTTAAGACATCACGGTCGAGGTTAAGGACGTCATAGTCCATGAGCTTAATGACCTCACAGTCCGATGTTAGTTTTAAGACATCGCAGTCAAGGTTAAGGACATCATAGTCCATGAGTTTAAGGACCCCACAGTCCGTTGTTAGTTTTAAGACATCGCGGTCAAGGTTAAGGACATCGTAGTCCATGAGTTTAAGGACCCCACAGTCCGATGTTAGTTTTAAGACATCACGGTCGAGGTTAAGGACATCATAGTCCATGAGTTTAAGGACCCCACAGTCCGTTGTTAGTTTTAAGACATCGCGGTCAAGGTTAAGGACCTCATAGTCCATAAGTTTAAGGACCCCACAGTCCGTAACAGTGTGCGGTTGTCGGGACCCGTCACCTCTCTGACGACGTTGAAGGATTACAACGACAGATGTCAGAGGAGTAAAGAGATGTACCCTCGAACCGAGGTGGATTAAATAATCTTTGGCCCAATTTGGAACTAAGACCAATTAATTATATTATGAGCCCATTAGCCCAGTTAAGTTTGAATTGAGGACTTATGGCCAGCTTGGAGTAAGTCCAATCATGTTTAGAATATTGGCCCTCTATTGGTTCATTGAAGGAGAGGCTTTCCCTCTAGAAACTTAGCCAATTGGGCTAAAGCTAGTGTTAAACACTAAAGACCAACAGTGTTGAACACTGGGAATAAGATTAGCAAGTTAGTGTTAGACACTAAAAGATAATCAATGTTAAACACTAGCAACAGGGCTTTCAAATTAGGGTTAAACACTAAAGCAAATCAGTGTAAAACACTGGAAACAGAGATTTCAAATTAGTGTTAAACACTAAAGCAAATCAGTGTTAAACACTGGGAACAAAGTTTTCAAATTAGTGTTAAACACTAAGAAAATCAGTGTTAAACACTGGGAACAAAGTTTTTTAGTGTTAAACACTAAGGAGAGAGAGGTCACGTGTGGACACGTGAGAGCGCCCTGATTCCTCTTATTTTATTCTGCCAAAAGTATTGAACACTTCCTATAATTGCTCTTGGAGCATCACGTGCTGTCACGTGATGGGAATGTGGGTTTTTAACTGTTAAAGCTTTTGAGAAGGGGTCACGTGGTAGCATGTGAGAGTTCCCATAGCTTCTGTTTGCTTTTTCTTTGTATCCTCCAGGGGTCACGTGGGGCACGTGAGGCGTTGCCTCAAAGTTCTTTTCTGTGGATCTTTACAGGGGTCACGTGGTAGCACGTGAGGCGTTGCCTCAAAGTTTTTTTTTGTGGATCTTTACAGGGGTCACGTGGTAGCACGTGACTTTGGGTTCGTTGCATTTTTTAAAGATCTGTTCATCTTTTAAGAATTAAATTCTTCATAGGGTTAAACCCTAGCAATAAACTTTTAGAGGAATTAAATTCCTATTTTCTTCTAAAGAATTATATTCTTAGATAGGGTTAAACCCTAATTTCTTTTTTTAAGGGAATTAAATTCCTGTGAGTTTGAGAGAATTAAGTTCTCAATTAGGGTTAAACCCTAGTTCTGTCCACTCTGAAGGAATTAAATTCCTATAATATGGGGTTAAACCCTAATTTTATCTCAAAGGAATTAAATTCCTGTAATTCTATGAGAATTAAATTCTCAAAACTCAATTCCTCCTCTATGTTTTAGATCTACATGGCAGGATCTCAACCCAATGAGAATTAAATTCTCAATTCATGGGGAGATGTGCACTTTGCAGATCCTCAACTAGAGAAAGAACTAAGTTCTTTTCTTTATATAAGAGTTAAACTCTTTTGAGAATTAAATTCTCTTTTTAAGCCTCTCTTTTCTTACCTAGGGTTTTTCTTTTGCAGAGAATCAAATTCTTCCTTCTGAATTTTCAAGATTCCAAGGCTCTATATCTCTCTCTCTCTGTATGTCTCTATATCCCTTGGCTCATATTTATAGGAGAAGGAAAAGAATCAATCTGTTTGGTAAATCTCTCATTGAAAAATTCGATTTATTTATTGAGAGATTTGATTTATTTTCATCATTGATCTAGGCCTTTAGATTATTAGGTGAATTTTATTCACCGTTGGATTTTAAATCCAAAGATATCTCTTTGTCATTTCGGTTAGATTTAGGGGGAAATCTTTCCATGTCCAAGATTTTTCCATAAATTGGTGATGTTTAATCACCTTCAGATTCTTGATCCAACGGTTTCAGATAATTCTTCTCCATTTTGGAAAGATTTGAATGATCTCTCCTCAGAATTTAATTTTGTTAACGAATAAGGCTTTTAAAGCCGGTCACGTGTGGCCACGTGACCCCTGGTCACGTGTGAGCACGTGACCCCTGGAATGGGCTTCTCTTCTTCTACGCTCTGTTCTCTGCCGCTGCTTAATCATCACGTGCCAACACGTGACCACTGGTCATGTGTGAGTACGTGATGCCTCATCTGAAGCTTTTTCCTGATTTTTAATCAGAGAGTAATTGCTTACTAGGTTTTCGGATAAATTAGGCGTGGGTTTCCATTGGCGTTGTGATGTTATATCTATTAGATTCCATGATATATTTAATGTTGTGAATGCGCGATCGGTATGATCGGGGTCTAAGCTTGGTGGTTGTGTCATCCTAGTTAGGGTTGTGCCGGTATCGTACGCGTTTTGTGCACTGAGTGCACAGTGTGTATATCTTGTGGACGTTATCCTTGTGTTTAGTTGTCTTTGTATCGGCGTAGAATATTTAACCTTATGTGTTGTGTTTGTGAAAATTTAGGATCGCGAGCAGGGACTTCGGACGCTGCGAAGAAAGGGAAGCAGATGGTCGGATTACTTAGCTCGAGATCATCTATGAGTAGATTTAACATCTACAGGGGAATCACCCGCATGGCGTTATGCGTCTGAGCTGAATTATATGGCATGATTATTAGTTACAAGTATTGAACATATAGAGATTGTGCATGAACTTCATTTCATATTATAACTTGTTGTGCTGGGACTTGTACCCATTGGACACTGCACTATTATTAACGGTTCATATTGCACGAGCATAAATTGTATGCTACACCCACACCGTCGATAATTGCCATGACACGCACAACACCTATATATACGTGATATTGTATTGGTTAGAGACATTGAGACATGATCCTTATTTCCATTGTGCATATGAGATATAGCATACCTGTATACCTATATGCTTACACTTATGCCTTGCTATACCTTGATACAGCTACGCCTATACCTAGAGAGTATTGCATCATTATTGACATGTATATACACACACTGGATATAACTACACCTATACCTAGAGGGTATTGCATCATTATTGACATGTATATACACATACTGTACATAGCTATACCTATACCTAGAGGGTATTGCATCATTATTGACATGTATATACACATACCTGAACATAGCTACACCTATACCTAGAGGGTATTACATCATTATTGACAGGTATATACACATATGAGATATAGCTACATGTACATCTTGCATACATATTTACATGTACGCACATATACCTTGTTATAGCTACATGTTCACCCTTATATGATATTGCATTGGATTTTGGAGGAATTAGGAACCGCATGATATATTTTATAACTTGTTGCATTTAAATAGCGGTTTTTCCTTTATATGCTCATGTTACTGTTTATGTTGCATATATTATATTTCATGGATTTCGCATTGAGATATGGATTTCATATGATATTTTCTGGATGTTTTACTCCTGAGGGTATATATCAGTGGTATGGGACATTGATATTTACGTGTATATATATATATCAGTGGTATGGGACGCTGTTATATATGTACAGATATAATATATATATATATATATATATATATATATATATATATATATATATATATCATAATGATCTATGCAAGTATTCTTATTAATTACTTGATATTTTCTGCAATTTGAGGACCGTGGTATTTTCATAAAATTATGCATTGTTTGAAAAACCCGGTTTCTCTTGATATGATATTTCGATACGTCCACCATGAGATTTCTCGGTTCTGAGATTTGTTATATATACCCGATGAGAGGAGTGGAGTGGGCCGTGTGCGGGTACATGGTGGAGCCCGGTATGGTTCCCCGGGCAAGAAGATCGCAGATGATGGCGATGAGCCTGGCAGGCTGGGCTAGTACCTACCGGTGATAGTATTTGGATTTGGCGGATATCGTGGGGGATATCGACCGGAGTCATGAGATGTACGGACATGATATCAGGGCCAGTCGTGGTGACGGCGCCTGACAGATGAGTTTTTACGTGTCGATGCTGGACACGGGTTTCATGATTTTTCGAGTGTCGATGTTAGACACTCAGGTTCCATGATTTTGATGTGTCATTGAGAGAAACACATACATACATATATATATATACACACACACAGGTATATTTTTCATGATGTTTTCGGGTGTCGATATTGGACACTCAGGTTCCATGAGACTTACAGGATATGAGGGCCGACCTGAGAATGCGGTGCCTATGGTATTGGGATTTGGAGTGTCATTGATGGACACTAGCTTCTCCACGATGAGGATTCCGTGTTGACGATATGTTTTATCCCATACTCAGCATTTATTTGATATGCATTGCTTCATATTTTAGTAGTACCTGATAGAGTACCTTTCATGACTGTTGCATATACATAGTGCTATTTATTGCTATCAGCTTGCATGTGATAGATTACTGCAGTATGTTATTTACTTTTCACGAGTTGGCAACACACCCCCGTTGTGCCACAATGTTTGCAGGTGTCTCTCAGAGCAGTCGCGGCAGGGCTTCTTCATCACATCGTATCATCTTTTGCTGCGGATACCACTACGGCTGACTGTGTGCAGGTTTGCTATAGGTGGGTTTTGCGGTTATCCGATGATAGTCATTTGTATATTCGTTGTATCTAGTACTCTCCATCTACTACTTCATGTATTGACTTAGAGACGAGTTGTGAGGACGACATTGTATATTATTTGTGACTTTGGAGATCTTTCATGCTGTTTCACTTTATATCGTCTTTTTCTTCGCTACGGCGTCGTATATCTGTTGTGGTGGTTGTTTTCCGCCTTTGGGCGTGGATTTGCTCCCGTTGGGAATACTTTACTTATATCTTTGTTGTACCCCTTTTTGGGGATAGTTTTTACAAAGGAGGTGCTGCCAAAATTTTTAAGAAAGTAAATTTGGACTTAAAAGAAATTGTACTTGAGATTTTCAAAAGTTTTAACAATGTTCTTATCACTTACTACTTTTGATAGTTTAGATTGCTGGGTTTTTCGGCCTACCTGAATTGCGTTACGCCTGTAGACGTTACGTAGTTTAAGTGCCGTCACGTGCCAAATTTCGGGTCGTGACAAAGAGGGTGGTCGGCCATGGTGGTTGACGGTGGTCATTAAGTCGCCGGAAGTGGTCGTCGACGGCGGTGATAGTGGAAAAGTGTGCGGGGGGGATGTATATATGTATATGTAGGGAGAGGGGAAAAGAGTTATATGGAAAGAAAGAGAGTGATATATATATATATATATATATATAAAGAATGAGAGGGGAGAAGTAATTGCAAGGGAATTAATATATATAAGAGTAGGGAGGTGAACAGTGGGAAAATGAGAATTGAATGGGTCCGTTGAATGAGAGAGAAGGGGAATATGAACAGAATTTTTTTTTGTATAGAGAAGAAAGTCAACAGTAGGATATCATGATGGTGGGTTTTAATTTAAATAAGAAGAGGGTCAAAATGAGGAGTTGGGAGTTGAACAGTTGGGGAAACTTGGGTTGGGCTTGGGTTATGTTTTGTTGAGGTAGAATTTTAATAAGGAATGCAAATGTGTTAGGTAGTGGATTATATGATGTGAGTATTATTTTTAAATGAGATTGGGTTAAAGAGCTTATGGGTTTTGGTTGCTTAAAGAATAATATGAAACATAGATAAGGGATTTGGGTTATGGGTTTCTAAAAAATAATTAAGGTTGGAAAATTAGATGGAATAATATATTTAATAAGAATAAAAATACACAGAAAATTCTAAGAACAAATAAATATAGTATAATAAGACTGTATAGGAATTTTAGGGTCGTTACAAGATGACTAAAGTGCTTATCACTAGTTGGGCAGCGCTCATGACTGAGTGCTTCACATGATGCATATGTGAGCGCCAGAATGACAAATAAGTGCTTAGCACTTTTGAATAAAGAAAAGAGAAAAGACTGAGCAGACCAAGCCCAAATTGGCAAAGCCCTACTGAAAGTTTCTTGCAGCTGAGCCCAAATGCTCTGTTGTTGAATCTTAAATAAAAATTAAAAGATCCTGAAAATATTGCTAAGTTGATCTTAGTCTCAAATAAGACTAACGTATGCTTAATTAAAATAAATTGAGCTCAAATGCTCACATATTTAAGTTGATCTTAATCTCAAATTAGATTAACGGTCCTTAAATAAAACAAAATATTTTTGAACTAAAGGAATATATAACCTAAGTTCAAAACAAAAACCCCAAATCTAAAATGTACGGATTTGGACTGATCCGCGCCCTACCGGCGACGACATAAACTAGTCTACATATACAATCCACGGGCAACCAAAACAAACAAAATTACATACGACACGAAGTGAACTGCTGGAAAAGGAGAAAGTGGTTATCGCAACGCGATAACGTAATTAACTGCAGGGGCTTGCGCCTGCAGGGAAAAGTGTTCCCACAATCAAAAACCCCTCACAAATGAGAGGGAATCTGACAAAGTCTGCTACAACGGTCATATCTATCCAAACCTTCGATATATTATGCCATAAATCAACTTGGTATTTTCGAAGAGGTGGATGGATATGTACAAATAGCATCTGCTCCCAAATTCAGGCTAGACGTCCCAACGTCTCAGTCTGGTCTTCGACGGTAAACAATTTCTGAGCACATTGAACAATCCCATAGCCAATCTTTCACTCCTTTCACCACTCCAAATTTTGTAGGACAACAATTCCAATCATCTTCTTAACAAAATGTTGATCATAATCATTTCCATTCTACGCATTCATTCAATTCCTATCAATCTTACCCGACTTTTCCATCTTCGCTAGACATTGCTTCTGCACATCAATTTAGAAGTTTTACGTATCCAAATGACTTCGGATCTTTTATTAAAACCCCTTCACAACCCAAGTCTAGTCTTAAAAGAACATTGGAAGAATTTCGAGTAGCTTCGTGCCAAAAAATTGAGGAATTGATTGAGTACAACCTAACGAACCGGCAGCTAGTTCCTAACTAGCTCAAAATTTTATAATGTATGATGAGGCGATAGGACAATTTGATGATTTGAGTAGTAAAAGTGAGCAATCCAACTTTCCAAATCAAACCGACCCATTCCCAATTGAATTCCACAGCTCCAGTTTCAAAAATCTATCGAGTACACCAAATGATTCACCAATTGAGGATAGCATGTTTGATGAGTTATGCGACTATGTATTGTTTGATTTACCCGATTGTGAAGGGTCTATTTCAAGTGAAACCGATGCCACTCCTTTTGATCTCTACATTTCCAATCTATAAAACCAACCGAGTGCGATTTGTAATCCACCGATTGAAAACCATGCTTTTGATGATGTGTCTGAGAAATTTAACTTTCAATTGATTTAGGATATCGACGCTATGGATAATTTGGATAATGAACCCATAATCTTGGATGAGTTTTTCTCACCAATTCATCACGTTCCTTCAACTCCGTATGGGCATCATCCCGAACCATTAACTGTTTTTCCCGAACTCCATACGCGTATGGATGTTATTAATAATGATGAATGCGTGGATGAGCTGAATGTTGAGGAGAATTTTGAGGATATCATGAAGGATGAGCCCGTTATTTTTGATGAGTCGAATGTTCCGATTCATCATATCCCTTCTATTAACTATGAACTTCCCCCTGAATACTTAACCGACACCAATCCTCAATCACTCCCTCCATTTTTTCCATTGTTTCCAAATTGCAAGATGACATATCAATTTCATCTCTCATATCTGGTTTCCCAAGTTCAGTCGACCCATATTTTCTTAATAATCTTGAGAGGTTTGACCATATTTCTCAACGGATTGATAAATTAGTACAGTTAGAAAATTCGAGTTTCACATCATTACAAACTGTACTAATTTATTCAATCAAATTTCAACCTCAAGTTCGTGCTCCATTTCTTTCTCTCCTCCGTTCATCTTCTCCTCTACTGTGACTGTACCCCATTTCTGCCCAAACACGGTCTCGTGCATTCTTCATTTCTTTCCTCTACACGTTCTTTCTCCAACCATGACATAATCACGATACAATTTTTGAATGGTTGGTGCTAACTTTGGTCTGTATAAGGCCTTGTACAGATTGATGATGTTCTCTCCCCCCTAACTTTGAATTTCAACGCTTAAACAGTGAAAACATTATTTCACTTAAGTTTGGGGGGAAACATTTTTGTGTATATATATTTTGTTTGTTTTTTCCTGTAAAAAAAGGGAACGGACAAAATTTTGACCCCTCAACAATTTTGACCCTCTTTATGTAGCATGACAGTGAGGGCACCGTCAAGTTTAAGTTTGGGGGTTTGCTCGGTAAGCATTCTATCTTTGCATGCATGTGTATATTTTGCATTTGCATACTTATTTGAAAACCCAAAAAAAACCAAAAAAAATTCCAAAACATAAGAACTTTGTCGTCAAGTTAGTTAGTAGGGTAACTTAGATTTTATTCCGAAAATTTTGCTTGATAGGTTAGAAATAACTAAATCCTAGGCTTAGAAATTGAAAACCCTAAAAATAACCCTCCTTGAGTTTAACCGTAGTAAATATATGTCCTTGCAGTTTTTTTAGAAGTAAGTAATCTTGAATTCTGTTCTTAAGTTAAGTTAAGATGAAGGGAAAGTACTGAAAGCTTTGTTGAAGGATAAATCTGAAAAATAGTTTTTATTCGTAAGTCCAAATTCAGAAATTATATACCCTACAAACTGCACTTACACGCACCTTGAAATTTGGGATAGTAAAGAATACCTAAAAATACTCTTTCCTGAAAGCCTAGTATGAAAAAATGGTATTTGTAACTAACCATCAAAAGAGAATCACTGAAAAATATATCCAGTCTTAAAATAAAAAAGAAGAAGAAAAAGAAATATATATATATATATATATATATATATTGCAAGACCTGAAAACTGCTATTTACGCCTTAATAAGCGCACACATTCGGTAATCGGCTGATTAGTGCCTTAGGAAGCAGTAGTAATCGCATAAAAGGTGTGTGAGAAAATCTTTGGGTGTAAGGGTGAAAAATTTACACACACGTAGGGGCATACGATCAATATTTGGAAGAGAGACAGAAATAAAGAATAAGTCTTATGTTTTTCGTAAAGATGATAAAAATTCCGGATTGGAGACTGCACTTTAGAAGGAAAACTCAAGAGATACCGAGGTCTTTATAAACTGGCAAAACATATAAGATCTTAGGTTGAATGAATATGATGTGTGAAGAATACGAGATGGATATTTCTAACTTAGGATGATAGAGTTTCTAACTTAGATATTAAACTGTAAGATTAGAATCGAAGTTAACTTATGAAACCAGCTTGACGGGATTTTGTAGGTAGTATCCGCTGAAAACCCTCAGAAGACAACACTCCTCCTACTAAGGACACCTAGAGGTTTAACGTCTTGTTGTACATACTAAGTGCAACCGTGATACCTACAAAAGCGAGCTTAGGACTTTTTGAAAATAAAATGATTTTGCTCGGAACGAGCAAATGATAAGTTTGGGGGTATTTTTCACACCAGAATATTGCATTTAATACCACTATTCTTATGCACATTTGTATATAGGTAGGTGATTTTGATCTGTGTTTGCTATATAATTACAGGTTACAGGTTCTCAGTCCAGAACAACGCAAATCGTGCATAATCTCTATAATTATGACAAAATTCAGAACAACTGCCGAAAACAGATAAAATCCGGGTTCCGGTCATCCACACCCGTCAGGTGCCGCTTACTAGTACAAGAGATAAGATCAAGCGATGGTCATTCATGTCTGGGACAAATATAGAGCACGAGGGTGGCAGCACAAAGATCAAGGTAGCAACACAGAGCTCGAGGGAGATCAAGGCCAAAACATAAAAATAGTTGCCATTTTGGACTGTTGTGAATCTGAGAATATTTTGGAACTATTTTGCAAATTTGAATTTGTCAAACAGAAGAAGAAAGCTACGCGAGAAATCAAAAGAAAAATGGCCCACCAATTCATCAAGACGACCGAGGAACCGCGAAATTTATGCCATATTGGCGGCGGATCCGCAGCCCTGTCATGACATCTCTTGACGAACTTTCTGGGGTAGATTTGTATATTGTACATGGGCTCAGAATATAGCCCAAGGGTTTTACTTCTCTGCCTATATATACTCCAGATGTGTGCCAAACCAACCATGCTTTACTTTTCTTAGGATTAGTTTAGTTTAGTTTTGTTTCCTCCTCTTTCTTATCTTTTCTCCATTGAAATGTAGTGAGAGCTTTTGAGTGGAAAAATAATGAAAATGAGAGTTTTATTTAGCTTGTATTTTTATTACTTATTTGTTATTTTCTTAGTTGTTTAATTGTGTTTTTTTAATAAGTAGTTGTTGGTTTTCTTTATTTGTTCTTTTTCTTCTCTTCTCTTTTATTTTTCATTTGCAAAACGATAATGCTCAAGTGTGATTCTTACTTAAGTGAAATCCCAAGAAACTAGTTTATGCCCTCATTCTCATTTCTTTTCTCCTCTTCAATTTTGTTTTCTTTTTATAATGAGTGGGTAGTTTACTCACTTGTTAGGGTTAAGAAAGGGTGGCATGGGAGATGGAAAAATCTCTTATGCTTCTCTTCGCCAAACAACTTGAAATTGAACCTAGACTAAAAAACACAACTATCTCCCTTAGGCGCGCTATAAGTGACATATAGCCGCGACCTAAGTCGAGAATTCTTTTAGGCGCACTAAAACGCAACATGTAGTTATGACCTAATTAAAGACTTGTTGTATGGGTTTGGCCTAGGGTTGGAAATAAGAACATGGAGTGGACGGAAAACAGGCACTAAAAATGGATTTAGTGTTGGAAAGCTTGCTTAAACTCGTAAATACCATTCATATGTCCTCCTAATCCCCGTTACTTCCGATTATTCCAATATCATTTCAACGATGGCACAAGATAAACATAAGATTAATTCCTAACTCTACTAACCAACCCTAACCCTAATAATTTCTCTTGAACATAAACACTTAGGATAGAATTGAACAAACTTATACATTTTTTACTTGACTCGTCTAAAATAAGAACGAAACACTAACCATCTCCCAGTGGACGACCAGCACTCAACCGGCTAGCTACATGCGAAACCGTCTTGATTGCGGTAAATAGAATATATAGAACTCATAACACAATCCTTACCAATTAACCTGCAAGCCTCCGACGGCAAGCTTCTCTCTCGCTCTCTCTCCCACTCTCTCTCTCTCTCACTCACACTCTCTCCCTCCCCCTCTCTCTCTCAGGCACCGTCAAAGACCGCCACCGTCGAAGCCTCCCTGTTTGAGCCCGGCCCTTTTGACAATAGGTAATTAAAATTGGTTTAATTTTAAATTTCTTATTTAATTTTTAATTTTTAATTTTTAATTTTTTGCAAATAGGGAAAATTTGTGTTATTGATGTTGTTGTCGTCGTCGTTGTTGTTATTGATAATGATGATATTGATGTTGTTTATGGGTTAGAGAGGGTTTGGGTTGGGGGTTAGGGTCAAGTGTTAGGGTTAGGATAATTTAGCTAATTTTTCTAGGTAGTATACTGAAAATCAACAATATTTAAGGGTATTTTAGTGAAATTGCAACAAAAGTTAAGGGTATTTTAGTGAAATTTATAGTAATTTAATTAATTTAAGAAAATGAATTGTTTTCTTTAAATTTGTTAAGGTAGTTTAGTGACAAACCAACAATAGTTAAGGGGATTTTAATGTAATTTAGTAAAATTGAATAAATAGGTTGCTTAGAAAAAAATTTAAGGTAATTTAGTGAGAAAACAACAATAGCAAAGGGTAGTTTAGGGAGAAATATTTTAGGTATTTTATAGTAATTTAGTAAACGTATTTATGTGTGTATATGTGTATGTGTGTGTATGCTTGTGTGTGTGTATGCTTGTGTGTGTGTATATACGTATGTGTGTGTGCATGCGAATAAGTTTCTCAACCATATCCAGTGTGAATTGAACCTTGAACTTCAAAAAAACACGAAAATCTTATACTAAGTGGATAAAACTCAATGATAACATGAAATTTACTTTTCATCAAGGATCTCACATTCAAAAATCGAAACGTGCCTTAGAACCCGTCTATCAGTTATATACGCACCGGTCTCCATCGTAACATAAAACTACGTGATGGTTATCGAAACTAAGTGATTAATCATATGTTTCTGCAACCTTCTTGTAGTTTATGTGATGAAAGAACTGGTCGTACTATAACTGATAGATTTGTCCAGTATGGACAAGTTAAGAATTTATAACACAAACACACATTACATTTGTGTTTTTATTCGTTTCGAAATTAGTTTCGTCGGCTCCTTTTCGCTGGTTCTCTGTGTACAAATATAGAGGGGATGACCATTTCATTATTGATATTCAACATTGAAATGATTATCATCCATTCTATTGCAGTGTACTCAGAGAACACCGACAAGGTGCTGCTGAAATTTTCTCGGAACGAATGAAAGCACAAACGTAGGGGTGTATGCATTATAAATTCTTAATGGGATAGAAGCCTTATAGCCGAGAGCCGATGTGATGAATTGATAGATCAAACTAAAACATTAAACCTTAATTAAAGTCATAAAATAAATGACTGACTACGTAATACATGATGTCAGATATCGAAGAGTGATAGATAGAAGTTGGACGCAAGTGTCCAAATTTAGTGATGAATACAAGGCCGTCGTCGAAGAGTTTATGAAATTTTCATTGACGAACCGATCTTCTGAAGAGTTGATTTCGTGTCCGTGTAAAAAGTGTCATAACGACTACGACCTCCGTCGAGATATTGTGTATGAACATCTACTAAAAAATAAGAAATCTCCTGGGTATATACAATGGACGTACCATGGAGAAGCGAGACCGATAGTTAACATGTCTACGAGTCATTGGATTAGGCCAAATGATCCTCGTCTTATGAATTTTAGGGACACTGGTTTGAATAGTATGTTGGAAGAGCTCCAAATTGGCGTGCATCCTGATCATTACATTGTTCCTGAACCTAATGTCGGAGAGGATGATATTCATAATCTCCCTGATGCAGAATCGGCAAATTATATGAAGTATATGGATGATGCAAATGTATCCCTTTTCGAAAGCGCAAACATCTCTAAGTTGGGATGGATTATCAAAATGTTTCATCTCAAATGCCAGAATAATTTGACTAACAAGTCTTTTAATCAGTTTCTTGAGGTGCAAAGGAAGACTTACCCTAAAGCGCTACTGCCGAAAAATTTCACAGAGACAAAGAAGATCTTGAATTATATGGGTTTCAGTTATGAGAAAATCAATTCGTGTCCGAACGATTGCATATTATACTAGACAGAGGAGGATAAGAAGTTGGATAACTGTAGAACTTATAACTTATCTAGGTGGATCGTCCCTCAAAAAGATAACGATGAAGATGAGTCTACACTCGATACTCCTAGACGGATTTCAGCAAAGATTTTGTGATACTTCTCAATCAAGTAAAGACTTCGGCGTTTATCTCTGTCAACCAAAACTGCTGATACCATGCCATGGAATGCAAATGGTCACACTAAGGACGGAGTCCTGCGGCATCCAGCTGATGGTGAAGAGTGGAATTGCTTTGATGCCTTTTATAAAGATTTTTCTGCGGATTCCCGTAATATCAGGCTCAGTTTATCTGCAGATGGCATGGAGCCATTCAGCCACGGTGCAAATCACAGTATATGGCCTGTTACACTTGTTGTTTATAATCTACCTCCATGGATGAGTAAGAAGCATTCCTACACACATCCTACACACAGATTCCCTTATTGATCCCTGAAAGTACATCTCCTTCAAATAACATCAATGTATACTTGAGACCGTTGATTGAGGAACTGAAGGAGTTGTAGGAGTCAGGTATATGATTCCTATAAGAAAGAGACATTTACATTTTGTGCGGCGCTCTTGTAGACAATCAACGATTTTCCAGCCTACGCTATGTTGTCTGGATGGAGCACTAAAGATCACAAAGCTTACCCGGTATGTCCAGAGGAAACCGTTTATGATCCTAAAGTAGGCTAGCGCAAGATCATGTGCTACACAGGTCATCGTCGATGGTTGGATATAAACCATCAAAATCATCGTAATTGCAGCAAGTTCAATAGTAAATAAGAGCATATGCGTGCCCCACCTGAGCCGACGGGTTTGAAGTTGTGGAAGATCACACAAGGTTTCAATAATGTTTTTTTCGGGAGAACGACAGAATATACAATTCTACGGGTTGCTGGCAATCACTGGAGGAAGAATCCCATTTTCAAAGAGCTAGTATAATGGCGCTATCTCAATCTACTTCATAACTTAGACTTTATGGACATCGAGAAGAACGTATGTGAGCTACTCCTTAACACCTTATTGAATGTGAAATCCAAATCTAAGGATACACTTGTGGTTCGACAGTGGTACCTACAGGAAAGATTGCATCCGGAATCGCACCCTCGAGAAACGGGGAATGGTAGATAGTCAATTCCCGCAGCGAAGTACATGATGTCCACTAGCGAGAATGGTATTTTTCTAAGAGTTTTCGAGCAAGTAAAGGTTCCTGGCGGTTATTCATCAAATCTCTCTAAGTGCGTGGACATGAAACATAAAAAACTTTCTCATCTTAAAAGTCATGACTATCACGTGATCATGCAGCAATTACTCCCTGTTGCAATTAGGGCATTAAAGGATGAGGATGTTGTCTCGGTTGTGACGGATCTTTATCATTGCTCTCGAGATTTAAGCTCCAAGGAATATAGGGCAGATGATTTTAGAAATCTGGAGAAAAAAATACCTTTCATTCTTTGTAGATTGGAGATATTGTTTCCGCCTACGTTTTTCACAATCATGTTGCATCTCACAGTTCATCTTGCAAGAGAGGGGCATTTAGATGGACCCATTAATTATCGGTGGATGTATCCATTCGAGAGGTAGATAATAAGTAAGGGTTTAATATTTGAATTTAACTATCGAATAATTTTTATCAAAATTCATCAATTCAACTTACCAAATTAAAATCCACAAGTTTATGTTTAAGATAAAAAGATATATACGAAATAAAGCTAGACCCGAAGGGTTGATTGCCGAAAGGTTTCTCGCCGAAAAATGCATGATATTTTGTTCTATGTATCTTGAGGGGACCAAGACTGTATTCAACAGGCCGGGCCGTAACAAGGACGTCTTGGTTCACGAGGGACAAGGAACAATATCAGTCTTCCATGGAGGCGGGAACGTAATAGGTGCCGTGAAACATGTCGCACTTCATACTATGGATATTGACACAATACATAGATATGTATTATTTAACTCTGGCGAGGTCGACCTATTTCAAGAGTATGTATATAGACTATTACTTTTTTCAACTTATAAATATGAAATTATCTAACCGTATTATTTGTTTCATACATAGTTTATGGAGAGCTCAATATAGACCACCGAGGGGTCACCTGCTACCGAGCCATATCGATAATGCTTTATTGAGAATTTGCGACATAGTTTAACCATTTTATAAGTTTATCACTGAAATATAATTCATTTCTCATCCGTTAAACTAAATACGATTTTTTCTAATACTTATCGTCCCTTATTAGGTTCATCCAGCCGTATATGCCAACATAACAGAAGATTTTAAAATACTTACATCTGAACCAGATCCATTAGATGAGCGTCTTACTGGTTATGTCATTAATGGATATAGATTTCATACACAAGATAGAGACGCATGTAGAAAATTCCAAAATTGCAGTGTTTTTTTGACATCAACCACAACAGGTTACACATCATCTAAAGATATTAGTCCAACCACGGGACAACTTGACTATTACAATGTGTTGCAAGATATAGTGCAGGTACATTATTGTGCACACAGAGTTGTCATATTCAAGTGTCTCTGGTATGATACCAAGATAGATGGACGAGGATACAAACTAGAATACGGGCTACTCCTACTAAATTCTTCAAGGCTCACATTCATGAATGAATCTTACATATTAGCGTGTCAAGCATGTCAGTGTTTTTATATGGAGGACCCAAAGAATGGTGTCTGGCATGTCGCTATTAGAACAAATCTGCAAGACTATTTTAACATAGGAAATCCTGATGGTGAAAATCTTGAAATTAGCTGCCCAAGCACGCCAGTCACACCATTACAAGACCTGACCCACGACGTTAGTCTTTCAAGGGCTAACATCGATCCAGAAATTGTTGTAGAAGACGAATCATCGAGAACAACTGCCCGTAGATTAACTGTTCATTTCATCTACAGCTATATAATTTTCTTAACTGCTCATTTCATCTACAGCTATATAATTTTACTTACATGCTTATTGAAATTATTATTGTATTTTTTGGTTGCGTTAGTTTATTTCTCAGGATATGGCCTCCAGTTCTCATGGGGATAGTGGACGGATTGAGGGGGACATGGGAGCCAGTTCCTCCAGTTCCACAGGCCATGGACGAAGACGTACTAAGAGGGACCCCAAAGCCAGTTCCTCCCGTTCCGTGGGTCATGGCAGCAGTAGGAGGGCCCCATACAGGCGTAGGATGTATGGTCTCATCCTCGAGACGACCTAAAGATCAATGTGCACTTTTCAGCGAACAGAGATTTCGTTGAAGCCGGAATGAAAGAACTGAAGAAATTTTATGCCTCGATCTGCAATAATGAGAAGCGCATGCTGCATTTAGTGAAGGATGGAGCCACTTACGTTGTAGTGGACTGGACGTCGAGGGCTTTAGAGGACAAGAAGAAAGTGACTTTAGATGAGATCTTGGTAAGCTTATATAATTAAGCATTCATACGTTTATTACTTTCGCATATATATGTTAGACCCCAATTCTTTGAAGGCGCACTTCTCTATAGTATGGTGGATAGACAGCTCCCCCGTCCTTCTACACGTAGTCTAAGGCCGATTATTCATATACTTGTTGGGGAGTTGGCGTGATCAGAAACACTCCGTATGAAAAAAATGAAAGAACACCACCACTGATGAAGAGAAATGGGCGGTGAAGCCCCCGCATTGGACTGATGAGTATTGAGCCGCTATAATCAATCACTTCCAGTCACTCGAGTTTTTGGTTCGTATATTTCCAAAAACTTTAATAGCGTTAGATATTAATTCAATATTAGCATGACACCGAACAACATATCTAAATGACAGGCAAAGAGCGAACAGGGATCAGCGACACAGAGGCACAACCGTGATCGATGGTTGGCCAGAGGGATGAACTCCTCCCGATATGCAGTTGCTCATATAAGAACACTGTGTTTTCTTAATTTGTCATCTTTAATTTCTAAACTTGATATAAATTAAATTCATTAATCTAAATGTCAGGCGATGCAGACAGGAGAAATGCCCAGTCGCGTTGAGCTTTTTCATATGGGGTTGCGCGTGACTCCAGCTGCCCCAGCTCACAGGAGGCGACTGAGTATTATGTAAGTATGATCCTATATGATTTTTTATACAATTTTAACTGTAATTGTGGTCAATGTAACCTTTTGTTGTTAGAAAACCGCAAATCTAAGAGACCAAAATCGAAACGAATATAGAACCATAAATTTAACTCGTTACTATATAAGAGACCGAAACCGAAACAAATTCTTGAAACTTGGTTCATATTGTAATTTCCCATAGCAACAGATGAGTGGCGAGATTAAGCAGTGGAGAGTTGCATTTGTTGCGGTGCACCATCTATAGCCTATAGACATGGAACTTCATATGATCAATGAGGTGGTCTTTCAGCTGCATAACCCGGACCGACATGAAAGAGTTCGTATGGGCGGCAAAGGCATCACGCCCATGGTATATCACGCCCATCCCGGTCCAAGTTTGCATCCTCCTCGTGCATGCCTGTGAATATTCATTCAGAAGCCCGCGGCACCCGCGGTCATTGCAGCCCTATCTCCCTCTCCGTCTATCCTGATATATCACCCAGACGGCTCTTCATATACCATCGCTGGTGATCGAGCACCCATCTTCTTGACTCCTGCATCTGGATCCTCATCAGCTTCGGGTTCATCCAGGCCTATGAGCCGAGCAAAAACCCTGGCAGATATGCAGGCGATGATGCGGATGTAAGTTTAATTGATAATCTTTATTTTCAATACAACTTTCATATAGTTATCGTGCATATCCGTTTCTAATACTTGTATATTTATAACACTGTAAGAGGTGCTCGATTTCAGCGACTAGCCTGATGGCCGTAACAAGGACGTCTTGGTTCAGTGACTTTAGATGAGATCTTGGTAAGCTTATATAGTTATCACGCCCTACTTCCCATTCTACGGCGAAGGGGACGCGACTACGTATTTACTCAGAAGAAAATACGCTAAGCGTAACTAAGCAATATAAAAAAATACACAAGAGGCAAGGTATAATAAAAACAGCAACTTTTATTTATTAACATTCTTTTGTACAATGCATGAAAAGGAAATACAACTGAAATAAAAATGATGCCTAAACAATGGCATGACAGGAAATGAAAAGTACTGAATGGAAAATGTACAATGAAACTAGAGCTCTGGTTCTTCAACAAGCTGATCCAAGTCTTCTGCAGATGGCTCGATCTCTGTCGGGTCCAAACCACCTGACGACATTCAAAGAAGAAAGAAATAGAATGTCGTCAGCGAACAGATCGCTCGGTAAGTCCCAAAGATAAGGGAGAAGTAGAAAAGAAGAAAGAGAGAGAGAGAGAGAGAGTAGCTTTTAATATTGTATTATATTGTGGTAATGTTGTATTAACGCTGTTGTTTGTAGCTTGGTACAGAAGAATGCCAGTGTATACGAGAAGGGTCTCAGTATGCTAGAGACCAGGGCAAATGGAAGTACAAGGCTCCGTTATACAACCCGGAACAACGGCAATTGGATTCATGTTAGGTATCTTAATCTTACCGTCTCGTGCCACCTTTAACACATTCCGTACCAATCTACCCCTTAAAACCCGTAGTGTTTTATTTGTATTATTTTGTACTGTAAATTGTATTAAATGTATAATTGAAAGACTGACCGAAACCATGACATCAGTAAACGGATGTAACCGTAGAATCATGTAAATGGAATAACTGGAGAACCATGTAAATGGAATGTATATCCATGGTTCGGTTCGGTCAAGTCGTATAGATTGATAATTGGATTTATGGATTCATGTTGAAAATTGTAGATTAACTTGAATCGTATTCAAGTCAAATTAATCAGACTCAAATCCGAGTCAGAAAATTAGAAATGTAAATCAAAGTCTTGATTATTTCTTAAACCTATAATTGCTAGGGTTCTTAGAGTAATTTATAAAACTTGAGGGGGTTTTATGTAAAAATACTTTTATATATTTTTCAAAATACACCTCAAGTATTTGTTATTCGTTTTTAGAGTTGTAATGAAGATGGATTTTGTAATGTGATATTTCTAGTGAAAATATCCTAATTTCATAAATAAAAGTATTTATTTGTAAAGTTGATTTATTTGGAATTCATAGTATTTTAGTGTAAAATTTATTCTTGTGATTTTTAGAAAAAGGTGGAATATTTATATCATAATAAAATAGGTATTTTAATGATAAATATACATATATTTATAGAAAAATAATTTTAATAAATATTTTATATTCTAAAAAATCTCATTTTCTTAAGATATGGTATTTTAAATCTTTCGAGACCGAATGCTCCTTGCGGAAGTCTGAATCTCACACTATTAAGCCCGAGGATGTGCGATAAACCGCACCATCCCGAACGGGTTCCCCAAAGTGGGTTGTAGCGGCGCTTTGCAAAGATTGTAAATACTAAATCCTTTAGAAAACGGTTTTATGAAGTAAATGGTATTTATTTGTAAAGGTATATATTTTCTGTATTGTATGTTCTAGATTCTCCTAAATCAACTAGCCTATCCCTAATTGGTCCAGACGACAAGTTGTGAGATACCTCAAATCGCCTCTTCACCGCCAATTGTGGCCAGGTAAGTACAAGTGAGGAAAGGAGGGATCCGCTCACGAATCACCGTGAGTCGGGCCTTTTAAAGTTACCTTTCTCACTTGCCTAGCCTAGACACCACAAAGTCAGGTTTAGATAAACGACCAATGTCCACAACTTATCTTATTTTCATAATAAGTGGTACTTTTTTTTAAAAAGTGTATCAAAACTAAATCTTTTAGAAATGGTTTTATTAAATATATGGTTTTTAAATGAAAATGTTTGTTTTCTCGTATTCTAGGTTCTCGGGGGTGTTGCATATGAGTGTGTGAGGAGGTAGGTCATTACCTCGTGATCTACTTTAAATGTATAGCAAGTTTGATGGAGTTAAATGAAGGATTGAAACAATGTGGTATTTAAGTGAAAAATACGATAAATTGAAAAAGCTATCATTTTATGTGACGAAACTTGATCAAATTGTTTGATTAGTGTTTAATAGTCAACATGAGGAAGTTTAGGTATGATTGTATTAGTGAGAGGTGGAATTTTATAGAAAATCGAATCGGAAATCGGATTTGTTCCAATTCCGTCGCGTTTTGTAATTTCGTATTTTGAGAATGGAAAAGAGAGATAGAAAAGGGACTTACGGGTTTTAGATTACTCAAGAGAGTGAGAGAGAACTAGAGAGATCGTCGGTGTGTTGTGTCGTCGCCGATAGTTCCTAAGATGATCGCCGGAATTTCGTCGGAGCTTCGCCTTGAGCTTGTTTTCAAAGTACACGATCTTTGGAAAATTTTTGAAAGAGTGGGCTCAGGATTTTGGGGTGAGAGGGTAGTGTGTAGGGTTGGTATTTATATGGTTAGGCTAGGGTTAGGGTAGATGAAAAGTTTAAAATAAAAATGTGATAAAATGTAATAAAATTGTATTAAAAGTGGAGTAATTGGAGTTTTTTAAGAGCTCTGGAAATGGTCTGAGGCTGAAATTTTGCAGGTGCATAGAGAATATGAAAAGACACAACTTTCAAGTTGGGGTCGTCGCCAGAATCGGCCGTGACTCGGCCGTGACTCGGTCGGAGGACTGAGTCGATCGAGTCGGGGCCGATTTGGCCGATTCTCAGCCGAGTCAGGCCGTCGGGATCCCCCGCGACGGTTCATCTACCCTCTGGAAATGTTACATGTTTAGGTGTAGTGGGGTTTTTGTGAAATATGCACGTGTAAACTCTTGGTATTCTAAACGTTCAAAATAAAAACAATATTAAAAATAATATAGGGTATGGGATTTGAACTTTGGTAGCTTGGTTCAGCATTGCAAGGTATTACCAATGAGCTACAAGCTCCTTCTTGTAATTATGGAGCTAATTAATTACTTAAAGTAATAACAGTAAATGTAAATACCCTAAGTATACATTAATTTTAAAGCAAATTTTTGTCACTAAAAATGGAGTTGTTACATTCTTTTAACTTGTAATTAAAAAGCAAAATAATTACTTATAACTTGTGCTCAGGCTAAAATACCCCTTTATCGATTTTTTGAAATTTTTTTGTAAAAACTTGTATTAGAAATTTGGGGTTGTTACATTCTACCCTCCTTATAAAAATTTTGTCCTCGAAATTTGTAAAAGGAAAGTGTAACAGTTTCAAGTAAAGTCCGGTGACTGGAGTATAGATAGTGTATAAAAATAATAAAGTGATACAAGGGTGAAAAAGGCTTACCGGTGTTACCTTGACCTACAGTCTCGGTTTCTACGGCTTCTAATGTGAATGTATGTCACCGTGGTACATTCCTTCTAGCCGGAGGCACATTCTACCTTTGGGGCCTATTTCTTTGCCCTCTAGGAATGTCCCTCATTGCTTGTTGGAATTAGCGAGTAGGTTGTGCAGGTGGTGGAGCAGGTAGTGCAGGACGAGTTGCAGGAGCCTGGATAGCTGGCCGCTACGAGTAGTTGGTAGGTGTGTGAGTTGAGTTGTATCTATATGGACAGGTCTCAATTCTGTGATTGGATGCGCCATAAATTAGACACAGGCCTTTTGCGCGTCTACAGTCCTTCCACAAGTGTCCCTTTCTATGGCAGTAGTGGCGAATTTCTTCAGTTCTCCTGGGTTCAAACGATGGCCTGGAAGGGGCTCCTCCTGCCATTTGATTGGCAGGGCGTTTCAAACCGGCAGATTGAGGTCCGCCCCTCGCCTTTATTACTGCCTCATAACTGCGGGCAGCTTCCAAAGCATCCTCATGGGTCAGAAATTTCCCTGTGGCTAGTGCAGCCTGAATTTCCGTGTCCAAACCTTGTTGAAAGCGACGGGCTCTGATCTCGTCCGTCGGTATCAAGTGTGCCGCGAATCGGCTTAGCATGGTGAATTCAGCGTCGTACTCATCTACTGACTTGTCCCATATCGAACCTTGTTGTAGATGAATGAACTGCTGCTCCATGGCAAACCTGGCAGTCACAGGGAAGTACTTTGCGCCGAACTTCTCGCGAAAATTCTTCCATTCAATAGGTTGTACAAGACGGCTTTCTTCCGCCTCCCACCAGTTGCGAGCATTATCCGTGAGCTGCAGTTTCGCCATACGGACCCAAGCTATGTCTGGCACTTGTGCTGCCGCCAGATCATCCTCTATACTTTGTGCACATTCCTCAGCTTCAAGTGGGCTTCCCTTTCCAGAGAACTGCTTGGGATGTAAAGCCCTGAATTGCTTTACCCCAGGTGCGTCAGTCTCGGGATGGTTCAGGAGTTGTTGTTGTCCCTCAAGAAGGCTACGGATCGCCTCAAGTAGCACTGTTTACTCGGTGGGTGGCGAAGGAACAGCAGGAACGATTGGTAGTGGAGATGGAGGTGTATTGTTGACGTTGGTGCTGGTGTTGTTCGGGGAATCCATAACCTTGAAAAAGATTTGGGTTAGGACAGATTCAAGTACATGAAATGATAAGATTCAAGGAATATGAAATTGTAAGATTCAAGGAACATGAATTGTAAAGAATGTTTTAGTTGCTGGTTCTTGTATTATATTGCTTAGGTTGTTCACGCAGAACGGAACTGCATGATAGGGTTTCATACAGCTCTGACCTGTATGGGCCACCAAAAAAACCTGTCACGCCCTGCTTCCCATTCTACGGCGAAGGGGACGCGACTGGCCCGCTACGTATTTACTCAGAAAAAAATACGCTAAGCGTAACTAAGCAATATAAAAG
The DNA here is from genome assembly GCA_030015575.1 of Agapanthus africanus. NCBI lineage: Eukaryota > Viridiplantae > Streptophyta > Magnoliopsida > Asparagales > Amaryllidaceae > Agapanthus > Agapanthus africanus. The sequence continues at coordinate 884,988,498 of CM057337.1, forward strand.
AAAATACACAAGAGGTAAGGTATAATAAAAACAACAACTTTTATTTATTAACATTTTTTTGTACAATGCATGAAAAGGAAATACAACTGAAATAAAAATGATGCCTAAACAATGGCATGACAGGAAATGAAAAGTACTGAATGGAAAATGTACAATGAAACTAGAGCTCTGGTTCTTCAGCAAGCTGATCCAAGTCTTCTGCAGATGGCTCGATCTCTGTCGGGTCCAAACCACCTGACGACATTCAAAGAAGAAAGAAATAGAATGTCGTCAGCGAACAGATCGCTCGGTAAGTCCCAAAGATAAGGGAGAAGTAGAAAAGAAGAAAGAGAGAGAGAGTAGCTTTTAATGTTGTATTATATTGTGGTAATGTTGTATTAACGCTGTTGTTTGTAGCTTGGTACAAAAGAATGCCAGTGTATACGAGAGGGGTCTCAGTATGCTAGAGACCAGGGCAAATGGAAGTACAAGGCTCCATTATACAACCCGGAACAACGGCAATTGGATTCATGTTAGGTGTCTTAATCTTACCGTCTCGTGCCACCTTTAACACCTTCCGTACCAATCTACCCCTTAAACCCCGTAGTGTTTTATTTGTATTGTTTTGTACTGTAAATTGTATTGAATGTATAATTGAAAGACTGACCGAAACCATGACATCAGTAAACGGATGTAACCGTAGAATCATGTAAATGGAATAACTGGAGAACCATGTAAATGGAATGTATATCCATGGTTCGGTTCGGTCAAATCGTATTGATTGATAATTGGATTCATGGGTTCATGTTGAAGATTGTAGGTTGTAGATTGACTTGAATCATATTCAAGTCAGATAAATCAGACTCAAACCCGAGTCAGAAAATTAGAAATATAAATCAAAGTGTTGATTATTTCTTAAACCTATAATTGCTCGGGTTCTTAGAGTAATTTATAAAACTTGAGGGGGGTTTATGTAAAAATACTTTTATATACTTTTCAAAATACACCTCAAGTATTCGTTATTCGTCTTTAGATTTGTAATGAAGGTGGATTTTGTATTGTGATATTTCTAGTGAAAATATCCTAATTTCATAAATAAAGGTATTTATTTGTAAAGTTGATTTATTTGGAGTTCATAGTATTTTAGTGTAAAATTTATTCTTGTGATTTTTAGAAAAAGGTAGAATATTTAAATCATAATAAAATAGGTATTTTAATGATACATATACATCTATTTATACAAAAATAATTTTAATAAATATTTTATATTCTAAAAAATCTCATTTCCTTAAGATATCGTATTTTAAATCTTTCGAGACCGAATGCTCCTTGCGGAGGTCTGAATGTCGCACTACTAAGCCCGATGATGTGCGATAAACCGCACCATCCTGAACGGGTTCCCCAAAGTGGGTCGTAGCGGCTCTTTGCAAAAATTGTAAATACTAAATCTTTTAGAAAACGGTTTTATGAAGTAAATGGTATTTATTTGTAAAGGTGTATATTTTCCGTATTGTATGTTCTAGATTCTCCTAAGTCAACTAGTCTATCCTTAATTGGTCCAGACGACAAGTTGTGAGATGCCTCAAATCGCCTCTTCACCGCCAATTGTGGCCAGATAAGTACAAATGAGGAAAGGAGGGATCCGCTCACGAATCACCGTGAGTCGGGCCTTTTAAAGTTATCTTTCTCACTTTCCTAGCCTAGACACCACAAAATCAGGTTTAGATAAACGACCGATGTCCACAACTTATCTTATTTTCATAATAAGTGGTACTTTTTTTAAAAAAGTGTATCAAAATTAAATCTTTTAGAAATGGTTTTATTAAATATATGGTATTTAAATGAAAATGTTTGTTTTCTCGTATTCTAGGTTCTCGGGGGTGTTGCATATGAGTATGTGAGGAGGTAGGTCGTTACCTCGTGATCTACTTTAAATGTATAGCAAGTTTGATGGAGTTAAATGAAGGATTGAAACAATGTGGTATTTAAGTGAAAAATACGATAAATTGAAAAAGCTATCATTTCATGTGATGAAACTTGATCAAATTGTTTGATTAGTATTTAGTAGTCAACATGAGGAAGTTTAGGTATGATTGTATTAGTAAGAAGTAGAATTTTATAGAAAACCGAATCGGAAATCGGATTTGTTCCGATTCCATCGCGTTTTGTAATTTTGTATTTTGAGAATGGAAAAGAGAGATAGAAAAAGGACTTACGGGTTTTAGATTACTCAAGAGAGTGAGAGGGAACTAGAAGGATCGTCGGTGTGTTGCGTCGTCGCCGATAGTACCTAAGATGATCGCCGGAAGTTCCGCCGGAATTTCGTCGGAGTTTCGCCTTGAGCTTGTTTTCAAAGTACACGATCTTTGGAAAATTTTTGAGAGAGTGGACTCAGGATTTTGGGATGAGAGGGTAGTGTGTAAGGTTGGTATTTATAGGATTAGGGTAGATGAAAAGTTTAAAATAAAAATGTGATAAAATGTAATAAAAATGTATTAAAAGTGGAATAATTGGGGTTTTTTAAGAGCTCTGGAAATGGTCTGAGGCTGAAATTTTTCAGGTGCATAGGGAATATGAAAAGACACAACTTTCATGTTGGGGTCGTCGCCGGAATCGGCCGACTCGGCCGTGACTCAGCCGTGATTCGCTCGGAGGACTGAGTCGGCCGAGTCCAGGCCGATTTGGCCGATTCCCGGCCGAGTCAGGCCGCCGGGATCCCCCCCGACGGTTCATCTACCCTTTGGCAATGTTACATCTTTGGGTGTAGTGGGTTTTTTGTGAGATATGCACGTGTAAACTCTTGGTATTCTAAAGGTTCAAAATAAAAACAATATTAAAAATAATATGGGGTATGGGATTTGAACTCTGGTAGATTGGTTCAGCATTGTAAGGTATTACCAATGAGCTACAAGCTCCTTCTTGTAATTATGGAGCTAATTAATTACTTAAAATAATAACAGTAAATGTAAATACACCAAGTATACATTAATTTTAAAGCAAATTTTTATACACTAAAAATGGAGTTGTTACATTCTTTTAACTTGTAATTAAAAAGCAAAAATATTATTTATAACTTGTTCTCAGGCTAAAATACCCCTTTATCGATTTTTTGAAATTTTTTTGTAAAATCTTGTATTGGAAATTTTGGGTTGTTACATTGTTATTGTACAGAAAAGAGTATTACAGATTGTGTAAGAGTTAGGAGTTATTTTTGTTAAATAAAAGCAAGAAGCAACTTATAGCTCACTGGTAAAACCACTACACTGTTGTGACATGGCCTGTGCGTTCGATTCTCATCGGGCCCAATTATTTTTAAATTTTTTTCTTTTTAATTTTTGGAAGCCCAAGAGTTGCACGTGCAATACACGGATAAATGAAAAGTTTCAGAAAAATCAAACAGACGCAATGAGGTGTGCACGCCCAAATAGCCACATGGCACGAATCTCAAGGCAAGAGCTCGAGATCCGACCGCCCGTTTCCCCAAAAGGGTCGGCGCCGACGGTCAAGATGAGCCCAAATGGCTCTGTGCCTTGCACACTTGTCCCTTCAGCTCTCCTTAACTCCCCTGCATTGTTTGATTTTCCTGCAATCAAACAGAGACCTTTCAATTCACCATTTAACACCTTTTTAATGCTTTTTAATTCAAAATTTTAATTCCCAAATCCTAATTCTCCATTATATGTATCACCACATGCCCTATCTCCCCTCTATCCTGAAAATTTCTAGCAAAATTATCTCAAAAGTTCCTAAGTGCAAGTGGAGTTAGCAACTAAGCTCCTTCCATCGAAGATCGAAACCGTTTCCGGAGCTCTCGCGACACCACGAAGCCCTTTCCCTTCTTTCTTATTATCTTCTAGATATTACCAAGCTATAAGTCCCTCTCATCTCTCTTTCTTTTCATCTTATTTCATTCCCTAAACGTATATCAGTAAAATGGAGTTACTTCCGATACATTTCTTTTAAAAACTTAGAACTCCATTTTCCTTTATACATAAGTCACACTAATTTTACCCCCCTACTTGTAACTTTAATTACAATCTTTTAACTCCGAGTTTAATCAAAATTTTCATGTGAAACAAACATAAATGAATTTTTTCTTTAAAATACCTTGAACTTTAGTATAAACCTCTTTTCGATAATTGTTTAAACAATACTTTTAGGAAAACTTCACGGGGTAACGACCTACCCCACACGCACACTTTAGTTTCATAGCACGATATCTACATATATATATGGTTGGTTCAAAGAATAACTTTTACAATAAAATACCATATCTTTTCAAATACGGGTTTCTTTTAAAAGCTGTATTTTGTAATCCTTGGCAAATATGCCTTTACAACCCTCATTAGGGGACCCGCTGATCGATGGTGCAGATTATCATATATTCTTGGGATAGTAGAGCGAGATGCAGAACTTCTCACGGAGTATTCGATCTCGAAAGGAAATAAAATACGTTTTTAAGAAATGCGACTTTTATAAATAAAACTAATTTTTTGAAAATTATATAAAAATTATAAATCTGTATTTTCAATATATTATGAAACAATATTTTCTAAAATGAAAGATTAAAATATTAATAAAATATCATCAAGTTACTAAGAAAGGCTAGTTTTCAATAAAATACCATAAACTTTTAAAAGCTAGGTATTTATCATTAAAATACCCAATAATTAAAATACATGCCCATGAAAAACCCCTAAAGCTTGTAAATCACCCTCAGGGTTAATTTTAAAACAATATTAATATATATTTGTCATAAAAATCTCTCGAGATATACAGATAATAATTAAATACTCTAGATTAATAATAGGTTTAAACGGGATCAATTCTCTTAAGCCCCAGGGAACCGGAGAAAGTGAGTGGTTATCTATTCAGGTTAAACAACTTATCGGAGTTATTAATGGAAATTGTCTTGGAAAAAGACACAGATCCTGTCGTCCATGTCATGAACTTGAATACTCGAAGTCAAATATCAAACTCAAAATTGTATACTTGACTCAACTTGCCGATTACATCCTGAATATGAACCGGAACATTTTATATCCATGGATTCGTCCAAGGCCTGTAATCTTAATCTATATAATACAATACGTAAAGGGGTAGATTGATACGGAACGTATATCATGGCATGAGAGATCACTTTAAAAAACACCTACATGAATTCACGTGCCGTTGCCTCATGGGTTATGACGGGCCTTGTATTACATGTTACCATAGTCCAAGGGGTAAGATGGACTCCTCTCGTATACATGAATATCTTCCTTATAAAACTACAAATAACCACATTAGAACAACTATTAACGATCATATACAACTTTACCTGTTCATTTCACTTTATATAATATCTTCACTTTCTTCTTTTGGGACTTACCGAGCGGTAGTTCGCCGACGACATTCCTCTCTGTTTTCTTTCTTTGGAATGTTCGTCAGGAGGTCCGGACTCTGAAGACACAGAGCCGAACCAGGAGGACTTGGACCAGTTTGCAGCTTAGCCTGACTACTAGTTCTTCCTGCACTTACTTTCAGTATGCCATTATTTAGGCATTTGCTTTTGTTATTGTATCTTTTACTTTCAGACAATTGTATGTAAAGTTGAATGTATATAAAGTTATTGTTTCATTTTATTACTCTTGTCATTCTTGTTCATTGTTATATTGCTTAATTACGCTTAACGTATTTATTTTTATAGTAAATACGTTGCGGGTTTTTCACGTCACCGTTTCCGTCTATTGAGAAGCGGGGCGTGACAATAGGTGTTTGACACCAAAGATTGTATACAAGTGCTCATTAGTGAATGAGTACACCGAACGGACTCACCGAGAACTCCTATATGGTATTAAACCTATGGTCAGATAGCAGTTCTCTGGTGACATGAGTAAAGGGTAGTCTGTAGACCTTATATTGTTATAGTTTCTTGTGTGTGTTCCCACTGTATTTTGATTACTATCCAACCATGGTTTTAAAAAACTGTGCATACAGCTTTTAGTTGGATACAGTCCCGAAGCATATGGAAGCAGTGAACGGTCGAAGGGATTCATCTCTCCCCGGTATAGGGAGTTGATGTTGCGCTGTGCAAGATTGGCTATAACCATAAGTCCCTGGTAAGGACGGTTGAGATAAACTGATAAGTGTTATCGGTTGTATCTCAGATAGTTATGAGTTAAACATCAGCACGACTTATTGGGTAATTAGGAGTGTGATGGTTTCCACCTCCCAGGCCCTGTGTGCGACATTCTTAGATAAAGAGACGAGACTGTACAATGAATGTCATTTATAGGCACTATAGGATTTCAAATGAGCTTGCTTATTGATCTTCCTTTCGATCAATACTTGGGCAGCCGTTACGTATAGCTAGTACCGCTGACGTGCTTGTAGGTTATTGATATGATCCTGACATACTGCCAGCGTATTGTCGAGCTTTTAGAGTCCTACATAGAAGTTTCCCGGCTCAGACGAAACAATATAAAGTGCACATAAGGATACGTGCAGGAGTTTGATTATGCACGCGTATTTGATACACGTACTTTATTAAGATGTTTGATGATATTAGCCAATATATAGTGATATGACCGGATTATTAAATTAAGCATTGATTTGATAATTATACACACACACTAATATCATTCTTCCTTTATTTTTCCCTCTCTCTTTTATATATTTGTATATGATATAAATATATTTTATCATGCATGTTTATACATGATATTTGTGTGTATGAAATGCACATAGGAATGATATAAGAACAAAATTATTTTCTTTATTTAAAAAAAAAAGAATGAGTCATTTATTAGAAGCATATGGAAATTTTGAGAGTTTCTTTTGTTCTTATCTTTTGAGATAAGTATGGATAAGACTTTTGTTCGCATCCTCATTCTCTTCATCATCTTCTCTCTTAGAATTTTTTTAAAAGAGAGCTGAGAAATAAAAATAGAGGAAAAAGAGTAAGAAAATAATATTCATCATTCTTCCTTCACCTTTTTAGCAAATTTGTGAAGTTTAGTTGCGTCACATACATCCAGTATGTGAAGTGGGAGCTTATGTTGGAAAATCTCAAGGTGGATCATCTTTGACAAGGAGTTCTACATTCAAGCTCGATCCCGGTGTCACGACCCACCCCCAACATAGACGGTATTGTCTGCTTTGGCTGAATCCGCACGGTTTTATCCTTTGGAGCGAACCGGACCCGACCATGGGCCACTTCCTAGGAGGTCACCCATCCCAGAACTTCCCTAGCTCGTGTATGCTTAACTACGGAGTTCTCAAGCTCCTGTAGTGCCGGTTCACTTAAAAAGCGTCTCTGTAATTGAGGGTGGCATCATTATATTTATAATGCGGTTCGGTCCTATTTCGGAATGTGCTTTAGGGATCCGATCTCATTATTTTGAAGTGGCTCCACACTCAGATCACCGTGTGTCTACAACAGACCATATTGAGTGTGGACAGAGCAGATCATCATGATGTCTGAAGACCGCACTGCTGTCGTGCACGCTTAACTATGAAGCTCTCAAGCTCCTGTAGTGCCGGTTCACTTAAAAAGCGACTCTGTAATTGATGGTGGCATTATTACATTTATAATGCGGTTTGGACCTCTTTCAGAATGTGCTTTAGGGATCCGATCCCATTGTTTTGAAGTAGCTCCACACTCAAATCACCATATGACTGCAACAGACCACACTGAGTGTGGACAAAGCAAATCACCATGATGTCTGAAGACCGCACTACTCTGGGGTATTACATCTCCCCACGTAAGAACAATGTTTCGTCCTCGAACCACAGACCTACTACTGAGGGAGCTGCATAGGCCACCATAAATGTCACGCCCTACGTCCTAGTACAGATGTATCATCATGAAACCGCATAGTTTTATCTTTTGGAGCGAACCGGACTCGAGAAGGGGCCGCTTTCCAGAAGATCACCTATCTCAGGATTTTCCTAGCCCGAGCACGCTTAACTACGGAGTTCTTCAAACTCCGGAGTGCCGGTTCATCCAAAAGGTGCCTCCGTAATTGAGGGTGGTATCATTACATTTATAATGCAGTTCGGTCCTCTTTCGGAATGTGTTTCAGGAACCCAATCTCGTTGTTCTGAAATGGCTCCACACTCAGATCACCATGTGTCTGCGACAGACCGTACTGAGTGTAGACAGAGCAGATCACCGTGATGTCTGAAGACCGCACAGCGCTGAGGTATTACACCCGGAGTCCAGATTCTTAGCCAGAGTCTAAGAAGAGGGTGCCAACACACTAGAAAGGTGTAGCCCCTATAACTCCTAGTTTAGTCTTTTGGTGTCTGCAAGTTTTAGTTTTTGGGTTGATTTTAGGGTTTAGAGTGTATTAGCTCTCTAAATTTTTTAAAATTACGCTTCAGTTTCGCTTTACATTGATGCATCGAGAGCATAGCACCTTTACAAGCACCGGATCAAGCGAAGGTATGTAGATCCTTTCACCTTTGCATGACTTGCTGGATCATCGAAATCCGACGAAACTAGGGTTTTTCTGGGATGGATCTTCTTTCGCCGTGGACCTGATTCTAAAATCCCCTCTTCATTTGTTGAATCCGAATGTTAGTGTGGTTAATTTCGCGGTGATTTTTTATGGCGATTTTTTTAATGTTAGCGTGGTTGATTTCCTCTCTGCATTTGTTGCATGGCGTTTTTTTAATGGACATTTTTTATGATGATTTTTTTTGGGATGAAACTAAGGTTTTTCTATGCGATTATTTTGGCCTAATGCTACTGAATTTTTCAGTCACATTAGGTCTTTTGCAACTGATCCAATGGCCTAATGAAAATGTTTTTAATTTCTTTGTTATATGCAGGTGGTCTTGCTGGTTTTACTTAATGAATATACAATACCCATATTTGACTAAAGAAGATATGGGTGAATTACTCGGTAGAAAATTTCAAACTCGTGAAGAGCTCGATGAAGATGCTCGGAATTTTTGCTTGTCAAAAGGGTAATTCCATATCTATTAAAAACTCTAAGAAAGATAAATATGTGACTTTTAGATGTGATAGAGGGGGTACTTATCGAGATGGGCGTAATATTCCACTAGAAAAAAGGCAAAGGACATCGGATACTCACCTTAATAATTGTCCTTTTGAGATGCATGGCAAAAGATAGAAGAGGGGTTTTGGACACTTACATTGAGAAATGGTTGTCACAATTATGAAATTTCTAATGATATTTCTGGACATCCTTCTTCTCGACATTTAGCAAGTAAAAAAATTGAACTTGTTAAGAAAATTACCAAGTTGGGGATTCAACCTCGCCAAATTCTAACCTCACTTAGGCGAAAAAGCCCGAACCTTAGAATGGTGTCTCGAACTATTTACAATATGAAAGGTAAGATTCTTAGAAACAACTTGGACAGTCGTTCTGTAATTCAAACTCTTTCAGATGAGCTTGATCAAGGAGGTTTTATATATGACCATACGCATGATGAAAATGGTCACTTGACACATGTTTTTTTTTGCACATCCTAAGTCGATCAAATTGGCTAGGACTTATTCTAATGTATTTGTGATGGATTGTACTTACAAGACCAATAAATATAAGATGCCATTGCTTGATGTAATCGGGATGACAGGTTTCAACACTTATTTCTATTCTTGTTTTGCTTTCTTGGAAAAGGAAAGGGTGGCAGATTATATTTGGGCATTGAGGATTAGTAATATTCTAGGCTCCAGTTGTCAACCTTTAGTTATTGTCTCAAGTAGAGAATTGGCATTGATGAAGGCTATACATGTTGTATTTCCTTCTACTGTTCATCTTTTATGCGTATGGCACATAGAAAAGAACATCGCATCCAATTGTAAACGTTACTTTGAAAAGCAAGAAGATTGAGAATTGTTTTTATCCACTTAGAATGCAATGATATATGCACAAACTGAAGAAGCATTTGAGCGAGGTTGGCTCCTTCTAAGGCGGTTGTATCAAGAAAAGAAGGATGTTGTCACTTACATTGAAAACATATGGATTCCATACAAAGAAAAATTTGTTGGTGCATGGACTGATAAGGAAATCGTGTTTCATCAAGAGCAGCAGAGAGTGCACATGCTAAGCTAAAGCGGTATTTACAATTTTTTATTTGTATGCAAAATAAGATTTTATTTTATTTTATTTTTAAAAAAAACTTCCCAATGACATGAGGTTTTTGATTCATATGTTGATGATGCTCACGGGTGGTATCTCTTCAGATTACGACACGTGGCAGATGACGTATCGCGGATTCCACGGGATGTAATAAATGAGCCGCATCGGGGACATTCCCCGAGGCCCCTTCTCGGGGGACCTACCTGACCTTTCGGGAGACCTCCCTGAAAGACATTCCACCTTCATCTTGGAGACTACCAACAGCTCGTCTCCGAGCTTCCTCAGCCTCCTCACTCGCCTCTGAGCCTTCTCTCGTGTCGAGCTTTCTCGGTCTCTCGCTCGTCTCCGAGCTCCAAGCATGCCGAGCTTCCTCGGCCTACCCCGATCAACCAAGGTTGCAGAGCCTTAGCGCCTCCGCAACGGCTCCGCGTATCTCGCCAAAACGGGATAACTGTCGTCCCACGTCCCGCGTCCCACGTTGGCGCGCCTCCCCATTAATAAGTGTATCCCGTCATTAGTGAAGGAATCCTGTCATTCACGCACGTGTAACGTCAGGGGCATAACCGAAGGCAAAGATCTCGCGCCTGCTCGCTCCATGCGACCACTATAAAACCCCTCTCTCAGACGACTCAGGTAAGGCAACTTGAATCCAATAAGCCATTACTCTGCTCAAATTCCTCGGCTAACTTGATCGTCGGAGAGTCCTACGGTGGTCACCTACCCCGGGACTTCTTTGCAGGTAGCTCGGTTTCCACCTCAAACTCAACCCATTGAGAACCACACGCTCAAGGGGACAACCTCCAAATCCAATCTTAACCGTCCAGCAACACTCGCGACAGATCGACGAAGAACAACATCTGAAGAAAATCAAGGCCTCCATCAGTTGGCGTCGTCTGTGAGAACAAAAGACTTACCTTGTTCGACCAACAAAAGTTTATCCTCCGCCCTCGATCCAATGATGAGCGATGACCGCAATGATTCAAATACGAGCCGCCACAACGGAGGCGGAAGCAGCTCACCTCCCACTCCTAACGTCATCAGCGCCTTATCTGTTAGTCGATGTACAACACCCCACGAGTTGCGGGGAGGCGGAAATATGAAAAACGATCTTGTTCTTGAAGCATACATCGACTAAACGAAGATCTTTACTAAACGATAATTAACAACTACCATAGAAGTTCTAAACTACTATGTAAAGAGATTATACATAGTGATACGTGTCCTTCGTCTTTACAATCTCTTCGTCCTCCTCGGCCTCCTCCAAGTGATAGATGATCCACCCGAGAACCCTAATCCAAGCTTCACCTCAAAACTTGAGGTAACTAAGTTTCTCTAGTTGTTAATCAAAGGAGCTTAGATCATATAGAGTTAGGTTATGGGATGTTTAGTCTTTTCTAATCCTTGTTCTCAACTCATGAGTGGCAGGATTGAGTGAGCTTGAGGAGAGAGAAGGTGAACTAGAATAATGAAATGAAATTGCTTCTCACTTAATATATCAAGCATAATGAATAAATCGATAAAATGAATAATAAGAGATTATTCATCATGCTTCATAAATGTATCATGAGTGATTCACTATGTGAGTCATTAAGCATGTAATAATGCATTAATGACATAGTGAATCACACATTATGAGTCACAATAACATTAATGACAATGCCACCTTAACCCCTCAAGTCACCATGCTTCTAGAAGCTTCCCGGAAATTACGAAAATGCCCCTCCCATCCGTGAAAACACGGAAAAACTTTAGACTGTATAAATCCAATAACCTGATACTAGAATCTGGCTTAAACCAAAGCCGTCTAGAAAAAACTGTCTGAATGTCGTACGTGCGTTTAAACACGTATTCGTCCGAACCCTTTTCGTAAAACCGTACGACCTTTATATTGTTTTGCCTGGAGTTTGGAAAACTCTATGTGGGACTCTAAAGACTCGACTACTACGCTGGCAGTGGGTTTAACCACAAACCGCAAGCGGCACTAGCTGTACGTAACGGTCCCCAGGTAGATGTCGATAAGAAGGCCGATGAGGAAACCCATCCGAACTCCTACTGAGCCTGTCCGTGACAATATCCGTGCAGTCCGGTCTGTTCGTTTAAGAGTATCGCGTGTATGGTCTAGGGAGGTGGTAAACGGCAGACCCCTAATAACCGTACAAGTCGTGTCGGTATGGCTCTATCACCATCCGAGAATCTACTGATCAATCTATCAGTAATTCTCAATCAGCCCTGGCCAGGGACTTATGGTAATGACCAACCGATCACCGTGCGATATCAACTCCCTATACCGGGAGAGACGAATCCCTAACAGTCACTCACTGCCTCCACGTGGCTCGGGACTGTGCCCAACTAAAACCTGTTTGCACGAATCCTTTGAACCGTGGTAGGGTAGTAATCAAAGCACAGTAGGAACTCACACGAGACAAATGACGACCTTAAGTCAACGGACTATCTGCACACATGTCACCTGAGAACTGCTATCTAACGTTAGGTATAAATACCATCCAGTCAGTTCTCGGCGAGTCCTGTCCGGTGTACTCACACCCAGTGAGCATCTGTATACAATCTTAGGTGCACTCCACCAATGGCTACGGGACCAATCCATCGCCCCTCCTCAGGGTCTAGATATGTATACACCAGACTACTCCGGAGTATCGATGCCCAGTCTCGATACTCCTGCGACCAGGGACATCTAAGGATGTGCCTATTGACTATCCAGCTCTCACTAGTATGACTGCCATCACAACGCCAGTAGTCAAGCAAAACACCCTATGGGCTTTATCAACATGTATATATATATATGAATACTACGCAAAATATATCATATGTTAAGATAAAAACAAACCAAATAGCGTGTTATCATATTAAGCAAGACTATCATGTACATACATATCCCTAGCATCCTATACAATGAAGGCCTCTAGGGCATATATATCCAACGATCTTCTACTTGCACTAAGGCCTATAATTGGCGCAATGAGTACCCACTGTCTTCACTAGATCCAGTTGCTGGAGTACCGCATGCCCAACATCTCAAACAGCCTCTCGAACTGAACTTGAGGGATGGCCTTGGTGAATAGATCTGCCGTGTTGTCTTTTGTGTCCACTCTCCGTACCTCGATCTCCCGACGATCAACGATTTCCCTGATCAGGTGTAAACGCCTTAAGATATGCTTGGATTTCTGATGGGACCTCGGTTCCTTCGCCAATGCTACGACCCCATTGTTATCACAATACAAAGGTATTGGATTGGCAATGGACGGAACCACCTGAAGTTCAGAGATGAACTTCCTCATCCAGACAGCCTCTTTTGCGGTTTCACTAGCAGCTATATACTCAGCCTCCATAGTTGAGTCTGCGACGGTATCCTGTTTGGAACTCTTCCAACATACCGCCCTCCATTGAGGGTAAACACAAAACCCGAAATGGATTTAGAATCATCTTTGTCACTTTGGAAGCCGGAGTCGGTAAAAGCCTCTGCTTGGAGGTCCCCATTACCGTAAATCAAGAACATCTCCTTAGTCCTTCTCAAATACTTGAGAATGTTCTTTACTGCTATCCAATGCTTCTCACCTGGGTCAGACTGATACCTGCTTACCACACCAAGTGCGTAAGCTACATCTGGTCCTGTACATAATATCGCATACATTATAGATCCTACTGCCGATGCATAGGGTATAATGCCAATGCGATTCCTCTCTTCATCAGTCTTTGGAGACATCTCTTTGGAGAGGGTGATCCCGTGACAAGCGGGCATATTACCGCGTTTGGAATCTTCCATACTAAATCTCATTAGTATAGTGTCAATATACCTGGACTGTGAAAGTCCCAACATTCTATTAGATCTATCACGACAGATCTTAATGCCCAAAATGTAGGTTGCATCACCCAAGTTTTTCATGGAGAATTTCTGTGACAAGAAGAGCTTTACTGATTGTAGCATAGGGACATCATTCCCTATCAGTAGTATGTCGTCGACGTACAAAACGAGGAAGACTACTGCTCCTTCTACAATCTTCCTATAAATACATGGTTCATCTACATTTTTGATAAATTCAAATTCTTTGAATGTCTCATCAAAGCAGATGTTCCAACTTCGCGATGCTTGTTTTAATCCATAGATGGATTTAAGCAACCTGCACACTCTTCCGCTGCTCCCACTGTCTAAGAAACCTTCTAGTTGATCCATATAAACACTCTCTTCTAAATGTCCATTTAGAAAAGCTGTTTTTACATCCATTTGCCAGATTTCATAGTCATGGAAGGCAGCAATGGCAAGTAGGATCCGAATGGATTTAAGCATAGCTACAGGTGAAAAGGTTTCATCATAGTCCAATCCTAGTCTTTGACGAAAACCTTTTGCAACGAGTCTAGCTTTATAGGTTTCCACTTGTCCAAGTGGACCAATCTTCTTTTTGAAGATCCATTTGCATCCAACTGGTTTCACCCCAGGAGGAGCAACTTCTAAAGTCCATACTTTATTAGTGTACATGGATTCCATTTCGGATCTCATAGCATCCAGCCACTTCACCAAGTCAATACTCGTGATAGCCTGCTGAAAACTAGTAGGCTCATCATCATCGATGATGCAATCCTCTCGATCCCCATCTTGAAGAAAATTACAGTATCTCTCAGGAGGATGAGAAAGCCTACTAGATCTGCGGAGTGGTGTTGGTTCGTCATGTTCTATTGAAATCTGAGGTTCTTCTAAGTCCTCGGTAGCAGTTTGAGGTTCTGGAATTTCTTCCAGCTCTACCGCGCTCCCACTAATTTCTTTTGCAAGAAATTCGCTTTCTAAGAAGACAATGTGGCGAGCGACAAACACCTTTTGTTCTTCAGTGTCGTAGACCATGTACCCCCTTGAATGTTTGGGGTATCTTACAAACTTGCACAAAACCGATCGTGCCTCGAGCTTGTCCGGTCTATGCTTTTTAACATATGCCGGACACCCCCATATCTTGATATACTTAAGATATGGTCTCTTCCCGCTCCACATTTCATATGGAGTGGTAGGCACAGACTTAGTTGGAACTCTATTCAATAAGTATGCTGCTGATTCTAGAGCAAATCCCCAGAAGGAAAGTGGTAACTCAGCACTACTCATCATTGAACGCACCATATCTAATAGCGTGCGATTCCTCCTTTCTGATACACCATTATGCTGAGGTGTATAAGGCGGAGTAAGCTGAGAGAGAATTCCATTCTCTTTTAAGCATTCAAGGGAACTAGTACTTAAGTATTCTCCACCTCGATCAGATCGAAGTGTCTTGATGCTTTTACCAGTTTGTTTCTCTACTTCATTTTTATATTTCTTAAACTTCTCAAAGGCCTCGGATTTATGTTTCATTAAGAACACATGTCCATACCTAGAGAAGTCATCAGTAAAAGTGATGAAGTAGGAGTGACCGTTTCGCGCATGTGTAGACATTGGACTACATACATCACTGTGTACCAGTCCCAAGAGTTCTGTAGCTCTTGCTCCGTGTCCGGTGAACGGAGATTTGGTCATTTTTCCTTTGATACATGATTGACAAGTTGCATATGATGAATATTCAAACGGATCTAGATATCCATCTTTATGTAACTTAGTCAACCTTGTTTCGTTTATATGACCAAGTCTACAATGACATAGGAAGGCTTGATTTGAATCTGGAGCCTTTCTTTTAAGTGTGTTTTGAATATTGAAAATTCGAGGTTGATTAAGTATGTATATGCCGTTTTCCAGTGTGCCATACCCAATCAGTTCTTGATTTAAGAGAATGTTCATGACATTTCTTTCAAGCGCAAAATTATATCCTTCATTAGATAACAAAGATACTGATATAATATTACATAACATACTGGGAATACAAAAACAGCTGTACAACACCAAAATGTGCCCACTAGTCAACCCTAGGTGATATTCCCCTATTGCAATAGCATCTACATGCATTCCATTGCCCATCCGGAGAGTCATATCACCTGCCCCCAGTACTCTACTATTTCTCAGATCCTGCAATGAATTACAGATGTGAGAACCAGAACCGGTATCAAGTACCCATGATGTAGAGTTTACTGAAAGACAATTTTCGATTACGAACACACCTGAAGCAGAAGCAACAGCTTGCTTCTTGTCCTTGGCTTTGAAGGCTATACAGTCCTTCTTCCAGTGCCCTTGCTTGTGACAATAAAAGCATTCGTTTATATCTGCTTTCACCCTTCCTGCCTTGTTCGTTCCCTGCACCTTCTTGACCCCACCCTTCGGTTTGGTGGCTTTCATCTTCTTCTTCCCTTTAGCTTTCGCTTTAGATTTAGAAGAGGATGATTGGCCAACATACAGAATGGAGGTCTTCTCCTTTTTCAAGGAGGTCTCTGCTACCCTCAACATGTTGAGGAGCTTTGGAAGATCAGCTTCCATTTCGTGCATGTTGAAGCTAAGCACGAACTGAGAGAAGGTGTGGAAAAGGGACTGCAAAATCAAGTCGATATACAAATCATTCTCTAGCACGCATCCCAGGTTTGCGAGTTCCTCAATGAGGCTGATCATTTTGAGGACGTGCTCTACTACATGCGATCCTGGAGCTAACCTCATCTGGAAGAGTTTCCTTGAGGTCTCGTACCTTGCGATACGGGAGTGCTCTCCATATAATTCCTTGACATGGAGAAAGATGGATATAATATCCATACTCTCGTGCTGTTTCTAGAGTTCATTGTTCATGGATGCCAGCACGATACACTTAGCTCGCTCACAATCTAGATCTCAGGTTTTGCGAACTTCCTTGTCCACAACTGAGGAATCTGGTCCAGGGATAAGTGGAGGAACAGCGGTGGTAACATATGCTACTTTGTCATAAGTCAGTGCAATGTTGACGTTTCTTAACCAATCTTTATAGTTCTGCCCAGTCAGTATATTTTTTTCAAGTAATAGTTTTAGTCCTGTCATGGTAGCTGCTGGAGAGAGAGAAAAGAAAACACTCAGCATATGCTTCTGGCAAGTTTAGATTGGTTATTAGTTTATCTAAACAGGATGGCTCCCACTGTTCTCTCAAATCCTTCTTCAAAACCTAAAAGAAGAACTAGTCAGGATTTAATCACACGTCACAATACTTGCTTAACCTTTCAGCCAGGCTGGTGTTGGTACTTCGAGGGAGGTTTTCCAACACTTTCGCGTAGTTCCTTAATTAAATAACATCTTTTCCCTGTAGGCGTAGCCCCTCTAACACCTTTCTGGACACCTACTTGGTTTATAGCATTAATTGTTAAGTGAGAATGTTTCCTGAGAGTAATCCTACTCATCAGTGGGATCAGGATCCAACTATCATTGCATGATGTACTAGATGGAAGCCACTCTAGTCACCACACTCCAGAAGGTATGCTAAATCTGCAAATTTTCTTTATGTTTGAAACTCCCGATATGATTTTTACCCCAAGCTCTTATGACCTTGACGTAGGCCAACAAATCATAAGACGCAAGTCAAGTTCTACCCGTCGTTGTCCTGATTAATTTAGGTACATCGTACATGCCCTTGACGTAGGCCAACAAGGTTGTACGTCTGTCCTATACTAATGCATCTATCTGTACAACAAATAAGCAAACCACACTGCTACCATCCACTATGCCTTGACGTAGGCCAACAAGCATAGCATGAATACGATGTGCTGTTTATTTGAAACGACGGAGGGTTACGGCTGGTTTTTGACAAAAAACCGTTAACGTAGTGAACTTGATATGATCGAAGGAACCATGATAGCCTTTATTAAAAAGAGTGGTTTAAGCTCCGCATTTTAAAATTTGCTTTTTCAAGAAAACCGAATGGTTTTAAAAATTGTTCCAACGATTCAGTTTAGGTTTTATTTTTCTTTGCATTAAAATAATGCGTCCCATCTTTAACCTATCATTACAGATAACAACGAAAATACAACGTCCTCTTATGCCATCCGCATTCGCCACGGGGTCCCGTCATCACCCGTTATGTTACTTAACTAACGGCAGAGCGGGGGCTGGGCTAGTGCGGGTGTAAAACATAAGTGACGTCTAAATAGCTATCATATATAGATATTATACATTCGTCAGACGCAATAATAGGCATTCCAGATCACAGATAAACTTTATTGGATATGCAAGCAATCCGCGTTTCTTTTGAGCCTGTAAGAAAAGATGGATTACACAGTTGTGATGAATAGCCATTACCCCACCCCAGACCCTTACAGGTACGGCAAACTACCCGCCAAGTACCCGAAGTGAAGCGGTCTCCCTCAGCAACGTGAGTAGGCCACTAAGCACTTTGAAATACCCGGTAGTTTGTGCACCCCACCTTGGGTCTATCCTAGGGGCAAAAACAGTAAAAAGAAATAATACAATGGTGGCTACAACCACAACCTGGATGTGCCCCGCAAAATAATATTACAACTTATTACAATTACATTGAATGAATTAATACAATAACCCATCACAAAACCCCGGCTAATCATCACAACAGTCCAATAGAGTTCATAATCACAAACAGTTAAAATATTACAGATATGTGCAACCCCCTGCCAACCGACATACTAGCAGTTAGGGGAGGTTTACGAACACATAATAAAGTTCACAGATATAATCAAACAAGCAAACATCGTATAATTTTGATCGATCAAACCCATTAGATTCTGCTCCAAAACTTCTCTGTAAACCTGAGACCTGAGCAAAAATAAACCATACCAGAAAATACAAAATATCACAGAAGATGCACAGGGAAAAATTGGGTTGAATCGGCCTCAACTCGGCCGCGGTTCCGCGGCTGTATGGCCGATTCAGGAACCCATTTTTTTCCAGTGTTCTTATAATTCCTTGTAGGGTGTTCTGGAGGAACCTGAAAAATTTTTGGACCTCATTTTAAAAACAACAGAAACTATGTGATATCGGGGTATTTTTCGGTTCGTTTTGCGTTCGAAATTCAAACGACTTTGCAAGTGAGTTAATAATTGTTTAGTGAGGCTCTGATACCACTGTTAGTCGATGTGCAACACCCCACGAGTTGCGGGGAGGCGGAAATATGAAGAACGATCTTGTTCTTGAAGCATACATCGACTAACCGAAAATCTTTGCTAAACAATAATTAACAACTACCATAGAAGTTCTAAACTACTATGTAAAGAGATTATACCTAGTGATACGTGTCCTTCGTCTTTACGATCTCTTCGTCCTCCTCGGCCTCCTCCAAGTGATAGATGATCAACCCGCCCTAATCCAAGTTTCACCTCAAAACTTGAGGTAACTAAGTTTCTCTAGTTGCTAATCAAAGGAACTTAGATCATATAGAGTTAGGTTATGGGATGTTTAGTCTTTTCTAATCCTTGTTCTCAACTCATGAGTGGTAAGATTGAGTGAGCTTGAGGAGAGAGAAGGTGAACTAGAATAATGAAATGAAATTGCTTCTCACTCAATATATCAAGCATAATGAATAAATCAATAAAATGAATAATAAGAGATTATTCATCATGCTTCATAAATGTATCATGAGTGATTCACTATGTGAGTCATTAAGCATTTAATAATGCATTAATGACATAGTGAATCACACATTATGAGTCACAATAACATTAATGGCAATGCCACCTTAACCCCTCAAGTCACCATGCTTCTAGAAGCTTTCCGGAAATTACGAGAACGCCCCTCCCATCCGTGAAAACACGGAAAAACTTTAGAATGTATAAATCCAATAACCTGATACTAGAATCTGGCTTAAACGAAAGCCGTCTAGAAAAAAACTGTCCGAATGTCGTACGTGCGTTTAAACATGTATTCGTCCTAACCCTTGTCGTAAAACCGTACGACCTCTATATTTTTTTTCCTGGAGTTGGGAAAACTCTGTGTGGGACTCTAAAGACTCGACTACTACGCTGGCAGTGGGTTTAACCACAAACCGCAAGCGGCACTAGCTGTACGTAACGGTCCCCAGGTAGATGTCGATAAGAAGGCTGATGAGGAAACCCATCCGAACTCCTACTAAGCCTGTCCATGACAATATCCGTGCAGTCCGGTCTATTCGTCTAAGAGTATCGCATGTATGGCCTAGAGAGGTGGTAAACGTCAGACCCCTAATAACCGTACAAGTCGTGTCGGTATGGCTCTATCACCATCCGAGAATCTACTAATCAATCTATCAGTAATTCTCAATCAGCCCTGGCCAGGGACTTATGGTAATGACCAACCGATCACCGTGCGATATCAACTCCCTATACTGGGAGAGTCGAATCCCTAACAGTCACTCACTTTCTCCGCGTGGCTCGGGAATGTGCCCAACTAAAACCTGTTTGCACGACTCGTTTGAACCGTGGTAGGGTAGTAATCAAAGCACGGTGGGAACTCACACGAGACAAATGACGACCTTAAGTCAACGGACTATCTGCACACATGTCACCTGAGAACTGCTATCTGACGTTAGGTATAAATACCATCCAGTCAGTTCTCGGCGAGTCCTGTCCGGTGTACTCACACCTAGTGAGCATCTGTATACAATCTTAGGTGCACTCCACCAATGGCCGCGGGACCAATCCATCGCCCCTCCTCAGGGTTTAGATATGTATACACCAGTCTACTCCGGAGTATCGATGCCCAGTCTCGATACTCCTGCGACCAGGGACATCTAAGGATGTGCCTATTGACTATCCAGCTCCCACTAGTATGACTGCCATCACAACGCCGGTAGTCAGGCAAAACACCCTATGGGCTTTATCAACATGTATATATATATGAATACTACGCAAAATATATCATATGTTAAGATAAAGACAAACCAAATAGCGTACTATCATATTAAGCAAGACTGTCATGTACATACATATCCCTAGCATCCTATACAATGAAGGCCTCTAGGGCATATATATCCAACATTATCAACTCGGATAGGCAGGGTAACATCGCTGGTGGATGCCCTCGTTCGCGTCCAAGCAGCGGGCCACACCCACCAGGCCGCAGTTCCCCCTTCCCGGGATAATGACATCCACCGAAGGATGGACGGACATGCTCAAGCCCTCGATCTACCTCGTCCTCATCACAGTGCCACTGAGCGTCGGCAGGCCGACTCCGGCCACCTTAACCCACACGTGGCGACTGATTCCATGACCCGCTGGGCACCGGATAGCTCTACGCTGTAGGGTGTTTTTCGTCACCCCATTGATATGGGAATATGCACGTGCTTGTCAGGCATAATACAGATTCCCCCTGCCTAGGATAGGCCAGGGTTTAATGATTGTGGGGATCCGAATCTCCGGCAGCCACGGACTAAGCTGCCATTAATTACCCCTCGCCTTTGGATCGAGGGAACCTCCGATTAACGGGTTAAACTGGTCATGCGAACTCAATGTGCATTATCGTGTGTTTGAAGGGGGTCTTGGATGTATCGGGGGCCTCGCAGAGTATTAATGGGGGTCCCGCTACCCGGATAGCGGGCTGGGGGTCAAGGGGGCTAGCAGCCCCCTGCGGGGTATGGGGCAGCGTCCCGGCCCAAATTTTTTGGGGAGGGATAGTGTTGTAGAGTACGTGTGTGTGTGTGTGTAAGGGGGAAAAGGCATCCAAAGGATGCGTAGGGCCAGCGCCTCACGTGCCTAGCACGCGAGCGCTGGGCACTAGCGCACTAGGCGCTGGGCGCACCACGTGTCGGCACGTGGGCGCAAGCGCTCTGGGCGTAGGGCACGCCACGTGTCGGCACATGGGCGCAAGCGCTCTGGGCGCTGGCACGCCACGTGCTCGGCACGTGGACGCAAGCGCTCTGGGCGTTAGACGCTGGTGTTGGGGTAAAAATTTACACCCCGGTTGACTAAGTCAAAATCAAAGTCAACCCCAAGCCAGGTGGGCCCAAGCCCAGGTCAAGCAGGCCCATGCCCAAGTCGAGCCCACAGCCAGCCTCCCCATGCCAAAAACAAAATCATGTAATAAATAATTTTTATGTAATTGTTTATGCATGAATGTAAACAAAATGGGCATAAATCCAATATTTTGTAAGCCCATGGCTTATGTGAAAAAATGAAATGGCACATGAGCCATGGGATGGCTAAAATGCCATTTTTGTAAAGCCCAAGGGGCTATATGTAAATATGTAAGCCTATATAAGGCAACATGATGATGAATAAAAAACAACTTTTTTTCATTCTCTCAAAAAAACCTAGGGTTTGTACCTCTTTCCCCCTTCTGAAGGTTTCAAACCTTCTTCCTTTTTTATGAATTAAATCAAGAGTGTTACTCTCCCTTTCCCAAAACTAAATAGTTTTCCATCCCAAAATCCACAAAGGGGAACTTGGATCTGCCATTAGATCTCAAAAAGAAGAGATTTTTAGATCTCACATCTCTTGAGCTAGCCAACATAGGAGGAAGAAGAAAAACCCATTTCCTCAACCAAAACATTTCTAGGAGTTTTAACTCCATATATATATATATATATATATATATATATATATATATATAACAACAAATATTTCCTTTCTGAAGCATAGCTTCTGTTTCTGGGACTAAAAGCCCATTTTTCCTCGCCGGCGCCCAAGCGCTCAAACGCCGAACGCCCACGTGCCGACACATGGCGCACTAGCGCTCGAACGCAAAGCGCCCACGAGCCGACACGTGGCGCGCTAGCGCTCGAGCGCAAAGCGCCCACGTGCCGACACGTGGCATGCCTGCGCTCGAGCGCAAAGCGCCCACGTGCCGACACGTGGCGCGCTTACGCTCCAGCGCTCTGTGCCCGAGCGCAAAGCACCCACGTGCCGACACGTGGCGTGCTTGCGCTCTAGCGCTCAGCGCTCATGCGCAAAGCGCCCACGTGGCGCGCTTGCGCCTAAGCGCACAGCACCTAAGCGCACAGCACCTAAGCGCACAGCGCTCGAGGCGCTGGCCCCCACGCATCCTTTGGATGTCTTTTCCCCCTCTTTTATATATATATATATATATATACATATATATATATATGTACACATACACATACTCGAGCGTGGCTACCTGTAAAAACTCTGCGTGGCTCCCGATATATCCAAACCCCCCTTTCAAAACACAACACACGTACACTGCACATTGAATTCGCATGACCAGTTTAACCCGTCAATCGGAGGTTCCCTCGCTCCAAAGGCGAGGGGTAATTAACGGCGGCTTAGTTCGCGGCTGCCGGAGATTCGGATCCCCACAATCATTAAACCCTGGCCTACCCTAGGCAGGGGGATTCTGTAGTACGCCTGACAAGCGCGCCGTATTCCCATCTCAATGGGGTGACGAAAAACACCCTATAGATTCTGGCACGCCCGGTGGGACCAATCTCTCTTCCCATATTTCGGGTTAAACGTTCATGCGAACTCAATCAATATACATACCTATATTTAAACTAAAATAATGCATTTTCATGCAGGATTTTCAAGCAATCACCTTTCAACAATGTCTCCAAAGATGAACTCAGCTCCCATCTCCTACACGATGAAGATAGACTCCAGGACGGTCCTTCCGGCCAGTCTCGGGCGACAATGGGAGGAGCCGCTGCTACCATTTGGCTCTATTATGTTCATGCCAGTTGGCACCATCCCAGCTCCTCAAGCCCCGGTGACAGACGAACCGGTCTCGAAAGGCAAGAGGCCAAATGTGGTGGTCCCGAAGGCATACCAACCCAAATGCAAATCGGTGTCTGGACGGCTTTCCATGGCCCCAACTGGGGGCAAAGCCATCGGAACAAAAGAAGTTGCCAGACGTCGTGAGAAAGCCCAGGCGATACCTTCGACGGACACGCGGGCAGATGTATTCTCAAGCATCCCCATCACTCGGCCTTGGCGGCTTCCTGAAGAGCAGAAGCCTCCCAAGCGCTTAAGGCAGAGAAGCTGAGGCAGAAGCGGCTCAGATATAGAGCCAACAAAAGGGCTAGGGCTCTGGCCATGTTAAAATTTATGAATTTCCAAAGACCGGACCGCTCCGCGAAACCAGCTGCCAGCGATGAAAGAATGGCTGAATGTGTTATCCACACTGTCTACATGGCCGGACATGAAGAAACGAACCCTCCTCTTCTTCACAGCCATGGTGATGATATGGTTGACGCTACCCAGCATCGGCTTAATCTAAATGATGAAGAGCCCGCTCAGGCCGATAAGCCAGAGGAGCCCGTGGTTCCTGCGGAATTGAGCTCAGGCAATAAAGATTACCCGATTGTCATAGCCGGAACTACAAAACAAGCATTATTCCGATGGCTTCAAAGGCAATTTCAGGACAGGGATGAGAAGGTGGCCGAGGTCTATTCTAAAGTCGACGAGCTGGCAAACGTCATGGCAGATCTCGCGACCCAAGTCGCCCGATTGCAATTACAGCAGAATCAAATTTTGGTTCATGAGCCAGGGATTGATACCCGGAGGCAGCCAACTGATATCCCTTTCAACCTAACAGCGGAGCGCCTTCGTGAAAAACAGCCCCAATCAGCCTCCAGTCCCTCCGATACATACGCCGGGGGGAATCACCTCTGAAAGAGAAGCTGGAAAAGGTCTATTCCTTCAAAAGGGAAAAATTCCACAAGATATTCAGGGACGCCCTAAGAAACGGGCTACAACTGCCGGAATCAAAGAGACCGCAAGAAGCGAATATGACCGACAACCCAGAATATTGCTCCTATCACAGGGTGATAGGTCATGCCATTGAGGACTGCTTCGTCTTCAAAGATTGGGTCGAAAGGCAATACAGGACGGGAGAGATAGAACTGTCTAAAGGCGCGTTAGCAAACAGTCAAGCCACGACCGCCGATTTCATGCAAATGGAGACCGAAGCCTTTCAGGAACCTAATCCTCCCAGACATGTGCCATTATCTGAAAAGGGTGAACCAAAGACCGATCGGCCTCGAGGACCAGCATCAGTAAAGGCACCTACTCCAATGGAAAGAAAGAAGAAGGTATACTCCTTCAAGATGGATGAAGTCCGCAAAATATTCATGGACGCCTTGAACAACGGTCTGCAACTGCCTGTTCCAAAGAGGCCACAGGAAATGAACATGACCAGCAATCCCATATACTGCCTATATCATAGACTAGTGGGTCATACCATCGAAGACTGCTATATTTTCAAAGATTGGACAGAGGACCAATATAAGCTTGGAAAAACCTCACAATCCTCGGATGTATCGACAATCCACAGAGCTAGGTCATCAACACAGCTCCGCCAAGATCAAAGTTCAAGGAGCTGGGATAAGCAAAGAGGACCACCACGTCGTTAAACTGGGAACACCTGATGACCACCACGTCGTTAAACTGGGAACCGTCGACCTCTAAGTCGTTAAACTGGGAATGTAAAAAAATATATATATGTAAATAAACAAAAAAATGTGTAGATAAAAAAAATAAAGAAAAGCCGAAATAATGGGGCAACTCGCAATAAAAATCAGCGAGTAAAACAAAAACGAAAATAAAGCCAAAATGATGGGGCAACCGCAAATAAAAGCCGAAATGATGGGGCAATCGCGATCTTCGCGATAAGAAAAGCTGAAATGATAGAGCAATCGCGGTAAAAAAAAACAACGGCGAATGATGAGTCGCTCCTGGTACTATATTCCAGTATAGCGATGCAGACGCCAACCAAAATCTAATTTTTCAAAATTCTTCCAGCCCTACGGTTAGTCCCCAAATTGACTACCGTATACAATCTACGGGCTCAAATAATTCTCATCACCCTCATGCCCTACCGTAATCACCAGTTACGCAGCTGGTCTCCGCCTTTGGAATTATGCTCCATTGAGAAGACCCACTCATGTGTCCTCACGATACATGAGGAGAACAAACCTTTGTAGGATCCTTACGACTCACGAAGGAAAAACACACTTAGGAGTCCCCACGACTCCTAAGGAGAAAATACACCTATAGGATCCTTACGACCCGTAGGGAGAATTTGCTTTTATGGGACCCTCACGGCCCATAAAATTGAAAAGACTTAGGTGATAAGGATCTAAACCTGTCTCCTAAACCATCGCTCCCCAATCCCCAAGTAGCGAATGATGAGTCGCTCCTGGTACCATATTCCAGTGTAGCAATGCAGACGCCAACCAAATTACAAATTCAAATCCCCAAGTGGCGAATGATGAGTCGCTCCTGGTACCATATTCCAGTGTAGCGATGCAGACGCCAACCAAATTCCAAATCCCATACCCCAATGGCGAATGATGAGACGCTCCTGGTACCATATTCCAGTGTAATGATACAGACGCTAACCAAATTCCAAATCCCATACCCCAATGGTGAATGATGAGTCGCTCCTGGTACCATATTCCAGTGAAGCGATGCAGACGCCAACCAAATTCCAAATCCCATCCCCCAATGGCGAATGATGAGTCGCTCCTGGTACCATATTCCAGTGCAGCGATGCAGACGCCAACAAAATCTCGAAAATCTTCCGGCCCTACTGTCTGGATCATACATCCTGCAAAACCGTATACAATCCACGAGCGTAAAACAATCCCAATCTCTTCCAAGTCCTACCGGTGAGATCACATTCAAAGTCCCACCAAAAAAAAAAAATGGCATGTCCACAAGCAAAATGGGCACGGATGAAAACCCGAAAGGGCTCCGTGAGTAAAAACAGCAGAACTGCCGGCGAGTTTGTGAAAACCCGAAAGGGCACAAACTCGTGAAAAAGAGATGAAATGCACTCGCAAAGTCCTCTCAACTTTGTGAGGAGAAAATTCCCGCGTGAGATCCTTACGACTCATAAAGGAGCAACACACTTAGGGGTCCCCACGACGCCTAAGGAGAAAATACACATACGGGATCCTCATGACCCGTAGGGAGAAAATGCTTTGTGAGACCCTTACAGCTCACAAAATTGAAAAGCCCTAGGTGATAGGGATCTAAACATGTCTCCTAAGCCATCAATTACCAAATCCTCCCGGGGAAAATGATGAGTCGCTCCTGGTACCATATTCCAGTGCAGCGATGCAGACGCCAGCCAAATTCCAAATCCAAATCCCCAAGCGGTGAATGATGAGTTGCTCCTGGTACCATATTCCAGTGCAGCGATGCAGACGCCAACAAAGTCCCAAAATTTTTCCGGCCCAACGGTCTGGATCATACATCCTGCAAAACCGTATACAATACACGGGCGTAAAAACAATCTCAATCTCTCCCGAGTCCTACCGGTGAGACCACATTCAAAGTCCCACCAAAAATAATAAAATAAATAATAAATAAATAAATAAATAAATAAATAAATAATAAATAAAAAAAGGTATGTCCACAAGCAAAATGGGCACGGATGAAAACCCGAAAAGGCTCCGTGAGTAAAAACAGAAGGACCGCCGGCGAGTTTGTGAAAACCCGAAAGGGCGCAAACTCGTAAAAGAAAAAAAGAGATGAAATGCACTCGCAAAGTCCTCTCGACTTTGTGAGGAGAAAATTTCCGTGTGAGATCCTTATGACTCACAAAGGAGCAACACACTTAGGAGTCCCCACGACTCCTAACGAGAAAATACACCTACGAGATCCTTTCGACTCGTAGGAAAAAAATTCTTTTATGGGACCTTTACGGCCCATAAAATTGAAAAGCCTTAGGTGATAGGGATCTAAACCTGTCTCCTAAGCCATCAATTCCCAAATCCTCCCGGGGCAAATGATGAGTTGCTCCTGGCATTATTCCAGTGCAGCAATGCAGATGCCAAACAAAAACCAATTCCCAAATCCTTCCGGGGTAAATGATGAGTTGCTCCTGGCATGATTCCAGTGCAGCAATGCAGATGCCAAACAAAAACCAATTCCCAAATCCTTCCGGAGCAAATGATGAGTTTCTCCTGGCATTATTCCAGTGCAGCAATGCAGATGCCAAACAAAAACCAATTCCCAAATCCTTCCGGGGCAAATGATGAGTTGCTCCTGGCATGATTCCAGTGCAGCAATGCAGATGCCGACAGAAAACCAACTCCCAAATCCTCTCATGACAGATGATGATTCGATCCCGGTACCATATTCCAGTGTAGCGATGTTGATGTCAACTCAAATCAAACAAATCAAACCAACCAATTCCGACATCGACCTCTGCGTCAACCAACGACACTCCATAACGGGGAAACGTCAAGCAGACACTCCGTCTTGGGGACACGTCAACCAGCGACACTCTGCATCGGGAAAACGTCAAACACAGACACTCCGCATCAGGGAAATGTCCAACAACGACACTCCGTAACGGGGAAACGTCAAGCAGACACTCTGTCTCGGGGACACGTCAACCAGCGACACTCTGCATCGAGGAAACGTCCAACACAGACACTCCGCATCGGGGAAACGTCCAACAACGACACACCGTAACGGAGAAACGTCAAGCAGACACTCCGTCTCGGGGACACGTCAACCAGCGACACTCCGTGCCGGGGAAAAGTCAACCACCGACACTCCGTGCCAGGGAAAAGTCAACCACCGACACTCCACGCCGGGGAAAAGTCGATCAGCGACACTCCGTGCTGGGGAAAAGTCAACCAGCGACACTCCGCGCCGGGGAAAAGTCGATCAGCGACACTCCGTGCCTGGGAAAAGTCAACCCGACACTCCGCGCCGGGAAAAAGTCGATCAGCGACACTCCGTGCCGGGGAAAAGTCGACCGGCGACACTCCGCGCCGGGGAAAGTCAACCCGACACTCCGCGCCGGGGAAAAGTCAACCCGACGCTCCGCGCCGGGGAAAAGTCGATCAGCGACACTCCGTGCCGGGGAAAAGTCAACCCGACACTCCGCGCCGGGGAAAAAGTTGATCAGCGACACTCCGTGCCGGGGAAAAGTCAACCAGCGACACTCCGCGCCGGGGCAAAGTCAACCCGACACTCTTCGCCGGGGAAAAGTCAACCAGCGACACTCCTCACTGGGGAAAAGTCGATCAGCGACACTCCGCGCCGAGGAAAAGTCAACCAGCGACACTCCGCGCCGGGGAAAAGTCAACCAGCCGTGCCGGGGAAAAGTCAACCCGACACTCCGCATCGGGGAAAAGTCGATCAGCGACACTCCTGCCGGGGAAAAGTCAACCCGACACTCCGCGCCAGGGAAAAGTCGATCAGCGACACTCCGTGACGGGGAAAAGTCAACCCGACACTCCGCGCCGGGAAAAAGTCGATCAGCGACACTCCGTGCCGGGGAAAAGTCAACCAGCGACACTCCGTGCCGGGGAAAAGTCAACCCGACACTCCGCGCCGGGGAAAAATCGATCACCGACACTCCGTGCCGGGGAAAAGTCAACCCGACACTCCACGCAGGGGAAAAGTCGATCAGCGACACTCCGTATCGGGGGAAAGTCAACCAGAGACACTCCGCGCCGGGGAAAAGTCGACCAGCGACACTCCGTCTCGGGGAAACGTCCAACAGCAGACACTCCGTGCCAGGGACACGTCAACCAACCGACACTCCTCCTCGGGGAAACGTCTACCAGCGACACTCCATGCCGGGGGCATGTCTACCAAATTACTCTGGGCCAGAGAAACGTCTACCATTGACACTCCGTCTCGGGGACGCGTCAAGCGCCGACCGTCCAAGTCGCAAAAAGGGCAGAACCGACCGTCCATGTCGTAAAAAGGGCAGTGCATACCAAAAAGTGGGAACCAAAGCAAGTCACCTTCACGCAAAAGAAGATCCATCAATTTCATGCACACGACCCACATATGCTGTGTGCATTTATTGATGGGGGGTAATTTGTTGGGGTAAAAATTTACACCTCGGTTGACCAAGTCAAAATCAAAGTCAACCCCAAGCCAGGTGGGCCCAAGCCCAGGTCAAGCAGGCCCATGCCCAAGTCGAGCCCACAGCCAGCCTCCCCATGCCAACAACAAAATCATGTAATAAATAATTTTGATGTAATTGTTTATGCATGAATGTAAACAAAATGGGCATAAAGCCAATATTTTGTAAGCCCATGGCTTATGTGCAAAAATGAAATGGCACATGAGCCATGGGATGGCTAAAATACCATTTTTGTAAATCCCAAGGGGCTATATGTAAATATGTAAGCCTATATAAGGCAACATGATGATGAATAAAAAAACAACTTTTTTTCATTCTCTCAAAAAAACCTAGGATTTGTGCCTCTTTCCCCCTTCTGAAGGTTTCAAACCTTCTTCCTTTTTTGTGAATTAAATCAAGAGTGTTACTCTCCCTTTCCCAAAACTAAATAGTTTTCCACCCCAAAATTCACAAAGGGGAACTTGGATCTGCCATTAGATCTCAAAAAGAAGAGATTTTTAGATCCCACATCCTTTGAACCAGCCAACAGAGGAGGAAGAAGAAGAACCCATTTCCTCAACCAAAACATTTCTAGGAGTTTTAACTATATATATATATATATAAACATATATATATACATATATATATATACATATATATATATATAACAACAAATATTTCCTTTCTGAAGCATAGCTTCTATTTCTGGGACTAAAAGCCCCTTTTTTCTCGCCGGCGCCCAAGCGCTCAAACGCCGAGCGCCCACGTGCCGACACGTGGCGCGCTAGCGCTCAAGCGCAAAACGCCCATGAGCCGGCACGTGGCGCGCTAGCGCTTGAGCGCAAAGCGCCCACGTGCCGACACGTGGCGCGTTTGCGCTCCAGTGCAAAGCGCCCACGTGCCGACACGTGGCACGCACTGCGCTCAAGCGCACTGCACTTGAGCGCAAAGCGCCCACATGCCGACACATGGCGCGCTTGAGCTCCGGCGCTCTGTGCCCGAGCGCAAAGCGCCCACGTGCCGACACGTGGCGCGCTTGCGCTCCGGCGCACTGCGCCCGAGCGCAAAGCGCCCACGTGCCGACACGTGGCGCGCTTGCGCTCCAGCGCCCAGCTCTCAAGCGCAAAGCGCCCACGTGCCGACACATGGCGCGCTTGCGCCTAAGCGCACAGCGCTCGAGGCGCTGGCACCCACGCATCCTTTGGATGTATTTTCCCCTTCTTTATATATATATATATACACACACACACACACACACACATACATACATATATATATATACATACATATATATATATATATACATATGCATACATATGTACACATACACATACTCCACGACACTGCCCCTGTTAGAAGAAAATTTCTAACGGGGCGCTGCCCCGCACCCCGCAAGGGGGCTGCTAGCCCCCTAAACCCCCAGCCCGCTATCTGGGTAGCGGGAACCCCATAAAAACTCTACGTGCCTCCCGATATATCCAAACCCCCCTTTCAAAACAAAACACACGTACACTGCACATTGAATTCGCATGACCAGTTTAACCCGTCAATCAGAGGTTCCCTCGCTCCAAAGGCGAGGGGTAATTAACGGCAGCTTAGTTCGCGGCTGCCGGAGATTCGAATCCACACAATCATTAAACCCCGGCATACCTTAGGCAGGGGGAATCTGTAGTACGCCTGACAAGCGCGCGTGTATTCCCATCTCAATGGGGTGATGAATTACACCCTACAGCTGGACGTCAAACAGAAAGGGGACTTTGGTCCCCTTCACTGGGAGTTGTGTTCCCGATTTGTGGAGTTAAACACCCAAAAGTTTTAGAAATGATCAAAGGGGGGCTTCTTTGTTTCTCCCTTTGGCTCTGGATCTTCCCAAGATGGGATTTTTGGAGATGGGTCTCCTCCTTCCTCCTCTATTGGCTGGGGCTTGAAGAACAAGAAGTATGAGATCTTAAAGATCTCTTCTTTTTGAGATCTGATTGGAGATCTGAGTTCCTCTTTGTGGTTTTCGTGGTGGAAAACTACTTAGTTTTGAAAAATAAAGTGTAAAACTCTTGATTTAATTCAAAAGAAATGAGAAGGTTTAGAACCTTAAAGAAGGAGCAGGATGCACAAAGAACCCTGGTTTTTGGGGAATGAAATTGTATATTAGATATTTTCATCATGTTGCCTTATATAGGCTTACATATTTACATATAGCCCCTTGGGCTTTTCAAAATGGCATTTTGCCTATCCCATGGCTCATGTGCCATTTCTTTTAGCACATAAGCCATGGGCTTACAAAAATTTTGCTTTATGCCCATTTTGTTTACATTCATGCATAAAAAATTACATAAAAATTATTTATTACATGATTTTGTTGTTGGCATGGGGAGGCTTGGCCGCGGGCTCGGCTTGGGCATGGGCCCGCTTGACCTAGGCTTCGGCCCACCTGGCTTGGGGTTGACCTTGACTTTGACTTGGTCAACCGGGGTGCAATTTTCGACCCCAACAAAGTGCCTCCCATCAATAAATGCACACCACATATGTGGGTCGTGTGCATGAAATTGATGGATCTTCTTTCGAGTGGAGGCGGCTTGCTTTGGTTCCCACTTTTTAGGATGCACTGCCCTTTTAACGACATGGACGGTCGACGCTTAACGCGTCTCCGAGATGGAGTGTCCGTGATAAATGTTTCCCTGGCCCGAAGTGATTTAGTAGACGTGCCCCCGGCACGGAGTGTCGCTGGTCGACGTTTCCCCGAGGAGGAGTGTCTGTAGTCGACGTGCCCCCGGCACGGAGTGTCTGCTTGACGTTTCCCCGAGGCGGAGTGTCTGTTATCGATGTGCCCCCAGCACGGAGTGTCTGCTTCACGTTTCCCCGAGGCGGAGTGTCTGTTATCGATGTGCCCCGGCACGGAGTGTCTGCTTGATGTTTCCCTGAGGCGGAGTATCGGCTGGTTGACGTATCCCCAAGATGGAGTGTCTTCTTGACGTTTCCCCATTACGGAGTGTCTGTGTTGGACGTTTCCCCGATGCAGAGTGCCGCTGTTAGACGTTTCCCCGTTACGGAGTGTTGGTGTTGGACGTTTCCCCGATGCGGAGTGTCGCTGGTTGACGTGTCCCCGAGACGGAGTGTCTGTTGTCAATGTGCCCCCGGCACGGAGTGTCTGCTTGACGTTTCCCCGAGGCGGAGTATCGGCTGGTTGACGTATCCCCTAGACGGAGTGCCGTTGTTGGACATTTCCCCGGTGCGGAGTGTCTGTGTTGGACGTTTCCCCGAGACGGAGTGTCTGTTGTCGATGTGCCCCCGGCACGGAGTGTCTGCTTGACGTTTCCCCGAGGCGGAGTATTGGTGACTTGTCCCCGGCACGGAGTGTCGCTGGTCGACCTGTCCCCGGCACGGAGTGTCTCTGGTCGATTCCTAGTCGAAGCATAATTCCGACAGGGAAGACAGATACGCCGAGGCGAAGCATGATTTCGATACGGGGTATATTCTGGGACGAAGCATGATTCCGCCGCAGAGATTGTTGGTTTGAGTTGGGTTGGCATTAGCATCGCCATACTGGAATATGGTACCAGAAGTGAATCATCATTCGCCATGAGAGGAATTAGGAATTGGTTTTTTTTTGTCGGCATCTACATTGCTGCACTGGAATAACGCTAGGAGCAACTCATCATTTGCCCCGGAAGGATTTGGGAATTGGTGTCTTAGGAGACAGGTTTAGATCCCTATCACCTAAGGATTTTCAATTTTATGAGCCGTAAGGGTCCCATAGAAGCATTTTCTCCCTACGAGTCGAATGGATCTCATGGGTGTTTTTTCTCCTTAGGAGTCGTGAGGACTCCTAAGTGTGTTGCTCCTTTGTGAGTCGTAAGGATCTCACGCGGGAATTTTCTTCTCACAAAGTCGAGATGACTTTGCGAGTGCATTTCATCTCTTTTTCACAAGTTTGTGCCCTTTCGGGTTCTCACAAACTCACCGGCAGTCCTGCTGTTTTTACTCACGGAGTCCTTTCGGGTTTTCATCCGTGCCCATTTTGCTTGTGGACATACCATTTTTTTGTGGGACTTTGAATGTGGTCTCACCGCTAGGACTTGGGAGTGATTGGGATTGTTTTATGTCCGTGGATTGTATACGGTTTTGCAGGATGTATGATCCAGACCGTAAGGCCGGAAAAATTTCGGGACTTTGTCGGTATCTGCATCGCTGCACTGGAATATGGTACCAGGAGCGACTCATCATTCGCCGTTGGGGTATGGGATTTGGAGTTTGGTTGGCGTCTGCATCGCTGCACTGGAATATGGTACCAGGAACGACTCATCATTCGCCATTTAGGGATTGGGGAGCGATGGCTTAGGAGACAGGTTTGGATCCCTATCACCTAAGGCTTTTCAATTTTATGGGCCGTGAGGGTCCCATAAAAGCATTTTTTCCCTACGAGTCTTCAGGATCCCGCAGGTGCATTTTCTCCTTAAGAGTCATGAGGACCCCCAAGTGAGTTTTTCCTTTGTGGGTCGTAAGGATCTCACGAAGGTTTGTTCTCCTTATGTATCGTGAGGACACATAAGTGGGTCTTCCTAATGGAGCATAATTCCGAGGGCGGAGACCGGCCGCATAATTGGTGATTACGGTGGGGCATGGGTATGATGAGAATTATTTGAGCCCGTGGGTATGATGAGAATTATTTGAGCCCGTGGATTGTATACGGTAGTCAATTTGAGGACTGGCCGTAGGGCGGGGGAAATTTTGAAAATCGGGTTTTTGTTGGCGTCTACATCGCTGCACTGGAATATGGTACCAGGAGAGACTCATCATTTGCCTTTTTTTGTTTACCGCGATTGCTCTATCATTTCAGCTTTTCTTATCGCGAAGATCGTGATTGCCCTATCATTTCGGCTTTTATTCGCGGTTGCCCCATCATTTCGGCTTTATTTTCATCTTTATTTTACTCGCTGATTTTTATTGCGAGTTGCCCCATCATTTCGGCTTTTATTTTTCTTTTATTTACATATTTTTTATTTATTTACATTTTTTTTACATTCCCAGTTTAACGACTTAGAGGTCGGTTGTTCCCAGTTTAATGACGTGGTGGTCGATTGTTTTCAGAGAAAGGCAGATGTCTGAGAGAAATAGTTTGACGAAGAACTTCGATCTCCGTTTGTATGAAATTGGCGGTCGCAGCTGGACTGTTTGTTAACACGCCAGGGGAAAATGATATTTCTCCCGCCTTGTATTGTTTCTCGACCCAATCCTTGAAGATGCAACAGTCTTCAATAGTGTGTCCCAGCACTCTGTGGTATGGGCAAAAGTTAGGATGATCGGTCCTGTTCGCTTCACTTGGCCTATTTGGTTCTGGTAGCCGCATGCCATTCTTCAGAGTATCTTTAAAAATTTTGTGGACCTTGTCCCTTCGGAATGAGTAGACCTTATTTCTTTTTTCCTCCAAAGTTGGCTCTCGAGATTGGTTAGTTTTTGCTTCGCCCGCTCTCTGCTTATTTAGAGAATCGGTGACGTTAGAACTTCCACCTTTTCGGTTGTCGTCCCTCCAAGGTTTCGGTCTATTTGTGAACTGAGGATCCTGAGCGGACTCGGGCTTTGAGTGTTCCAACGTTTGGACTTTTTTGGTCAGCTCTTGGAATGTTTTAAGGCATGCGGTGCACAGGAAAGGTTTCATCCAGTCCTTCAGATTTTCTATAAGAAGAATGACGGATTGGTCTTGCTTCAACGGCGGTTCACATTTGACAGAGAGATTGCGCCATCGGACTATAAAATCCATGTTGCTTTCGTTGTTCTTTGGCTCTGTCCTTACGAGGTCGGCAATGGTGATTTTATCGCTGACACTCATGAACCTTTGCTTAAACATGGATTCTATTTGAGCGAACGTCATGATCGAGTCATCAGGTATGCTTGCATACCAATCGAAAGCAACATCCGTCAAGCTATTAACAAACTGACAGAGAAGGAGCGCATCATTGCCCCCAGTATTCGTGCATGATGCTTTAAATTAGGCAATGTGTCGGTTCGCATTTCCCGTCCCATCGAACCTTTCAAATTTGGGGACGACATAGCCAGTGGGAAACTCCACAAGATCGTACCGAGCAGGATACGGTCTCCCGCTACTGCAGACCTCTTTTTGCTTTCCGGCTTCGGCTACCAATGTTTTGACTTTTTTGGCAACCAAATCCATGATTTGATCCTGATTTAGCGGATTGTTGTCATCAGTAGCCAAGACATTTCCCGAGATAGGATGTGACTGACTTTCGTGCTGTCCGCCTCCCTTTAGATTTGAGGGAATAGGCATCGGTTGTCCCGGGACATCGTTTCCCGGTTCATGAGTAGAACCATGCGCCTGATTGGGCGGCTGAGAGGCAAGTTGGGCCGTGATCTGTAAGACGACGTTTGTCAAGTCGTCAATTTTTTAGTAAAGCTTGGCCATCTCCTTGTCTTTGCTTCTGAGCTGTTTTCGGAGCTCCTGGAGAAGTTGCTGCTCCGCGGTCTTAGGACGGAAAGTTGGCTCATCTTCGCTCTCTGAGCCCGACTCCTCATGAACTGAGGGATCTCTCTGCCTATCAGTCTCACTGGGAGGGTCTTCATTACCTTCCAGAGGAGGCTGGTCTTGGAATGTGGCAGCCATATTCACGTCAGATTGGATTTGGGATGTGGTGGCCCCATCCTTGATTTTACTGCGAAGGTTGTCGCTGGGACGCGTGCCCACCATGTAGACGGTGTGGATAACACATTCAGCCATCTTTTCATCACTGGCAGCTGGTTTCGCGGAGCGGTCCGGACTTTGGAAATCCACAAATCTTAACATGGCCGGAACCATAGCCCTTTTGTTGGCTCTGTATCTGATCCGCTTCTGCCTCAGCTTCTCTGCCTTGAGCGCTTGGCAGGCTTCTGCTCTCCGGGAAGCCGCCATAGGCTGAGTGATGGGGAGCTTAAAGAAGATACCCAATTGAGCAGTTGTCATGGGCATCATTGGAGCTTGCTCAAGATGCCTTATTGCTTTGTTGGTGTTGATGACCTTACCCCCGGCTGGGGCCAAGGAGAGTCGTTCAAACACCGACTTGCGTTTGAGTTGGGGCGCCTTCGAGACCGCCACATTTGGCCTCTTGCCTTTCGAGACCGGTTTGTCTGTCACCGGGGCTTGAGGAGCTGGGATGGCGTTAGCTGGCATGAACATGATAGAGCCGAATGCTAGCGGCGGCTCTTCCCACTGTCGTCCGAGACTTGTCGGGAGGACCGTCCTGGAGTCCATTTTCATCGTGTATGAGATGGGAGCTGAGTTCATCTTCGGAGACATTTTTGAAAGGTGATTGCTTGAAAATCCTGCATGGGAGAGCATTATTTTAGTATAAATATAGATATGTATATTGATTGAGTTCGCATGAACGTTTAACCCGAAATATGGGAGGAGATATCGGTCCCACCGGGCGTGCCAGAATCTGTAGGGTGTTTTTTGTCACCCTATTGAGATGGGAATATGCATGCGCTTTTCAGGCGTACTACAGATTCCCCCTGCCTAGGGTAGGCCGTGGTTTAATGATTGTGGGGATCCGAATCTCCGGCAGCCGCGGACTAAGCTGCCGTGAATTACCCCTCGCCTTTGGAGCGAGGGAACCTCCGATTAACGGGTTAAACTATTCATGCGAACTCAATGTGCATTATCGTGTTTTGAAGGGGGTCTTGGATGTATCGGGGGCCCCGCAGAGTTTTTATGGGGGTCCCGCTACCCGGATAGCCGGCTGGGGGTCAAGGGGGCTAGCAGCCCCCTTGCAGGGTGCGGGGCAACGCCCCAGCCCAAAATTTTTTGGGGAGGGATAGTGTTGTATAGTACGTGTGTGTGTGTGTAAGGGGGAAAAGGCATCAAAAGGATGTGTGGGGCCAGCGCCTCACGTGCCTAGCACGCGAGCGCTGGGTACTAGCGCACTAGGCACTGGGCGCGGGCGCCCTGGGCGCTGGGCGCGCCACGTGTCGGCACGTGGGCGCGGGCGCCCTGGGTGCTGGGCGCGCCACGTGTCGGCACGTGGGCGCAAGCGCCCTGGGCGCTGGCGCGCCACGTGCTCGGTACGTGGGCATAAGCGCTCTGGGCGCAGGGCGCGCCACGTGTCGGCACGTGAGCGCCAGCGCTCTGGGCGCAGGGCGTGCCACGTGTCGGCACGTGGGTTCAAGCGCGCGCCACGTGTTGGCACGTGGGCGCAAGCGCTCTGGGCGCTGGCGCGCCATGTGTCAGCACGTAGGCGCAAGCGCTCTGGGCGCTGGGCGCGCCATGTGGGTGCAAGCGTTCTGGGCGCTAGACGCTGGGCGTCAAACAGAAAGGGGACTTTGGTCCCCTTCACTGGGAGCTGTGCTCCCGATTTGTGGAGTTAAACTCCTAAAAGTTTTAGAAATGATCAAAGGAGGGCTTCTTTGTTTCTCCCTTTGGCTCTGGAACTTCCCAAGATGGGATTTTTGGAGATGGGTCTCCTCCTTCCTCCTCTATTGGCTGGGTCTTGAAGAACAAGAAGTATGAGATCTCTTCTTTTTGAGATCTGATGGGAGATCTAAGTTCCCCTTTGTGGGTTTCGTGGTGGAAAACTACTTAATTTTGAAAAAGAAAGAGTAAAACTCTTGATTTAATTCAAAAGAAATGAGAAGGTTTAGAACCTTGGAGAAGGAGCAAGAGGCACAAATTGTTAGTGTATATGCCCTAGAGGCCATTACTGTATCATACTAGTTTGTATATTACTTAATGGAAGCATGGGATATTCACCTTGTATATACAATCTTGCTCAAAATAGTAGTATGCTACTTGGTTTGTTTCTACTTCAATGTGTACATGTTTTTATTTTATTATATCACCTATACGCATTAGTGGAGCCCTTAGGATCTTTGCTTGATTACCAGCGTTGTGATGGAAGTCACACTAGTGGGGGCTGGGTAATCTATAAGCACATCCTTATGCAGGTCCCTAATCGCAGGACTATCGAGACAGGGCATCGATACTACGGAGTAGACTAGCGCATGCGCTTCTCATCCCAGTGTGGGAGATGGTCTGTCCCACAGCCATCAGTACGTCGTACTGGAGATAGTATGCGGGTGCTCGTTAGGTTACGAGTACACTGGACAGGACTCGTCGGGAACTGACCGGTTGGTATTATACCTATCGGCAGCTATCAGTTCCCAGGTGACATGAGTACAGCTTAGTCCGCTGACTTGACACTATCACTTCGCCTCGAGTGTGTTCCCACCGTACTTTGATTACTACCCTACCACGGCTCAAAGGAGTCGTGCAAACAGGCAGTAGTTGGGTGCAGTCCTGAAGCACTTGGAGGCAGTGACGGTTAGACAGGATTCGTCTCTCCCGGTATTGGGGGTTGACATCGCGCTGTGTCTAGGAGAGCCATTACACGAGTAGTCCCTGGCCAGGGCAAACGAGATATACTGGTAGGCTTCCAGTGTTATCTCAGGGTGTTTTAGGCTTCACTCCGACACGACTTGTACCGCTATTAGGGGACTGACGTTTACCGCCCCCTAGGCCCGCCATGCGATGTATCAGACGAACAGACCGGACTGTACGGAGAATGTCACATTCAGGCTCAGTAGGAGTT
The DNA here is from genome assembly GCA_030015575.1 of Agapanthus africanus. Taxonomy (NCBI): domain Eukaryota; kingdom Viridiplantae; phylum Streptophyta; class Magnoliopsida; order Asparagales; family Amaryllidaceae; genus Agapanthus; species Agapanthus africanus. The sequence continues at coordinate 885,027,788 of CM057337.1, forward strand.
CAGATGGGTTTCGCCTCGTCAGTCTTCTTGTCGGCATCTACCTGGGGACCGTTACGCACAGCTAGTGCCGCTTGCGGTCTGTGGTTAAACCCACTGCCAGCGTAGTGTTGAGTCTTTAGAGTCCCACACAGAAAGCTATTCGCCTTTAGGCAAAAGAGTAGAGGTCGCATGGTTTTGCGACAGGTCGCATGGTTTTGCGACAGGGTTCTGTCACATCCGTGCACTTGTGCACGTACAGTGTCCGGACAGTTTACACTAGCGGGCTTTGGTTTAAGCCAGATCCTAGTGTACTTTTTGGGATTGGTTTTATCCAGTATGCATCCGTGTTCCTCGGAACGCGGATGCGGGTGTGTATGCACAGTTGACGGAGAGACAGAGGCAGAGGATTCTCATTAGGGTTGTTGACCGTTGACCGTTGACTATTGACTTTTTGCTCAACCCTAATGAGAATATGATATATGATTAACAATTATATTAATTAAGTATTATGGTGATATGGTTGTTGAGGGGTTGCTTGTTGACTTTGTTGACCGGTTGACTAGGCTTGACTAGTTGACCATCATGATAACAATAGCTATCATTTCATGGCAAAGACTTTTGCTTGCTTGCTCTCTTGTGCAAAATGAGTGCATGAAATGATATGGCTATTGTTGCTTAAACCATTACATAATACTTGATTGCTATGATGTGTTATGATGGTTATGGATTATGAGAGCCAAATGAAAAAAGTCTTCTCTCATTCTATCATTCTCATTCTCTCTCTTGTTCTTGAGCTCTCATCTTCCTCCTCTTGCTCTCCCTCTCTTGAGTCTATGGTTCACTTGTCTCATGTGTTGAGAACCTAGAACCATAGATAAAATCCCAACAAAACTCTTCTCTACTCACTCTAGTTCACAAGTTTTAGCAAACCGAGTGAACTAGTTTCTTCAAAGATCGAAGAAGGAGCCAAAGGTTGAAGCTTTCAGGTGGATCGATCTTCGGCGCAAGGAGACGACGGGGTGAAGCCGATACGGACAACCATCGAGGCTTGAAAACGAAGGAGTTCAAGAAAGAAAGGTGTAACCCCCTAACCGAGTAGTTAACAACTCCTAGTTAGGTTGTTAGTTAGATGTTTAACAAAGATCCGGGTTTTAAGTCCATGTTACCACCTCTAAGAAAATTATTTTTTATCAAATTCCGCATGCCCGAAAGTACCGGGAGAGGTAGCATGGACTTACAGTGGTATCAGAGACTAGTTAAACTCTATCTAACATGTTAGCAAAGTAACTAGAAGATCGATCAAAGAAAAAGTCACGAAACGAACCCTAGTTGTCAAGTTTCTGCCGATTTTTATTCTGTTCAAAAGTTGATAATTTTCATCTTAAAAATCGGCTCAGGCTTTTGTTTGAATAACCACCAAATTTGGTCCCACGAACCGTTCAAAGAGCCGCGGAAACGCGGCGGGAGCACGCTCCCGCCGCGGTTCCGCGGCCGAGTTGACTCGGCCGAGGTCCAAATTTGGTGCAGTGTATTTCTGGGGTTGTTTTGGGATTTTTGAAATATGTATTTTCTGCCCAGATTTTCCAGAACGAAAATTTTGTGTTTGGGGCCTATAAATCCGTATTTTTGATCGAACTTCTAAAAGACTTAAGCTGACGGGTTTTTCTGTGATGTGATATTTGTATTGAACGTCTACTAATCGCTATATGTCGATTAGTGGGGGTTATACAAATCTGTGATCTGTAATGTTATTGGAATGTGTATATGAATTCATTGGATTGTCGCGGGTGAATAGCCGGGGGTTGTGAGACGAGAGTCTTCTTTTCTTTCAATTCATATAAATTTTTAAATTGATATAATAATTATTTGTATGGCCGCACAACCGGGTCGGGGTTGTAGCCGTCATTGTATAATTTCTTTTTACTTTTTTTGCTCCTAGGATAGACCCATGGAGGGTGTCGGGACCCGGTTCTTGCTCACGGAGCAAAGTGCCACACGGAACAAAGTGCCACGCCAAGTGTCGTGTTAAGTGGGCGGGGGCCACCTCTTGAATCCGTGGGGGCCACCTCTTGAGTCCGTGGGACCCACTGTAGAACAATGGGGACTCTTCGGAATACATTCCGAAAAGGGGGCAGATCTGTACTATAAATGGAATGATACCACTCTTCAATACAGAGGCGCCTTTTAAGTGAACCGGAACTTCAGGAGCTTGAGAACTCCGTAGTTAAGCGTGCTCGGGCCAGGGAAGTCTTGGGATGGGTGACCTCCTGGGAAGTGGCCCCTGGTCGGGTCCGGTTCGCTCTAAAGGGAAAAACCGTGCGGTTTCGGCCAAAGCGGACAATACTCTCTGTATTGGGGGTGGGGCGTGACAGAATGGTATCAGAGCTGGTCCCTCGATAGTAGGTCTGTGGTTCGAGGACGAACCATTGTTCAAAGGTGGGGAGAATGTCGGGACCCGGTTCTTGCTCACGGAGCAAAGTGCCACACGGAACAAAGTGCCACGCCAAGTGTCGTGTTAAGTGGGCGGGGGCCACCTCTTGAATCCGTGGGGGCCACCTCTTGAGTCCGTGGGACCCACTGTAGAACAATGGGGACTCTTCGGAATACATTCCGAAAAGGGGGCAGATCTGTACTATAAATGGAATGATACCACTCTTCAATACAGAGGCGCCTTTTAAGTGAACCGAAACTTCAGGAGCTTGAGAACTCCGTAGTTAAGCGTGCTCGGGCCAGGGAAGTCTTGGGATGGGTGACCTCCTGGGAAGTGGCCCCTGGTCGGGTCCGGTTCGCTCTAAAGGGAAAAACCGTGCGGTTTCGGCCAGAGCGGACAATACTCTCTGTATTGGGGGTGGGGCGTGACAGAATGCACAAGAGGGATAACCTTGTTCTTAAGAACCTTTTCTCTTCGATCCTTGATTTCAAAGACTATAGAGTAGAAACCTGATAGGACAGTTTAGTTACCACGGCACATTACCCTGCACTGTTATTTCTTAGTACTGCTTATTTCATGTTCATACCTGCATTGCTTATTACTATGTTTATATTATATTATTTGGTTGACATGACGCGCTGACGTCTGGGTTTTGCATGGCCCAGATTCCTTACCACTGTCACTGACCGAGCAGGAGTACTTCAGCCAGCAGGCTGATTTGTGAGTTCTGCAGTGGTTAGTTCATTTATTGCATTTTATTTCCAGGTGCGATTCCGCATTATGGGACGTACCTTTCTATTATTGTATTGGATCATTTGCTTCCGCATTTATTTATCATTGACTCTTATCATTATGGATTTGGACATGTGTTAGATAGTTTATTTATATTGTTCTTGATATCTCTACAGCCGTAATGTGACTGTGGGTGGATACTTCCTACCCACAGGTAGCATGGTTGGCTATGTCACGTGCCTAATCTTGCGTACTCTGGGAAGCGGGGCGTGACAGAGGGGGTGCACAAACTACCGGGTATGCCGAAGTGCCGAGTGGCCTACTCACGGAGTTGAGGGAGGTTGCTTCGCTTTGGGTACTTGGCGGGTAGTTTGCCGCACCCGTAGGGGTCTTGGGTGGGGTATTGGCTATTCACCGCGACCGTGTAATCTGCTTTTCGTTACAGGCTCGTACGAATTGCGGGTTCCTAGTATATCCAATATGTTCATCTGTGATCTGAAATGGCTATCATTGCAATATATCTATATATGATATTATTTAGGCGTTGCTTATGTTTTACAGCCGCGCTAGCCCATTCCCCGCTCTGTCGTTAGTTAAGTAACCTAACGGGTAATGATGGGGCCCCGTGGCGAATGCGAATGGCATAAGCGTACGTCATATTTTGGTTGTTTTCTGCAATGGTAGGATTAAATGATGGGACGCATTAAAAGAACTAATGCAAGAAAATAAACCAAGATTAAAGTCGTTGGAACACTTTCGAAAAACCACTCGGTTCTTTTCAAAACAAACTTTTAAATGCGGAGCTTGAGCCACTCCTTTTAAAAGCTATCTCGTTCCATCGACTATATCTAGTTCACTACGTTCACGGTTGCGCCAAAACCATTCGTAGCCCTCCGTCGTTTCACATAAATAGTCAATAGTATTCAAGCTATGTATGTTGGGCAAAGTCAAGGCATAGTGATTGGTAGCTATTGGGTATTCATGTGTAGCATAGATAGATGCGTTGGTTTGGGACAGTCGTACTGCCATTTTGGCCAAAGTCAAGGGTAGGTACGGGTGGATCCAAATTAACCTGGAGAATGACGGGTAGAACTTGACATGTGACTTATGATATTTTGGCCAAAGTCAAGGTCATAAGAGCATGGGGCAAAAAAATCCACATCGGGAGTTTCAAAAGAACTGAAACTTGCTAGTGTTGCATACCATTTGGAGTGTGATGATTCTGGTAGGATTCCTTCAGTTTCATCACGCGATGATATTTGGATCCCGATCCTACTGTGAGTATATGCTACTCCTCAGGAAATTTCTCACTTAACGATCAATACTATAAACCAAGTAGGTGTCTAGAAAGGTGTTAGCGGGGCTACGCCCCCAGGGAAAAGAGGTTATTTAATTAAGGAACTTCGCGAAAGCGTTGGAAAACCTCCCTCGAAGTACCGACACTGGCCTGGCTGAACGGTTAAGCAAGTATTGTACGGTGAGATTGATCCCGACTAATTCTTCCTTTTTGGTTTGAGGAGGGATTTGAGAAACAGTGGGAGCCATCCTGTTTAGACAAACTAAAAACCATTCTAAACTTGCAAGAGCATCATGCTGAGTGTTTCTTCTCTCTCCTAATTGCAGCGACCAATCGACATGACTGGACTTAAGTTACTCCTAGATAAAAACATACTGACAGGGCCAAACTACAAAGATTGGCTCAGGAATGTCAAGATGGCAATCACTTACGACAAGCTGGGGTATCTTCTTACCACCAAAGCTCCCCCTGTCCCAGGTCCCAAAACCAGCGTCGCGGATAAGGAAATCCGTAAGACCTGGGAACTAGAATGCGCGAAGGCCAAGTGCCTCATGCTTGCCTCTATGGACAATGAACATCAGAGGAGGCACGAGAATATGGACCTGGAATCCATATTTCTTCATACAAAAGAACTGTATGGAGAGCAATCTCGTATCGCAAGATACGAAGTGTCGAAGAAGTTATTTTCGGCAAGATTGGCCGTCGGATCATCGGTAGCGGAACACGTGCTTAAGATGATTGGCTACATTGAGGAGCTCGCGGACCTTGGGACCACGTTGGAGAATGAACTCTATACAGACTTGATTCTCCAGTCCCTTCCTTCCACTTACGCCCAGTTCATACTGAACTTCAACTTACAAGAAAAGGAAGTTCAACTTTCAGAACTCCTCAACATGCTGAGGAGAGCAGAGGGCACCCTACAGAAAGGTAGGGAAACATCCACTTTGTTTGTAGGAGGATCTTCTTCTTCTAGGTCCAAGGCGAAAGCCAAGGGAAAGAAGAAGAAAGCCCCCGCCAAACCAAGGGGCGGTGTTAGTAAAGTGGATACGAATGGAAAGACAAAAGCAACAAAGAAAGTGGGAAAGCTTGTGGATAAGGAAAAATGCTTCTATTGTCATAAGAAAGGACACTGGAAGAATGATTGCAGGGCTTGAAAAGCCAGGACACAGGAATTGAAGCAGGTTGCAGCTTCAGTTTCAGGTGTGTATGTTATTGAAAACTGTCTTTCAATAAACTCTACTTCCTGGGTATTGGATACCGGATCAGGATCTCATATCTGTAATTCTTTGCAGGCGTTGAGAAACCGTAGGGTTTTGAAGGCAGGTAACATGACCCTCAAAATTGCAAATGGAGCTAGCATGGATGCTAAGGCCGTGGGGGACTATCACCTGGGGTTGTCAGATGGACACGTTTTGGTTTTGCGTAATTGCTATTTTGTACCCAACGCAACTTGTAATATCATTTCTGTATCTTTGACTTCTAAAGAAGGTTATGAATTTGCGCTTGTAAGTAATGTTGTAAACATTCACCTTAATCAAGTTCTGATTGGGTTAGGTACATTAAGCAATGGTATATACGTATTAAACCAACCACAGATTTTCAATGTCCAGAATACACACAAAAGAAATTCTCCGGAAATAAATCAGACTTTCTTGTGGCATTGTAGACTGGGTCACATCAATGAGAGAAGGTTGACGAAGTTACATACAGAAGGATATTTGAATGCGTTCGAATATCAATCGTATGCCACTTGTCAATCCTGTCTCAAAGAAAAGATGACAAAGACTCCGTTCACTGGACACGGAGTAAGAGCGAGCGAGCTCTTGGGACTCGTACACAGCGACGTGTGCGGTCCAATGTCTACACATGCGCGAAGCGGTTATTCTTACTTCATTACTTTTACGGATGACTTTTCAAGGTACGGTTATGTCTTCTTAATGAAACATAAGTCCGAAGCCTTTGGAAAATTCCAGGAATATAAGAATGAAGTAGAAAAACAAACTGGCAAAAGTATCAAGATCCTAAGATCGGATCGAGGTGGTGAATACTTGAGTGCCGAGTTCCTGGACTATTTAAAAGAGAACGGAATTCTCTCTCAGCTTAGTCCTCCATACACTCCGCAACATAACGGTGTATTGGAGAGACGGAACCGAACCCTATTGGATATGGTACGGTCCATGATGAGTAACGCTGAGTTACCGCGATCATTCTGGGGGTATGCGCTAGAATCAGCTGCATACCTTTTGAACCGAGTTACCACTAAGACTGTGCCTATCACACCATATGAGATGTGGTGTGGGAAGAGGCCCCATCTTAATCACATTAAGATATGGGGAAGTCCAGCTTTTGTCAAAAAGCAGCATGCGGACAAGCTCGAGGCACGCTCAGTACAGTGCAAGTTCGTGGGATATCCAAAGAACTCCAAGGGATATTTCTTCTACTGCGAAGAGGAACAAAAGATTATTGTTTCTCGTCATGCCCACTTTCTAGAACACCAGTTCTTAGAAAAGGAAATTAGTGGGAGCGCAGTAGAACTGGAAGAAATTCCAGAACCACAGACTATTACTGAAAGCTTAGTGGAACCAGAGGGTTCAAAAGAACAGGACATTCCTACGCCGCTCCGCAGAAGTAGTAGGCAGACTCATCCGCCCGAGAGATACTACGGTTTTCTCATAGATGGGGATAGAGAGGATTGCATCATAGATTATGATGAGCCTACTAGCTTCCAGCAGGCCGTTCAGAGCATTGACTCGGTAAAATGGCTGGATGCAATGCGGACTGAAATGGAGTCCATGTACACCAAGAAAGTATGGACGTTGGACATTGCTCCAGAAAGGGTAAAACCCGTAGGATGCAAGTGGATCTTCAAAAGGAAGATTGGTGTAGATGGACAGGTTGAGACCTATAAAGCTAGACTTGTTGCAAAGGGTTTTCGTCAAAGACCTGGTTTGGACTATGACGAAACCTTTTCTCCAGTGGCTATGCTGAAATCCATTCGGATCCTTCTTGCCATTGTTGCCTTCCACGATTATGAGATCTGGCAAATGGACGTAAAGACCGCTTTTCTAAATGGAAATTTAGAGGAGTGTATCTATATGGACCAACCAGAGGGTTTCATTCAGAGTGGGAGCAGCGGAAAGGTGTGCAAGTTGCTTAAGTCCATCTATGGACTAAAACAGGCATCGCGGAGTTGGAACATCTGTTTTGATGAGACGGTCAAGGAATTTGGCTTTATCAAAAATCCAGATGAACCATGCATCTATAGCAGATTTGTAGCGAGAACTGTAGTATTCCTCGTTTTATACGTGGATGACATTCTCTTAATAGGAAATGACATTCCTATGCTACAATCTGTCAAGAGGTTCTTGTCACACAGGTTCTCCATGAAAGACCTGGGTGATGCCTCATACATCCTGGGGATCCGGATCCATCGTGATAGATCCAAGAGGATATTAGGACTTTCACAGTCCAGGTACATCGACACCATACTGAAAAGATTCAGTATGGAAGATTCCAAGCGCGGTAACCTACCGACTTGTCACGGGATCACCCTTTCTAAAGAGATGTCTCCCAAGACTGATTTGGAGAGGGATCACATGTCTATTATACCCTACGCTTCTGCGGTAGGCTCTATAATGTATGCGATATTATGTACCAGACCGGATGTAGCTTATGCACTGAGTGTGGTAAGCCGGTATCAGTCAAACCCTGGGGAGAAACACTGGATAGCGGTAAAGAACATTCTCAAGTACCTGAGAAGGACTAAGGAGATGTTCTTGGTGTATGGCGGAAAAGACCTCCAGATCGAGGCCTTTGCTGACTCCAGCTTTCAGAGTGACAAGGATGATTCCAACTCCATGTCGGATTTTGTCTTTACCCTCAATGGAGGGGCGGTGTGTTGGAAAAGTTCCAAACAGGAAACCGTTGCAGACTCGACGATGGAAGCGGAATACATCGCTGCATCTGATGCCGCAAAAGAAGCTGTCTGGATGAGGAAGTTCTTGAAAGAACTTCAGGTGGTTCCGTCCATTATTGATCCAATACCTCTGTATTGCGACAACAACGGGGCTATAGCTTTAGCGAAGGAACCCAGGTCCCATCAGAGATCCAGACACATCTTGAAGCGGTATCACCTGATCAGGGAGATCGTGGATCGCCAGGAGATCGAGGTTCGGAGGGTTGCTTCAGAAGATAACACTGCAGATCCATTCACCAAGGCCTTGCCCCAGACTCAGTTCGAGCGGCTGATCGAGATGATAGGTCTTCGATACGCCAGTACATGGCCTTAGTGCAAGTGGGAGATTGTTAGTGTATATGCCCTAGAGGCCATTACTGTATCATACTAGTTTGTATATTACTTAATGGAAGCTTGGGATATTCACCTTGTATATACAATCTTGCTCAAAATAGTAGTATGCTACTTGGTTTGTTTCTACTTCAATGTGTACATGTGTTTATTTTATTATATCACCTATACGCATTAGTGGAGCCCTTAGGATCTTTGCTTGATTACCAGCATTGTGATGGTAGTCACACTAGTGAGGGCTGGTAATCTATAAGCACATCCTTATGCAGGTCCCTAGTCGCAGGACTATCGAGACAGGGCATCGATACTCCGGAGTAGACTAGCGTATGCGCTTCTCATCCCAGTGTGGGAGATGGTCTGTCCCACAGCCATCAGTACGTCGTACTGGAGATAGTATGCGGGTGCTCGTTAGGTTACGCGTACACTGGACAGACTCGTCGGGAACTGACCGGTTGGTATTATACCTATTGTCAGTTATCAGTTTCCAGGTGACATGAGTACAGCTTAGTCCGCTGACTTGACACTATCACTTCGCCTCGAGTGTGTTCCCACTGTACTTTGATTACTACCCTACCACGGCTCAAAGGATTCGTGCAAACAGGAAGTAGTTGGGTGCAGTCCCGAAGCACTTGGAGGCAGTGACGGTTAGACAGGATTCGTCTCTCCCGGTATTGGGGGTTGACATCGTGCTGTGTCTAGGAGAGCCATTACACGATTAGTCCCTGGCCAGGGCAAACGAGATATACTGGTAGGCTTCCAGTGTTATCTCAGGGTATTTTGGGCTTCACTCCGAAACGACTTGTACCGCTATTAGGGGACTGACGTTTACCGCCCCCTAGGCCCGCCATGCGATGTATCAGACGAACAGACCGGACTGTACGGAGAATGTCACATTCAGGCTCAGTAGGAGTTCAGATGGGTTTCACCTCGTCAATCTTCTTGTCGGCATCTACCTGGGGACCGTTACGCACAGCTAGTGCCGCTTGCGGTCTGTGGTTAAACCCACTGCCAGCGTAGTGTCGAGTCTTTAGAGTCCCACACAGAAAGCTATTCGCCTTTAGGCAAAAGAGTAGAGGTCGCATGGTTTTGCGACAGGTCGCATGGTTTTGCGACAGGGTTCGGTCACATCCGTGCACTTGTGCACGTACAGTGTCCGGACAGTTTACACTAGCGGGCTTTGGTTTAAGCCAGATCCTAGTGTACCTTTTGGGATTGGTTTTATCCAGTATGCATCCGTGTTCCTCGGAACGCGGATGCGGGTGTGTATGCACAGTTGACGGAGAGACAGAGACAGAGGATTCTCATTAGGGTTGTTGACCGTTGACCGTTGACTATTGACTTTTTGCTCAACCCTAATGAGAATATGATATATGATTAACAATTATATTAATTAAGTATTATGGTGACATGGTTGTTGAGGGGTTGACTTTGTTGACTTGTTGACTTTGTTGACCGGTTGACTAGGCTTGACTAGTTGACCATCATGATAACAATAGCTATCATTTCATGGCAAAGACTTTTGCTTGCTTGCTCTCTTGTGCAAAATGAGTGCATGAAATGATATGGCTATTGTTGCTTAAACCATCACATAATACTTGATTGCTATGATGTGTTATGATGGTTATGGATTATGAGAGCCAAATGAAAAAAGTCTTCTCTCATTCTATCATTCTCATTCTCTCTCTTGTTCTTGAGCTCTCATCTTCCTCCTCTTGCTCTCCCTCTCTTGAGTCTATGGTTCACTTGTCTCATGTGTTGAGAACCTAGAACCATAGATAAAATCCCAACAAAACTCTTCTCTACTCACTCTAGTTCACAAGGTTTAGCAAACCGAGTGAACTAGTTTCTTCAAAGATCGAAGAAGGAGCCAAAGGTTGAAGCTTTCAGGTGGATCGATCTTCGGCGCAAGGAGACGACGGGGTGAAGCCGATACGGACAACCATCGAGGCTTGAAAACGAAGGAGTTCAAGAAAGAAAGGTATAACCCCCTAACTGAGTAGTTAACAACTCCTAGTTAGGTTGTTAGTTAGATGTTTAACAAAGATCCGGGTTTTAAGTCCATGTTACCACCTCTAAGAAAATTGTTTTTTTATCAAATTCCGCATGTCCGAAAGTACCGGGAGAGGTAGCATGGACTTACACAAAGAACCCTAGTTTTTGGGGAATGAAAATTGTATATTAGATATTTTCATCGTGTTGCCTTATATAGGCTTACATATTTACATATAGCCCCTTGGGCTTTTCAAAATGGCATTTTGCCTATCCCATGGCTCATGTGCCATTTCTTTTTGCACATAAGCCATGGGCTTACAAAAATTTTGCTTTATGCCCATTTTGCTTACATTCATGCATAAAAAATTACATAAAAATTATTTATTACATGATTTTGTTGTTGGCATGGGGAGGCTTGGCCGCGGGCTCGGCTTGGGCATGGGCCCGCTTGACCTTGGCTTGGGCCCACCTGTCTTGGGGTTGACCTTGACTTTGACTTGGTCAGCCGGGGTGCAATTTTCGACCCCAATATACGCCACAGCCCCAAGGAAGACTGGACCATCGTTCCAATTCCCACTGCGCGTTCTCGCCCCCCAAGGAGGTATCGGTCGGCTCTTCTACTTCCAGGCATGACCGACACCTCCCCTCCCACCGGGGTCGCACGAACGACAAATGCCGGGGCCATTCGAGAAGGACCTCGCCCGAGGATTTACGAAATCTGATAGAGCAGAATCGAAGCCGCACACTGAAGCAGACCCGGAGCGGGGACAGTCTCCACTCCGACTGCACGGAATCCTCGGGCTACCACCACCGACTCAAGGTCCTCGAGAAGAAAATCGAGGGCATACACCGGGAATGCCAAGCATCCGGCGAAGGGGCCCGATACTCCGCCGATTCGCTGACAAAACCCTTTACGAAAGAACTACTGGCCGAGCACGTCTCGTCCAGGAACAAACCGCCCAAGGTGGCCCTCTTCAATGGGAAATCCGACCCGAAGGACTATCTAGACACCTTTACGACAGGCATGAGCTTCCAGGATAACTCCGACGTGGCCTAACGCCGAGCTTTTCCCGCTACCTTCATCCAGGCTGGCCGGGACTGGTTCCGAGGACTAACGCCACGCCCCATTTTGACCTTCAGTGAGCTGGCCACCCAATTCCTCAGCCACTTCGTCGGGAATCGATGACAAAAGAGAACAGTAGACTACATGTTCACCATAAAGAGCGGGGACAAGGAATCCTTTAAGGGATACGTCACTCGTTTCTATAACACTTTCCTCGAGGTCCCCGAGCACTGGGATGAAACTTTCATCACCGCACGAAGGTCGGATCTTAGTCACAAAGAGTGGATCCACTCTTTTGCATTAGCGCAACCTAAGACCATGGCCAAGGTAAAAGCTTGGACTGAGCGGGAGATCCAACTCGAGTCAGAGGTGAACGCCAACCTGCCCCGGGATGACCAAGCCGACCAGAAGAAGAGAAGAAAAGGGTCGAGCAGCTAAAACCCTACCCCCCGAAGTTCCAGGAGTACACTCCTCTTAACATCTCTTAGACCGAGCTATTGGAGGAAGCGAAAGGCGAGAGATTCTTCAAGCTCCCGCCAGTCACCCAAAGAGCGGCTAAGTGTATCCGGGGACCGTACTGCGTCTTCCATTGGTCGTAGGGTCACCCGACCGAAAACTGCAAACAACTCCATGACTATATCGAGGAGTTGATCCGCTCTAGCCACCTGGCGAAGCACCTACGGGACAAGCGGCAGGCAAACCGGGAGCAAGAGAACCAGCCCCCTCCCGGGGAGTTAACGATCTAGAAAATCATGGTCGTCACCTCAGAATCTGCTCGAACAGCCGGCGAAAACCAACAACTCATACCAGTTGAGGGTACAAGCGATCCACCCCAGAAGAAGTGCAAGACGACCATGCCCATCATCTTCATCGATGAAGACCTCCACGGTATATCCTTGGCTCACAATGACCCTCTCGTTATAACAGCCCGGGTCCACCATTATGAGGTACAGAGGATATTGGTCGATTTCGGGAGCTCGGCAGACATCCTTTTCTACGATTGTTTCAAGCGCATAGGGCTGGGATCGTCTGACCTATGTCCCACCTCCCATGTCCTCTCGGGGTTCATAAACTACTCCATCCCGGCCGAGGGAGTGGTCACCCTCCTCCTCAACATCGGAGAAGCAGGCGATACGAGGACCGGACCTGTAGAATTCATCGTCGCTAAAATCCCCTCATCCTACAACATCCTCCTGGGGCGCCCAACATTAAACGCCCTCCGGGCTCAAATCTCAACCTACCACCTTACGATCAAATTTCCATTAGACCAAGGGGGATAGGTCGGGCCTACGGGAACCAGCAGATTGCTAGGGTTTGTCTCACCTCCGTGTCGTCCACCGGAGAGACGAGCGACGATTTTGAAGATGCGTGTGATTTACAGGGGTCTCTGGACACGCGCAATGACCACAGGGAAGTCCGAGGATTCCCGATAGAAGCACTAACGGAAGTCCCCCTCGTCGAAGGGGTCGACGACCGAACCGTCCGTATCGGCTCCCTCTTAACCGGGAACCACCGCTAGGACCTGATACGGTTCTTCTGAGACAACTTAGACGTGTTCTCTTGGACCCCCGCAGATATGCTCGGGATCGACCCCAAAGTGATTTCCCACAAGCTTGGGGTCGATCTGAAAGCAAAACCCGTCCGGCAAAAGAAGAGAAGCTTTCCACCGGCAAAGCAAAGGGCGATTAAGGACGAAGTGGATCGAATGCTTGCCGCCAACTTTATCAGAAACCTAGACTATTCAGAGTGGTTGGCGAACGTGGTCATGGTCAAAAAGGTGAACGGGAAATGGCGCATGTGCGTCGACTTCACAGATCTGAACAAGGCCTGCCCCAAAGACAACTATCCTCTCTCTCGGATAGACCAGTTAGTGGACAGCTCAGCCGGCCATGAATTACTTAGCTTCATGAATGCATTTTCCGATTACAATCAGATCTGGATGAACCCAGCAGATGAAGAACTTACCTCATTCACCACGGCTCGTAGGGTATGCTGCTATAAAGTGATGCCCTTCGGTCTTAAGAATGCTGGGGCTACATATCAACGCCTCGTCAACAGACTGTTCAAGCCGCAGATTGGGAGAAACATAGAAGTTTATGTCGACGACATGATAGTGTAATCCGTTTCTTCGGCGGGGCACACCATAGACCTCGGCGAAACATTCAACGTCCTGCGCAAATATAAAATGAAACTCAATCTGGCTAACTGCATGTTCTGAGTCACCGGTAGGAAATCCTCGGGTTCATGGTAACCCACCGAGGAATCGAAGCAAGCCCGGAAAAGATCAACGCTATCCTCGACATGGCATCTCCCAAGAGTAATGTGGAGATCATGCGCCTCACCAGGAAGGTCACTGCCCTGAGTCGCTTCTTGTCCAGGTCCGGGGAAAAGTGCTTACCATTCTTTAAAGCCCTAAGGAAGATTCCCAAGTTGGAATGGTTCGAGAAATGCCAGAATACTTTCAAGCAGCTTAAGGCACACCTAGCGACTCCTCTGCTACTCACTCGACCACTCGATGGCGATGAGCTATTGTTATACCTCGCGATTTCTGATCAAGCTACAGGCTCGGTGCTAGTCAGGGAAGTCGATGGTGTGTAGAAGCCGGTTTACTACGTGAGCCATGTCTTCAAGGATGCAGAGACAAGATACCCCGCCATGGAGAAGATAGTTCTGGTACTTGTCGTCACTTCCAGGAAACTCCGACATTACTTCCAAGCACACACAATCTTCGTCCTCACCGAGCAACCTTTAGGGTCTATCCTCGCCTCCCCCAAGTCATCGGGTCGTCTGGAAAAATGAAGGCAGGAATTGTCCCAATTCGATATCAGGTACTGCCCCCGGCAAGCTATCAAAGCGCAGGTCTTAGCCGATTTCGCCATTCACATTAAAGGAAAAATGACAGAACAAGGCCCCAAACCATGTCCGTCGGTCGAAGAGGTATCCGACTCCATCCTGGTCTGGGTGCTATACGTGGACGGATCCTCTACCGAGGAAGGGAGCGGGGCTGGCTTAATCATCCGCGGCCCAAATGAAGCAGAGTTAGAATACTCCTTAAAGCTCGGGTTCAGAGCATCAAACAACGCCGCGGAATACGAAGCTTTATTAGCAGGACTGCGAATCGCATCCGAGGTAGGGCTGAAAACCATCAGGGTCTGCAGCGACTCTGCACTAGTCGTCGGCTAGGTAACCGGGCGTTTCGAAGCTCGGGAACTGCTCATGATAAAGTACCTGGCCGAGGTAAAAAGACTTCGCAAAAATTTTAATGAAGTCCAGGTAGAGCAGATTCCCCAGAATCTGAACACCCAAGCCGACGCATTAAGCAGGCCCGCCTCTTCCTATATGGCCAACCATAAGAGGAATATCCTCTTCAAAGTATTATCACGGCCTAGCGTGGAGGACGGAGAGGTAACACTCCAAGTATACACGACTCAGAAGGAAGGCCAAGATTAGAGGAAACCCCTCGTGGAATTCCTAAAAGATGGCACACTTCCAGAAGACCGAGGAGAGGCACGCTGCCTTCGAGCAAAAGCTCGTCATTTCGTTTGGAGCAATAGGAACATTTACAAGAAATCGTACACTCAGCCTACTCCGATGCGTCGACCCCCACCCCCGAAACCGACTATGTTCTACGAGATATACACGAAGGGGTCGGGGGCACACCAAGGGGCCCGCACCCTGGTCCAGAAGATGCTTCTCCAAGGATATTATTGGCCGAGCATACACCAGGACGCCGAAAAGGTTGTCAGAAGATGCAAAAGCTGCCAACTCCACGGCAGCATACCTTGTCTCCCTACTACCAAGCTAACAACCCCCAATTCCCCTTGGCCGTTTGCACAATGGGGGATGGACATGGTATGCCAACTTCCCACCGGCACGGGCGGACACAAGTACATCCTCATCGTGGTAGACTACTTCACAAAGTGGATAGAGGCCGTCCCCATCAGAAAACTAGACGCCACCTCCACTATAAATTTCCTGCAGAATAACGTAATCACCTGATTCAGGATCCCGAGATGCATCATCACCGACCACGGGACCAACTTCAATAATGACAAAGTCAGAAAGTTTTGCAGCGAGTACCACATATTGATGAAGTTTGCCGTGGTTGCCCATCCTCAATGCAACGGGCAGGCAGAGGTTACGAACCGGGGCGTCATCCACGGTCTCCGAGCCCTTCTAGAAGGAAGACAAGGCGGCTGGGTCGAGGAACTACCTCGGGTCCTGTAGGCACTGCGAATGTCAAGAAAAACACCCACGAGAGAAACCCCCTTCAGCCTCTGCTACGGCACCGAGGCCATGGTCCGCGTGGAGATTGGATTGCCTAGCTACATAGTTGAACACATCGAAGATGAAGCTAACACCTCGGCGCTCCGGACCAACTTGGATATCTTACTAGAGAAACGGGACTGAGCACAAATCAGAGCGGCCTCCTATCAACAACAAACTACTCGCTACTACAATGCCCAAATCAAGCATCGTGCCTTCAAGGCAGGAGATCTAGTCCTACGAAGGAACGAGTTTGTAGACTAAATAAGGCTGCACAAATTCTCTCCAAAATGGGACGTCCCATTCCTCGTAGCAGAAACATTGCCCGGTGGAGCATATCACTTGCAAGACGCCAGGGGACGAAAGTTTCTTCGGCCTTACAACTTCGAGAAACTCAAATTGTATAAATGAATGTATTTTATTCTTTTTGAAGCGATGTTATTTTTATTAAGTTATAAGAGGCTTCTTCCACAAATTTTGTTTTCTTTCTCAGTTCCGTGACCCCTAAGCCCGTCTTGAAAAAGAACGTAAACAATGCAAAAGGGACAGAAGGAAACAAAATGCCTCAATAAGAAAAACTTTTATTCATCAAAGAGGTATTATGGGCTCCACAGCCTTACAAAAAAAAATATTTACAAAAGGGGGGCCGGGGATTATGTCACGCCCCGCTTCCCAGAGTATGCTAAGGAGACGCAACGAGACCCGCTACGTATTTACTCAGAAATAAACACGCTAAGCGTATCTAAGTAATATAATGAATGTACACAAGAAAAATGACAATAGATGTAACTGAACAGCAACTTTTATTTATTAAACATTTCTTTACAAGTACAACTGAAAATATAAATACAGTAATGGAAAGCAATGCCTAAACAATGGCATGAACTGAAAAGAAAAAATATACAAGTATCTAGAGCTCTGGGTCAATGGCGAACTGCTCTAAATCTTCAATACTGGGCTCAAGCTCCAAAGAGTCCGATCCACCTGACAACATTCCAAAGAAAAAGAGAAGGAATGTCATCAGTGAACAATCGCTTGGTAAGTCCCAAAAATAGGTAAGAATAAACAGATATAACTGGTGAGTTTGTTATGTTAACGCAGTTGTTTGTAGCTTTGTATAGAATATGCCAGTGTATACGAGAGGAGTCCCACTATTCCGGAGACTAAGGTATACGGAGCATAAGGAACCATTAAACCACGGTACAACAGCAATGGATATTCAGGTTAGATGTATTAAAGTGACCGTCTCGTGCCATTTCTAACACATTCCATACCAGTCTATCCCTTTAAAACCCCGTAATGTCTTTTATATTGCTGTATTGTTTTGTTTTATAGATGGAAGACTTGCTGAAACCATGATATCATATAAACGGATTGGATATAAATGGATAGTCATGTAATCAGAGTATATCCATGATTCGGTTCGGTTGATATAGATTGAATTCAGGTATAAATGGATTCATATTGTATTGTAGTTATACTTGAATTGAATTCAAGTCAGATTGATTTCATATTAGACTGAGACTATGCCTGAGTCAGACACTTTAAAACAAATTGAAGTCCTGAGTTAGTTTTGATATTATCGGTAACTGCTGTACATGGACGGCAGGATTTGTGTCTTTTTCCAAGACAATTACCGTATTGATAACACCGTTTTTTGGTTGTCTATCTTAGATAGGCAAGCACTCATATTCTTTGGCTCCTTAATGCTCAAGAGAACTGGTCTCGTTTAAACCTATGTTTACTGAGGTCCTTATTGTAAATTAATATAACTTGAGAGAATTTTATGAAAAATAGCTTTGATATATTTTCAAAATACACCTCAAGTATTTATTTATCGTCTTTAGGGTTTTCATGGATGTATATTTTTAAAATATAATGTTTTCTAGTGAATAGAACCTAGATTACATTGTATATGGTATTTTAATGTAATTTTGGAATTGTATTGATTTGTAATGGTGCTTTCATGAAATTTGGGATTCCTTTGATTTAGAAAATATGGAATATATATATTGTATACTTAAAGTAGATATTTTGATAATATATATATAGAATTTATTTATTAAATAGAAATCATATGTTTCTTAAAAATTGCATTAAAAATTCCACCGAGATCGAATACTCCTTGCGGAGGTCTACATCTCGCTCTACTAGGCCCGAGGATGTGCGATAACCCGCACCATCCCGATCGGAATTCCCCAAAATGGGTTGTAGAGGCGCATTTGCAAGGAATTAAATAATACACTTTTAAAGAAAACGGTTTTTGAATGTTTATGGTATTTAAATGTAAACTCGTATTTTCCCACAAACTAATGTTCCAAAAGTCATCGTGCTATATCACAAATGTGTGTTGTGATGATATAGGTCATTATCTCATGAATTTTCTAAGGTAATATGGGTAAAATGAATAAGCAATGTCGTATATAAACATGATGGTATTTTACTATAAAGATGGAATAGAAGTTGCTATACATATTATTTTGAGATAAAACCTGTTGTGAATGTTGTTTTATATTTTTTAAACAATATAAAAAAAGATGGTGAATTTGTTATAAAGAAAAATTGTGTTTTTAGTTAAAATATAATCGGAAGTCGGATTAACTCCGCTTCCGACTAGTTTTAAAAAAGGAGTTTGTTTTAATAGAAGAGAAAGGGGAAAGATGGAACTTACTGATTAGAATTAGAGAGAAGAGGTAGGGGAAGATTTTGGGATCGTCGGGGAGTCGTTTCGTCGCCGGATTCTTCCCGAAACGTCGCCGGAACTTCGATCTTTGCTAACTCCTCTTGTATAACTTAGGACTTGGAAATTTTAGAGAGTTTTTGTATGGGATTTCTGAATGGGCACGGGTAAAATGTAGTGTGGTATTTATAGGAAAAATTAAGGTTTTGGGTAATGAATTGAGAATTTAAAATGTGCATTAAAATTTGGTTTAATAGTGATTTTAAATTCTCTGGATAATTGCAGAGTAAACAAACAACATGGGGGTAGTTGGGTAGGCCAAAGGGTGCCAGGGGAAAAAATTTAAGGTATTACCTACGGACTAGCCCGGCGGTGCCAGCCCCCTCAACTCATCTCGCCGGTCCAATCCTGTGGGATGGGATTGAGATCTTCGCCACGTGTCCTTATCACTTGGTATACCTCGGTGCACGTGTTTGATTTTATTGTGACTTTTCATTTTACGTGTTTTGCACATGTAAACTTTTGAGCTTATAAAAGTTTAAAAGAAAAATCAACAAAAAATATATGTGGCGGGGGATTCGAACACAGGGGCTATGTCACAGCAGTGTAAGGCTTTACCAATGAGCTACAAGTTGTTTCTTGCTGTTCAAAAGCAAATTAAATACTTATAGCATACACAGAATTGCAAATACTCCATTTGTACATTAACTTTTAAACAAATATTATGTACACTGAAACAAAGTTGTTACATTCTACCCTCCTCATAAAAATTTCGTCCTCGAAATTTACAATTATTTTAAGGACTAATTTACAAACAATTGAAGGTATCTTGCACGCATATCGTCCTCACGTTCCCATGTTGATTCTCCAGGTGAGTCTTTTCTCCACATCACTCGAACCAAGTTTACTTCCTTGTTCCGAAGTGACTTCACCTTTCTGTCCAGGATTTCAACAGGTTGTTGCTCACAGGATAAGTCTGGCTATACAGTGAGCTCGGAGTGATCAAGAATATGACCGGGGTCACTCACATACCTTCTGAGTTAGGATATGTGGAACACATTGTGCACTCCTTCTAATGAAGGTGGAAGTGCCAAGCGATAAGCCGCGTCTCCGATTCGTTCGAGAATTTCGAACGGTCCAATATAGCTCGGACCGAGCTTACCCCGTCTTACAAAGTGAATCACTCCACGGTTTGGAAATATCTTCAAAAATACATGATCTCCCGGTTGGAACTCCAAGTGACGGTGCTTTGCATCAGCCCGGTGCTTCTGTCGGTCTTGGGCTATGAGCATTCTTTCCCTGGTAGTGCGAACTACATCGACAGTTGCTACTATCATCTCAGGTCCAAGAAGTTCTCTATCTCCGATATCGTCCTAACTTAATGGTGAACGACACTTCCTTCCATATAGAGCTGCAAAGGGTGCCATTCATATACTTGCTTGGTAGCTGTTGTTGTATAAAAACTCCACAAGATGTAGGTGATCTTCCTACGATCCTCTAAAGTCTAGCATACAAGCTCTTAGCATATCTTCTAAGATCTGAATCGTTCACTCAGACTGTCCATCTGTTAATGAATAGTAAGTTGTGCTGAAGTTCAGACTTGTTCCTAAGCTAGCTTGCAAACTCTGCCAAAATTGCGATCGGAATCTGGTGTCACGATCGGAGACAGTGCAAACTGGTACTCCATGTAATCTCACGATTTCCTACATGAGTTCATGGGTATCAGAGATAGTACACGTTGAAGAGTTAAATCTTACTTAGATTCATACTTACTTCCATGTACTTCTTTGCTGGTGTCTCAGTAGATTGGACAACTCGAAATGGGTTGAAGTGAGCCGACTTTGTGAGTAGATCCATAATAACCCATACCGCATCGTTACCTTTCGTGCTGCGAGGAAATGCAGTCACGAAATCCATAGTGATGTGTTGCCACTTCCATTCTGGGATAGGTAACGATTGAAGTAAACCAGCCGTCCTGTGATGTTCAGCCTTTACTTGCTGACACACCAAGCATTTAGCGACGCTTCTGGCTACTTCACTTTTCATTCCATACCATCAGTAATTTTGACGCAGATCTTTGTACATCTTTATGCCTCCAGGGTGTACCAAATAAGGAGAGCTGTGAGCTTCTTTCATCAACTCTTCCCGCACAGAACCTTTTGGTACACACAACCTATTGCCGTATCTCAAAGATCCGTCTTCATGGATGATGAAGTCTGTTTGAAGTCCACTTTCTACTCGTTCTCTGATGTTTTGTAACTTGGCATCACTTGCTTGAGCTGCTTTGGTCTGATTGACAATGGTAGATTGAACTTGTAAGTTCATCAAACTTGAAGCGTTACCTGGCATAACCACTTCAATCTCCATTTGATGTAAATCTTATTGAAGCTTCCACTGTGCGGTGAGATTCATTGATAGTGGTTGGCGACTAAGTATATCTGGAACTACATTTACCTTCCCTGGATGATATTGTAGGTTGATGTCGAAGTCTGCCATAAGTTCTAACCATCTTCTCTGCCGCATGTTCAACTCTTTCTGAGTAAACACATATTTCAGACTTTTGTGGTCTGTGTATATGTCCACTCGTTCACCAAGAAAATAATGGCGCCAAATCTTGAGTGCAAAGATTACGGCCGCCAACTCCAAATCATGCGTCGGATAGTTGCGCTCATGAATCTTCAGCTGTCTTGATGCATAAGCTACAACTTTACCATGCTGATATAGAACACATCCTAATCTCTTACTCGATGCATCGCAATGCACTTCAAAACCTCCAGATTGGTCCGGTATGAGAAGGATAGGTGCTGATGTCAATCTTGACTTGAGTTCTATGAAAGCTCGTTCGCATGCTTCTGACCACACGAATTGTTCATCTTTACGTGTGAGCTTGGTCAGGGGTGTTGCAATTTTCGAAAATCCTTCAATAAACCTTCTGTAATATCCTGCTAATCTGAAGAAACTTCGAATGTCCTTCATTGACTTTAGTGTCGTCCATTCACTTACTGCTGATACTTTAGTTGGATCTACAAAGATTCCTTCGCCTGATACAATATGTCCGAGAAAACTGACTTGATCTAGCCAAAACTCGCACTTGCTGTACTTGGCATAGAGTTGACACTGTCGTAAAGTCTCCAGGACAATTCGTAGGTGCTCGGCATGTTCTTTCCGACTCTTAGAATACACCAGGATGTCGTCGATGAAGATGACCACAAACCTGTCTAGATACTCTTAGAAAACTTGATTCATTAGATTCATGAATATAACTGGTGCGTTGGTCACTCCAAATGTCATCACAAGAAACTCATAATGACCATAGCGAGTCCTGAATGCCGTCTTCGGATTATCAGACTCTTTGACCTTCACCTGATGATAACCCGAACGAAGATCTAACTTGGAGAAAACGCAAGATCCATTTAGCTGATCGAATAGATCATCGATGTGCGGTAGTAGATACTTGGTCTTTATAGTTACTTCGTTCAGAGCTCTATAATCAATACACATTCAATATGAACCTTCCTTCTTCTTCACAAGTAGAACTGGAGATCCCCAACTTGAAGTGCTGGGACGAATCTATCCTTTCTTCAATAATTCGTCCAACTAAGTACGGGTCTCCTTCAAACCTTCAGGGCTTAGGCGATATGGTGTTTTGATCACCGGTTGTGTTCCAGGTACTAAATCAATGCTGAATTCAAGAGTTCGATCAGGAGGCAAACCTGATACGTCTTCAGGAAATACATCATCGAACTCTCGAACTACCTCTGGCTTCGATCCTTCTTCTATTTGAAGTGTTTCAATCACCGCCTTCTTCGGTTTTGCTTTGTATGTGCTTGGCTCCAGGGTACGGTCTCCATATTTGAAATAAAAGACCGGATGCTCTGGAATCTCGAACACTACCCTCCTTTGACGACAGTCAATGGTATCATAGAATGTTCCTAGCCAATCCATACCCAAAACGACATTGAAATTAAGTATGTCCAGCACCTTGAAGTCAGCATAGAATTCTCTGTTGCAGACGACCACTGAACACAGGCCGTATCCTATTATTGCCTTTAGAACTCTATTCCCTGAACTGACATTCCAGCTTGATACGAGAGGTTTGACTGGAATCGCATGAGTCAAGACGAACCGTTGCGATATAAAGTAATGAGATGCTCCAGTATCGAAGAGTGCTAGTGCAGCAAGTGAGGGTACTAAGATCGTACCTAAGTTATGTGGGATAGGTTGTAGGTATAAGAAAAAGATATATGGGTATATATAAAGACTGAAAGAAAGCTTGAAAGAAAAGAGTTACCAGTAATGACTTGGCCAGTGGCTTCAGCTTCTTCCACAGTCATTGTGAAAGCCTGTCGCCTCGGTATATTCCTCCTTACTGGAGGAGCATTCATCTGTCCGTTCCATTGTTCTTGAGGTAAGTTCCTTTGAGCTTGATGGAACTGACGAGGAGGAGGTGCAGTCGGTCCATGAGGTGGTGGAGCTGGGAGAGCTAGTCATGGAGCAGGTGCCTAGATGGCTGGACGCTGCGGATAAGTGATTGCTGGTCTGGGTGCAACATTTGGATTGAATCTTCGAGCACAAGACCCGATATCATGTGTGGCTGAGCCACAGACTAAGCAAAGATGATTTGCACGCCGGCAATCCTTCTCCAGGTGTCCATCCCTCCTGCAGTAGGTGCAAAAGACTGGGCTGGGCCGATTGATTGGTGCTCCTGGTCTCCTGGACACAAAAGGTGGACTTGAAGAAGCTCCTCCTGCCATCTGGGTGGCAGGGCACTTCACCCCGGCAAATTGGGGTTTGCCCTTCATCTTCACCACTGCCTCATATCGACGAGTAGCTTTCAGAGCCAGTTCGTGGGTTGGGAAATCTCCTGTAGCTAAAGCAACTTGGATCTCCGGATCTAACCCTTGCTGAAATTGTCTCTACCAGATCTCAGCAGTCGATATCAAGTGTGCCGTGAACCTGTTAAGGTCTTGTGTTAGCTGTGTAGTATGTGATAAAAGAAAATTGAATATTGAGACATATCTTACCTACTGAGCATGGAAATCTCAGTATCATACCCATCCACAGATTTGGTCTACATTGAACCCTGTTGTAGGCGGATGAATTGCTGCTCCATGTCAAATCGGGCAGTCTCTGTAAAATACTTCACGTCGAACATGTCGCGGAAAGTTTTCTATTCGATCGGCAGGTCAAGACGGCTTTCTTCCACCTTCGACCAAACTCGGGCGTTGTCAGTGAGTTGCAGTTTCGCAACTCGTACCCAAGCGATCTCTGGCACTTGTGCTGCTGCCAGATCATTCTCAATGCTCTGAGCCCATTCTTCAGCTTCTAGAGGGCTCTCTTTCCCCGAAAATTGCTTTGGGTGCAATTCCCAGAATTTCTATACTCCGGGCGCTTCCGCTTCTGGACGGTTCAGTAAAATAGCAGTCTGTTGCTGCTGTCCTTCCAGGAGGCTTCGGATCACCTCAAGCAATACCGTCTGCTCATTGATCGAAGCAGCAACGGTAGGCATAAGCGATAGAGGTGGTGGTGTGTTGTTGAAGTTGGTGCTGGTATTGTTTGGAAAATGCATAACCTTGAAAGAAAATTTGGGTTACGATAGATTCAAAATATATGAAATTGTAAGATTCAGGAAATATGAAATGTAAAGGATGTTTTTAGTTGTTGATTCTTGTGTTATATTGCTTAGGACTTTATGCAGAATTGACCTGTATGTCCATACAGAACTGACCTGCATAGGCCGCCAACAAAACCTATCACGCTCCGCTTCCCAGAGTACAGTAAGGAGATGCGACGAAGCCCGCTATGTATTTACTCAGAAGTAAACACGCTAAGCGTATCTAGGCAATATAATGAATGTACACAAGAAAAATGACAATAGATGTAACTGAACAGCAACTTTTATTTATTAAACATTTCTTTACAAGTACAACTGAAAATGTAAATACAGGAATGGAAAGCAATGCCTAAACAGTGGCATGAAATGAAAAGAAAAAATATACAAGTATCTAGAGCTCTGGGTCAATGGCGAACTGCTCCAAGTCTTCAATACTGGGCTCAAGCTCCAAAGAGTCAGATCCACCTAACAACATTCCAAAGAAAAAGAGAAGGAATGTCGTCAACGAACAATCACTCGATAAGTCCCAAAGATAGGTAAGAATAGACAGATATAACTGGTGAGTTTGTTATGTTAACACGGTTTTTTGTAGCTTGGTATAGAATATGCCAGTGTATACGAAAGGAGTCCCACTATTCCGGAGACTAAGGTATACGGAGCACAAGAAACTGTTAAGCCACGGTACAATAGCAATGGATATTCATGTTAGGTGTATTAAAGTGACCGTCTCGTGCCACTTCTAACACATTCTATACCAGCCTACCCCTTTAAAACCCCGTAATGTCTTTTGTATTGTTGTATTATTTTGTTTTATAGATAGAAGACTTGCTAAAACCATGATATCATATAAACAGAATAGATATAAATAGATAGTCATGTAATCAGAGTATATCCATGGTTCGGTTTGGTCGATATAGATTGAATTCAGGTATAAATAGATTCATGTTGTATTGTAGTTATACTTGAATTGAATTCAAGTCAGATTGATTTCATATTAGACTGAGACTCGGCCTGAGTCAGACACTTTAAAACAAATTGAAGTCCTGAGTTAGTTTTGATGTTATTGGTAACTGCTGCACATGGACGGCAGGATTTGTGTCTTTTTCCAAGACAATTACCATATTGATAACACCGTTTTTAGGTTGTCTACCTTAGATAGGCAAGCAACCATATTCTCCGGCTCCCTGAGACTCAAGAGAACTGGTCCCGCTTAAACCTATGTTTACTAGGGTCCTTATTTAAATTAATATAACTTGAGAGGGTTTTATGAAAATTAGTTTTGATATGTTTTTAAAATACACCTCAAGTATTTATTTATCGTCTTTAGGGTTTTCATGGATGTATATTTTTAAAATATAATGTTTTCCAGTGAATAGAACCTAGATTATATTGTATATGGTATTTTAATGTAATTTTGGAATTGTATTGATTTGTAATAGTGGTTTCATGAAATTTGTGATTTCTTTGATTTAGAAAACATGGAATATATATATTGTATATTTAAAGTAGATATTTTGATAATATTTATATATATATATATATATATATATATATAATAGAATTTATTTATTAAATAGAAATCACATTTTTCTTAAAAATTGCATTAAAAATTCCACCGAGATCGAATGCTCCTTGCGGAGGTCTGCATCTCGCTCTACTAGGCCTGAGGATGTGCAATAATCCACACCATCCCGATTGGGGTTCCCCAAAATGGGTTGTATAAGCGCATTTGCAAGGAATTAAATAATACACTTTTAAAGAAAACGGTTTTTGAATGTTTATGGTATTTAAATGTAAACTCGTATTTTCCCACAAACTAATATTCCAAAAGTCATCATGCTATATCAAAAATGTGTGTTGTGATGAGGTGGGTCATTACCTCATGAGTTTTCTAAAGGTAATATGGGTAAAATGAATAAGCAATGTCGTATATAAATATGATGGTATTTTACCGTAAAAATGGAATAGAAGTTGCTATATATATTATTTTGAGATGAAACTTGTTGTGAATGTTGTTTTATATTTGTTAAACAATATACAAAAATATGGTGAATTTGTTCTAAAGAAAAATTATGTTTTTAGTTAAAATAGAATCGGAAGTCGGATTAACTCCACTTCCGACTAGTTTTAAAGAAGGAGTTCTTTTTAATAGAAAAGAAGGAGGAAAGAAGGAACTTACTGATTGGAATTAGAGAGAAAAGATAGGGGAAGATTTTGGGATTGTCGGGGAGTCGTTTCGTCACCGGATTCTTCCCGAAACGTCGCCGGAACTTCGACCTTTGCTAACTCCTCTTGTATAACTTAGGACTTGGAAATTTTAGAGAGTTTTTGTATGGGATTTTTGAATGGGGGGTAAAATGTAGTGTAGTATTTATAGGGAAAATTAGGATTTAGAGTAATGAATTGAGAATTTAAAATGTGCATTAAAATTTGGTTTAATAGTGATTTTAAATTCTCTGGATAATTGCAGAGTAAACAAACAACATAGGGGTAGTGGGGTAGGCCAAGGGGTGCCAGGGAAAAAAATTCAAGGCATTACCTACGGACTAGCCCGGCGGTGCCGGCCCCCTCAACTCATCTCGTCGGTTCAATCCGGTGGGATGGGATTGGGATCTTCGCCTCGTCCTGTCGCTTGGTATACCTCGGTGCACATGTTTGATTTTATTGTGATTTTTCATTTTACGTGTTTTGCACGTGTAGACTTTTGAGCTTCTAAAAATTTAAAAGAAATCAACAAAAAATATATGTGGCTAGGGGGATTCGAACACAGTGGCTTTGTCACATCAGTGCAAGGGTTTACCAATGAGCTACAAGTTATTTCTTACTGTTCAAAAGCAAATCAAATACTTATAGCATACACAGGATTGCAAATACTCCATTTGTACATTAACTTTTAAACAAATTTTCTGTACACTGAAACATAGTTGTTACAGATTAAGAAAGCATTGTTGATGGTACTCCGAGGAAATTTCCGCCAGCCGAACCCTAGCTTCCTCGGCTGCCACAGGAGCACCATCTGCTGGACCATAATCAACAATCAACCTCTTCTGGAAACACTCTAGAAGAAGGTCCACTGATCGGTCTCGCCTGCTCTTTGAGATCAGGCCGATGTGGTAGAGCGAGTGCAACTTTTCGATCGCCTCGTCTTTCAGCTGCGGAGACAGGGCATTCTGCAGCCCCGGGGACATCCTCCAGATCGCGTAAATGAGCAGTTGGAGGAGTGGAGATCGCCGGGGAAGAAAGCGTCCCTGTCCAGTCCATCCCTAGCGGGAAGATTCCTACCCATCTACGCTAAGGACCAAAGCCCTCCTCAAGAGACCACCGAGCAGCTTCCCTGCCCGGTTCATCCATAGCGGGCAGCTTCCTACCCACCCACGCTAAGGATCAAAGCCCTCCTAAAGAGGCCACCATGCAGATTCTTCCTCAGCTAGTCTCCGAGGGGTTGGTTCCTACCCTACGAAGGTATGAGTGTAGGAACCACATCAGGGAAGAATCAGTTAACGCCGACCTATTTTACATTTTTCAACTCATGCTAAGAGACGTGGTTGTCGACCCTACTCTGAGGAATGGACTGATATCGACCTTCCTACACTTGGATATTTTTCGGGTCATCGTAAATGAACGATCACGACCTCGACTCCGGGGAGCAGGAGGGCACCGACTGTAACAACCCTAACTTTCTGTACAAATTTTTCAAAAAATACAGAAAGGAACCCCTGAGCCTGAGCATAAGTTATAAGTTTGTTTTGCTTAGGAACAACAAGAAGGAGCTTGTAGCTCACTGGTAAGACCTTGCACTGCTGAACCAAAGCACCAGAGTTCAAATCCCATCAGCCATATATTCTTTTTATTTTAAATTCTTTTAATCTTTTTAGATGCCCAAAAGACTACATGTGCACAACACGTAAACTGAAGAGACACAAGATAATCAAACACGTGCACTGTAGAATACCAAACGACCCTGACCCAATACCCCAACACCTACCCAGACCATCGGAATTGGGCCGGCGACAAGCTTGGAAAATCCAGGGAGGTTGGGTCAAACCGTCCCAAATTCTTCCAAACTTCACCCCCTGCACCTCTTCAGCTACCCTACTTACCCCATGTTATTTGTTTACTCTGATTATTTCCAGAGAGCAATAAAATGCCCAATTAATCCCAATTTTAATGCATATTTCAATGCATTCTTTAAACACCCTAAACCCTAATTTTTCCTATAAATACCCACTCTATTTTTACATCCTTTCACACTGAAATTTCCTATAAAAACTCTCAAGAAAATTCCAAGATCCTTTTGTGTGCAAGTGGAGTTAGCAAAGGGCGAAACTCCGACGAACTACCGACGACAACTCAAGAAGTTTCCGACGACGAAACGACGCACCGGAAACTCCCATCTCTTCCTATTTATCTTCTCTATCCAATCATCTAGTAATCCCCTACTTCTCCTTCTTTTCTCTATTCTAAAAACATTCAAAACTCGAACCCGACGGAAGCGGAGTTAATCCGACTTCCGATTCGATTTTTCCTTAAAAAGTTCTATTTTTCTTAAACAAAATAATACCAAACTCTTATGTCATGACCATTAAACATTAACAAAGGCAATAGAACAAGTTTGATATCAAAATAATAACCGTAGCAAGTTTTATTCCACTTTTACATTAAAATACCTTCATGTTTCATTTCGACATGCTTGAACTTTTTAAACCGTATTACCTTAGAAAGCTCATGAGGTAATGACCTACCTCCTCACAACACACATATCTAACATAGCACGATGGAATTTGGGAATATAGATTTGGGAAAATACGACTTTACATATAACTACCTTCAACTTATAAAACATTTTTCTACAAGAAGTGTATTTAATAGATCTTTGCAATTGTGCCTCGACAACCCATTTTGGGGAACCAGTTTGGTATGGTGCGGATTATCGCACAATCTCGGGTCCAGTAGAGTGAGATGCAGACCTCCGTAAGGAGCATACGATCTCGAAAGATTTTTAATATATTTTTCTTTAGAAAATGTGATTTCTATTATCAATAAAACTTATATTTTTAATAAATAAATATATATGTAATTAATATCAAAATATCAATTTTTAATATTTATAATATTCCACATTTCCAAAATTCAATAAAAACATTCCATTTACAAGAAATACCATACAATTCCAATATTTCAAATAAATACCTTATACTTTAAATACTGGGTCATATTCACTAGAAATTTTACATTGAATAAAAGAAACATCTATGAAAACTCTAAAGACGATAATTATATACTTGAGGTGTATTTTGAAAATTATACAAAATTATTTTTACATAAAACCCCCTCAAGTTATACTAAATTACAATAAGGACCCTAGTAAACATAGGTTTAAGCGGGACCAGTCTCTTGAGCCTCAGGAAGCCGGAGATATGGGTGCTTGCCTATTCAAGGTAGACAACTTAACAAACGGTGTTATCAACACGGTAATTGTTTTTGAAAAAGACACAAATCCTGTCGTCCATGTGCAGCAGTTACCGATAGCACCAAAACATAAATCAGGATTCAATTTCTTTCCTAACTGTCTGACTCGGACTGAGTCTCAATATAATTAATATTACTTGAATATGATTCAACTATCAAACTACAATACAACATGGATTTATGAATCCGTCTTTTCAATCTATATCAATCTAAATTGACTGAACCGAACCATGAATATATTCCATCTACATGATCATCCATTATATCCGTTCCATTCACTGATATCATGGTTCCGGAAAGTCATCCATCTATATAAATCAAGACAATACAATACAAATAATACAATCAAGACTTTGCGGGGTTTATAAGGGGTAGATTGCTACGGAAGGTGTTAGAAGTGCCACGAGACAGCAACCATAAAGACACCTAACCTGAATTCAATTGTCGTTGTACCGTGGCTGAACAGTTCCTTGTACTTCGTATACCGTAGACTCTGGTTTAGTGAGACTCCTCTCGTATACACTGGTCTCTTCTGTACCAAGATACAAACAACAGCATTAACATTAAATAAAACATTATAACAATATACTCTCTATTCTGTCTATTCCATTCTTGTCTATTTACGGGACTTACCGAGCGATTTGTTCACTGACGACATTCTCCTTCTTCTTCTTTGGAATGTCGTCAGGTGATTCGGATTTGTTTACCGCCGAAAACAGAGACGAAACCGCGTAGGTCGTCTTGCCGGAATTTAGGGGCAAATACTATTTGGTTTTATCTGTCTACCTCTCCGAAGATGCCAGGTTGATTTATGGCACCGTGCATCGGAGGTTTGGATAGATGTGGCTGTTGTAGCAGATTTCATCAGATTCCCCCTCATTGTGAGGGGGTTTTAATTTTAGGGACGCTCTTCCCTGCAGACGCAAGCCCCTGCAGTTAATTACATTACCGCGTAGCGATAACCACTTTCTCCTGCTCCAGATGTTCACTTCATATTTTGTTGTGTTTGTTTTATTTTTGGTTGCCCGTGGATTGTATACGGAGACTAATTTGTGTTGTCGCCCGTAGGGCGAGGATTAGTCCAAATCCGTATTTTCTTAGATTTGGGTTTGTTTTGTTTTAAGGCTCGTTAATCTCGTTTGAGATTAAGATCAATTTAAATGTTTTTTGAAGATATGTTATTCTAACTTTAGACTAAGATCTACTCAACGGAGGTTCAGGATCATTTTTGATCCAACAAAAGAGCATTTGGGCTCTATCGTTTTAGTTTAAAGACATCACGGTCCACTGGGTTTAAGGACATCATAGTCCATAGAGTTTAGTTTAGGGATGTTGCGGTCCATTGGGTTTAAGGACATCATAGTCCATATAGGTTTAAGGACATCATAGTCCATATTTAAGGACATCATAGTCCATAGAGTTTAGTTTATGGACGTTGCGGTCCATTGGGTTTAAGGACATCATAGTCCATGGAGTTTAAGGACATCATAGTCTATTTAGTTTAGGGACGTCGCGGTCCATTGGGTTTAAGGACATCATAGTTCATGGAGTTTAAAGACATTATAGTCCATTTAGTTTAGGGACGTTGCAGTCCATGGTTAGTTTAAGGATATTACGGTCCATAAGGTTTGTTGATTGTCGGGACCCGCCACCTCTCCGAAGACGTTGAAGAATTACAACGACATTTATCAGAGGTATGGGAAGATGTACCCTTGAACCAATGTCAGTTGAGAGATCTGTAGTTGGGTTTAGGACTAAGATCGAATTTAGAAAAATTGTGAGCCCATAGGCTCGGTTGATCTGAAATAGGGACTTTTGGTCAGCTTGGACTCAGCCCATTCACTTTTTGAATAAATTGTTAAACACTTGTTTGGGCTCGGTCCCTTTTGTTCAACAATGTTGATCATTGACATGGGCTTTGATGCTCACCCTTTTTTTTGTTTTTTATTGAGTGTTAAACACTCTTCATGGCGCTGGGCTCTATTTAGAGAGCGCTGTTTATTTCATCAGCGCCCACATGAGAGGTGCGTGGGGCACTTGGCGCTAGGCGCCAATCACTGAGTGCAGAGCACTCTTTATTTTATTAGCGCCCACGTGAGGGGCACATGGAGCGCTTGGCACTGGGCGCCAACCACTGAGTGCTAAGCACTCTTTATTTTATTAGCACACACGTGGGGGGGGCAAATGGAGCGCTTGGCGCTGGACGCCAGCCACTGAGTGCTAAGAACTCTTTATTTTATTAGCGCCCACATGAGGAGCACGTGGAGCGTTTGGCGCTGAGCGTCAACCACTGAGTGCTAAGCACTCTTTATTTTAGCAGCGCCCACGTGAGGAGCACGTGGAGCGCTCGGCGCTGTTTCCTTCTTTGTGCATTTTTCTAAAGAGTTCTATTCTTTGTTCTCCCATGGATCTTCAATCCCCAAGAACAAATTTACCCTTACGAGAATTAAATTCTCATTTGTGGTAGATTTGTCTCATGAATCTCAGATCCAAAGAAAGAACTATGTTCTTCTATGAGTGTTAAACCTTTAGGTATACAGATAAGATACTATAATCTCTATTTACCTTGAAGAAAGTTCTTCTTCTTTCTTCTCACTGAAATCTCTTTTTGCTTGCTCTTCTTTTTTGAACTTGAAGCTTATGGGGGGGTTTCTCTGTATAAGACTTGAAGTCTTGGGGTCTTTATATAGTGGAGGCACATTTGTTGATTCAGTTAAGGAAATCTCCCATTGAAAGATTTCTTAATTGATTTGGAGAATTTATCCACCGTTGGATCTTAGATCCAAGGACTTCTATTTTACAGAAGACATTTTTCTTGTTTTTAACAAGATTGGGAAAATACTTTCCCATACAGAGCTTATTCTGTCTTGGTGATTTTTAATCACCATTGGATCTTTGATCCAACGTTGCTCTGATTTACAGAGCACAATCTTTCTTATTTAGAAAGATTTGAGGAGTATTTCCTCAATCAGAATTTAATTCTGTATCTTGGTGATTTTTAATCACCATTGGATCTTTGATCCAACGGTGCTCTGAGAGTACAATTTTTCTTGTTTAGAAAGATTTGAGGAGTATTTCCTCAATCAGAATATAATTCTGTGCTCTGATGATTTATCATCTCCGTTGGATCTTTGATCCAAGGGCAGAGAACTTTTAGCTCTGGCGCTAGCGCTCTCGTACTTTGCACGTGAGGCGCTGCCCCAGAGTTTTTAACTCTTAGCGCTGGCGCTCTCGTGCCTTGCACGTGAGGCGCTGGCGCTCTTATGTCTTGCACGTGAGGCGCTGCCTCAGAGTTTTTTAACTCCTCAGAGTTTTTAACTCTGGGTGCTGGCGCTCTTGTGCTTTGCACGTGAGGCACTTCCTCAATTCAAATTTTGAACAGAGCCTTGCTCTCTTATTGGAGGGAACCAAATGCCCCCTCACCGTTGCACTCACGTGGCCCATACGTGAGTGCAGCGGTGGCAACCTTTCCACTGTTGGATCATTTTGGAAGTTGGATCGTCTTTCAGGACTATAAGTAGGGCCTTTGGCCCTTGAGATGACTTCTGTTCATCTTCTTTCTTTCTTGTTTCTGAGAATTTAATTCTCCCTTCAAAGCTTAGATCTCTGCCCAAGTAAATTCCTTTTAGAGTTAGAACTCTGTCCAAATATAGTAAGGATCATAATCGAACCCCTTAAACGGAGCTTTGCTCTTGCTAGATCATAGATCTAAAAATGGATTTTTAGGGTTACATAAGCCATTAGTTAGAACATTGTTCATCTTTATGAAGAACTCTTAGAGTTCGTTTTGTAGATCTTAAAGATCTTGGAGTTTTTACTCTACAAAAAGCTTTGCCTTTTAGGGTTCTGATGGATTACTCCATCGTTTTCACAGAGTATGGCTCTTAGAAAGTTTGGGGAATTTTTATTCCCTTCATAATTAAAGTTGACAGATGTAATTTCTGTTTGCAGAGCACTGCTCTCGAGAGAGTTTAATTCTTTGGCCCAATGAGTTTCTCATTAAATGAGAATCTTTTTAGGATTTTTTTCCTTAATAATTGACTGACTCATCAATGATGAGCCGTCATTTTGATTTTGTGGGTCCCCCTTGGTCCCTTTTTCCTGCATTGCATTGTGGTACAAATTTAAAGTACCAAATGTCAGAATTTGTTAATGTAGTATTGACATCTAACCCTCGTTTCTTTTCGCGCAGGTACTATGTCTTTTGACTCTTCTTTGCCGTTTGTTCGTCCAGAGAGTGTATACGCCGACGTGCCTGTGGATTGGGAAGTTTTTGCACTGATTAAAGATCATGACCCGGAGCAGAAGTCTCTTCACTTATGGGGGTTGTGGTACAACTAAATTATTCAGGATCGGCGCAGTTTCTCTTGTGCGGTGCCTTCAAAGCCAATTTTCTCCATTCATTATGCTGACTCACCCAGGTGAATTACACTGTGGAGGAGGTTAACTGGATCACGGATGGACGCCTCCAGCCCTCTATGGGCTCGATACCTGTATAGCCGCCGATGGCGGCGCATATGTTAAGGCGAGTCGCGCCCTTATAAACAGGCATACATGATAGGCTTGACTCCTCGCCTTTCAGCCGTATACTTGCAGTGGGCTCGATACATCTTGTCGAACAAAAAGTCGCTGTTGCTGAAGCTCGGGTTGTACCCTGCTATCTACGTGTCTCTTTTCCAGTATCCCGCGCCTCACGTATGGTGGGTCAAGACTTTCTTAAAATAGTGGAATATCCTGACTCATACATTTCTTTTATCGGACCGGGAGGTTTCTATTTCTTTGGAGGAATTTGCAGAAATTTCGGGCCTACCCGTCAGAGGGGAACATTACGAGGAAATACTTCCCCCTGACAAATACATCTTTGCCACCAAATCAGTGGTAATGGGTCTCACTCCGGAGAATGCTATTCAACATCGATTCCCGGGTCTAATCAAGGCGTTGAATACTTACGAGATTCTGTTTCTCGAGTCCGGAGGGCACGGAGTCAGTTTCACGGATTTCATCGCCCGCCTTCTTCGCCCGGAAGCCTTGTCAAAATAAGCCACGAGATTCGCTAAGCTTGACGATATTTTTGGTTTTGGCTTGGATAGCCAGCCGACAGGGGAAGCAGATCAAAGGAATTTCTTCCTCCCAGATACCCCGGTCGTCCCCTTTGCAGAGCTCGCAGCTTCAGGCATCGATGAAGAGGCGTTCTTTTTGGGGGTTCCTCGGCCTATGGTTAAGCTGGTTTGTGCTCCTAATGCACCCTCGCTATATGAAGCTATCCGTCTTCTATCCGGCTCACTGAATGGTTGCCGGGACGCGAGTGGCCATCGGGATCGCTGGGCTGGCTCACTTGTATCATAGCCTTAGCTTGGCGGCAGACACCACTCAGCCGAGGGTACAGCTCGTAACTCTCTCACTGCACTATTTCACGTCGTGCATCGAGCTGCATGTGCTCGGCACTTTTGGAGTCCAAAAACGGCCCCGTTTCTATGACAGTTATAATTTCTCTCGGGTTATGTTCCTAGTTGACGCTTCTGCTTTAGATCCGTCACAGCGAGAGGCTCGGGGTCCGGTCCTTCTCCCGTGTACGGTCGGGGATAGCATGACTTTCGTCAATAAGGTCTTAACTATCGGCAAGGAATCCACTAAAACGGTGCAGCCACTGCGCGACACCTTCAAAGACGGGGCTCCTATATTGAAGGCTCGGGAGATTCTGCATTTGTATTCAATCAGGCCAGGCTTTTTAGTGTTCAAGCAGAACAACTTGGTGCTGTCCATGAGGTACAACCCGCACCGTTTCGCTCAACAGTCGAGTTACGATCAGGGTGTCCCGCTTGAGGCCTTTTTAGCTGAGCCGGTTGCTACGGAAGAGGGTGTCCGCAGCGCACTTCACCATTTCATGCGGCTACACACCGGGTCCAACTTCTTTATCAGTGAGCCGAGCTGCGTTCCGAAAGTCTCGAACGCATACGTGGCATGGTACCAGCATGCTACAGGTGCTGTTATTAGGGAAGAAAAAAGGTTATTTCTCGATCGCAAGGGTGCAGCCCCCGCTGGTAATCCAGTTGTCCCCTTAAAATGACGGGCCATTGTTCGTCCTTCCTTAAGAGAAGCTGCTGCGGTTGAGGTCCCGCGCGCTTTTCCTGAGAAGACTCTACCCAGCGTTCCTATAGAAACGGCAGCTGTAGTGTCCCCGGAGTCTGGAGTGGGTACGAAAATCGGGACTCGTCGCCCAAAAATGCCCGTCAAGTGTAAGCTAGTGTCATCAGTCGCCGGCGTTCGCTTACAGAAAAAGAAGAAGTCGCTCTTTTCTGCTGACATGGTACTCGGCCAGGAGCTTCATGCTCCTTACAGCGAAGGCTTGTGTGAGTATGGCACTAATGATGGCTTGTTCGATACGTCTGTGACCGACACCGATCTATAGGCTGCCCTTGTGGCCTCCGAGCGACTGGCTCGCAAAGAAGCGGCGCTAATCACCATCGCAAAGTCATGTATACTTCAGTTGTATTTTTCCACGTTCATTCCTTTTTTATTATTATGCTTTTACTAATGCCCTTTTCTTCAACAGGTATTTCTGCCGAAGAGGCTCTCGCGGCTTCCATCAAAACTTTCGAGGAGGAAGAGAGGCTACGCGCTTCTTTGGGTCTTAGTATAATTCAGCTCATTGTGCCTTCATTCCCCCTTTTTTATTCGTGCTCCGACCCTCTCCTTTATTTTGTTGCAGGGACTACCTTGACTTAGGTTATTCCGTGTGCGGTACCAATCCCGAGCGGTGATGCGGCGACGCTTCCAGAGCTAGCTATTGTAGCCCCAGCTCCCCCAACATTGCTGCAAGAGGCTTCGCTCAAGCAGCCAATGACAGACGTCGTAACAGCTCCGGAGGCAGAGCTTGGTTCGGATGACGACGTCCCTTTGTCAGAGGTCTTAAGGAGATCATTTCTCACTGATCAGACCGACAAGAAGCGTAGGAAGCATGTGGCGAGGGAACTCGATGCCAGTTTGGCCATGGGTGCAGGCTCAAGCAGCATCCCCCTTGCTGATACACCTTCAGCGGATGTTCCCCATGCGTTGTCTACCGCCCGTAGACAGGTTGCGCGTGCAGCTCGGGAAGAAACCGAAAAGCTGCTCCAAGGTAACGTAACGCTGTGTTTTTCTTTATTAGAACTAGATCTTTGAATTTTGACATATGCATTTTTTTGCAGGGCCAAGTATTGGTGATAGGATGACGGGTGAAAGCCTGGTGGTTATCGTGCCCGAAATTGCTACCCTATCTCTAGAATCTGGGACCGTCCAGACCGCTGCTCTTTCCCCGTGCGGCTCCCTGGTGTCGACAGGTGTCGCAAGCGTCACGACGGCCCTCGTCGAATCAGGGGATGAAGCCACGGACGCAGAAACTACTCCTTTGAGGGAGAGCGAAGAAGCCGCTATGCTTGGTGATGTTTTCGTCGCGGTTTTGGTTGATGACCCATCAGGTAAGTCTTGGGTCACTGTTCTCTTTTTATTTCTCAATCCCGTTCAGCTCCTTCTAACGATATTTTGTTTGTAGGTGCAGTGAATGCTGAGATTGTGCCATCTGAAGCACCTTCAGTCGCCGCCATGACGGTTGTTATTCCCTCGCCTTCTCCTGTGTCCTCCGAAATGCTGGAAGGTATTGGTTTGCGATTTATTTAGTTTAACCATAGACACCATCTTTCTTGTATTTACGGCATATTGTCGCAACTCTGCAGGAGTCCTTTTCGACCATCTATACCAGGCGTTGAACCCGCATTTCTCCTTCCAGTCAGAAGTCATTCCGCCTGCTGGTATTGGTTAGTATATTCTTTAGCTAATGTCTCTTTCTTTCTTTTATGAATAGCTGTATTATTGCTAAGTCTTCTTTATATTGATCGCAGCGTTACGGATCGAAGGAGGAGACGGGGGGATAGCCGCACCTCTGGTACTCCCAATTTTGCCACCTGCCACAGCCGGTATAGTAGACTCCATTGCTCGTGTATTTTCTTTACCTCTCAAGTCGACATTTGACCATAATTTGTTTTGCAGCAATCGCACCAGCTCCAGCTCCTTTTGAGTCTCACATCCCAATGCCGGCAAGGCCCTTTGCTAAACGCCCATCTTCCAGAGGCGCTGCGACTAGCCTGCGAGTGTTGACCGAATTCGTCGAGGATTTTGACGCTGAGGCCCTCGCATTCACTGCAGATTTTGCTGCTGAGGTTAATCTTATGCTGGCAACGCTCGTGAACTTCCATGACGAAGGTGTCGTCGAATCTTTGGTTAATTACTGCAGAAAGATCG
This sequence comes from Agapanthus africanus, assembly GCA_030015575.1. NCBI lineage: Eukaryota > Viridiplantae > Streptophyta > Magnoliopsida > Asparagales > Amaryllidaceae > Agapanthus > Agapanthus africanus. Next base: position 885,065,894 of record CM057337.1, read on the forward strand.
AGGCCTGCCTGTATAAGATTGAGCTCAAGCATTCTGCTCCTGAAGTTTTAGCTTTGAACTCCCAGCGGGCTGCGTGGGTCGAGAGTAGTGTTCCTTTCATCAGCCATTTTGAACAAGAGGTGACCCTGAGGCGAAAGGAACAAGAAGTAGCTTCAAGCGAATCTGCCCGGTTACGCCCTCAGATTGAAGCAAATGCCGCGCAGTTAAAAGTTGTCTTCGACAATCTCCAGCGATGCATTTCGGATGGGTTGATGCTAAGATGGACACTTGACTTTACCGAGTGGGTCATGCAGGACTGCGAAGCTGCCATGCTAGGAACCGATGAAAAGCTTTCGTCTTGTTTACAACAGCGGGCCCGAGTCGAAGCGGAGTTGGCCGCGGTGGCCGATTGCGAGAAAGGATTGAGAGGAGCGCACAAGCAGCTGGCTGATTTATTGAAAATGCCTCCTCCTCAATAACCGTCTTTGTACCCCCTTTTTTTACTGTAAACTTGCGGTCCATGAATAACATGTATTCATTTTGATTCCTTTGTGAAATATATTTTGGATTCACTTAAATTTATGAATAAAAGACATATTTTATCTCATACTATCGTTTTCTTTTCTTTGTCGTGTCATTGGCATGTGACTTTAGCAAATGTGGCCTGTAGATGATAGATAACAGTTCATCTTGAACTCCTTGTAGGGTAGCGATGGCTTAAGAAACAGGTTCAGGTCTGCTGCCTAAGACTTTCAACTTTATGAGCCGTGGGGGTCTCATAAAGACGTTTTGCCGAGCTGTTCCAGTGAAATCGTGCTATACCCAAATTGATCTCCCCGGGGATTTTGGCTTCCTTGCCTCGGCTCATTCGCTTCCTTTCGATCTCCCCACGAGTCAAGAGGATCTCGTAGGTGTAATTTCTCCTTAGGAATCGTGAGGATTCCTAAGTGTGTATTTTCTCTCGAGAGTCGTAAGGATCACACAAGAGAATTTTCCCCTTTACAAGTCGAGAGGACTCGTAAGTGGTTGTTTCTCTCCTTGTCGAGATTCGACTTTGGAGAGTGTGGCCTGTGAATAGTATACAATGGCCCATCTTGGACCGACTTGCAGGGCATCAGTGCTTAGGATACAGGTCCTTATCCCCGTTGCCTAAGGCTTTCCCCTAAGAGTCGAGACGAATCGAGGGATTATTGGTTGACTTGATTCCAAAACGGAGCATTGTTCCGGCGGGGAGGTCATTGTGTGACTTGTTTCCGAGATGGAGTGTTGTTCCGGCAGGGAGGTCATTGGCTGACTTGTTTCCATGTCGGAGCGTTGTTCCGGCGGGGAGATCATTGGATGACTTGTTTCCGGATCAGAGCGTTGTTCCGGCGGGGAGGTCATTGGCTGACTTGTTTCCGGGTCGGAGCGTTGTTCCGGCGGGGAGGTCATTGGCTGACTTGTTTCCGGATCGGAGCGTTGTTCCGACGGGGAGGTCATTGGCTTACCTGTTTCCGGGACGGAGCGTTGTTCCGGCGGGGAGGTCATTGGCCGACTTGTTTCCGAGATGGAGCGTTGTTCCGGCGGGGAGGTCATTGATTGACTTGTTTCCAAGACGGAGCGTTGTTCCGGTGGGGAGATCATTGGTTGACTTGTTTCCGGGACGGAGCGTTGTTCCGGCGGGGAGGTCATTGGCTGACTTGTTTCTAGGTTGGAGCGTTGTTCCGGCGGGGAGGTTATTGGTTGACCTGCTCCGCTTTCTGCGGTGTCGGGGTTGACTTGCTCCGCTTTCTACGGTGTCGGGGTTGACTTGCTGCGCTTTCTGCGGTGTCCGGGTTGACTTGCTGCGCTTTCTGCGGTGTCGGGGTTGACTCTAGGTTGTCTGTGAACCATGGAGTCTTAGAACTAGGGACTTTGCCGTGGCTCCGACTGGTGGTGCCACGTCCGTATCCTGCTGGAATGAGGAGGAACGCCGTTGCTGATCTCTAGGCTGTAGATGTTGCCGTTGAGATCTGGCTTCCCTTTGACAGAGTCTGGTGGGGAAATGTGGTTTCCTTTTCGTTTATGCCCATGGATTTTATACAGGGGTCAGTATGGACTCTCCTGTAGGGCAAAAGTTTCATCTTTTTTTTCTTTTCACGATGCTCTATCATTTCAGCTTTTTATATCGCGAAAGTCGCAATTGCCCAATCATTTCGGCTATTTTTCGTGGTGCCCAATCATTTCGGCTGTTTTTCTTTTTCTTTACTCACTGCTTTTTATTGCGAGTTGCCCTATCATTTCGACTATTTTTATATGCATATATTTTACTTGTTGTTCTTTGTTGCAAGTTGCCCTATCATTTCGGCTATTTCATATGCATTTTTGGCTCGCTGGTTTTTTGCTGCGCGTATGGAACTTGAGATCTGATACCAATCTTAGCATCAGCATCGCTGCGACTGGAATGTGGCCAGGAGCGGATCATCATTTGCCGTGAAAGGTCTTAGAATTTGATACCGATTTAGGTATCAACATCGTTACAACTGGGAGATTGCCAAGAGCGAATCATCATTTGCATTCGCCTCTATCGAACAAAGATGGCTTAGTAGACAGGGTTAGAGATCATGCCGACTAAAGCTTTTGGCTTTATGAGCCGTAAGGGTCTCACAAAGGGTTTTCTCTCTACAAGTCGTGAGGATCATGTTCAGTTGATAAAACTGCACTTTTCATATGACATTTTTCCTACTATTTCTATATAAAAAGGGTGTTTATTATAATATATGACACATATGAGGCTTTATCTATAAAAATACTATTTTCATGTGTTTATATATTATAATTAACATTATGAAGGAAAAAGTAAGCATATAATATCCATGTAACATTTGGCCCATTTAAATATGCTTACCTTATTAAATACCTTTGACGAATTCTTAAAATTATAATATCATGACAAATGGTTAAAGATAATATCTCAATAAAAACAAATTCTACTAACATCAAGGAGTCAACACCCCTTTCAGTCACAAATTTTCAAAATCCGGCCAACACTTCTGCACCGCATAATAATTGTTTGCAATTGGCCGGTACCGATAACTCCTCTTCACTCGCACAAACTTTGGATTTGTTTATGAAACATTCGATCCAAATGTCGGCTGATATGAGGTCTTCTATTGATACCATAAAGAAAGACATCGCCTCCGACGGTGAGAGTATTAAATCAATAGAAGCCCAAATTGCACAGTTGAATGCCGCGATGAGTGCGAGAGAAAAAGGGAAACTCGCATCTCAACCCCTACCGAATCCTGGCTACTCACAACATCATAATGTGAGTGTCGTTACTACGTTGAGATCGGGAAGAGTGCTGGATATCGAGTGGGTGAACAAGTTGATGACGTTAGTGATACCAATGATACCCCGGCTTCTCCTTCTTCCCCTAATTCGTCTAGTCTCCCGCCTACTTCCGAGCCTATTCTACGCTTCCCACAAGACTCGAGCCCTCAGCCTACTTCCTCGAATCTATCTAAAGAGATCCCCACTCCAATTTTGGGATCCATTTCATCCCCACAATCTTCTCCTATGTTGGACTCAACCCTTATTAATAAAGCTCTGTTTCCAAACAGATTAAGGACCAACAAACCTAACCCACAAATGGAGAAGATTGTGGAAATATTTAAGCAAGTTAACGTCAATATTCCTCTCCTAGATGCTATTCAACAAGTCCCATCTTATGCAAGAATTCTTAAAGACTTGAGCACTACAAAGAGAAAAACTCAAGTGCCGAAAAAAGTTTTCATGACGAGTAATGTTAGCACAACTTTTACCCAGCAAATACCAAAGAAACGTAAGGATCCTAGCTGTCCTACCATCTCTATTTCTATTGGGGGTAAAAATATTAATCGTGCTTTACTCGACCTTAGCGCTAGCGTTAACTTGCTTCCATATTCCGTATATGAGCAATTAGAGATTGGAGAGTTGAACCCGCCCATTGTACTCTCCAGATGGTAGACCGATTAATCACCAAACCTAGGGGTGAACTAGAGGATGTGTTAATTAAAGTCGGGGAATTCATATTCCCTGTGGACTTTATTATTTTGGATACACAACCTTTAGCGAATCCACGCAACCAAATCCCGGTGATACTCGGTCGACCTTTCCTAACAACTTCCAACGCTGTCGTTAATTGTCGTAACGGTTCTATGAACTTATCCTTCGGGAAGATGACAATTGAGCTTAATATCTACAAGCTAGGATGTCAACCATCTGAACCTTCTGCTCATTTTCTTGATGTATGTTCCATCCACGAGACAGCTCCTGAAAGCTGCATGGATGAGGAGCTTTGCTTTGATGATCTGGACAACACTAGTGCGGCATTGTTTGATCTTGCATAAAATTAGAGTGAGGATATCTTCGATGAGTCCGTCCCCGAGTTTGAATCGGTTGAATCATCGCAAAAGTCAATAGCACTTTCCGAGTCAATATCCTATGCAAGTTTTGAACCTCTTAGGGAGTCCGAGTATCATTCCTTTACCCCACCTTCTATTGTCTCTCTGCCAATACTAGATCTCAAACCGCTACCTTCTCATCTTAAATATGTGTATTTAGGTGAGAATGAGTCTTTTCCCGTGATCATATCCGCTTCTCTAGTTTTAGAGCAAGAGAACGCATTTTTGGCGGTATTGAGATCAAATCGGCAAGCATTTGGTTGGACAATGGCCTACATCAAAGGGATTAGTCCCTTAATTGTTGAACATTATATACATCTGATGGATGAAACCAAGACAACCAGAGACCCACAAAGACGGTTAAATCCCGTTATGAAGGAGGCGGTAAATAAAGAAATCGTCAAGTGCCTTGATAGTGGTATAATTTACCCTATATCCGATAGCCAATGGGTAAGTCCTATTCACGTTGTCCCTAAAAAGTATGGCATCACTGTCAAAACTAAAGAGGCTAATGAGTTGATCCATACACGCACCCAAACTGGGTGGCACGTATGTTTTGATTATAGGAAACTCAATGCCGCAACGAGGAAAGATCACTTCCCTCTACCTTTCATTGACCAGATGTTAGAACGATTAGCTGGACATGAGTACTATTGTTTCTTGAACGGATACTCCGGCTATAACCAGATCCCCATCGCCGAAAAGGATCAAGATAAAACCACATTAACTTGTCCTTTCGGCGCTTTTTCTTATAGACGCATGCCCTTTGGGTTATGCAACGCTCCCGCTACATTTCAGCGGTGTATGATGGGGATATTCTCAGACATGGTTGAGAATTTTCTGGAAATATTTATGGACGATTTCTCCATATTTAGGGACTCCTTTGAGGACTATCTTTGTCATCTTAACGCAGTTCTTACCCGCTGTAAGGATAAGAACCTAATTTTGAATTGGGAAAAATGTCATTTTATGGTCCAAGAAGGTATTGTCCTTTGACATATAATTTCACGAAAAAGTATTGAGATTGACAGAGCTAAAATAGATGTCATCCATAACCTCCCTCGTCCCAAATGCGTCAAAGATATACGATCCTTCCTTGGCCATGCAGGATTTTATAGGAGATTCATTAAGGAATTTAACAAAATTGCTAGACCCATAACTCTTCTCTTGGCCAAGGATACAACATTTCACTACGATTCGGATTGTGAGGCTCCTTTTGAATCGCTTAAAAATACTCTCACTACAGCCCCCGTTCTATCATCTCCGTATTGGAACCACCCGTTCGAGCTTATGTGTGATGCATCAGATTTTGCTATTGGTGCGGTCTTAGGACAACACATTGATAAGATGCCACATGTAATTTACTATGCAAGTAGGACCTTGAAAGATGCACAAATTAATTACACAAAAAGAACTCCTGGCAGTTTTATTTGCAATAGAAAAATTCAGGCCCTACTTGATTGGCTCGCCAATTGTGGTTTACACTGATCACTCCACCCTACGACACCTTTTATTGAAGAAGGATGCTAAGGCCAAGCTAATACGTTGGATCCTATTGTTACAAGAATTTGATCTTGTCATCCGAGACAAGAGTGGATGTGGAAACGTAGTAGCTGACCATTTTTCACGCATCTCTTCTTCACCAACGTTGACCGTGCCGATAAATGACTCATTTCCTGACGAACAGCTCTCGACCATATCCTACAAATCTTGCTTGATAAATATTGTGAATTATCTAGCGACAGGAGTTATTCCTAGCAATTGGTCGAAACAAGACAAACTTCGATTTCTATCCCAAGTAAATTACTTTTACTGGGATGAACCTTATTTGCTTAAGTATTGTTCCGATCAAATCATTCGCAGGTGTGTCCCTAACGATGAATTCAAGAGTGTGTTATCATTTTGTCATGATCAGGCATGCGGCGGTCATTTTGGACCTCGAAAAACGGTGGAGAAAGTTTTGCAATGTGGCCTTTATTGGCCAACGCTATTTAAAGATGCTTATGATCATTGCAAAACTTGCCCGCGGTGTCAGCACTTGGGTCGGATTTCATGTAGAAATGAGATGCCACTCCAACCTATCTTGGTTGTGGAGATATTTGACGTTTGGGGTATTGATTTCATGGGCCCTTTTCCCAACTCTTTTGGGAATTTATATATCTTGTTAGCGGTTGATTATATCTCGAAATGGGTGGAAGCAATACCGTGTCGCACTAATGACAACAAAGTTGTTATTAAGTTTCTTAAAGAAAATATCTTTTCGTGATTCGGACACCTCGCTCTATAATTAGCAACAACGGGACGCATTTCTGTAATCGGTCTTTTGAGATTTTGATGTGGAACTATTCAATCACTCACAAACTTTCTACGCCCTATCATCCCCAAACGAGCGAGCACGCTGAGATCTCAAATAGGCAAATCAAACAAATTTTGGAGAAGACGGTTTCTAAATACCGTAAAGATTGGTCAACCAAATTGACGGATGCTCTTTGGGTATTTCGCACAGCTTATAAGACCGATCTTGGTATGTCTCCTTACCGCCTTGTATTTGGGAAGACATGCCACCTTCCTGTCGAGATCGACATAAAGCAATGCGGGCTATTAAAGAGCTAAACTTCGATTGTAATCAAACGAGCAGCTATCGGAAGCTGCAATTGAATGAGCTAAGCGAACTCCGCGATGAAGCTTACGATAATGCGGTGATAGTAAAGAACCAGACTAAAGTGTTCCACGATAAAAACCTTTTTAGGAAAACTTTCACACCGGGACAACATGTACTTCTTTACGATTCACTGCTCCATCTTCATCCGGGTAAGCTAAAATCTCGTTGGAAAGGACCTTTTGTGGTGCGGTATGTACACCCGCACGGGGCAGTAGAAGTTGAGAATGTGAAAAAAGGTTTTAAAGTTAATGGGTATAGATTAAAACCATATTTCTCTGCTGACCCTACGGAGGAGCTCCTGTTTTTACAGGAGCCGATTTATCATAACTGAATTCCCTCCGCCTCACCTCCATGTTTCGGTAGCATTTTCTCATTTTAAGAATGGAGGTGAGTGAATAAGTACTTAACTGAATATCTGTGCATGCCAAAGAACAAGTTTAGGGGTAGTCATCATTTAACTATTATTTTACCCCTATTATTGTCTCTCCTCAAGTCTACAGGTCTATGCTCTTAAAGGACAATATCAGTGAGGACACTGCTGAAAACAGGTTTGGGGAGGAGGTTCGTATTCACTGAATTATCTTTTGCACTGGGCATAAAAAAAATTTATAATAGAAAAAGTTAGAAAGTGACAAATTACATTTGAAAGATAGGAATAGTTTAAGAAAATTAGATTTTTTCTTAAACAAAACTAATAATAAGTAGTTATGAGCTATTGTCCCAAGGGTTAGTAAGATGAAGGAAATTGCTAATCTGAGAATAAAAATAAGTCTGAAAAATAATCCCTATTCTTGAGGCCAAACTTTTGAACGTTTATACCCTACTATATGCACTGTCACACATCTTAAAACTTGGGATAGTAGAGAATACCTTGAAATGCTCTTGTCTAAAAGCCTTAGTATGAAGGAAAATAAAAAAAATATAGCGAGGGTGAAGAAAAAAAAAAGAACACTGGTTTTGTAATTACCAAGGCAGCATAAAAAAATATAGCGAGGGTGCTTTATCACCTAGTGCCTTAGACCAACTAGTTTGGGAGCCACTGCTAAGCCTTAGGTGTTGCAAGACGAGGAATTACACCTTAATACGCAAGCACATTTTGTAATCGGTCTGTTAGTACCTCGAGAAATATTAATGGTCGCATGAAGGATGTATGAGCAAATTCATTAAAAATTCACCAACTAAAAAGTACTTTGGAAGATAGACAAGAGTATGATAGCTTGAATTGAATTCTCTAAGTGTAGGGATGTCTTTTACACATACATAGGGGTATATGATCAATTTTTGGATAAAAGATAGGGAGGAAAACTAAAGGCTATGTTTTATTGAGGGATGATATGATTTCTAATATCTTTTTACGACCATTAAGATAGGGCTCATAGCAACTGAAAAACTGGTGTAGTTGAAGACTCTTAATTTCAAGTTCTTTCTTTTCTAATTCTTATCTTTGTATGTAACTTTCACTATCTTTCTTTTATTATTGGATTTTGTGGGTGTAATCCGCTGAAAACCCTCAGGAGACAACACTCCTCCTATTAGGGACACCTAGAGGTTTAACGGCTTGTTGCACGTGCTCAGTGCAATCGTATTGCTTACGAAAGTGTGCTACTTAGTTCTTCTTCTTTTTCTCCCTCTCTTGAATAACTAGTTTGCTCGGGACGATCAATGCTAAGTTTGGGGGTATTTGTTCAGTTGATAAAACTACATTTTTCATATGACATTTTTCCTACTATTTCTATATAAAAAGGGTGTTTATTATAATATATGACACATATGAGGGTTTGTCTGTAAAAATACTATTTTCATGTGTTTAGATATTATAATTAACATTATGAAGGAAAAAGTAAGCATATAATATCCATGTAACATTTGGCCCATTTAAATATGCTTACTTTATTAAATACCTTTGACCAATTCTTAAAACTATAATATCATGACAAATGGTTAAAGATAATATCTCAATAAAAACAAATTCTACTAATATCATTTATTGAGATAATTGTGCAGCAATTATATCATGACAGAAATCAAGGAAATCCGAGTTGGCAAGATCTAATCTGCCGATGATATTCAAGTAAATTGAAGAAACCAATTCTGGCAGAAACATAGAGAAGATTTTGGTGGCCATGATCTCATCAAAAGGCGGCAGATCCGCGGCCAAATCTATCCAATGGCCGCGGTTCCGCCGCACTTCTAAGGATTTAGGGCTCAGGATTTTGGTGGTTGGGATCCTAACAACTAGTTTCCATATTAGGAAAGTAGGGTTCTGGTTTTGTGACTATAAATATGGACCGAGAGCCTCTTGGAAAAATCATCAAACCGACGCGATCACGAAGTCCACGATGGCTCAAGAATCCTGGTTGATCATCAACGGTTCATCTACCTCTTTAGAAGAGATCGAGAAGCATACTAGGGTTTTGTAATCATTTTCTAAGGAAACAAAGTGTACTTGATCTTGTTGATTAATAAAGATAGTTGTTTTCTTATATCATTTTATTTTTCTGCATTTTACATTATGTTTTCCCTCTCTGTCTTTTCTTTTCCCAACATGCGCGTGTAATTCTCCGCTTGTTAGGGTTCATAGGATTTGGGTAGATTAATGGAAGATGAAGATCCTTAAACTCTTTTTAAATCCTATAAAGTTTAAAAAATTTATCAAAAGAATAGTTAACATCCTACTAGGGCGCGCTATCAATTCATTGATGGTCACAACCATGATTAGAGATTAGATTAACAATTGTTTTGGTAAAGGCTAGACATGAACGGAGATCCATGGTAAGATAGGGGTTAAGAGTGGGAACCCTATTCCCTCCAGAAACTCTAATCTACATGCATCACTGTCAATCTAGTTTTAAATCTATTAAAGGATAAAGAGAGTAATTTTTAATTAATCATCCATAACTACTAAATCTTAATGAACCCTACAATCCCCCTTCTACTATAAAACTTATATCCGTAATTAGTCTAAATCTATATCCTGCATCCGTGTTTGACGTAGATTTAGAACCTACAACCATTCTTTATTCTTCCTACTTTCTTTCTCAACACGCCTAAAATAAAATAAAAAGATTCAACGTTTCCCAGAGGATGACCCGTACTCATCTCGGTCTAGCTACACGTAACACCGTTATTAATTGCAGTTAAATGCTACACATAAATCAGATCAATCAAATGGCACCGTTGCCGGGGATACGTGCGTAATATTTTTTTTCTTACTATTTGTGTTGAATTCTTATTCGATCCATATCATAAATAAACAAAACTGCAAATTGTATATTTAACGATTATTGTGTGAATTTTGCAAAGGGGTCTGGAGTCACAGACTTGAGGAAACGGAGATTCAGAAGCATTCATCAAGATCCAGAGGATAAAGGGAGGCCACGTAGCAAAAATCTTCATCAGATCTTCCTAGTCGGCGGCGGAACTACGGCACAAAGAGCATATTGGCGGCGGAATCGCGGTGCATTAGAGGATTTAGGGTTTCCAAATTCTCTGGTATCCTTTCTATATCTTTCTCTCTCCTCTGAAATCCAATAAAATATCTTTCACGCTGGATTCTTTGCAAAATATCGCCTCTCAAAAATCTTTTTGGAAAGTTTTGTACTTGGTTTGTTTATTCATATTTTAATACGGATTTTAAGGGGCAAGACCAAAATTCAGATTAGGTGGGGATTTTATCACCCTTCCTAGGGCCCACAAATCACAAAACGAGCATCCGCATCAACCCTACATTAATTAAAAAAATATCTAGAGAAGACTCTAAGGACTGTCGCGCTCAATAAGGACAAAGAAAGGTTGTGGGTAATCTATCACTTATCCGCATTACTTTTGTGGTGTCTAGGCAAGTGTGTCTAAGGCAATTGGTTACTTAATTAGGCCCGCTATTTTCGGTGATTCGTATAGCGGATACCTCCCACTTACCTGGCACTTACCTGTCCATAAGAGTAGTAAAGAGGTGTCAGAGGATTGATCCTGCGGTTTGTCCTTTGGAAGTCTAGGAGTGGTCTAGAGACTTGACCTAGGTAACCTTAGTTCTAGGGTTGTTTGTGCAATTTTGTGTGATTTTTCTTGAGTCCCACTTTTTAAAAAACAAAAAAATTTTAAATCGCATACACGCTGCCACTTACGCTAAAACCGTTTAGTGCATGCTCGGCTGGACGCGGGATTCTAGTGCCCGTCTTGTCCGCGTTTCAGCTATCAACTCCGAAGTCGGTGCTTCTTCATCTTCTTTTCCCCCACCATCCACCACATCGACCGAGATGGACGGTACTCCATCAAATTATAACACCACGCTGCCACCGCCCGTAGGTGAGCAGAATCCACCGCGCATCTCTCTCCAAGAAAGATTTTATCCTATCTGTGGTCCCCTTCCTAATTGTTTATCTATTCCACCAGCCAACGGGGATAATTTTGAAATTAAACTCCACTACATAAACCTGTTGCCCAAATTTCACGGGCTTGAGTCTGAAGACGCGTACGTTTTCATCACTAAATTCGAAAACGTATGCGCAATGATGGGTACTTCACAATCGTCTGTGGATGCTATGCACTTGCGTCTTCTCCTATTCACTTGGAGACATGGCATAAAAATGGCTTTATAATACTGCCGCACACTCTATTACCAATTGGGATGAGTATGTGATAGCATTCCTTAAGAAATTTTACCCAAATCATAAGACCGCTCATGTTAGGAGCGAAATCAACCAGTTTACCCAGCTTCCCAATGAACCATTTTGAAAGTGCTTTGAACGTTTCAAGGATCTGCTTGTCCAATGTCCTCATCATGGAATACATAGATGGGATCTGTACCGAATTATATATGAGGGCATTAATCCAGCGACAAAGAAGATGCTTGAAACAATGTGTCAATGCAATTTCATGTCCAAAGACGATGGTGAAGCCTGGAAATATCTGGAGGATCTCGCTGAAAACACTTTGCAGTGGGAAAGCGTTAGACCACCTTCATCTAGGGGAGGTATTCATCAGCTCGATGTTTCAATCACAGTAAAAGACGAAATGGCAGCGATACAAAAGAACTCGACGCTATTGAAAACAAATTCTCATCAGTCTCCCTAAATTAGGTAACGCTCCCCAAAACCATGTGTGGTTGCTGTTCCGATCCATCACACTTGATGGAAGAATGTCCTATGAATGCATCGTTTCAAGGTCACGAGCAAACTAATGCTGCATTTCAGCAGTGACCTAGAAATGATCCTTATTCTTCCACGTACAATCAGGTATGGAGGAGTCATCCTAATTTTGCTTAGAACCAAAACCAACCCCAAAATCAAAACCAGTTCCAAAGCAATTATCAAAGACCTCCTCCACAGCAACAACAACCACCAAGACAGAGTCAGCACCCCTTTCAGTCACAAAATTTTCAAAATCCGGCCAACACTTCTACACCGCATAATAATTGTTTGCAATTGGCCGGTACCGATAACTCCTCTTCACTCGCACAAACTTTGGATTTGTTTATGAAACATTCGATCCAAATGTCGGATGATATGAGGTCTTCTATTGATACCATAAAGAAAGACTCCGCCTCCCACGGTGAGAGTATTAAATCAATAGAAGCCCAAATTGCATAGTTGAATGCCGCGATGAGTGCGAGAGAAAAAGGGAAACTCCCATCTCAACCCCTACCGAATCCTAGCTACTTACAACATCATAATGTGAGTGCCGTTACTACGTTGAGATCGGGAAGAGTGCTGGATAATCGAGTGGGTGAACAAGTTGATGACGTTAGTGATACCAATGATACCCCGGCTTCTACTTCTTCCCCTAAGTCGTCTAGTCTCCCACCTACTTCCGAGCCTATTCTATGCTTCCCACAAGGCTCGAGCCCTCGGCCCACTTCCTCAAATCTATCTAAAGAGATCCCCACTCCAATTTTGGGATCTATTCCATCCCCACAATCTTCTCCAATGTTGGTCCCAACCCTTATTGATAAAGCTCCGTTTCCAAACAGATTAAGGACCAACAAACCTAACGCACAAATGGAGAAGATTGTGGAAATTTTTAAGCAAGTTAACGTCAATATTTCTTTCCTAGATGTTATTCAACAAGTCATATCTTATGCAAGAATTCTTAAAGACTTGTGCGCTAGGAAGAGAAAAACTCAAGTGCCGAAAAAAGTTTTCATGACGAGTAATGTTAGCACAGCTTTTACGCAGCAAATACCAAAGAAACGTAAGGACCCTGGCTGTCCTACCATCTCTATTTCTATTGGGGGTAAAAATATTAATCGTGCTTTACTCAACCTTGGCGCTAGCGTTAACTTGCTTCCATATTCCGTATATAAGCAATTAGGGATTGGAGAGTTGAACCCGCCCATTGTACTCTCCAGATGGTAGACCGATCAATCACCAAACCTAGGGGTGAATTAGAGGATGTGTTAATTAAAGTCGGGGAATTCATATTCCTTGTGGACTTTATTATTTTGGATACACAACCTTTAGCGAATCCATGCAACTAAATCCCGGTGATACTCGGTCGACCTTTCCTAGCAAACTTCCAACGCTGTCATTAATTATCGTAACGGTTCTATGAACTTATCCTTCGAGAAGATGATAATTGAGCTTAATATCTACAAGCTAGGAAGTCAACCATCTGAACCTTCTGCTCATTTGCTTGATGTTTGTTCCATCCACGAGATAGCTCCCGAAAGCTACATGGATGAGGAGCTTTGCTTTGATGATCTGGACAACACTAGTGCGACATTGTTTGATCTTGCACAAAATCACAGTGAGGATATCTTCAATGAGTCCATCCCCGAGTTTAAATCAGTTGACTCATCGCAAAAGTCAGTAGCACTTTCCGATTCAATATCCTATGCAAGTTTTGAACCTCTTAGGGAGTCCGAGTATCACTCCCTTACCCCACCTTCTATTGTCTCTCCGCAAATACTAGATCTCAAACCGCTACCTTCTCATCTTAAATATGTGTATTTAGGTGAGAATGAGTCTTTTTCCGTGATCATATCCACTTCTCTAGTTTTAAAGCAAGAGAATGCACTTTTGGCGGTGTTGAGATCAAATCGGCAAGCATTTGGTTAGACAATGGCTGATATCAAAGGGATTAGTCCCTTAATTGTTGAACATTATATACATCTGATAGATGAAGCCAAGCCAATCCGAGACCCACAAAGACGGTTAAATCCCGTTATGAAGGAGGCGGTAAAGAAAGAAATCGCCAAGTGTCTTGATAGTGGTATAATTTACCCCATATCTGATAGCCAATGGGTAAGTCCTATTCACGTTAACCCTAAAAAGTATGGCATCACGGTCATAACTAAAGAGACTAATGAGTTGATCCAAACACACATCCAAACTGGGTGGCGCGTATGTATTGATTATAGAAAACTCAATGACGCAACAGGGAAAGATCACTTCCCTCTACCTTTCATTGACCAGTTGTTAGAACGATTAGCTGGACATGAGTACTATTGTTTCTTGAACGGATACCCTGGCTATAACCAGATCCCCATCGCTGAAAAGGATCAAGATAAAACCACATTTACTTGTCCTTTCGGTGCTTTTGCTTATAGACGCATGCCCTTTGGGTTATGCAACGCTCCCGCTACATTTCAGCGGTGTATAATGGGGATATTCTCAGACATGGTTGAGAATTTTCTGGAAATATTTATGGACGATTTCTCCATATTTGGGGACTCCTTTGAGGACTGTCTTCGTCATCTTGACGTAGTTCTTACCCGCTGTAAGGATAAGAACCTAATTTTGAATTACGAAAAATGTCATTTTATGGTCCAAGAAGGTATTGTCCTTTGACATATAATTTCACGAAAAAGTATTGAGGTTGACAGAGCTAAAATAGATGTCATCTATAACCTCCCTCGTCCAAAATGCGTCAAAAATATACGATCCTTCCTTGGCCATGCAGGATTTTATAGGAGATTCATTAAGGACTTTAACAAAATTGCTAGACCCATAACTCTTCTCTTGGCCACGGATACAACATTTCACTACGATTCGGATTGTGAGGATGCTTTTAAATCGCTTAAAAATTCTCTAACTACAGCCCCCGTTCTATCATTTCCGGATTGGAACCACCCGTTCAAGCTTATGTGTGATGCATCAGATTTTGCTATTAGTGCGGTCTTCGGACAACACATTGATAAGATGCCACATGTAATTTACTATACAAGTAGGACCTTGAACGATGCATAAATTAATTATACAACTACCGAAAATGAACTCTTGGCAGTTGTATTTGCATTAGAAAAATTCAGGCCCTACTTGATTGGCTCGCCAATTGTGGTTTACACTGATCACTCCGCCCTACGACACCTTTTATCGAAGAAGGATGCTAAGGCCAGGCTAATATGTTGGATCTTATTGTTACAAGAATTTGATCTTGTCATCCGAGACAAGAGTGGATGTGGAAACATAGTAGCTGACCATTTTTCACGCTTCTCTTCTTCACCAACGTTGACCGTGCCGATAAATGACTCATTTCCTGACGAACAGCTCTCGACCATATCCTACGAATCTTGGTTCATGGATATTGTGAATTATCTAGCGACGGGACTTATTCCTAGCAATTGGTCGAAACAAGACAAACTTCGATTTCTATCCCAAGTAAATTACTTTTACTGGGATGAACCTTATTTGCTTAAGTATTGTTCCGATCAAATCATTCGCAGGTATGTCCCTAACGATGAATTCAACAGTGTGTTATCATTTTGTCATGATCAAGCATGCGGCGGTCATTTTGGACCTCGAAAAACGGCGGAGAAAGTTTTGCAATGTGGCTTTTATTGGCCAACGCTATTTAAAGATACTTATGATTATTGCAAAACTTTCCCGTGGTGTCAGAACTTGGGGCGGATTTCACGTAGAAATGAGATGCCACTCCAACCTATCTTGGTTGTGGAGATATTTGACGTTTGGGGTATTGATTTCATGGGCCATTTTCCCAACTCTTTTGGGAATTTATATATCTTGTTAGCGGTTGATTACATCTTGAAATGGGTGGAAGCGATACCGTGTCGCACTAATGACAACAAAGTTGTTATTAAGTTTCTTAAAGAAAATATCTTTTCGCGATTCGGACACCCTCGCTCTATAATTTGCGACAACGGGATGCATTTCTGTAATCGGTCTTTTGAGGCTTTGATGTGAAAATATTCAATCACTCACAAACTTTCTACGCCCTATCATCCCCAAACGAGCGAGCAAGCTGAGATCTCAAATAGGCAAATCATACAAATTTTGGAGAAGACGGTTTCTAAAAACCGTAAAGATTGGTCAACCAAATTGACGGATGCTCTTTGGGCATTTCACACCGCTTATAAGACCGATCTTGGTATGTCTCCTTACCGCCTTGTGTTTGGGAAGGCATGCCGCCTTCCTGTCGAGATCGAACATAAAGCAATGTGGGCTGTTAAAAAGCTAAATTTCGATTTTGATCAAACGAGCAGCTATCGGAAGCTGCAATTGAATGAGCTAAGCAAACTCCGCGATGAAACTTACGATAATGCGGTGATAGTAAAGAACCAGACTAAAGTGTTCCATGATAAAAACCTTTTTAGGAAAACTTTCACACCGGGACAACAAGTCCTTCTTTACGATTCACGACTCTATCTTCATCCGGGTAAGCTAAAATCTCATTAGAAAGGATCTTTTGTGGTGCGATATGTACACCCGCACGGGGCAGTAGAAGTTGAGAATGTGAAAAACAGTTCAATTTTTAAAGTAAATGGATATAGATTAAAACCATATTTCTCTGCTGACCCTACAGAGGAGCTCCTGTTATTACAGGAGCCGATTTATCATAACTGAATTCCCTCCGCCTCACCTCCATGTTTCGGTAACATTTTCTCGTTTTAAGAATGGAGATGAGTGAATAAGGACTTAACTGAATATCTGTGCATGCCAAAGAACAAGTTTAAGGGTAGTCGTCATTTAACTATTATTTTACCCCTATTATTGTCTCTCCTCAAGTCTACAGGTCTATACTCTCAAAGGACAACATCAGTGAGGACACTGCTGAAAACAGCTTTGGGGGGGAGGTTTGTATTCACTGAATTATTTTTGGTACTGGGCATAAAAAAAATTTATAATAGAAGAAGTTAGAAAGTGACAAATTACATTTGAAAGATAGGAATAGTTTAAGAAAATTAGATGTTTTCTTAAACAAAACTAATAATAAGTAGTTATGAGCTGTTGTCCCAAGGGTTAGTAAGATGAAGAAAATTGCTAATCTGAGGATAAAAATAAGTCTGAAAAATAATCCCTATTCTTGAGGCCAAAGTTTTGAACGTTGATACCCTACTATATGCACTGTCACACATCTTGAAACTTGGGATAGTAGAGGATACCTTGAAATACTCTTGTCTAAAAGTCTTAGTATGAAGGAAAATAAAAAAATATAGCGAGGGTGAAGAAAAAAAAAGAACACTGGTTTTGTAATTACCAAGGCAGCATAAAAAAATATTGCGAGGGTGCTTTATCACCTAGTGCCTTAGACCAACTAGTTTGGGAGCCACTGCTAAGCCTTAGGTGTTGCAAGACGAGAAATTACACCTTAATACGTAAGCACATTTTTTAATCGGTCGGTTAGTACCTCGAGAAGTATTAACGGTCGCATGAAGGATGTATGAGCAAATTCATTAAAAATTCACCAACTAAAAAGTAATTTGGAATATGGACAAGAGTATGATAGCTTGAATTGAATTCTCTAAGTGTAGGGATGTTTTTTCCACACACGTAGGGGTATATGATCAATGTTTGGATAAAAAATAAGGAGGAAAACTAAAGGCTATGTTTTATTGAGGGATAATATGATTTCTAATATCTTTTCACGACCATTAAGATAGGGCTCATAACAACTGAAAAACTGGTGTCGTTGAAAACTCTTATTTTCAAGTTCTTTCTTTCATAATTCTTATCTTTGTATGTAACTTTCACTATTTTTCTTTTATTATTGGATTTTGTGGGTGTAATCCGCTGAAAACCCTCAGGAGACAACACTCCACCTATTAGGGACACCTAGAGGTTTAACGGCTTGTTGCATGTGCTCGGTGCAATCGTGTTGCCTACGAAAGTGTGCTCCTTAGTTCTTCTTCTTTTTCTCTCTCTCTTGAATAACTAATTTGCTCGGGACGATCAAAGTTAAGTTTGGGTGTATTTGTTCGGTTGATAAAATTACACTTTTCATATGACATTTTTCCTACTATTTATATATAAAAATGGTGTTTATTATAATATATGACACATATGAGGGTTTATCTGTAAAAATACTATTTTCATGTGTTTATATATTATAATTAACATTATGAAGGAAAAAATAAGCATATAATATCCATGTAACATTTGGTCCATTTAAATATGCTTACTTTATTAAATACCTTTGACCAATTCTTAAAACTATAATATCATGACAAATGGTTAAAGATAATATCTCAATAAAAACAAATTCTACTAACATCATTTATTGAGATAATTGTGCAGGAATTATATCATGACTGAAATCAAGGAAATCCGAGTTGGCAAGATCTAATATGCCGAAGATATTCAAGTAAATTGAAGAAACTAATTCTGGCAGAAACGTAGAGAAGATTTTCAAAGTAAAGATACTCAAAAGATCACCAAGTGTTATAGATATGAAGCTACCAAAAATTAGAGGCCATGATCTCACCAAAAGGCGACGGATCCGCTGCCAAACCTATCCAATGGCCGAGGTTCTGCCGCACTTCTAAGGATTTAGGGCTCAGGATTTTGGTGGTTTGGATCCTAACAACTAGTTTCCATATTAGGAAACTAGGGTTCTGGCTTTATGACTATAAATAAGGACCGAGAGGCTCTTGGAAAAATCATCAAACCGATGCGATCACGAAGTCCACGACGGCTCAAGAATCCTGGTTGATCATCAACGGTTCATCTACCTCCTTAGAAGAGATCGAGAAGCATACTAGGGTTTTGTAATCATTTTCTAAGGAAACAAAGTATACTTGATCTTGTTGATTAATAAAGGTAGTTGTTTTCTTATATCATTTTATTTTTCTGCATGTTACATTATGTTTTCCCTCTCTATCTTTTCTTTTCCCAACATGCGCGAGTAATTCTCCGCTTGTTAGGGTTCATAGGATTAGGGTAGATTAATGGAAGATGAAGATCCTTAAACTCTTTTTAAATCCTATAAAGTTTATAAATTTTATCAAAAGAATAGTTAACATCTTACTAGGGCGCGCTATCAATTCATTGATGGTCACAACCATGATTAGAGATTAGATTAACAATTGTTTTGGTAAAGGCTAGACATGAACGGAGATCCATGGTAAGATAGTGGTTAAGAGTGGGAACCCTATTCCCTCCATAAACCCTAATCTACATGCATCACTGTCGATCTAGTTTTAAATCTATTAAAGGATAAAGAGAGTAATCTTTAATTAATCATCCATGACTACTAAATCTTAATGAACTCTGCAAGCCCCCTTCTACTATAAAACTTACATCCGTAGTTAATCTAGATCTATATCCTGCATCCGTGTTTGACGTAGATCTAGAACCTACAATATTCTTTATTCTTCCTCCTTTCTTTCTCAACACGCCTAAAGTAAGATTAAAAGATTCAACATTTCCCAGAGGACGACCCGTACTCATCTCGGTCTAGCTACACGCGACACCGTTATTGATTGCGGTTAACTACTGCACATAAATCAGATCAATCAGATCTCATAGGTGTATTTTCTCCTTAAGAATCATGAGGATTCCTATGTGATATCTTCTCTTGTAAGTCGTAAGGATCTCACAACAGAAATATTCTCCTTGTAAGTCGAAATGACCTACAAGTGTTGTTCACCAAATGGGGGAATTTCGCACCATCGGTGGGGTTAGACGTGGGAACGCTTATTTATGCCCGTGGATTGTATACAAGGGTTAATATTGAACCGTTTGTAGGGAAATCTAGGGAATGTGATGGCTTAAGAACAGGTTCAGATCTCTGTAACTTAAGGCTTTTGAATCCTATGAGTCGTGAGGGTCTCATGGGGGATTCTCCTTACGAGTCGTGAGGATTTTGTAAGTGTAATTTCTCCTTAGGGATCGTGGGGATTCTTAAATGTATTGCTCCCTTGTGAGTCGTAAGGCTCTCATGCGGGTATTTTCTCCTCACAGTGTCAAGAGGACCTTGCAAGTGTCTTTATTTTAATGAGATTGCTCCCTTTCGGGTTTTCACAAACCCGCCGGTAGCCCTGCTGTTTTTACTCACGGAGCCCTTTCGGGTTTTCATCCGTGCCCATTTCGCTTATGGACGTACCTTTTTTTTGCCACTTTAGCCTATGAATGCTGCGGTTTGTAGTAGTTTAAGGACGTTTCAGTCCGTAGCTAGTTTCAGGACATTGCGGTCCATTGTTAGTTTAGGGACGTTTCGGTCCGTAGCTAGTTTAAGGACATTACGGTCCATTATTAGTTTAGAGACATTTTGGTCCGTTGTTAGTTTAGGGACGTTTCGGTCCGTTGTTAGTTTCTGCGGCGAAGTTTTGCCAGATAATACTTACAGAGTTTGGTACTCAGGAAGACAGCGAGCGGACACAAGCGTCGTCATCTATCATTAACCTGGGCTGTGACTCGTCAGGCATAGTATTTCTTAAGGAATCGGCCGTTTATTGGCCGAAAGGGTCTTTCGCCTTACATATCCATGAGCAAGTAAGCCCCACCTTGGTAGACTTTGTCTATAATGTATGGGCCCTCATAGTTTGGCTCGAATTTCCCCCATTTGGCACGATTAGGAATCATAGGTCTTTTGCCAACTAGTAAGAGTTCGCCTTGGCGGAATGTTCTCGACCTAGTCAATCTTTCATATGAGCGTGTCATCTTTGCTTTGTAATCCTCCAAGTTTTGATGTGCCATGAGACGAGTTTCATCTAGGGCGTTGAGCTCCCCAAGCCAAAAATGAGCATTCTCTTCATCTTTTAGTTCGTAATGAACCGCCACTCGTAGAGAGGGTAGCTCTATCTCCAAGGGGAGTACTACTTCCGTGCTAAATACCAATGCATACGGCGTTGTATTCGTAGCTGTTTTGAACGTAGTTCGATACACCCAGAGAGCTTCATGCAGTCTCTCGTTCCAGTCCTTTTTATTTTTGGACACCGTCTTCTTTATGATCTTTGTCAAGGTTTTGTTGAAAGCCTCAGATAGACCGTTAGCTCGGGGATTATAGACCGAAGAGTATCTCCAGTCTATGTTATGCTACTGTGCGAAGCGGCTAATCCTGTAACTTCTGTAGGCCGGCCCATTATCGGAGATAATCCGTCGCAGAGTGCCGAACCGATAGATGACATGTGTCTTGATGACATGAGTCTTGAGGAAATGGAGAATATTCTCCATCTTCACTTCTCTTAGTGGTATGGCTTATGCCCACTTAAATAAGTAATCAGTTGTCGCCAATATGAACCGATGTCCTTTGGAAGACGCTGGTTCGATGGGCCCAATTATGTCGGTTCCCCACATTTCGAACGGCCAGCTAGCCACTGTTGGGTGTAGCGGGTTTGGATGCTAGTGGATGAAGTCTCCATGAATTTTGCACGAGTGGCACTGCTTCGCGTATTCGAGGCAGTCTTGAATCATCGTGGGCCAATAATAGCCCATTCTTTTAATCTTCAGCTTCATCTTTGGCCCAGCTTGATGAGAACCGCAAAGTCCGTCGTGAGTTTCTTGGACGACTCTCCTTGTTTCTTACGGTCACAGTCATCTCAGCCACAGAGAGTTGAACGATCTCTTAAATAAAGTATCATTGACGAAGGTGAAAGACAGAGCTCATTTCATGAGCTGGTGTCTCGAGGACGCATCTTCAAGTGTTCGGCGGGATTTAAAGTAGTCTATAAAGATTTCTCTCCAATCCGTAGCCTTTTCTTGGTCCTCTATTTTTAGGGTTGTTTGCTTGGTCGCTTCCTTTTCTTCAGAAGACTCCGGAGATATTTCTGCTAGTGCAAGAACCCGACGGCTTTGTACAATGATCCTTACGTCATCAAGATTTTCGTCAGCCAGTTCTTTAGCGAGTTTGGCTAATGCATCCGCTTTGCTATTTTACGTACGCGGTATGCTTTTCAGGACGTAGGAGGGAATTCAAGTTAGTAACTGTTGCACTCTTTCGCCGTACTTTACCAACTCTGCTTTGCACGTTTGATAGTCGCCGTTTACTTGACTAACGTGTTAGTTATATGTATGCCCTAGAGGCCATTACTGTACATACATTGTATATTGTAGTGGATGCTTGGACATATATAGGGAGGACTTTCTTGCTCGACATGATAATATGCTATCTGGTTACTCTTTATCTTAACATGTACTCTGATTGTCTCTATATCACATGTTGATAAAGCCCTTAGGATGAGTACTTGACTACCAGGACTATGATGCGGATCATACTAGTGGGGACAGTGTAGTCGCCAAGTACATCCTTCAAATGTTCTTAGTCGTGAGAGTACCGATACAGGGCATCGATACTCCAGAGTAGACTAGCGTATGCGCTTCTTGACCCATATGATGGGCGATGGATGATCCCATATCCATTGATGTTTGACATCAGAGAAGGTATACGGGTGCTCAGTGGAGACTGGGTACACTGGATGGACTCACCGAGAACTCCCAGATGGTATTATACCTCACGTCAGATGGCAGTTCTCTGGTGACACTGGTACAGGTTAGTCTGTAGACCCGAGATCGTCATAGTCTTGTGTGATTCCCACTGTGCTTTGATTTCTATCATACCACGTCCAAGAGGGCGTGCAAAAAGGTGGCTTTTGGGTACAGTCCCGAATCACATGGAGGCAATGAGCGATAGGAGGGGATTCGTCTCTCCCGGTATAGGGAGTTGATGTTGCGCTGTGTTTGATTGGCTATAACTGGAAATCCCTGGCCAGGGTTGCTGAGATTTACTGGTAAGTGTTATCAGTAGTTTCTCGAACTGTTATGGACCTCATATCGACACGACTTATCAAGCTACTAGTGTCTGACGTTTACCACCCCTAGGCGAGATATGCAACATATCAGACGAAGAGACCGGACTGTACAGGAGTGTTACTGATTGGATTCGAAGGAGAATGTACAGGCTTGCTTGTTGATCTTCTGATCGCTCAATACCTGGGTGGCTATTCCGTTTAGCTGATCGCTTGCAGCTTGTGGGTGTTTGATATGATCATCACCTACTGCCGGCGTATTGATGATTCTTTAGAGTCCTACACAGAGGTTTCTTGGCTCGGGCAAAACGGAGTAGGAGCACATATATGATATGTGCGGGACCGAGAACAATACGTGTATGTGATACCGTATTAGATTCTCGCGATATGAGATATCGGCCGGGTATATGTGATATAGTCGGGTCATTGGATCAAGTGTTGATTCGATGAACTGATACAGATTATATTAGTCGGTTATTTGTGAAATAGCCGGATTATCGGATCAAGTGTTGATTCGATAATATAATTTATAATTATATATTTGATATATTAAATTACATTAACTGATATAAGCTCACTAAAAGATTCTTTTTCTCACTCGGGTAATATATTGATATATATGCGATATATGTTAATTGTATTATTTTATTTTGTTACAATAAATATTGTATATGTGATATATAATATTGTAACATGTTAAGGTTATTAATGCAACATGTTTAGTGGAGATTAAACATGGTTAGGGTTTGATTTGGGTTAATCTTTTCTAGAACCTTCTAGAAGGTTTTGTTTTGTTTTGAGCAAAGATATTTGTGTTGATATTTTGCATAGATATTTGTTTAACCCAACCAAACCTTTTAACCATGGTTCAATCTCTACAAGGGTTAGTTCTTCTAACTTATACCATGGTTGCATTTCTAACCTCACACTTGAGTTATTCATTATTCATCACAAAAGAGTTAGCTTCTTCTTTCTTCTTCCTTCTTGCTTGAAAAGCTTTCTAGCTTTTTGAGAGATGATGAAAATGAGTGAGATTAAGAAAACAAATGAGAGCTAAAATCCTACTTCATCATCCTAATCTATCCTAACCATTTAGATTAGGGTGTTCACTTCATTAGTGAGTGAGAGCATGTGTTAAAAAAACTTCAAGATAGATCATCTTTGTTATCGAAGATCGGAAGCAAGCTTGCATCTTTCTCTTCGTGGAGCTTCTCTAGAGTCCGGGTACTCGATGATCGCAGTGAAGGGACCTCAACATGGAGCTTTAAAAGTGAAGGACTGGACTACAAAGGTTTTAATCCCAAACTCTTAGAAGTAAAGTTGTTTACTTGCTTTGTTTCGCCTAATCTCTAGTTTAAAGATCTTGGTTAGGGTTGTTCGGCATGTCTAAATTTTAAATCGGGCATGGTTGATGCCTCGTAGACCCTTGCAAGAGTGCCTAGTAACCCTACATAATGACCAGCTGGGAGTCTCCGTATATAAGAAAGTTTTCGATTCCCATGTCGACGGAGATCTCAAGACCTGCTATCAAAACCTCATATTCTGCTTCATTGTTTGTCCTCAACTCTGTTAAGGAAAAGGCAAAGCGCATTATCCCTCCTTGTGGAGTCACGAAGATGAGGCCTACCCCAGATTTGATTCTGGGGGAGCTGTGCTTTTGCTTCTTCATGGAAGATGCCTCATCGAAGTAGAGTTCCCATCGGGTATCACTCCCTCCTCTTTCCCCGTCAATCGTGTCAAACATGTGCTCGTCTGGCAATTCACAATTTAAGGGTGAATCGGCAGGTATCGGATGCTCAGTGAGGAAGTCGGCGATGGCCTGGCCTTTCACTGCCCTGAGAGATCGGTATGTTATCGAGAATTCCATTAAGAGTAGGGCCCATTTAGCGAGCCGTCCCGTTGGTATGGCTCTTGACATCAAATATTTGAGAGGATCCACTTTTGATATGAGATGTACCTCATGCGCTAAAGCATAATGTCGAAGCTTCGTTATCGCGAAGATTAGCGCCAGGCAATGTTTTTCGATAAGGGAGTAGTTGTTTTCTGCCCCCAGGAGAACTCGACTCAAATAGTAAAGGGCTCTCTGTTTCCCTTGGTCATTCTCCTGTGCCCATAGTGCGCCTAAGGAACCTTCAAGGGCGGTGCTTGTCATCAGGCTGCACGGGCTTCTTGGTCTTCTTCTTTTTCTTTGAAGACTTTGACGGCTGGGACTGGATATTTTGTCCATCGCTACCAACTTCCGATGTTGGGCGCGGTTGCATCATCCCCTCAATGATTTCTGGCTCCAGCGAGCTTCTCCACCTGATCACCGGACATGCTTGAAGATCTTTCAACATTCTTTTAGTTTTTGCTGGAAGAACAACTTCCCATGGAGCTTCTCTATAAATGAGCATGATGCCCCCGGTGTGTCCATCTTTTTAGGAGCGTGCAGTTGTGGCGGGTTTACCCTCCAGTTTTCAGACAATGCGAATTTGCCTTGTTGGTACTGGTCCTCAATTCAGTTTTTGAAGATGAAGCAATCTTCGATTGGATGGCCCATTATTCGGTGGTAGGGGCAGTAATTGGGATTGTTGACGTCGCCTGGTTACAGTGAGCATCTCGGATCCGGCAGAGTGATAAGCATGTTGCGCACCGCCAGTTCGAACAGTCTTCTCGTTTTATCCTGAGGGAATGAGTAAGGACGTCTCAGCTTTTCTCCGAGTGATCGTTGTTTATCGTTTTGGCGAGCAGCTGGTTTCGGATCACTCGGCTGTTGCTGAGCATTGGCGACGAAGGTAGCTTTCCCTTTGCCCTTTTTCGTTTCGAAGCTCTGTTTTTTAGGAGGGCGGTCTATGGTCCATTTGGGACAGCTTGTCGATCAAGGCTTGGAAAGTGGTCGGCTTAAAGAACATCATGAATTGGGATATAGTTACCTGCGGATCCAGGGTCCCCACGAACATGCCCACGGCAGGAGCTTCTTCTATGCGTTGTTCGCATCTTGACCATAGGTTCCGCCATCGAATTGCGTACTGAACCCAAGTCTCTCCTGGCTTCACCCTGGCATTGATCAATTCCATGATCGGGGTGCGTTCGTTGGCGCTTGGAAAACGCTGGGTGAATAGCAACTCCATTTCTGTGAATATTTTGATGGAGTCATTCGGAAGCTCCGAGTACCATTCAAATGTCGTCTCCGCTAAGCTGCCGAAGAACTGGCGAAGCAGCAGTTTGTTCTCACCTCCAGTATTGTCGCATATAGACCTGAATTGAGCGACGTGCTGATGGGGATTGCCCGTCCCCTTATACACATGAAATTTAGGGATCGTGCATCCTGGCGGGTACTTAATTTGATCGTACCAGCTTGGATAGGGTCGCCTAGTTCTGACGACTTGACCAGTTGCTTCACTTGCCTGATGAGCTCGTATTTGTTGAGCTATGTAGTCATCAAGCATAGATTTCAAGATCGTCTCCTCCCTGGCTGCTGATAAAGCCGGAAGAGGGTTTGATGTCTTCCCTCTGTCATCTTCAATGATTATTGAGGGATCTTCGGCTGGAGGGTCCAGCTGGATCATCATCCCCACCATATCTTGGAACAGGAGCGCCATTTGTTTTATGTTAGCTTCTTGTTCCGCGGCTTCTTTATCTTTCTTTTCGATCATTCTTCGGAGGAACTTGACGTCGGTTTCCTGCTCCTGGCGTTGATCCGACGATACTTCCGGACTTTCTTTCTACCCAGTAAGTGCGGCCATCTTTGTTAGTATCTCCTGGATTTTCTGTTGTTACTCCTGAGCCTTTGTTACAGACCGCGTAAGAGGTTGATGACCCCCAGAAGCACGGCTTTCCTCTTTTCCGGAAGCCATGTAGACGGTGTGCACTACCATGCCCCAGACTTGGGGCGTTTGGATTCAGTGCCCTTGAGATTTTTCGTAGACACGGGGATCTTCTCCGACCTTCTCCTTTTATGGGCGGTCGAAGTTGAGGGGGCTGTTGCAGACGATACTTTCCATGGTACGATGGCAGGATGACCCTCCTCTGGCCGAACCTTCATTTTCTTCGATCTGCGGGAATAGTCTTTGTCGATTACAGAGTCTTGGACTCTTCGCCAGACCCTGTGGATTTTAGAGGATAGCCGCTGAAATGGTTGTTCCGGGTTTGCTTTTGTAACGTTCTCCATAGGTGGAGGAGACTTTTTCAACATGGCAGTTGGAGAGTTCTTGCGCACCCTCCTGAGCGGCTCAAAACTGTTCTCAGTTGGAACAGCAGCATCAACTTTCACCATTAGAGCTGGTGGGGTAAGTCCAGAAAGGGAACTGCCCCCAGCTTTCCTCACTCAGCACCAGTGACGACGTCGAGAATGTCGTGTAGCCGGGATCACTTCTATCGTCGGAGTAGCTTCGTCATGCCCCCTGCTTTGAGGAGAGGCTATTATTGGCGCCGGCCTGTCAAAGACTGACATCCGCTGGGAAGGAATGGTCAACCTGTCGAAGGCCGACTTTCGAGTAGGCGAAGTGGTTTGGAAGACTTCACCTGCAGCAGGAGTTGGGATAGCCTTCTCCGGTATTGTGAGCCTCTTCGCGGGCCCATTTGATCTTAGGCTCAGCATGTCGAAGACTGAGATAGTAGACTTAGACGACCCGTTGAGAGGGGCCGCGATAATTGCAAGTCGATCGAAGACCGACTTCTTCGGAGCTTCCTGTGATGGCATCGGGACGCTGAAGCTTGTTAGCGGGATCGTGGTCCCGAAAAACAACCCAGTGGTGGCCTGTGTCACCTGTTCCACCGGCATTGTGAAGATAGAGGCTGCTTAGGGCCCGTAAGTTTCTCCTCTAGATGGGACGGAGCAAGAGTTGCTGTTGCAGGGACATTTAGAAGCCATGGATATTCTTTTCTCTGCACAGGAGCAAAACACCAAATCTCAGTACCTCGACTCCAGGGGAAACCATATTAAACCGCGATTTTTTCGCGAAACACGACACACGAAGTGTGGAGTGGAAAGAGGAAAAGGTCCCACCGGGCGTGCCAGAATCTGTTCACCGCCGAAAGACGCGACCGGGACGTTAGGACGTCTGGCCTGAATTTTGGGGGAAGATGCTATTTGGTTTTATCTGTCCATCTCTCTGAAGATGCCAAGTTGATTTATGGCACCGTGCATCGGAGGTTTAGACAGATGCGGCCGTTGTAGCAGACTTCGTCAGATTCCCCCTCATTGTGAGGGGTTTTTGATTGTGGGGACGCTCTTCCCTGCAGGCGCAAAACCCTACAGTTAATTACGTTATCGTGTAGCGATAACCACTTTCTCCTACTCCAGATGTTCACTTTATATCGTGTTGTGTTTGTTTTGTTTTTGGTTGCCCGTGGATTGTATACGGAGACTAATTTGTGTTGTCGCCCGTAGAGCGGGGATTAGTCCAAATCCGTATTTTCTTACATTTGGGTTTGTTTTGTTTTAAGGCTCGTTAATCTTGTTTGAGATTAAGATAAACTTAAATGTTTGTTGAGGATACGTTAGTCTAATTTTAGACTAAAATCTACTCAACGGGATTCAGGATCATTTTTGATCCAACAATTGGGCTCTATCGTTTTAGTTTGAAGACGTCACGGTCTACTGGGTTCAAGGACATCATAGTCCATAGAGTTTAGTTTAGCGACGTTGCGGTCCATTTAGTTTAAGGACATCATAGCCTATGTTTAAGGATATCATAGTCCATAGAGTTTAGTTTAGGGACGTTGCGGTCCATTGGGTTTAAGGACATCATAGTCCATGGAGTTTAAGGACATCATAGTCCATTTAGTTTAGGGATGTTACGGTCCATTGGGTTTAAGGACATCATAGTCCATGAAGTTTAAGGACATCATAGTCCATTTAGTTTAGAGATGTTGTGGTCCATTGGGTTTAAGTACATCATAGTCCATGGAGTTTAAGGACATCATAGTCCATTTAGTTTAGGGACGTTGCGGTCCATGATTAGTTTAAGGACATTACGGTCCATAAGGTTTGTTGATTGTCGGGACCCGCCACCTCTCCGAAGACGTTGAAGAATTACAACGACATTTATCAGAGGTGTGGGGAGATATACCCTTTGTTCCCCTCCGAATGGTGGCGCGACTGGAACGTCTTGCCTGAGATTCGGGGCAGATGCTAATTGGTTCTATCCGTCCACCTCTCCGAAGATGCCAAGTTGATTTATGGCACCATGCATCGAAGGTTTAAACGGATGCGGACGATGTAGCAGACTTTGTCAGATTCCCCCTCGCTTGAGGGGTTTTTGATTGTGGGGACGCTCTTTCCTGCAGGCGCAATCCCCTGCAGTTAATTACGCTACCGCATTGCGGTAACAACTTTCTCCTTCTCCAGATGGTCACTTCGTGTCGTGTGTGTTTGTTTTATGTTTGGTTGCTCGTGGATTGTATATGGAGACTGAGTTATGTCGTCGCCCGTAGGGCGTGGACTAGTCCAAATCCGTATCTTTCTTAGATTTGGGTTTGGGGGGTTGTGTTTAAGGATACGTTAGCCTCTTTTGAGACTAAGATCAACTTAAACGTTTGTTAAGGATACGTTAGTCTAGTTTTAGACTAAGATCGACTTAACGGGATCGTTTAGATCCAACAAGAGAGCAATTAGGGGAGACCTGTTGTTTAGTTTAGCGACGTTGCGGTCGATAGGTAGTTTAAGGACATTGCGGTCCAGTGTTAGTTTTAAGACGTTACGGTCAAGGTTAAAGACGTCGTGGTCCGTGGATTTAAGGACTCCACAGTCCGATGTTAGTTTTAAGACATCACGGTCAAGGCTAAGGACGTCATAGTCCGTTGTTAGTTTTAAGACATTCCGGTCAAGGTTAAGGACGTCGTAGTCCGTGGATTTAAGGACTCCACAGTCCGATATTAGTTTTAAGACATTACGGTCAAGGTTAAGGACGTTATAGTCCGTTGTTATTTTTAAGACATTCCGGTCAAGGTTAAGGACGTCGTAGTCCGTGGATTTAAGGACTCCACAGTCCGATGTTAATTTTAAAACATTACGGTCAAGGTTAAGGACCTCATAGTCCATGAGTTTAAGGACCCCACAGTCCGTATTAATGTGTGGTCATCGGGACTCGCCACCTCTTTGAAGATGCTGAGGAATTACAACGCCAAGTATCAAAGGAGTGAAGAGATGTACCCTTAAACCAAGGTAGATTAAGCGATCCATAGTCCAATTTGGAAACTAAGATCAATTATTATATTATGAGCCCATTGTCCCAGTTAAATTTGAATTGAGGACTTATGGCCATCTTGGGCTAAGTCCAATTATGTTTAGGATATTGGCCCTCTGTTGATTCATTGAAAGAGAGGCTTTGCCTCTGGAAACTTAGCCAATTGGGCTAAAACTAGTGTTAAACACTAAAGACCAACAGTGTTGAACACTGGGAATAAGATTGACAAGTTAGTGTTAAACACTAAAAGATAATCAGTGTTGAACACTGGGAAAAGAGTTTTCAAATTAGTGTTAAACACTAAGCAAATCAGTGTTAAACACTGCAAATAGAGTTTTCCAAATTAGTGTTAAACACTAAGGAGAATCAGTATTAAACACAGGATACAGAGGGTTCAATTTAGTGTTAAACACTAAGGCAAGAGGGATCACGTGGTAACACGTGAGAGCGCCCTTCTTCTCTTTATTTTGTTCTGCAGATAAGTGTTTAACACTTTCAGTTCTGAAAGCCATCACGTGTGGGCACGTGATGGGGGCTCATGCTTTGGTTTATTAGAATACTCATTAAGGGTCACGTGGTGACACATGAGGGCACCCGAGAGTTCTCTTTTATTTTGCTGTTTCTTTATGTGCTTCAGGGATCACGTGGGGCACGTGAGGCATTGCCTCAAAGTTCTCTTTTATATATCTTCGCAGGAGTCACGTGGTAACAAGTGAGGTGTCAACTTCAAAGCTCTATTCTGTAAGCCTTTGCAGGGGTCGCGTGGTAGCACGTGACTCTGCATGTTTTAGAGTTCTGTTCATAGGGTTAAACCCTAAACTTTAGAGGACTTAAATTTTCTGTTTTCTTCTGAAGAATTATACTCTTAATAGGATTAAACCCTAATTTCTTTTCTTAAGGGAATTAAATTCCTGTGAGTTTGAGAGAATTATATTCTCAATTAGGGTTAAACCCTAGTTCTGTTCATTTTGAAGGAATTAAATTCCTATAATATAGGGTTAAACCCTAACTTTATCTCAAAGGAATTGAATTCCTATCATTTTGTGAGAATTAAATTCTCTAAACTCAGTCCCTCCTGTGTGTTTTAGATCTGCATGGCAGGATCTCAACCCAATGAGAATTAAATTCTCAATGCATGGGGAGATGTGCACTTTGCAGATCCTCAACCAGAGAAAGAACTAAATTCTTTTCTTTTTATATAAGAGTCAAACTCTTTTGAGAATTAAATTCTCCTTTGAAGCCTTCCTTTTCTTTTCTTACCTAAGGTTTTCCTTTTTGCGGAGAATCCAAGGCTCTATCTCTCTCTCTCTCTCTCTCTCTCTCTCTCTCTCTCTATATATATATATATATATATATATATAATAAAAGAAAATGATCCAAAGGTCTCAAGGTTTCAGAAAAAGGTTTTAGAAAAAAGGTCTTCGAAAAAGGGTCCTTCTCTTCTTTTCTTGGCTCCTATTTATAGGAGAAGGAAGAGAATCAATTTGCTTAGTAAATCTCTCATTGAGAGATTTGATTTGTATATTAAGAGATTTGATTTATATTTAACATTAATCTGGGCCTTTAGATTGTTAAGTGAATTTTATTCACTATTGGATTTTAAATCCAAAGATATCCCTTTGTTATCTCGGTTAGATTTAGGGGGGAAATCTTTCCAAGTTCAAGATTTTTCCATAAATTGGTGATATTTAATCACCTTTAGATTTTTAATCCAACGGTTCCAAATAATCATTCTTTATTTTGGAAAGATTTGAATGGTCTCTTCTCAGTATTTAATTCTGTTAAGGAGTAAGGATTTTAAAGCCGGTCACGTGTGGCCACGTGACCCCTGGTCACGTGTGGCCACGTGACCCCTGGTCACGTGTAGGCACGTGACCCCTGGACTTGGCTTCTCTTCTTCTGCGCTCTGTTCTCTGGCCACTGCTCAGCCGTCACGTGCCAACACGTGACCACTGGTCACGTGTGAGCATGTGACCTTTTCTGGAGCTTTTTTTTGAATGAGCTTTGTGCCGCTGCTTTAAACGTCACGTGCCAACACGTGACCACTGGTCACGTGTGCGCACGTGATGCCTCTTCTGAGTCCTTTCCTGATTTTTAATCAGGGAACACCCTTGAACCAATGTCAGTTGAGAGATTTATAGTTGGGTTTAGGACTAAGATCGAATTTAGAAAAATTCTGAGCCCATGGGCTCGGTTGATCTGAATTAGGAACTTTTGGTCAGCTTGGACTCAGCCCATTCACTTTTTGAATAAAGTGTTAAACACTTATTTGGGCTCGGTCCCTTTTGTTCAACAATGCTGATCATTGACATGGGCTTTGATACTCACCCTTTTCTTGTTTTTTATTGAGTGTTAAACACTCTTCATGGCGCTGGGCTCTATTTACAGAGTGCTCTTTATTTCATCAGCGCCCACGTGAGGGGCACATGGGGCGCTTGGCGCCAATCACTGAGTGCAGAGCACTCTTTATTTTATTAGCGTCCATGTGAGGGGCACGTTGTAACACTCTAGTTCATTTATACCAGTTCTATTTTGAGTATTCTTTATTTATGGCTATTCTTGATTTATTATGTTTTGGGAGCGAATAGTGTATTGGAATCCGTCTTTGCATCCGACTCGACCCGCTTGCTGGAAACCCGTCTTGATTCCTGTTTATAATTTATCCCGGGTGGTTACGAGGATCCGTGCACTTTTAATATTGTTTATCCTACATACTGGTTTTATATCTACCATCTGCATTTTTTGTGTAACAAATAAAGTCAAATAAAATATTTTTAAAATGTCTAGTATAGCCTGCATCATATCCCTGACCCTGTGGTAGCATACGCACCTCGTGTTCTCGTCCCGTTCAGTGAAACGGACTCGTTTGGATAGCTACGTGCACGTTACGTGTATCCGTTCTTAGAGGTATGCATTTTTCGTTACCCGGATATCCCGTTTTAATTTTGGTTGACACGTATATTAACTTTATTTTCAAATCATAATTTTAGACCCTACCCGGATGTGTTTTGGACTATTTTTGTATTAACCAAAAACTCAATTTTTTCTTAATATTTTATTCTCTACTTTTTAACTATTCTCATATAAGATTCTTTAACGAATTTATATTTTATTAACTAATATATAGTTGTTAAAGATTTTAATTCTAAAATCTTTTGAGAAAATCTCAACTCTCTCTCTTTCTACCTCATATATATATTCTTTATATATATTTTATATTAATTTTAAACCCTATTTTAACCGTTTCTCTCTCTCTTCTAAAAAATTTTTCTTTAAATCATGAATCCCGTTACCCCCTTCTTCACTACGCTCACCTCCCTCTTTCTCCTTCTTCTTTCGTTTTTCACCATAGCCTCCACGAGAACCCTACCCACGCCTGAGCCGACCACCTCGTCGTCGCCTCCACACGCTCGCCACCATCTCCTCTTCCTCTCTCCTCTCTTTTTCTCCCAAAACCCGAGCCTTTTCCCTGCACCTAAAACCATAGCTACACCCTACCCATCTCCGGGAAACCCTCGCCCGCATCCTCACCGTCGACGGCCCATCGTCGACGCCACCCCCTCGCATTCATCTCTGACCCCAGAGCACCAAAACCCCAGAAGCAATCCTCCTCCTCCTCCTCCTTCTTCTTCTCTCTTCTCTTGCTTTCTTGATTCTTGATTCCGGTCATCGCCTGTGCCGTAGCCGTCACCGACGATCCGAGCAACCCAGTGGACATCCCCAGCCAGCGTGGTCACCTTCTTGCTTTTCCTGGACCTGTCCCGTGTGCGCGTGTGTACATTGTGACGTTTAACCGACGTCGGACGCTGCGTGTACACCCCATCATGAGATCCGTTCAGGCAAGTTCATCTTGCTACATGCTATGATACATATTTTGCATCCATATGAATAAAAATATTACATGTTTATTACATTGTGCATCCATATTACAAATTTACAGTTTTTCGATACCCGTATGCATCCATTCCGTTATTTATATATCTAGTCTCATGCAAGTTTACTTTGATACATGATATGATACATATTTTGCATCCATATGAATAAAAATATCACATATTGATTGCATTGTACATCCATATTAATGTTTACTGTTTTCGGATACCCATGTGCATCCGTATCATTTATTATATGTATAGTTGCATCTAAAGATCATATTATTTCATGTTACTGTTGTATTAACACCCCATGCTTGATAATGTGCATCCTACGTAGTCATGGAGTTGTAGATGTAATCCCTGATAGATATTTGTGCATCCATGCTTTTACCGTACATCCGTACTTTTACCGTGATTCGATACTTGTTATATTTTACTGTTGGGCATCCATTTGATACATGTGCCCTACCTAACATGACCTGTTATACCACTGCTTGACTTGATACCTGATCATGTTCCTAATGCCGACAATCCTGACTTGTCGTCCTGACGGACGTATCCTGTTGTCTACATAGACAAATCTGTACCTGCTTGATCCTATGTTGGCATTAGCTCCAGATTATCAATACCCGACTTGAACACATAACCTTGGGGGCATGGGGAAATAAAAAGTGTAACTGAAGTGTAGCTTAAAAGGGTATTACTTGATCCGTGGTCCCGGGGGATAACGGGACAGAATCATTCGTGATTCTTAATTGATCTGTGGTCCTGGGGATAACGGGACAGAGTCATTCGTGACTCCCACTACCTGATCCGTGGTCCCGAAGGATAACGGGACATATTTTTTGAGTTATATGGAGGAGTACACTAATTGATTTCAAATAAACTTTAGAATAGATAACCCAGTAACACAGTTTAGATTTATCACCGCACGTCACATATACTGATACTCTTCACTGTTCTATATCCGTGTTTAATTATTACATTCATGTTACTATTCATGCCTGCATATCTCGTTATATCCTGGTTGCTTATTATTATTGATATTATGACGCACTGACGTCTGGGTTTTGCATGGCCCAGATCCTTTATCTTTCTTGCAGGCCGACCAGGAGTACTTCAGTCGACAGGCCGAGCAGTGAGGATCCTGTTAGTGTTTTAGTTTAGTTTTCTTTCAGCATTTTTATTTCCTGATGTGAGCCCGTATTTACTTTCCAGATTGTTATTATTTTGGATTTATTGCTTCCGCGCATTTATATTTCTTGACTCGTTTATTCTGGCTTATAGACATGTACTAGATAGTTTATTTTATTTCTATTGTTCTTGATATCTTATAGACAGCCGTAATGTGACCGTGGAGGGATGTTTCCTAGCCACGGGTAGCAGGATTGGCTCTGTCACGTACCGATCTTAGCGCACTCTGGGAAGTAGGGCGTGACAGGGTTTGTTTAGTATCAGAGACATAGGATTTAGGTTAATCGGGTTCGATTCTTTTGTAGTTGAGTATTGGACCTAAGACACGAATCAGAAAACCCGTAACTAGGAACATGTCCTGCCTTATTGCTGTCTTGCCATCCTTGAATCCATAATTATCTCGCTTCTTGTATCATGTTTATTGAATCTTGTTTATCATGCTAATCCTCTTCAGTGTCTTGACTTCAGAATCATGGCGGATAAAGAACTGCTATCGTACCAGAGGCGTGTTGATGACGCCGCATTGCTTGGAGTAATTCATGGGATGCTGGAGAACCAAAAGCGGCAAACCAAGATAAATCAGCGGCAAGCCGAAGCTTTTCAGGAAGGTTTGCGGACCGT
This sequence comes from Agapanthus africanus, assembly GCA_030015575.1. Classification (NCBI taxonomy): domain Eukaryota; kingdom Viridiplantae; phylum Streptophyta; class Magnoliopsida; order Asparagales; family Amaryllidaceae; genus Agapanthus; species Agapanthus africanus. The sequence continues at coordinate 885,101,716 of CM057337.1, forward strand.
CCAGCAGTCTGTAAACACTTTGTAACTAAACCAGTACAGCATGTGGGTACCGTGGCGGCTTTCAGGAGGCTTGGTCCGTCCACTTTCACTGGTTTGGAGGAGTCTTTACCAGCAGAGCAGTGGCTAGTCGATACAGAGAATCTACTCATTACAGCACAGATTCCGGAGGACCGGAGAGTGGATGTTGTACGCATCTAATTGGTGGACTATACCCGTGAGTGGTGGCTTGTGGAAGAAACCCATTTGCCCAAGCCGATCAGTTGGGCAATTTTCTCGCAGAGTTTCTTGGAGAAGTTCTTTCCGCAGACTGCACGGGAGCAAATGGAAGAAAAGTTTATCAGTTTGAGGCAGAATGGAGGATCCATGGATGCGCATACGGCTGAGTGGACACGGCTCAGTCGATTCGCTGGACCTTTAGTTGCCGACGATGTTGATAGGGCATGAAGGTTCATGCACAGTTTGGACGTAGAAATCCAGAGGCATATTATATCTCTGGGATTGACCACTTTCTCGCAAGTTCTTAAAGCAGCCAGAGAGCAGCAGAGCTTATCAGTGAGGACAAGGGGTGCACAGCAGCAGGCAGTAGTAGTACGGAAGCCGGCGTTTATGCCGAACCGAGCCCCTATACACAGAGGTATTCCGGTAAACCGACGTGGCATGGTGCCTATGAAGAAGCCCGTCGTACCCGAGTAGAAGGGAAGGATGTTTTATGAATTCTACCATCTACCTGGACACCTATAGAAGGATTGTCGAAGGAAGCTTGGACTTTGTTTGGTTTGCGGATCAGCTGATCATACTATCAGTGTTTGCCCATCGAAGATTCGTTTGAAGGATGATGTTCAAAAGCCACCACAGAGGCAGATTCAGAGGTAAAAGCAGATAACTCAGGGATCTAATCAAGTTCGAGCCTTTACTCTGACGGCCGAAGAGGCCAAGGCTTCAGATGAAGTTGTTTCAGGTATCTTACTTGTTCATGATTTTCCCGCATTAGCATTATTCGATTCTGGTGCATCCCATTGTTTTATGTCGCCCAAGTTTATTACTGCACACTTGATTGCTTGCACGGCCCTGTCTTGTTGTTGGGACATACACACTGGGATGGGAAGATCATATCTAGTAGTGAGTGCAAGGATTGTTCAGTTGTTATCTGTGGACGGGAGTTATTTGCAGATTTCTTGGTGATTGATACTGGCAATTATGATGTTGTCTTGGGAATGGATTTTCTCGGCACTTTCCATGCTCACATTGATTGTAGGGCAAAGAAAGTGATTTTCCAGATTCTCGGACATCCGGAGTTTGTTTTTGCTGGAGGTAGCAGTTCTGTCGGGCCAGTCGAGTTTAGGGCTAGGACGACGGGCGTCGTTCTTTTGTCGATGGAAATCGATAAGAAGGAAGCGTCAGCTGTAGTTCGGGAGTTCATGGACATGTTTGAGGACATCTCAGGTTTACCGCCAAAACGAGATGTGGAGTTCGTGATCGATCTTGTTCCTGGTGCAGCGCCAATCTCAAAGGCATAATATCCGATGGCACCAGTGGAGTTGCAAGAAGTCAAGAAGCAGGTTACTGAATTGCTAGAGAAGAGTTGGATTCGCAGCAGTAATTCATCTTGGGGAGCTCCAGTTCTTCTAGTCAAGAAGAAAGATGGCACAAGGAGGATGTGCATCGATTATCGAGAATTAAACCGGGTGACTATTAAGAACAAGTACCCGATCTCTCGCATCGGCGAATTATTCGAGCAACTCAGTGGCGCGAGGGTATTCTCGAAGCTAGATTTGCGATCCGGATATTATCAAGTTCGAGTTAAATCAGAGGATATTTGCAAGACTGTGTTCCGAACTCGATATGGACATTACGAGTATTTAGTGATGCTATTTGGAGTCACGAATGCACCGGCGATATTTATGGACTTGATGAACCGAACCTTTTCACCGTTCTTGGACCAGTTTATAGTGGTATTCATCGATGATATTCTGCTCTCCTCGAGGAGCTTAGAAGAGCATGCAGAATACTTGAGGATCGCACTCAGACGTTGAGGCAAGAGAGATTATATGCAAAGATGAGCAAGTGCGAGTTTTGGCTTGAAGAAGTGAAGTTTTTGGGGCATGTCATATCCGGAGATAGAATCACCGTTGACCCTGAGAAGATTGCAGCAGTTCAAGATTGGCCGATTCCGAAGAACGTAGCAGAGATCAGAAGTTTTCTTGGGCTTGCCAGATATTACAGAAGATTCGTGGAGAATTTTGCTCGGTTAACTAAGCCTTTGACCAAGCTTACGCGAAAGGAGGTACCGTTCGTATGGACGGATAGTTGTGCTTCAGCTTTTGAGGTGTTAAAGCAAAAGTTGATAACTGCTCCTATTTTGACCGTATCAGACGGTTCCGGATGATTGGTGATTCACAGCGACGCAGCTGGGAAAGGTTTGGGATGTGTTTTGATGCAGCATGGGAAGGTTATAGCCTACGCATCGAGACAGTTGAAGACCCATGAGAAGAATTACCCAACTCTTGATTTGGAGCTTGCAGCAGTGATTTTCGCTTTGAAGATTTGGAGACACTACTTACTGGGAGAAAGGGTCGAAGTATTCACCGATCACAAAAGCCTAAAGTATGTGTTCACGCAGTAAGAGCTTAACATGAGGCAGCGTAGATGGTTGGAGCTGATGGCTGACTACGATCTTGATCTCAAGTACCATCCGGGAAAAGTTAATGTAGTACCAGATGCGCTTAGTCGGTTGCCAGCAATTCGGATGTTGACTGCACAGAAGGCGCTTATCGAAGATTTTCGGAGATTCAAGTTGGAGATCGTGTTACCGCATTCTTCAGGACAGTTGATGCAGCTACAAGTATAGTCGTCGTTGATCGATAATATTAAGGCAGCGCAGTCGCACGATCCAAGATTGCAGAAGTTTCGAGAACAGGTAGAAGCGGGACTTCGAACGGACTTGTTAATTCATGAAGATGGTTCGTTGCATTATGGTATCCGTTTATGTGTGCCGAAATGAGACATTCGCGAAGAAGTGATGAGGAGGATCACAGTTCCGCATATTCTGTACATCCAGGAGGAACGAAAATGTACTGTGATCTACGATAGCATTTCTGGTGGGAAGGCATGAAAAGGGAGATCGCCCGCTTTGTAGCGAAGTGCTTGGTGTGTCAGCAAGTTAAGGCTAAACATCAAAGGGTAGATGGTTTATTGCAACCACTTCCTATTCCTCGGTGGAAGTGGGAACATATAACCATGGATTTCGTGACAGCTTTACCACGGAGTCCAAAGGGCAACAATGCAGTTTGGGTGATCGTTGATCGTTTGACCAAGGCAGCTCATTTCATTCCGTTTCAAGTGGGTCAGTCGATGGAAGCGTTAGCAGAACGGTATATACAAGAGATTGTGAGATTGCATGGAGTACCTGTGAGAATCGTTTCCGATCGTGATACCCGATTCTTATCGCACTTCTGGAGGAGTTTACAGGAAAGTTTGGGGACGCGGTTGAAATTTAGCACTGCTTATCATCCTCAGACAGATGGCCAGTCAGAGAGAACGATCCAAACTCTTGAAGACATGTTGAGAGCTTGCATGTTTGACTTCAAGGGTTCGTGGGAGGATCATTTGCACTTGGTGGAGTTTTCGTACAATAACAGCTTTCAGGCGACTATTCAGATAGCTCCATTCGAAACATTGTATGGTCGCAAGTGTCGCTCACCCATTTGTTGGGATGATGTTGGAGAACAGAGATTGTTGGGACCGAATCTTGTCGTGCAAACAGTAGAGAAGGTTAATACTATCCGAAATCACATGAAGGCAGTACAGGATCGGCAGAAAAGTTGGGCTGATACATTGAGAAGACCTCTAGAGTTCGCTGTTGGTGATCTTGTATTCTTGAAGATATCACCGACTATAGGAGTGATTTGTTTTGGGAGTCGAGGCAAGGTTAGTCCTCGATTCGTGGGGCCTTTCGAGATTATGGAGCATGTTGGAGAAGTGGCTTATCGATTGACCTTACCACCATCTTTGGCGAATGTTCATGACAAGTTTCATGTATCTCAACTCCGTAAGTATGTTCAAGATGAAACACACGTGCTAAATCATTCGGAGCTGACTGTAAGGGAGGATTTGACCTATGAGGAATGACCGATATCGATTGTTGATCGAAGAGAAAAGGTCCTCAAGAAAAAGGTTATCCCTCTCGTACTTGTTTCTTGGGGGAATCGCCCGCACGTAGAATCGACTTGGGAACGAGAAGACGAGATTCAACAGAATTTTCCACACCTCTTCTCGTGGTTTCATGTTTGTTTGTTTTTCTTGTTCCAGGAATTTCGATGACGAAATTCTTTTTGTAGTTGGGTATAATGTAACACCCTAGTTCATTTATACCAGTTCTATTTTGAGTATTCTTTATTTGTGGCTATTCTTGATTTATTGTGTTTTGGGAGCGAATAGTGTATTGGTATCCGTCTTTGCATCCGACCCGACCCGCTTGCTGGAAACCCGTCTTGATTCCTGTTTATAATTTATCCCGGCTAGTTACGAGGATCCGTGCACTTTTAATATTGTTTATACTGCATACTGGCTTTATATCTGGCATCTGCATTTTTTTGTGTAACAAATAAAGTAAAATAAAATATTTTAAAAATATCTAGCATGACCTGTATCATACTCCTGACCCTGTGATAGCATCCGCACCTCGTGTTCTCGTGCCGTTCAGTGAAATGGACTCGTTTGGATAGCTACATGCACGTTACGTGTATCCGTTCTTGGGGGTATGCATTTTTCGTTACCCGGATATCCCGTTTTAGTTCTGGTTGATACGTATATTAACCGTATTTTCAAAGCATAATTTTAGACCCGACCCAGATGTGTTTTGGACTATTTTTGTATTAGCCAAAAACTCAAATTTTTCTTAATATTTTATTCTCAACTTTTTAGCTGTTCTCATATAAGATTCTTTAACGAATTTATATTTTATTAACTAATATATAGTTGTTAAAAATTTTAATTCTAAAATCTTTTGAGAAAATCACAACTCTCTCTCTCTCTTTCGCTGCCTCATATATATATATTTTTTATATATTTTTTATATTAATTTTAAACCCTATTTTAACCATTTCTCTCTCTCACTCTTCTAAAAAAATTTCTTTAAATCACGAATCCCGTCACCCCTTTCTTCACTACGCTCACATCCCTCTTTCTCCTTCTTCGTTCTTTCTTTCTTCTTTCTTTTTTTGCGCAGCCTCCACGAGAACCCTACCCATGCCTGAGGCGACCATCTCGTCGTCGCCTCCACACGCTCGCCACCATCTCCTCTTCCTCTCTCCTCTCTTTTTCTCCCAAAACCCGAGCCTTTTCCCTGCACCTAAAACCATAGCTACACCCTACCCATCTCCGGGAAACCCTCGCCCGCATCCTCACCGTCGACGACCCATCGTCAACGCCACCCCCTCGCCTTCATCTCTGACCCCATAGCACCAAAACCCCAAAAGCAATCCTCCTCCTCCTCCTTTTCCTTCTTCTTCTCTCTTCTCTTGCTTTCTTGATTCTTGATTCCGGTCATCGCCTGTGCCGTGGCCATCACCGACGATCCGAGCAACACAGTGGACATCCCCAGCCAGCGTGGTCACCTTCTTACTTTGCCTGGACCTGTCCCGTGTGCGCGTGTGTACATTGCGACGTTTAACCGACGTCGGACGCTACGTGTACACCCCATCGTGAGATCCGTTCAGGCAAGTTCATCTTACTACATGCTATGATACATATGTTGCATCCATATGAATAAAAATATTACATATTTATTATATTGTGCATCCATATTACAAATTTACAGTTTTTCGATACCCGTATGCATCCATTCCGTTATTTATATATCTAGTCGCATGCAAGTTTACCTTGATACATGCTATGATACATATTTTGCATTCATATGAATAAAAATATCACATGTTGATTGGATTGTACATCCATATTAATGTTTACTGTTTTCGGATACCCGTGTGCATCCGTATCATTTATTATATGTATAGTTGCATCTAAAGATCATATTATTTCATGTTACTGTTGTATTAACACCCCATGCTTGATAATTTGCATCCTACGTAGTCATGGAGTTGTAGATGTAATCCCTGATAGATATTTGTGCATCCATACTTTTACCGTACATCCGTACTTTTACCGTGATTCGATACTTGCTACATTTTACTGTTGGGCATCCATTTGATACATGTGCGCTACCTGACATGACCTGTTATACCACTGCTTGACTTGATACCTGATCATGTTCCTAATGCCGACAATCCTGACTTGTCGTCCTGACGGACGTATCCTGTTGTCTACATAGACAAATCTGTACCTGCTTGATCCTATGTTGGCATTAGCTCCAGATTATCAATACCCGACTTGAACACATAACCTTGGGGGCATGGGGAAATAAAAAGTGTAACTGAAGTGTAGCTTAAAAGGGTATTACTTGATCCGTGGTCCCGGGGGATAACGGGACAGAATCATTCGTGATTCTTAATTGATCTGTGGTCCTGGGGATAACGGGACAGAGTCATTCGTGACTCCCACTACCTGATCCGTGGTCCCGAAGGATAACGGGACATATTTTTTGAGTTATATGGAGGAGTACACTAATTGATTTCAAATAAACTTTAGAATAGATAACCCAGTAACACAGTTTAGATTTATCACCGCACGTCACATATACTGATACTCTTCACTGTTCTATATCCGTGTTTAATTATTACATTCATGTTACTATTCATGCCTGCATATCTCGTTATATCCTGGTTGCTTATTATTATTGATATTATGACGCACTGACGTCTGGGTTTTGCATGGCCCAGATCCTTTATCTTTCTTGCAGGCCGACCAGGAGTACTTCAGTCGACAGGCCGAGCAGTGAGGATCCTGTTAGTGTTTTAGTTTAGTTTTCTTTCAGCATTTTTATTTCCTGATGTGAGCCCGTATTTACTTTCCAGATTGTTATTATTTTGGATTTATTGCTTCCGCGCATTTATATTTCTTGACTCGTTTATTCTGGCTTATAGACATGTACTAGATAGTTTATTTTATTTCTATTGTTCTTGATATCTTATAGACAGCCGTAATGTGACCGTGGAGGGATGTTTCCTAGCCACGGGTAGCAGGATTGGCTCTGTCACGTACCGATCTTAGCGCACTCTGGGAAGTAGGGCGTGACAGGGTTTGTTTAGTATCAGAGACATAGGATTTAGGTTAATCGGGTTCGATTCTTTTGTAGTTGAGTATTGGACCTAAGACACGAATCAGAAAACCCGTAACTAGGAACATGTCCTGCCTTATTGCTGTCTTGCCATCCTTGAATCCATAATTATCTCGCTTCTTGTATCATGTTTATTGAATCTTGTTTATCATGCTAATCCTCTTCAGTGTCTTGACTTCAGAATCATGGCGGATAAAGAACTGCTATCGTACCAGAGGCGTGTTGATGACGCCGCATTGCTTGGAGTAATTCATGGGATGCTGGAGAACCAAAAGCGGCAAACCAAGATAAATCAGCGGCAAGCCGAAGCTTTTCAGGAAGGTTTGCGGACCGTCCAGCAGTCTGTAAACACTTTGTAACTAAACCAGTACAGCATGTGGGTACCGTGGCGGCTTTCAGGAGGCTTGGTCCGTCCACTTTCACTGGTTTGGAGGAGTCTTTACCAGCAGAGCAGTGGCTAGTCGATACAGAGAATCTACTCATTACAGCACAGATTCCGGAGGACCGGAGAGTGGATGTTGTACGCATCTAATTGGTGGACTATACCCGTGAGTGGTGGCTTGTGGAAGAAACCCATTTGCCCAAGCCGATCAGTTGGGCAATTTTCTCGCAGAGTTTCTTGGAGAAGTTCTTTCCGCAGACTGCACGGGAGCAAATGGAAGAAAAGTTTATCAGTTTGAGGCAGAATGGAGGATCCATGGATGCGCATACGGCTGAGTGGACACGGCTCAGTCGATTCGCTGGACCTTTAGTTGCCGACGATGTTGATAGGGCATGAAGGTTCATGCACAGTTTGGACGTAGAAATCCAGAGGCATATTATATCTCTGGGATTGACCACTTTCTCACAAGTTCTTAAAGCAGCCAGAGAGCAGCAGAGCTTATCAGTGAGGACAAGGGGTGCACAGCAGCAGGCAGTAGTAGTACGGAAGCCGGCGTTTATGCCGAACCGAGCCCCTATACACAGAGGTATTCCGGTAAACCGACGTGGCATGGTGCCTATGAAGAAGCCCGTCGTACCCGAGTAGAAGGGAAGGATGTTTTATGAATTCTACCATCTACCTGGACACCTATAGAAGGATTGTCGAAGGAAGCTTGGACTTTGTTTGGTTTGCGGATCAGCTGATCATACTATCAGTGTTTGCCCATCGAAGATTCGTTTGAAGGATGATGTTCAAAAGCCACCACAGAGGCAGATTCAGAGGTAAAAGCAGATAACTCAGGGATCTAATCAAGTTCGAGCCTTTACTCTGACGGCCGAAGAGGCCAAGGCTTCAGATGAAGTTGTTTCAGGTATCTTACTTGTTCATGATTTTCCCGCATTAGCATTATTCGATTCTGGTGCATCCCATTGTTTTATGTCGCCCAAGTTTATTACTGCACACTTGATTGCTTGCACGGCCCTGTCTTGTTGTTGGGACATACACACTGGGATGGGAAGATCATATCTAGTAGTGAGTGCAAGGATTGTTCAGTTGTTATCTGTGGACGGGAGTTATTTGCAGATTTCTTGGTGATTGATACTGGCAATTATGATGTTGTCTTGGGAATGGATTTTCTCGGCACTTTCCATGCTCACATTGATTGTAGGGCAAAGAAAGTGATTTTCCAGATTCTCGGACATCCGGAGTTTGTTTTTGCTGGAGGTAGCAGTTCTGTCGGGCCAGTCGAGTTTAGGGCTAGGACGACGGGCGTCGTTCTTTTGTCGATGGAAATCGATAAGAAGGAAGCGTCAGCTGTAGTTCGGGAGTTCATGGACATGTTTGAGGACATCTCAGGTTTACCGCCAAAACGAGATGTGGAGTTCGTGATCGATCTTGTTCCTGGTGCAGCGCCAATCTCAAAGGCATAATATCCGATGGCACCAGTGGAGTTGCAAGAAGTCAAGAAGCAGGTTACTGAATTGCTAGAGAAGAGTTGGATTCGCAGCAGTAATTCATCTTGGGGAGCTCCAGTTCTTCTAGTCAAGAAGAAAGATGGCACAAGGAGGATGTGCATCGATTATCGAGAATTAAACCGGGTGACTATTAAGAACAAGTACCCGATCTCTCGCATCGGCGAATTATTCGAGCAACTCAGTGGCGCGAGGGTATTCTCGAAGCTAGATTTGCGATCCGGATATTATCAAGTTCGAGTTAAATCAGAGGATATTTGCAAGACTGTGTTCCGAACTCGATATGGACATTACGAGTATTTAGTGATGCTATTTGGAGTCACGAATGCACCGGCGATATTTATGGACTTAATGAACCGAACCTTTTCACCGTTCTTGGACCAGTTTATAGTGGTATTCATCGATGATATTCTGCTCTCCTCGAGGAGCTTAGAAGAGCATGCAGAATACTTGAGGATCGCACTCAGACGTTGAGGCAAGAGAGATTATATGCAAAGATGAGCAAGTGCGAGTTTTGGCTTGAAGAAGTGAAGTTTTTGGGGCATGTCATATCCGGAGATAGAATCACCGTTGACCCTGAGAAGATTGCAGCAGTTCAAGATTGGCCGATTCCGAAGAACGTAGCAGAGATCAGAAGTTTTCTTGGGCTTGCCAGATATTACAGAAGATTCGTGGAGAATTTTGCTCGGTTAACTAAGCCTTCGACCAAGCTTACACGAAAGGAGGTACCGTTCGTATGGACGGATAGTTGTGCTTCAGCTTTTGAGGTGTTAAAGCAAAAGTTGATAACTGCTCCTATTTTGACCGTATCAGACGGTTCCGGATGATTGGTGATTCACAGCGACGCAGCTGGGAAAGGTTTGGGATGTGTTTTGATGCAGCATGGGAAGGTTATAGCCTACGCATCGAGACAGTTGAAGACCCATGAGAAGAATTACCCAACTCTTGATTTGGAGCTTGCAGCAGTGATTTTCGCTTTGAAGATTTGGAGACACTACTTACTGGGAGAAAGGGTCGAAGTATTCACCGATCACAAAAGCCTAAAGTATGTGTTCACGCAGTAAGAGCTTAACATGAGGCAGCGTAGATGGTTGGAGCTGATGGCTGACTACGATCTTGATCTCAAGTACCATCCGGGAAAAGTTAATGTAGTACCGGATGCGCTTAGTCGGTTGCCAGCAATTCGGATGTTGACTGCACAGAAGGCGCTTATCGAAGATTTTCGGAGATTCAAGTTGGAGATCGTGTTACCGCATTCTTCAGGACAGTTGATGCAGCTACAAGTATAGTCGTCGTTGATCGATAATATTAAGGCAGCGCAGTCGCACGATCTAAGATTGCAGAAGTTTCGAGAACAGGTAGAAGCGGGACTTCGAACGGACTTGTTAATTCATGAAGATGGTTCGTTGCATTATGGTATCCGTTTATGTGTGCCGAAATGAGACATTCGCGAAGAAGTGATGAGGAGGCGCACAGTTCCGCATATTCTGTACATCCAGGAGGAACGAAAATGTACCGTGATCTACGATAGCATTTCTGGTGGGAAGGCATGAAAAGGGAGATCGCCCGCTTTGTAGCGAAGTGCTTGGTGTGTCAGCAAGTTAAGGCTAAACATCAAAGGGTAGATGGTTTATTGCAACCACTTCCTATTCCTCGGTGGAAGTGGGAACATATAACCATGGATTTCGTGACAGCTTTACCACGGAGTCCAAAGGGCAACAATGCAGTTTGGGTGATCGTTGATCGTTTGACCAAGGCAGCTCATTTCATTCCGTTTCAAGTGGGTCAGTCGATGGAAGCGTTAGCAGAACGGTATATACAAGAGATTGTGAGATTGCATGGAGTACCTGTGAGAATCGTTTCCGATCGTGATACCCGATTCTTATCGCACTTCTGGAGGAGTTTACAGGAAAGTTTGGGGACGCGGTTGAAATTTAGCACTGCTTATCATCCTCAGACAGATGGCCAGTCAGAGAGAACGATCCAAACTCTTGAAGACATGTTGAGAGCTTGCATGTTTGACTTCAAGGGTTCGTGGGAGGATCATTTGCACTTGGTGGAGTTTTCGTACAATAACAGCTTTCAGGCGACTATTCAGATAGCTCCATTCGAAACATTGTATGGTCGCAAGTGTCGCTCACCCATTTGTTGGGATGATGTTGGAGAACAGAGATTGTTGGGACCGAATCTTGTCGTGCAAACAGTAGAGAAGGTTAATACTATCCGAAATCACATGAAGGCAGTACAGGATCGGCAGAAAAGTTGGGCTGATACATTGAGAAGACCTCTAGAGTTCGCTGTTGGTGATCTTGTATTCTTGAAGATATCACCGACTATAGGAGTGATTTGTTTTGGGAGTCGAGGCAAGGTTAGTCCTCGATTCGTGGGGCCTTTCGAGATTATGGAGCATGTTGGAGAAGTGGCTTATCGATTGACCTTACCACCATCTTTGGCGAATGTTCATGACAAGTTTCATGTATCTCAACTCCGTAAGTATGTTCAAGATGAAACACACGTGCTAAATCATTCGGAGCTGACTGTAAGGGAGGATTTGACCTATGAGGAATGACCGATATCGATTGTTGATCGAAGAGAAAAGGTCCTCAAGAAAAAGGTTATCCCTCTCGTACTTGTTTCTTGGGGGAATCGCCCGCACGTAGAATCGACTTGGGAACGAGAAGACGAGATTCAACAGAATTTTCCACACCTCTTCTCGTGGTTTCATGTTTGTTTGTTTTTCTTGTTCCAGGAATTTCAATGACGAAATTCTTTTTGTAGTTGGGTATAATGTAACACCCTAGTTCATTTATACCAGTTCTATTTTGAGTATTCTTTATTTGTGGCTATTCTTGATTTATTGTGTTTTGGGAGCGAATGGTGTATTGGTATCCGTCTTTGCATCCGACCCGACCCGCTTGCTGGAAACCCGTCTTGATTCCTGTTTATAATTTATCCCGGCTAGTTACGAGGATCCGTGCACTTTTAATATTGTTTATACTGCATACTGGCTTTATATCTGGCATCTGCATTTTTTTGTGTAACAAATAAAGTAAAATAAAATATTTTAAAAATATCTAGCATGACCTGTATCATACTCCTGACCCTGTGATAGCATCCGCACCTCGTGTTCTCGTGCCGTTCAGTGAAATGGACTCGTTTGGATAGCTACATGCACGTTACGTGTATCCGTTCTTGGGGGTATGCATTTTTCGTTACCCGGATATCCCGTTTTAGTTCTGGTTGATACGTATATTAACCGTATTTTCAAAGCATAATTTTAGACCCGACCCAGATGTGTTTTGGACTATTTTTGTATTAGCCAAAAACTCAAATTTTTCTTAATATTTTATTCTCAACTTTTTAGCTGTTCTCATATAAGATTCTTTAACGAATTTATATTTTATTAACTAATATATAGTTGTTAAAAATTTTAATTCTAAAATCTTTTGAGAAAATCACAACTCTCTCTCTCTTTCGCTGCCTCATATATATATATTTTTTATATATTTTTTATATTAATTTTAAACCCTATTTTAACCATTTCTCTCTCTCACTCTTCTAAAAAAATTTCTTTAAATCACGAATCCCGTCACCCCTTTCTTCACTACGCTCACATCCCTCTTTCTCCTTCTTCGTTCTTTCTTTCTTCTTTCTTTTTTTGCGCAGCCTCCACGAGAACCCTACCCATGCCTGAGGCGACCATCTCGTCGTCGCCTCCACACGCTCGCCACCATCTCCTCTTCCTCTCTCCTCTCTTTTTCTCCCAAAACCCGAGCCTTTTCCCTGCACCTAAAACCATAGCTACACCCTACCCATCTTCGGGAAACCCTCGCCCGCATCCTCACCGTCGACGACCCATCGTCAACGCCACCCCCTCGCCTTCATCTCTGACCCCATAGCACCAAAACCCCAAAAGCAATCCTCCTCCTCCTCCTTTTCCTTCTTCTTCTCTCTTCTCTTGCTTTCTTGATTCTTGATTCCGGTCATCGCCTGTGCCGTGGCCATCACCGACGATCCGAGCAACACAGTGGACATCCCCAGCCAACGTGGTCACCTTCTTACTTTGCCTGGACCTGTCCCGTGTGCGCGTGTGTACATTGCGACGTTTAACCGACGTCGGACGCTACGTGTACACCCCATCGTGAGATCCGTTCAGGCAAGTTCATCTTACTACATGCTATGATACATATGTTGCATCCATATGAATAAAAATATTACATATTTATTATATTGTGCATCCATATTACAAATTTACAGTTTTTCGATACCCGTATGCATCCATTCCGTTATTTATATATCTAGTCGCATGCAAGTTTACCTTGATACATGCTATGATACATATTTTGCATTCATATGAATAAAAATATCACATGTTGATTGGATTGTACATCCATATTAATGTTTACTGTTTTCGGATACCCGTGTGCATCCGTATCATTTATTATATGTATAGTTGCATCTAAAGATCATATTATTTCATGTTACTGTTGTATTAACACCCCATGCTTGATAATTTGCATCCTACGTAGTCATGGAGTTGTAGATGTAATCCCTGATAGATATTTGTGCATCCATACTTTTACCGTACATCCGTACTTTTACCGTGATTCGATACTTGCTACATTTTACTGTTGGGCATCCATTTGATACATGTGCGCTACCTGACATGACATGTTATACCTGTTAGTTATATGTATGCCCTAGAGGCCATTACTGTACATAGGATGTATATTGTAGTGGATGCTGGGACATATATAGGGAGGACTTTCTTGCTCGACATGATAGTATGATATCTGGTTGATCTTTACCTTAACGTGTATACTGTTTATCTCTCTGTTACATGTTGGTAAAGCCCTTAGGATCTGTACTTGACTACCTGGACTATGATGCGGATCATACTAGTGGGGACATGGTAGTCTATAAGTACATCCTTCAAAGTCCCTAGTCGTGGGTATATCGAGACGGGGCATCGATATACCAGAGTAGACTAGCGTGTACCTTCTCGACCCATACAGATGGGCGATGGATGATCCCATATCCATTGGTGTTTGACATCAGAGATGATATACGGGTGCTCAGTAGAGACTGGGTACACTGGACGGACTCGCCGAGAACTCCCAGATGGTATTATACCTCACGTCAGATGGTAGTTCTCTGGTGACACTGGTACAGAGTAGTCTGTTGACCCGAGATCGTCATAGAGTCTTGTGTGGTTCCCACTGTGCTTTGATTTCCATCTTACCACGTCCAAGAGGACGTGCAAAACGGTGGTTTTTGGGTACAGTCCCGAGTCACATGGAGGCAATGAGCGATAGGAGGGGATTCGTCTCTCCCGGTATAGGGGGTTGATGTTGCGCTGTGTTCGATTGGCTATAACAGAAAATCCCTGTCCAGGGTTGCTGAGATTTATTGGTAAGTGTTACCAGTAGTTTCTCGAATTGTTATAGACCTCATATCGACACGACTTATCGAGCTATTGGGGTCTGACGTTTACCACCCCTAGGCGAGATATGCGACAGATCAGACGATCAGACCGGACTATATGGTAGTGTTACTGGTCGGATTCACTGGAGTGTGAGCGGGCTTGCTCGTCGATCTTCAGATCGCTCAATACCCGGGTGGCCGTTACGTTTAGCAGACCGCTTGCGGCTTGTGGGTGTTTGATATGATCATCATCTGCTGCCGGCGTATTGACGAGTCTTTAGAGTCCTACACAGAGGTTTCCTGGCTCAAGCGAAACGAAATAGGAGCGCATATGAGATATGTGCGGGACCGAGAATAATACGGGTATGTGATACTGTATTCGATTCTCGCGATGTGACATTGATCGGTTATATGCAATATAGCCGGGTTATCGGATCAAGTGTTGATCCGATAAGATGTTACTAATGATACCAGTCGGTTATGTGCGTCATGACCGGATCGTTAAATCAAGCGTTGATTTAATGATTTAATGCATAATTATATATTTGATATATTACTTTGCATTAACTAGTATCGGTTCACTTTAAATGGATTTTCTCGCTCGGTTGTGCGCATTGCATATGCGATATGATTTTGTGCACTTGTTTGTATCATATTTGATGATACATGCAAATTAGGGTTTGTGTAAAGAATTAAATCTTGGTTAAAGAAATGGTTAGGGTTTTTATTTGATTATTCATTTATTCATTTGTTTTTATTTTTGGAAAATAAATTGCATAAAATATAATGGTGGCTTCTTTTGTTTTCTTTCATGAAGCTTCATGAACTTTTGACTTAGTCACCATTTTGTCTTATGCTTAACCCTAACCAATTCTATTATGTCAACGACAATTGGGATGCGCATATTTACTTACGGTGATGTGATCATGTGATGTTCTGTGATAGATACATATATAGTATATATGATATATTATATAGACGTTACTTATGTTTTACACCCGCGCTAGCCCTGCCCCGCTCTGCCGTTAGTTACCTAACCTAACGGTGCACGAGGGGACATCGAGGCGAATGCGGATGGCATAAGTGTACGTCATATTTATCTGTGATGTTTAGGTACATAAATGATGGGACTTCATTAATGTGATTAATGAAATAAAAGAAACCTAAGATGTTGTACAATCGAATTTCAAAATAAAACAGGTAGCTACAGTTCTTGCTTTGCACAGTGGTATATGTGATATATCCTGCACCTTATTCGATGAGGAAAGGACCGAGATCCCTTCAACGGGAGTGACTCCTTTAGCAATAACTGGCAGATGCTACACACTCGGTTTGTCTTTTGATTGTTTTTAAGAGTTCTGCTTTGCACAGTGATATATATGATATATCCCGCACCTCATTCGACGAGGAAAGGACCGACGATCCCTTCACCGGGAGTGACTCCTTTAGCAAAACTAGAAAAGCCTCAAAAACACTCCATTTCAAAATTCATTTGATTCTACAACGATATAAAGTTCATTACGCAAAAGGTTTTCTTAAAAACCTGTCGTAGCCCTCCGTCATTTCAGATAAGTAATAGTTAGTATTCGTGCTGCGTTTGTTGACTCAGTCAAGGCGTAGTGTGCGGTAGCTGATTATTGCTTACCTGCAAAGCATATGATGCGATTGGATTAGGATAGTCGTGCGGCCTTGTTGACTCAGTCAAGGGTCGTGCGGGTGGGTTTAATTCAATCGAGAAATGACGGGTTGAACTTTACTTGCGGTCTATGGTTTGTTGACTCAGTCAAGGTCATAGATCGCATGGGGCAAAATATTATCGGGAATTTCAAGTGTTGAGATTTGCAATGAGATTGCATACCTTCTATGAGATAGTTGGATCCCGATACCCGCTGCGAGTAAGAGTTACTCCTGGGAGAGCTTTATACATTACAATTAGCCGATCAAGTAAGTGTCTAGAAAGGTGTCAACGAGGTTACGCCTCTGGGAAAACGAGGTTTACAGTAATTAGGTTCGTGCGAAAGCACGGGGGACCTCCCTCAAAGTACCGACACTGGCCTGGCTGAAAGATTGGCGAACTTGTAGTGTGTAATTAATCCCGGCTAGTCTTTCCTTTTAGGGTTTGAAGGAAGATTTGATAAAAAGCAGTGGGAGCCATCCTGATTAGATAAAATAATAACCAATCTATTCTTGACAGAGCGCACGCTGAGTGTTTTCTTCTCTCTCTCTCTCCAGGTAGCGACCATATCACGCCTTAATCAAGATAATAAAACGGAATATTGACCGAACCCGCTTGTTATACTGAGCTGGGGAACGTTGGTCCCACTCCAACTTATAA
Source organism: Agapanthus africanus (assembly GCA_030015575.1). Classification (NCBI taxonomy): domain Eukaryota; kingdom Viridiplantae; phylum Streptophyta; class Magnoliopsida; order Asparagales; family Amaryllidaceae; genus Agapanthus; species Agapanthus africanus. The sequence goes on from CM057337.1 coordinate 885,118,602, forward strand.
TTGTTATAAGACAGAGCAGGAAATTGGGGAATACCAGATTTCCCGTGCCGCCCAAACGAAGAGAGTGCATGCTGATGCATCATCTTCGGGTGTGTTCATTATACAGAACTGTTTCTCAGTATCCTCCGCATCCTGGTATATGATACCGGATCAGGATCCCAGATATGTAATCTGTTACATAGGGCTACAGAAAGGTAGAGGACTGAGAACGGGTGATAAGTTTCATGAGGCAGAAAACGGGGCAAGTGTTGCAGCCAAGTCTGTCGGTCACTGTCACCCTGTATTCCAAATACATTGATTCTGAACGAATGTTATTAGATACCGAACCTGATATACAAAATCATATCTATCTCTTTATTAGTAAAGAAATGATAAAATTTTGTATTATTGGATAATGTTTTGAACATTTCCTATATCAAAAGTTGATCGTATCAGGCACGTTATCTAAAAGCGTTAATGTTCTAAATCGAACTACAGTTCTTAGTATGTGGAACACACACAAGAGGAAGAGTTCAGAAATGAACGAATCCTTCTTGAGGCATTGTAGACTAGGTCAGATCAATGCGACCCGACTGGCTAGAGTTACATAAAGATGCATATTTAAATTAGTTTGAACTTACATCTTGTGAAACTCGCCAGTCATGTCACAAAGATAAGATGACCATAGCTCCGTTTAATGGAAACAGAGAAAGAGTTAGTAAACTCTTGGGATGTTACATGTTGATGTATGTAAGTCCCCTGTCTACACATACCAAGACCGGTTCTTTTTACTTCATTACATTCTCTGATAATCTTTCGAGATTCAGACCTATGTTCCTGTTGAAACACAAGTCCGAACCTTTTGAGATATTCACAGAATATAAGTTAGAAGTAGAGAACCAAAATACGGGTATAAGTATTATGTCCTTTGATGTGATCAAGGAGGAGAATACTTGAGCATGGAAATCCTGGACTATTCTAAAGGAGAATGAGATTATCTCTCAGCATTACTCTTCTGTATACACCATAGCACGATGGTCTATCGGGGCGGAGCAATCACATCCTATATGATATGGTGTGCTCTATGATGAGTACTACTGAGTTATCTATTTCCTTTTGGGGGTTATGCGCTTGAGAAGCTGCATACCTATTGAATCGGGTTCGAATCAAATCAGTGCCTACCACTTCATATGTGATATGGAAAGGGAAGAGCCCATGTCTTAAGCTAGTTAAGATTTGGGGTTGTCCAGCCTATGTCTGAAAGCAAAATCCGGACAAGCTCGAGGCAAAGTCTGTAATGTAGAACTGGAAAGGTTCCAGCTATACAAATTACAGCAGATGATTTGAAAGAACCAATGGATTCAATAGTTACCAACGAATCTCGGCCTCTCCGCCGATCTAGTAGGGTTCCTCACCCACCTGAGAGATACTTCTGTTTCTCTATGACAGTGGGAGCGAGGATTGCATCATGAGATGATGACCCAACTAAGTTCGAGCTGGCCATCGAGAGTAAGACTCTGTTAGAATGGCTGGATGTTTAGTGATCTGAGATGGAATCCTTATACACCAACAAAGTATGGACTTTGGTTGCTATATCTGAAGGGTTAAATCCCCATCAGGAGCAAGTATATCTTGAGAAGATTACTTGGTGTACATGGAAAAGTTGATACTTTCAAAGCTAGACTTGTTAAAAGTTTGCATCATTGACCAGGTATGGATAATGATGAAACCTTTTCCAGTGGCTATGCTTAAGTCCATTCAGATCCTACTTGTCACGGCTACATACCATGACTACGATATCTGGTGGTTGGGTGTCATGATTGCTTTTCTAAATGATGTTTTGGAAGAGAGCGTCTATAAGTACACAGCCAGAGGGCCTCGTAGACAGTGGGAGCAGCGGAAACGTGTGCAAGATGCTTTATAGGATAAAGCAGGCATCGCGGAGTTGGAACATCTGTTTTGATGGAGTAGTCAAAGATTTTGACATCATCAAAATGGTAGATGAACCTTGTATAAACAAAAGGGTAGTAGGGAGTATGGTGATGATCCTCGTAGAGTACGTGGATGACATACTCTTGATAGGGAAGATGTTTCCTATGCTACGCTCGGTCAATCTCCGTTTATCACAATGATTCTCCATATAGGATCATAATGATACCTACTAACTCCTGGATTTTGGATCTATGAGATAGATCTAAATGGATGTTAGGATTCTCACTAGTTGTAGTGAGATGGTATCAATCGATCCTGGGGAGAATCACTGGAAGGGTTCCAGGGTGATAAAGACGACTGAATGTCAGTCGCAGGCATTGTCTTAACCCTCAGTAAAGGGACGGTATGTTGGAAGAGTTCCAAGCTAGATACCGTGGCATACTAGACGATAAAGGCAGGATACATCGCTACTTAAGATGCTACCAAAGAGGCTGTTTGGGTGTATATTGGTTCATGAGATGAACTGCGTTCCTACCATTGTGAGACAATGGAGTTGTGGCTCATGCCGAGGAACGCCGGTCCCATCAGTGATCCAGACATATTCTAAGGCAGTATCACTTGATCATGGAGATGGTTGATCTCCAGGGAGATCGAGGTTAGGAGAGTAGACTCAGAGGACAACACAGCGGATCCACTCACAAAGGCCTGTTCCCAGAGAGAGACTTTTATGGGATGATTGAGTATGAGATACTTCAAACCACTGCTACAGATGGCCCTAGTGCAAGTGGGAGATTGTTAGTTATATGTATGCCCTAGAGGCCATTACTGTACATAGAATGTATATTGTAGTGGATGCTGGGACATATATAGGGAGGACTTTCTTGCTCGACATGATAGTATGCTATCTAGTTGATCTTTACCTTAACATGTATACTGTTTATCTCTCTGTTACATGTTGGTAAAGCCCTTAGGATCTGTACTTGACTACCTGGACTATGATGCGGATCATACTAGTGGGGACATGGTAGTCTATAAGTACATCCTTCAAAGTCCCTAGTCGTGGGTATATCGAGACGGGGCATCGATATACCAGAGTAGACTAGCGTGTACCTTCTCGACCCATACAGATGGGCGATGGATGATCCCATATCCATTGGTGTTTGACATCAGAGATGATATACGGGTGCTCAGTAGAGACTGGGTACACTGGACGGACTCGCCGAGAACTCCCAGATGGTATTATACCTCACGTCAGATGGCAGTTCTCTGGTGACACTGGTACAGAGTAGTCTGTTGACCCGAGATCGTCATAGAGTCTTGTATGGTTCCCACTGTGCTTTGATTTCCATCTTACCACGTCCAAGAGGACGTGCAAAACGGTGGTTTTTGGGTACAGTCCCGAGTCACATGGAGGCAATGAGCGATAGGAGGGGATTCGTCTCTCCCGGTATAGGGAGTTGATGTTGCGCTGTGTTCGATTGGCTATAACAGGAAATCCCTGGCCAGGGTTGCTGAGATTTACTGGTAAGTGTTACCAGTAGTTTCTCGAATTGTTATAGACCTCATATCGACACGACTTATCGAGCTATTGGGGTCTGACATTTACCACCCCTAGGCGAGATATGCGACAGATCAGACGATCAGACCGGACTGTACGGTAGTGTTACTGGTCGGATTCACTGGAGTGTGAGCGGGCTTGCTCGTCGATCTTCAGATCGCTCAATACCCGGGTGGCCGTTACGTTTAGCAGACCGCTTGCGGTTTGTGGGTGTTTAATATGATCATCATCTGCTGCCGGCGTATTGACGAGTCTTTAGAGTCCTACACAGAGGTTTCCTGGCTCAAGCGAAACGAAATAGGAGCGCATATGAGATATGTGCGGGACCGAGAATAATACGGGTATGTGATACTGTATTCGATTCTCGTAATGTGACATTGATCGGTTATATGCGATATAGCCGGGTTATCGGATCAAGTGTTGATTCGATAAGATGTTACTAATGATACCAGTCGGTTATGTGCGTCATGACCGGATCGTTAAATCAAGCGTTGATTTAATGATTTAATGCATAATTATATATTTGATATATTACTTTGCATTAACTAGTATCGGTTCACTTTAAATGGATTTTCTCGCTCGGTTTTGCGCATTGCATATGCGATATGATTTTGTGCACTTGTTTGTATCATATTTGATGATACATGCAAATTAGGGTTTGTGTAAAGAATTAAACCTTGGTTAAAGAAATGGTTAGGGTTTTTATTTGATTATTCATTTATTCATTTGTTTTTATTTTTGGAAAATAAATTGCATAAAATATAATGGTGGCTTCTTTTGTTTTCTTTCATGAAGCTTCATGAACTTTTGACTTAGTCACCATTTTGTCTTATGCTTAACCCTAACCAATTCTATTAACTCAAGTTAATTCTCTACACCTAACCATGGTGAGAATTATGATAAGAATGGATTTTTATTTATTCTTTTATTCTTATCATAATACTTATCTTCTTCTTGCTCTTCTTCTTCTTCATTCTTCTTTGAAGAAAACCAAGCTCCATCAATGGTGATTGTTGGAAAAGAGTGAGAAATCCAAAACTAAAGTCTACCCACTTCCTATTTCTTCATCCTCTACCTCTTGCCAAGTAGTAGAGTGTGTTTCCTTCACAAGTTTCATGACTTGGTGAAGGTGGAGCTTGATTCATCGATGCCTCGACGTAGATCATCTTCGGTTTGGACATCGACGACCTAGCCCGCCCATTCTCCGACGAAGACGACGCTAGAGCCCGGATTCCTTTTGGACAGCGGAGACGACTTCGTTGCGGAGCTATGGAGGTGGAGCACTGGATCTACAAAGGTTGTATTTCCGTATTCTCATTAGTTAAGTGTTAACTAGATTACCTATTCGCCTAAACTTCTAGCCGACGATCCGTAGTCGGGTCTCTCGGCACCCTTAAAATTTTAATTTGGCATGATCGATGCCTTGTGAGACCTCATTAGGGTGCCTAGGAACCCTACAATACCACTGCTTGACTTGATACCTGATCCTGTTCCTAATGCCGACAATCCTGACTTGTCGTCCTGACGGACGTATCATGTTGTCTACATAGACAAATCTGTACCGGCTTGATCCTGTGTTGGCATTAGCTCCACATTATCAATATCTGACTTGAACACATAACCTTGGGAACATGGGGAAATCAAAGTGTAACTGAAGTGTAGCTTAAAAGGGTATTACTTGATCTGTGGTCCCGGGGGATAACGGGACAGAATCATTCGTGATTCTTACTTGATCCGTGGTCCCGGGAGATAATGGGACAGAGTCATTCGTGACTCCCACTACCTGATCCGTGGTCCTGGGGGATAACGGGACATATTTTTTGAGTTACATGGAGGAGTACACTAATTGATTTCAAACAAACTTTAAAATAGATAACCCAGTAACACAGTTTAGATTTATCACCGCACGTCACATATAGTGATACTCTTCATTGTTCTATATCTGAGTTTAATTATTACATTCATGTTACTATTCATGCCTGCATATCTCGTTACATCCCGGTTGCTTATTATTATTGATATTATGACGCACTGACATCTAGGTTTTGTATGGCCCAGATTCTTTATCTTTCTCGCAGACCGACCAGGAGTACTTCAGTCGACAGGCCGCGCAGTGAGGATCCTGTTAGAGTTTTAGTTTAGTTTTCTTTCAGCATTTTCATTTCCTGATGTGAGCCCGTATTTACTTTCCAGATTGTTATTATTTTGGATTTATTGCTTCCGCACATTTATATTTCTTGACTCGTTTATTCTGGCTTATGGACATATACTAGATAGTTTATTTTATTTCTAATGTTCTTGATATCTTATAGACAGCCGTAATGTGATTGTGGAGGGATGTTTCCTAGCCACGGGTAGCATGGTTGGCTCTGTCACGTACCGATCTTAGCGCACTCTGGGAAGCAGGGTGTGACACACGTGGAGCGCTTGGCGCTGGGCACCAACCACTGAGTGCTAAGCACTCTTTATTTTATTAGCGCCCATGTGAGGGGCATGTGGAGTGCTTGGCGCTGGGCACCAACCACTGAGTGCTAAATGCTCTTTATTTTATTAGCGCCCACATGAGGGGCACGTGGAGCGCTTGGCGCTGAGCGCCAACTACTAAGTGCTAAGCACTCTTTATTTTAGCAACGCCCACGTGAGGAGCACGTGGAGCGCTCGACGTTGTTTCCTTCTTTGTGCATTTTTCTGAAGAGTTCAATTCTTTGTTCTCCCCTGGATCTTCAATTCCCAAGAACAAATTTACCCCTACGAGAATTAAATCCTCATTTGTGCGAGATTTGTCTCATAGATCTTAGATCCAAGGAAAGAACTATGTTCTTCTATGAGGGTTAAACCCTTGGGTATGCAGATGAGATACTATGATCTCTATTTACCTTGAAGAAAGTTCTTCTTCTTTCTTCTCTCTGAAAGCTCTTTTTGCATGCTCTTCTTTTTTAAACTTGAAGCTTATGGGGGGTTTCTCTGTATAAGACTTGAAATCTTGGGGTCTTTATATAGTGGAGGCACATTTATTGATTCAGTTAAAGAAATCTCCCATTGAAAGATTTCTTAATTGATTTGGGGAATTTATCCACTGTTGGATCTTTGATCCAAGAACTTCTGTTTTACAGAAGAAATTTTTCTTGTTTTTAACAAGATTGGGAAAATACTTTCCCATACAGAGCTTATTCTATATCTTGGTGATTTTTAATCAACATTTGATTTTTGATCCAACGGTGCTCTGATTTACAGAGCACAATTTTTCTTGCTTAGAAAGATTTGAGGAGTATTTCCTCAATCAGAATTTAATTATGTATCTTGGTGATTTTTAATCACCGTTGGATTTTTGATCCAACGGTGCTCTGATTTACAGAGCACAATCTTTCTTGTTTAGAAAGATTTGAGGAGTATTTCCTCAATCAGAATTTAATTTTGTATCTTGGTGATTTTTAATCACCATTGGATCTTTGATCCAACGGTGCTTTGATTTACAGAGCACAATCTTTCTTGTTTAAAAATATTTGAGGAGTATTTTCTCAATCACAATTTAATTCTGTGCTCTGATAATTTATCATCTCCGTTGGATCTTTGATCCAAGGGTGGAGAACTTTTAGTTCTAGCGCTGCCGCTCTCATGCTTTGCATGTGAGGCGCTGCCCCAGAGTTTTTAACTCTTGGCGCTGGCGTTCTCGTGCCTTGCACGTGAGGCGTTGCCTCAGAGATTTTAACTCCGGGCGCTGGCGCTCTCGTGCTTTGCACGTGAGGCGCTGCCTCAGTTCAAATTTTGAATAGATCCTTGCTCTCTTATTGGGGGGAAACATGACTCACTGGAGATCGAACCCACCTTCGAGGACTTGGATCGGCTAGCCTTCGACCCGGAGCTCTAGTTACTTGTACACATTTACATTCTGTATTTTCCATTTCTGTTATGCCACTGTTTAGGCATTGCTTTCCATTCCATGTATTTACTTTTCAGATGTATTATAAAAAGAATGTTAATAAATAAAGTTGTTGTTCAATTATATCTATTGTCACTGTCTCTTGTGCATTTTACTTATATTGCTTAGATACGCTTAGCGTGTTTACTTTAGAGTAAATACGTAGCGGTCTCGTCGCGTCCTCTGCCCGTATACTGGGAAGCGGGACGTGACAGGTTTTGTTGGTGGCCCATGCAGGTCTAATATGTGTAGACATACAGGTTTGTTCTGTATGGACATACAAGTCTGTTCTGCGTGGATAACCTAAGCAATATAACACAAGAACCAGCAACTAAAACATTCTTTACAATTCATATTCCTTGAATCTTACAATTTCATATACTTTGAATCTATCCTAACCCAAATTTTCTTTCAAGATTATGGATTTCTCAAACAACACCAGCACGGATGTCAACAACACTCTCCCACCACTACCACTCATACCTTCCGTCGCTGCTCCGATCAACGAGCAGACGGTTCTGCTTGAGGCAATCCGCAGCCTCCTGGAAGGACAGCAGCAGCAGACTGCTATCCTGATGAACCGACCAAAGGCAGAAGCACCTGGGGTGAAGCAATTCAGAGCCTTGCACCCCAAACAGTTTGCAGGAAAAGAGAGCCCTCTAGAAGATGAAGAATGGGCTCAAAGCATTGAAGATGATCTGGCAGCGGCATAAGTGCCAGAGATAGCTTGGGTTCATGTTGCGAAGTTGCAGCTCACGGACAATGCAAGGATTTGGTGGAAGGCGGAAGAAAGCCGTCTCACCCAATCGATCAAATGGAGGACTTTCCTCGATATGTTCGACGCAAAATACTTCCCCGAGACTGCCAGATTCGACATGGAACAACAGTTCATCCATCTGCAACAAGGTTCAATGTGGACCAAATCAGTAGATGAGTATGATGCTGAGTTTACCATGCTCAGCAGGTTTGCGGCCCATCTCATACCGACTGCTGAGATCAGGGCTAGAAGATTTCAGCAAGGGTTGGACTCGAAAATCCAAGCTGCATTAGCTATAGGGGATTTTCCAACCCATGATATGGTTTTGAAGGCTGCCCGAAGATACGAGGCAGTGGTGAAGAGAAAGGGCAAACCTCAATCTGCCGGATTGAAGCGTTCTGCCACCCAGATGGCAGGAGGAGCCTCTTCAAGGCCAACTGTTGAACCCAATAGACCGGATGAAACCCATAACCAGCCGAGTCCCGATTTTTGCTTCTATTGCAAAATGGAAGGACACTTGTGGAAGGACTGTAGGCGCGCAAAAGGCCTATGCTTAGTTTGTGGCGTATCCAATCACGGATTGGAAACTGTCCTTATGGACGCAACCCAGCTCACACACCCACCAACTACCCACAGCGGCCAGCTATCCAGGCTCCTACACCTCACTTTGCACTCCCTGCTCCACCACCTGCACAGCCTACTCGCTAATTCCAACAGGCAATGAGGAACATGCCTCGAGAGCAGAGAAATATGCCCAAAGGACAGAGGAATGTGCCCCCGGCTAGGAGGAATGAACCACGGCGTCAGGCTTTCCTTTTAGCGGCCGAAGAAGTAGAGGTTGTAGACCAAGGTAACACTGGTAATTCTCTTCAACCTTTCAAACCCTTGTATCACTTTGTTATTTTTTATACACTATCAAGTACTTCTATCACCAAACTTTTCTTGAATCCGTTATATTTTCCTTTTACAAATTTCGAGAACGAATTTTTTTTAAGGAGGGTAGAATGTAAGAACCCTAACTTTCTGTACAAATTTTTCAAAAAATACAGAAAGGAACCCCTGAGCCTGAGCACAAGTTATAAGTTTGTTTTGCTTTAGAACAACAAGAAGGAGCTTGTAGCTCACCGGTAAGACCTTGCACTGCTGAACCAGAGCACCAGAGTTCAAATCCCATCAGCCACATTTTCTTTTTATTTTAAATTCTTTTAATCTTTTTAGAAGCCAAAATGACTACACGTGCATAACACGTAAACTAAAGAGACACAAAATAATCAAACACGTGCACTGTAGAATACCAAACTACCCCGACCCAATACCCCAACACCAACCCAGACCGTCAGAATTGGGCCGGCGACAAGCTTGGAAAATCCGGCGAGGTTGAGTAAAACCGTCCCAAATGCTTCCAAACTTCACCCATGCACCTCTTCAGCTATCCCACTAACCCCACGTTACCTGTTTACTCTGATTATTTCCAGAGAGCAATATAATGCCTAATCAATCCTAATTTTAATGTATTCTTTAAATACCCTAAACCCTAATTTTTCCTGTAAATACTCACTCTATTTTTACACTCCTTCACACCGAAATTTCCTACAAAAACTCTCAAGAAAATTCCAAGATCTTTTTGTGTGCAAGTGGAGTTAGCAAAGGGGGAAGCACCGACGAACTTCCGGCGACAACTCAAGGAGTTTCCGACGACGAAACGACGCACCGGCAACTCCCACCTCTTCCTCTTTCTCTCCTCTAGCCAATCATCCAGTAAGTCCCTACTTCTTCTTCTTTTCTCTATTCTAAAAACATTCAAAACTAAAACCCGACGGAAGCGGAGTTAATCCGACTTCCGATTCGGTTTTTCCTTAAAAAATTCTATTTTTCTTAAACACAATAATACCAAACTCTTATGTCATGACCATTAAACATTAACAAAGGCAATAGAATAAGTTTGATATCAAAATAATAACCATAGCAAGTTTTATTCCACTTTTACATTAAAATACCTTCATATTTCATTTCGACATGCTTGAACTTTTTAAACCGTATTACCTTAGAAAACTCACGAGGTAATGACCTACCTCCTCACAACACACATATCTAATATAGCACGATGGAATTTGGGAACATAGATTTGGGAAAATACGACTTTACATATAACTACCTTCAACTTATAAAATCTTTTTCTACAAGAAGTGTATTTAACAAATCTTTGCAATTGTGCCTCTACAACCCATTTTGGAGAATCCGTTCGGTATGGTGCGGATTATCACACAACCTCGGGCCCAGTAGAGTGAGATGCAAACCTCCACAAGGAGCATACGATCTCGAAAGATTTTTAATACATTTTTCTTTAGAAAATGTGATTTCTATTATCAATAAAACTTATATTTGTAATAAATATATATATATATATAATTAATATAAAAATATGTATTTTTAATATTTATAATATTCACCATACAATTCCTATATTTCAAATAAATACCTTATACTTTAAAAACTATGTCATATTCACTGGAAATTTCACATTGAATAAAAAAAACATCTATGAATACTCTAAAGACGATAATTAAATACTTGAGCTGTATTTTGAAAATTATACAAAATTATTTTTACATAAAACCCCTTCAAGTTATACTAAATTACAATAAGGACCCTAGTAAACATAGGTTTAAGCGGGATCAGTCTCTTGAGCCTCAGGGAGCCGGAGATATGGGTGCTTGCCTATTCAAGGTATACAACTTAACAAATGGTGTTATCAACACGGTAATTGTCTTTGAAAAAGACACAAATCCTGTCGTCCATGTGCAGCAGTTACCGATAGCACCAAAACATAAATCAGGATTCAATTTCTTTCCTAACTGTCTGACTCAGACTGAGTCTCAATATAATTAATCTGACTTGAATATGATTCAAGTATCAAACTATAATACAACATGGATCTATGAATCCGTCTTTTCAATCTATATCAATCTACATTGACTGAACCGAACCATGGATATATTACATCTACATGATCATCCATTATATCCGTTCCATTTACTGATATCATGGTTCCGGCAAGTCATCCATCTATATAAATCAAGACAATACAATACAAATAATACAATCAAGACTTCACGGGGTTTATAAGGGGTAGATTGGTACGAAAGGTGTTAGAAGTGGCACAAGACAGCAACCATAAAGACACCTAACCTGAATTCAATTGCCGTTGTACCGTGGCTGAACGGTTCCTTGTACTCTGTATACCGTAGTCTCTACTCTAGTGAGACTCCTCTCGTATACACTGGCCTCTTCTGTACCAAGCTACAAACAACAGCGTTAAAATTAAATACAACATTATAAAAATATACTCTTTATTATGTCTATTCCATTCTTGTCTATTTACGGGACTTACCGAGCGATTTGTTCGCTGACGACGTTCTCCTTCTTCTTCTTTGGAATGTCGTCGGGTGATTCGGACTCACTGGAGATCGAGCCCACCTTCGAGGACTTGGATCAGCTAGCCTTCGACCTGAAGCTCTAGTTACTTGTACATATTTACATTCTGTATTTTCCATTTCTGTTATACCACTGTTTAGGCATTGCTTTCCATTCCATGTATTTACTTTTCAGATGTATTGTAAAAAGAATGTTAATAAATAAAGTTGTTGTTCAATTATATCTATTGTCGCTGTCTCTTGTGCATTTTACTTATATTGCTTAGATACGCTTAGCGTGTTTACTTCAGAGTAAATACGTAGCGGCCTCGTCGCGTCCTCTGCCCCTATACTGGAAAACGGGGCGTGACACCGACCTTTCTACACTTGGCAATTAATCGACTTACACTCGACGCGCGATCTTCATCTAAAAAGCCGGGTATTGACCTACGACCTACCACTCGAGTCAAGTGTAAAAAGACTAACGAACTGAAGTACTCACGCAGAAAGCACACAATCATGCAGAGGAAGATAAGCTCGGCTTTATTTATATTCCAGAAATTTTTACAAGGTATTCTGGGCTCCTCAGCCTTACAAAACGCCCATAGGCTTACAAAACTTTAGAAAAAAAGGAAAAGGCGAGAAAGCTCAGGCCGTAGGCCTAGGGAGGTTCTCGCCCTGCTCGACGCAAACGTCGGGAACCAAAATGATGACCTCTGAGTCGGCGCTTCCACCGGCAGCCTCACCCCCGGCGGCATCACCAGCAGCTTCCACCTGCGGCGCATCCTCGGAGAGAGAGTACTGGACCCGAAGCTCGCTGTTGGCGAACCCCGGCATCAACGCCTTGACGGCATCGAGATCCTGGTGCCAAACAATGGCCGAGGCGTCGGCGAGGTTGGCGGAGAACTGGTCCGACACCTTGTACCTCTCCACGGACTTTGAAGCTCGGAGATCGGCAAGCTTCACCGCATCGAGCGCCGCCTGGGTGTCCCTCCTGCTGGCATCCCTCGACTTCTTCATCGCAGCGTAGATCTTGCTAACCTCCTCTAACTTAGCCTGGATTGCCTTGTTGGATTCACTCAGAAGTCGGTGAGACTCCTTACACTTGGAGTTCGCCAACTACTCAGCGGCCACCCGGGTTTCGAGGACGGCTATTCTCTCCTTCGCCTGCTGCAACTCCAGGCACAGATCCTCCTCCCGCGAGGATGATTTGCCCGCTTTACTCATGGCCGGGGCAATCTCCTCGGATTCCATATTAATGATGAGGGTGCAGTGTTGGAGGACCTGAGGAAAGAAGCAAAAAGAGTTTAGAAACGCCCAAACTGAGTTAAAAGTTTGCTTAAGAGGATTCTTAAAGGGAAACGGATACCGACCTGAACTGCCTCTTGAGCGATGGCGGCCACCTGGGCCTTCAAGGTCCCCCGAGGAATCTTGCCCCCAGCTGCTTGCTCCATGTTGAAGAGCAAGCTGTCGGTGATGGAGAGCCCCGAGAGCACCTCAAAGTAGAAGTCCCCCTCCTGCATTGGGATCCCGATAGAAGGAGTCGCCCGACAAACCATCCTTTTGTGCCTTTTTAGGGGGGCATCGGTGGGCTCGGCCTCCTCCTCCTCCTCCTCCTCCCACGCCCTGGGCGCCGGATCCCGCGCGTGCTTCTTCCCCTCCCCCCCCCCCCCACGGCGCTCTTCAGGGACTCGGGGCGACGCAGCTGAAGGCTTGCTCAGCCGGGCAGGCCTCGGGACCGAGCTTGGATCCGGTCGGGACAAGCTTCCTCCCCCGGTCTTCTTTTAGGCCTTCGTGGCCATGGCAGCTAAGAACTTGGATCAGTCCATTTGCTCTGCAAAAAGGGGGAATACACAAAGAGAGTTAGTGACGCTGAAAAGAGCAAAGAAAATTCATTAAAGTCTAAATAGATCGTCTATGGCGGCCTTAACTTACCCAGAAAGCGCGCAGGGCTGAGCCCAGACCAGCTCAGGGCCTGCTCAGAAAGCAGGACGTCGGCCCGCTGGATCGGCTCCCATAAGGACACCACCCTTGCCTCGGGTGAAGATAACTGTTTCGCCCTCGGGCAGTCGGCCATGTGCCGCTGTGTAGGCACGGGCCAATCCTCGCCCTCGGGCGGCCCGACGAAAATGAACTTCTCCTTCCATTTATGGATGGAAGAAGGGACGGCTACCACATCCGACCCGGCCATCCCACCCCTATGTTTTTTGAAGGAAAAGTACACCCAGCTCGGCTCATCCTTGCTGGTGCCAGGGTGATTCTTATAACAGAGGAAGGAAACGAGGAGGGTCAAACTGAAGGGGATATTTTCAAGTTTCAACCGGACCAGAAACCCGAAGAGGATTCTCTACGAGTTCGGCGCAAGCTGGCCCGGGGCAAGATGGAAGCAGCGAATCACCCTACATACCTCTGTTGAGAAGGGCATACGTATTCTAGCCCGGAATGGTTCTAAATACAGGGCAATCTCCTTGCCCTGCACCCGGTCCGTCTGCTCACCCTCTCTAGCTAAGCGAAGCGAATAATTGGAGGGAATATGGAATCAAGCCTAAATCTCGTTAAGCTCATCCACATTCCTCAAAACGGAGGGCGCATCGCGGGGGTTCTCGATGCGCACCTTGGGTACCCTTGTCGCCACCCGACGGCGAACGACACGGGCAGCCCTGGCTCTAGGGCGAGCCCGACACGGACGACGCGGCAGAAGACGAACCCTTTTGGCTATCTGAAGCCGAAGAAGAGGAAGACCCTCTGGACTCAACTCCAACAACTGGAACCTCATCGCCCGACTCTACTTTAACTATTTCTACAAACTCCTCAGACTAAGACATCTAACCTGACTCAAAGGAAGGGGTTGGACGAGGAAAAAGCACGAGCGATCCGATCCAAAAAGAAGGAGCGCAGGGTAATCTCTGACAACGAAGGTGAATTATGGTGGAAGTGTCGGCCCTAGGGGTCCCTTCCTATTTATACACTCCACAGAAAGCATCCAACGGCCCAGATCAATTCCCGCCAAAACGAAGCATCGCGCCTGCCAGCCGTCAAAACTTCACGTGTCGATCGGCCATTAGGGATGCCCCTTCGTCTGCAAGTGACAGCAACAGCCTGTCGCGTCCGCCAACCCGCGTCGGACACGTGGCCTGCAGCCCAACAGACGCACGAGCGAAACGGCGCACCTTCTTTAAAGCGTGATCATTTCATTGATCTGCTGACGCCGTCGTGGATACGCACGAAGATTCAGGAGAATGACGAGGAGACACGTGGGCCCAAGGATCGAAATGACGTAACCACCAAACGCCATGCCGTTCTCGGACGATCCGTATTACGATTCTATGGCGCCAAATTGAGCAGAAGAAAGACCGAGCAGACCACTCTCGACCCGACCCTTGGATAGGTCGGACCGAGAGTGGGGAGCTAATGATGATGCTCACAGGTGGTGTCTCCTCAGATTACGATACTTGGCAAATGACGTATCCCGGATTCCACGGGGGTGGAATAAATGAGCCGCATCGGGGACATTCTCCCGGATCCCTTCTCGGGGGACGTACCCGACCTTTCGGGAGACCCCCCTGAAAGACATTCCACCTTCATCTAAGAGACTACCAACAACTCGTCTTTGAGCTTCCTCGGTCTCCTTACTCGCCTCTAAGCCTTCTCTCGTGCCGAGCTTCCTCGGCCTTCCGCTCGTCTCCGAGCTCCAAGCATGCCGAGCGAGCTTCCTCGGCCTCCCCCGATTAACCGAGGTTGCAGAGCCCTATCGCCTCCACAACGGCTCCGCGTATCTCGCCAAAGCGGGATAACCGCCGCCCTACGTCCCGCGTCCCACGCTGGCCCGTCCCCTCCATTAATGAGCGTATCCCGTCATTAGTGAAGGGATCCCGTCATTCACACACGCGTAACGTCAGGGATGTAACGGAAGGCAAAGATCTCGCGCCTGCTCGCTTCATGCGACCACTATAAAACCCCTCTCTCTAGACGACTCGGGTAAGGCAACTTGAATCCAATAAGCCACTACTCTGCTCAAATTTCTCGGCTAACTTGTTTGTCGGAGGGTCCTACGGTGGTCACCCACCCTCGGACTTGTTTGCAGGTAGCTCGACTTCCACCTCAAACTCAACCCATTGAGACCCACGCGCTTAAGGGGACAACCTTCAAATCCGGTCTTAACCGTCCAGCAACGCTCGCGACATATCGACGGAGGACAGCATCTGAAGGAGATCAAGGCCTCCATCATGTGTGTAGGTATTTACAGGTTTCAACAGGAGTCTACGCCAAGTTAAAAAAAAATATATGTCTTGCCATAGAGAATGAATTTGAAGAGAAAAAATCACAACTTGAAATTGAAAAGCTTCGGACTTATCACAGGCACAATATTTCTTATTTGAAGAGGCTCATTATTCATGTGTCGGCATTTGCATTGAAAAAATTGTTGGAGCAATACAAGATGGTTAAATTTGGGACATTGCAATCTATTTGCACCGGCAATTTCTTGACCAGCACGGGTCTTCCTTGTGCTCATGATAAGTGATTGGAAAGATGGAGTTTTGCCTTTACATCTTATTCATCAACAATGGAGGATTGATAAAAAATCATTTATTGATTATAATGGTGGACAAAATGATAATAGTGGTGAAATCAAGGAATTGCTTGATGTGTTACAAAATAAATATGAACAATTGCCAATTTCTCAAAAGAAAGAAGTGAAAGCTAAAGTTTCTCAAATATTGACTGCGACACAACCTTTGATTTTTGAGCCTAATATCCAATCTCATAAAGGCCGTCCACCTTTCAAACAAAGGAAAGGAAATCAAGCTCAACAAGAAGAGATCCATCACATTTTGAGATTATAGAAGCCATAAGAAGGCGCGCGACTTGTCAAGAGTTGGACATAACAGTTGTACATGTCAAAGCCAACGCGAAACTAGTTTCATAACTTCACAAGAGGTTTACTCAATGAATGGTGAAAATTTTACGAATTAAATTGATCAAGTCACAATGTCTTCTCAAACTTGTTCCTTTATGCGGTCCTAAAAGGGTAAAATAACTCCCTACTCATCTGTTTCCTTTTTTTAGCTTTATTTTCAATTGAAACACATGAAGGTAATACTTACTAATTATTTTTTTTTGTTGGTTTTGCAGAATACATGGAGATGTGGCTTTATGATTGGTTCTATATCAAAGAAACTCCGGATGAAGTAAATATGCTAATACTGTGCTTAACACTCCATTTTTCAACCAAAATGAATTGTTTACTATTTTTTCTGTTTTGGCACCTTTAATTCTTCAGCTCGAAATGGAAGATAGTGATGAAATCGACACCAGGCTGCACTAAACTGGTGGTGGTCGATGAGATGATCCAAGATCATGTAGGCGTGCAATTAATGGGGATAAAATTTGCTAAAGCTTTGTCCTGGCTTTATTATCTTGATGTGCCTTTAGGGAACATTGTTGCTTTATATCACTCTTGTTTATGATATATTCATCTCCTTGATATCAGTGATTGCTTATTTCCTAATTTTATGCTGCAAGAACGGCAAATAGTTTGTATTGAGGTTGCCAGGTGACACTGTAACATCTCGTTTTTGCTTTCTATGATGGCATCGTGTGATTCGTCAAGTTTCATGCAAATAGAGTCGTCCAGTTAGATGTGAATAGAGATGCAATGTAGTTTGTCTTTAATTTTGATGGATAATTTTTTCCTCCAATGTCAGCAAGCTCATTTTTTGTTAGATGAATTGTAGTTTCGTAATGCATTAATCGCATTCAGTGATCAAAATCTTATAACCAAGAGAATGCCTCCACAGGCGGATTGCCCATCAAAAATTTGATATTTCATCTTATAGCTGCTTATGCCGACGCCTCTAGAATTAGCAAAGGGAGCAGATATCTTTGTGTTGTGAACATATATAATTGACAAAAATATTTTCAGCAAAACATTATGAACCACCTACCTGATATATTCTATTAGAGCAAATATCTGACAAAAAAATTGCAATATTTGATCGGTTAATGAACGCAATTTGACCAATTAAAAAATGAATTAATTATGCAAAAAAATGAATTAATATGTCATTGGTAGGCAACAGAGAGAATATCTTTTAAGGTATAAAGGGTTTTAGTAAATTGAATTAGCATCATAATCATAATTAAAGGTATCAAATAGAGGTTTGGCACTATAGCTCCACTTTATCCTTGGGTAAATTGTCAAAAAAAAAACCAAGCAATTTTTTCGGCTGTCAAAAACTTTCATGCCTCGAAACGGTGGTCAAAAATCTCTTAGAAATTTTTCTTACAGTATCGGTATAGTAACATGTTATATCTAATTAATTTATACAAACTATATAGATATCGCAGGAAACGATTTAGATATCACCTGCTTAGATATCGCAAGATACTGCTTAGATATCGCAGAAAACTGAATATAGCATGCAACTACTAGACATCACAGGTAAAGGGTTTCTTATAGCTAAAAACCTCTTTAGAGAGTTTTGCCTAAATTTTCGAGGCGGAGGTTTTGACAACAGAAACAAGTGCTTGGTTTTTTTTTTTGACAATTTACACTTTATTCTTTGATCCAACAACATAGCAAATCTGTACATGTAAATTAAACATATCGAACATGGTACTTGAAAATTTATCATGTAATTTACATAACCAAAGGTTTGGATATAACTATTTCCGAGTGTGCATACGAAGTGGATAATGTACAACTCTTTTTATATGCAAAATACACCCCGCCCCATTCCCAACCAGAAGGGGGAAAAAAGGGAAAAGCGAAAGAAAACGGCAAAAGCAGGAATCGTATGCCTATCCCTAGTTCTTCATCTCACCATTACATCTCAGCTTCTGTTGTCTCCTCCCCAATGCTAAAGATAGAAACTTTCACTGTGATTATTTACACCATCAAAGCCTACAATCTCTCTCTTTTGAGTCCTTGATGCTGTTATTATGATGCAACTGCAGCCCAGTAATTGCTCAAGCATTGGCTTGCTGGGGTCCCAATGATTCGAACCCACTCCCATTCTGCGTCTCTGGCCATTCTCCTCAGTTCCCCAAGCTGTTTGATGAAATGCCCATGTCAGTATTCTTTGATTACCTTTGTGATTTTCATTTTGATTTCAAGCTACATTTACGGCTACAACTTGCTGATAATGATCTTATTGTGTATGTCGTTGTTTGCTCGATAAATATTTATTGGCGCCATATTCTTGTACTATAACTTGCTGCAACAGGCCGATGCAACGTGAACAATACCGTTGCATTTTAGTTCAATGGTGACAAGCATTTTGAGTTAAGCGCTAACGTGTACAATTATTTTAGCTTGGCAGCATACTAGCATATAGTCTATAGAGATTTGGGACCAAATATGTGAAATGCAGGGTATATGATTTAGTTTTACTTTGGTTATCTGCTAATTGACATTTGTGATTCATATGATTTCCAATGGGCATATGTCTCGCGATGGTCCCTTTCCTGGTATATATTAGTTCCCCTATGTATCCTTGCAGAACACACATTTTTAAGTTTTCTGGATTTATTACTAAGTTCTCTACTACTAAATTCTATAACAACAACAACTGAGACTTTTATCCCAAGCATATGGGGTGGGCTACATGAACCAACATGAGAATCACGTCGGGTCCAGCACATGAATTCTCCGCCTCCACTCACTCCTATCGAACAATATACTTTCATTGAGGCTTTTGGCAACCATATCTTTTCGTATCACCTCCATCCATGTTTTTTTCGGTCTCTCTTTCGCCTTTTTGACATTGCCTATATCGATAGTATCCATTTGTCGAACCGGTATTTCCGTAGGTCTGCGTCGTACATGACCAAACCATCTTAGCCGGTTTTCCCGCATCTTCTCCTCCACATGTGCTACACAAACTTTTGCACGAATATTCTCATTCTGCACCTTATCTTTTCTAGTGTTACCACACATCCAACGCAGCATGCACATCTCCGCTACGTGCATCTACTGTGTATGATACTTTTTAGGAGCACAGCATTCTATACCATATAATAAGACATGCCGAATAGCGCTCCGATAAAACTTTCCTTTCAACCTTAACGGAAAGTTACGATCGCACAAAATCTCTGTTGCATTCCTCCATTTCAACCAATCAGCTTGAATCCTTTGATTAATATCGCTATCGATTTCATCTTTTTGGATGATAGAACCTAGATATCTAAATTGATCGCTCGGTGATATCTCTTGTCCTTCCAGTGTTATACCAATGTGGTTTCGACTTCTCTATTTGCTAAATTTGCAATGCATATATGCTATCTTGGACCCGCTCATTCTGAACCCCCGAGATTCCAACGTTTGCCTCTATAACTCCAATTTGGCATTAACTATTGTTTTCATCTCATTTACTAGAACAACATCATCAACGAATAGCATACATCAGGATACTTTATCTTGGATAGTTTTAGTAAGCTCATCTATCACGATGGTAAACAGAAATGGACTTAGTGCAGATCCTTGATATAAGCCAATTGTAATCGAAAAATCACTTGTCAGGCCGCCGCAAGTTCTGACATTTGCCACTACTCTATCGTGCATATCCTTAATTATGTCAATATACTTGACGGGATCTCCTTCTTCATCATTGTCCCCCATAATACCTCTCAAGGTATTTTGTCGTACGTTTTCTTTAAATCAATAAATATCATATGCAAATCTCTTCTTCTCTCAGAAAAACGCTCGACAAGTTGCCAAAACAAATAAATAGTCTCTGTTATCGCTCGTTCAGACATGAACCCAAACTGATTCTCTGTTATCTTAATATTCTTCTTTAGCCTGTGTTCAATTACCTTCTTCCAAAGTTTCATGATGTGATACATAAGTTTTATTTCACGGTAGTTTGAGTAATTTTGAATATTACCCTTGTTCTTGTAGATAAGTACAAGGGTATTTTTCTCCACTTATTTGGTATCTTTTTTTCTGCCAAATCTTATTAAACAGATATATCAACCATTTAATGTCTATTTCTCCTAATTATCTCCAAATCTCGATAGGAATTCCATCTGGATCAACCGCTTTTCTTGATCCCATTCTCTTCAAAGGCTCTTTAACCTTTGATATTCTTATTTTACGTATGAAATCACGGTTTATATCTTGAGATTGAATGATAAGTCCATCCAAATTTTTAGTAAATCTCTCATTGAACAATTTGTCAAAATAATCTCTCCATCTTTTTTGATATCCTCGTCTCGAACTAAAATCTTCTGATCTTCATGTTTGACACACTTCACTGTATATAAGTCTCTGGTCTTCTTTCCCCGCATTCGAGCAATCCAGTATATATCATTTTCAGCCTCTTTAGTGTTCAACTTCTCGTACACGTCTTGTAGACCTTAGTTTTAGCTTTTCGAACAGGTTTCTTAAATTTTTTGTAGCTATTTTATACTTCTCAATCTCTCCGCATTGATACTTTTATTCAAATTTTTATAAGAATCTCTCTTGATTTTAATAGTAACCTTTACTTTTTCGTTCCACCATAATATGTCCTTAAATGGCGGAGCACCACCTCTGGACTCACCAAGTAGATCTCTAGCTACTCTATTGATACAACTAGTTATCTTGTTCCATATTCTGTCTGAATCATCTTAAGTCTGTCAATCCTCCTCTTGAACTACACGATCTATAAAAACCTTTTGGTTACCTTCCTTCAGTCGCCGCCACTTAATTTTAGGTTCTACCTTACGTCCAATCTTCTTAGATTCTCTTCTAAATCGAAAATTTAGAACTAAAAGCCTATCTTGAGTGGTTACACTCTCACCTGGCACTATATTACAGTTGATGTAACAGCCTCTATCTATCATTCTCGTCAAAAAAAGTCTATTTGGTTTGCACTTAATCCGCTCATAAAGATGATAAGGTGAAACTCTCGTTTTCTAAACCAAGTGTTTGCTAAGATCAAGTCAGAAGACAAGGTAAAATCTAGAATCGAGCTACCTCCTTCATTGCTTTGTCCAAAACCAAAACCTCCATGGATAGTATCAAACCCACTATGACTAGTACCTACATGTCCATTGAGATCACCACCAATAAATAACTTCTCTCCACTATGTATCCTTTACACCATCTAGTCTAAATCCTCTCAGAATAGACGCTTATTAGAGTTATCAAGACCTATATGTGGTGCATAAACACTAATAATATTAAGAACCTCTCCATCTAGAATTAGCTTAACCAGTAAAATTGTATTACATTTTCTTCCAATCTCAACTACATTCTCAAGCAATCGTCTATCTATGATTACGTCTATTCCATTACGATTTTTATCCCTACCCGTATACCAAAACTTATAACCCCAAAACTCTATGACTCTATCCTTTTCACTTACCCATTTAGTTTCTTGCAAACACATAATATCAACTCTCCTCTTAATCATCACCTCCACTAATTTTGTTAGTCTACCCATAAGGGAACCTATGTTCCAAGAAACTAGACGGATCCTATGAAATCTTTGCTTATTTGTCACTATACCCGGGGCCTTATGTAGCACGCCGCTTCCGGACGACGACCTAGAAACCCTGGCTACTACTAAATTCTATATGCCTCAAATTTGTTACTTTTTTGTATAACTTATTTCTTCTGAAAGTTAAGTACATGATAAAAGTTACATTTTAGTGCAATGGTGGTCAGCATTTTGAGTTTAGGAAATTATGATTTATTCACCCTTCCATCTTGTATCGGCCGTCTAAATTCAAAGCACACTACAACTTCACAATGCAAACGTGCTTAGAACTTGGTAGTATACATATGTATTTTAGTAATGTTTGTTTATTTCTAACATCAATATAATCTTTTGCATGTAGACTTGGGATCAAATGCAAACTGCTAACAATTATTCGTTCTATTATTTAATTCCACTTCATGTAGGCTAAAATTGAGCAATTATGACCATATTGATTCAACATTGTTTTTAATGTCCAAGTAATCGCATGCTTTGCAGTTAATCCTTAATTCCTTTTTTCGTACATATTCAAGCCAAACATGCATATTCCAAAGTTTTTTGAATTCATCACTTACTCTTCCATCCTGTAGTTCAAATATCACCGATCCCTCAGAGAACGGTATTGGCCGTGTAGACGCCACCTGCAAATTGCCATGTCAATCATTGAACACCAATATTTACACATGCATTTGCACGTAAAATCCACAACTATCATAGTCCACTAACCTTCTCATTGCAATTCCCACTAAAAGTGTCACCATACCCTAACCCCTTCTCGAACTTACCTCCAGCACCATCATCCCTATAAGGATATCCGTAACTTTTCCATTTCCACGCCTTTTGATCCAAATACCTCTTATAAACACAACCATCTGATCCGATAACAAACAACAGGGTCCCATCAAAACTGGGGCCTGGTGCACCAACCAATATAACATCTCTATTAGGAGTTCCGTGCTCAACCCATTCCCATCCTAACATCGAGTTCCAATTATATTCAACTAGACCTCCATTTTCTGATATCATAAATAAAGAGCCGGTTAGTGATAGAGGTGAGGGTCTCATTGCCGTTCCTGGGGATTTTGAGAGGAGTAAGTGTGGAGACTGGTGGTGCTCGTGCCAGAGCTCGGTTATTTTGTTGTATTGGTATAGGCGTCCATTTCTTCCGATGACAAATATGATGTTTAGGCGATGCATTTCCTGATCGACTATGAATGCGATTTTTGTATCGGGAGGGCTGCGGCAGTCTTTCCACTTGAATTTTCGGAGCACCACCTGGCGGGACGTGAAAATGTAAATAAGAAGAAAATATAAAATAAATTGTGATATAGAGTTCTCAAGAGGTTCAAATCTGTATCCATGGATGTTTCAAGGTGTGCACCGTGCAGATACATGTTTAGGTTATGTTAGCGGTTAACTTGATATACATTGTTGTCTCGCAACCCAAAAGCTTAAACTATTGGCCAAGTTCTTGACATGACATTAGATCACCGGGTTTTTTAAAAGGTCCTAGGTTCAAACCTAATTATTGTTGATTCTAAAAAATCTATATTTACCGCGATTTATTATGCTTCATCACTTGAGTGTATTTGGTGGAGCCCTTTCAACATGGCCCAAAGGCCTACATGAGGGGAAGTGTGAACATTATGCCAGCTTGATATACATTGTTATCCCACAGCCCCATAGGTTAAGCTTTTGGATAAAATGGCTCTCGCTTATATAACCATCAAAAATTCAAGGAACCGCCTATCTTAAAGGTGTAGAGTATTTGAACTATTACCGTTCAAGGCTATCTCGGTGTAATCTCTTGCAAGCTGAATCATCGTTTGACTGTAGACATGACATAATTCAGAACTCTAGATATGAACCACATATTGAATTACCTATATGTTCTCGTAGTGATACACCTTATGTGCATCTTATAATGAAAATGAGTTACAAGCAACATTCAAATTTTTACTGTGGTCAACATATTTTACTTAGTAAGTATGCTAAAGAATGTTTAAATTCTTTAATTTTCCATTTTGTGGTGCATTTCTACCTACATCTTCTCCCATGCTTTGCACATTCTATACACGAATATATCACAATATTGAACACCATAAATTTTGTTAGCATCGAGTGCAAGAGTTCTTAGCATTGAGTCTCTGAA
The DNA here is from genome assembly GCA_030015575.1 of Agapanthus africanus. Taxonomy (NCBI): domain Eukaryota; kingdom Viridiplantae; phylum Streptophyta; class Magnoliopsida; order Asparagales; family Amaryllidaceae; genus Agapanthus; species Agapanthus africanus. The sequence goes on from CM057337.1 coordinate 885,142,775, forward strand.
GGCCTCAACAGATCATGACATGATAATTTTAATGGATCGTAGCCGTATATCATGTACTAAGACTATGTATTTTGAAGTTACTATTGTCCGATCCATGAAATATCTCAAGAAAGAAAACAGTTGGTAAACCTCTAATCTAAATCAAATTCAAATTCAAATTCATGTGAAAGCAAGGCCTACTCTGTTACAGCAATGAGTTCATATTATGGAATTAGACACCATGATAGTTTTATAATACCCCTAAAAAATGCAAACTATGTTTTTCTCGATATTTTCCCCTAAAATATTTTTTGAGGGTAAAAAGCAGGGCTGTTTATGAATAGTGAGAGATATGTACAGATAAAACAATAATGGGCTAAGGTCCAAAAGATAAAGATAAGGGATGATGTTTGCAAACTATCTTGCATTCGATATTTTCCCTTAAAATATTAAACTATGTTTTTCTTGATATTTGCCCCCAAAACATGTAAACTTTGTTTTCGGTGATATTTCGCCCCTTCATGTGTGCATGTCAATGCAACTACAAAGGCTAAAAAACTTCATATTCTTGGATAGTTAAAAATTTTACCATAAATTGCAGTAGCCTTCCCTTTTTGTTGACAAAAAATAATGCGTCGTCTGAAGTAACTCTCCGTGCTTTACCCGGTACATCATCCCATGGCGGTCCCGACGCTACGTGCTTTCCCTTCTTCATGCCCGTGCAGTTAAACCATACCAGCTCGCTTCCACTTCTTTCTCTTATGAGCAAACTTCCATTTACATCAACCAAAAACAAACTCCCATTATAGCTCCCTAACGCGCCTTTCATGGCCGTCGATTGTTCATGCCTCAACCACAACCAAACATTTTCAGTGTACAAATACTCAAATGTTATACCGCTTTCTGTTATGAAGAAGAATGATCTATCGGGATGCATCACTCTCATTCTGAAGTTGGCATTGATACTCTTTGTCAGGAAATTATTAGGTTCTACAGCAGTGTTATCATAGTTATGCAATGATATATAATGATTTTGATCCTGCAACTTCCTTCTCTTGGCTGGTTCGTCATCGAAAAGGACATCTTTAATTCCTGCGATGCAATTTAACGGGCCCCGTTCGTCAGTGCAGTACTCTGCGTTCCATCCTTCTGTCTCTGGGGCGTCTAAGATCGACCATTCATATCTGTTTTGTGTTTTCCTTCGTGGGCTTATCTGTTGGGTGGGGCCTGAGGCCTCGCCGCCGATGCCGGATAAATGGAGCTCGCCGAGCCTTCCGTCGTCTAAATGGAATATGATTCTTCCTGTTTGGATTTGTACCCCGCAGATACCACGTGCAACATTTGCGTGTCGGGGGTGCATATGATTCACCCATTGCGCTTCGATTTCGTCCCCCTGCTTGACATCTTTTTTTTTAACAGAAATTGAGTCAATTTATCGGTGAAAGAATGTCATTACAATTAAATGAATGAATGGAAGAAGATTTGAGCTAAACGCTAGACAGATGTTTGAGCTAAAGGTATGTAATTTTGTTGTGACGATGAATTGGAGGCTTGATCTACTCATCTTAAGTTTCAATCAGTAGATAAAAAAATGGTTTAAGAAAAAAAATGACTTCTAGGAGAATCTAGATACTAATATTTGTCTATAACGAATGCACTTCGATTTTTCTTGCAGCAGAGGAATGGACCATACCAATCTAGGTCTTGTGAAACCCCGACCACCACCATCATCCCATCAATGGAGATAGTGTATAAGGCAAACCTCCATGAAAAATTTAATGAAAGTTTATGGCCGTGAAATTGGGATGCAGCTATTGAAACTATTTTGATAAAAGCATTCTTGTTGTCGTTATCGATAGGTTATTATTGACTTGCATTATGTATAGGAAAATATTAGTTTTGCCTCCGTTTATTTCTGTTGTTGGATATATCCTAATAATAACTTAAATAAGAATTAGTGTAAAGACAACTTTTAATAAGGCATGTCACTATTGGAGGAATATAGACATCTTTGCACTAAGAGACTTCTCTATGTCCATTATAAAAATGAGGACGACTACAAAATAACTAAATATTCTTTTGTTTTACTGTGTTTCTGGATACTTGGTTTCCGGAGTTGTCACGCCTCGCTTCCCAAAATACGGAAATACGGCGAGCAACGAAGGCCAGCCATGCTATCTACGGTAAGGAAAAATCCTTCCATAGTCACATAAATGCTGTCTATCTAAACTTATCAAGATAATGTCCAAAATAGAATAGATAACACTGATAATCATGCTGCAACGAAACCACAAAGAATACTTGCAATAGGTTCATAAGATAAAAAGAGGCAAAAATAAGGTTATGATACAATAGGTCTAAAATAATATAAAAATCCGCAAAGACACATGAATCCTAATGTTCCGCAAGAGCGCACATGCTAAATGCTAACTGAAATGAAATAAACCTATGGACTACTGATCTTCTGCAAATTCCTGATAATCGCTCTGATCCTGCTTGGCTTGAAAATCCGTCTCTAAATCTGAGATGGCAACTCAGGGATGTCAGAACATCTCACAAGTACTCAACGTAAAAGTGTGTGTGTGGTATGATAGCATGAATATGTGAGTGTTATGAATCCCCTGTGCATATGTTTATAAAAATATGGATATAGTAATAATATGAAACAAACATGTAAACATATCAAGTTGGTCAAATCACATTCAACTGATCACTAAAAGGTAATCTATTCTATCGTAAGTTCGAGTGTATCAACCTCTGCAGGAATATTCCTAACCCAAAGGTACGGCCCCATGGACAAGGAAACACGGACCCAACTGTGGAATGAACAAGCGACCGATATAACCCGGTATGAGCTGTAGTAACAAGCGACCGATATAGCCCGGTACGAGCTGTAATAAAATACGACCGATATAGCCCGGTACGAGCTGTAATAACATGCGATCGATATAGCCCGGTACGAGCACCCGGCATGGGACTTCTGAAATCCTATTGTACGAACACACACTTAAACTACCCCAATCTCCCATGTATTTATAGCTAACATGGTAATAAATTCAATCACAATATAGAATGCTGACTGGACAGGAAAACAGGACAAGTCACGATGATAGTACAGTATGGTAAACATGTCAGCATGAGTAATTGTTTCATGGCATGAATGTTCAATATTCTAATTAGTGATATCGTTTTAATGTAAGGAAACAATAATCGTGAACAGATATGTTATGTCAAGCAGGTCGATGATAATAGTCTTAAGTAGTATGCCAAATATAGTCGATATAATATGATGGTATCAATAATGTAAAAAAGAATCTACATGAATTTACAAGTATCTCCATTTAATATCCGGATCAATTATTGGAAAGAATAATAAACTACAATATGATTTTAAAGGATTAATATAATTAATTGGTGTTCTAGAAATCCTAGAGTTTTCCTTTCATACATGATTTGATTCTTAATAGCATATGGTTTGATTCTTAATAAAAACACAAAGCTAAATATATAAAATTAATACTAAGGATATTAAAACACAATCTATAGTTATCTTATATAAACGCACTTAAGCGTTCTGTTTCATACTATTAGTAACAATGAGTAATTTCTTGATTGTATTATATATTATATATTTATTTTCTTGCTGTTATAATGATCTGATCTTATATATATATATATATAATTTAATTATCCTGAAATATTGTTCACTAAGCACTATATTATGTAAGCTATATTCTACAAAGATTCAACAAAAAAATAAAACTGAATTGATTATTTAACTTAATAAAATGATAACTCATATCTACTAATTAAAATTTATATCAACTATGCAAATAAGTCTAAATATAAGCTATATATATGTGAGCAGCATGCAAACTTAATTGAGCAGTATAAAACTAAAATTATCATCATGTATATAATAATTACGTGGTATTTTAGTGAAATTACACAATAATACAATTTTCATTCAAATATTATAGACTAAGAATTTATTGCGATATTTGACGATATTGCATCGACTAAAAAAATTAAGACTATTTGCCTCGGAGACGGATAAACACGACGACACGAAACACAACTCCAAACTTTGATGGCTCGGCTAATTTTGAAGAAGAAAATATTGTGCTGGGAAAGAGAGAGAAGGTTGATTTATATGAGAAAGAGAGAGATGATAATAATGAATATATATAAAGTTATAAGGTAAGAGAATAAAATATTGAGGAGAGAAATATATTTAAAGAGATCCAAATACTGTTAAAAAAATAATTATGTGGGAGTTTGTAAAGGTTGTTTGGTGTGTGTGTATAGTTAAAATAGATGTAGCATTTGTTGGTATATAGGATAATAGAAAATATTTATATAAAAATATATAGGGTTTTAAATAGATATGATGTATATAGATTAGTTTAAATGTGTATGATTAAAATAAGTATTTGTTTGGGGGAGATAAAATATATTTGGAGAGTGAATATAAGAAAATATATATAAGTTTAGGAAAATAATTCCCATAACCCCTAATAGTTTAATTTAAAAGATTTAAAATAGAATTTGAAGATTAAAAGATAATTAATAATATATCGACAAAATATTGTATTAGAATATAAATAAGATATTATTAGATTTAGCAAAACAAAACTTTAAAAGTTAAATATCACATACTTAACTAACTTAGCCATAATATATTTGTTTACATATCTAGTATTTGAAAATATATTAGATGCAAATTAAAATAAGATATTAATAAATTATCAAATAACCTTAAATACTAAATATTAATCAAATACTAAACAAATATAAATACTAATAATATACTTATTTAACAAACTTGGAAAACCATAACTATAACAACTTAAAGCAACCATAATATGTTCTATCTTAAGTAGAAAGTATTAAACTCCAATTTTAAATAATAATAATAATAATAATAATAATAATAATAATAATTTAACAAAACCCAATACATTCAAAAGAGGGAAAAAAAAAAAAAAACTTACAATCGAGTTAGGGTGTTACAGGAGTCATAAAGGAGTGCCAATCTTATAGACTTGACAAGAGGGTTGGGTATTGTAACCTGGGGATATGATTTCCACTGAGACCATTTGCACCACAATGGGGAAATCGCTATCTTATAGATAGCGAGTGCCTTTGTCTTGCCCAACAAATTGTTTTCTTGTATTTCCTTTACAAATCTCCAACATCTTATACCATCAGTATAATAACAAATCGAGTTAGTACTTTGCTTTTCAAAGGCTGCAAACTCAAGAGTAGTAAATGCTGCTTAGAACTCCAACAAACTCCATATATACTAGTACTACCACATATTGCTTAAACAAATTTTTACAGCTATTTACTCAAAGAAATTAGTAAAAATGGCAAAGTGAAAATGGGTGTTGTATTGTTGAGCATACCTGAATGTCTAGAAAGCTGATATTCATATACAATTCCGCTTGTTGTTGTGAGAAGCAGAGAAATAGTCCTTTCATTTATATCATTTTGTTGGACCGACGTGATAGAACTCAAGTGATGATCCTCAGGAGCTCCATGTACTTTCCACTTCCACTTCCTTTTGTGTAAGCGCCGTTCTACCAAAAAACCATCCTGTATACTATGAAATCTTTTAAAACCAAGTATATGGAAAATGTACTTTGTATGATGAAATCCTATTGGTACACCGCATTATGTACATATTTAGATTGTTGAAAGTTATCATGATTTCCATTTAAGGAACATCCTGCGTGCTTAAACCAAGATCATCATTATATGATTATGTTGCTACCTCGACATTTTCTCAGGTCTAATATGCATAATGTGGCCCTTTTTTTAATTTGTACACTTCAAAGCTGGATTGTTTTCCTTAGCATAGCTAGTCATTCTCTTGGAATGTGTAATTTCTGTGTGAACTCTGTCTTCCCTCTTCTTTTATTATTTTTATTATTATTATTATTATTGTTGTTGTTGTTGTTGTTGTTTTTTGGGCTGTGGTACTTGGGATTGTTACTTTGTAATTACATGTCACATGAGCTTCTAAGTATGTGAGTATTAAATGTAGGCTTTGTAATTAACACACCTCCAAATTTTTGGCACCCTTTTTTGGCAGAAATCTAGCTTTTTTGTGCATTGATATTCTTAATTTGTTTCTGAAATGCAAGCTGAATCTAGGTTACTCTGATACCATCTTAAAGTCCTTGTACTGCACCCATACTCTGGAGTTGTAGCAAGGGTTGTTGAATATAATTTTATATTCTAACACCCATAAAATGCTCTTCTCGGTTTAGGATAAGGCCTTTTTAGCCATAGTTACTTCAGCTAGGAATTTAGCACCAACTCTATAGATGGTTTGGCGTCAGATTGATAATCGACCACGACAAATCGTTCAGTTCTTCTGTTGAACTTTCTCAAATCTATGTTGTGCTACATGTGACCCTAGTTGTGTAGGTAAAGGTCTTGGATAATGATGATCACGATACCAGGTGTATAAATGCAATGGTCATACACTCTTACAAGTGATGCTTGCATACTATGTGTTGAGATGTGTGGATTAAAATAGTCCCATATTGAAAAAAAGTATGGAAAGTACATGGGTATAAGATATAAAATGGGCCAAATCTCAACAAGACTTGAGTCTTATTGTTGGAAGCCACATATATCAAAAGCCCGTGTATGCCCATAGATAAAATATATAATCACGGTATCAGAGCCCAGATCGATCGAGACCTCTACTTTAGCACACCTCTGAGAGAACACCAAAAAAACACCCAAAAAGATATGTGTGGGTTAAAATAGTCCCACATTGCCAAACCTCAATAAGGCTTGAGTTTTATTGTTCAAACCCACTTATATCAAAAGCCCGTGTACACTCATATATAAAATATCTAATCACCTCCCTTGTTCCTATATACCATGCAATCTCTCTCATGTTGATATCAATAAATAGAAGCTGAATTTTTTTTTTATCTGAGAGAACCAAAAAACACCCAAAAAAAATTGATACGTTGTATGTGAAGGGGAGTGTTGAGATGTGTGGGTTAAAATAGTCCCACATTGCCAAACCTCAATAAGACTTGAGTCTTATTGTTGAAACCCACTTATATCAAAAGCCCGTGTACACTCATATATAAAATATCTAATCACCTCCCTTGTTCCTATATATATAGATAGATAGATAGATAGATAGATAATACCATGCAATCTCTCTCATGTTAATATCAATAAATAGAAGTTGAATTTTTTTTATCTGGGGAGTGAAAGCAAGAAAGTTTATATAATATTACCTTGGTTAAAAGGAACAGAGAAAATAGAAGTCGAATTTTTTTTATCTGGGGAGTGAAAGCAAGGAAGTTTATATAATATTACCTTGGTTAAAAGGAACAGAGAACGTGAATGAGATCCAAACATGCCATGTAGGGCATATCCTGTGGATGGTGCTAGAGAATTTTCCTTCATTGACGTTTCGCTGCGAATATGCTTCTTCCATACTGGCTTAGATTTACTGTCAAATTCATAGAGATCTCCAGAAGAACTGCAGTATAAGGGATGGACTTAATATATTTCCCGTTATACTAGTTCTGATATTGCCCGTCTTTTAAGCAACTTGTGAATAATAATAATAATTCTTTCAATGTGCAGGTTGCTAGCTTCAGAAGCTCCTCAACGATTTAGATTTTTTAATTTTTTTTATCTATATATCTGAAACCTGATCATTTTATTGCAGTGTGGAACTGCATATTCTACTAGTATAATGGCGTGTTTAATATGGAATATTCGGTCTGCAATTGGACGATTCCTGTCGTTCTACCTGAGGGGCATTTTGGTAAGTCAGTCTTGCATTACTTAATTTTCCACTTAAGGGTGTTCTTTGTTCAATATGGAAAGTATTTTGGAGATTCCGATATTGCACTGCTATTAACATTCGTTCAAAGTCTGTACATGACGCTCAAGGTTGCTACCTAGTTTGATGATAGTCATGTTGCACAATTGGGGTTCAAAATTGCAGGTTAGACATTATGTTACCTCACCGTAAAGACAACACCTCGTCTTATAGAACCCGCATCAACTATAGCCAGAACATCACCACCTGGCGGCCGACCATGATGATCCCACCTATTCAATTTCAACGCATCCATTAGTCCCGCGTTATTGAATTAGAACCATCCTTTGTTTACAATTTCTCTCATTTAGATAAATTCTCAAAGGTTATACGTGACTAGTCCCCCAAAATACATGAATCAAATTTATTAAGAGTATTAGATCAACCTAATGCATTGTTAAACATTATGTCAGCTTGATATACATTGTTAACCACATTCCGATAGCTTAAACTTTTGGGTAGAGTGGTCCTTAACATGAGAGCACAACAGGTTTTAAGAGGTTCTGGGATCAGACCCCATCATTATCAGCTTAAAATATATGTATGTGCCTTCATTCATTGTCTTTACAAGCGTGAGTTTCCACTGGAGGCCCTCTCACGCAGCCCGAAGACCCACTTGAATGCGAGTGTTATACATTATGGGAGTTTGACAAGCATTGTTAACGCACGAAATGGCTGAAGTGAACTATTTTTGACATGCATCATATGAGTATTGTCATCATAAGAATATTGGCATATACGTAGTGCAATTGAATACATCAAGCGCTGCTAATAAGAGAGCATAAACTCTACAGGTCATTGCTCCTTGAGAATCACCATTCCAGCTTATTCCAACCAAATTAACTTTCATTGTATGAGTATTGTCATCACAGGCTTTTTTTTTCTTTTTTAGCTGGAACTTAATGGACCCCAGCAAGCCCATAATCTTTTATTGATACAATTTGAACGATTACATCAAGAAAGCAACATTACACCTTAGGTCCCTAGAGATTAATCAAAGTACAATTCCATCTTAAATCTGCAATTGTTCAAATTGTATCAATAAAAGATTATGGGCTTGCTGGGGCCCATTAAGTTCCAGCTCAAAAAAAAAACTAAAAAACTATTAAATAAAAACTTTCATTATCTAAACAGCTTGCCAATTAATAGGCGAGGAACCGTTTACTTTATTATGACATTATGCGCATAGAATTCTTGCATCACATTTGCATATTACCTCAAAGGCTGAACCTCACTGACTTCTAATAATGATCCGTTTGTAGTTGAGAAGTGCAATCTCCTGTATTAAATATGAATAATTTATTTACCAGTTTCCAAATACTGACGACTACCGTCATAATTAAAGAAGGAATGTTGATGATAGACTGTCTGAATATCAGAGCATGTACCAGGTTACTCACTCTCCATCATGAGATACAAGGCCAGACTTGATCCTCATTGGCGGACTTGTTTCTGATGATAGCACAAATTCCGTCCAAATTGGTTGAGAGTTTTCATTCAGTTGCAGCTGAGAGATTACATAATAGGAATTAGGAAGTTAAATATCTGTAGAAATTTAGACTAGAATGGTAGCAGGTTAGTTTCTAGTTCATGCAAATTAATCTACCATCAGTGAAGTATATGCCTTGCTGGGTAAATATATGAGCCTTTTTAAAAAGTTGTAGTCTCATCGGAAGGAGATAGCTACATATATGTTCAATTTTTTGCCTGACTGCCCTGAAATGTTTTAGTGGTTTTCCGTGATTACCGTAGAATTTATAGGAAAATTAGCCTTAGTTTCTCTTTATTTAATCAGAAATATAGTTATGTAATCTAATGTTTTTTTATTAATAAAAACAGAGAGTATTATGACAACATTTATGTAACAATCGAGATTGTACTCTTGCTCAGCTGTACTACAAGTTTCATGTTTTTTGTGGTTCTGTGATCAATTCTCTATATTATATTTAACGGTAAATTACATAAAGCGCCATGGTACATTTCCCGTCTGAAGGTTAACACCATTAAGTTTTAAAAGTTGCTTTAACCCCCATTAAATTACCAATCTGTCTGCAAATGTAGTTCCAATGATTCAACATTAAAATTTTGCGGATTTATGAAGATTTACATAGGAGATTTGGAGAATTTGAGATATGGGTTTTGATCCTCAAGAAAGTTTTACGAGGTTCTATTAAATTGCCGCTTAAAATACAGGATTTTGGAGGGGGAAGTGTTGATATTGTGGAGTTTCTTCCTGAGAGTTGATCTTGAGCTGGCTCAGAAGACGTTGAGACGGCTCACAAGCATTTCTCTGGGTGTATGAGACGGCTGTTGAGCCGGCTTGACTCTATGCTTGAGACGGCTCACGTCTTTATAAGCCGGCTCGCAAGATGACGGAATTACCCAATATTATCTGTGTACATGAGCCGGTTCATGGGCCTGTTGAGCCGGCTCAAGGAGGCAAACGCGGTCTGTTATGAAAATCGAATATTTTGGTAATTTCTGGGTTTATCTCTAATCTGTATAGAATTACGGTTAGGCTAAAATGTGGTCTCTCATATGATATTTTGTAAGGCAAATTAAAAAGCTATTGAAACTATTGTAAAAAGAGGGTGACGGCTACGAATCTAGAGAGATTTGAGAGAAATATCCTAGGGTTGCTCGTGGGTGTAATACTTGATTAAAGATTTAGTAAACTTTGTAGATTTCGCTCTGCCGGGGACTAACCATACAGTGGGTGAACCTCGTTAACAAATCTATTGTCTTTTTTGGTTTGTGATTCTCTTATTCTCGCGTACTTTTATATTTTATATTTCATTATTATTTGCGTTGTTGATTGTGTGGATTGGCCGTTAGCATTGTTCTGTGTATTGTCTTCTCTGCGATATTATATTATATTTACAATAGCTGATATCATAGCATGGTTAGGGAACCGAAGGGTCGTTTGGTTTTACGATCTAAGTTTACGGTGGGTGACAACGCTTGCGTTCGCTCCTCGTCTTCTTAGATTTTATTTTCGAAGGTATTGGTTAAGATCCGGTGGAGAAGTTGAGTTTGCTGCAACTTTATATACGAAAGATGGCAGAGGATAAGAATCGAAAAGTTCAATGGTCATAAGTATAGTTGGTGGCGGATGCAGATGGAGAACTATCTACACCAGAAAGATTTGTATCTTTCGTTGTTGGGCGAAAGACCCGAGAAGAGTCTGATAAGGCATGGAATCTACTGGATAAGAAAACCTCGGCGACGATTAGGCTATCGTTGGCTCCGCAAGCGGCCTTCGATATCTCAAAGGAGAAGACAACCATAGGGCTAATGACGACATTAACAAAGCTGTATGAGAACCCTTCAATATCAAACAAGATATTTCTGATATAGAAACTTTTCAACATGAAGTTGGCAGAAGACGATTCGGTAACAAAACACCTGAACGAATTCAACAGCGTGACAAGTCAATCCGAATCGTTTTCAATCATGTTTGAAGATGAGATTCGGGCCATATTGCTTCTATGTTCATTGCTAGAAAGTTGGGAAAACCTCGTGATGGCGGTAAGCAACTCGATCTCAGGTACTCATATTTAATGATGTTGTGAGTTGTATATTAAATGATGAGATGAGGAAAAGGCTGTGAGTGGGAGTTCGGGAACTTCTACACTCTCAGTAGAGAATCGCGAAAGAACGATGGAAAGGGAATAAGGGCAAGTCAAAGAGCTGATGAAAATCAAAAGAGAAGATCTAAGACGGCTATTGGAACCGCGGAAAGAAAGGTCACAAAAAAATGAACATAGACTCTTAAAGAAAGGCTCAAATGAGAAGGCAGATCAAAAGAAAGCCAATCTGGTTTCTACACATGAATAAGGGGAATATGGGCTTTGTCTATCGGTGAACGAGAGCACAAAGGCGGTTTCCTTGTTTCTAGATTCAGAAGCATCATTTCACTGCACTTTAGGTCTGCACCATTTCTGCGAGTATGTTCAAAAGGACCTTCGACATGTAAAGGTAGGAAACGGTCGGTCGTGCAAAATTGTTGGAAAAGAGACGATTAAATTGCAACAGTCAGGAAGAGGTCAGATAAACCTGAAAAACGCAAGATACATTTCAGATCCGAAGAAAAATCTAATTTCTACAAGTTAGCTAGACAACGAAAGTTATATTACGGTGTTTGGGAATTCTCAGTGGAAAATTTCCAAAGGGTCGTTGATGGTCGTAAGGGGTTAATTGAGCGGTTCGTTGTATTTTTTCAGTGGGAGCAGTAGAAGTTCAATTGCTTTGGCAACAGATTCAGAAGTAGATTCTAAGACTTCGTTGTGGCACAAGAAATTGGGACACCCCAGTGAGATTTTTCATGGTAGGGGGCTTCTTTTGAGGCTGAAAAAGGTGGAATTGGTATTTGTGAGAGTTGCGTTTGTGGAAAGTAAAGTGCACTCAGATTTCAGATTGAAAGCGTAGCAAAGAAGACCAAAAAGCTAGACATGATGCATACAGATGTATGAGGACCGGCCTGGGTAGAGTCTTAGGAAGGGAATCAGTATTTAGTGATGTTCATTGATGCTGCAAGCCGGAAGACCTGGGTGTATGCAATGAAGAAGAAGCCCAATGTGTTTAATCTCTTTAAATACTGGATTGCACAGGTAGAGAACCAAACAGGGATGAAAGTCAAGTGCCTAAAATCCGATAATGGCGGGGAATATTGCACACAAGAGTTCGAGAGGTTTTACTTATAGAAGGGTATATGTTGGTTAAAAACGGTACCGGGGATGCCGCAACAGAACGGCATCGCTGAAAGGATGAACATGACGATCCTAAAGCGGGTAAGAAGTATGACCTTAGATGCGGATGTGCTGAAATTCCTATAGGCAGCAGCTGTCGATACTGTTATGTATTTGATCAACAGAAATCTGGCAAGTAAGCTTGATGGAGGAATTCCGGAAGAAATTTGGTCAGATAAACCGTTTAATTATTCGCACCTAAAAATGTTTGGTTGCATTGTGTATTCGTTGATAGATAAGACGGAAAGGAGTAACCTTGACTCCAAGTCCAGAAAATGTGCATTCATCGGATATAAAGGAGATGAGTTCGGATATCGGCTGCGGGATTATTTAAGTAAGAAGGTAATACGAAGCCGGAATGTCGTCTTTGATGAGCAACACTTGTATAAGGAAGCGAAGAAAGCCAAGGATGGTGTAGTATCTAAGTTCGTCAAGTTAGATGGAACTCAGGAGACGAGCACTGCACTGCAGGATCAGATTCAAAAACAGGTTAAAGACCAAGTTCAGCAACCAGATGCACCAATTCTGAGAAGAACTACACGAGAGAAAAGACTACCTGAAAGATTAGTGACCGTTTTCATATTGTACACATATTCGGGATAGCCTGAATCCCTTACAAAGGCGACGTAAGACAGTGCTAGCAAGTAGTAGGAGCAAGCTATGGATGAAGAGATGGATTCTTTGAAGAAGAACCGTATGTGGGATCTAGTGAAGCTATCTAGGGTCGAAAGACGATGAATAGGTGGGTGTTAAGGATCAAGGATGAGGCTGATGGAATGAAGCGGTACAAGGCTCGTTTGGTACTCAACGGATATGCGCAATAACATGGAATAGACTATCAAGAGATATTTTTCCCAGTAGTGATGATGACTTCAATTCGGATGAAACTTTAGTATCGTGGCGATGGAGGATTTGCACTTAAAGTAGCTAGATATGAAAACGGTGTTCATGGAGATTTGGAAGATGGGATCTATATAATACAGGCACCGGGATACAAGGTGAAGGAGAAAGAAAACATGGTTTGTAAACAGCGAAAGAGTTTGTATGGCCTCAAACAAGCTCTAAAGTCATGGTATCTCAAATTCGACCCATTCATATAAGAGACATGATTTTTGCGATGTGATTCATATCATTGCATCTACGTTCAGACTTTTGAGGATGACAACTACATTATTTTGTCACTTTACATGAACGATATGTTAGTAACGGGTCCGAATTTTCAGAAAATTCAAAGTCTGAAGAAGATGATGGTAGAAAAATTCTCCATGAAGGATTTGGGAGCAGCCAAGCAAATTCTGGGCATGAAAATCATGAGAGATAGACAGCAACGAAAGTCGTGGCATCGCAAAAGGTCTATGTGGAGAAGGTTTTAAAGCGGTTCAATATGGACAAATCAAAGACGGTAAGTACGCCTTTAGCGAAACATTTCAAACTCAGCAAAGAGTTGTGTCCGACAACTCAAGAGCAGAAGGATAAAATAACATGAGTACCATATGCATTCGCGGTCGGGAGTTTGATGTATACGATAGTGAGTACAAGACCAGATATTGCACACGCAGTAAGAGTTGTAAGTAGGTACATGCAAAACTCGGGGAAGGAGTATTAGAATGCAGTGAGGTGGATATTGAGATGTCTCAGGAAAACATCCAGTCATTGTTTATGTTTCAGGGATGACTTTATAAATGTGCAAGGTTATGTTAATGCCGACTACTCGGGTGATCGAGATAGTAGGAAAAGCACAACAATGTACGTATTCATAGTTAGGGAATATCAGTCAGTTGGATCTTCCAGTTGTAAAAGGCTGTGGTATTGTCAACGACGGAGGCCGAATATGTGACCATCACGGAAGCCATCAAAAAAATGATATGGTTACAATGATTACTTGAGGAATTGGGTAATAAACAAGATTTCAATACCTTATGGATCGACAGCCAAAGTGAGATACACTTGGCTAAGAACACTGTATATCACTCTCGGACGAAGCACATCAAGGTGCGGTACCATTTTATACGTATAGCATTGGAAGATGGTGGGTTGACACTGCAGAAGATCGCGAGAGAAAAGAATCATACAGATATGTTCACCAAGGTTATAAACAGAGATAAACTGGATTTCTGTCACATGTTGGTGAACCTCTCCATGAAGAGTTGATGAGGAGAGAGCAGATAACGGAATCATTTAAAGTCTACTAGTTTTGGGAATCAAGGTGGAAGAATCTTCAAGTGGGAGAATACTGATAGTATGGAGTTTCTTCCTGAGAGTTGATCTTGAGCCAACTGAGGGGACGTTGAGACAGTTCACAAGTGCTCTAGAATTGTCACAACTCTCTGGGTGTATAAGACAGCTGTTGAGCCTACTTGATCCTATATTTGAGACGGCTCAAGTTTTTATGAGCTGGCTCGCAAGATGATGGATTACCCAATATCCTCTGTGTACATGAGCCGGCTCAAGGAGGCAAACGTAGTCTGTTATGGAAATCGAATATTTTGGTAATTTCTGGGTTTATCTCTAATCTGTATAAAATTAGGATTAGGCTATAAATAAGGTCTCATATGATATTTTGTAAGGCAAATTAAAAGGCTATTGAGACTATTATAAGGAGAGAGGGTGACGGCTACGAATCTAGAGAGATTTGAGAGAAATCTCCTAAGATTGCTTGTGGATATAATATTTGATTCAAGATCTAGTAGAACTTTGCGGATTCTATTCTGTTGAGGATTAGCCATACAGTGGATGAATATCGTTAACAAACCCCTTGTCTCTTTTGGTTTGCGATTCTTTTATTCTCGCGTACTTTTGTGTTTTATCTTTCGTTGTTATTTATGTTATTGATTGCGGATTGGCCGTTAGTATTGTTCCGTGTATTGTCTTCTCTGTGATATTATATTATATCCACAACATGAGGGGGAGGAGGAGGCCATTCATGGGTTTTCTGGTTAATAAAGACTATTCCGGGGGTATTTTTGGGTTTAAAAAGTCAATTGAGAGGTGTTAATTAACTAATCTTCGCATACCAATGTGTTAGTTTAATGGGATTTAGTGGAAAATTTAAAAACTAATGATTATTTTCATGCAAAAAAGAAAAGTTGAGATGATGATTCATGTACTTCACCCTATAATTAAAAACCTACTGTTGATTCCCTTGATGCTAATTATGATATCTTAAACAATTCAGTCTTTTACAGGGATGAAGCAACCATTTCTCCATCAACAAGATCAAAAACATTATGTTTGAGGTGCGATGTACTTACCTACTTCAAAATACCTAGTTCACTTATGAATCCATGATATCTGAATACAAGTCGTTCCATATTTGCAAACTCTTTATGCATTAGTCTGCTTATTTAATTTTAATCCTTTGTTCTTCTACGATAACTGTTGCCCATGTTAATTTGTGCGAAAGTGCTGTCATTGTTAACGTCAAGCTATATTAAACTTAAAGCAGGCCTCATAAAAAAATTAAAAATATAATAACAGAATATAATTTTCCCCCCTACATATTAGGGGAAAATACAAGATTAAATGGTTTGATAACTGGAGTCTAGCAACAAACCAACCGGGATTAGTGGTCAAACAGCAAACTGAAAGCAGACATAATTGAAAAAAAAAATTACAAATTTAATTTATAAAAATCAAACCTTTTCTCTTTATTGAGGAAAAATAAAAAATAAATTGTTCGATCAACTCACTGATTCTCTAACCAAACCTACAAAGAAAGGGAATCAAACTCCAAAAGCTGTTTAAACCAGGATTATAGCAATTTCATCAAGATACATAAAATTGGAAGTCATCACCTTCAATGAAGAATGATTCATTATATCCTTTCAAAAAACTAAAAAAATTTAATCACCTGATAAAGGAAACCAGCCTCTGATAAAGAAAGAATAGTCTGGTTCACAATAAAAACCGAAACAGCCTGCCCAGCCAAAATCGGCAATTCATGTGGAGCAATAACCCATTCAACTCCATTCCAGAACCTCTCATATATCGAACCACTGATTCCCGTTACCCAAAGCGACGATTCCGACATCTTAATAAGCGAAATCCTCTTCCTTATTGGCAAAACAAGCTCAAAATTATCTTCTATAACTTTATCATGGAAATCCGCTTTCATATTTTCTTTCTTTTCTCTGCTCTCAATCGATCCAACTTTAATACAGTTTCCATCGATACACGCCATCAAATCAAACGGATAGCTAATTTCGACCCAGGTATTGCTCTTCTCTTCAAATTCCCAGAATTTAGTAGCTTTTTGTTGAAAATTTGCCTTCGAGGCTTTGTTTTGAGGAGTTGGGCACCAAGAATCACAAGAAAAACTATAGCTCAATAGAATTTGAGATGTTATACATAAACCCCAGATGAAATCTCTCAAAAATGACCCAACAATCACCATCTTTATTCTCGTAAATGAAACTGAGCATGAAGTAGGAGTCCTCCTTTGTACCTAGATATTGGCTGATATGGAGCAGTTATGTTTGTTGTGGGCAAAGTGGATCTTGAGATAAATATCATAATTTATAAGTTTTGGATAGCAACTACCTTTCATCTCAAGCCGAGCATTAACTTCGGTTGCAGTATGCCTTCTTTTGTTCAAGGCCATTCTTTTTATTCCTAGTTTCTTGAATTTTTGAACTATGTTCAGCTATGTTTTTGGGACTGTAATAAATATTATTGGACATTGCTATTGTTTTAAATTCTTCTATTTATTATCTTTCTGTTTGTATTTACGCTTAGCGTATTCATATTGAGAAAGAGTGATTCTTGGTATGAATATGTTACGGGCCCCGTCTGCTCTCGCTCTCCGTCTTTTGAAAAGCGGGATGTGAAATGTTTTATTGATCAGAATTGTTTCAAAAGACGTGAATTAAAAACGGAAGTTAAATATTGTTGGATTAGAAAGATTTGAAGAAGAATTAGAATGGATCAAGGTGTTATGATTCAAAGAAGGAAATAAATATTGTTGGATTTTAAATTATTGTATTATCTAATTTCAACGATAATGCATCTGCATGGGCCACCAACAAAACCCGTCACACCATGCTTTTCAAAATAAATAAAATAAATAATAAAATAGCGATGACGTGACGAGACCTGCAACGTATCTATATCAAGAAGCATACCTTCCCGATATAGATACGCTAAGCGTCTGTACATGCAGTAGTTGTATCACAAGAATTTATAACAATATTTATTAAACAAGATAATCAAGGTTCATAACAAAATAACCGGTTTCAAGTGATACAAAACAAAAAGCCTTCAAGCACGAGGCATACACAAGATGCAAGTCGTAAAGTGATCAATAATAACATGAGAGAATGTTATTTCAGAAATGGCTGGGAGTGTGAAAGCTCTTGGATTGATACGTGCTCCTCACCAGGCACTGTTTCGTCCCCATATGAAATAGAATCTGATGGACATTTCAAAAAAAACAAAAAGAAGAAGAAAACATACGAAATGCCTATCAGATTCTATTTTAGAGGCGACGAAGCAATGCCCGGAGAGGACGTATCAACCTAAAACCTTTCCCACTTCTATCCATTTCTGAAGTATTATTCTCTCATTTTGTTATTGATCATTTTACAACATATATCTTGTTTATGCCTCGTGCTTGAAGGCTCTTTCTTTTGTATCGCTTGAAACTGGTTACTTTGTTGTGAAACTTGATTATCTTGTTCAATAAATATTGTTATAAATTCTTGTGATACAATTACTGCATGTACAAACGCTTAGCGTAGCTATATCGGGAATGAATACTTCTTGATATATATACGTTGCGGGCCTCGTCATGTCCTCGCTATTTATTTATTTTGGGAAGTGGGGCGTGACACCCAACCTTCGATATTTCCATATATCACCCCCGCAAACTTCGTATTTTCATATATCACCCTTTAAACTCGTTAGATATTTTAAATCCTCCCTATGAATATACAAACAACAAGTATTTAAGAGAATTTTGTAATTATTGCATTCTATCCATTAAAAATTGAATGGGGGTTATGGTAAATGAACGTTTTCTCCTTTTAATGTCAAATTTCAACAATTTATAACTTTTCTATGTCAAAAGAAACAAAGAGCAATATGACACCTATGGACCTACTGGTCATGGTTCTAGAAAAGATTTTACATTAAAACAATCATATTAAGCATGATTAGTTTAGTCATGTCATATGGTTAAATTTATAGCTTGTGACCAGTAACGTGGGGTTGAATAATGTTTTGGAGGCGATATATGAAAATATTAAATTTTGAGGGTACGAAGAGAAATATCTAAGTTACGGAGGTATCTATGAGGGGAAAAATATGAGTTTCTGGTCAGCTGTCATGTGAGGACATAAATAAAGTCACCTGGATGAGTGCTTTGAGTGGTGTGCTTTCTTTTTCATTATTTCCCAATCAACCATTTCTCCTACCTCTAAAGTTGCAAGCTTACAAATCAAGGCTTGTTTCTTTGAAGGTACTAGCTTTTCTTCTGTACTTCTATTTTTTCTACCGTCTTGCATATGTACAAACAAATCTATTAGGAATGATTTTTCTTCAATTTTCAGTAATTTCACGGCGTATGCTAAGACCATATTGGGATCATAAGTCTGTTTTTTTAATTTCAAATAGGAATAATTTGTTGTGATTCAATAATATACCAGATATATATAGTCTAGTGGTAAAGCATCCTTGTTACGACCTTTATTCAATAAAAAAATTTATACATAGATTACAGAAATTCCCTCACTTTTGCACGTATGGTATTATATTACCATCTTCTTACAGAACTTGCACTTTGCGCCCCTGCTTTTCATAGACATCAACTTTTCATTTGTTATACCTTTTTATACCTAAGATACCCTCCGGTAAAAGTACTGCATATGCATTATTAGTGAAACACTGTGTAATCACCAAATCTAGGGTATTCTAGGAGTAGAAATTTAGAGAAATAAGGGGGGGAAATAATAGTGTTATCAAAATAGGAGATAGAACACACTTTTTTTTAGAAGAGAGGGCAATATCTTGCTATATTCGCAAAACTAATAAAGAGTGTTTCATGAAATTTAGACAAGAAATGTAATTTCACAAGATAATTGTCGGCTACATGCACACCTTACATCGATATTGTTGTAGAATACTTTGAGTATTTGCTTTAGAAACTATCGACTTCAGTTGATGTCATTGATGTTAAATTGGGTTATCTTTTGAAAAAGTTGAACGAGGAATACATGCCAAAGTCTTTTCTGGTTAAGCTAATCGTTGCGTAGGGTCTCGACTACTTGCAAATTGCTGATGCTAACTTCCATTGACTTCAGGTTGCAGGTTTACGATAGCAACCCTTCATCTGAGCTAAGCTGTTGAATTTTTCACTTGAAAGGTTACCTTAAAGCATGAAAGTTGCTGATTAATTTAAGTTTTTGGTATATATTTCGCAGGTTGGCATGCATCACTAATGTCACTTGTTTGATCTTTTGATAAAGTTTGATGTTATGTTTTGTAAAAATTGACTTGGTCCTGATGTTTTTTCCCCCTTGTAATGGCTAAATTCACTAACTCTATATTAATTAAACATATAAAACAAAGTATTCAAGTATTACAATATTGGTCATGAAATTGTGATAATTTTTGTATTTTTTTTATACACCAATCAATTAATTTTTGAATTATTTGATAATTCTGACATTCATGAATTATCTACAAATTATTCATCACTTGTCTAATTCAAAATTTCCTCCTTTCTGCCTGTGTGTACAAAGAACTGCATTATTGTCACATGATTAATATAATTTTTCTTAATTATATTGTACAATAATGTTCCTTGCGCTTTTAATTTGATGATTAAAGTTCCCTTGTCGGGTTATGAACTTGTTTTTGAAGCCAGAAAAAACTTCTTCTTCATTTCCTTTTTGTTTCTGGCGTAATAATTTCATAAAGCTTATACACGTTTTTATGTCGGAAGGTTAAAATTGCATAAAACTGGAGTTAGAAATGTTGGAACTTCTACAAATGTGCAAAAATAAATTATCTCACAAAGGAAAGTAAATTAAAAAGATCATTTCATCTTCTTTGTTCATGCACAATCCTTTTTTAAACATTGTTGAAAATTAACAAATAGTTCTAATTAAGGCAGCGACTCATCTAACACGTGGCGCCTCCTAGTTGGCTGGAGACGGGACCCACAGCTGGAACCTGACGTCACTGATGGAATCTGTATACCTGCCACCAGAGAATCCAAAGGAATCTCTCCTTGTTTTAATCACCATCGAGATTCCCCACCAAGTCTCTTTGGTTTGGTGGCCTGCTCTTAATTTCTATAGTTGCTTAATGTAAGATTAAATTATAGTATGAATTAGTTTAATTTAAGATAGTTATATGATACCTTTTCTTATAAAATTGGGTTCCGGCCGATCCGTTGGAAAGTGAACTCTCTACGGCTGTTTCGATGATTGACACCGGCCATATGATCTTCATAGTTCAAAATCTAAGCTCATCAATTTTTATGCAACTTTTCCTGTTGATACAGGAGTTTGGAAGGTCATTCGAGTTATGATCATCATATGCGAGAACAAGAAATCTAGAGTTGTATGATTTCTGGTATGTCCGTATGTAACATTTGAGTTATCCGTAAGGGCAAAGTTAATATCCATGTTATATTTGAATATAGGATCTATTGCTTATGATTCATGATTCATGATTCATTTTTCATAAGCAATTAGAATTGTTATCTTGATAAGTGTAGTATGTATATTTATGCTTGAAGTTGGGAGCTTAAAATAAAGTAGATCTGGCAAGCAACAATGTTAGCTAATTATACACATATTTCGGTAATTGCATTGATTGGGTGATGTGTTTATTATTATTATTTTCTCTCTCTTTCTTTTATTATATATAATTAGAGAATAATGGAGAAAAGAGGCCATAGGAGGAAATTTCCTCCTATGGCGTGGAAAAAATATAATCTCCACCAATTTTTTGACGATCGGCTCCCATCATCTTCATTGTGATCATCTAAGATGTGGGTACACCAAATTTCATGTGATTCTACAACTTTTTCACCGTTGATTTAGCAATGTAAAAAGTTCTATTGTCGGTAAACCGTTAATTTTGAACCCGCTAAATCAACGGTGAAAAAGCAGTGGAATCACATGAAATTTAGTGTACGCACATCTTAGATGATAACGATGATGATGATGGGTGCCGATCGTCGGAAAAAATGATGGAGGTTGTATTTTTTCCACGCCATAGGAGGAAATCCCCTCCTAAGGCCTCTTTCCTCCATTAATCTCATATAATTAATCCTATTTTATTTTATTTTTGATTTGGGATCAATCAAGACATGGGTTTCATCATTACCTACATTGGTTGATAGGCCAGTAATTGTAAATTGCAGATCTGGTAAAGTGTTTAGTCACACTTAATCCACTCCTTTGAAAATAATCTTTTTTTTAAAACACATGTCAAAGAAGCAAGTTTCCTTAGTGAAGAAGGGTTGGATTAGGTAACCAGATATCACCCTAAAGTCTCCACGTAAGTAAAGAAATATCAAGCAAATAACAAGCGGTTATGATCGTTACAATGCTGTTCTAAACACGGTTGAGTTTTCAGATGACAAGAAAAAGACAGAAGCTCGTTCGTAACGAATAAGACCCAAATCTACTGATTTGAGAATTGCTGAAGAGTACAATATAATCTAATAAACAATATCCCCTATTTATGAATGATGAAGGAAAGATTTTTTTATTTTAAATTTTGGACTACCAAAGTTTTATATTTTCAAAAAAACACCGGAAATTTGGTATTTTCAAAAAGGACCCCCAAACATTTTAAGTTAACTAAAAAAGACCCCGGCTAACCCTCATCCAAATTCTGTTAAATATTACAGTTTGGGGCTATAAATTACTGAAATAGCCCTGCATGGTTTGGAAATTCGCACCTGTTCTCCATTGTTCATTTTTCCGCCTCTCTCTCTCTCTCTTCTTTCTCCTCCTCTCTCTCGTCCCCTCTCTTCCAGGCGAGGTCCATGAAAACGAAAATGGAATGATGAGGGAGGGGATGAGGGTTTACATGGGGAGGGTGTCGATGGAGATGGGGTTGGGATCAAGCGAGGTCCATTGATTCTACAAGCCGTCATTGATTGCGTGAAAGAAGAAGAAGAGGAAGAGGGGATGATGCAAATTGGATCAGATGAGAGGAGCAGGAGGAGAAGAAGAAGGGCGGTTTTGTCTTTATAATTAGGATTTAACCTTTGAATTTAACGGAAAGTGTTTTTCAGTTAACGTTTAAGTTTCAGGTGTTCTTTTGGAAAATACAAAGTTTAAGAGGACTTTTTTTGAAAATATGGAAGTTTTTTGGGGTCCAAAATGAATAAATAAAAACTCTAAAGGCAAAGGATGGATGTATGTAAAATGAATATGTTTAGTTTGAAAAGTTGGTTAGTTGGGCCATATATGTTAACAATCCTAAAAACATGGGCCCTAAGAGTTGGGCTCAAATTAGAAGGAGAGATGATTATGTCCAGTTAAATCATGCAAATACCCTCCACGATGGGGCATGGGATTCAGGGGCAAAATAGGAAAAACGTCCAAGGAGAGGAATAAATTGAATTTAAGCTGTGACTTCACCCCCTTCGTCTTCTTCTTCAGTTGCCATCAATGGTCTCACAATGTGGGAATTTTCTTCCTTATCAATTTGTTTTTTTAACAGGTTATGATAAAATTAGATGCGCGCGATTGATTTTTTGAAGTTTTTGATGAAGTAAATTTACTCTCTTTTTTGAGTTGATTGCCAAAAATCATATAGGGTTTACAATAATGCATCTGCATCCCATAAATATCTTTTCATAACAAAATTTCTAGATCCTCCCCTGCTAAGGTCTTGATTTTTTATAACGATTGTGGAACTAAATAATTGATAACACGTGATGTGGGGTTGTTTGAACTGGTAGTTTCACGTGCGACGCACTTTGATGTATGGTATATGTTATAAGTTTAATAAATATTATGTGATTTATGGTAATAAAGTTGTAGAGTTATCTTTTAAAATTGAAAGAGTTTGCTTGGATGTTGATGCTTAGATGTATTTGGAAAGAGAAGAGGGAGAGAAGGTGTGTTTGCAATTTGAATTTAATCGAGTCGATTAAAATATTATAATTGGTCGACGATGTGGATAGCTTTATATGAGAAATAGTTTGAAAGAATTATATCATGTTTTAATTTCTTATAAAAAAAAAAGGAGAGACCATCAATTGAGGATCTTTAGCTACTGTACCATCGGAGTTTGCATTATAATAGCAGAGATGATAAGGTTTTGGTAGTGATATATGGAAACATCAATAATTCCATTTTCTTGCTTGTGCTTCGTGGATTGTGAGCGGAAATGATAAATTCAACAATCGGTGAATTAAAGAAATAAGAATGTGATGGGAGTAAATTAGTTCACAGAAGCATTGCTAACGGGCAATAGCTCAATTGGTATGACACTTCACTTTTTAGGGGGGTTTAGGGGTTCGATCCCTGGTGGGAGAAGTGACCATAATTTAAGGCTTTCGGGGCAAATACATGGGCCCCTGAGAGTTTATGTGATGTATGCATGGGTTGCTTGTGCTTCCTGGATTGTGAGCGGAAATGATAAATTCAACAATCGGTGAATTAAAGAAATTAGAATGTGATGGGAGTAAATTACACTACTACAAATAAGGGTTGCCCCTACGGATTTATCCGTAGGGGCAACCTACTGCCCCTACGGATATATACGTAGGGGCGAAAAAATACCCCGTAGGTGCAAAGGCCGCAGGTGCAAGTTGAGGCCCTGAACTTGCCCCTACGGGCAAATTTTTGCCCCTACGGATTTATGTGTAGGTCCTGTTGTCCCTACGGATTAAGCCATAGGGACTAAGATTTTATATTATTTACGGTTTATTGTAATATATTACTTGGACCTACGGATATGTCCGTAGGGGCATGTACTACCCCCTACGGATATGTGCGTAGGTGCTGGTCCGTAGGGGCAAATTATCAGGATTCCTGATATTTGGCCCATACGGATAACGCCGTAGGAGAGAGGCAGTGACCCCTACGGATATATCCGTAGGGGCAATCCCAACCCCCTGGCACTGAGATCAGGGGGGAAATATCAGTTACTGCTGATATTTTGCCCCTACGGATAAATCCGTAGGGGCAACATATATACCTACGGATTAATCCGTAGGTACATATTGTCTGTATTTTTTTTTTAAAAATGGGCTGCTTGATTTTTTCCCGTCCTGTGCACAATAATATATACATCAATCAAATCATATATTGCAGTATTCATAAACACATCTCACGCATATATATAATATACAAAAGAAACACAAAAACTGAATATGATATAAATACAAACCAATATCAATATCGTTTCAAAATGTAGTACAATGTGTATGATATAAATAAATACATGTTTCAAAAAATAAGAACCAAAAATCTACCCTAGCTCGGTCCAGCTCCACCTCTGAATAACGATAGAATAACGCGCGCCTGCTCCTCGGTTAATAAACTCTGCAATTCATCGCTAGCGGGAGTCTGAGCGGCATGTGGAGTCGGCGATGTGGTCTGCGCAGCCGCCGTCGAGGTAGTCGCTTGCGGAGCCGCGGCTGCGGGAGTCTGAGTGGGCGGTGGAGCTACAGGAGCTGTCTGCGGAACCGCAGCCGATGTAGTGGCTTGCGGAGCCGCAGCCGAAGGAGATGCATGTGGAGGCTCGGCCGATCTACCCTGTCGCGTCTGGACATAACGTGTGTAAGAAGCGTGTAAGAACTGTGTATTATTCGAATTCGTATCATTATTAAGTTATTTCGAAACCCTGTTTGGATATCTAGTTTGGAAAAGCGTTGTTTATTTTAATTACATATGTATGTATGATTAATCAAACTTAAGTCTAAAACCAAATAAGCTCAAGCTACGTACTAATTATGGATATGTTGATATGTATATAATATGAAATGATATTTTACTATAAAGTAGTATACATACCAGCATCTCCTTCAACTCCTGAACGCTGGCCCTCAAGCTATCCAGTTCCTGATGGACATGCCGGTCACTGGAGACGGAGGAAGTAACCGCCGGGGTGGAGTCCAACCGCATATGGGCCCTGTTAGGGCCCAGTCCCCGGCCTCTCTCCTAACCTCCGTGGTGCCCTCCGTGTGCGGCGTCCAGAACTGGGGTTAGCAGCCTCGGATCGTTCTGTCCGGTAAAATCGATCCCCGAGGCCTGGGCCTGCTCAATCACCCGCTCCTACACCCACATTAAGCAGTAAAGTATAAGTATAAAATTTAAACTTGAACCTTCCAAAACTAAAATTTCAAATTTGGGTAGAAAAAATATTAACACTTACGCAGTACTCCTGGGTAGCGACGTCGGGATACGAAGCTCGCCCGTGGCGGGATCTGTCGAGGTGCCGTGGACGGCAAGATATGCGGACGGACAGCACGCTCGGTGTACCACCTGACGCCACTGTCCGAGATGTCTGCAATATTAGAAAGTAACTCTTAATATTAGAAATATTAGAGAAAAACTCTTAATATTGCAGAATATTAGAGAATAACTCTTAATTTACCGATAACTCCATGGCTCGAGTAATGTTCCTCGAGCCACCTGTGTAAGCGGGGCGACCCCTCTTCGCCGACTTCCTGTTCTCCGTATTCTGAGCGGCCTGTTTCTGCACAACGCATTAACATTTAATTTTCTAATTAAGAAACACAAAGAAATAAATTATATCATAAATAATGAATTAAATTTAAAATACGTACCTGTTTGCGTTGGGAGTCGAAATAAGCGCACAATAGAGGCCATGTCTCTACGTCGACTCTCGCAAACGCCGGAGTAGATAGGAAGGCCGCTCTCTCTGCCTCAGGGGTCGCCATCCACAGGAAGTAGCAGTCGGCCTTCAGCTCATTCCTGTTGTATCGGACCTTGGCCTGCATGTTCTTCATCAGGCCATTGTACAGAGCATGAAGGTCGAGCACCCTCCCCGGGTGATCAGGGTCGGCTACAGGCTGAAAATCATAATCCAACTGAAAATACAAAAAAAAACATTGTTATTAGATTGCAAGTGTTAATAATAAATATATTGGATAGATCAAATGAAAATATATATTAATACACACCCGAGCCTGATCAAAGAAGAGGGCGAATGAGCGCTGGTGCTGCTCGCCCCACTCAACATGAAGTGGATAGTTCTTCACGATCCTGCTCTCGTCCCCTAAATACCGGTCGAACCTCTCGGCATGAGGACCGGTATAGCGATAGTCTACGGTAAAAAATAGGGGGAATGCTGCCTCCCTCTAGCTCTATCAGGCCTCAGCCTATGGGACTGATTCGGGCCTCGAGTCCCCCTCTGGGGATGGAGAGGCCTTGCGTCTGCACGAAATATCAAGACAATCAATAATAAGACAAAGTTGTTTTAAGAAATCAAGGTTAAACAAAAATTCAAGTGTGATATATACCTCCGGTGACTAGCACACGAGCCTGGGCCCGAGCAGCAGCACGAGCGGGACGATAGTTCCTCCGGTGAGGAACAACCGGGGTCCCGGACCCGGACGCATCCCCTCCAACTATAGAATAAACATCGACGCTAAATTTCCATGAAGTTCATATTTATTCTATAGAGTATATGTAAAATGAATAAATATTTTAAATTTATTCATACTAATCTGCAAACGATGCGGAGGGTATGGAAGCGGCAGGAGTGGGCCCTGTGGAAGGTGTGGACGCACCACCTATAATTAGACAATTAAAAATAGATTATATAAGTAATTGCAAAAAGAATGTGTAGATCAATAATATAACGTTCTAAATCAATATGCATGCACTATAGGATATATAAACATACCCGCAGGTGCGGTGGTGTCACCACCTACAGCTGGACAATAATAAAAATTGCTAAGTAAGAGCAAAAGGAATGTGTGTATTTATGATATAGCATTCTAAATCAATATACATATACTATATGATACATAAACATACCTGGAGGAGCGGGGGTGGCCTCTGTCCCAGATGTGGACGCATCACCAACAACTAGACAATCAAACATTGACAATATAAGTAATTTTGACATAAACATGCATGAATATCTGTAATATTACATTCAAAATGGATATACGTGCAGTATACCTGGAGGTGTGGCCAAATCAACACGGAAGGAGGCATCCGAAGGGGTCTCCGATCTGGGTGCAAGACCGGCCCTCTGAAGCTCCCTACGGAGCTCTCCGGGCGGCAGAACCGCTCTGTCTCTGCCTCTGCCTCTGCCGCGGCTGGAGCTCCTGCCGCCCCTCGCTGCTCCCGACATCGTCATCAAATCTAGATAAACGGTTCGTGGACGCATTAGACAATCATTAAAAGAATCGACTATATATGATCTAGAGCGTAAAATGTGAAGTACTAATATAACATTACTGATAACCTTTTTCGTTTCGTGGGCGCATCATACATATCTACTTGGATTTCATCGTCGATGTCATTTCTAACCCACGTAACTTCATGATCGGTCGAAGACAACCTGTCCTTCGAAACAGACGGTCGGAGCACTTTAAGCCTTCTCTCTTCTTCGTCCTCATCGCTGTCCTCGTATTCTGGGACATCGTAGACATCTCTAGGTTTCCATCGGCATACAACACTCCACCCCGCATGCTTCAAACACTGTGAGTAGTATACTTGGAACGCTTGGTTCGGAAAGATAAACGGATCGTCCTGACCGTAAAATCGAAGTGTGTTCACACTGGTCAATCCATATTCATCTTTCCAAGTTCCAAGACTGCTTCTCCACCTGTCCGTATCAGTTTGCGGATCGTACCAAGTACACTGGAATATATAAAAGGGGTCTGATCGTCCGGGATAGTGGATGCCGAGTATACAATTTAAGTACCTATAGTAAATCACACCGTCCGATCCTACCGTCGCAATCCCACTATTCTGAGTGGTTCTAGATGTTTCTATGTCCTTAACTTCGAATTTGTATCCAAGGACACCAAATCCTTTGTAATATGCAACCTCCATACTAGGAAATTGAGCTAAACATCTTGAATCACTCTCAAATGATGCAGACAAGTTCGGATCGTGGATCTAACAAAACAAATTTTACGACAAAATACATAACGATACAAGTTTAGATTAAAACTGATAGCAATAAAATGTTATTCGAATAACTTACATGAGCTGTGACCCAATCATTTCAAAGCTGTGAAACAACGTTGAAATGAACATCTAATCTATCTTTGTACACGGAGAACCAGCGGAAAGGTACCGACGAAATATCTCGAAACGGATGAAAACACAAGTGAATGAAGGCGTTTGCTTTATACATTCTTAACTTGTCCACACGGGACAAATCTATGGGTTACCTACGATTGAATTTTCTCGTCGCGTAGACTATACGACGGTTGTTAATATCGAGCTATATTGTCCGATATTTAACAACCTTCGTATGGTTCTAGGTCACGACGAGTATCGCACGTATGTTAACCGATAGACGGGGACTAAGTGGCGCTTTTAGTTTCATATATGGGTATCGATGGGAATATGAAGGTTTCATATTATCATCGAGTATCATATATTGGTTTTAACTTGAATATCTCGAGTCGCTCTCTAATTATGCGTTTGTTGTGCATTCGTGTTGTATGTGTAACATGATTTTAAACCATTGAGGTCAAGATTGATAGAACTTATCATCCTATATTGCAATAGCATTCATCAACCAAAAACTATTATTGCAATGGTATACATCTATAACAATCAACAATTAAAACTATAAATATAGGATACTGATATCATAAAGCGTTATGAGACACGTCATCTGCCACGTGTCGTGATCATGGAAATTGCTAATATTGAGCATCATCAAGATTAGATTATGGTTTTGAAGCAAGTTATTGAGCATCTTGGATTGATTGTCAAGTGTTGATTTTTATTTCAACACTTGACAGAATGAAAATCATAAATACAGTTGCAAAATGTGTTCCTCAGCCCCATAAAGTGGATCTTAACAATCCAGACAAGACCATCATTGTTCAAATTGCCAAGGTAGACATAATCTCAGCAGTTATTTACGGTTGCTAGCTTGTATTGCTTGTTGATATTCTTTTTTTTCCTTGCCCTTTCTTTCTTTCTTTCTTTTTTTTGGGGGGAGGGTTGTGTTTGAAAGGTTTTAACCAACTCACTGCTATTTCTAGGCAATGTAGGAATATAACTGGTTTTATCCCCCAAAAGAAAGAGCTTCAGGCTTCATGCGTCAAGCGATGTGTATAATTATATGATTTTCTTGCTAGCGGTTCATTTACAACTATTCTTTAGTCTATATGCCTAGTATCTGCTACTAGATATTACATCTTGCATCAACACCCCGCATCTTAAAATCAAAATCGATTATTTTTTTCTTGAGCTTTTTCTGATTTTCTACCATCTGTGTCGAGTAAATTATGATTACCTGAAATTTCAGATGGTATTGTGGTACTAGGATGAACCCCAGCCCCACCGTAACCCTAACCCCAGCCCCACCGTAACCCTAACCCCAGCCCCACCCCAGCAGCAGCCAAACCCCAACCCTAACACTACCCCGACCCCAACCCCGACCGCCACTGCCACCGCGACCCCTGCCCAACCCCAACTCGCGCGCGCAACCCAGACCCAGCCATGAACCCTAAGCCCAAAATAATCCAAACATGCTTTAATTTACCTCGAGATTTATACCTGAACGGCTGCTGGTGGGCTGGAGCGACGACGGTGGCGATTTGGCGACGAAACCGGCGGTGGCGACGACGGTGGCGACGAAACCGGCGGTGGCGACGGTAGCAACGACGGCGACGACGGTGGCGACGATTTGGGCTTTTTTCTCGCGCGCGATTGAGAGAGAGAGAGAAAGTGAGCGTAGGCGATCGATTTGGGCTTATATTAAAAGGATATTTACTTGCTCCTACGGATATACCCGTAGGTCTTTTGTTTTCGCCTCCGTAGGGGCAAACACCAAATTAAGAATTAATATTTTTATTCTTGGACGTCTGTGCCCGTAGGGGCAACCTTTTAGCCATACGGATTAATCCGTAGGGCCAAGTTAAATCTGCCCCTACGGATTCCATTATCCGTAGGGGCAACCCCCTATTTTACTAGTGTTAGTTCACAGAAGTATTGCTAATGGGCAATAGCTCAGTTGGTATGACACTTCACTCTTTAGGAGGGGTTTAGGGGTTCGATCCCTAGTTGGAGAAGTGACCATAATTTAAGGCTTTCGGGGCAAATACATGGGCCCGTGAGAGTTTGTGTGATGTATGCATGGGTGTATTGTGTGTGTTGTATGCATATGTTAGGGTTAAACATATGCATACAACACACACAATACACCCATGCATCCTACACACAATACACCCATGCATCCTATGACATCTTTCCTCCATTAACGCTAACATATGCATACAACACACACAATACATCCATGCATACATCTTTCCTCCATTATTCTCCTATTTCATCTTTCCTCCGTTACACACACACACACACACACAATTTATATATTTTTTATAACACACACACACAATTTTATTAAGAATTGATTAACAGGCTCTTGCATTTAGGGATATATCTCCATGAGCCCCTCGCCTAGCATAACCATCCCAAAAGTAATTGATTGACTGCCTGGGCTCTCAACATGAGGCTGTAATCATGCTCATGTTGCTTGATTAAGTATGTAGTTTTCATCTTTCTTACGATTCATTTGATGGTTCCCTGATGTAGCATAGGGATTGCCTCTATTTTTAATATAGAGTCGCGCTATCATTTTCAGAGTATCGTCTTCCTTTGTTTGATGTCGAGTTTTTTTGAATACGAACTTCAAGCCCAAACCTAAACAAATAGTGGATATGAGAGGACAAAAAAAAACCTTCAGTTGCACTGGATGACCGATCTGTTGGTTTGGTTTTTGTTATGCAAAGTAATTCCAAATTGAAACTGAACTGAACCAGTCCCAAAGACGATTGATACAATTTAGCCTTGGTTTGGTTGTAACACACACACACACACACACACACACACATATTAATAGGTATAAAACCATATAAGAACCAAGCATAATTGATATAATTGGATTTGGTCTGTTCAAATATTGTAAAATCGCTATATATATTTGTAAACGAAGGAAATCTCTTTATCTGCTGAGCCTTTTACTGTGAAAACGATATTAGGGTTGAAATGGCTGACTTTAATGAGGGTTGAGTCCACATGTATAACATTGTAATTGAGTATATGGAACTTGGTATGTTATAAAGAGTTGCAGGAATACATGGAGTGAATTATATGCGGCGATACTGATATATCGTATACATTCCCTACTCAAGCTGGACGTGGAGTATGCCCGTGAATATTGTTGTCAAGAAGACCGTAGAAGCGAGTGGGTGAAAAGATTTGATGAGAGAATATGCTAATATATATGATATTGATCACGCGGCGACAAACTTGCAAATGACATGGAAATAGTCTCCAAATGCTTTGTATAGAGTGCTAAATATGATCACCAATGAGATAGGTAGTGCACGAAGGCGAGCCAAACAGATAACCAAATGCATTGAGCATATAATCCAACACAATAGCGGGATGCTTAACTAGAACAAACCGAATCATAGACGGATGATCAGGGACCAAAGCTACATATGGTTAGCTTGTAAAGCACCAAGCTCCTCATCCTTGGCCTGTTTCCAAGGAAAACTATTGAGAGCCTCTTGTAGAAATCATGCATATGAAGTAGCAATCATATGATTTAGTGGTGTTAAATTTCTAGCTGTGTTTTGACCTCTCTTTATTATCTATGTCAATTATATAAATAGACTACATTAAAATATTGATGTATGCTTGTGTAGTAAAGACTTGTCAGTCATAATTTTGAAGAATTGATGTTTGGAAATTGATCTGGGTCTTGGTCACTGAGAATTTCCCCCTCTTTCTTTAGTGGGATACTATCTGAATCTCAAGGCTTAGCTCAGCTGGTGCCAATTTCCTCTCAATATCAGAGGTCACAAGTTCGATCCCCAAAACAGTCGTCATCCTTCTATAATTAGTTTATCTGACCTGGTGCCTAATCATCTTGATAAGCAAGAGTAAGAGGATCGGTCGTGCTCGTAACTTACATACATGATAGTCTACTGGCCCATGAGACATATTTAATATCTATGCCAAATGCATATAAGCAGAGTAAAATAATGGATGTATATTTGTGTAGAGAAGACCTGTCAGTCGTCATAATTCTGAGGTAGCGACTTCTGAGAATCTATTATGGCCATTTTGGCACCGAGATTTTTTCCGCTGTTTCTTTAATTAAAATATAAGGGCGAGGGTTCCTTTAAGGGCTTTTGTAACAGTGTCTACTAGTAAGATCATTTTTCAATTTGCTATCTATCAATGCTGACAGAGTCGTTAGCCTATAAATAACAAACGAGACCTGTCGTCTATGTTTCTTGCAAAGGATGTATAAGTTGTCCTCATCACTTGTATTTATGAGTTCTATTGGCCCTAGATAGCTGTGTTAGGGCAAAAGAGCAAGGAGTGATATTGTATAAATAGCTTCAAGTTGGCAAATTGATTGAGGTGATTGTTTGACCCTTTCGGAGGCGAACAATGATACTTACAGAAGTCAATCTCAAAGATGGCGACTCAACTACTGCATTAATTATAAGAGCTCTTTTGTTTCACTTCTTATATCAGCAACATCTACTTTGATCCTTTACTCTCTCTGTTTTTTTCTGACAGATATGGGAACAACAAGCCTTGTTCTCTCTCTACGCAACACCCATATTCTCCTTATTCCTTTTCTGACAGTTATGATCTTTGTCATCAAACCTTTTTTTTGCATACCAAAAAACCATCTTACCGCACTCCGCGATGTATGGTTTAATGTCTCGTTGTATAAAAGGGAACTTGGGCAAGTGGAGTGCGTGATCTGTCTGTGTGATGCAGGCGAAGGCAAGGAGATTGTAGAATTGACATGTAAGCACATCTTCCATAGGTGTTGCTTGCATAAATGGATCGAATCAGGATGGGATACGTGTCCTTTGTGTCGGGAATCTTTGTTTACATCAAAAGCGAAGGCAATGCTTGCAGATATCGATGATGAGGGAATTGGTGAGTCAGATTATGTTTTGATGGCTAGCTACATTTTTCCACACTGGATGGTGGTTTTGGCGAGAACCTTGGGCACCACGACCACATGTAGGTGTTAAGCTTAGTAATTAACGGGCAGAATCGATCTGTATGGTAATTCGATAAATTGAGAAGATGAATATGTTTTTTGAATGTAAATAGGAGTCATGTAATATAGCTAGCAAAAAGATGAAATGATGATGATAAAGATATATTGATGTTGGAGTAGTTATTTCGAATTAGGGTTTATGTATCACCATGGAAATAGAGAGGACAATACCCTTCAATCTACCATCAAAATAAAGCAGGCCCCTTGTCTGACATCTTTTTTTCCTGGGAATCAACCCCCTTCAGGAATTGAACTTGTGACTTCTCACATTGGAGGAGAAATCGGTACCGTCTGAGCTAAATCCAGTTGATGAATGTAGGAGTGAAAGTCGGGTTGGGTTTGACCTGAACCGGACCCGACCTGGTTTTTTCGGGTTTTTTGGACATCCTATATCCTGCCCGAACCCAATCGAGCAGATTGAAGATTGGATTAAAAAAAATCGGATTGAGTATGAGTTTAGTGTTAAACATTAGTACACATATGGTCAGTACCTAGGGCTACCTTTGTTGGTACTGTTAGTTGTGCCGATGGGCAGGTCCCTGGGTGCAAAAGATCTTGTCCCTGTGTAGTAATAACATGGGTACTGCTTGTACCCATGGATGACCGTTGGTACTTGTTAGCTTGTAGCCAGGGACACCCCCCTGGGTACAACACCATTTAACATATGACTATTTTCTTTATACCCACAGGGTAGTCCCTGGGTAGTTGTCTCTATGCTTCACCTACGGACATCCGTCAGCAATAGGGCACAACAATTTAAAAAAGGCCACTGGAGTGCCTTTTTGCCCTGCTATTTCAAAATAATTAATTATAATAGTTCAAAATCCATGATAATTAATTACACTATACTTGATCACGAGTCCACAACTAGCAACATTTAACTTTCACAATATCAAATTGACCCATAACATAGACGATCATTATACCATTAAACCATGATTAAATTGTATCAATATCACAAAACAAATCAACAATTGAAAGTCGAGACAAGGAGAATTTTAACTCATTTCATCACTAACTAAAGAACAACTCTGTTAAATTTTCTCCATGAAATGAGAGCGCTTCTATGTAAATCACACATCTACTATAAAGTCACGAAAGACAAACCCCTCGAATGCTTATTTCCAAACCGCACCACCTTTTCTTCGTGCTTTCCGAGATTGGTTAACCTAAGAATAAATAGAAATAAAACAGAATGAATACTTAATAACAAAGCTTGCTTGAGATAAGTTCAAATATTATGAAAGTGAGTTACCATGTATCAGTTTAATAAGACACTGAATCTCAGTTCATCAAAATATAGCAACTAGCACGGTTATAACATGTTGCTGAAATTCCTCAAAAATCGATTCATCCGATCCATCTATTTTCTAGAAAACAAGAAACCCGATGCATATTCGAGATATATTTTCAAATAAGGAAAAAAATCTTTTAGGACATGAATATCAGTTCAATATTTCGTGTATATCATTCCAAACTAGTATCTACAGGTCCAAAAGTGCATATATTAGGCCAACACAATATTTGTCTACAATTTCTATCCTGTGTCAAATTCAAAGCAGTATGTCTACATAATTTCTATCTTGTGCCAGTTCAAAGTAGCATGTCTACATTATCTCTGTCATGTACTGGCCCAAAGCAGTATATCTCCACAATTTCTATCATGTAGTAGTCTAAAGTAGCATGACTGCATAATTTCTATCATGTATTAATCCAAACTACCTTTATATCTAGCATATATGAGTTTGGTTACAAGTATATAACTTCAATTTATCAGAATATCAACAAAAAAAACCTAAAATTTATAGGCAGTTAGAGCAGATAGCATTTGTATTACATTTATCAACCGATGACAGGAATAATGAACCCATACGGCACAATATTTTCTGTCACTGGTGGAGCTAATTATACTTCATGCAACACATATTCTTAAGCCAGACAAAGAATTAAGTGCAAGGTAAGCTAAACAACTAAAACCATGACCTGCTTGTGAGCTAATCACCTGCTTGTGATCACTTGACCAATACTCAAATCATTTTCGGCCAGTTCGCTCTGGGAATCTCCTTAAGCATGGACACTCTGCGATTACCATCTTCCTTTAACCAATGCTTCAAGTAAAGCATCAGCTTCCGGCGAGGATCTATAACTTTACTTGAAAACCTTAACCTCATCAATGATGTCACTTTCATCCTCATTGACAAACTTGTAGTGCATCTGTTGATTGCAAAAAATTAAAAATTTCAGAAACATCTATTTTAGATTAGAGATGAAGATCTTTCTTACTCAAACTTTTCTGAAAATACCAACATTAGGAACTAATCTCTCTATGCTTCAATAACATAAAAAGGATTTTCTCATAATTTCTATTGTTGAATATATTAACTAGAAACGAGCCAGGAAAGTTCAAGGATTTAAATATGAGCATATAGTAGGGACGTAGCTAAAAGAATTCCATTAACTTGTACATGCAAACTCAAAGTTAACCCCGAGGCTCTACCGTGGTACTGTTAGGCATGATATAACTGTCTCTTATCGACGAGCAACACTGAAATTTTAAAGCAATTTAACTTAGTAAGATACCTGCATCTATAAATATACTTTCATTAACCGAAATTTCATAAGAATATATATCAAATACGGATGGACTGGTGGCACCACCACACCTCAATGCCTCAGCATCTGTATGTGTGTTCGCCGCAGTAGATGACTCCTCACGTTTATCAGCTCGTGCACCAATACAGAGGCTATGACCCGGGGTGGCTCTGGATAGACCCATTACCTACCTGAAAATGGCACATGCAAGAGTGAAAGTGAAGTCTTGTATACAAATGAATTCAATAATAAGTCAAAATGTATTGTATTTTGTATATTCTTTATTATCTAATACGTTTACTCTTGTTCCTCACAAGGGCAGTTTATATGGTGAGACTATTAGGCTAATTATATGTCACTTCGTAAGCATCATACCTTCAATGGTCATTGATTCATTAAGGTCCAAACAAGTCAGACTTGGTTAGATACAGAGGATTGAAGACATCTTAATGGTTCAAAATCTTCTTCCTCTTCATCAATTGTTGTGTTAGAATGCAGTTTTATATGAATTACCGTCTAATAAATATGCTTCAACTATCTGAAGTGTTGAATACATGGTGTTATTTTTCAATAAGCTGATTTTGATTTCTGTTGGACATTAGTAAGTAATAACTATGCAATAATGTAATAGGTCTAGTAGGATAGTAAGCAAATGATGTCAAAATCTTCAAATTAAGAATGTCCTCAAGAGTGAATAAACCAAAAAATTTACAAAATTATGGCTGCATATAGGATTACATATTCTACTTCACTTGCATCTGGCTAAAGTTCACCAACTTCTCCTAACTATAGTTGTATTGTTGAAGTACAGCCCAGATCTGAGGGGCAGGCCTCTTGCTAACTGTAAATATCCCGGGGTACTAAGCATATAACTTGTACCCGGGGACATGCCTCTTGGTTCTAGATGGTGGGTGTTGAACCATTTTTCACTAGTGAAACCCGCCCGCCCGAAGCCAAAACCCGGTCCAAACCAAACCCACTTCCTATATTTCGATCCAACTCGATATATTATATAGAAATTTAATTCTAATATTATAAAATATCTATTATGATTTATTGTAGATATGTTGTTGGTGCAAATTTCAAGTGTAGTTTATGTTTACCCTCTTTAAAAACCTATAACGAAATAAACAACTAAAATAAGTAGAGTTTAAACAAAACAAGTATTTGTTTTAAAAGTTGACTAGAAGGTTCTGGGTTCAAGACTTCTCCTAGACGCAAGCACTTATAGTTAATTATACCCTATTGTCTCAGGTCTTAATCTAGACGGAATACCGTATTAGGTTGCTTAAATCACATCACAGAGATCACATCACGAATATAAAAATATTTGCAAGCATAAAATGATACAAGAAACAAAGGAATTTCATTGTATTTCATTTATACTTGTGTACATTTTGAATATAAATTACATCAATATTGAAAAATGTACAAAGTTATGAGAAAACAATAATTTAAGAGTTTAGTTCCAGGCTTGGGAATAATTTAATGTCAAATTTTGACATATATGAATGTGCATTATCCTATGTGGTGGCCACAATATAGCCAAATTGATTAAAATGGGGCCACTCTACGTTGGGACCACCATTTGCATGAAGCATATATATTTCATACACTTTTGTGCATGAATTGGGGACCTCGTGATGTCGGGAGAGGGTGTCTCGACCATCGGGAGGGGAGTCCCGATGGCATAACAGAAAGCATATATAGGGTTTTTATGGCTTATTTTGGACAGGATAGGGTAAGTTTCTTTTTATAGAACTTTCCTAAATGAAAGTTCATCAGATAGAACTTTTTGCACAAAATGAAAATGATATATTTTATTATTTTGAATAGTTTTTGTACAATATGAACACATAAGTTGTGTTCAAAAGACAAAATATAGTTTTAAGCTATATTCTATGTGAGGAATATAGTGTTTTTAACACATGATTCCAATATGAAGATATGATTTTCATATCTTAACAATGAATATGAATTTCCTTTTCATATATAATTTGTCGGAGTGGGGCCACTATATGTAGAGCCCTCAATTTTATAAAGAAACAAAGATATTTCACTTGTGGGAGGTCCTATTTTGGGGTCCTTCCAACGTAGGGAGGGGGTCCCGACATAGGCGGAAGGTCTATTTTGGGGTCTCCCGACAGTATGATGGGAAATTCTTTTTGAGAGTTTCGTTTTTTAGATGAAAGCTTATTAAATTGTGCTTTTTGCACAAATTGAAAATAATGTGTTATCATTTCCAAGGGTTTGTGCAATATGAACAGATGGATTTGTGTTCAAATATAAAATATGGTCTTGTACCACATTTCATATAAAGAATACAATGTTTTTTAGTACTGGATTTCATTAGGGAGATATGTTTGTCATATCTCAAAGATGAATGGGTTTTCCTATTCACAAATATTATGAAGATGTGTTTTTCATGTCTCAAAATGAATAGAATTTTCTTATTCATAAGTTTGATGAAAGGAACATAGGAGTTTTAATTTATGTTTTTTTTAAGAAATAGAATTCTATTTCAATTTATATGCAAGAAATAGGATGATCTATTTCCAAATATACAGAATATAAGACGACCCATGTTCTAAGTTCAGTCCTCTTGGTGTAGAAGACATGGATTTGAGTTCTTACATCTTCATCTTTCTTTTTGTTGAAGAAATAGGAGAATCCATGATCATGGGTATCAAATTCCTCCATTAGAAATGAAAACTTATAGAAGTTTTTGTGGATCTTTTATTAATTCTTGATCGGAGAGAGAGAATAGAGAGAGAAAGATAGAGAGAGTGTGAGAAGGAGTTCCTACCTTCTTATTCCTCTTCTTCTTTAAAAGATGAGAACAGTTGCAAGTTTTCTCCTTTAGAATTATCTGCATGAATTCTTGTTTCCTTTTTTTCCATTGAGTTTAGAAGTATATATACTCTATAAGTATGAATTGTTCTAGTTATATAACTGCTCTTAATGTTCTCAGAGTGAGTGGGGGGAGATAACCCTCTACCCTCCCTTAAAAATAGGCAAAACTGTCTATTTTTAAGGGGCTTCCGACATCAAAAAAGGGATCTTGACACCAAAATTAAGGCTCCCGACATCAAAAAGGGACTCCCGATCTCAAAATGGGACTCCCAACATCAAAAGGGGTTCCCGATAGCACAATCCTGCACGTGCATGGTTCAATGAATTGGCCATAACTTTCTGTAGGTAAAACGAAACGATGCACCGTTTGAAGTTTTGGAAACTAGATTCAAAGGGATTTCAAATAAATCCTTATTTGTCCCAATTGACCAATTGTGCCAAACCCTATAGGCATTTGAATTCAACCTATGTGCAGATTCATCGGGACTAGATTTGAGTACCATTTGAGAGTCAATATTTTTTACCCCAACAAATGTCCTCCTATTAATATCATGTATACAACATGTATATATAAGTTGGATATATGATATCAATGCATTTTTTGTGTCAACGGGTTATAAATCTATCACATATTATTTATGTAGTTTTATCAAAGTATAAATTTTGTGCATATATATTCTCGATAGAACACACTCAAGTATTATACTTTTAATTTTTTGATAAATTATAATGGGCAGAGCTCGAAAAATCCTCAAAAACCGACCCATCCGCATAAACCCGAAACCCGCTCAAAACCCATCCGAACCCGGCGGATTTATAATGCGCCAAACCCATCCCGGTTTCACCCCTAGATGTATGACATCTAGTTAGATATTTAAGATTACAGGTATCAACTTCTTCGGTAACATATACAGGAGAGCGTCCAGATCTTTTGATTGTTGAGTCCCCATAAAAAATAGGTACGGGAAGGCTAAAAGTATTTTGTCTCAAATATATTTTCCTTCGGTTTATGCCTTGTTCCTTTTTAACGGGAAATGAGGAGTAGACAAAACTCCTATCCACACATCAGTTTCTTGCACCTGTGCCATTTTTCATCATCAGCGAGTAACCTACTGGCAGTCTAGCACTGTATTTGAGTTATAAAATGTTACAGACTCATTATATATGGGGTTGTTCTCCTCTCTCCCCTGTGTTGGTTGTACGCCTTCAACTTATGATCTCTTTGTCACAATTCTCATACCCTACCAACACTCATCACACCTTCCCCTACTCAGCCAACAGTATGATAAATTGTGGATTTATACTAAATTCAATTTTATAAATAAAAGGGCTTAAGCTGGAGTAGCCCAAGAGGGAGACCCGGGATCGAGCCCGGGTCTTCCATTTATGAGGGTTGACTAATTTATCCCATCTTTTATCTCAATTTTTTTATATAAATAAGTGGCTGCACTCTTATCGAACTAGTGAGAACTAATTGATGGTTTTGCTTCACTCTTTTCGTTGATCACATTCTCCTATGTTCAAAAAGAGAATCGCTGCATGATGAGACTCATAAGTGGGAATTTTCCAGATCACGACACGTAGCATATGACGTGTTGTCCACATAGGCCCACTAGATTCCTTGGGGGGTTACGGAGCTGGAATAAGTATGATATATTGGGGACTTTCCTCGAACCTCGTCTCCGAGACTGCATCCGACCTTTTGGAAACCTCCCCGGAATACCTTCCCTATGCGTCTAGCAAGAAGCCAACAGCTCGCCCCCGATCAATCCTACAGCCGGGCTTTCACATCCTTCTTGCTCGTCTCCGAGCTATCCACCGGGCCGAGCTCCCTCAGCTTCTTTGTTCAACCGAGAGCACGGAGCCCAAGGGCCCCCGTAACGGCTCCATGTATCTCGCCAAAACGAGATCTCCGCCGCTCCATGTCCCACGTCCCACTCTGGCATGTCTCTCCATTAATAAGCGTATCCCGCTATTAAGGGACGTATCCCGCCATCAATGCGAGCGTGCTGCAAGGGCATAACGGACAGCGAGAATCTTGCGCTGGATCACTCCACGCGACCACTATCTAGACTCTCTCTTCTAGACGACTCAGGTAACTCGAATCCATTCCAATACGCTGCTACCCTGCCATTATTCCTCGGTATTTATTTGATCGTCAGAGGGTCCTACGGCGGTTTCCCACCCCGGGACTTTCCTTGCAGGTAGCTCGACGTCAACGGTAACTAACAACTCATTGAGATCCACACACTCAGCCCTCACAAAAAATCTCAACCGTTCAGCACCACTGGAAGCAAGATCGCGGAGGACAACATCTGAGGGAGAATCCGACCTCCATTAGTTGGCGCCGTCTGTAGGAAAGCCAAAAAACTTCTCCACCAAAAAGTTGATCTTCCACTTTCGATTCAATAATCAGCGATAGCCGCAAGATCCCAACACGAGCCGTCCCGTCCTCCATAACGGTGGCAAGAGCGGTCCGACTCCACCTCCTAACATCGTCAAACCTTACTGCACGGATCGATAGGCTCACGGCGATGGTGGATGCGCTCACTCATGTTCAAATGGCCGGCCACTCTCGCTAAACCTCGCTAAACCGATGTACCCACCCCTTGGAATGATGACGTGCGCAGGAATACGGAGGGGCACGTTCAAGCCCTCGACCTCACTCATGCTTATCTTGATGTCACCGAACACCGGGTGCCGATTTCGACAGTCATGACCCATATACGAGGAATGATTCCATGACCCGTTAGGCGCCGGACAGCACGACACCTAGATCTCAGGGGAGACCAGGCTATCACTTCAACGCCCGCCGCGCTTTCTCGCCTCCTGAAGAGATGTCAGTTAGATTGCCTGATTCTAGGCAAGGCCGACGTCGCCACACTCGTCAAGGCCACGCATACGGCGAACGTCGGGACTACCCACGAAGGGTCCACCTTGAAGATTTGAGGAACGTAATAAAGCGAAGCCGAAACTGCTCTATCGCGCAAGCCCGGAGCAAGGATAGCAGGCACTCTGACTATAGAGAATCTTCGGGGTACCAACAGCGAATCGAGGCCCTCGAAAAGAAAATTTAAAATATGCAACATGATACCCATTCGGTCGGCGGGGAGGCGAAGTACTCCGCTGATTCGCTTACGAGGCCCTTTACAGAGCAGCTACTAGCTGAGCGGGTCTTGTCCAGGAACAAACCGCCCAAATTGGCCCTCTTCGACGGGAAGTCTAACTCGAAAGACTATTTGGACGCGTTTACGGTGGACATGAGCTTCCAAGACAACTCAGATGCAGCTCAGTGCCGAGCTTTCCCCACCACCCTCATCCGGGCCGGCCGGAATTGGTTCCATGGGCTTGCGCTACGCTCGATCTCGACCTTCGATGAGCTGGCGACCCAATTCCTCGGTCATTTCGTCGGTAACCGACGGCAGAAAAGGACGGTCGACTAGCTATTCACTATCAAGAGCGGAGACAGGGAATCCTTCAAGGGGTACATCACCCGCTTCTATAATGCCCTCCTAGAAGTCCTTGAGCACCGCGATGAAACGGTTATCACCGTCTTGAGGTCGAGTCTTAGGCATAAAAAGTGCCTCCGCTCTTTTGCATTAGCGCAACCTAAGACCATGGCCGAAGTAAAAATATGGACCGAGCGAGAAATCCAACTCGAGTCGGAGGTGAATGCCAACCTACCCTGAGGCGACCTAACGGACCGAAAAAGACAGGACGGAGAGCAGAAAAAGAAGGTCGATCGTCCGAAGCCTAATTCTTCAAGGTTTCATGAGTACACTCCGCTGAACGTCTCCCAGACCGAGCTACTAGAGGAGGCTAAGGGAGAGAGGTTC
Organism: Agapanthus africanus; assembly: GCA_030015575.1. Taxonomy (NCBI): domain Eukaryota; kingdom Viridiplantae; phylum Streptophyta; class Magnoliopsida; order Asparagales; family Amaryllidaceae; genus Agapanthus; species Agapanthus africanus. The sequence goes on from CM057337.1 coordinate 885,185,887, forward strand.
TTCAAACTCCTGTCGGCTACTCAGAGACTGGGTGTTTCCCCCAATCAAAGCAAGGCTCTGTTCAAATTTTCAAAATTTGCAATGAAGCGACGCTTCATAAAAGTCCAGCGCTCTGAGGTAGCGCATCACGTGCAAAGCACGAGTGCGCGAGCGCTAAGTGCGCCAGCGCTCTGAGGCAGTGCATCACGTGCAAAGCACGAGTGCGCTAGCACTAAGTGCGCCATGAGCACCAGCGCTCTGAGGCAACGCATCACGTGCAAAGTACGAGTGCGCTAGCGCTAAGTGCGCCAAAAGCGCTAGCGCATTACGTGCAAAGCACGAGTGCGCTAGCGCTGGAACTAAATATTCCCCACCGTTAGATCAAAGATCCAATAAAGATGATAAATCATCAATTAACCAGTATAAAATTCTGTTAAAAAAAGATTCCTTAAAATCTTTCCAAATAAAAAGATTGTGCTCTGTAAATCAGAGCACCGTTGGATCAATGATCCAAAGGTGATTAAAAATCACCAAAATACAGAATAAATTCTGTATGGAAAGATTTCCCAATCTTGTTAAAAACAGGAAAATTGCCTTCTGTAAATCAGAAGCCCTTGGATCAAAGATCCAACGGTGGGGAAATCCCCAAATCAATTGGAGAAAAGATCTTCTTAACCGATTGAACAAATCAGCTTGCCCTATATAAAGGCCCCAAGACTTCAAGTCTGATATAGAGGAACCCCCCACACAAACTTTGAAATCTCAGAAAGAAGAGCCAAGCTCTCGGTAGAAGAAGAAAATTTTCTTCAAGGTAAAAAAAATAAACAGAGAGATGAAATCATCTCATATTAAAAAGAAGAATTCACTTCTTTCTTTAAGATCATAGATCTACAAGACCAAGGTCTTTCACAAAGAGATCAAAGGATCTCATCATAATATAAAAAGAAGAACATAATTCTTCTAACAGATCATAAATTTATAAGACTAAGGTCTTTTATACAAGGAGATCATGGACATCTCATTATAAAATAAATGGGGAGAGAATAAGTCAATTCTCTTAGGATCACATATCCATAAAGGCAAAGCCTTTCATCAAAATAAGAGATTGAAATATCTCCTATAAAATAAGAACTTTTATTCTTATAATCTTGAGACAAAGTCTCTTACAAACGAGAATTTATTTCTCGGATCATAAAATTGATCAAATAGCGCTTTGCGCTTGTTCACACCATAATATTGCGTTATTATATTCCCCATTCTTATTCTTTTTATTAATAAACAGGTACTTTTGACGCATGTCTGCTACATGTTACAGGTTACAGGTTCTTGGACAGGAAACAGTGAAAACGATGTAAAGACGATGAAAATATGGACTTTTGACCAACAAATGGGAGGATCTTAGTCAAGCCTATATCGAAAGACATTTCACAATTAACAAGGCAACGCAAGATCCCAAATAGTCAAGGCAAACGGTTAAAAAGCCATTGCAAATTGTTCACTGAAGATCTGGAACCAACCTAGAAGCCCAAATGGAAAAGGACATATAGAAACAGGAAGACAAAGTCACCAGAAGACAACACAGAATTTTTCACAGCCCAAACCACCAGGATGGCCGCGGAAACGCGGCCAAACCCTGGCTGGGGCCGTGGTTCCGCGGTGGATAGAAGGAATTACGGGCGCAAAACTTTACCATAATTTGGTGGTGGCTTTGACTGGTCTTTATAGGGCTATATTTGTAAATTTAGACATGCGGTTCAAGATGTAACCTAGGGTTTCTATTTTCTATAAATAGAACTCTAATCATTGTAAATTCTTTATGCCTCCCTTCATTAATAAAATACAAAATTCTTTTGGAGAGCATCGGTGTTTCTTTTCCATTCAGAAATTCAGATCTGACAACCCTGCATGGATGATTGGAGGGATGCATCTGTAAGTAGATTTAATTTCTCGCCCTAGTTTAGATTTCAATTCTTTGCCCTAGGTAGATTTAATTTCATGCCCTAGGAACTTGTTTAGGGTTTAGCTTTAGGGAAGGATTTTGAGAGATGAGATCTTTCATCCCTTTCTTACTCACCAAATATTTACAATAGGACTCCATGCATACACGCACATACCGCGCCCTACGGCATCCTACCCCTCGAGGTAACGATGACACCGTAGTGTAAAAGCTCGGTTGCGCGCGTTTTCCATGGAGGTTAGGGTAAGGATCTCTGAAGGAAGGACAAGAACCTAGAGGAAGGAACACCTTCCCGAATGGATCTAATCCCCTTTATTGATAATTACCATAACTCGTCACAGATCTTCATTCGGGTATAGAAAGCGTTGAGATTTAATTGCATTTCCAAACCATCCCTAAACCTAACCCTAGCAAGAATAGATCTAGATAATTGCCCTAGCTTAATTAGATTTTTAGATTTAATAATCAACCGAACACCCTTCGGAATTAACTCGTAAGAACGAATCAGAAATTCACAAAATCCCTGTGGACCGATCCGTACTCACCGGCTAGCTGCAAAGCGACGCCGTTCTTGATTGCGGTTACAAATATTTTTGATCTATATTTTAGAAAGCGCAAGCACGCTAAATCTCTTCAAATCAAATGGCGCCGTTGCCGGGTACCCCACATAATCTTCTTACAACATGGGTACCCCACATAATAAATCACTAGCCGAACTTTGGTATCCCGAACCTAATTTTGCCTCGTACGTCAATTTGTTCGGTCAATTTAAAGACGATCCTTCCATGCCTAAAATATCTTTGAAAGATCAAATAGAAACGTCTAAGAGAAACGGTTCGACTTTTCAACCCACTTCGTGTCAACCAAGTCAACCTTTACCACCTACATATGTTGATACCACTTCTTCAAGTCCTTCTGTCACTCCTAGACCGATGTCCATTGCTGAGCATATTGCTCAATCTCGCAGTCGATCTTTCACCCCTCTCCACTCGTCTAGTTCTAGGGATCAGCACGACTATTCACCTTTTTATCCATATATTGACCCTACCACCGCCCAACCACCCACTTCCTACCAGTCATACCCAACCTTCCCACCTTCACTAGACACCGTTTCTACACAGCCTGTTGGGAGTTTTGCATATCCACGCCATTTTGAATCTTTTACCGAAACCCCCTCACCATCCAAGTCTAGCTTGGAAGAGTCGTTGGAGGCTTATATTGCTGCAACAAACAAAATGGTGAGGAATGTGGAAGCGTCCATGGCCGTCCTTATGCAACCTACTGAACCGGTAGCTAGTTTCCCGCTAGCTCAAAATTTTTCAATGTATAAGGAGGCGGTTGGATAGAGTGAGAATGTGAGAGGATTTCCAAATCAAACCTACCCTTACCCAATTGAAGCCCACAACTCCTGTTTTCCATCGATTGCCCTAAATAGTTCACCTGTTGAAAATAAAAATGAGTTGTGTGATTTTGTAGTGTTTGATTTGCCCAACTGTGAAGAACCCCTTTCAAGTGAAACCACACTTAATCCTTTCGATCTTTACACCTCCACTCTAGAACCTAAATCGATACATATCCATGCTTTTGATGAGGTGTCTAAAGAAATTGATTTTCACTTGATTGAGGATGTAGACGCCGGGAATATTTCGGATGATGAACCTGTCGATTTAATTGAAATTTTATGTTCAAATCATCATCCTGAGTTATTAAATATTTCTCCCGAATCTCATATGCGTCTAGATTTTGATGATAATGGCATGGATGAGTTAAATATTGAGGATAGTATTGAGGAAAGTCTTGAGGATAATATCGAGGTTGAACCATTTTTATTTGATGTGTCTGATTTTCCAATTCATCCTCCTGAACCTTTGACTGTTATATCACCCTCCCTCCTTCCTATCGTTCCGACTGAACAAGTGACCGTTACGCTTTCATCTCCTATACCAAGTTCGGCGTACCCATGTTTTCTTGCGAATCTTGAGGGATTTGACCCCATTTCCCGACTGGTTGATAGGTTAGCGCAATCGCTTATAACATATCGATCATCACATATTGCGCTAATTTATTCACTCGATTTACACCCTCAAGTTCGTGCGATCCTTCTTTCTCCTTTCCGCCCTTCTTTCCCCCCACCGAGACCATATTCTACCATTCTTCTTTCCGCACGGTCTCGCGTGTTTTTCATTTCTTTCATTTCCATCCCATTCTTGCACCGACTATACCTTTACCATGATAAGATTTTGAATGGTTGGTGCTAACATTTGGCTTGTGTAAGGCCAAGCTTAAGTTTGGGAGGGACCTTTGTATATATGTACATATATTTTTTTGTTTTCTTTCTATAATAAAAAAAAATTCAAAAAATAAAAACAAAAAAAAAATTGTAAATAAATAAACAGGGGAGTGCCGATGTTTTGACCCTCTTGGTTTAGTATGACAGTGAGGACACTGTCAAGTTCAAGTTTGGGGGTATGCTCGATACGTCTTCTTCCTTCGCATTCATTTGTACATATTTTTGCATTTGCATACTTATTTGAAAACTCATAAAAATTGAAAATTTTCAAAAATATAAAAATTAATGTATTCAATTTTGGCTAATTGACTTGAGTTTGACAAATAGGTCAACTGGTTAGGAACAACTAGATCTTAGACTTAGTAAATTAAAAACCCTAAAAATAACCTTCCTTAAAGTTTAACGGTAGAAAGTATATGTCTTTATAGTTTATTTAGAAATAGGCAAATTTTGGGTTCAGTTCTTGGGCTAAGTCGAAACAAAGGAAAAGTATTGATGTTCTTATTAGAGTATAAGTTTGAAAAATAGTTCCTAGCTTAAGTCTAGATTCTGAAAATGTATACCCTACAATTTGCACAATCACGCACCTTGAAACTTGGAATAGTAGAAGAGACCTTGAAATGATCTTGTCTAAAGTCCTTAATACGAAGAAAATGAAAAAAAAATATATAAGAGTGAATAAAGAATAAAAAAAATGGACACTGGTTTTTGTGATTACTTAAGGCTGCAAAAATAGAAAAATATTTAGCGAGGGTGCTTCATCACCTAGTGCCTTAGACCAACTGGTTTGGGAGTCAGTGCTAAAGCCTTAGGTGTTGCAAGACTAGGATTCACACTTTAAAGTGCAAACACATCTTGTAATCGGTTGTTGGTACCTCAAGAAGTATTAACGGTCGCATGAAGGATGTGTAAGCAAGATTCATTTAAATTCATCAACTAATAAGTACTTTGGACAACGGACAAGGACATGATTGCTTGATTTGAATTTTCAAGTGTAGGGGTGATTTATACACACACGTAGGGATATGTGATTGGGATTTAGATGAGAGAAATGAGTGAAGAATAAAACTTGTATCTTTAATAGAGTTGATAGAAATTCCTAAGTAGAGATGAAACCCTAGAAGGAAAACTTAAGAAATGCCGAAAGCTAAGTAGATCTACATAACATATTTAATCTTAAGTTAAATAATGAGGAAGTGTGAAGAATGTGGGTGGATAATTTACGGGTAAAAGATAATAGAATTCCTTGTTAGAAAACCTTATTGGAGAACAAAAGTTAATAGGCCGAATTGATAGGATTTTGTGGGTGTAATCCGCTGAAAACCCTCAAGAGACAACACTCCTCCTACTAGGGACACCTAGAGGTTTAACGGCTTGTTGCATGTGCTCAGTGCAATCGCGTTTCCCTGCGAAAGTGCGGTTAGGATTTTAGTGAATAAAAATAAGTTTGCTCGAGGACGAGCAAAAGATAAGTTTGGGGGTATTTGTTCACACCATAATATTGCATTATTATATTCCCCATTCTTATTCTTTTTATTAATAAACAGGTACTTTTGACGCATGTCTGCTACATGTTACAGGTTACAGGTTCTTGGACAGGAAACAGTGAAAACGATGTAAAGACGATGAAAATATGGACTTTTGACCAACAAATGGGAGGATCTTAGTCACGCCTATATCGAAAGACAGTTCACAATTAACAAGGCAACTCAAGATCCCAAAATGTCAAGGCAAACGGTTAAAAAGCCATTGCAAATTGTTCACTGAAGATCTGGAACCAACCTAGAAGCCCAAATGGAAAAGGACATATAGAAACAGGAAGACAAAGTCACCAGAAGACAACACAGAATTTTTCACAGCCCAAACCACCAGGATGGCCGCGGAAACGCGGCCAAACCCTGGCTGGGGCCGCGGTTCCGCGGTGGATAGAAGGAATTACGGGCGCAAAACTTTACCATAATTTGGTGGTGGCTTTGACTGGTCTTTATAGGGCTATATTTGTAAATTTAGACATGCGGTTCAAGATGTAACCTAGGGTTTCGATTTCCTATAAATAGAACTCTAATCATTGTAAATTCTTTATGCCTCCCTTCATTAATAAAATACAAAATTCTTTTGGAGAGCATCGGTGTTTCTTTTCCATTCAGAAATTCAGATCTGACAACCCTGCATGGATGATTGGAGGGATGCATCTGTAAGTAGATTTAATTTCTTGCCCTAGTTTAGATTTCAATTCTTTTCCCTAGGTAGATTTAATTTCATGCCCTAGGAACTTGTTTAGGGTTTAGCTTTAGGGAAGGATTTTGAGAGATGAGATCTCTCATCCCTTTCTTACCCACCAAATATTTACAATAGGACTCCATGCATACACGCACATACTGCGCCATACGGCATCCTACCCCTGGAGGTAACGATGACACCGTAGTGTAAAAGCCCGGTTGCGCACGTTTTCCATGGAGGTTAGGGTAAGGATCTCTGAAGGAAGGACAAGAACCTAGAGGAAGGAACACCTTCCCGAATGGATCTAATCCCCTTTATTGATAATTACCATAACTCCTTACAGATCTTCATTCGAGTATAGAAAGCGTTGAGATTTAATTGCATTTCCAAACCATCCCTAAACCTAACCCTAACAAGAATAGATCTAGATAATTGCCCTAGGTTAATTAGATTTTTAGATTTAATAATCAACCGAACACCCTTCGGAATTAACTTGTAAGAACGAATTGGAAATTCACAAAATCCCTGTGGACCGACCCGTACTCACCGGCTAGCTGCAAAGCGACGCCGTTCTTGATTGCGGTTACAAATATTTTTGATCTATCTTTTAGAAAGCACAAGCACGCTAAATCTCTTCAAATCAGCGCTCATAAACTAGCACTTTGTGCTCTTGGACTAGCGCTCTGCGCCATTGTGCACCACTTAACAGCTAGCGTTTTGCGCTCTTGGACTGGCGCTCAGCGCCAAGCGTGCCACGTGCTCTTCACGTGTGCGCTAAAAAGAACATGAATTGTTCTATAAATAAAGCCCAGAGCTATGATGAATGCTCAACATTCAGTAAAAGACAAAAATATTGTCAGAACTCAAATCAATGCTCAGCATTGTCAAATGTATAACATTTTAACTGAGTGGGCCAAGCCCAAGTTGGCTATAAACCCCTCATTCAAATTAATTGAGCCCATATGCTCATAAATTCCAGATCTTAGTCCTAATTGGACCACGGATCTCCCAACCAATATTGGTTCAAGGATACATCTCTTCACTCCTCTGATATTTGTCGTTGTAATCTTTCAACGTCTTCAGAGAGGTGGTGGATCCTGACAACCAGACATTCTATGGACTGTGGGGTCCTTAAACTCACGGACTATGATGTCGTTAACCTCGGACTGTAGGGTCCTTAAGCCCATGGACTATGATGTCCTTAACCTTGGACTATGATGTCCTCAACCTTGGATTGCGGGGTCCTTAAACCCATGGACTAAGATGTCCTTAACCTTGGACCACCATGTCCTTAAACTGGTAATCGACCGCAATGTCCCTAAACTAAACAATAGAGTTCCAATGCTCTCTTGTTGGTTCTAAATGATCTCATTAAGTTGATCTTAGTCTAAAATTAGACTGACGTATCCTTAACAAACGTTTAAGTTGATCTTAGTCTCAAATGAGACTAACGTATCCTTAAACCCGACCCCAAACCCAAATCTAAGAAAATACGGATTTGGACTAATCCACGCCCTACGGGCGACCACACAAATTAGACTCCGTATACAATCCACAGACAACCAAAAACAAAACAAACACCCACGACACGAAGTGACCATCTGGAGAAGGAGAAAGTGGTTACCGCGATGCGGTAGCGTAATTAACTGCAAGGGCTTGCTCCTACATGGAAGAGCGTCCCCATAATCAAAAACCCCTTAACGAAGGAGAATCTGACGAAGTCTGCTACACGGCCGCATCCGTTTAAACCTTCGATACATGATGTCATAAATCAACTTGGCATCTTTGGAGAGGTGGACAGATGGCACCAATTAGCATCTGCCCTCGAAGTTCAGGCCTGACGTCCCAACGTCCCGGTCGCGTCTTTCGGTGGATAACAGATTCTGGTACGCTCGGTGGGACCTTTTCCTTTTTCCACTCCACACTTCGTGTGTCGTGTTTCGCGAACGAATCGCGGTTTGCTATTGTTGCCCCTGAATTCAAGGTACTAAGATTTGGTGTCATGTTTCCGTGCAGATCAATGGCTTCAAACTGCACTAACTGCAGCTCTCGCTCCGTCCCGTCCGGAGGAGTGACTTACGGGCCCCAAGTGGCCTCTATCTTCGCCATGCTGGTAGAACAGGTGACTCAGGCCACCACTGGATTGTTCTTCGGGACCATGCTCCCGCCAACGAGCTTCAGCGCTCCTGTACCATCGCAAGAAGCTCAGAAGAAGTCAGTCTTTGATCGATTTACCACTACCACGGCCCCTCTTAACGGGTCGCCCAAACCAAGCGCCTCTGTTTTCAGCAGACTGGGCAGAAGCTCCAATGGACCTGTAAAGAAGCCCACGATACCGGAAGGGGTTATCCCGAAGAAAATAGCCATTCCTACTCCTGAAGTTACCAAGGCGGCTTCTCCGGCTAAGGGGTCGGTCTTCACAAGACTGGCCGTTTCAGCTCCCACTCCGGGTGAAGTAACCAAAACCGTTTCCCCTGCACGAAAATCGGCCTTTTCAAGATTGGCCATTCCCTCTCAGCGAGCATCTGTTTTTGACAGGCTGGCGCCAACAGCAGACTCTCATCAAAATAAGGAGTATGGGAAAGCTGATCCAATAGCGAGGGTGATCCCAACAGCACGACATGCTCGACGTCGCCACTGGCGCCTAGTGAGCAAAGCTGGGGGCAATTCCCCTTCTGGGTTGACTCCGCCGGCTCCAACGGTGGAAATTGATGCTGCTGTTCCAACTGGGAATAGCTTTGAACCACTCAGGAGGGTCCGCAAGAACTCTCCGACTGCTGTGCTGAAAAGGTCTCCTCCACCTATAGAGAATGCCCCAAAGGCGAAGCTGGAGCAGCCCCCTCAGCGGTTGTCCTCTAAAATTTATAAAGTTTGGCGACAGGTCCAGGGCTCCGTGGTAGATGAAGACTATCTCCACCGATAGAAAAAGATGAAGGTTCGGCAAGAAGAGAACCATCCTGTCAAACCACAGAAAGCGACAGCTACTTGGGTGCCTACTGCAACGGCCCCCTCAACTTCGACCGCTCACAAGAGGAGAAAACTGGAGAAAATCCCGGTGTCTGCGACAAATCGCAAGAACACTGAATCTAAACGCCCCAAGTCTGGAGATATGGTGGTGTACGCCATCTATATGGCATCCGGAAAAGAGGATAGTTGTATCTCCATAGGTCATCGACCGCTTACGCGATCAGTGACTAAGGCTCAGGAGCAACAACAACAAAAGCTCCAAGAAATGCTAACAGCTATGGACGCACTTACGGGACCGAAAGCAAGCCCGGAGACATCCTCGGAGCAGCGCCGTGAGCAGGAAACTGATGCTGAATTCCTTCGGAGAATGCTTGAGAAGAAAGACAAAAAGGCCGCGGAACAAGCGGCCAATATAAAACAAATGACCCTTCTATTCCAAGATATGGTGGGCATGATGATCCAGCCGGACCCTCTAGCCGAAGACCCTCCAGTAATAATTGAAGATGATAGAGGAGAGACATTAAATCCTCTGCCGGCTCTGTCAGCAGCCAAGGAGGAGACCATCTCAAAAGCCGCCCTGGATGATTACATCGCTCAGCAGATACGAGTTCATCAGGAGAATGAAGCGGCCGAGCAAATTGTTAAAATTGGATGACCCTATCCGGATTGGTATGACCAAATAAAGTACCCGCCGGGATACACGATCCCTAAATTCCACATATATAAGGGGAAGGAAAATCCACACCAGCACGTTGCTCCATTTAGGGCTCTATGTGGCAACACAGGAGGTGATGATAAACTACTGCTCTGCCAGTTTGTTGGCAGCTTGGCGGAGATGGCGTTCGAATGGTATTCAGAGCTTCCCAATGACTCCGTTAAAACTTTTACAGAGATGGAATTGCTGTTTACCCAATGTTTCGCAAGCGCTAGCGAACGTACCCCAATCACGGCGTTGATCAATGCCAGGGTGAAGCCGGGAGAAACTTGGGTCCAGTACGCGATACGGTGGCGAAATCTATGGCCGAAGTGCGAACAGCGCATCGAAGAGGCAGCTGCAGTGGGCATGTTTGTGGGAACCCTCGATCCGCAGGAGACCATATCCAAATTCATGATGTTCTTCAAGCCGACCACTTTTCAGACCTTGATTGATAAGCTGGCCCAAATGGACCAGATGGGTCAAAAGCCTTCCTTTTCCAAGACGGATCCTCGGAATGATAAGGGGAAAGGGAAAACAACTTTCGTCGCCAACGCTCAACAACAACGGAGTGGCCCGAGACCGGTTGTTTGCCAAAACTACAAGCGACAATCCCTCGACGAGAAGTTGAGACGTCCTTACTCGTTTTCCCGGGATAAGACAAAGAGACTGTTCGAACTAGCAGTGCGCAACGGGCTTATCACTCTACCGGAGCCAAGACACCCATTACAACCCAACGATGTCAACAATCCCAATTACCGCCCCTACCACCAAGTATTGGGCCATTCGATCGAAGACTGCTACGTCTTCAAAAATTGGGTTGAAGATCAGTATCAACAGGGCAAGTTCGCGCTGTCCGAAAACTGGAAGGTAAATCCGCCACAACAGCACACCCCTAAAATGGTGGACACACCGGGGGAAGCTCCATAGGAAGTCGTTCTTTTGGCAAAAACTAAAAGAATGCTGAAAGATCTTTAAACATGTCCGGCGATTAGGTGGAAGAGCCCGTTAGAGCCGGAGATCATCGAGGGGATGTTGAAACCACGCCCAACATTGGGAGTTAATAGTGATGGTGGACAAAACATTCGGGCCCAGCCGTCAAAGTCTTCGAAGAAAAAGAAGAAGATCAAAAAGCCCGCGCAGTTTGATGACAAGCGCACGGATCTGCAAAAGCATATTGACACGCTGGAGGAATATAATCAGAAGGCGCGATCCCGAGTCACACTTCAGGAGTTTCTTAGCCATGTCCTTGAGGACGGAGAAGATGACAATGGGGAAGACTCGTCAGATGAACCTAAAGATTATGTGGCAAGCTGCTACATGATCTCTTACTCGTTAATAAATGATGAAGAAACTCCGGATGCAGAGAAACTAGGGGCAGATTCTGAGCCGGAACTTCTAGGACCATCGGACGAAATGATTGACGCATTCCTGAACGAATCTCTTCTGAAAAGAAAAGCTAATCGGGAGCGCGAAATGGCTATATTCGAAAAAGCCAAACGCCGACGACTGAATGAAAAGGTCGAGGCACCCCAACCGGATCAAAGCATCCCTATCGCTAGCAAAAGCAAGCTTAAAGTAAGGAAACGATTCGCTAGGGCCCTGTCAATAGGAATGAAGTTGCCCTCTTTCAGAGGAAATTCTCCTGGCGGTATACATCTTGATGAAGCGGACATAAATCCTAACTTCTGCTTATACCATTAGAAGATTGCACACCCTACCGAGGAGTGCATAGCCTTTAAAAACTGGTGACAGGGATATATTGCCCACCGACAACACGTTCAACGAGTGAAGCGCAAGGCTCTTCGGGAACAGAAAAGCACGACAGATGAGCGCAAAAGAGCTATTGGCAACTGTCACATAATCGACACCAAGGGATCGCAAGTTATTATCTTTGGAAGCGACTCTGACGAAGAAATCCCCCAGCCCTCTCTTCAAGGAATCCACCTCCGACATAAAAGATACGAAGATTTGCGAGAAAATCTAGCTTCGTAATCGTACATTGCCCGAAAAAATCTTGGACCTATGAACGCATGACCAAAACGTCGTTAAACTACTACCAACCCGCGGCATCCTTAGGCTGACGTGGTAAAAAAAAACGGTACGTCCACAAGCAAGATAGGCACGGATGAAAATCGAAAGGGCTCCATGAGTAAAAACAGCAGGACTACCAGCGCGTTTGTGAAAACCCGAAAGGGGCAATCTCGTTAAAAAACACTTGCAAGGTCCCCTCGACCTTGTGAGGAGAAAATACCTGCATGAGATCCTTACGGCGCACAAGGAAGCAACACACTTAGGGATCCCCACGATTCCTAAGGAGAAATTACACTTGCGAGATCCTCACGACTCGTAAAGAGAATTCCTCTTATGAGACCCTCACGGCTCATAAGATTCAAAAGCCTTAAGTTACAGGGATCTGAACCTGTTCTTAACCCATCATAATCCCTAGATTGCCCTACAAGCGGTTCAATGCTGACCCTTGTGTACAATCCATGGGCACAAATAAACGTTTCCCCAACAGAGTCCCACCATTGATGAGGAATATCTTCATATGGCGAACGACACTTGTAAGTCCTCTCGACTTATAAGGAGAAAACACTCTTGTAAGATCCTTACGGCTTATAAGAGAACACACACTTAAGAATCCTCACGATTCCTAAGGAGAAAACGCACCTACGAGATCCTCACGACTCGTAGGGAGAAATACCTTTATGAGACCCTTACGTCTCGTAAAGTCAAAAGCCTTAGTCAACAGGATCCTAACCCTGTTTGTTAAGCCACCTTTGTTCGACATCGACAGAGCCAAATGATGATTCGCTCCTGGCAATGTCCCAGTTGCAGCGATGCTGATGCCTAAATCGGTATCAAATCCCAAGTCCTTTCAAAGCAAATGATGATTCGCTCCTGGCAATGTCCCAGTTGCAGCGATGCTGATGCCTAAATCGGTATCAAATCCCAAGTCCATTCACGGCAAATTATGATTCGCTCCTGGCAATATTCCAGTCGCAGCGATGTTGATGCTAAAACTGGCATCAGATTCCAAGTTCCATACTTGCGATAAAAAATCAGCGAGCCAAAAATGCATATGAAATAGCCGAAATGATGGGGCAACTTGCAACAAAATCAACAAGTAAAATATATGCATACAAAAATAGCCGAAATGATTGGGCAACTCGCAATAAAAAGTAGCGAGTAAAAAAACAGCCGAAATGATTGGACACCGTGAAAAATAGCCGAAATGATTGGGCAATCGCGACTTTCGAGATATAAAAATCTGAAATGATAGAGTATCGCGGAAAGAAATAAAAAATGAAATTTCTACCCTACAGGTAGTCCATACTGACCCCTGTATACAATCCATAGACATAAACGAAAAGGAAACCACATGTCCCCCACCAGATCCTGTCAAAAGGGAAAGTCAGATCTTAACAGTAACATCTGCATCCCAAAAGATCAACAACGGCGTTCCTTCTTATGCCAGCAGGGCACGGAAGCGACACAACGAAACGGAGCCATGGAAAAATCCCTAGTTCGAAATCTTAACGGCAACATCTACAGCCTAAAAAAAATCAGCAACGGTGATCCTCCTCTCTCTAACAGGATTCGGACGCAACATCACCAAACGGAGCCACGGCAAAGTCCCTAGTTCCAAGACTCTACGATCCACAGACAACCTAGAGTCAACCAATGACTTCCCTGCCGGATCAACGCTCCGTCTCGGAAACAAGTCAACCGACCCCAGGGAAATCAGCGTCCTTCGCAAAATACCTCGATTCAGGGAAATCAGCATCCTTGATGAGAGCATCTCGATTCATGTCGACCCGCAGAGAAGTCAGTGTCTTTGCAGGAATATCTCGATTCGTTTCAACTCCGAGGAAATCAGTGTCCTTGGCAAAACACCTCGATTCAGGGAAATTAGCGTCCTTGACGAGAGCATCTCGATTCACGTCGACCCACAGGGAAGTCCGTGTCTTTGCAGGAATTCCTCGATTAGTCTCAACTCCGAGGAAATCAACGTCCTTGGCAAATACCTCGATTCAGGGAAATCAGCGTTGTTCCCCTCCGAAAGACGGCGTGACGACAGAGACATCTTGCCTGAGATTCGGGGCAGATGCTATTTGGTTTTATCTGTCCACCTCTCCGAAGATGCCAAGTTGATTTATGACACCGTGTATCGGAGGTTTAGACGGATGCGGCCGATGTAGCAGACTTCGTCAGATTCCCCCTCGCTTGAGGGTTTTTTGATTGCGGGGATGCTCTTCCCTGCAGGCGCAAGCCCCTGCAGTTAATTACGCTACCGTATCGCGGTAACAACTTTCTCCTTCTCCAGAATTTCACTTCGTGTCGTGGGTGTTTGTTTCGTTTGTGGTTGCCCGTGGATTGTATACGGAGACTAATTTATGTCGTCGCCTGTAGGATGTGGATTAGTCCAAATCCGTATTTTCTTAGATTTGGGTTTGAGGTTTTGGTTTAAGGATACGTTAGCCATATTTGAGGCTAAGATCAACTTAAACGTTTGTTATGGATACGTTAGTCCAATTTGAGACTAAGATCAACTTAACGGGATCGTTTGGATCCGATAAAAGAGCATTTAGGGGCTCTATTGTTCCAGTTTAGGGACATAGTGGTCCATTTAATGTATGCCCGTCGGGACCCGTCACCTCTCTGACGACGTTGAAGGATTACAACGACAAATATCAGAGGAGTTCAGAGATGTACCCTTGAATCGGGTGTAAATTGATTTGAGAAAGCAGGTGTGCTCAGTTCAATTTAATTTGAGCACTTATGGCCAGAATTGGGTTAAGTCCATTCGAAAATGTTCAACATTTTATTTGCATTTGGCCTGCCAGGCCTTTGTTTCGGCTCTGCCCTTTTTTTAAATGATGCACATCATCTAAATTGGTCTGTTAGACCTTTATTTGGGCTTGCCCCTTTTAAATAATGCATTGCATTTTTATTAGGCCTGTTAGGCCTTTTAATTGGGCTCTGTCCCTTCTTTAATAATGCAAAGCATTTATTGTTCTGACAGTGCGCCACGTGGCTTGTCAGGCGCTTTGCGCCAATTGAGGAGCGCAAGGCGCAAATTGATGCGGAGGTGACACGTGTTGCGCGCTGGTGAGCGCAAGTCTGTTAGCGCAGTACGCTACGCCAGTGCGCTGCTGACACGTGGAGCGCTCTGGTGACTTGCGCCAAACCAAGAGAGCGGTGCTCTGTTTTTAGAAGCGCAGTGCGCAGTTATTCTGTGATGGACACGTGGCGCTTCCTGGTGGCTTGCGCCAATCCAAGGAGCGCAACAGTGCAAACTTCAGAAGTGCAAGGCACTGTTTAATATTTGGATCAAATTAGATCAAAGGGAACAAATTTTTCTTGTTTTCCAGATAGGTTCTACCTCAAATCTCAAGAACCAGTGGTTCATCAAAAGGCAATGCCTTTATACAGAAGTAAATTACTTCTTCTTTTATTATTATTATTATTATTATTTTATCGAAGATCTTGATCTTGTTCTTAGATCAATGATCTTTTTAGAAGAAACTCTTCTTTTTTCAAAGGTTTACCTTTTCTCTGTTTGAGTTCTTCTCAAAATTTTAGAGCAATTATCTGGTTTCTCTTTCTCTGTGTGTGTTTTAGACTTGGAGTCTATGGGCCTTTATATAGGGCCAATTGATTTGTTAAATCAGTTAAAGAGATCTTTCTCTGAGTGATTTAGGGATTTTTCCCCACCATTGGATCTTTGATCCAAGGGCTTCTGTTTTACAGAAAATAATCTTCTTGCTTTACCAAGATCAGAAAGATCTTTCTGGAATTTTAATTCTGTTTTAGTGCTGGCACAGTTGGCGCAAGCGCACCTGCGCTTGACACGTGCCGCGCAGCGCAGAGCGCAGCGCAACTGCGCTAGCGCAACTGCTCTGACACGTGTCGCGCAGCGCAGAGCACAGATCATGTGAAGCGTTGCTTCCTTTATTTTTATTTTAAAACAGAGCCTTGCTCTATGCGTTGTGCGCAGCGCAAGGAATCTGAAGCGTTGCTTCCATTATTTTAACTTTAATTTTAACTTTAATTTCAAAACAGAGCTTTGCTCTGATTGGGGGAAACAGAAGCGTTGCTTCGTTTCCCGCCTTGGAATTTGAACAGAGCTTTGCTCTGATTGGGGTAAACAAGCGTCCTTGACAAGAGCATCTCGATTCGCATTGACCCGCAGAGAAGTCATTGTCTTTGCAGGAATACCTCGATTCGTTTTAACTCCGAGGAAATCAGTGTCCTTGGCAAAATACCTTGATTCAGGAAAATCAGCGTCCTTGACGAAAGCATCTCAATTCGCGTCGACCCGTAGAGAAGTCAGTGTCTTTGCAGAAATACCTCTATTCGTTTCAACTCCGAGGAAATCAGTGTCCTTGGCAAAATACATCGATTCAGGGAAATCAGCGTCCTTGACGAGAGCATCTCGATTCTTGTCGACCCACAGGGAAGTCAGTGTCTTTGCAGGAATTTCTCGATTCGTCTCAACTCCGAGGAAATCAGCGTCCTTGGCAAATACCTCGATTCAGGAAAATCAGCGTCCTTGACGAGAGCATCTCGATTCGCGTCGACCCGCAGAGAAGTCAGTGTCTTTGCAGGAATATCTCGATTCTTCTCAACTCTGAGGAAATCAGTGTCCTTGGCAAAACACCTCGATTCAGGGAAATCAGCGTTCTTGACGAGAGCATCTCGATTCATGTCAACCCGCAGAGAAGTCAGTGTCTTTGCAGGAATACCTCGATTCGTCTCAACTCTGAAGAAATCAGTGTCCTTGGCAAAACACATCGATTCAGGGAAATCAACGTCCTTGACGAGAGCATCACGATTTGCATCGACCCGCAAGGAAATCAGTGTCTTTGCAGGAATACCTCGATTCGTCTCAACTCTGAGGAAATCAGTGTCCTTAGCAAAACACCTCGATTCAGGGAAATCAGTGTCCTTGACGAGAGCATCTCGATTCGCGTCGACCCGCAAGGAAATCAGTGTCTTTGCAGGAACACCTCGATTCGTTTCAATCCGAGGAAATCAGTGTCCTTGGCAAAATACCTCAATTCAGGGAAATCGGTGTCCTTGACGAGAGCATCTCGATTCGCGTCGACCCGCGGAGAAGTCAGTGCCTTTGCAGGAATATCTTGATTCGTCTCAACTCCGAGGAAATCGGTGTCCTTAGCAAAAAACCTCGATTCAGGGAAATCAACGTCCTTGACGAGAACATCTCAATTCGCGTCGACCCGCAAGGAAATCAGTGTCTTTGTAGGAATACCTCGATTCCTCTCAATCCAAGGAAATCAGTGTCCTTGACGAGAACATCTCGATTCGCATCGACCCGCAAGGAAATCAGTGTCTTTGCAGGAATACCTCGATTCGTCTCAATCTAAGGAAATCAGTGTCCTTGGCGAGAGCATCTTGATTCGCGTCAACCCGTAGAGAAGTCAGTGTCTTTACAGGAATACCTCGATTCGTCTCAATCCCCAGGAAAATCAGCGTCCTTGGCAAATACCTCGATTCAGGAAAATCAGCGTCCTTGATGAGAATATCTCGATTCGCGCCAACCCGCAGAGAAATCAGTGTCTCTGCAGGAATATACGACGTCAGCAAAGCAGAGCCACAGCAAAGTTCCCAGTTCCGGGAACACGGCCAAAGACAACCCCTGACACCGTGAAATGCGGATAAAGCCAACCCCCTAACTCCGTGAAATGCGGATAAAGTCAACCCCTGACGCCGTGAAATGCGGATGAAGTCAACCCCTGACTCCGTGAAATGCGGATAAAGTCAACCCCTCCTGGCACCGTAGAACACGGCTAAAGTCGATCCTGATTCCGTAGGAAACAGCCAGAGCAAACCCTCGACCTCCCCGCTAAAAGTAATGCTTTGACTCGGGAACAGGTCAACTCAGCAACCACTTACAAGTCCTCTTGACTTGTAAGGAGAAAATTTTCTTGTGAGATCCTTACGACTCTCAAGAGAAAACGCACTTAGGAATCCTCATGATTCCTAAGGAGAAAACACACCTACGGGATCCTCTCGACCTGTAGGGAGAAAATTCTTTATGAGACCCTCACGGCTCATAAAGTTGAAAAGTCTTAGGTGACAGATCCTAACCCTGTCTCCCAAGCCATCATTGCCTCACAGAAAGGTCAAGGTAGATTTTCTATAGGCCACACTCTCCGACAAGAAAGGAAACAATCACTTACGAGTCCTCTCGACTTGTAAGGAGAAAATTCTCTTAGGAGATCCTTACGACTTTCAAGAGAAAACACACTTAGGAATTCTCACGATTCCTAAGAAGAAAACACACCTACGAGATCCGCTCGACTCGTAGGGAGAAAATTCTTTATGAGACCCTCACGGCTCATAAAGTTGAAAAGTCTTAGGCAAGCAGACCTGAACCTGTTTCCTAAGCCATTGTTACCCGGCAAAGAGTCCAAAATGGACCATCACTTACTATCTACAAGCCACACTTGCTAAAATCGCATGGCAACAACACAGCAAAGAGAAGAAAGTAACAATAGAACAAAAAATGTGTCTTTTATTCATGAATTCAATGGAGTACAAGTTGAATCATATGAAAGAATAAAAAATGGATACATGTTATTCAAAGATTACAAGTGTTCAATCTATACAAAACAGCTACTGAGAAGGAAGCGTTTTCAATAAGTCAGCAAGTTGCTCGCACACTCCTTTCAGTGCCTTCTCATGATCGGCCGCCGCGGCCAGCTCTGCTTCAATTCGAGCCCGTTGCTGCAAGCACGACGAAATCTTCTCATCGATTTCCCGTTGGGTAGCTTCGCGACTTTGCGTAACCAGCTCAATAGAGTCGAGCTTCCGCCTTAATACTAGCCCGTCCGAAATACATCGCTGCAAGTTGTCAAAGACGGTTCTCAGTTGCGTGGTGTTCGCTTTAACATGGGCGTGCAGCCGGGCAGATTCATCCGAAGCCTCCTCGTGTTCCTTCCGCCTCTAGATCGCTTCTTGTTCGAAATGGCAGAGGAAGACACTATCTGCTCAACCCACGCAGTCCGCTGGGAGTTCAAAGCCTGAATCTCAGGAGCAGGATGTCCGAGCTCAAGCTCATGCAGGCAGGCCTCAATTTTCCTGCAGTGATTAATCCAAGACTCAACAACGCCCTCGCAATGTAAGTTCACGAGCGTTGCCAGCATAAGATTAACCTCGGCAGCAAAATCTGCAGCGAGTGTAGGGATCTCCGCGTCAAGCTATTCAATGGATTCACTCAACATACGAAGGCTGGTCGCAGCGCCCTTAGAAGATGGACGTCTAGAAATTGGTCCTGCTGGCATTAATATACAAGATTCGAAGGGAGCAGGAACCGGTGCGACTACTGCAAAATGAATTATGGTTCAAAGCTAACTCGCAAAATAAATAAATCACATGAGTGATGAAGTATGCTATACCGGCTGCGGCAGGTGGCAAGGCCGGGAGTACTGGTGGCGCAACTATTCTTTCATCTCCTCCTTCAATCTGTAGTGCTGCAGTCAAAACAAAGAAAAATTAGCAGTGACTTGGCTGCCCGTAAAAGGAAAGAGAAGATATTAGCTAGAGACTGTACTCACCAACGCCCCCAGATGAAGCAATCTCCGACTGGAAGGAGAAATATGGGTGCAGCACCTGATACAGATGATCAAAAAGGAATCCTGCAAGAGTGTAATAATGCAATGTCAGTACATAAAGTATATTGCCTACAATGAAACCGATAAGTCACAAACCCGTACCTTCCAGCATTTGGGAGGACACGAGAGAAGGCAAAGGGTCGGCAATCGTCAAAGCAACAACTGGTGATGCTTCCTCAGGTGGCACAACCTCAACGCTCACCACACCTGCATTAGAAACGAGAGAAATACTATCAGAAGAGATTGAAAGGAAAGCAATAACCCAAAATCTACCTGATGAGTCGCCGGTTGAAACCGCGACAAGGGCGTCACTGGGTGCAGCGACTGTTTCACCCTCCTCCATCGGAATGGGTTCGCCGCCCGTAGCTTCATCCCCCAACTCCACGAGAGCCGTCATGATACTTGCAGCGCTCGGCGACGGCAAGGAACCGCAAGGAGAAAGAGTGGCAATTAGGGCAGTTCCAGACTATTGAGAAAGAGTGGCCACTTTAGGCTCAGTGGTTGCCTCCATCTCACCTACCACTTCCTCATCAAGACTCGGCCTTGCAGGGTATGACGTATGAGAATCTGAAGATCAGATTTTGACAAAAGGACCCGGTGTTACGTTACCTTGGGACGGCTTTTCAATTGCTTCCCGAGCCGCGCGTACCGCCTGTCTATGAACGGTAGACAGGGCGGCCGAAGCACCCTCTGAAGAAGCAGGGACAGGGGTAGCAGCGCTCGAGCCTGCACCCGCGGCCAAGGCAACATTACATTCTCTTACTGTACGCCTCCTGCGCTTCCTTTCCACCTGGGCCATGAGAGCTGATCTTCTCAGGACCCCCGTCAAGGAGACGTCATCGTCCGCGCCAGGAGCTACCTCTGGAGCCGTTATGGCGTCCGTCATCGGTTGATTAGGTAAAGCCTCTTTTGGCAATGCTGAGGAGGCTGGAACTTCGATAGCTGGCCCTGGAAGCATCTCCGCATCACCCTGCGGGATTGGCACTGTACTGAGGATGACCTGAGTCGAGGTAGTCCCTGCGATAAGATAAAAAAGGAGTCAGATTACCCATAAGAAAGGGGAATGCATGCACAATGAGCCGAAATATACCAACGCCCAGCGAAGTGCGAAGCCTCTCTTCCTCCTCAAAAGTCTTGAGGGAAGCCGCGAGAGCCTCTTCAATGGAAATGCCTGTTGAAAAAAGTGTCAGTCAAAACATGATAATAAAATGTACTGTAACAAAAAAAATACGACTAAAGATTACCTGACTCAGCAAGGATGATCAGTCTTGCTTTGTGGCTAGCTAGACGCTCGGAAGCTGCGATGGCAGCCTCCAGATCAGTATCATCTGGCGCCAAGAATAGACCCTCGTTGGTCCCATATTCGCTCAGGCCCTTGCTATAAGGAGCATGAGGCTCCTGGCCGAGTACAACGTCTGCAGAAAGAATCGACTTCTTCTTCTTCTTCTGCGAGCGAGTACCGGTCGCCGCTAGTATAAGCTTACGCTTAGTGGGCACCTTGGGACGACGAGTCCCGATATTTGAACCCACGCCAAACTCGGGAGACGCCACAGTCACCGCTTTCACGGGAGCACGGGGTATCGGTAGCTCAGGCCTATTACGTGGGGCCATGACCGCAGCAACCTCTCTCAAAGGAGGACGAACGATGGTCCATTGCTTCAAAAGGATGGCTGGATTACCAGCAGGGGCTGCACCCTTACGATCAAGCAACAACTTCTTTTCCTCCCTGATGACGGCATCCATCACGTGTTGATACCATGCCACGTATACTTTCAGGGCTTTCGGAACACAACTCGGCTCACTAATGAAGAAATTGGACCCTGTGTTTAGGCGCATGAAATGGTGCAAAGCGCTCCGGATACCCTCTTCAGTATAAACCGGTTCTGCGAAGAATGCCTCGAGCGGGACGCCCTGATTATAACTTGATTGCTAGGCAAAACAGTGGGGGTTATATCTCATAAACAAAGCCGAGTCGTTCTGCCTGAACATCAAGTATCCCGGCCTGATCGAGTACAAATGGAGAATCTCCCGAGCTTTCAAGGTAGAAGCTCCATCCTTAAAGGTGTCCCGCAATGGCTGCACCGTCTTAGTGGATTCCTTACCGATGGTAATAACCTTATCAACAAAGGTCATGCCGTCCAGGATGGTACGTGGGCGAAGAATTACACCTCGAGCCTCTCGCGGACTTGGCTCCACAATAGAAGCATTGACCAACTGCATGATCCATGGAAAATTGCAAGTTTCATAGAAATGAGGCCGCTTGTGCATTCCAAAAGCACCGAGCAAATGCAACTCGAGCCATGAGGTAAAATAATGCATCGGGAAGTTCACGGGCTGCACCCCCGGTTGAGTAGTGTCGGCCGCCAAACTAAGGCCGTGATACAAATGAGCCAGCCCGGCAATCCCAACAGCAACCTGTCTCCCTTCAACCATCCGATGAGCAGGGTAGAAGACAGACGGTCTCATGTAGCGAGGGTGCATGGGAAGCGTAAACTAGCTTAACCACAAACCGAGGAAACCTAGAAAGAACGCTTCCTCATCGATACCCGGAGCGGCAATTTCTGAAATGGGGACGATCGCGACGTTTGGAAGAAAGAAACTCTTTTGATCGGCTTCCAATATTGGCCGGCTATTCAAGCCAAAGCCGAAAGGATCATCAAGTTTGGCAAACCTTTCACCTTGTTGCGATAAAGCTTCTGGGCGGAGAAAACAGGCGATGAAGTCCGCAAAGCTAACCCCATGGCTTCCAGATTCAAGAAATAGGCCCTCGTAAATGTTTAACACCTTGATCAAGCTAGGGAATCGGTGCTGAATGGCATTCTCTGGGTTTAGACCCATCATCACCAGTCAGGTAGCAAAAATATACTCATTAGGGGGCAAGATCTCCTCATAATACTCCCCTCTGACAGGCAAGCCGGAGATATCCGCAAACTCTTCCAAAGAGATGGAAACTTCCTGATCTAGCATAAAGAAGGTATGAGTTGGAACGTTCCACTGTTCCAAAAAGGCTTTGACCCGCCAGGCTGGAGGTGGGGAGTATTGAAATAGGGAAGCATAGATCGCGGGGTACAATCCGATCCTCAACAGCTCTGACTTCTTTGCCGATAAGATGTATCGGGCCCACTGCAGATATCCAGCTGAGTGACGGGGAGTCAGGCCTATGTTGTATGGCTATCCCTAAGGGTGCGACTCACCCTGGCATATACGCCGTCCTAGAATGTCCAAAGCCATCGGCGGTTGTACAGGTATTGCAGCTATAGAGGGCTGAAGACAACCCTCTGAAGTCCAATTAACCACCTCTACGGCATAGTTCACCAGGGGTACGTCAGCATAATGAATCGCCGAGATGGCCTCTGAAGGTGTTGCGCAAGAGAAGTTGTGCCGACCCATGATGATCTAGTTATACCATGTTCCCCACAAATGAAGATTCTTGTGCTCCGGGTCATGGTCTTTGATCAGCGCAAAAACCTCTCGGTCTACGGGCGCTTCGGGAAATCCGCCTTCCGAACGGACGAACGGGAAGGAAGTGTCGAAAGACATAGTACCTGCGCGGAAAAGAACAAATTTTCAGCCGCCAATGCTACAGTTTAAGTTCTGTCACTAGGTACTTTAAATCTGTACTACACTGCAATGCAGTGAAAAGGGACCAAAGGGGACCCACATAATCTAGATGACAGTTCATCATTAATAAAACAGTCTCATCATTTGATGAGGCTGTCATTAAATGAGGAAATCATCAATTGATTCCCATTCAATAAGAACCCCTCGGGCTAAGGAGTAAACCTCCCATTGAGAGCAGTGCTCTGTGGCAGAGTGACATCTGTCAACTCTAATGATGAAGGAATAAAAATTCCTCAAGAGCCTTGCTCTGTAAAAATGATGGAATAACCCATCAGAAAAATTGAAATAATTTTTTTTTAATGAATTAAAATTCTAAGATCTTCAAGATCCATGAACAAACTCTTAAGAGTTCTTCATAAGAGATTAACAAAGCTCCATTATTCAAGAGAGCAAAGCTCTGTTAATGGGTTAAGAAACCCTAAAAAGATTTTCTTTAGATCGAAGATCTATGAAGAGCAAAGCTCTGTTAATGAGTAAAACCCTAATAACATTTTTTAGATCTAAGATCTATGAAGAGCAAAGCTCTGTTAATGGGTAAAACACTAAAAACATTTTGAGATCTATGATCTGAGGAAGAGCAAAGCTCTATTGATAAAGTTCAAATCTTACCAAAAATTTGGCAGAGTTTTGACTCTTGAAGGTTCTTAAAATGAAGAGCTATACTCTGAAAGAGAATAGAAATTCTCAGACGACAAAAATGAAGATGAACAGAAATCATCCTAAGGACCGAAGATCCTATTTATAGGCACTGAGTACCGTTTCAACTTCTAAGTTGATCTAATGGGGGAGATGCTGCCACCGCTGCACTCACGTGTGAGCCACGTGAGCGCAACGGTGGGGGGGGGCATTTGTTTCCCCCAATCAGAGCAAGGCTCTATACAAAATTTCAAAATTTGAAATGAAGCGGCGCTTCATAAAAGCACCGGCGCTTTGAGGTAGCGCACCACGTGCAAAGCACGAGTGCGCTAGCGCTAAGTGCTCCAGTGCTCTGAGGCAGCGCATTACGTGCAAAGCGCGAGTGCGCTAGCGTTAAGTGCGCCAAAAGCGCCGCCGCTCCGAAGTAGCGAATCACGTGCAAATCATGAGTGCGCTAGCACTGGAACTAAATGTTCCCCACCGTTAGATCAAAGAAACAATAAAGATGATAAATCATCAATTAACCAGAATAAAATTCTGTTAAGGAAAGATTCCTTAAAATCTTTCCAAACAAAAAGATTGTGCTCTATAAATCAGAGCACCATTGGATCAATGATCCAAAGATGATTAAAAATCACCAAATACAGAATAAATTCTGTATGGAAAGATTTCCCAATCTTGTTAAAAACAAGAAAATTGCCTTCTGTAAATCAGAAGCCCTTGGATCAAAGATCCAACGGTTGGGAAATCCCCAAATCAATTGGAGAAAAGATCTCCTTAACCGATTGAACAAATTAGCTTGCCCTATATAAAGGCCCCAAGACTTCAAGTCTGATATAGAGGAACCCTCCCTCCCCCCCGCCCACAAACTTTGAAATCTCAGAAAGAAGAGCCAAGCTCTCGGTAGAAGAAGATTTTCTTCAAGATAAAAAAAATAAACAGAGAGATGAAATCATCTCATATTAAAAAGAAGAATTCACTTCTTTTTTTAAGATCATAGATCTGCAAGACCAAGTTTTTTCACAAAGAGATCAAAAGATCTCATCATAATATAAGAAGAAGAACATAATTCTTCTCACAGATCATAGATCTATAAGATTAAGGTCTTTTATACAAGAAGATCATGGACATCTCATTATAAAATAAAGGGGGGAGAATAAGTCAATTCTCTTAGGATCACAGATCCATAAAGGCAAAACTTTTCATCAAAATAAGAGATTGAAACATATCCTATAAAATAAGAACTTTTGTTCTTATAATCTTGAGACAAAGTCTCTTACAAACGAGAATTTATTTCTCGGATCATAAAATTGATCAAACAGCGCTTTGCGCTCATAAACTAGCGCTTTGCGCTCTTGGATTGGCGCTCAGCGCCAAGCGCACCACGTGTTCCTCACGTGTGCGCCACTTAACAGCTAGCGCTTTGCGTTCTTGGACTGGCGCTCAGCGCCAAGCGCACCACGTTCTCCTCACGTGTGCGCCACTTAACAGCTAGCGCTTTGCGCTCTTGGACTGGTGCTCAGCGCCAAGCGCGCCACGTGCTCTTCACATGTGCACTAAAAAGAACATAAATTGTTCTATAAATAAAGCCCAGAGCTATGATGAATGCTCAGCATTTAGTAAAAGACAAAAATATTGTCAGAACTCAAATCAATGCTCAGCATTGTCAAATGTGTAACATTTTAACTGAGTGGGCCGAGCCCAAGTTGACCATAAACCCCTCATTCAAATTAATTGAGCCCATATGCTCATAAATTCCAGATCTTAGTCCCAATTGGACTACGGATCTCCCAACCAATATTGGTTCAAGGATATATCTCTTCACACCTCTGATATTTGTCGTTGTAATCTTTCAACGTCTTCAGAGAGGTGGCGAGTCCCGACAACCAGACATTCCATAGACTGTGGGGTCCTTAAACTCATGGACTATGATGTCCTTAATCTCGGACTGTAGGGTCCTTAAGCCCAAGGACTATGATGTCCTTAACCTTGGACTATGATGTCCTCAACCTTGGATTGTGGGGTCCTTAAACCCATGGACTATGATGTCCTTAACCTTGGACCACCATGTCCTTAAACTGGTAATCTACCGCAATGCCCCTAAACTAAACAATAGAGTTCCAATGCTCTCTTGTTGGATCTAAATGATCTCGTTAAGTTGATCTTAGTCTAAAATTAGACTGACGTATCCTTAATAAACGTTTAAGTTGATCTTAGTCTCAAATGAGACTAACGTATCCTTAAACTGGCCCCAAACCCAAATCTAAGAAAATACGGATTTGGACTAATCCACGCCCTACGGGCGACCACACAAATTAGTCTTCGTATATAATCCACGGGCAACCAAAAACAAAACAAACACCCACGATACGAAGTGACCATCTGGAGAAGGAGAAAGTGGTTACCGCGATGCGGTAGCGTAATTAACTGCAGGGTCTTGCGCCTGCAGGGAAGAGCGTCCCCACAATCAAAAACCCCTCAATAAGGGGGAATCTGATGAAGTCTGCTATATCGTCCGCGTCCATTTAAACCTTCGATACATGGTGTCATAAATTAACTTTGCATCTTCGGAGAGGTAGACGGATAGCACCAATTAGCATCTGCCCTCGAAGTTCAGGCCTGACGTCCCAACGTCCCGGTCGCGTCTTTCGGCGGAGATCACCGGGCAAGCGACTCTGCGGCCCGTACTGCGCCTATCATAGGTCGCAGGGACACCCGACCGAGAGCTACAAACAACCCCGTGACTATATTGAGAAACTGATTCGTTCCGGTCACCGTGCGAAATACCTACGGGACAAGAGACAGGCAAAGCGGGAGCAAACGGACCAACCACCCCTCGATGAATTGACGATCGTGAAGATCATGGTCGTCTCAGTAGGTTTGGCTCCGGACAGCGGAGGGACCGCTACCTCCGACCGGTCATGACCATAAGTAATCCGCCCTACAAGAAGTGCAAGAAGGACGATCCGATCACCTTCACCTACGAGGACCTTCACGGTATATCACTCCCGCATAATGAACCCTTATGATAACAACCCAGGTTAACTGATACGGGATCTGGAGAATATTGGTCGACTCAGAGAGCTCGGCGGATATCCTATTTTACGATTGTTTCCAGCATATGGGATTAAATCCGTCCGACCTCCAACCGACCTCCCATGTCCTCTCCGGGTTCACAAACCATTCCGTCTTGCCCGAGGGAAGAAGAACTCAAACCGTACTGGTGAACTTTCTCATTGCCAAAATCCCGTCGGCCTATAACAACCTTCTAGGACGCCCCACCCTAAATGCCCTCCGAACCCAGATCTCAACCTACCATCTCACGCTCAAGTTCCCTTTGGACTACGTGGGAATAGGCCGGGCTTACGGAGACCAGCAAATTGCCAGGGTCTGTTTTGCCTCAACATCTCCTGCCAAGGAAGAGGGTAGCAATTTTGAAGACGTATACGATCCTCAGGGGTCCTTAGACACACACGAAGACCGAAAAGAAATTCGAGACATCCCGATTGAAGTTTTAGTGGAAGTTCCCCTCAAGGAGGGAGTTAACTGCCGGACTATCCAGACCGGCTCTCTCTTGACAGGACATGCTGGCGACGACCTGATCCAGTTCCTCCGGAACAACTCTGATGTGTTCGCTTGGACCCCAGCAGACATGCCCGGGATCGACCCCAAGGTGATCTCCCACAAGCTCGGGGTCGACCCGAAAGCTTGACTAATCTGACAAAAGAAAAAAAGTTTCATGCCAATGAAACAAAAAGCGATAGAGGAGGAAGTGGACTGACTGCTCGCGGCCGACTTCATTAGAAACCTGGACTACTCGGATTGGCTGGCAAACGTGGTCATGGTCAGGAAAGCGAACGGGAAATAGCGCATGTGCATCGATTTCACTGATCTAAACAAGGCTTGCCCCAAAGACAACTACCCACTCCCTCGAATAGATCAGCTAGTAGACAGCTCGGCCGGTCACGAATTACTGAACTTCATGAACGCCTTCTCCAGTTATAATCAGATCTGGATGAATCCGGCTAACGAAAGGCTAACCGCCTTCACCACCGATCGGGGAGTCTACTGCTATAAGGTAATGCTGTTTGGCCTCAAGAACGATGGGGCCACGTACCAGCGACTGGTCAACAAGCTGTTCAAACCACAAATCGGGGAAAACATGGAAGTCTACGTTGACGAAATGCTCGTAAAATCCACTTCATCAGCCGAGCACACTACAGACCTCGGCGAAACATTTGACTTCCTATGGAAGTACAAGATGAAGCTGAATCCATCCAAATGTGCGTTCGGCATCACAAGCGGGAAATTCCTTAGATTCATGGTTACCCATCGAGGAATCGAAGCGAACCCAGAAAAAATCAGAGCCATCATCGATATAGCAACGTCCAAGAGCAATGTTGATATCATGCGACTCACCAGTAGGGTAGTTGCTTTGAGTCGCTTTATGTCTAGATCCGGAAAAAGTGCATGCCTTTCTTCAGAGCTTTAAGGAAAATCCCCAGATTCGAATGGTCCGATGAGTGCCAAAACGCCTTCGAACAACTCAAGGCACATATGGCGACCTCACCGCACGAGTTTTAACTATATCTAGCCATCTCCGACCAAGCCGTTACTATATCTAACCGTCTCCGACCAAGCTGCCGGCTCAGTGCTCGTAAGAGAATTCGAAGGTATACAGAGACCAGTCTACTACGTCAGCCATATTTTTAAGGACGCAAAGACCAGATACCCGGCCATAGAATAAATATTCCTTGCGCTTGTCGTCACCTCCAGAAAACTACGACACTATTTCCAGGCACACACGATCCTCGTCCTCACTGAACAACCCTTTGGGAATATCTTCGCCTCTCTCGAATCGTCGGGCCGCTTAAAGAAATGGAAGTGAGAGTTGTCCTAATTCGACATCAAATACCGACCCAGACAGGCTATCAAAGCACAGGCCTTATCCGATTTCGTAGCCGAATGCACTATTCCTACTAAGAAAGGAGCGCTAGCGTAGGGCTCTGACTCACGACCCTCAGTTAAGGAGGTGCTCGGCCCAATCCCTGATTGGGTACTCTATGTGGACAGATCCTCCACAGAGGAAGGGAGTAGGGCCGGCCTAATCATCCGCGGCCCAAATGAGGTGGAGATGGAGTACTCTGAGGCTTGGTTTTAAGGCATCAAACAACGCAGCAGAATACGAGGCCTTATTGGCCAGCCTACGAATCGCCTCCGGAGTGGGGCTAAAGAAGATCAGGATACGCAGCGACTCCATGCTAGTTGTCGGCCAAGTGACCGGGCTTTTCGAAGCCTGGGAACCACTAATGATAAAGTACCTGGCAGAGGTAAGAAGGTTTCGAAGAGATTTCGATGAGGTCCAAGTGGAGCAGATTCCCAGGAACTTGAACACCGAAGCCGATGCCTTGAGTAAACTTGCCTATTCCTATTTGGCCAATCACAAAAGAAATATCCTCTTTAAAGTCCTGTCGCGACCCAACGTGGAAGATGAAGAAGCAACACTCCAGATCTACACGACTCGAGGGGATGTCCCGGATTGGAGAAAGCCCATTATAGAATTTCTAAAGGACAGGGTACTCCCTAAAGACCGGGCCAGGCTCGCCAGCTTCAAGCAAAAGCTTACCACTTCGTGTGGAGCAAAGGAAACCTGTACAAGAAGTCATACACTCAACCTTTGCTCCGATACGTAGATCCCTATGAAGCAGACTACGTCTTACGAGAGATACACGAAGGGGTCGGAGGGGCACATCAAGGGGCCCGCAGCCTAGTTCAAAAGACACTGTTGCAAGGGTATTACCGGCCGGGAATACACCAAGATGCCGGAAAGCTGGTCAGAAGATTCAAGAACTGCCAACTCTTTGGCAGCATCTCTTGACTACCCACCACTGAACTAACGCCATTAAACTCCCCTTGGTCATTTGCACAGCGGGGGATGGATATGGTGGGCCAGCTCCCCATCGGAATGGGTAGACACAAATACATCCTTATCGCTGTAGACTACTTTACAAAATGGATAGAAGCCATGCCGATCAGAAAACCAGGTGCCACCTCTATGATAAAATTCCTGCAGAATAATATAATCTCCCGATTCGGAATCCCGAGGTGCATCATCACCGACCATGGAACCAACTTTGAAAATAACAAAGTCAGAGAATTCTGCAAAGACTATCACATATTGATGAAGTTCTCCACGGTCGCACATCCCCAATGCAACGGAAAATCCGAAATAGCGAACCGAGGCGTTATCCACGAGCTCAGAGCCTGCCTAAAGGGAAGACAAGGCAGCTAGGTCGAGGAACTGCCTCAGATACTGTGGGCATTGTGGACGTCAAGAAAAACACCCACAGGAGAAACCCCGTTTAGCTTCAGCTATGGTACCGAGGCAATGGTCCCCACAGAAATTGGATTGCCCAGTTATCGAGTCGAGCACTTCGACGATGTAATGACTCTGAAATCTCTGTACAGAAATTTTCCTATTAATGTACAGAAAAGAGTATTACAGCATGAGGTCGGACTTATCCCCCTAGCCATCGGGAGATCCCAAACTCCGTTGTCCTGCGAAAGTTTACTGACTATAAGTTAGAATTGTTTAATAAAAGCAAGAAACAACTTGTAGCTCACTGGTAAAGCCTTTGCACTGCTGTGACGTAGCCTGTGTGTTCGATCCCCATCAGACACAATTATTTTTTTTGATTTTTCTTTTTATTTTTGGAAGCCCAAAAGTTTGCACATGCAATACACAGGGAAATGAAAAGTTCAGAAAAATCAAACATCTGCAAAATGGTGTACACACTTAAAAACCCACATAGCACGAATCTCGAGGCCAGAGAGACAAATCTGACTTGCCAAACTTGCCCTAAGCCAGCGCCGACGGCTCTGATGAGTCCGTTTGCCTCCGTGCTTTGCACACTTGTCCCTTCAGCTCTTATTAACTCCTCTGCACTGTTTGATTTCTCTGCAATTAAACAGAGACCTTTCATTTCACCAATTAACACCATTTTAATAATTTTTAATCCACATTTTTAATTTCCAAACCCTAATTCTCCACTATAAATATCACCCGATGCTCTAGCTCTTCACCATTCTGAAAATTCTAGCAAAAACTCTCTCAAAAAGTTCTAAGTGCAAGTGGAGTAAAGTGGAGTTAGCGATCAAGCTTTTTTCGTCGAAGATCAAAGCCGATTCCAGAGCTCCCACGATGCCACAAAGACACTCCTCCTCTTCCTCACCCTTTTCTTAAGATTTCCAAACCGTAAGTCGCTCTTCCCTTCTTCTTTTTCATCTCAATTCATATTTTTTCAAAATATCGACAAAAGTGGAGTTAACTCGTAACAATCTTCATTTCTAAACAATTTTATCATGCTTGATATGTATAAATGTCATATAATCACCCTAATATCTTTTTAAAACAAAACCCACATCTATTGTCTTTTTATGAAACCAAAATTTCATGTTCAATACGCAAATAACGAACTTTTTCATTAAAATACCTTGAACTTTAATATCACATCTTTTCGACAAAATGTTTAAATAATATCTTTAGGAAAATTTCACGGGGTAACGACCTACCCCACACGCACACTTTGTTTTCATAGCATGATGTCTATATATATGTTTGGTTCAAAGAATAATCTTTACAATAAAACACCACATATTTTAAAAACCGGGTTTCTTTTAAGCGGTATTTGTATTCCTTTGCAATTATGCATCTATAACTCTCGTTAGGGGACCCGCTAATGGATGGTGCGGATTATCGCATATCCTGGGGATAGTAGAGCGAGATGCAACACTCCTCACGGAGTATTCGATCTCGAAAGCAAATAAAATACGGTTTTTAAGAAATGCAAATTTTCTAAATAAAACTAATTTTTAAAATAAAAATTGTATAAAATTATAAATCCGTATTTCCATCATATTATGAAACTATATTTTTCTAAAAATTGAAATATTAAAAAATGGTAATAAAATACCATCAAGTTACCAAAAAGAACTAGTTTTCAATAAAATACCATAAACTTTTAAAACTTAGGTATTTATCATGAAAATACCACAATACTTAAAATACATGTTCATGAAAATCTTAAGTAATACAAATCACCCTCGAGATTTTATTTTTAATCTATATTAAAAATATTTTTCATAAAATCCCCTCGAGATATACAAAACAATATTGTAAGAACTTTAGTAAATATAAGTTTAAGCATGATCAATTCTCTTGAGCCCTAGAGAGCCGGAGAAAGTGAGTACTTATCTATTTAGGTTAGACAACTTAACGGAGTCATCAATATCAATTGTTTTGGAAAAAGACACAAATCCTGCCGTCCATGTGCAGCAGTTGCCGATAACTCCTGAACCTAAGAATTCAAGAGTTAAATCCGTTCACAAGTGTCAGACTCAGTCTGAGTCCAACCTCAAACCTGAATCCAAAATCAAACACGAATACTTAATTATGAACATGAATACTCGAATTCAAACATCAAATTCAAACATGTATACTTGACTTGACTTGACTGAATCATGGTTATAACTTGACAAGAACTTGACATGACTACTTGAATACATAATTACATCCTGAACATGAACCTGAACATTTTGTATCTATGGTTTCGGTCAAGACTTGTAAACATAATTTATACAATACATTACACGGGGATAAAGGGGTAGATTGGTACGGAATATATATCGTGGCACGAGAGATCACTTAAAAGACACCTACATGAATTCACGTGTCGTTGTCCCGTGCGTTATGACGGGGCCTTGTACTACATGTTACCATAGTCCACAGGGTAAGATGGACTCCTCTCGTATACATGAATACTTTCTTTATTAAACTACAAATAACCATATTAGAATAACTATCCTATACCTGTGAACGATCATATACAACTTGACCTGTTCATTTCACAATTACCTACTATCTTCTATTTCTTCTTTTGGGACTCACCGAGCGCTAGTTCGCTGATGACATTTCTTTCTGTTTCTTTCTTTGGAATGCTCGTCAGGAGGACCAGACTCTGAAGAGATAGAGTCGAACCAGGAGGACTTGGACCAGCTTACAGTTCAGCTTGATTACTAGCCCTTTTCAGTCTGCACTTACTTTCTGTATGCCTTTGTTTAGGTATTGCTTTATTCATTGTAACTTTTATTTGCAAACAGTTGTATGTAAAATTTAATATAAATAAAGTTGCTGTTCATTTTATTACTCTTATCATTCTTGTTCAATTATATATTGCTTAATTACGCTCAACGTATTTATTTCATAGTAAATACGTTGCGGGCTTACCACGTCGCCATTTCCGTCTAATGGGAAGCGGGGCGTGACAGATGACGAGGCTAACACCTTGGCGCTACGAAGCAACCTGGACATCTTGTTGGAAAAAAGAGATCGGGCACTGTTCCCGCCAAAATTTTCGGCCAAGAGCCACTTGTTCCCTTACAAAAAGGGAGAAGAATCCTAAAAAAACAGGCATCACGTGTAAAACACGTGGGCGCACATATGCAAAGCATATGAGCGCTGAACATAAACAGGCTAAAACCCACATTAGGGGTCACATGTTAAACACGTGAGTGCTTTTGCCAATCACATGCAAAGCATGTGAGCATCCTAATTAAAATGTTCCTATCAAATTCTAGAATTAAATTCTATTTGGGAAATATTTTCTTAATCTTTCTTAAACTAGAAAGATCTTCTCTGTTAAATAGAGGACTCTTGGATCAAAGATCCAGCGATGATCATTTGATAGAATAAAAATCTATCATAGGAAAATTTTTCCTAATCTTATAACAAGAATAAAACTCTATGTTAACAAGATATCCATATTAAGAAAATATATTTTTGATCTTGTTAAACTAAAAAGATTTGATAGAATAAAATTCTAATCTTGGTAAAACTAACAAGATATTCATAATCTTGTTAAACAAACAAGAAATCTTCTCTGTTAAACAGAGAGCCTTTGGATTAAAAATCCAGCGGTGAATAAAATTCACCGATTGATTTAAAAGATCCTGAAATCAATCATGATCTCTCAATGAGAGATTTCCTTAACAAATTGATTTTTTTTCTTCTCATATAAATAGGAGCGAGAAGAAGAGCAAAAATACACAGAGAGAAGGAGAGAGAAAAACCCCCTTGAAAGCAAAAAGAAAAGAGAATTAAATTCTCCAGAGAGAAGAAGATCTCTTCAAAGAAAAAAGAAACTCTAGGTAAGAGAATGTCACGCCCCACCCCCAATACAGAGAGTATTGTCCGCTCTGACCGAAACAGCACGGTTTTGTCCTTCGGGACGAATCGGACCCGACCAGGGGCCACTTTCCAGGAGGTCACCCATCCCAGGACTTCCCTAGCTCGAGCACGTTTAACTACGGAGTTCTCAAACTCCTGTAGTGCCAGTTCACTTAAAAGATGCATCTGTATTAAAGAGTGGTATCATTCCATTTATTGTACAGATCTGCCCTCTTTCGGAATGTATTCCGAAAATTACCTATTGTTCTACAGTGGGTCCCACGGACTCAAGAGGTGGCCCACACGGATTCAAGAGGTGACCCCCGCCCACTTAACATGACACTTGGAGTGGCACTTTGTTCCGTGTGGCACATTGCTCCGTGAGCGAGAACCGGGTCCCGATATTCTCCCCACCTTTGAGCAATGTTTCGTCCTCGAACCGCAGACCTACTATTGAGGGACCAGCTCTGATACCAATCGGTTATGCCCCACCTCCAATACAGAGAGTATTGTCCGCTCAGGCCGAAACCGCACGGTTTTGTCCTTCGGGGCGAACCGGACCTGACCAGGGGCCACTTCCCAGGAGGTCACCCAACCTAGGACTTCCCTAGCCCGAGCATGCTTAACTACGGAGTTCTCAAACTCCTATAGTGCCAGTTCAGTTAAAAGGCGCATCTGTATTAAAGAGTGGTATCATTCCATTTATAGTACAGATCTGCACTCTTTCGGAATGTATTCCGAAAATTCCCTATTGTTCTACAGTGGTCCCACGGACTCAAGAGTAGTCCCCACAGATTCAAGAGGTGTCCCCCGTCCACTTAACATGACACTTAGCGTGGCACTTTGTTCCGTGTGGCACTTTTCTCCGTGAGCAAGAACCGGGCACCGATAGAGAAGGAAGGAGATCACCCCATAAGCTCCCACAAAACAAAAGAGAATTTAATTCTCAAACCAAGAGTTTAACTCTTCTAAAAAAAACTTAGTTCTTCCTCTGGTTGAAGATCTGCAGAAACAGATATCCCCACAAGTTGAGAATTTAATTCTCATCAAGGAGATCTGTCACGCAGATTCAAAACTTAGGGGGAAAATTGAGTTTAAAGAATGTAATTCTTTCAACGTAACATATAGGAATTTAATTTCTCTAAATAAAACCGGGGGTTAACCCTATAAAAGAATTTAATTCTTAAACAAAGGATTTAACTCTCCATGCACGTAAAAGAGATCAGCACCCAACATGATAAATGTCAGATCATGTGCGCCCATGGGAGCCCCCCCTCAATGATCAAAAGAGAACAATTGATATCAGGTCACGTGCTCCCACGTAACCCCTGAACTAGCCTCTTCAAAAGGATAAAAGAGGAGTAAATCTAAACCAGATCTCAATTTGAGGCGCCTTACGTGATAACATGTGACCCCTTATAGTGCTTAGTACTTTCATGAGATGAAACAAGGCAGTCTCTATATTTAGGGCGCCTCACGTGATATCACGTGACCCCTTTATGGTGCTAAGCACTTTCAGAAGAGAAGGGAGAATAAATCAAATGTAAGTGCGCCTCACGTGATCCTACGTGGCCCCAATAGTGCTCCGCACTCAGAAAAGAAAAATGGTAATTCCAAAGAAAGCTGGGCCTATTTTCCAAGCGCCTGACGTGACCTCACATGAGCGCCTTAAGCTCTTAGTGTTTAACACTATTTTAAGGCATCACGTGACCCCACGCGAGCGCCAGACATACGCTAGTGTTTAACACTTCAAATAAAAAAAAGAATAAGGGGTGTCAGAGCCCACATTATTGTTCAGCATCACTGATGCAGAAATGGGATCAATCCCAAATAAAAATGATTAAATGGTCTGAGCCCAAGATTGGCCAAACTCCAAGTTGACTGAGCCTATTGGCTTTAGTCCCAAACAAGATTATCAAATTTTTAATGAACATTCACTGGTTCAAGGGTACATCTTTTCACACCTCTGATATATGTCGTTGTAATTCTTCAACGTCTTCAGAAAGGTAGCGGGTCCCGGCAACCAGACACTCAATGGACCGCAACGTACCTAAACTAAATTCTATGGACTATGATGTCCTTAAACTCATGGACTATGATGTCCTTAAAATTTATAGACTATGAGGTCTTTAAAATCATGGACTATGATGTCCTTAAACTTTATGGACCGCAACATCTCTAAACTAAACCCCACAGACTATGATGTCTTTAAACCCCATGGACTATGATATCCTTAAACTCCATGGACTATAATGTCCTTAAACCCAATAGACCGCAATGTCCCTAAACTAAAATAATAGAGACCAAATGCTCTTTTGTTGGATCTAAATGATCCTGTTAAGTAGATCTTAGTCTAAAATTAGACTAACGTATCCTTAACAAACGTTTAAGTTGTTCTTAACCTCAAACGAGTTTAACGATCCTTAAACCAAACCAAACCCAAATCTAAGAAAATACGGATTTGGACTAATCCCCGCCCTACGGGCGACAACATAAATTAGTGTTCGAATACAATCCACGGGCAACCAAAAATAAAACAAACACACATGACATGAAGTGAACATCTGGAGAAGAAGAAAGTGGTTACCGCGAGGCGGTAGCGCAATTAACTGCAGGGGCTTGTGCCTGCAGGGAAGAGCGTCCCCACAATCAAAAACCCCTCATAATGAGGGGGAATCTGACGAAATCTGCCACAACGGCCGCATCCGTCTAAACCTCCGATGCATGGTGCCATAAATAACTTGGCATCTTCGGAGAGGTGGACGGATAAAACCAAATAGCATCTGCCCCCAAAATTTAGGCCGGACGTCCCAACGTCCCGGTCGCGTCTTTTGGTGGAGAACAGATTCTGGCGCGCTCGGTGGGACTTTTTCCTCTTTCCACTCCACACTTCGTGTGTCGTGTCCGCGAACGAATCGCGGTTTAATATGGTTTCTCCTGGATTCGAGGTACTAAGATTTGGTGTCTTGCTCCCGTGCAGAGGCTTTCAACTGCAACAACGACAATAACTCCCACTCCATCCTTGCAGGAGGAGTGACCTATGGGCCCTCCATCTTCGCCATGCCAGTGGAACAGGTGACGCAAGCCACCACTAGGCTATTCTTTGGGACCATTCTCCCACCAATGAGTTTCAACGCCCCACTTCCGCCGCAAGAAACTACGAAGAAGTCGGTCTTTGATCGGCTCACCACTGCCGTGGCCCCTCTCAACGGGTGGTCCAAGTCTAATACTTCAGTCTTCGACAGGCTGAGCCTAAGCTCAAAGGGGCCACGAAGAGGCTCGCAATACCAGAGAAGGCTATCCCGGCTCCTGCTGTAGCTGAAGCCATCCAAACTGCTTCCCATACTCGAAATTCGGCCTTCGACAGGTTGACTATTCCTTCCCAGCGGATGTCAGTCTTTGACAGGCTGGCGCTAATAACAGCCTCTTCTCAAAGCAGGGGGTAGGACGAAGTTACCCCAACAACGGAGGTGATTCTGTCCACGCGACATGCTCGACGTCGACATTGGCGCCGAGTGAGGAAAGCTGGGGGCAGTTCTCCTTCCGGACTTACTCCGCCAGCTCCAACGGTGGAAGTTGACGCTGCTGTTCCAACTGAGAACAGCTTTTAACCACTTAGGAGGGTGCGCAAGAACTCTCCAACGGCCATGCTAAAAAGATCTCCTCCACCTATGGAGAATGTTACAAAGATGAAGCCAGAGCAGCCCTCTCAGCGGCTGTCCTCTAAAATTCACAAGATCTGGCGACAGGTCCAGGACTCGGTGATCAACCAAGACTACTCCCGCCGACCTAAGAAGATGAAAATTCGGCAATAGAAGGACCACCCTGTCGTACTATAGAAGGTGTCATCTACCTGGGTGCCCGCTGCAACGGCCCCCTCAACTTCGACCGCCCACAAAAGGAGAAGGCCGGAGAAAATCTCCGTGTCTGCGACAAATCTCAAGGGCACTGAACCTAAACGCCCCAAGTCTGGGGGCATGGTGGTGCACACCATCTACATGGCTTCCGAGAAGGAGGATAGCCGTATCTGTACGGGTCATCGACCACTCACCCGATTTATGACAAAAGCCCAGGAGCAACAGCAAAAGCTCCAGGAATTGCTAGCGAAGATGTCCGCGCTCACTAGACCAAAAGAAAGCCCGGAAATATCATCGGGGCAGCGTCAGGAACAGGAAACTGATTCCGAATTCTTCCGAAGAATGCTCGAGATGAAAGACAAAGAGACAGTGGAACAAGCGGCCAACATAAAACAAATGGCGCTCCTGTTCCAAGATATGGTCGGGATGATGATACAACCGGATCCTCCAACTGAAGATTTTCCAATAATCCTTGAAGACGACAGAGGGGAGACATCAAACCCTCTTCCGGCTCTATCAGCAGCCAAAGAAGAGACCATTTCCAAAGCCGCCCTCGATGGTTATATAGCTCAACAGATACGAGTTCATCAGGCGAGCGAGGCGGCCGGCCAAATCGTCAAGACTAGACGACCCTATCCGGTTTGGTACGACCAAACAAAGTACCCGCCACGATATACGATCCTTAAATTTCATGTATATAAGGGGACGGAAAATCCACACCAGCACGTTGCTCAATTCAAAGCCTTGTGCGGTAATACTGAGGGTGACGACAAATTGCTGTTTCGCCAATTTGTTGGCAGCTTGTCGGAGACAGCGTTTGAATGGTACTCTGAACTCCCGAATGACTCCATTAAGACATTTACAGAAATGGAGTTACTATTTACACAAAGGTTCGCAAGCGCTAGCTAATGCACCCCGATCACGGTATTGATCAATGCCAGAGTGAAGCCGGGAGAGGCATGGGTGCAGTATGCAATCCAGTGGCAGAACTTATGGTCGAGATGCGAACAACACATAGAAGAGGCTCCTGCCATAGGCATGTTCGTGGGTACCCTCGACCCTCAGTCGACTATCTCCCAATTCATGATATTCTTCAATCCGACCACCTTCCAGGCCTTGATTGACAAGTTGGCCCAAATGGACCAGATGGGCTATAGGCCTTTCCCTTCAAAAGCGGATTTTCGAAATGAAAAAGGCAAAGGGAAAGCGACCTTTGTCGCCAATGCTCAACAACAGCCAAGTGAGCCGAA
Source organism: Agapanthus africanus (assembly GCA_030015575.1). NCBI lineage: Eukaryota > Viridiplantae > Streptophyta > Magnoliopsida > Asparagales > Amaryllidaceae > Agapanthus > Agapanthus africanus. The sequence continues at coordinate 885,225,227 of CM057337.1, forward strand.
ACCAACTGCTCGCCAAGGCAACAAGCGGCGATCCCTCGATGAGAAGTTAAGACATCCTTACTCATTTCTCCAGGATAAAACAAGGAGACTGTTTGAACTGGCAGTGCGCAACAGGCTCATCACTCTGCCAGATCCAAGACATCTGTCGCAACCTGGTAACGTTAACCATACTAAATATTGTCCTTACCATAGAGTAATGGGTCACTCACTCGAAAATTGCTACATATTCAAAAACTGGGTTGAAGACCAATACCAGCAAGGCAAATTTGCGTTGTCTGAAAACTGGAAGGTGAACCCGCCACAACCACATGCTCCAAAAAGGAAGGACATGCTGGGGGCATCATGGTCATTCATAGAGGAAGCTCCATGGGAAGTTGTTCTTTCGGAAAAAATTAAAAGAATGTTGAAAGATCTTCAAACATGTCCGGCGATCAGGTGGAAAAGCCCGCAAGAACCGGAGATCATCGATAGGATGCTGAAACCACGCCCAACATCGGGAGTTAGTAGCGATGGGAAAAATACCCAAACCCAGCCGTCAAAGTCTTCGAAGAAAAAGAAGAAGACCAAAAAGCCCGCGCAGTCTGTCGACAAGCGCACGGATCCACAAAAGCATATTAACGCGCTGGAGGAATACAACCAGAAGGCATGAACCCCAGTCACGTTTCAAGAGTTTCTTAATCACATCCTTGAAAGTGAAGATAACGACAATGATGAGGGAGACGACTCGTCAGAGGAACCCGAAAATTATGTGGCAAGTTGCCACATGATCTCTCGTTCGTCGCTAAGTAACAAAGAAGCTTACTCGGCGTTAGAAGATAATGTAGAGGAGCTGGGGGCAGGAGCAGTGCCAAAATCCTTGGATTATGTGACAAGGTCTATCAAGGGGAAACCTACTTGTTCATAGAGCATCCGGCGAAACTTCGCCTCAAAGATACTATGGACCGAAATGTCCTAAAACTAACGGACCAAGATGTCCTAAAACTAACAACAGACCGAAATGTCCTAAAATTAACTGCTGACCGAAACGTTTTTAAACTACTACAAACCGGCAGCATCCTTGGGCTGACGCATAAAAAAACGGTAGGTTCATAAGCAAAATAGGTGCGGATGAAAACCCGAAAGGGCTCCGTGAGTAAAAACAGCAGGGCTACCGGCGAGTTTGTGAAAACCCAAAAGGGCGCAGACTCGTAAAAGAAAAGGGTACGTCCACAAGCAAAATGGGCACGGATGAAAACCCGAAAGGGTTCCGTAAGTAAAAACAGCAGGGCTACCGGCGAGTTTGTGAAAACCCGAAAGGGCGCAATCTCATTAAAAGACACTTGCAAGGTCCTCTTGACCTTGCAAGGAGAAAACTACCTGCGTGAGATCCTTACGACTCACAAATGAGCAACGCACGTAGGGATCCCCACGATTCCTAAGGAGAAATTACACTTACGAGATCCTCACGACTCGTAAGGAGAACCCTCTTATGAAACCCTCACGGCTCATAAGATTCAAAAGCCTTAAGCTACAGGGATCTGAACCTTTTCTTAAGCCATCACCTTTCCCAGATTGCCCTACAAGAGGTTCAATACTGACCCTTGTATACAATCCAAGGGCATAAATAATCATTTCCTTACCGAGTCCCACCAACGACGAGGAATGCCCACATTTGATGAACAAACACTTGTAGGTCCTCTCGATTTACAAGGAGAAAACACTCTTGCAAGATCCTTATGACTTACAAGAGAACACACACTTAGGAATCCTCATGATTCCTAAGGAGAAAAGACACTTACGAGATCCTCATGACTCGTAGGGAGAAACACCTTCATGAGACCCTTACGGCTCATAAAGGCAAAAGCCTTAGTCGACAAGATCCTAACCCTGTTTGCTATGCCACCTTTGTTCGAACTGACAAAGGCAGATGATGATTCACTCCTGGCAATGTCCCAGTGGTAGAGATGCTGACGCCTAAATCGGAATCAAATTCCAAGTCCTTTCAAGGCAAATGATGATTCACTCCTGGCAATATCCCAGTTGTAGCGATACTGATGCCTAAATCGGTAACAAATTCCGAGTCCCTTCATGGTAAATGATGATTCGCTCCTGGAAATATTCCAGTTGCAGCGATGCTGATGCTAAGATTGGTATCATATCCCAAGTTTCATACTCACGGCGAAAAGTCAGCGAGCCAAAAATGCATATGAAATAGCCGAAATGATGGGGCAACTTGAAACAAAATCAGCGAGTAAAATATAAGCATACAAAAAAAGCCGAAATGATTGGGCAACTCGCAATAAAAAACAGCAAGTAAAAAAAACAGCCGAAATGATTGGGCACCGCGAAAAATAACCGAAATGATTGGGTAATCGCGACTTTCGCGATACAAAAAGCTGAAATGATAGAGCATCGCGGAAAGAAAACAAAAAATACATATGAAATAACGAAACTTTTGCCCTGCAAGTAAGTCTATACTGACCCCTGTATACAATCCATGGGCATAAACGAAAGGGAACCACGTGTCCCAATGAACTCTGTCAAAGGGAAAAGTCAGATCTCGACAACAACATCTACATCCCAGAAGACCAACAATGGAGTTCCTTCTCAACTCCAACAGGATGCAAACGTGACGTCAACAACCGACCTCAGGGTCACAACCAATCGGAGCCATGACAAAGTCCCTAGTTCTAATTGTCGACGGCTACGCCTACATCCTAGAGAACAACAACGGCGTTCCTCCTCATTCCAGCAGGATTCGGACGCGACATCACCAATCGGAGCCACGGCAAAGTCCCCAGTTTCAGGATTTTACGGTTCACAGACAACCTAGCGTCATCCAATGACCCCGTCGCGGAAACACGTCATCAAATGATCCCGTTTCGGATACACGTCAGCAAATGACCCCTTCGTGGAAACACGTCATCAAATGACCCCGTCTCGGAAATACGTCATCCAATGACTCTGTCTCGGAAATAAGTCAACCAACCCCAAGGAAATCAATGTCTTTGGCAAAAGCCTCGATTCAGGGAAATCAGCGTCGTTGACGAGAGCATCTCGATTCGCGTCGACCCGCAAGGAAATCAGTGTCTTTGCAGGAATCTCTCGATTCGTCTCAACTCTTAGGAAATCAGTATCCTTGGAAAAAACCTCGATTCAGGGAAATCACTGTCCTTGATGAGAACATCTCGATTCGCGTCGACCCGCAAGGAAATAGTGTCTTTACAGGAATACCTCGATTCGTCTCAACCCCAAGGAAATCAGTGTCCTTGGCAAAACCTCGATTCAGGGAAATCAGCATCTTTGACGAGAGCATCTCGATTCGCGTCGACCCGTAAGGAAATCAGTGTCTTTGCAGGAATACCTCGATTCATCTGGACCTCCAGGGAAACCAGTGTCTTTGGCAAAACCTCGATTCAGGGAAATCAACGTCCTTGACGAGAACCTCTCGATTCGTGTCGACCCGCAAGGAAATCAATGTCTTTGCAGGAATACCTCGATTTTTCTCAACCCCAGGGAAGTCAATGTCCTTGGCAAAAACCTCGATTCAGAGAAATCAGCATTCTTGACGAGCATCTCTCGATTCGCATCGACCTGCAAGGAAATCGGCGTCTTTGCAGGAATACCTCGATTTGTCTCAACCCCTGGGAAATCAGTGTTCTTGGTAAAAATCTCGATTCAGGGAAATCAACATCCTTGACGAGAACATCTCGATTCACGTCGACCCGCAGAGAAATCAGTGTCTTTGCAGGAATACCTCGATTCGTCTCAACTCCGAGAAAATCAGTGTCCTTGGCAAATACCTCGATTCAGGGAAATCAATGTCCTTGACGAGAACCTCTCGATTCATTTCGACCCACAGGGAAATCAGCATCTTTGCGGGAATCTCTTAATTTGTCTCGACCCCCAGGAAAATCAGTGTCCTTGACAAACCTCTCGATTCAAGAAAATCAGCATCCTTGACGAGAATCTCTGTAACACCCTAGTTCATTTATACCAGTTCTAGTTCATGTATATCTTTATTTATGGTATTTTCTTGATTTATTGTGTTTTGGGTGCGAATAGTATATTTGACATTTGTATTTGCATTCGACCAGACCCGCTTGCTTGAAACCTGTCTTGATTCATATTTATGATCTATCCTGACTTGTTACGTAGACTAATGCACTTTCATTTTAATTTATACATTGCATGCTCGCATTATATCTGGCATCTGCATTTTTATATAACATTTAAAGTCACATAAAATATTTTAAAAATATCTTGCATGGCCTGCATGATACCTCTAACCCTGTGGTAGCATCCGCGCATCTTGTTCGCATCCCGTTCAGTAAAACAGACTTGTTTGGATGACTACATGCACGTGCGTGCATCCGTTCTTGGGGATATGCATTTTTTCGTTACCCGGATATCCAACTTTAATTTTGGTCGACATGTATATTTTTCGTATTTTAAAACTGAATTTTAGACCCGACCCGGGCATGTTTTGGACTATGTTTGTATTTACCAAAATATCAAATTTTATTTATATAATATTAATTTTATAAACTGATACAAATTAAAATTTAGTTAACTAATAAAATATTTTTTTAAATTTAAATCTAAACTAATTTCCTAACAAACTAACAAACCCTTTCTCTCTCTCTCTCCTCTGCATATATATATTGATATATATTTTTTTTATTTATTTTTTTCTTCCTTATTTAATACACAGCCTCTTCTTCTTACTTCTTCTTCTTCTTCTTCTTTCTTCTTTCTTTTTCTTGATCTTGTTTCTTGATTCCGGTGATCACCGCCGGAGCCGTATTCGTCGCTGATGATCCGAGTGATCCAGTGAACGTACCTTGCCTGTGTGATCACCCTCTTGCCTTGCCTGGACCCGTCCCGCATGCCGCGTGTGCGTTGCGACGATTTACCGATGTCGGATGTGCCGTGCGTATCCGTCACGTGATTCGATCGAGGTAAGTTTATCTTGCTACATGCTATAATATATACTACATCCATATTAATAATAATATTTCATGTTTAGTGTATTGTACATCCCCTGTTATCGTTTTACTGTCTTCGAACATCCGTATGCATCCATATCAATATTTACATATCTAGTCGCATGCTAATTCATCTTGCTACATGCTATGTATCTTATTTTGCATCCATATGAATAAAAATATCACATGTTGATTGCACTGTACATCCATATTAAAGTTTTACCGTTTTCGGATACCCATTTGAATCCATATCGTTTAAAATATATATCATCGTAATATTCTTATTATTATCTTTAATTAGTTTATAATCTGTATTTTATAATGTTATACAAAATATAGTTTGAAAATATTATAATTTACACATAAAATGTCGTTGCAAAGCGGATACGACAAATCTGAAATTTACTGTATACCTTAGCTTATAAAATTCATTATAAATCATATAAAAATTATTAGTAAACGTTCTTCAGTTCGTTACGAAGCTAACTCAGAATACTATAACTCTATGAAATATTTACTTGCAAAATAAATTGTTTAAATAACGTAAGATGCAAATGAAAATATCTCTAAACTGCTGTCCAGGGAAATTCCAGCAGCAAACTTTCAACTTCGAATGTTCATAACTTTCTGTAGGAACAATCTGAGATACTTCAACTTATAAAAATGAAAACCTTATTGAATTATCTTTGTTTTGGTATAAGACACGTCCCTTTTAGAGAACGTTTGTTATTTTTAAGCTATTTTACAAATCATGGTGACTCTGAATTTCTGAACGGAACTTTCTTGTGCATGGTTAATCAATACCTCTTTTATAGTCATTAATCGGTTTGAATATATTATCCATGTTAATATTATTATATCAATATCTATTTAATAAATAATAGTGCTTGTGTTTTAATATTCAGCAAATTTTACCGATTTACAGTTTTATAGTATCCGTCTGTATCCGTACGGTTTATTACATATCTAGTTGCACGTCGAGACCATATTATTTCATGTTACTGTTGTATTAGTGCACCATGCTTGATAATTGTGCATCCTACTTAGTCATGATGTAACTCCTGATAGATATTTGTGCATCTATACTTTTATCGTACATCCGTACTTTTACCCTGATTCCATACTTGCTACATCTTACTGTTGGGCATCCATTTGTTACACTGTGTACTACTTGATATGACCTGATACACCACTACTTGACATGACTTGATACATGTACACTACCTGACATGACCTGATACACCACTACCTGACATGACTTGATACAAGTACTACCTGACATGACCTGATACAAGTACTACCTGACATGACCTGATATATCACTACTTGACATGTTACCTGATCCTGTTTCTAATGCTGACAATCCTGACATGTTATCCCGATGGACATATCCCGTTGTCTGTATAGACAAACCTGTTCCCGCTTAATCATGTGTTGGCATTAGCTTCAGATTTATCAATACCTGACTTGAACACATAACTTGGGGGTATGGGGAAATCAATGATGAAACCTGACTTGTAACTCAACAGTTCGATGCTTATACTGATCAGTTTTGGGGGCTAGGCCAGTCCCGGAATGATGTTGCTGACATCATTCGTCTGTACATGTTTCCTGTTTGTGCTTAGCGGCACGTCTCGGATTCAGCCCCGAGAGTTTGGACCATGGTCCCGGATACGCACGGGATACTATTGAATTACATCAACTATTCATTAAATTGATTTCAAAGACTTGAGAGTAATTAACCCAGTAGCTTAATTCAGATTATTCACCGCACATCACATGTGCTTATACACTTCACTATTACATATTCGTATTACCGTTATACCCTTATTACTGTTCATACTCATGCCTGCATGACTTGTTACTCCTGATTATATTATTATTGATATTATGACGCACTGACGTCTGGGTTTTGTATGGCCCGGATCCTCTACCTTTGTCGCAGGCTGATCAAGAGTACTTCCGCTGTTAGGCTGAGCAGTGAGGATCCAGTTAGTATCCAGTTTTACTTTCCAGATTATTATTGTTTATTGGATCTATTGCTTCCGCATTAATTTCTTGACTCGTTTATTCTGGCTCATGAACATGTACTAGATAGTTTATTTTATTTCTACTGTTCTTGATATCTTATAGAAAGCCGTAATGTGACTGTGGAGGGATGTTTCCTAGCACAGGTAGCATGGTTGGCTCTGTCATGTGCTGATCTCAGCACACTCTGGGAAACGGGGTGTGACAATCTCTCGATTCGTTTCGACCCGCAGGGAAATTAGAGTCTTTACAAGAATCCCCCGATTCGTCTCGACCACAGGGAAATTAGTGTCCCCGCGCATGAAAAAAATTTCTCTTATGAGATCCTTATGACTCTCAAGAGAAAATACACTTAGGAGTCCCCACGATTCCTAAGGAGAAATTACACCGACGAGATCCTCTCGACTCTTAGAGAGAAAAGTCTTTATGAGACCCTCACGGCTCGTAAAGTTGAAAAGTCTTAGAATACAAGGACCTTAAACTTTTCTTCTAAGCCCTCAATCCTATGGCCATGCATAACTCTGCACTATTTCACCCACGTACATACTTACGTGGGCAAACTAGAGGGGGGCATTTGTTCCCGCCAAAATTTTCGGCCAAGAGCTACTTGTTCCCTTACAAAATGGGAGGAGAATCCTAAAAAAACAGGCATCACGTGTAAAATACGTGGGCGCACATATGCAAAGCATATGAGCGCTGAACATAAACAGGCTAAAACCCACACTAGGGGTCACGTGTTAAACACGTGAGTACTTTTGCCAATCACATGCAAAGCATTTGAGCACCCTGATTTGAAATGTTCCTATCAAATTCTAGAATCAGATTCTAGAATTAAATTCTATTTGGGAAATATTTTCTTAATCTTCCTTAAAGTAGAAAGATCTTCTCTGTTAAATAGAGGACCCTTGGATCAAAGATCCAGCGATGATCATTTGATAGAATAAAAATCTATCATTGGAAAATATTTTCCTAATCTTATAACAAGAATAAAATTCTATGTTAACAAGATACCCATATTAAGAAAATATATTTCTGATCTTATTAAACTAAATGATTTGATAGAATAAAATTCTAATCTTGGTAAAACTAACAAGATATTCATAATCTTGTTAAACAAACAAGAAATCTTCTCTATTAAACAGAGTGCCTTTGGATTAAAAATCCAACGGTGAATAAAATTCACCGATTGATCTAAAAGATCCTGAAATTAATCATGATCTCTCAATGAGGGATTCCCTTAACAAATTGATTCTTTTTCTTCTCATATAAATAGGAACGAGAAGAAGAGCAAAAATACACAGAGAGAGAAGGAGAAAGAAAAACCCCTTTGAAAGCAAAAAAAAAGAAAAGAGAATTTAATTCTCCAGAGAGAAGAAGATCTCTTCAAAGAAAAAAGAAACTCTAGGTAAGAGAAGGAAGGAGATCACCCCATAAGCTCCCACAAAACAAAAGAGAATTTAATTTTCAAACCAAGAGTTTAACTCTTTTAAAAAGAACTTAATTCTTTCTCTGGTTGAAGATCTGCAGAAACAGATCTCCCCACAAGTTAAGAATTTAATTCTCATCGGGGAGATCTGTCATGCAGATTCAAAACATAGGGGGAGAATTGGGTTTAAAGAATTTAATTCTTTCAACGTAACATATAGGAATTTAATTCCTCTAAATAAAACTGGGGTTTAACCCTATAAAAGAATTTAATTCTTAAATAAAGGATTTAACTCTCCATGCACGTAAAAGAGATCAGCACCCAACATGATAAATGTCAGATCACGCGCGCCCACGGGATCCCCCCTCAATGATCAAAAGAGAACAATTAATATCAGGTTACGTGCTCCCACGTGACCCCCGAACTAGCCTCTTCAAAAGGATAAAAGGGGAGTAAATCTAAAACAGATCTCAATTTGAGGCGCCTCACGTGATAACACGTGACCCCTTTATAATGCTTAGCACTTTCATGAGATGAAATAAGGCAGTCTCTATATTTAGGGCACCTCACGTGATATCACGTGACCCCTTTATAGTGCTAAGCACTTTCAGAAGAGAAGGGAGAATAAATCAAATGCAAGTGCGCCTCACGTGATCCTACATGGCCCCAATAGTGCTCAGCACTCAGAAAAGAAAAGGGGTAATTCCAAAGAAAGCTGGGCCTATTTTCCAAATGCCTCACGTGGCCTCACGTGAGCACCTTAAGCTCTTAGTATTCAACACTACTTTAAGGCATCACGTGACCCCACGCGAGCGCCAGACATATGCTAGTGTTTAACACTTCAAATAAAACAAAAGAATAAGGAGTGTCAGAGCCCACATTATTGTTCAACATCGCTGATGCAGAAATGGGATCAATCCCAAATAAAAATGATTAAATGGGCTGAGCCTAAGATTGGCCAAACCCCAAATTGACTGAGCCTGTTGGATTTAGTCCTAAACAAGATTATCAAATCTTTAATGAACACTCACTGGTTCAAGGGTACATCTCTTCACACCTCTGATATATGTCGTTGTAATTCTTCAACGTCTTCAGAGAGGTGGTGGGTCCCGGCAACCAGACACTCAATGGACCGCAACGGTCCTAAACTAAACTCTACGGACTATGATGTTTTTAAACTCATGGACTATGATGTCCTTAAACTTTATAAACTATGAGATCCTTGAAATCATGGACTATGATGTCCTTAAACTTTATGGACCGCAACGTCCCTAAACTAAACCCCACAGACTATGACGTCTTTAAACTCCATGGACTATGATGTCCTTAAACTCCATGGACTATAATGTCCTTAAACCCAATAGACCGCAATGTCCCTAAACTAAAACAATAGAGCCCAAATGCTCTTTTGTTGGATCTAAATGATCCTGTTAAGTAGATCTTAGTCTAAAATTAGACTAACGTATTCTTAACAAACGTTTAAATTGATCTTAACCTCAAACGAGGTTAACGATCCTTAAACTAAACCAAACCCAAATCTAAGAAAATACAGATTTGGACTAATTCCCACCCTACGGGCGACAACATAAATTAGTCTCCGTATACAATCCACGGGCAACCAAAAATAAAACAAACACACATGACATGAAGTGAACATCTGGAGAAGGAGAAAGTGGTTACCGCGAGGCGGTAGCGTAATTAACTGCAGAGGCTTGCGCCTGCAGGGAAGAGCGTCCCCATAATAAAAAATCCCTCACAATGAGGGGGAATCTGACGAAGTCTGCTACAATGGCCACATCCGTATAAACCTCCGATACACAGTGCCATAAATCAACTTGGCATCTTTGGATAGGTGGACGGATAAAACCAAATAGCATCTGCCCCCAAAATTCAGGCCGGACGTCCCAACGTCCCGGTCGCGTTTTTCGGCGGAGAACAGGCATAAATTAGGATGGCCGCTTTTCAGCAGCAGACCGCCCGCTACTACAACGCCTGAGTTAAATAGTGAGCCTTCAAGACAGGTGACTTGGTCTTACGACGAAACGAATTCGTGGACCAAGGAAAACCATATAAGTTCTTCCCGAAGTGGGACGGGTCATTCCCCGTGACAGAGACATTACCCGGTGGAGCCTACCGTCTCCAAAACTCCGGAGGGCGTGGTTTTCCTCGGCCATATAATGCCGAAAAGCTTAAATTGTACAGATAAATTTGTACCCCTTTTCAAATAATACAATTCCCTTTCGAATTGACTAAAATTTCTAAGCAGAGCTCTCACGCGAGTAGACTCTTGCTCCGACCTAGGGCCGACATGTTACGCCCTGCTTTCCAAAATACGTAAATACGGCACGTGACAGAGCCAACCATGCTACCTATTGCTAGGAATAATCCCTCCATAGTCACATTACAGCTGTCAAGCAGATATCAAGAACAGTAAAATAAAATCTATCTAACACATGTTCATCTGCCATAGTAAATAAAATCAAGAAATGCATATAACGGAAACAAATCAAGATTCAATAAAATAATATCTGAATCACGTCTCTTATGGGATCACATCGATAAAAATAAAACTACGAAAATAAATAAACTAAGCATCTCAAAAATTAAACATCTAACTCCTCATTGCTCGGCTTGCTTGCTAAAATACTCCTGATCTGCCTGCGACAATGTCAGAGGAACTGGGCCATGCAAAACCCAGACGTCAGTGCGTCATAAATATCAAAATAATAATAGTAACCAAAATAGGATGCTATGATTAAACATGAGTGCAAATAAATAAAACATGTGTAAAACAGTGAGGTATAGGTATGTGATGTGTATCTGATTGATCTGTTTTAAAGAAATGTTTGTAGAATAACCGCAATCAATAACGGCGTCACGTGTAGCTAGACCGAGATGAGTACGGGTCGTTCTCAGGGAAACGTTGAATCTTTCAATCTTACTTTAGACGTGTTGAAAAAGAGGAAGAATAGAAGAATAAAAAATAGTGGAGAATAGTTTCTAAATCTACGTCAAAATACGGATGTAGAAAATAGATCTAATTTAAATAAAGATGTAGATTTTATATCAGAAGAGGGCTTGTAGGGTTTGTTCGGATTTAGTAGTAATGGATGACTAATAAAGATGTCTCATTTTATCTATTGATAGATTTAAAAGTAGATTGATAGTGATGAATGAAGATTATGGTTTTTGGAAGAAACTAGTGTTTCCACACTATTACCCTTGTCCTTTCATTGATCTCTATTCATGTCTAGCCCTTAACAAAACAATTGTTAATCTAATCTCAAATCGCGGTCAAGACTATCAATAAATTTATAGCGTGCCCAATAAGAATGTTAACGATTTTTTTGTTAAAGTTTATAAACTTTATAAGACTTAAAAGGAGTTAATAAATTCTTCATCTTCCATTGATCTACCCTAATCCTACGAACCCTATCAAGCGGTGAATTATTCACGCATGATGGAGATAGAAGAACGGATAGAGATTATGATGTAAATAAAGAAAATAAATACAATAAGAATAAAACAACTACCTTTATTAATCAACTTGATCAATTACATTTTTTGTTCCTTTAGAAAGTTGAATACAAAACCCTAGTTTGCTTCTCGATCTATCTTGAAGGAGGTAAATGAATAGCCGATTGATCAATCTGGATGCGTGAGTTAACTTGAACTTCGTGATCTCTTCGGTTTGATGAACTTCCAAGAGGGGCTCTGGGTTCTATTTATATTCACAAAAGTTGCAATCCCTAAATTCCATAAATTAGGGTTTGTTGAGACGATCCTACACAGAAAATCCCAAATCCCAACTCCCTATATCGGCGGCGGTTCCGCCACAATAATGTGCGTTTGGCCGCGCAACCGCGGCCATTTGGTATCCTCGTTGCTTCAAACTTCTGGAGCTTCATCTAGTTGACATGTGGTGATCTTTTGAATATCTGGATTTTGGAAATCTTCTCTAAGTCTCTGTCAGAATTGATTTCTTCGATTTACTATAATATTTCGGTAGATTTGATCTCGATATCTCGGATTTCCTTGATTCCAGTCCGGATGTAATTTCTGCACAATATCTCAACAAATAATGTTAGTAATATTTGATATTTTTGAGATATTATCCTAACCATTTTATATGATATTATATTTTAAGAATATTGATTAAGGATATTTGATATGATATGCATATTTAAATTATCAAAATATTATATAAATATTATATTCATATATTTTCCTTCATAATATTAATTATAATATATAAACATATGAAAATAATATTTTTACAGATAAACCCTTATATATGTCATATTTATAATAAACACGTTTAGATATTTAAGAAAAGTAAGAAAAATGCCATATCAAAAGTGCAGTTTTATCGACTGAACAAATACTCCCAAACTTAACTTTGATCGTACCGAGCAAACTAGTTATTCAAGAGAAAAAGAAAAATCTAAATAGCACATTTTCTTAGGCAACACGATTGCACTGAGCACGTGCAACAAGCCTTTAAACCTCTAGGTGTCCCTAGTAGAAGGAGTGTTGTCTCCTGAGGGTTTTCAGCTGATTACACCCAAAAATCCCATAATAAAAGAAAGACGGTGAAAGTTACAAATAAAGATAGGAACTACAAAAGAAATAACTTGAAAAGAAGTGTTTCCAACTATACCAGCTTTTCAGTTGCAATGAGCCATATCTTAATGGCCGTGAAAAGATATTATAAATCACATCATCCCTCAATAAAATATCGTTTTTAGTTTTCCACCCTATCTTTCCTCCAAACATTGATCATATACCCCTACGTGTATGTAAAAGATATCTCTATATTTAGAGAATTCAATTCAAGCTATCATACTCTTGTTCATCTTACTTAGTATTTTTTAGTTGGTGAATATTTTAGATGGAATTGCTCACACATACTTCATGCGACCGTTAATATTTCTTGAGCTACTAACCGACCGATTACCAAATGTGCTCGCTTATTTAGGCGTAATTTCTCTTCTTGCAACACCTAAGATTTAGCAGTGGCTCCCAAACCAATTGGTCTAAGGCACTAGGTGATAAAGCGCCCTCACTATATATATTTTTTATGTTGCCGTGGTAATTACAAAATCAGTGTTCATTTTTTTCCTTCCCCATTTTTTTTATTTTACTTCATACCAAGGCTTTGAGACAAGAGCATTTCAAGCTACTCTCTACTATCCCAAGTTTCAAGACGCGTGGAAGTGCGTATAGTAGGGTATCAACGTTCAAATATTTGGACTCAAGAATAGAGAATATTTTTCAGACTTATTTTTATCCTCAGATTAGTAATTTTCTTCATCTTACTAACTCTTGGGACAACAGTACATAATTACTTATTACTAGTTTCATTTAAGAAAATATCTAACTTTCTTACTTTTCTTAAACTATTCCAATCTTACATATGTAATTTTTCACTTTCTAATTTTTTATTATCAAAAGAAAATTTTGTATAGTGCCTAGTGCCAAAAGTTAATTCAGTGAATACAAACCTCCCCCCCAAACCTGTTTTCAACAGTGTCCTCACTGATATTATTCTTTGAGCGCATAGACCTGAAGACTTGGGGAGAGAAATTAATAGGGGCAAAATAATAGTTAAGTGAAAACTACCCCCAAACTTGTACTTTGGCACGCACGGAAATTCAATTAATCCCCTTTTCACTCACCTCCATTCTTAAAATGAGACAATGTTACCAAAACATGGAGGCGAGGCGGAGAAAATTTAGTTATAATAAAGCGGCTCCTGTAAAAACAGGAGCTCCTCCGCTGGGTCAGCAGAAAAATATGGTTTCAATCTATGTTCATTTACTTTAAAAATTAAACCGTTTTTAATATTTTCAACTTCTACTGCCCCGTGCGGTTATACATACCGCACCACAAAAGGTCCTTTCCAACGAGATTTTAGCTTACCCGGATGAAGATGAAGACGGGAATCGTAAAGAAGGACTTGTTGTCCCGGTGTGAAGATTTTTCTAAAAAGGTTTTTATCGTGGAACACTTTCGTCCGGTTCTTTACTATAACTGCATTATCATAATCTTCATCGTGGAGTTCGCTTAGCTCATTTAATTGCATCTTCCGATAAGTTCTAGCTTGATCAAAATCGAAACTAAGCTCTTTAATACCCCACATTGCTTTATGTTCGATCTCGACAGGAAGGTGGCATGCCTTTCCAAACACTAGGCGGTATGGACATATACCAAGATCGGTCTTATAAGCGGTACGAAATGCCCAAAGAGCATCCGTTAATTTGGTTGACCAATCCTTACGATTTTTAGAAACCGTCTTCTCCAAAATTTGTTTGATCTGCCTATTGGAAATCTCAGCTTGCCTGCTCGTTTGGGGATGATAGGGCGTAGAAAGTTTATGGTTGATTGAATATTTCCGTATCAAAGTCTCGAAAGACCGATTACAGAAATGCGTCCCGTTCTTGCTAATTATAGCACGAGGATGCCGGAATCGCGAAAAGATATTTTCTTTAAGGAACTTAATAACAACCTTGTTGTCATTAGTGCGACACGGTATTGCGATCACCCATTTTGAGACATAATCAACCGCTAACAAGATATATAAATTCCCAAAAGAGTTGGAAAAAGGGCCCATAAAATCAATGCCCCAAATATCGAATATCTCCACAACCAAGAAAGGTTGGAGCGGCATCTCATTTCTTCGTGAAATCCGACCCATATGTTGACACCGTGGACAACTTTTGCAATGATCAGATGCATCTTTAAATAATGTTGGTCAATAAAAGCCATATTGCAAAACTTTCTCCGCCATTTTACGTGGACCAAAGTGACCGCTACATGCCTGATCATGACAAAAAGACAATACACTCGTGAATTCTGAATTCATTGTTAGGGACACATCTGCGAATGATTTGATCGGAACAATACTTAAACAAATAAGGTTCATTCCAGTAAAAGTGTTTTACTTGGGATAGAAATCAAAGATTGTCTTGTTTCGACCAATCGCTAGGAATAAGTACCGTCGCTAGATAATTCACAATATCCACGAACTAAGGTTCGTAGGATACGGTCAAGAGTTGTTCATCTGGGAAGGAATCATTTATTGGCACGGTCAACGTTGGTGAAGAATTGATGGGTGAAAGATGGTCGGCTACAACATTTTCACATTCACTCTTGTCTCGTATGGTAAGATCAAATTCTTGTAACAACAGGATCCAACGTATTAGCCTGGCCTTAGCATCCTTCTTCGATAAAAGGTGTCGTAGGGCGGAGTGATCGGTGTAAATCACTATTGCCAAGCCAATGAAGTATGGCCTGAATTTTTCTAATGCAAATACAACTGCCAAGAGTTCTTTCTCGGTAGTTGTGTAATTAATTTGTGTATCGTTCAAGGTCCTACTTGTATAGTAAGTTACATGTGTCATCTTATCAATGTGCTGTCCTAAAACTGCAGCAATAGCAAAATCTGATGCAGCACACATAAGCTCGAACGGGTGGTTCCAATCCGGAGATGATAGAATGGGAGCTGTAGTGATAGATCTTTTAAGCGATTCAAAAGCAACCTCACAATCCGAATCGAAGAGAAATGTTGTATCCTTGGTCAAGAGAAGAGTTAAGGGTTTAGCAATTTTGATAAAGTCCTTAATGAATGTCCTATAAAATCCCGCATGACCAAGGAAGGATCGTATATTTTTGACGCATTTTGGAAGAGAAAGGTTATGGATGACATCAATTTTAGCTCTGTCTACCTTAATGCCTTTTCGTGAAATAATATGTCCAAGGACAATACCTTCTTGGACCATGAAATGACATTTTTCCCAATTTAAAGTTAAGTTCTTATCATTACAGCGGGTAAAACCCGCGTCAAGATGACGTAATCATTCCACAAAGGAGTCCCCAAATATGGAGAAATCGTCCATAAATATCTCCAGAAAATTCTCGACCATGTCTGAGAATATCCCCATCATACACCGCTGAAATGTAGCGGGAGTGTTGCATAACCCAAAGGGCATGCATCTATAAGCAAAAGTACCGAAAGAACAAGTAAATGTTGTTTTATCTTGATACTTTTTTGCGATGGGGACCTGGTTATAGCCAGAGTATCCATCCAACAAACAATAGTATTCATGTCCAGCTAATCGTTCTAACATCTGGTCAATGAAAAGTAGAGGGAAGTGATCTTTTCTCGTTGCGGCATTGAGTTTTCTGTAATCAATATATACGCGCCACCTATTTTGGGTGCGTGTTTGGATCAACTCATTAGCCTCATTAGTTATGACCGTGATTCCAGACTTTTTAGGGACCACATGAATAGGACTTACCCATTGGCTATCAGATATTGGGTAAATTATACCACTATCTAGGCACTTGATGATTTCTTTCTTTACCGCCTCCTTCATAACGGGATTTAACCGTCTTTGTGGGTCTCGGGTTGGTTTGGCTTCATCCATCAGATGTATATAATGTTCAACAATCAAGGGACTAATCCCTTTGATGTCAGCCATTGTCCAACCAAATGCTTGCCGATTTGATCTCAATACCGCCAAAAGTGCGTTCTCTTGCTCTAAAACTAGAGAAGCGGATATGATCATGGGAAAAGACTCATTCTCATCTAAATATGCATATTTAAGATGAGACAGTAGTGGTTTGAGATCTAGTGTCGGCGGAGAGACGATAGAAGATAGGGTAAGGGAATGATACACGGACTCCCTAAGAGGTTCATAACTTGCGTAGGATATTGATTCGGAAAGCGCTACTGACTTTTGCGACGAGTCAAAGGATTCAAACTCGGAGATGGACTCATCAAAGATAGCTTCACTATAATAATTTGCCAGATCAAACAATGTCGCACTAATGTTGTCGAGATCATCATCTAGTTCATCCCTAGGTTGGGCGATAGATCGGTCTGCCATCTGAAGAGTACAGTGGGCAGGTTTCAACTCTTCTATACCTAGCTTCTTATAGACGGAATATGGAAGCAAGTTAACATTAGCGCCGAGGTCAAGTAGAGCACGATTGATACTTTTTCCCCTAATAGTTATAGATATTGTAGGACAATCGGAGGCCTTACGTTTCTTAGGCAATTGTTGGGTAAAAACTGTGTTACTTGTCATGAATACCTTTTTCGGTACTCGAGTTTTTCTCTTCCTAGTACACAAGTCCTTAAGAATTTTTCATAAGACGGAACTTATTGAATAGCATCTAGGAGAGGGATATTTATGTTAACTTTCTTAAACATTTCCACAATCTTCTCCATTTGTGTGTTAGATTTGTTGGCCCTCAACCTGTTTGGAAATGGAGCTATATCAATAAGTTTTGGGTTCAACATTTGTGGAGAAGTTTGTGGGGATGGAATCGATCCCAGAATTTGAGTGGGGATCGTTTTAGGTTGACTCAAGGAAGTGGGCGAAGGGTTCGAACCTTGGGGAAAATGGAGAATAGGCTCGGAAGAAGGTGGGAGACTAGACGAATTAGGGCAAAAAGTGGAAGCCGGGGTTTCAATTGATTCCTCATCATCAATCTGTCCACACACTTGGTTGTTCAACACTCTTCCCGATCTCAACGTGGTAACGACACTCACATTATGATTTTGTGAGTGGCCAGGATTCGGTAGGGGTTGAGATGGAAGTTTCCCTTTTTCTTTCGCACTCATCGCGGCATTTATTTGTCCAAGTTGTGCTTCTATTGATTTTATACTTTCACCGTGGGAGGTGGTGGTCTGTGTTAATGCTCGGATAGAAGACTTATATCATCCGTAAATTGCATGGAATGTTTAATAAACATATCCACGCTTTGTTCGAGTGTAGATGAGTTTTCGTTACCGGTTGTTTGGAAAGAATTATTATAAGGTGTAGAATTGTTGGTCGGATTTTGAAAAGGTTGCGATTGAAAGGGGTGCTAACTCTGTGGGTGTGGTTGCTGCTGCTGTGGAGGAGGTCTTTATAAATTGCTTTGGAACTGGTTTTGATTTTGGGTTTGGTTTTGGTTCCAAGCAAAATTAGGATGATTTCTCTATCCCTGATTATATGTGGAAGAATAAGGATCATTTCTAGGTCGCTGCTGAAAAGTAGCATTAGTGTGTTTTTGACCTTGAAACGGTGCATTCACAGGACATTCTTCCGTCAAATGTGAAGGATCGGAACAGCAACCACACACGGTCTTGGAAAGCGTAACCTGGTTTAGGGAGATTGATGAGAATTAGTTCTCCATAGCGTCAAGTTTCTGTTGCATTGCTGCCATTTCGGCTTTTACTGCGATGGAAATATCGGGCCGATGGATACCTCCCCTAGATGATGGTCTAACGCTTTCCTACTGCAAAGTGTGTTCAGCGAGATCTTCCAGAAATTTCCAAGCTTCACCATCGCCTTTGGACATGAAATTGCATTGACACATGGTTTCAAGCATCTGCTTTGTTGCTGGAGTAATGCCTTCATATATAATTCGGCATAGATCCCATCTATGTATTCCATGATGAGGACATTGGACAAGCAGGTCCTTAAACCGTTCAAAGCACTTCCAAAATAGTTCATTGGGAAACTAGGTAAACTGGTTGATTTCACTACAAACATGGGCGGTCTTATGATTAGGGTAAGATTTCTTAAGGAATGCTATAATGAATTCATCTCAATTGGTAATAGAGTGTGCGACAGTGTTAGAAAGCCATTTTTTGCTAAATCGTACAAAGTGAAAGGGAGAAGACGCAAGCACGTAGCATCTACTGAAAGTTGTAACGTACTCATTGCGCATACGTTTTTGAATTTCGTGATAAAAACATATGCGTCTCAGACTCGAGCCCGTGAAATTTGGGCAAAAGGTTGATGAAGTGGGGTTTTATTTCAAAATTATCCCTATTGGCTGGTGGAAGGGATAGACAGGTAGGAAGGGGACCGCGTATAGGATATCATCTTTCTTGGAGAGAGATGCGCGGTGGATTCTGCGCACCGACGGATGGTGGCAGGGCGGTGTTATAATCTGATAGTGAACCGTCCATCTCGGTCGATGTGGTGGGTGGAGGGGAAAAAGGAAATGAAGAAATAACCGACTTCGGAGTCGATAGCAGAAACGCGGACAAGACGGGCACTAGAATCCCGTGTCCAGCCAAGTATGCACTAAGCGGGTTTAGCGCAAGTGGCAGCGTGTGTGTGATTTAAAATTGGTTTATTTTGAAATATGTCGGACGTGAGACAAATCACACAAAAATGCACAATCAACCCTAGAACTAAGGTCATCTAGGTTAAGTCTCTAAACCGCTCCTAGACTTCCAAAGGACAAGCCGCATGATCAATCATCTACCACCTCTTTATCGCTCTTGTAGCTAGGTAAGTGCCAGGTAAGTGGGAGGTATCCGCTATACGAATCACCGAAAATAGTGGGCCTAATTAAGTAACCACTTACCTAGACACACTTGCCTAGACACCATAAAAGAAATGCGGATAAGCGACCTTCCTCTGTCTTTATTGAGCACGACAGTCCTTAGAGTCTTGGTCTAGATTTTTTTAATTAATGTAGGGTGATGCGGATGCTCGTTTTGTGATTTGTGGGACCTAGGAAGGGTGATGAACTCCCAAGCTAATCTGAATTTGGTCTTTGCCCTTTAATGTCCGTATTAAAATATGCATAAACCAATTACAAAACACGCAAAAAGATTTTTTTAAGCGGTGATATTTTGCAAAGAATCCTGCAGAAAATATATTATTGGATTTTTCAGAGGAGAGAGAAAGATGTAGGAAAGTTACCAGAGAACTTTGGATGCACGATCCCTCAAGACCGCCGCGGTTCCGCTGCCAAAATGCCCTTTGTTCCCCTCCGAAAGGCGGCCGAGACGTTAGGGCTATCCCGCCTGAGGTTCGGGGCAGATGCTATTTGGTTTTATCCGTCCACCTCTCCGAAGATACCATGTTGATTTATGGCACCGTATATCGGAAGTTTAGACGGATGCGGCCGATGTAGCAGACTTCGTCAGATTCCCCCTCGCTAGAGGGGTTTTTGATTGTGGGGACGCTCTTCCCTGCAGGCGCAAGCCCCTGCAGTTAATTACGCTACCGCTTCGCGGTAACAACTTTCTCCTTCTCCAGAATTTCACTTCGTGTCGTGTGTGTTTGTTTGTTTGTGGTTGCCCGTGGATTGTATACGGAGACTGAGTAATGCCGTCGCCCGTAGGACGTGGATTAGTCCAAATCCGTATTTACTTAGATTTGGGTTTGGTGTTTTTTAGTTTAAGGATACGTTAGTCGCGTTGCGGCTAAGATCAACTTAAACGTTCGTTAAGGATGCATTAGTCCAGTTTGAGACTAAGATCAACTTAACGGGATCGTTTAGATCCGACAAAAGAGCGTTTGGGCCCTATTGTTCCAGTTTGGGAGATTCATAGTCCAATTTGAGACTAAAGTCTGTTTGGAGGATACGTTAGCCATTTTTGAGGCTAAGATCGACTCAAACGTTTGTTAAGGATACGTTAGTCCAGTTTGAGACTAAGGTCAACTTAACGGGACCGTTTAGGTCCGACAAAAGAGCATTTGGGCTCTATTGTGCCAGTTTAGGGACGTGGTGGACCATATTCCAGTTTAGGGACGTTCCGGTCCGATGTTAGTTTAGGGACGTTCCGGTCCGATGTTAGTTTAGGGACGTTTCGGTCCAATATTAGTTTAGGGACGTTTCGGTCTACGAGTTTAAGGACCCCGCAGTCCATATCGATGTGTGGTCGTTGGGACCCGTCACCTCTTTGACGTCGTTGAGGAATTACAACGATGGATGTCAAAAGAGTTCGGAGATGTACCCTCGAACCGGATGTAGATTGATTTAGGAGAGCCAATTTGCTCAGCCAATTTAATTTAAGGACTTATGGCCACGATTGGGCTAAGTCCAGTAAAAAAAATGTCCAACATTGCTTTTGCATTTCCTTTTATTTTTATTTGGGCTTTGCCCAGAAAAGATTCAGGGCATCAATTTGTTTTGAGCTCTGTTCTTTATGAATGATGCAGAGTATCAATTTTGTTTGGGCTCAGCCCTTTTGTTGCTTTGCAATTTATTTTGGCCTGCTAGGCCTTTTTGATTTAGGCATGGCCCTTCAAGTAATGCATTGCATTTGTGCAAAGCACCAAGAATCTTTTAGATTCAAGGGAAGGAGTGCAGAGCACTTTTAAATTTCTTGATCTAAATTTAGATCAAAGAGAAGAAGAAAAATCTTTTCTTTCTTTCTATCTCAGAGAACCAGAGGTTCTCTAGCAAGTGCAAGGCACTATTTTTTTTTATTTTTATTTATTTATTTATTTATTGAAGATCACTGGTTTTGTCTTTTAGATCAATGATCTATTCCTAAGAGAATTTTCTTTTATTTCAAAGGTTTTTACTTTCTTCTTTGTGTTCTCAAGAAGTTCTCTTCTTCTTCTTTTTTTAATCCTAAATTGTCTCTCCCTTTGAAATGGGGTCTGGGGTCCTTTTTATAGTGCTCAAAAATCAGTTAAATTTGTTAAAAAGATCTTTTCTGAGTGATTTGGGGAATTTTCCCCACCGTTGGATCTTTGATCCAAAGGCCCCTGTTTTACAGAAGAAATCTTCTTGTTTAAACAAGAACAGAAAAAATATCCTTAAATCTTCACTCTGTTGTTGCGCAACTCACCAGCGTGTGACACGTGTCGCGCAGTGAAGCGCTTGCGCAACAGTGCTTGCGCAACTGCGCAGACACGTGTCGCGCAGCGGTGTGCTTGCGCAGTTGTGCTGCGCAACTGCGCAGACACGTGTCGCGTAGTGAGGCACATGTGCTGCCTCACGCAACAGCGCTTGCGCAACTGCGCAGACACGTGTCGCGAAGCGGTGCGCTTGCGCAACAGCCCTTGCGCAACTGCGCAGACACGTGTCGCGCAGCGGTGCGCTTGCGCAGTTATGCTTGCGCAACTGTGCAGACACGTGTCGCGCTGCCGTGCGCTTGCGCAGTTGAACGTTCCTTATGTTTTTTAAAGAGCCTTGCTCTGATTGGATGTACTGTCTTGGGCGTTGTGCTGCCGTGTCAACTTCTGACACGTGGCGCGTTGCGCACAGCGCACGGGAACTGAAGCGTTGCTTCAAAATTTGAATTTTCAAAATTTAAGCAGAGCCTTGCTCTGATTGGGGAACAAATGCCCCCCACCGTTGCGCTCACGTGGCGCGCACGTGAGTGCAGCGGTGGCAAGATCCTGACTGTTGGATCATGGGGGTCAGTTGAAAAGGCGCAGGCGCCTATAAATAGGACCCTTGGTCCTTGGTAATTCTTTACTAATTTCGAGAATTTGAATTTCAGAGCCTTGCTCTTGCTTAAGAATTTCCAGAGCCTTGCTCTTGTGAGAACTTCAAAGTTCTAGTTTTAGAATCACTCTAGGTAAAATTAATTAAATTAAATTAATTTAAATTAAATTAAATTGACAGAGCCTTGCTCTTATAGATCTTTGATCTAAAGAAAACCCATTTAGGGTTTCATTTAGCAGAGCTTTGCTCTGAAGGGGTCCAAAGAGAACTCAGGAGAATCCTGTTAGGGTTCCATTAATAGAGCTTCGCTCTATAAAAGATTTTTCTTATATCTTCTTAATTAATGGAGCTTTGCTCCTCCCAAATTATATGGCACTTGATAATATTATTATTATTATATCATTTTTTCAGAGCGGAGCTCTCAATGTTCTCAAGGAATTTTCCTCAAATTCTCCTCATAACTGATTTTGACTGGTGTCGCTCCTGTCTGCAGAGCATTGCTCTCGAGGAGTTTAACTTTTAACTTTCTGTATTTTCTTGTTTGTTAATCTCCATGTATTGTTTTCTTCAGGTATTATGGCGGTGCGTCTATACAGCTTGCACGAGTTCATCACTTATGAGGATATCCGTGTACAGGGCCGTCAACAGAACCAGGAGTTTACAGATGCCCAGTGTGCGGAGGTCATGGGTCGCCTCAACGCGAGTTGTGGTTGGCTGCTTCCTCGTCGTTCGGCTCTCTTAAAGGTTGTGCTGGGAGCAATATGGAGAGCACTTCCGGGTCTTCATGAGGCCCTACCGCTCAATGCGTTGGATGATGCCGAAGACAAGGTGCATTCAGTGTACCTGACGGGGCTGATCTCGAAGAAACGGCGGGACGGTCTCATTGACATCCTACATCAAATCTTTCAGCAGACGACGATAGTTGCTGCTTATCGAAGGCCGGAAGGGCTTGCCGATGATATTGACACAGAGGAGCGCGAGAGACTGCGCATAAGAATAATTAGAAAGGCCAGAAGAACTCTGGATGGCCTTACTTTTGAATTCCTCAATCCGTGCCCCGGATCTGAGGTTATTCCATTGTAATAATACTTTTCTTTCATTGCTTTTATGGTTGTAAGAATTTTGGGCAATATTAATGAATTTTTTTTTTTAATCCCAGCTTTTCTTTATTATATATCTTTTGTCCTGAGTCTTTTTGCCCATGCATGAATGAATGTGCCTTGAACGCTTGATCAAATGTAAATCAGATGCTCTTTCTGTTGCTTTTCCTCTTTTTCAGCATGTCGTCACAATTAGCAGGTAATAGAGTAAGCTCCTTGATTTCTTCACGAGATAGCGAGGGCTTAGGCCGCAGGTTCAGATCTGCTGCCTAAGACTTTTCAACTCTATGAGCCGTGAGGGTCTCATAGAGACTTTTCTCCCTACGGATCGAGAGGATCTCGTAGGTGGGTTTTTCTCCTTAGGAATCGTGAGGATTCCTAAGTGTGGTTTTCTCTTGTAAGTCGTAAGGATCCTACAAGAGAATTTTTCCCTCTTACGAGTCGAGAGGACTTGTAAGCGGTTGTTTCCCTCCTTGTCGAAGTTCGATGTTGGAGAGTGAGACCCGTGGATGGTATGCAAGAGACCGTTTTGGGCCAACTTGCAGGGTCCCAATGCTTAGGAAACAGGCTTCTTTTATGCCCACTGCCTAAGGCTTCATCCCACGAGTCGAGCCGCCTTGACAATTTTTCACAAGTCGATACGAATCGAACGTTTCTCGCAAGAACATCTTAACGTCGCATTTAACCTCTGCTCTTTACGACAGAAGCCCGTTAAGGTTGGTGGTACTTAGGGTTTTGGCCATCGTACCGTCGCATAAGCTGATATAGTCCTCGATAGGCAATCGTGCTGTTCGAGTAGCCCTGCGACTGCCGTGTCTCTGATCCCTTCGGGGGCTGGACAAGACGTCTTCAAGCAATCCTCCTTGGCAGTTTGACCGTCGGAAGAGCAAGCGCTAGGAATTTACCATGCCGCTTTTTACTTGAGGTTAGGCTCATTTTGGAGAGCCCCGATGAGTCATAACCACTCCGCGCTGGTGTGGGATGATCCCCGATAGTCTTTCGGGTTTTATATGAGTTGCCGTCAAGACCCTGAAGCTAGGAATTTGGCCTTTGCTTCGTTTGCTGGCATTGCGTCTGCTGTATCGAGACGAATGTTGCGGTGGGAACTAGGGATTTTGCCATGGCTCCGTTTGTTTGATGACGTTGCGTCTGCTGTGTCGAGACGAACGTTGGGGTGACATCTCGTCTGCTGTATCGAGACGGACGTCGAGGTGGTGACCATTCTGTGCTGGTGCGAGATGATATCCGATTGTCTTTCCGGTTTTATATAAGTTACCGTCAAGACGTCGAAGTTAGGAATGTGGCCTTCGCTTCGTTTGCTCTGGTGTGTCCAAATCCTGTTGGAGGAAGAACGCTGGGGTTGACATTTCGTCTGCTGTATCGAGACGAACGTCAAGGTGGTGACCACTCTGTGCTGATGCGAGATGATCTCTGATTGTCTTTCCGGTTTTATGTCAGTTACCGTAAAAGACGTTGAAGCTAGGAATGTGGCCTTCGCTTCATTTGCTTTGTCATGTCTGAATCCCTGTTGGAGGAAGAATGATGGGGTTGAGATTTCGTCTGCTGTATCGAGACGAACGTCAAGGTGGTGACCACTCTGTGCTGATGCGAGATGATCTCCGATTGTCTTTCCGGTTTTATGTGAGTTACCGTAAAAGACGTTGAAACTAGGAATGTGGCCTTCGCTTCATTTGCTTTGTCATGTCTGAATCCCTGTTGGAGGAAGAATGATGGGGTTGACATTTCGTCTGCTGTATCGAGACGAACGTCAAGGTGGTGACCACTCTGTGCTGATGCGAGATGATCTCCGATTGTCTTTCCGGTTTTATGTGAGTTACCGTAAAAGACGTTGAAGCTAGGAATGTGGCCTTCGCTTCATTTGCTTTGTCATGTCTGAATCCCTGCTGGAGGAAGAACACTGAGGTTGACATTTCGTCTGCTGTATCGAGACGAACGTCAAGGTGGTGAACACTCTGTGCTGGTGCGAGATGATCTCCGATTGTCTTTCCGGTTTTATGTGAGTTACCGTAAAGACGTTGAAGCTAGGAATTTGGCCTTCGCTTCGTTTGCTTACACTGCGTCTAGTGTATTGAGACGAATGCTGAGGTGGAGCTGGGATTTTCCCATCACTCCGCTTTGTTTCGACCATGGGGTCTTTTGTTAACTTTGCATGTACACCCCGCTGGGCTGTGAAGGAACGCCGTTGGTGACATTGCGTCTGTTGTAACGAGACGAATGCTAAGGTGGAGTTGGGATTTTGCCGTTACTCCGCTTTGTTTCGACCGTGAGGTCTTTTGTTGACGTTGCATCTGCCTCTAGCTGGACTGCGGAGGAACTCTGTTGTTGACATTGCGTCTACTGTATCGAGACGAATGTTGAGATGAAACTGGGATTTTGCCATCGCTCCACTTGATGGTGTAACATCTATGTCCAATTGGAATGAGGAGGCACATCGTTGTTGGTCTCCAGGCTGTAGACGTGGCCATTGAGATTTGGAACTAGGGACTTTGTCATGGTTCCGTTTCGTTGCGATTCTGAGGTCAGTTGTTGACGTCATGTCTGCATCTAGTTAGAGTGAGGAGAAACGCCGTTGGTGATCTTTAAGTTGTCGATATTGACGTCGAGATCCTGAAATTAGAGACCCTCCTTTGCTTCATTTGTTGACATCGTGTCTGTAATATTGCGACGAATGTCGAGATGGTCTCTAGGTTACCTATGAACCGTCGAGATTTGGCTTCGCTTTCTGGTGGAGCCTGTTGGGAAGGTATTGTTCCCTTTTTATCTGTGCCCCTGGATTGTATACAGGGATCGATGTGATTTCACCTGTAGGGCAAAAATTTTCATTTTTTTTTATTCTTTCCGCGATGCTCTATCATTTCAGCTTTTTATATCGCGAAAATCGCGATTGCCCAATCATTTCGGCTATTTTTCGCGGTGCCCAATCATTTCGGCTATTTTTCTTTTTACTCGCTGCTTTTTATTGCGAGTTGCCCAACCATTTCGGCTATTTTGCATGCATACATTTTTACTTACTGATTTTATTGCAAGTTGCCCTATCGTTTCGGTTATTTCATATGCATTTTTGGCTTGCTGATTTTTTTTTTATCGCGAGTGTGGGTTTTGGGATCTGATACTAGTCTTGGCATCAGCATCGCTGCGACTGGGATATTGCCAGGAGCGAATCATCATCTGCCGTAAAAGGACTTGGAATTTAATACCGGTCTAGGCATCAGCATCGCTGCAACTGGGATATTGCCAGGAGCGAATCATCATCTGCCATGAAAGGACTTGGAATTTGATACCGATTTAGGCATCAGCATCGCTACAACTGGAATATTGCCAGGAGCGAATCATCATTTGCCTTTGTCGATCCCGAACAAAGTTGGCTTAGTAAACAGGATTAAGGGTCCTGTCGGCTAAGGCTTTTGACTTCATGAGCCGTAAGGGTCTCACAAAGGTATTTCTCCCTACAAGTCGTGAGGATCTTGTAGGTGTGTTTTCTCCTTGGGAATCGTGAGGATTCCTAAGTGCATGTTCTCTTGTAAGTCGTAAGGATCTTACAAAAGGATTTTCTCCTTATAAGTCGAGAGGACTTACAAGTGTTGTTTGCTGTACAAGCATATCCCTAGTCACGGATGGGATTTTGTTAGGGAAATATTTATTCGTGCCCGTGGATTGTATACAAGGGTCAATATGAGCCGCTTGTAGGGCAATATCGAAGGTTGTAGGGGCTGCTTAAGAACAGGTTAAGGTTTCTGCAACTTAAGACTTTCAAATCTTATGAGCCGTAAGGGTCCCACAAGAGAGTTCTCCTTACGAGTCGTGAGGATCTCGCAAGTGTATTTTCTTCTTCGGAATCATGGGGATCCCTAAGTGTGTTGTTCCTTTGTGAGTCGTAAGGATCTCACGCAGGTGGTTTCTCCTTACAGGGTCGAGAGGACCCTATAAGTGTTTCTTAACGAGGTTGCGCCCTTTCAACTTTTCACAAATACTCGCCGGTAGCCCTGCTGTTTTTACTCACGGAGCCCTTTCGGGTTTTCATCCATGCCCATTTTGCTTATGGACATACCGTTTTTTTTTATTCTTTTTATTTTTATTTTTATTTTTATTTTTATTTATTTTTTTTTTTACGAGGTCGCACCCTTTCGGGTTTTCACGAACACTCGCCGGTAGCTTTGCTGTTTTTACTCATGGAGCCCTTTCGGGTTTTTCCTCCATGCCCGTTTTGCTTATGGACATACCGTTTTTTTTTTAATTTTCTTTTTTTTTTTTTTAACGAGGTCGCGCCCTTTCGGGTTTTCACGAACACTCGCCGGTAGTCCTGCTGTTTTTACTCACGGAGCCCTTTCGGGTTTTCATCCGTGCCCATTTTGCTTATGGACATACCTTTTTTTTTGTTTTTGTTTTTTTTTTCTTTTTATATT
Organism: Agapanthus africanus; assembly: GCA_030015575.1. Classification (NCBI taxonomy): domain Eukaryota; kingdom Viridiplantae; phylum Streptophyta; class Magnoliopsida; order Asparagales; family Amaryllidaceae; genus Agapanthus; species Agapanthus africanus. Next base: position 885,253,371 of record CM057337.1, read on the forward strand.
CTCGTCAGCCTGAGAATGCTGCGGTAGTAGTTTAAAAACATTTCGGTCATTTGCAAGTTTTAGGACATTGCGGTCCATCATTAGTTTAAGGACATCTCGGTCCGTTGTTAGTTTAAGGACGTTTCGGTCCGTTGTCGCCGTATTTGAGGCGAATATCTAGTTTATTGACTTTTCAGTCTATGAGTCTTTCTCCATGAATGAACATGATGCCCCCGGCGTATCCATCTTCTTCGGAGCGTGCGGTTGTGGCGGACTCACCTTCCAGTTCTCAGACAGCGCAAACTTGCCCTGTTGGTATTGGTCTTCAACCCAGTTTTTGAAGACGTAGCAGTCCTCGATCAGGTGACCTACTGTTTGGTGGTAAGGACAATAGTTAGGATTATTAACATCGCCTGGCCGCAACGGACGTTTTGGAGCCGGCAGATTGATGAGTCTGTTGCACACTGCCAGCTCGAACAGTCCCCTTGTTTTATCTTGCGGAAACGAGTAAGGACGTTTCAACTTTTCTTGGAGGGATTGCCGCTTGTTGCTTTGGCGAGCAACCGGTCTAGGGTCACCTGATTGCTGGTGAGTGCGGGCGACGAGGGCCGTTTTTCCTTTTCCTTTGTTCTTCTTGTTCGGTCCCTTGCTTACGGGGTCGGGATTTTTTCTGAGTAGCATGCGATTGCATGGCTGAACGTTCTCGCAGCTTCTCAATTCCTTTATTTTTGAAATAGATTCCCCGAGGGAAGAGTTGGGGATAGCTTCTTCGTCAGAGTCGCTTCCAAAGGTGATAATTTGTGATCCCTTGAAGTCGGCTATATGACAGTTTGCGGCGGCTCCTTTGCGCTCAGATATCGCATTTTTCCGATGTCCACAAGCTTCACACTTTGTCCTGTCGAAGTGTTGCTTTTGAGCGACATACCCTTGCTACCAACAGTTAAAGGACTCGCAGTCTTCGGTAGGATGTATGATCTTCTGATGATATAAACAGAAGTTAGGGTGCATCTCTACCTCAGAGAAAGAATTTTCTTCAGAGGGCGGTAGCTTCATTCCTACTGATAGAGCTTTGGCGAACCGTTTCCTCGTCTTGAATTTGTTTTTACCCGCAGTGTATGGCCTTTGATTTGACGGGAATACCTTGGTTCTTTCCAGTATGGCCATTTCATGCTCTTGATTGGCTTTTGCTTTCAGACGAATTTCATTTAGGAAGGCATCGATCAACTTGTCTGACGGCCGCGGAATTTCTGTTTCAGGGTCCGCCATTGATTTCTCAGCGCAAGGATCCTCCTCATCATCCGTCAGTGAATGAGAAATCACATAACAAGTCGCTACGTAGTCTTCGGATTCATCCGATAAGTTTTCTCCATCGTTTTCATCCTCGACGAAAGAACAAGTTGCCCCCGGCGTGTCCGTTTTCTTTGGAGAGTGCGGCTGTGGTGGGTTTACCTTCCAGCTTTCAGACAGCGCGAACTTGCCTTGCAGGTATTGATCCTCGATCCATCCCTTAAATACGAAACAATCCTCAATCGGGTGACTTACCGTTTGGTGGTAAGGGCAATAATTAGGATTATTAAGATCGCCTGGCTGCGACAGACGCTTTGGACTCGGCAGATTGATGAGTCTGTTACGCACTGCCAGCTCAAACAGTCTTCTCGTTTTCTTCAGAGGAAACGAGTAAGGACGTCCTAGCCTCTCTTCGAGAGATGGGCGTGGACGCACGTTTTTTTGGCGAACGACCGGCTTTGAGTTGCTCGACTGTTGTTGAGCATTGGCGACGATGATCGCTTTTCCTTTCTCATTTCGGGGATCGGGTCTTGGAGGAGACGGTTTATGGCCCATCTGGTCCATTTGGGCTAATTTGTCGATCAAGGCCTGGAAGGTGGTCGGCCTGAAGAACATCATGAATTGCGAGATGGTCGCCTGCGGATCGAGAGTGCCCACAAACATACCTACCGCAGGTGCCTCTTCTATGCGTTGTTCGCATTTCGACCATAGGTTCCGCCATCGTGTTGCGTATTGAACCCACGTTTCGCCGGGCCTTATCCTGGCATTTATCAGTGCTGTAATCGGGGTGCGTTCACTAGCACTTGTGAATCTTTGTGTAAACAGCAGTTCCATCTCTACAAATGTTTTGACAGAGTCGTTAGGTAGCTCCGAATACCATTCAAAGGCTGTTTCTGCTGAGCTGCCGACGAATTGGCGTAGCAACAATTTGTCATCGCCTCCAGTATTGCCGCATAAGGCCCTGAATTGAGCGACATGCTGATGCGGATTCCCTGTCCCTTTATATACGTGGAATTTAGGGATCGTATATCCTGGCGGGTAATTGATTTGGTCATACCAGCTCGGATACGGTCGTCCGGTTCTAACAATTTGCCCAGCCGCTTCATTCGCCTGATGAACCCGGATCTGCTGAGCTATATATTCGTCTAGGTCAACTTTGGAGATTGCCTCCTCCTTGGCTATTGACAGAGCCGGCGGAGGATTTGACGTTTCTCCCCTGTCGTCTTCAAGGACGGTCGGAGGATCTTCAGCAGGAGGGTCCGACTGTAACATCATCCCTACCATATCTTGGAAGAGGAGCGCCATCTGTTTTATGTTAGCCGCTTGCTCTGCAGCTTCTTTGTCCCTCTTTTCGAGGACTCTGCGTAAAAAGTCAGCGTCGGTTTCTTGTTCTTGACGCTCATCCGAAGATGTTTCAGAACTTTCTTTTGGCTCAGTGAGTGCAGCCATTGTAGTCATCATTTTCTGAAGCTTTTGTTGTTGCTCCTGAGCTTTCGTCACGGATCGGGTGAGCGGTCGGTGGCCCAAGAAGTGCGGCTTTCCTCCTTTCCAGAAGCCATATAAACAGTGTGCACCACCATGCCCCCAGACTTGGGGCGTTTGTGTTCAGCGCTTTTATGCATCGCCATGTTCACAGGGGCTTTTTGTGGCTTCCTTTTTTGAGTGATTGGAGTTAAGGGAGCCGTTGTAGTGGGCACCCAAGTAGCTTTTGCTTTTTGTGGTTTGACAGAGTAATCCTTTCCCTGCCGAACGTTCATATTTTTCTGTCGTCGGAGGCAGTCTTGATTGATCACCGACTCTTGGACCCGTCGCCAGACTTTGTAAATTTTAGAGGACAGCCGTTGAGGGGGCTGCTCTAGCTTCTTCTCTGGAGAATCCTCCACAGGTGAAGGAGTTCGTTTCAACATCGCAGTAGGAGAGTTTCTGCGCACCTTGTTGAGCAGTTCAAAGCTGTTCTTGATTGGAACAGCAGCATCGATCCTCACCATCGGAGCTGACGGAGTTATCCCAGAGGGGGAGTTGCCCCCAGCCTTCCTTACTCGACGCCAGTGGCGACGTCGATCGTTTCATGCTGATGGAGTTGTTTCAGCTATAGGGGTGACCTTCTCATGCCCCCTGTGTTGGTCAGAATATACTAGTACCAGCTTTTTAAAGATCGACGTCCGTTGAACGGGGACGGCCAACTTGTCAGAAGTGGACTTCTGAACATGGGAAACAACCTTGGTGATTTTGCCAGGAACGTTAGTTAGAATGGCTATCCGCTTCGGGATAACGCCTTCTGGTATGGCAGGCTTCTTCATGAAACTGTTAGAGCTCTGGCCTAGCCCGTTAAAAACTGAAGCAGTGGAGTTGTACGACCCGTTGAGAGGGGTCGCGGCAGTGGTAAGTCGATCGAAGACCGACTTCTTTGGAGCTTCTTGCAATGTCATTGGGGCGTTGAAGCTCATTGGTGGGAGCATGGTCCCAAAAAATAGTCCAGTGGTGGCTTGAGCCATCTGCTCCACCGGCATTTTGAAAAGGGAAGCCGCTTGGGGCCCATAAGTCACTCCTCCAGCAATGACGGAGCGAGAGTTATCGCTGCGGGCGGTGCAGTTCGAAGCCATCGATTTTCTGTTTTCTTCATAAAGCAAGACACCAAATCTTAGTACCTTGAATCCACAGGCAATCACAGTAAACCGCGATTTGTTCGCGAACACGACACACGAAGTGTGGAGTGGAAAGAGGAAGAGGTCCCACCGGGCATGCCAGAATCTGTTCCCCTCCGAAAGGCCGCCGAGACGTTAGGGCTGTCCCGCCTGAGGTTCGGGGCAGATGCTATTTGGTTTTATCCGTCCACCTCTCCGAAGATGCCAAGTTGATTTATGGCACCGTATATCGGAGGTTTAGACGGATGCGGCCGATGTAGCAGACTTCGTCAGATTCCCCCTCGCTAGAGGGGTTTTTGATTGTGGGGACGCTCTTCCCTGCAGGCGCAAGCCCCTGCAGTTAATTACGCTACCGCTTCGCGGTAACAACTTTCTCCTTCTCCAGAATTTCACTTCGTGTCGTGTGTGTTTGTTTTGTTTGTGGTTGCCCGTGGATTGTATACGGAGACTGAGTAATGCCGTCGCCCGTAGGACGTGGATTAGTCCAAATCCGTATTTACTTAGATTTGGGTTTGGTGTTTTTTAGTTTAAGGATACGTTAGTCGCGTTGCGGCTAAGATCAACTTAAACGTTCGTTAAGGATGCGTTAGTCCAGTTTGAGACTAAGATCAACTTAACGGGATCATTTAGATCCGACAAAAGAGCGTTTGGGCCCTATTATTCCAGTTTGGGAGATTCATAGTCCAATTTGGGACTAAAGTCTGTTTGGAGGATACGTTAGCCATTTTTGAGGCTAAGATCGACTCAAACGTTTGTTAAGGATACGTTAGTCCAGTTTGAGACTAAGGTCAACTTAACGGGACCGTTTAGGTCCGAAAAAAGAGCATTTGGGCTCTATTGTGCCAGTTTAGGGACGTGGTGGTCCATATTCCAGTTTAGGGACGTTCCGGTCCGATATTAGTTTAGGGACGTTCCGGTCCGATGTTAGTTTAGGGACGTTTCGGTCCGATGTTAGTTTAGGGACGTTCCGGTCCGATGTTAGTTTAGGGACGTTTCGGTCCACGAGTTTAAGGACCCCGCAGTCCATATCGATGTGTGGTCGTTGGGACCCGTCACCTCTTTGACGTCGTTGAGGAATTACAACGATGGATGTCAAAGGAGTTCGGAGATGTACCCTCGAACCGGATGTAGATTGATTTAGGAGAGCCATTTTGCTCAGCCAATTTAATTTAAGGACTTATGGCCACGATTGGGCTAAGTCCAGTAAAAAAAATGTCCAACATTGCTTTTGCATTTCCTTTTATTTTTATTTGGGCTTTGCCCAGAAAAGATTCAGGGCATCAATTTGTTTTGAGCTCTGTTCTTTATGAATGATGCAGAGCATCAATTTTGTTATGGCTCAGCCCTTTTGTTGCTTTGCAATTTATTTTGGCCTGCTAGGCCTTTTTGATTTGGGCCTGGCCCTTTAAGTAATGCATTGCATTTGTGCAAAGCACCAAGAATCTTTTAGATTCAAGGGAAGGAGTGCAGAGCACTTTTAAATTTCTTGATCTAAATTTAGATCAAAGAGAAGAAGAAAAATCTTTTCTTTCTTTCTATTTCAGAGAACCAGAGGTTCTCTAGCAAGTGCAAGGCACTATTTTTTTATTATTTTTATTTATTTATTTATTTATTGAAGATCACTGGTTTTGTCTTTTAGATCAATGATCTATTCCTAAGAGAATTTTCTTTTATTTCAAAGGTTTTTACCTTCTTCTTTGTGTTCTCAAGAAGTTCTCTTCTTCTTTTTTTTTTAAATCCCAAATTGTCTCTCCCTTTGAAATGGGGTCTGGGGTCCTTTTTATAGTGCTCAAAAATCAGTTAAATTTGTTAAAAAGATCTTTTCTGAGTGATTTGGGGAATTTTCCACACCGTTGGATCTTTGATCCAAAGGCCCCTGTTTTACAGAAGAAATCTTCTTGTTTAAACAAGAACAGAAAAAATATCCTTAAATCTTCACTCTGTTGTTGCGCAACTCACCAGCGTGTGACACGTGTCGCGCAGTGAAGCGCTTGCGCAACAGTGCTTGCGCAACTGCGCAGACACGTGTCGCGCAGCGGGGCGCTTGCGCAACAGCCCTTGCTCAACTGCGCAGACACGTGTCGCGCAGCCGTGCGCTTGCGCAGTTGTGCTTGCGCAACTGCGCAGACACGTGTCGCGCTGCCGTGCGCTTGCGCAGTTGAACGTTGCTTATGTTTTTTAAAGAGCCTTGCTCTGATTGGACGTACTGTCTTGGGCGTTGTGCTGCCGTGTCAACTTCTGACACGTGGCGCGTTGCGCGCAGCGCACGGGAACTGAAGCGTTGCTTCAAAATTTGAATTTTCAAAATTTAAGCAGAACCTTGCTCTGATTAGAGGAACACCCTTGTTGCCGCGGTTCCGCCGCGACTTGGTGAGATCGTTTGAAAATAATTGCTCCTATGCCCTCCTATGCTCCTTTAGACCTCTCTGAATCTTGATTTCCTCGTTCTATTGTCTTCAGATTCTCTCGCAAAAATCGTACACTAATTGTTAAATACACAATTTGTTGTTTTGTTTTATTTATGATATTGATCGAATAAGAATTCAACACAAATAGTAAGAAAAAAATATTATGCACGTATCCCCAGCAACGGCGCTATTTGATTGATCTGTTTTAAAGAAGTGTTTATAGAATAACTGCAATCAATAACGGTGTCGCGTGTAGCTAGACCGAGATGAGTATGGGTCGTCCTCAGAGAAACGTTGAATCTTTCAATCTTACTTTAGACGTGTTGAAAAAGAGGAAGAACGGAAGAATAAAGAATAGTGGAGAATAGTTTCTAGATCTACGTTAAAATACGAATGTAGAAAATAGATCTAGTTTAAATAAAGATGTAGATTTTATATCAAAAGAGGGCTTGTAGGGTTCGTTCGGATTTAGTAGTAATGGATGACTAATAAAGATGGCTCATTTTATCTATTGATAGATTTAAAACTAGATTGATAGTGATGAATGAGAATTAGGGTTCTTGGAAGAAACTAGTGTTTCCACACTATTGACCCTTGTCTTTTCATTGATCTCTATTCATATCTAGTCCTTAACAAAACAATTGTTAATCTAATCTCAAATCATGGTCAAGACTATCAATAAATTGATAGCGCGCCCGATAAGAATGTTAACGATTCTTTTGCTAAAGTTTATAAATTTCATAAGACTTAAAAGGAGTTAAAAAATTCTTCATCTTCCATTGATCTACCATAATCCTACGAACCCAATCAAGCGGTGAATTATTCGCGCATGATGGAGATAGAAGAACGGATAGAGATTATGATATAAATAAAGAAAATAAATGCAATAACAATAAAACAAATACCTTTATTAATCAACTTGATCAATTACACATTTTGTTCCTTTAGAAAGTGGAATACAAAACCCTAGTTTGCTTCTCGATCTATCTTGAAGGAGGTAAATGAACAGCCAATTGATCAATCTGGATGCATGAGTCAACTTGAACTTCGTGATATTTTCGGTTTGATGAACTTCCAAGAGGGGATCTGGGTTCCATTTATAGTCACAGAAGTTGCAATCCCTAGATTCCATAAATTAGGGTTTGTTGAGACGGTTCTACACAGAAAATCCTAAATCCCAACACCCCATATCGGCGGCGGTTCCGCCGCAATAATGTGCTTTTGGCTGCGCAACCGCAGCCGTTTGGTACCTTCGATGCTTCAAACTTCTGGAGCTTCATCTTGTTGACATGTGGTGATTTTTTGAATATCTGGATTTTGGAAATCTTCTCTAAGTCTCTACCAGAATTGATTTCTTCGATTTACTTTAATATTTCGGCAGATTTGATCTCGATATCTCAGATTTCCTTGATTCCAGTCCTGATATAATTTCTACACAATATCTCAACAAATAATATTAGTAATATTTGGTATTTTTGAGATATTATCCTAACCATTTCATATGATATTATATTTTAAGAATATTGATTAAGGATATTTAGTATGATATGCATATTTAAATTATCAAAATATTATATAAATATTATATGCATATATTTTCCTTCATAATGTTAATTAGAATATATAAACATATGAAAATAGTATTTTTACAGATAAACCCTCATATGTGTCAAATTTATAATAAACACGTTTAGATATTTAAGAAAAGTAAGGAAAATGTCATATCAAAAGTGTAGTTTTATTGACTTAACAGTATCCTAAAATCTGTGTCTCTAGATTATCTATTCTACAAGTCTTTGAAATCAATTTAATGGAATCGTCGATATAGCTCAATAATATCCCGTGTATGCCCGGGACCACGGTCAGGACTCTCGGGGCTGAATTCGAGACGTGCCGCTAAGCAGTAAACAGGTATCATGTACAGACGAATGATGTCAGCAGCATCATTCCGGGGTCGGCCAAGCCCGTAAAGACTGATAAGTATCTGGAAGTATCGAACTGTTAAGTTACAAGGCAAGTTTTATTATTGATTTTCCTTTACCCTCGGGTTTTGTGTTCAAAACATGTATTGATGATATAAAACTAATGCCAACACAAGATCAAGCAAATATATGTCTTGTCTATGTAGACAACAAATCACGCCCGTCAGAACAATAAATCAAGATTGTCCTCATTAATAAAAGATCCAAGTAACAAGTCTGGTAATGTGTCGTGAACATGTCAAGCAGTATATTTTAACCAGAATAGACACCAAATCTAAAACTGTAACCAATATCTAAATACGGTAAACACAACTGATGCCAGAATGTATATGTATCTATCTATAATAACCGTTTTACGTCTGTTACCAGGTATATGGCAATCTAGATAAAGATTACTGAACTGATATAATAGTATGATAATATTGTGATGATCTGGTATGCAACTAGATAAACCATTATTGGTACGGATACAGACTGATAATATAAAACTGTAAATCAATAATATTTGCTGAATATTAAAATATAAGTACTATAGTTAAGTATATAAATATTGATATAATAAAAAATAGCATGTTGCAAGTTTAGAACTTGCTTGATCAAATCTCACGTCGAGATACGGATATCACGTTCCGACGCTGAATAACGTCACGGTGTCAAACTCACGTACGTAGAACTTGACCTGACCGAGCAACTGTGTGACTTGGTAATTGTACTAAACGACGACAATAACTGGGTCATCTGGATCGTCGGTGACGTGTGCAACTCCGGCGAAGTCGATCAGAAAAGAGAAGAAAAGAAAGAAGAAGAAGAAGAAGAAAAGAAGAAGGTGATGGCGGGGTTGCTGGTGTTCTGGGGTTTGAACGAAGTCAGGGAAGATGAGAGAGGTGGTCGGCGACGAGGTTGAAGGGGGGACGCGGTTGACGGCGAGGTGCCGTGGCCGGTGAAGGGTTGATGGTGAAAGGGTATAAGAGGGGAAGGAAGAAGGAGAGTGCGGTGTGGTGTTCTGGTGTTGCTGGGAGACGAGGAAGGTGACGGGGGTGGCGGCGGTGGTGGTCGATTTCAGGCAAGACCGACGACGAGGTGGGTGTGATGGGTTCTGGCTTGGGATCGGCTCGTGAGTCTTCGGGGAAGAGGAGGAGCTGATGGTAAGGAAGATGAGCGGACGACGATGAGAGGGGCAGCGACGGCATGGGTTAGGGTTCGCGAAAGGGAAAGAGAGAGACGAGTACGAGGGGGAAAGAGAGAGTTTAATAAAATTATTTATATTATAATATTATATATATATTATGTATATATAGAGAGAGAGAGAAGTGGGAACGGAGAGAGAGAGAGTTAGAGAGAGTTTTTTTAATTAAAAATTAAATATATATTTATATATATATTAACTGTTATATATATATATTAGTTATGATAATATATATATATTATGGGATTTTACAGATAATACCAGATTACTCTGAATATTACCCGTATCCCTCTAAAAATTTAGTTTTTAAATATGAAGAATATACGTAAGAATTTAAACTATAATGCAATATTCTATAATTAAAAGCATATACCCCCAAATAAAAATCTACGTAAATATACGTAGCGATCCAATAATGTGTCTGTCTAACTTAGAATACAAACATGATATATGGGCGTAACCATCTGATATGGGGTACTTTTCCATACAAGGCTAGATAAGAAAAGAATATTATTTGGTTTTATATTGTATTACAAAAAGATATGTAGAGTCTAAAATATATTATATATGTATCTAATACTCGATTCTCATGGATACACTGTACTAGAAAATATTTGATATAATCTCGAACCATGTTGGGTTTCAAACATGCGAGTCAGGTCGGATAATAACCACAGCTACTAATTGCATCATTCGCAACCCAATATCAACAATAGTAAAGAATTTTTCCGCAAAATTTAAAATACCAAAATATATAGTATAAAAGTGCTAAGGTGTTACATTATACCCAACTACAAAAAAATTTCATCCTTAAAATTCACGGAACAAGAAAAAGATAAGAAGACAGGGATCTAAGAAAAAAGGTGTGGAAACTTCTGTCGGATCTCTTCTTCACGTTCCCAAGTAGATTCTCCGTGCGAACGATTCCCCCATGAAACGAGTACTAGTGGGATAAATTTATTCTTAAGAACTTTTCTCGTCGATCCACAATAGCCATTGGTCGCCCTTGATACTTTAAATATTCTCTTACTGTCAGTTCCGAGTGATCTAGGACATTCGTCTCATCTCGAACATACTTGCGGAGTTGAGATACATGAAACACGTCATGAACAGCCGCCAAGGATGGTGGTAAAGCCAATCGATAAGTTACCTCTCCAACACGCTTAATGATATCAAAAAGCCCCACGAATCGAGGACTAAACTTTTCTCGACTGCCAAACCGGATCACTCCTCTGGTCGGTGATATTTTCAAGAATACAAGATCACCAACTACGAATTCCAAAAGTCTCCGTTCAGTACCAGTCCAACTTTTCTGCCGATCTTGTGCCACATTCATATGATTTCGGATTAAGTTCACTTTCTCTACCGTTTGCACAATAATATCCGGTCCCAATAATCTTATTTCTCCAACATCATCCCAAAAAACATGCGAGCGACACTTACGGCCATACAATGCTTTGAATGAAACCATCTGTATAGTCGCCTGAAAACTGTTATTATAAGAAAACCCCACTAAGTGCAAATAATCCTCCCAAAAACCCTTGAAGTCTAACATGCATGCTCTCAACATATCTTCAAGAGTTTGGATCGCTCTTTCAGACTGGCCATCTATCTGGGGATGATAGGCCGTGCTAAACTTCAAGAGAGTTCCCAAACTTTCCTGTAGACTCCTCTAAAAGTGTGATAGAAATCGAGTATCACGATCCGAAACGATGCTCATGTGTACTCCATGCAATCTCACAATTTCCTGCACGTACCGCTCTGCCAAACCCTCCATCGACTGACCAACTCGAAATAGTATAAGATAAGCTGCCTTGGTCAATCGATCGATAATCACCTAAACTGCATTATTGCCCTTTGGACTCCGTGGTAAACATGTCACGAAATCTATGGTTATATGTTCCCACTTACATTGAGGAATCGGAAGTGGTTGCAACAAACCAGCTACCATTTGATGTTCAGCCTTGACTTGCTGACACACCAAACACTTCGATACATAGCGAGCAATATTCATTTTCATGCCTTCCCACTAGACATGTTGTCACAGATCTCTATACATCTTTGTGCCTCTCGAGTGTATTGAATACGCGGAACTATGAGCCTCCTTCATGACTTCTTCATGAACATCTCCTTTAGGCACGCATAAACGACTACCATATCGTAACGAACCATTTTAAAGAATTAACAAATCTGTTCGAAGTCTCGCTTTTACTTGTTCTCGAAACTTTTGCAATCTTGGATCGTGCGACTGTGCTACTTTAATGTTATCGATCAAGAATGACTGTACTTGCAACTGCATCAACTGTCCCGAAGAATTTGGGAGTACAATCTCCAATTTGAATCTCTGAAGATCAACTATAATCTCCTTATGTACAGTCAACATCCGTATCGCTGGCAACCAGTTTAGAGTATCCGACACTACATTAACTTTCCCCGGATGGTATTTTAGATCAAGATCATAATCAGTCATCAGCTCTAACCATCTACGTTGTCTCATGTTGAGCTTTTTCTGTGTGAACACATACTTTAAGCTCTTCTGATTGGTAAATACTTCTACCCTTTCGCCTAATAAGTAGTGTCTCCAAATCTTCAGAGCAAAAATCGCTGCTGCTAACTCCAGATCATGAGTTGGGTAGTTCTTCTCATGAGTTTTCAATTGTCTCGATGCATAAGTTATAACCTTTCCATACTGCATTAGAACACATCCTAAGCCTTTTCCAGATGCGTCGCTATGAATAACTAGCCCTCCAGAACAATCTGGCACTGTCAAGATAGGAGCGGTGATCAATTTTTGCTTCAACGCTTCAAAAGCTGACGCACACTTCTCGGTCCATACGAACGGTACCTCCTTTGGTGTTAGCTTGGTCAATGCTATCGAGCGAATTTCTCCACAAATCTTCTATAGTATCCGGCAAGCCCAAGAAAACTTCTGATCTCCTCTACATTCTTTGGAATTGGCCAATCATGAATATCTGCAATCTTTTCAGGGTCAACGGCAATTCCATCTCCGGATACAACACAACCCAAGAACTTCACTTCTTCGAGCCAAAACTCGCACTTGCTCATCTTAGCATATAACTTTTCTTGTCTCAACGTTTGCAGTGCGATCCTCAAGTGTTCTGCATGCTCTTCTTTGCTTCTCGAATAGACCAAAATATCATCAATAAACACCACTACGAACTAGTCCAGGTATAGTGAAAAGATTCGGTTCATCAAGTCTATAAATATTGTCGGCGCGTTAGTAACTCCAAATGGTATCGCTGAGTACTTGTAATGCCCATATCGAGTTCGGAACACCGTCTTGCAAATGTCTTCTGATTTCACCCGAATTTGATGATACCCAGTTCGCAAATCCAATTTCGAGAATACCCTCGCGCCACTGAGTTGATCGAATAATTTGCCGATGCGAGGGATTGGGTACTTATTCTTAATAGTCACCCGATTTAATTCTCGATAATCGATGCACATTCTCCGCGTGCCATCCTTCTTCTTGACTAGAACAACTAGAGCTCCATATGGTGAACCGCTGCTATGAATCCAACCCTTTTCCAGTAATTTGGCAACTTGTTTCTTTATCTCTTCCAGTTCCACTGGTGCCATTGGATAATAAGCCTTTGAAATCGACGCTGCTCCAGGAATAAGATCAATCGCGAACTTCACTTCTCATTTTGGCGGTAAACCCGAGATGTCCTCGAACACATCCATAAAATCCCAAACTACAGCTGGTGCTTCTTCCTTGTTTGCTTCCATCGACAAAAGAACGACACTTGTCAGCCTAGCGTCGACTGGCCCGACAGATCTGCTACCTCGCAAAAATATGAACTCCGGATATCCGGAAATCTGGAAAATCACTTTCTTTGCCTTACAATCAATGTGAGCGTGGAAAATGCCAAGAAAATCCATTCCCAAAACAATATCATAGCTGCCAGTATCAATCACCAAGAAATCCGCGAATAACTCCCGTCCGCAAATAACAATCGAGCAACCCTTGCACTCACTGCTAGATACAATTGTCACATTCCCAGTGTGTATATCCCAGCAACTAGACAAGGCCGTGCGTGGAATAGAGTGTGCACTAATAAACTTGGACGACATGAAGCAATGTGATGCACCTGAATCGAATAATGCCAATGCAGGAAAATTATAAACAAGTAGGATACCTGAAACAACATCTTCTGACACCTTGGCCTCCTCGGCTGTCAAGGTGAAGGCCCGTGCTTGATTAGGCCTTTGAGTGATCAGCTTCTGCCCATGAATCTGCTTCTGCGGTGATTTCTGGATATCATCTCTCGATCGTAGCTTCGAAGGGTAAGCACAGATGGTATGGTCAGCAAATCCACAAACTAAACAAAGTTCAAGCCTCCTTCGGCAGTCCCTATGCTTGTGTCCGGGTAGACGGCAAAAGTCACAAATCGTACCCCTTTTCTGATCGGATACAAAGGACTTCTTCATAGGTACAGTGTATCGCTTGTTTACCGGAATGCTTCTTCGTACAGGAGATCTGTTTGGCATAAACGCCGGCTTCCGCACTACAATCTCTTGATATAGATTACCCTTCGCTTTTACCGGCGCAATTTGCCTGAGGTGATTGCTGCCCACAAGAGTCGAAAACTTCTAAAATGATAAACTCTGTTGCTCCCTGTCCACCTTGAGAAATTGAGAGAAGGCGGTCAATCCTAGAGATATGATGTATCTCTGAATCTCCACATCTAAGCTATGCATAAACTGCCTTGTCCTATCTACCTCATTGGCAACCAAAGGCCCCGCAAATCGACTGAGCTGGGTCCACTCAGCCGCATGTGTACCAACGGATCAGCCATTCTGCTTCAAGCTAATGAACTTTTCTTTCATTTCTTCCTGAGCAGACCGCGGGAAGAACTTCTCCAAGAAAATACACAAAAAAGTTGTCCAACTGATCAGCTTGGTCAGACGGGCCTCCTCTATGAGCCACCATTCGCGAGCGTAATCTATCAATTGGATGCATACAACATCCACCCTTTTCTCATCTGGAATCTACGCGGCAACTAGCAGGTTCTCAGTATCAACTAACCACTGCTTCGATGGCAATAGATCCTCCAATCCAGTAAATGTGGATGGACCGAGCTTCCTAAAGTCTGCCACGGTGCCCTCACGTTGTGTTGGCCTGGGTGCTACTACAACCACGGACTGCTGGACCGTCCTCAGACCCACCTGGAAAGCCTCGGCCTGCCGCTGATTCAGCTCAATTTACCGCTTATGGTTTTCAAGTATACCACGTACAACTCTAAGCAATGCGGCGTTATCAACACGCCTCTAGTATGACCACAAATCTCTATCCGCCATGGTTCTGAAGCTAAGACACTGAAGGGGATTAGTAACGGTAAACATGATTCAATAAACAGGATATTGATAGCTATAAATTCAAGACTGGTAAGATAATAATGTGGCAGGACATGTTCCTAATTCCGGGTTTCCTGGTTAGTGTATTGGATTCAATACCCAACTACAAAAAGAACCAAACCTGACTAACCCTAAATCCTATGTCTCTGATACCAAACAAATCCTGTCACTCCCCGCTTCCCAAAATATATAAATACGGCACGTGACAGAGCAAACCATGCTACCTATGGCTAGGAATAATCCCTCCATAATCACATTATGGCTGTCAAGAAGATATCAAGAACCGTAAAATAAAATCTAGCTAACACATATCCATCTGCTACAGTAAATAAAATCAAGAAATGCATATAGCGGAAATGAATCAAGATTCAATAAAATAATATCTGAATCACGTCTCTTATGGGATCACATTGATAAAAATAAAAATACGAAAATAAATAAACTAAGTATCTCTAAAATTAAACATCTAGCTCCTCATTGCTCGCTTGCTTGCTAAAATACTCCTGATCTGCCTGTGACAATGTCAGAGAAACTGGGTCATGAAAAACCCAGACGTCAGTGCGTCATAAATATCAAAATAATAGTAATAACCAGAATATGATGCTATGATTAAACATGAGTGCAAATAAATAACACAGGTATAAAACAGTGAGATATAGGTATGTGATGTGTATCCTAAAGTCTGTGCCTATAGCTTATCTATTTTACAAGGCTTTGAAATCAATTTAATGGAATCGTCGATATAACTCAATAGTATCCCATGCGTGCCCGGGACCACGGTCAAGACTCTCGGGGCTGAATCCGAGACGTGCCGCTAAACAGTAACATGTATCATGTACAGACGAATAATGTCAGCAGCATCATTCCGGGGCCGGCCAAGCCCGTAAAGACTTATCTATATCTGGAAGTATCGAACTATTGAGTTACAAGTCATATTTCATTATTGATTTTCCCTTACCTCCGGGTTTTTTGTTCAAGTCAGGTATTGATGATATAAAACTAATGCCAACACAAGATCAAGTAGGTACAGGTCTTGTCTATGTAGACAATAAGTCATGTCTGTCAGGATAATAAATCAGAATTATCGGTATTAGTAAAAGATCCAAGTAACAAGTCTGGTAATGTGTCGTGAACATGTCAAGCAATATATTTTAACCAGAATAGACACCAAATGTAAAACTGTAACCAATATCTAAATACGGTAACCACAACTAATGGCAGGATGTATATGTATCTATCTGTAATAACCGTTTTATGTCTGTTACCATGTGTATGGCAATCTAGATAAAGATTACTGAACTGATATAATAGTATGATAATAGTGTGATGATCCGGCATGTAACTAGATAAACTATTATTGGTACGAATACAGACTGATAATATAAAACTGTAAATCAATAATATTTGCTGAATATTAAAACATAAGTACTATAGTTAAGCATATAAATATTGATATAATCAAAAACAGCATGTTGCAAGTTTAGAACTTGCCTGATCGAATCTCACTTCGAGATACGGATATCACGTTCCGACGTCGAATAACGTCACGATATCAAACTCACGTACGTAGAACTTAACCTAACGGAGCAACTGCGTGACGTGGTGTAACGACTCTGTTTTAATATACATAAAATTTGTTTAAACGTTAATGTACAAATGGAGTATTTGCAATCCTGTGTATTCTATAAATATTTAATTTGCTTTTAAACAGCAAGAAATCACTTGTAGCTCATTGGTAAAGCCTTGCACTACTATGACGTAGCCCATGTGTTCGAATGCTTTTAGCCACATATTATTTTTACTGATTTTTCTTTTAAACTTTTTGGAAGCCCAAAAGTTTACACTTACAACACACGTAAAAATAAAAAGTCTCATAAAACAAACATGTGAAAATTGTTATTTATACAGCCGAGGACACGTGCCTTCAATCTAGAGACCCAACCCACCCTATTAGCCAGCTAGATTTGGCTTGGGGCCAGCGCCGCCGGTCCCACCCGTCCTAAATGCCTCCATCTCTTAACCCTAGCACCTCTTGGCCTACCCCACTACTCCTATTCTGTTTGATTTTTCTGCACATTAACAGAGAGTGTTAATTCACCTCTTTAATCCAAAATTTAATACATTTTTAATTCTCTATTCACACCTTAAACCCTAATTCTATCCTATAAATACCACTCTACACTTTGGCCCTCCTCATTCTAAAACCCATTGCCAAAACTCTCTAAAATTCCTAAGTCTAAAAGTTGTACAAGTGGAGTTAGCCAAGGTCAAAATTCCGGCAACGATTCGGGACAAATTCAGCGACGACGTGACCCCACGACACCTTCGAAAGTTCCCTCAACCTCCCCTCTCTTCTTCAAATCAGTAAGTCCTCTCTCCCCTCCTCTCATTCTAATCTAAAATACTCCCATTTCAAAACTCGTCGGAAGCGGCGTTATTCCGACTTCCGATTCTCTTTTCTTTAAAAATCTAAATTTTCTTAATAACAAACCTACCAATTCTTTATATATTGTTTGGCAATCATAACCAAACACTTTAGAACAAGTTTCATCTCAAAATAACATGTTATGCAATTTTTATCACATTTTTACGATTAAATACCACAAACTTTATATTCTACATATTTCATCATATTCCTTTGTATTACCTTTAAAAATCTCACGAGATAATGACCTAGCTCATCACAACACTCATTCTTGATATAGCACGATGGCTTTTGGAATATTAGTTTGTGGGATAATTGCAAGTTTACAATAAAATACACTAAACTATTACAAAACTGTATTCTTTAAATTGTTTTATTTAATTCCATACGATTAAGTCTTTATGACCCACTTTGGGGAATCCGACTTGGTTGGTGCGGGTTATCGCATATCCATCGGACTAGTAGGGCGAGATGCAGACCTCCTCACGAAGCATACGATCTCGATGGAATTTGTATTATAATTTTAAGAAAAACGTGATTTTTATTTAATAAAGAAATTCTATTTTTTAATATATATATATATATATATTATCAAAATATCTACTTTAAATATATTATATATATTCCTTATTTTTTAAATCAAAAGAAAAGAGTCACAAAAGATCATGAAAATACCATCATATTCAATACAAGTCAAATTACAAGAAAATACCATATACTATTCAAAGTTAGGTTTATATCCACTAGAATATTTTATTTTATAAAAATTACAACTATAAAAACCCTAAAGACGATAAATAAATACTTGAGATTCATTTTGAAAATATATCAAAACCATTTTTCATAAAACCCCCTCAAGTTATATTAATTTACAATAAGGACCTAGTAAATATAGGTTTAAGTGGGACTAGTTCTCTTGAGCTTCAGGAAGCCGGAGAATATGAGTGCTTGTCTATCTAAGGTAGACAACCTAAAAAACGGTGTTATCAATATGGTAATTGTCTTGGAAAAAGACACAAATCCTGCCGTCCATGTGCAGCAGTTACCGATAACTTCAAAACTAATTCAGGACTTCAATTCTGTTTAAGTGTCTGACTCAGGAAGAGTCTCAGTCTAATATGAAATCAATCAATCTATTCTTGAATATGATTCAAGTATAACTCCAATTCAACATGAATCCATTTATACCAGAATTCAGTCAATATCAATATGACTCGACTGAACAGAACCATGGATATACTCTGATTACATGACTATCCATTTATATCCATCCCGTTTACATGATATCATAGTTTCGGTAAGAATTACATCTATTAAACAAAACAATACAAATAAATACAAAATATATTACGGGGTTTTAAAGGGGTAGACTGGTATGGAATGTGTTAGAAGTAGCATGAGACGGTCACTTTAATACACCTAATCTGAATATCCATTGCTGTTGTTCCGTAGCTTAACGGTTCATTGTGCTCCGTATACCTTAGTCCATGGAATAGTTGGACTCCTCTTGTATACACAGGCATATTCTGTACCAAGCTACAAACAACTACGTTAACATCACAAACTCACAATACACTAGTTATATTCTCATATCTGTCTATTCATCTGTCTATTCTATGCCTACTTTTTTTTGGAACTTACCAAGCGATTGTTCGCTGACGACATTCCTTCTCTCTTCTTTCTTTGTAATGTTGTTAGGTGGATCCGACTCACTGGAGATAGAGCCCAGTTCAGAGGACTTAGATCAGTTCAGTGAGGACCCCGAGCTTTAGACTCTTGTATAAACTTTACTTTCATACTCATGCAATTTTTTAGGCATTGCTTTCATCATTGTATTTACTTTTCAATTGTATTGTAAAGAAATGTTTAATAAATAAAAGTTGTTGTTTATTTACATTTCATGTCTTCTTTTGTATATTTACATTATATTGCTTAGTTACGCTTAGCTTGTTTACTTCTGAGTAAATATGTAGCGTGCTAGTCACGTCTCCTTACCCGTACATTGAGAAGCGGGGCGTGATAGGTTTTGTTGGTGGCCAATGCAGGTCAGTTCTGCATGGACATGCAGGTCAATTCTGCATGAAGTCCTAAGAAATAAAACACAAGAATCAGCAACTAAAAACATTCTTTACATTTCATATTCCTTAAATCTTACAATTTCATATTCTTTGAATCTATCCTGACCCTATTTTTTCTTTTAAGGTTATGGATTCTCCAAACAAGACCAGCACAAATGTCAACAACACACCACCACCACCTCTTTCACTTACACCTACCTTTGCAGCTCCGATCAACGAGTAAACGATATTGCTTGAGGCAATCCAAAGCCTCCTGGAAGGACAGCAGACTGCTATATTATTGAACTGCCCAGAAGCGGAAGCACCTGGAGTGAAGCAATTCCGAGTATTGCTCCCGAAGTAATTTTTTGGGAAAGAGAGCCCTTTGGAAGCTGAAGAATGGGCTCAGAGCGTTGAGGAAGATCTGGCAGCAGCACAAGTGCCAGAGATCGCTTGGGTACGGGTTGCAATACTGCAACTCACTGATAACGCCCGAGTATGGTGGAAGGCGGAAGAAAGCCGTCTTGCCCAGCCTATCGAATGGAAAACTTTTCACGGCATGTTCGACGCGAAGTATTTTCTCGAGACTGCCCGATTCGACATGGAGCAGCAATTCTTCCACTTACAACAAAGCTCTATATGGAGCAAATCGGTGGATGAATATGATGCTGAGTACACTATGTTGAGCAGGTAAAGATATTTCTCAAATATTCGATTTTCTAATGTCACATACTACACAGCCAACACAAGACCATAACAGGTTCGCGGCACACCTCATTCCGACTGCTGAGATCAGGTCCAGACGATTTCAGTAAGGGTAAGATCCAGAGATCCAAGCTGCCTTAGCTATAGGGGATTTCCCAACCCACGAACTGGCTCTGAAAGCTGCCCGTCGATATGAGGGAGTAGTAAAGATGAAGGGCAGACCCCAATCTGCCGGAGTGAAGCGCCCTGCCACTCAGATGGCAGGAGGAGCCTCTTCAAGGCCACCTTTTGTACCCAGGAGACCGGGAGTACCATTCAACCGGCCCAGTCCAGCCTTTTGCACCTACTGTAGGAGGGATGGACACCTGGGGAAGGATTGTAGGCGTGCTAATCGCCTTTTCTTAGTCCATGGCTCATCCACACATGATATTGGGTCTTGTCGCCGTAGACTCAATCCAAATGCTGCACCCAGACCAGCAATTACCTATCCGCAGCGGCCAGCTATCCAGAAATCTGCTCCACGTCTTCCTCTCCCAGCTCCACCTCATCGTGGACCGAATGCACCTCCCCCTTGTTAGTTCCACCAAGCACAAAGGAACTTACCTCAAGTACAGAGGAACGGACAGTGGAATGCTCTTCCAAGAAGGAGGAATGTACAGAGGCGACAGGCTTTCACAATGACTGTGGAAGAAGCTGAAGCCACTGGCCAAGTCATTACTGGTAACTCTTTTCTTTCAACCTTCTTTCAATCTTTATACATACCTATATATCTTTTTCTTATACCTAAACCTATCTCACATAACTTAGGTACGATCATAGTAGCCTCACTTCCTGCACTAGCACTCTTCGATACTAGAGCATCTCATTACTTTATGTCGCAACGGTTCGTCCGAACTCATGCGATTCCAGTCAAACCACTTGTATCCAGCTGGAATGTCAGTTCAGGGAATGGCGTTCTAAAGGCAACAATAGGATACGACCTGTGTCCAGTAGTCGTCTGCGGAAGAGAATTCTATACTGAATTCAAGGTGCTGGACATACCGAATTTCGATGTCATTTTGGGTATGGATTGGCTAGGAACATTCTATGCTACTATTGACTGTCGTCAAAGAAGGGTAGTGTTCGAGATTCTAGAACATCCGATCTTTTATTTCAAAAGTGGAGACCGTACCCTGGAGCCAAGCATATACAAAGCAAAACCGAAGAAGGCAGTGATTGCAACTCTACAGGCAGAAGAAGACAAACCAGACGTAGTTCGAGAGTTCGACGATGTATTTCCTAAAGACATATCATGTTTGCCTCCCAATCGAGCTCTTAAATTTAGCATTGATTTAGTACCTGGAGCACAACCGATGATCAAAGCTCCGTATCGCTTGAGTCTCGAAGGTTTGAAAGAGATCCGAACTCAGTTGGACGAATTATTGAAGAAATGATGGATTCGTCCCAGCACTTTTAAGTTTGGGATCGCCAGTTCTGCTTTTGAAGAAAAAGGAAGGTTCATATCGAATGTGCATTGATTATAGAGCTCTGAACGAAGTAACTATAAAGAACAAGTATCCACTTTCGCGCATCGACGATCTGTTCGATCAGCTAAGCGGGTCTTGCATTTTCTCCAAGTTAGATCTTTGTTCAGGATATAATCAGGTGAAGGTCAAAGAGTCTGATATTCCGAAGATGGCATTCAGGACTCGCTATGGTCATTATGAGTTTCTTATGATTCCATTTAGAGTGACCAACGCACCAGCTATATTCATGAACCTAATGAATCAAGTTTTCCGAGAGTATCTATACAGGTTTGTTGTCATCTTCATCGACGACATTCTGGTGTATTCTAAGAGTCGGAAACATGCCGAGCACCTATGAATTGTCCTGGTGTCAGGCCCCGCTTCCCAGAGTACGCTAAGATAGGCACGTGACAGAGTCAACCATGCTACCTGTGGATAGGAAATATCCCTCCACAGTTACATTACGGCTGTAGAGATATCAAGAACAATAATAATAACTATCTAGTACACGTCCATAAGCCAGAATAACGAGTCAAGAATAAAATAATGCGGAAGCTAAAAGATCCAATACAATAATAAACTGGAATGTACGTCCCATAATGCGGGCTCACATCAGGAATGAAAATACTGAAAGGAAAATAAACTAACTAATAACAAGTCCTCACTTCTCAGCCTGCTGATCAAAGTACTCCTGGACAGCCTGTGATAAGGGCAAGGGATCTGGGCCATGCAAAACCCAGACGTCAGTGCGTCATAATATCAATAATTCTAGCAAGTAGGATGAAATGAAATATGCAGGCATGAAGTATAAATAGTAACAGTAACATGAATATAGATCAGTGGACAAAATATATATACAGGTGAAGTGCAGTGAATAGTCTAAACTGTGCTATAGGGTTATCTACTCTAAAGTTATTGAAATCAATTAGAGTAATCCTCCATGTAACTCAAAGGATATGTCCAGTTATCCCCCGGGACCACGGATCAGGTAGTGGGAGTCATGAATGACTATGTCCCGTTATCCCTCGGGACCACGGATCAAGTAAGAATCACGAATGATTCTGTCCCGTTATCCCCCGGGACCACGGATCAAGTAATACCCTTATAAGCTACACTTTAGTTTACACTTTTGATTTCCCCATACCCCCAAGGTTATGTGTTCAAGTCAGGTATTGAAAATCTGGAGCTAATACCAACACAGGATCAAGCAGGTACAGGTTTGTCTGTATAGACAATAGGATATGTCCGTAGGGACAACAGGTCAAGATTGTCGGCATTCGTAACAAGATCAGGTAATGTGTCAAGCTGTGGTACACCAGGTCATGTCAGGTAATGTACATGGATCCAATCATGTTAAGTAGCGCACATGTATCAAGTCGTGTCAAGTAGCAGTGTATCAAGTCATGTCAGGGGGTACACAAGTATCAAGTGGGTGCTCAAAATCAAACTGTAATAAGTATGGGTACACAAAACAAGTATGGAGTACTAATATAGCAATAAAAATGGAATAATATGATATGGTATGCAAATAGATATAAATTAAAAAATATGGATGCACAATTATCGATTAGGGTTGCATTTATAGTTCCAATATTAATTAGGATGCACTTTATTAAACATGGGGTGTAATATCACGGTATTATGTATTGATATGATCTATGGATGCAGTTATATATATTCTAAATGAGATGGATGCAAACGGGTATCCGAAAAGTTATAAAACTATAAAATGGTAATGTGGGGTGTACAGCTAAACAATATGTAATATAAATATGATATGGATGCAGTATAATGTAATCTAGTATGAAACAAGATAAGTTTTCATGACCTAGATCTGAATGATATAAACGGATGCAAACGGAACATCGAAAAGATGTAAAACTAAACATGGGGTACTAGATTTAAACTATAGGTATGGTATTTATTTAAATAGGTTTAAAATGAGTTATATAGCATGTAGCAACATTAACTTGCCTAGATAGATCAATAAACGGATGTATACGAAACGTTTCACTTCGGTGAAAAGTCGCGACGCGCGCACGGTACACGGAACGGTTCCAAACAACGCACAAAGGTGATCACACAAGTCAGGTACGACGTCTGGATCGTCGGGATCGTCGACGTCACGTCCGGCTCCGGCGAACTACAGAAGACAGAAACAGTTTTTAAGGAAAGAAAGAAAGAAAAGAAGAAAGAAAGAAAGAAAAGGGAAAGGAGAAGGAAGAAAGGGCTCACTGGGGTGCACTGTGAATAGGGAACGAGGGGGCAACGATGAGATCGACTGCAGCGATCTCGTCGGCGATGGAGTGGTGTGCAGGGGGTGCTCGGGTTCCTGGGTTTGGAGAAGGAGAGAGGGAGAATGGAGGTGAGGACGAGGAGAGGTTGAGGTTTTGGCGATGAGGTGATGAAGGTGATGGGGTACGATCATCGACGGCGAGGCAGGCGAGGGGCGAGGCAGCGGGGCTAGGGTTCGCAGAAAAGAAAATGAGAAGAAGGAAGGAAGTAAAAATATAAATATAGGGAGAGAGAGTGAGAAATAAAGCGAGAGGAGAGAGAGAATCTAAGAGAGAGGAGAGAGAAAGTGAGATCAAGAGGAGAGAGAGAGAGATGAATAGTGAGGAGAAAGAGATTTGGCTGGTAGCGGGGGGAGAGAGAGAGAGAGATCACGGTGAGAGAGAGGGGGAGAGAGAAAGAGAAAGAGAAAAAGAGAGAGAGAGAGACAGAGAGTGGGGGCCACAAGCCAGCGAGAGAGAGAGCTGGAGGGTGAGCTGTGTTTAGTTAGGAGTTAGGATTTTAAGATTTTAAATTTTAAAAGATTTTAGTTTGTTATTATTAACAGTTAACGAGATTTAAATATAAATATTAAATATTAAATAAGTTTGAAATTAGACGGGATACAAAATATTTCAAAACGTGCCCGGGTCGGATCTAAAAATTTAGATTTAAAATATGAAAAATATATGCGACTTTCAAAATTCAAAATGAATGCTCAGCTAACGAAAATGCATACCCCCAAGAACGGATGCATGTACGTGCGCGTAGCCATCCAAACACGTCCGTTTCACTGAACGGGATGAGAACAAGATGCGCGGATGCTACCATGGGGTTAGGGGTTTCATGCAAGCCATGTTATGTAATTTTAAATTATTTTATGTGACTTAAAATGTTATATAGTAAAAGATACAATGCTAGATAAAATGCCAGTATGCACTAAACATGAAAATGCACAGTCTACGTAACAAGTCAGAGTAATTCATAAATATGAATCAAACAGGTTCAAGCAAGTAGGTCAGGTCGAATGCAAAGTAAAATGTAAAATATCATTCGCACCCAAAACACGATAAATCAAGAGAATACCACAGATAAGTAAATACGGGAACTGGAATTGGTATAAATGAACTAGGTTGTTACACCTGGAGACTTTAGGACAGCATCAACTCTATGCCAAGTACAGCAAGTGCGAGTTTTGGTTAGATCAAGTCGGTTGTATCAGGAGATGGAATCTCTGTAGATCCAGCTAAGGTATCAGCAGTAAGCGAATGGCCGACACCGAAGTCAGTGAAGAAAATTCAAAGTTTCTTGGGTTTAGCAGGATATTACAGATTCATTGAAGGATTCTCGAAGATTGCAACGCCCCTGACCAAGCTCACGCGTAAAGATGAAGAATTCGTCTGGTCAGAAACATGCGAACAAGCTTTCGTAGAACTTAAGCCAAGATTAACATCAGCGCCTATTCTCGTAATATCGGACCAATCTGGAGGTTTTGTAGTGCATTGCGATGCATCCAGTAAGGGATTAGGATGTGTTCTGCACTAGCATGGTAAAGTTATAGCTTATGCATCAAGACAGTTGAAGGTTCATGAGTGCAACTATCCGACGCATGATCTGGAGTTGGCAGCCGTTATCTTTGCACTCAAGATTTGACGCCATTATCCTATTGGAGAACGAGTGGACATATACACAGACCACGAGAGTCTAAAATATGTGTTTGCTCAGAAAGAGTTGAATATGAGGCAGAGAAGATGGTTAGAACTTACGGCGGATTTCGACATCAACCTACAATATCATCCAGAGAAGGTGAATGTAGTACCTGATGCACTGAGTCGTCAACGACTATCAATGAATCTCACCGCAAAGTAGAAACTACAGCAAGATTTACACCAGATCGAGATAGTAGTGGTCATGCCAGGTAACGCTTCAAGTTTGATGAACTTACAAGTTCAATCTACCATTTTCAATCAGATCAAAGCAGCTCAAGCAAGTGTTGCTAAGTTGCAAAAGATCAGAGAACAAGTAGAAAATGGACTTAGAATGGACTTCATCATCCATGAAGACGGATCTTTAAGATACGGCAGTAGATTGTGTGTACCATAAGGTTCTGTTTGGGAAGAATTGATGAAAGAAGCTCATACCTTTCTCTATTGAGTACACCTTAGTGGTACAAAGATGTACAAAGATCTGCGGCAACATTACTGGTGGCAAGGAATGAAGCGTGAAGTAGCCAGAAGCGTCGCTAAATGTTTGGGGTGTCGGCAGCTAAAAGCTGAACATCACAGGACTGCTGGTTTACTTCAACCGTTACCTATCCCAGAATAGAAGTGGCAACACATCACTATGGATTTCGTGACTGCTCTTCCTCGTAGCACGAAAGGTAAAGATGCGGTATAGGTTATTGTGGATCGACTCATAAAATCGGCTCATTTCATCCCATTTCAAGTTGGCCAATCTACTGAGACATTAGCAAAGAAGTACATAGAAGTAAGTTTGAATCTAAGTAAAATTTAACACTTCAATATGTACTATCTCTGATACCCATGAACTTATGCAGGAGATTGTGAGATTACATGGAGTACCGGTTTGCATTGTCTCCGATCGTGACACTAGATTCCGATCGCAATTTTGGCAGAGTCTGCAAGCTAGCTTGGGAATGAGTCTGAATTTCAGCACAACGTACCATACACAAACAGATGGACAGTCTGAGCGAACGATTCAGATACTTGAAGATATGCTAAGATATTGTATGCTAGACTTTGGAGGATTGTGGGAAGATCACCTACATCTTGTGGAGTTTTCATACAACAACAGCTAGCAAGAAAGTATTGGAATGGCACCCTTTGCAGCTCTATATGGAAGGAAGTGATGTTCACCATTAAGTTAGGATGACATCGGAGATAGAGAACTCCTTGGACCTGAGATGATAGTAGCAGCAGTGGATGTGGTTCGCACTATCAGGGAAAAAATGCGTATAGACCAAGACCGACAAAAGCACTGTGCTGATGTAAAGTGCTGTCACTTGGAGTTCCAACCGGGAGATCATGTCTTTTTGAAGATCTCACCAAACCGTGGAGTGATTCGCTTTGGAAGGCAGGGTAAGCTATGTCCGAGATATATTGGACCATTCGACATACTCGAACGAGTCGGAGAAGTGTCTTATCGCTTGACACTTCCATCCTCATTGGAAGGAGTGCACAATGTGTTCCACATATCCCAACTCAGAAGGTATGTAGTGACCCCAGTCACATTCTTGATCACTCCGAGCTTGCAGGGTGTTTTTCGTTACCCCATTGAGATGGGAATACGCCCGCGCTTGTCAGGCGCATTATAGATTCCTCCTGCCTAAGGTAGGCTGGGGTTTATTGATTATGAGGATCCGAATCTCCGGCAGCCGCGGACTAAGTTGCCGTTAATTACCCCTCGCATTTGGAGCGAAAGAATCTCCGATTGACGGGTTAAACTGGTCGTGCGAACTCAATATGCAGTGCGTTGGTGTGTGTTTTTTTGTTTTGTTCCATTTGTTAAAAAAATGATATATATTTTTCTATATAAAAAAACAAAAAATAAATAAGTAAATAAATATTTAGAGAATTTTTTTATTTAATTTATTATTATTTTTTTAATTTTAAAATATTATTTATAATTTATTTTTATTTATTTAATATTTATTTATTTATTTTTTAAATAAAAAAGGATTAAATAAAGAAAAGAAGGAAGAAAGAAGAAAAGAAAGAAAGAAAAAGAATTTTAAAAAAAGAGGGGAGGGAGAACCTGGGCTCCCATTTAATGGGTGCCTCCCCTCACATGGGAGGGGGGTCACATGCTAGCATGTGATCCCTAGCATGTGAGGGGGGAGTCACATGCTAGCATGTGACCCCTCACTTGCTAGCATGTGAGGCCCCTCACAGACTGGGGGCAAAATAGCTCCAGATTTTATTTTACATGGAGTTCAACTCCAAAAGATTTTAAATGAAGTTTAACTCCAAAAAGGGTTTTAAATGGAGTTTAACTCCGAAATTTTTTTTATTACGGAGTTAAATTCCAAAAGAATTTTATTTGTGGAGTTAACCTCCGAAAGAATTTAAATGGAGTTGAACTCCGAAAGAATTTTTATTATGGAGTTGAACTCCGAAAGAATTTTAAATGTAGAGTTAAACTCCGAAAGAATTTTTATAGTGGAGTTAAACTCCAAAATAGCATGTGAGGGTAACATGCTAGTATGTGACACATGCTAGCATGTGAGGGTCACATACTAGTATGTGACACATGCTAGCATGTGACTAGCATGTGAAGGTCACATGCTTGCATGTCACATGCTAGCATGCGAGGGTCACATGCTAGCATGTGAGGGGGGCTAAAAGGGCTTCCATTAAATGGGAGCCTTCCCCCTCACGTGCTAGCATGTGATGGGGGCATAAAGGGTTCCGAAAATTTAACTTTTGTTTACATGGAGTTCAACTCCAAAAGATTTTAAATGGAGTTTAACTCCAAAAAGAGATTTAAATGGAGTTTAACTCCGAAAAGATTTTTATTACGGAGTTAAACTCCAAAAGAATTTTATTTGTGGAGTTAAACTCCAAAAGAATTTAAATGTGGAGTAAAACTCCGAAAGAATTTTATATGGAGTTAAACTCCTGAAAAGATTAATGTGGAGTTAAACTCACTGTGGAGTTATGATCAGTCGAAATATTGCATTTTTAACACAACAATTTCCCTATTATTTGTAATCATCTAAAGGTGTTTGGTATAAATATAGCACATATTAGCAATTTGTCTACAAAAATACCAAATAATATGTGTTATACATTATAACCAGCATTATGAGGGAAATCGTGTATTTATTATTGCATGCGTGATCTTTTGTATATCAAACACTTGTCTCGAGATTGTGTGTAGGAAATTCTCCAGGTAAAAGAGCCGGAACTGCTAAAAGTGCTGATAAAATATCACAAGTCCAAGACTTGTGATCTGCAGTAAATAAGAAAGTATAAAAAGATTCCAGACATAAAATAAGACCCTAAGGATCAGCACCAAATCAACGTGAGAATTCCATGCAAAGATCACCTCAAACGGCCGCGGATCCGCGGCCGAGTCAGGCCGATCCGCCGTGGATCCGCGGCCGCGTTGACTCGTCGGCGGTTGGTCATGTTGCAGAGGTCTCCTTTTAAATGGCCAAACTTCTTCAAGATACTTCAGTTCCTAGAGATCTCCAGAAGCTTCCCCGCGAACAGCCAAGCTTCTTGTGCAAATTTCATAACCGCCAAGCTTCTCATACAAGCTAGCTAACTACCTTAATCTAGAAACTTCTACATAACTACCTAGCTTTCTATGCAAGCTTCATAACAACCAAGCTTCCAAGGGAAGCTAAACCTAGCTTCTAGGGGAAGCTTGAGGGGAAAGCTATAAAAAAGGACTTAGAGCTTCATTAAAAAGGTTGTTCAACAATTCCAAACACAAGTTGAGTGACACAACTTGTGATCCAAAACCCTAGCCTCAAATCCAATTCAAAAGCCAAATCAAGATTCATCGAGAAGCGAATCAAGCAAGAAAATGGAGATCCTTTGAAGCAACGCCGACCTTTATCCGAGCAAGAGATCCATGACGATCCACGACTCAAGAAGATCGATGCGAAGCTAATTTTGGTGGAGTTAGTTACCTCCTCAAATCTTGTAACATCGAGTTGAGTGAATTGTACCTAATCGTCGATTAATAAAGGTGAATATTGTAAATCTTGCTTTTCTTTACATTCTTGCATTATGAAAATTTATCGATTCTTGATTCCTTCTTTTTTCATGATGTGTGAGTGAAATCTCCGCTTGTATCAGAATCGAGAAAATAGGTAGAAGATGATGATTAAATTCTTGAACGATTCTTAAATCTTATGAGTTTTGTAAACTTTAGGAAATTGAATCATCGAAAACCTAATTTGAGTGAGATCGCTTTCTTGAATATTTTCGCTCCAAATTAGTGATCAACGATCGATGATTTAATTTGCTAGAGGCTAGAATTTGAATGATAATCAATGAAAGGACAAGGGATGATGATGAAGAAACCCTAGTTTCTTTAATAGATCCCTAATTCTCATTGATCGTCATCGATCTAGCAACAAATTTTCAATAGATAAGAATTTGTAATAATTAGTATTCATCATCACTATCAATTAGATCGATTCCGACAAGCCTATTTACAAATCTTGATAATTCAAGCAATTTGGAAACATTTCTTGATTCTTGATTTTAGATCTTTACTTTCTTTAAGTTTCTTGAAAATGAAAACTCACAAATCTTGAATCAATTTTATTGCAATTTCTTTTATCTTTTAATTTTCGACTCAACTAAAACAATAACGAGCAAATCTCACTTTTTCAGTGGACGATCCGCATTCACCGACGAAACTACAATAGACACCGTTAATTGATTGCGGTATAAATTTCTTTGGTTGTGAAACATTTTACATACGACACGAAGATAACGATTCAATCAAATGGCGCCGTTGCCGGGGATAGTGTGCTAATTTGTTCGTTTTTGTAATTTGAGTTGGAAAATTTATTATTCCATCAGTTTTTTTAGATCAAAATTCGCACAAGCGCTTAACGATTTGTTGTGATTTTTTGTAAGGAGATCTGAAATCTGTGGAGTAAGAGAAAAAAATATCAGGACATCTCAGAGAGTTCAGTGAGTGAACAGGAGCAGTTTCTGAAGTTTTTGTGCATAGATCTCATGAAATGACCGCTGATCCGCGGCATTATTAGCTTATTGCGGCGGAACCGCGGTGAGGTGGAAGCTTTACTGCTTCAAACTTATCTGGTATATTCTGTACTTTCTTATCTCCACCCTGCTCTGTCCAATAACCAATTTCTGTAGGATTCTTTGCAAAAATTCACAGCGCCGCAAAAAAAAATTGTGCGTGTTTGATCTTGGTTGTTTGCATTTCTTTTAATACGGAAATTAAGGGGCAAAGACCAAATTCAGATTAGGTGGGGAGTTCATTACCCTTCCCAAACCCCAAAAATCACAAACTTGCATCCGCATCACCCTCATTAATTAACAGAAATCTAGACAAGACTCTAAGGACCGTCGCGCTCAATTAGGACAGAAGGAGGACGTGGGTAATCTATTGCTTATCCGCGTTTCTTTTGTGGTGTCTAAGGCAAGTGGTTACTTAATTAGGTCTACTACTTACGTAGTGGAGATCTCCCACTTACCTGGTACTTACCTGGCCACAGGAGGGGCAAAGAGGCAGTAGAGGATCTATCTTGTGACTTGTCTTCTGGAAGTCTAGGAGCGGTCTAGAGACTTGACCTAGGTGACCACTAGATTTAGGGTTACTTATGCATTGTTTGTGTGAATTTTTCAAAAATCCGTACTTTTTCAAACCAAACACCAAACTCATCTTTTCTTTTATCACAACGCTGCCATTTGTGCTAAACCATTTAGTGCATGCTCGGCTGGACACGGGATTCTAGTGCCCGTCTTGTCCGCGTTCCTCCTATCGACTCCGAAGTCGGTAATTCTACGTCTACTTTTTCTTCACCCAGTACCACACCCACTTCGATGGACAATTCTCCATCGAACTTCTTTAACACTACTCTGCCACCGCCAACAGGTGCGCAGAATCCTCCCCGCATCTCTCTCCAAGAAAGATGTTACCCTGTGCGAGGTCCTCTTTCGACCTGTCTCACCGTTCCACTAGCCAATGGGGACAATTTTGAAATTAAACCACAATACATCGATCTTCTACCGAAATATCACGGTCTCGAGTCTGAAGACGCATATATCTTTATTACCAAATTTGAAAATGTATGCGCAATGATGGGTACTTCACAGCTTTCTGTGGATACTATGCGTTTACGTTTTCTCCCATTCACTTTGTGCGATATAGCCGAGAAGTGGCTTTATAACACAGCCGCACATTCTATTTCGAACTGGGGAGAATTCGTAACAGCTTTCCTAAAGAAATTCTACCCCAATCATAAAACAGCTCGAGTCCGTAGCGAAATAAATCGATTTACCCAGCTTCCAAATGAATCATTCTCGAAGTGTTTTGAACGCTTCAAGGATCTGTTACTCCAATGTCCACATCACGGAATCCCTAGATGGGATCTGTGCAAAATCATATATGAATGCATTAATCCTACAACAAAACAGACCCTTGAATCCATGTGTCAAGGCACCTTCATGAATAAAGATGATGGTGAAGCCTAGAGTTTTTTAGAAGATTTCGCTGAAAGAACTTTACAGTGGGAGATTGTAAACCAGTCATCGTCTAGAGGTAGTATTCACCAAATTGATGTTTCCATAGGAGTTAGAGTTGAAATGGCAGCAATGCAAAAGAAACTTGAAGCTATGGAACATAAATTTTTAGCAGCCTCCCTAAATCAGATGTCACTCCCTAAAACTATCTGTGGATGCTATTCTAATCCATCTCATCTTACGGAAGAATGTCCATTGAATTCTCCGTTTTAAGGTCAAGATCATACCAATGCTGCTTTCCAACAAAGACCTAGAAACGATCCGTATTCTTCCACTTATAATCAGGGTTGGAGGAATCACCCTAACTTTGCTTGGAACCAATCACAAACTCAAAACACGGTTCCAAATCAAAACAATTTCCAAGGGGCTCCTCCACCACAACAGCAATCACTTCAACCGAGTCAGCACCCCTACCAATCACAGAACTTTCAAAACTCGGTCAACACACCTGCACCGTATAATCCTTTGCAGTTGACCGGTTCTGATGAATCATCTTCACTCGCACAAACCATGAATTTGATTCTGAAAAATTTCATGCAAGTTTCGACCGAGATTCAGTCTTCTGTCGATGATATAAATAAAAACTCCACCTCCCAAGCTGAGAGTATAAAATCGATGGAAGCACAAATTGCACAATTAAAAGCCGAAATTAGTGCTAGAGATAAAGGGAAACTTCCGTCTCAACCCCTACCGAATCCTGGGCATTCGCAACACTACAATGTGAATGCCATCACAACGTTGAGATCTGGAAGAGTGCTGAATAATTACGTTGGGGAAGAGATTGATGATAATGAAAAATCTATCAATAATATCCCGGCTGACACTTTTCGTTCCACAACTACTTCTACTTCTAATCCTACTTTATCTACCCCACCACCTTCTTGCGAGCATATTCTTCGTTTTTCTCAAGGCTCGACACCTCAGCATATCTCTTCTAGTCTACTAAAGACGATCCCCACTCCTATTCTGGGATCACTTCCACACACACCACCTTCTCCAATGGTGGACCCAGCTCTTATTGCCAAAGCTCCTTATCCGAATCGGTTAAGGGGAAACAAATTGAGTCCACATATGGAAAAGATTATGAAAATGTTTAAACAGGTTAACATCAATATCCCTCTCCTAGATGCTATTCAACAAGTCCCCGCTTATGCGAAAATTCTCAAAGACTTGTGCACTAGGAAGAGGAAGACTCAAGTGCCCAAAAAGATTTTCATGACTAATAATGTTAGCACTGCTTTTACCCCACAGTTACCAAAGAAACATAAGGACCCAGGATGTCCTACGATATCGATTTCTATTGGGGGTAAAAACATTAACCATGCTCTACTTGACCTGGGCGCAAGTGTTAACCTACTTCCATATTCTGTCTATGAGCAGTTAGGGATTGGAGAGTTAAAACCAACTCATTGCACTCTCCAAATGGCAGACCGTTCAATCACCAAACCTAGGGGTGAACTGGAGGATGTGTTGATAAAAGTCGGGGAATTCATATTCCCTGTAGACTTTATTGTTCTTGATACACAACCTGTAGCAAACCCACGGAACCAAATTCCGGTGATTCTGAGTCGACCATTCCTTGCCACTTCCAATTCTGTCATTAACTGTCGAAACGGTTCAATGAACCAATCTTTTGGAAAAATGACAATTGAACTGAACATCTATAAAATTGGAAGTCAGCCGTCTGAACCCTCTGCTTACATACTTAATGTCTGTTCTGTCCACGAGATTGCTCCCGAAAGTTGCGAAGTTGATGAACTTTGCTTTGAAGATCTCGATGACACTAGCACATCAATGTTTGATCTTGCACATCTTAGTGAGGATACTCTTTCCATTCTTGAGTATGACACTCTTGACTCATCACTTTCCGAGTCTGTATCTTTTGCAGGCTACGAGCTTCTTTGTGACTCTGAATATCATTCGATGACCCCACCCACTATAATTTCTCCGCCAGCATTAGATCTCAAACTTTTACTTTCTCATCTTAAATATGCATATTTAGGTGAGAATGAGTCTTTACCCGTGATCATATCCGCTTCTCTATCCTCAGAGCAAGAGAATGTGCTTTTAACGGTATTGAGATCTAATAGGCAGGCGTTTGGTTGGACTATGGATGACATCAAAGGGATTAGTCTCTTGATTGTAGAACATCATGTACATCTGATGGATGAAGCCAAGCCAACCCGAGAACCACAGAGACGGTTAAACCCCGTCATGAAGGATGCGGTGAAGAAAGAAATCGTCAAATACCTTGACAATGGTATCATTTACCCAATCTCCGATAGCCAATGGGTAAGTCCAATTCATGTCGTCCCTAAGAAATCTGGCATCATGGTCAAAACAAATGAGGCAAATGAGTTAATTTAGACACGCGCTCAAACTGGGTGGCGTATATGTATTGATTATAGAAAACTCAATGCCGCAATGAGGAAAGACTACTTTCCTCTACCTTTCATTGACCAAATGTTAGAATGCTTAGCTGGACGTGAGTATTACTGCTTCATGGACGGATACTCTGTCTATAACCAGGTCCCTATTGCCAAAAAGGATCAAGACAAAACCACATTTACTTGTCCTTTTATTACTTTTGCTTTTAGACGCATGCCCTTTGGGTTATGCAATGCACCCGCTGCATTTCAGCGGTACACGATGGGAATATTCTCGGACATAGTCGAGAATTTTCTGGAGATTTTCATGGATGATTTCTCGATATTCGGAGATTCTTTTGATGACTGCCTATCTCATCTTGACGCAGTTCTTACTCGTTGTAAAGAGAAAAACTTAATCTTGAATTAGAAAAAATGTCATTTCATGGTCCAAGAGGGAATTGTGCTTGGACATGTTATTTCACGGAAAGGCATTGAGGTTGACAAAGCTAAAATAGATGTCATTCAAAACCTTCCTCATCCCAAATGCGTCAAGGATATACGATCTTTTCTTGGCCATGCAGGCTTTTACAGAAGATTCATTAAGGATTTTGCAAAATTGCTAGACCTTTAACTCTTCTCTTGGCCAAGGACATAACCTTTCACTTTGACTCGGATTGTGAGGTAGCATTTGACTCACTCAAACACTCTCCCACTACAGCCCCGGTTCTATCTTCTCCAGAATGGAACCACCCTTTTGAGCTTATGTATGATGCATCAGATTTTGCAGTTGCTGCAGTCTTAGAACATCACATTGAAAAGATGCCACACGTGATCTATTATGCAAGTAAGACCCTGAACGATGCTCACATTAACTATACAACTACCGAGAAAGAACTCTTGGCAGTTGTATTTGCATTAGAAAAATTCAGGCCTTACTTGATTGGCTCACCTATTGTT
Source organism: Agapanthus africanus (assembly GCA_030015575.1). NCBI lineage: Eukaryota > Viridiplantae > Streptophyta > Magnoliopsida > Asparagales > Amaryllidaceae > Agapanthus > Agapanthus africanus. Next base: position 885,288,781 of record CM057337.1, read on the forward strand.
GTGTACACTGACCACTCTGTCTTGAAACATCTTTTGGCGAGGAAGGATGCTAAAGGTAGGCTAATACGTTGGATCCTTCTATTACAATAATTTGATCTTGTTATTAAAGATAAGAAAGGATGTGAAAACGTTGTAGCCGACCATCTCTCACGCATCTCTTCTTCACCTGTGACCCTGCCGATCAATGATTCTTTTCCAGACGAACAACTCTTGAATATATCCAACGAACCTTGGTTCAAGGATATTGTGAATTATCTTGCTACAGGACTTATCCCCCGCGAATGGTCGAAACAGGACAAACATCGATTTCTATCCCAAGTAAAACATTTTTACTGGGATGAACCCTATCTGTTTAAGTATTGTCCTGACCAGATTATTCGCAGATGTGTTCCAAATGATGAATTTAAGAGTGTTCTATCTTTTTTTCATGATCAGGCATGTGGGGGTCATTTCGGTCCTCGAAAGACGGCGGAAAAAGTTTTGCAATGCGGTTTCTATTGGCCGACTTTATTCAAAAATGCATTTGATCATTGCAAAACCTGTACACAGTGTCAACACATGGATATGATTTCCCGAAGAAATGAAATGCCACAGTAACCCATTTTGGTGGTTGAAATTTTTGACGTTTGGGGTATTGACTTTATGGGTCTTTTTCCCAAATCCTTTGGGAATCTGTACATATTGCTTGCGGTTGATTACGTCTCGAAGTAGGTTAAAACTATTCCTTGTCGCACTAATGACAAAAAGGTTGTCATTAAGTTCTTAAAAGAAAACATCTTTTCGCGATTTGGACACCCACGTGCTATCATTAGCGATAATGGGACGCATTTCTGCAATTGGTCTTTCGAGACTTTGATGCAAAAATATGCAATCAACCACAAACTTTTCACACCCTACCATCCCCAAACGAGCGGGCAAGCTGAGGTTTCAAACAGACAAATCAAAAAAAATTTGGAGAAAACCGTTTCTAAAAATCGAAAAGATTGGTCAACCAAATTGACGGATGCTCTTTGGGCGTTCCGAACTGCATATAAAACCGATCTAGGTATGTCTCCTTACAGACTAGTGTTTGGAAAGGCTTGTTACCTTCCGGTCGAGATTGAGCACAAAGCAATGTGGGCTATTAGAGAACTTAATTTTGACTAAAATCAAGCCTGCAACTTTCGGAAGCTGCAATTAAACGAGCTAAGCGAACTCCGCGATGATGCTTATGATAATGCTGTGATTGTAAAGAATCGGACTAAGATATTTCACGATAAAAATATTTTGAGAAAAACTTTTATACCTGGTCAACAAGTCCTTCTTTATGATCCATGACTCCATCTTCATGCAGGTAAGCTACGATCTCGATGGAAAGGACCTTTTGTTGTGCGGTATGTATACCCGCACGGGGCAGTTGAAGTTGAAAATGTTGAAAACGGTACGTTTTTCAAAGTGAATGGACATAAATTAAAACCGTATTTTTCCACTGACCCCACGGTGGAGCTCCTATTTTTACAGGAGCCGCTTTATCTTAATTAAAATTCCTCCATCTCACCTCCATATTTTGAAAAATACTGTATCATTTTTAGAATGGATGTGAGTGAAAAGAAAAAGTTTGGGGGAGGATTTTCACAATCATATTTATTGCCTCCATTTAATAAATTTGCTCCCAGGCTTACAGGTTTTTGTGATCTAGCAGAAGACAACGGTGAGGACACCGTTGAAAACAAGTTTGGGGGAGGTTTGTGCTTATTTGCGCATCATTTGCATCATACTTTGCATAAGCACAAAACTTTTTAAAACATATAAAAATAAAAAAAAATCAAAAGATAAAAATATTTAATATTTAATTTGATAATAAAATATTAGATAGTGAAAAATTACATCTAAAAATTGGATAAATTTAAGAAAACCAAGAAAATTAGAAGTTTTCTTAAACGAACTAGTAATAAGTAGTTATGAGCCGTTGTCCCAAGGGTTAGTAAGATGAAAAAAGTCACTAATCTGAGGATAAAAATAAGTCTGAAAAATAGTTCCTATTCTAGAAGCCAAACATTTGAATGTTGATACTCTACTATACGCACTTACACACGTCTTGAAGCTCGGGATTGTAGAGGATACCTTGAAATGCTCTTGTCTAAAAGCCAAAGTATGAAGGAAATTATAAATGAATAAAATATAAAATCGTGTAGAAAAATGAACACTGGTTTTGTTATCACCAAGGCAGCATAAAAAAATATAGCGAGGGTGTTTCATCACCTAGTGCCTTAGACCAACTGGTTTGGGAGTCACTGCTAAGCCTTAGGTGTTGCAAGCCGAGGAAAATACTAATACGCCTAATAAGCAAGCACATGAGTAATCGGTCGGTTAGTACCCCAAGAAGTATTAACGGTCGCATGAAAAATGTGTGAGCAATCTCATCTAAATATTCACTGACTAAAAAGTATTGAGATAGATGGACAAGAGTATGATAGCTTGAATTGAATTCGCGAGTGTAGGGATGTCTTTTACAAACACGTGGGGGTATATGATCGGTGTTTGGAAGAAAGGTAGGGATGAAGAATAAGGACGATATTTTATTGAGAGATGACGTGATTTCTAACATCTTTTCATGGCTATTAAGATAGGGCTCATAACAACCGAAAAGCTAGTATAGTTGGAAACTCTAATTTTCAAAGTATTTCTTTACAATTCTTATCTTTCTATGTAACTTTCACGGTCTTCCTTTTATTATTGGATTTTGTGGGTGCAATCCGCTGAAAACCCTCAGAAGACAACACTCCTCCTACTAGGGACACCTAGATGTTTAAAGGCTTGTCGCACGTACTCAGTGCAATCGTGTTGCCTACGAAAGTGTGCTAGTTAGTTTTTCTTTTTCTTATATTTTCTCCTTCTCTTGAATAAAACAAATTTGCTCGAGACGACCAAAATTAAGTTTGGAGGAATTTGATCAATCGAAAATATTGCATTTTTAACACAGCAATTTCCCTACTATTTGTAATCAACTAAAAGTGTTTGGTATAAATATATCACATATTAGAAATTTGTCTACAAAAATACCAAATAACATGTGTTATACATTATAACCAGCATTATGAGAGAAATTGTGTGTTTATTATTGCATGCGTGATCTTTTGTATATCAAACACTTGTCTCGAGATTGTGTGCAGGAAATTCTCCAGGTAAAAGAGCCGGAACTGCTAAAAGTGCTGATAAAATACGTCAAGTCCAAGACTTGTGATCTGCAGTAAATAAGAAAGTATAAAAAGATTCCAGACATAAAATAAGGCCCTAAGGATCAGCACCAAATCAACCTGAGAATTCCATGCAGAGATCACCTCAAACGGTCGCGGATCCGCGGCCGAGTCAGGCCGATCCGCCGCGGATCCGAGGCCGCGTTGACTCGTCGGCGGTTGGTCATGTTGCAGAAGTCTCCTTTTAAATGGACAAACTTCTTCAAGACACTTCAGTTCCTAGAGATCTCCAGAAGCTTCCCCGCAAACAGCCAAGCTTCTTGTGCAAGTTTCATAACCACCAAGCTTCTCATACAAGCTAGCTAACTATCTTAATCTAGAAACTTCTACATAACTACCTAGCTTCCTATGCAAGCTTCATAACAACCAAGCTTCCAAGGGAAGCTAAACCTAGCTTCTAGGGGAAGCTTGAGGGGAAAGCTATAAAAAGGGACTTAGAGCTTCGTTAAAAAGGTTGTTCAACAATTCTAAACACAAGTTGAGTGACACAACTTGTGATCCAAAACCCTAGCCTCAAATCCAATTCAAAAGCCAAATCAAGATTCATCGAGAAGCGAATCAAGCAAGCAAATGGAGATCCTTTGAAGCAACGCCGACCTTCATCCGAGCAAGAGATCCATGACGATTCACGACTCAAAAAGATCGATGCGAAGCTAATTTCGGCGGATTTAGTTACCTCCTCAAATCTTGTAATATCGAGTTGAGTGAACTGTACCTAATCGTCGATTAATAAATGTGAATATTGTAAATCTTGCTTTTCTTTACATTCTTGCATTATGAAAATTTATCGATTCTTGATTCGTTCTTTTTTCATGGTGTGTGAGTGAAATCTCCGCTTGTATCGGAATCGAGAAAATAGGTAGATGATGATGATTAAATTCTTGAACGATTCTTAAATCTTATGAGTATTGTAAACTTTAGGAAATGTGTCATCGAAAACCTAATTTGAGCGAGATCGCTTTCTTGAATGTTTTCGCTCCAAATTAGAGATCAACGATCGGTGATTTAATTTGCTAGAGGCTAGAATTTGAATGATAATCAATGAAAGGACAAGAGACGATGATGAAGAAACCCTAGTTTCTTTAATAGATCCCTAATTCTCATTGATCGTCATCGATCTAGCAACAAATTTTCAATAGATAAGAATTTGTAATAATTAGTATTCATCATCACTATCAATTGGATCGATTCCGACAAGGCTCTTTACAAATCTTGATAATTCAAACAATTTGGGAACATTTCTTGATTCTTGATTTTAGATCTTTACTTTCTTTAAGTTTCTTGAAAATGAAAACTCACAAATCTTGAATCAATTTTATTGCAATTTCTTTTATCTTTTAATTTTCGACTCAAATAAAACAATAACGAGCAAATCACACTTTCTCAGTGGATGATCCGCATTCACCGACGAAACTATAATAGACACCGTTAATTGATTGCGGTATAAATTTCTTTGGTTGTGAAACATTTTACATACGACACGAAGATAACGATTCAATTAAGTTAAACTCCAAAAGAATTTCTGTAGTGGAGTTAAACTCCAAAATAATTTTATTTGTGGAGTTAAACTCCAAAAGATTTTCCCCTTTCTCTTTTGAGAAGAATCCCAAAATGGGTTCTCTTGAAACTGCAAGATCTAAATTTTGGATGATAAAAAAAGAGACCCTTTTTTTCTTCTCTTGATGGAATCTTGGGAGGTGGGTTTATGGTAGAACTTTATTTAGTTTAAAAAAAGAAAGATCTAAGCTCTTGATTTAATTGAAAAATGAAAAGAAAGAAGAAGAATTTGGAAGGAGAGAGCGGAGGCACAAACCCTAGAGTTTGAGAGAATGAAGGGTGTATATTTTATTCAGCATCATGTTGCCTCTTATAGGCTTACACATTTACATGTAGCCCCTTAGGCTTTATAAAATGGCATTTTGCTCATCCCATGCCTCATGTGCATTTCTTTTGCACATAAGCCATGGGCTTTACAAAAATTTGGTTTTATGCCCATTTTACTTACATTCATGCATAAAAAATTACATCAAAATTATTTATTACATGACTTTTTATTTTGGCATGGAGGAGGGCCGGCCGCTTCATGTTCGGAATCGACCTGGGCATGGGTCCACTTGATCTGGGCTTGGGCCCACCTGGCTTGGGGTTGACCATGACTTTGACTTGGTGAACCAGGGTGCAATTTTCGACCCCAACAGAGCTCACTGTACAGACGGATCCATCCTGTGAGTAACAACCCGTTGAAATTCTGGACAGAAAGATGAAGTCGCTTCGAAACAAGGAAGTAAACTTGATCCGGGTGATATGAAGAAAAGACACACCAGGAGAATCAACGTAGGAAAGAGAAGACGATATGCGTGTAAGATACCCTCACTTGTTTGTAAATTAGTCCTTAATAAATTTTGAGGACGAAATTTTTGTAAAGAGGGTAGAATGTAACGACTCTGTTTTAATGTACAGAAAATTTGTTTAAAAGTTAATATACAAATGGAGTATTTGCAATCCTGTGTATGCTATAAATATTTAATTTTCTTTTGAACAGCAAGAAAGCACTTGTAGCTCATTGGTAAAGCTTTACACTGCTGTGTTGTAGCTCCTGTGTTCGAATCCTCTAGGCCGCATATTACTTTTACTGATTTTTCTTTTAAACTTTTTGGAAGCCCAAAAGTTTACACGTGCAACACACGTAAAAATGAAAAGTCTCATAAAATAAACATGTGGAAATTGCTATTTATACAACCGAGGACACATGCCTTCAATCTAGAGACCCAACCCACCCTATTGGCTGGCGAGATTTGGCTTAGGGCCGACGCCACCGGTCCCACCTATCCCAAATGCCTCCATCTCTTAACCCTACCATCCCTTGGCCTGCCCCACTACTCCTATTCTGTTTGATTTTTTTGCACATTAACAGAGAGTGTTAATTCACCTCTTTAATCCAAAATTTAATACAATTTTAATGCTCCAGTCACACCCTAAACCCTAATTCTATCCTATAAATACTACTCTACACTTTGGCTCTCCTCATTCTGAAATCCATTGCCAATACTCTCTAAAATTCGTAAGTCCAAAAGTTGTACAAATGGAGTTAGCCAAGGTTAAAGTTCCAGCGACGATTCGGGACAAATCCGGCGATGACGCGACCTCACGATGACTTCGAAAGTTCCCTCTACCTCCCCTATCTTCTCCAAATCAGTAAGTCCTCTCTCCCCTCCTCTCATTCTAATCTAAAACACTCTCATTTCAAAACTCGTCGGAAGCGGAGTTATTCGACTTCCGATTCTCTTTTCTTTAAAAACCCAAATTTTATTAATAACAAACCTACCAATTCTATATATATTGTTTAGCAATCATAACCAAACACTTTAGAACAAGTTTCATCTCAAAATAACATGTTATGCAACTTTTATCATATTTTTACGATTAAATACCACAAACTTTACATTCTACATATTTCATCATATTCCTTTGTATTACCTTTATGAAACTCACGAGATAATGACCTACCTCATCACAACACTCATTCTTGATATAGCACGATAACTTTTGGAATATTAGTTTGTGGGATAATTACAAGTTTACAATAAAATACCCTAAACTATTACAAAACCGTATTCTTTAAATTGTTTTTATTTAATTCCATACGATTAAGTCTTTACGACCCATTTTGGGGAATCCAACTTGGTTGGTGCGGGTTATCGCACATCCATCAGACTAGTAGGGCGAGATGCAGACCTCCTCACGGAGCATACGATCTTGATGGAATTTGTATTGCAATTTTAAGAAAAACGTGATTTCTATTTAATAAAAAATTCTATTTTTTAATATATATATATATATATATTATCAAAATATCTACTTTAAATATATTATATATATTCCATGTTTTTTAAATCAAAAGAAAAGAGTCAAAACAGATCATGAAAATACCATCATATTCAATACAAGTCAAATTACAAGAAAATACCATATACTATTCAAAATTAGGTTTATATCCACTAGAATATTTTATTTTATAAAAATTACAACTTTGAAAACCCTAAAGACGATAAATAAAAACTTGAGATTTATTTTGAAAATATATCAAAACTATTTTTTATAAAACCCCCTCAAGTTATATTAATTTATAATAAGGACCCTAGTAAATATAGGTTTAAGTGGGACCAGTTCTCTTGAGTCTCAGGGAGCTGGAGAATATGGGTGCTTACCTATCTAAGGTAAACAACTTAAAAAACGCTGTTATCAATACGGTAATTGTCTTGAAAAAAGACACAAATCCCGCCGTCCATATGCAGCAGTTACCGATAACTCCAAAACTAATTCAGGACTTCAATTCTGTTTAGGTGTCTGACTCAGGCAGAGTTTCAGTCTACTCTGAAATCAATCAATCTATCCTTGAATATGATTCAAGTATAACTCCAATTCAACATGAATCCATTTATACCAGAATTCAATCAATATCAACATGACTCGACCGAACCGAACCATGGATATACTCTGATTACATGACTATCCATTTATATTCATTCCGTTTACATGATATCATGGTTTCGGCAAGTCTTACATCTATTAAACAAAACAATAAAAATCAATACAAAATATATTAAGGGGTTTTAAAGGGGTAGACTGATACTGAATGTGTTAGAAGTGGCACGAGACGATCACTTTAATACACCTGACCTGAATATCCATTACTGTTGTTCCGTAGCTTAACGATTCCTTGTGCTCCATATACCTTAGTCCACGGAATAGTTAGACTCCTCTCGTATACACTGGTATATTCTGTACCAAGCTACAAACAACTGCGTTAACATAACAAACTCACAATACACTAGTTATATTCTCATATCTGTCTATTCTATTCCTACTTTTCTTTAGGACTTACCGAGCGATTGTTCGCAGATGACATTCTTTCTCTCTTCTTTCTTTGGAATGTTGTCAGGTGGATCCGACTCACTGGAGATAGAGCTTGGTTCAGAAGACTTGGATCAGTTCAGCGAGGACCCCGAGCTTTAGACTCTTATATATACTTTACTTTCATGTTCATGCCATTGTTTAGGCATTGCTTTCATCATTATATTTACTTTTCAATTGTATTGTAAAGAAATGTTTAATAAATAAAAGTTGCTGTTCATTTACATTTCATGTCTTTTTGTATATATTTACATTATATTGCTTAGTTACGCTTAGCGTGTTTACTTCTGGGTAAATACGTAGCGGGTCAGTCACGTCTCCTTATCCGTACACTGGGAAGCGGGGCATGACACGTGGTAACTGGACTAGAAGACGACGGTGACTGGGTCATCTAGATCGTCAGTGACGTGCACAACTCCAACGAAGTTGATCGGAAAAGAGAAGAAAAGAAAGAAGAATTAAAGAAGAAGAAGAAGGTGATGGCGGGGTTGCTGGTGTTCTGAGGTTTCAATGAAGACAGGGAAGATGAGAGAGGTGGTCAGTGACGAGGTTGAAGGGAGGACACGGTCGACAGCGAGGTGCCATGGCCGGTGAGAAGTTGATGGTGAACGGGTACTAGAGGGGGAGGAAGAAGGAAAGTGCGGTGTGGTGTTCTGGTATTGCTGGGAGACAAGGAAGGTAACGGGGGTGATGGTGGTGGTGGTCGGTTTCAGGCAAGACCGACGACGAGGTTGACGAGGTGGGTGTGATGGGTTCTGGCTTGGGGTTGTCTCATGAGTCTTCGTGGAAGAGGAAGAGGAGGAAGTGATGGCGAGGAAGATGAGCAGGCGACGACGAAAGGGGCGGCGATTAGAAGGGGTGGCGACGGCGTAGGTTAGGGTTCGGTTAGGGTTCGCGAGAGGGAAAGAAAGAGACGAGTACGAAGGGGAGAGAGAAAGAGTTTAATAAAATTATTTATATTATAATATTATATATATATATATTATGTATAGAGAGATAGAAGTAGGGACGGAGTGAGAGAGAGAGAGAGAGACAGAAAGAGAGAGAGTTAGAGAGAGATTTTTTAAATTAAAAATTTATATATATTAAATGTTATATATATATATATATATTAGTTATGATAATATATATATATATATATATTGTGGGATTTTACAGATAATATCAGATTACTCCGAATATTATCTGTATCTCTCTAGAAATCTAGTTTTTAAATATGAAGAATATACGTAAAAATTTAAACTATAATGCAATATCTTGTAATTAAAAACATATACCCTCAATTAAAAATCTACGTAAATATACGTAGCGATCCAATAATCTGTCTGTCTAACTCTTAGGATACGAACATGATATATGGGCGCAACCACCTGATATAGGGTATTTTGCCATGCAAGGCTAGATGAGAAAAGAATATTATTTGGTTTTAAATTGTATATATGTAGAGTCAAAAATATATTATATATGTATCTAATACTCGATTCTCATGGATACACTGTACTAGCAAATATTTGATATAATCTCGCACCATGTTAGGTTTCAAACATGCGGGTCGGATAGGATAATAACCACAGCTACTAATTGCATCATTCGCAACCCTATATCAACAATAGTAAAGAATTTTGCCACAAGATTTAAAATACCAAAATATATAATATAAAAGTGCTAGGATGTTGCACGACAGGTAGTCCCTACCCGCCGCATTCACTCAAAACAAGCACTCTACGGCCGACAAACCACGGACTTTGTAGTATCCGGACACGGGCTTTCCCCGGGGAAATACTCAGGTGCGCTCAAAGAATGGCCAACCCAAGTCTAACTCTTCCTTTCTTACCTCGGCTTCAAGGTAAGGGGTAGGGAGAAAGCACAGGTCGGCCAACGCTTAAAAAAAGGAAAAAAAAAGAGGGGGGGAGAGATAATATTCCGTAATCACGAGCAAATTAAGGTCTTTTAGCCAAAGAAAATTTATTGAGAATTTATTCGGAGGTATTCTTGGCTTCTCTGCCTTACAAGGAAAAGGAAAAAGCTCATAACCCTTAAACTATTACAACAAAGAGGGAAGTGGGTTAAGAAAATATTGACGATGATGCTCGGAAGAGAGGTCCTCCAGCCGAGCCCAGGTAACCTCCGCCCGCTCCCTCTGTCGGTGTCCATGGACTTTGAAAGCTACGGATTCGCTGGGAGCCCCTGCCGCCGAACACGACGCCACGACCAATCCCTGCTGGAAACATTCGAGAAGAATATCCACCGAGCGATCCCGCCTGCTCTTCGAGATCAGACCCGGCTCTTAGGCCGTATGCATCTTGTCAAACACCTCATCCATTGCCTGCGGGGACAGAGCATTATAAAGACCTTGTGAAGACCTCCATATCGTGTAGATTAGCACCTGCAGGTGAGGAGATCGACGGGGAAGTAGACGCCCACAGTGACCCTCCAGACGACCTATCACGGCCTCATACGTCGCCTCGGAATGATCGAGACCATAGAAATACACGTCGTCCCAAGATACGATCTCCCTGATGGTGTACGCGCGGCCCGTCATGTTACGCCCCGCTTCCCAAAATACGGAATACGAGGGGTAGACAAGGCCAGCCATGCTCCTACGGTCAAGAAAATGTCCTGCCGTAGTCACACTTCGGCTTCTAGTTTATCATGGTAAACGGTAAATGATGCGCAGGTAATGAGAAATGCAGTAACTGAAAGGAACAATATAAAGACTGACCTGAAGTGGAACAAACGAATGTAACTCGGAATGGCAAGTCAAGAAGTCTGTGATGCACTGGTCCAAACTAAATCTTCTCCTCACCCTGAGCATGCATACTCAGGTCGTCAGAGCGACACAATAGCAGTATATTATATATAAAATCAATTGACAGTTCTAACAGTGGTAATGGATATGAATAACAGTAAATCAATGACAGCATGAATATGAATGTGCAGTAATCAATGCAGCGGAACAGTAAAGCAGTATAACGATATGTCACGTATGCCAACACAGTATATGAGGAATATAAATGCCAGTATCCCTATCAGTCTCTAAATCTCACTGTACAGGGCACTAAGCCTATCGTCAGTCCAAGTGTGAGAGTCAACCACTCGCGAGTGTCCTCTACCCAAGGGTAGAACCCAAGGGCAAGGGACCACGGGCCCAACATGTAACGAGAATATCATGGTGTATATATCACATACCCTGTAAATCTCCATATAACTCCCTAAATATATAAGCCGGCATGGGACTCCCGAGATTCTGTTGAACTCACACTTAAACTACCCCACACCCCGTGGCCTACATCAAACGCTAACCATAACCCTAAATACTAATCGATCCGTGACAAGTCTGCGCGAGAACGGGAGACAGGACCTCCATCAAGCACGTCCCGACTAATATCTAAGATAAATGGCAGTGTCGGATGCCTTATCTGTGACACCCGTGCAAGCGCTTCCATAAGTGTCCCATACCACTTATAGTCACACGTACACGCATCCCACAGACGTCGACAATGCAATAGAATAATAGAGTCACTGATTGTGTACAAGTACCGTATCACTTTTACTTAATCACGGATACACGAACACTGACGTACTTGCCACAATCATCGCTAGAATCTAACACTGGGTAAATGCACGATATCACTAGGTTATCACTACAATGATATGGGTATGATGTGATACGTGAACAGTATAAGAAGCACAATTAAGGTGTCATAAAAACAGTAGTCTATCACTTGCACGATTTATCATGAAACGTACGTATATAATTTAGCGAAATGATAAACAGGTAGTAATTAGTATGTTCAGTTACCTATCCATCTAATTTGGTTTCAAGCCAATCGGGTTCCAGGATAACTAGTTATAACCATTTCATTTTAAGCGCTCGCGGCTGGAAATCCGGTTTCAGAATCAGAAATCCATTTCGTAACGTATTTTAATCCCAATTGGGATCATATTTTAGCGACTCTACAGTTGGATGAATTCTAGAGTTTTCAGTAAGGTTTTCAACGCAATAGACGGATCTTCAATCGCATCTGCACGTCAGGAGATATACAATGTTTAACCCTAACATGTCAATTCTGATTCTGTTGGGACTGTTATGCGTCCCGATCTTTTAAATTACAGAATAAATAACAAATGGTAATGAAACAGATTGAAATCAATTGTGTTGTCTAGCTAACAGATTTACCTACAATAAACAGCGAAGTTCCGCAACCTACGAGTTAAGTAAATCCTGTGGTACCCATCACGGAACAGCAACCAAATACTGGAGTCGATCTGAACTGCAGTCCAGAGTCGCACTCCGATTCAAATATCATCATGGTTTGAGTACAGAAATATCTAGAAACTGGTATAGGGTTAAAGTTCGTCGAGTCGGCTTCGATTTGAGCCCTCGAGTGCATCATTCTAGTATATATATGATTTATGGTGAATTTAACGATTTTCAGGTACAATAGAATTACAGTTTTACGATTAAACTTGGGGGTAGTTGTTTTAGTCCTTGACGATCAAATTATCCAACGAAATTCATACACTAGGTTCAAAGCCATACGGGCCAAACAAAACTATTTAGTTCCGCCAAATTGGGAAAGGTTTCCCATTGGGAACACACGTCGAGCAGGTTATGGCACATAATCAGTTTAAATTTGCAACTTTATAATCTATGTATTTAGTGATTGTACCATAAGTAAATAGCATGTAAGCAAGTAAAAACTTGCCTGGAGGCGTCTAGGCGATGCACGGCAGTGATAATGGTACGAACGCAACACACGCGCGGCACGGAACCACAGTGACAAGAGTCTCGATCCTGGCTCGAGCTTGTCGGAGTTGGCTGTTGTGGGCTTGAGCAATATCGTGCGGTGGTGTAGGTTGATAGAGGATGGAAAGACGGTGAGATTTGGAGAGAGAGAGAGAGTATAGACAGAGAGAGAGAGATAGGTGTACAGAGAGAGAGTGAGGTGAGATACAGAGAAGAGAGTAGCCGAGAGGGAGAGAGGGTAGCAGGGGGAGAGAGTGAGAGTTGTGAGTTAGAGAGAGGAAATACAGAGAGAGAGAGATGCAGGGCAAGAGAGGTCAGTGAGAGAGGGAGAGAGACGATGGCGATGGAGATGATGTTGATGAGGAGGGTGAAGGGTGTCGACGAGATGCAGGTGCGTCGACGACGAGACGAGGAGTTCGCCGGCGTCGGGGCAGGGGGCTCGGTGTGCGGGTGAGTGGGTGCAGGGGAGTGGGTGTAGGCGAAGGCGCTCGAGCAGTGGAAGAAGAGGGGAGGAGGAGTGAGCGGTGATCGGGGATGATCGACGAGGAGGGTGTGGCAGCGGTGGTCGCGGCGTTGAGAACCGGTCGTCGTCGTCGTTGCCGGTGAAAAGGAGTGGGTGCGGGAGTGGGTGAGAGAGGAGGAAGAACAGGGAAGAGAGGAGGGCTGAGGAAAGATAATGGGAGTGAGGGAGAGAGGAAAGGAGACGAGGCGAGTGTCGAGGAGTCGTGCGTCGCGGAGTAACGGCGCGAGCGTGAGTGTCGGTGGAGGCGAGGAGCGCGGCGGAAGAAATGGATCGCGCGCGTGAATGGAGGAAGGATCCGTTGGAGGGAAGATGAAAAGAGGCGGGTCGGGTCGAGATTGAAGCGGGCGCGGGTTGAAGTGGGGACGTGGGCTGCAGGGAGTGGGCCGGGCCAAAGAATCAAATGAAAGAATTGTGAGGGAATGGAAGTGAGGGCTGGGCCGAAATAAAAACATGAATTTCCATTTAATTTGTGTGTGGATTGAGGAGCTGGGCCGCAGGAAAAATCTGGGGATTTAAAAGGAAATTTAGTTTAGTTCTAGGCAAAAGAAATTGGGCTGAGTTCAGATAAACAATTAAAAAGAATAAGGAGGGAGGAAAGATTGGGCCGGAGATTGGTAGTGTGGAAAAATAAATTAATGTTAGTTGGGCTAAAAGGGTTTAGTTTAATGTTTTAACTAACTTTAGTTTTCCCCCGGGCTTGGGTTGGGATTCTGGAATTTAAGTTTAACTAGAAAATAGAGAGAGTGGGCTGGGGTTGGGTTATTTAAAGAGACAAAGGAAATAATTTTGGGGACAGACAAGAAACGGGCCTGAGGCGGGTTTGGACTATGGGAACTAAAGAAAAATAAAAAAAAGAGTAGGCTTAGGGAATTTTCTTTTGGTTTTAGGGTTTAGTTTTAAGTAGATAAAGGAAATGGTTGGAAGGGAAAAATTTCCAATAAAATTAAAAGGGGACTTTAACAAAATAATTAATTATATAAGAATAGATAAAGTTATAAATAAAATCATTAAAATTTTAAATGAGAGTAAGTAGGATTCTAGAGTAACAAAATGCAGACTTTGGTATAAAAGGAACTGGATATTACACGTCATCAGCAAGAGACGAAACGTCCAGAAGGAAATCAACGTGGGTGTCCAAAGTGGAGGCCATACCTTCAATATTTATAGCCTCAACAAAAGTCTTCCAACGGCCAGGATCTTCTCATGCCACAGCGCGAATCATGGAATATCGCGTCTTCCCGATAAGATGCGGCCATGTGGTGTCCGATTACTGGCTTGCTCCCCCTTCTAGGTCAAGGAAGGTTGAACGACGTCCCCAAGAAATCCCAAGAGCCAAGAAGGACAAGATACGAAAGCTCTCACCATGAAGCGACCGAGTAGTTTTCTGCTTGGCTCATCCGTTGAAGGCAGCTACCTGCCCGGCTACTCTTCGGATCCAAAGCCCTCACCACGAGACGGCCGAGTAATTTCATGATCGGCTCATCCGTTGAGGGCGGCTACCTTCCCAGCTACTCTTCAAATCCAAATCCCTCCCCATGAGGCGGCCGAGTAGTTTCCTGCTCGGCTCATCCGCTGAGGGCAGGTTTCTGCCCGGCTACTTTGCGGATCCAAAGCCCTTGCCATGAAGCGTCCGAGTAGTTTCTTGCTCGGTTCATCCGCTGAGGGCGGCTTCCTTCCCGGTTACTCTGCGGATCCAAAGCCCTCGTCATGAGGCGTCCGAATAGTATCCTGCTCAGCTCTTCCACTAAGGGCGGCTTCCTGCCCATCCAAAGCCCCCATCACTAGGCGTTCGAGTAGTTTTCTACTCATCCGAGATGAGGAAGGACGCCAATCTACCTATACTTGGCGTTCACTCATTCGAAACTCATGCTTGGTCGTCACCTTGACTCCGGGGTGAGGAAGGACACCAATCTACCTATACTTGGCGTTCGCTCATTCAAAACTCACACTCGGTCGTCACCTCGACTCCCGGGTGAGGAAGGACGCCGATCTACCTATACTTGGAGCCGCTCATTCGAAAGTCGTGCTTTCTCGACACTCGACTCTATATACGCTTGACATTCGCGAGACACTGGCCTATCTACACTTGCAAAAATAAAAACATTGCACAGGCAGGCTAAAAATACTTTATTTATATTTAGCACTATGTACAAGGTATTATGGGCTCCCCAGCCTTACAAGATGCCCAGAGGCTTACCAAAATTTAACAACAAAAAACGGGGGTAGCTCAAACTGCCTTCTCGGTTGCCACTTCTCCCCGTTCAGCGCTTTCGTCAGGAGCAACGATGGCGACCTCCGGCTCGGCGCTTCCGCCCAGTACCTCGCCTCCCCCTGCTGACTCGATGCTGCCTCCTGGGGGCGCTTCCTCGGCAAAGGGATACCTTGCACGAAGCTCCTAGTCATCAAACCCGGGCGTAGCTTCCTTGACAGCGTTGAGGGCGTTATGCTACCCGACGACCGCAGAGTCGGTAAGGTCGATGTAGAATTTATCGGAGGCCTTATACTCCTCCATGGCCTTTTTCGCTCTTTGCCGCCTTGTAGGACACCCGGGCATCCTCTTGAAGGAGTCTCCCTGTCTTTTAATGGCGTCAAAGAGCCTATTGACCTCCTCCATCTGGGTCTGAATAGCCTGGTTAGATTCGGTTAGGAGTCAAAGGTACTCCTTAAGTTTAGCGACCGTTAAACCCTCCGCGACCAACCGCGAGTTTAGGAGTGCCGCCTTTTTCTCCACCTGTTGCAGTTGTCCAAGGAGCTCTTCCTATTGCGAGGAAGATTCACCGGCCTTCTTCATCGCCGGGGCCACCTCCTCGACCTCCATGGAAGCGAGAAGGGCACAATGCTGGAGGACCTATGGAAAACAAGAACCGTGTTAGAAGCTAAAAACAGAGGGAAAAACACTTGGAGAAGTTTTTGGAAAGTTACAGACCTGAACGGCCTCTTGTGCTATCGTCACCACTTGGGCCTTCATGGTGCCTCGGGAAATCTTGGCTCCCGCCGCCTTCTCCATGTCCGCCAGTAAACTGCTGGCCATAGAGAACCCCGAAGGCACATCGATGCAGAAGTCGCCCTCTTGCACCTGTATTCCGGCCGGTGGTGGCTAGGAAACCACTCTCTTCTGCCTCTTAAGCGGAGATTCGGCAAAGGGCAGCACCTCCGTCCTAGCTCGGGGCGTCGGATCCCGTGCATGCTTCTGCCTTCTTCCACGGCGTTCTTCCGGAACAGGAAGAGCTACGGAAACCCTGGCCGAAGGTGCTTTTCGAGGAGCCATGCTCGGTGCGGGTCGGGATGAGCTCACGCCATCGCCCTTCCGCCCCTGTGCCTTGGCGGCCATTGCAGCCATGATCTTCGAGCGATCCATCGGCTCTGAAAAATACACATAAGAAAAATATCAGCGACCAAAAACAGAAAAATTATGATAAAATCATGCTAAGTCTAAATAGATCGGCGAAGCCCTAACTTACCCCCAAAGTACGCAGGACTGATTCCCGCCCAGCTCAGAGCCTGCTCAGAAAGCAGGACGTCGGCCCGCTAGATCGGTTCCTACTCCGACACCACCCTCGCCTCTAGGGCATTCGACTGTCTAACCCTAGGGCAATCGACCCTATTCCACTTGATGGGAACGGGCCAATCTTCACCCTCCGGAAGCCCGCTGATCAGTCGAAAATATTGCATATTTTAACCGGCAATTTCCTTATCATTTGCATACATATAGAAGTGTTCGGCATTCATATTCTACATATTAGCAAATCGGTCGCAAAATATCAAATTACATGTATTCGACCTTAAAACCGGCATTTCTAGGGAAATTGACTGCATTGCATTACATAGCATATTTTCTATATCTTGCAACCCGTGTTTCGAAGTCTGTGCAGGAAAAGAGAAGCTTGCTCGATCATTACAGTGCTCGACCATTACAATCGCTCGTAAACTCACTGAACTCAAATCTGGTATCAACACAGAAGGGAAACTGAAATTCTAAACATCAAAGAAAGGCCCAAACAGCAGTACCAAGCAACAGAAGAAAGCCCAAGGCCCAACCCCATCAGTGAGCCGCGGAAGCGCGGCCTAGAGGCACATTGTGCGGCGGTTGCGCGGCGGGCCCAGTGACTCAGCTCCTCAAATTTCACCAAAACTCCTGTTTCAGTGGCTACAGCTCAGAAATGCACACAAAATTCCAGAAAACTCCAGATACTTCCTCCAGATCAGCAAACACCTAAACTAGCCTAATACTTCTAGAACTTTCCCTAAACCCTAGCTTAAACCCTAAGCTAACTCCTAACAAACTCCTTCTAGAAACTCTTCAACAAACTTTGGGAGGGAAAGTTCTAATTCAAACCTAAACCTAGGGTTTGGGAGTTCTATAAATAAGACCCTAGGCTCATTGTAAAAAGGGATTCAACCTTGGGAAAGTTTAGAAAAATTCAATCTCTTTCTTCATCCCCTCTTCCTCAAGTTTAGTGAGAGAGCTTGTAGGAAACCCTAACCCTAAATCCAACCACAATTCAAGATCTTGAGTGCAAGCCAAGCAAGATGCCTTCAACCCTTTTATGAGCCGAGCCGATCTTCAATCGGGCAAGAGATCAAAGTAGATCCACGATCCACGAAGACGAGCGAAGCCGAGTCAACGATCGATTTCTTCTTCTTGTAGATTCTTGAAAGAATGTATTGAAATTGTTGATTAAATAAAAGGTGATATTCTTTTATCTTGTTTTCTTTAAATTCCGCATCATGTTATCTTTACAATTCTTGAATATTATCTTTGTGGTGATGTGTGAATAAAACTCCGCTCGTAAAGGAGTCGAGACGATTGTAGAATGATGATGTAACAAAGCTTTAATCGATTCTTGATTCCTACGATGGTTTGTAAACCCTAGCAAGTTCAAGAACCGACAACCCATTTTGTTTCGATGCTTTCTTGATTGACATCGTTCAAAATGGGGGAGTTAGGATCGTTTCTTGAAATTGCTAGAGGCTAGAATGTGAATGATATCGACAATAGAACAAGGGATAAGATGAAACCCTAGTTTCACGAGAAAACCCTAACTCTTGTCGATGATCATCGATCTAGTATCAATCCTTCGAAGGACAAGAACACGATATCTTTAGATTACATCACGTCTATTGATCCTATCGATTCCTACGAGCCTCTCTTATATTCTTGATTGTTGATTGGAAATATTATCAAAACAACCGATTCTTGATTGTTTATAGTTTCTTGATTCTTGCATAAAGAATAGTGACACTCGAATACGAATCATTCTTGAATCATGTTTTCTTTTATTGTTGCTTAACATTTCATTTCAAACGTATCGAAATACAAGTGAATCGTGCAATCCCTGTGGACGATCCGCACTCACTACAAACTACATCCGACACCGTAGTTTGATTGCGGTCAAAATAGTTTTTGGTTGTGAAGTTCTTTACAAATTTCTCTATATACTACACAACGGGAAAAACGTTTCAATCAAAATGGCGCCGTTGCCGGGGACCGTTTGATTCGATACTTTTACATCCAATCAAGAAAAATATTACAATCAAAATGGCGCCGTTGCCGGGGATCGCGCTAATTCATTTGCATTTTTAGTTTGAAGTGAAAGAATTATTACATTTTACTTCTTGAAATCAAAATTCGTACAAACTCTTATACGTGTGTTGTGATTGACTGCAAGGTGATCTGGAGCATTCTGTGCTGTTGAAAAATTATTTGGGATATACCAGAGAGCTGGAGATAGGAATAGGAAGAAGTTGTTGAAAAATTGTACACTGTTCCCAACACCTGACCGCGGAAGAGCGGCATATACATGGTTATTGCGGCGGAAGTGCCGCAGTCTTGAGGGATCTCTGGAAAATTTTCCAGAAGGTGATTTCTTGCTCTCTACCCTCTCCCTTTTTAGCTCCAATTAACCCTTTTCTGCAGGATTCTTTGCAAATAAATCGCAGCGCGCAAAAGCAAATTAAAAATTGTGTGTGATTTTGATTTCTTGGTTGTTTGCATTCTAATACGGAAATTTAAGGGGCACGGCCAAATCCAAATTAGGTGGGGATTTCATTACCCTTCCTAGGCCCTGAAAATCGCAAAACTTGCATCCGCATTACCCCCATTAACTAAAAGAAATCTAGAGAAGACTCTAAGGACTGTCGCGCTCAATAGGACAAGAGAAGGTCGTGGGTAATTCATTGCTTATCCGCGTTTTCTTGTGGTGCCTAAGGCAAGTGTGTCTAAGGCTAGTGGTTATTAATTAGGTCCACTGTAGTGGTGGTTCCTTCCCACTTACCTGGCACTTATCCGGCCACAGGGGGACAAAGAGGCAGTGGAGGATCTATCCTGCGACTTGTCTTTTGGCAGTTAGGAGCGGTCTAGAGATCGGACCTAGGTGACCAATAGATTCTAGGGTTGTGTGCTGCATTTGTTTTGTCGCATCATTTTTTCAAAAATCCGTCCCTTTTTCAAAAGCAAACACCGCATTCATTTTACCCCTAATTATAAGTCAACGCTGCCACTTGTACTAACCCTTTTTAGTACAAGATAGGCTGGACACGGGATTCTAGTGCCCGTTTAGTCCGCGTACCTTTTATCGACTCCGAAGTCGATAATTCTCCATTTACCTTTCCTTTACCCACTACCACACCCACACCGATGGATCCGAATCCATCAAATTTCTTTTCGACTAATCTGCCACCGTCCGTTGGTGCGCAGAATCCTCCTCACATTTCTCTCCAGGAAAGATGCTATCCACATAGAGGTCCTCTTTCGACCTGCTTATCCACACCACCAGCCAATGGGGATAACTTCGAGATTAAGCCCCAGTATATCAATCTTTTACCCAAATACCACGGACTCGAGATCGAGGACGCTTACGTTTTCATTACCAAATTTGAAAACGTATGCGCAATGATGGGTACGTCACAACTTTCAGTGGATGCGATGCGTTTACGACTTCTTCCATTTACCTTGTGCGATATAGCCGAGAAGTGGCTATATAACACCACCGCACACTCTATTACGAATTGGGAAGAATTCGTCGCTGCATTCCTTAAGAAATTTTACCCAATCCAAAAGACGGCTCGAATCCGTAGCGAACTGAACCAATTTGCCCAGCTCCCTGCTGAACCATTCTCAAAATACTTTGAACGTTTCAAGGATCTATTGGTTCAATGTCCTCACCATGGCATCCCGAGATGGGAGCTTTGCCGAATCATATATGAGGGCAGTAACCCTAGCACTAAACAGAGCCTTGAAAACATGTGTCAAGGTACTTTTATGACCAAAGATGATGGGGAAGCCTGGCGATACTTAGAAGAGTTCGCTGAAAAATCACTAATTTGGGAGAGTGGAACCCAACCATTGAATAGGGGTGGCGTACACCAAATAGATGTGTCCATAGGTGTTCGAGCTGAAATGGCAGCAATGCAAAAGAAGCTCGACGCTATGGAACACAAATTTACAGCAGCCTCCCTAAACCCAATGTCACTCCCCAAAACTGTATGTAGCTGCTATTCTGATCCGTCTCACTTGACGGAAGAATGTCCGTTTCAAGGTCGTGAGCATACCAATGCCACATTTCAAAGACCGAGAAACGATCCTTTTTCTTCCACATATAATCAGGGATGGAGGAATCACCCCAATTTTTCTTGGAACCAATCACAATCAGAAAACACGGTTCCAAACCAAAACAATTTTCAAAGGGTCCCTCCACCACAACAGCAGCCACAACTTCAATTAAGTCAGCACCCCTTTCAAGCACATAATTTTCAAAATCCGGTCAACACACCTGCACTGTCTAGTCCCTTACAGTTGACCGGAACTGATGAATCCTCTTCTTTTGCACAATACATGAATTTGATCTTAACAAATATCATGCAAGTTTCGGCTGAAATGAAATCTTCCGTCGATGACATGAAGAAAAACTCTGCGTCCCAAAACGAGAGTATTAAATCGATGGAAGAAGAAATTGCAAGATTAAAAGCCGAACTAAGTGCAAGAGAGAAAGGGAAACTTCCAGCTCAACCCTTACCCAATCCTGGTTATTCACATCATGTGAATGCAATCACCACGTTGAGATCTGGAAGAGTGCTTGACAATCATGTTGGGGAAGAAATTGATGATACTGAAAATCATATCAACACCCCGGCTGAGACCTTTCCACACACACACACTTCTGACCCCAGTTCTTCTACCCCAACACCCTCTTCCGAGCCTATTCTCCATTTCCCAAAAGGCTCGCCACTACAGTCCACCTCTTTTACCCCTCCACGGACGATCCCCACTTCTATACTGGGATCGGTTCCACACACACTTCCTTCTCCTATGATGGACCCAGCGCTTATTGCTAAAGCACCTTATCCTAATCGGTTAAGGGCTAACACACCAAGTCCACAAATGGAGAAGATCACTGAGATGTTTAAACAGGTTAACATCAATATCCCTCTTCTAGATGCAATTCAACAGGTCCCTGCATAAGCAAAAGTTCTTAAAGACTTTTGCACTAGAAAGAGGAAGAAACAAATGCCCAAGAAGATATTCATGGCTAAGACAGTAGACACAGCTTTCCCCCAGCAATTACCGAGGAAACGTAAGGATCCTGGCTATCCTACGATTTCCATCTCTATTGGGGAGAAACACATTAACCGTGCTCTACTAGATCTTGGGGCAAGTGTTAACCTGCTTCCTTTCTCAGTTTATGAGCAGTTAGGAATCGGAGAGTTGAAACCATCTCCATGCACTCTCCAGATGGCTGACCGATCAATCACCAGACCCAGGGGTGAACTAGAGGATGTGTTGATAAAAATTGGGGAATTTATCTTCCCTGTGGACTTTATTGTAATTGATACACAACCTGTAGCGAACTCACGGAATCAAATTCCGGTGATTTTAGGTCGCCCCTTTTTGGCCACTTCCAATGCTATCATCAATTGTCGTAACGGTTCCATGACCCTATCCTTTGGAAACAGGACAATTGAGATGAACATTTATAAGTTAGGAAGTGTACCCTCCGAACCTACTGTTCAGGTCTGTTCTGTCGACTTAATGGATATCGACAGCAGCGAATTAGATAATCCTCCTGATACCGATCTAGACTCTTTTCATACGTTATTGTTTGACCCAACTATGTATCATACACATACGGACTCTTCCACCGAGATGTCCGGGTCTGCAATTAACACCGATTATGAAATGCTTTTAGAGTCTGAAGATCACCCCGCACCTTGTGATGACATTATTCTTCGGGGTATAGATGAAACTTTTGAGGAGATCTTCGCTGATGAACTCGCATTTCTAAAAAGCACGGGTGTTGAGATGAATCATATCCAACTCACTGAAATTGAACCTCCACCCCTTCTTCTGAAATATAAGAAGAATGCGAGTAATCCATCACATACACTGCATCGTCTCTCCAAAATGAGACGCACACACATTCTCTTCCACCACTTAACATTTCCCCACTTCTTCTTCCACCAACCCGAGCACTACATTGATAAATTTTTTGAATGGTTGGTGTTGACATTCGGTCTTTGCAAAGCTTGGCATCGACCACTGATTTTTGACCCCCTCTTGTGATTTTCAAAGTTTAACATTGCATAATTCAAGTTTGGGGGGGTATAATTTTTTCTGGCTCCTGAAAAGAAAATTTTTACAAAATGATGAGCCAAAAATAAGTTTGGGGGAGGATCTTCACGCAAATATTTTGCCCCCACTAATAAATTCCTCCCAAGCTTACAGGTTTTTCGAGATTTAGCAGAAGGCAACAGTGAGGACACTGTTGAAAACAAGTTTGGGGGAGGTTTGTGCTTATTTCTGCATCATTTGCATATCATCTGCATAAGCACAAAACATTTCTTTAAAAATCTATAAAAATTGAAAAATTTTCAAAACCCATAAAAATTTAAAAATTTTCAAATATAAAAATAATTTTAATATTTACACTTTTTTGTACATAAATAAGATAATAAAAGTTTAGAAAGTGAAAAGTTACATCCATGAGATTAGAAAAATTTTAGAAAACTAAGAAAATTAGAAGTTTTCTTAAACGAACTAGTAATAAGTAGTTATGAGCCGTTGTCCCAAGGGTTAGTAAGATGAAAGACGTCACTAATCTGAGGATAAAAATAAGTCTGAAAAATAGTTTCTATTCTGGAAGCCAAACATTTTGAACGTTGATACCCTGCTATTCGCACTTTCACACGTCTTGAAACCTGGGATAGTAGAGGATACCTTGAAATGCTCTTGTTTTAAAGCCAAAAGTATGAAGGAAATAAAAAGAAAAAAATGAATAAAGAAAATATAAAGTGGTGAGAAAAATGAACACTGGTTTTGTTATCACCAAAGGCAATAAAAATATATAGCGAGGGTGCTTCTTCACCTAGTGCCCTAAGGCCAACTGGTCTGGGAGTCACTGCTATGCCTGAGGTGGTGCAAGACGAGGAAAATACACCAAGTAAGCAAGCACAGGAGTAATCGGTCGGTTAGTACCTCAAGAAGTATTAACGGTCGCATGAAAGTGTGTGAGCAATCTCATCTAAATATTCATTAATTAAAAAGTACTGAGGCTGATGGGCAAGAGTATGATAGCTTGAATTGAATTCTCCGGGTGTAGGGATGTCCTTTACACACACGCAGGGTGATATGATCTATGTTTGGAAAACAGATAGGAATGAAGAATAAGATGATGTTTTATTGAGGGAGGACGTGATTTCTAACATCTTTTCATGACCATTAAGATAGGGCTCATGACAACCGAAAAGCTAGCTTAGTTGGAAACCCTAATTTTCAAAGCTTTTCTTTTACGATTCTTTTCTTTAAATGTAATATTCATGGTCTTGCTTTTATTATTGGATTTTGTGGGTGCAATCCGCTGAAAACCCTCAGGAGACAACACTCCTCCTACTAGGGACACCTAGAGATTTAAAGGCTTGTTGCACGTGCTCGGTGCAATCGTGTTGCCTACGAAAGTGTGCTAGTTAGTTTTTCTCTTTCTTTATTTTCTCCTTCTCTCTTTAATAAAACATTCGCTCGAGACGATCGAAATTAAGTTTGGGGGTATTTGATCAGTCGAAAATATTGCATATTTTAACCGGCAATTTCCTTATCATTTGCATACATATAGAAGTGTTCGGCATTCATATTCTACATATTAGCAAATCGGTCACAAAATATCAAATTACATGTATTCGACCTTAAAACCGGCATTTCTAGGGAAATTGACTGCATTGCATTACATAGCATATTTTCTATATCTTGCAACCCGTGTTTCGAAGTCTGTGCAGGAAAAGAGAAGCTTGCTCGATCATTACAGTGCTCGACCATTACAATCGCTCGTAAACTCACTGAACTCAAATCTGGTATCAACACAGAAGGGAAACTGAAATTCTAAACATCAAAGAAAGGCCCAAACAGCAGTACCAAGCAACAGAAGAAAGCCCAAGGCCCAACCCCATCAGTGAGCCGCGGAAGCGCGGCCTAGAGGCACATTGTGCGGCGGTTGCGCGGCGGGCCCAATGACTCAGCTCCTCAAATTTCACCAAAACTCCTGTTTCAGTGGCTACAGCTCAGAAATGCACACAAAATTCCAGAAAACTCCAGATACTTCCTCCAGATCAGCAAACACCTAAACTAGCCTAATACTTCTAGAACTTTCCCTAAACCCTAGCTTAAACCCTAAGCTAACTCCTAACAAACTCCTTCTAGAAACTCTTCAACAAACTTTGGGAGGGAAAGTTCTAATTCAAACCTAAACCTAGGGTTTGGGAGTTCTATAAATAAGACCCTAGGCTCATTGTAAAAAGGGATTCAACCTTGGGAAAGTTTAGAAAAATTCAATCTCTTTCTTCATCCCCTCTTCCTCAAGTTTAGTGAGAGAGCTTGTAGGAAACCCTAACCCTAAATCCAACCACAATTCAAGATCTTGAGTGCAAGCCAAGCAAGATGCCTTCAACCCTTTTATGAGCCGAGCCGATCTTCAATCGGGCAAGAGATCAAAGTAGATCCACGATCCACGAAGACGAGCGAAGCCGAGTCAACGATCGATTTCTTCTTCTTGTAGATTCTTGAAAGAATGTATTGAAATTGTTGATTAAATAAAAGGTGATATTCTTTTATCTTGTTTTCTTTAAATTCCGCATCATGTTATCTTTACAATTCTTGAATATTATCTTTGTGGTGATGTGTGAATAAAACTCCGCTCGTAAAGGAGTCGAGACGGTTGTAGAATGATGATGTAACAAAGCTTTAATCGATTCTTGATTCCTACGATGGTTTGTAAACCCTAGCAAGTTCAAGAACCGACAACCCATTTTGTTTCGATGCTTTCTTGATTGACATCGTTCAAAATGGGGGAGTTAGGATCGTTTCTTGAAATTGCTAGAGGCTAGAATGTGAATAATATCGACAATAGAACAAGGGATAAGATGAAACCCTAGTTTCACGAGAAAACCCTAACTCTTGTCGATGATCATCGATCTAGTATCAATCCTTCGAAGGACAAGAACACGATATCTTTAGATTACATCACGTCTATTGATCCTATCGATTCCTACGAGCCTCTCTTATATTCTTGATTGTTGATTGGAAATATTATCACCCGCCGAAGACAAACTTCTCCTTCCAATCGTAGATGGAAGAAAGGACGACCACTACCCCAGACCCGGCCGCCCTACCCTTATGTTTTTTGAAAGAAAGGTACACCCAGCTCGGTTCATCCTTGCTGGTACCGAGATGATTTTTATAACAAAGAAAGGAGAGGAGAAGGTTCAAGTCGAAAGGGATCCGATCAATCTTCAACTGGACTAGAAACCTGAGGAGGATTCTCCATGAATTCGGTGTTAACTGGCCTGGAGCGAGATGGAAATAATAGAGTACGGCGCAAACTTCAGGTGAGAAGGGCAGATGCATCCCTACCCGGAATGCTTCTAAGTATAGAGCAATCTCATTGCCCTGCACCTAGTCTGCCCGCTCGCCCTCCCTGGTCAGACGAAATGAATAGCCAAGGGGAATGTGGAAATGAGCCCGAATATCGGAAAGCTCATCCAAGCAGTTCAAAACTGAGGGCGCATCACGGGTATTTCCGATGCGCCCCTTGGGGGTCCTTTTCGCCCCCCGACGACGAAAGACAAGGGCATCATTCCCCCTGGGGTGCGAGCCCGACGCAGAAGACGAAGATGAAGAGGAAAAAGAACTCTCTCGGCTATCAGAAGCCGAGGAGGAAGAAGACCCGCTAGACTCGGTTTCAGAAGCTAAAGCCTTATCGCCCAACTCGACCTCAACCACATCAATAGATACATCGAAAGAAGACATCTAACCTGATTCAAGGAAGGATTGGCCGAAGAAAGTTTTTTAAGCTGAAATTCCGACCTAAGCAAAGGTGTGCCGGGCAATCTTTAATCGACAAGAGACGACTAGGGCACAGTACCTGCCAAAGGACGGCTTCCCCTATTTATACACTCGGTAAGAAAGTATCCAACGATCCAAATCCGTTCCCTCTGAAATGAAGCGTCAAACCCAACGGCTACAGGGACTCCATCTAGCGACCGGCCATTGGACACTTTCCCCTCACTCAGATTCAAATGACAACCCTCGCGTCCCGCCAACCTGTGGCGGACACGTGGCACGAAAGCCAACAGACCGAGCGAGCGAAGCGGCGTCCCCTTTAAAGCGCAATCATTTCACTGATCCACTAACGTCACCAAAGATACGCACGGGAATGAAGGCACTTCGTGAATCGCCATGTGGATCCAAGAGTCCAAGAGGTGTACCCGTCAAACGTCGCATCATCCTCGGACAACCCACTACGGGAAATCCTCAGCTCAATCATTAAAAAAAACCGGGCAGGCCACTATCGACCTGACCCATAAATAGGTTAGAGCGAGAGTGGGGGGCTAATGATGAAACTCATAAGTGGGAATTTCCCAGACCACGACACGTAGCAGATGACGTGTCGTCCACATAGGCCCACTAGAATCCTCGGGGGCTACGGAGCTGGAATAAGTGTGATAGATTGGAGACTTTCCTCGGACCTCGTCTCTGAGGCTGCATCCGACCTTTTGTAGATTTTCCGGAATACTTTCCCTATGCGCCTAACAACCAGCCAACAGCTCGCCCTCGAGCAATCCTACAGCCGGGCTTTCACAGCCTCCTTGCTCGTCTCCCAGCTATCCACCGGGCCGAGCTCTCCCGGCTTCTTTGTTCAACCGAAAGCACGGAGCCCAAGCGTCCTCGTAACGGCTCCATGTATCTCTCCAAAACAAGATCTCCGCCACTCCATGTCCCGCATCCCACGTTAGCACATCTCTCCATTAATGAGCGTATCCCGCTATTAAGGGACGTACCCCGCCATCAACACGAACGTGACTCAGGGGTGTAACGGATGGCGAGAATCTCGTGCCGGATCACTCCACGTGGCCACTATATAGACCCTCTCTTCCAGACGGCTCAGCTAATTTGAATCCATTCCAATACGCCGCTGCCCTGCCATTATTCCTCGGTACTTACTTAACCGTTGGAGCGTCCTACGGTGATTTTCCATCCTGGGACTTCCTTTGCAGGTGGCTCGGCGTCAACGACAACCAACAATCCATTAAGATCCACACACTCAGCCCTCACAAAAAATCTCAACCGTTCAGCACCGCTGGCTGTAAGAACGACGGAGGAAAACATCTGAGTAAGAATCCGACCTCCATCACTGCAAGAACTATCCCCTTATATTTACAGCACATGAATCATGATATCCCTTAACAACCATTGAAGGGTGAAATTTTATATGTTGCCTACAAGAAAATAAACCAAGGTTAGATCATACTGGCCCCAGGGTTTGCTGCACTAGAATCCGAACAAACCCCTACATAAAGGGCAAACTCCTTCCATCTGAGATCGTTATTCTCTCTTCTTTGTGTATTATGTGAGTTCGTGTTGAATGTTCGGATCGCAAGCCACTTTCAATATAGAAATACATTCTGGGTTTATCTTGAAAGACAGACTCACAGAAGTTCTTTTGAACCAGTGGAACACAAGTATTGTCTTTAAGAGCAGAAATATCGAGTTCCTCGATTCAGCCACTGAATTCAATTCCATCCATTAGTTGTTTCACTTTCTACCGTCCAAAAAAGTTTTCAAATTGCGGACCTAGTGGTGATTATCAGGTGTAATTATCTCAGGGTCTAGTTTTCTATAGTTTAGGGTCTATTTAATGTGTATCTTTGTAAGATTAAACTAAGATTAAGCTGAAATCGTCATTGACCAAGATGCAATAGTTCCTTCAAATAATGTGTAAATTAAAGAACTGCTTGTGTCATTAAGTATACATATGATCTTGAACTGGCCCCAAAGAGCTAAAAAGGGCAAAAGAAAAAGGAATCATGTGATTGGAAAATTTCTTCAAGTTGGCTGGCAAATAGGTTGATAACAATTTGTTTATTACAACAGTCAGCTCATGGTTTGAGCCAATGGTCACAGCTAGCCTTCCACTCTTTTACATTGTAACTATATAAAGAGTCTGTTCTTCACTTCTTTTATCTCTCACAAATCAGTACTTACTAATTTCTCTCATTTTCACAAATTATGGGAACAACAAGCCAAGTGCTCTCTCTAAGTACCATCCAAATCCTCCTTCTCCCTCTCTTAACACTCGCGATCTTCGCCATCAGACTTACTCTTCAACTAGCCACACCATACTTTCAGCATTTTGCAAGAAACCAATTCATGTGGCTACCTGATTCTTTGTTCTTTACACACAATTTCACACTTGTTAATCGAAAACCGCTGTCTTCGCTTTGCGATTTTCGGCTTCCTATCTCTCGATACACCAGGGAACTTGGGCAAGTGCAGTGTGTTTTCTGTTTGTGTGATATAGAGGAAGGAGATGCGATCAGAGAACTGAAATGTATGCATCTCTTCCATAGATGTTGCTTAGATAGATGGATTGAGGTTGGTTGGTCTGCATGTCCTTTGTGTCGAGAGTCTTTGTTGCCATTGGAAGAGAAAGCGGAGCTTGTAGAGATGGATCGTTCTTGGGGTGACGATGAGTTGGCTTTAGATTCAGTGGCTGCTTTTATTCACAATGGATATGGTGGCCTTGGCGAATTATAGTTGTAAACCTTAGTTATTCTTTGTAGTTAGAATGATCTATATAAGGTATTTCAATGAATTGAGAAGAGATTGAATACGTTTTTTGAATTAAAAAGGAGGCATGTGTTGCTTTAGACAGGATAGCGGGGGGAAAAGTTAAAAATTGGCGATATATATGTTAAACGGATCTAAGAAAACTGTCTTAATTTTCCTCTTTATACTTTTTGTTATGCATTTTCTTTCCCTTATTTAGGTATTGGGGATAATCGCTCTTACACTAGTTGAATACAATGGCTAAAAAACATAATACATTAAGTTGAGACACGTAATCGCTATTTTTAAAGCAATTTTCACTCTCTACAATGCAACAGGAGCTTGTGCAAATTGCTTTCAGGATATAACAGCCCAATCTTGTGTTTTAATCCTCCGCGTTGCGCTCGCAAAGATTTTCTCCAAAAACTTAATCGTTGTTGTGTTTATAAAACAATGAAAACAAGTTGGTGTAAATAAGAGCTGAAAGAGTGCGAATAGAATCCTTTCATCCTTTAAATTCAAAATTTAAATCCCCAAAATTAACTTTAACTCCCATAACTATCCCCTTCATCAAAATGGGAGGGAAATTTGAATTCAAATGATTTTGATAATAGTCAACCGTAGAAAACCAAAATAGAAATTTTAATTTACTGAAATTACTTATATTATACAAATAGTATAACAAATAATAACAATAATCTCCTCTCACACATTTCGATACTCTATCTTGAACCCGTGTGATTTCCATCATAAGTCATGAGCACTCTACTAGCACTATCTCCATAACAAACTGTCGTGGTTGCAGGCTAACACAAGTTCTACAACTTTACCATATATTTTAGGAAGTTTTGCTTTATATAACTGATTTTATTTATTGGAAAGAGGCTTTGACGATGAAATCGATGATAGTCATTGTCGGTGAGTCCTTTGATATGCCACTAAGAGCAAAGGATAGCACAATCATTTCCTAGAATAATATAAAATTTAACATCTCTCTCTTTCACCCAAGTTTCTGTGGTGAGAGTCTCACATTAAGTATTAATTGATAATGGGTCGGTCCGCATCTTACGTTTTATCGCCAGGGTTCTTTCTTGACTGGATCAGCTGCATCAATCAAGGATGTGTAATGAACTGTTGCTGATGCAATTGACGTTATTTGCTCGTAGTTGATCTGGTCAGAAATTTAACTAATAATTAGTTGTCATTATAAGTTTATAAGGCTTTTTCTTTAGCTTCATTAGTTTTTCTTTTATAAAACGTTAATTTTAGGTTTAACTAATGCAAGGCTGATCTGATCCTGGCAGCACGGTGATCTAGAAGGCTGTATGTATGTTCGATTTAACTAATGAAGGATTGATCTATTAAATGACTGTTTAATTTTTAGTACTGAAACTATTTTTGCTACTTAACTTATTGTATAAACTATAAACCAATTAATAGAACACACGCATATATATTAATTTGCGTGCTCATCCTAATTACGATATCATTTAGTTCATGATGGGGGTCGTGATCTCCCTCAGATATTGTCCTCCGTCGATCTGGTAGCGAGCGGATTTTAGCGGCTGGATTGGTTTTAGGGGTTGTTGAGCGTGTGGATCTCAATGGGTTGTTGGAAGTTGCTGAGGTCGGGCTACCTGTAAGGGAAGTCCCGGGATGGGAAACCACCGTAGGACCCTCCGACGATCAAGTTAGTGCCAGAGAATAAGAGCAGCGTAGCGATCTATTGGGTTCAGTTCGAGTTACCTGAATCATCTGAGAGAGGGGTTTATTGTCATGGTCCGGGAAAAAAAAGGCACGTGACTGGCACTTGAATCATATGAAGTCTATAGGCCCCCAATGAATTCAAGTAAGCCAAAATCCCAGAAATCTAAACATTTTTAGAGAAAATAGTGGAGGTGAAGTTTTGAAATAAGGTTTATTGAAATCAAGTTTTAGTCTTATATATAGATACATAAGTAGTAATATATGAAAACGTTATATTTGTATCTAACTTGAAAACATTTTTGTCATTTGAAATTTGGGCAGCACCTCCTTTGTAATTTTGAACCCGAAAACGGTACAAGCAATATAATAAAACACATCCCCAAACGGGAGCTAGCTCTTCACCAATTGGCGGAAACAACCATGCAAGTAATATAAATATACAACGCCGAAGGCAAGGATCAAAACTCAGAAAGAAAATAAAGAAAACAAGCATCATCAAGAAAACCAGGAATAAGGAATAATACATAACCGCAACTCTAAAACCGAAAGAATATACAAACTGAAGTTTCTAAGTCTACTAAATATACATAGTCTGGTTGATGAAACATTTAATTAGATACAACTGAAATAAATATACAAGTATAAAATGGTGGTCACGAAGCAATGTGTCCCACCTATCAAGCAATCACCCGGAAGAAAGTGAAGCGCCAGCAAACCGCTACGGAACCTGTACGGCTAAACGTGCAAGAACTGTGGCATAACGGGGGTGAGTTGCCAACTCGTAAGTAAAACACATCACCGAGTAGAAACCGAATGACGGTCTCCTAAATCATACAATAATATACTAATGATATGGTAACATCTAGTGGTGGCAAGGGCAATAATATAAGCATAAGCATAATACCAAGTACTCGTGTCCGTATCATAAAGTAACTATTTGTCATGAATGTTATATATGAATGCAACAGCAAATGGGTGTGTCCAGTATTGACACACAAAATCATCAGAAAATCTGAGTGCCCAGTATCGACACTCGAAAATATCATGAAAACCGTGTCAATCAGCGACACATCATTCTCGTATCTCGGGCTCCGTCAATCCAGATCGGCCCAAATCATCAAATCTCACGACTACAGTCGGTATCCTCCGGATATCTGCCGCGCCAAATATCACCGGTCGGTAGTGCTTCCCTGCCGGGTTCATCGTCTATATCTCGAGCTTCTTGCCCCGGGGTACCTTACCGGGTCCACCATGTACTCGTAGACTGTTCATCCACTCCTCAAATCGGGTCTCGAAAACAACTCAGAACCGAGAAAACTCATGGTGGACGCCACACATCATATCAAGGAAAACCGTATCTTTCTCTTTTAAAATAATCATGAGTTTATAAAATTCATATGCGGTTTCCCAAATCCAGAAATCTCATGAAAAATCTGAAATCTAAAAATCAGGAGCTGATAACAAAACCATGAATACCGGCATAAAGCCAAATTACGGTGCATAACTAGAATGTATGTATATGAATGCAATGCGGTATCTAAGTATGAAATGCAATATCTAAACTAGCATGTGAAATCATGTACATTAAACAATGCAATTAACTACAAGTTATCAGATTATACAAGTGAAATAATATTTTCTAATGTGTACGTGACATGACAATTACCGATGATGATGTATGCGAGCCGGCAAGCAAGTGTATGCGCAACATGTGTATCATCGGTAATGGTGCAGGTGTCCTAACAGTCGAGATCTTAGCAACTAATGAAAATACATGAATATATCTACAATGTAATGAAAATAGTATGAGTACAACAGAAAGTAAATATTAAGAGCAACAGCATAATACGCTATATATCTATATACGACTCATACAGTTATAGTATTTAAAATAGCACGAATCATTGTTTTTAGAAAGTAAGGGCTACTGTGTTTTTTGAGAAAAGATATGTCTTTTGAAAATCCGTAGCGTCTCCCGGATTATCTTATGAAAATTTATACGATTCGTTGGTTTTAAAAATAGGTATGACTCTACTTATATTATAACACCTACTTAAGTAATTAAAAGACTAAAAGCTAAACTAAGAGATTAAACTAAGAACCAAGTCGAAGTGATAAGAAAATCTATAATATTTCCGAGTCGATATACCTAATAGTCGACTATCCAGCCTTATATCATCACGTACGGTATAGTCTATCGTACGGTAATTCTCGAATTAAGAGTGCGGATCAATCATCAAATATACCTCGTACGGTAAAATCCATCGTACGGCATCCTCAAAATCGAGGGTACGGGTCAAATATCATGCAGTTCGTACGGTATCAATCGTCGTACAATATCGTAATTAGGGGTACGGATCTAAGGTCTCGTACAATCTATTATTTCATCAAGTCACATGTTATCCCATGTTTTATTCATCGTCCAGAGATCCTTTAATATATCACATCATATACGGTGTCTCAACTCAATCACATATCATAACCACACGGTATCATGCCCGATCATATCGACTCATATCCATTCAATGTCTCATATCCTCATCTTATACGTGTGTGTGTGTGTAAACGCATCCATACACACACACACACACACACACACACACACACACACACACACACACATATATACACATATACACATGTCATGTCACTAGTGTGTGTGCGAGACAAAATAAATCTAACGGATCATGACTATAGAAAACAGACTAAGGATAAGCACTTCCTACAAGTATGTCTATTCTAACCTAGAGTCTTCTAGATCCCTACTTGCTAAGTATCCATCTCGCATAACCACATATATACATGATGTAGATATCCTATTTTACAGTTGCGGGGGTGTTATACGCCATCCACCCGACTTCCCCCTAGATATACATCTACTTACCTTCGATCTTCGCCTTGCCGAAGTCGATGACGCCTTGCTCTCCCTCGTCGTTACGAATTCCATGCGAAGGTACCTACAGTTTCTAAGCACATCGCATCGTAAAACAAAACTCAAATACAAGAAATGCCGATACGGCATACAAATCACACATAGGTTAGAACCTATGGCTCACGCATGCAAAAACAATAAAAAAAAAACTCTCGACATCGACGTACGAATGTAAATCGACCGAGATAAAACACAAATACCAAAACCAAAGTCATTAAAAATCGTAAAACGAAATCAGTAACTTAAGAAAACACTTCCAGATTTTGCCTCAGGTCAAATTGGGACATTTAGCATATAGAATAGGTCTAATTATAGGATAAAAGAACCACGGACTAAGAACGAACCAAAAAGCTCCTACCCAAGCCGCAATTTGCAGCCAATAGGGATTTATTGGCGGCCTCTGTATGGAATTGGGGTCTCGAGTCTCAGGTATAGCTTCTAAGTCACCTGCATGTCTCACTGTAATCGCTATAAAAATTTTAGGATCCCCGGGTATAGCAGATCTTCATAACACATCACAATTCCCACAAAAACCGATATCGAAGATTTCTAAGTCCAAGTCTTAGGGTTTAGTCTCTGGTTTTAGTCCAGGTTTTATGCATTAAAAGGGTTGTAGCCAAGACTAACTTCAATTACACCTTTTCAACTCAAATATCCCCTAAGCGCATCTTGGAAAATTTAAGGATCGCTAAATCACAATAGTTTTACTCTAAACTACTATAAGATATGAGGAAAACAAGATTCTAACTAATGGTGTAGGATTATACCTCATTTGGCAACTCAAGAATTTTCTTGAGTTGCCCAAAGTGCTCAAAGTCTTGACTTGCTCCTACCATCATGCTTGTAATGAGTTAGAGATCATTTTTGT
This sequence comes from Agapanthus africanus, assembly GCA_030015575.1. NCBI lineage: Eukaryota > Viridiplantae > Streptophyta > Magnoliopsida > Asparagales > Amaryllidaceae > Agapanthus > Agapanthus africanus. The sequence continues at coordinate 885,323,801 of CM057337.1, forward strand.
GAAGAGGGTATAAGGTTTTGTTTGAGTTTTGGGTGGTTTGAGGGTGGTGCAAGGTGGATGAGCAGGTGGAGGGAGAGGAGCAGAACTGTCACGACCCAAAATAGCACGTGACTGGCCCTTGAATCATATGAAGTTTATAGGACCCTATCTCCCAGAAATCTAAAACCATTTTAAATAATAAATGAAGAAAAACTAGTTTTAAAGAAGTGAAGAAAACATGTTTTAAAAACAAGATTTTTAAATAAGTAAGCCGAATATGCATTTTTAAAACCTCAAGTCTTTTCTGAAAATTTCGGCAGAGTTTCCTTTGTAAAAACTGGCTCCAAACGGGGTACAACAAGAATAATATATGCATAATGATAAAAGGCATCACCAAGTGGGAACTAGCTCTTCGTCAATCGACGGTTACAATCACGCAAGCAATATAATATACAACGCCGAAGGGCGAGGATCAAAGCTCAAAAGGAAACTCAAAATTATCAAGAAAACCATATTACTACAACGCGCGACTCTAAGGTCGAAATAATACACAACTGGTTTTCTAAGTCTGAAATAAATATACAAGTTTGGTTGATAGAATTACTAGATACAACTGATTAAAATAAATATAAGGGTGGTCACGATGCGAGTGAACCCACCTACCAAATCTATCACCCTGAAAGGGAGCAGTGTGCCAGAAAGCCGCAATGAAACCTGTACGGTAAGACCTGCAAGAAATTGTGGCACAATGGGGGTGAGTTGCCAACTCGTGAGTCATACATACAATTTCTGCTCTGCAATGTTTTCTACTCACGAGTTGGCAACTATCCCCCGTTGTGCCACAGTTTCTTGCAGGTCTTGCCGTACAGGTTTCATTGCGGCTTTCTGGCACACTGCTCCATTTCAGGGTGATTGCTTTGGTAGGTGGGTTCACTCACATCGTGACAACCCTTGTATTTATTTTAATCAGTTGTATCTAGTAATTCCATCAACCAAACTTGTATATTTATTTCAGACTTAGAAAACCAGTTGTGTATTATTTCGACCTTAGAGTCGCGCGTTGTAGGAATATGGTTTTCTTGTTAATTTTGAGTTTCTGTTGAGTTTTGATCCTCGCCCTTCGGCGTTGTATATTATATTGCTTGCGTGGTTGTGACCGTCGATTGACGAAGAGCTAGCTCCCGCTTAGGGATGCCTTTTATCTGTTAGTGTATATGCCCTAGGGGCCATTATTGTATCATACTAGCTTGTATATTACTTAATGGAAGCTTGGGATATTCACAATTATATTAACAGTCTTGCTAAACATGGTAGTACGTTACTTGGTTTATATCTATCTTAATATGTGTATATGTTAGCATATCGAGAATACATATTGATAGAGCCCTTAGGATCTTGCTTGACTACCAGCGTTGTGATGGCAGTCACACTAGTGGGGGATGGGTAGTCTACAAACACATCCTTTTTCAGGTCCCTAGTCGTAGGATTATCGAGACAGGGCATCGATACTCCGGAGTAGACTAATGTGTACGCTTCTCATCCCAGTTGGGGAGATGGTCTGTCCCACAGCCATCAGTACGTTGTACTGGAGATAGTATACAGGTGCTCGTTGGGTTACGGGTATACCGGACAGGACTCGCACGGAACTGTTGGTTGGTATTATACCCGTCGTCAGTTAACAGTTCCCAGGTGACATGAGTACAGCATAGTCCGCAGACTTGACACTGCTGCTTCGCCTCGAATGTGTTCCCACTGTTCTTAAATTGCTACCCTACCACGGCTCAAAGGAGTCGTGCAAACAGGTAACAGTTGGGTGCAGTCCCGAAGCACTTGGAGGCAGTGGCGGTTAGACAGGATTCGTCTCTCCCGGTATTGGGAGTTGATATCGCGCTGTGTTTGGAAAGCCATTACGCAAAGTCCCTGGCCAGGGCAAACGAGATTTACTGGTAGGATTTCCAGTACCTTCTCAAGGTGTAATGGGCTTCAGTCCGACACGACTTATACAGCTTTTAGGGGACTGACGCTTGCCGCCCCCTAGGCCGGATATGCGATAGTCTTAGACGAACAGACCGGACTGTACGGAGATTGTCACATCAGGCTCAGTAAGAGTTCGGATGGGTTTCCTCATCGCCCTTCTTATCGACATCTACCTGGGGACCGTTACGTACAGCTAGTGCCGCTTGCGGCCTGTGGTTAAACCCACTGCCAGCGTAGTGTCGAGTCTTTAGAGTCCCATACAGAGAGTTTCCCTGCTTCGGACGAAACGATATAGAGGTCGTATGGTTTTACGACAGGGTTCGGACACATACGTGTTTTTACGCACGTACGATATTCGGACAGTTTATACTAGCAGGCTTTGGTTTAAGCCAGATTCTAGTATTGGATTATTGGATTTATACAGTCTCAGTATTTCCGTGTTTTTACGGATGGGAGGGGCATTCTCGTAATTAGTCGAGAAGCTTCTAGAAGATTGATGAGTTGGAGGCTTAGGTGGAATTTGCATTGAATGATTTAATGACTCATGGTGTGATTCATCCAAAGGAGTTAATGATGCATTTATTGCTTAATGACTCATGAGATGAATCACACAAAGTGAGTTAATGAAGCATGGTTGATATTATTATTTGTTATTCATTTAATAATTATTATGCTTCATATATTCACAAATGAGATATTATTTCATATCATTCTCACTCTCACATTCTCTCTCCTCAAGCTCTCTCTCTTCAAAGAACTAACTCTAACCTCTCATGTGTTGAGATCTAAGGGTTAGCAAGACTAATAGATCCCTAACCCTATTGTATATCCTGTAGGTTACTTTGATTAGCACTCATACCAACCTAGTTAACTCAAGTGAGAGGTTAAGCTTGGAGAAGTAGCTCTCGGGTGGATCTTCTATCACAACGAGGAGGCCGGCGAGGAGGTAGTCTACGAGAACAAGAAGGACTTGATTCATTAGGTATAATCATATTTCATAGTAGCTAATCACTTCTATGTTGTTGTTAGTTAGGGTTTAGCAAAGATCCGTAAAGTTAGTCGATGTTAGTTTAAACAAAATGATTGTTTTACCTATTCCACCTCCCCGCATCATGTGGGGTGTCTAACGTCGACTTACAGTGGTATCAGAGCCTCGCTAAACCATAACTAACTTGTTAGCAAAGTCGTTAGAAATTCGATCGCAAAACGAACCCGAAAAAACATCATTTTAACCAACTTTCTGCCGATTTTAAAACGGGGTATAAAAATTTTTCAGGGACACTTAAAAATACAAGCAGGGAATTATAAGATTACTGGAGAAATTTGGGATCATGACTCGTCCAAACCACCGTGGAACCGCGGCCGATCCAAGCGATCCGCTGCGGATCCGCGGCCGATCCAAGCGATCCGCTGCGGATCCGCGACCGAGTTGAAGCCGAGTCAGCCCAAATTTGCCCAGTAACTCTTCTGTGTTGATGTTGTATTTTCTGGGATATTTTGTTTCTGCTCAGGTTTCAGGTGCACAGAGAATTATTTGCAAAAGATTCATTTGTGTTTGCTTGAACGAAATTCTAAGATGTTTGGCTAACTTGATTATATCTGTGATGTGTTTAATGTGTTCGTAAACCTCCCCTAACTGCTAGTATATCGGTTAGCAGAGGGTTGCACATTTCTGTAATGGTTTTTACGGGTTTGTGTTTGTGGACTTGTTGGATTGTCGTGAATGGATAGCCGGGGATGTGAGACGAGTGATTCTTTCATTCAAATGTAATTTCTAAATTGTTGTAATATTCTTTTACGGGGCACATCCGGGTTGAGGTTGTAGCTACCGTTGTATTATTTCATTTACTGTTTTATGCTCGTAGGATAGACCCAAGATGGGATGCACAAACTACCAGGTACTTTGAAGTGTTTAGTGGCCTACTCACGTTGTTGAGGGAGACTGCTTCACTTCGGGTACTTGGCGGGTAGTTTGCCGTACCCATAGGGGTCTAGGGTGGGGTTTTGGCTATTCATCGCGACTGTATAATCCGTCTTTCTTTGCAGGCTCTAAAGGAATGCGGATTCGTAGAAAATCCAATATGTTCATCTGTGATCTGGAATGCTTATTATTGCATCTGACGAATGTACAATATCTATATATGATATCTATTAGGCGTCGCTTATATTTTGCACCCGCGCTAGCCCAGCCCCCGCTCTGTTGTTAGTTAAGTAACCTAACGGGTGAATGACGGGACCCAGTGGCGAATGCGGATGGCATAAAAGGACGTTGTATTTTCGTTGTTTTCTGTAATGATAGGTTAATTGATGGGACGCATTATATTATTGCAAAGAAAATAAACCAAAGTTGAATCGTTGGAACAGTTTAAAAGAAACCACTCGGTTATTTTAAAACAGAAGATATTTTTTTAAATTGTGGAGCTTAAGCCACTCCTTTTAAAAACTATCAGGTTCTTTCGATCATATCAAGTTCACTACGTTCACGGTTTCGCCAAAACCATTCGTAGCCCTCCGTCATTTCATTTGGGTATTCAGTAGTATTCAAGCTGTGCATTTTGACCAACGCCAAGGTATAGTGTTTGGTAGTTGCTGGGTATTCATTTGTTGCATAGATAGATGAGTTGGTTTGGGACAGTCGTACTATCATTTGGCCAACGTCATGGGTATGTACGGATGAGTTCAAATTAACAAGATAATGATGGGTAGAACTTGACATGTGACTTATGACATTTTGACCAACGCCAAGGTCATAAGAGCATGGGGCAGAAATTTATATCGGGAATTTCTAAAGAAACTGAAATTTGCAAAGAGTTGCATACCATTTGGAGTGTGATAATTTTGGTAGGATTCCTTTAGCTTTATCACACGATGATATTTGGATCCCGATCCTACTGTGAGTATCCGCTACTCATCAGGAGATTCGTCACTTAACGATCAATACTATAAACCAAGTAGGTGTCAAGAAAGGTGTCAGCGGGGCTACACCCCCAGAGAAAAGAGGTTATTTAATTAAGGAACTTCGCGAAAGCGTCGTAAAACCTCCCTCGAAGTACCGACACCGGCCTGGCTGAACGGTTAAGCAAGTATTGTACGGTGAGAATAGTCCTGACTAGTTCTTCATTTTTGGTTTGAGGAGGGATTTAAGAAACAGTGGGAGCCATCCTGTTTAGATAAACTAAAAACCACTCTAAACTTGGAAGAGTATCATGCTAAAGTGTTCCCTCTCTCTCTTTGCAGCGACCCAGAACATGACAGGTCTTAAGTTACTATTAGATAAAAATATTTTGACAGGGCCAAACTATAAAGATTGGTTCCGGAATGTTAAGATGGCAATTACTTATGACAAATTAGGGTATGTCCTTACCACTAAGGCACCTGCTGTCCCTGGTCCAGAATCCAGTGTTGGGATAAGGAAATCTACAAGACCTGGGAGATTGATTGCGCGAAGTCCAAATGCATCGTGCTTGCCTCTATGAATAATGAACATCAGAGGAGGCACGAGAATATGGATCTTGAATCCATATTTCTCCACATAAAAGATCTGTATGGAGAGCAATCTCGTATAGCAAGATACGAGACCTTGAAAAACTTGTTTCAGTCGAGGCTGGCCGTCGGGTCATCTGTAGGAGAACATGTCCTTAAAATGATTGGCTATATAGAAGAGCTCGTGGACCTTGGGACGACTTCAGAGAACGAGCTGTATACAGACTTGGTTCTTCAGTCCCTTCCTTCCACCTACGCCCAGTTTATTCTGAATTTGAATATTCAAGGAAAAGAAGTTGAACTTCCAGAACTCCTTAACATGTTGAGGAGTGAAGAGGGCACCTTGCAGAAAGCAAGGGAAACACCCACTATATTTGTTCGCGGTGCTTCCTCTTCCGGGTCCAAGGTTAGGGCCAAAGGAAGGAAGAAGAAGGCCGCTGCCAAACTGAAAGGTGGTGTTGGTAAGGTAGGAGTTAAGGGAAAGGCAAAGGTTGCAGTGCCAGTAGTAGAAAAGGACGAGTGCTTCCACTGTCGTAGGAAAAGCTATTAGAAGAAAGATTGCAAAGCTTGGATTGCCAAGAACCAGGACCCGAAGCAAGCTGTGGCTTCGACTTCAGGTGTATTTGTAATTAAAAATTGTCTATCAATCAACTCTACTTACTGGGTATTGGATACCGGATCAAGATCTCATATATGCAATTCATTGCAGGCACTGAGAAACCGTAGAGTGCTGAAGGTTGGTGATATGACCCTTCAGGTTGCTAACGGAGCTAGCATGGGTGCTGTGTCCGTAGGGGATTATCACCTTGGATTGACGAGTGGTCATATTTTGGTTTTGCGTAACTGTTTTTGTGTACCTAGTTTAACGTGTAATATCATATCAGTATCGTTGTTATCAAAAGAAAGTTATGATTTCACGTTTGTAAGTGATGTTGTTAACATCCACCTTAATCATGATTTGATTGGGTCCGGTACACTAGATAACGGTATATACGTATTAAACCAATTACAGATTTTCAATGTCCAGAACACACTAAAAAGAAAGTCTCCAGATATAAATCAGGCTTTCTTATGGCATTGTAGACTGGGTCACATTAATGAGACAAGGTTAACTAAGTTATATAGAGAAGGGTATTTGGATCCGTTCGAATATCAATTTTATGCAACTTGTCAATCATGTCTCAAAGGAAAAATGACAAAGACTCCATTCACTGGACATGGAGTAAGAGCGAGCGAGCTCTTAGGACTCATACACAGCGATGTATGTGGTCCAATGTCTATACATGCAAGAGGTGGTTTTTCATATTTCATTACTTTTACAGACGATTACTCTAGGTATGGATTCATTTTCTTAATGAAATATAAATCCGAGGCCTTTGAGAAATTCCAAGAATATAAGAATGAAGTAGAAAACCAAACCGGAAAAAGTATCAAGACACTGAGATCTAATCGAGGTGGTGAATACTTAAGTGCGAGTTCCTAGGTTACCTAAAAGAGAAAGGAATTCTCTCTCAGCTTACTCCTCCATACACTCCACAGCATAACGGTGTATCGGAGAGACGGAACCGAACCCTATTGGATATGGTATGTTCCATGATGAGTAATGCTGAGTTACCACGATCTTTCTGGGGTTATACGCTAGAATCAACAGCATATCTTTTGAATAGGGCTCCTACCAAAACTGTGCCTACCACGCCATATCAAATGTGGAGTGGGAAGAAACCCTATCTTCAGTATCTAAAGATATGGGGATGTCCAGCTTTTGTTAAAAAGCAGCATGCGGACAAACTCGAGGCACGATCAGTACAGTGTAAGTTTGTGGGATATCCAAAAAACTCCAAGGGGTATTTCTTCTATTACGCAGAGGAACAAAAGGTTTTTGTTTCTCGTAATGCCCATTTTCTAGAACATCAATTTTTAGAAAAGGAAACAAGTGGGAGCGCTATAGAGCTGGAAGAAATTCCAGAACCACAAACTACTACTGAAAATTTGGTAGAACCGGTAGTTCAAGAAGAACAGGACATTCCCGCACCCCTCCGCAGGAGTAGTAGGCTGTCTCATCCGCCTGAGAGATACTACGGTTTTCTCATAGATGGGGATAGAGAGGATTGCATCATTGATAATAATGAACCTACTAGCTTCCAGCAGGACATCCAGAGCGGCGACTCGGTAAGATGGCTGGATGCAATGCGGACCGAGATGGAGTCCATGTACACCAACAAAGTATAGACTTTGGACTTTGCTCCAGGTGGAGTAAAACCCATAGGATGCAAATGGATCTTGAAGAAAAAGATTGGTGTAGATGGACATGTGGAAACCTATAAGGCTAGACTTGTTGCAAAGGGTTTTCGTCAAAGATCTGGTTTGGACTATGACGAAACTTTTTCTGCAGTGACTATGCTCAAATCCATTCGGATCCTTCTTACCATTGCCGCCTTCCATGATTATGAGATCTGGAAGATGGACGTAAAGACGGCTTTTCTAAATGGTAATTTAGAAGAGTGCGTCTATATGGATCAGCCCGAAGGTTTCAATCAGAGTGGGAGCAGCAGGAAAGTGTGCAAGTTGCTTAAGTCCATTTATGGATTAAAGCAGGCATCACGGAGTTGGAACATCTGTTTTGACGAAACGGTCAAAGAATATAACTTTATCAAAAATCCAGATGAACCATGTATATATAGTAAAATTGTAGCACGAACTATCGTATTCCTCGTCTTGTATGTGGTTGACATTCTATTAATAGGAAATGACATTCCTATACTACAATCTGTCAAAGGATTCTTATCACACAGGTTCTCCATGAAAGACCTGGGTGATTTCTCTTACATTCTGGGGATCCAGATCTATCGTGATAGATCTAAAAGGATGTTGGGACTTTCGCAGTCCAGGTATATCAACACTTTACTGAAAAGATTCAGTATGGAAGATTCTAAGCGCGGTAATTTACCGGCTTGTCACGGAATCACCCTATCCAAAGAGATGTCTCCCAAGACTGATTTGGAAAGGGATCGCATGTCAGTTATACCCTACGCTTTTGCGGTAGGCTCTATAATGTATGCAATGTTGATGTAGCTTACGCACTGAGCGTGGTAAGCAGGTATCAGTCAGACCCAGGGGAGAAGCACTGGATAGCAGTAAAGAACATTCTCAAGTACCTGAGAAGGACTAAGGATATGTTCTTGGTTTACGGCGGAAAAGACCTCCAGATCGAGGCTTTTGCCGACTCCAGCTTCCAAAGTGACAAGGATGACTCCAAGTCCATGTCAGGTTATGTCTTTACCCTCAATGGAGGGGCGGTGTGCTGGAAGAGTTCCAAGCAGGACACCGTTGCTGACTCGACGATGGAAGCGGAGTATGCCGCAAAAGAAGCAGTCTGGATGAAGAAGTTCCTAACAAAACTTCAGGTGGTTCCTACCATTATTGATCCAATACCGCTGTATTGCGACAACAACGGAGCTATAGTTTTAGCGAAGGAACCCAGGTCCCATCAGAAGTCCAGACACATCTTGAGGCGGTATCACCTGATCAGGGAGATCATAGATCGCTAGGAGATCGAGGTCCGGAGAGTTCCTACAGAGGAGAACACTGCAGATCCATTCACTAAGGCCTTACCTCAGATTCAGTTCGAGAGGCTACTCGAGATGATAGGTCTTCGATACGCCAGTACATGGCCCTAGTGCAAGTGGGAGATTGTTAGTGTATATGCCATAGGGGCCATTATTGTATCATACTAGCATGTATATTACTTAATGGAAGCTTGGGATATTCACAGTTATATTAACAGTCTTGCTAAACATGGTAGTACGCTACTTGGTTTATATCTATCTTAATATGTGTATGTATTAGCATATCGAGAATACATATTGATAGAGCCCTTAGGATCTTGCTTGACTACCAGCATTGTGATGGCAGTCACACTAGTGGGGGCTGGGTAGTCTACAAACACATCCTTTTTCAGGTCCCTAGTCGTAGGATTATCGAGACAGGGCATCGATACTCCGGAGTAGACTAATGTGTACGCTTCTCATCCCAGTTGGGGAGATGGTCTGTCCTACAGCCATCAGTATGTTGTACTGGAGATAGTATACAGGTGCTCGTTGGGTTACGGGTATACCGGACAGGACTCGCACGGAACTGTTGGTTGGTATTATACCCGTAACAGTTCCCAGGTGACATGAGTACAGCATAGTCCGCAGACTTGACACTGCTGCTTCGCCTCGAATGTGTTCCTACTGTTCTTAGATTGCTACCCTACCACGGCTCAAAGGAGTCGTGCAAACAGGTAGCAGTTGGGTGCAGTCCCGAAGCACTTGGAGGCAGTGGCGGTTAGACAGGATTCGTCTCTCCCGGTATTGGGAGTTGATATCGCGCTGTGTTTGGAAAGCCATTACGCAAAGTCCCTGGCCAGGGCAAACGAGATTTACTGGTAGGATTTCCAGTACCTTCTCAAGGTGTAATGCGCTTCACTCCGACACGACTTATACAGCTTTTAGGGGACTGACACTTGCCGCCCCCTAGGCCGGATATGCGATAGTCTTAGACGAACAGACCGGACTGTACGGAGATTGTCACATCAGGCTCAGTAGGAGTTCGGATGGGTTTCCTCATCGCACTTCTTATCGACATCTACCTGGGGACCGTTACGTACAGCTAGTGCCGCTTGCGGTCTGTGGTTAAACCCACTGCCAGCGTAGTGTCGAGTCTTTAGAGTCCCATACAGAGAGTTTCCCTGCTTCGGACGAAACGATATAGAGGTCGTATGGTTTTACGACAGGGTTCGGACACATACGTGTTTTTACGCACGTACGATGTTCAGACAGTTTATACTAGCAGGCTTTGGTTTAAGCCAGATTCTAGTATTGGATTACTGGATTTATACAGTCTCAGTATTTTCGTGTTTTCACGGATGGGAGGGGCATTCTCGTAATTAGTCGAGAAGCTTCTAGAAGATTGATGAATTGGAGGCTTAGGTGGAATTTGCATTGAATGATTTAATGACTCATGGTGTGATTCATCCAAAGGAGTTAATGATGCATTTATTGCTTAATGACTCATGAGATGAATCACACAAAGTGGGTTAATGAAGCATGGTTGATATTATTATTTGTTATTCATTTAATAATTATTATGCTTCATATATTCACAAATGAGATATTATTTCATATTATTCTCACTCTCACCTTCTCTCTCCTCAAGCTCTCTCTCTTCAAAGAACTAACCCTAACCTCTTATGTGTTGAGATCCAAGGGTTAGCAAGACTAATAGATCCCTAATTCTATTGTATATCCTCTAGGTTACTTTGATTAGCACTCATAGCAACCTAGTTACCTCAAGTGAGAGGTTAAGCTTGGAGAAGTAGCTCTCGGGTGGATCTTCTATCACAACGAGAAGGCCGACGAGGAGATGGTCTACCAGAACAAGAAGGACTTGATTCATTAGGTATAATCATCTTTCATAGTAGCTAATCACTTCTATGTTGTTGTTAGTTAGGGTTTAGCAAAGATCCGTAAAGTTAGTCGATATTAGTTTAAACAAAATGATTGTTTTACCTATTCCGCCTTCCCGCATCATGTGGGGTGTCTAACGTCGGCTTATATTATTATTATGCATATATTATTCTTGTTGTACCCCGTTTGGGGCCAGTTTTTACAAAGGAAACTCTGCCGAAATTTTCAGAAAAGACTTGAGGTTTTAAAAATGCATATTCGGCTTACTTATTTAAAAATCTTGTTTTTAAAACATGTTTTCTTCACTTCTTTAAAACTAGTTTTCCTCCATTTATTATTTAAAATGGTTTTAGATTTCTGAGCTTTTGGCTTACCTGAATTAGATGGGGTCCTATAGACTTCATATGAATCAAGGGCTAGTCACGTGCTATTTCGGGTCGTGACAAAGTTGCTATCAGAGCGCTAGGTTAACCTTGGTTGGTTCGAATCTAAGTTTGACTATGCAGAGCCTAGAGTGTTTATATATATTCGGGTCTAATACCCCCTCGACTAAGTCTAAGTTCCGTAAGGTCAAACCTAAGTTCCGAATATATATAAACGCTCTAGGCTCCGCATAGTCAAACTTAGACTCGAACCAAGGTTAACCTAGCACTCTGATACCAACTTTGTCACTATCCGAAATAGCACGTGACTGGCCCTTTAATCATATGAAGTCTATAGGACCCCATCTAATTCAAGTAAGCCAAAAGCCCAGAAATCTAAAACCATTTTAAATAATAAATGAAGGAAAACTAGTTTTAAAGAACTGAAGAAAACATGTTTTAAAAACAAGATTTTTAAATAAGTAAGCCGAATATGCATTTTTAAAACCTCAAGTCTTTTCTGAAAATTTCGGCAGAGTTTCCTTTGTAAAAACTGGCACCAAACGGGGTACAACAAGAATAATATATGCATAATGATAAAAGGCATCCCCAAGCGGGAGCTAGCTCTTCGTCAATCGACGGTCACAACCACGCAAGCAATATAATATACAACGCTGAAGGGCGAGGATCAAAGCTCAAAAGAAAACTCAAAATCATCAAGAAAACCATATTACTACAATGCGCGACTCTAAGGTCGAAATAATACACAACTGGTTTTCTAAGTATGAAATAAATATACAAGTTTGGTTGATGGAATTACTAGATACAGCTGATTAAAATAAATACAAGGGTGGTGATGATACGAGTGAACCCACCTACCAAAGCAATCACCCTGAAAGGGAGTAGTGTGCCAGAAAGCCGCAATGAAATCTGTACGGCAAGACCTGCAAAAAACCGTGGCACTACGGGGGTGAGTTGCTAACTCGTGAGTAGAAAACATCACAGAGAAGAAATCCTATGTATGACTCAATCCTAGGTCAATACGATCAATAATAATATATCCTCAATATGAATAAGTCTGAAGCATGATAAGATGGTAAGGGTAAACATCTAGACATAAGTGTAGTACCAAGTGCCAGTGCCAGTGCCTCAGGTAGCAACATATCATAAATATGAGGTATGATCAATGTAATCAGTGTCAACTATATCATGAAGTCTATGAGTATGTGGATATCATCCAACTATGTAAGCAATATCTGTATGCATGTTGATCTCTTCCACGTGTCACCCAATGACACAAAACATCATGCAGGTAAATATCATAAAGCATATGCATGGGAGTGTGAGAATATAAATCAACGTGTGTCCCTCGCGACACATCAAAATCATGAAACCTGAGTGTCCAGTATCGACACTCGAAAACATCATGAAACCCGTGCCAAGCATCGGCACGTAAATCCTTATATATCGGGCTCCGTCAGTCCGGATCGGCCCATATCATCTCTCGACTCCGGTCGGTATCCTCCGGATATCCGCCGAGCCCAAATACTATCACCGGTAGGTAGTAGTCCCTCTGCCAGCCTCATCGTCTGTATACACAGCATCCCTTTCTTGACCCGGGGTACCATACCGGGCCCCACCATGTACCCGCACACGGCTCACGACTCCTCCTCGCATGGGGTATATACATATCTGAACCGATAAAACTCATGGTGGGCGCACTGAAATATCATATCAAGAGAAACCGGGTTTTTAAACAATGCATACTTTCTTTTAAAATGACCACGGTTCTCAAATCCAGAAATCTCATGAAAACGGCATATCTCAATGCGTAAAATCATAAAGCATGATGTATACAATAGATGATAGAAATGTAAGCATATCCGTATATCATGCAACATAAAACAGTAATATGCACATATCGAGGGAAAAACTGCTCTTTTAAAATGAATCCAGTTTTAAAATATATCTTGCGGTTTCCAAATCTCCAAAATAAAGCCAGAATCATCTATGTATGTGCAATTACGCATGTATGTAAGTATGGGTGTATAATATGTCTGTGCGCCAATATAGATGTACAAGTAGTCATATCCTGATGCAACAATCCTACTGTGTAGTGACATGGCAATTATCAATGATGAAGTGTATGAGCCGGCAAGTAGGTGTACGTGGAACATACGCATCATCGATAATGGTGCTGGTGTCCTGACAGCATGGGTTTAATATAACAGTAAACACATTTACACATGCAATGCGATGCGAAAAACAAGAATATGCGGAAATCGAATAATAAACGCAACAATGAAGAATTTACATCAAAATGTATATGTCATACAATTATGCCATTTGAAATAATACGAATCGTGGTGTTTTAGAAAAATAAGGGCTACGGTGTTTTTGGGAAAAGATGCGTCTTTTGAAAATATCCGTAGAACCCCTTGGCCTATCTTCAAAATACTCACGATTCGTTAGTTTTGAAATAGATATAACTCGGGTCTAGTCTAACATCTACTAAGTAAATTACAGATCTAACTAATAAGCTAATCGAAAGGGTATGGAAACCACCTAAATCTGAGTCGATATATATATATATATATATGTGTGTGTGTGTGTGTGTGTGTGTGTGTGTGTGTGTATAATAGTCGGTGATTCCGCCTCAATAGTATCACATACGATACAATATACCATATGACATCCTCGAATCAAGAGTGCGGATCTATCATCAATATAAAGCTCGTACGTAAATCCGTCGTACGACATCCCAAATCTGGGTACGGATCGAATCTCACATTTATCTCATCAATTATCTGGTATCCTTATCATCATATCTCATGATCTGGGATACTGATCTAAGTCTAGTACAACTGATACCATCTATATATAAATATATGTGCGTGTGTGAAAACACACGCCTAAAGGCCCGCTATAACTCATGTCGTATCACATAATACGAACCACATCATATCACCGATCTCATGGCACCATGCCCAAACTCATCGACTCATATCCAAAGATCATCCAGTATCCCCATCATCCAAGTGTAGGTATACGTGTATATATATACGTCGTCCCATACCTGTGTGTGTGTGTATACGTATCCCCATATATGCACAAGAATATAAAAGTAAGCATGTGTGTGCGTGTGGGTGTAAACCTATTCTAGGGTTCGCAACTAAGAAGCTATACTAGTTCACTTCTAATAACCCTAAACTAACCATTGAACACCTAATCATATCCTGAAAATCCATGTCACACATAAAAGATATCATATTTATATATATATATATATATATATATATATATATCATACTAAACATCGAACTGCGGGGGTGCTATACGCCATCCACCCGACTTCCCCCATAGATATAATCTACTCACCTTGATCTTGCTTGTCGATGTCGATATCGCCACCATCTCCTTTATCGTCTCGAATCATCGTGGGGGTACCTACATGTCACACGTATCGTATCGCATTAAAACCAAATCGAAACCAAAACGACATGCGGAACTCACATAGGTCAAAACCTATGGTCTACTCCCGCAAATTAACCCGATATCACTCGATATAGACGTACAAATGTCACGTGATCGAGATAAAGTACAAATACAAAAATCCAGAATTTAAAATACGCAAAACTATAACTCGAATCAAAGAAGCAACTAGAGAAAGTGGTCCTAGATTTTGACTCAAGCCAAAACAAGCCAAGCAAACAACGCTGGGATGATATATAGGGTGCATGTGACCTACTGAAGCAACCTGGGCCCTAACCCCTACCCCATGGCCGGCCACATACCAAGTAAAACCGACCTCCTCGGTTTTACAGTGGATTTGGGATGTCGTATTGATAGGGCTTCTTCCTATGGATCCCACTAGGTTTCTGGTATTGTTTACTTTTCTAGTAAAAGTCCCGGTTCATTCCAGATTTCCCTGCACACCCTAAAACTCACAAAACCGACATGAAAAGTTCTGTAAATCCGTATTTTTAGGTTTCTGTTGGGTTGGTCGGGGTTTCTATCAATTGGGAGGGGTTTAAGATCACCACTAGACCTCAATTCACAATCACGACTCAATTCAAACCCTAGCCCTCTAGAAATCTCCAAAGTTCACCAAATCGCACCAATTCACAACTAAACACATAATTGGTTTAAAGTGAATGAAAAACTACACTAAGTGTGAAGGGATTACCTCATTTAGCACCCATGAATCCTCTACAGCGCCAAAATGTAAACTTTCTTGGTCCAAAGTGTAGCTTGTGAGCTTGTGCATATTTTTTTGCGAAGTGGGAATGGGGTTTTGGGTTTGTTTTGGAGATGAAGTGAGGGTTTTGAAGAGGAGGGAGGGGAGGGTGCTGCCATGAGAGAGGAGGCAAGGGTGAAGAAGAAGATGAGAAGAGAATGAATGGCCAAGACCTAACTTTGACCCCTCACCCCATCTCTCTCTCTCATGCCCATACCTCTCATTATCTTACTCATATTCCTTTTTCTTTTCTTTTCTTTTCTTTTCTTTTCTTCTCTCCTCGATAGTAAACCGAAAACAAATAGACATGCATGAATCATGAATAAAAATGTAACAAGTGTTAAAAATGACATGTGCATGTCATATGCACAAAACACGTTTAAAGCCCGATTAGCGATTTTTAATCGCAATTAGCACAAAATTAATGTATAATTAATCATAAAAACTTAAAATGTGCATAATTCACATAAAACACCCTCTTTTAGTAATTTCCATAATTTTCCAAATTTTTTCCCAATTTATCGGTATTTAATTATACCGCCTTATTAAAATATTCAATATTTTATTATTTAATTATAAAAATTTCCAAAAATAATATTTTATTTTTTTTTTGAAATGTTCCAAGAACAAGAAGAGAGGAGGTGAGGAAATGAAGAGAAAAAGAAGCAGAGCAATGTGTAGAAGGGTGTAGAACTTTCCCTCTCTCTCTCTCTCATCCATACCCCTATGGTCCCCATGTCACAAATATCTCTCTTCATTTTATTTTCCCTTTTTCTTTTCTTTTTAATAAAAACAAAAAAAATCATTTTTAAACAAAAGAAGAAGCCATGGTTCAACAATAAAATGTAACAAGTTGTTTGCAACATGTCATGTTGCATGTCTCACACATAAACAAGATTAATTCATAATTAGTAACTATTAATCGAGTTTAGCATTAAACTTGTATATAATTAATTGTATAATAATTCATAAAATGTCTAAATCACATCAGCGCCTTCAAAATCAATAATTCTTATCAACTTTCCAATTATTCTCCAAACTATAAGTATATAACCATACTAATTCATTAAAACTAAGTTTCTATATCTTTATACTAATCATAAAATATATTATTTTAATTAATTAAATCCCGAAAATAATATTTTATTTTTCCTGAAATGTTACAATCTTCCCCCTTAAATTAATTCGGTCCCCAAATTTAAATTTAAACCCCTCAAATACTAAAATATTTCAGTAAAATAATCAAATCGTCGGAACTCCGAAATCATAAGTACACAAAACATATCATAGCGCAGTGCCTGCGCGTGAAAACAAGGGCAAAACTTAAAATCAAAACTCCGTCAAACTCCACGCATTCATCGGAGTTATGATGAAAATACAGATGTCAAATCCAATACGAAAATCAAATATGATATAATCAAACTATAACAAGTATATAGTACGCATCGTGGTGAAATCGTCAAAACATCCAAATAAAAATGCATGCAAAACCTTTTTCAAATCGCCGTGCGATGCACATATCACGGCGCAAGTAGCGGACGTTCATTTTTAAAGAAAATAACTATATATATATATACACATCATTTGTTTAAAATATACATTCTGCCTTTTGAAAATGATTTAGAAGGGTTTCCTTTGTAATGTTTCGTGTCATCATGGACACATGCAAAAATATTGAGACTATAGCTCTTTTTTGGAAATCCCCTCGGTAATTATCGATATATGCAAAAATACTCAGGTACTGTTTTCAGACCAGTCCTGCTCAGTTATCAACCCATATAGTATATAATATAAAAACATGCTGCTCGAAAGAAGTCAATCCCAAAAAGGTATACAAAGAAAGCCGCGTGCGTCTGGTGCGCACGGAAATCGAAATCAAATACATGTGCCACGAATGTGCACGGAAACAAAAACTTAGTGCAACGGGTGTGCACGAAAACATATGTCGAGTGCAACGGGTGTGCATGACAACAATATCAGGTGCATTTTTTAAACACGAAGAATCTCAATTAAGTGCATCTGGTGTGCACAAAATCATATCAAGTGTGCCAAGTGTGCACAAGAATATCACTCAGTACACAGGGTGCACAAAAACATAAATGCAGTGCACTAGGATGCACGAAAAAAATATCGAGTATCAAAATCGAAATCAACGGTATATGACATACACCAAATCAAATCAAGTATACCGCGGTTTGTAAACTCACAAACATATGCATCTAAGCGCACAAAAACATAATTCAAAGTATCGAAAGTGGGTGTAAACTATACCGAATGTATAAGTCAAAATCATGTGCACACACTGTGTGCATGAAATCAAAATCAAATGTCTCGAAATGCGTAAAAAACAAAATCAAGCGCAATGGATATGCACAAAAACGAACATCAGTACAACTGTGGTGTACATATGAAATATCAATCATAAAACAATCATCCAAATACCGAAATCAAAATGATGAAAACGTGATATACGAATCACCGAAACAAAATCCACAATAACTGTCGTCGAGGTGCCCCTCCTTAAATTTCGAAATGTGCCGGTGCATCCAAGGCTGGCTGTCACGACCCGAAATTGGTACGTGACGGCCCTAATACTACGCAACGCCTACAGACGTAACGCAGTAAAAGAAATCCAAAACCCAGAAATCTAAACCATTAAAAGACAAGAAAAGATAATAGGAGTTTTGAAACAATTGAAATCACAACCCAAATTCTTTAAAAGCCCAATTTATTTCCTTTAAAATTTTGGCAGCACCTCCATTGTAAAAGCTAGCCCCAAAATGGGAACAAAAGTATCCCCAAACGGGAGCAAATACACGCCCAATGGCGTAAACAACCACCACAACAAATATACGACGCTGTAGCGAAGAAATAAAAGACGATAGAAAGGAAACTGTATAAAAGACAACAAGTCACAAATAATATACAATATCGTACTCACCGAGTCTCTAAGTCAACAAAAATATAGTAGATGGAGAGTACAAGCATAAACGAATATACAATACAACAATACGGATAACCACAAAACCCACCTAAGCAAAACTGCACACTATGAGCTGAAGCGGTATCCGCAACAAAAGATGATCGGATAGATGAATAGCCTGCCTCGACTACTCTAGGGAACACCCTGCAAAACAACTGCGGCACAACGGGGGTGAGTTGCCAACTCGTGAATAGTAAATAACATATGCAGGTAATCGCAAGTATGCACGTACAACGCGAATCTAGCATATGTAAGCTAAAAGCAGTAAAAGGTCATATGAATGTGGTAATCATGAAAGGTACACTAGCAGGTACAACTAATACATGAAGCAATAATATGACAATCTGTATGCAATAATCATGCAATAATGATATGAAAATGTATATACGCAACAGTCATGAAAGGTATACTAACAGGTACTACTAATACATGAAACAGTGCATAAACAATAAATGTAGAGTATGCAATGAAATATGTCATTTCCACGGAATCCTGATATCGTGGTAGGATCACAATCCAACAAGACAATCCAAATCCCAAATCCTCAAATCAGCCCCTAAATTGGCTCTCATATCATATAACTCTCACAAATCCTGAATGTACAATATCGAATAAATCTCATATATCCTAAATGTACAAATCAGCATTCTCATATATATATCCTGTATCCAATATCAAATGAATCACATATATCCCAAATCCAATATCAAGTAAAATTCTAACACCCTAAATATATTTCTAACACCCTAAATATATTTGCATGAATTAATATGATGATGTATATAAAATAATGTTAATACACATATATTAGCATCCCATTCCACTAATATTGGTGTAAGGACATATATAACAACGTCCTAACCCACTGTTATATATAAAAAGAAGTAAAAAGGGTCAATACACATATATTAGCGTCCCATTCCACTAATATTGGTGTAAGGGTATATATAACAGCGGCCTAAACCCTTGTTATATATACAAAGGAGTAAAAGAAATATCATGAAACCAATGTGTCAAGTATTGACACAGAAATGCTGGTCTATCAGGTGTTGTCACCAAGACTGGCACCGTGATAGGTACGTATCATACGCTATCCCGAAAGCTCGAGTGCATAGCTCTGACCCTCGCCTCTCGACGTATCTATACGTACATGACTCCCGTCGGCATCCACATGATAACCGCTGAGTCATTGGTAATGTCACCGGTAGGTACTTGTCCACCTTCCAGGATCAATCGGCAAAAACCAACGATCATCTTGCCGAGGGGAACCGTACCGGGCCCTACCATGTACCCTCATACGGCACCCACTCCTCGTATGGAGTATATAATCAGAACCGATAAATCTCATGGTGGATGCTGAAATATCATATCAAGGGAAACCGGGTTTTTCAAATAATGCATAATTTCATGAACTCCCACGGTCTCCAAATCCAGAAAATATCATGAAAAATCCATAACTCAAATGCGAAAATCCATGAATATAATATATGCAACATAAACTGAAATGTAAGCATATAAAGAAAAGCCGCTAATTAACTGCAACAAGTTAATATAAAATTTCATGCGGTTCCTAATTGCTCCAATTCTAAAATAACATCAAGTAAAGGTAAATATGTAGCTATAACCAGATGTATCTGAAAACATAAATGTATAGCAAGGCATATATATCTACCTATAAGTAATGATGTAGTATACCCCCTGCGAATAAGTGAAATATGTGTGCAAGGTATACCTGTAGCTATGTCATAAAGTTTGTATGTATCTATCACTAATGGTACAATACTCTATAGGTATACAGGTATCTAACATGTAAGTATATGAAGGCATATGTGTAAGCATGTAGATATACAGGTATGCTATATGTCATATGCGATAAAAAATATGAATCAATGTCTCGATGTCCCTAACCAAGCAATATCATATCTATCAGTGGTTTGTGCGTGACATGGCAATTATTGACGGTGTGTGTGGCATACAATCAGTGCTCGTACAACATGAATCGTCAATAATATGTGCAATGTCCTAAGGCTACTAGTCCAAGCATAACAATATCTGAGTGATAGGGTAAATACGCAATTCTAAATATGACATAGAATATGCGACAGAAATAACGTCTCTAGCCCAGACGCATAACGCCATGAGGGCGATTCCCCTGTAGATATTAAATCTACTCACCAACGCTCCTGGCTAAGTGAAGCCAACCACCTGTTTTCTTTTTGTAGCAGTGTCTGATGTCCCCACCTACGAACCTGCAACATTAAAACAATAACGCAAATATTTATTAATAATAACCCTAAAACACGTACACACTACATTAGACCGACGCAACAACACAAAACATACTCTCAAGTGTTCGTATTGTGGCTAACGCACGTAGCGACACGACGAAAACAACTTAAGAGCAAAACCACCCAAAGTGCACGATCCGTGTCGTATTACGTTTCGCGCGGACACAAAACACTACAACCTACCTAAGTGATCCCAGATTTTGCATACAGAGAAAACTAAACAAACAAACAAGACCAAAAACATCAAAACCACAGCAGACACCTACCCAGAAAAACCCAAACCCAAACTCCTACCCACGGCCGATCTCGCCGCAATCCATTCCCGAGTTTGTTGTTGGATCAGTCGCAGTTGAGTTTTGTTCACAACCGTCTCCAACTAAGTCACCATTTTCCCTACTGACAATGACTCTTCAGACGTCGCCGGCCCTGGCCGGTGGGATGGGTCTCGTGTCTCAGGTGGGTCTTAGGTTCATAGGTACAACACAGATATATTGTTTAGTTTTCCAGTAAACTTTCCGGGTCACAGCAGATAACATATGTCACAAACCGACACTAAAAATACGATATTATGCACCAAACTAAACTTTAACCAATCTAAACTGAAACTAACTAGCTAAACTACACTAAAAACACTTAAACAACAGCTAAAGAATATTACCTACACAAAAGAACACAAAGATCCTAGCTCTGTATGATCCAAGGCATCCAAGAGGCAATATCCATGAAAAGATGTGATTTTGTGAACTTTTATGTGAATTTGTGATGAATTGGGTGAGGGAAAGAGAGTGTTCAGTTGCAAATGAGAGAGAGATGAAATAATAAAGAGATAGAGGAATGAGAGAGTGTGTGAGGATATGAGAGAGGGAGGTGAGTGTAGAGTGAGAATGAGAGTGAGTGTATCACATGCATTAATTCACCATTTAATGCATTCATACACACATCATCACTCCAAAGAAATATCTTCTCACTCACACAAAAGATCTAGGGATTAGGGTTAAGGATTAAGCAAAGGGTTTAAATCAAGGATTAGGTTAAGTGTCATGGTTGCTAAGATCAAAATTAGCACAAACAAATCCACACATTTACGTGCACACGTACGTGCATGCTTATAAAAAATAAAAATAAATTATTAATTAAATGTTATAAAATGTGAGGAACCCGAATTGGTAAACTTTTTACAGTAAACCCGCATTAACGTCTAAACGAACACTAACCGAAATCTAAGGCGTTACAATCTCCACCCCTTATAAAAATTCGTCCCCGAATTTAAAATTCTTACTAAGCATACCTTCAAAGAGAAGATTACAAACTCTCCTATCTCGCTCGCAGCCTCCCAAGTGATCACCTCACTATACGGTTACGTCTAAGAAAACCCTTCACAGATGGCAAGACCCTTGACCGAAGTTTCTTCACCTGCCGAGCCATTAACACAATTGGCTGCTGGTAAACGAAAGATCGCGTCCAAGCTAATTGGTCTGGTGCTGAATCATGAGAGAAAGTCATGAAGGTAATTGCAAAATATCGACACAAGAAGTACGGGGTGAATACTCAATAATCTAGACGGAAGTGCCAAATTAATGGCAACGAAACTAACTCGCTTTAAGGTTCTTAAAAGGACCTATAGTCCTGGGATAAGCTTCCCAAAACTCAACATGTCATTCATCGGAAGGTCCGTAGGAATACATGATCTCCCACTGCGAACCCAAATCTGCGACCACCATGGTCGGCATAAGACCTCTATCCGCAATGGACTACTCTCATCCTGACCTAAACCAACTGGATCATCTCCGAACTCTCCAAACTAGCTGGGGCCCAAAAATCCTATTACGCAGAGTCAGTAAAACAGACTGGTGATCGACACGACCTAACCCCTAAACCTAAAGGTTTCCGATTGGAGTGACTCCTGATAACAGCTATCAAAGGAGAATCCTAACAATGGCAAGTGACGATCCCAACTGCCGACAACAACTAATACGTACGCACAAACTTAACAAAGAACAACTGAGCAAACTGAGCAAAACCGGACAGCAAACATCCAAATAGAGTCACACCCTGTTTAACCCTGGGTAGACACCATAACGAAATTCATGGAGATATGCTCCCACTCCCACTTCGGAATGGTTAAAGGTTGCAACTCTCCAGCTGGTCTCAGATGCTCAACCAAAAACTCACAACAAGACAAACATCTTGAAACGAAATCTGACCGATGTGCCTGCCCTAGGATTTTGCGTCTCTGCCCATCAGCAACAGGCACATAAACGCGTTTCCAAACTTAGCACACCTTGTCACAAATCAAGGACTCCGAATCATTACCCAGCCGAGTATGCTCAAGTATCTCTGACGAACAATCATCGGCGGGCAGTGCCTCGCGAAAGCGATTAAGGAAAAGTGGTCGGGCGCGGACATGAGCAAGCTGTCCCCTCAGTAGAGGCGAACTCAAGCTGTGCTCAACGATCGCACAAGAACTGTAAATTTGCAGAAGACTGTCTCAACAATCAATACCCGCTACAGGAAGATGTATATTAAGCTCTGGTGGTCCGTGAAAAATCTGACACGACTCTCCGAACAAGCAGTGTCCCCAATTCTCCAACGCACGACCAAAGCTGCCATCTACAGATCATGAGTGTGATATCCTGCTCGTACTTCCTCCAACTGTCGGGAAGCAAAAGTGATAACTCTATAATGTCACCTCAGTACACAATCGAGCCCCACTCGTGAAATCTTACAGTTAAACAACAAAGTCGCCCGAACCAGAAAGCAAGGAAAGAACTGATGCAGTTGTTAACCGAATCTCCAAATGCTGGAAAACTCCGCACACAAGCCTCAGTCCAAAGAAAAGAAACCTCCTTTCCGGTCAGTTCAATAAACGGTGCAGCACTACACTAGCAATCCTGCACGAAACGGCGGTAAAAACCTGCTAAGCCCAAAATCTGCGGACCTATGTCCGTACACAAGTCTGGGCCAAAGTTGTACGGTCTCGATCTCCCTCGGAACCATACGAAACCGTCTCCCGTAACTACAAGACCTAGGAGTCAACACTAACAAGCCTGAAGAAACACCCCGAGAATCTAGCAAACAGCTGGGGCTCTCCCAATGTCTGCAAAACAAATCCTCAAGTGCTGCTCCTGTTCCTCACGACACATTAGAAAAGAACAGAATGTCGTCAATAACACAACAATAACTGGTCGAGGAACGGCCTGAAGAAATCTGGTTCATCATATCTACGAATGCTGCTAGGGCATTGGTGAGTCCAACGACACCACCAAAACACACAAAGCCCGTAGCGCGCACAAGGCAGTCTTCGGAATGTCATAACTCCGAACCACAACAATGATGACCTAATCCCAATCAAACTTAGAAAAATGTCTCATACTCTGGAGCTGATCGAATAAATCGTCAATGTGAGATAAAGGATACATATCCGCACCGTAAGCCGGTTAAATTGATGATCAATCGATACACAACCTCAACCGCCATCTTTCACTTAACGAACAGAAATAGGAGCTCCTCAATATGAAACACTCAGATGCACTAGCCCCCCAACAAACAACTCTGCAGCTGATCCTTAAGCTCCCTAAGCTCCGCCGGCTCATCAGGAACAATGTCGGAAAACTCTCGTGCGAAGGAAAACCGGTCCAACAAACCCACCGTGGCTCCGATATCTCGAATGAATACCAAGAATCTATGACATCTTCTCCTCAAAAGCCGACTAGTGAAAAAGGATGAATTCAAGCTGTGAGAGGCGGCACAACTATCCACCTGCACAACAAGAACTGACTTGCCGGGGAAAACAACACCTGACTGTTTTCTCACGGTAGTCCACAGATGCCTAGCACGTAGCTAACCAATCCGTGCCCAGAAGAACGTCAAATCCAACATCTCTAGAAGGATCGAGTGACGGATGAATCTCCTAACCGATTGGCACACGACTGAAATACGTGTCGCGCAACAAAGAATCGCTGACAGAAGTTAATACAACAAACGGTTGATCTAGCTAACACGACTCTCGTCCCAACCACGGCACAAGTGTGAAAAACAAACCAATACATTAAAAGAACATACGAATTAAGGATACCTGAAAACCCTGCATTGGACGTCCGCGCGTCCCGATGAGTAGAAGCAAACTCACATGTCTACCCCCTACCCACAACTGGCTGAACACCTCCTCTGCTAGACTGACCCCTCTGAGCAAACGTTCCGCATCCACGACCTCTCTGAATACGACCCTGACGCAGTGCTAAGGAACAATCCCTAATGAAGTGATGAAGGCTCCCACACCAGAAACATCCACGCGACGATTGCTGACCCTCCTGGGGATGAGAGCTGAACGACTGTCCACGTCCTAAGCCTCTGCTACTCCCGCGACGGTCACGAAATCTGTCTCGACGACTAGGCCTCTGTCTTTGTGCTAATACACCGGTACGAGTCCTCCACTATTCCGGAACTCTCAGAGTCTCTGGAATACATGTCTCGTAAACTGGGGCTGCATCCACTGGTGCTATATAGGTGACGGACTGCTGCATGCTGATCGCAAGGAACAACTGGTTAACAGGGATGACAACCTCCTGTCGCTGCGCTCGAACAACCACTACCAATGAGCTCATCGTCTGGCGCATATCCTGCATCTCTGCCACAAGCCTAGCGAGTTGATCTGTCGAAGGCGAATCCGTCTACACCTGTGCAACGAGCGTGCCATCCTGGTCAGTCCTCGTCTCACCCGAGTCAATCCTGACCTCGGCCCTCGCTGCATCACTCTGAGCCCTCATAGTCATCGGCGGCAAGGCTATAAATGGAAAAAGGATTCAATAAGAATATGGAAATCGAATCACAAGATGTGAATCATCAAAGAAGGAATTTCAAGCAATGTACTTAGGTCACTTTAAGCGAAGTACCGCATCGCAAGTATGCTGCAGACATACACACACTACGTTACTCTACTTAAGCTACCTACTCCATCATACCAAGGTCATCCTACACTCCGAAAGCTAAAACCTAGCGCTCTGATACCAACTTTGTCACGACCCGAAATTGGCACATGACGGCCCTAATACTACGCAACGCCTACAGACGTAACGCGGTAAAAGAAAACCAAAAGCCAGAAATCTAAACCATTAAAAGATAATAAAAGATAATAGGAGTTTTGAAACATTTGAAATCACAACCCAAATTCTTTAAAAGCCCAATTTATTTCCTTTAAAATTTTGGCAGCACCTCCTTTGTAAAAGCTAGCCCCAAAATGGATACAACATAAATATAAAGAAAAGCATCCCCAAACGGGAGTAAATACACGCCCAAAGGCGTAAACAACCACCACAACAAATATACGACGCCGTAGCGAAAAAATAAAAGACGATAGAAAGGAAACTGTATAAAAGACAACAAGTCACAAATAATATACAATATCGTCCTCACCAAGTCTCTAAGTCAACAAAAATATAGTAGATGGAGAGTACAAGGATACAACGAATATACAATACAACAATACGGATAACCACAAAATCAACCTAAGCAAAACTGCAAACTATGAGCTGAAGCGGTATCCACAGCAAAAGATGATCGGATAGATAAATAGCCTGCCTCGACTACTCTAGGGAACACCCTGCAAAACAACTGTGGCACAACGGGGTGAGTTGCCAACTCGTGAATAGTAAATAACATATGCAGGTAATCGCAAGTATGCACGTACAGCGCGAATCTAGCATATGTAAGCTAAAAGCAGTAAAAGGTCATATGAATGCGGTAATCATGAAAGGTACACTAGCAGGTACAACTAATACATGAAGCAATAATATGACAATCTGTATGCAATAATCATGAAATAATGATATGAAAATGTATATAGGCAACAGTCATGAAAGGTATACTAACAGGTACTACTAATACATGAAACAGTGCATAAACAATAAATGTAGAGTATGGAATAAAATATGTCATTTCCACAGAATCCTAACATCGTGGTAGTTCACAATCCAACAAGACAATCCAAATCCCAAATCCTCAAATCAGCCCCCAAATTGGCTCTCATATCATATAACTCTCACAAATCCTGAATGTACAATATCGAATAAATCTCATATATCCTAAATGTACAAATCAGCATTCTCATATATATATCATGTATCCAATATCAAATGAATCACCTATATCCCAAATCCAATATCAAGTAAAATTCTAACACCCTAAATATATTTCTAACACCCTAAATATATTTGCATGAATTAATATGATGATGTGTATAAAATAATGTCAATACACATATATTAGCATCCCATTCCACTAATATTGGTGTAAGGGCATATATAACAGCGTCCTAACCCACTATTATATATACAAAGAAGTAAAAAGGGTCAATACACATATATTAGCGTCCCATTCCACTAATATTGGTGTAAGGGTATATATAACAGCGGCATAAACCCCTGTTATATATACAAAGGAGTAAAAGAAATATCATGAAACCAATGTGTCAAGTATCGACACAGAAATGCTGGTCTATCAGGTGCTGTCATCAAGACTGACACCCTGATAGGTACGTATTATACGCTATCCCGAAAGCTCGAGTGCCTAGCTCTGACTCTCGCCTCTCGACGTATCTATACGTACATGACTCCCGTCGGTATCCACATGATAACCGCTGAGTCATTGGTAATGTCACCGGTAGGTACTTGTCCAACTTCCAGGATCAATCGGCAAAAACCATCGATCATCTTGCCGAGGGGAACCGTACCGGGCCCCACCATGTACCCTCATACGGCACCCACTCCTCGTATGGAGTATATAATCAGAACCGATAAATCTCTTGGTGGATGCTGAAATATCATATCAAGGGAAACCGAGTTTTTCAAACAATGCATAATTTTATGAACTCCCACGGTCCCCAAATCCAGAAAATATCATGAAAAATCCATAACTCAAATGCGAAAATCCATGAATATAATATATGCAACATAAACTGAAATGTAAGTATATAAAGGAAAAGCCGCTAATTAACTGCAACAAGTTAATATAAAATTTCATGCGGTTCCTAATTGCTCCAATTCTAAAATAACATCAAGTAAAGGTAAATATGTAGCTATAACCAGATGTATCTGAAAACATAAATGTATAGCAAGGCATATGTATCTACCTATAAGTAATGATGTAGTATACCCCCCTGGGTATAAGTGAAATATGTGTGCAAGGTATACCTGTAGCTATATCATAAAGTGTGTATGTATCTATCACTAATGGTACAATACTCTATAGGTATACAGGTATCTAACATGTAAGTATATAAAGGCATATGTGTAAGCACGTAAATATACAGGTATGCTATATGTCATATGCGATAAGAAATATGAATCAGTATCTCAATGCCCCTAACCAAGCAATATCATATCTATCAGTGGTTTGTGCGTGACATGGCAATTATTGACGGTGTGTGTGGCATACAATCAGTGCTCGTGCAACATGAATCGTCAATAATATATGCAATGTTCTAAGGCTACTAGTCCAAGCACAACAATATCTAAGTGATAGGGTAAATACGCAATTCTAAATATGACATAGAATATGCGACAGAAATAACATCTCTAGCCCAGACGCATAACGCCATACGGGTGATTCCCCTGTAGATGTTAAATCTACTCACCAACGCTCCTGGCTAAGTGAAGCCAACCACCTGTTTTCCCTTTGTAGCAGTGTCCGAAGTCCCTGCCTGCGAACCTGCAGTATTAAAACAATAACGCAAATATTTATTAATAATAACCCTAAAACACGTACACACTACATTAAACCGACGCAACAACACAAAACATGCTCTCAAGTGTTCATATTGTGGCTAACGCACGTAGCGACACGACGAAAACAACTTAAGAGCAAAACCACCCAAAGTGCACGATCCGTGTCGTATTACGTATCGCGCGGACACAAAACACTACAACCTATCTAAGTGATCCCAGATTTTGCATACAGAGAAAACTAAACAAACAAACAAGACCAAAAACACCAAAACCACAGCAGACACCTACCCAGAAAAACCCAAACCCAAACTCCTACCCACGGTCGATCTCGCCGGAATCCTCTTCAGACGTCACCGACCCTGGCCGGTGGGATGGGTCTCGTGTCTCAGGTGGGTCTTAGGTTCATAGGTACAACACAGATATATTGTTTAGTTTTCTAGTAAACTTTCCGGGTCACAGCAGATAACATATGTCACAAACCGACACTAAAAATACGATATTATGCACCAAACTAAACTTTAACCAATCTAAACTGAAACTAACTAGCTAAGCTACACTAAAAACACTTAAACAACAGCAAAAGAATATTACCTACACAAAAGAACACAAAGATACTAGTTTTGTATGATCCAAGACATCCAAGAGGCAATATCCATGAAAAGATGTGATTTTGTGAACTTTTGTGTGAATTTATGATGAATTGGGTGAGGGAAAGAGAGTGTTCAGTTGAAAATGAGAGAGAGATGAAATAATAAAGAGATAGAGGAATGAGAGAGAGTGTGAGAATATGAGAGAGGGAGGTGAGTGTAGGGTGAGAATTAGAGTGAGTGTATCACATGCATTAATTCACCATTTAATGCATTCATACACACATCATCACTCTAAAGATATATCTTCTCACTCACACAAAAGATCTAGGGATTAGGGTTAAGGATTAAGCAAAGGGTTTAAATCAAGGATTAGGTTAAGTGTCATGATTGCTAAGATCAAAATTAGTACAAACAAATCCACACATTTACGTGCACACGTGCGTGCATGTTTATAACAAATAAAAATAAATTATTAATTAAATGTTATAAAATGTGAGGAACCCGAATTGGTAAACTTTTTACAGTAAACCCGCATTAACGTCTAAACGAACACTAACCGAAATCTAAGGCGTTACAATGGCAGAGCAAGAATATCTACTTGCCTCTTGCCCACGGTCTAGCGTCCTCTGCTCCTAAGTCCTCGTTTCCTTCTGCGGATTACCAGTTACATAACTCATCGGCTTGACAGCCTGATTTCGGAGTAATGTCGGAAACAATCCCATTCTGACGTTTCTCTGAAGATCTCCTGACCAATTATCATGGTCACTCGTATCATATCACGTCAATGGTTGCAGCCTCTAGCTCACTGAGTATGCACGATACACTCGATCCTGGGTCCAGGTCTTTATCATGAAGTACTTTCGAAAGATCATGTCAGGGTCTCTTCCAAACTCATCTCTGCTAGACTGTCCGGAAGTTTGCATTCCTTGCTTAGTCCGTTACTTGTTCCGGGAGAGCAGGATTCTCTTCATGACTTTCTTTAGAATTATGGTCATATTCAATGCCTCTACGTACATAGTAAATCTCTGACATCAACGGAAAGGAACGTCAACTCGTAAGGATCTCGCACGAACTTCTTACTCTGCTTCCCTTCAATATGGACCAATTCGGAATCACCTCTTCGTAGCTGCGTGGACTGCGCTCCAATTGGCTGTACTCATATCTAGAGTCCTTTTTCGAAACTACAAACTCGACATCTCTAATACCCTGTGGAAGGTGTCTGGCCAACTACGTCCTCGAAAACTCGTCCAAACACTGGGGTAATGCGCCTTTGCTCGTCCTTTCTTGATTGACTCTCAACACGTCTGGGTGAGGTCTCTTTCTGTCTGAAGCTAGGTGATTAATGACCTTGCATCGGAGCATCCAAATGAACAAACTGTCCTAGTCATTTATCCAAGGACGACTAGCGATCTTCTATTACATCTCCTTGTGTAAACTCCTGCTGCATTAGCTTCTGAAGTATAGAGTTGATATCTTATCAACTCTGCAACAGCTGGCTCATCTGTCCGCACGGTAGACAATGCCTCAATCATCTGGAGTAAACGATACTGTAATAATCTTCGCAATCTGGCTGACCTCTAGCAATGGCCCGATCATCTGGTGCAGATCCCGAATGCTTGTGTCATCAAGAAATCCTAGTAAAACAATATGTCAATGCGTTTGTATGTATCCGAAATAAGCCATGGTCGGTCCTCGTCCATGACGAGCTCGTGCTGACCGCATCTCAAGCCGCAGCTCTCTCTGCTCGTGTAACCACGGTAACGGAAAACACAATCTGATATCGATGAGGATAGATCATAGGAACGAATAGAAATACAATGCATAAGAAATGTACATCCTAAGGCTACTTAAGCGAAGTAGCGTATCGTAAGTATGCCGCGGAACATACACACGGTACGTCACTCTACTTAAGTCACATACTCCATCAACCAAAGTCAACCTATGCAATAAAAGTTCGGGTCTAATACCCCCTCGGCCAAGTCTAAGTTCCATAAGGTCAAGCCTAAGTTCCGAATATATATACGCCTTAGATTTCGCATAGTCAAACCTAGACTCGAACCAAGGTTAAACCTAACGCTCTGATACCAACTTTGTCATGACCCGGAAAAAAAAGGCATGTGACTGGCACTTGAATCATGTGAAGTCTATAGGACCCCACCTAATTCAAGTAAGCCAATAGCCCAGAAATCTAAACCTTTTTAGAGAAAATAGTGGAGGTGAAGTTTTGAAATAAGGTTTATTGAAATCAAGTTTTAGTCTTATATATAGATACATAAGTAGTAATATATGAAAACACTATATTTGTATCTAACTTGAAAACATTTTTGCCATTTGAAATTTGGGCAGCACCTCCTTTGTAATTTTGAATCCGAAAACGGTACAAGCAATATAATAAAAGGCATCCCCAAGCGGAAGCTAGCTCTTCGCTAATCGGCAGAAACAACCATGCAAGTAATATAAATATACAACGCCGAAGGCGGGGATCAAAACTGTCACGACCTGGAGTGGCACGTGACTGTCACTTGAATCATATGAAGTCTATAGGACCCCATCTAATTCAAGTAAGCCAAAATCCCAGAAATCTAAACCATTTAAAAGAAAAAAGTAAAGAAAAACTTGTTTAAAAGTTTGCGTATAAATCACTTTGAAAGTCGTACTAAACATTTTTAAAACATCAAGTCATTTCCGAAAATTTCGGCAGAGTCTCCTTTGTAAATACTGACCCAAACGAGTACAATATGAATAATATACATAAATGATAAAAGGAATCCCCAAGCGGGAGCTAGCTCTTCGCCAATTGGCGGTCACAACCACGCAAGCAATATAATATACAACGCCGAAGGGCGAGAATCAAAACTCAAAAGGAAAACCGATATCATCAAGAAAACCATAATAATACAAGAGCGACTCTAAGGTCGAAAGAATATACGCCGGTCTTCTAAGTCTATAAATATAAAAGTCTGGTTGATGGAGTTTACTAGATACAACTGAAATAATAAAGTACAATGGTGGTCACGATACGAGTGAACCCACCTACCAAAGCAATCACCCGGAATGAAATAGTGTGCCAGTAAAGCCGCCAAGGAAACCTGTATGGCAAAACCTGCAAGAAACCGTGGCACAACAGGGGTGAGTTTCCAACTCGTGAGTAGAAAACATCACCGAGCAGAAATCGCATGTATGACTCAATCCTAGGTCATACGGTAATATATATCCTCAAATAATATAGCCTGAAGCATAATATAATGGTAAGGGTAAACATCTATACATAAGTGTAATACCAAGTGCTCGTATCAGTGCCTCAGGTAACAACATATCATATATATGATGTATGAATGCATGAAAACAGAATACATCTAATGAGAAAACTGTTTTCTTATCTCAGTGAGATTTCTGTATAAAAATCGAAGTATCATTAATGAAATCAACATAGAATCAGTGTCTAGTATCGACAAAATATATATATATATATATATATATATATATATATCGCTATCTCAATATCTCAGGCTCCGGCAATCCGGACTGACCTATATCATCAAATCTCAAGACTACGTCGGTATCCTCCGGATATCCGCCGCGTCATAATAACCGGTCGGTAGTGCTCCTCTGTCAGGCTCAACGCCATCATCTGCCACCATCTTGCCCGGGGGTACCACACCGGGTCCACCATGCACCCACAGACGGTTCCTCCTCCTCCTCGAATCGGGTGTGTGATATCGCTCAAGAGCCGAGAAAACTCATGGTGGACATATCTCACATCATAATATGAGAAAACCACAATTTCTATCTTTTGAAAATGATAATGAGTTTATAAAATCCTTGCGGTTTCTCCAAATCCATAAATCTCATGGAAAATCCGAAACCCATAATCAAAAGTCATTAAACAGTGAATACCATAATATTGCATGACAAATGAATATATGAATGCAACGTATATCAAACAAAGAATGCAATAATTAAACTAGCATATAAAGGCAGGCGCACTAGTACTATATCGAAACTATCAGTTAGCAATTTATACTAATGAAGTAGTATTTTATAATGTGTACATGACATAAAAGTTACCGATGATGATGTGTATGAGCCGGCAAGCAGGTGTACGTGTAGCATACGCATCATCAGTAATGATGTTGGTGTCCTGACAGTATGGTTTCATAATCACTAAAGTACACATTAAATATGCAATGCGATGAAAACAACATGAATGAACGGAGTATGAATAGTAAACACGACAATAAAGAATGTACAATTCTATATACAAGTCATACAGTTCTGACATTTGAAATAACACGAATCGTGTGTTTATAAAATAGGGCTATGGTGTTTTTAAGAAAAGGTGTGTCCTTTGAAATATCTGTAGTATCTCTTGGCCTGTCTTTATAATACTCACGATTTGTTAGTTTTTGAAATAAGTATGACTCTAGCCCAGTCTAATCTCTACTAAGTAAACTACAGTACTAAACTAACAGACTAACCGAAAGGGTAAGGAAAACTACCTAAGTCTGAGTCGATATTTATATTTAGTAGTCGGTGATCCCGCCTCAATAGCGTCACGCACAATACAATATATAATATGACATTCTCGAGTCAAGAGTGCGGATCTATCATCATAGTTATATCTCATACGGTAAATCCATCGTACGGCATCCCAAATCTGAGTACGGGTCGAATATCACATTTATCTCATTATTCATCCGGTATCCTTATCATCATTTCCTGAATTAGGGGTACTGATCTAAAGTCTAGTACATTCCGATACCATCAACATAATCCGTGTGTGTATGAAAACACATCGCTCAACGACCCGCTAATATCATGTCGTATCTCATAATACGAACCAAGTCACATCACCGATCTCGTGGCATCATGCCCACTCACATCAACTCATCTCCAAGTACTATATACTATCCTCATCATCCATATATATATATATATATGCACTCACATACATATATGTGTGTGTGTGTGTGTCCCCATATACGCACAAGTAAATCAAATGTATACGTGTGTGTGTGTGCGTGTGTGCAAATCTTTACCCTAGGGTTTCGCGACTAAGAAGCTAAACTAATTTACTTCTAATTACACTAAAACTAACTCATGAACACCTAAAACCTATCTTGATAATCATTAGTCTCACAATATACATATTTAAACAAATATAAATACGTATTCGTATACTACACTAAGAAACTGCGGGGGTGCTATACGCCATCCACCCGACTTCCCCCGTAGATATATATCTACTCACCTGATCCTTACTTGCCGAAGTCGATGACACCACGCTCGGCCTTGTCGTTCAAGTCCACTCGAGGGTACCTACATATATACACACAAGATATCGTAAACCGAAATCGCGCACGAAAACCAAAACGTCATACGTATCACACATAGGTTAAAACCTATGGTCTACGCATGCAAGAATAAACAACAATCCTCGATGTCGATGTACAAACGTCAAACCATCGAGTTAAAACCCAAATACCAAAACTCAAGTTAAAACGAAGTCGCAAAACAAAGCAGCAATTCAAGAAAACACTTCCAGATTTTACCCTAGGTTGAATCAGCTAATTTTGCACATATGGAGGGTCTAGTTTACTAAAGATAAAGCCCTGGACCAAACACGAACCCAATCACCTCTACCATGGCCGCAATTTGCGGCAAGAAAGGATTTATTTGCGGTCACTGCATGGAGTTGGGGTCTCGGGTCATCAGGGTAGCTCCTAGGTTGCCTGCATGACTCACTGTGATCACTATAATTTTTCAGGTCCCCGAGTCATAGCAGATTTCTATTTCCCATCACAATTTCCACAAAAAACGATATCGGGGATTTCTAAGTTTGTGAATTGGGGTTTTAGTCTCAGGTTTAGTCTTCGATCAAACACTACAGGGGTTGTATGGTCTCTACTAATCTCAATTGCACCATCTCAATTCAAAACAAACCCTAACCTCAACTTGGAATTTTCCTAGCTCACTAAACTACACTAAATCGGTTCTAAACATAAATAGATGTTAAAGGAATTGAAATACTACTCTAATGGTGCAGAATTTACCTCATTTGGCAACTCAAGAAAGTTCTTGACTTGCCCCAAGTGCTCAAAATCCAATCTTTCTTGGTCCAAAATGCTTGTAGTGAGCTTGTGTACATTTTTAATGAAAGGAAGATGATGTTTTGATGTGTTTTAGGGTGTGTTGTGAAGTGGTGAAGGTGGTGGAGGGAAGAGGGCAGCCAAGTGAAGGGAGAGGAGAGAAAAGAAATGAGGATGAAATGAAAAACAATGAGCCATGACCTAGGTTGACCCCTTACCTCTCTCTCTCTTGTCCATACCTACTTTGTTTAACATTTTCATTTTCTTTTCTTCTCTATTCTTTTCTTTATCTTTTCTTTTCCTTTAAAACAAAGCCATGCATGAGAAAAAGAAAAGACCATGGTAGGAAAATATGACAAATGTGTAATATGACATGATGCATATCATGTGCACAAAATAAGTCAATGCTTAATGCACGATTAGTGATATTTAATCGAGATTAGCATTTAACCCTATTTTAAATGAGTATTTAAAAATCTATAAATGCTTATATCATATAAAACACCCTCATTTCAATAATTCTTATAAATTTCCAAATATTTCCCAATTTATCGGTTATATAATTATACCGCATCATTAAAATATTCATAATATTTATTATTTAATTATATAAATTCTCAAAAATAATATTTTATTTTTCTGAAATGTTACAAAAACTCAGAAAGAAAATAAAGAAAACAAGCGTCATCAAGAAAACCAGGAATAAAGAATAATACATAACCGCAACTCTAAGGCCAAAAGAATATACAAACTGAAGTTTCTAAGTCTACTAAATATACATAGTCTGGTTGATAGAGTTTTTAACTAGATACAACTGAAATAAATATACAAGTATAAAATGGCGGTCACGAAGTAATGTGTCCCACCTATCAAGCAATCATCCGAAAGAAAGTGAAGTGCTAGCAAGCCGCTACGAAACCTGTACGGCTAAACCTGCAAGAACTGTGGTACAACGGGGGTGAGTTGCCAACTCGTGAGTAGAATACATCACCGAGTAGAAACCGAATTATGACGGTCTCCTTGGTCATACAATAATATACTAATGATATGGTAACATCTAGTGGTGGCAAGGGCAATAATATAAGCATAAGCATAATACCAAGTACTCATGTCCGCGTCACAAAGTAACTATTTGTCATGAAAATTATGCATGAATGCAACATCAAATGGGTGTGTCCGGCATCGACACACAAACGTGTTAGGTAAAAATTGAACTAAACTTTTTAAATTGTATAATGATTATAAGTAAATTTTTAATATTTGAATAAATATGTAGGGTTTGATGAGAGGCTATGGATTCGGCTCTAAACGTCCTAGGAAATGACGTCTAGATGAGATTGGCGGGATGTCGGTAAGTGCGGCGGCGGCGCCGGCGTCTACCCTTACCCACTCCCCACATGCTAGCTCCCCTCTTACCAGCGACCCTCCTACCATGGCCTCTCCTACCGGCGTCCCTACTACGGGACCCCTACCATCCTCACCAACCGCAGCGCCACAGGACTCGTTGCCTTCCCCTATTAGTGGGGTAGCAAATCCTCCTACTCCAGTCACTCCTCATGCACATGGTATATAGTTATCTATTCATATTTTAGTTTTCTATTAAAATAATTCTATCGAATTTTCTAACAGTTTATTGTTTGCAGTCATGCATGGTACTGACGGGACGAGGTCTGGTGTCGATTCTAGCGCCACGTCGGGGACGTCGGGTATAATCATTATTGCTTAAATATTTTAAATAACGGTTGTAATTTAAATTTTTCAAATTCTATATACATACTCTGAATATTATAACATTGTGTCTGTATATCTATCTTTTTTCAGGTTCCACCAGTGTTAGGACGAGAGATCCTACTGGGCCCTCCTCCTCTAGGCCAGCCTCAGGCACTGCTCCATGGATGCTGGAGTGGACCGCGTCAGGTGTGCTCGCTGGTGAATACTCGACCAAGTGGAGGATCGCATGGGAGCGGAGATCCGTACCTACTATAGGTACCTTCTCCATATTAGGTGGAGCCTACGCTAGACTGACTATGTTCGGCAGTTTTTGCAGCGGCCACGATATCACATAACTTTTTATACATTTAAATTTAATCGTCGTTATATATATATATATATATATATATATATATATATATATATATATATATATAATTTTGTAATTTCAGATCTAGGGACATTACAGATTCATCGGCGTCATCGGCGAGGATGGCGTTCTTACACCGTTCGATGCATATCGGGTCATAGACTGGGTCATATCTGAGTATCAGACTATCAAGATGAGACGCCGATATGAAATAAGGAAGTATCATTACATTCTCTGGGCCGCGGCTACTGAGGAGGAGCGGGAGGCGATAATGAAGGCCATTTTTCGGGATGTCCCGAGAGAGGATTGGCCATATCTGGTCGCGTATTACCAGCGTAATGATGTTCAAGTATACATTTAATTTTTAAGATTATAATAATATAACATGAAATCATATTGTATGATATATAATATTATCTTCTTTATATTTGCAAGACGGCATCGGTTCGCAACAGGGAGAACCGGAACAACGGCATTAGAGAACGCGCTATCTCGATCCAAGGGAAGCGGTCGCAGACTAGCGCTCAGTATCAGCTCGTGAGTATTTCGACATTAAGAATATATGTTTTCTTTGTCGCAAATTATTTATTAAAATAAATCCTAATTTTATCGCAGAAAAAGAAAGACCCCACCAACTACATTGTTGCCAAGAGATGGTCCGCGTTACACAGGGACATAGACAGGTATATGGTAAGTTTCATATAATCAAATCGATATTGTATTTAACTCGGCCCCGACGACTCGATTACCGCCATTGTCCATATTTTGGATTCGACATCCGGCGACATCACGGTGGCTATGAGCGCGGGGTTAATCCCGGGACCCACCGACACTTTGCCAGGCGTTCGTCCGTCCTTGAGTACGCTATGGCCCAGACGCGGACAGATGCTGCCGCTGCGTCGCAGGAGGAGATTCATCAGCTCCAAGATCGAGTGGAGCAGCAGAATGTGTGGATGGATACGCTTCAGGCGCAGATCGAAGAGCTGAGGCGATCGAACGCGAAGGCCATCAGGCAGGACATACGAGACGAGTTTGTGAGTATGTTCAAGTCACGGGACGATAGAGCTGGATCGTCCCAACGACCATAGATTATTGATTTTTTTATACAGATATTTGTTTTATTGGTTTATTGATTATACCGTTTAGTGTATATATTTTGTTTATAATTGTGTTTGATTTTAATCATATTATTTCTTGATTGTTCAAATTACGTGAGATTTGATCATATAATTATTATCTATCGTTGGTTGTGATTGAAAATAGCGCATGTGGGGCGTGCAGATTTCAGTGTAAAAAAAATTGATATTTAAACCGTGACTATAGGATCAAGTAACGATTACCTGCTAGTAGCAGGTAACCTTCACTATGGTTTCTTCTTATGGTCACGGTTTAAACCGTGACCATAAATTGGTCACAGTTATAAGCGTGACCATATATGTATATAAAAATTTGAATCGTTTTTGGTAACGTCATGTATATGGTCACGATCTTAACTGTGACTAAAAAAATATATGGTCACGGTTAAGAGAGTGACTGGGGTTCTCGTGATGGGGTTTTAGGCGACGGTTGTGTCACGGTTTTAACCGTGACCAAATGCATTTATGGTTACGGTTAAAATCGTGACCAAATCCATACTCTGTAGCAGTGGATTGATATCTTTGAATTCATTCAAACAATGTATCTATCTGAAATATTCATATATAACTCCTTTGATGCCAAAGCTGCCCACTTCATGAAATATTAAATTTCATAACATGGTAGACCATTTTCAAAATGATGTTCTCTTTTATCCTTTGATCGAGTATATAAAAGTATTAGCATAAGATTTCGTGTCGGATATTGCTTATAGTTTAGATACAATATTAATTTTCAACCCAATGTTTGGACTATAAATGTGGACATATAATATATATATATATATATATATATATATATATATATATATATATATATTCATCTTTCCTAGTGACTCTTCAAATGAGAGTATGAGACAAACCTGTACATTTATACTAGCATCTACTTGACTACTTGTTTATTAATTGCTATGTTATCTGTTAGATATATCAAATATCTGCTTACATCATTAAACAAGTGTGTGTGTATGTATATATTTATTGATATATCACATCTTGAATTTCTATATTTCCCTTATTTCAGAAAGGCTTTGATGCTGTTAGGGCGGACCAATCTCTTTAGTTTAGATATAAATTTAAACTCTGGTTTAAATTTATATTTATCTCTAAATTAAATATGGTTTTATCTCCAAATATATATTTATCCTTGTTAATCCCGAATTTAAATCATATTTCAACAATGAAGAGCAGGCCAAGGAGGCATACAGGTAAGTGTCTTCAACTTGCCAAATGGATTACCTTTTTATTTTCCAAAAAAAAATTTTGAAAATCTATTTTTATAAAATATGAAGACTTTGGTCCTTTGAGCATTCAATGCAACCAAATTCAAATTCCGATACTATAAAGGAAACCCATTTCATTCTATATATGTTCATCAGAATTGGCATCATGTGTGTCAAAAGCTTGGTTCTGTCTTCAATCATCTCAATTCTTTTACTACCCTATTACACAATCTTGTTTCTCGTGATAAAGCTAATCCTTCACATTGCAATGCCGCTTGCAATAACTCATTGTTTCAGTTGGCTGCCTGATTCGCCGTTTATCGATCAAAACCTGCTATCTTTTGATCAGTTGATGGTGGTACCGATTCGTGATGCGATACTTAGTGTCGCTTTGTATAAAAGAGAAGGGGTCGATGAGAAAGTGAGGTGTGTGATTTGTTTGTGTGATTTAGAGGAAGGCGAGGAGTTTAAGGAGTTGAGATGCCGGCATGTGAATTGCAGTATTTTCCGTACTGCAATGTTATCACGTTAGAGTCACCGTGGATGAACTCTCGTGCAAGTTTGTAGAGGTGTATAGTCAAGATGCGCACCTTTTAATTAAGTTTTGATGAACAAGGTGGATGATATCCACATTTCTCACTAAAATGCATGTACTTTTGTTATTAAACTTGTTGGGATCCTGCTTTGAATTGTTTACTTTGCTCCCAATGTGATCAAGTGGTCTAGCAATTGCTAGTTCATCTTTTTCATTCATAACATGTTTTGTTAAGCATCATTTTTCATGGGCCACATAATCAACAAGAAAAATTAAGAGACCAAAAGTCTTAGGCTTTTCTTCCTTTTCTAATAGTAAAGCCCAATTTACCCCGAAATCAAATTATCTTGTTTCCTTCTTCATATGATATGTGAACTATTTGAAAATGGAATTCTCTGAATTGAGATAAAATTTTCAGGGTAGGATGGTCTAAGATTCCAAACCAGAAAACCTGATCCAATCCTAGCATCATTAATTTTGGATCCAATTCGGGATTTTCCTTGGGAGGTATCGGGAAGGAATTATAGATTAAAAAAATAAGAAAAAAAGAAGGGGAAAAAAACTCCTTCGGCCTTCTATTTTACCTTCTCACTCACTGTTGGTCCGTTGGGTCTAATAACATGGAATAGCATGTCAAATAATATCAATCCGAAAACCAAAGGGGGTAACTTTTCTTTACCGGATTTTGAAATTTCTAGTGCCAAATATTAATATGAAGTAGAGATGGGTTGCAATGGATCTGATCTGGAACCTGGTTCTGTGTTATGCTTGTCAAAAGATAATCAACTTATATTTGGATTTTGCTTGTCTAAATTCAAGTTTGAGTATCCAAATACAGGAAGACTTGAATCCATTATAGAAATTACGGATTCATGGTTAGCTTGTCGTCCAATGGTTATGAATTCTGACTTAGCAAGACCGTAGTTTTAATATCGCAACGAGTGTAGTCTAGAAAATCATTTTTTATTAATTCCTTAAAGTATCTTTTTCTTGCGCAAGTTTTCTCTTCATTATTCAACTAGCAAGGTGCCCTTCACGCAATGCGCGACTACGAGTCCAAAGCCAAGAAAAATCATATCGATTTAAATTCTATTGTTACATGATTTATAATTTGTAATATTTCATATTTATGTACTTCGTTTGTAAAATATATAAATGATTAACCTGCAAATAGTTCGTTATTTTTCTTCAGATTTTCAATATTTCTTTCCTATATAGCATACGAGAACATAAAAAAAATTAAAATATCAAAATTTTCTTTTTTCAAACGAGATACAAAATGCAGTGTGTAGTTACTTTGTGCCCAGAGGACTCGAAAGAGCTTCGGATTATATCCTTATGCTTAACAAAATTCTAGGCCTTTTGGCATAGAAACCAAGTAGGCTGTGATGCCCTATGGTGAAGTTCAAAAGGTTGTTTCTAAATAGAAATTTTTTTATGGTAATAAAATTTTTGAGAGATGGGCAGCTCATGCCATAAGGTTTTGGATTAAGTCCCGCTATGCCTCCGGTGGGTTCTCTTAACCAAGCCAGTGCCTATGAGTCGCCGGCTCATTCTTCAACAGACACACGGTCAAAGATCACATTATCCTTCCACTACTTGGGAGCTAACGATTTCATGCTCTATTTCACTCCTCAATGGGAATCTTATTAAAGATAGGAGCATATGGATTGATTCGGGTCAATATGAAATTATTACCACATGCTCATTCGATATTTTCTTCGTGGTTGATGATAGTAGGACAATGCAAATAATTTATGCATCTTCAACCTTTCTTAAAAAAAATTTGTTTCCTTCAAATTCATTTTGCCCTCTATCATATGAATATTGTGAATTTTAAAATCTCAAAAAAATTGTTTTCTTCGGTTTTCAGATATTTTGCTTGC
The DNA here is from genome assembly GCA_030015575.1 of Agapanthus africanus. NCBI lineage: Eukaryota > Viridiplantae > Streptophyta > Magnoliopsida > Asparagales > Amaryllidaceae > Agapanthus > Agapanthus africanus. Next base: position 885,365,814 of record CM057337.1, read on the forward strand.
TAAACCACAAGAAAATCATGAAATTTTCAAAAATAAAATATTTTTCTTTAATTATTTAATATTTTTCATGATATATCACATAAAAGTAGCAAAATTTTCAAAATCTCAAAATTTTCTGTTTTCTTCATTTTTAATATTATGTATGCTGCACATGACAATCGCAAAATTTCTGAAAAATCCAAAATTATTTATTTTCTTCCAATTTATAATATTTTGCACACCACCGCATGAAAATCGCAAGATCTTTAAAAAAACAGTTTTCTTCGATTTTTCAATATTTTGCATGCTACATCACATGAAAATCCCTAAATTTTCAAAATTTTCAAAAATTTATGTGCTCTCCGGTTTTCAATATTTTGCTTGTTATAACATACGAAAATCACATATTTGTAAAAATCCGAATATTTTATATATTTTGTTTCCATATAGCACACAAATGCCGCGAAATTTTAAAAAAATCTTCAAATTTTCAATATATTACATGACACGAAAGTGATGATTCAAAAATCTCAATATTTTCTGTTATATTCTATTTTCAATATTTTGGTTGTTATAGCATTTGAAGATCGCGAACATTTCACAAAAATCAAAATTTTCTGTTTTCTTCCGCTTTTCAATAGTATTCTTCTTTCACACGAAATCGTGAAATTTTGTCATCTCGAGTTTTTTTATTATTTTGCCTACTATGTAGAGCATGAAAATTGCAATATTTTCAAAATCCCTAAAATTTTATATTTTCTTTGGTTTTTCAATATTTTGCTAACGAAAATCAAAAAGCTTTCAGAAATCTTTTTTTTGTTTTCTTCACGGTTTCATTGTTTTGCGTGATATAGCACATGAGAATCACAAATTTTTCAAATAAATCTCTAAAAATTATGTTTTCTTCCATCCTTTATTATTTTACATGTTGTACATTACACAAAAATCTTGAAAATTTAAAAAACCTCAAATTTTATGTGTTCTTCGGTTTTCCAAATTTTACTTTCACATACTTTTGAAGAATTTTCGGGTGTCAGGAAGACAAAAGGTTGTGTGACGTAAAAGAGGAAAAGTTTGCCTGATTGCTACTAAGAAGATAGCAGAACAAAGAATCCAGGCCGAGTGACTAAAACTTGGACGACTGGGACCTTTTTGGCACTATAAGAAAATCCCAAATAAAATTGTTTTTTTTTTATTTTCAATATTTTTCACGCAGCGCGTGATAATCGTGAATTTTCAAAATCTTAAAATTTTCTATTTTCTTCGGTTTTCAATATTTGTTGTGCATACGAAAATCGCGAAATTTTCAAAATAAATAATATTTTCTGTTTTCTTCCCTTTCTCTATATTTAACACGTTATAGTACAAAAAGATGGTAAAATTTCCGGAAATCGTAATTTTTGTCTTCTATTGTTTTTTTCGATATCATGCTATAGCATATAAAAATTGTAGAATTTTCTAAAGACTTAATATTTTCTGTTTGCTTTAAAATTTGGCTTAATTCTAGAAAACCCAAAATCTTTTAGCTAAATTACGAGAAACCGCCAAAAACTTTCAAAATTACGAGAAACTGTCTTGGTACAATTTTTTTCGGTTTTTTGGCAGTTTCATGCAATTTATTGCAGATGAGGCGCTTATTTATGGTAGTTTTTTTTTAGTTTTTGAAAGTTTTATGGTAATTTCTTTTGTATTTTGAAAGTTTTGTGGTGGTTTCTTATATGTTTTAAAAGTTTTTGGGGGTTTCTCGTAACTTAGCTAAAAGGTTTGGGTTTTTTTGGAAATTAAGCTTTCAAATTTTAATATTTTGCACAAGATTTTTTCTTTTCTTTGGTATGATTACAGTGACATATGATGTATTTCTTTGAAATGTTTTTTACTTTTTCCTATTTAACCCTAAAACATAGCAAACTACTCTCCACCCTCCAAACCTGATTTACTTTTTCCCCTCTCAAACTCTTAAGTTACTCTAATCATATCCACCAACTAGGCTTAGTTCAGTTGGTACCAACTTCCTTTCCCATACTAAGTGTAATCCTCGAAAGTTGTAGATTTCAAAACAAAAATAAACTCTAATCATACCTCACTCTGTTAAATCAACATCTTTTCAGAATATTCCGTTTAGTTTTAATGTAAAGTTTACAAACGAGTATTAAATATTCATTTTCCACTCATCTTCATCCTAAAACATGGTTACTAGTCCAAGATTAGGATCAGTTTCAAAATTAAAATCAAAATTTTAGTTCTTCTTCTTCCATTGCTATAGTGCTATTACTACCACCACTTTCATCTAAAATGGAGGTCAATATAGAAATGGTATTTGAATTGATGGGTTTTTAAGATAATTGAGAGATGAAGATGAGAAAAATGAAAGGTTATAGGATTTTATTGTTATTTATAAAATTTGGATATGTTAAATTTGAGTGGAAAAGTTGAATCCGGGAGTTATTTTAGTTTTTTTTTTGAAATACAAGAGGAGATCAAGTATTTTGATTTATGGTTATTATATCTCAAAAATGAAAAATGAAAATAGAATCATTAAGCACTAGGGTTATTGAAGGACAAAATAAAAAATTGGAAGGAGAGTGTTATGTTTTTAGTATTATTAAATTCAGAATATAAGAAGTTGGAATAGATTCTTAATTAAGATTTGGAATCTTGAAGATTGAAGATGAGAAAGTACATGAATATTGATTTTGAACTTTTGAATGCAAGAGACTGTAAGAGATGATAATGGAAGATGAATTTTATGGTTTTAAAAGTTTCTAAAACAGAAGATGAAATTAAGGTTTTAAAAGTTTTGAAGATAGAAGATGAAATTAGGGTTTAGCTACTTAGAAATTTAGTGATTTAATATTTATTAGCATATTTAATGAACAAAAACAGTTAAGGGGGTCTAAAGGATGTAATTTTTAAGTTTGAGAGGGTAAAAAGTAAATATCGGTTTTTTGGAGGATAAAAAGTAATTTTCTAGTTTTGAGAGGGGGCTAAATGGAAAAACACTTTAAATTAATATTAGGGTTTTTTCCGTTAGCCCCCCAATACTTCAATATTTTTCTGTCTCCCATGGTTAATATTTACCTGTAGCCCTCCTATACTTATAAATTACTCATGCAATCCCCTACTTCACTTTTGAAAATGATTCTTACTCTTCCTTTCCGGCCATCGTCGCTGCCTTCTTTCTCCTCCTCTTCAATATCATCGCCGACATCGGCACCACCATTATCTTCTTCCTTCTTTTCCTCCTCTTCAACCCATCAACATCTCTTTCTTCCTCTTTTTCAACACTGTTACCGTCACCGTTATCATCAACATCATCACCACCATATTCTGCTTCCTTTTCCTCTTCAACCCACAACCGCCGCCACTGTCATCAACAACACGCTGCCGCCGCCGCCAGCCTTCTTCCTCCTCCTTCTCTTCAATCCACCACCGCCGCCGTCTCTTTCTTCCTCCTTCTTCAATACACCGCCGTCTTCGTCCTTCTTTCTACTCCTCTTCAATCCGCCACCGCCTCCTTCTTGGGCAACGCCATCTCCTCCTTTCTCCTCCTCTTAAACACGGCCACCTTTCTCCTCCTTTCGCGGGGCGGCGGTGTCGAAGAGGAGGAGAAAGGAGGCGGCGGCGGTGGGGACGACGGCGCTGTCCGGAAAAGAGACGGTGGCGGTGGTGGATTGAAGAGGAGGAGGAAGAAGAAAGATTGTGGCGGCGGTTGTGGGTTAAAGAAGGAGAGGAAGAGGAAGGTGGTGATGATGACGGTGGTGGTGATGATGGTGTTGAAGAAGATGAGGAAAAAGAAAATATTGATGGGTTGAAGAAAAAGAGGAGGAGGAAGATGGTGGTGGTGTTGACGGTGGCGCGTTGAAGAGGAGGAGAAAGAAGATGGCGGCTGTGGGGACGGCGGCGATGGCCTTTTTATACTCCAATATTTTTCTCTATCACTGCCATAGTTAGTATTTAACTGTAGCCCATTTATACTTATAAGCTGCTCCTGCAGCCCCCTACTTAAAACAACGACTGAGCCTCATATGCTTTGGATAAAAGGCTCCGTTGTTGTTGTAAGTATGAGGCTGCAGGAACAATTTATAGGTATAAAGGAGATACAGGTAAATACTAACTATGGCGGGGACAGAGAAAAATATTGAAGTATGGAGGCCTAACGGAAAAAACCGGTATTATTAATGCAGTAGATATACCTTTTAAATTTTTAAAAACCCGGTTAAAAATGGATTTAATTAATGTGACCAAAATTTGTTGAACCCAATTGGTCTATCTTGAGCCGACGTCCCAATCAATCTTAACTTTAGCCAATTGTAGCCTCACCTAAGCCAATAATGTCTCCATGATAGAAACCAGTTCACTATTACTTATTTATTTATTTAAATTTTTTCATCTAGCATTTTGCCTTTTCTTTAGTTGTTATTATTTTTATTTTATGAAAAATTAGAGTTAATGCCACAGTCAAAAGTTGGTTGTGAATGTCACAGTATCAAGGGCGGATGTCGCCCCCACTTAGACCCAAAGATCCATATTTCCCGTTTTTCCTGTTAACGCTGTGAACGGTCACGGTCTCATAGGAACCTCTTATATTTTAGCTAACAGCGATTTGTCATTTAATGTGTGCTAATTGCCGAAGGAAACAGACACCGTTTTCAAGCACATATTTTTTGGCCCTCAACACAAACCATGGATGCCAACAGTATGTCACAAACCCACAGGAATTTCCTGCTCAAACTTGTCTTTATCTATGGTCTCAGAAAAGAAGCCTGCACACAGCATTGTTGTTGTAAAAAGTTTAATTTTCTAAATTTAAAAAACTAAGTTGCCAAAACATAATGATTTGTTTTTTATAGCATTTTGTTGCAAACCTCTTAAACTGAAACAAATGTTACAAATTTTATATATATAGCGTCATTTTGGAAAACTTTCCAAAGCCGAGGTTGAAACCATCAATTTTTCGAATGGTGGGTATATCGTTATCTTGATCTTATGTCTTAATATATGGATAAACTAGTTTTTTATGTAATTTGAAACGTTGGGTAAGCGCTAATTTTACAATCGTCCGATAAAAAGTCCACTGTAACTCAAATGACATCCTTGAAAAAGAAACTGATAATTGGTGTATACATATTTTATGATATGGAGAGTGACATGGATAGCGACAAGTAAATGGTTGTCTTTTTTAGTGCCACAAGAATCTTTTTTTTACACCATCACCCCATTCCGTATTCTCGAGCAAGATATAAATTATTAGAGTGTTGTTCTTATTTGGATGGTAAATTTCCCTCAAATTTTATTTTGCAACCAATGTTGTATGCAACAAACATTCTACTTTTGTCGCAAACCGACAAACCCTAAGGGCCTGTTCGGGGGAGCGGCTCCTCCCCGTTCGGAGGGTAGCGGCGATGTTTTACCACCACTCAATTTGAGCGGCAGCGAAGATGGTGGGTCCCTCTTAAAAACTTTGTTGTTTTATTTATAAATGGGAAGCCCTTAAAAAGATTTAAATCCCGGCCCTTTTACTCTATTTTTTTCGAATATATTAATTTTTTTTAAAAATATATTTATAAAACCATGATTTTACATCACTCATCCGAGCACACCTTAAAATATGGTTTAGTTATAAAATCATGATTTCACAACAATAGTTTTAAAATCATGATTTCACACCGCTTATCCGAACTGGCACACTAAAGTAAGATTGAAGTCAACCCAACCTAACCAAACAAAAATAAATCTCATCACAAGAAACTGGAGAAACCAGGTGCTTTGCCTGAGACAATCAAAACCTTTGCCCTCCCTCACCTTCCCTTATTTATAATTCAAATCCACTCACAACATTCTTCACCAATTCACATACATTTGATTAATGCTGCTACTGATCTAATTTTTATCATTGAAGTTGTAATTGATTTCTATGGCCTCTCTTGTTCTTCTCTTTTCTGAGCTCATGCACCCTGAAGATGCAAATCTAGTCTATGCCTTCTCTTTTTCCAAGAGCGATCACAAGGTTGGGTACTTGAAGAAATCAGAGATGGAGTTGGTGGAAAACCCAGTGAAGATTTTGAAAAGGAATGACAAAGATTTGGTGGAGGAGCCAATTGATGCTAAGTTCTCTGTAGACTCTATTTGGCCTTGAGACAAAATTTGTGTTGAATGCAAAAATTATAGATCCTAATTCTGTATATTTTATCTTCTTAATTTCTTGTAATACAATCTAGAAGATTGCCAAAAAAATGAAGGTTTCTTAAAAGGAAATTGCCCATTTATTTTATTTGTTTTTTCCCCTTCTAATTATAAGAATGCCCATTTCATTGAAATATAAACTTAGTGTTCTTCTTTTTTTCGGTGACTGGATTTGATTGTTATAAATCAATAATGGGAAATGATCCTTGTAAATTGAAGGAGATTATATTAGGATATAAGATGAATTCTATTATAAATCAATAATGAGATCTATATATAAACGCGGAAGCGTTTTCAAAATATTTAGATTGCTCACAGCTTAATTATCCATCCTGCGATTACATTGGAAAATAAGACAGGGTGGAAATGTCCTTGCTAAGCGGTGGAGTTTTCTTTTTTGAATAATAGATTGCAAGCCCTACAAAACATAGCAAATTACTTTCTAGCCCTTCAAAATCTGGTATTTACTTTTTACCCGAAAAAGCTAATAACATATATCATTTTACCCCTTTGCGATTTTCGTCAGAAAAAACCCGTTAACTTTAATTTTAATTTTTCTTCATATATTTTATGTTTACCATTTACCCAAATACAACAAGTAAGACCACAGAAGTATTCAACTTCTTCATGGGTAGAGAAGGATGTTGAGAATGCTTCTGATTTCATGGTCAATTCTGATAAAGGTGCAGCAAAAATCTAAACTTTAATTTCAATTTATAAAAAAAATTGCGTATTTCCAAATAAGAAGAGAGGCTGAGATATTTTAAAGAAAAACATGATGCTATACCGTTAAAGGTTGATGGAAATCTTAAAGGGGGTAAAATGATATATCTTATTAGTTTTGGGCAAAAAATAAACACCCAGTTTTTTTGGTTAGAAAGAAATTTGCTCTATTTTAGAAGGGCTACAAGTGAAAAAACATTTTTTAAAATATGCAGGCCCTCTTCGATGATTAAAAAAAATAAATTGTAACATAAAAAGAGCCTATTGCCTTGAAAAAAAATCCTCCTCCTGACATTTAAACAATTTAAAGTTTTGAAAACCGATTTTAATATGCATGTGAGTCTCATTTCTAAACTACTCGTCAAATTAATGGGTTAGGCTTGCCCATCATGACGTCCCAACGACTGAAATCTTACATTAGATTCTAGATGCTGAAGTAACCGATGGTATCAGATTATCAGACCGGACTATCTAATCATATTCATTTTCCAGTTTGGTTTTGGTTGGATTTGATAGATTGTAAACGTTGGATTAGAATGCTCCTGTGATCTAATTAGAATTTCAAGTATAATAAACCTTTCTGATGATGCTCAATATTGGCGACCTTTCAGATCAAGACACGTGGCAGATGACGTGTCCCAGAATTCAGAAGAGAGGGCCCACAGGGGTCGATCAGGCCCGACCTACAAGCACAAAGCTGGCTCACCTCAGGGCCCTTGCAAATTGGCATCCTCGGTCTCTCAGCTCGCCTCCGAGCTACCGCAGGACAAAGATACCTCGGTCCTCTCGCTCGTTCCAGAGCTCTCCCGCCGAGACCATCTTCCTCGGTCCCTCCAACCGACCAACTCCACCACTCACAGGCGTAACCGCCGCTCCGCAAATCTCGCCATGCACAGATTCTTCGCCGGCAACATCCCACGTTCCACGCTATCACGATCCCCATTAACGGGCGATCCGCTCTTTACGCGGGCGTGACGTCCGGAGTGTAACTGCCGGCGAGATTCTCGCGCCTGCTGCTGCATGCCACCACCGCTATATAAACCCCAATCACAGAGGGGTCAAGTAAGCCATTTTTTACACTTTTATGCCGTTACTCTGCTCGGATCTCATCACTAACTTGAGCGTCGGAGGGTCCTTGGTGGTACCAAACCATCCCGGGATTTCTTTGCAGGTACTCGGCAACACCTCTCTCACCTCACCTCTTCCTCCAAAGACCCATTGAGACCCGCACGCGAAGAAAGATAATTAACTAAGTCCACCGCGAGATCAACGGAAGACAACATCTGACGGAGGCCCGAAAAGGAGCTCCATCAGTTGGCACCGTCTGTGGGAACCGAAACTCCACAAAAAAACAAATTTGGCCTTCCGATCTCCATCCCCATGGCAAGTGATCACCCTGAAGATCCAGATACCAGCCGCCGCCTCCCCCTCACCGGAGGCACGGGTGAACCTTCTCCGGTGGCCGTCATCAATGCCCTCGCCGGCCGAATAGACCGACACCCCCTCCCTTGACGGGGTCGCACAGAGGGGGCTCGCCACGGCAGCTCGAGGGCCACCTCGCCCAAGGATCTAAGCCCTTACTAAGAGACAGCCCAGCAGCTACACTGCTCGGCTATCCCCGGCGGATAGCTTCCCTACCGCAACGCCAGGGATCAGACAGTCCTCCCAGAGGCAGTCGAGCCCGAGGATCTCTCGCTCGGCTATCCCTGGCGGGTAGCTTCCCTACCGCAACGCCACGGATCAGAAAGTCCTCCCAGAGGCAGTCGAGCCCGAGGATCTCTCGCTCGGCTATCCCTGGCGGGTAGCTTCCCTACCGCAACGCCAGGGATCAGAAAGTCCTCCCAGAGGCAGTCGAGCCCGAGGATCCCTCGCTCGGCTATCCCTGGCGGGTAGCTTCCCTACCGCAACGCCAGGGATCAGAAAGCCCTCCCAGAGGCAGTTGAGCCCGAGGATCCCTCGCTCGGCTATCCTTCAGGACAAAAGCCCTCGCCAAGAGGCACCGGGTAGTAACCCTGCCTGGCCAAGGGTCCTTGGTAGGCTTCTTACAGCCCTATAGCTCTTCCCGCGCCAAGAACCAAAGTCCTCCCAGAGGCAGTCAGGTCCTTGCTCGGCTATCCCCGGCTGGTAGCTTTCTACCACAACCGACATGGATCAAAGTCCTCGCCAAGAGGCACTGGGTAGCAACCCTGCTCGGTCCCCGTCCTGAAGGATCAAAAGCCCTCGCAAGAGGCAACTGAGCAGCTGCCCTGCTCGGTCATCTCCGGCTGGTAGCTCCCTGCCCATGACGCCAGGGATCGAAGCCCTCGCAAGAGGCATCCGAGCGGCTGCCCCACTCGGTCATCCTAGGCTGGTAGTTGCCTACCCACGACGCCAGAGATCAAAGCCCTCGCCAAGAGGCAACTGCGCAGCCTCACTGCCCGACCATCTTTAGCAGGCCTCTCACGGCCCTTCCAGCGCTAAAGGTCAAAGCCCTCGTAGAGAGGCACCGAGCAGCTACCCTGCTCGGCCATCCTTAGCAGGCCTCCCACGTCCCTTTCGACGCTGATTGTCTGAAGCCCTCATCGCGAGGCCGTCGAGTTCCTTCTGCTCGGCGCATCCCAGCGGGCATCCTCCTGCCCATCAGACGCTGATAGTCTGAAGCCCTCATCGCGAGGCCGTCGAGTTCCTTCCTGCTCAGCGCATCCCCAGTGAATATCCTCATGCCCAACAGACGTTGATGGTCTGAAGCCCTCATCATGAGGCCGCCGAGTTCCTTCCTGCTCGGCGCATCCCCAGCGGGCATCCTCCTGCCCATCAGATGCTGAGGGTCTCAAGCCCTCATCGTGAGGCCGCCGAGTTCCTTCCTGCTCGGTGCATCCCAGCGGGCATCCTCCTGCCCATCAGACGCTGATGGTCTGAAGCCCTCATCGCGAGGCCGTCGAGTTCCTTCCTGCTCGGCGCATCCCCAGCAGGCATCCTCCTGCCCAACAGATGCTGATGGTCTGAAGCCCTCATCGCGAGGCTGCCGAGTTCCTTCCTGCTCGGCGCATCCCCAGCGGGCATCCTCCTGCCCATCAGACGCTGATGGTCTGAAGCCCTCATCGCGAGGCCGTTGAGTTCCTTCCTGCTCGGTGCATCCCCAGCAGGCATCCTCCTGCCCAACAGACGCTGATGGTCTGAAGCCCTCATCGCGAGGCCGCCGAGTTCCTTCCTGCTCGGCGCATCCCCAGCGGGCATCCTCCTGCCCATCAGATACTGAGGATTTCAAGCCCTCATCGTGAGGCCGCCGAGTTCCTTCCTGCTCGGCGCATCCCAGCGGGCATCCTCCTGCCCATCAGATGCTAATGGTCTAAAGCCCTCATCGTGAGGCCACCGAGTTCCTTCCTGCTCGGCGCATCCCCAGCGGGCGTCCTCCTGCCCATCAAACGTTGAGGATCTGAAGCCCTTTTCGCGAGGCCGCCGAGCCCCTTCCTACTCGGTGCATCCCGGCGGGTAACTTCCTATCCAACAAAGACAAGGATCAAAGTCCTTCCAGACTCGACTATCCATGTCCGGTAGCTTCCCTACTCGCAACGCTGGGGGTCAAGACCCTCGCCAAGATCAACCGAGCAGCTTCCCTACTCGGTCATCCCCAGCAGGCATCCTCCTACCCAACAGATGCTGCGGGTTTGTAGCCCTCATAACGAGGCCACTGAGCCCATCACATGCAGCGGATCTGAAGCCCCAACAAAAGACATCAGGTCTATCCAAGTCTGAGTAATCCCCCCTCGACTTCGGGGCCATGGAGATACCTCCTTCTCAGCAGCGCTTGGCACAATCGGCAAGTGATCGAAATCAACTCGACGACCGATCGCTTCACATGTCATGCCCACATTGGGCTGCGCCCCATCAGTCCACAGGTCTGCATACGTCGCGTCGGCCAACCGGCGCTCGACACGTGGACCGTCACTTCAGTGGCAGGATGCTCGAACCGGCGCAACTTCCCTAAATGCAGAGATCTCGCCCCGATAAGCTGGCAGAAAAGACAGCTGACAACCCGGGGATGCGTCCCGACGAAACCTTAGGAGGGAGCTTACCCCAGACAGCCCGGCAGTCCACTCTTGAGCCGACCCACTGGCTGGTCAGGACAAGAGTGGGGGGCTAATGATGATGCTCAATATTGGTGACCTTTCAGATCAGGACACGTGGCAGATGACGTGTCCCAGAACTCAGAAGAGAGGGCCCACAGGGGCTGATCAGGCCCGACCTACAAGCACAAAGCTGGCTCACCTCAGGGCCCTTGCAAATTGGACTCCTCGGTCTCTCAGCTTGCCTCCGAGGTACCACAGGACCAAGATACCTCGGCCCTCTCGCTCGTTACCGAGCTCTCCCGCCGAGACTATCTTCCTCGGTCCCTCCGACCGACCAACTCCACCACTCACAGGCGTAACCGCCGCTCCGCAAATCTCGCCATGCGCAGATTCTTTGCCGACAACATCCCACGTTCCACGCCATCACGATCCCCATTAACAGGCGATCCGCTCTTTACACGGGCGTGACGTCGGAAACGTAACTGCCGGCGAGATTCTCGCGCCTGCTGCTGCATGCCACCACCGCTATATAAACCCCCATCACAGAGCGGTCAAGTAAGCCATTATTTACACTTTTATGCCGTTACTCTGCTCGGATCTCATCACTAACTTGAGCGTCGGAGGGTCATTGGTGGTACCAAACCACCCCGGGATTTCTTTGCAGGTACTCGACAATACCTCCCTCACCTCACCTCTTCCTCCAAAGACCCATTAAGACCCGCACGTGAAGGAAGATAATCAACTAAGTTCACCGTGAGATCAACGGAAGACAACATCTGACGGAGGTCCGAAAAAGAGCTCCATCACTTTCCAAACTAAAGATGGAAAGAATGTGGATGCAAATTAAGAGTTGATAATGTTTCAACTTTTCCTCAACTTCCTAAAATCATATTTAAATAGAGAAATGTGCAGAGCATGTACTACCCTGTTGGTATAGTCCTAGACAAATGGATTAATTTTAATCCAAGTGCTTCATTTAGGTTACAAACTCAAGGAAAATATTATTAATAATATTAATTAGCTAGGTGAACTGCTACAACCTACATAGTATGTCATTTTAACCCTGACACCATATTTAATTACAAGCATTTTTAGTCTCTCGATGTTTACGTCTTGAATCAGACACAGAACTGGACCATGAACTGCAGCCCTTAGTTTTTGTTTTGCCCCCCCCCCCTCTCTCTCTCTCTCTCTCTCTGATATATAACACTCCCTCTTCTCTCTTCTTGTTTTGCAAGACTTAAAACATTAGCTAAGCTTTTCCATACTGATGATGCTCGATATCGGTGATTTCCCAGATCGTGACACGTGGCTGATAACGTGCCCCGAAACCCGGAAGGAAGGACCAACGACAGCACGTCGGAGGAACACCCGGGTCTGCGACCCATGGACGTGGCCGACCTTCTGAGCCGTCCACACCACTCCTATGCCCGCCTTGCAAACAACCGTTGGCACGCCTCCAAGCCTCCTGCACATTTGGCCTCCATGGCCCTATCAGCTCGCTTCCGGACTACCACAGAACCGAGATAGCTCGGCCTCCCGCTCGGTCCCGAGCCCCCGCCGAGCTCATCTTCCTCGGTCCCTTCGACCGATCGACGGCATCATTCGCAGATGCTTCCGCCTCACCTCCGCGAATCTCGCCATGCGCGGGATATCCGCTGCCCACGATCCCGCGTTCCACGCCATCGCGATCCCCATTAACGAGCCTGTCTCGCCATTAATGGGAGATTCCGCCCATCACGCGGGCGTGACGTCGGGGGCATAACGGCCGGCGTAATTCTTGCACCTGCCTGCCTGTTGCCACCGCTATATAAACCCCTCTTTCAGACGGTTCAAGTAAGTCATTTTTCACTTACTAGGCCGTTACTCTGCTCGGATTTCCTGTCTAACTTGATCGTCGGAGGGTCCTTATTCATATCAGATTTTTGCATTTTTATACCGCCCATTTTTCATCACATTGCTTATAGGTAGGTACTCTTGATCCGTGTTTGCTAGATAAATCGCAGGTTACAGGTTCTCAGCTCTAAACAGTGAAATTCATGAAAAAACGCGACAAATTTGGGATTACTGCCAACCACAGATAAAATACGGGTCTCCGCTCTCTATCCGTATGTTGCCGCACACCAGTTAAGGGACAAAATGACAAATCAATGGTCATTTTCATGCACAAAGCACAATGTCAACACAAGATCCAAGATATCTGCGCGGAGCTCAAGAAAATCATGGCAAAAGATCTACATCTAATCACCTTTTGACCTGCTGAAAATATGGAAGAAATGTAAAGAGCTTCTGAGAAACCAAGTATACTATACTGAAGTACACAGCAACGTAGAGCTCCCCAGAAAAATTGAGCCATCAATTCAACTAAATGGCCGCGGATCCGCGGCCAACATGGCGACTCGGCCACGGATCCGCGACCGAATTAACGCAGTGGAAGATTCTGTTTTGGGGGCATTTTGGTAACATCATTCAGGGCCAGATTGTTGCCCTAGGGTTTCAGTTTCCTGCCTATAAATAGCCCAGAACAATGCCAAGTGAAGGGTGCTAATTCTTGTGTTAGATTTTAGGATTTGTTGTTGTTCTTCTTTCTCTTTTCATCTTTTCTCCATTAAAAATTTGTAGTGAGCTTTTATGAGTGAAGTGATGAATAAAAGAGTTCTTTTCTTTATCATGCTTGTCTTGTGATGTTGTTAATTATAATTGCTTGTAATTTTCATTTGCTAATCTAGTTGTTGTTATTTGTTATTTGTTTCTTTCTATTTTTCTTTATCCTTAACAACAATGATGCTTAAGCTTGATCCTTGCCAAGGTGAGGTCTCAAATAGCTAGTTGTAATATTCTAAGCTCTTTCTTTCTATCTTCCTCCTTTTGTCTTATTTTCCTTTTTCTTGTAATGGGTGAGTAGTTTTCTCACTTGTTAGGGTAGGATAAGGAAAGTTTGATAGAAGGAAATCTCTCTCACTCTTTTCTTACCCGACATCTTAATTCGGACTCCCGTTAATTGAACCACAATCCACTCCCTACGGCACCCTATCCTACATGATAGCGGTGATTCCTTAGTGAGACCGGTTGTGGTTGAATTAACCGGAGGTTAAGGCTAAGAGCCAAGAACGGACGGATAAGGACCAAAAGGAAGGAACTAAGCGTTGGAAAGCCTAGCTTATACTCGCAAGTTCCTTCCTAGTCGTGCTAATCCCCGTTGTTGCTGATTACCGTAACACCGATATTAAGAGTGGTAACGAAAGAAGTGAGCGACTCCTATCTCAAACTAACCTAATTCTAACCCTAACAAGCTCTCTTTATATACATTTTAACACATAGTTAATCTCAAACAAACCTAGACATTTGGACTTAATTCGTTAAAGCACATAGAAAAAGATTCACATCTCCCTGCGGACGACTCGTACTCAACCGGCTAGCAATAAGCGAAACCGTTTTTATTGCGGTAATTAACTAAGTACGCAAAAACTCTAACAATCAAATGGCGCCGTTGCCGGGGAGACGGTAGTTTATTTTTTTGTGTAATTTCGGGTTAATTTGTGAATATAAATATAACCGAAAAACAAAACAAAAAAAAAAATATATATATATATATATATATATATTGTAAAAATCATCTTGTTATTTTTTATTAAATTTTGTGCAAGTGTGCAGAATAGAAAGAAGATCGAGTTCAGTGCCAAAGACGTGGGAAGTTAGACCCATAACTCGCGGCTACACCGCGGGTGATCAAGACGGAACCAATGATCTACTGTAAAATTCTGGAGCCAAACCAGTGAGCAAATCAAGATTCAGGGGCTCAAAACAAGAAGAGGAGACTGAAGTCAACACATGTGAGGAATTTGAAGCCTCAAGCCAACAGGGAAGCCGCGGATCCGCGGCCAAAGCACTCGTTTGACCGCGGTTTCGCGGTCAAACTCTGACATCAGGGTTTCAAATTTTTTTTGAGTCTTTCTTTCCTCTTCCCCATTCCTCTGAACTCCACTGAACTGTGTTTTCTGCAGCATTCTTTGCGCAAACTCTCTTCCCCCTTCCAATAAATTGTTTTTGTGCAGAATTCTTTGCGCCGCGCTAAAAAATAAAAAAAATTGATTGCAGTTGATTGTTACTGTTTTGCATATTTTAATCGGACTTTAAGGGGCTTGAAACCAATCTAGATTGGGTAGGGATTTCATCACCTTTCTCAGGACCCCAGAAATCACAAAAGGCATATGCATTGACCATTATTTAATTAAAAAATACTAGACTCAGACCTAAGAACGTCGCGCTCAATAGGACAGAGGACTGGTTGTAGGCATCGGCCGTTTATCCTATCCTGACTTTGCGGTGTCTAGGCAAGTGTGTACAAGGCAAGTGGTTACTTAATTAGGACCACTACTTACTTAGTGGGAAGCCTCCCACTTACCTGGCACTTACCTGGCCGCAATTGACGGAGAAGAGGCGGTTTAAGGTCCTATTTCTAGCCCTTTAGAACCGTTAGGAGCTGTCTAGCTGACCTAGGTGACCCTAGATCTAGGTATGATTGTGCATATTTTATCTGTGATTGATTGAAGCCATAAGTCCGTACATATTTCTGTAAAGCTCTTTCTAAAAAAAAACACAAAACAAAAACTTTTATAAAAACTTGCCCTTTGTCGCCAGAATCCCATTTTTTCACCCACCTCCCAGCGTATTTCTCCATTGACGTTTTCTTACCCTCACCTTCTCCACTTTGACTACACTAAACTCGTTTAGTGTATGTCCGGTTGAACTCGGGACACTAGTGCCCGCCTAGTCCGCGTTACGTTAGTCGCTACCGACTACGCGATCGACTCAGACGTCGAAACTCCTTCCACGCCTCTTTCACCCTTACCTTTGCCGGCCAACTCCAACGTTCACTAGGATTCTGTTCATACTTCCTCACCTTCACTATCACCAACTTCTTCTTCTACGATGTCAGGATTTAATCCTAACATCCCTTCAACTCCCCCGGGATTGATTCCACCTCCTTTGGATGCGAATAACCCACAACCACCGCCTGTTGTAGCGCCACATCGAATCGCACTCCAGGATCGTTTCTATCCCACCCGCTCTGCACTTCCCATCTGTCTTTCCCTTCCATCGGCCAATGGGGATAATTTCGAAATTAAGCCCCACTTCATTAACATGCTTCCGAAATTTCATGGACTTGAATCTAAAGATGCCTATATCTTCATCAACAAGTTCCAGAATGTTTGTGCCATGATGAAAACGACCCAGCTGTCAGACGATGCTATACGGCTACGGGTCATTCCGTTCACTTTGTGCGATCTTGCTGAAAAGTGGCTGTATAGCACTGCTTCCCACTCCATAACCAGTTGGGACGAGTTTGTGAAAGCGTTTCTCAAGAAATTCTATCCAAATCATAAAACCGCGAGGATCCGTAACAAAATTAACCAATTTGCCCAGCTTCCTACTGAACCTTTTTGGAAGTGCTTTGACCGGTATAAAGACCTTCTTGTTCAGTGCCCTCACCACGGTATTGAGAAATGGCAACTTTGCCAAACTTTATACGAGGGCCTGAATCCAGCAACCAAGCAGTTGTTGGAAACCATTTGTCAAGGCCACTTCCTATCGAAATCTGACGAGGAAGTATGGCAATTCTTCGACGACCTTGCGGAACAAACGCTTCAATGGGAGAGCACCAAACCAAGTACTTCTTCTTCTTCCTCTACTTCTACTGGTTAGTCTAGGGTAGGCATTCACCAACTCAATATCTCTATTGCAATGAAAGCCGAAATGGCTGCAATAACGAGAAAACTTGAAGCGATAGAGAGCAAATTTTCATCTCCTGCTTCTGCCCCTGTTCTTCCCCTTCGTACCATTTGTGCTTGTTGTTCCGATCCATCTCACCTAACCGAAGAGTGTCCTTACAATCCACCATCTCAAGGACAGGATTAGGTTAATGCTACATTTCAGCAAAGACCAAGAAACGATTCACACTCTTCCACCTACAATCCCGGTTGGAGGAACCATCCCAACTTCACCTGGAATCAGAACCAGCATCAATTCCAAGGCAACAATTTCCAGAGGCCCCCTCCGCTGTAACAACAAGCTCAGCAACAAACTCAACATCAATTTCAGCAGCCCTTCCAACCCCAACCTTTTCAAAATCAGACGAACAACTTTGTACCCAACAATTCTTTTCCTCAAAACAACTTTGTTCCGTCAAACAACGATAAGGTTTCCTCGCTAGAACGAAGTCTGAAGGCGTTCGTTAAACAATCGACACAATCCACCGCAAACATCCAGTCGTCTATTCAGTCATTGGTGCAACACACTGCAGTACACGGGCAAAACATCAAGACCATCGAAGCCCAGATTGCACAGCTGAATGCGGCGTTAAGCGAGCGAGAAAAGGGGAAGCTTCCATCTCAACCACTCCCAAATCCTGGTCACCCACATAATGTGCATGTTGCTCTTGAACAACAGAACCATAATGTGAGTGCCATGACTACATTGAGATCTGAAAGGATGCTGCACAACAACATCGGCACAACAATTGAGGATAATGACACCCCGGCCGCTTCGTCTTCTTCTTCTCCTTCCTCATCTTCTGAGCATATTCTTTATTCTTCAAAAGGCTCTTCTTCTTCTGCTGCTTTGAACGGACCCACTTCTTACTCCACGAAAACTCCAGCTCTGGGATCCATTCCAACTCCACAATCTCCTCCACAAGCATTGGACTCAACCAATTTTTAAAACGTTCCATTTCCAAACCGGTTGAGATCCAATAAACAAAATCCACAAATGGAGAAGATTCTGGAGTTGTTTAAGCAGGTTAACATTAACATTCCCCTTTTAGATGCTGTCCAACAAGTCCCTTCCTACGCAAAAATCTTAAAGGAATTGTGCACGAAAAAGAGGAAATCTCAGGTACCCAAGAAAGTTTTCTTAGCTAGTGCTGTGAGTGATGCTCTTACCTAATCTTTACCTCAAAAACGGAAGGACCCTGACTGTCCTACGATTTCTATTACCATTGGGGATAAGAACATCAACCGCGCACTTTTGGATCTTGGTGCCAGTGTTAACCTGCTTCCGTACTCAGTATATGAGAAACTAGGTGTAGGAGAACTGAAACCCACACACTGTACTCTCCAAATGGCTGACCGATCGATCACCCATCCTAGGGGTGAGCTAGAGGATGTGTTAATCAAGGTCGGGGACTTCATATTCCCCGTTGACTTCATTGTTTCAGACACACAGCCTGTAGCTAACCCCCGGAATCAAATTCCGGTGATACTCGGTCGCCCATTCCTTGCAACCTCAAATGCTGTGATCAATTGTCGAAATGGTTCGATGAACCTATCTTTTGGAAACATTACAATTGAACTCAACATTTTTAGGTTAGGGAATCAGCCCTCCGAACCTAATGCTCATATACTAGACGTTTGTTCAATCCAGGAGATCACCCTAGAAGACTGTGAATTCGAGAAGTTTTTGTTCGATCACAGCAATCTTGACGCCACTAGTGCGTCCCTCTTTGAACCTACTGCTGCTTCTGTGCCCGACAATGACTACGAGTGTTTCACTTTCTCGAACGATCTTGGCCAGTCACCACCCGAGTTTGAATCCTTCGAATTTCCGGATGAGTTACTTAAACCATCCAACTCGGTCGCTTACACTCATTTTGAACCTCTGCTGGAATCTTTTGAGTTCGAGACCTTTTCACCAAGCTTGCCTTCAATCGTTTCACCTCCAACGCTCGAACTCAAGACATTGCCGTCTCACCTTAAGTACGCTTACTTGGGTGAGAACGAGACCCTTCTTGTTATCATCTCGGCTTCTCTAGCTACAGAGCAAGAGAAAGCCCTTCTTAAGGTCTTGCACAGCAATAGGCAAGCTTTTGGCTGGTCAATGGCGGACATCAAGGGGATTAGTCTCCTGATCGTTGAACATCACATTCATCTGATGGATGATGCCAAACCAGCCAGGGATCTACAAAGGCGACTCAATCCAGTCATAAAGGAGGCTGTAAAAAAGGAGATCGTAAAGCGTCTGGATAGTGGTATCATTTACTCTATCTCTGATAGCCAGTGGGTTAGCCCCATTCACGTTGTCCCCAAGAAGTCGGGCATAACGGTCATAACCAATGAGGTGAACGAGTTAATCCCTACTCGCACACAGACTGGGTGGTGAGTATGCATCGATTATAGAAAACACAACGCCGCAACGGGGAAAGACCACTTTCCGCTACCTTTCATTGACCAGATGCTTGAACGATTGGCTGGACACGAGTACTACTGCTTTCTAGATGGCTACTCCGGCTATAATCAGATTCCCATCGCCGAAAAAGACCAGGACAAAACCACATTCACTTGTCCTTTCGGCACGTTTGCATATCGCCGCATGCCCTTTGGGTTATGCAATGCGCCCGCTACCTTCCAGCGGTGTATGATGGGAATCTTCTCAGACATGGTGGAAAAATTCTTGGAGATCTTCATGGATGATTTCTCCATTTTCGGCGATTCCTTTGATGAGTGTTTGTTGCATCTCGACGCTGTCCTTACCAGATGTAAGGACAAGAACCTCACTTTAAATTGGGAGAAATGCCACTTCATGGTGCGCGAAGGTATTGTCTTAGGATATATCATCTCGCAAAATGGCATTGAGGTAGATAAAGCGAAGATTGAAGTCATTTCCAATTTCCCTCCTCCCAGATGCGTCAGAGACATCCGAGCCTTCCTTGGCCATACCGGTTTCTATAGACGGTTCATCAAGGACTTTAGCAAGATTGCTAGGCCCTTGACTCTTTTGCTGGCCAAGGACACGACATTCGACTTCAACTCGAGCTGTGTGACTGTGTTCGAGTCATTAAAAAGCTCACTCACTTCTGCTCCCGTTCTTTCTTCTCCTGACTGGACGTACCCATTTGAGATTATGTGCGATGCATCCGACTTTGCCATCGGTGCTGTCCTTGGACAACACATCGAAAAGATGCCGCACGTAATCTATTATGCTAGTCGAACCCTGAACGACGCCCAACTGAACTATACAACAGCCCAGAAGGAATTCTTGGCTGTTGTATTTGCTTTAGAAAAGTTCAGGCCCTATCTTATCGGCTCTCCAGTCATCGTCTACACGGACCATTCTGCTCTGCGCCATCTTTTTGCGAAGAAAGTGTAGGGTTCCTAGGCACTCTAATGGAATCTCACAAGTGATCAAACATGGCCAATTGAAATTTTACAAGTGCCTATTAACCCTAATACGGATCGTTAACTAGATAAATAGGCGAAGCAAGCATGTAATCGAATTAAATGCTAAGGGAAAGTGACTACAACCTTTGTAGATCCGGTCCACCACCTTCTAGGCTCCGTGAAGAAGTCCTCTCCGCTGTACAAATCCGATCTTGGACCCTCGCGTTAGCTTCATCGGAGAATGGGCGGGCTTGATCGTCGGTTCGATGCCGAAGATGATCTACGTCGAGGCATCGCAAGAACAAGCTCCAACTTCACCAAGCTTTGAAAACTTGTAAAGTAAACACCCTATACAACTTGGCAAGAGGTAGAGGATGAAGAAATAGGAAGTGGGTAGACTTTAGATTTGGATTTCTCACACTTTTTCATCAAACACCATTGATGTAGCAAGCTTTTTCTTTTGTTGAAGAAGAAGAAGATGATGAAAAAGAATATGATAAGTGTTATGAAAATGATAAATAAATCAATACTTATCATTTACTAACCCTTGGTTAGTTGTAGAGAATGGACCATGGTTAACTTGAATGGTTAGGGTTAAGGATGAGATAAGAATGGTGACTAAGTCAAAGTTTCAAGAAACTTCAACTACAAACAAAACTAGCAACCATTCTTTTTCTCTTTACCTTTTTCTTTTTACAAAATAAACAAAAGAATAAATAAATGAATAAGTAAATAAAAAGAAAACCCTAATCATAAACCTAACCATGGTCTAATTCTTTACACTAACCCTAGCTTGCATGTATCATCAAACATGATACAATCATGTGCACAAAATATATCACATATACAATGTGCACAAACCAAGTGAGTAAATCCATTTAAAGTGAACCAATACTAGTTAATGCAAAGTAATATATCAAATATATAATTATACATTCAATCATTAAATCAACACTTGATCCAATGATCCGGTCATATCGCATATAACCGGCTAGTATCCAATGTATCGGCTTATCGAATCAATCCTTGATTCGATAACTAGGTTATATCGCATACAACCATTCGACACACATTCATCGCGAGAATGAAATACGGTATCACATACACGCATTATTCTCGGTCCCGCACATATCTCATATGCGCTCCTATTTCGTTTCGCTTGAGCCAGGAAACCTCTGTGTAGGACTCTAAAGACTCGTCAATACGCCGGCAGCGGATGATGATCATATCAAACACCCACAAGCCGCAAGCGGTCTGCTAAACGTAACGGCCACCCGGGTATTGAGCGATCAGAAGATCGACGAGCAAGCCCGCTCACACTCCTGCGAATCCAACCAGTAACACTTACCGTACAGTCCGGTCTGTTCGTCTGATATGTCGCATATCTCGCCTAGGGGTGGTAAACGTCAGACCCCAGTAGCTTGATAAGTCATGCCGACTTGAGGTCCATAACATTCGTGAAATGTCACGCCCCGCTTCCCAGAGTACGCAAAATTGGGCACGTGACATAGCCAACCATGCTACCTGTGGGTAGGACGCATCCGTCCACAGTCACATTATGGCTGTAGAGATATCAAGAACAGTAAAATAAACTAAACTAATACATGTCCAAATCCATAATAACAAGAATCAATAAACAATAAGTGCGGAAGCTAATGATCCAATACAATGAATAAACAGTACGTCCCATAATGCGGGCTCACATCTGGAAATGAACAGAAATAAATAAACTAAACCCTAAGGACTCACTGTTCAGCCTGCTGGCTGAAGTACTCCTGCTCGGTCGTCGACAAAGGTACGGAATCTGGGCCATGCAAAACCCAGACGTCAGCGCGTCATGATATCAAGTATATAGCATAAACATGGTAATAAACAATGCAAATATGAACATGAATGAAGCAGTAACAAGGAATAACAAGCAGGGTAATGTGCAATGGTGTCCAAACTGTCCTATCAGGTTTTCTACTCTATAGTCTTTGAAACCAATTGATGAATCGTCGATGTAACTCAATAGTATCCCGTGCGTGCCCGGGACCACGGTCAAGATCCTCGGGGCTGAATCCGAGACGTGCCGCTAAGCAGTAAAAGGTAGTAGGATGGACGAGTGATGTCAGCATCAACACTCCGGAGCTGGCCAAGCCCGTAAGACTGATCAGAACAATGTATCGAACTGTTGAGTTACAAGTCGGTTTCACCTTTGATTTCCCCATACCCCCAAGCTATGTATGTCAGGTCAGGTACTCAGTAGTCAAGGACTAATGCCAACACAAGGTCGAGTAAAAGTAGGTCTGTCTGGATCGACAGCAGGAATGGTTAGGTTTGTCGGCATTAGGCATAAAATCATGAAACGGGTAATGTCATGGTACGGCAGGATGAGTCGGTATGTATGTATATGTCAGGTGTGGCAGGGTCAGGCCAACATGTCGTGCAATCGGGTAAGTGCTCCCAACAGGTAAACAATCAATAATGAACAACAGCAGGAAACAGTAATTAACCACAATATTCCATATAACCACAGTGATGTTTGTATTCTCTTATTAACAGGTTCAATCATCTTAAGGTGCAATAGCCACAAGGTAAAGCAATATCCACAATTATAAATTTAGGAACTACATGAAATTATACTAAATATAATAATTGTCTCAAGAATGATTTAACAGTTTAAGCAGATGTGATTCAGTCGTTTTATTTAGTTAAAGCATGGATTGATGTGGGTTAATTAATTACGAGGAACGATTGTAACGATTCCAATATAAAGATACTGCAATAATACGATATTAAATGCCATCACTAAGTTACGGTATTAAATAATGTGAATTGAATTGCGTGGCAAGACTAGATCTCGCACGCTAGCATGTTCAAGCAAGTATTCAGATACTTGCCTCGACGGTCTGCAAACGGGAACACGAATGCGATGTCGGCGGAAAACGTTTTAAGATAGCACGGGCCATGGATCGAGTCCCAACAGAGATCAACGGAATCACACGGACCAGGGGGCTTCGCTGGAACGTCGGGTTCGCCAAGACGGCACGCCGGAATCCGGCAGCAAACAACAGCAACAAGGTTAGCAACATAAACCACGCATCCAAAATACGGACCAGCAGGGGGAAACCAGCACACTAGGAAGGATAAAGGAAACTTACAGAGAGGTAATACCAGGTGACCCCGGCGAGCTCGACGGCGCTGGAACGCCGGCGAAGCGACGGCAGCGGCGGCTGCAAGGCTGAAATGCCTCGGGTGCACAGGAGAAGGTGCTGCGGCGATCTGGAGGAGAGGAGGGTCGGCTCTGGTGGTCGAGGGGGAGAAGTAGGTGGCCCTGGTGACGACGGCGAGGTCGCCGGCGTGTTCTCCGGTGAACAGCGGGGTAGGCGAGGGGTTAGGGCTCGTGTTGGTGTTCCGGCGAGGGGAGGAGGGCAGCGACGACGAGGTCGGGACGAGGAGGGTGAGAGGGAGTCGCGGAAGTCGTCGACGACGAGGGGTGGCGTCGACGGCGAGGTCTGCGAGGGTGGAGGCGAGGTCAGGGTTGGGTGCAGGCGCGGGAGTCGTCGGGAGAACAGGAGGAGGAAGGTGCGGCGGTCGAGGAGGCGTTGCTGGCGGCGACGGCGAGGTCGCGGGGGATCGGCGGTGGGATCGCGGGAAGCTAGGGTTGGGGTTTGTTGGGTTCGTGATGGGAGACGAGGGTTGAGGGAGGCGGCTGCTACATGTTTTGAATATATAGAGGGAGAGAGAGAGAGAGAGATTGGAGAGAGAGAGAGGGATTTCTGATGATGAGAGAGAGAGACTGAGGGAAAGAGAGGCGGGGCCCACGAGCTCTAATGGGAGCTCGTGATTGGCCACGAGATTATATATAGGAAAATTTGAGATGATTTGGCAGGATTTAGTGGTTAAGGATATAATTCGTATATATATTTTAGTTTTAGATATTAAATTGAAACGGGCCCTTTTTGGCGCGAAATGAAACATTTCCAAATCGCGCCCGGGTTGCGCCCAAATGTTCCAAATTCAAATTGTAGGATTTTAAGCGGGTTCCAAATTTTGAAAAGAGGTGTTTAATGATTAAAATGCATGCCCCCAAGTCGGACACTTGCACGCGCGCGTAGTCGTCCAAACTGGCCCGTTTAACCAAACGCAACGGAATCTCGACACGCGGACGCTACCACGCGACTAGTGGCGACGAGTAGGCCAACATGGACATCTTAAATTTCATTTTCGGAGTTAAAATTTGTTATGTGCCAAATGACTTAACCG
The DNA here is from genome assembly GCA_030015575.1 of Agapanthus africanus. NCBI lineage: Eukaryota > Viridiplantae > Streptophyta > Magnoliopsida > Asparagales > Amaryllidaceae > Agapanthus > Agapanthus africanus. The sequence goes on from CM057337.1 coordinate 885,390,151, forward strand.
GGTAAAATTTAGCAATAAACACCAGAAATCAGGAAAATTGGGATGAGCAATATATAACCCTCAACTAGTAATAAAAATAGTATTATTGGGCTTGGGTGTTACATCATACCCAACTACAAAAGAATTTCGTCCTCGAAATTCCAAGAATACAAGATAGCTAACTACTGGAAAAGGTGAGGGAATTTCTGCCGGATCTCGTCTTCTCGCTCCCAAGTGGATTCTCCATGCGATTGGTTACCTCAAGAAACTAGCACAAGAGGGATAACCTTGTTCTTAAGAACCTTTTCTCTTCGATCCTTGATTTCAACTGGTCGCTCCTCAAAAGTCAGGTCCTCCCGAACAGTCAACTCCGAATGATCCAAGACATGAGTTTCATCACGAATATACCTCCGTAGTTGAGACACATGAAACACATCGTGAACTCCTGCTAATGACGGTGGTAACGCCAACCGGTACGATACCTCTCCAACACGCTCCAATATCTCGAAGGGTCCAACGAATCGGGGACTAAGCTTTCCCCGACTTCCAAAGCGAATCACCCCTATAGTCGGTGATATCTTTAGGAATACCAAAACACTCACGGCGAACTCTAGAGGTCTCCTTGACGTGTCGGCCCAACTTTTCTGTCTGTCTTGAGCTGCCTTCATATGCTTCCTGATTGTATTCACCTTTTCGACTGTCTGTACCACCAAATCTGGTCCTAGTAACCTTCGTTCACCAACATCATCCCAACAAACCGGCGAACGACACTTACGACCATACAACGCTTCAAACGGAGCCATCTGAATTGTCGCTTGGAAGCTATTGTTGTACGAAACTCCACCAGGTGTAGATGATCTTCCCAAGAACCTTTGAAGTCCAACATGCAAGCCCTCAACATATCTTCAAGGGTCTGGATCGTTCTCTCCGATTGTCCATCAGTCTGAGGATGATAAGCTGTGCTAAACTTCAATCGAGTCCCCAAACTTTCTTGTAAGCTCCTCCAAAAGTGCGACAAGAACCGAGTGTCCCGATCGGACACGATGCTTACCGGTACTCCATGAAATCTAACAATCTCCTGCATGTACCGTTCTGCCAAAGTCTCCGTCGATTGACCAACCCGAAAAGGAATAAAGTGAGCTGCCTTGGTCAACCGATCGACAATCACCCATACTGCATTGTTGCCCTTTGGACTCCGGGGTAAAGCCGTCACGAAATCCATGGTTATATGTTCCCACTTCGGAAGTGGTTGCAACAAACCAGCAACCCTTTGGTGTTCAGCCTTGACTTGCTGACACACCAAGCACTTAGCCACGAAGCGAGCAATTTCCCGTTTCATACCTTCCCACCAGAAATGCTGTCGAATATCTCGGTACATCTTCGTCCCTCCTGGATGTACAGAGTAAGCTGAACTGTGTGCCTCCTTCATAAGCTCTTCACGCACATCTCCTTTTGGCACACACACACGGCTACCATATCTCAACGAACCATCTTCATGGATCAGTAAATCGGTTCGCAGTCCGGCTTCAACCTGCTCTCGAAACTTTTGCAGTCTAGGATCCTGCGATTGTGTCGCTTTAATCTTCTCAACTAAGGACGATTGTACTTGCAACTGCATCAACTGTCCTGTAGCATGTGGTAGCACAACCTCCAAGTCAAATCTTCGAAAATCCTCAATGATCTCTCTCTGTGCAGTCAATAATTGAATTGCTGGTAACCGACTTAGCGCATCTGGCACGACGTTAACTTTTCCCGGATGGTACTTAAGATCAAGGTCGTAGTCGGCCATCAGCTCCAACCATCTGCGTTGCTTCATGTTCAACTCCTTCTGAGTGAACACATATTTCAAACTCTTGTGATCCGTAAAGACTTCAACTTTCTCGCCCAGAAGGTAGTGTCTCCAAATCTTCAGGGCGAAGATCACGGCTGCAAGCTCCAAGTCGTGAATCGGATAGTTCTTCTCATGAGTCTTCAGCTGTCTCGATGCGTAAGCGACGACTTTCCCGTTCTGCATTAAAACACATCCCAATCCTTTTCCAGATGCGTCGCTGTGAATCACCAGTCCTCCTGAATTATCCGGTACGGTCAGGATCGGGGCGGTTATCAACTTCTGCTTCAACGTCTCGAAGGCCAATGCACATCCATCCGTCCAAACAAACGGTACCTCCTTACGCGTAAGCTTGGTTAACGGCTCAGCTAGACGAGCGAAGTTCTCCACAAATCTTCTGTAGTATCCGGCGAGTCCAAGAAAACTCCTTATCTCCGCAACATTCTTCGGAATAGGCCAATCTCGAATTGCTGCAATCTTCTCGGGATCAACGGCGATTCCATCGCCCGACACGACATGCCCCAGAAACTTCACTTCTTCCAGCCAGAATTCGCACTTACTCATCTTCGCGAATAATTTCTCTTGTCTTAGCGTTTGCAGTGCGATCCTTAAGTGCTCAGCATGCTCCTCCGGACTCTTCGAGTACACCAGAATATCGTCAATGAATACCACAATAAACTGGTCCAAGAACGGTGAAAAGATCCTGTTCATCAAATCCATGAATATTGCCGGCGCATTAGTCACTCCGAAGGGCATCACTAAATACTCGAAATGCCCATACCGAGTCCGAAACGCCGTCTTGTAAATGTCTTCTGCCTTCACTCGGACCTGATGATATCCTGATCGCAAGTCCAGTTTCGAGAATACCCTCGCGCCACTAAGCTGCTCAACGAGTTCTCCAATGCGAGGGATCGGGTACTTGTTCTTAATAGTCACCCGGTTCAATTCTCGATAATCAATGCACATCCTTCTCGTGCCAATCCTTCTTCTTTACTAAAAGAACTGGAGCTCCCCACGGCGAGTTGCTGCTTCGATTCCATCCCTTCTCGAGTAATTCACCCACTTGTTTCTTAACTTCTTCCAATTCCACCGGTGCCATCGGATAATAAGATTTTGATACTGGCGCTGCACCAGGAATAAGGTCAATCGCAAACTCCACATCTCGCTTCGGCGGTAAGCCCGAAATATCTTCAAACACATCCATAAAGTCGCGAACAACTGCCGGCTCTTCATTACTATCCACTACCATAGCCGCAAGAACATTGTTCGTCGGTCTAGCCCTAAACTCGACTGGCCCGACAGAACTGCTTCCTCCGATGAAAGTAAACTCAGGGTGTCCGGGAATCTGGAAAATTACTTTCCTTGCCCTACAATCAATGTGTGCGTGGAAAGTGCCAAGAAAATCCATTCCCAAGACTACTTCATAACTGCCCGTATCAATCACCAAGAAATCTGCAAAGAGCTCCCGTCCACAAACAACAACAGTACAATCTCTACATTCCTTACTAGCTATGGTTTTCCCATTCCCAGTGTGTATGTCCCAGAAACTAGACAGGGTCGTGCAGGTGATCGAGTGTGTAGTTATAAATTTGGATGACATAAACAATGGGGTGCTCCGAAATTAAGTAATGCCAAAGCGGGAAAACCATGAACGAGTAAATTACCTGAAACCACTTCTCCCGATGCCTTAGCTTCCTCAGCTGTCAACGTGAACGCTCGAGCCTGCTGTGGTCCTTGAGTAAGCGGTTCCTGTCCTTGGAACGGTCCCTGCGGAGGCTTCTGTGTATCATCCTTTGTGCGAGGCTTTGACGGACAAGCATCAACGGTGTGATCTGCCGCTCCACATCTAAAACAGAGTCCCAGCCTCATACGACACTTCTTTCGCACATGTCCGGGTTTATGGCAGTATCTACAGATCACTCTCCCCTTCCGATCACCCATACTTGTTTTCTTCATTGGTGCTACGCTGCGCCTGTTCACCGGAATACTTCTACGTACGGACGTGGGGTCCCGTGCAAATGCTGGTTCCAGCTCGATTTGTTCCTTTAGTTTCTCCAGCAATCCCCTTATCACTCTTTGCCTGGCGGCTAGGACCGCACGCCCTGGGTCCATCTCCAAATTCTGACCGGCCATATTCCTGGAAATCAAAGTACCCAACATTAGCATGATAATAGATTTCGAGTATAGATCAAGGCTAGAACTCCAAGATACTTAAATAGAGTACTGCATTGTAGCTATGCCGCGGTATCATAGCCGCAATTACTTAACTCCACCTAAGTCGCCTAAGTCCTAGAGATAACAAGAAATTAGGTTTTCGAGTTGACAATGCAAAGTAAGTTTGCATGTCGACATGATCCGTAAGAATGATTCAAGGGTGGTAAAACGGTCAAAGTGGCAGGACATGTTTCCTAATCACGGGTATTCTGATTCGTGTATCGGGTGCAATACCCAACTACAAAGAATCAACCCAATTAACCTATGGCTCTGATACCACAAAACCATGTCACGCCCCGCTTCCCAGAGTACGCAAAATTGGGCACGTGACATAGCCAACCATGCTACCTGTGGGTAGGACGCATCCGTCCACAGTCACATTACGGCTGTAGAGATATCAAGAACAGTAAAATAAACTAAACTAATACATGTCCAAATCCATAATAACAAGAATCAATAAACAATAAGTGCGGAAGCTAATGATCCAATACAATGAATAAACAGTACGTCCCATAATGCGGGCTCACATCTGGAAATGAACAGAAATAAATAAACTAAACCCTAAGGACTTACTGTTCAGCCTGCTGGCTGAAGTACTCCTGCTCGGTCGTCGACAAAGGTACGGAATCTGGGCCATGCAAAACCCAGACGTCAGCGCGTCATAATATCAAGTATATAGCATAAACATGGTAATAAACAATGCAAATATGAACATGAATGAAGCAGTAACAAGGAATAACAAGCAGGGTAATGTGCAATGGTGTCCAAACTGTCCTATCAGGTTTTCTACTCTATAGTCTTTGAAACCAATTGATGAATCGTCGATGTAACTCAATAGTATCCCGTGCGTGCCCGGGACCACGGTCAAGATCCTCAGGGCTGAATCCGAGACGTGCCGCTAAGCAGTAAAAGGTAGTAGGATGGACGAGTGATGTCAGCATCAACACTCCGGAGCTGGCCAAGCCCGTAAGACTGATCAGAACAATGTATCGAACTGTTGAGTTACAAGTCGGTTTCACCTTTGATTTCCCCATACCCCCAAGCTATGTATGTCAGGTCAGGTATTCAGTAGTCAAGGACTAATGCCAACACAAGGTCGAGTAAAAGTAGGTCTGTCTGGATCGACAGCAGGAATGGTTAGGTTTGTCGGCATTAGGCATAAAATCATGAAACAGGTAATGTCATGGTACGGCAGGATGAGTCGGTATGTATGTATATGTCAGGTGTGGCAGGGTCAGGCCAACATGTCGTGCAATCGGGTAAGTGCTCCCAACAGGTAAACAATCAATAATGAACAACAGCAGGAAACAGAAATTAACCACAATATTCCATATAACCACAGTGATGTTTGTATTCTCTTATTAACAGGTTCAATCATCTTAAGGTGCAATAGCCACAAGGTAAAGCAATATCCACAATTATAAATTTAGGAACTACATGAAATTATACTAAATATAATAATTGTCTCAAGAATGATTTAACAGTTTAAGCAGATGTGATTCAGTCGTTTTATTTAGTTAAAGCATGGATTGATGTGGGTTAATTAATTACGAGGAACGATTGTAACGATTCCAATATAAAGATACTGCAATAATACGATATTAAATGCCATCACTAAGTTACGATATTAAATAATATGAATTGAATTGCGTGGCAAGACTAGATCTCGCACGCTAGCATGTTCAAGCAAGTATTCAGATACTTGCCTCGACGGTCTGCAAACGGGAACACGGATTCGATGTCGGCGGAAAACGCGATAAGATAGCACGAGCCACGGATCGAGTCCCAACAGAGATCAACGGAATCGCACGGACCAGGGGGCTTCGCTGGAACGTCGGGTTCGCCAAGACGGCACGCCGGAATCCGGCAGCAAACAACAGCAACAAGGTTAGCAACATAAACCACGCATCCAAAATACGGACCAGCAGGGGGAAACCAGCACACTAGGAAGGATAAAGGAAACTTACAGAGAGGTAATACCAGGTGACCCCGGCGAGCTCGACGGTGCTGGAACGCCGGCGAAGCGACGGCAGCGGCGGCTGCAAGGCTGAAATGCCTCGGGTGCACAGGAGAAGGTGCTGCGGCGATCTGGAGGAGAGGAGGGTCGGCTCTGGTGGTCGAGGGGGAGAAGTAGGTGGCCCTGGTGACGACGGCGAGGTCGCCGGCGCGTTCTCCGGTGAACAGCGGGGTAGGCGAGGGGTTAGGGCTCGTGTTGGTGTTCCGGCGAGGGGAAGAGGGCAGCGACGACGAGGTCGGGACGAGGAGGGTGAGAGGGAGTCGCGGAAGTCGTCGACGACGAGGGGTGGCGTCGACGGCAAGGTCTGCGAGGGTGGAGGCGAGGTCGGGGTTGGGTGCAGGCGCGGGAGTCGTCGGGAGAACAGGAGGAGGAAGGTGCGGCGGTCGAGGAGGCGTTGCTGGCGGCGACGGCGAGGTCGCGGGGGATCGGCGGTGGGATCGCGGGAAGCTAGGGTTGGGGTTTGTTGGGTTCGTGATGGGAGACGAGGGTTGAGGGAGGCGGCTGCTGCATGTTTTGAATATATAGAGGGAGAGAGAGAGAGAGAGATTGGAGAGAGAGAGAGAGGGATTTCTGATGATGAGAGAGAGAGACTGAGGGAAAGAGAGGCGGGGCCCACGAGCTCTAATGGGAGCTCGTGATTGGCCACGAGATTATATATAGGAAAATTTGAGATGATTTGGCAGGATTTAGTGGTTAAGGATATAATTCGTATATATATTTTAGTTTTAGATATTAAATTGAAACGGGCCTTTTTTGGCGCGAAATGAAACATTTCCAAATCGCGCCCGGGTTGCGCCCAAATGTTCCAAATTCAAATTGTAGGATTTTAAGCGGGTTCCAAATTTTGAAAAGAGGTGTTTAATGATTAAAATGCATGCCCCCAAGTCGGACACTTGCACGCGTGCGTAGTCGCCCAAACTGGCCCGTTTAACCAAACAGAACGGAATCTCGACACGCGGACGCTACCACGCGACTAGTGGCGACGAGTAGGCCAACATGGACATCTTAAATTTCATTTTCGGAGTTAAAATTTGTTATGTGCCAAATGACTTAACCGGGTAAAATTTAGCAATAAACACCAGAAAATCAGGAAAATTGGGATGAGCAATATATAACCCTCAACTAGTAATATAAATAGTATTATTGGGCTCGGGTGTTACATGAAACTTCTGATAACTCTTACCAGTATATCACTGCAACCCTGACCAGGGATTTCCTGTTATGGCCAGTCGAGCATAGCGCAACATCAACCCCCAATACCGGGAGAGACGAATCCCCTCCTATCGCTCATTGTCTCCATGTGAATCGGGACTGTACCCAAAAACCACCTGTTTGCACAACTCAGTAGAGCCGTGGTAGGGTGGAAATCAAAGCACAGTGGGAGACACACAAGACTCTATGACGATCTCGGGTCAACAGACTAAGCTGTACCAGTGTCACCAGAGAACTGCCATCTGACGTGAGGTATAATACCATCTGGGAGTTCTCGGCGAGTCCGTTCAGTGTACCCAGTCTCCACTGAGCGCCCGCATACCATCTTCGATGTCAAACACCAATGGATATGGGATCATCCATCGCCCATCGCATGGGTCGAGAAGATATGCGCTAGTCTACTCTGGAATATCGATGCCCCGTCTCGATATTCCCTCGACTAGGAACATTTCAAGGATGCACTCATGGACTACCCAGGCCCCACTAGTATGATCTACATCATAGTCCTGGAAGTCGAGTACACATCCTAAGGGCTTTATCAACATGTAATCAGAGAGACAGAAAGTATACATGTTAAGATAAAGTGCAACCAGATAGCGTACTATCATGTCGAGCAAGAAAGTCCTACCTATATATGTCCCAGCATCCACTACAGTATACATCCAATGTACAGTAATGGCCTCTAGGGCATACATATAACTAACAATCTCCCACTTGCACTAGGGCTATCTGTAGCAGTGGTTGCAGTATCACATACTCAACCATCCCATAAAAGTCTCTCTTTGGGAAAAGGCCTTCGTGAGTGGATCCGCCGTGTTGTCCTCTGAGTCTACTCTCCTAACCTCGATCACCCTGGAGATTAACTATCTCCATGATCAGGTGATGCTGCCTCAGAATATGTCTGGGTCACTGATGGGACCAGGGTTCCAGGGTCGAAGCCACGCTTCTATTGTCATACAATGGTAGGAACCTAGTTCATCTTATGAACCAATATACACCCAAACTTTCTCTTTGGTAGTATCTTTAATAGCGATATTACCAGCCTTTATCGTCTAGTTTGCCACGGTACCGAGCTTGGAACTCTTCCAACATACCGTCCCTTTACTGAGGGTAAAGACAGTGCCTGTGACTGACATTCAGTCGTCTTTATCACCCTGGAACACTTCCAGTGATTCTCCCTAGGATCGATTGATACCATCTCACTACATCTAGTGAGAATCCTAACATCCAATTACATCTATCTCATAGATGAAAACTCAGGATTTAGGAGGTATCACTTTGATCCTATTTGGGGAATCCTAGTGATAATAGGAGATTGACCGATCGTAGCATAGGAAACTCCTTCCCTAACAAAAGTATGTCATCCACGTACTCTACGAGGATCGTCACCATACTCCCTACTACCTTTTTGTTTATACAAGGTTCATCTACCATTTTGATGATGTCAACTTCTTTGACTAATCCATCAAAACAGATGTCCCAACTCCGCGATGCCTGTTTTATCCTATAAAGCATCTTGCACACGTTTCCGCTGCTCCCACTGACTACGAGGCCCTCTGGCTGTGTTCTTATAGACGTTCTCTTCTAAATCAATATTTAGAAAAGTAGTCATAGCACCCAACCACCAGATATCGTAGTCATGGTATGTAGCCATGGCAAGTAGGATCTGGATGGATTTAAACATAGTCCCTGGAAAAGGTTTCATCATTATCCGTGCCTGGTTGATGACGAAAACCTTTAACAAGTCTAGCTTTGAAAGTCTCAACCTTTCCATGTACACCAAGCAATCTTCTCAAGATATACTTGTTCCTGATGGGGATTTAACCCTTCAGTTATAGCAACCAAAGTCCATACTTTGTTGGTGTATAAGGATTCCATCTCAGATCACTAAGCATCCAGTCATTCTTACAGAGTCCCTACTCTCGATGGCCTGCTCGAAACTGGTTGGGTCATCATCTCATGATGCAATCCTCGCTCCCACTGTCATCGAGAAACCGAGGTATCTCTCAGGTGGGTGAGGAACCCTACTAGATTGGCGGAGAGGCTGAGGTTCGTCGGAAACTATTGAATCCTTTGGTTCTACCAAATTATCTGCAGTTTTGTACAGCTGGAACCTTTCCAGTTCTACAGAACTGATCTTGCCTCGATCTTGTCTGGATTTTGCTTTTGACATAGGCCGGACAATCCCAAATCTTAACTCGCTTAAGAGATGGGTTCTTCCCATACTATATCTTATATGGAGTGGTAGGCACTGATTTGATTCGAACCTAATTCAATAGGTATGCAGCTTCTCAAGCGCATAACTCCCAAAAGGAAATAGGTAACTCAGTAATACTCATCATAGAGCACACGATATCTAATATTGTGTGATTGCTCCGCCCCGATACACCGTTGTGCTGTGGTGTATTCAGAGGAGTAATACTGAGAGAGAATCTCATTTTCTTTTAGAATAGTCCAAGGATTCCATGCACAAGTATTCTCCTCCCTGATCTCATCATAGGACATAATACTTATACCCGTATTTTGGTTCTCTACTTCCTACTTATATTCTGTGAATATCTCAAATGGTTCGGACTTATGTTTCAACAGGAACATATGACTGAATCTTGAGAGATTATCAGAGAATATAATGAAGTATGAAGAACCAGTCCTGGCATGTGTAGACAGGAGACTTTACATACATCATCATGTATCAGTCCCAAGAGTTTACTAACTCTTTCTCTGTTTCTAATAAACAGAGCTATGGTCATCTAATCTTTGTGACATGACTGGCAAGTTTCACAAGATGTAAATTCAAACTGATTTAAATATGCATCTAAAATGTAACTTCAGCCAGTCGGGTCGCATTGATGTGACCTAGTCTACAATGCCTCAAGAATGATTCGTTCATTTCTGAACTCTTTCTCTTGTGTGTGTTCTGTATACGAGGAACTGTAGTTTGATTTAGAACGTCAATGCTTTTAGATAACGTGCCTGAACCGATCAACTTTTGATATAGGAAATGTTCAAAACATTATCCATCTATACAAAATTATATCATTTCTTTACTAATAAAGAGACTGATATGATTTTGTATATCAGGTTCGGTATCTAATAGCATTTGTTCAGAATCAATGTATTCGTAATACAGGGTGACAGTGACCAACAGACTTGGCTGCAACACTTGTCCCGTTTTCTGTCTCATGAAACTTATCACCCGTTCTCAGTTTTTCTACCCTTTTGTAGTCCTATGTAACAGATTACATATCTGGGATTCTGATCCGGTATCATATACCCAGGATGCAGAGGATACTGAGAAACAGTTCTTTGTAATGAACACACCCGAAGGAGATGCATCATATGCACTTTCTTCGTTTGGGCGGCATAGGAATTCTGGTATTCTCAAATTTCCTGCTCTGTCTTATAACAATTATAAGTTGGAGTGGGACCAACGTTCCCCAGCTCAGTATAACAAGCGGGTTCGGTCAATACATCCGTATTATTATCTTGATTAAGGCGTGATATGGTCGCTACCAGGAGAGAGAGAGAAGAAAACACTCTGCGTGCGCTCTTGCAAGATCAGATTGGTTATATATTTTATCTAATCAGGATGGCTCCCACTGTTTTTATCAAATCTTCCTTCAAACCTTAAAAGGAAACACTAGCCGGGATTAATTACACTCTACAAGTTCGCCAACCTTTCAGCCAGGCCAGTGTCGGTACTTTGAGGGAGGTTCCCCGTGCTTTCGCACGGACCTAATTACAGTAAACCTCGTTTTCCCAGAGGCATAACCCCGTTGACACCTTTCTAGACACCTACTTGATCGGCTAATTGTAAAGTGCAAAACTCTCCCAGGAGTAACAATTACTCGCAGTGGGTATCGGGATCCAACTATCACATAGAAGGTATGCAATCTCATTGCAAGTTTCAACACTTGAAACTCCCGATAAAGGTTTTTACCCCTAGCACCTATGACCTTAACTATGGTCAACAAATCATAAGTACTAGTCAAGTTCTACCCGTCATTTCGTGATTAATTAGACCCACCCACATGACCCTTAACTAAGGTCAACAAAGTCACGCGACTGTCCTAACTAATCGCATCATATGCGGTGTAGGAAGACATCACTTAGCTACCGTACACTGTGCCTTGACTATGGTCAACAAACACAGCACGAATACTAAGTACTCTACTTCCTAAAATGACGGAGGGTTGCGGCTGGTTTTTGTGAAAACCTTTAACGCTTTGAACTTGATCTCGTTGCGGAATCAAATGGTTTTTAAATGGAATGTTTTCGAGGCTTTTCTAGTTTTGCTAAAGGGGTCACTCCCGGTGAAGGGATCGTCGGCCCTTTCCTCGTCGAATGAGGTGCGGGATATATCATATATATCACTGTGCAAAGCGGAAACTATAGAAGCGATCAAAGACAAACTGAGGGTTGTAGCATCTGCCAGTTATTGCTAAAGGAGTAACTCCCGGTGAAGGGATCTCGGTCCTTTCCTCATCGAATAAGGTGCTGGATGTTCTATAATGAACACCGCGTTGCAAAGCAAGAACTGTAGCTACCTGTTTTATTTTGAAATTCGATTCCACAACATCAATTAGGTTTATTTTCTTTCATTAATCTCATTAATGAATATCCCATCATTTAAGTCCACCTAACCATCACAGATAAATATAACGTACGCTTATGCCATCCGCATTCGCCTCGATGTCCCGTCTGCACCGTTAGGTTAGGTAACTAACGCCAGAGCGAGGCAGGGCTAGCGCGGGTGTAAAACATAAGCAACGTCTATATAATATATCATATATACTATATATAATATCTGTCACAGAACATCACATGATCTCATCACAGATAAATCACAGCAAAAGAAACATATGAAATATTGGATATACTAGGACGTCCGTGTTTTCAATACGAGCCAGTATAAAACACGGATTCCACGGTCGTGATGAATAGCCAATCCCAAACCCCTAGACCCCTACGAGAGCGGCAAGCAACCCTACCAATTCTAGGGTTAGGAGACCCGGACTCGACTCCTCGAGATGGTCTCCCACTGGACCCCAGAACCCGGTTACTTGTGCTCCCCTCCTTGGGTCTATCCTAGTGCAGAAAAGTAAATAATATACAAATGGTGACAACATCCGCAACCTGAAAGTGCCCCAATAAAAGAATATTACATACAAGTTTTTACATGAATGAAAATGAAAAACACTCATCTCACATAAAAACCCCCGGGCTATTCAAACACGACGATCCAATATAACATATCCAGCAACACATAACATCTCATGTCATCAATGTAAGTAAATATGCGCATCCCAATTATCGTTGACATATAGCAACAAAACCGGCGATATCACATATTACACTTACGGTCACAGAAAAGAAAGTGTAAAACTACAACAGTTGGAATCCGCAACCTGCTCAGACATCGCATGCCTGACCAAATGAAATACTTATACATCGCATGCCTAACAATTATAAACCCCGCATTTTAGTCTCAAAGTCGAAAACACTTTTCAATATCAAGTCGGGCAATTCAACAAGATTCCCGACATTCTGATCGAATGCTCGTCGCAAACTTTAGTAGACGGCCGCACCCCCAAAACCGTCGACGAAGTGCACCAAGGCGGAACACCGCTACCGCGAGCACCCGAACGGATACTTTCGGCGACGGGGTTCTCCTACAGTCACTTGGTCGGGGCAATGGAATGAGGTTGTCTATTAAGTTTACCTGGCGAGTATCCGCGTACGCTACGTGATTGCGACGGACTTTTGATCACATCAAAATTCCGTGGAAACCGATCAAGTGAGACTAAAATGCTATGTTTATAACATTCATTCAGTTATCTCATAACTATTTGTGAATTCCAATTATTGTATCACATTCCGGATAAATAGAAAATGTTAAACTTTCCGATCGAACAATCGAACACCCAAGTTTTCCCGATACAGCTCAACACATGAAATAAGTCTAACAGCATTCAGTTCGTGCCTCAGTAGCAACGGTCCAGCCGTAGAAGGGTCAAGCCAACGCCTCACATGTGGCACGCCGTACTGCTCCAAACCCGAAGGTTCAAAGGGCAGTTCAAGACGGTCACATAATCGAGTTAAGGTTTGTTGTCTTCTAGAGGGTCCATCGCGTTACTTGCACTACTTAGAACGTCGTTAAACTACGGAAAAATCCAACAATTGGAAATTTCCCGGCAGGGGAAAAAGTGGGTATTTATATCCGGTCAAACTTTTTAACATATTCTAAAAATACCCGGAAAAGCATACCGACAAAAATTAGACAGTCCGATCGAATACACCGAGTCCCCAATACAACCCAGAAAATAAAACTCTGGAAAAATTATTAAAAATTCCCAGGAAAATCAGCACATAAAAATAAGAATTACTGTGCAGAAATAGATGCACAAAACGACAAACTAGCCGCGGATCCGCCGCATGAGCCTTTTGTAAGGCCGCGGATCCGCGCCTACTTTATGGAATCAGGACCACGAATTTTACAGTATCTCTTAGATCTTCCTGCTGATTTTTCTGAATATTTTTAATCTCGAAAAAACCACATTTTACAGAAATGTCCAGAGAGCATTTTCAAAGTCGGGTTTTGGGTCGATCGGACTTCTGATTCCGTCGGGACTTCGCCTAAGACTCTAGCTAGGCTCTGATACCACTGTAGGGTTCCTAGGCACTCTAATGGAGTCTCACAAGTGATCAAACATGGCCAATTAAAATTTTACAAGTGCCTATTAACCCTAATACGGATCGTTAACTAGATAAATAAGCGAAGCAAGCATGTAATCGAATTAAATGCTAAGGGAAAGTGACTACAACCTTTGTAGATCCGGTCCACCACCTCCTAGGCTCCGTGAAGAAGTCCTCTCCGCTGTACAAATCCGATCTTGGACCCTCGCGTTAGCTTCATCGGAGAATGGGCGGGCTTGATCGTCGGTTCGATGCCGAAGATGATCTACGTCGAGGCATCGCAAGAACAAGCTCCAACTTCACCAAGCTTTGAAAACTTGTGAAGTAAACACCCTATACAATTTGGCAAGAGGTAGAGGATGAAGAAATAGGAAGTGGGTAGACTTTAGATTTGGATTTCTCACACTTTTTCATCAAACACCATTGATGTAGCAAGCTTTTTCTTTTGTTGAAGAAGAAGAAGATGATGAAAAAGAATATGATAAGTGTTATGAAAATGATAAATAAATCAATACTTATCATTTACTAACCCTTGGTTAGTTGTAGAGAATGGACCATGGTTAACTTGAATGGTTAGGGTTAAGGATGAGATAAGAATGGTGACTAAGTCAAAGTTTCAAGAAACTTCAACTACAAACCAAACTAGCAACCATTCTTTTTCTCTTTACCTTTTTCTTTTTCCAAAATAAACAAAAGAATAAATAAATGAATAAGTAAATAAAAAGAAAACCCTAATCATAAACCTAACCATGGTCTAATTCTTTACACTAACCCTAGCTTGCATGTATCATCAAACATGATACAATCATGTGCACAAAATATATCATATATATAATGTGCACAAACCAAGTGAGTAAATCCATTTAAAGTGAACCAATACTAGTTAATGCAAAGTAATATATCAAATATATAATTATACATTCAATCATTAAATCAACACTTGATCCAATGATCCGGTCATATCGCATATAACCGGCTAGTATCCAATGTATCGGCTTATCGAATCAATCCTTGATTCGATAACTAGGTTATATCGCATACAACCATTCGACACACATTCATCGCGAGAATGAAATACGGTATCACATACACGCATTATTCTCGGTCCCGCACATATCTCATATGCGCTCCTATTTCGTTTCGCTTGAGCCAGGAAACCTCTGTGTAGGACTCTAAAGACTCGTCAATACGCCGGCAGCGGATGATGATCATATCAAACACCCACAAGCCGCAAGAGGTCTGCTAAACGTAACGGCCACCCGGGTATTGAGCGATCAGAAGATCGACGAGCAAGCCCGCTCACACTCCTGCGAATCCAACCAGTAACACTTACCGTACAGTCCGGTCTGTTCGTCTGATATGTCGCATATCTCGCCTAGGGGTGGTAAACGTCAGACCCCAGTAGCTTGATAAGTCATGCCGACTTGAGGTCCATAACATTCGTGAAACTACTGATAACTCTTACCAGTATATCACTGCAACCCTGGCCAGGGATTTCCTGTTATGGCCAGTCGAGCATAGCGCAACATCAACCCCCAATACCGGGAGAGACGAATCCCCTCCTATCGCTCATTGCCTCCATGTGAATCGGGACTGTACCCAAAAACCACCTGTTTGCACGCCTCAGTAGAGTCGTGGTAGGGTGGAAATCAAAGCACAGTGGGAGACACACAAGACTCTATGACGATCTCGGGTCAACAGACTAAGCTGTACCAGTGTCACCAGAGAACTGCCATCTGACGTGAGGTATAATACCATCTGGGAGTTCTCGGCGAGTCCGTTCAGTGTACCCAGTATCCACTGAGCGCCCGCATACCATCTTCGATGTCAAACACCAATGGATATGGGATCATCCATCGCCCATCGCATGGGTCGAGAAGATATGCGCTAGTCTACTCTGGAATATCGATGCCCCGTCTCGATATTCCCTCGACTAGGAACATTTCAAGGATGCACTCATAGACTACCCAGGCCACACTAGTATGATCTACATCATAGTCCTGGAAGTCGAGTACACATCCTAAGGGCTTTATCAACATGTAATCAGAGAGACAGAAAGTATACATGTTAAGATAAAGTGCAACCAGATAGCGTACTATCATGTCGAGCAAGAAAGTCCTACCTATATATATCCCAACATCCACTACAGTATACATCCAATGTACAGTAATGGCCTCTAGGGCATACATATAACTAACAGAAAGATGCAAAATCTCGGCTGATACGTTGGATCCTTTTGCTTCAAGAGTTTGACTTTATCATCAAGGACAAAAGAGGATGTGAAAACGTAGTCGCCGACCATCTCTCATGACTTCCTTCTTCGTCGTCGCTTCAAATTCCGATTAACGACGTTTTTCCGGATGAACAACTCTTGACAGTATCTTGCGAACCTTGGTTCGCAGATATTGCGAACTATTTGGCCACAGGATTACTACCGACTGAATGGTCAAGTCAGGACAGACTTCGATTCTTATCCTAAGTAAAACACTTTTACTGGGACGAACCCTATCTGTTCAAGTACTGTCCCGACCAGATTATTCGTCGGTGTGTCCCTGACGATGAATTCAAGAGTGTGTTGTCGTTTTGCCACGATCAAGCATGTGGCGGGCATTTTGGCCCCAGAAAGATAGCCGAGAAAATCTTGCAGTGTGGTTTCTACTGGCCATGACTCATCAAAGACGCTCATGACTACTGCAAGACTTGCTCCCGGTGCCAACACTTGGGCCGGATATTCAGGAGAAACGAGATGCCGCTCCAACCAATCTTGGTTGTGGAGATTTTCGATGTTTGGGGGATTGATTTCATGGGGCCGTTTCCTAGCTCTTTTTGGAACTTGTACATCCTTCTCGCTGTTGATTATGTGTAATACCCAGCTCTTTTTGTACATCACTTTCCGTATTCTTTATATATATATTGTTTACAAAATTGTTTTTTATCCTATTTATAATTATTTTATTTTCTTTAAACCCAAACCCTAATCCAAATCCCCTTTATTGTGGTGTCTCAGCCCACTCTCTCCTTCTCTCTGTATCTTCTCTATATCCCTTTTTCCTAAAAGCCAATCGTATAAGTTCCTCGGCCCTGAGAACCACAAATTAATTAACCTCCAGAGCCCAACCCTACCCGACCAACTCAGCCATTATATTTTTCTTTTCTTGAAATCCTCAGCCCATTCCTTTTCCCTTTTCCCAAAATAAAATGAATTAATTCCCTTAAATTAACCCCGGCCCACTCTCCTTCCTCAGCCCAGGAAATAAAATAAAATGGAATTTACTTAATAAACAACTCCGCGGCCTGACCCATCAACCCAGCCCAACTCCCTTCATCCGCGCCCGCTTCACCCGACCCGACCCGCTCTCTAACCTCCTTCTTCCCCAACGTCTATATTCTTTCCCGCTCACTCCTTTTGCTCCCCATCCATTTCTTGCGCCTATCCTCGCGGCCACGTCGCGTGTCGTTGCCCCACGACCTGCGATCTCGACAACAACTCCCTCGCGACTCCATCAACCTCTTCTCAAACTCCTTTCTCCCTCACTCTCTCGATCTAAAACTTCTCAAATCTCCCTCTCCCGTTCCTTAAAACCGACCACGAACCCACTGCCTTCATCACTCGTCGCTCCCCTCCGATGACGACGACGAACCTCCTGCGACCCCCTCATTCATCCTCACTCACTCTTTTCTCTCCAGGACTCACCTCTCACCGAGCCCCTGCACCTCCATCGACCAACCACCGCGAGACCCACCTCCCCTACAGCCGATACCCCAAACTCCACCACCACCTCACCTACGAGCCTCCTCCTCTGGCCATCCCCATCACCGCCGCGTCCCCTCCATTGACCTACTTTCCCCAACCGTGACCACCTAAGCACTACCGGATACATCACCACCAAAGTCCCCGCACCCGAGCTCCCCCATACCGCCATCACCACCAACCACCGACCCACCTCTGGCGAACACCTCGGGCACCCTCTCAACGCCGACGAGCCACCAGCTCCGCCTCGTCGCCGCAACCACGGCGCCACCACCAACCTCCATCACCATCCTTACAAACACCGCAACCGCCTCCTCCCATCGGCTGCCTTGACAGCCCCCGCCGGCGCCTCCGTCGACCCCGTCGTCACCAGGTAAACTCTCTTTCAATCTCTCAGTCTCTCTCTATGTTACTCTCTCTATCTCTCTCTCTCAATCTCTGCCTCTCTCTCTCTTCTCTCTAGGTCTCTCTCTCTCTGTGTCTAACTCTCTCTAACTCTTTAAATCTCTCTCTCTCTTTCTCTCTCCCTCTAAAAATTCCTCTCTCTCTTTATCAGCTTCTCTACTTCCCCCTGCATCAAAAGGAGGGCATGGAGAGTAACTGGAGTGAGTACAATTGTTTGGTTCCAAAAGGCCGAACCTGTGCTGCGCCCGTGATGCGATCGTGCTGCTGCCGCTGCCGGACCCTCGTCGACACGTCTCCAGGCAAGTTTAATACTTGCTTCATGCTATTTCTTATATTACATTTATAGTTACCAAAATTCCCATACTTACTTTCATGTAAATTGTTATAAGCGAGTGTTCGATACGAATCGTGACTTGCAAACCATATTAAATTGATGGCACTAGGGAACTTTGGATGGCCCGAATTATAGTGAATACCCCCTTAAGAGTTTGGTTGCAAAATAAGATTGTTTGCTCGCATATAATGGCGTCCCAATGTTTATCGTGAAACCTGAAAAGCTCGTACACCCCAAACTATAAAATTTATAATAAATTGTGTATGAGCAGGATCTTGGCGTTTGATGGCTCGTAACGAAGCTAACTGGTTAACCTACTGTAAAATATTATTAATCATTGAATTGTAGTACATTATGATAGAGATAACTGCGCTGGATCATGATTCTGGACTGCAGTCCAGAATGGAAATCCAGGTTAACCCCTATTGTTAAACCCCTGTTTATCACTGTCCATGTAAGAGAATGCACGGAATCCTATATCGTTACGTGGGAAATTGGGTTTTCTTCCTTACCCGATTGGTTTCACCGGTTTTCTCTACCGTTTTATATTTTTAATTCATTTTATCCCATCGACATGTCTTGCTGAATTCTGCAGAGGCAGATTTTACACCCTTAACCTAATCGGGCCATAACTCTCTGTTGGAGTAATAAAACACTGATCTGCCAATTGAGGTGGAAACCTGACTAGATATCCTAAATATAGTTCAACTGTTGCATCGCCTAATTCTGATCCCAACTGGGATTAATTTGCGTCACGAAACGGACTTCCGATTCTGAAACCGGAGTTTCAGCAGTGAACGCTTAAAATGAAATAGCCATATCTAGTGATCCTGAAACCTGATTGGCATGAAACCAAATTTGATGGATAGATAATCAAACATACTACTTATCCCCTGTTCATTATTTCGCTAAATTGTGCACGTATGATTTATGATAAATTATGCAAGTGGTAGGATATCGTTTGATGACATCTTAATCATGCCTTAAATACTGTTTTCTCATCACATTATGTATATGTCATTGCAGTGGTAAGTTAGTGATCATGTGTATTACCCAGTGTTAGGTATTAGTGGTGATTGTGGCAAGTACGTTAATGTTCGTGCATGAATGGATAAGTGAAAGTGACATGAACTTGTACACAATCAGTGGACCCTATCGATTTACTGCATTGTCGACGTCTGTGGGACGCGTATAAGTGTGACTATAAGTGGTATGGGACACTTATGGAAGCACTTGTATGGGTGCCACAGGTAAGGCACCAGACACTGTCCATCTATCTCGGGTATCAGTCAGGACGTGCTTGATGGAGATCCTTTCTCCAGTTCTCGCGCAGACTTATCATGGACCGACCGGTATTTGAGGTTATGGTTGGCGTTTGATATAGACTACGGGGCGTGGGGTAGTTTGAGTGTGAGTTCAACAGAATCTCGGGAGTCCCATGCCGGCATATATATATATGGAGATATATGGAGATTTACAGGGATATTACATGATTATTACCGTGAGTTATACTTTGGGCCCGTGGTCTCTTGCCCTTGGGTCCTACCCTTGGGTGGAGGACACTCACGAGTGGCTGACTCTCACACTTGGACTGACGATAGGCTTAGTGACCTGTACAGTGAGACTTAGAGACTGATAGGGATAGTGACATTGACATGCATTACTTACTGTATTGACACATCTGACATGCTATTTTACTGCTTTACTGTTCACCTGCTCTATTAGACACCGCATTGATTACTCCATGTTCACATCTTTACTATCTTGATTTACTGTTATATATCTATTATTATTGTTCGAGTTACCACTTGCATCTGTATATATATATTGCTATCGTGTCGCTCTGACGACCTGAGTATGCATGCTCAGAGTGAGAAGTGGATCTAGCTAGGACCAGGACCAGACGTACATCGCGGACATCTTGATCAGCTATCCAGAGCTATACTCTTTTGATCTCCATCAGGTTAGTTCCTTGTATCTGTTTTGTCTCAGTTGCTGCATTTCTCTTCCTTGTATCTGTTTTGTCTCAGTTGCTGCATTTCTCATTACCTGTGT
This sequence comes from Agapanthus africanus, assembly GCA_030015575.1. Classification (NCBI taxonomy): domain Eukaryota; kingdom Viridiplantae; phylum Streptophyta; class Magnoliopsida; order Asparagales; family Amaryllidaceae; genus Agapanthus; species Agapanthus africanus. The sequence continues at coordinate 885,410,642 of CM057337.1, forward strand.
GTTGTTTACTGATTACCACGTAAAGTTAGAAGCCGAAGTGTGACTACGGTAGGATATTTCCTTGACCGTGGGAGCATGGCTGGCCTTGTCAACCCCTCGTATTCCGTATTTTGGGAAGCAGGGCGTGACATGGTTTTGTTGGTATCAGAGCCAGGTTTTGCTATGATTAGGATTGTACTTTCCGAGTGGAGCTTGACGATTTAAGCCGCTCTTTCGGTCTAGATTGTGAACTGTTACCTTTGACTTGAATCGTTATTATTCTTCATGCCATATTTTGACTCCATCCGTTAGAATTCTGGGCGACTTAGTAGAGTTACGGGGTTGTAATTATGAACCGCAGCATAGCTAAAATACTGTACTCTATTGGGTAACTGGGAGTTCTACATTTGTTTTCCGCTTGATTGAGTTTCACTCACCCGATATTCTTATTTCATTGTCTATTCTATATCCTGTTCTGATTTTTCCCCTGTATCTTATGCCGGCCTAAAAATGTGGTTTCAGGATCATGTCTTCTAATGACTCTTCCTCTATCTCCACTCCCCAGAATTAGACCGTTGAGATTCTGAATGCATTGCAGGGTCTGAAGGAAGCCCAGGAGCGAACAAATGACCTGTTAGCTGAGGGACTAAGAAGGCAGATGACTCAGGCACCAGCGGAAGCCTCCAATCGTAAAGGGATCCCCGTTAGACGAGGAAGTGAGGTGAAGATAAAGCGCCCACTTTTTCCCCCGCGACAGAAGCAGCAGAAGACCTAATGTTGTGGGTACTGCAAGAAGCCAGGACACCTTCAGAGTGATTGTCGCCGCGCTAAAGGGAAATGCCTGATTTGCGGATCCGGCGAACACTTTATCAATAGTTGCCCTAATAGGAAGGAGCTACAAGGAGGAGGTTCGTCCACACTCCCCACTCCGGCTATGTGATGGTTATTTCGTAGTTCGAGCTTCGAGGATAGTGCGGACCCCGCGCAGGATTCAACTCGCGAGACAGGGATGTAGCAGTCCAGAAATCAAAGAAGAATTATCACGTTTTCTACTTTCAATAAAGATGTATTCACTCTTTTGTAAATATTTCCTTTCGTTTGAAATCTTGTATCCGTCGAACTTTTAGCTGAATGCAATAAAACTCTGAGTTATGATGTATGTACCGTTCTCCTGCTTCTTACTTTATTCTATACTATTCATTGCGTCAGCATCTTTACATTTTAATTTTCCGTCCCTGCCTCCAGCATATCCTCCCTGTGCCACTGTACCCTTGGATATCTTCCTAACGTGCCCCACTGTCTAATCACGACTCTCTCTTTTCAGGTCATGACCCACTTTGGAGAAGCGCCGCCTCTAAATGAGGACACACGGTCGTGCGTTTCCTCGGACTACATGCTGGTAGGATCAGATGACGAGATCAACGGCCCACAGATTACTTTTGGAAACAGCGATTCCGAGGGTGAAGGATTCGAAGCCCCAGAAGTCAACGTAATCAGCGACTCTGACGACGATGAGGAGGACCCGATAGAAGAAGATCCCGAGAAAGATCCCGAGGAGGACCCGATAGAAGAAAATCCAGTGGAAGAAAATCCTATGGAAGAGGATCTGGAAAAAGAAGATCACGTAGAAGCAGATCTCGATGAAGAAGCTCCAGCCGAGGAGGAAGGACCGGAAGAACAAGACCCCACGACAGAAGAACTCCTAATGGCGGTCCCTGCGAGGTACTATGGAAATAGATGCCCCTACTCGAGCACGCGAGCCTACCGTAACCTGCTGCACCTCCACAACCGCGACTGACGTGATTGAGCTTTCGTCTTCTCTGGCCAAATAAAATCTATGTATAGTTTAGGACTATCTTTTATTCATCGTGGATGCCTTGTTCGGACTTTTCTGAAAAGAAATAAACTTGCTGAGTTCGCTAGTCCTTTGATCTTTTTGGTTCACATGATGCTTGACTGCTTCCCCTATACATTTATTTTCTTCCTGAGATCCCCGACTGTCCACCCCTGCACCTTGTACTGTTTTGACCCTCGCTTAGATAAAAAAAAGGGTACCGCACCCCGATCTTTTGAGTGGGCCACCTTTCATCCTTTGTATGCGTCTTGTTTGAGATCCTGCTGGAGGAGAAAATTGATATTGAAATCTACGAGTTCGCTAACCTTTCGGAGTTTTGATTCATATGATGTATCAACCATTTTCCTTCCCAATAAGTTTCTCCCCTCCCCTCCTGAGGTTCATTACTGTTCACCCTTACACCCTGGGCTGACCCGACCCCAATCTCTTCGACCTTCAGTCTAAGGCCGTCACACTCCGACCTTTTGAGTGAGCCATACTCCATTGTAATCCCTACCCTAGCTAGCCCTATACATTTTTGTGCTGTTTCCTATTACCCTAACTATATTTAGGGACATCATTATTCGAAAATTTAGTTTTCATTATTTAGTATTTATCGAAAAGTGCGTGTTATTGACTACTCCGTTTTATGTATTTTAAATACACTACTATTCTTCTCATTTTTGTGGTAGCGCAATCATATATTGCACATATTATTTTGCGCTATGTTTCTTATTTTCACCATGTGGTTTTCTAAGTTATGCTAAAATTGGTTGATTGATACGTTATTCTAAAATGTTTTAACCTACCGAAAAATCCTTCACTATTTCATTTTGGTTGTGTCTTATACGTATTATTTTAGCTGCGCTACTTTTGATATATATAGGTGTGCACATATTTAGGGTTTCGACTTTTCTAATACGCCTCGAATACTATTATTCGTTATTGCTATTTTATTCTTTTGTACATATAGGTTGCCCTTATAGTTTTTCCGGCATTATACTCACCCTTTTAGTTGTGTTATTCTTATACATATATAGACCTTCAAAGAAATTTTATCCACCTGTTTTAAGTAAATCATTATGTGTTAATGTTCGATGTGGTAGCCTTTCGCTTGTTGTTTTGTAGCTTATCATTTATTTTAAATTTCGAGGACGAAATTTTTGTAAGGGTGGTATGATGTAATACCCAGCTCTTTTTGTACATCACTTTCCGTATTCTTTATATATATATTGTTTACAAAATTGTTTTTTATCCTATTTATAATTATTTTATTTTCTTTAAACCCAAACCCTAATCCAAATCCCCTTTATTGTGGTGTCTCAGCCCACTCTCTCCTTCTCTCTGTATCTTCTCTATTTCCCTTTTCCTTAAAAGCCAATCGTATAAGTTCCTCGGCCCTGAGAACCATAAATTAATTAACCTCCAGAGCTTAACCCTACCCGACCAACTCAGCCATTATATTTTTCTTTTCTTTAAATCCTCAGCCCATTCCTTTCCCTTTCCCCAAAATAAAATGAATTAATTCCCTTAAATTAACCCCGGCCCACTCTCCTTCCTCAGTCCAGGAAATAAAATAAAAAGGAATTTACTTAATAAACAACTCCCCAGCCTGGCCCATCAACCCAGCCCAACTCCCTTCATCCGCGCCCGCTTCACCCGACCCGACCCGCTCTCTAACCTCCTTCTTCCCCAACGTCTATATTCTTTCCCGCTCACTCCTTTTGCTCCCGATCCATTTCTCGCGCCTATCCTCGCGGCCATGTCGTGTGCCGTTGCCCCACGACCCGCGATCTCCACAACAACTCCCTCGCGACTCACCTCTTCTCAAACTCCTTTCTCCCTCACTCTCTCGATCTAAAACTTCTCAAATCTCCTTCTCCCGTTCCTCAAAACCGACCACGAACCCACTGCCTTCATCACTCGTCGCTCCCCTACGACAACGACGACGAACCTCCTGCGACCCCCTCATTCATCCTCCCTCACTCTCCTCTCTCCAGGACTCACCCCTCACCGAGCCCCTGCACCTCCATCGACCAACCACCGCGAGACCCAACTCCCCTACAGCCGATACCCCAAACTCCACCACCACCTCACCGACGAGCCTCCTCCTCTGGCCATCCCCATCACCTCCGCGTCCCCTCTACTGACCTCCTCTCCCCAACCGCAACCACCTAAGCACAACCGGATACATCACCACCAAAGTCTCTGCACCCGAGCTCCCCCATACCGCCATCACCACCAACCACCAACCCACCTCTGGCAAACACCTCGGGCACCCTCTCAACGCCGACGAGCCACCAGCTCCGCCTCGTCGCCGCAACCACGGCGCCACCACCAACCTCCATCACCATCCTTGCAAACACCGCAGCCGCCTCCTCCCATCGGCTGCCTTGACAGCCCCCACCGGCGCCTCCGTCGACACCAGGTAAACTCTCTTTCAATCTCTCAGTCTCTCTCTCTCTGTTACTCTCTCTCTCTCTCTCAATCTCTGCCTCTCTCTCTGTCTCTCTCTCTCTCTCTTCTCTCTAGGTCTCTATCTCTCTCTCTCTCTGTCTAACTCTCTTTCTAACTCTTTAAATCTCTCTCTCTTTCTCTCTCCCTCTAAAAATTTCTCTCTCTCTTTATCAGCATCTCTACCTCCCCCCGCATCAAAAGGAGGGCACGGAGAGTAACTGGAGTGAGTATAATTGTCTGGTTCCAAAAGGCCGAACCTGTGCTGCGCCCGTGACGCGATCGTGCTGCTGCCGCTGCCGGACCCTCGTCGACACGTCTCCAGGCAAGTTTAATACTTGCTTCATACTATTTCTTATATTACATTTATAGTTACCAAAATTCCTATACTTACTTTCATGTAAATTGTTATAAGCGAGTGTTTGATTCGAATCGTGACTTGCAAACCATATTAAATTGATGGCACTAGGGAACTTTGGATGGCCCGAATTATAGTGAATACCCCCTTACGAGTTTGGTTGCAAAATAAGATTGTTTGCTCGCATATAATGGCGCCCCAATGTTTGTCGTGAAACCTGAAAATCTCGTACACCCCAAACTATAAAATTTATAATAAATTGTGTATGAACAAGATCTTGGCATTTGATGGCTCGTAAAGAAGCTAACTGGTTAACCTACTGTAAAATATTATTAATCATTGAATTGTAGTACATTATGATAGAGATAACTGCGCTGGATCATGATTCTGGACTGCAGTACAGAATGGGAATCCAGGTTAACCCCTATTGTTAAACCCCTGTTTATCACTTTCCATGTAAGAGAATGCACGGAATCCTATATAGTTACGTGGGAAATTGGGTTGGCTTCCTTACCCAACTGGTTTCACCGGTTTTCTCTACCGTTTGATATTTTTAATTCATTTTATCCTATCGACATGTCTTGCTGAATTCTGCAGAGGCAGATTTTACACCCCTAAACTAATCGGGCCATAACTCTCTGTTTGAGTAATAAAACACCCATCCGCCAATTGCAGTGGAAACCTGACTAGAGATCCTAAATATAGTTCAACTGTAGCGTCGCCTAATTCTGATCTCAACTGGGATTAATTTGCATCACGAAACGGACTTCCGATTCTGAAACAGGATTTCCAGCAGTGAACGCTTAAAATGAAATAACCATATCTAGTGATCCCGAAACCTGATTGGCGTGAAACCAGATTTGATGGATAGATAATCAAACATACTACTTATCTCCTGTTCATTGTTTCGCTAAATTGTGCACGTATGATTTATGATAAATTATACAAGTGGTAGGATATCGTTTGATGACATCTTAATCATGCCTTAAATACTGTTTTCTCATCACATTATGTATATGTCATTGCAGTGGTAAGTTAGTGATCATGTGCATTACCCAGTGTTAGGTATTAGTGGTGATTGTGGCAAGTACGTTAGTATTCGTGCATGAATGGATAAGTGAAAGTGATATGTCCTTGTACACAATCAGTGAACCCTATCGATTTACTGCATTGTCGACGTCTGTGGGACGCGTATAAGTGTGACAATAAGTGGTATGGGACACTTATGAAAGCACTTGTATGGGCGTCACAGGTAAGGCACCAGACACTGTCTATCTATCTCGGGTATCAGTCGGGACGTGCTTGATGGAGATCCTGTCTCCAGTTCTCGCGCAGACTTGTCATGGACCGACCGGTATTTGAGGTTATGGTTGGCGTTTGATATAGACTATGGGGTGTGAGGTAGTTTGAGTGTGATTTCAACAGAATCTCGGGAGTCCCATGCCGGCATATATATATATGGAGATATATGGAGATTTACAGGGATATTACATGATTATTACCGTGAGTTATACTTTGGGCCCGTGGTCCCTTGCCCTTGGGTCCTACCCTTGGGTGGAGGACACTCACGAGTGGTTGACTCTCACACTTGGACTGACGATAGGCTTAGTGACCTGTATAGTGAGACTTAGAGACTGATAGGGATAGTGACATTGACATGCATTACTTACTGTATTGACACATCTGACATACTATTTTACTGCTTTACTGTTCACCTGCTCTATTAGACACCGCATTGATTACTCCATGTTCACATCTTTACTATCTTGATTTACTGTTATATATCTATTATTACTGTTCGAGTTACCACTTGCATCTGTATATATATATTGCTATCGTGTCGCTTTGACGACCTGAGTATGCATGCTCAGAGTGAGAAGTGGATCTAGCTAGGACCAGGACCAGACGTACATCGCGGACATCTTGATCAGCTATCCAGAGCTATACTCTTTTGATCTCTATCAGGTTAGTTCCTTGTATCTGTTTTGTCTCAGTTACTGCATTTCTCATTACCTGTGTGTTGTTTACTGATTACCACGTAAAGCTAGAAGCCGAAGTGTGACTACGGTAGGATATTTTCTTGACCGTACGAGCATGGCTAGCCTTGTCAACCCCTCATATTCCGTATTTTGGGAAGCGGGGCGTGAAATTATGTCTCTAAGTGGGTCGAGGCTGTGCCCAGCCGGACTAACGAAAACAAGGTTGTCGTTAGATTTCTTAAGGAAAACATTTTCTCCCGGTTTGGGCACCCCCGAGCGATCATTAGCGACAATGGAACTCATTTCTGCAATAAGACTTTCAAGGCCTTGATGCGGAAATATTCCATTAATCATAAGCTATCTACGCCCTATCACCCCCAAACCTGTGGGCAAGCCGAAGTTTCAAATCGGCAAATCAAGCAGGTACTGGAGAAGACGGTTTCCAAGAACCGTAAGGATTAGTCGTTAAAACTCACTGATGCCCTTTGGGCATTTCGAACTGCTTATAAGACCGATCTTGGCATGTCTCCCTATCGGCTTGTTTACGGAAAGGCTTGCCACCTTCCTGTGGAAATAGAGTATCGCGCATTTTGGGCGATAAAGGAGCTGAATCTGTCTCTCGAAAATGCGGGCAGCCATCGGAAACTGCAGTTGAACGAATTGAGTGAGCTTCGGGATGATGCTTACGAAAATGCGATTGTCGTTAAGAACCGAACGAAGGTGTTTCACGATAAACACCTTTTGCGCAAAACCTTCGCACCTGGTCAGCAGGTACTGCTTTACGACACCCGGCTACATTCCATCCAGGAAAGCTCAGATCTCGCTGGAAAGGGCCATTTTTTGTGCAGAATGTGTATCCACAAGGCGCTGTGGATTTGGAGAATCCAAAGGACGGTTCATTTTTCAAAGTAAACGGACACAGACTAAAACCGTACCTTAGTGCTGAACCAACAGAGGAGCTCCTGGTCTTACAGGAGCCGATTTATCCTGCATAATCTTCCTCTGCCTACCACCAAACTTCGGTTATCCAGCCAAAGCAGTGGACACTGTTTCAAATAAGTTTGGGGGTATGTATAAACCATTTTGTATATATATGTGGATATTCTTGTCCGGTGCATATCCATTTTTAATATTTTCTTTTCTTTAAAAACAAAAATATAAAAATAATAATAATAATAATAAAATGTGTGTATATCTAACCGACAATTTTGACCCTTCAATAATTTTTCCATGCAATGACAGTGAGGACACTATCCAGTTTAAGTTTGGGGGTACGCTCGGTACGCATTTCTAATCTTCGCATTCATATATATATTTTGCATCTGCATACTTAAATCCATAAAAAACAGAAAATTTTCTTAAAACATAAAAACTTTTTCGTCAAGTTAGCTAATGGGAGAACTCAGATTCAACATTTCAACGATTTTGTTTGATAAGATAAGAATAACTAAATCTTATTTTTAGATTTTGAAAACCTGAAAGATAACTCTCCTTTGAAGTTAACTATAGCTGATATACGTCTTTACATCACACTACCCGTGTCGTAAGTTTTGAAAATTAGATGACAAGTCAATTATGTCTGAAAACTTTTAAATAGATAAATTATTTTCTAAGGATCAAATAGGTTTGTTCTGAAATAAGTAATATAAGGAATAGTTTATGAAGTGATGCGGATATGAAGGGATGTTATTGATGCCTTAATTGGAACTAATTCTGAAAAATAACCCATCTGGAACTTGATTGGAATGATTACACACCGAACCCACTAAACACGTCTTTTATCCAAAAAAAAAAATAATTGAACTGCCGGTTATATCTCTGTTCGCATTGAATCATCATGATTTTCACACTAAATTATCTTTTGTTTTTGGGCCTAGCTAACTTGAGTAATTAAGTCCGCTGGGGTGTTTCTACACCTAATGCCCTAAAGCCAACTGGTTTGGGTGTGTTCCCCTCCGAACGGCGGCCGAGACATGGGCTGTCTCGCCTGAGGTTCGGGACAGATGCTAATTGGTGATATCCGTCTACCTCTCCGAAGATGCCAAGTTGATTTATGGCACCATGTATCGAAGGTTTAAACGGATGCGTCCGATGTAGCAGACTTCGTCAGATTCCCCCTCGCTTGAGGGGTTTTTGATTGTGGGGACGCTCTTCCCTGCAGGTGCAAGCCTCTGCAGTTAATTACGCTACCGCATTGCGGTAACAACTTTCTCCTTCTCCAGATGGTCATTTCGTGTCGTGTGTGTTTGTTTTATTTATGGTTGCCCGTGGATTGTATACGGAGACCAATTTATGTCGTCGCCCGTAGGACGTGGATTAGTCCAAATCCGTGTTTTCTTAGATTTGGGTTTGGGGTTTTGGTTTGAGGATACGTTAGCCATATTTGAGGCTAAGATCAACTCAAACGTTTGTTAAGGATACGTTAGTCCAGTTTGAGACTAAGATCAACTTAACGGGATCGTTTAGATCCGACAAAAGAGCATTTGGGCTCTAATGCTCCAGTTTAGGGACATAGTGGTCCATTAAATGTATGGCCGTCGGGACCCATCACCTCTCTGACGACGTTGAAGGATTACAACGACAGATGTCAGAGGAGTTCAGAGATGTACCCTTGAGCCAGAGTTGATTAGGGGATTTATAGTCCAATTTGGGACTAAAGTCTGTTTGAAGGTTTAAGGATACGTTAGCCATATTTGAGGCTAAGATCAACTTAAACGGTTGTTAAGGATACGTTAGTCCAATTTGGGACTAAGATCGACTTAACGGGATCATTTAGATCCGACAAAAGAGCATTTGGGCTCTATTATTCCAGTTTAGGGACATGGTGGTCCATTGCCAGTTTAGGGACATGATGGTCCATCTCCAGTTTAGGGACATGGTGGTCCATGTTCCAGTTTAGGGATGTGGTGGTCCGTTGCATGTATGGCCGTCGGGACCCGTCACCTCTCTGACGACGTTGAAGGATTACAACGACAAATGTCAGAGGAGTTCAGAGATGTACCCTTGAACCAAAGTTGATTTGGGGATTTATAGTCCAATTTGGGACTAAAGTCTGTTTGAAGGTTTAAGGATACGTTAGCCATATTTGAGGCTAAGATCAACTTAAACGGTTGTTAAGGATACGTCAGTCCAGTTTGGGACTAAGATCGACTTAACGGAATCATTTAGATTCGACAAAAGAGCATTTGGGCTCTATTGTTCCAGTTTAGGGACATGGTGGTCCATCTCCAGTTTAGGGACATGGTGGTCCATGTTCCAGTTTAGGGACGTGGTGGTCCAAGTTCCAGTTTAGGGACGTGGTGGTCCATGGTCCAGTTTAGGGACGTGGTGGTCCAAGCTCCAGTTTAGGGACATGGTGGTCCATCGCCAGTTTAGGGACATGGTGGTCCATGTTCCAGTTTAGGGACATAGTGGTCCGATGGTAGTTTAAGGACGCATAAGTCCATGGGTTTAATGACCCCACAATCTATATGGGTGTGTTTAAGGACGCATTAGTCCGTTAGTTTAAGGACGCATAAGTCCGCGGGTTTAAGAACCCCGCAGTCCGTATCTTGGTTTAAGGACGCATAAGTCCATGAGTTTAAGGACCCCACAGTCCGTGTTGATGTGTGGTTGTCGGGACCCGTCACCTCTCTGAAGACGTTGAAGGATTACAACGACAAATATCAGAGGAGTTCAGAGATGTACCCTAAACCAATGAGTTGGTTGAAAGAGCAGATGTGCTCAGTTCAAGATGATATGAGGACTTATGGCCAGTTTGGGCTAAGTCCAATTATGTTTGAAATATTGGCCTTCTGTTGGTCCATTGAAGGAGAGGCTTTGCCTCTAGAAACTTAGCCAATTGGGTTAAAGCTAGTGTTAAACACTAAAGACCAACAGTGTTGAACACTAGGAATAAGATTAGCAAGTTAGTGTTAAACACTAAAAGATAATCAGTGTTAAACACTGGGAACAGAGTTTTCAAATTAGTGTTAAACACTAAGCAAATCAGTGTTAAACAATGCCAATAGAGTTTTCCAAATTAGTGTTAAACACTAAGAAAATTAGTGTTAAACACTGAGGATAAAGTCTTCAGATTAGTGTTAAACACTAAGGAGAGAGGGGTCACGTGTGGACACGTGAGAGCGCCCTGATTCCCCTTATTTTATTCTGCAGATTAGTGTTTAACTCTTTTAATTCTGGCGGCCATCACGTGTGAGCACGTGATGAAGGCCCCCGCTCTGGTCTGTTAGAATGCTCATTAGGGCTCACGTGGTGACACGTGAGGGCGCCCTAAATGTGGAGCCAGATCTCCTTTTGTTTATCCTCAAATCTGCGAATAAGTGTTAAAAACTTTTCCTTTTTATTTCGAGCATCACGTGTTGACACGTGATGGGGATTTATGCGCTGACTGTTAAAACGTTTGCTAAAGGGGTCACGTGGTAAACACGTGAGAGCGCCCAAAGCCTTCATTTCCATTGATCTTTCTTTCTGCGTTTTGGGAGTCACGTGGGAGCACGTGATGGCATCAAAAAGTGGGGCCAGATCCCCTTTATCTTGTTCTGCAAACAAATGTTAAACACTTTTAATTTTCATAGTCATCACGTGTGGGCACATGATGTATAATCATGCCCTGATTTATTAGAACATTTATTAGGGGTCACGTGGTAACACGTGAGAGCGCCCATAATTGTTTCTGCTTTTGCTTTTGTTCCATATATAATGAGGGTCACGTGGGAACACGTGAGGCATTGCCTCAAAGCTTTCCTCTTTTCATTTTTGGGGGATCTGTTCAGGAGTCACGTGGGGCACGTGGCCTTAGTCTTTTCATGCACAGAGATCTTTTAAGAATTAAATTCTTATTTAGTGTGAAACCCTAATTTTTGTTTTGGAGGAATTAAATTCCTATTGTGAAAGAATTAAATTCTTATTTAGGGTAAAACCCTAATTTTATCCCAAAGGAATTAAATTCCTATAATTTTGTGACCATTGAATTCTCAAAACTTAATTCCTCTTCTATGTTTTGGATCTGCATGGCAGGATCTCAACCCAATGAGAATTAAATTCTCAATTCATGGGGAGATGTGCACTTTGCAGATCCTCCACCAGAGAAAGAACTAAGTTCTTTTCTTTATATAAGAGTTAAACTCTTTTGAGAATTAAATTCTCTTTTTAAGCCTCTCTTTTCTTACCTAGGGTTTTTCTTTTGCAGAGAATTAAATTCTCCTCTCTCTGTTTCTTCTCTCCCAAAAAAGTAGATCCCTTCTCTTCTCTTCTTGGCTCCTATTTATAGGAGAAGGAAAAGAATCAATTTGTTTAGCAAATCTCTCATTGAAAGATTTGATTTGATTGTTGAGAGATTTGATTTATATTTATCATTAATTCTGGGCCTTTAGATCATTCAGTGAATTTTATTCACCATGGATTTTAAATCCAAAAGATATTCTATTTGTTATCTCGGTTAGATTTAGGGGGAATCTTTCCTTATTTAAGATTTCTCCATAAATTGGTGATTTTTAATCACCCTTGGATCTTTAATCCAACGGTTCCTATAATTCTTTTTCATTTGGAAAGATTTAGAGAAATTTAGAATTTTAATTCTATTTCGAAAGATTTTAGAGAAATTTAGAATTTTAATTCTATTAAACTGCAAGGCTTTCAAAGCCTATCACGTGCTGGCACGTGACCCTTGGTCACGTGTGAGCACGTGACCCCCAAATTGGTCCCTTTAACAGCCACTCGTTTATATTGTTGTTTTAACCATCACGTGTCAACACGTGACCATTGGTCACGTGTGAGCACGTGATACCTCATTGAGGTAACTTCTGAGTTTTAATCAGGGAACAGATTTTAGAATTTAATTCTATTCATTATTTTAGAGGCCTTAAGAGCCCATCACGTGTCTGCACGTGACCCATGGTCACGTGTGAGCACGTGATTCCCCATTGGGGTCTTTTTTGAGTTTTTATTATATCTTTTAACTCCTCCAGCGGGTTTTTAAAGGTCCATCACGTGCGGACACGTAATGCCTCATAACTTTTGATCCCGGATGAATTATGAGGCCCATTATATATCAAATCGAAGGGTTTTTTGAGACGCTTTCGATACCATCAGAATTTATCTGTTTCTCATTTGGGAGTTTATCAAAAAACAGCCCGGAAGATACTGGTTCCCATTTTCTTAAGCGTATCGCTGCCATTTGATACCTTGGACTCTTTTGCGCAGAAATTTTTGGCGGGAACAGGGTGCATTGGCCCAAAGCTCGTTAAGAAGCCTAGAAAGTCCAGATTAAAACAAAGTCAAGCAAGTGTTCTCTCCGAGTTAAAATTCCTAACGGTTCTTTGTGTGAGAATAATCTTGACAAAAGACAAGTTTTTATAAAAAAGTATTTCTAGCTGAGATATGAAGGTTTTATTCTATGATAAAGACTATTGCACATTCACAGAGGTGTGTATGAAATAAAAACAAGAAAAAGGTGGAGTGAAAAATAAGACCTGGTTCCTGTTAAGGAAGATAGAAATTCTGAAATTGAAACCTTACTGGAAAACGAAACTTGAAAAATGCTTAACTCTTTATAAAACTTATGTGATCCTTTTTAAATTTTTATCTGCGCTTTATTTTGTGACATGATGACTTTAATCGATCCTTCTGAAACTCAACGACACTATTTGCACTGCACGTAAAAACATATAAAATCTTAAGTTAAATAAGAAGCGAGGTATGAAAAATAAAGGTTCGATAGTCTAGAATTAGGATAATAGAATTGTTATTTTTAAAAAACAAAACCTTAGGGTTTGAATCATAGTTATTTCGCAAAACTAGCTTGACGGGATTTTGTGGGTAGTATCCGCTGAAAACCCTCAGAAGACAACACTCCTCCTGCCAGGGACACCTAGAGGTTTAACGACTTGTTGCACATGCTCAGTGCAATCGCGTTCCCTGCGAAAGTGAAGTTAGGAATTTTTTGTGAATAAATTGGCTTTGCTCGGGATGAGCAAATGATAAGTTTGGGGGTATTTGTTCATATCAGATTTTTGCATTTTTATACCGTCCATTTTTGATCACATTGCTTATAGGTAGGTACTCTTGATCCGTGTTTGCTAGATAAATCGCAGGTTACAGGTTCTCAGCTCTAAGAAATAAAATTCATGAAAAAACGCGACAAATTCGGGATTACTGCCAACCACAGATAAATACGGGTCTCCGCTCTCTATCCGTATGTTGCCGCACACCAGTTAAGGGACAAAATGGCAAATCAATGGTCATTTTCATGCACAAAGCACAATGTCAATACAAGATCCAAGATATCTACGCGGAGCTCAAGAAAATCATGGCAAAAGATCCACATCAAATCACCTTTTGACCTGCTGAAAATATGGAAGAAATGTGAAGAGCTTCTGAGAAACCAAGTATACCACACTGAAGTACACAACAACATAGAGCTCCCCAGAAAAATTGAGCCATCAATTCAACTAAATGGCCACGGATCCGCGGCCAACATGGCGACTCGGCCGCGAATACGCGGCCGAGTTAACTCAGTGGAAGATTCTGTTTTGGGGGCATTTTGGTAACATCATTCAGGGCCAGATTGTTGCCCTAGGGTTTCAGTTTCCTGCCTATAAATAGCCCAGAACAATGCCAAGTGAAGGGTGCTAATTCTTGTGTTGGATTTTAGGATTTGTTGTTGTTCTTCTTCCTCTTTCATCTTTTCTCTATTAAAACTTTGTAGTGAGTTTTTATGAGTGAAGTGATGAATAAAAGAGTTCTTGTCTTTATCATGCTTGTCTTGTGATGTTGTTAATTATAATTGCTTGTAATTTTCATTTGCTAATCTAGTTGTTGTTATTTGTTGTTTGTTTCTTTCTTGTTCTATTTTTCTTTATCCTTAACAAAAATGACGCTTAAGCTTGATCCTTGCCAAGGTGAGGTCTCAAATAGCTAGTTGCAATCTTTTAATCTCTTTCTTTCTATCTTCCTCCTTTTGTTTTATTTTCCCTTTTCTTGTAATGGGTGAGTAGTTTTCTCACTTGTTAGGGTAGGATAAGGAAAGTTTGAGAGAAGGAAATCTCTCTCACTCTTTTCTTGCCCAACATCTTAATTCGGACTCCCGTTAATTGAACCATAATCCGCTCCCTACGGCACCCTATCCTACATGATAGCGGTGATTCCTTAGTGAGACCGGTTGTGGTTGAATTAACCAGAGGTTAAGGCTAAGAGCCAAGAACGGACGGACAAGGACCAAAAGGAAGGAACCAAGCGTTGGAAAGCCTAGCTTATACTCGCAAGTTCCTTCCTAATCGTGCTAATCCCCGTTGTTGCCGATTACCGTAACACCGATATTAAGAGTGGCAAAGAAAGAAGTGAGCGACTCCTATCTCAAACTAACCAAATCCTAACCCTAACAAGCTCTCTTTATATACATTTTAGCATATAGTTGATCTCAAACAAACCTGGGCATTTGGACTTAACTCGTTAAAGCACATAGAAAAAGATTCCCATCTCCCTGCGGACGACCCGTACTCAACAGGCTAACTACAAGCGAAACCGTGTTGATTGCGGAAATTAACTAAGCACGCAAAAACTCTAACAATCAGTCCTCGGTGGTACAACCATCTCGGGACTTCCTTGCAGGTAGCTCGGCCCCAACAACCTCAAACCCATTGAGATCCACACACTTCAGGAGCTATCCTCCAACTCAATCTCGTCCACCCATCATCGCCAACAGCAGATCAACGGAAGGTAACATCTTGACGCGATTCTACCCGCGTCAGCTGGCGCCGTCTGTGGGAACCTTGATTCCACTAAGACAAAGTTCATCTTCCGATCTCAACCCAATGGCAAGCGGTCACCACGACGATCCAAGCACTAGCCGCCGCCTCCCCCACAACGGAGGCACGGACGAATCTCCTCCCCCGAACGCCATCAACGCTCTAGCATTCCGGATAGATCGACTCATGTCCGTCGTAGACGCGCTCGTCTGTGTCCAAACGGCGGGGCAAGCTCCCCAGGTCGCCGCTCCCCCACGTCGAGAACGGGACCCCTACAGAGGGAGAGAAGACTCTGCTCACGTTGGCACTACTGACCACCACCTCGCTATCTCCCACAGCCGCAGATCTCCTGGGCCAATATATTCTGCGACCCGCTGGGCCCCCCACATTTCAACACCGAGGTCTATCGCCCGAGTGCCTCGCCCCGAGCCGTTACGTACTCCTGTCCCTCCCGAGGAGATGTCAGTTAGCTCACCTGCTCCCAGGCATGACCGACACCCCCTCCCTCGATAGGGTCGCACGGACGGGACTTGTCACGGCAGCTCGAAGACTACCTCGCCGGGCGACCTAAGAAACCTCATTGAAAGGAATCGAGACCGCGGCCAAACGCAAGTCTCCAACGATAGAGGCCAAAGATCGGAATGTGCCGAATCGTTGGGGTACCATGGCCTGCTCGACGCCCTCGAAAAGAAGATCGAGGGCATGCATCGAGAAGTTCGCCACTCGAGCGACGGGGCTAAATACGCCGCTGGCTCGCTCACAAAGACTTTTACCGAGGAGATTCTCGCCGTCCATGTCTCCTTCCGGAACAAGCCCCCCAAGGTCTCGCTCTTCGATGGGAAGTCAGAATCGAAGGACCATCTGGACACGTTCACGGCCAGGATGAGCTTCCAAGACAACTCCAACGCCGCCCAATGCCGAGCTTTCCTGGCCACTCTCATCCGCTCCGGACGAGACTGGTTCCGAGGACTCGCGCCATGCTTGATCTCAACCTTCGACGAGCTGTCCACTCAATTCCTCGGCCATTTCGTCAGGAACAGACGACAGAAACGGACCGTCGACCATCTCTTCACGATCAAGAGCGGGGACAAAGAAACGTTCAAAGCGTACGTCACCCGCTTCTACAATTCCCTTCTCGAGGTCCCCGAACATCGGGATGAGACAGTCATCACAGCCCTGAGGTCTGGTCTTAGACACAAGGAGTGGTTACGCTCCTTTGTATTAGCGCAACTTAAGACCATGGGTGAGGTAAAGGCCTGGACCGAGCGCGAAATCCAGCTCGAGTCCGAGGTGAAAGCAAATCTCCCCGGGGCAGAGCAAACTGACTAGAAGAAAAGGGCGAGGGAAGAGAGAAAGAGACTTGAGTGGCCAAAGCCCTACTCCCCGAGGTTTCAGGAGTACACCCCGCTCAACGTCTCCCAGACGGTACTGCTTGAGGAGGCCAAGGGTGAGGGGTTCTTCAAGCTCCCCTCGATCTCGCGCATGACGGCAAAGCGTACTCGGGCCCCTACTGCGGTTTTCACAGATCGCTAGGCCACTCCACAGAGAGCTGTAAGCAGCTCCGAGACTACATCGAGGAGCTTATCCATTCGGGGCACCTTACAGCGTACTTGCGGGACAAGCGACAAGCTGACCGCGAGCAGGAGCAGCGTCCCCCTCCCGGCGAGTTGACAATCGGCCAAATCATGGTCGTGTCAGTGGAGGGGACGTCGGATACCTACGAGGCTCAACACCCCGCGCCGGTCGCGGAGGCCAACAGACATCCGAGGGGCTCAAGCTGCACAAATAAAAAGAACATCTACTAGCTTGTATTTCTTTCACTCAGGCAATGTAAACTTTCTTAAGATCTTTTTGTTTATATAATAAGGAGAGATCAATTAAAACATTGCAAAAAGAAGAGTTTATTTATTCAAAGGGTACTATAGGCTCCTCAGCCATACACCGAAAAAGAAAAATTACAATAGCGGAGGAAGGGGTGCAGGAAATACTGCTCGTGGTAGTCCGAGCATATTTCCGCCAACCGAGCTCTCGCCGCTTCAGCCCTTTGCCTCTGATGCCGCCCACGAATGCCGGCGTGGTGCCTCAATTGATAGCACTCAAGGATAAGCGCCACCGAGCGATCCCGCCGACCCGCGGAGATTAGGCCGAAACGCCGCAAGGACCTTAGCTTACCAACCGCCTCGTCCCTCAGCTGCTCGGACAAGGGGTTGTAGAGCCCCGGCGAAGCCCTCCAGATGGAGTACATCAACAGCTGGAGCAGGGGGGCGCCGGGGAAGCAGTCGGCCGAAATGATCCTCAATACGGCCAATCACTAGCTGCACCGTGTCCTCGGTATAGTACTGGTCATAGAGGTACACGTTCTCGAAATTTACGATGTCGGGGATCATGAAAGGGAAGTCCTCCATTCTTACGTTTTGGGTGTGAAGAAAGGAGTGATCAACGCTCCCTACGCTTTATAGCCCGCTACACCCTCGAAAATCCAATAGCCAGGGACATTCGCCCGTTTCACCCACAACTATGCCGCCACGCGGCAGACCTCGAGCCTTTCTTGGCGAAATCGAAACGACACAGCTCCAGTGCTTCACCACCCCCACACGTTCGATACCTTTGTTGCCCGGGACTGTCCCTATTCCCCATACTTACACCGGGAAGGTCAGACAGAACCTCTCGAATCGACTGGGCGACTTCACTGCTCGGCCTGTCTTTAGCAGGCATCTTCCGGCCCTTCCAACGCTAAGGATTGAAGCCCTCATCAAGAGGCAGCCGAGTGGCTACCCTGCTCAGCTATCCCTGGCTCGTAACTCCTTACCCACAGCGCCAGAGATCAAAGCCCTCACCAAGAGGCAGCCGAGCGGCTACCCTGCTCGGCTATCCTTGGCTGGCAGTTCCCTACCCCACGACGCCAGGGATCAAAGCCCTCACCAAGAGGCAGCCGAGCAGCTACCATGCTCGGTTATCCCTGGCTGGTAGTTCCCTACCCCAAGACGCCAGGGATCAAAAGCCTTCGCCAAGAGGCACCGGGCAGTAACTCTGCTCAGCCTGTCCTTAAGGATCAAAACTCTCGCCAAGAGGCACCGGGCAGCAACCCTGCTCGGCCCGTCCTTAGCGGGCCTCTTCCGGTCCTTCCAGCACTAAGGATCGAAGCCTTCATCAAGAGGCAGCCGAGCGGGTACCCTGCTCGGTTATCCCTGGCTGGTAACTCCTTACCCACAGCGCCAGAGATCAAAGCCCTCACCAAGAGGCAGCCGAGCGGCTACCCTGCTCGGCTATCCTTGGCTGGCAGTTCCCTACCCCACGACGCCAGGGATCAAAGCCCTCACCAAGAGGCAGTCGAGCGGCTACCCTGCTCGGCTATCCCTGGCTAGTAGTTCCCTACCCCATGATGCCAGGGATCAAAGCCCTCACCAAGAGGTAGCCGAGCAGCTACCCTGCTTGGCTATCCCTGGTTGGTAGTTCCCTACCCCACGACGTCAGGGATCAAAAGCCCTCGCCAAGAGGCACCGGGCAGTAACCCTGCTCGGCCCGTCCTTAAGGATCAAAGCCCTCGCCAAGAGGCACCGGGCAGCAACCCTGCTCGGGCCGTCCTTAGTAAGCCTCTTACGGCCTCTCCCGCGCTAAGGATCAAAAGCCCTCGCCAAGAAGCAACCGCGCCCGCCCTTGCTCGGTTATCTCTGGCTGGTAGCTCCCTACCCCACAATGCCAGGGATCAAAGCCCTCGCTAAGAGGCACCGGGCAGCAACCCTGGTCGGCCCTGTCCTTAAGGATCAAAGCCCTCACCAAGAGGCACTGGGCAGCAACCCTGCTCGGCCCGTCCTTAGTAGGCCTCTTACGGCCCCTCCCGCGCTAAAGATCAAAAGCCCTCGCCAAGAGGAGACCGGGCCTGCCCTTGCTCGGTTATCCTTGGCTGGTGGCTCCCTACCCCACTACGCCAGGGATCAAAGCCTTCACAATGAGGCAACCGGGCCCGCCCTTGCTCGGTTATCCCTGGATGGTAGCTCCCTACCCCACAACGCCGGGGATCTAAGCCCTCACCATGAGGTACCGGGCAGCTACCCTTCTCGGCCCGTCCTTAGTAGGCCTCTTACGGCCCTCCCGTGCTAAGGATCAAAAGCCCTCATCAAGAGGCAACCGAGCCCGCCCTTGCTCGGTTATCCTTGGCGGGTAGTTTCCTACCCCATAACGCCAGGGATCGAAGCCCTCGCCAAGAGGCCACTGAGCAACTTCACTGCTCGGTCCATCCTTAGCCACCTCTTACGGCCCTTCCAGCGCTAAGGATCGAAGCCATCACCCAGAGGCAACCGACCAACTACCATGCTCGGTTATGATAGATGTCGTTCACTACCCCTATGAAGCCAGATACCTAAGCCCTCGCCAAGAGGCAACTGAGCATCTACCATGCTCAGTCATCCGTAGCTGGTGTTACTAACCGCCAACTCCACGGTCCAAGCCCTCGCCATGAGGCTATCCACGTCTAAGCGATCCCAACCTCGACTTTGGGGCCATGGAGATACCGACCCTTCACCGGTCTTTGGCTAATAGTCGAATTCAACTCGACGTGCGATCGCCAGACGAAGAACCGACTCGACGTGAAGGCTGAACTGTGCAAATACAAGTGTTTACCGACAATGGAAAATACGCGCTCAAATACTACTGCAAAAAGATTTTATTCACAAAGCCAAAAGTCTTTACAAGGGTATTGTGGGCTCCCCAGCCTTACAAAATGCCCGGAGGCCTACAAAATTCCTGATGCAACAAAAGAAAAGAAACAAGAAGACGATGGGCTTCAGGCCTCAGGGCCGGGCGCAACCCCGGGGAGCTCAACGTCCACCACGGCTGGGGCTCCGCCCATCACAAGAGCCTCGGCGCCACCCTCGACGGGAGTCCCTTCCCCGGCAGTGCTCCCGGGGCATCCTCCTACGCGTCGTCATCGCGAGGATATTCATTCCGGAGCTCTTCATCGGGGAACTCCGGCATCCGAGCCTTAACGGCGTCGAGGGCCTCGTGCCAGATGAGGGTAGTGGCTGCGGCTAGCTCGATGTAAAAATGGTCCGATTTTTTGTAGTTCTCCACCGCCTTCGCCTCCCTGAGTTTGGCCCGCTTCGTCCCCTCTACCGATGCCTCCAGCTCCTTCCGAAGGGTGCCCGCCGACTTCTTCAGGGTGCCGAAGAGCAACTTGGAGTCCTGAAGCTTGGCCTCGGCGACCTGGGCGGCCTCGCGGTGCCTGGTGACCTCCTGCTTTCCAGCCGTAACCTCCTTCTTCCTGGCCGCCACCTTGCCCTCTACGACGGCGATCCTCTCCATCGCCGCCTCCAGCTCCAATTTCGAGCTCTCCTCCAGCGATTTCTTTGTCCTCCATCTGGGGTAATTTCCTCTTCCTCCATATGGACGACGAGGGCGACGTGCTGGAGGACCTGAAGAAATCAGAGGGGGGTCAGAAAGAAAAGGGAGACACCAAATCTCACGAATGGTAAGACGCTGAGAGAAAAATCAAGTAAGGTACGAGCGCTAACATGCACGACCTCATGGGCGATCGCCACCATCTGCGCCTTTAAGGTCCCCTGAGGAACCTTGCCTCCAGCCGACCTCTCCATATCCGTCAACAAGCTGTCAGCAACGGAGATCCCCGAGGGCACTTCAAAGCGGAGGTCCCCATCGTCCACCAAGATCGGGGAGGCCGGGGTCTGCGGAACCGTCCGGGAGAACCTCTTGAGAGACGATGCCGGGGAGTCGATCTCTATCTCCAAAGCCTGGGCCTCCTGTTCCCGAACCCGCTTTCGGCTCGGCGCCTAGCTGGGCTCCGGGGCACGGCCCGCACTCGAATGCCAAGGTGGGGTGGCTGCTGGGGGAGCCGGGACCGACGTCGGACGGGAAGAGCTGGCACCTCCAGCCTTCGATCCCTTCTTCGGCTCGCGCATGGCCGCTCGAAGTTTGCTCGCGTCCATGGGTTATGTACAAGACAAGGTACAATGGAGTCAACAACACGAGTAAAAGTAAAATAAACACAAGTCTAACAGATCGCCTGCAAACTCCTAACTTACCCACGAACTGGGCGGGGCTAAGCCCAGCCCAACTCCGGGACTGCTCAGAAAGCAGCACGTCGGCCCAAGAAATGGGCTCCTACTCCGCCACTTTCAGCACGTCGGGATCGCTCGACTGGCCCTCTCGCCGACACCTATTCCTAGACCACTGGGTGAGCACGGGCCAGTCCTCACCCATAGGCGGCCCAACAAAAAAAAAACTTCTTCTTCCAATCGTGGATGGAAGAAGGCACGACGACGACCCCCGATCCGGGAGCACTTCCCCGCTGCTTCCTAAATGAGAGGTATACCCACCTCGGCTCGCCCGTGCGAGTGCCAGGGTGGCTTTTGTAAATGAGAGAAGAGGCAAAGGTGGACAGTCTGAAAGGGATCGACTGCAACTTCAGACGAACCAAGAACCTAAGGAGAATCCTCCAGGAGTTCGGCACTAGCTGGCCCGGGGCTACCCCAAAATGATTCAGCGCTCTAACAAGCTCGGGAGAGAAAGGCAGGCGCATTCCGGCCCAAAAGGCTTCCAGGTACAATGCAATCTCTTTACCTCATACCTGATCTGCCCTCTCTCCGTCCTCGGCCAAACGTAGCGTATAGCCGGGAGGAATATGGAAACGAACCCGAGCGGTGGCAAGCTCGTCCTCGTACTTCACCATGGATGACACACCAAGGGCATCCGCGACATCCGCTCTGGGAACCACCTCCATCTCGCGACCCCGAGAAGAGGATCTGACCCTAACTTCCCGGGAAGACTCCGACTCAGTGGAAGAAGAAGCAGAGGGAGAAGAAGAAGAAGAATTTACAGGGGGCTCCCTAGACCCTACCCGATCTATTTCTACAAACTCTTCAGAAGAAGACATCTAACCTGATTAAGAGGATGGGTCCTCGAAAGGGGAAACACAGAGATCCAATCTAAAAAGAGAGCGCCGAGCTAAAGAGACCCAAGGCGAGGAAAATTTGTAGAGATATGGGCCTTGATCGGGACCCCACCTCTATTTATAGCTGCCGGCGTACACATCCTACGGCGACAGTCATCTCCCGCCGAAACGGCTCAGTGCATTCAACGGCCACGATCGCTCCACCTGTCGCACGCGCATTGGTCGTATCCCATCAGACGCTAGAAGTCTGCGGCCCGTCACGTCAGCCAACCAGCGCCCGACACGTGGGCTGTCGCTTCGGTAATCGTACGCACGATCCGGCGATCGTATGCACGAACTGGCGCATCCTCTTTAATGCGAGATCTGGCCCCTGATCCGCTGACATCACCAAGAAGATACAGTAGATTTCCCGGGAACACACGCTCACGATATCTACGACGAGGAGCTCACCTCGAGTGACCCGGCAGACCACTCTCGACCCGACCCATGAACAGGTCGGGACGAGAGTGGGGGGTTAATGATGATGCTCGATATCAGTGATCTCCCAGATCGTGACACGTAGCTGATGACGTATCCCGAAGCCCGCAAGGTAAGACCAAGAACAGCACGTCGGAGAAACACCAGGGTCTGCGACCCATGAACGTGGCCGACCTTCTGGGCCGTCCACACCACTCCTATGCTCGCCTTGCAAACAACCATTGGCTCGCCTCCGAGCCTCCTGCACATTTGGCCTCCTCGGCCCTTTCAGCTCGTCTCCGGGCTACCATAGAACCGAGATAGCTCGGTCTCTCGCTTGGTCCCGAGCCCCCGCCGAGCTCATCTTCCTCGTTCCCTTCGACCGACCAACAACATCATTCGCAGGTGCTTCCGTCTCGCCTCAGCGAATCTCGCCATACGCGAGATATCCGCTGGCCACGGTCCCGCGTTCCACGCCATCACGATCCCCATTAACGAGCCTGCCTCGCCATTAATGGGAGATCCCGCCCATCACGCGGGTGTGATGTCGGGGGTGTAACGGCCGGCGTGATTCTCGCACCTGCCTATCTGCTGCCACCGCTATATAAACCCCTCCTTCAGACGGTTCAAGTAAGTCATTTTCCACTCACTAGGCCGTTACTCTGCTCGGATTTCCTGTCTAACTTGATAATCGGAGGGTACTCGGTGGTACAACCATCCCGAGACTTCCTTGCAGGTAGCTCGGCCCCAACAATCTCAAACCCATTGAGATTCACACACTTCAGAAGCTATCCTTCAACTCAAATCTCGGCCGTCCATCATCGCCAACAGCAAATCAACGGAAGGTAACATCTTGACGCGATTCCACCCGCGTCACAAACTAATTTCATGGCCTCTCTTGTCCTCCTAATTTATCTCAGAACTTCTTCATCCTGATACTAATTAATGTTGATCTATTCGCCGTAAATTTAATCGGAGGTGGAGTTGAAATTGCAGAAGGATCCATTGAGGGTGCAGGCATTGAGGAGCTTCTAGACTTGGGAGGAGTAGTTGATTCTGAATCTATTTGGCCTTGAAGAGCTTTTGATCTGTTTAGTGTTCTTGTTTTCTTATATCGTTCGGGGGTCTGGGAATAATTAATGCCTGAAGTAAATGTTTGCATCATTTGTAATAACTATTTGGAAATGTCATCTGTTTCTCTTTCTCAAGTGTTGTAAGAATTTAAAGAAGAAGAAAAATAATAGAATAAGAATATATATATGTGTGTGTGTGTGTGTGTGAGAGAGAGAGAGAGAGAGAGAGAGTATCTTGGAATTTTTATTTAATCATTTGGACATTAATGGGAAAATTGTAATCCAACACCTATTTAATTCTCTTACTATATTTGGGTCATGAATTTTTTTTATTGGCTTCTTACTGATATTTATCACTCTTTTATTACATGCAACTAGGCTTATATGGTGGAAAAATCCTGATCAGCCCACTCCTTTAAAATCTCTTTCTATTTTTTTCCTATGCTTAGATTTTATAAGCAAAATATTGCAAAATTACATGATTAATTTTTTTATGCTATATATAGCATGCAAAACATTTAAAAATCGAAAAATACAAGTCCTTTAGGGTAAAAAATTTCATAATTTTCGTTTGGTATTTTTAAAAAAACATAGCGATACCAAAGAAACAAAATTTTTGGCCTTTTTGAAAAATCGCTATTCTCATGTGCTACAATATTAAAATTTTGAAGAAAAGATAATTTGAGATTTTTGAAAATTTTGCGATTTACGTGTGTTATATAACATGCATAATATTGAGAAAAGGAAGAAAAAATAAAAATTTTATAATTTTGAAAATTTTATGATTTCTTTTACTATAGCATGTAAAATATAGAAAAACGGAAGAAAATAGAAAAATATTGTGACTTTTGAAATTTTCGTGATTTTCGTGCAGAAAAACTAAGAAAACAGAAAATTCTTGAGATTCTGAAGATTTTGAGATTTTCGCATGCTATAACAGGCAAAATATTGAAAACCAAAGAAAACAAAATTGAGGTTTTTTAAAAAAAAAATTGTATGTTACAACAAGCAAAATATTGAAAATTTAAATAAAAAATTGAGGATTTTAAAAACTTCGCCATTCTCTTGTGTTACTAGCGGTTCCAACTTCCAAGTCGCTTCTCAGTCATTCAGGGTATCAGTCAATTAAACCAGATTTCGTTGTTATGATAAATTTATTGTAGCTATCGTCGTCATTTTTTTTTACTTCACATAGATTTCTGTCTCCTGAATATCCTGAACTTCTCCAAAAGTATGAGAAATAAGTAAAATATTGAAAAATCGAAAAAAACTAAAAATTCTAATTCTTTTTATAAATTGTGTGATTTAGTGTTACATAACATGCAAAACAAAGAAAAAGGAAAGTATTTTTTTGTTGAGATTTTTTAATTTTTTGCGGTTTTCATATGTTATCATATCATGCAAAATATTGAAAAAGTGAAAGAAAAAACAGAATTTTTTTTCCATTTTCGTTGTTATAACAAGCAAAATATTAAAAAAAACTAAATTTTTTTGAAACTTGCATGCTTTAATATAGCAAGAAATATAGTAAAAAGCCGAAGAAAACAAAAAAAAATTGATTTTTGTGTGCTATATAGCATGTAAAATATTGAAAAATAAAAAAAAACAAAATAAATTTAATTTTATTTAAAATTTAGCGATTTTCGTATGCTATATAGCATGTAAAATATTGAAAAAGAAAAGAAAACATGATATTTTGATATATTTGTAAAGTTGTTGATCTTTGTCTACTATAACAAGCATAATATTGGAAAACCGAATAAAACAGAAAATTTCATGATTTTCATATGATATAGCATGCAAAATATTGAAATTTGAAGAAAACTAGAAAAAAAATAATTTTTATGAATTCAAAATTGTCGTGCGTAACATGCAAAATATTAAAAAGTTGAAGTAAACAAAAAAATTCGAGATTTTTGAATATATCGCTATTTTCATGTGCTGTAGTAATGAAAAACCGAAAAGCATAGAAATTTTTTCAGAATTTTGAAAATTTCCTTATTTTCATTTGCGAGCTTGCAAAATATTAAAAAATAGAACAAAACCCATTTTTTTAGATTTTGAAAATTTCTCGGTTTTTGTGTGCCTACCTAACTGTAGTAAGTTAAAAATTCTAGTTTCAGATTTTTAAAAATTATGTAATTTTCGTGTGGAAGCATGCTAAATATTGTAAATTTCAAGAAAACAAATATTTTTAGGATTTTTGTAATATTCCGCGATTATCATATGGTATGGCATGCAAAATATTGAAAAACCGAAGAAAACAAAAATATTTTATATTTTTGAAAATTAAATCATGTGTTATAACTTGCAAAATATTAAAGAACTGAAGAAAACAAAAACATTTTATATATTTGAAAATTAACCCAGGAAAGAAAACAGAAAATTATGAGATTTTTAAAAATTACGCTTTTCGTGTGCCATGTAATGATAATGTTTGAAAAAAGCGATCTTACAAAAGGTTCATAATTTTTAAAATTTTCACGGCTTTTTTGCGGTGTAGAGCAAGTAAAATATTGGGGAACCGAATAAAACAGAAATTTTTAGATTGTAAAAATTTTGTCATATTTGTGTACTATATAATGTACTAAATGCTGAAAATTTGAAATAAATTTTTTTAGAATTTTTGTATACTTTGTGATTCTTATATACTATAACAAACAAAACATTGAAAACCGAAGAAAAATGAAAATTTTGAGATTTTAAAAATTTCACGATTTTCGTATGCCATCGAGCAAGGAAAATACTGGAAAGCCGAAGAAAAATACCAAATCAATTGCAAGTTAATTCTTCATATATTTTACGTATGAAGTTCATAAATATGAGATATTATAACCCATCGACTTCTAGTAGCCCGTAAGAAGCAACTAAGACTATCACATCGCATGGTCTGAAGAGTGATCAACCTGGCTAGAGCTTTTAAAAAGAAATTTGACTTAAGAAAAAATCTGGGCATAGACTAAATAAAAATTAATGCATTGCTTTCTCTGTACCATGTTTTGCAATCAAAAGGTTTAGCAATAAATAATCTTTATTAGTAAAAAATGAAGAAAAATAAATAAGAAATAAGCTAGATAATCAGATATCAAATTCGCAGTCTTCACTATATTCATAAGCCAAGATAAAAAGCATGGTAAAAACTTTACCAAGCAAACCGATGAGACTTCAACAAACCTGTAACATATCCGCCACAACGAAAATATTTCCGACCACTGGCAACCCATTGAGAAACCAAACCTCAAAAAATTTCAAATATAGGCACAAAACCAAACTTGTTTTCATAGAAAAACCACAGTTCACTTAACATACAACTCAACAGATAAGCTAAATAAAGAGCTCAGAAATAATTTACTCTATAATGCTATACAATATAATAATATCTCCATGCTTTACATCTTAAGTACATATGCTAAAACAAACATAAATACATAACTCAGGAGCAGAGAGAATCTACAAGTTAACCAAAAGTCAAAAGAAATTTGAAGTAGAAAAATCTCAAATCGTTAACATTTTCTTTATCGCATTGCACGTCCTTTTACGGTTGCGAACTAAACCCACCATCTTGGCTTCTCTCAAATGTACATGGCATATAAGTCTCCCAATACCTTACTGCACATAACAAAAATCGGCCGCAACGAAACATACTCACTTCCATTCAGCTGATGATGTATATCATGATATGCCATATTATTTTGTCGGGAAAAAATTGGAACGGATTCTAACAAAAAAGCATGAACTAATAGATTAACTGAATAAAGAGTTCAGAATTAACTCCACTTGCACATTAGATGCATGTAAAAGGATTGTCCATGCTTTACATCTAAATACATAAAATATGTTAAAACAAATATAAATACACAACTTAGGAGCAACGAGAATCTACAAGTTAACCATAGGTTGAGGTAGATAAAAGGAAGAAAAAATTTACTCATCCTTTTTGGGTAGAGAAATAAACCCACCATCCTCTCTCCTCTCAAGAGTATACGGCATGTAAGTCCCCAATATCTTATCCCACATAACAAAGAATGGCTGCGAGAAATTATACTTGGTCCCATACAACTGATGATGAATGTCATGATACGCTGTATTATTCTGAAATATTAAGTGCAATGGGTTTCCCGGGAGCCAGAGCCCACTGTGGTCGTCAACAGTTTTGATAGTAGCAAAAGAGAAGAAGAAGATGGCAGTCCTGGGGGACATGCCAGAGAGGAGGAAGGAGAGAGCCCCGCCAACGGTGTCAAGGAGGAGGCCCTCGACTGGGTGGTTGTACAGGGCGCCAAATGAGTAGGGGACCACCAGGCGGTGGTGGAGGGAGTGCACGTGACGGTAGAGGTACTTGTTGTGGTGCATGTACCGGTGCATGAAGTATTGCCACGTGTCCATTACTAGCATCGCAATGAGGAATTGCTTGGCATAGGAGAGGAAGTTAGATGCTTGAGCAGCAGGGGCGTCCTTGTCATTTCCAGCAATCTGCAAAACATATCATAGGCGGGAATTAATTGTTGCTTTAATCTTCATTAGTAGCAACTAACAGAGGAAAAAACTTGAACAACGCACTACAACATTAATCACAACCATGGTGAGATTATATCTAACATAAAAACAGCAAATAGTAGATCCATCATCAATTTTGTAGGAGGGGGTAACATGGCAATTGAATCTATTGACTGGCTGACGGCGTATTGCTGTCATGTTTTCTTAGGAAATGTAAGATTATCCAAATCTCATATGGACCAAGTGTCCGCAATAGGGAAATTAAGCTTACGTTCTTTTAAATGCATTACTATTTGAGTAAATCAATGAAGATAACCTTATGTTTACGGAAAAATATAATCTCTTTTAATACAAAGGAGACTTAGAAATGCAATAGTCACAAGAAAACAAAATAACTGTATAACGATTAATCAAACCAGAGACAAATACCACGATGTTCAAGATGAAAAAGTGGGAAAGAATTAGCATATAGGAAATACTAAATTACTAGAAAGCATTGATGTTCGCTGATTATTAATGATTTTTTCCCACAAGGAGGTTGTTCCTTAAATTTAGCATGGATGCATATGGTCATAGTATAATTTAAAAGCTCGGTATAGCTAACAAATTTGGGACCTACTTTTCATATCAGTTTGACAGTTAGAATTTAAAATATCAGATTAGCAGTATCAATAGCTTAAAATTTTCGGGCATTAAGATAAGAACTTTTAATATATGTTTTCTAACAAGCATTTAGGTTTATGTTAAACTTTGTAGAAGCAATACTAATTCACACACAGTTATGGTTCTTAAATTAATAACCCAACATAAATGAATAATTGGGTAAGTTAAATTTATTCATAGTACTATTTTATGGTAACTGTTGCATTTAATATTATTGTGGTTATAGCACATTCTATTAGCGAATTATGGCCGCTTGATTATTCTTATTCTTAAATTTTATGCTAATTTAATTTGATTAACTGGTATTGGAAAAGTTTACTAAACAATCCAGTAAATATCAAACATCAATTAATATAAGGCTATCGGCTATTGCATGGATGGTAACAACCAACATCAATTTTTCAAGTAATACTAGCAAGTTATAGTATATATTTTATGAATAACTAATAAGTTTACAATTATATTTTGTCGGACATAAATGGGGAATGTGGTAGTAAATGAATAGGTAGTTTAAAATAAATATTGTTCCTAGATTAATGAAACTTTCAGAAATAGGTAAGATAAAATTATCATTCATAATATTATCTTAAAGATATTTATTTCTTACTGGTATATTTTACTAGTGAAGTACTATGGCATAATTATTGATTTAACATTCTTACTTTTTATGCAAATTTAAATTGCATTGGATTGTATCAGTCGTTGCAAATTTAAATTGCATTGGATTGCATTGACTAATGAAGTAAGCCAAAAAAGTGCAATGGTCTATGAAGACATAAAATAAGATTTGATTAATCATACCCATTAACTTTACAACTTTAATTGGTGAAGTCTTATATAGGCATCTAACCAGAATTCTAAATCCTATACACTCGTCTTTTTTCAAATTCTCATGGGGGCTTGCTGCATGTATTTCCAAAACTAAGTGAAAATTTTTGACACAAACAACTTAGAAATGGAACCTACCCGACTAAAAATGTGATACTATAATAAGTCACAATATGTTTAATGTGAGGCTGAGTTCGAAGTAGCCCAATGCCAATGTCTGTGACCTGTTAGATATTCATTATATCACATGATGAAAATGCCATAATCCTTCATACGCATCCAGCTCTATACAATGCCCCATTTTGGATTTATATCCATCCTCACATAAATATGTGGTTTAAGTTCGACATTCAGTTATTGCACTGTAATTCCAACTTGAAATAAAAGGAAAGTAATTTTATTATGGACAGGTAGACAGATCAACGCCATTAGGTTCAGCGTAGTGAGTCGTGCAAGAACAATACAGTTCAGCATAGCAAGTATGTCAATCAAGAACAATACAACAAAAGGTTAAATTAATTTTAAGTAATCCATGCAAAAGGCCCATCAACATTCCTCTACAATTTAATTGTGTCACTATATCATAATTTTCTTGGAGGATGTTATTGTTACAGTGATAAGCTTGATGTTATACAGGAATAAGCTAGGCCACAGTACCAAGCAACCCATAGAATCAAATATAAAGTTTGTTTGTTTCTTTTTTTGGATGTTTCCTGTGTCGCTCGAAGTAAGCCAGTGAACTACACGCTGGCGAGCCAAGACTTAACATACGAATAATGCTCCTTTCGTAAATTTAAGAATACAAATAACAGTTTTGAAAAGAATTTTTTTTTTACAATCAAGGCCAAACAATAACAAGAATATAATTATCCATCATGACCAGGGTGAAGCCAGGATTACATGGTAAGGGGATTGATTTAAAATGAAGAAAACAGAATGTATAACATAAGTTAAGATTGAGAAGCTTTGATCTGTAATGCAGTTTGTTCAAAAATTGATGTTTGCTTTAAACAAGACTAGAGAAACAAAGTTATTTGAAAGTAATACCTATAATTTAATTTTGTCCATCTCAAAATGAAAACTTAACCAAAAGCTTGTGCAACTATTTGCTCAATTTACATCACCTTCGAAAGATAAACAGAAGGGAGGCACAAATTGGGGATTGAAACAAATATATGAGTAAATTGTGCAAGAATCAAGTACATTAATGGTTCTATAAAAACAGACACTAGAAATCGCTACATTATAGAACTGAAAGTTAGTAAAAACTTTTAGAATAAAATAAACAAAAAAAACAATAAAGTAACAAGTCTAAAAGAGAAAAACACACCAGAAAATGCAAGATGATAGGATTAGTAATTAATAAGCCATTTACGGTAAACAACAGAGAATTTCTCCGAAGGTGACCATGAAATCAAATAACCTCCGATCGTATCTTCTCCCTAGTCATTTTATCTGTGTTTCCATTGGTAACACCTCTTTCTGTCTTTTACCCATTTTATTACAATTAGATTGCATGGTACCTTGTTCACATTAGGCCATATGATTTGTGGATTGACGTGACATTGTGCTGATAATGCAACTTCTTTCATTTAGGGAGAAACAGATATTACCACCTAATTTTGACTCTGGTAGCAGGTTTTAACATCAGACGGAGGGTAAACACTGGAGAAAAATTGTTAGGAAGGTTATTTTGATGGAGTGAACAATTTACCAAAACACATATCACTAGCATACATCGTCATAATACGTTAAAGAACGCCTAAAAATGGAGAAGCAAATCAAATATCAAATTCTGCAATATAATTTTGTTCATGCATATGGGTAAAAAACACTAGGCATCATCGGACCAATCTCAGGTAATAGCGGCGCCACAAGTACCAGTTCTTCTTTTCTTTAAGTTGAAATCACTAATTACCATCCGAGCAACTCGGGCCATGTTCACTTAAGAGTTGCAATTATCAAATATCCTAAAATACCCCTTGTTTTGCTTTGATTTTGGAGTCTGATCAACTGCAGTTGTGGTTAAAAATCCAATCTTGCATCCTCCACAAATTCAAAAGCCAAGTTTGATTTTGATCTAAAATACACATGGGGTTGAAAAAACTAGCTTTTGTATTGGACCCATCCCAATAATTTTTTCATCGCAATAAAACCCTTTACAATCAAAACTGACTTCTAGCAACTTAATTAAATCCTTGCAATCACAGTCGAAAATGATAATAACTATAGCGAATCTCCTACAAGCATAAGAAAAATCAAATGTCAAAAAGGGAGCATATAAAACGCCAATTCTTTCCAAAAATAGCAAACACCACTTGAAAACACAGAATCCTATCTTCCAATTCATTCAAGTCCACTGCTTTTGCTATAAAAAGATCAAATTGCTCACCGCAAACAAAAGGATCGAGACCGCGGCTTGGATTGACTGCTGGAACAGGACGCCTCTGACGACGGTGGCCTTGGAGATGGAGTTCTTGGCCTCTTCCTCTTTCTTGGAGTGCATCCTGAATCGATCCCACCCATTGAGGAGGCAGTACAGCCCCGAGTATAGCCAGTAGACCCCGATCGGGATGAAGGTCCCAAGGATCTCGTCGGAAACCCTAACCCTAATAAACCCCTCAGCTCCCATCGAAACCCTAGGAATTCGAAACCCTAGAATCAATCTCAGAGAGAGAGGAAAGCTTGGCGACGAGATATTATTAATTAGTTTTCTATAAGCTCTCTCCCTCTCTCCCTCTCCCTCTCTTCGTGTTTATGTTTTAGATTTGATATTTGCGAGTGAAGAGGAGCCGATGAATCTACGATGTGCGGCCCCGCTTTGTGTGCGTCGAACCCGTCTCGGTGGGCCCCGCTCGTGATGAGCGGGTGGGTTTTTGGGTGAGTGTGAATCTGGTGGGGGATTTGTTTTCCGGAGGGGTGCAGGGCCGTGTTTAGTACGTGGAGGTCGTCGACGACAAGGGGTTCGGGGGACCACCGGCAGCTGCCGTTTTCGTGTCTGCTGTCGCGACCTGTTCGTTATCGTCATGTTAGGGTTGGCTTATTAAAAATGGAGATTAATGGAGTAAAGCTGCCGCCGAAAATATGCATTCTCCATGATTTTTTCAGATGAACGGCATACTTCACGTCCATATTTATCATCTAAGATGTGGATACATCCAATTTCATATGATTATACCATTTTTTCATCGTTGATTTAGTTGGTGCAAAATTAATGGTTTACCGACAATAGAACCTTTTACATTGCTAATTCAACGGTGAAAAAGTGATGGAATCAAATGAATTTTGGTTTATGCACATCTTAGATGATAACGACGATGATAGGTGCCGATCGCCGGAAAAAATGATGGAGGTTGTATTTTATCGACGCCATAGGAGGAAATTCTCTCCTATAGCATCTTTCCTCCATTATTCTCTTAAAAATACTACCTTTTCTAGCAATACTATTCTGAAATGCTCCACCAGATCCATTGACATGTATGTTTCGGAAAAAAGCTTTTTTAGATGGGCTTGCATAGCTTGCATGATGCAAGTCCCTGCATAGTAAATTTTTCCTATATTTCACAAACTATTTTCTTAGCTTTTATTTAAAGACAGATCGAACGTAGAAATTCTTTATTTGGATTCGTTAGAGCATTATGTAGTTATTTGTATATTATAAATTTTGGAAAACCATAAATAAAATAAAATACGATGTTATGATGCGTAGGTCGTTTGAAAATTATAAATTTATATGCAGTTAAATGAAGCTTTTAGATGTAAAGGAACATTGTCAAATGGCTTTATTCCTTTCAAATTCTCGATAGTTCTAGCATTATGAAAAAGACAAGAATATGATGTAAAAGAGAGGAAAAAAAAATTAGATGACTTCATCAGCTCTGTATAAAAAAGCAAAAAAAAAATTAAAGGCATCACTAAAGAATAAACTTCAGCATGCTGATTAAAGTACATAAGAAGGATTAACATTTTACATTTTGTTTGAGTGGCAATTATGTCAAAAATAAAGGAGACAAAGGTTATTTAATCTTTATACTTGCTTCTCTAACCATAGCCCAAGATGATTTCACAATATACTTTCCAATAAAAGCAGAAATATAAAAACGTGCATAAAATTATTTCGATAAATAATTTATTAAGAAACTTCCCCTGGCGGCACCTAGATTCCGTTTTCTCAGAAGAGAAAATACAAGCACATAAAAATCTTGTTTAAATTGAGTTTAAACATATATTTTCTAATAGTGATTTAATTCACAAATTGTCCGGCCCGCTAGCAATTGTCTAAAAGCCTCTCATTTTTCCAAAATTGCTGGGACTGCTAAAAATCTTTGTGAAAAAATCCTAGGATTCATTTCATTTAAGCATTTATTCTCTCCAACTATTTAGATACTGTAGGCGATTTTAAGATATTACCGACAACTTTTCAGATACTACAGATAACTAGTAAAAGGGGGATTTAATTGGGCCAAGGGTTTTTGTCACAAGTTTGAAGTGGGTCAAAGGCATTTTGCCCTATTAAAAAGAGGGAGGCCCAGCAATCCCGCCGCCCAAATATATTTTACAGTTCACTCCCTAACTTTTATTACATTTACATCGTAGTATTCTATTTTCTTACACTTGGTCTCCAATTTTCGACCATCTCCTCAATCGCGTAACTGATTTCAGAAGCTCAAAAAGGTGTCACTTTTATTTTCTTTCATCCCAAAAAAATAAAAAAAAAATCAAAATCAAAACCGAGAGCTACAAATTGGGCGCTCGAGGTGACCCAGTTCTGCTTGGTATTTCTCTTATTTCCCTTGTTAATTTGATTCTTATAGATTTTTCCCTCTAATTTCGCACTATTTTAAAGCTAGGGTTTGTTAATTTATCTTCATTTTATTTGTTAAGTTGCATTTGCATATGTTTTCTTTTGTGTTCAGAGTGTTTCTTTGTGAAATGTGGTTCTAATTATTAGGGTTTGACATTGCAGATGGTGGTGCTCAGGATTTATCATTGGAAACTCGTTTTTTTCGTGAATTGAGCGCGTAAGGGTTCTAAACTCTTTGGTTTCATGATTTATTTTCTATTATAAGATCCAGTTTATCTGCTCGTTGAGAGCTGTTGCTAAGTCTGTTGCATTTCATTGGATTTTTTTTAATTATTAGGGTTTTTAATTCCTAGAAAATGAGTGTTTTTGGCAGTTTTTTTTGGGTTTTCTAGTTCAATTATTAATTCGTCTAATATCTTTTTTTTGTTTTTTGAGTTTCCTTTGTCAATTTCTTGTCAAAGTTTGTCACTTCGCAATTTTTTTAGTGAACATGGCTTTGATTGTTTCTTTTTTTGTGGATCATCTTAGTTAATTTTTATTTTTTAAATTATTTTTAAGGGAAATGGTTTACACAACTTTTACTTCTTTCAAACCGGGCCGATTTTCAGATTTTAACTTCTTCCTTTTTGGGAAAATGTATTTTACGACAAAATGAGTGGCACACTCATTTGTGTGCTGCTTCAGTTCCATCCATAATAGTTCTTATACAATGTATGCTTTGACTATTGCAGCAACTTTCAGCAATATCCTTTCGGCCATGAATTCTAACACTAAGGCAACTCCTAGGAAGAGAACAGTTGTAATCGTAGAGAAGAAATTGGATTCCGAAGAAGGTGTCGATGGGGCAACTGATGATGGGGTGGTTGCAAATGGGAAAGATTTGGTCCATACAATAAGGGGAGAATCCATGCTTGAACAATCGAATGATGTAACCCATTCAAAGAAAGAACTAATCACTTCTGCCACCACCCTTTCTCCAAGGCGTAGAAAGCTTGCACATAGACATGAAAACCCCAAGTGGCGGACTATGCTCAACATTTTGACAAAGAATTGCTTACTCCTTGCCGCTCTTTTATGGATTGGTCAAATGATCTGGAAATGGGCCGATAAAATTCAACATCCTAGTAATAATACTTTTCTAACTTCGGACCATGAGGGTCATGTTTCGGAAATTGAGGCCTCCTTCAAGAGCATGGCAAAGATGTTTCAAGTGCAATTAGATGTCTTGGATAAGAAAATAAAAAATGAGGCTGGTACCGTGAGAAGTGAAGTGATGAAGCAAGTTGAGGAGAACGGGGCTGTGTTAGGCAATGAGTTGAAAAGTTTAGATGCTAAAGTCGATAGCTTGGGGAAGTCTTTCAACAAATTCATGAATATTGGTTTCATCTCAAAGGAAGAGTTTGAGAAATTTTGGAATGACTTGAAGGATAGTGGGCAACTGGATGGTATTGATCTAGATGTGAATTTGGACAAAATCAGGACCTTTGCTAGGAGTATTATTGAAATTGAGATAGAGAAGCATGCATCTGATGGTCTTGGGAGGGTTGATTATGCTTTAGCTTCTGGTGGTGCTAGGGTTGTAGAGCATTCACAACCTTATATTTTTGGGAAATCCCAAGGTTGGTCTGCTGCTTTTAAGCGAAATGGAGTTCATGCTCATGCACATAAGATGCTGGAACCAAGTTTTGGAGAGCCGGGCCAGTGTTTTGCTTTGGAACGGAGCTCTGGCTATGTTCAGATCAGGCTTAGAACTGCAATTATACCTGAGGCTGTTACACTTGAGCATGTATCAAAGGTAATGCTTTTCTCTGTTTCATATGTTGCTATTATAGTTAACTTGAGACTTTGAGAATTTTCAATCATAATTATTTTCTTTCCTTATTTTACAGTTGTTAGCGTATGTTCCCAGAATATTCTTTGGTAGTGATGCAAAGATCAGCGTGTAGATTGAAAATAGATAAATGCTGCTTATATCTGTCTAGCGTCTACCAATTGCTTGAACATTGGTCCGTGCAGTCGGTTTTACAAATTTTATAGTGAATGGGCTGAACCTTCCTAATTGAGCTCTTTAAACATTACTTGTATTATCTACTAAATATGTCAAAAGGTAGTTTCTTGTCTTTTATGAACTTGGGCAGTTTATATCGGAAAACTAAACAAGCATGGGGGAAGATAATACCCTCTATGATACCTGATTGTTTAGTCTGTCTCCTTCTAGTGGATTAAACTTGCTCAAATATTTTTGCTTCTTCCTAATTGAGTTGTTTGCTAAAAATTTTTTGAAAAAGGGAAAGAGTCTAAATTTTGTGCTTTCTTTTTAAGTCAAATATATAATGAAACTGGGATTCGTAAGGTTCAGCATGCCTTTTTTCATGGAAGGAGAAATGTGGGACCCTAATCGGGACACCGGGACAGTTGAAAAACACTGCAAACATCTAAACTTTTAAAGTTTTATGGTTTTTTATATCTCACCCCTAAAAATTCATATTTCTAAATTTCACCCCTAAAACCTTTAAGTTGTTCATAAATCTCCTCTTGGTTAGTTTTGCAAAGCATCTTATATGAATATTCCATTACTCTAGTTAACATACCGTTAAGTGACTACTAAAAGACAAAAATACCCTTCAAAGCCTTCTTCCTTTTCAATTTAGGCTTAGGGTTCCTCTTCAATTTCAAAGTAGGGCTTTTCTTTACATAAAAAAATAGGGCTTTTCCTCTTCACACATTCATTAGTTGTAGATATATAGACTAGATTATGCTTCTCTTTTTTATTAATTTCGATAACTTCAAATATAAAAATGATCTTAAGTTTCAAATTCTATGAAAAAGATAATACCTCATAATGGGATTGAAGATGAAGAAAGAAGAGGAAGGAGCCTCATGATTTTGAAGGGGAGAGAAAGAGGAAACACACTTATAACTCAAGTTCTGATTAAAACAAACTAACCCTAGTTAAGTTCGGACGGAATATAGATAAAATGGTTTTTTTGGTTAACAAAGAAGTTTTAGGGGTGAAATTTGGAAATTTTAATTTTTTAGGGGTGAAATTTCTAAATACGAAAGTTTTGGTTTGGTGGGGGGGGGGGGATACAAAAAAAACCAAGTGTTATTAATTATCACCCCATTTAGGTGTATCTCCATGGAGAAGAAGCATACCTTTTCTCCTGGACATCTAGCATCACAATTCATTGAGTGACCTATAGTACCCAGTCTGAGACTTGTTTGTTGTTGATCACAGAGTACGGAGAAAGTAATTTAAAGTAAAACTATTCATGTGATGACCAGTGTTTGTGAGGAATATGGGATGCTAGATTGTGACATCATGTATGAGTACCCTATTGCTTGAGTGTTTGATTATAGTTGATTGCACCAAATAAGTATAAGTAGATGGGTTTGCATCAAATGGTTGCCATTTAAAGGTCATGGAGAACCCTAGGGTTGAATCCTTGGAATCAAGAAATTATTAGAAAGATGATGCACTTTTTCTAGGGGCCATCAATAGTAAATAAACATATTTATAGGAGCGATCTAATGAGAATCGCAACAGGCATTGCTATATTCTGTATATTTTTACTTATTTCGCATATATTCTGGAAATTCTGTTACCTCAATTTTATTTCTGTTTGAATAATACTTGCATGTTAAAATGGATGCTATGCATCAGACAATTTATTGGAAGTTAAGGGGTCTTTTTTGGATATAGGGGCTGTAGATGTACTGGGCCATTCAACTCACAAAATTATCATTTCCCATTTCCCTTCCTGAAAAATTGTTTTTGATCACTTGCTAGATGTGGTAAATCTAGATACTTGCTTGAAGTTATGCTGCTTCGGTTTTCGCTTCTGATGGGACTTGTGGATAATCAAAGTGGTTAAATAGCTTAATAGCTTTATAATGAGATGTGTTTCATCTTGAACACACATAA
Source organism: Agapanthus africanus (assembly GCA_030015575.1). Taxonomy (NCBI): domain Eukaryota; kingdom Viridiplantae; phylum Streptophyta; class Magnoliopsida; order Asparagales; family Amaryllidaceae; genus Agapanthus; species Agapanthus africanus. The sequence continues at coordinate 885,449,143 of CM057337.1, forward strand.
GACTCGGGTCATGTTTTAGGATCATTGACCCACATGCTATCCATTAGCTGTGTGTATTGTTGAGGTAACCTTAAGTAATCGGTCAAGAAGACGCTATGATCAGTTAACTCTCCGAAGTATATTTCCCTTCATTTGTATTTGCCATGATATGTCTCTGGCTTAGACAAGGAGTAAAGGAAAGACGGAGCATAACATATATTCTGAAGCCTGATAGTTATAATCTTTAGTTCGTACACTCATTCTAACCATTCCAAATATCCCATAGTGAGGTTTTGACTGCATAGCCCAAATCAAAGACCAACTACTATTTAGATTTGATCCAAGCCTACGTAAAGTCTCATCAATTTGATTTTTTTACCAAGGCATATAACTGAAAATCTCACAAATGCAATAGAAGTCTGTCTAGTATGCAAGTAGTTTGAGATGAATTTTAAATATCTCTCTCTCTCTCTCTCTCTGTGTGTGTGTGTGTGTGTGTGTGTGTGTGGTGGGGGGCTTATTTTAGTTTTGTTGTTTTCCGGATGGGGGTATTGTTTTAAATATCAACCAATACGATAGGTTGGTTGATGAATCATTTTTTTGATATAACTAAATATTCCATTACTACCGTTTTGAGGACATATCAGCTGATATTTGTGGTATCAGCCAACATATCGTCCGATATATCCTTTCCCTTTATTCGTTTGTAGTTGAAAAAACGTAATTATATTAGAAATACAATTCTAATTATTTGATTAAATACGAATTAATATAAATATATATTTAAGATTAATGAACTTGCAGAATGATGGTATAAATGAACAATTTGCTAGTAATTATGAATTAGTACATCTCAAATTTATTCAATGATTATGTTGAACTGACTATAAAGTAAATTGCATTATCTGACTGTATGCATTGTATGAATGATCGAGAGCCAACTCTAAGAAAGTGTCAACTTACAACTGCAACTTATCATGCTATTCGAATAATTAATTGTTTGCTCTATTTTTTCTGATATATTTTGTTGTATCGAACTTTTATTGTCTTTTAATGTCTTCTCATGTAACCTGTACTATTTTTACATGATATTAGACATTTATACGTTGCAACTCCCGTTGATGAGAAATATTTATATGCATGAAGGTTCTATAGGATGCCGGATATGAATGTTCGGTGATGACTCTGATCGGGCAATATGCGTTGTCCGATATAGAAAACCCTTATAACCGATACAATCATACAAACTCTATATCAATGTTGAGAACTTTGGCAGGCTTACCCTTATTATGCAACAAAAGAGAAGATATAGTGCATGCAAAGATTACATGGAATGTCAGTCAGTAATCCCGACATTTAGTTGATGTGTGTTGGGTAGATTTCCAAAGAGCTTTTTCCAACTAGCTGGACTCACTGACCTCATTCTCATTGGCAATCACTGCACATTTTTATCCCGCTTCCTCTGTAGTTTTCCTCCATCTTTAAGACTAGTGTAGCGTGACTATATTATATGGAGTCGTTTTATTTATTTCTTTATTCAACCACCTCATTTATTTCCTTTTTTCCCTTCCACTTTCAAGTACCTTTTTTAGCTGGAATCCATAAACCGATCTTTGCTTTTCTTCTCACCCTTTCTCTCTCCTTTCTTCAAAAGGTGTTTAGAGATGTCTCTTCACTAAAGCTCATCACCCGAGTCTACCTCTCCTTATTGGAATGAAAGCGGGAGACATATAAAACTTGCCGTTTCCTCTTTCTATCAAATAGTGAGAAGTGTCAATCCTGTTTTCTCTTGCTGCGTATAAGTTCTTGCTAATTTAGATGTAAGGCTTTCAGTAAATGGGGATTTGGAGGGGGGGGGGGGGTTGTTATGCACTCACCAATGCTTGATAAGATGGGTATGTGGGGGATCATGCAAATAACTTATATTGCTACTAACTAAAAAGAGATCTTTGTAGGCTTGGGTAGGATCCAAATGTTATTTGCAATAGATTTTGACTCAAACTACTTGGGTATAGATTTTTAACTCATACCCAAACCCAAATATTTAGCATAGAGTTTAAACATAGTTGAACATGTTCGCAACGACTTAAAGTCATCTAAATCAAGCTTTAGAATACATGCTAATTGTATTAGGGCATGTTTGGGTGTTTCCGATTAAAATCCGTCGGATCTAATTGGGGATAACAATATTCTGGAATGCACCTATATTATTTTCATGCCAAATGTATGTTTGGATAGTTTGAGATAGGATTAGAAATGTTAGATTTTGAAAATAAAAAATAAATTGTTTGGATGGTAGGATTGAGAAAAGTTGAGAGAAATAAAAAAAACATATGATAAAAGGTTTAAGTTTCAAGAAAAAGTAATCATGCAAGTTTAGGAAAAGAAAAATTAGCTTTGAACTAATTTTTATAATCTATAGGAATATGCCATTTTAGGCTTTGTTTGAATAAACACTTTCCATCGGATTTAAAGCCGAGATTCCATTTTTACCTCGGATTAGACCAATCCGGTTGAATGGTTTGTATGGATGTGTTTTTAGTGAGTCAATCCATAGGAAAAATAACTCCTAAAATGGCATATTCGTCTGGATTATAAAATTTTGCTCAAAGCTATTTTTTTCCTAAACTCGCATGCTCGTTTTTTCTTGAAACATGAATTTTTCATCTTTTTTTTATTTCGCTCATTTTTTCTCAATCCTACTATCCAAACAGCCTTTTTTATTTTCAAAATCTAACATTTCTAATCATATCCCGAATATACATTTGACATGAAAATCTCAATCATTTTTAACTTGAGAAAGCATAGGTACATTCCGGGATATTGTCATCCCAAATTAGATCCGACGGATTTTAATCGGAAATACCCAAACATGCCCTTAGGAGCTATTTTTCCTATGGATTGACTAACTGAAAACACATCCAAACAAACCATTCCGCCGGATTAGTCCAATCCGGAGTAAAATGGAATCTAGGATTTAAATCCGATGGAAAGTGTTTATCCAAACACGGCCTTAGTTTAGCGTACTGCAATCACCAACTATTTTTTTCTGGTTACATGAAATTAGAAGTACAGAACATGTTTTAATTATTTGATCGGTGAACATAGACTCTTGGACAATCGTTTAAACCTTATGTAAACACACCTATTGCAAATGTTTTTGTAGGGTAACCAACACAAATAAGCTCAAATTGCAAATTAGATGGCCAAATGACCTGTCAATCATAGTCAGGTTATCATAATATTTCTAGTCCATTCCCATAAAATATATAGTCTGATTTTGTGGATCATGAGTTATATTGATAAAGGTTCAATTAAAAATAGAATTTTTTTACAACCAACTTGATGTCCACTCCCTTAAGGTTTTCTATTGAGGCAACTGTGGGTTGTTGAGGGTATCGCCATACTGAAACTTAATCTAGACGCATCACCATACTGAAACTTAATGTAGACGATCAGCTAGTCCTAAAATTATTGATTATGACTTTTAAGCACACTTCAGTCAAGGAGAAAACTCAAGAGTTACAAAGAGCAGGCTATAGGTATCTAAAGCCATAAAAATGTTGATCTCCAAATTCTATCATCAAGGGATGAAATCCGTTTAACTTGACTTCGAAAGTCCATTATCTAGTGTTAAAGCCTCTTGCAGCTTAAGAAGAAGTCAGGAGGCTTAGATTACGACCAATTATTTTTAAAAATAAAAATAATAAAATAGAAAGAGCCCATTATTTAAGTATGGAAATATGTGATAATTTATTGACATCTTTTCTTTCATTTTCTTTTTAAATTTCTCCTGGGGGAATCCTTTGTTTCGCATGCCATTCGTCCCTTCTTTACTATTTGGATTTGTATTTTAGGGCTTAGACAATTTTTTACCCATAGTCAATGGGTTGTGCTTTTTCTATGTGGCACTTCGGCCTATAGAGAGACTGTGTTATTGATCGTGAAATTCGTGCTAAAAGCAGTAGTAATGACCTTGTGCGGTCATTCGAGGCATCAATTCCATTTAGCAGTATGAATCCATCTCTACCAATACTCTCTCACGTGCAGAACAAGTAAAACCACCAAGGGGAGTGACCATGAGGAACTACCACAACATCATGAGGTCGGATTCAACACGCACGTGTTATGCTTATGGCCGAGCACTTGTTATGCTTATGTCTCAGTTAGGTTTCAAATTTGTCCGTAGCAATGCCCTAGCTTATTTCAAAAAGAAAAAGGTTTGTGAAACTGACTCTGGAGTTGGAATAGATGGGTTTTTTTGTTGTTATTACCGTCATATTTGTTGCTCTAGTTATTTTATGTTTTAATGGCAACACAGGACTACATGGAAAAGAGCGTAGTATTATTTTAATGGAGGTTGTACAATTTATTGTCTTCCTGATTTACCAAAATTTTCCCTTATTTATTTCCAAATGACGACAAAATAGAGAAACTGAAATAGAAATTTATCTTTTTTGTATTAATGAGGAATACCAAAACTAGACAGAAGGAACCTTCTAGGTGGTCACTACCAAACCAGAATTGGTATTGAAATGTTGGATTCATCGCCCTTTTTCTTACCATATTACCTTTTATGAGTTTTTCTCTTCTATTTATGCTTGTCTCTCTGACTCATTATATTGAAGGCATCAAGGAACAGATGCAAATGAAGAGGAATGTCTCGCTCAAGAAAGAGAAGAAATGTTAATGAAGCTTGATAGATCTTCAAGACCAATTAAGAGAAAATGTTTTTCTTAAAACCGAATGCCTTTATGATTCTATCAAGGATAAAGGCGTTCGGTTTTAGGAACCAACCTTTTCCCTTGATGGGTTTTTGACGACCCATCTAATTTCACTTGTGTTTCTTATCATTCCTCAACTGCACATCCTTCTTCATTTGCATTTATTTCCTTGATGTCTTCAGAGATAGGAGAGAGGATATTAAAAAACAGATGGCCAAAAGATGAGATGTTATGAAACAAGGAGATGGGTCAAAGTTTCTATTGTTTGGTCATTACCATTCTATTTTATCTTGCTGTGGTGTTTCTCATTTCATTTCAATTTATATGAGCTGTCTCTTTGAGTTTTGGTCTTTGATGGCCATTTGGGCCCCCTGCTTTCTCTCCTATGCTAACTTCTAATTTATATTATTTTTCCCTTTTTCTGAATTAATCTTCGTTTTGAGAATTTTTTACTAACCTGTATGTGGGTTTTCTTTCCATGGCTGCACTTCATCTCGGATGAAGCGGCTTGTTTATGAATGGAGGCACTAATTTGGTTTTGGTACTTCACCACACTAACACTTCATTCTGACATCCATCATTGGCTATCAACACTCCTACAATTGTTTCCTTTGATTAGATCTATTTACTTGGTTGAAAAGAGATGTATTTAATGTTTTGCCAAACTTAAATGCTTTGGGTTAAAGAGTTGGCGGTTTGCTAGATCCTTGATGTTGGTTCAGAAAATAAGTTCTTCCTTATTTGGGAATTTGATTTGGTTTTATTGTTGATCTTAAATGTATTTGGTGTATGATTATTGATTATTAATTTATTATGTTAATGGATTGCAATTATGCATGATATTTGCTCATTGTTTCAAGAAAAATAAGTATCTATATTATGTTTCAATTTTTACTGATCTTGTATGGATAATAATTTGGTGACGGCAGGGTCTGAATGTCCGAATGAGCCATGATGGTTTTAAATACATTACCTGAATTATTTGGGTAAATTTATGTTCCCGTCTGTGCTCTACAGTATTGAGCCATTGATTTTGTTGCTGTTGATTCTTTTAGCAATAAATTTCCAACAATCAGGACATATAGATTGTTACGACACTCGATAAAGTAGAACGAAAAATGATAAAGAGGAGATCAAATCCAAACTGACAGAACACATATTTTATGAGGTTCGGCCAAATTGATCTATATCCTCGGAAGAAGAAGCAATCTACTATAATCTCAGAAATTGAAAGAGGCAATGACTGTGGAGGAACTCTCAAACCTTAATCTCAAATACACCCCCAAATCTCACACAAAAGGCGTATGCCTTATTTTGTCAACAAAAATACACATGAAATCTTCAACCATTATATATATATATATATATATATATATATATATATATATATAAGAATGATGGAGGAAAGATGCCATAGGAGGGAATTTCCTCCTATGGCGCTGAAAAAGTACGCCCTCCCTCATTTTTTCCGACGATCGACACCCATCATCTTTATCGTTGCCATCTAAGATGTCGGTACACCAAATTTCATGTGATTCTACAACATTTTCACCGTTGATTTAGTGGGTTCAAAATTAACGGTTTACCGACAATAGAACTTTTTACATTGCTAAATCAACGGTGAAAAAGTTGTAGAATCACATGAAATTTGGTGTGCCCACATCTTAGATGACAACGATGAAGATGATGGGTGCCGATCGTCGGAAAAATGAGGGAGGGCGTACTTTTTCGACGCCATAGGAGGAAGTTCTCTCCAATGGCCTCTCTCTCTCTCTCTCTCTCTCTATATATATATATATATATATATATATATATATATATATATATATATTCTTCAGATACTTGTGCTCAAGCAAAGGTCGTGCTTCGGGCTGGACCGATTCTTATGGGGCTGAGCCCTCGGTCCACGACATCGGTTCATCCTACGTTGAACAACTTCATAGGCTAGACCATAGAGCTTCAGGCTCAACCAATTCTTATGGGGCTGAACACCAGTTGATTACATCTTGGGTTGTTTCTTTGTTTTTTCAGTTGAATAGCAGTCCCTAGAGTAAATCTATAAAAAATAATTCTCCACTTAGGCTTTTCTCTTCAAGGGAAAATCGGAAGATGCCTACTGGTCATCCGTCATTTAGGATTTTGGCCGGTTCCTCTTTAGTCCATGGTTTTCTCAGCCAGGAAATCGGCACTACTAATTAGAGGGTTAACAATCCACAGCCGATTTTATAATGTAGTCAAGTGATGATGACCACCATTTACTTTTGTTGACTTTCATTATAGAACTTCAACCGACTGTCGGCATCCCCTTCTGTTCTCAAAGAGTGTATAGTGAGGTTCTGATAATTTTACCTTGCTCAACTCCTGATTGGGACTTTAATTGCAGTGAAAATGAATTTATCCTATTTGATGCTTGGATTCTCCGATTGATGGGACTGCATAAAAGTGCAAAACTTAATATGCAAGACAGTATCCTAGGTCTCATAAATACGATCTGCGTCATCCTGTTGCATTGCTTGTTGCAATCCAATCATTAGTTGATCTAATGATGTTTCTGTATAGTCCTGTTCATATTGCTGTCGCAAAGATACTAAACAATAAAGAGACGTGTTCAATGATTGTCTGCTGCGGCCAGAAGTCTGCCCAGGTGGAGGATAAACACTCGTAATGTGATATTTAACTCCACATGTCAGAGCAAGTATAATAAAAACAAAACAAACCAAATTAAAAAGAAAACGATAGAAGCAAATGTTAGAAAATTAAAATTTTGCAGTTTGTTAATTAGAAAGTAGCGATCGAATTTGTCCATAGACAATATTATAAGTGAAAAGATCCATTTTATGACTCCCTGGTGTTACTGTTCTTAGAATTCGAGCTTTAGCATATTTCTCGAATGTTTGTTGTTTTCTTAGATCCCAGATTGGAACATCGTTAAAAATGTAGTTTGAAGATATGCAATGCATATTGCACCTACCAGCTAAATCCTTCTATAGCTTTTTTCCCTTGGCTGTGATGGTTTTAAATTGGCGAAGTATATATAAATTGTGCGGAAATTATTTTCTTAAAGTTTAATGAGGAAAACAAATAGAGGGCGAAAACCTTAACAGAAGTATAATAAAAATAATTAATTCCTTCTCTGTTCTTCTTGTTTGTTATTACCTCTATACCTTAAATAATGTATTTGATTTAAGAAAAATAGAAAAAGAGGGAACTGTGTTTTTAAAGAAGCTACAAGGTAAATGAGGAAATACTGGCTACCAATTGCATGACCGCTACAATAACAATGTTAAAATATAGCCGACAGATGGTATTTTACTGCAACAGCTAAAGATGGTTATGGTGTTTTAATGCAGTTTATAAATTCTAGTTATTTATCTTAAAAATGCTGAAAGTGCCTGGTATTATAGCTTAATTTACGTTATCATTTCTTAATGTTCATGAGCTTGTGTTGCAGAGTGTAGCCTATGACAGGTCGAGCGCGCCTAAGGACGCCACGGTTCTCGGTTGGCTTGGAGATCCCATATTCGATCCAGCGAACCCCCCTTCATTTTATCTAATTGCAAAAATCTCCTATGACCTCGAGAAAGGCAATATTCAGACTTTCGATGTTGAGCCGGGCATTGCATCCCCCATCAACAACGTTCGGCTGGAAATAGAATCCAACCATGGCAGCTCTTCTCTTACGTGCATATATCGATTCAGAGTGCACGGGTACGAGCCGAGTTCACCATGAAAGAAATTGCATATGTTGTTAATGGATTGTAAATTGTTTTAATTTCTAAGGTGAGATTTGTAAACATTATTTTATTGGTTTTTGTTGGATTTTAATTTGTGATGGATCATTTTTGTTTCCAATGGGTTGGATGTTGATATATCATTATTAGAGGTCTAAATGTTGGAAATGACAATGTATTATCTGGCATCTATTATCAGTTTTCATTAACTTATTTGCCTTCCAATGATAAAGAATATCTTTGTGCATGCTGTTTAATTTGCTGTTATGAACATGCGATGATTATTTCCTGTTAAATTTGGTGCACAAATTAAGTGAAATTATTTTTGGTTTGATTTTTTTGCAGTCTATGGCTTATATAACAATTGAAAATAGTAATTAAACAGATATGGTGCATAATTTATAGTGATTAGTGAATTTCAAATATTTTAGTAATTAAATAGATATGGTGCATATTTATTGTGATTAGTGAATTTCAAATATTTCAGATATTTAAACGAGGCGAAGTCTACTCGTGTTGTTAACTACTAGGAGCATTATTTTTGCAGGCAATTTAGCCATAATATTTGATGCTGGAGTTGATTAAACTTTATCTTCTTCTTTTTTTAAATAATTTTTATTTTAATTCTATAGGATATTTACCAAAAATCATCCTATAGTTTGAACCTCATGCTCCGGAAATACCGAAGAAAGAAGTAACCTGCGGTTTTTCTGTTAATGAAAAATCATCCTGAATTATGCTACACCGTTAGCGAAAAATCATCCTGTCGTTAAGTATATTATAAAAACAATATTTTTATCCCTTATTTTTAACTACTCAAAATTGAGATATTCACCGAAAACGTTTTATAGTCTGATAGTTTTAGCGAAAAACAACCTAGATGGTGGTTTTACGCTAACAGTGAATGTTCCAGGCTGAAAAACGTACATATGGGTTTTTCGTAACAAGATCAAACCATAGGGTGATTTTCGGTATCACCCTCCATGACTTTAATAATTTAAAATAATGTGGCACAATCTGTGTCAAATTGAATGAGCAAACATCAAAGCTAAAGATCCATCTCCAGGGGGTTGGTTTGATGTAATCTTTTACCAACTTCTTACTTAGAGTGAAAGTCATATTATACCTGTTCTTTATCAGGTCACATAGAGCTGGTAATTGATCATCTTTTTCATTGTAATTGGACCGTTTAATGGAGACTAAAATTTAGGGTTTCATAGTTGCTCTTTCTGTTGCTTTGTTATCTTGGTTGAAATGCCTTTCAATTGATCATGAGCGATTCCGTTGAACCGTCTTTCTTTTTTTATTATTATTCTAAATTACAATATGGTTTCTTAAAGTCCTACATTTGAAGGCGTTTTAATGAAAAATTCTCTTGAAACCAGAGTCCGACGAAATGCATCATAATAATCTTTTTTAAAGATAATTAACCGGAAAATAATTTAGTGAAATTTTGGTCTTATAAAGAATTGCAATTAGATAAATGATCAAGAATCAAGCAACTCTATCAAGACAAATCACAAAACTACTACTTGAAACTAAGTTGAGTTTTGCACCATTAAAAAAATTGTAATTATCCAAATAAGGATGGATCATGCATTTAGTTGGGATTCTATAAATTAAGTTGAGTCTTGCACCATTAAAAAAATTGTAATTATCCAAATAAGGATGGATCATGCATTTAGTTGGGATTCTATAAGTAAACGAGTAGCCATGTGGAGAGCTCAACTAAACAATTAGTTGGTAGCATCACCTCTATAAGATGAAATTTTCATGATGACCAATCATTAATTCACCCATAATACATCACACTTTAACAGCACTGAGATAGGGACCCTGCATTGGAGACCTGCTTTGATGTTGATGATGATGATTTCCAACTTTTATATATTTTTATATATCTTTTTCCATGCCAAGTCTTTGCATGATGATTAAAGAATTTGAAGCCTTAGAATATATTAGTACCAATATCTGCCATTATTACTAATTAGAGAGGTGCATGTATTTGCCATGATTGGAGACTTCAAAAGATGTAAGAGGATGTTCTGTGCAAAATTCCTAATCAGTATTTGAAAATAATAATTAGTGTTGGGTATATTGCCTTCAAGTCAATTATTGTAATCGCAGGCACACGATTGTGATGTTTGAGGAAGGATCCACACGGGTTGAACAGTTTATTCGAGATGATAGTATGCTATTTGGTTTGTTTTCATCATGTACATGCATTATGTAGTATTACAGATCACTATTACATGTTGATAGAGCTCATAGGATTCTTGCTTGACTACTAGCATTATGATGGCGATCGTATACATGGGAGTTGGGTGGTGTATAAGCACATCCTTAAATGTCCCTACTCGAGGGAGTATCGAGACTGGACATCGATACTCCGGAGTAGACTAGTGTATATTTTTCGAGACCCCGACGAGGGGCGGTGGCCGGTCTCACAAGCCATTGGCGTCAGCTAATCACCTAAGATGGTATACAGGTGCTCATTGGGTTATGAGTACACTGGACGGACTCGCCGGGAACATACTAGTTGGTATTATAGCTATTGTCAGAGAGCAGATCCCAGGTGACATGAGTACAGATTAGTCTGTTGACCTGAGATCGTCATTTGTCTCGTGTGAGTTTCCACTGTGCTTTGATTACTACCCTACTACGGCTCAAAGGAGTCGTGTAAACATGTTTTAGTTAGGTACAGTCCCGAGCCACATGGAGACAGTGAGCGGATCGTCAGGGATTCGTCTCTCCCGGTATTTGGGGTTGATGTTGCGCAGTGCACGGGTGGCCATCACCAGAAATCCTTAGCCAAGATAGTCGAGAATTACTGATTTGGATCAATAGTTTTTCAGTGGGTGATGGGCTTCATACCGACACAAAATATCGCGTTATTAGGGGTCTGACTTTATCCACCCCCCTAGACCCGATATGCGATACTCTTAGACGAACAGACCAGACTGTATGGAAATTGTCACGGACAGGCTCAGTAGGGGTTCGGATGAGTTTACTCGTCGGCCTTCCTTTCGCTCAATACCTGGATAGCCGTTACGTACAGCTAGTGCCGCTGACGTGCTTGTGGTTAAACCCACTGTCAGCGTATTAACGAGTCTTTAGAGTTCCACACAGAGGGTTTTCTTGGTTCTGGCGAAACGATATAGCAGCCGTATTGCATACGTGCAGGGTTCCGATCGATTGATTGTACTATGTACCCGAACTTTCAATCGGACAGTGATAGTACTGGCCGGCTCGGGTTTGAGCCGGATTATGAAATCAGGTATTGATTTAATAATTTACGTATATGTATTTCGATATGTATATTCTAGTATTATGTTCTTTATGTTATTCTATCTCTTTGGGTATTCGTATTTCGGTACGAATACAGGTATATATATATATATATATATATATATATATATATATATATATATACAGTAGAATGTAATCCGTATTTATCCGAAAAACATTCTAGAAGGTGGACACCTTATTTTAGATTATCCATTTATTATTAAATGGTAAATGAGGTGTAAAGTAAGAGAGTGAGAAGTATCGTGAGAACCATGCTTCTATAGTTGCATAAATGAATTGTTTATTCATTTGTGCAAACTATTCAAGCATGGTGTGAATTTAAAATTGGGAAAATGGTTTTTATAAAACATGGCTTCATTTTCTTTTGATGACTTGATGAAAACTTGATGGTTCATTTTTTCACTTGATGGGTTCTTTCCCTCACCATCATGCTTCACTTCCCTTTCCAGATTCTTGAGTTTCTCCACCTTCACCTTCAACCTCCTCTCTACAATCTCATGTATTGAGAATCAAGAGAGGAGGTGAGGTAGAGATACAATTAGAACACTCCACTACATCCTAGGCATTCTAGACTAGCCATCTAGAATCCCTAGTTGGTTCACTTATTTCATTATGTGGAGCTAGAGCCATGAGCTACATCTTTCGGGTAGATCATCTTCGACGGAGGAAGACCGGCGACCAAGCTTGATCCAAAGGACCTCAAGAAGTTAAGGGAGATGGTGGAAGACCGAAGGACATGGTTCGTTCGGTATAATACTCTATCACAGTAGTTAGACCCTTTTAGATTAATAGTTTCATGTTTGGATTCAATTCTAAGTAGTTATTTCTAACTCCAAGTTCTTTAAACGCCAAAATTTTTGTTCCGCAATCGGCAACGGTAGATGGCCAGGGCGCTAGGAACCCCAACATGGTATCAGAGCCATCCAAGCATTATAAACTAGTAATAAACGATGCATTAGTTTCAAAACCGAAAAACTGCGATTTCAAAACCCACTCTTTGTTCTGGAATTTTTTTGATCTCTGAATTTTTTTTAAACAATTGCAGAGTCTTAGTTTTGACATAAGTATGACACAGAATGAAAACAATGAAATTTGATGTAAGTTTGGCTGACACACCTCGCTTCCCAATTTACGGGGAAGTAGACGTGGCGAGGCCGCGACGTATTTACTCAGAAGTAAACGCGTTAAGCGTAAATAAACAATATAAAAGTAAAGCACAAGAATGACAAGAGATGTAATGAAACGATAACTTTTTATTTATATTCATTCTTTACATATAACTAAAAAGCAAAGTACAATAATGGAAATCTATGTCTAAACAATGGCATATGAACTGAAAGTAAAGTAAATACAGGTAGAAACTAGAACTCTGACTCCTCTGTGAAATGCTCCAAGTCATCTTGGCTGGGCTCGATCTCCTGAGAGTCGAGTCCTACTGACAACATTCCAAAGAAAGAAGAAATAGAAATGTCGTCAGCGAACAATCGCTCGGTAAGTCCCAAGAGAGAAATATAAATAGATCAAGTAAATGGAATAGGTCTGGTAATTTATCTGTTTGTTTGTTATATTAACGTAGTTGTTTGTAGCTTGGTACAGAATGCATCAGTGTATACAAGAGAGGTCCAACTATCTGTGGACTAAGGTATATGGATTCCAAGGCCCCGTCAAGCCACGGTACAACGGTACGGATATTCAGGTTAGGTGTATTATAGTGACCGTCTCGTGCCACTTCTAATACATTTCGTACCAATCTACCCGTTAAACCCCGTAATGCATATTGTATTGATTGTATTGATTTGTTGTATAAGATTTGCCGAAATCATGGTATAAGTTATTCATTTAAACGGTTCGGATGTAAACGGATAGTCATGTAGTCAAGTTCAAAATATACCCATGGTTCGGTCCAGTCAAGTCATATTGCATGTTTGTATTGTTCGATATTCATGTTCAAGTTCAAGCGTTCATGCTTGATATATTGGATTCATGTTGCATTAGATATATGGTTGGATTCATATTTGGATTGTATTCAGATTAGACTGAGACTCGGATTGAGTTAGACACTTAACAAATTGAGTCCTAAATTAGGTTTAGGAGTTATCGGTAATTGCTGCACATGGATGGCAGGATTTATGACTTTTTCCAAGCCAATTATCATTGATAACCCCATTTTAGTTTTCTACATTAAATAAGCAAGCGCCCATTTTCTCCGGCTCCCTAAGGCTCAAGAGAATTTGTCTCGCTTAAACCTATATTTACTAGGGTCCTTAATGTAAATTAATAAAACTTGAGCGGGTTTTATGAAAAATATTTTATATATACTTCTAAAATAATTCTCAAGTATTTATTTATATTTTTTTAGGGTTTTCATGGATGTAATTTTTTTAAAAGTGAGCAATTCTAGTGAATAAATACCTAACTTGAATAATACAAGGTATTTTAGTGTAAAGTTGACTTGTATGGATTCTTGATGGTATTTTCATGAAACTTGTAATTCTTTTCCTTTGTTTAGAAAAACATAGAATTTATTATATATTTAAAATAGATGGGTTGATAATATTTATATATAATTATTAAAAATAAAATTTATTTATTAAATAGAAAATCACGTTTTTCTTAAAAATTGCATTAAAAATTCCATCGAGATCGTATGCTCCGTGAGGAGGTCTGCATCTCGCCTTGCTAATTCGATGGATGTGCGATAACCCACACCAATCGAATCGGATTCCTCTAAATGGATTGTAGAGGAATAATTGCAAGGAATTTAAATAACACAATTAAAAGAATACGTTTTTTTAATAGTTTATGGTATTTTGATGTAAAAGTCTATTTGCTACAAAATTGTTGTTCAAGAGAATTGTGCTATATCAAGATGCGTGTTTGTGAGAGGTAGGTCATTATCTCGTGAGATTTTTTTAAAGGTAATATAAGCAAGAAAAATTAAACGATGTCATATGTAATTTCATGGTATTTAAGCATAAAAGCTTAATAAGTTGTTTTATATGGAGTTTTAAAATGAAACTTGTTTCTAAAAATTAGTTAATGTTTAACAAGCAAGATGTAATGATATGGTTAAGTGGTTCTTAAGAGAAAATTGAAATTTAAAAGAGAATAGAATTAAGGGTCGGTATAACTCTACTTACCGACGTGATTTGAAAAGAGAATATTTTAAGTTAAGAAGAAGAGAAGAGAAGTTTGACTTACAAGTTAAAAAAATAGAATGGATGTTGAGGAAAGGAATGATGGCCTTTTCGTAGTCGTAGGGTCGCCGGAAGTGCTTCGAATCCTCGCCGGAAAAGGAACTTGGGTTAACTCTACTTGTACTTTTTTTTGACTTGGAAATTTTTGAGAATTTTTGACAATAGATTTCAGAATGAGGAAGGCTAGGGTATGATGTTGTATTTATAGGATGAAATTAGGGTTTTGAGAGTGAAGAAAGAATTAAAAATGTATTAAAAATAGGATTTATGAGTGAATTAACACTCTATGGATAATTGCAAAGAATTCAAACAGCATGGGGGTAGTGGAGGCAGGCCAAAAGACTAGTGTGCAGAGTTTGGGGACCATTACCTACGGTTCAACCGTCGGCGTCGGTCGTTTTCCCGGTCTCGCCGGTCCATGTGGTGAGATGAGGGGTGGGATTTGGGCCATGTGTCCAAGGCTGTATAAATACCCTTTAGCGCATGTTTATTTTATCCGACTTTTCATTTTTACGTGTATTGTACGTGTAAACTCTCGGGCTTCCAAAATGTTTAAAATAAAATCATTAAAAATAATATGTGGCTGATAGGATTCGAACACAAGGTCTACGTCACAGCAGTGCAACGGCTTTACCAATGAGCTACAAGTGCTTTCTTGTTGTTCTTAAACAATTTTAATTTATAACTTGTGCTCAGGCTTAAAACTCTATTATGTACATTAATTTGAAAATTTTTGTACAATGAAATTGGAGTCGTTACATTCTACCCTCCTTACAAAAATTTCGTCCTCGAAATTTACAATTATTTGCGGATTAGTTTACAAACAAGTAAGGGTATCTTGCACGCATGTCGTCCTCGCGTTCCCACGTTGATTCTCCTAGTGAATCTTTTCTCCACATCACTCGGACCAAGTTTACTTCCTTGTTCCTAAGTGATTTTACTTTTCTATCCAGGATCTCAACGGGTTGTTGCTCACAAGATAGATCTGTCTGTACAGTGAGCTCGGAGTGATCAAGAATGTGGCTGAGGTTGCTCACATATCTTTGAAGATGGGATATGTGGAATACGTTGTGCACTCCTTCCAATGAGGGTGGAAGTGTCAAACGATATGCCACTTCTCCGACTCGTTCGAGTATGTCGAACGGTTCAATATATCTCGGACTGAGCTTACCCCTATTGCCAAAGCGAATTACTCCACGATTCGGAGAGATCTTTAGGAACACATGATCTCCCGGCTGGAATTCTAGATATCGGCGCTTTGCATCAGCCCAGTGCTTCTATCTGTCTTGGGCTATGCTCCTTCTTTCCCTGATCGTGTGAACTACGTCCACAGTCGCCGCGATCATCTCTGGTCCAAGGAGTTCCCTATCTCCGATGTCATCCCAACTTAATGGTGAATGGCATTTCCTTCCATAGAGAACTGTAAAGGGTGCCATTCCAATACTCGCCTGGTAGCTGTTGTTGTATGAAAACTCCACAAGATGTATGTGATCTTCCCACGATCCTCTGAAGTCTAACATACACGCTCTTAGCATATCTTTAAGGATCTGAATCGTTCGCTCAGACCGACCATCTGTTTGTGGATAATGAGCCGTGCTAAAGTTCAAACTCATTCTCAGGCTAGCTTGCAGACTCTGCCAAAACTGCGATCAGAATTTGGTGTCACGATCGGAAACAATGCAAACCGGTACTCCATGTAATCTCACGATCTCCTGCATGAGTTTATGGGTATTAGAAATAGAACACTATGTAGAGTTAAGTATTACTTAGATTCAGAGTTACTTCCATGTACTTTTTTCCTAGTGTCTCGGTAGATTGGCCAATTCGAAATGGGATGAAGTGATCCGACATTGTGAGTCGGTCCACAATAACCCATACTGCATCGTTACCTTTCATGCTGCAAGGAAGTGCAGTCACGAAGTCCATGGTGATGTGTTGTCACTTCCATTCTGGAATAGGTAATGGTTGAAGTAAACCAGCAGTCCTGTGATGTTCAGCCTTTACTTGCTGACACACCAAGCATTTGGCTACGCTTCTGGCTACTTCACGCTTCATTCCATGACACCAGTAATGTTGACGTAGATCTTTGTATAACTTTGTACCACCAGGGTGTACTGAGTACGGAGAGCTGCGAGCTTTTTCATTAACTCTTCCCGAATAGGACCTTGTGGTGCACACAATTTGCTTCTGTATCTCAAAGATTCGTCTTCATTGATGAGAAAGTTTGTTCTAAGTCCACTTTCTACTTGTTCTTTGATCTTTTGCAACTTGGCATCACTTGCTTGAGCTGCTTTGATCTGATTGACAATAATAGACTGAACTTGTAAGTTCATCAACTTTGAAGTATTACCTGGCAAAACCACTTCTATCTCCATCTTGTGTAATTCTTGTTGAAGCTTCCACTGTGCGGTGAGATTCATAAATAATGGTTGGCGACTAAGTGCATCAGGAACTACATTCACCTTCCCTGAATGATATTGTAGGTTGATGTCGAAGTCTGCCATAAGTTCTAGCCGTCTTCTTTGCCGCATATTCAACTCTTTCTGAATAAACACATATTTCAGACTTTTATGGTCTGCGTATATATCAACTCGTTCTCCAAGCAGATAATGACGCCAAATCTTCAGTGCAAATATAACGTCCGCCAACTCCAAATCATGTGTTGGATAATTGCGCTCATGAATCTTCAGCTGTCTTGATGCATAAGCTACAACTTTTCCCTGCTGGTGTAGAACACATCCTAATCTCTTACCGGATGCATCGCAATGCACAACGAAACCTCCAGATTGGTCCGGTATTACAAGGATAGGAGCTGATGTCAATTTTGGCTTAAGTTCTACAAAAGCTTGTTCGCATGCTTCTGATCACACGAATACTTCATCTTTACGTGTGAGCTTGGTCAAGGGTGTTGCAATCTTCGAAAATGCTTCTATGAATCTTCGGTAGTATCCTGCTAAACCTAAAAAACTTCGAATGTCCTTCACTGTCTTTGGTGTCGGCTATTCGCTTACTGCTGATACTTTAGCTGGATCCACAGAGATTCTTCGTCTGAAACGATATGTCCGAGAAATCCGACTTGATCTAGCCAAAATTCGCACTTGCTGTACTTGGAATAGAGCTGATGCTGTCGTAAAGTCTCCAGGACAATCCTCAAATGTTCAACGTGCTCTTTCCGATTATTTGAATATACCAGGATGTTGTCGATGAAAATGACAACGAACCTGTCTGGGTACTCTCGGAAAACTTGGTTCATTAGATTCATGAATATGGCTGGTGCATCAGTCACTCCAAATAGTATCACGAGAAACTCATAATGAACATAGCGAGTCCTGAATGCCGTCTTCGGAATATCAGACTCTTTGACCTTCACCTGATGATAACCCGAACAAAGATCTAACTTTGAGAAAATGCAAGACCCACTTAGCTGATCGAACAGATCGTCGATTCGCGGTAGTGGATACTTGTTCTTTATCATGACTTTTTTCAGAGCTCGGTTGTTAATGCACATTCTGTATGAACCTTCCTTCTTCTTCACAAGCAAAAATGGAGATCCCTAACTTGAAGTACTATGACGAATCCAACCTTTCTGCAGAAGTTCGTCCAACTGAGTACGGATCTCCTTCAATCCTTCTGGACTTAAGCAATATGGTGCTTTGATCACCGGTTGTGCACCAGGTACTAAGTCAATACTGAATTCAAGAGCTCGATCGGAAGGCAAACCTGAGATGTCTTCAGGAAATACATCTTCGA
This sequence comes from Agapanthus africanus, assembly GCA_030015575.1. NCBI lineage: Eukaryota > Viridiplantae > Streptophyta > Magnoliopsida > Asparagales > Amaryllidaceae > Agapanthus > Agapanthus africanus. The sequence continues at coordinate 885,467,833 of CM057337.1, forward strand.
ACTCTCGAACTATTTCTGGATTGTCTTCTTCAGCTTGTATTGTTGCAATCACCACCTTCATTGGTTTAGCCTTGTAGGTGCTAGGTTCTAGGGTTCGGTCTCCACTTTTGAAATAAAAGACCGGATAATCTGGTATCTCGAACACTACCCTCCTTTGACGACAGTCGATAGTAGCGTAGAAAGTTGCTAGCCAGTCCATTCCCAAGACTACATCGAAGTTCGGTATGTACAGCATCTTGAAGTCGGTATAAAATTCTCTGCTGCAGACGACCACTGGACACAGGTCGTATCCCAAAGTTGCCTTTAGAACGCCGTTCCCTGAACTGACATTCCAACTGGATACGGGCGGCTTTACTGGAATCGCATGAGTTCGGACGAACTGTTGCGACATAAAGCAATGTGATGCTCCAGTATCGAAGAGTGCTAGTGTAGGAAGTGAGGCTACTAAGATTGTACCTAAGTTGTGTGGAATATGTTTAGGTATAGGAAAAGATATATGGATGTAAACAAGTATTGAACAAATTTGAAACATGGGAAATTACCAGTGATAACTTGGCCAGTGGCTTTAGCTTTTCCGCCGTCATTGTGAAAGCCTGACGCCTAGGTACATGTCACGCCCCGCTTCCCAAAATACGGGATATGAGGGGTGACTAGGCCAGCCATGCTCCTACGGTCAGGGAATGATCCCGCCATAGTCACACTTCGGCTTCTAGCATTACATGGTAGTCAGTAAACAGTATTTGAGTAAAGGAAAATCACAGTTCATAACTTTATTACATTGCAAATAAAAAGAGTTCGAGATACATTTATTTCGCGGAATAAAATAACTTACCAACAAAACAAGGTGCAGAAAGCAAAAGAGATGGCACTGATGAAGCAGTCTAGATCTCCGCGACCTCGAAGGGCAGGTCCTGCTCCTGGGCTGGATCCACTTCGTCCTCTGTGCATGCACACTCCGGTCATCAGGGCGACACATATAGAAATAAATATATATATGATGGGCATGCAATATTATTAAACATGAGGAGTACAATGAATTACAGAACATGAGTAAAATAGACATTGACTGAATATGAATGGTGCAATGTAGGTATCATGTCAATAAACTAGGCCATATGCATGTCGCTACTAATCGGTCACTAAGTCAATGAAATCAATTGGTGGAAAGGATACTCATGTTTAACAAGGGTCTCGTGCGTACCCGAGACTATGTTCCACTATACCCAGGACATAACCCTGTCAGCCGTGCCGCTAGGGCCACGACCTAATGTCTATATATATATATATATATATATATATGTCACTAATAGCGAATGATCATCCTCTAAATCGTTGTACCTTGCTAATATATGTCACTAATAGCGAATGATCATCCTCTAAATCGTTGTACCTTGCTAAATACAAGTTCAATTCTACCTTGATTTTCCTATTCCCCAGGTTATAGTATGCATTCAGGTATCAGATAGGTTGTGAACAAATACGTATTGCTGTCACTTTCAATCATTTTTCCACTTATCAATATCACTGTCGTATTTGACACAATCCAAACACTAAAACTAATATATCGACAATGCAAATCGGTCGCTAGGTTTCAACGTGAATGATCACTATGCAGCAGGTATAAAGCAACCACGAAAAATAAGCAGAAATGCACTGAACAGATATTCCCTATTTCAATGACGACCAATGCCATATAACTTGTAAAATTTATGATAAATCACACGTATAGAATCGACAAAAATAATATAAAAGGCGTACGAAGTATACTTGATTATCTAAATAGTAAAATTAATTCCATGTCAATCGGAATTCAGGTTAGGGAATTATCATCATTTTAAGGTAGCGATCGATCGCTGGAATTCCAGTTTCAGAACTGGAAGCCCAACTTCGCACGCGTTTTATCAGTGATTGTGTTCAGATTCCGATGTTTCTCCAATTGAATGAAATATAGTTATATCAGTTAAGTTTCCAACGTATTAAACGGATTATCATTATCATCTATGTATTAGAAGTTATGTTCAGTTTAGTGTGACGGTGTAAGGAACATTACTGCAGAAACTGCAGAACACAGCGACACTCTAAAATACAAATTAAATATCAAAAAATGGTGAAAATGCACAGGACTAGATTCATGTGTTAGCTCATTAAATTATCTACGCGACCCTATGGAGCTCCATGCATTTTCAGTTTTATGCAGATATACAGGTGCTTAAATTCAGGTTACCCCCGTGGAATGCTGCCCTGGACTGCAGTCCAGAGTTGCATTCCCGGTCAACTCTCGTTACCGTAATCTATTGATATCGAAAAATAAACTATATATGGTCATATATTATCGAGTCGGCTTCGATATGAGCCATAGAACCCCACATTCCAATCTGTATTTAATTTACAACGATTTTAATAAGCAACATGCGCGATAAAATTTCAGATTTGACGTAGCTAGACGGAGGTATCATTTCGTAGTGATGACGTCAATATTTTCATCTCAAATTCTTCTACATCATTTATTATCGGTAAAGGGTTTTATGCACCATAAATTCCGCCATTTTGAAACCAGGTTTTCATTAGGGTAGTGTATCGAACACTTGTCTAATACAATTATGTCACGATCGATACTTCGTTTTCTTTCAATCAAACAACGGTAAGTAATTCTTCTGCGCTCTACAAAATAACAAAACGCGTTGTCCACTCAATCACGTTCCAACCATCATAATTACGAGTGTAATTAAAATGTAACGGTTATACGACAAAAGTATATAAAAATGTTCGTACTTTAGATTACTCGTTGTAATATAATACAATAGCATGAGTAGCAAGTGAGGAGTTTCACTTGCCTATGACGACGGCACAACGACGGCGATCGCACGGTCACGAACACGGCGGAGGAACGACCACAAGCACGACACTTCACGACTGCGACAGCGACCAACTGGGCTCGACCATGGATTTTAGAAAGGAGGGTGTGGGCTCTGGCTCTGGGGAGGTCGACGGCGAGGTCGACTGAGGGAGGCGGCTGGGGGTGCTCGTCACGGCGACTGCAGTGGATTGCAGTGGTGGGTGTTTTGGTTTGGGTAGAAGCTCACTCGGAGAATGGGAGCGTTGGAAGCTGGGTGCTCGATGATGGTAGCGGTGGTCTCGAGCTCGTCGGCGTTGGGCTCAGGCCAGTGATGCAAGGTACAGAAGAGGAGACGAAGGCAGCGACTGTGAGGTGGAGTTGTTGGGAGGTTGTGGAGGCGAGAGGAAAGCTGGTGGTGGAGAGTGGTTGCAGAGGTGTGGTGACGGCGTTGATGAGGGTCGGGACAGGGAAGCGTCGTTGAGGGGTTGAGTTGGAGGAGGTTAGTAGGGGGAGGAAGTCGATGGTTGAGGTCGGTGTGTAAGGAAGAGGGGAGAAGAAGTGGAAGAAGACGAGGGCAGGGTTGTTGGTGAAGGAGTTGGTCGATGGTGGAGTCGGGGTTTTGGAGGGGAGAGGGAGAGATGTGGTCGCGTCTCGTGAAGGCGGTGCGAGAAAGGCAGAGTCGAAGGGAAGAACCGTTTGGAGGAAGTTCCCATTGGGGGAGCGGGTCTCGGATGAGCGCGGGTCGTGGGGATGATGGGGGTGAGAAGAGGGCGTGCACGTGAGAAGTTGGCGTGCGCGCGAGAAGCTGTTGAGGGGGAAGTGGCGAGAAAAAGAGGGAGTGAGGAAGAAGGAGAGGGGGAAAGCGGGTCGGGTCGGGCAAGCCGGGCCGGGTTGGGGTAGAGTTAGGATTGGGTTTGTTTTTTTTGTTAGGAATAATTAAAATAAAATATAATAAAATATATAAAATTAAAGAATTTAGGAATAAATCTGGAAAAATACGGAAAAATCATATTCGGAACTGGGGATTTACGGTACATTTCTCCTTACTGGGGGAGCATTCCTCTGTCCGTTCCTCTGTCCTTGAGATAGGTTCCTTTATGCTTGATGGAACTGACGAGGAGGAGGTGCAGTAGGTCTATGAGGAGGTGGAGCTTTGAGAGCAAGTCGAGGAGCATGTGCCTGAATAGCTGGCCGCTGCGGATAAGTGATGGCTGGTCTATGAGCTAGGTTCGGATTGAGTCTATGAGGACATGCACCAATGTCGTGAGTGGATGAGCCGCAAACTAAGCACAGGCCGTTTTCACGCCTCCAGTCCTTCGCCAAGTGTCCATTCCTCCTGCAATAGGTGCAAAAGTCTGAACTGGGCTGGTTAAAAGTTGCTCCCGGTCTCCTTGATACAAACGGTGGCCTAGAAGAGGCTCCTCCTGCCAGCTGAGTAGCAGGGCGTTTCATACCGACAGATTGATATCTGCCCTTCTTCTTCACAACTGCCTCATATCTTCGGGCAGCCTTCAAAGCAAGGTCGTGGGTTGGGAAATCCCCTGTAGCTAGAGCAGCTTGGATCTCCGGGTTTAACCCTTGTTGAAATCGTCCAGCCCTGATCTCAGCAGTCGGTGTGAGATGTGCTGTGAACCTGTTATGGTCTTATGTTAACTATGTAATATGTGATATTAGAAAATAGAATATTTGAGACATTTTACCTGCTCGGAATAGTGAATTCAGCATCATACTCATCCACAGATTTGCTCCACATAGAGTCTTGTTGCAGGTGAATGAATTGATGCTCCATGTCAAAACAGACAGTCTCGGGAAAATATTTCAAGTCGAACATGTCGCGAAATGTCTTCCATTTGATCGGCAGGGTAAGTCGGCTTTCTTCAGCCTTCCACCATACCCTGGTATTGTCAGTGAGTTGCAGCTTCGCAACTCTTACCCAAGCGATCTCTAGCACTTGTGCTGCTGTCAGGCTGTCTTCGATCGACTGAGCTCATTCCTCTGCTTCCAAAGGGCTCTCTTTCTCAGAGAATTGTTTAGGGTGCAGTGCCCAGAATTGTTTCACACCGGGTGCCTCAGCTTCTGGGCGGTGTAATAGGATAGCTGTCTGCTGCCGCTGTCCCTCCAAAAGGCTCTTAATTGCCTTAAGAAATACCGTATGCTCATTGATAGGAGCTTCTATGGTAGGTATAAGTGGTAGAGGTGATGGTGGGGTGTTTCCATTCACGTTGGTGCTGGTGTTGTTCGGAGAATCCATAACCTTGAAAAAAATAGGGTTAGGATAGATTCAAGGAATTTGAAATGTAAAGAATATTTTTTAGTTGTTGATTCATATAATTCATGTGATATATTGCTTAGGTTTCCATGCAGAACGGACCTGCATGGTTATGTAGGTTTCCAAGAAGAACTGACCTGCATAGGCCGCCAACAAAACCTGTTACGCCCCGCTTCCCAATTTACGGAGAAGTAGACATGGCGAGACCGTGACGTATTTACTCAGAAATAAACACGTTAAGCGTAAATAAGCAATATAAAAGTAAAACACAAGAATGACAAGAGATGTAATGAAACAACAACTTTTTATTTATTTTCATTCTTTACATACAACTGGAAAGTAAAGCACAATAATGGAAAGCGATGCCTAAATAATAGCATATGAATTGAAAGTAAAGTAAGTACAAGTAGAAACTAGAACTCTGACTCCTTTGTGAAATGCTCCAAGTTGTCTTGACTGGGCTCAATCTCCTGAGAGTCGGGTCCTCCTGACAACATTCCAATGAAAGAAGAAATAGAAATGTCGTCAGCGAACAATCACTCGGTAAGTACCAAGAGAGAGATATGAATAGATCAAGTAAATGGAATAGGTCTGGTAATTCATCTGTTTGTTTGTTATACTAATGTAGTTGTTTGTAACTTGGTACAGAATGCATCAGTGTATATGAGAGGAGTCCAACTATCCATGGAGTAAGGTATATGGGGTCCAAGGCCCCGTCAAGCCACGGGACAACGGCACAGATATTCAGGTTAGGTGTATTATAGTGACCGTCTCGTGCCACTTCTAATACATTCCGTACCAATCTACCCGTTAAACTCCGTAATGCATATTGTATTGATTGTATTGATTTGTTGTATAAGACTTGCCGAAACCATGGTATAAGTTGTTCATGTAAACGGTTCGGATGTAAATGGATAGTCATGTAGTCGAGTTCAAAATATTCACATGGTTCGGTCCAGTCAAGCCATGTTGCATGTTTGTATTTTTCGGTATTCATGTTCAAGTTCAAGTGTTCATGCTTGATACATTGGATTCATGTTGTAATAGATATATGGTTGGATTCATATTTGGATTGTATTCAGATTAGACTGAGACTCAGATTGAGTCAGACACTTAACAGATTGAGTCCTGAATTAGATTTAGGAGTTATCGGTAACTGCTGCACATGGACGGCAGGATTTATGACTTTTTCTAAGCCAATTACCATTGATAACCCCGTTTTAGTTTTCTACCTTAAATAAGCAAGCACCCACTTTCTCCGGCTCTCTAAGACTCAAGAGAATTGGTCCCGCTTAAACCTATATTTACTAGGGTCCTTAATGTAAATTAATATAACTTGAGGGGGTTTTATGAAAAATATTTTACATATACTTCCAAAATAATCCTCAAGTATTTATTTATATTCTTTAGGGTTTTTATGGATGTAATTTTTTTAAAAGCAAGGTATTCTAGTGAATAAATACCAAGTTTGAATAATACAAGGTATTTTAGTGTAAAGTTGACTTGTATGAATTCTTGATGGTATTTTCATGAAACTTGTAATTCTTTTCCTTTGTTTTGAAAAACATGGAATTTATTATATATTTAAAATAGATGGTTTGATAATATTTATATATAATTATTAAAAATAAAATTTATTTATTAAATAGAAAATCACGTTTTTCTTAAAAATTGCATTAAAAATTCCATCGAGATCGTATGCTCCGTGAGGAGGTCTGCATCTCGCCCTACTAGTCCGATGGATGTGCGATAACCCGCACAAACCGAATCGGATTCCCCAAAATGGGTTGTAGAGGAATAATTGCAAGGAATTTAAATAACACAATTAAAAGAATACGGTTTTTAATAGTTTATGGTATTTTGATGTAAAAGTTGTATTTGCTACAAAATTGTTGTTCAAGGGAATCGTTCTATGTTATGATGCGTGTTTGTGAGAGGTAGGTCATTACCTCGTGAGATATTTCTAAAGATAATATAAGCAAGAATAATTAAACGATGTCATATGTAATTTCATGGTATTTAAGCGTAAAAGCTTAATAATGTTTTACATGGAGTTTTAAAATGAAACTTGTTTCTAAAAATTAGTTAATGTTTAACAAGCAAGTTGTAATGATATGCTAAGTGGTTCTTAAGAGAAAATTGAAATTTAAAAGAGAATAGAATTAAGGGTTGGTATAACTCCACTTACCGACGTAATTTGAAAAGAGAACATTTTAAGTTAAAAAGAGGAGGAGAGAAGCGGGACTTACAAGTTAAAAAAAAATAGAAGGGAGGTTGAGGAGAGGAATGATGGCCTTCTTGTAAGCGTGGGGTCGCCGAAAATGCTTCGAATCCTCGCCGGAAAAGGAACTTGGGCTAACTCCACCTGTACTCTTCTTTGACTTGGAAATTTTTGAGGATTTTTGACAATAGATTTCAGAATGAGGAGGGCTAGGGTATGATGTTGTATTTATAGGGTAAAATTAAGGTTTTGAGAATGAAGAGAGAATTAAAAATGTATTAAAAATAGAATTTATGAGTGAATTAACACTCTCTGGATAATTGCAGAGAATTCAAACAGCATGGGGGCAGTGGGAGTAGGCCAAAAGACTAGTGTGCAGAGTTTAGAGACCATTACCTACGGTCCAACCGTCGGCGTCGGTCATTTTCCCGGTCTTGCCGGCCCATGTGGTGAGATGATGGGTGGGATTTGGGCCACATGTCCAAGACTGTATAAATACTCTTTTGCACATGTTTATTTTATCTGACTTTTCATTTTAACGTGTATTGCACGTGTAAACTCTTGGGCTTCCAAAAAGTTTAAAAGAAAAATTATTAAAAATAATATGTGGCTAATGGGATTCGAACACAGGGGCTACGTCACAGCAGTGCAAGGGCTTTACCAATGAGCTACAAGTGCTTTCTTCCTGTTCTTAAACAATTTTAATTTATAACTTGTTCTCAGACTTGAAACTCTATTCTGTACATTAATTTGAAAAATTTTGTACAATGAAATTGGAGTCGTTACATTGGCCGGCCACATTGCAAAAAAAAAACTGGCCTAACCTTTTTACTATTCATTTCAGGGCTTCATTTTCATCCAGTGTCTGGAGTTTTGTAAATTTGTGTTTTTGGTCTTGTTTGTTTTCCCCAGATTTCACTTAGTGTTGTCTTTGCTTTGGGGAAACTTGGAAAGTTTCAAAACTTGAAATTTTGTATCGTTGATATCTGTGATGTGGTGTATGTGTTTTTCAAACGTGGTCTATTTGCTATATGTCATTTAGACGGGGTTGCACATACTTGCTTATACTGCTGTAATGTTGATATCTGTGATGGCTATGTTTGGATTGTCGTGTGGGATAGCCTCTTATGTAATGGTAGTTGTACAGTTTAGATTCATTTGTATATTCGTTATTGCGGGGTGAGCGTCCGACATGTGTATTGCCGTGTCCGTCAGTTTGTATATTCTTTTATTGGGGCACGATCGGATTGAGATCGATGTCACCATTGTACATATATTTTTCTTTTGTACTAGTATTACCCCGCGGTGGAGTGCTCGAATAGCCAAGTTCTAGAGGGCAACGGGCCCGCATCTCATGGCGTTGAGACGGAGGGGGCTTTATTCTAGAATTGGTGGGCTATTCGTCGCACTCATAGGGGGTATAGGATGACCCATGGAGGGGTGCTCAAGTTACTGGATTTCGTGAAGTGCTGGGTGGCCCATTCACTTTGTTGATTAAGGTTGCCTCACTTCTGGGATTGGCGGGTAACTTGCCACACTCATAGGGGTCCAGGTTTTTCATTGCACAGGCTATCCACATGACCAGGGAACGTCGGGTTTCATTTGCGGCTCAAAGGAAACCGGAGCTCTTAGATTATCTGTTATTCTGTGATGTTTCTGTGATGTTGCTTATATCATGCCTGGAATGAATGTTATATATATATATTTATATATACTAGTAGATGTTATATCTGGTTTGCATCCGCGCTAGTCCAGCCCCTGCTCTGCCATTAGTTAAGTAACCTAACGGTGCAAGACGGGGCCCCGTGGCGAATGCGGATAGCATATACGTACATTTTATTTTCGTTCTTTTTTCTGGTGTGATATGGATTAATTGATAGGACTGCATTAATTCTGATTAATGCAAGAAAAAACAAACCTAAATGATGTTGTTGGAACCAAGTTCTTAAAAAACTGACATTACAGATGTTTCTTTTTGCTTTGCACAGCGGTATTCGGTTATGAATATCCAGCATCTTATTCAACGAGGCAAGAGCCGAGATCCCTTTATCAGGAGTGACCTCTTGGGCAAAAAATTGTGTCATTATAATAACTTCACTATAGTCGATTCTTTTATTTTGCATCGTGGTATTCAGTTAGGAATATTCTGCACCTCATTCGATGAGGAAAAAGCCGAGACCCCTTCACAGGGAGTGACCTCTTTAGCAAAAGTTTGCGCCACGATATATTTGTAAAACCACTCGGGTTCCTTCAACGATATCAAGTTCATTACGTTAATGGTTTTTCGATAAAAACCAGCCGTAGCCCTCCGTCATTTCCTATGAGTGGTACTTAGTATTCGTGATGCGTTTGTTGACTGTGTCAAGGCGTAGTGTCCGGTAGCTAAGTGGTGCTTGTTTGTAGCATGCAATGCGATTGGTTAAGACAGTCGTGCGGCCTTGTTGATTGTGTCAAGGGCTCGTGCGGGTGGGTTTAATGCAATCAAGATAATGACAGGTTGAACTTGAATAGGACCTTTTGATTTGTTGACTGTGTCAAGGTCACTTGGGTCCTAGGGGCAAAAACCATATCGGGAGTTTCAAATATACAGGAAACTTGCCAGGCATGCGCATACCTTCTGGAGTGTGGTGAGTTGAGTGGATTCTATCAAGTTATCATGCGATGATAGTTGGATCTTGATTCCCACTGATGAGTAGGTGTTACTCCTCGGGTGATTTTTAGATGATCCTGACTAATTTTCCTTTTAGGATTTGAAGGAGAATTCGAGGAAACAATGGGAGCCATCCTGATTAGATAAAATGATTAACCAATCTAATCTAAGTTAAAGTGCACGCTGAGTGTTTCTTTTCTCTCTCTCTCTCTCTCTCTCTGGCAGTAACCATGGCCTGACCCTAAACTACAACTCATGAATCAAGTTAACCGAACCTTCTTAAAACAATTTGGCTTTTGGATTGTTATAGTCGCATATATCCCTGCCCCTCCTGCTTTCCCTTTGCATTTCTCCGGAACACTCCATATCACTACGAAGATCCACATTTATTGGATATGTCGTCGTATAGTTACATACGAACTCGAAGAAACTTGTTTAAGTTCGAGAATGGTTTCCGGTTCTGGAGAAATTGAATAGGATTATTGCGTTGTCTTTTCTCTTTACCTTCTCTCAGGTTGCGAGAGCTCCTAGTATTAGGAGAGTACACCTATTGCGCTTATTGGATAGTCTTCTTTCAAACCATAGGCATGTGCCAAAAGGTAGGGAAGGAAGAAAACCAATTAGCCTAAGTGTGGTGTACAGAAGGTAATAAGTAAAGACATATAAAGGATTGGAGTAAGGGTAAGGAAGTATACGGTTACTGTCATGAATCTGGATAGTGGAAGAGGTATTATTAGGAATACTTAGCCATCCCTTCGAAACATTTTCATGTTTCAGTTTTACTGTGTGGTGTTAATTGAAAAATGTTTTCCCAATTAAATTCTGACTCCAGGGTATATATTTATCAGATTTGATTCTCACATCTTTGTGGCGTTACAGATGCTGAGTAGGAGTACCATATTGGGAATTGTGTGAATATATCCTCAATATATCAGAATTCTTTGTAATTGGTAATATTTGAGCAAATCACCCGGGTTTTGCCTAACGGCAAATTTTTGGTTTTGAATATCCGTTGTTATGCACCAATTTCAAACTGATATATCTGTACGTTTATTTTATAAAGTGAGATATAACTTTTTGAAATTATGTCTATGACATTTACCTATATCAGTTGATGGTTAGGTAAGAAGCATTCAACAGCGGTGTAATTCTTCTTAACCATAGTACAGTTTTCAACCTACGACGCATAGGGTTTGAGTTATTAAACTCGGAGGACTTATTCAAAGTATTGTATCTTGTTCGATGTCCATTAGGACAAAGGGGTTGGTACTCGTACTATATTCTGTTTACTTATGACTTCTCTAGTTTTAGACAATTATTTCGTTGAAATACAAGGTCCAAATTTTGAAAAGTTATAGGTATAAGAATAAAGTAAAGAACCATATGTTGCAAGTATCAGGATTTTTCAAGGTGATCGAAGATGTAGATACTTGTGCTCAGTATTCTATTGTAAGTAATAGTTTTGATAACTTGCTTCTCTTTCAGGTCACTCATGCATAGATGCACTCCTTGATGAGTAATGCTACTGGCCTCCTTCCATCTAGTTAATATGCACCGGAAATGGCTGCATGCATTTTGAATCTGCTTCAAATTAAATTAGTGTCTTTATTTCTATATTGGATATATAGAATGGATTCATATGTTAACGATGTTAAGGTATATTGTCACGCCCCGCTTCCCAGAATGCGCTAAGATCGCCACGTGACAGAGCCAACCATGCTACCTGTGGCTAGGAAAAATCACTCCACAGTCACATTACGACTGTCTAAATATATCAAGAACAGTAAAAATAAATAAACTATCTAGTACATATCTATGAGCCAGAATAAACGAGTCAAGAAATAATATGCGGAAGCAAAAGATCCAAATAAAAATAACAATCTGGAAGGTACGTTCCAAATACGGGCTCACATCAGAAAATGAAAAGTGCTGAAAGGAAACTAAACTAGAATACTAACAGGTCCTCACTGCTCGGCCTGTCGGTTGAAGTACTCCTGCTCGGCCTGCGACAAGGGTAACGGATCTGGGCCATGCAAAACCCAGACGTCAGCACGTCATAATATCAACAATAATATAATCAAGGGGTAACAAAATATGCAGGCATGAGTGTGAACAGTAAATAAGGTATAACAGTAATATGAATAAGGAACAGTGAAGGGTATAAGCACATGTGACGTGCGGTGAGTAATCTGAACTAAACTACTGGGTTAACCACTCTCAAGTCCTTGAAATCAATTTAATGAATCGTCGATATAACTCAATAGTATCCCGTGCATACCCGGGACCACGGTCCAGACTCTCGAGGCTGAATCCGAGACGTGCCGCTAAGCACAAACAGGAAACATGTACAGACGAATGATGTCAGCAACATCATCCCGGGACTGGCCTAACCCCCAAAACTGATCAGTATAAGCGTCGAACTGTTGAGTTACAAGTCAGGTTTCATCATTAATTTCCCCTTACCCCCAAGTCATGTGTACAAGTCAGGTATTGATAAATCTGCGACTAATGCCAACACAGGATCAAGCAGGAACAGGTTTGTCTATACAGACAACAGGATATGTCCATCGGAACAACTTGTCAGGATTGTCGGCATTAGAAACAGGACCAGGTAACATGTCAAGTAGTGGTATATCAGGTCATGTCAGGTAGTATACATGTATCAAGTGGGTGCCCAACAGTAAAATGTAGCAAGTATTGAATCACGGTAAAAGTACAGATGTGCAGTGAAAGCATGGATGCACAAACATCTATCAGAGGTTACAATTATAGCTTCATTACTATGTGGATACACATTATCAAGTATGGGGTGCTAATATAACAATAATATGAATTAATACGACATGGCATGCAACTAGATATAAAGAATTAATGGTATGGGTACACAATAAAACATGGATGTATGATTATCTATCAGGATTACATTTACAGTTCTAATACTATGTAATAATATGATCTGTAGATGCAGCTACGTATATGATAAATGATATGGATGCATACGTGTATCCGAGAATTGTAAAAACATTAATATGGATGCATAATATAATAAACAGATAACATTTTACTCATATGGATGCATAATAATATACATAGTATGTAGCAAGATAAACTTGTCTCGATTGGGTCACACGACGGATGCGTACTGCACGTCCGATGTCGGTAAATCGTCGCAACGCACACACGGCACGCGGGACGGGTCCAGGAAAAGCAAGAGAGTAATCACACAAGCAAGGGACGTTCACTGGTTCTCCCAGATCGCGGCAGCGAGCACGGCTCCAGCAATCACCGGAAAGTGCGAAATCAAGAAAGAGAAAGAGAAAGAGAAAAGAAGAAGAAAGAAGAAGAAAAATGAGAAGAGGGTTCTCAGGATATAGCTCTGGGTTTTTGTTTTGGGGACAGAAGCGAGGCGAGAGGGTTGTTGACGACGGGTTGTGGTTTTCCGGCGAGGTTTCATGGCCAAAGGCAGTGGGATCAAGGGTTTGGGTGCAGGGAAAAGAAGAGCTCGGGTGTGGGGTTTGGCTGGGGTGTTGGTAAGGAGATGGAGGAGGCAAGGTCGAGGAGAGGAGGCGACGAAGAGGGTGGTGAGACGGCGAGGGGTCGCCGGTGATGGGAGGTGATGGGTGTGTTTCTGTTGTGGGGTTTTAGGTGTGCAGGGTAATGGGTTTCGAACTCTGGAAGGAGGAGAGAGAAGAAGAAGATGGGGATGGTGACCAGGGGAGGCGGACGAGGTGGTCGGCGGCGATGAGAAGTGATGGTTGCGGAGATGGGTGCGTGGGTCCGTCGGGGACGAGGGTTGCAGGGGAAGGAGTGGAGGAGGGGAGAGGTGGTCGAGGAGATGAGAGGAGGAGGTCGACGTCGAGGGTGTAGCGACGAGGGGCGACGGCGACGAGGTGAGGCGGCTAGGTTTTAGGGTTCGGGTTTGAGAAGTGAGGCGGCAAAGAAAAATTTCGAAGAAGAAAAGAAAGAGAAGGAGGGAGGTGTTTATAGTGGCGAGAAGGAAGGTGAGCGGATCCTGCGCGAACAGGAATCGCGAGAAGAGTGAGAAAAGGGGGGAGAGAGAGAGGAGAAAGAGAAAAGAAAGGAAGAGAGAGAGTGAGTAGGGCAGGAGAGAAAGAATGCTGCGGGAGAGAGAGAGAAAGAGGTTGTTATTTAAGTTAAGATTTTAATTTAAAAAAATATGTTTAGTTATATAAATTTGAATTGTGTTAATTTTTAATAAAAAATATTATATTAATAAAATTTGATTTTCTGGTAAATACAAACTTAGTCCAAAACACGCCTTGGTTGGGTCTAAAAATTCAGTTTCAAAATACAGAAAATATACATGTCAACCAAAACCAAAATTGGATATCCGGGTAACGAAAATGCATATCCCCAAGAACGGATGCACGTACGTGCGCATAGCCATCCAAATAAATCCGTTTTACTGAACGGGACGAGAACAAGATGCGCGGATACTACCACAGGGTTAGGGGTATCAAGTAGGCTTTGCAATGTATTTTTAAAATATTTTATGTGACTTTAAATGTTATATAAAAATGCAGATGCCAGATATAATGCGAGTATGCAATGTATAAATTAAAATGAAAGTGTATGAGTCTACGTAATAAGTCAGGATAGATCATAAACATGAATCAAGACAGGTTTCAAGCAAGCGGGTCGGGTCAGATGCAAATACAGATGTCAAATATACTATTCGGACCCAAAACACAGTAAACCAAGAAACTACCATAAATAAAGAAATACTTAACTAGAACTGGTATAAATGAACGAGGGTGTTACATTATAGCCAACTACAAAAAGAATTTCATCTTCAAAATTCCCAAGACAAGAAAAGATAAACAATCAAGAATCTACAAGAATAGGTGTGGAAACTTCTGTCGAATCTCGTCTTCACGTTCCTAAGTTGATTCTCCATGCGAGCGATTTCCCCAAGAAACAAGTACGAGAGGGATAACCTTGTTCTTGATGACCTTTTCTCTTCGATCAACAATCGACATCGGTCGCTCCTCGTAGGTCAAATTCTCCCTTACAGTCAGCTCCGAATGATCCAGCACGTGTGTTTCATCTCAAACATACTTACGGAGTTAAGATACATGAAACACGTCATGAACATTTGCCAAAGATTGTGGTAACGCCAATTGATAAGCCATTTCTCCACCACGCTCCATAGTGTCGAAAGGCCCCACGAATCGAGGACTAAGCTTGCCTCAACTCCCAAAACGAATCACTCCTCTAGTCGGTGATATCTTCAAGAATACCATATCACCAACAGTGAACTCTAGAGGTCTTCTTGATGTATCGGCCCAACCCTTCTGCCGATCTTGTGCTGCCCTCATGTGATTTCGAATAATAATAACTTTCTCTACTGTCTGTACTATCAAATCCGGTCCCAACAATTTTCGCTCTCCAACATTGTCCCAACAAACGGGTGAGCGACACTTGCGACCATACAATACTTCGAATGGAGTCATCTGAATAGTCGCCTGAAAGCTGTTATTGTACGAAAACTCCACCAAGTGTAGATGATCCCCCCACGAACCCTTGAAGTCCAACATGCAAGCTCTCAACATGTCTTCAAGAGTTCAGCATGCTATTCAAGGCTCCTCAAGTATACCAGAATATCATCGATGAACAGCACAATAAACTGGTCCAAGAACGGTGATAAGATTCGGTTCATCAAGTCCATAAATATCGCCGGTGCATTCGTGACTCCGAATGGTATCACTAAATACTCGTAATGTCCATACCGAGTTCGGAACGCAGTCTTGCAAATATATTTTTATTTAACTCAGACCTGATGATATCCGGATCGCAAATCCAACTTCGAGAATACCCTCGCGCTACTGAGTTGCTCGAATAATTCGCCAATGCGAGGTATCGGGTACTTGTTCTTAATAGTTACCTGGTTTAATTCTTGATAATTGATACACATCCTCTTTGTTCCATCTTTCTTCTTGACTAGAAGAACTGAAGCTCCCCAAGGTGAATTGTTGCTGTGATTCCAACCCTTCTCAAGCAATTCGGTAACCTGCTTCTTGACTTCTTCCAACTCCACTGGTGCCATTGGATAGTACGCCTTTGAGATTGGCGCTGCACCAGGAACAAGATCGATCGCCAACTCCACATCTCGTTTTGGTGGTAAACCCGAGATGTCCTCGAACACGTCCAAGAACTCTCAAACTACAGCTGGCGCTTCCTCCTTATCAACTTCCATCGACGAAAGAACATTGTTTGTCGGCCTAGCCCTAAACTTGAATGGCTCGACAGAACTGCTACCTCCAGCAAAAACAAACTCCGGATGTCCGGGAATCTGGAAAATCACTTTCTTTGCCCTACAATCAATGTGGGCGTGGAAAGTGCCGAGAAAATCCATTCTCAAGACAACATCACAACTGCCGGTAACAATCACCAAGAAATCAGCAAATAATTCTCGTCCGCAAATAACAACTGAACAATTCTTACACTCACTACTAGCTATGATCTTCTCATTCCCAGTGTGTATGTCCCAACAACTAGACAGGGCCGTTTAATAAATTGAATATGCAGCAATGAATTGGACAACATAAAACAATGGGATGCACCAGAATCGAATAATGCTAATGCGGGAAAATCATGAACAAGTAGGATACCTGAAACAACTTCATCTGAAGCCTTGGCCTCTTCAGCCGTCAGGATAAAGGCTCGAGCTTGATTAGGTCCCTGAGTTATCTGCTTCTGCCCCTGAAACTGCCGCTGCGGTGGCCTTTGAACATCATCCTTCAAATGTAGCTTCGACGGGCAAACACTGACAGTATGATCGGCTAATCCGCAAACTAAATAAAGTCCAAGCATCTTTCGACACTCCCTCTGCACGTGTCCGGGCAGACGGCAGTACGCTCAAATCGTCCTTTCCCTTTTCTCGGGCACGACTGGCTTCTTCATCGGTTTAATGCCACGTCGGTTTACCGGAATACCTCTGCGTATAGGCGCTTGATTTGGCGTAAATGCCGGCTTCCGTACCACGACTGCCTGCTGCAGCGTACCCTCTTCAATGATAAGCTCTGCCGCTCTCTGGCTGCTTTAAGCATTTGCGAGAAAGTGGTCAATCCCAGAGATATAATGTGCCTCTGGATTTCTACGTCCAAACTGCGCATAAACCTTCGTGCCCTATCAGCCTCTTTTGCCACCAAAGGTCCAGCGAATCGACTGAGCCGTGTCCACTCAGCCGCATGCGCATCCACGGATCCGCCATTCTGCTTCAAGTTGATAAACTTTTCTTCCATTTCTTCCCGTGCAGTCTGCGGAAAGAACTTCTCCAAGAAACTCTGCGAGAAAGTTGCCCAACTGATCGGCTTGGGCAAATGGGTCTCTTCCATGAGCCACCACTCGCGGGCATAGTCCACCAATTAGATGCGTACAACATCCACTCTCTTATCCTCCGGAATCTGTGTCGCAACGAGCAAATTCTCCGTATCGACCAGCCACTGCTCTGCTGGCAGCGACTCTTCCAAACCAGTGAAAATTGACGGACCAAGTCTCTTGAAATCCGCCACGGTACCCACACGCTCTACTGGTTTGGCCGCAACATTGTTTACGGACTGCTATACGGTCCGCAAGTCCTCCTGAAAAGCTTCGTCTTGCCGCCGGTTCAGCTCGGTTTGATGCCTCTGGTTCTCCAGTATCCCACGAATTACTCCAACCAATGCGTCGTCATCAACACGCCTCTGGTACGATCGCAGATTCTTGTCTGCCATGTTCCTGCAACCAAGATACCGAAGAGGATTAATATGATAAACAAGATTCAAAACTTTTGATGAATAATGACCATAAATCAAGGATATAAATCAAGACTAGAACTCCAGGTTACTTAAATAGAGTACCGCATTGTAACCATGCCGCGGTACATAGTTACAATCACATAACTCCACTCAAGTCGCCCAAATCCTAGAGAGAGAGACAATAGGGAACCAAAAGTTTCAAGTCGAGATGCAAAGTTGTTTGCGTATCATCAAGATAAGGGTCAAGAGAAAGATAAGATTCAAGGATGGCAAGATAGTAATAAAGCAGGATATGCTCCTAATTATGAGTATTCTGATTCGTGTATTGGGTCCAATACCCAACTACAAAAGAATCAAACTCGATTAACCTAAATCCTATGGCTCTGATACCAAACAAACCCTGTCACACCCCGCTTCCCAGAGTGCGCTAAGATCGGTACGTGAAAAAGCCAACCATGCTACATATGGCTAGGAAAAATCCCTCCACAGTCACATTACGGCTGTCTAAAGATATCAAGAACAGTAGAAATAAATAAGCTATCTAGTACATGTCCATGAGCCAGAATAAACGAATCAAGAAATAATATGCAGAAGCAAAAGTTCCAATTAAAAATAACAATCTGGAAGGTATGTCCCAAATATGGGCTCACATCAGGAAATGAAAAGTGCTGAAAGGAAACTAAACTAGAATACTAACAGGTCCTCACTGCTCGGCCTGTCGGTTGAAGTACTCCTGCTCGGCCTGCGACAAGGGTAGCGGATCTGGGCCATGCAAAGCCCAGACGTCAGCGCGTCATAATATCAACAATAATATAATCAAGGGGTAACAAGATATGCAGGCATGCGTGTGAATAGTAAATAAGGTATAACAGTAACATGAATAAGGAACAGTGAAAGGTATAAGCACATGTGACGTGCAGTGAGTAATCTGAACTAAGCTACTGGGTTAACTACTCTCAAGTCTGTGAAATCAATTTAATGAATCGTCGATGTAACTCAATAGTATCCCATGCATAACCAGGACCACGGTCCAGACTCTCGGGACTGAATCCGAGACATGCCGCTAAGCACAAACAGGAAACATGTACAGACGAATGATGTCAGCAACATCATCCCGGGACTGGCCTACCCCCCAAAACTGATCAGTATAAGCGTCGAACTATTGAGTTAAAAGTCAGGTTTCATCATTAATTTCTCCTTACCCCCAAGTCATGTGTACAAGTCAGGTTTTGATAAATCTGCGACTAATGCCAACACAGGATCAAGCAGGAACAAGTTTGTCTATACAGACAACAGGATATGTCCATCGGGACAATATGTCAGGATTGTCGGCATTAGAAACAGGACCAGGTAACATGTCAAGTAGTGGTATATCAGGTCATGTCAGGTAGTGCACATGTATTAAGTGGGTGTCCAACAGTAAAATGTAGCAAGTATCGAATCACGGCAAAAGTACAGATGTGCAGTAAAAGCATGGATGCACAAATATCTATCAGGGGTTACAATTATAGCTTCATTACTATGTAGGATGCACATTATCAAGTATGGGGTGATAATATAATAATAATATGAATTAATACGGCATGGCATGCAACTAGATATAAAGAATTAATGGTATGGATACACAATATAACATGGATGCATGATTATTTATCAGGGTTACATTTACAGTTCCAATACTATGTAATAATATGATCTGTAGATGCAGCTACGTATATGATAAATGATATGGATGCATACGGGTATCCGAGAATTGTAAAAACATTAATATGGATGCATAATATAATAAACATATAACATTTTACTCATATGGATGCATAATAATATACATAGCAAGTAGCAAGATAAACTTGCCTCGATTGGGTCACACGACGGATGCATACGGTACGTCCGACGTCGGTAAATCGTCGCAACGCACACACGGCACGCGGGACGGGTCTAGGAAAAGCAAGAGGGTAATCACACAAGCAAGGGACATTCACTGGTTCTCCTGGATCGGCGGCGGCGAGCACGGCTCCGGTGATCACCGGAAAGTGCGAAATCAAGAAAGAGAAAGAGAAAAGAAGAAGAAAGAAGAAGAAAAATAAGAAGAGTGTTCTCAGGATATAGCTCTGGGTTTTTTTGGGGGGGACAGAGGCGAGGCGAGAGGGTTGTCGACGACGGGTTGTGGTTTTCCGGCGAGGTTTCACGGCCAAAGGCAGTGGGATTAAGGGTTTGGGTGCAGGAAAAAGAAGAACTCGGGTGTGGGGTTTGGCTAGGGTGTTGGTGAGGAGATGGAGGAGGCGAGGTCAAGGAGAGGTGTCACGCCCCGCTTCCCAAAGTGTGCTAAGATAGGCACGTGACAGAGCCAACCATGCTACCTGTGGATAGGAAAAATCCCTCCACGGCACATTACGGCTGTAGAGATATCAAGAACAGGAAAGTAAATAAACTATATAGTACATGTCCATGAGCCAGAATAAACGAGTCAAGAAATAATATGCGGAAGCAATAAATCCAAGTAACAATAATATCTGAAAAGTAAGGAAATAACTAACTAGATACTAACAGGATCCTCACTGCTCGGCCTGATAGTAGAAATACTCTTGATCAGCCTGCGACAAAGGTAGAGGATCTGGACCATGCAAAACCCAGACGTCGGTGCGTCATAATATCAACAATAATATAATCGGGGGGTAACAAGTCATGCAGGCATGAGTATGAACAGTAACAAGTCATCAATAACAAGTAACAGTAACATGGATATAAATCAGTGAACATGATATAAACAGGTGAAGTGCAGTGAGTAGTCTAAACTGTGCTATAGGGCGATCTACTCTAAAGTTATTCGAAATTAATGAATGTAATCCTCATCGTAACCCATCGGTCTATGCCCCGTTCATTCCCCACGGGACCACGGTAAAATAATGTAATAGACTGTGAGTCTATATCCCGTTCATTCTCCACGGGACCACGGTAAAATGATATAATAGCCCTTTGAGTTACGTTCAGCTACATTCTTGATTTTCCCATACCCCCAAGTTATGTGTGTAAATCAGGTATTTATAAATCTGAGACTAATGCCAACACAGGATCAAGCAGGAACATGTTTGTCTGTACAGACAACAGGATATGTCTATCGGGACAACATGTTAGGATTGTCGGTATTAGAAACAGGATCAGATAACATGTCAAGTAGTGATATATCATGTCATGTCAGGTAGTGTACATGTATCAGGTCATGTCAAGTAGTGGTGTATCAGGTATCAAGTCAAGCAGTGATATATTAGATCATGACAGGTAGTGCACATGTGTCAAGCGGATACTCATACTAAAACTGTAGCAAGTACGGATGCACGGTAAAGTATGAATGCACAAATATTTTGTCAGGGGTTACATCATGACTATGTAGGATGCATAATTATCAAGCATGGTGCACTAATACAACAGTAACATGAAATAATATGGTCTCGGTGTGCAACTAGATATGTAATAAACCGTACGGATACAGACGGATACTATAAAACTGTAAAGCGGTAAAATTTACTGAATATTAAAATACAAGCACTATTATTTATTAAATAGATATTGATATAATAATATTAATATGGATAACATATTCAAACCGATTAATAACTATAAAAGTGGTATTGTTTAACCATGCACAAGAAAGTTCTGTTCAGAAATTCAGCGTCACCCTGATTTGTAAAATAGCTTAAAAATAACAAACGTTCTCCAAAAGGGACGTGTTTTATACCAAAACAAAGATAATTCAATAAGGTTTTCATTTTTATAAGTATAATCATCTCAGGTTGTCCCTACAAAATGCTATGAACATTCGAAGTTGAAAGTTTGCTACTGGAATTTCCCTGGACAGCAGTTTAGAGACATTTTCATTTTCATTTTATTTTATTTAAACAATTTATTTTGCAAGTAAATATTTTATAGAGTCATAGTATTCTGAGTTATCTTCGTAAAAAACTAAAGAACGTATACTAATAATTTTTCTATGATTTATAATGAATTTTATAAGGTAAGGTGTACAGTAAATTTCAGATTTGTCGTATCCGCTTTTCAACGACGTTTCATGTGTAAACTATAATATTTTCAAATGTATAACATTATAAAATGCATATTATAAACTAATTAAAGATAATAATAAGAAATATTATGACGATATATATTTTAAATGATATGGATGCAAACGGGTATCACATAATCGTAAAATGATAAACTAACAAGTGCAGAACATATAACTAAGTAATATGAAATGTAACTATTCAATTTGATGAAGTATATGATAGTATAGTATGTAACAAGATAAGTTTTCATGACCTAGATCTGAAATGATATGAATGGATGTAAACGAAACATCGAAAAGTTATAAAACTAAATATGGGGTGCATGATTTTAAATACAAGTATTCTATTATTAAAATAGATACGTCTAAAGTAATGTAGCATGTAATTAAGATTGGTTTGCATGCCCTAGATCTGAAATGCACTATACACATGTAAACGGAACGTCAAAAGGCTGTAATACGAAACATGCGATCTTTGATTTAAAATACAGGTGTGATATTTATTTAAATAGGTATATAATGAGTTATATAGCATATAGCAAGATTAACTTGCCTAAACGGAACAAGAACGGATGTGTACGGAACGTCCTTCGTCGGCGAAATGTCGCGACACGCACACGGTACACGGAACGGTTCCAAACAACGCACGAGGGTGATTACGCAAGTCAGGTACGTTCACTGGATCACTCGGATCGTCAGCGACGAGCACGGCTCCGGCGGTGATCACCGGAATCAAGAAACAAGATCAAGAAAAAGAAAGAAGAAAGAAGGAGAAGTAAGAAGAAGAGGCTGTGTATTAAATAAGGAAAGAAAAATTAAATAAATAAAATATATATAAATATATATATGCAGATGAGAGAGAGAAAGGGGTTGTTAGTTTGTTAGGAAATTAGTTTAGATTCAAATTTTAAAAAATCTTTTATTAGTTAACTAAATTTTAATTTGTATCAATTTATAAAATTAATATTATATAAATAAAATTTGATATTCTGGTAAATACAAATATGGTCCAAAACATGCCCGGGTCGGGTCTAAAATTCAGTTTTAAAATACGAAAAATATACATATTGACCAAAATAAAAAATGAATGTCCGAATAACGAAAAATGCATACCCCCAAGAACGGATGCACGCACGTGCGCGTAGCCATCCAAACAAGTCCGTTTCACTGAACGGGACGAGAACAAGATGCGCGGATGCTACCACGGGGCTTCGGGTATAATGCAGGCCATGCAATGTATTTTTAAAATATTTTATGTGACTTAAAATGTTATATTGTAAAAATGCAAATGCCAGATAAAATGCCAGTATGCACTAAACATGAAAATGCACCAGTCTACGTAACAAGTCAGGATAATTCATAAATATGAATCAAATAAGTTCAAGCAAGCGGGTCGGGTCGAATGCAATGTAAAATGTAAAATACTATTTGCACCCAAAACACGATAAATCAGGAAAATACCACAATTAAGGAAATACGAGAACTGGAATTGGTATAAATGAACTAGGTAGTTATATTATACCCAACTACAAAAGAATTTCGTCCTCGAAATTCCAAGAACAAGAAAGAATAGACAATCAAGAAACTACAAGAATAGATGTGGAAACTTCTGCCGGATTTCATCTTCTCGTTCCCAAGTTGATTCTCCATGCGAGTGATTTCCCCAAGAAACAAGTACGAGAGGGATAACCTTGTTCTTAAGAACCTTTTCCCTCTGATCCACAATCGACATCGGTCGTTCCTCAAAGGTTAAATCTTCTCGTACAGTCAGCTCCGAATGATCCAGCACGTGTGTTTCATCTCGAACATATTTACGGAGTTGAGATACATGAAACACGTTATGAACATTCGCCAAAGATTGTGGTAACGCCAATCGATAAGCCACTTCTCCAACACGTTCCAAAATATCGAAAGGCCCAACGAATCGAGGACTAAGCTTTCCTCGACTCCCAAAACGAATCACTCCTCTAGTCGGTGATATCTTCAAGAATACTAGATCACCAACATCGAACTCTAGAGGTCTTCTCGATGTATCGGTCCAACTCTTCCGCCGATCTTGCATTGCCTTCATATGATTCCGGATGGTGTTAACTTTCTCCACTATTTGCACGATCAAATCCGGTCCCAACAATCTTCGTTCTCCAACGTCATCCCAATAAATGGGTGAGCGACACTTGCGACCATACAACGCTTCGAATGGAGCCATCTGAATAGTCGCCTGAAAACTGTTGTTCTGCGAAGACTCCACCAAGTGTAGATAATCCTCCCACGAATCCTTGAAGTCCAACATGCAAGCTCTCAACATATCTTCTAGCCGTTTGGATTGTTCTCTCCGGCTGGCCATCTATCTGAGTATGATAAGCTGTGCTAAACTTCAATCGCGTTCCCAAACTTTCCTGTAGACTCCTCCAGAAGTGTGATAAGAATCGGGTGTCACGATCGGAAACGATGCTCACAAGTACTCCATGCAATCTTACAATCCCCTGCATGTACCGTTCTGCTAACGCTTCCGTTGACTCACCGACTTGAAACGGTATGAAGTGAGCTGCCTTGGTCAATCGATCAACAATCACCTAAACTGCATTGTTGCCCTTTGGACTCCGCGGTAAAGCTGTCACGAAATCCATGGTTATATGTTCCCACTTCCATTGAGAAATCGAAAGTGGTTGCAATAAACCAGCAACATGTTGATGTTCAGCCTTAACTTGCTGACACACCAAGCACTTTGCTACAAAGCGAGCAAACTCCCTTTTCATGCCTTCCCACCAGAAATGCTGTCTTAGATCGCGGTACATCTTCGTGCCTCCTGGATGTACGGAATACGCGGAACTGTGTGCCTCCTTCATAACTTCTTCATGAATGTCTTCTTTCGGCACACACAAACGGCTACCAAATCGCAATGAACTATCTTCATGAATCAACAAGTCCGTTCGAAGTCCCGCCTCAACCTGTTCTCGAAACTTTTGCAATCTAGGGTCCTGTAACTGCGCTGCTGTAATATTCTCGATCAACGATGACTGTACTTGCAGCTGCATCAACTGTCCCGAAAAATGCGGTAGCATAATCTCCAAATCGAATCTCCGAAAGTTTTCAATAAGCTCCTTCTGTGCAGTCAACATCCGAATTGCAGGCAACCGACTAAGCGCATCCGGCACTACATTAACTTTCCACGGATGGTACTTAACATCAAGATCGTAGTCAGGCATCAGCTCCAACCATCTACACTGCCTCATGTTAAGCTCTTTTTGTGTGAACACGTACTTTAGGATTTTGTGATCGGTGAATACTTCGACCCTTTCGCCCAATAAGTAGTGTCTCCAAATCTTCAAAGCGAAAATCACTGCTGCAAGCTCCAAATCATGAGTTGGGTAATTCTTCTCATGGGTCTTCAACTGTCTCGATGCGTAAGCTATAACCTTCACATGCTGCATCAAAACACATCCCAATCATTTCCCAGACGCGTCGCTGTGAATCACCAATCCTCCATAACTGTCTGGTATGGTCAAAATAAGAGCGGTTATCAATCTCTGCTTCAACATCTCAAAAGCTGACGCACAACTATCCGTCCATACGAATGGTACTTCCTTTGGCGTAAGCTTGGTCAAAGGCTCAGCCAAACGAGAAAAATTCTCCACGAACCTTCTGTAATATCCGGCAAGTCCCAGAAAACTTCTGATCTCCGCCACATTCTTCGGAATTGGTCAATCTTGAACTGCTGCAATCTTCTCAGGATCAACGGCGATTCCATCTCCGGATACGACATGCCCCAAAAACTTCACTTCTTCAAGCCAAAACTCGCACTTGCTCATCTTCGCATATAATCTTTCTTGCCTCAATGTCTGCAGTGCGATCTTCAAGTGTTCTGCATGCTCTTCTAGGCTCCTCGAGTAGACTAGAATATCATAGATAAACATCACTATAAACTGGTCCAAGAACGGTGAAAAGATTCGGTTCATCAAGTCCATAAATATCGCCGGTGCATTCGTGACTCCGAATGGCATCACTAAATACTTGTAATGTCCATACCGAGTTCGGAACGCAGTCTTGCAAATATCTTCTGATTTAACTCGGACCTGATGATATCCGGATCACAAATCTAGCTTCTAGAATACCCTCGTGCCACTGAGTTGCTCGAATAATTCGCCAATGCGAGGGATCGGGTGCTTTTTCTTAATAGTCACCTGGTTTAATTCTCGATAATCGATGCACATCCTCATTGTGCCATCTTTCTTCTTTATTAGAAGAACTGAAGCTCCCTAAGGTGAATTGCTGCTGTGAATTCAACCCTTCTCTAGCAATTCGGTAACCTGCTTCTTTACTTCTTCCAACTCCACTGGTGCCATCGGATAGTATGCCTTTGAGATTGGCGCTGCACCAGGAACAAGATCGATCGCGAACTCCACATCTCGTTTTGGCGGTAAACCCGAGATGTCCTCGAACACGTCCATGAACTCTCAAACTACAGCTGGCGCTTCCTCCTTATCAACTTCTATTGAAGAAAGAACATTGCTTGTCGGCCTAGCCCTAAACTCGACTAGCCGGCAGAACAGCTACCTCCAGCAAAACAAACTCATGTCCGGGAATCTGGAAAATCACTTTCTTGCCCTACAATCAATGTGAGCGTGGAAAGTGAGACCATCAATTTCCAAGACAACTTCATAACTGCCGGTATCGGTCACCAAGAAATCTGCAAAACATAAACTGGTAAGCAATGAAACAGAGAGAACCAAGGTAATAGAACGACCATGAAACAAGACCAGGACTCCAAGTTACTTAAATAGAGTACCGCATTGTAACCATGCTGCAGTTCATAGTTACAATCACATAACTCCGTTCAAGTCGCCCAAATCCTAGTATCAGAATCAAAGGAATATGACGGAAGAAACAATAGGGAACCAAAAGAATTTCAACTCGAGATGCAAAGTTGTTTGCATATCGTCAGGATAGGGGTCAAGAGAAAGATATGATTCAAGAATCATGATAACAATATGGCAGGACATGTTCCTAATCACGGATTTTCTGATTCGTGTATTGGGTCCAATACCCAACTACAAAAGAATCAAACCCGATTAACCTAAATCCTATGGCTCTGATACCAAACAAACCCTGTCACGCCCCGCTTCCTAGAGTGCGCTAAGATAGGCACGTGACAGAGCCAACCATGCTACCTGTGGATAGGAAAAATCCCTCCACAGTCACATTACGGCGGTAGAGATATCAAGAACAGGAAAGTAAATAAACTATCTAGTACATGTCCATGAGCCAGAATAAACGAGTCAAGAAATAATATGCGGTAGCAATAAATCCAAGTAACAATAACATCTGGAAAGTAAGAAAATAACTAACTGGATACTAACAGGATCCTCACTGCTCGGCCTGACGGCGGAAATACTCTTGATCAGCCTGCGACAAAGGTAGAGGATCTGGGCCATGCAAAACCCAGACGTCGGTGCGTCATAATATCAACAATAATATAATCAGGGGATAACAAGTCATGCAGACATGAGTATGAACAGTAACAAGTCATCAATAACAAGTAACAGTAACATGAATATAAATCAATGAACATGATATAAACAGGTGAAGTGCAGTGAGTAGTCTAAACTGTGCTTCAAGGTGATCTACTCTAAAGTTATTCAAAATCAATGAATGTAATTCTCATCGTAACCCATCGGTCTATGCCTCGTTCATTCTCCATGGGACCACGGTAAAATGATGTAATAGACTGTGAGTCTATGTCCCGTTCATTCCCCACGGGACCACGGTAAAATGATATAATAGCCCATTGAGTTACGTTCAGCTACATTCTTGATTTCTCCATACCCCCAAGTTATGTGTGTAAGTCAGGTATTTTTAAATCTGAGACTAATGCCAACACAGGATCAAGCAGGAACAGGTTTGTCTATACAGACAACAGGATATGTCCATCGGGACAACATGTCAGGATTGTCGGCATTAGAAACAGGATCAGGTAACATGTCAAATAGTGATATATCAGGTCATGTCAGGTAGTGTACATGTATCAAGTCATGTCAAGTAGTGGTGTATCAGGTATCAAGTCAAGCAGTGGTATATCAGGTCATGACAGGTAGTGCACATGTGTCAAGCGGATGCTCATACTAAAACTGTAGCAAGTACGGATGCTCGGTAAAGCATGAATGCACAAATATTTTGTCAGGGGTTACATCGTGACTATGTAGGATGCACAATTATCAAGCATGGTGCACTAATACAATAGTAACATGAAATAATATGGTCTCGGTGTGCAACTAGATATGTAATAAACCGTACGGATACAGACGGATACTATAAAACTGTAAATCAGTAAAATTTGCTGAATATTAAAACACATGCACTATTATTTATTAAATAGATATTGATATAATAATTTTAACATGGATAACATATTCAAACCGATTAATAACTATAAAAGTGGTATTGATTAACCATGCATAAGAAAGTTCCGTTCAGAAATTCAGCGTCACCCTGATTTGTAAAATAGCTTAAAAATAAAAAAACGTTCTTCAAAAGGGACGTGTTTTATACCAAAACAAAGATAATTCAATAAGGTTTTCATTTTTATAATTATAAGCATCTCAGGTTGTTCCTACAAATGCTATGAACATTCGAAATTGAAAGTTTGCTGCTGGAATTTTCCTGGACAGCGGTTTAGAGACATTTTCATTTGCATTTTACGTTATTCTAATAATTTATTTTGCAAGTAAATATTTCATAAAGTTATAGTATTCTGAGTTAGCTTCGTAACGAACTAAAGAACGTATACTAATAATTTTTCTATGATTTATAATGAATTTTATAAGGTAAGGTGTACAGTAAATTTCAGATTTGTCGTATCCGCTTTTCAACGACGTTTCATGTGTAAACTATAATATTTTCAAATGTATAACATTATAAAATGCAGATTATAAACTAATTAAAAATAATAAGATGAAATATTACGACGATATATATTTTAAATGATATGGATGTAAACGGGTATCACATAATCGTAAAATGATAAACTAACAAGTGCGGAACATATAACTAAGCAATATGAAATGTAACTATTCAATTTGATACAGTATATGATAGTATAGTATGTAACAAGATAAGTTTTCATGACCTAGATCTGAAATGATATGAATGGATGCAAACGGAACATCGAAAAGTTATAAAACTAAATAAATATAGGGTGCATGATTTTAAATATGGCGTGCATGATATTAAAAACAAGTATTCCATTGTTAAAATAGATGCGTCTAAACTAATGTAGCATGTAATTAAGATTGGTTTGCATGCCCTAGATCTGAAATGCACTATACACATGTAAACGGAACGTCGAAAGGCTGTAATATGAAACATGCGATCCTTGATTTAAAATACAGGTGTGATATTTATTTAAATATATATATATAATGAGTTATATAGCATGTAGCAAGATTAACTTACCTAGACGTAACAAGAACGGATGTGTATGGAACGTCTTTCGTCGGCGAAATGTCGCAGCGCGCGCACGGTACACGGAACGGTTCCAAACAACACACGAGGGTGATCACGAAAGTCAGATACGTTCACTGGATCATTCGGATCGTCAGCGATGAGCACGGCTTCGGCGGTAATCACCGGAATCAAGAAACAAGATCAATAAAAGAAAGAAGAAAGAAGAAAGAAAAAGAAGTAAGAAGAAGAAGTAAGAAGAAGAGGCTGTGTATTAAATAAGGAAAGAAAAATTAAATAAATAAAAAATATATAAATATATATATATGCAGAGGAGAGAGAGAGAGAAAGGGGTTGTTAGTTTGTTAGGAAATTAGTTTAGATTCAAATTTTAAAAAATCTTTTATTAGTTAACTAAATTTTAATTTGTATCAATTTATAAAATTAATATTATATAAATAAAATTTGATATTCTGATAAATACAAACATAGTCCAAAACATGCCCGGGTCGGGTCTAAAATTCAGTTTTAAAATACGAAAAATATACATGTCGACCAAAATAAAAAATGAATGTCCGGATAACGAAAAATGCATACCCCCAAGAACGGATGCATGCGCGTGCGCGTAGCCATCCAAACAAGTCCGTTTCACTGAACGGGACGAGAACAAGATACACGAATGCTACCACGGGGCTAGGGGTATCATGCAGGCCATGCAATGTATTTTTAAAATATTTTATGTAACTTAAAATATTATATTGTAAAAATGCAAATGCCAGATAAAATGCCAGTATGCACTAAACATGAAAATGCACCAGTCTACGTAACAAGTTAGGATAATTCATAAATATGAATCAAATAAGTTTAAGCAAGCGGGTCGGGTCGAATGCAATGTAAAATGTAAAATACTATTCGCACCCAAAACACGATAAATCAGGAAAATACCAAAATTAAGTAAATACGAGAACTGGAATTGGTATAAATGAACTAGGTTGTTACAAGAGGAGGCGACGAAGAGGGTGGTGAGACGGCGAGGGGTCGCCGGTGATGGGAGGTGATGGGTGCGGTTCTGTTGTAGGGTTTTAGGTGTGCAGGGTAATGGGTTTCGAACTCTGGGAGGAGGAGAAAGAAGAAGAAGATGGGGATGGTGACCGGGGGAGGCCGACGAGGTGGTCGACGGCGATGAGAAGTGATGGTGGCAGAGATGGGTGCGTGGGTTCATCGGGGACGAGGGTTGCAGGGGAAGGAGGGGAGGAGGGGAGAAGTGGTCGAGGAGATGAGAAGAGGAGGTCGACGTCGAGGGTGTAACGACGAGGGGCGGCGACGACGAGGTGAGGCGGCTAGGTTTTAGGGTTCGGGTTTGAGAAGTGAGGCGGCAAAGAAAAATTTCGAAGAAGAAAAGAAAGAGAAGGATGGAGGTGTTTATAATGGTGAGAAGGAAGGTGAGCGGATCCTGCGTGAACAGGAATCGCGAGAGGTGTGAGAAAGAGGGGGGAGAGAGAGAGAGGAGAGAGAAAAGAAAGGATGAGAGAGAGAGTGAGTGGGGCAGGAGAGAGAGAATGCTGCGGGTGAGAGAGAAAGAGGTTGTTATTTAAGTTAAGATTTTAATTTAAAAAAATATGTTTAGTTATATAAATTTAAACTGTGTTAATTTTTAATAAAAAATATTATATTAATAAAATTTGATTTTCTGGTAAATACAAACTTAGTCCAAAACATGCCCGGGTCGGGTCTAAAAATTCAGTTTTAAAATACAGAAAATATACAAGTCAACCAAAACCAAAATTGGATATCCGGGTAACGAAAATGCATACCCCCAAGAATGGATGCACGTACGTGCGCGTAGCCATCCAAACAAGTCTTTTTCACTGAACGGGACGAGAACAAGATACGCGGATGTTACCACAGGGTTAGGGGTATCAAGCATGCCATGCAATGTATTTTTAAAATATTTTATGTGACTTTAAATGTTATATAAAAATGCAGATGCCAGATATAATGCGAGTATGCAATGTATAAATTAAAATGAAAGTGCATGAGTCTACGTAACAAGTCAGGATAGATCATAAACATGAATCAAGACAGGTTTCAAGCAAGCAGGTTGGGTTGGATGCAAATGCAGATATCAAATATACTACTCGCACCCAAAACACAGTAAACCAAGAAACTGCCATAAATAAAGAAATACTTGACTAGAACTGGTATAAATGAATGAGGGTGTTACATATATGGAGTTGTCCGGCTTATGCTTAAAACCAGAATCCGGATAAACTCTGGGCACGTTTCAGTAATGGCAGTTTGTATGTTATCCCGGGCTTTGACGAGGGTTAATATTCTACCATCAAGAAGATCAATAGTTATATTGTTCTTGACTCGCCACGATTTTAGTGAAATGAATTCTTTTCAGAAAACATTAGTGGGAATATGGTAGAACTGGAAGTTATTCCAGAACCACTAACGATTACTGAAAATTTAGTAGAAGCTGAAGATTCAATTGGATTCAACATTCCATTAACCACTCCGCAAATTTGATGGGTAATCTCAGGCACCGGAGAGGTACTTCGGTCTCCTCAAAGATGGTGACATGGAGGTGTTCCCGCCAAAATCTTTAGCCAAGAGCTATTAGTTCCTGTTTATGCCGGCTTAAGTTTCGTTTACAAATATGTGAGAAACTAGGCTCATTCATATACGCAAATGCACATATCAGAGGAAGAATAGGTGTTCAACGACAAAAACAAAGCATTTGATTGAATATTTTATTCTATAGGAAATAGATCACCAAACATGAGATCGAAAGTACAGGGATTCACAAAACTATGGATAAAATTATTTAATTCCCTCTCTGCCTTCTCTACCATGACAAAGCAGCGATCTTCACTAAGAGTATTTACCCATCAGTCAGCACCTCACCCATCAGCAAAGGCAGGCATGACGACCCGCTGAGCCCGTATCTGGCTTAGCAGCCGGACAGAGCGATCTCTCAGAGCTGTAATGATCAAAAGTGCCTCGTGGAAGCACTCGATCTTGTCTTCCGCGGCGTCGAGCATTGTCGGAGTCATCTCCGCCGGAGGAGGGGGAATATCATTGATCACAGACAAGAAAACCATCCGGAGCCAAATGGAGCCGATGGGGAGAGTAGATTCTATACGAGTCAAGAGCTCGTGCAGCACCATATCGCATTGGTCATCTGTAAGAGTAGGGTTCACCAAGCGCGCAGCAAAACGAGGAACAATTTTCTCAATGGGCACCTCCCATGGCTGACGGCGAGCATGTGGGCGATTACAAGCCATAGCTTTTCTCTGTTAAAATGATTCTCTGAAAATTGCTTCAGATTATGAAGGGAGACATTTAAGTCTAGGCACAGAAAATGATGTGCATGATGGAACTATTCCCAAGCTCTGGGAAAGAGAAGCTTTACTCAGGAAAAGTGGAGAAGGAAGGTGAAAAAGACACTTTCAGTAATGAGGCAGCGTCTCACGTGCAAAGCACGAGAGCGCTGAGCGCCCGTGCCATGAGTCACTGACTCTGAGGCATCGCCTCACGTCCAAAGCACGAGAGCGCTGAGCGTCAGCGCCATGAGTCAAAAACTCTGAGGCAGCGCCTCACGTGCAAGCACGAGAGCGCCAGCGCCAGCGCCATGAGTCAAAGAATCTGAGGTAGCGCTCACGTGCAAAGCACGAGAGCGTTGAGCGCCAGAACTAAATGTTCTCCACCATTGGATCAAAAATCCAACAAAGATGATAAATCATCAAAATTCATAATAAAATTATGTTAAGAAAATACTCCTCAGAATCTTTCCAAACAGGAAAGATTATGCTCTGTAAATCAGAGCACCGTTGGATCAATGATCCAATGGTGATTAAAAATCACCAAGATACAGAATAAGCTCTGTATGGGAAAATATTTTTCCAATCTTGTTAAAAACAAGATGATTGTCTTCTGTAAAACATAAGCCCTTAGATTAAAGATCCAACGGTGGGGAATACCCCCAAATCATTGAGAAATCTCTCAATAAGAGATTTTCTTAACTGATTCAACAAATCAGCCTCCTCTATATAAAAGACCCAAGACTTCAAGTCTTAGAGGAGGACCCCCCCATAAATTTTGAGAAATTTCAAAGAGAAGAGCAAACACTCGGAAGAAGAAGAACTTCTTCAAGGTAAATAAAATAGAAAGATCAAAGTATCTCATCAAAAGAAGAAGAACCAAATTCTTCTTCAAGATCATAGATCTATAAGACAGATGTCTTTCACAAAAAGATATCATAACATCTCAACATAAAAAGGGGAGGAGAAAAGAACTTAATTTTCCTTGGATCACAGATCCAAAAAGACAAGGTCTTTCATAAAAACAGAAGAGATTGTAAAATCTCCTTTTAAAATAAGAATGTAGTTCTTAGATCTATGAGACAAAGTCTCCTATGAACGAGAATTTAATTCTCAGAGCGCAAAACTGATCAAAGTTGCCTAAAAAGAGCCTTAGCGCTCCAAATTAAAAAAAAAGCGCTTTAGTGCTCCAAGACTGGCGCGCAGTGCCACAGCGCTCCTAGCGCTCTAATTTAAACAAGCGCCTCAGTGCTCCAAGACTGGCGCTCAGCGCCAAGTGCACCACGTGCTCCTCATGTGTGCGCTCTTTCACAAAGAGCGCTCTACACTCATTTACTGACGCCCAGCGTCAAGCGCACCACGTGCTCCTCACATGTGCACTCTTTCACAAGGAGCGCTCTGCACTCATTGACTGGCGCTCAGCGCCAAGCGCACCATGTGCTCCTCACATGTGCGCTATCTCACAGGAAGCGCCTTAGCGCTCTAAATCTGGCGCTCAGGGCCAAGCACATCACGTGCTCCTTACGCGTGCGCTGAGAGAACATAAATTGTTCTTTAAATAAAATCCCCAGAGTTATAATGAGTGCTCAACACTCAATGAAAGACAAAAAAATTGTCAGAACCCAAATCAATGCTCAGCATTGCTAAATGTTCAATATTTTAACTGAGTGGGCTAAGCCCAAGTTGCGAACAGACCCCTAATTTAGATTAATTGAGCCCATATGCTCATAAATCTTTTTAACAGATCTTAGTCCCAAACTTGACCACAGATCTCCCAACCAATATTGGTTCAAGGGTACAACTCTTCATACCTCTGATATATGCCGTTGTAATTCTTCAACGTCTTCAGGGAGATGGAGGGTCCCAATAATCAATAACTTTTGGTGCATCCCCAAACGGTTGAACCAAAACCACATAGACTATGACGTCTTTAAACTGGACTATGATGTCCTTAAGCTTTACGGACTGTGGGGTCCTTAAACTCATGGACTATGATGTCCTTAAACTTTATGGACTGTGGGGTCCTTAAACTCATAGACTGTGATGCCTTTAAACTTTACAGACTATGACGTCTTTAAACTGAACCGCAATGTCCCTAAACTAAAACAATAGAGCCCAAATGCTCTTTTGTTGGATCTAAATGATCCTGTTAAGTAGATCTTAGGTATCCTTAACAAACGTTTAAGTTGTTCTTAGTCTCAAATGAGATTAATGATCCTTAAACCAACCCAAAACCAAATCTAAGAAAATACGGATTTGGACTAATCCACGCCTTACGGGCGATAGCATAAATTAGTCTCCGTATACAATCCACGGGCAACCAAAAATAAAACAAACACACACGACACGAAGTGACCATCTGGAGAAGGAGAAAGTGGTTACAGCGATGCGGTAGCGTAATCAACAGCAGGGGCTCGCGCCTGTAGGGAAGAGCGTCCCCACAATCAAAAATCCCTCAAACGAGGGGGAATCTGACGAAGTCTGCTACAACAGCCGCATCTGTCTAAACTTCTTATACACGGTGCCATAAATCAACTTGGCATCTTCAGAGAGGTGGACGGATAAAACCCAAATAGCATCTGCCCCCAAATTCAGGCAAGACGACCTACGCGGTTTCTTCTCTGTTTTCGGCGGCGAACAGATTCTGTCACGCCCGGTGGGACCTCGTCCTCTTTCCACTCAACACTTCATGTGTTGTGTTTCATGAACGAATCGCGGTTTAGTATGGTTTCCCCTTGATTCGAGGTACTAAGATTTGGTGTTTTGCTCCGTGCAGAAGAGAAAATGGCTTCCAACTGCACCAAATGCAACAGCAACTCCCACTCCGTCCTCGCTGGAGGAGTGACCTATGGGCCCCAAGCGACGTCCATTTTCATAATGCCTATGGAACAGGTGACTCAGGCCACCACTGGACTGTTCTTCGGGACCATGCTCCTACTAATGAGCTTCAACGCCCCACTGCCATCGCAAGAAGCTCCAAAGAAGTCGGTCTTCAATCGGCTTGCAACTATCGTGGCTCCTCTCAACGGGTCGCCCAAATCCAACGCCTCGTTCTTTAACAGATTGGGCCAAAGCTCCAATGGGCCCATGAAAAAGCCCGCAATACCTGAAAAGGTTATCCCAAAATGGATAGCCATCCCTGCTCCAGTAAATGAAGTCATCAGAGAGACTTCTCCGGCTAAGGGGTCGGTCTTCACAAGACTAGACGTTCCAACTCCCTCTCCAAGAGAAGTCACCAAGGCTGCTATCCCTGCTCGAAAGTCTGCCTTCAACAGGTTGACCATCTCTTCTCAGCGGAATCTTTGATAGGCTGGCACCAACAGCAACCCTTCACCAAAACAGGGGGCATGATGAAGCCACCCCCGTAACTGAGCCAGTACCGTCTGCAAGACATGCTCGATGTCGCCACTGGCGCCGAGTGAGGAAAGCTAGGGGCAATTCCCCTTCGGGATTGACTCCACCAGCTCCGATGGTCGAAGTCGATGATGCTGTTCCAACTGGGAACAATTTTGAACCACTCAAGAGGGTCCGCAAGAATTTTCTGACCGCTGTATTGAAAAGATCTCCTTCACATGTGGAGAATGTTACAAAGTCGAAGCCGGAGCAGCCCCCTCAGCGGCTGTCTTCAATAATCCATAAGGTCTGGCGAAGAGTCCAGGATTCTGTGATCGACCAGGACTATTCCCGCCAACAGAAGAAGATGAAGACTCAATAGGAAGAGGACCATCCTTCTGCCATTCCACGTAAAGTATCGTCTACTCAGGTGCCTACTGCAACATCCCCCTCAACTTCAATCATCCATAAAAAGAGGAGGGCACGGAAGATCCCTATGCCTGCGACGAATCTCAAGGGAACTGAACCCAGACGCTCTAAGTCTGGAGGCATGGTGGTGCATACTGTTTATATGGCTTCCGGAAGGAGGAGATCCGTGCCTCCGGGGGTCATCGACCACTCACCCGATCGGTAACAAAAGCTCAGGAGCAACAACAGAAGCTCCAGGAGATGTTAACGAAGATGGATGCACTCACGGGAGATAAGGAAAGCCCCGAAGTATCGTCGAATCAGCTCCAGGAACAGGAAACCGATGCCAAGTTCCTCCGGAGGATGCTAGAAAAGAAAGATCAAGAGGCAGCGGAACAAGCGGCCAATATAAAACAAATGACACTATTGTTCCAGGATATGGTGGGCATGATGATCCAGTCAGACCCTCTAGCCGAAGATCCACCAATAATAATCGAAGACGACAGAGGGGAGACGTCAAACCCTCTTTCGGCCTTTTCAGCAGCAAAGGAGGAAACAATCTCGAAAGCTGCGCTTGATAATTATATAGCTCAACAGATACGAGCCCATCAAGCGAACGAAGCTGCTGGCCAAGTGTCACGCCCCGCTTCCCAGAGTACGCTAAGATGGGCACGTGACATAGCAAACCATGCTTCCTGTGGATAGGAAAAATCCCTCCACAATCACATTACGGCTGTAGAGATATCAAGAACAGGAAAGTAAACTAAACTATCTAGTATATGTCCATGAGCCAGAATAAATGAGTCAAGAAATAATAATATGCGGAAGCAAAATATCCAATAAATAAAACACCTGGAAAGTAAACTGGATACCAACAGGATCCTCACCGCTCGGTCTAACAACGGCAGTACTCCTGATCAGTCTGCAACAAAGATAGAGGATCTGGGTCATGCAAAACCCAGATGTCAGCGCGTCATAACATCAAGCAATAATATATAAACAGGGTAGCAAGACATGCAGGTAGGTGTTTGAACAGTAAAACAGATATAACAGTAATATAAGTGAGGACAGTGGGGTAATGTGTAGTGAGTGATCTAAACTGGTCTATTGGGTTAGCTACTTTCAGGTCTTTGAAATCAATTTGATGAATCATCGATATAACTCAATAGTATCCCGTGCGTGCCCGGGATCACGGTGAAGATTCTCGGGCTGAAACCGAGAAATGCCGCTAGGCACTAAAAGGAAAAGGGATAACGATGAATGATGTCCATGGCATCATCCCAAGGCTGGCCTAGCCTCTAAAAGGTAGTGGATAACGATGGATGATGTCAGCAGCATCATCCCAAGGCTGGCCTAGCCTCTAAAACTGATCAGTAAAGGTAGCGAACTGTCGAGTTACAAGTCAGGTTTCATCATTGATTTTCCCATACCCCCAAGTTATATGTTCAAGTCAGGTATTAAATAATCTGGAGCTAATGCCAACATAGGATCAGGCAGGTACAGGTTTTTCTGAATAGACAACAGGAAATGTCCGTAGGGACAACATGTAAATTTTGTTGGCATTAGTAACAAGATCAGGTAACAGGTAAAGGCATGGTATATCAGGTCAAGTCAAGTAATGTATATAGGTGTCATGTCATGTCAAGAGTTGCACGGTACCATGTCGTGTCAAGTAATAGGTGTAACAAGTCATGTCAGGGTGTACAAGATGTCATGTGGGTGCTCATAATCAAACTAGCATAAGCATGGGTATACAAAACAAGCATGGGTACTAATAGAAAAATAAACTGGAACATGTAATATGATATGCAAATAGGTACAGATTAAACTATATGGATGCACGGTTATCGATTGGAGTTAAGGTTATGGTTCCAACATTAAGTATCATACACTTAAATGAATATGGAAAATTAAAATCACATTAACATGTATTAAATGACCTAGTGATGCAATTATATATGTAAAAAGTTAAATGGATGCAAACGTGTGTCCTATAGGGTAGAAACTATTAAAAGGTACTGTGGGCTATGCAGATAATTATTATGTGAATTAAATATAGATGGGGGTCTTATGTATGGTAAACTAAAATGCAACGGGTATGTTTTAAGTTCTGAATCTAAAAGATATAAACGGAATATCGAACTGTTATATTGGAACACGTGACTTTAGATTCGATCTATAGGTTTAATATTCAAATAAATAGTTATAAAATCATATAGACAGCATGTAGCAAGTTTTACTTGCCTGACGGATCGCGATATGGGTATACGGAACGTCACACGTCGGCGGGAAAAGCCGCGACGCGCGCACGGTACACGGAACGAATCCAAACAACCCACAAAGGGATCACACGGGTCAAAGATGCTTGCTGGGTCGTCGGGATCGTCGACGGCGCGACCGGATTCCGGCGAACAAAAGAACAGTGAACATTTAAACCAAGAAAACAATAGAAAGGGAGACGGAGGAAAGATCTTACTGTGGATAGGTGCTCTGATATACCAGGGGAGTCGGCAAGGGGCGATGACGACTAGGGTTGCCGGTGTGGGGGTCTGCCGGCGAAGTTTGGGTTCTTGTCGTGGGGTTTCGAGTGTGCAGGGTAATGGGTTTTCGGGTTGGAGAGAGGGAGAGGAAGAGGGAGTAGTATGGGTGAAGTCGAGGCCAGGATGGTGAGATGACCGGCGGCGAGGTGCAGGTGTGGGTTAGGTGTCGGGTGTCGGGTTCTAGTTGGGGTCATGGGTTTGCAGTGTGTCGGGTAATGGGTTTTGGGTTGGAGAAGGAAGGGAAGGAGTTGAGGAAGAGGAGGAGGAGAAGTAGGTGATGACGATGAGGTAAGGTCGACGACGTGAGGTTCGACGGAGAGGAGGTTGGACGTAAGGTGATGGGTTGAAGTGCAGCGGGGTGGTTGTCGGGGTCGGAGCTCGAGGATGGAGAAGAGAAGAAGATGATGAAGTGGTTGAGGAGAAGGGAGGTCGATGAAGGTGAAGGCGGCTAAGGTTAGACGAGGGTGAAGGCTAGGGTTAGGGTTTTCTCGAGTGAGGCGGCGGGTGAAAATTTAAAAAGGAAGAAGAAAAGAGAACTGTGAGGGGGAGAGAGAGACGTGGGCGTGAGAGAGAGCCAGGAGAGAGAGAGATATAGAAAGAGAGAGAGAGAGAGAGCGTCTGTTAAATAAAAATTAGATTTAAGAAATATTAGAAATATTTTTACAGAGAGAGAGAGAGCGTCAGGAGAGAGAGAGAGAAGAGAGGAGAGAGAGAGAAGAGAAAGTTAATAAATAATATATATATATATGTATATATAACTAAACTGTTAGTATAATGATTTAGTAATATATATTTTAGTTAAGAGAATAATAATATTTTATAAATATATAAAGAATATAATATTAGTCCGTTTTGAGATCATGGCAAATACAAACTTACTCCATAACATGTCCGGGTCGGGTCTAAAATTTCAGATTTAAAATATGAAAAATATATGCGACTTCCAAATTTGAAAATGAATGCTCAGTTAAAGAAAATGCATACCCCTAAGAACGGATGCACGTACGTGCGCGTAGCCATCCAAACGCATCCGTTTCACTGAACGGGACGAGAACAAGATGTGCGGATGCTACCACGGGTTTAGGGGTATCGTGCAGGTTATGAAATGCAATTTTAAATTATTTTCTGTGACCTAAAATGTTATATGATAAAAGATGCGATACCAGGTAAAATGCTAGCATGTACTAATCATGAGACACACGTGTCCATGCAACAAGTCAAGATAATCTATAAATAAGAATCAAACAGGTTCAAGCAGGCGGGTCGGGTCGAATACAAAGTAAAATGTAAGATACCATTCGCACCCAAACACACTAAATCAAGAAAATACCATGGATAAGTAAATACGGAAACTGGAATTGGTATAAATGAACTCGGGTGTTACTTTATACCCAACTACAAAAGAATTTCGTCCTCGAAATTTCAAGAACAAGAAAGGATAAACAAACAAGAAATTTCAAGAATAGATGTGAAAACTTCTGTCGGATCTCATCTTCTCGTTCCCAAGTTGAGCGGTTTCCCCATGAAACAAGTACAAGAGGGATAACCTTGTTCTTAAGAACCTCTTCTCTTCGGTCCACGATTGACATCGGTCGCTCCTCAAAGGCTAAATCTCTACGTACAATCAGCTCTGAATGATCCAGCACGTGTGCTTCATCTCGAATATACTTACGGAGTTGAGATACATGAGACACGTCATGAACATTCGCCAGAGATTGCGGTAACGCCAAACGATACGCCACTTCTCCAACATGCACCAAAATCTCGAAAGGTCCAACGAATCGAGGACTAAACCTTCCTCGACTTCCGAAACGAATCACCCCTCTAGTCAGTGATACCTTCAAGAATACCAAATCACCAACGGCGAACTCTAGAGGTCTTCTCAAAGTATCTGCCCAACTCTTCGTCAGTCTCGTGTTGCTTTAATATGATTCCAAATAGTATTAACCTTCTCAACTGCCTGCACAACCAAATCTGGTCCCAAAAATCTTCGTTCACCGACATCGTCCCAACAAACAGGTGAACGACACATGCGACCATATAAATTTTCGAATGGAGCCATCTGAATAGTCGCCTGGAAACTTTTATTGTAAGAAAACTCCGCCAAATGTAGATGATCCTCCCATAAACCCTTGAAGTCTAACATGCAAGCTCTCAACATGTCTTCAAGAGTTTGGATCGTTCTCTCCGACTGGCCATCTGTTTGAGGATGATAAGCGGTGCTAAATTTCAAACGAGTCCCCAAACTTTCATGTAAGCTCCTCCAAAAGTGTGATAGGAAACGAGTGTCACGGTCGGACACGATGCTCACTGGTACACCATGCAATCTTACAATCTCTTGCATGTACCGTTCTGCCAAAGTTTCTGTTGATTGACCAACTCGAAAAGGTATGAAATGAGCTGCCTTGGCCAATCGATCAACAATCACCCAAACTGCATTGTTGCCTTTCGGACTCCTCAGTAGAGCCGTCACGAAATCCATGGTTATATGTTCCCACTTCCATTGAGGAATCGGAAGTGGTTGCAATAAACTAGCATCCCTTTGATGTTCAGCCTTAACTTGCTGACACACCAAGCACATTGCTACAAAGCGAGCAATCTTCCGTTTCATGCCTTTCCACCAGAAATGCTGTCGTAAATCTCGGTACATCTTCGTGCCTCCTGGATGTATGGAATATGCTGAACTGTGCGCCTCCTTCATACTTCTTCGCGAATATCTCCTTTTGGCATACACAACGGCTACCAAATCGCAACGAACCATCTTCATGAATCAACAGGTCCGTTCGAAGCCCAGCTTCAACCTGTTCCCGAAACTTTTGCAATCTTGGGTCCTGTAACTGCGCTGCTTTAATATTCTCGATCAACGACGACGGTACTTGCAGCTGCCTCAACTGTCCCGAAGAATGCGGTAGTACGATCTCCAACTTGAATCTTCAAAAGTCTTCAATAAGTTCCTTCTGTGCAGTCAACATTTGAATTGCTGGCAACCGACTAAGCGCATCCGGTACAACACTAACTTTCCCCGGATGGTACTTAAGATCGAGATCGTAGTCAGCCATCGGCTCTAACCATCTACGATGCCTCATATTAAGATCCTTCTGTGTGAACACGTACTTTAGGCTTTTGTGATCGGTGAAAACCTCGACCCTTTCGCCCAAT
The DNA here is from genome assembly GCA_030015575.1 of Agapanthus africanus. NCBI lineage: Eukaryota > Viridiplantae > Streptophyta > Magnoliopsida > Asparagales > Amaryllidaceae > Agapanthus > Agapanthus africanus. The sequence goes on from CM057337.1 coordinate 885,509,832, forward strand.
AAGTAGTGTCTCCAAACCTTCAAAGCGAAAATCACAGCTGCTAGCTCTAAGTCATGAGTGGGGTCATTCTTCTCATGGGTCTTCAACTGTCTCGATGCATAAACTATAACTTTTCCCAGGCTGCATCAAAACACATCCCAAACCTTTCCTAGATGCGTCGCTGTAAATCACCAATCCTTCGGAACTGTCTGGTACGGTCAAAATAGGAGCGATTATCAATCTCTGCTTCAACGCCTCAAAAGCTGACGCACACTTATCCGTTCATACAAACGGTGCTTCTTTGCGCGTAAGCTCGGTCAAAGGCTCCGCCAGTACGAGCAAAGTTCTCCACGAACCTTCTGTAATATCCGGCAAGTCCAAGAAAACTTCAGATCTCTGCTACGCTCTTCGGAATCGGCCAATCTCGAACTGCTTCCATCTTTCGGGATCAACGGCAATTCCATCTATGGACACGACATGTCCCAAAAACTTCACTTGTTCAAGCCAAAACTCGCACTTGTTCATCTTTGCATACAATTTTTTCTGCCTCAATGTCTGCAGTGCGATCTTCGAGTTTTCTTCATGCTCTTCAATACTCTTCGAGTTTACCAGGATATCATCAATGAACACCACAATGAACTGGTTCAAGAATGGTGAAAAAATTCGGTTCATCGAGTCCATAGATATAGCCAGTGCATTCGTTACTCCGAAGGGCATCACTAAATACTCGTAATGTCCATACCGAGTTCGGAACGCGGTCTTGCAAATATCTTCTGGTTTAACTCGGACCTGATGATATCCGGATCGCAAATCTAGCTTCGAGAATACCCTCGCACCACTAAGTTGCTTGAACAATTCGCCAATGCAAGGGATCGGGTACTTGTTCTTAATAGTCACCCGGTTTAATTCTCGATAATCGATGCGCATCCTCCTTGTGACATCACCTTCGTTACTAGAAGAACTAGAGCTCCCCAAGGTGAGTTACTGCTGCGAATCCAACCCTTCTCAAGTAATTCAACAACCTGCTTCCTGACTTCTTCCAACTCCACTGGTGCCATAGGATAATACGCCTTTGAGATTAGTGCTGCACCAGGAACAAGATCAATCATGAACTCCACATCTTGTTTTGAGGTAAACCCGAGATGTCCTCGAACACGTCCATGAACTCTCGAAATATAGCCAGCGCTTCCTCCTTATCAACTTCCATTGATGAAAGAACATTACTTGTCGGCCTAGCCCTAAACTCGACTAGCCTGACAGAACTGCTTCCTCCAGCAAAACAAACTCCGGATGTCCGGAAATCTGGAGAATCACTTTCCTTTCCTTACAATCAATATGAACGTGGAAAGTGCCGCAAAAATCCATTCCCAAGACAACAACAAACAAGGGGTGCACCAGAATTGAATAATTCTAATGCGAGGAGAACATGAACAAGTAAGATACCGAAATGACTTCAACCGAAGTCAAGATACTGAAAAGGATTAAGTACGGTAAACATGATTCAAGCTGGCGATAAAACAAGAACTGGTAAGCAATGAAACCGAGAGAAGCAAGATAATATAACGACCATGAAACAAGGAAGTGAATCAAGACCAGGACTCCAAGTTACTTAAATAGAGTACCGCGTTGTAACCATGCTGCAGTTCATGGGTACAATTACATAACTCCACTCAAGTCGCTCAAATCCTAGTATCGGAATCAAGGAACAGGGAGAAACAATAGTGAACCAAAAAGGTTTCAAGCTGAGATGCGAAATCGTTTGCATATCGTCATGACAAAGATCAAGAGAAAGATATGATTCAAGAATCACGATTATAAGGTGGCAGGACATGCTCCTAATCATGAGTATTCTGATTCGTGTATTGGGTCCAATACCCAACTATAAAAGAATCAAACTCGATTAACCTATATCATATGGCTCTGATACTAAGAGAACCATGTCACGCCCCGCTTCCCAGAATACGCTAAGATAGGCATGTGACATAGCCAACCATGCTTCCTGTGGATAGGAAAAATCCCTCCACAGTCACATTACGGCTGTAGAGATATCAAGAACATGAAAGTAAACTAAACTATCTAGTATATGTCCATGAGCCAGAATAAATGAGTCAAGAAATAATAATATGCGGAAGCAAAATATCCAATAAATAAAACACCTGGAAAGTAAACTGGATACCAACAGGATCCTCACCGCTCGGTCTAACAGCGGCAGTACTCCTGATCAGTCTGCAACAAAGGTAGAGGATCTGGGCCATGCAAAACCCAGACGTCAGCGCGTCATAACATCAAGCAATAATATATAAACAGGGGAGCAAGACATGCAGGTAGGTGTATGAACAGTAAAACAGATATAACAGTAATATAAGTGAGGACAGTGGGGTAATGTGTAGTGAGTGATCTAAACTGGTCTATTGGGTTGGCTACTCACAGGTCTTTGAAATCAATTTGATGAATCATCGATATAACTCAATAGTATCCCGTGCGTGCCCGGGATCACGGTGAAGATTCTCGGGCTGAAACCGAGACATGCCGCTAGGCACTAAAAGGAAAAGGGATAACGATGAATGATGTCCATGGCATCATCCCAAGGCTGGCCTAGCCTCTAAAAGGTAGTGGATAACGATGGATGATGTCAGCGGTATCATCCCAAGGCTGGCCTAGCCTCTAAAACTGATCAGTAAAGGTAGCGAACTGTCGAGTTACAAGTCAGGTTTCATCATTGATTTCCCCATAACCCCAAGTTATATGTTCAAGTCAGGTATTAAATAATCTGGAGCTAATGCCAACACAGGATCAGACAGGTACAGGTTTGTCTGAATAGACAACAGGAAATGTCCGTAGGGACAACAGGTAAATTTTGTTGGCATTAGTAACAAGATCAGGTAACAGGTAAAGGCATGGTACATCAGGTCAAGTCAAGTAATGTATATAGGTGTCATGTCATGTCAAGAGTTGCACGGTACCATGTCGTGTCAAGTAATAGGTGTAACAAGTCATGTCAGGGTGTACAAGATGTCATGTGGGTGCTCATAATCAAACTAGCATAAGCATGGGTATACAAAACAAGCATGGGTACTAATAGAACAATAAACTGGAACATGTAATATGATATGCAAATAGGTACAGATTAAACTATATGGATGTACGGTTATCGATTGGAGTTAGGGTTAGGTTCCAACATTAAGTATCATACACTTAAATGAATATGGAAAATTAAAATCATATTAACATGTATTAAATGACCTAGTGATGCAATTATATATAAAAAAAAAAGTTAAATGGATGCAAACGGGTGTCCGATAGGGTAGAAACTATTAAAAGGTACTGTGGGCTATGCAGATAATTATTATATGAATTAAATATGGATGGGGGTCCTATGTATGGTAAACTAAAATGCAACGGGTATGTTTTAAGTTCTGAATCTAAAATATATAAACGGAACATCGAACTGTTAAATTGGAACACGTGACTTTAGATTCAATCTATAGGTTTAATATTCAAATAAATAGTTATAAAATCATATAGATAGCATGTAGCAAGTTTTACTTGCCTGACGGATCGCGATACGGGTATACGGAATGTCACACGTCGGCGGGGAAAGTCTCGACGCACGCACGGTACACGGAACGAATCCAAACAACGCACAAAGGGATCACACGGGTCAAAAATGCTTGCTGGGTCATCGGGATCGTCGACGGCGCGACCGGATTCCGGCGATCAAAAGAACAGTGAACATTTAAACCAAGAAAACTATAGAAAGGGAGAAGGAGGAAAGATCTTAATGTGGACAGGTGCTCTGATATACCAGGGGAGTCAGCAAGGGGCGGTGACGACTAGGGTTGCCGGTGTGGGGGTCTGCCGGCGAAGTTTGGGTTCTTGTCATGGGGTTTCGAGTGTGCAGGGTAATGGGTTTTTGGGTTGGAGAGAGGGAGAGGAAGAGGGAGTAATGTGGGTGAAGTCGAGGCCAGGATGGTGAGATGACCGGCGGTGAGGTGCAGGCGTGGGTTAGGTGTCGGGTGACGGGTTCTAGTTGGGGTCGTAGGTTTGCAGTGTGTCGGGTAATGGGTTTTGGGTTTGAGAAGGAAGGGAAGGAGTTGAGGAAGAGGAGGAGGAGAAGTAGGTGACGACGATGAGGTAAGGTCGACGACGTGAGGGTCGACGGAGAGGAGGTCGGACGTGAGGTGATGGGTTGAAGTGCAGCGGGGTGGTTGTCGGGGTCGGAGCTCGAGGATGGAGAAGAGAAGAAGATGATGAAGTAGTTGAGGAGAAGGGAGGTCGATGAAGGTGAAGGCGGCTAGGGTTAGGCGGGGGTGAAGGCTAGGGTTAGGGTTTGGGTTTTCTCGAGTGAGGCGGCGGGTGAAAATTTAAAAAGGAAGAAAAAAAGAGAACTGTGAGGGGGAGAAAGAGAGACGTGGGCGCGAGAGAGAGCCAGGAGAGAGAGAGAGAGAGTCTGTTAAATAAAAATTAGATTTAGGAAATATTAGAAATATTTTTACAGAGAGAGAGAGCATCAGGAGAGAGAGAGAGAGAGAGAGAGAGAAACGGAGAGAGAGAAGAGAAAGTTAATAAATAATATATATATATATATATATATATATATATATATATGTATAACTAAACTGTTCGTATAATGATTTAGTAATATATATTTTAGTTAAGAGAATAATAATATTTTATAAATATATAAAGAATATAATATTAGTCCGTTTTGAGATCTTGGCAAATACAAACTTACTTCAAAACATGTCCCGGTCGGGTCTAAAAATTCAGATTTAAAATATAAAAAATATATGCGACTTCCAAATTTCAAAATGAATGCTCAATTAAAGAAAATGCATACCCCCAAGAACGGATGCACGTACGTGCGCGTAGCCATCCAAACAGGTCCGTTTCACTGAACGGGAAGAGAACAAGATTTGCAGATGCTACTACGGGTTTAGGGGTATCGTGCAGGTTATGAAATGTAATTTTAAGTTATTTTCTGTAACTTAAAATGTTATATGATAAAAGATGCGATACCAGGTAAAATGCTAGCATGTACTAATCATGAGACACACGTATCCATGCAACAAGTCAAGGTAATCTATAAATAAGAATCAAACAGGTTCAAGTAGGCGGGTTGGGTCGAATGCAAAGTAAAATGTAAGATACCATTCGCACCCAAACACGCTAAATCAAGAAAATACCATGGATAAGTAAATACGGAAACTGGAATTGGTATAAATGAACTCGGGTGTTACACCAAGTTGTCAGAACTGGACGACCCTATCCGAGATGGTACGATCAGATTAAGTACCCGCCAGGATACACAATCCCTAAATTTCATGTATATAAGGAGACAGGCAATCCCCACAAGCATGTCGCCCAGTTCACGGCTCTATGCGGCAATACTGAAGGTGACGATAAGCTACTGCTTCGCCAATTCATCGGCAGCTTGGTGGAGACGGCGTTCGAATGGTATTCAAAGCTTTCCAACGATTCCGTCAAAACTTTACGGAGATGGAGTTGCTATTCACCCAGCGTTTCGCAAGCACTAGCGAACGCACCCCAATCACGGCATTGATCAATGCCAGGGTGAAGCCTGGAGAAACATGGGTTCAGTACGCGATACGGTGGTGGAACCTATGGTCGAAGTGCGAACAGAACATAGAAGAGGCTCCTGCAGTAGGCATATTTGTGGGAACCCTCAATCCGTAGGCGACCATCTCCAGTTTATGATGTTCTTCAAGCCGACCACTTTCCAGGCCTTGATCGACAAGCTGGCCCAAATGGACCAGATGGGCCATAGGCCTTCCTCTTCAAAGACGGAGCCTCGGAATGAAAAGGAGAAAGGGAAAGCGACCTTTGTCGCCAATGCTCAGCAACAGCCGAGTGGTCCAAAACCAGCTAATCGCCAAAACGACAGACAGCGATTTATCAACGAAAAGTTAAAGCGTCCTTACTCATTCCCTCGGGATAAAACAAAGAGAATATTCAAACTGGTGGTGTGCAACAGGCTCATCACTCTACCAGATCCAAGACGCCACTGCAGCCAGGTGACGTCAACAATCCCAATTACTGCTCCTACCACCGAGTAGTAGGCCATCCAATCGAAGATTGTTTCATTTTTAAAGGCTGGATTGAGGACCAATACCAACAGGGAAATTCGCACTGTCCGAGAATTGGAAAGTAAGACCGCCCCAGCCGCACGCTCCTAAAGGGGTAGATATGCGGGGGCATCATGCTCATTTATAAAAGAAGCTCCATAGGAGGTCGCTCTTTCAGCCAAAACAAAAAGAATGCTGAAAGATCTTCAAACATGCTTGACAATCAGGTGGAAAAGTCCGCTGGAGCCCGAAGTTATTGAGGGAATGCTGAAGCCACGCCCGACGCCAAGAATTGGTAGCAATAGTCAAAACGCCCATGCCCAGCCGTCAAAATCTTCAAAGAAGAAGAAGAAGACCAAAAAGCCTGTGAAGCCTGCTGACAAGAGCACGGACCGGAAAAAACACATTGACGCGCTGGAGGAATATAACCAGAAGGCGCGAACCCCGGTCACACTCCAAGAGTTTCTCAACCACATCCTTGAAAACAGAGATGGCAATAAAGATGAGGGAGAAGACTCGTCAGATGAACCTGAGGATTATGTGTCGAGTTGCCACGTCATCTCTCACTCGTCAATAGATGGTGAAGAATCTCCTGATGTTGAGAAATTAGGGGAAGATCCCAAAACGAAACCCTTGAAACCGTCTGACGAGATGATCGATCTGCTGCTAAACGCAGCCCGTCAGAAAAGCAAAGCCGATCGGGAGCGCGAAATGGCCATATTCGAAAAAGCCAAACGCCGGCGGTTGGACGAAAGGGTTAAAACACTCCCACCAGATCAAAGCACATCCACCACAAACAAAAGCAAACTTAAGACGAGGAAACAGTTCGCCAAAGCCATGTCAATGGGAATGAAGCTGCCACCCTCCGAAGGAAACACTCCTGGTGGGGTACACCTTGACGAAGAGGACGTACATCCAAATTACTACTTAAACCATCAAAGGATTGCGCACCCTACTGAAGAGTGCAACGCCTTTGAAAACTGATGGCAGGGATATGTCGCCCACCGACAACATTTTAAGAGGATGAAGCGTGAAGCTCGTCGACAGCGAAAAAATGCGACAGATGAGCACAAAAAAATAGCTGGTAACTGTCACATGGTCGATTTCGGGATATCGCAAGTTCTCACCTTCGGAAGTGATTCTGACGAGGAAATAACTCTCGGTCTGTCTTCAAAGAACCCACCTCCGAAACAGAAGAGACAAAAACCTGTGAGAATATTCAGTTGGGCAATCGTACGCTACCCGAAAAGATTCTCGGACCCACAAACAAGAGATCAAACAAAAAAAATAAGAGGAAGGAAAAAGTCCCCGAGGATATCGCCCTCGATGAGCGAGTCGCCGAAGAGCTCACAACCAAGGATCCGCCCAAGAAGAGCAAAGTGGATTATAATGTCCTGGCACATCTGAGGAGGATACCCTCTCAACCGAGCATCTTGGATGCCCTTCTTTTGTCTAAATAGGTGCGAGATTCCCTGATCAAGGCACTACAAGAGCCCGAACAATTTCAAGCATTCCTCGCCGAAGAAAAGATGAAGGACGAGCTCGAAGAAGTTCACACGGCTGACGTCACTTTCGGCGATGAAGATCTCCTTCTCGGAACATGTGAGCACAACCGTCCTTTGTATGTCACCGGATACTGCCATGACATCAAGATAGGGAAGATCCTAGTTGACAACGGGTCTTCTGTCAATCTCCTAAATGTGAGGGTGCTAAAAGAAATCTGCATGAGCGTCCATCACCTCGCTCGGAATAAAATCACTATCTCCGGGTTCGACTCCCAGTCATCACGGACGCTCGGGTCTGTGATACTGAAATTACGCTTCGGGTTGCTCGTCACTGACATCAAGTTCCACGTAATTGACGCAAAGACTTTCTACAACGCCTTACTCGGTAGGCCTTGGTTGCACGAGTACAACATCATCCCTTCTACACAACATCAGTCTATAACGTTGTTAATTATATGTATGCCCTGGAGGCCATTACTGTACATGAGATGTATATTGTAGTGAATGCTAGGACATATATAGGTAGGACTTTCTTGCTCGACATGATAGTACGCTATCTGGTTGCTCTTTATCTTAACATGTATACTTTCTGTCTCTCTGTTACATGTTGATAAAGCCCTTAGGATTTGTACTCGACTTCCTGGACTATGATGTAGATCATACTAGTGAGGCCTGGGTAGTCCATGAGTACATCCTTTAATGTTCCTAGTCGTGGGAATATCGAGACGGCGCATCGATATTCCAGAGTAGACTAGCGTATATCTTCTCGACCCATGTGATGGGCGATGGATGATCCCATATCCATTGGTGTTTGGCATCAGAGATGGTATGCGGGTGCTCAGTGGTGACTCGGTACACTGAACGGACTCGCCGAGAACTCCCAGATGGTATTATACCTCACGTCAGATGGCAGTTCTCTGGTAACACTGGTACAACTTAGTCTGTTGACCCGAGATCGTTATAGAGTCTTGTGTGTCTCCACTGTGCTTTGATTTCCACCCTACCACGGCTCTACTAAGTCGTGTAAACAGGTGGTTTTTGGGTACAGTCCCGATTCACATGGAGGCAATGAGCGATAGGAGGGTATTCGTCTCTCCCGGTATTGGGGGTTGATGTTGCGCTATGCTCGACTGGCCATAACTGGAAATCCCTTGCCAAGATTGCACTGATTTACTGGTAAGTGTTATCAGTAGTTTCATGCTTGTTATGGACCTTACATCGGCATGACTTATCAAACTATTGGGGTCTGACGTTTACCACTCCTAGGCGAGATATGCGACATATCAGACGAATAGACCGGACTGTGCGGTAAGTGTTACTGGTTGGATTCACAAGAGTGTGAGCAGGCTTGCTCGTTGATCTTCTGATCGCTCAATACCCGGGTGGCCGTTACGTTTAGCAGACCGCTTGCAGCTTGTGGGTGATTGATATGATCACCACCTACTACCGGCGTAGTGACGAGTCTTTAGAGTCCTACACAGGGGTTTCCTGGCTCAAGCGAAACGATATAGGAGCGCATATGAGATATGTGCGGGACCGAGAATAATACCAGTATTTGATACTGTATTCTATTCTCGCGATTCGTATCATCGGACGGTTATATGAGATATAGCCGGGTTACCGAATCAAGTGTTGATCGATATATTGATACACTAGATATTAGTCGGTTATATACAATATGACCGGATCGTTAAATCAAGTGTTGATTTAATGATTTAATGTATAATTATATATTTGATATATTACTTTACATTAACTAGTATTGGTTCACTTAAGATTGATTTTCTCACTTGAATGTGCACATTGTTTATATGTGATATATGCAAGTGTACATGTTTGTATCATGCTTGATATACATACAAGTTGTGTGTATGAGACTTAAACCAAATCAAGGTTAAATTAGGGTTTACTAATTTCCTAATAAATAACAAAAGAGGTGAGACTTTGGTCAAAGTTATCAAGCTTCATGAAGCTTGAAGAAACTTTGACAAAGTCAAATCTTTTGTCATTTCCTTAGGATATTAGTTAACCCAACCCTTAACCTAATACTTTGGTTAGTTCTCTACACGAGTTAAGCATGAGGGCTTAACTCAACTATGGTGCCATAATTAAAAGGATAAGTTTCATTCTTTATTCATTATTCTTATTCATTTTATTCTTTCTTCTTCTTCTTCTTCAAGAAGAAGAAAGCTTGCTACCTCTAATGGTGCCATGAGATTTAGACTGAGAAATCCAAATCCAAAGTGAACCCACTTCCTATTTCTTCATCTTCTACTACTTGCCATGTAGTATAGGGTGTTCTCTTCACAATGTTTTTGACCAAGTGAAGGAATAGCTTGAGTTTGAGTCTCCCCGACGTAGATCATCTTCGGCCTCGAAGTCAACGACCTAGCCCGCTCATTTTTCCAATGAAACTAACGCTAGGGTCCGGGATCCCGATGATCACAGCGAAGGGACGTCAACACGGAGCTTTAGAAGTGAAGGACCTGATCTACAAAGGTTGTAATCTCTTTCACTTAGTAGCAAAGTAGTTTGTTTGCTTGTTGTTTCGCCTTACCTCTAGTTAACGATCTTGATTAGGGTTTCTCGGCACATAAATTTTTGATTTTGGCATGGTTGATGCCTTGTGTAACCTCTTGAGTGTGCCTAGGAACCCTACAGTGGTATCAGAGCCTAGCTAGAGCTTTAGGCGAAGTGTAGACGAAGTTAGAAACCCGATCGAACCCCGAAACCCTAAACAAAACCCTTCTCTATACATTTTTCAAAATTGTGGATTTTTGTGAATTAAAAATGCTCAGAAAATAGAGCAGGCAATTCTAAGGCAAACTGCAGAAAACGACAAGCTGAATCTACAGTTGCGCCGCAGAACCGCGGCCTTACCCTGCTTCTGGCGGCGGTTCCGCGGCCGTATGTGATGATTATGCGCTTTATTTTCTACAGTAATGCCCGTAGCAGTTTCCTCTGTTCTCTGGGAATTTTTAATCTATACTCAATAGTTGAGTTTTCTGGGTTGTTTTGGGACTCGATGATTCGATCGGATTGTTTAACTTTGTTTATATTTTTCCGGATAATTTTAGAACGTGTTAAAAAGTTCGACCGGATATAAATAACCCACTTTTCCCCCTGACGGGAAATTTTCAAGTGTTGGATTTTTCCATAGTTTAAGAATGTTCTAAGTAGTGCAAGTAACGCGATGGACCCTCTAGAAGACAACAAACCTTAACTCGATTATGTGACCATCTTGAACTTCCCTTTGAACCTTAGGGTTTGGGGCAGTATGGCGTGCCACATGTGAGGCGTTGGCTTGACCCTTTTACGGCTGGACCGTTGGTACTGTGGCATGAAGTGAATGTTTTTAAACTTATTTCATGTGTTGAGCTTTTCGGGAAAACTTGGGTATTTGATTGTTCGATTGGAAAATTTAACAGTGTCTATTTATCTGGAATGTGATACAATATTTGGAATCCACAAATAGTTATGAGATAACTGATTTGAATGTTATAAATTTAGCAGTTTAGTCTCACTTGATCGGTTGCCACAGAATTTTGATGTGATCAAAAGTCCATCGCAATCACGTTGCGTACGCGGATACTCGCCGGGTAAACTCATTAGATAGCCATGCCCCATAGCTCCGAGCAAGTGACTGTAGGAGAACCCCGTCGCCAAAAGCATCCGTTCGGGTGCTCGCGGCAGCGGTGTTCTGCCTTAGTGCACTTCGTCGACGGTATCGGGGGTGCGGCCGTCTACTAAAGTTTGCGACGAGCATTCGTTCTGGATGTCGAGAATCTTGTTGAATTGCCCGACTTGATATTGAAAGTGTTTTCGATAATGAGACTAAAATGCGGGGTTTATAATCGTTAGGCATGCGATGTGTAAGGAATTCATTTGGTTAGGCATGCTATGTCTATGCAGGTTGCGGATTCCAACTGTTATAGTTTTACACTTTATTTTCTGTGATCGTAAGTGTAATATGTGATATCGCCGGTTTCGTTGCTATATGTCAACGACAATTGGGATGGGCATATTTACTTACGTTGATGACATGTGATGTTATGTGTTGCTGGATATGTTATATTGGATCGTCGTGTTTGAATAGCCGGGTTTTTTTTATGTGAGATGAGTGTTTTTCATTTTCATTCATGTAAAAAACTTGTATGTAATATTCTTTTATTGGGGCACTTCCGGGTTGAGGATGATGTCACCATTGTATATTATTTACTTTTCCGCATTAGGATAGACCCAAGGAGGGGAGCACAAGTAACTGGGTTCTAGGGTCCAGTGGGAGACCATCTCGAGGAGTCGAGTCCGGGTCTCCTAACTCTAAAATTGGTAGGGTTGCTTGCCGCTCTCGTAGGGGTCTAGGGGTGTGAGATTGGCTATTCATCACGACCGTGGAATCCGTGTTTTATACAGACTCAAAATAAAACACGGACGTCCTAGTTTATCCAATATTTCATATGATATTTTCTGCTGTGTTATCTGTGATTTGATCATGTGATTTGTTCAGATGGATACTGTATATACTATATATGATATATTATATAGACGTTGCTTATGTTTTACACCCGCGCTAGCCCTGCCCCGCTCTGGCGTTAGTTACCTAACCTAACGGTGCAGACGGGACATCGAGGCGAATGCAGATGTCATAAGCGTACGTTATATTTATCTGTGATGTTTAGGTGGACTTAAATGATGGGACTTCATTAATGTGATTAATGAAAGAAAATAAACCTAAAAGATGTTGTGGAATTGAATTTCAAAAATCAGGTAGCTACAGTTCTTGCTTTGCATCGCGGTGTTCCTTGTAGAACATCCTGCACCTTATTCTATAAGGAAAGGGCCGAGATCCCTTCACCGGGAGTGACCCCTTTAGTAATAACTGGCAGATGCTACAACCCTCGATTTGTCTTTTGATTGCTTCTATAGTTTTTGCTTTGCACAGCGGTATATATGATATATCCTGCACCTTATTCGATGAGGAAAGGGCCGACGATCCATTCACCGGGAGTGACCCCTTTAGCAAAACTAGAAAAGCCTCAAAAACACTCCATTTAAAAACCATTTGATTCCGCAACGAGATCAAGTTCAAAATGTTAAAGGTTTTCATAAAAACCATCCGCAACCCTCCGTCATTTTAGGAAGTAGAGTACTTAGTATTCGTGCTGTGTTTGTTGACCATAGTCAAGGCACAGTGTACGGTAGCTAAGTGATGTCTTCCTACACCGCATATGATGCGATTAGTTAGGACAGTCGCGTGACTTTGTTGACCTTAGTTAAGGGTCATGTGGGTGGGTCTAATTAATCACGAAATGACGGGTAGAACTTGACTATTACTTATGATTTGTTGACCATAGTTAAGGTCATAAGTGCTAGGGGTAAAAACCTTTATCGGGAGTTTCAAGTGTTGAAATTTGCAATGAGATTGCATACCTTCTATATGATAGTTGGATCCCGATACCCACTGCGAGTAATTGTTACTCCTGGGAGAGTTTTGCACTTTACAATTAGCCGATCAAGTAGGTGTCTAGAAAGGTGTCAACGGGGTTACGCCCCTGGGAAAACGAGATTTACTTTAATTAGGTCCATGCGAAAGCACGGGGAACCTCCCTCAAAGTACCGGCACTGGCCTGGCTGAAAGATTAGCGAACTTGTAGAGTGTAATTAATCTCGGCTAGTCTTTCCTTTTAGGGTTTGAAGGAAGATTTGATAAAAACAGTGGGAGCCATCCTGATTAGATAAAATAAATTACCAATCTAATCTTGCAAGAGCGCACGCAGAGTGTTTTCTTCTCTCTCTCCAGGTAGCGACCATGTCACGCCTTAATCAAGATAATAATATGGATGTATTGACCAAACCCGCTTGTTATACTGAGCTAGGGAACGTTGGTCCCGCTCCAACTTATAATGTTATAAGACCGAGCAGGAATTAGGGGAATACCAGAATTCCCGTGCCGCCCAAACGAAGAAAGTGCATGATGATGCATCTTCTTCGGGTGTGTTCATTACAAAGAACTGTTTCTATGTATCCTCTACGTCCTGGGTATTAGATACCGGATCAGGATCCCAGAAATGTAATCCATTACATGGGCTACAGAAAGGTAGAAAACTGAGAACGGGTGATAAGTTTCATGAGACAGAAAACGGTGTAAGTGTTGCAGCTAAGTCTGTTGATCACTATCACCCTGTATTACCAAAATACACTGATTCTGAAAGAATGTTATTAGATACCGAACCTGATATACAACATCATATCAATCTCTTTATTTACTAAAGAAGGATATAATTTTGTATTGTTGGATAATGTTTTGAACATTTCCTATATCAATAGTTGATCGGTTCAGGCACGTTATCTAAAAGCATTGACGTTCTAAATCAAACTACAGTTCTTAGTATACAGAACACACACGAGAGGACGAGTTCAGAAATGAACGAATCCTTCTTGTGGCATTGTAGACTAGGTCATATCAATGCGACCCAACTAGCTAAGTTACATTTAGATGCATATTTAAATCGGTTTAAATTTACATCTTATGAAACTTGCCAGTCATGTCACAAAGATAAGATGACCATAGATCCGTTTACTGGAAACAGAGAAAGAGTTAGTGAACTCTTGGGACTGATACAAAGTGATGTATAAAGGTCCCCAGTCTACATATGCCAGGACTGGTTCTTTGTACTTCCTTACATTCACTGATGATCTCTCAAGATTTGGACACATGTTCCTGTTGAAACACATGTCTGAAGCTTTTGAGAAATTCAAAGAATATAAGTCAGAAGTAGAGAACCAATATAGGTATAAGTATTATGTCCTATGATGAGATCAGGGAAGAGAATACTTGCGCATGGAGTTCTTGGACTATTCTAAAGAAGAATGAGATTCTCTCTCAGTGTTACTCCTCTGTATACACCACAGCACAACGGTGTATCAGGGCGGAGCAATCACTCCCTATATTGTATGGTGCGCTCTATGATGAGTACTACTGAGTTACCTGTTTCCTTTTGGGGGTTATGCATTTAAGAAGCTGCATACCTATTGAATTAGGTTCGAATCAAATCAATGCCTACCACGCCATATGAGATATGGTATGGGAAGAGCCCATCTTTTAAGTAAATTAAGATTTGGGATTGTCCGGCCTATGTCAAAAGCAAAATCCGGATAAGATCGAGGCAAGGTAAGTTCTGTAAAACTGGAAGGATTTCCAGTTATACAAACTACAACAGATGATTTGATAGAACCAAAGGATTCAATAATCTCCGACGAGCCTCAGCCTCTCTGCCGATCTAGCAGGGTTCCTCATCCGCCTGAGAGATACTTCATTTTCTTGATGACAGTGGGAGCGAGGAATGCATCATGAGATGATGACCCAACTAGTTTCGAGCAGGCCATCAAGAGTAGGGACTCTATAAGAAAGGCTGGATGCTTAGCGATCTGAGATGGAATCCATGTACACCAACAAAGTATGGACTTTTGATGCTGTATCTGAAGGGTTAAATCTCCATCAGGAGCAAGTATATCTTGAGAAGATTACTTGGTGTAGATGGAAAAGTTGAGACTTTCAAAGCTAGACTTGTTAAAGGATTTCGTCATCGACCAGGCGTGGAAAATGATGAAACATTTTCCAGTGCCTATGCTTAAGTCCATCCAGATCTTACTTGCTATTGCTACATACCATGACTACGATATCTGGTGGTTGGGTGTTATGACTGCTTTTCTAAATACTGATTTAGAAGAGAACGTCTATAAGTACACAGCCAGAGGGCTTCGTAAACAGTGGGAGCAGCGGAAACGTGTGCAAGATGCTTTACAGAATAAAGCAGGCATCGCAGAGTTGGAATGTCTATTTTGATGCGATAGTCAAAGAGTTTGACTTCATCAAAATGGTAGATGAACCTTGTATATACAAAAAAGAAGTAGAGAGTAAGGTGGTCATCCTTGTATTGTACGTGGACAACATACTCTTGATAGGAAAAGAGTTTCCTATTCTACGCACGGTCAATCTCCTCTTATCACAAGGATTCTCCAAATAGGATAAAGGTGATACCTCCTAAATCCTGGGATTTGGATCTATGAGATAGATCTAAATAGATGTTAGGATTCTCACTAGGTATAGTGAGATGATATCAATCGATCCTGGGGAGAATCACTGGAAAAGTTCCAGGGTGATAAGGACGACTGAATGTCAGTCACAGGCATTGTCTTTACCCTCAGTGGAGGAACGGTATATTAGAAGAATTCCAAGCTAGATACCGTGGCAGACTAGACGATAAAGGCTGGTGACATCGCTGTCATAGATACTACCAAAGAGGCAGTTTGGGTGTATATTGGTTCATAAGATGAACTAGGTTCCTACCATTGTGTGACAATGGAAGTGTGGCTTTGGCCCAGGAACCCCGGTCCCATCAGTGACCCAGACATATTCTGAGGCAGCATCACCTAATCATGGAGATAGTTGATCTCCAGGGTGATCGAGGTTAGGAGAGTAGACTCAGAGGACAACACGGCGGATCCACTCACAAAGGCCTTTTCCCAGAGAGAGACTTTTATGGGATGGTTGAGTATGAGATACTGCAACCACTGCTACAGATGGCCCTAGTGCAAGTGGAAGATTGTTAGTTATATGTATGCCCTAGAGGCCATTACTGTACATGAGATGTATATTGTAGTGGATGCTAGGACATATATAGGTAAGACTTTCTTGCTCAACATGATAGTACTCTATCTGGTTGCTCTTTATCTTAACATGTATACTTTCTGTCTCTCTGTTACATGTTGATAAAGCCCTTAGGATTTGTACTCGACTTCCTGGACTATGATGTAAATCATACTAGTGGGGCCTGGGTAGTCCATGAGTACATCCTTCAATGTTTCTAGTCGTGGGAATATCGAGACGGGGCATCGATATTCCAGAGTAGACTAGCGTATATCTTCTCGACCCATGTGATGGGCGATGGATGATCCCATATCCATTGGTGTTTGACATCAGAGATGGTATGCGGGTGCTCAGTGGTGACTGGGTACACTGAACGGACTCGCCGAGAACTCCCAGATGGTATTATACCTCACGTCAGATGGCAGTTCTCTGGTGACACTGGTACAACTTAGTCTGTTGACCCGAGATCGTCATAGAGTCTTGTGTGTCTCCACTGTGCTTTGATTTCCACCCTACCACGCCTCTACTGAGTCGTGCAAACAGGTGGTTTTTGGGTACAGTCCCGATTCATATGGAGGCAATGAGCGATAGGAGGGGATTCGTCTCTTCCGGTATTGGGGGTTGATGTTGCGCTATGCTCGACTGGCCATAACTGGAAATCCCTGGTCAGGGTTGCACTGATTTACTGGTAAGTGTTATCAGTAGTTTCATGCTTGTTATGGACCTTACATCGGCATGACTTATCAAGCTATTGGGGTCTGACGTTTACCACCCCTAGGCGAGATATGCGACATATCAGACGAACAGACCGGACTGTGCGGTAAGTGTTACTGGTTGGATTCACAAGAGTGTAAGCAGGCTTGCTCATTGATCTTCTGATCGCTCAATACCCGGGTGGCCGTTACGTTGCAGACCGCTTGCGGCTTGTAGGTGATTGATATGATCACCACCTACTGTCGGCGTATTGACGAGTCTTTAGAGTCCTACACAGGGGTTTCCTGGCTTAAGCAAAACGATATAGGAGCGCATATAAGATATGTGCGGGACCGAGAATAATACCAGTATGTGATACTGTATTCTATTCTCGCGATTCGTATCATCGGACGGTTATATGAGATATAGCCGGGTTACCGAATCAAGTGTTGATTCGATACATTGATACACTAGATATTAGTCGGTTATATGCAATATGACCGGATCGTTAAATCAAGTGTTGATTTAATGATTTAATGTATAATTATATATTTGATATATTACTTTACATTAACTAGTATTGGTTGACTTAAGATTGATTTTCTCACTTGAATGTGCACATTGTTTATATGTGATATATGCAAGTGTACATGTTTGTATCATACTTGATGATACATACAAGTTGTGTGTATGAGACTTAAACCAAATCAAGGTTAAATTAGGGTTTACTAATTTCCTAATAAATAACAAAAGAGGTGAGACTTTGGTCAAAGTTATCAAGCTTCATGAAGCTTGAAGAAACTTTGACAAAGTCAAATCTTTTGTCATTTCCTTAGGATATTAGTTAACCCAACCATTAACCTAATACTTTGGTTAGTTCTCTACATGAGTTAAGCATGAGGGCTTAACTCAACCATGGTGCCATAATTAAAAGGATAAGTTTCATTCTTTATTCATTATTCTTATTCATTTTATTCTTTCTTTTTTCTTCTTCTTCAAGAAGAAGAAAGCTTGCTACCTCTAATGGTGCCATGAGATTTAGAGTGAGAAATCCAAATCCAAAGTAAACCCACTTCCTATTTCTTCATTCTTTACTACTTGCTATGTAGTATAGGGTGTTCTCTTCACAAAGTTTTTGACCAAGTGAAGGAATAGCTTGAGTTTGAGTCTTCCCGACGTAGATCATCTTCGGCCTCGAAGTCAACTACCTAGCCCGCTCATTTCTCCGATGAAACCAACGCTAGGGTCTGGGATCCCGATGATTGCAGCGAAGGGACGTCAACACGAAGCTTTAGAAGTGAAGGACCGGATCTACAAAGGTTGTAATCTCTTTCACTTAGTAGCAAAGTAATTTCCTCGCTTGTTGTTTCGCCTTACCTCTAATTAACGATCTTGATTAGGGTTTCTCGGCACATATTTTTTTATTTTGGCATGGTTGATGCCTTGTGTAACCTCTTGAGTGTGCCTAGGAACCCTACAAACGTATTTCAAAGATAGTCTCGAGTACACCGTAACAGGGGAGCTAAACCCATTCTCCGTGATTGAATTCCGCAAATACGAGGATGCAAAGTATTTTCTGCCAGACTTTGAAGACACGGAAAGATGCCATAAACCGGAGAATAAGCAAAAAGCTATCATCACTATTCCGGTCTTCTGGAGCGATACCGAGGAGGAAGAAGAGATAGTCTATTCGGGGCCGTCCCAATGCAATAAGCCGGGACCGTCTACCCCTATTCTGGTTTTTGGCAGTGACTCTGAAGACGAGGTCAACGCAGTGTTCTCGGTCCGCCCATCGATGCAGGCCTTCACCGGAGATGATCAGAGTTTGCAAATCGATGTGGTCCTGAGAAAGCATTACAAAGAACTCGACACACTCGATACCTATAGTGTACAAGAGCTGCAGACGTTTTACGTCCCTCCCAGACGGAAAGATGAAAAGGCGATCCTCTTTTATCTATCCGCGGAGAATAAAATGGAGAAAGAAATCTGGCAAGGTGCCGATTCTACGCTTGACAGGCTCCAGCCCATCCGTTTGCCTAGATACTACACAGAAGGATTAAAAAGGCTGTTGAGGTGTCAAGGCGTGCCCTTCAAACAGACTGCTCGACAAGCTCAGTTCTACAACAGGATCTGGAACGTTCCCGAAACTCAGCGAAAATTGCCTGACGGGAGAATGGAAATGATCGGGTTTGGATATGTTCAATCCAAGAAACGGGAGCGATTCTGGCTGCTACGTTATACATGATTTCGATGAAGAAGGAGATGCTCTGTTAGAAGACACTGCAATTGAACCAAAACGAGATCCCGCTGTAAAAATACCAAGTCCGTCGTTTGAAGAACAGATGGACAAGCTGATAAGGGAAGCGGGTCAAAAGGCCCGGGATGACCACAACCGTGAAATGGCCATTTACAAGAAATCCAGGATGCAGCGCCTCCTTCACTAGGCTACGGAGAATGACGATGCCTTTCGTCGCCAGCCCGTCGTACAGAAGACCCGACGCGGAGGCAAAAACAAACTAAAAATGGAAAAAACGTTCGATGGCGGCAAAACAGAGCCAAAAGACCACGCGATCGAGAATTGAGCAGCCAGGATCCGTCTCTTATAAAGAAGATGGGTCGAGCATATTCTTTTCCCCAAGACAAGATAAGGAAGATATTCGATCTCGTCATGAAACATCAGATGATGACACTCCCAGAGTCCAAACACCCTGAACAAGCAGACGAGGCCTCTCATCCGGATTATTGTTCCTATCACCAAGAGATAGGACATCCTCTTGAAGACTGCTTCACCTTCAAAAACTGGGTTGAAGACCAATATCAACTTAGCAGGTTCGCTTTATCCAACAGTTGGAGGATAGCCCCACCGCAAAAGCATATACCAAAA
The DNA here is from genome assembly GCA_030015575.1 of Agapanthus africanus. NCBI lineage: Eukaryota > Viridiplantae > Streptophyta > Magnoliopsida > Asparagales > Amaryllidaceae > Agapanthus > Agapanthus africanus. The sequence continues at coordinate 885,529,629 of CM057337.1, forward strand.
GCAACGTATATGGCGAGATTAGAACCAGATCAACATCGGTCTTGGAAACGATCTTGTACCTGTCACGTGATAATGCTGTCAGAAGGAGTGCCCGAGAACATGGATGACCTGTCCTGGTGCTTCGAAAACGAGGGTGAAGAGGAATTGACATCGAAATTTCCACCGGCGCCAAAAGAATTGGAGGATAGAATACACACCACGGCGGATAACCTAAGCAAAATAGACTTGGGGATGGAAAACGACCCGCGGCCTACGTTCGTCAGTGAGCTGCTTTATAAAGAAAAGGTAGCTACGCTAAGAGACGTGCTCATACAGTATAAAGACTGCTTCGCATGGAACTACTCCGAGATGCCGGGGCTAGATCCAGAGATAGCTGTGCATAAATTGGCGATATTCCCGAACGTCAAGCCAGTCAAGCAAGCACCAAGAAGAATGCGGCTCGAACTTGAAATGAGAATCAACGCCGAAGTCAAGAAGCTGATCGACTCCGGCTTCATCCAAGAAGTTCGGTACCCTGACTGGATCGCCAATATCATCCCAGTGATTAAGAAGAATGGGACGGTGCGCATCTATGTAGATTTTCGGGATATCAGCAAAGCTTGCCCGAAAGATGACTTTCCCGTATCGGTTACCGAGCTGATGATAAATAACACGTCAACTCAAGAACTCTTCTCTTTCATGGATGGCTTATCAGGGTACAATCAAATAATGATGCATCCCGAAGACCAGAAGCATACCGCTTTTCGGACTCCTCTGGGCATATTCTGCTACAAAGTAATACTTTTCGGCCTGAAGAACGCCGGCGGTACCTATTAGAGGGCCATGACGAAGATTTTCGATGACCTCATACATGAAATCGTCGAATGCTATATTGACGCCCTCGTGGTAAAAAGAAAATCACACGAGGAGCATTGGGAGCATCTGAAGGTAGTATTCCAACGTCTTCGGAAATACAACCTAAAGATGAACCCTCTCAAATGCGCGTTCGGAGTTTCCTCGGGCAAATTTCTAGGATTCATCGTACGACACCGAGGCATCAAAATAGACCCATAGAAGATCAAGGCGATCATGGAAATGCCTTTTCCAAGAACTTTGAAGCAACTGCGATCTCTCCAAGGGAAGCTCGCGTACATCCGACGGTTCATAGCTAATCTCTCCGGCAAATGTCGCCCCTACAGTCATCTAATGAAGAAGGGAACCCCGTTCGTCTGGGATCGTAAATTCCAAAGCGCACTGGACGAAATCAAGCAATACCTGCAGAATTCGCCGGTGCTGACCGCCCCGGTCAAAGGAAAGCCCCTCATCCTGTACACAACCGTCCTTGAAGGTTCCTTAGGCGCGCTATGGGCACAGGAGAATGATCAAGGGAAAGAGTAAACCCTCTACTATTTGAGTCGAGTTCTTCTGGGGTAGAGAACAACTACTCCCCCATCGAAAAACACTGCCTGGTGTTAATCTTTGCGATAACGAAGCTCAGACACTATGCGTTGGCGCATGAGGTTCACCTCATATCAAAAGTGGACCCTCTCAAATATTTGATGTCAAGAGCCATATTAACAGGACGACTCTCTAAATGGGCCCTCCTCTTGATGGAGTTTTCGATAATCTATCGACCTCTCAAAGCGGTGAAAGGCCAGTCCATCGCCGACTTCCTCGCCGAGCACTCAATACCTGCCGATTCACCCCTAAATTGTGAATTGCCAGACGACCACGCGTTTGACACGATCGACAGGGAGAGAGGAGAAAGTGATACCCGATGGGAACTCTACTTTGATGGGGCATCTACCATGAAGAAGTGAAAGCACAGCTCCCTTATAATCAAATCAGGGGTAGGCCTTATCTTCGTGACTCCACAAGGAGGGATATGTTGCGCCACGGCAGCGCCCCGGCCGTCTATCCGAGGCCAAAATGCGGAATCAAAAATTTTCCTTACTTGGAAACTGGCGCTACCGCGGACAATATACCCGGATCGTAACTATTAACCGATACTAGCTATCAAGAGAAAGGGTGAGAGATATACCGAGTGATCCGAGTCCTCCGGTCTTCTCGTCATCGTCCCGATCTCCCGCGGAAAGTCTTGTCTCCATATCGTCGCCTCCTCGCCGGAAGGGCACCACATCGCCTGCGTCTTTTACGGGCTCCCGCCTCAATACCGAGGCAACTCGGGCATGAAGCCGGCAAGTCGACATGCCCAAGATATGCTGTAGAATGTAGTGTAGAAACTTTGTCTCTTTGAGTTTATGTAGTTGCCATTGATGGATGGAGGAAGAGGTAAAGAAAATTGGTGCTTTCAATTTTCTAGCAAGAAGAAGATGAGATGAAGAATTCCTCACATAACAAAATGAACTCTCTCATTCTTTTCTCTCAAGTGAACCCTCTCTCATCTTGTGAGAATGGTGGAGGAATGAAAATGCAAACCATAACAAGAAGGGAGGTGAGTGTAGGAGAAAGAGAAAGGTGACCATATCCAAACACCATCATCACAATCTCACATCAAAACACAAATCAATCCTAATCACCTTTTACAAGAAATGATGATAGAAAAGAAAGGAATAAAAAAGATGCTTTCATAATCAAACCATTTGCATGAAAACCCTCCACAATGTGTTATTTGCAAACTTGCAAATAACACCCTCCATCAAAAGGTTCGGCCGGGAAAGAACAAAGGAAAACCGGCCGGAATGGAATGCAAACTGGCAACTCCAGAAAACTGGTCCCGTAATAAATTACAGAAAAACCCCGATACTGTGCATACACACCCGCATCTGTATTCCTACCGGATACAAATGCAATGAGACAAAATCTACACTGTACTATACTAGGATCCGGCTTAAACCAAAGCCGGCTAGTAATATCCGTTCGATCCTGATCCGTGCAATACCGCACGTATCTGATCGAACCCTGCCATATATCCATACGGCCACTAGTACAAACCGTCCGATCCTGATCCGTGCAATACCGCACGTATCTGATCAGACCCTGCCATATCTCCATACGGCCTCTACAGCGTTTTGCCCGAAAGCTTGAGTAACTGAAAGTGTGGTGGACTCTAAAGACTCGTCAATACTATGGCTGTGGATTTAACCACTAGCACGTCAGAGGTATAAGCCAATACGTGACGAGCCACCAGCTATTGACCAAAAGGGACGTCGATGAGCGAACTCATCCTGACACCCTACTGAGCCTGTCAGTGACAATATCCGTACAGTCCAGTCCGTTCGTCTATGAGTATCGCATGGCGGGCCTAGGGGGTTGGTAAAAGTCAGACCCCCAAAAGCGGTACAAGTCGTGTCGGAGCGTAGCCCAGAACGCCCTGAGATACTACTGGAATACCTACCAGTAAATCTCCTGCCTCGCGCCGAGGGCTTTGCGTAATGGCTCTCCTAGACACAGCGCGACCTCACCCCCAATACCGGGAGAGACGAACCCCTGAAGATCCGCTCACTGCCTCCATGTGGCTCGGGACCGTACCCAACTAAAACCTGTTTGCACGACTCCTTTGAGCCGTGGTAGGGTAGTAATCAAAGCACAGTGGGAACTCACACGAGACAAATGACGATCTCAGGTCGATGAACTAACCTGTACACATGTCACCAGGGAACTGCTATCTGACATCTGGTATAAGAACAACTAGTAGGTTCCCGGCGAGTCCTGTCCGGTGTACTCATAACCCAATGAGCACCTGTATACATCTTAGGTGAACCAACTGACACCAGTGGTTTGTGAGACCGGCCACCGCCCCTCGTCGAGGTCTCGACTGTATACACTAGTCTACTAATGGAGTATCGATGCCCTGTCTCGAAACTCCTACGACTAGGGACCTTTTAAGGATGTGCTTATAGACTACCAGCTCCCACTTATATGATCGCCCTCATACTGCTGGCAGTCAAGCAAGAATCCTAGGGGCTCTATCAACGTGCAATAGCGACCTGTCAGGTCACCTAAAGCAGTACACGATGATAAAGGTAAACCAGATAGCATACTATCATCTCGAGTAAGACTGTTCTACCGGGATAGGTCCTCCCTCAATCATTGCAATCACGTGCCTGTGATCCAATAATTGACTCTGAGGGCACTATCTCCAACAATCTCCCACTTGCACTCAAGGCTAATTATTGCGATGTTGCATACTCACAGCCCGTGTGATACCGAACACCCAACTCCTCTACTAGTCAGACTCACAAAGCTCGTTTGTGAAACTATGGCATTCGAGGAATAGCCTCAGTGAGTGGATCCGCCTAGATGTTTCTTTCTATGTCTCTCTAAATCTCAAGTTTGCGGAGAATGCAATCTCCCGAAATGAGCAATACCTGTCTTAGAATGTGTCTGGATGTCTGATGGGACTTAGCTCATAAATGAACTCCAAATCCAAACTTCTTAGACTGTATCGACAACTGAACTTAATCAGTATCCTGCGCCATGCCTCCCTCAGTATTGCCTTGGACCACCTGTCCAAAATACTGCCCCTCGTCAGAAGGAGAAACTATAACTCTGACAGCCACTCTGCCATCCATGTCACCTTAGAAGCCTGGAATGATAACCGTCTCTTAAAAGAGGCTGTCGTTATCACATCCCTAGAACATCAACTTATGTTCTAAAACTGCTTCCGACTGTTTCTCCAGGATTGGATTAATATCAGCTTATTGCAGCTACTGCAAGAACAACATCTGGTGTGGTACTTGACATCTCATGACTGACTCAATTGCCTAAGCAAGTGATCTGTCAATCATGCGTATCCCTCTCCCCATTAGTCTGTAAGACACCTTTAGAGAGGGTGACTCCATTACCTGCAGGTGTACTACCGTGCCAGGAGTCGTCCATTCTAAATACTCATAGAATGCTGTCAAGGTACCCAGATTAGGAAACCACCCAAATCTAGATCTAAAACCATAGATCTAGTAACCAGAATGTCTGATATAATATCCAAGTCCTGTGTGGAGAAACCACTGTGTGACAACCAAGGTATAACCGATCGTAGTATAGGAGTTTCCTTTCCTACTCTGTGTATGTCATCCAAAACCAGGACATCACACCCTACTACCTTCTTAACAGGCCCATCCCCTATTCTGATGACGTCAAACCTATGACTGTCACATCAGAAATAGATGATCTATCTCCGCTATATCTGCTTTAGTCTATAGACATAAGCCTGATGTCCACCAATGCTTCCGTTGCTCCCACTGACTACGAAAACCCTCTGGCAGAGTCATATAGACGTGCACTTCTAAAGCTAGTTTAGAACGACGCTATACTCATCCTCCTGCCGGGTCTCGCAGCCTGGAACAACAACAATGGCAAGTGTGGGTAAACAAGAACTTCCTTGTCACCGTCCTTGAGGCTACCGGAGTACCTCTCGGGTGCCTGAAGTTACCCATCATATCTGCGGAGTGGCCAATGGAATGTCAAATCAGATTGAATCTTTAGGTTCCTTATCAAATCTTCAGTAATCGTTTGCGGTTCTGGAATCACTTCCAGTTCTACCATACTCCCACTACTGTTTTCTGAAAAATAACCATTTCTTTTTAAAATGTGGCGAGTTAAGAACAATATCACTATTGATCTTCCAGATGGTAGAAAGTCAACCCTCGTCATAGCCTGGGTCAACCCACAAACAGCCATTACAGAAACGCGCCTTGAGTTGTCCAGTGTCTGGTTTTAATCATAAGCCGGACAACTCCCCGTACCTTAACATCGTTAAGATATGAACTGTTCTATACCCAATATAGAACCAGAGGCACTAATTTAATTGAATCAGATTCAAATCATGCAGCTGTCTCCAGTGCATGTCAACTAAATGGAAGGAGGCCGATCAGTGTTACTCAACTTAGGAATGCTTCCAATTATGAGTAACCTGAAAGAGAAGCAAGTTCTCATTACTATCAACTGAATACCATACACAAGTATCTACATCTTCGATCACCTTGAAGAATCCCGATACTTGCAATACCTGGTTCTCTACTCTATTCTTATACCAATAACTCCTCAAAACTCAGACCCTGTGTTTCTACGAAACACATGTCTAAGAATTAGAGTAGTTAAAAGTAAACAGAATATAGTATGATGACCAACCCCACTGTCCTAATGGACACTGGACAATATACAATACTCTGTATAAGTCCCTGAGTCTAACAACTCAGTCACTGTGTGTCGTAGGTTGAAAACTGTACTATGGTTAGGAAGAATTACACCGCTGTTCATTGCTCCTTACCTAACCATCCACTGATATAGGTAAATGTCATAGACATAATTTCAAAAGGTATATCTCACTCTATAAAAATAGACGTACAGATATATCAATTTGAAATTGGTGCATAACAATGGATATTCAAAACCAAATATTTGCCGACCGGCAAACAACCCAGGTGGCTTCCTCAAATATCACCAATTACAACGAATCCCGATATAATGAGGATGGTCACCTAATTTCCAATAACTTACTCCCACTCATCAACTGTAAAACCATACAGATGTGAGAATCATACCTGGTAAATACATACCCTGGAGTAAGTATCTAATCGGGAAATCAGTTTTCTTTTAACATTACACAGTGAAACTGAAACATTGAAATGTTTCGGTGGGGTATTCCGGTATTCTTAGTAATGCCTCTTCCATTATCCAGATTCACAACTATAACCGTATAATTCTTTGCCACCTCTCCAAATCCCTTTATATGTCTTTAGTCATTACCTTCTGTACACCCCTTTAGGCCAATTGGTTTTCTTCCCTCCCTACCGTTCGGCACCAGCCTATGGTTTGGAAGAAGACTATCCAATAAGCATAATGGGTGTACTGTCCTAATCCTAGGAGCACTCGCAATGCGAGAGAAGGTGAAGAGAAAAGACAACCGAATAAACCGTATTCCTATTTCTCCTGGACCAGAATCCATCCCCGAACTGGAACAAGTTCCTTTCGAGTTCGTATATAACCATACGATGGAGTATCCAAAAACTTGGGATCTTCGTAGTGATACGGAGTGTCCTGGAGAAATACAAAGGTGATTTAGGATTGGCGAAGAAATACTCGGTTTGGTCATGAATAGCAGTCGCAACTTACTTTGCCCTCTTACTAATCCCTTTCTTTGTCTTAACTTAATACCTTCTGCACACCATCATTATGCTAATTGGTTTTCTTCATTCCCCACCGTTCGGCACCAGCCTAAGGTTTGGAAGAAGACTATCCAATTTGCATAATAGGTGTACTATCTCCTAAACCAAGGAGTACTCGCAATGAGAGAAGGTGAAAAGAAAAGACAACTGAATAATCCTATTCGTTTTCTCCAGAACCAGAAACCATCCTCGAAGTCCTTCGAGTTCGTATATAACCATACGATAGTTTTGTCCAATGGAAGTGGACGTTCGTAGTAATACGGGGTGTCCTGGAGAAAAGGGTAAAAGTAGGAGTGGCAATGAGGTTTGCAACTCTGACAATCCAAAAGCCTGTGTTAAGAAGGTTCGGTCAACTTGGTCACTGAGTCATAGTCCAGGGTCGGGTCAATGGTCGCTGCCAAAGAGAGAGAGAAAAGAAACACTCAGCGTGCACTCTAACCTAGATCAGAATGGTTATCACTTTATCTAATCTGGAAACCTCCCACTGTACCGTCAAATTCTCCTCCAAACCTGAAAGAAGAATTAGTCGGGATCACCTGAGGAGTAAACCAACTCATCAGTGGGAATCGGGATCCAACTATCATCGCATGATAACTTGACGGAATCCACTCAAGTCACCACACTCCAGAAGGTATGCGCATGCCTGGCAAGTTTCAGTTCTTTTGAAACTCCCGATGTGATTTTTACCCCTAGGACCCAAGCGACCTTGACTGAGCCAACATATCAAAGGATCCTAGTCAAGTTCAATCCGTCATTATCTTGATTGCATTAGACCCACCCGCACGAATCCTTGACTGAGCCAAAATGACCGCACGACTGTCCTAACCAATCTCATATCCATGCAACAGAAAAGCACTACATAGCTACCGAACACTACGCCTCGGCTAAGCACGACATACGCAGCACGAATACTAAGTAATACTAATCTGAAATGACGGAGGGCTACGACTGGTTTTTGGCGAAAAACCTTTAACGTAATGAACTTGATATCGTTGAAGGAACTGCATAGCCTTTTATAAAAATATAGGGACGGAAACCTTTGCTAAAGAGGTCACTCCCGGTGAAGGGATCTCGGCTCTTTCCCCGTAGAATGAGGTGCAGGATATTCCAACTGAATACCACGATGCAAAGCAAAAGTAATCGGCTATAGTGAAGTTAATGCCCTGACGCAAACTTCTGTCCAAGGGGTCACTCCCGGTGAAGGGATCTCGGCCCTTGCCTCGTCGACTGAGGAGCAGGATATTCCAAATGAATACCACGATGCAAAACAAAAGTGAACGTCCTTGCAATAACAGCTTTTTGAAAAATGTTCCAACAACATCAGAATAGGTTTGTTTAGCTTGCATTGATCCGAATCAACACAGTCCCATCAATTGATCACACCACAAAGAACGAAAATATACTGATGTACGTATATGCTATTCGCATTCTCCACTGGGTCCCGTCATTACCCGTTAGGTTAGCTAACTAATGACAGAGCAGGGACTGGACTAGCGCGGATGTAAAACATATACAACATCTACTAATATATATATACCAATATATTATGTTCGCTCAAGGCATGATAAAATGCAACATCACAGAAATATACAGCATCATAGAACAATACAGATATCTGGGATCCCCGGGTTTCACAGAGCCGCTGCTGAAACCCGACGTTCCCCTGGTCGTGTGGATAGCCTGTGCAATGAAAACCTAGACCCCTACGGGTGCGGCAAGTCACCCGCCAAAACCTGAATCGAGGCAGCCCCCTTCAGCACCGTGAATGGACCACCCAGCACTTCACGGAATCTGGTAACTTGGGCACCCCTCTTGGGTCAACCTGTACCCTCTACGAGTGCGGTGAATAGCCCGCCAATCCTACAGTGAAGCCCCCTCCGTCTCAATGCCATGAGATGCGGGCCCGTTGCCCTCTAGAACCCGGCTATCCGTGCACCCCTCCGCGGGGTAATCCTAGTACAGAAAGTAAAATATACATACAACGGGTATATCGACCGCAACCAGGTCGTGCCCCAAAAGAATAATACAATCAGGCAGTGACGACAGTCCACATGTCGGACGCTCTCCCCGCAATATCAAATGTACATATAAAACAAAACTGTACTAACATTGCATCCAGGCTATCCCCCACGACCGATCCGCAACATCACAGCAATACACAGAACATCAACGTGAAAGTCACGTTCGCAAATCCGTCTAACCGGGCTATAGCAGTTAGACAGGATTTACCGATCAAGTGACATTCACGGTCGCAGATATAATGTAAATACTGTGAAATAATGTGTTTAAAATATCCGATCGATCGATCATTAACAAGTGGACCCCCAAGCAATACTGTAGCACTCACAGAAAATCTGGGCCTAATATTAATATTCCAAAACCCCAAAAATTAGCCCAGAAGCCCACTGGAAAAATATGCTACAGTGAAGACACCAATGCGCGGCGGAACCGCGGCCCATGGGGGGATTTGGCCGCGGTTCCGCGCTTGGGTGATCGACTGACAGTGTCGAATTTTTCCAGTAGTCTTAGAATTTCCAGTACATTAGTTTTTCACAACCTGAAAAATTTTTAGAGCTCGGAAAAAATCGACAGAAAACTGATGCACACGAAATGTGGTTTTTGGGATTTTGTTCGATCGGAAATGTAAAACACACTAGAACAAGCTAGGCAAGGTTAATGGCGTGGCTCTGATACCATGTTGCGCCATGGCAGCGCCCCGGCCGTCTATCCGAGACCAAAATGCGGAATCAAAAATTTTCCTTACTTGGAAACTGGCGCTACCGCGGACAATATACCCGGATCGTAACCATTAACCGATACTAGCTATCAAGAGAAAGGGTGAGAGATATACCGAGTAATCCGAGTCCTCCGGTCTTCTCGTCATCGTCCCGATCTTCCGCGGAAAGTCTTGTCTCCATATCGTCGCCTCCTCGCCGGAAGGGCACCACATCGCCTGCGTCTTTTACGGGCTCCCGCCTCAATACCGTGGCAACTCGGGCATGAAGCCGGCAAGTCGACATGCCCAAGATATGCTGTAGAATGTAGTGTAGAAACTTTGTCTCTTGGAGTTTATATAGTTGCCATTGATGGATGGAGGAAGAGGTAAAGAAAATTGGTGCTTTCAATTTTCTAGCAAGAAGAAGATGAGATGAAGAATTCCTCACATAACAAAATGAACTCTCTCATTCTTTTCTCTCAAGTGAACCCTCTCTCATCTTGTGAGAATGGTGGAGGAATGAAAATGCAAACCATAACAAGAAGGGAGGTGAGTGTAGGAGAAAGAGAAAGGTGACCATATCCAAACACCATCATCACAATCTCACATCAAAACACAAATCAATCCTAATCACCTTTTACAAGAAATGATGATAGAAAAGAAAGGAATAAAAAAGATGCTTTCATAATCAAACCATTTGCATGAAAACCCTCCACAATGTGTTATTTGCAAACTTGCAAATAACACCCTCCATCAAAAGGTTCGGCCGGGAAAGAACAAAGGAAAACCGGCCGGAATGGAATGCAAACTGGCAACTCCAGAAAACTGGTCCCGTAATAAATTACAAGAAAACCCCGATACTGTGCATACACACCCGCATCTGTATTCCTACCGGATACAAATGCAATGAGACAAAATCTACACTGTACTATACTAGGATCCGGCTTAAACCAAAGCCGGCTAGTAATATCCGTTCGATCCTGATCCGTGCAATACCGCACGTATCTGATCGAACCCTGCCATATATCCATACGGCCACTAGTACAAACCGTCCGATCCTGATCCGTGCAATACCGCACGTATCTGATCAGACCCTGCCATATCTCCATACGGCCTCTACAGCGTTTCGCCCGAAAGCTTGAGTAACTGAAAGTGTGGTGGACTCTAAAGACTCGTCAATACTATGGCTGTGGATTTAACCACTAGCACGTCAGAGGTATAAGCCAATACGTGACGAGCCACCAGCTATTGACCAAAAGGGACGTCGATGAGCGAACTCATCCTGACACCCTACTGAGCCTGTCAGTGACAATATCCGTACAGTCCGGTCCGTTCGTCTATGAGTATCGCATGGCGGGCCTAGGGGGTTGGTAAAAGTCAGACCCCCAAAAGCGGTACAAGTCGTGTCGGAGCGTAGCCCAGAACGCCCTGAGATACTACTGGAATACCTACCAGTAAATCTCCTGCCTCGGCCGAGGGCTTTTCGTAATGGCTCTCCTAGACACAACGCGACCTCACCCCCAATACCGGGAGAGACGAACCCCTGAAGATCCGCTCACTGCCTCCATGTGGCTCGGGACCGTACCCAACTAAAACCTGTTTGCACGACTCCTTTGAGCCGTGGTAGGGTAGTAATCAAAGCACAGTGGGAACTCACACGAGACAAATGACGATCTCAGGTCGATGAACTAACCTGTACACATGTCACCAGGGAACTACTATCTGACATCTGGTATAAGACCAACTAGCAGGTTCCCGGCGATTCCTGTCCGGTGTACTCATAACCCAATGAGCACCTGTATACATCTTAGGTGAACCAACTGACACCAGTGGCTTGTGAGACCGGCCACCGCCCCTCGTCGGGGTCTCGACTGTATACACTAGTCTACTAATGGAGTATCGATGCCCTGTCTCGAAACTCCTACGACTAGGGACCTTTTAAGGATGTGCTTATAGACTACCAGCTCCCACTTATATGATCGCCCTCATACTGCTGGCAGTCAAGCAAGAATCCTAGGGGCTCTATCAACGTGCAATAGCGACCTGTCAGGTCACCTAAAACAGTACACGATGATAAAGATAAACCAGATAGCATACTATCATCTCGAGTAAGACTGTTCTACCGGGATAGGTCCTCCCTCAATCATTGCAATCACGTGCCTGTGATCCAATAATTGACTCTGAGGGCACTATCTTCAACAGGATAATGTGCTTTGCCTTCTCCTTAACAGAGCCGAGGATGAACAATGAAGTCGGATATGAAGCTTTAATAGCAGGTCTTGAGATCGCTGTCGACATGGGGATCGAAAACCTCCTCATATACGGAGACTCCCAGCTGGTCGTTAGCCAAGTAAATGGCGACTATCAAACGTGCAAACCAGAGTTGGTGAAGTACGGTGAGAGAGTTCAACAACTGTTGACTCAAATCCTTGCCTACGCCCTGGAAAGCATACCACGGGAGGAAAATAGCAAAGCGAATGCGTTAGCCAAACTCGCTAAAGAACTGGCTGACGAAAACCTCGATGACGTGAGGATTGTTGTGCAAAGCCGTCGGGTTCTTGCACTAGCGGAAATATCTCCAGAATCATTTGAAGAAAGGGAAGCAACCAAGGAGACAACCCTATAAATAAAAGACTAAGAAAAGGCTAGGGATTGGAGAGAAGTCTTTATAGACTACTTCAAATCCCGTCGGACACCTGACGATGCGTCCTCAAGACATCAGCTCATGAAAAGAGCTCTGTTTTTCGCCTTCGTCAATGATACTCTGTATAAGAGATCGTTCAACTCTCCATGGCTAAGATGCCTGGGACCAAAAGAAGCGAGGAAAGTCATCCAAGAAACTCACGACAGACTCTGCGGATCTCATCAAGCCGGCCCAAAGATGAAGCTGAAGATCAAAAGGATGGGCTACTATTGGCCCACGATGATTCAGGACTGCCTCGAATACGCGAAGCAGTGCAACTCGTGCCAGATTCACGGGGACTTCATCCACCAGCATCCAAATCCGCTACATCCAACGGTGGCTAGCTGGCCGTTAGAAATGTGGGGAACTGACATAATCGGGCCCATCGAACCAGCGTCATCCAGAGGACATCGGTTCATATTGGCAACAATCGATTATTTTTCTAAGTGGGCAGAAGCACTACCGCTAAGAGAAGTGCAGACGGAGAATATTCTCCATTTCTTCAAGACACACGTCATTTATCAGTTCGGCACTCCGTGACGGATTATCTCCAATAACGGGCCGGTCTACAGAAGTCACAAAATCAGTCATTTCGCATAATAGCATAACATAGACTGGAGATACTCTTCGGTCTATAATCCCCGAGCTAACGGTCTGGCTGAGGCTTTCAACAAGACCTTGACGAAGATCATAAAGAAGACGGTGTCCAAAAACAAAAAGGACTGGCACGAAAGATTGCATGAAGCTCTCTGGGCGTATCGAACTACGTTCAAAACAGCTACGAATACAACGTCGTATGCATTGGTATTCGGCGTAGAAGCGGTACTCCCCTTGGAGATAGAGCCACCCTCTCTACGAGTGACAGTTCATCACAAGCTAACAGACGAAGAGAATGCTCACCTTCGGCTCGAGGAGCTCGACGCCCTCGATGAAACTCTTCTCATGGCACAGCAAAACCAAGAAGCTTACAAAGCAAGGATGGCGCGCTCGTACGAAAGATTGACTAAGCCGAGAACATTTCGCCAAGGCGAACTCGTGCTATTGGTCAAGGGACCTATGATCCCCAATCGTGCCAAAAGGGGGAAATCCGAGCCAAACTATGTAGGCCCGTATATCATAGACAAGGTCTACCAAGGTGGGGCTTACTTGCTGATGAATATGCATGGCGAAAGACCTTTTAGGCCAATAAATGGTCGGTTCTTGAAAAAATACTACGCCTGACCATGTCACGCCCTGCTTTCCAGAGTACGCTAAGATGGGCATGTGACATAGCCAACCATGCTACCTGGGAGTAGGAAAAAAATCCTTCCACAATCACATTACGGTTATAGAGATATCAAGAACAGGAAAGTAAACTAACTATCTAGTACATGTCCATAAGCCAGAGTAAAAGAGTCAAGAAATAACAATATGCGGAAGCCAAAAGATACAATAAATGAACCACCTGGAAGTGAAACTACATACCGACAGGAACTTCACCGCTCGTCTAACAGCGGCAATACTCCTGATCAGTCTGCAACAAGGTAGAAGGATCTGGGCCATGGAAAACCCAGACGTCAGCGCGTCATGTCATCAAGCAATAAAATATAAACAGGGTAACAGGCAATGCAAATATAATCAGGAATGAAAAGCAAATGTAACAGTAATGTAAAATCAGGGCAGTGAAGGGTAGTGTGCGGTGAGTAAACTAAACTATTCTATTGGGTTATCTACTCTTAAGTCTTTGAAATCAATTTGATGAATCATCGATGTAACTCAATAATATCCCGTGCATGCCAGGGACCACGGTCTACAGACTCTCGGGCTGAAACCGAGACGTGCCGCTAGGCAGTAAAAGGTAGCAGGTACAGACGAGTGATGTCAGCATCATCACTCCGGGGCTGGCCCAGCCCGTAAGACTGATCAGAACAGGTATCGAACTGTTGAGTTACAAGTCAGGTTTCATCATTGATTTCCCCATACCCCCAAGCTATGTATGTCAAGTCAGGTATTCAGTAATCAAGAACTAATGCCAACACAGGATCAGGTAAGAGCAGATTTGTCTGGATAGACAACAGGAACGGTCCGTAAGGACTACATGCCAGGTTTGTTGGTATTAGACACAAGATCAAATAACATGTAATACCTTGGTACATCAGGTCAAGCCAGGTAATGTATGCAGGTGTCATGTCATGTCAAGAGTGTACGATACCATGTCATATCAAATAGGAAGTGCAACAGGTTATGTCAGGAAGCACAAATAATATGTGGGTGCTCACAAATCAACTAATATAAATATGGTTATAAATAAACAAGCATGGAATTATCAGAACAATAAACTGGAACATGATATGCAAATGTACAGGTTGAACTACTAGGATGCACGGTTATCAGTTTGGGTTTAAGGGATAATTTTAACATTTCTTAACTACAGTTTAACAATATGGATGATAAAAAAAAGATTAATATGTATTAAATAATCTAAAGATACAATGGACGATAAATCAGGTTAGACGTACGCGAACGGTCGTCCGACAGGTAAAAAGTACAAAGAGGGGTACCGTGGGTCATGCCAGTAATTGTTATAAGATTTAAATATGAATGCGCATACTATGTATAACAGCATTAAAAGCAAACCGGTATGTTTCGAGCCATGATTATAAAATGATATAACGGGACGTCGACCTGTTAAAGAAAAATGGAATTCTGGTATTAAATGGAACTACAAATCCACCGTGCACTCTAATAGGCACAAATTAATTTAAATAGCATATGTATTAGTTTAAATAGCATGTAGCAAGATTAACTTGCCTCGATGGGTCGCGATACGGAAAACGGAACGTTACGCGTCGGCGGGGAAAAGTCGCGATGTGCGCACGGTTCATGGAATGAACCCAAACGACGAACAGTGGAGCCACACGGGTCAGGGTTCATCGCTGGATCGTCGGAAAACGTCGCCGGCACGGTCGGATGTCGGCCAAACACAACAACAGTGAACATCTCGCTGGCAAAAGAATGCATGAACTGGAAAAATAAGGAAATGACAGAGGACAAAGGGAATCGAGGAACGAACCTACTCCCTGGATTGCATAGGGATGGCAGCGTCGTTGGCGAGGGTCGGCGGCGCTCCGGCGATGGTGTAGGGGCTCGGATAAGAGGTTGGGGTTGCGCTAGGGTTAAGTGCTCGGGGAAAGATCAGAGAGCAAGAACAAAGGGAGAGGGAGATGGTGACGATGAGAAGTGGAGTCGGCGGCGATGGAAGGCAATGCTGGGTGCCTGGTAGCAGTGGGTTTCTGGGCTCAGTGGGTGTGCAGGGTCTCGAGAGAGGGAGAAGGAGAAGAAAGAAGGAGGAAGGAGAAGAGGGAATGGAAACGAGGAGGGGAGAGGTTGAGGAGGCAATAAAAATTAGGGTTAGGGTTTTGAGGAGGGCAGTGGGTTTTCCCAGTTCTCGTGGTCGTGTGGGTTTTTAAAGAAGAAAAGAAGAAGCAGGAGGAGAAGAATTAGAAGAGGGAGGTGACGGGATACCCACGGCGGTGATGCGACTCGAGGAGCGCACAGTAATCGCGAGAAGAGAGAGAGGGCGTGAGAGGAGAGAGAAAGAGAAGGGAGAGAGAAAGAGATCTCGTGGGGACCGCCAAAGAAAAGAAAGAAGGCGATTGGCTCATGGGGAAAAGAGAGAGAGGGAGAGAAAAGGAGAGAAAGAAAAAGGGAAGGGAGAGAGGGAGTCTCGTGGGGCCCGGGGTTGAAGGAAACGTTTTGATTGGCTGGGGAGTTCAGGTTTTTTAGGTATTAAAAATTTTAAAAGATTATCAGGTGTTGATTTGGTCAGGGAAAAATTAGTAAAAGATTTTAGGATTTAAAGAAATATTGTTGGCTAAAAAGAAAAGGCTGAGAATATATTTTGGCCGGTTAAATTTTATTAGAAAATAGGATTTGGCGTAAATGCAAAATATTTCGGAATTGCGCCCGGGTCGGGTCCAAAAATTTGAATTTGAAATAAGAAAATTACTAGCCAGCTTCAAAATTTAAAATGAAAGATTTTACGATAGAAATGTATACCCCCCAGAACGGACGTACGTATGTGCGCGTAGTCGTCCAAACACATCCGTTTCACTGAACGGAACGAGAACACGATGCAAGGACGCTACCACAGGGTTAGGGGTATCATGCAGGCCATGTCATGCAATTTTAATTTATTTTATGTGATATAAACTGTTATATGCAACAGATGCTATACAAGATAAAATGCCAGTATAAACTAAATTATGAGATGCAATAACCCATGCAACCAGTCAAGGTAAACTATAAATAAGAGTCACGCATGTTCAATTAAGTGAGTCGGGTCGAATGCAAAGTAATATGTAGAAATACCATTCGCACCCAAACACGCCAAATCAAGAAGGACCACGGATAAATAAATGCGGAACTGGAATTGGTATAAGTGAACTCGGGTGTTACATTATACCCAACTACAAAAGAATTTCGTCCTCGAAATTCCAAGAACAAGAAAGAATGAACAAACAAGAAATTTCAAGAACGGATGTGGAAACTTCTGCCGGATTTCATCTTCTCCTTTCCAAGTTGGTTCTCCATACGAGCGATTTCTCCAAGAAACAAGTACAAGAGTGAGAACCTCTCTCTTAAGAACCTTTTCTCTTCGATCCACAATTGACATCGGTCGCTCCTCGAAGGTTATATCTTCTCGTACAGTCATCACTGAAAGATCCAATACATGTATTTCACCTCGAGCTTACCTACGGGGTTGAGATACAAGAAACTCGTCATGAACATTCTCCAAAGATTGCGGTGATGCCAAACGATACACCACTTCTCCAACATGCTCCAAAATCTCGAAAGGTCCAACAAATCGAGAACTTAACTTTCCTTGACTTTCGAAACGAATCATCCCTCTAGTCGGTGATACCCGCAAGAATAACAAATCACCAACGGTGATCTCTAGAGGTCTGCCCAACTCTTTGTCGGTCTCGTGCTGCTTTAATAGGATTTCAAAATTTATTAACCTTCTCAACTGTCAGTACAACCAATCTGATCCCAATAAATTGGTGAACGACACTTGCGACCATAAAAAGCTTCGATTGGAGTCATCTGAATAGTCGCCTGGAAACTGTTGCTGTAAGAAAACTCCACCCAAAGTAGATGATCCTCATATGAACCCTTGAAGTCCAACTTACGAGCTCTCAGTATGTCTTCAAGAGTTTGGATCGTTCCCCGACTGGCCATCAGTTTGAGGATGATAAGCTGTGCTCAACTTCAATCGAGTCCCCAAACTTTCCTGTAAGCTCCTCCAAAAGTGTGATAAGAAACGAGTGTCACGGTCGGACACGATGCTCACTGGTATTCCATGCAATCTTGCAATCTCCTGTATGCACCGTTCTGCCAAAACTTCTGTTGATTGACCAACCCGAAAAGGAATGAAATGAGCTGCCTTAGTCAAATGATCAACAATCACCCAAACTGCACTGTTGCTTTTTGGACTCCACGGTAGAGCAGTCACGAAATCCATGGTTATAGGTTCCCACTTCCACTGAGGAATCGGAAGTGGTTGCAATACACCAGCAACCCTTTGATGTTCCGCTTTAACTTGCTGACACACCAAGCACCTTGCCACAAAGCGGGCAGTCTCCCGTTTCACGCCTTTCCACCAGAATTGCTGTCATATATCACGGTATATCTGCATGCCTCCTGGATGTACGGAATATGCGGAATTGTGTGCCTCCTTCACAACTTCTTCGCGAAAGTCTTCTTTTGGCATATACAAACGGCAACCATATCGCGACGAACCATCTTCATGGATCAACAAGCACGTTCTAAGTCCAGCTTCAACTTGTTCTCGAAACTTCTGCAATCTTGGGTCCTGCAATTGCACTGCTTCTATTCTCGATCAACGACGACTGTATTTGCAGTTGCAACAACTGTCTTGAAGAATGCGGTAGCACATCCTCCAAATCGAATCTCCGAAAGTCTTCACTAAGTTTCTTCTGTGTAGTCAACATCTGAATTGCCGGCAACCGACTAAGCGCATCCGGCACAACATTAATTTTCCCGGATGGTACTTAAGATCGAGATCGTAGTCAGGCATCAGCATCAACCATCTTCGCTGTCTCACAATTTGCTCCTTCTGAGCGAACACGTACTTTAAGCTTTCGTGATAGGTGAAAACTTCAACCATTTCGCCCAAAAGGTAGTGTCTCCAAATCTTCAAAGCGAAAATCACAGCCGCAAGCTCCAAGTCGTGAGTTGGGTAATTCTTCTCATGGGTCTTCAATTGTTTTGATGCGTACGCTACAACCTTCCCATGCTGCATCAAAACGCATCCCAATCCTTTCCCAGATGCGTCGTTGTGAATCACCAATCCTCCGGAATTGTCTGGTGCAGTCAGAATAGGAGTGGTTATCAATCTCTGCTTCAACGTCTCAAAAGCTGACGCACAACTATCTGTCCACACAAAAGGTACCTCCTTGCGCGTAAGCTTGGATAACGGCTCCGCTAAACGAGCAAAGTTCTCCACGAATCTTCTATAGTATCCTGCAAGTCCAAGAACTTCTGATCTTTACAACGTCCTTCGGAATCGGCCAGTCTTGAACTGTTGCAATCTTCTCTAGGTATACGGCGATTCCATCTCCAGCTATGATATGTCCCAAAACCTTACTTCTTCAAACCAAACTCGCACTTGCTCATCTTTGCATACAATCTTTCCTGCCTCCAAGTCTGCAGTGCGATCTTCAAGTGTTCTGCATGCACTTCAATGCTTCTCGAGTAGACCAGAATATCTTTCATGACCATTACTAAAACTGGTCCAAGAATGGTGAAAAGATTCCGTTCATCAAGTCCATAAATATTGCCGGTGTATTCGTTACTCCGAAGGGCATCACTAATACTCGTAATGTCCATACCGAGTTCGGAACGCCGTCTTGCAAATATCTTCTGATTCAACTTGGACCTGATGATATCCGAACCGCAAATCCAACTTCAATAATACCCTCGCGCCCCTAAGCTGCTTAAACACTTCGCCAATGCGAGGGATCGGGTACTTGTTCTTAATAGTCACCCGGTTTAATTCTCGATAGTCGATGCACATCCTTCTCGTGCCATTTTTCTTCTTAACTAGAAGAACTGGAGCTCCCCAGTTAAGTTGATGTGGCAAAACCAACCGTTCTCAAATAATTCAGCAACCTACTTCCTGACTTCTTTCAACTCCACTGGTGCCATCGGGTAATATGCCCTTTGAGATTGGTGCTGCACCAGGAACAAGTTCAAGTGCGAACTCCACGTCTCGCCTCGGCGGTCAACTTGATATGTCTTCAAACAAGTCCATGAAACTCTCGAATATTGCCGGCGCTTCTTCCTTACCCACTTCCATCGACGAAAGAACATTGTTTGTCGGCCTAGCCCTAAACTCGACTGGCCCGACAGAACTGCTTCCTCCAGCAAAGCAACATCCGAAATCCCGGGAATCTGGAGAATCACTTTCCCTTCCTTACAATCAATATGACGTGAAAGTGCCGCGAAATCCTATTCCCAAGACGACAACAAACAAGAAAATGCACCAGGATTGAATAATCCTAACGCTGGGAAAACAAGAACGAGTAAGATACCAAGATGACTTCATCCGAAGTCAAGATACTGAAGAGGTTTAACCACGGTAAACATGATTCAAGGTGGCGATGAAACAATAACTGGTAGGCGATGAAACAATAACTGGTAAGCAATGAAACTGAGAGGGACAAGGTAGTGCAACGATCATGGAACATGGAAGTGAATCAAGACCAGGACTCCAAGTTATTTAGATAGAGTACCGCATTGTAACCATGCTGCAGTTCATGGGCACAATTACATAACTCCACCCAAGTCGCCCAAATCCTAGTATCAGAATCAAGAAACAGGGAGAAACAATAGAGAACCAAAAAGCTTTCAGGTCGAAATGCAAAATGGTTTGTATATCGCCCAAATAAAGGATCAAGAGAAGGATATGATTCAACAATCACGATAATCAAGGTGGCAGGACATGTTCCTAATCACGAGTATTCTGATTCGTGTATTGGATCCAATACCCAACTACAAAGAATCAACCCGATTAACCTATATCCTATGGCTCTGATACCAAAAGAACCATGTCACGCCCCGCTTCCCAGAGTACGCTAAGATGGGCACGTGACATAGCCAACCATGCTACCTGGGGATAGGAAAAAAATCCTTCCACAGTCACATTACGGCTGTAGAGATATCAAGAACAGGAAAGTAAACTAACTATCTAGTACATGTCCATAAGCCAGAGTAAAAGAATCAAGAAATAACAATATGCGGAAGCCAAAAGATACAATAAATGAACCACCTGGAAGTGAAACTACATACCGACAGGAACTTCACCGCTCGTCTAGCAGCTGCAATACTCCTGATCAGTCTGCAACAAGGTAGAAGGATCTGGGCCATGCAAAACCCAGATGTCAGCGCGTCATGTCATCAAGCAATAAAATATAAACAGGGTAACAGGCAATGCAAATATAATCAGGAATGAAAAGCAGATGTAACAGTAATGTAAAATCAGGGAAGTGAAGGATAGTGTGCAGTGAGTAAACTAAACTGTTCTATTGGGTTATCTACTCTCACGTCTTTGAAATCAATTTGATGAATCATCGATGTAACTCAATAGTATCCCGTGCATGTCCGAGACCACGGTCTACAGACTCTCGGGCTGAAACCGAGATGTGCCGCTAGACAGTAAAAGGTAGCAGGTATAGACGAGTGATGTCAGCATCATCACTCCGGGGCTGGCCTAGCCCGTAAGACTGATCAGAATAGGTATCGAACTGTTGAGTTACAAGTCAGGTTTCATCATTGATTTCCCCATACCCCCAAGCTATGTATGTCAAGCCAGGTATTCAGTAATCAAGAACTAATGCCAACACAGGATCAGGTAAGAGCAGGTTTGTCTGGATAGACAACAGGAACGGTCCGAAAGGACTACATGCTAGGTTTGTTGGCATTAGACACAAGATCAAATAACAGGTAATACCATGGTACATCAGGTCAAGCCAGGCAATGTATACAGGTGTCATGTCATGTCAAGAGTGTACGATACCATGTCATATCAAATAGGAAGTGCAACAGGTTATGTCAGGAAGCACAAATAATATGTGGGTGCTCACAAATCAACTAATATAAATATGGTTATAATTAAACAAGCATGGAATTATCAGAACAATAAACTGGAACATGATATGCAAATAGGTACAGGTTGAACTACTAGGATGCACGGTTATCAGTTTGGGTTTAAGGGATAATTTTAACATTTCTTAACTACAGTTTAACAATATGGATGATAAAAAAAAGATTAATATGTATTAAATAATCTAAAGATACAATGGAAGATAAATCAGGTTAGACGTACGCGAACGGTCGTCTGACAGGTATAAAGTAAAAAGAGGGGTACCGTGGGTCATGCCAGTAATTGTTACAAGATTTAAATATGAATGCGCATACTATGTATAACAGCATTAAAAGAAAACTGGTATGTTTCGAGCCATGATTATAAACTGATATAATGGGACGTCGACCCGTTAAAGAAAAATGGAATTCAGGTATTAAATGGAACTACAGATCCACTGTACACTCTAATAGGCACAAATTAATTTAAATAGCATATGTATTAGTTTAAATAGCATGTAGCAAGATTAACTTGCCTCGACGGGTCGCGATACGGAAAACGGAACGTTACGCGTCGGCGGGGAAAAGTCGCGATGCGCACACAGTTCACGGAATGAACCCAAACGACGAACAGTGGAGCCACACGGGTCAGGGTTCCTCGCTGGATCGTCGGGAAACGTCGCCGGCACGGTCGGATTCCGGCCAAACACAACAACAATGAACATCTCGCTGGCAAAAGAATGCATGAACTGGAAAAATAAGGAAATAACAGAGGACAAAGGGAATCGAGGAACGAACCTACTCCCTGGATTGCAGAGGGATGGCAGCGTCGTTGGCGAGGGTCGGCGGCGCTCCGGCGATGGTGTAGGGGCTCGGGTAAGAGGTTGGGGTTGCGCTAGGGTTAAGTGCTCGGGGAAAGATCAGAGAGCAAGAACAAAGGGAGAGGGAGATGGTGACGATGAGAAGTGGAGTCGGCGGCGATGGAAGGCAATGCTGGGTGCCTGGTCGCAGTGGGTTTCTGGGCTCAGTGGGTGTGCAGGGTCTCGAGAGAGGGAGAAGGAGAAGAAAGAAGGAGGAAGGAGGAGAGGGAATGGTAACGAGGAGGGGAGAGGTTGAGAAGGCAATAAAAATTGGGGTTAGGGTTTTGAGGAGGGCAGTGGGTTTTCCCAGTTCTCGTGGTCGTGTGGGTTTTTAAAGAAGAAAAGAAGAAGCAGGAGGAGAAGAATTAGAAGAGGGAGGTGACGGGATACCCACGGCGGTGATGCGACTCGAGGAGCGCACAGTAATCGCGAGAAGAGAGAGAGAGGGCGCGAGAGGAGAGAGAAAGAGAAGGGAGAGAGAAAGAGATCGCGTGGGGACTACCAGAGAAAAGAAAGAAGGCGATTTGCTCATGGGGAAAAGAGAGAGAGAGAGAGAGAGAGAGAGAGAGGGAAGCAAGAGAGGGAGTCTCGTGGGGCCCGGGGTTGAAGGAAACGTTTTGATTGGCTGGGGAGTTTAGGTTGTTTAGGTATTAAAAATTTTAAAAGATTATCAGGTGTTGATTTGGTCAGGGAAAAATTAGTAAAAGATTTTAGGATTTAAAGAAATATTGTTGGCTAAAAAGAAAAGGCTGAGAATATATTTTGGCCGGTTAAATTTTATTAGAAAATAGGATTTGGCGTAAATGCAAAATATTTCGGAATTGCGCCCGGGTCGGGTCCAAAAATTTGAATTTGAAATAAGAAAATTACTAGCCAGCTTCAAAATTTAAAATGAAAGATTTTACGACAGAAATGTATACCCCCCAGAACGGACGTACGTATGTGCGCATAGTCGTCCAAACACGTCCGTTTCACTGAACGGAACGAGAACACGATGCAAGGACGCTACCACAGGGTTAGGGGTATCATGCAGGCCATGTCATGCAATTTTAATTTATTTTATGTGATATAAACTGTTATATGCAACAGATGCTATACAAGATAAAATGCCAGTATAAACTAAATTATGAGATGCAATAACCCATGTAACCAGTCAAGGTAAATTATAAATAAAAGTCACGCAGGTTCAATTATGCGGGTCGGGTCGAATGCAAAGTAATATGTAGAAATACCATTCGCACCCAAACACGCCAAATCAAGAAGGACCACGGATAAATAAATGCGGAACTAGAATTGGTATAAGTGAACTCGGGTGTTACAGACCGAAACGTTTGTAAACTACTACAAACCGCAGCATCCTAGGGCTGACCCAACAAAAAAAATGGTACGTCCATAAGCAAAACGGGCACGGATGAAAACCCGAAAGGGCTCCGTGAGTAAAAACAGCAGGGCTACCGGCGAGTTTGTGAAAACCCGAAAGGGCGCAATCTCGTTAGAAGACACTTGCAAGGTCTTCTTGACCTTGTAAGGAGAAAACTACCTTCGTGAGATCCTTACGACTCACAAAGGAGCGATACACTTAGGAATCCACACGATTCCTAAGGAGAAATTACACTTACGAGATCCTCACGACTCGTAAGGAGAACCCTCTTATGACACCCTCACGGCTCATAAGATTCAAAAGCCTTAAGCTACAGGGATCTGAACCTGTTCTTAAGCCATCACCTTTCCTAGATTGCCCTACAAGCGGTTCAATGCTGACCCTTGTATACAATCTACGGGCACGAATAAACATTTCCCAGAGTCCCACCAGCGACAAGGGATATCCTCACATGGTGAACGACCCTTGTAAGTCCTCTTGACTTATAAGGAGAAAACACTCTTGTAAGGTCCTTACGACTTATAAGAGAACACACATTTAGGAATCCCCACAATTCCTATGGAGAAAATGCACCTACGAGATCCTCACGACTCCTAGGGAGAAACACCTTTATGAGACCCTTACGGCTCATGAAGTCAAAAGCCTTAGTCGACAGGATTCTAACCCTGTTGGCTAAGCCATCTTTGTTCAAATCGACAAAGGCAAATGATGATTCGCTCCTGGCAATGTCCCAGTTGTAGCGATGCTGATGCCTACATCGGTATCAAATTCCAAGTCTTTTCACGACAAATGATGATTCACTCCTGGCAATATTCCAGTCGCAGCGATGCTGATGCTAATATTGGTATCAGATCCTAATTCCTATACTCACGACAAGAAAATCAGTGAGCCATAAATGCATATAAAACAGCCGAAATGATTGGGCAACTCGCAATAAAACGCAGCGAGTAAAAAGAAAAATAGCCAAAATGATTGGGCAATCGCGACTTTCGCAATATATAAAGCTGAAATGATAGAGCATCGCGGAAAGAAATAAAAAAATGATGAAAAATGAAACTTTTGCCCTGCAGGTAAGTCCATACTGACCCCTGTATACAATCCATGGGCATAAAAAAAAGGGGGACCACATTTCCCTACAAGGCCCTATCAAAGGGAAGTCAAATCTCGAAAACAACATCTGCATCCCAGAAGATCAACAACGGCATTCCTCTTCATGCCAGCAGGGCACGGACGCGGCACCACCAATCGGAGCCACGGTAAAGTCCCCAGTTCCAAGACTCTACGGTTTACAGACAATCTAGAGTCGGCCCCGACATCGCAGAAAACGGAGCAAGTCAACATGACCCCGTCGTGGAAATACGTCAGCACATGACTCCATCGCGGAAATACGTCAACAAATGACCCCGTTGCGGAAATACGTCATCTAATGATCCCGTCACGGAAATACGTAAGCACATGACCCCGTCACGGAAATACGTCATCCAATGACCCCGTCACGGAAATACATCATTAAATGACCCCATCGCGGAAACACGTCAGCCAATGACCCCATCGCGGAAACACATCAGCCAATGACCCTATTCTCCGCCGAAACACAGAGACGAGACCGCGTAGGTCCGTCTTGCCTGAATTTAGGGACAAATGCTAATTGGTGCTATCCGTCCACCTCTCCGAAGATGCCAAGTTGATTTATGACACCATGTATCGAAGGTTTAAACGGATGCGGCCGATGTACCAGACTTCATCAGATTCCCCCTCGTTGAGGGGTTTTTTGATTGTGGGGACGCTCTTCCCTGCAGGCACAATCCCCTGCAGTTAAATACGCTACCGCATCGCGGTAACCACTTTCTCCTTCTCCAGATGGTCACTTCGTGCCGTGTGTGTTTGTTTTGTTTTTGGTTGCCCATGGATTGTATACGGAGACTAATTTATGTTGTCGCCCGTAGGGCGTAGATTAGTCCAAATCCGTATCTTCTTAGATTTGGGTTTGGGGTTGGGTTTAAGGATACGTTAGTCTCATTTGAAACTAAGATCAACTTAAACGTTTGTTAAGGATACGTTAGTCTGATTTTAGACTAAGATCAACTTAACAGTTTGTTAAGAACACGTTAGTCTGATTTTAAACTAAGGTCAACTTAACCATTTGTTAAGGATACGTTAGTCTAATTTTAGACTAAGATCTACTTAACAGGATCATTTAGATCCAACAAAAGAGCATTTGGGCTCTATTGTTTTAGTTTAGGGACTTTGCGGTCAATTACCAGTTTAAGGACATGGTGGTCCAAGGTTAAGGATATCATAGTCCGTGGGTTTAAAGGGACCCCACAGTCCGAGGTTAAGGACATCATAGTCCGTGGGTTTAAAGGGACCCCACAGTCCGAGGTTAAGGACATCATAGTCCGTGGGTTTAAAGGGACCCCACAGTCCGAGGTTAAGGACATCATAGTCCGTGGGTTTAAAGGGCCCCCACAGTCCGAGGTTAAGGACATCATAGTCCGTGGGTTTAAAGGGACCCTACAGTCCGAGGTCAAGGACATCATAGTCCGTGGGTTTAAGGACCCCACAGTCCATGGAATGATTGGTTATCGGGACCCGTCACCTCTCTGAAGATGTTGAAGGATTACAACGACAAATATCAGAGGAGTTCAGAGATGTACTCTTGAACCAAAGTTGATTGGGAGATCTGTAGTCCAATTTGGAACTAAGATCAATTAATTAGGTTATGAACACATTGGCTCAGTTAAATCTGAATTGAGGACTTATGGCCAATTTGGGCTAAGTCCAATTAAGTTTGAAATGTTGGCCCTTTGTTGGCCTGTTGAGCATTTGTCTGGGTTCAGCCCCTCATTATTTAGAAATTCTAAACAAGAGTTTGAGGGCTCTGAGAACATTTTGCCTTCGGCTGAGCACTTAAACATTATAGTTCTGGATTTTAAGGCTCATTTGAAGGGGAGATTTTCCTCTGGAAAACTTAGCCAATTTAGGCTAAGCTTGGTTTTTAATATAGTGTTAAACACTTGAGGATATTTAGCGATCACGTGCTCCCACGTGATGTGCTGAAAATAGTGTTAAACACTAAGGACGAGGCACTTAAAGTAGTGTTAAACACTAAAATTGAATTGGTCACATGGGGTCACGTGAGACATCTGAAGATGGGGTCAGACTTCCTTTATTTTCTTCCCAGAATATTCAAATAAGTGTTAAACGCTTAAGTCTTCACGGCCATCACGTGTAGGCACATGATGGGTACCCATGCACTGATTTATTAAAGTGTTTATTAGGGGTCACGTGGGGACACGTGAGGGCGCCTAAAATTGATTCTGCCTTTGGGTTTGTTCCCTTTTGTTTTGAGGGTCACGTGAGCACGTGAGGCATTGCCTCCAGACTAATTCTTTCTTATTTTTAGGAATCTGTTTAAGGGTCACGTGGTAGCACGTAGCCTAGTCTTGTTCGTTCTTTTCTGATCATTGAGGAGAAGGGTCACGTGTTACCACGAGACCAAGTTCTTTACGTGCATGGAGAGCTTTAAGTCCCTTGTTTTAAGAATTAGATTCTTTTATAGGGTTAAACCCTAGTTCTGTTTAGAGGAATTAAATTCCTATGTATGTGGAAGAATTAAATTCTTATGTATGGTTAAACCCTAATTTCATTTAAAAGAATTAAATTCCTATGAATTTGGGAGAATTAAATTCTCATATAGGGTTAAATCCTAGTTTTATTTGGAGGAATTAAATTCCTATGAATTTGGAGGTATTAAATTCCCTAAACTCAATTCTCCCTCTAAGTTTTGGATTTGCATGGCAGAATCTCCCCGATGAGAATTAAATTCTCAACTTGTGGGGAGATCTGCTTCTGCAGATCTTCAACCAAAGGAAGAACTAAGTTCTTATTCAGAAGAGTTAAACTCTTAAATTGAGAATTAAATTCTCTTTTTTTTATAGAACTTAGATATCTTTCCCCTTTCTCACCTAGGGTTTCTTTTCTCTGAAGAGATCTTTTTTTCTCTCTTGAGAATTAAATTCTCCTCTCTTTTTTCTCTCTGTTGTTGTTATCTCCCAAAAAAGTAGATCCCCCTCTCTTCTCTTCTTGGCTCCTATTTATAGGAGAAAGAAAAGAATCAATTTGTTTAGTCAATCTTTCATTGAAAGATTTTGGTTGTTTTTGTAACCAACATGATCTTTTAGATCACTCATTGAATTTTATTCACCATTAGATTTTTAATCCAAAAGATCTTTTATCTGTTATTCCTGGCAAATTTCAGGGAAATCTTTCCTTTATAAAATCTTTCCATAAATTGGTGATTTTTAATCCAACGGTGCTCCATTTTACAAAGCACAATCTTTTTTGTTTGGAAAGATTTAGAGAAATATTTTTCCAGTTAGGGTTTTTGATTCCCTCTTAATTAGAATTTAATTCTATTAATTCATAGATCTTTAGGAACCCATCACGTGTTGGCACATGACCCCCTGATTAAGCATTTGACCAGAATTTAATTCTGTTGTTTTAAAGAACTCAGGAATTATCACTGTCAGCACGTGACCCTTGGTCACGTATTGGCACGTGATGCCCCATTGGGGTTTTTCCTTGTTATTTTATTAGACCTTTAATTCTTTTTAGTGGGTTTAAAGGCCCATCACGTGTTGGCATGTGACCTCACTGATTAATTATTTCCAATTATTTATTTTATTCAGTGCCTACAGGCTTTGCCTGTAAATGGTCACGTGTCTGCACGTGATGCCCGGTCACGTGTCTGCACGTGATGCCTCATAACTTTTGATCCCGGATGAATTATGAGGCCCATAATATATCAAATCGAAGGATTTTTTGAGACACTTTCGATACCATCAGAATTTATCTGTTTCTCATTCGGGAGTTTCTCAAAATGCAGCCCGGAAAATACTGGTTCGCATTTTCTTCCTTAGATTACACTTGCATAGCATATTTGCTCATAATTTTTTATCCTCGATGAATTATGAAGCCTATAATATATCAAATCGAAGGATTTTTCGAGACGCTTTCGATACCATCAGAATTTAGCTGTTTCACATTTGGGAGTTTGTCAAAATATAGCCCGAAAAATACTGGTTCACATTTTCTTAAACGTATCGCTGCCATTAGATACCTTGGGCTCTTTTGCGCAGAAATTTTTTTGGCAGGAACAAACCCCGTCGCGGAAACACGTTAGCCAATGACCCCGTCGCGAAAACACGTCAGCCAATGACCCTGTCACGGAAACACGTCATCCAATGACCCCGTCACGGAAATACGTCAGCAAATGACCCCATCGCGGAAATACATCAGCACATGGCCTGTCATGGAAATACGTCATCCAATGACCCCGTCGCGGAAACACGTCATCCAATGACCCCGTCGTGGAAATACGTCAGCAAATGAGCCCGTCTTGGAAATACGTCAGCCAATGACTTCGTATCGGAAATACGTCAGCAAATGACTCCGTCTCGGAAATACGTCATCCAATGACCCCGTCGCGGAAACACGTCAACCAATGACCCCGTGGCGGAAACACGTTAGCAAATGACCCCGTCGCGGAAATACGTCAGCCAATGACTCTGTCTCGAAAATACGTCAGCAAATGACCCCGTCTCGGAAATACGTCATCCAATGACCCCGTCGCGGAAATACGTCAGCAAATGACCCCGTCGCGGAAATACGTCAGCCAATGACCCCGTCTCGGAAATACGTCAACAAATGACCCCGTCTTGGAAATACGTCATCAAATGACCCTGTCGCGGAAACACGTCATCCAATGACCCCGTCGCGGAAACACGTCAGCCAATGACCCCGTCGCGGAAACACGTCAGCAAATGACCCCGTCATGGAAACACGTCATCCAATGACCTCCTCGTCGGAGCAGTGCTTCGACTCGGAAAAAGGCCAACTCATCGATCACTTACAAGTCCTTTCGACTTGTAAAAGAGAAAATTTTCTTGTAAAATCCTTATGACTCTCAAAAGAAAGCACACTTAGGAATCCTCACGATTTCTAAGGAGAAAATACACCTACGAGATCCTCTCGACTCGTAGGGAGAAAAGTCTTTATGAGACCCTCGCGGCTCATAAAGTTGGAAAGTCTTAGGTAACAGATCCTAACCCTGTTTCCTAAGCCATCGCTACCCTATAAAGAGTTCAAGATGAACTGTTATCTACTATCTATGGGCCACACTTGCCAAAGCTACATGCTACTGAAATGGAGAAGTTACTCATGAGCATATAAACTACTTCACGCCAGAGTAAGACATAAAGAAATAGAAGAGTGCGGCTCATGGGGCTGAGGGTTTGGAACTATATCCCTTAAGAGTCGAGATTTGAGTCAATGATAAATGGCGACACTTGTGTCCGCTCGTTATCTTCTCAGATCAAGATTCTGAAAATTATATACCAACCCGAAACTGATCATACGCTATGACTTACTCTGCACTACTTCACCCACATATATACTTACGTGGGCAAAGTAGTGGGGGGAATTTGTTCCCGCCAAAATCTTCGGCCAAGAGCTATTAGTTCCTGTTTATGCCGGATTAAGTTTTGTTTACAGATATGTGTGAAACCAGGCTCATTCATATACGCACATGTACACATCAGAGAAAGAACAGGTGTTCAACAACAAAAACAAAGCATTTGATTGAATATTTTATTCTACAAGAAATAGATCACCAAACATAGGATCGAAAGTACAAGGATTCACAAAATTATGGATAAAATTATCTAACTCCCTCTCTGCCTTCTCCGCCATGACAAAGCGACGATCTTCACGAAGAGTAGCTACCCATCGGTCAGCACCGTACCCATCAGCAAAGGCAGACATGAAAACCCGCTGAGCCTATATCTGGCTTAGCAGCCGGACAGAGCGATCCCTCAGAGCTGCGGTAATCAAAAGTGTCTCGTGGAAGCACCCAATCTTGTCTTCCGCGGTGTCGAGCATTGACGGAGTCATCTCCGATGGAGGAGGGGGAATATCATTGATCACAGACAGGAAAACCATCCGGAGCCAAATGGAGCCGATGGGGAGAGGAGATCCTATATGAGTCAAGAGCTCGTGCAGCACCATGTCGTATTGGTCATCTGTAAGAGTAGAGTTCACCAAGCGCACAGCAAAACGAGAAACAATTTCCTCAATGGGCACCTCCCATGGCTGACGGCGAGCATGTGGGCGATTACAAGCCATAGCACTTCTCTGTTAAAATGATTCTCTGAAAATTGATTTAGATTATGAAGGGAGACATTTAAGTCTAGGCACAAAAAATGCTGTGTGTGATGGAACTATTTCCAAGCCCTGGGAAAGAGAAGCTTGACTCGGGAAAAGTGGAGAAGGAAGGTGAAAAAGACACTTTCAGTAATGAGACAGCATCTCACGTGCAAAGCACGAGAGCGCTGAGCGCCGGTGCCATGAGTCAAAGACTCTGAGGCAGCGCCTCACGTGTAAAGCACGAGAGCGCTGAGCGCCGGCGCCATGAGTCAAAGACTCTGAGGCAGCACCTCACGTGCAAAGCACGAGAGCGCTGAGCGCCAGCGCCATGAGTCACTCTGAGGCAGCGCTCACGTGCAAAGCACGAGAGCGCCAAGCGCCAGAACTAAATGTTATCCACGGTTGGATCAAAGATCCAACGAAGATGATAAATCATCAAAATTCATAATAAAATTCTGTTAAGGAAATACTCCTCAAAATCTTTCCAAACAGGAAAGATTATGCTCTGTAAATCAGAGCACCGTTGGATCAATGATCTAATGGTGATTAAAAATCACCAAGATACAGAATAAGCTCTGTATGGGAAAATATTTTCCCAATCTTCTTAAAAACAAGATGATTGTTTTCTGTAAAACAGAAGCCCTTAGATTAAAGATCCAACGGTGGGAAATACCCCCAAATCATTGAGAAATCTCTCAATGAGAGATTTTCTTAACTGATTCAACAAATCATCCTCCCTTATATAAAGGACCCAAGACTTCAAGTCTTAGAGGGAGGAACACCCCCCCCCCCTAATAAATTTTGAGAATTCTTCAAGGTAAATAAAATAGAAAGATCAAAGTATCTCATCAAAAGAAGAAGAACCTAATTCTTCTTCAAGATCATAAATCTATAAGACAAATGTCTTTCAAAAAAAGAGATCATAGTATCTCATCATAAAAAGGGAAGGAGAAAAGAACTTAATTTTTCTTGGATCAAAAATCCAAAAAGACAAGGTCTTTCATAAAAACAGAAGAGATTGTAAAATCTCCTATTAAAATAAGAACGTAGTTCTTAGATCTATGAGAAAAAGTCTCCTATGAATGAGAATTTAATTCTCAGAGTGCAAAACTGATCAAAATTGCCTAAAAAGAGCCTTAGCACTCCAAATTAAAAAGAAGCTCTTTAGCACTCCAAGACTGGCACGCAACGCCGCAGCGCTCCTAACGCTCTAATTTAAAGAAGCGTCTCAGCGCTCCAAGACTGGCGCTCCACGCCAAGCGCACCATGTGCTCCTCACGTGTGCGCTCTTTCACAAAGAGCGCTCTGCACTCATTTACTGGCGCTCAGCGCCAAGCGCGCCGCGTGCTCCTCACGTGTGCGCTCTTTCACAAGTAGCGCTCTGCACTCATTGCGCTCAGCGCCAAGTGTGCCACGTGCTCCTCACGTGTGCGCTATCTCACAGGAAGCGCCTTAGCGCTCTAAATCTGGCACTCAGCACCAAACGCATCACGTGCTCCTTACGCGTGCGCTAAAGGAAAATAAATTGTTCTTTAAATAAAAGCCCCAAAGCTATAATGAGTGCTCAACACTCAATGAAAGACAAAAAGATTGTCAGAACCCAAACCAATGATCAGTATTGCTAAATGTTCAACATTTTGACTGAGTGGGCCAAGCCCAAGTTGGCCAGCCCCTAATTTAGATTAATTGAGCTCATATGCTCATAAATCTTTTTAACAGATCTTAGTCCCAAACTTGACTACAGATTTCCCAACCAATATTGGTTCAAGGGTACATCTTTTCATACCTCTGATATATGTCGCTGTAACTCTTCAACGTCTTCAGAGAGATGGAGGGTCCCAATAACCAATAACTTTTGGTGCATCCCCAAACGGTTGAACCAAAACCACATAGACTATGACGTCTTTAAATTGGACTATGATGTCCTTAAACTTTACGGACTGTGGGGTCCTTAAACTCATGGACTATGATGTCCTTAAACTTTATGGACTGTGGGGTCCTTAAACTCATATACTGTGATGTCTTTAAACTTTACAGATTATGACGTCTTTAAACTGGACAACAATGTCCCTGAACTAAAACAATAGAGCCCAAATGCTCTTTTGTTGGATCTAAATGATCCTGTTAAGTAGATCTTAGATATCCTTAACAAATATTTAAGTTGATCTTAGTCTCAAATGAGATTAACGATCCTTAAACCAACCCAAACCCAATCTAAGAAAATACGGATTTGGACTAATCTGCGCCCTACGGGCGATAACATAAATTAGTCTCCGTATACAATCCACGGGCAACCAAAAATAAAACAAACACACACGACACGAAGTGACATCTGGAGAAGGAGAAAGTGGTTACCGCAATGCGGTAGCGTAATTAACTGCAGGGGCTTGCGCCTGCAGGGAAGAGTGTCCCCATAATAAAAAACCCCTCAAACGAGGGGGGATCTGACGAAGTCTGCTACAACGGCCGCATATGCTAAACCTCCGATACACGGTGCCATAAATCAACTTGGCATCTTCGGAGAGGTGGACGGATAAAACCCAAATAGCATCTGCCCCCAAATTCAGGCAAGACGACCTACATGGTTTCGTCTCTGTTTTTGGCGACGAATAGATTCCGGCATGCCCGGTGGGACCTCGTCCTCTTTCCACTCCACACTTCGTGTGTCGTGTTTCGCGAACGAATCACGGTTTAGTATAGTTGCCCCTGGATTCGAGGTACTAAGATTTGGTGTCTTGCTCCGTGCAGAAGAGAAAATGGTTTCCAACTGCACCAACTGCAACAGCAACTCCCACTCCGTCCTCGCTAGAAGAGTGACCTATGGGCCCCAAGCGGCCTCCATTTTCGCCATGCCAGTGGTACAGGTGACTCAGGCCACCACTGGACTATTCTTCAGGACCATGCTTCTACTATGAGCGTCAACGCCCCCACAGCAATCGCAAGAAGCTCCAAAGAAGTCGGTCTTCGATTGGCTTGCAACTATCGCGGACCCTCTCAACGGGTCGCCCAAATACAACGCCTCGGTCTTTAACAAACTAGGCCAAAACTCCAATGGGTCCGTGAAAAAGCCCGCAATACTTGAAGGGGTTATCCCGAAACGGATAGCCATCCCTGCTCTAGTAAATGAAGTCATCAGAGAGACTTCTCCTGCTAAGGGATTGGTCTTCACAAGACTGGCCGTTCCAACTCTCGCCCCAGGCGAAGTCACCAAGGCTGTTATCCCTGCTCGAAAGTCTGCCTTCGACAGGTTGACAATCCCTTCTCAGCGGACGTCAGTCTTTGATAGGCTGGCACCAACAGCAACCCTTCACTAAAACAGGGGGCATGATGAATCCACCCCCGTAACTGAGCCAGTGCCGTCTGCAAGACATGCTCAACGTCGCCACTGGCGCCAAGTGAGGAAAGCTAGGGGCAGTTCCCCTTTGGGATTGACTCCACCAGCTCCGATGGTTGAAGTCGATGTTGCTGTTCCAACTGGGAACGACTTTGAACCACTCAAGAAGGTCCGTAAGAATTCTCCGACCGCTGTATTGAAAAGATTTCCTCCACCTGTGGAGAATGTTACAAAGTCGAAGCCGGAGCAGCCCCCTTAGCGGCTGTCTTCCAAAATCCACAAGGTCTGGCGGAGAGTCCAGGATTCTATGATCGACAAGGACTATTCCCACCAACAGAAGAAGATGAAGACTCAACAGGAAGAGGACCATCCCTCTGCCATGCCACGCAAAGTATCGTCTGCTCAGGTGCCTACTGCAACAGCCCCCTCAACTTCAATCATCCATAAAAAGTGGAGGGCGGGAAAGATCCCTATGCCTGCGACGAATCTCAAGGGCACTGAACCCAGACGCTCCAAATCTGGGGGCATGGTGGTGCATATTGTTTATATAGCTTCCGAGAAGGAGGAGATCCATGTCTCCGGGGGTCATCGACCATTCACCCGATCGGTAACAAAAGCTCAGGAGCAACAACAGAAGCTCCAAGAGATATTAACGAAGATGGCTGCACTCACGGGACATAAGGAAAGCCCCGAAGCATCGTCGGATCAGTACCAGGAACAGGAAACCGATGCCAAGTTCCTCCGGAGGATGCTAGAAAAGAAAGATCAAGAGGCAGCGGAACAAGAAGCCAATATAAAACAATGGCGCTATTGTTCCAGGATATGGTTGGCATGATGATCCAGTCAGACCCTCCAGCCGAAGATCCGCCAATAATAATCGAAGACGACAGAGGGGAGACGTCAAACTTCCTTCCGGCCTTTTCAGCAGCAAAGGAGGAAACAATGTCGAAAGGTAGGCTCGATGATTATATAGCTCAACAGATACGAGCCCATCAAGCAAACGAAACTGCTAGCCAAGTTGTCAGAACTGGGCGACCCTATCCCAGCTGGTACAATCAGATTAAGTACCCACCAGGATACACAATCCCTAAATTTCATGTATATAAGGGGACAGGCAACCCCCACCAGCATGTCGTCCAGTTCAGGGCTCTGTGCGGCAACACTGGAGGTGACGATAAGCTACTGCTTCGCCAATTCGTCGGCAGCTTGGCGGAGACGGCGTTCGAATGGTATTCAGAGCTTCCCAACGATTCCGTCAAAACTTTTACGGAGATGGAGTTGCTATTCACCCAGCGTTTTGCAAGCGTTAGCGAACGCACCCCAATCGCGGCATTGATCAATGCCAGGGTGAAGCCTGGAGAAATATGGGTTCAGTACGCGATACAGTAGCGGAACCTATGGTCGAAGTGCGAACAGCGCATAGAAGAGGCTCCTGCAGTAGGCATGTTTGTGGGAACCCTCGATCCGCAGGCGACCATCTCCAGTTTATGATGTTCTTCAAGCCGACCACTTTCTAGGACTTGATCGACAAGCTGGCCCAAATGGACCAGATGGGCCATAGGCCTTCCTCTTCAAAGACGGAGCCTCGGAATGAAAAGGGGAAGGGAAAGCGACCTTTGTCACCATTGCTCAGCAACAGCCGAGTGGTCCAAAACTAGCTGATCGCCAAAACGACAGACAGCGATTTATCAACGAAAAGTTAAAGCGTCCTTACTCATTCCCTCGGGATAAAACAAGAAGACTATTCGAACTGGTGGTGTGCAATAAGCTCATCACTCTACTGGATCCAAGACGCCCACTGCAGCCAGGTGACATCAACAATCCAAATTACTGCTCCTACCACCGAGTAGTAGGCCATCCAATCGAAAATTGCTTTGTTTTTAAAAGCTGGATTGAGGGCCAATACTAATAGGGCAAATTCGCACTGTCCGAGAATTGGAAAGTAAGCCCGCCCCATCCGCACGCTCCTAAAGGGGTAGACATGCCAGGAGCATCATGCTCATTTATAGAAGAAGCTCCATGGGAGGCCGTTCTTTCAGCCAAAACAAAAAGAATGCTGAAGGATCTTCAAACATGCCCGACGATCAGGTGGAAAAGTCCGCTGGAGCCCGAAGTCATTGAGGGAATGCTGAAGCCGCGCCCGACGCCAAGAATTAGTAGCAATAGTCAAAATGCCCTTGCCCAGCCATCAAAATCTTCAAAAAAGAAGAAGAATACCAAAAAACCTGTGAAGCCTGATGACAAGCGTACGGACCTGCAAAAATACATTGACGCGCTGGAGGAATACAACCAGAAGGCACGAACCCCAGTCACACTCTAAGAGTTTCTCAACCACATCCTTGAAAATAGATCTGGCAACAATGATGAGGGAGAAGACTCGTCAGATGAACCTAGGGATTATGTGTCGAGCTGCCACGTGATCTCTCACTCGTCAATAGATAGTGAAGAAGCTCCTGATGTAGAGAAATTAGGGGCAGATCCCGAACCGAAACCCTTGGAACCTTCTGACGAGATGATCGATCTGCTGTTGAACGCAGCCTGTCAGAAAAGAAAAGCCGATCGGGAGCGCGAAATGGCCATATTCGAAAAAGCCAATCGCCGGCGGTTGGAAGAAAAAGTTAAAACACTCCCACCAGATCAAAGCACATCCGCCGCAAACAAAAGCAAACTTAAGATGAAGAAACGGTTCGCCAAAGCGATGTCAATGGGAATGAAACTGTCACCCTCCGAAAGAAACACTCCTGGTGGGGTACACCTTGACAAAGAGGATGTACATCCAAATTACTATTTATACCATCAGAGGATTGCGCATCCTACTGAAGAGTGCAACGCCTTTGAAAACTGGTGGCAGGGATATGTCACCCACCGACAACATTTCAAGAGAATGAAGCGTGAAGCTCGTCGATAGCGAAAAATGCGACAGATGAGCACAAATGAACTGCCGATAACTGTCACATGGTCGATTTCAGGATATCGCAAGTTCTCACCTTCAGAAGCGATTCTGACGAGGAAATAGCTCTCGGCCCTCCTACAAAGAACCCACCTCCGAAACAGAAGAGACGAAAACCTGCGAGAATATTCAGCTGCGCAATCGTACGCTATCCGAAAGGAATCTTGAACCCACAAACATGATATCAAATAAAAAAGATAAGGGGAAGGAAAAAGTCCCCGAGGATATCGCCCTCGATGAGCGAGTCACCGAAGAGCTCGCAACCAAGGATCCGCCCAAGAAGAGCAAAGTGGATTATAATGTCCTGGCACACTTGAGGAGGATACCCTTGCAACTGAGTATCTTGGATGCCCTTCTTTTGTCTAAAGAGGCATGAGATTCCCTGATCTAGGCACTACAAGAGCCCGAACGGTTTCAAGCTTTCCTCACCGAAGAAAAGATGAAGGATGAGCTCGAAGAAGTTCACACGACCGACGTCACTTTCGGCGATGAAGATCTCCTCCTCGGAACATGCGAGCACAACCGTCTCTTGTATGTCATCGGATACTGCCATGACATCAAGATAGGGAAGATCCTAGTTGACAACGGGTTCTCTGTCAATCTCCTAAATGTAAGGGTGCTAAAAGAAATCTGCATGAGCGTACAACACCTCGCTCGGGATAAAATCACTATCTCCGGGTTCGACTCCCAGTCATCACAGACGCTCGGGTCTGTGATACTGACATTACGCTTCGGGTTGCTCATCACTGACATCAAGTTACATGTAATTGACGCCAAGACTTTCTACAACGCCTTGCTCGGTAGGCCTTGGTTGCACGAATATAACATCATCCCTTCTACACAACATCAGTGTATGAAGTATTTCAAAGATGGTCTCGAGTATACCGTAACAGGGGAGCTAAATCCATTCTCCGTGAATGAAGTCCGCGAATATGAGGATGCAAAGTATTTTCTGTCAGACTTTGAAGGCATGGAAAGATGCCATAAACCGGAGAATAAGCAAAAAGCTATCACTACTATTCCGGTCTTCGGGAGCGATACCGAGGAGGAAGAAGAGATAGTCTATTCGGGGCCGCCCTAATGCAACAAGCCGGGACCGTCATTATGATGGCTACCATCATTATGATAGAGATCATATACGTGAGAGCTGGGTGGTCTATAAGCACATCCTTAAATGTCCCTAGTCGAGGGAGTATCGAGACTGGGCATCGATACTTCGGAGTAGACTAGTGTATACTTTTCGAGACTCTGATGAGGGGAGGTGGCCGGTCTCACAAGACATTGGTGTCAGCTACTCACCTAAGATAGTATACAGGTGCTCATTAGGTTATAGGTACTATGGACGGACTCACCGGGAACATGCTAGTTGGTATTATACCTATTGTCAGATAGCAGTTCCCTGGTGACATGAGTATAGATTAGTCTGTCGACCTGAGATCGACATTTATCTTGTATGAGTTCCCACTGTGCTTTGATTACTACCCTACCACAGCTCAAAGGAGTCGTGCAAATAGGTTTTAGTTGGGTACAGTACCCATAACCTAATGAGTTCCCATTTTGTGTTATTCTATCTCTTTGGGTATTCGTATTTCGGTAGGAATACAGGTATGTATATATAGTAGAATGTAATCTGTATTTATCCAGAAAACATACTAGAAGGTGGACACCTCATTTTAGATTATCTATTTATTATTAAATGGTAAATGAGGTGTAAAGTAAAAGAGAGAGGGGTATGGTGAGAACCATACTTCTATAGTTGTATAAAAGAATTATTTATTCATTTGTACAAACTATTCAAGCATGGTGTGAATTTATAATTGGGAAAATGGTTTTTATAAAAGATGGCTTCATTTTCTTTTGATGACTTGATTAAAACTTGATGGTTCATATTTACCGCCGAACACAGAGACGGATCCGGGATGGATCGTCTTGCCTGAATTTGGGACAGATACTATTTGGGTTTATCCGTCCACCTCTCCGAAGATGCCAAGTTGATTTATGACACCCTGTATCGGAGGTCTGTACGGATGCGGCCGTTGTAGAAAATTTCGTCAGATTCCCCCTCGTTGTGAGGGATTTTTGATTGTGGGGACGCTCTTCCCTGCAGTCGCAAGCCCCTGCAGTTAATTACGTTACCGCATCGCGGTAACCACTTTTTCCTGCCCCAGAAGTTCACTTTATGTCGTATGTGTTATTTTTGATTGCCCGTGGATTGTATACAAAGACTAATTTATGTTGTCGCCCGTAGGGTGTGGATTAGCCCAAATCAGCATATTCTTAGATTTGGGTTTGGGTTGGTTTAAGGATCGTTAATTTTATTTGAGATTAAGATCACCTAAGTGTTTGTTGAGGATACGTTAGTCTAATTTTAGACTAAGATCTACTCAACAGGATTTTAGGATCATTCAGACCCAACAAAAGAGTATTAGGGCTCCATTGTTTTAGTTTAAAGACATTACGGTCTGTTGTTAGTTTAAGGACGTTTAGGTCCGTAGCTGGTTTAAGGATGTTGCGGTCCGTTGTCGCCATTTTGGGAAGTGCATCCAAAAGCAGTTGGTTGTCGGGACCTACCACCTCTCTGAAGACGTTGAGAAATTACAACGACATGTGTCAGAGGTGTAGAAAGATGTACCCTTGAACCAACTTCCAGATTGAGGGGAGAGATCATGGTGAACCATCTAAGAATCGTTAGTCAATTTTGGGAGACTAAGATTAATTTAGGCAATGTGTGATGGAAATCGTTCTGGTCAATTAGTTTGGGAAGTCATGAGCATAGAGGCTCAGTCTACTTGGAGATCCAAGACGTTTTAATCTTAAGAAGACTAAACCAATTTGGGGCTGAAGTTGGCTTCTTATAGTGTTAAACACTAATATATGCTCGGTGCTCACGTTCTCTCACGTGAGTCTCTTTGGGTCGCTCACGTGTGGCACGTGAGGCGCCCGAAAGTTGGCGCTGTACACTTGGGTCCAAATCCCCATCTGTATATAAGTATTAAACACTTAATTCTTGTGGCCATCACATGTGGGCACGTGAGGCGCCCCAGAGTTGGGCACTGCTTCTTTGGGTTATTCCCTCTTCTTTTTATAGGTGATAAGCACTTAGCTCATATAGTGCTCACGTGCGGACACGTGAGGTGCTCAAAATGTGAGAGTTGTCTTTGGATTTTTCCCTTTTTTTTCATTTAAGCAACTGTTTGGGGGTCACATGAGAACACGTGATTCGATCTCAGTCATTCCTTTTTGTTCATCGGAGGTGCTCACGTGGGAACACGTGACCAATCTTTTCTTTTATATGCACAGAGATTTTGATATGAATTTTAAGAATTTCAAGTCCCTTGTTTTATAAGAATTAGATTCTTTTACAGGGTTAAACCCTAGTTTTATCAGAGGAATTAAATTTCTATATACTTTTGGAAGTATTAAATTCTTTGGACTTAGTTCTTTCCCCTAAGTTTTGAATCTGCATAACAGAATCTCCCCGATGAGAATTAAATTCTCAACTTGTGAGGAGATCTGCTTCTGCACACCTCAACCAGAGGAAGAACTAAGTTCTTGTATGAAGGGTTAAACTCTTAAAGAAGAAATAAGATAATCTCTGTACTTTCTTTTTACCGAGGATTTTTGTTTAAGAAGGGGATCTTCTTCCTCTAGAGAATTGAATTCTCTTTTTTCTCTTTTTCTCTTTTTCTTTTGTTTCTCAAAGATTATGGGGGGGTCTCTCTCTGTTCTCTCCTCCTCTCCTCACTCCTATTTATACGAGAAGAACAAGAATCAATTTGTTAAGAGAATCTCTTATTAAGAGATCATGATTGATTCCAGGATCTTTTAAATCAATCGGTGAATTTTATTCACCGTTGGATTTTTTAATCCAAAGGCACTCTGTTTAACAGAGAAGATTTCTCATTTTTTAACCAAATTAGGAAATATTTTCCTAAGATAGAGTTTTATTCTATCAGACGATCACTGTTGGATTTTTGATCCAAAGGTCTTTCGCTTAACAATAGAAGAGATGTTTCTATTTTAATGAAGATCAGGGATATATTTCCCATATATATATATATATATATATATATATATATATATATATATATATATATATATAATTTAATTCTATCAGATAGTTTAGAAAGATTTAAGGAAATAATTTCCAAATAGGATTTTGATCCTTTTATTTAGAATTTAATTGTATCGGCTTGGAAGGTGTTTAGGAACACTCACGTGTAGCACGTGACCCCCACGGAGTTAAACTTATTTGCTTATATACAACAGCCTAAAAAGAGCATCACGTGTTAATACGTGAGCTTCTCTGACCAGCTATTTGTTTTAATATGGAGCCTATATATTTTGTATACAAATGCTCACGTGCTTACACGTGAGGCTGAATTTTAGCCTGTCAATTATTTAAACAAAGCGCCTATGATCTTTGTATATAGGCGCTCACGTATGGGCACGTGAGGCTCCATTAGTAGGGCATTTTCCCCATCCCTTTTTCTTTTTTTATAGGGGAACAAATAATCCACAGCGTTGTTCTCATGTGGCTTGCACGTGAGTGCAACGCTGTCACCCTTACAGCCGTTGGATCTGCCTTGGAACGGGAAGATGAACCGCTCTCATCATGTCATATAAATGCAGGGCTTTTCGCCTCTGGGAAGCCCCCCGCACCTTCATCTTCTCCCTTGGTTATTTTCTTGAGAATTTAATTCTCATCTTCAGAGCTTAGTTCTTTGCCTCAAAATCTTTCTGAGTTAAACTCTGCAAAACTTCCCTTTGAATAAAGATCTTGAACGACCCTCTCTTGCTTTCTGTCCTGGATTTTAAATCCATCATCAGCGCATAGCTCTTTTCTTGAATCGGTTTCTTAAAGATCCCAAAACTTTTTTTTGTTGTAGATTTTAAAGTCTTGAATCAATGGGGATTGTTAATCCTTCTTTAAGGGTTTCACCCCATCACCGATCTTTAAGAACCTTGGAATTTAATTCTGTTTTCCGTGCCTCCTTGCTATGGGGGGTTTCTGGGATTTAATCCCTTTATTAAAAGAATTTAATTTCGTATACCCACAGAACTTGGCTCTGAAATAGAGATTCAGAAGAAAAAAAATTATCCCTTGATTTTCTCGAATACTTTTAGGGTTTTAATACCCTTAAAGCAAATTTGAATCTGTTGCATTTTCTAATGGAACTTACTTTAAGAGTTGTTTAAGCTTCACTGCTCGGAGAGAATCCTTTTCGATTCTTTCAATGGTTGTTTTGCTTCTTCATTGGTGAGCCGCCATATTGATTTTGTGGGGGCCGTGTGTTTTGTGGGCAATGGTCCAGCGAAACAAACATCCTGTCGTTTTCTTCTGTTATTATATACTTATATGTTTTATTAATGTTATTTCAGGAATAATGGCTTCACTTCCCTACTTTCCTTATACTCGCTCAGACGCCGCTTTTCCGCAATCGCCATCGGACGAGGAAGAAATTGTAAGTCCATGTCGCGCACCCCACGGGATCGCGGGGAGGAGGAATAGGTGAAAAACAATTTTCAAAAGATCGCGGCATGGACTTGGACTCCAGGATTGGTGTTAAACCTTAACTAGCAAACTAAAAGTGAGGTAAACTAAATGTACAGAAGTTTATACCTCACGATTCCGGTCCTTCGGGTCTTCATTCCTCTCTGTCTTTCTTCTTGTTGTTGACTCCATGGATCGATTCGGATCGCCGCTCCCTCATCGGACTCCTCAACTCCAAGATGATCCACCCGAGGAGATGTGCATCGAACTCCTACCTCAACGAAGGCAACTAGGGCATCAAGGTCGCTACCCATGATGTCGTAGAGGATGTAGAGATGTGTGGATGGATTGTAATATCTATGCTTGCCCTAAATTACTCAACACATGAGTTCACTAGAGCTTTGAGGAAGAAGATGGCCTTTTTGGAAAATCTAGTGAGGAAAGAGAATGAGAATGAAGATAGCTCTCATATGTTTTCTTAACTGAACCATATTCAATATTTCAAAGAATAAATCATATCAAAACATAAAATAAGGTTCAAGTTACAAACAAATGAGTCATGGCTTGAAAAGGCACCAAGTGCCTCATGAAGCCATGCCCACTCTCATGCAATTTCCACATCATTTCCTAAATCCATAAAATTAATAATCATTTAAACCAAAATGATAAATACAAATTATGATATGTCATCTTCTAGAAGTATCTTTGACCAATTTACAAAAATGCCCCTCGTCCGTACATACGTACCCGTATCCGTATTCCGAAAAATGCGGATACAAAAAGACGAAAACAATCCATCAGTACAATACTAGGATCCGGCTTAAACCAAAGCCCGCTAGTATTGTCCGTCCGAATTATCATGCGCGCACGAGCACACGCACGTGATCGAACCCTGTCGTAAAACCATACGACCTCTACATCTTT
This sequence comes from Agapanthus africanus, assembly GCA_030015575.1. Taxonomy (NCBI): domain Eukaryota; kingdom Viridiplantae; phylum Streptophyta; class Magnoliopsida; order Asparagales; family Amaryllidaceae; genus Agapanthus; species Agapanthus africanus. Next base: position 885,573,427 of record CM057337.1, read on the forward strand.
TGTCTGATGCAGGGAAACCCTCTGTATGGGACTCTAAAGACTCGACACTACGCTGGCAGTGGGTTTAACCACAGGCCGCAAGCGGCACTAGCTGTACGTAACGACCCCCATGTATATGTCGATGAGAAGGCCGATGAGAATAACTCATCCGAACTCCAACTGAGCATATCTGTGACAATCTCCGTACAGTCCGGTCTGTTCGTCTATGAGTATCGCATGTCGGGCCTAGGAGGCGGTAAACGTCAGACCCCTAATAGCGGTACAAGTCGTGCCGGAGTGTAGCCCAGAACACCCTGAGAAACTACTAGAAATACTACTAGTAAATCTCGCTTGCCCTGGCCAGGGACTTTTTGTAATGGCTCTCCAACACAGCGCGACAACAACCCCCAATACCGGGAGAGATGAATCCTATCTAATCGCCACTGCCTCCAAGTACTTCGGGACTGCACCCAACTACTACCTGTTTGCACGACTCCTTTGAGCCGTGGTAGGGTAGTAATCAAAGTACAGTGGGAAACACTCGAGGCGAAGTGGCAGTGTCAAGTCGACGGACTAAGCTGTACTCATGTCACCTGGGAACTGCTACCTGACGATAGGTATATTACCAACCAGCAGTTACCAACGAGTCATGTCCGGTGTACTCATAACCTAATGAACACCTGCATACTATCTCCAGTACGACGTACTAATGGCTGTGGGACAGACCATCTCCCCTGCTGGGATGAGAAGCGTACACACTAGTCTACTCTAGAGTATCGATGCCCTGTCTCGATAATCCTATGACTAGAGACCTGTATAAGGATGTGCTTACAGACTACCCATCCCCTACTAGTATGACTGCCATCACAACGCTGGTAATCAAGCAATGATCCTAAGAGCTCTACTAATATGTATAAGCGATATGCTAAAAGAAACACATGCACATATTGAAGTAGAAACAAACCAAGTCGCATACTACTATTTTGAGCATGACTGTTTATACAACTGTGAATATCCCAAGCTTCCATTAAGTAATATACAAACTAGTATGATACAGTAATGGCCTCTAGGGCATATACACTAACAATCTCCCACTTGCACTAAGGCCATGTACTGGCGTATTGAAGACCTATCATCTCGATCAGCCGCTCGAACTGAGTCTGGGGTATGGCCTTCGTGAATGGATCTGTAGTGTTATTCTCCGAATCTACTCTCCTCACCTCGATCTCCCGGTGATCTACGATCTCCCTGATCAGGTGGTACCGCCTCAAGATGTGCCTGGACTTCTGATGGGACCTGGGTTCCTTCGCTAAGGCTATAGCGCCGTTGTTGTCGTAATACAGCGGTATTGGATCAACAATGGTAGGAACCACCTGAACTTCCGTGAGGAACTTCTTTATCCAGACAGCTTCCTTTGCGGTATCGCAAGCAGCTATGTACTCCGCTTCCATCGTCGAGTCAGCAACGGTTTCCTGCTTGGAGCTCTTCCAGCAAACCGCCCCTCCATTGAGGGTAAAGACATAACCCGACATGGACTTGGAGTCATCCTTGTCATTCTGGAAGCTGGAGTCAGCAAAGGCCTCAATCTGGAGGTCTTTTCCGCCATACACCAAGAACATCTCCTTAGTCCTTCTAAGGTACTTGAGAATGTTCTTTACTGCTATCCAGTGTTTCCCCCCTGGGTCCGACTGATACCGGCTTACAACGCTTAATGCGTATGCTACATCAGGTCTGGTACACAACATCGCATACATTATAGAGCCTACCGCAGATGCGTAGGGTATAGATGACATGCGAGACCTTTCCAAATCAGTCTTTGGAGACATCTCTTTGGAGAGGGTGATTCCGTGACAAGCCGGCAGGTTACCGCGCTTTGAATTTTCCATATTGAATCGTTTCAGTATGGTGTCGATGTACCTGGACTGTGAAAGTCCCAACATCATTTTAGATCTATCACGATAGATCTAGATCCCTAGAATGTAGTTGGCATCGCCCAGGTCTTTCATGGAGAACCTCTGTGACAAGAATCTTTTGACTGACTGTAGGGTAGGAATGTCATTTCCTATCAAGAGAATGTCATCCGCGTACAAGACGAGGAATACAACAGTTCTTCCTACAATCTTACTATATATGCATGGTTCATCTGGATTTTTGATAAAGTCAAATTCTTTGACAGTATCATCAAAGCAGATGTTCCAACTCCGCGATGCTTGCTTTAGTCCATAAATGGACTTAAGCAACTTGCACACTTTACCGCTGCTCCCACTTTGAATGAAACCCTCCGGCTGATCCATATAGACGCATTCTTCCAAATTTCCATTTAGAAAAGCCGTCTTTACGTCCATCTGCCAGATCTCATAATCATGGAAGGCAGCAATGGCAAGAAGGATCCGAATGGATTTGAGCATAGCCACTGGAGAAAAGGTTTCATCATAGTCCAAACCAGGTCTTTGACAAAAACCCTTTGCAACAAGTCTAGCTTTATAGGTTTCAACCTGCCCATCTACACCAATCTTCTTTCTGAAGATCCATTTGCAGCCTACAGGGTTTACCCCTTCTGGAGAAATGTCCAAAGTCCAAATTTTGTTGGTGTACATGGACTCCATCTCAGTCCGTATTGCATCCAGCCATTTTACTGAGTCACTGCTCTGAATGGCTTGCTGGAAGATAGTAGGCTCATCATTTTTAATGATGCGATCCTCTCGATCCCCATCTATAAGAAAACCGTAGTATCTCTCGGACGGATGAGACTGCCTATTACTCCTGCGGAGTGGCACTGGGATGCCCGGTTCTCCTGAAACTTCTGGTTCTACCAAGCTTTCAGTAATAGCTTGTGGTTCTGGAATTTCTTCCAGTTTTATTGTGCTCCCACTTATCTGATTTTCTAAAAATTCAGTTTCCAAGAAGTGGGGATGCTGAGAAACAAAAACCTTTTGTTCCTCTGCGGAATAGAAAAGATACCCCATGGAGTTTTTGGGGTATCCCACAAACTTACACAGTGCTGAACGTGCCTCGAGCTTGTCCACATGCTGCTTCTTTACAAAAGCTGGACATCCCCATATCTTAAGATACTTAAGACAAGGTTTCTTCCCACTCCACATCTGATATGGTGTGGTAGGCACAGTCTTGGTTGGAACCTTGTTCAAAAGATTTGCAGTTGTTTCTAATGCATAACCCCAGAAAGATCGCGGTAACTCAGCCTTACTCATCATGGAATGAACCATATCTAATAGGGTTCGATTCCGCCTTTCCGATACACCTTTGTGTTGTGGTGTGTATGGAGGAGTAAGCTGAGAGAGAATTCCATTCTCTTTTAAGTAGTCCAGAAACTCGGCACTCAAGTATTCAACACCTCGATCAGATCTCAGTGTCTTGATACTTTTGCCTGTTTGTTTTCCACTTCATTCTTGTATTCCCGGAATTTCTCAAAGGATTCGGATTTATGCTTCATCGGGAAGACATGTCCATACCTAGAGAAATCATCCGTAAAAGTAATGAAGTATGAATAACCACTTCACGCATGTGTAGACATTGGACCACACACGTCACTGTGTATGAGTCCCAAGAGCTCGCTTGCTCTTACTCCGTGTCCAGTGAACGGAGTCTTCGTCATCTTTCCTATGAGACAAGATTCACAAGTAGCATAAGACTGATACTCGAACGGATTCAAATATCCCTCTTTATGTAACTTCGTTAACCATGTCTCATTGATGTGACCCAGTCTACAATGCCATAAGAAAGCCTGATTTGTTTCCGGAGACTTTCTTTTAAGTGTGTTCTGGACACTGAAAACCCGAACTTGATTTAATACGTATATTCCATTTTCTAATGTACCTGACCCAATCAGAACTTGATTTAGGTGGATGTGTATCACATCGCTTACAAAAGTAAAATCATATCCTTCCTTAAAAAGTAAGGATACAGATATGATATTACAAGCCAGACTAGGTACATACAAACAGTTACGTAGAATCAATATCTGCCCACTTGTCAATCCAAGGTGATATTCCCCTACGGATTCAGTGTCCACGCTCATTCTGTTAGCAACCCTGAGAGTCATATCACCTAATCTGATAACTCTACGGTTTCTCAAAACCTATAATGAATTACAGATGTGAGATCCTGATCCGGTATCTAGTACCCAGGAAGTAGAGTTAATTGACATACAGTTTTCTACTATAAATACACCTGAAGCCGAAGCCATAACATACTTCGAATCCTGGCTACTGGCTTTCAAAGCCCTGCAATCCTTCTGCAAATGTCATTTCCCATAACAATAAGAATGTCCCTCCTTCCCTACATCTAGTCCCAAAACTTTTGCCCTTCCCTTTCCTTCTACTTCCCTGGTTTCTTTCAGGGTGTAAGTAGAGGGCAGAGACCGTAGAATTAAGTCAGTATTTGACCCGTTCTTCAATGTGGTCTTTAGGTCCGTGAGTTTATCAAAATAGCTAGTCTCTGTAAGGACGTTGTCCCCTACAGATAACCCAACAGCCAACCTTGCTTGAAGCAATTCGTTCGAGATCTCATATCTTGCGATACGAGATTGCTCTCCATATAAATCTTTGTTATGGAGGAAGACAGAAACTAAGTCCATCTTCTCGTGCTGCCTCTGGTATGTACCATCAACTGAGGCAAACACGAGGCACTTGGCATTCGCACAGTCTTTTTCCGATGTCTTACGGATATCAGTATGCATGACGATGGAAACTGGTCCTGAGACGGCAGAGGTTGGATTAGTGAAAAGGTGTCCCAGTTTGTCATGGGTAATGGACATCTGGACAGACCTTTGCCAGTCAATACAGTCAGATTCAGTCATTTTATTATCTAGATGTAACCTATGTCTGGTCACTGGGTCGCTGCAATTAAGAGAGAGAGAAGAAAACACTTAGCATGACGCTTTTACAAGTTTAGATTGGTTTTTAATTTATCTAAACAGGATGGCTCCCACTGTTTCTCGAATCCCTCCTTAAACCAGAAAAAAGAAATTAGTCAGGATTAATCTCACCATACAATTCTTGCTTAACCGTTCAGCCAGGCTAGTGTTGGTACTTCGAGGGAGGTTTTCCAATGCTTTTGCGAAGTTCCTTGATTACAAAACCTCTTTTCTCTGGAGGCGTAGCCCCGCTAACTCTGTTCTAGACACCTACTTGGTCTATAGCATTGATCGTTAAGTGAAATAATCTTCCAAGGAATAGCGGATACTCACAGTAGGATCGGGATCCAAATATCATTGTGTGATATTGCTGAAGGAATCCTACCAACATTATCAAACTCTAAATGGTATGCAGCACTAGCAAGTTTCAATTTCCTTAGAAACTCCCGATGTGGATTTTTGCCCCATCCTCTTACGACCTTGACGAAGGTCAACAAATCATAAGTCACATGTCAATTTCTACCCATCATTGTCCAGGTCAATTTGAACCCACCCGTATATACTATTGACGAAGGTCAACAAGGTAATACGACTGTCCCAAACAAATGCATCTATCTATGCTACATATGAACACCCAACAGCTACCAATCACTATGCCTTGACGAAGGTCAACAAACACAGCTTGAATACTATTGAATATATATATGAAATGACGGAGGGCTATGAATGGTTTTGGCAAAACCGTGAACGTAGTGAACTTTATATAATCGAAGGAACCTTGATAGCTTTTAAAAGGAGTGGTTTAAGCTCCGCGTTTTTAAAAGTTTTTCTGTTTTGAAAAAACCGAGTGGTTTTGAAATTGTTCCAACAATTCAACTTTGGTTTATTTGCTTTGAATTAATCTAATGCAGTCCCATCATTTATTCCTATCATTACAGAGAGAATTGGAAAAAAAATATCACGTCCTCTTATGCCATCCGCATTCGTCACGGGGCCCCGTCATCACCTGTTAGGTTACTTAACTAACGACAGAGCGGGGGCTGGACTAGCGCGGATGCAAAACATAAGTGACGCCTACTATATACCATATATAGATATTTTACAATCATCTCATGCAATAATAATCATTCCAGTCACAGATAAACATTTCAGATATGCTAGGAATGTCGCGTTTCGTTTAAGCCTGCAACGAAAGACGGATCACACGGTCGCGATGAATAGCGAAACCCCACCCCAGACCCCTACGGGTACGGCAAACTACCCGCCAAATTCCAGAAGTGAAGCAGCCTTCCTCAACAAAGTGAGTAGGCCACTCGGTACTTCAAAGAACCCGGTAGTTTGTGTACCCCACATTGGGTCTATCCTAGGAGCAGAAAACAGTAAAAAGAAAATAATACAACGGTGGCTACAACCTCAACCCGGATGTGCCCCGCGAAATAATATTACATCAATTTTACAATTTACATGAATGAAAGATAAAAAAACACTCATCTCATGTTCCCGGCTATTCAGCATCGACAATTAGAAAATGTTTATAAACACAAACCAACAAATATGTGAAACTTCAAACTAACAGACATATAGCAATTAGATGAAGTTTAAAACACATATATACATTACAGAAGAACCGGTTAGCCAAGTACAATTAGAATTTCGATCGAAAAACATTTCCCGTAACCACCCCAAATGCAAACCAGCATTCAGAAACATACTGGGTAGAAACCAAATATTCCAGAGAACTAAACACCCAAAGAAAGAAATAACAGAAGAAGAATGGCCTGAATCGGCCACGACTAGGCCGCGACTCTACGGTGGATCGGTCCGATCCGCCACAGTTCCGCGGCTGTCTTGGCGATTCAGGGGACCATTTTTCTTCAGTCATCTTAGAAAATCCTGCACGTATTTTTAGTACACCTGAAATAATTTTTACAGCACTTTTAAAAATCGACAGAATGTAGGGTTTTCGGTGTTTTTGTTTTCCAGTTTTTCCGACGATCGAAGTTCTAAAGCTTGCTAACGAACTAGTTTGGGTTTAGTAGGCTCTGATACCACTGTAAGTCCATGTCGCGCACCCCACGGGATCGCGGGGAGGCGGAATAGGTGAAAAACAATTTTCAAAAGATCGCGGCACGGACTTGGACTCCAGGATTGGTGCTAAACCTTAACTAGCAAACTAAAAGTGAGGTAAACTAAATGTACAGAAGTTTATACCTCACGATTCCGGTTCTTCGGGTCTTCATTCCTCGCTGTCTTTCTTCTTGTTGTTGACTACATGGATCGATTCGGATCGTCGCTCCCTCATCGGACTCCTCAACTCCAAGATGATCCACCCGAGGAGATGTGCATCGAACTCCTACCTCAACGGAGGCAACTAGGGCATCAAGGTCGCTACCCATGATGTCGTAGAGGATGTAGAGATGTGTGGATGGATTGTAATATCTATGCTTGCCCTAGATTACTCAACACATGAGTTCACTAGAGCTTTGAGGAAGAAGATGGCCTTTTTGGAAAATTTAGTGAGGAAAGAGAATGAGAATGAAGATAGCTCTCATATGTTTTCTTAACTGAACCGTATTCAATATTTCAAAGAATAAATCATATCAAAACATAAAATAAGGTTCAAGTTACAAACAAATGAGTCATGGCTTGAAAAGGCACCAAGTGCCTCATGAAGCCATACCCACTCTCATGCAATTTCCACATCATTTCCTAAATCCATAAAATGAATAATCATTTAAACCAAAATGATAAATACAAATTATGATATGTCATCTTCTAGAAGCATCTTTGACCAATTTACAAAAATGCCCCTCGTTACGTACCCGTATCCGTATTCCGAAAAATGCGGATACAAAAAGACGAAAACAATCCATCAGTACAATACTAGGATCCGGCTTAAACCAAAGCCCGCTAGTATTGTCCGTCCGAATTATCATGCGCGCACGAGCACACGCACGTGATCGAACCTTGTCATAAAACCATACGACCTCTACATCTTTTGTCTGATGCAGGGAAACCCTCTGTATGGGACTCTAACGACTCGACACTATGCTGACAATGGGTTTAACCACAGGTCGCAAGCAGCACTAGCTGTACGTAACGACCCCCATGTATATGTCGATGAGAAGGCCGATGAGAATAACTCATCCGAACTCCAACTGAGCCTATCTGTGACAATCTCCGTACAGTCCGGTCTGTTCGTCTATGAGTATCGCATGTCGGGCCTAGGGGCGGTAAATGTCAAACCCCTAATAGCGGTACAAGACGTGCCGAAGTATAGCCCAGAACACCCTGAGAAACTACTGGAAATACTACTAGTAAATCTCGCTTGCCCTGGCCAGAGACTTTGTGTAATGGCTCTCCAACACAGCGCGACAACAACCCCCAATACCGGGAGAGACGAATTCTATCTAACCGCCACTGCCTCCAAGTGATTCAGGACTGCACCCAACTACTACATGTTTGCACGACTCTTTTGAGCCGGGGTAGGGTAGTAATCAAAGTACAGTGAGAACACACTCGAGGCGAAGTGGCAGTGTCAAGTCGACGGACTAAGCTGTACTCATGTCACCTGCGAACTGCTACCTGACGATAGGTATATTACCAACCAGCAGTTCCCAACGAGTCCTGTCCAGTGTACTCATAACCTAATGCGCACCTGCATACTATCTCCAGTACGACGTACTAATGGCTGTGGGACAGACCATCTCCCCTGTTGGGATGAGAAGCGTACACACTAGTCTACTCTGGAGTATCGATGCCCTGTCTCGATAATCCTACGACTAGGAACCTGTATAAGGATGTGCTTACAGACTACCCAGCCCCTACTAGTGTGACTGCCATCACAACGCTGGTAATCAAGCAATGATCCTAAGGGCTCTACTAATATGTATAAGCGATATGCTAAAAGAAACACATGCACATATTGAAGTAGAAACAAACCAAGTAGCAAACTACTATTTTGAGCAAGACTGTCTATACAACTGTGAATATCCCAAGCTTCCATTAAATAATATACAAACTAGTATGATACAGTAATGGCCTTTAGGGCATATACATTAACAGCTATGGCAATGATCAGGGCACATGACAGGGACCGTACGAGCCTACTCTTAGGAGGAGTTTGGTATAGTCACATCATCCGGGGCTGCCACAGCTTTACTTGTGAGGTATCAACAGAGCCCCTCCGTCTAATATCGCTGATGGAACGCCCGCAGACCGCTTATGCGGTGGAGGCGACTAACTGGACTCCTATAGGCCAGCTTGAGCCATCAACAACCGGGATACCCAACCAGCCCCTGCCGGCTATAGATATCCTGGAGCGCCGCATATGTCAAGGAGAAGCCCAACCCTGGAGATAAGTTTATAAGGTACGTCTTATCCCTCGCCATCCAGTAGGCTATCTTCTCTGGGCTCGATACGTTCTTTCCGCCCACCGTGCACGGTTACAGAAGGTTGGGCTGTATCAAGCGGTGTACGCGTCTCTATTCCATTACCAGCCCCCTCACGTCTGGTGGGTTAAAGCTTTTCTGGACCAATGGAATCTTCCCACCGACACCTTTTTGCTTAGGGATCGTGAGGTCTCTATTTCACTGGAAGAGTTTCGCGAGATTTCTGGATTGCCAATTAGGGGAGAGCATTATGAAGAGTTGTTGCCTCCCAACGAGTACGTGTTCGTGACCATGCTGTTTATGCTTGACGGCCTGACAACTGAAAACACCGTCTGCCATAAGTACCCCAGTCTTATCAAGGCTCTGGGTATTTTTGAAAAACTGTTCGAGACGTCAGAGGGGCAGGGCGTCACCTTTGAGAGCTTCATCGCCTGCTTTATCCGTGAAGACGCTTTATCCAAAGAGGCTCCAAAATTTGCGAACATTGACGACCCTTTTGGGTTTGGGATGAATAAACTGCCAGTCAAAAAGGAAGACTTGCCGCAGTTTTATATTCCGACCTCATCGGCCATGTCCTTCAATGCGATTGCAGCCCCTGGCATGGACGAAGAGACCTTCTTCGTTGGCTTCATCAGCCTTTAGCTCAGTTGGTTCGACATTCCGACGCATCGACGCTTCATAAGAGCCTCCGTCTTTTACCCCTCTCATCGCGTAGCTGAAAGGGCACGATTAGCCGTTGGCATTGTGGGACTGTCGCACATATATCATGGATTAAGAGTTGCGGCCAATACTTCGACCCCAGATGCGGATGTTGTGAATTTCTCCCTCCACTACTTCACGTCGTGGATCGAGATGCATGTACTGGGAGCATTTGCAGCACATCGGCGGCCAGATTTCTATGACTCCTTTACCTTCCCTCGGGTTATGAGGTTAGTGGATGCTTCTGCTCCCAATCCAACTCAGCTAGGGGCCCTCCGCGTGTTGCTCAACCCATATTCAAATGAGGGCGAGATAGTGTTTAGTGACCGAGTCCTCTCTGCTCCTGCGGGGCCCGTTCAACAACTGTTTGATCTGTCAAAAGGGGGAGCGCCATCTTTAAAGCCTAAAGAGATTATGCACACATACGTGATTAGGCCGGGCTATTTGGTGTTTCGTCATAATAACACAGCTCTTTTTATGCGGTATAATCCGCATCGCATTGCCCAGCAATTAGACTATAACCACAGTGTCCCTTTCGAGGCGTTTTTAGTTGAGCCCACTCCGTCTCTGGAAGTCACTCGTGACGGCATCCATCATTTTATGCGGCTGAACACCGGCTCCCATTTCATGATCCCTGAGTCCGACTATCTTCCAAGGTGTGTGGAGTCTTTCAAAGGTTGGTATCGTCATCGAGTCGGTCCTGTCATTGCCGAGGAGAGGCGGGTACTCTTCAAATATAGAGCTCCAGCTCCGACCCAAGTCACTAGCGTTCCGTTGCGGCCGCGGTTAGTGGTTTGCCCTCCATTGAGGGATAGCGGTCCGGTACTTATCTCCAGAGCCGCTGAAATAGAATCGACCCCCCGTACTGCTAGTATGTCAGTGCGTACTAGTGCCGAAGTAAAGGCTTCTAATAAAGCGCTAGCGGTAGTGTCATTAATGGCGGCGTCATCAGCGGTGGTGTCACCAAAGGGGGAGACCGGAGGCGAGGTCGGTCAACGTCGCGCCAAAGCGCCGAGGGGGAGGAAGCGTTCTTGTGCTAGTGCTAGCACGACTTCTAAGAGGAGGAAGAAATCGGTTGTCAGCTTACTTGACATCCTGCTTGAGTCCGATCCGTTTATTCAGGATGACCCGATCGCTTTGGAGGAGTCGAATGCCGGTCTTATCTATCCTGGCTCATCTGCTGAGGAAGCCACGCAATTAGCTGAGGCTTTGAGGCGCTCACAAGATGAGACCGAGAACGTGTGCGTCCCAAAAAAGCCCTACCCTCCTGTTATATTCTCTGACGTCGATCCATTATTACGGTGGGTACACATGGGTCCTTTGATGGAGGAAGAACGGGCCCTCAAACAACTCATAACGGTTGCTTCCGAAGACGAGCTTGCATTAAATACATGTAGTTATTCATCTGTGTTTGAACCTCGGCGAGCGTATCTAGACAGAAAGGAAAAACGTCTCGAAAAATCCATACTTCAAGCTCCTTGGCGTAATCGTATGCATCTTTCTCATGCCCTTCTTTTAGTGAATAGTCTGTATTACTTTTATGTCTTCTCATTTTTGTGAAAACTTTGCAGGGACTTCGGTGGCGAAAGTGGCTTTGAATCCAGATCGGGCCATAACTATGGACTCTACAAATATCTCCCGTGATGCACCGGCAGGTGTGGAGGAGGTTATTAAATCTGCTACTCTTACTGTGGAGCTTCCGGTGGTAACTTCTGTTCCTTCAGTGTCTATTCCTCCAACAGAGGTGACTTCACCGGCCACAGATCTCATGGACATCTCTAGTGACGCACCGAAGGGTGTAGAAGAGATTGCAGAAGCCATTAATCCTGTCTTGGAGCTTCCGGTGGTGACTTCCATCCTCTCAGTATCTACACTTTCAGCAGAAGTGACCTCGCTGGCCATAGATCCAATGGAACTCTCTAGTGGTGCCCTGGAAGGTATGGAAAGGATTGCCGAGACCGCTGTCCTCTCCTTGGAGCCTGAAGTGGCGGCTGTTGTTTCCCAATTGGAAGCTGCCGCGCCGGCACATATCCCCAGTGATGTACCTGAGGGTGTGGAGGAGCCTGTCGAAGCTACCATCCCTCCGGCTCAAGGAGGGCGAAGTATCGAAGGTAAACTTCTACATTTCATTTTAACGATCCCTCCGTTATCTGAACCCTTCTTTCCTTCAGAATTGCGGGAATTGGCGGCTTTTATCATGGATCTATCTCCTAGGAAAACCTTCCAGCGTCTGCTTGATATGGCTGCCCCACAGGAGATACCTCCGCAAGGCATAGTCCTTTCTTCTGGACAATGTTGGTGTTCTTTGATCCCTTTTCTTTCACTATTATTTTTTATAGTGATGCTAATATGCACTCTATAGTTTTAGAAGCCGATTACAAAGTCGAGATCCTAGATGGGCCCGGGGATCTCTCAAGCCCCTCTTGCATGACTGTGCGTAAGTAAGGCTTTATCTTTAGCATTGTTTTGTCTATCCCACGTTTGTAAATCTCACTGACTGTTTACAAATCTTGACAGCTCTGCCAACCCTAACCCCGTTAGAATCTCGGATTCCTATGCCACCAGGCCCCTATGCCCGGCGTGCGTCTGAAAGGATGGCGAAACAAAGCATTTACTCCCTGACGGCTCTCATTGAAGACCTTCGCCTTGGTACCTCTGTCACGACCAAAGAATTTGATGTCGAAGCCACCGCTTCCTTGTCCATTCTCGCCACCTATCATGACGAAGCATTGGTGCGTGTCTGGGTTGAGTACTGTCGCCGAGTGGAGGTCTACCTACACGGGCTTGAGTGCATCCGCCTTCCTTCCGACATCTTAACCATAAAATCGAGTCTGCGGGGATGGATCGAACGGTGCGCAGCCAATCTACAGTCATGCGAGAAGAGGCTCAACCGGAATTTTTCGGAGAGGGAGCTAGCTTCAAACGCTTTGGGGGAACTTCAAGCTCAGCTTACCGCCAAGACTACCCGCGCATACGAAATTTGGCGGGTGCTTCAAGAAGCTATTACAGAGGTGGTGGCCCTTGACAAAGCCGTTATCTTTGCCCGCGAGATGGTTGAAGCCCATAAAGTCGCCGAAAGGGAGCTTGAGGGTCGGTTTGCTTCATATCAGACTCAGCAGACTCAGGCAGGTACCCGTCTTGCCGTGCTAAAGGAGCTTGAAGCCGAGGTTCAGCGGAAGAATGACAAACTTACTAGCTTATTGCACCGTCTGCCGGCTTAAACATTTTTTTCGCTGTATATTTTCCTTCTATCTTCTTTTCTTTTATATTTATTCATGAATAAGAGTATCTTGTATTCATATTGATTTATGAATAAAAGACATATTTTTCTTCATACTAGCGCTTTCTTTCTTTTACTGTCTTGGCTTAGCATAAAGTAGTTTATATACTCATTCCGGGGTTTGTAGTTTATGAGCTCATTTCGGAGCTTATTTAGTTTACCTCACTTGGGCTCGTAGGCAAACTGGTCCTAATGTCATAGTTAACCTCTGCTCTTTACGACAGAGGTCTGTTACGGTCTGTGGTACTAGGTTTTTTTTTTGTCCGTCGTACCGTCGCGTTGGCTGATATATTCCCCAATATGCAATCTTGCTGTTTGAGTAGCCGCGCGACTATCGTATCTTTGATCCCTTAGGGGCTGGACAAGACGTCTTCAAATAATCTCCCAGGTCATATTACCGTCGGGAAAGCATATTCTCCTTAGAAATCGTAAGGATTTCTAAGTGTTCATCCCCTCTATGAGTCACAAGGATCTCACCTGGGTATTTTTCCCTTTTGAATTGTGAAGACCCGTAAATAGCCTCTTCATTTCAGTGGCATGTAACTTCAGCGAACGTGGCCCGTAGATAGTCCATCTTGACTTCCTGGCAGGGCAGTGATGGCTTAGAAAACAGGTTTGGATCTGCCGCCTAAGACTTTTCAACTTTATGAGCCGTGAGGGTCTCATAAAGACTTTTCTCCCTACGAGTCGAGAGGATCCAGTAGGTGTATTTTCTCCTTAGGAGTCGTGAGGACTCCTAAGTGCGCTTTCTCTTGAGAGTCGTAAGGATCTCATAAGAGAATTTTCCCATTTACGAGTCGAGAGAACTCGTAAGTGTTTTTTTTCCTTCTTGTCGATATTCGACTTTGGAGAATATGGCCCGTGGATAGTATACAATAGCCCATCTTGGACCTACTTGCAGGGCCACAGTGCTTAGGAACATATTGATATCCCCGTTGCCTAAGGCTTTCTACCTTCATGATCCGTGAGGGTTTCATGAAGATGTTTTTCCCTACGAGTCGAGACGGGTCGAGAAGTTCTCGCAAGAACATTGTTTTCCCTACGAGTCGAGACGAATCGAGAAGTTCTCGCAAGAATATCCTAACATCACAGTTAACCTCTGCTCTTTACGACAGAGGTCCGTTAAAGTTTATGGTACTAGGGTTTTTGTCCGTCGTACCGTCACGTTGGCTGATATATTCCCCGATACGTAATCTTGCTGTTCGAGTAGCCTCATGACTGTCGTGTCTCTGATCCCTTCAGAGGCTGGACAAGACGTCTTCAAGTAATCTCCCAGGTCATATTACCGTCGGAAGAGCAAGTGTTAGGGATTTTCCATACCGCTTTTTACTTGAGATTAGGCTCAATTTGGGAGCCCCGATGAGTCATGACCACTCTGCTGGTGTAGGATGATCTCCGATAGTTTTTCAGGTTTTATTTGAGTTGCCGTCAAGACCTTGAAGCTAGGGATCTTCCTTTGCTTCGTTTGTTGACATTGTGTCCGCTATATTGCGACGAATGTCGAGGTTGTCTCTAGGCTGTCTGTGAACCGTCGAGGCTTGGAACTAGGGACTTTGCCATAGCTCCGTTGTTTTGACCCTAGGGTTGGTTATTGACGTTACATCTGCATCCTACTGAAGTGAGGAGGAACGCCGGGATGATCTCTAGGCTGTAGATATTGCCGTCGAGACTGGGAACTAGGGACTTTGCCATAGCTCCGATTTGTTGACGTTGCGTCTGCATCCTGCTGGAGTGAGAAGAAACGCCGTTGTTGATCTCTAAGCTGTCTATGAACAGTCGAGACTTGGCTCTCCTTCTGATGGAGCCTGGTGGGAACATATGGTTCCCTTTTCATTTATGCCCATGGATTTTATACAGGGGTTGATGTGGACTCACCTGCAAGGCAAAAGTTTCATCATTTTTTTTAATTTCTTTCCACGATGCTCTATTATTTCAGCTTTTTTATATCGCGAAAGTCGCGATCGCCCAATCATTTCATCTCTTTATCACGGTGCTCAATCATTTCGGATATTCTTTTCTTTTTACTTGGTGCTTTTTATTGTGAGTTGCCCAAACATTTCGGCTGTTTTTATATGCATATATTTCGCTCACTGATTTTTATTGCGAGTTGCCCCATCATTTCGGCTATTTCATATGCATATATTTTGCTCGCTAATTTTTATTGCGAGTATGGATCTTGAGATCTGATACCAATCTTGGCATCAGCACCGCTGCGACTGGAATATTGCCAGGAGCGAATCATCATTTGCCTTGAAAGGACTTAGAATTTGAAACCAATTTAAGCATCAGCATCGCTACGACTGGAATATTGCCAGGAGCAAATCATCATTTGCCTTGAAAGGACTTAACATTTGATACTAATTTAGGCATCCGCATCGCTACGACTGGAATATTGCAAGGAGCGAATCATCATTTGCCTTTGCTATTTTGAACAAAGGTGGCTTAGTAGACAGGGTTAGGATCCTGTCGACTAAGACTTTTTGACTTTATGAGCCGTAAAGGTCGCATAAAGTTATTTCTCCCTACGAGTCATGAGGATCTCGTAGGTGTATGTTCTCCTTAGAAGTCGTGAGGGCTTCTAAGTGGTGTTTCCTCTTATAAGTCGTAAGGATCGCATAAGAGTATTTTCTCATTATAAGTCGAGAGGACTTACAAGTGTCGTTAACCATATGAGGACATTCTTCGTCATTGGTGGGACTTGCTGAGGGAACGTTTATTTGTGCCTATAGATTGTATACAGGGGCCAGCATTGTACCGCCTATAGGGCAACTTGGGGAGTATGACGGCTTAAGGACAGGTTTGGATCTCTTTAACTTAAGACTTTGAATCCTATGAGCCGTGAGGATGTCACAGGGGGAGTTCTTCTTACGAGTCGAGAGGATCTCGTAAGTGAAAATTTTACGAGATTGCGCCCTTTCGAGTTTTCACAAGCTCGCCGGTAGCCCTGTTGTTTTTACTCACGGCGCCCTTTCGGGTTTTCATCCGTGCCCATTTCGCTTGTGAACGTACCGTATTTTTTTTACCACGAGATTGCGCCTTTCAGGTTTTCACAAACTCGCCGGCAGCCCTGCTATTTTTACTCACGGAGCCCTTTCGGGTTTTCATCCGTGTCCATTTCACTTGTGGGCGTACCATTTTTTTTACCCCATTGTTCACCAATGGCACTTAGAGGGGACGTCGCCACCGGGGTAGCTACGTAGCCAGCGGGATTTGAGTGGCAGCTCTTGCTGTTGGGACATGTGGACTTGCGTTCCATTATCGCCGCGCTTGAGGTGACATATTTAGTTTAAGGACATTAAGGTCCAATGTTAGTTTAGGGACATCTCAGTCTATTGTTTAGTTTAGGGACATCTGGTCCGTTGCTAGTTTAGGGACATCTCGGTCCATTGTTACCATTTTGGGGGCAACGATTAGTTTAAGTACATTTCGGTCCGTTGTTAGGTTTCGTTTAGCATCCTGTTTATTGGGTCTTTTGGCAGCTATGGGGATTTTGGCACCGGTCCTGCCCCCAGTTCCTCTGCATTGCATTCAGACACCGAGGGAGCTTCTTTGCCATTTAATGACGAATAAGAGACCATATGGCAACTTGCCACATATTCTTCGGTTTCTCCCGACGAGCCATTTCCCTCATCATCGTCGCTATTTCCGTTCTCAAGCATATGGTTGAGAAACTCTTCGAGGGTGACTGAGGTCCGAGCCTTCTGGTTGTACTCCTCGAGCGTGTTAATGTATTTTTGTGGGTCCGTGCGCTTGTCGTCAGGCTGTGCGGGCTTCTTGGTCTTCTTCTTTCCCTTCGAAGACTTTGAAGGCTTGACCTGAGTATCTTGCCCATCGTTACCAGCTTTCGGTGTTGAGCGCGATTTAAGCATCCCCTCAATGATCTCGGGCTCTAGCGGGCTTTTCCATTTGATCGCCGGACAAGCTTGAAGTTCTTTCAGCATTCTCTTAGTTTTAGCTGAAAGGACAACTTCCCACGGAGTTTGTTCTAAAAATGAGCATGATGCCCCCGACGTATCCACCTTTTTAGGAGCGTGCTGCTGTGGTGGATTTACCTTCCAGTTTTCTAATAGCACGAACTTGCCTTATTGGTATTGGTCCTCAACCCAGTTTTTGAAGACGTATCAATCTTCGATTGGGTGACCCATTACTCTGTGGGACATCACCAGGTTGCAGTAGGCGTCTCGGATGCAGCAGAGTGATGAGCCTGTTACGCACTGCCAGTTCGAACAGTCTATTCGTTTTATCCCGGGGAAACGAGTAAGGACGTATCAACTTCTCTTCAAGGGATTGACGTGTATTGCTTTAGCGAGCAACCGGTTTCGGGTCACTCGGTTATTGTTGAGCATTGGCAACGAAGGCCGCTTTCCCTTTGCCTTTTTCATTCCGGAGATCCGTTTTTGAAGAGGAAGGCCTATGGCCCATCTGGTCCATTTGGGCCAGCTTGTCAATCAAGACCTGGAAGGTGGTCGGCTTGAAGAACATCATAAATTGGGATATAGTTGCCTGAGGATCAAGGGTCTCCACGAACATGCCTACGGCAGGAGCTTCTTCAATGCGTTGTTCGCATTTTGACCATAGGTTTTGCCACCGAATTGCGTATTGAACCCAGGTCTCTCCTGGCTTCACCCTGGTATTGATTAATGCCGTGATTGGTGTGCGCTCACTTGCGCTTGCGAACCGCTGTGTGAATAGTAATTCTATCTCCGTGAATATTTTGACAGAATCATTTGGGAGCTCGGAGTATCATTCAAATGCCGTCTCCGCCAAGCTGCCAACAAATTGGCGAATCAGCAGTTTGTCGTCGCCTCCGGTATTACCGCACAAAGCTCTGAATTGAGCAGCGTGCTGGTGTGGATTTCCCGGCCCCATATACACATGTAACTTAGGGATCGTATATCCTGGCGGTTACTTGATTTGATCGTACCAGCCTGGATAAGGTCGCCCAGTTCTGACGACTTGGCCTGCCGCTTCACTCGCCTAATGAGCTCGTATTTGCTGAGCTATGTAGTCATCAAAGGAAGCCTTAGTAATTGTCTCTTCTTGGGCTACTGAGACAGTCGGAGGAGGGTTTGATGTTTCCCCTCTGTCGTCTTCGATTATTATCGGAGGGTCTTCGGCTGGAGGTTCCGGCTTGATCATCATCCCAACCATGTCTAGGAACAGAAGCGCCGTCTGCTTTATATTAGCAGCCTGTTCCGCGGCCTCCTTATCCTTCCTTTCCAGCACCCTTCGCAAGAACTCAGTGTCGGTCTCTTGTTCCTGGCACTGCTCAGACGTTGATTCCAAGCTTTCTTTCCACCCGGTGAGTGCTGACATTTTCATCAGCATCTCCTGGAGCTTTTGTTGCTGCTCCTGAGCTTTTGTCAACGACTGAGTGAGTGGTCAATGACCTACGGAAGCACGGCTTTGCTCTTTCCCAGAACCCATGTACACTATGTGCACGATCATGCCCCCCGTACTTAGGGCGTTTAGGTCCAGTACCTTTGGAATTCATCGCAGGCAGTGGGGTTTTCTCCGGCCTTCTCCTTTTGTGGGAGGTTGAAGTCAAAAGGGCCGTTGTAACAGGCACCCATGTAAACGAGGCTTTCCGTTGTATGGCGGAAGGATGGTCCTCCTCCTGCCGAGTCTTCTTTTTCTCTAGTCGGCGAGAGTAATTTTTGTCAATTATAGAATCTTGGACTTTCCGCCAGACTCTGTGGATTTTAGAGGACAACCGCTGAGGGGGCTGCTCCGGTTTTGCCTGCGTCACATTTTCAACAGGAGGAGGAGACTTCTTCAATACAGCACTTAGGGAGTTCTTTCGCACCCTCCTGAGCGGATCAAAGTTGTTCCCAGTTAGAACAGCAGCGTCAATTTCCACCATTGGAACTGGTGGAGTAAGTCCAGAGGGAGAGTTTCCCCCAGCTCTTCTCAACCGGCGCCAGTGGCGATGTCGAGCATGTCTTGCCGATGGGACCACCTCAGCTGTAGAAGCGGCTCCATCATGCCCCCTGCTTTGGTTAGGGGCTACTGCTGGTGCCAGCCTATTGAATACTGGCATCCATTGAGATGGGACGGCCAATCTTTCGAAGGCTGACTTTCTGGTAGAGGGAGCATTTTTGACGACTTCACCCGTAGCAGGAATCAGAATGGCCAGTCTTACGAAGACCGATCCATTAGTAGGAGAAGCCCCTTTGACGACTTCATCTGCCGGAACTGGAATGGCTATCCATTTCGGGATAACCCCTTCAGGTATCGCAATCCTCTTTCCAGGCCCACTGGAGCTTTGGCTCAGTCTGTGAAAGACCGAGGTGGCAGACTTGGACGACCCGTTGAGAGGAGCTGTGGTGGTTGCAAGTCGATCAAATATCGACTTCTTCGGAGCTTCCTGTGATGGCACTGGGGCACTGAAGCTTGCTGGCGGGATCATGGTCCCAAAGAACAGTCCAGTGGTGGCTTGAGTCACCTGCTCCACTGGCATTACAAAGATGGAGGCCGCTTGGGGCCCATAAGTCACTCCTCTATTTGGGGTGGAGCGAGAGTTGCTGTTGCAGGTGCAGTTGAAAGCCATCGATTTCTTTTCTCTTCTGCATAGGAGCAAGACACCAAATCTTAGTGCCTCGAATCCAGGGGCAACCATAGCAAACCAAGATTTGTTCGCGAACACGACACACGAAGTGTGGAGTGGAAAGTGGAAAAGGTCCCACCGGGCGTGCCAGAATATGTTTACTGCCGATCACAGAAACGGATCCGGGATGGATCGCCTTGCCTGAATTTGGGGGCAGATGCTATTTGGGTTTATCAATCCACCTCTCCGAAGATGCCAAGTTGATTTATGACACCGTGTATAGGAGGTCTGGATGGATGCGGCCGTTGTAGCAGACTTCGTCAGATTCCCCCTTGTTGTGAGGGGTTTTTGATTGTGGGGACGTTCTTCCCTGTAGGCGCAAGCCTCTGCAGTTACTTATGTTACCGCATCACAGTAACCACTTTCTCCTGCTCAATAAGGTCACTTCATGTCGTGTATATTTTTTTTATTTTTGGTTGCCCATGGATTGTATACGGAGACTAATTTATGTTGTCGCCCGTAGGGCGTGGATTAGTCCAAATCCGCATATTCTTAGATTTGGGTTTGGGTTGGTTTAAGGATCGTTAATCTTGTTTGAAATTAAGATAAACTTAAGTGTTTGTTGAGGATACGTTAGTCTAATTTTAGACTAAGATCTACTCAACAGGATTTTGGGATCATTCAGACCTAACAAAAGAGCATTTGGGCTCTATTGTTTTAGTTTAAGAACGTTACGGCCCGTTGTTAGTTTAAGGACGTTTCGGTCCGTAGCTAGTTTAAGAACGTTGCGGTCCGTTGTCTTCATTTTGGGAAGTGCATCCAAAAGCAGTTAGTTGTTGGGACCCACCACCTCTCTGAAGACGCTGATGAATTACAACGACATGTATCAGAGGTGTAGAGAGATGTACCATTGAACCAAATTCCAGATTGAGGGGAGAGATCATGGTGAACCATCTAAGAATCATTAGTCAATTTTGGGAGACTAAGATTAACTTAGGAGATATGTGATGGACATCATTCTGGTCAATTGGTTTGGGAAGTCATGAGCATAGAGGTTCGGTCTACTTGGAGATCCAAGACGTTTTAATCTCAAGAAGACTTAGCCAATTTGGGGCTAAAGTTGGCTTCTTATAGTGTTAAACACTAATATATGCTCGGTGCTCACATGCTCTCACGTGAGTCTCTAAAGCAGTGTTAAACATTGAAAATTGGGGTGCTCACATGAGGCGCCTGAAAGTTGGCGCTGTACACATGGGTCCAAATCCCCGTCTGTATATAAGTGTTAAACACTTAATTCTTGTGGCCATCACGTGTGGGCACGTGAGGCGCCCCAGAGTTGGGTACTGCTTCTTTAAGTTTATTCTCTCTTCTTTTTATAAGTACTAAGCACTTAGCTCATATAGTGCTCACGTGCGGACACGTGAGATGCTCAAAATGTGAGCGTTGTTTTTGGATTTTTCCCTTTTTCCATTTAAGCAACTGTTTGGGGTCACGTGAGAACACGTGATTCGATCTCAGTCGTTCCTTTTTGTTCATCGGAGGTGCTCACGTGGGAACACGTGACCAGTCTTTTCTTTTATATGCATAGAGATTTTGATATGAGTTTTAAGAATTTCAGGTCCCTTGTTTTATAAGAATTAGATTCTTTTACAGGGTTAACCCTAGTTTTATCAGAGAAATTAAATTCCTATATACTTTTGGAAGAATTAAATTATTTGGACTTAGTTCTTTTCCCTAAGTTTTGAATGTGCATAACATAATCTCCCCAATGAGAATTAAATTCTCAACTTGTGGGGAGATCTGCTTCTGCAGACCTCAACCAGAGGAAGAACTAAGTTCTTGTATGAAGGGTTAAACCCTTAAAGAAGAGATAAGATAATCTCTGTACTTTCTTTTTACCTAGGATTTTTGTTTAAGAAGGGGATCTTCTTCCTCTAGAGAATTGAATTCTCTTTTTTTCTTTTCTTTTTTTGTTTCTCAAAACTTATAGGGGGGTCTCTCTCTGTTCTCTCCTTCTCTCCTCGCTCCTATTTATACGAGAAGAACAAGAAACAATTTGTTAAGAGAATCTCTTATTGAGACATCATGATTGATTCTATGATCTTTTAGATCAATCGGTGAATTTTATTCACCGTTGGATTTTTTAATCCAAAGTCTCTGTCACGCCCCATTTTCCAGTATACGGGCAGAGGACACGACTGGCCGCTACGTATTTACTCTGAAGCAAATACGCTAAGCTTATATAAGCAATATAAATGAAATGCACAAGAGACAAAAGATATAACTGAACAACAACTTTATTTATTCATATTCTTTTTACAATACATGGAAAAGTAAATACATGGGATAAAGCGATGCCTAAACAGTGGCATAACAGAAATGAAAAGTACTGAAAGTAAATGTGTACAATGAATCTAAAGCTCTGGGTCGTAGGCTAGCTGATCCAAGTCCTCGCTGGTGGGCTTGATCTCCTGAAGATCTGAATCATCTGACAACATTACAAAGAAGAAATAGAAGGAATATTGTCAGCGAACAATCGTTCGGTAAGTCCCAAACATAAGGGAGAAATAGAATAGACAGAGAGAGAGAGTGTAGTTTTTTAAAGTTATATTATTATTGTTAACGCTGTTATTTTTAGCTTGCTAAAGAAGAGGCCAGTATATACGAAAGCAGTCTCTATATGGCAGAGACTAAAGGCAAATGGAGTACAAGGAACCGTTTATGCCACGGTACAACAATAAATGAATTCAGGTTAGGTGTCTTAAATCTTGCAGTCTCGTGCCACTTCTAAAACCTTCCTACCAATATACCCCTTAAAGCCCGTGATGTCTTGATTGTATTATTTGTATTGTATTGTCTTGTAAATTGAATTGTATAGATGGACGACTTGCCGAAACCATGATATCAGTAAAATGGATGTAACTAGAGAATCATGTAGATGGCAGTATATCCATGGTTTGGTTTGGTCAATACAGATTGAATAGATTGAATATATGGATTCATGAATTCATATTGAATTGTAGTTTGTACTTGAATTATATTCAAGTCAGATAATTTATAATGAGACTCAGTCTGAGTCAGAACAATTAGAAAAGAAATTGTAATCCTGATTTAGGTTTTGGTGTTATCGGTAAACGCTGCACATGGGCGGCAGGATTTGTGTCTTTTTCAAAAACGATTACCGTGTTGATAACTGTTCAGTCGAAAATATTGCAATCTGTAACATGACAATTTCCTCACTATTCTAATCATCTAAGGGTGTTTGTTATAAATATGACACATATTACAGAATCATTTGGAAAATACCAATCACCATGTGTTGTACATTATAACCGGCATTATGAAGGAAATTGTGTGTAAATATTTCACGCATGATATTGTATATCACAACACTTTTTATCAAGATTTTATGCAGAAAATTATTCAGGTCAAAGAACTGGAATCGCCAATTTACCGATAAAACGCAGCAAGTCAAAAACTTAAAATCTGGCAGAGATTCAGAAGAGATTAAATGATTACAGACATCAAAAGAACACCTAAATACCAACACAAAGCTACCCCAGGAAAATGAGCCAGTGAACTCACAAAATGGCCGCGGAACCGCGGCAGATCCAGCCCGATCCACCGCGGATCCGCGGCCGAGTTGGGGGCACCGGTGATGAAACTTCTCCAGAACCTTCTCTGTAACCTCCTAGCTTCCTTAAGACGCTTCATTACTACGTGGCTTCTTCTAAAAAGCTCCGCATAACAACCAAGCTTATGAAGGAAGCTTAATTTGAGGCTATAAAAGGGGATTTAGATCTTAATTTTAGGGGTTGTAGAACATTGAACCAATTCACTACACAAGTTGAGTGACACAACTTGTGATCCAAACCAAATCCAATCAAAATCAAAATCCATTGAGAGCAAAATCAAGCGACAATCGAAGATCCTTTATCGCAACGCCGATCATCATCAAGAGCAAGAGATCCGCGATCGATCCATGTCTCACGAAGATCGAGCCGAGCAAAGATCGACGACATTCAAATGAGCGAACGAGAGTTAGGCTTATAAACTCGAATTGAGATGTGTGATTTGAAGGAGATTTAATAAAGGTGATAATTGTAATTCTCGCTTTCTTTACATTCTTGCATTATAAAATTTCTCGTTCTTGATTCTTTAATTTTCATGATGCGTGAGTGAAATCTCCGCTTGTAAAGAAATCGAGAGAATCGGTAGATCTAATAATGATGAAATCCTAATACAAATCTTAAGTCTTATGAGGATGTGAGCTTTAGGAAAAAGAATCATCGATGACCTAATTTGGAGCGAGATCATGTTCTTGATTATTTCGTTGCAAATTAGGAATCAAATGATTGATGATTCTCTTTGCTAGAGGCTAGATTTGAATGATGATCAATGAAAAGACAAGGAATAGTGAAGAAGAAACCCTAGTTTCTTCAATAGATCCCTAATCTTCATTCATCGTCATCGATGTAGCTGCAATTCATCAATAGATAAGATTCGTAAATTTTAATATTCATCATTGCTACTAATTTTATCGATTCCTACAAGCTATTCTACATATTCTTGATAATTCAAATTGAAATTGGACTTTTTTCTTGATTTCAAATTCTTGATCTTGTTCTTGATTTTCTTGAAATGAAAATTCAATTAAATCTTGAATTACTTTCTTGAATTTTCTTTTATATTTCATTTTGACTCAACTAAAGCATGAACGAATAAGTACTCTCATCTCAGTGGACGATCCGTTCTCATTAAGGAAACTACTTCGACACCGTTATTGATTGCAGTATAAATTCTTTGATTGTGATAAACTTTTCATTCCATACAACTTCACAATTCATACGATCAATCAAATGGCGCCGTTGCCGGGGATGTGTGCGTAATTTGTTCGTTATTGCAATTTGAGTTGAAAATTTTTATTATTCCATCAGAATTTTTAAATCAAAATCGCATCAAGCACTTAACGATTAGTTGTGAATTTTGCAAGGGAATTTGGAATCATTGGAGCAAGGGGAAAATATTCAGATCATCTTAGGAAGTCCAGTGAAGCAATAGGAGCATCTTTACCAAATTTCGTTCAGAGATACTGCAAATGACCGCGGATCCGCGGCCATTGCTTTGAAATTACGGCGGAACCATGGCGAGATAGTCGATTCAGAGCTTCATTTTTCTCAGGTATACTTCTTACTTTCTTATCTCCTCCCTTCTCTTGTCCAATAACCATTTTCTGCAGGATTCCTTGCAAAAATTCGCAGCGCCGCTAAAAAAAATTTGTTGCATGTTTTGATATTGGTAGTTTTGCATATTTTAATACGGAAATTAAGGGGTAAAGACCAATTCAGATTAGGTAGGGATTTCATTACCCTTGCTAAGCCCCAAAAATCACAAAACTAGCATCTGCATCACCCTCATTAACTAAAAAAATATCTAGACAAGACTCTAAGGACCGTCGCGCTCAATTAAGACAGAAGGAGGTCATGGGTAATTTATTGCTTATCCACGTTTCTTTTGTGGTGTCTAAGGCAAGTGTGTCTAAGGCAAGTGGTTACTTAATTAGGCCCACTACTTACATAGTGGAGAACCTCCTACTTACATGGCACTTACCTGGCCACAGGAGGAATAAAAAGGCAGTAGAGAATTTATCCTGCGATATGTCTTCTGGAAGTCTAGGAGCGGTCTAGTGACTTGACCTAGGTGACCATTAGATCTAGGGTTGCTTTTGTATTTTTTTTTGTTATTTGATTTTTCAAAATCCGTCCCTTTTCAAAACAAACCCCAAAACCACTTTTCTCTAATTATCACAACGCTGCCACTTGTGCTAAACCATTTAGTGCATGCTCGGCTGGACACGGGATTCTAGTGCCCGTCTTGTCCGCGCTCCTCCTATCGACTCCGAACTCGATATTTCTACATCTTCTTTTTCTTCACCCACTACCACATCCACTTCGATGGACGGATCTCCATCGAACTTCTATAACACCACTCTGCCACCGCCCGCAGGCGCGCAAAATCAACCCCGCATCTCTCTCCAATCGAGATGCTACCCTATTCGAGGTCCTCTTTCTACCTGTCTTTCCATTTCACCAGCCAATGGAGATAATTTCGAAATCAAACCTCAATACATCAATATTTTACCCAAATTTCACGGTCTCGAGTCTGAAAATACATACGTTTTTATTACCAAATTTGAAAACGTATGTGCTATGATGGGTATTTCACAGCTTTCTGTGGATGCTATGCGTCTACGTCTTCTCCCGTTCATTTTGTGTGATTTAGCCAAGAAGTGGCTTTATAACACAGCTGCACATTCTATTTCAAACTGGGATGAATTCGCCATAGCTTTCCTTAAGAAATTCTATCCCAATCATAAGACTGCCCAAGTACGTAGCGAAATAAATCAAACGCTTCAAGGATCTGTTAGTTCAATGTCCTCATCACGAAATCCATCGATGGGATCTGTGCAGAATCATATGAGGGCATTAATCCTACAATAAAACAAGTGCTTGAATCCATGTGTGAAGGCAACTTCATGTCTAAATACGATGGTGAAGCTTGGAAATTTTTAGAAGATTTTGCTGAAAAAACTTTACAATGGGAGAGTGTAAGTCAATCATCGTCTAGGGGTGGTATTCATCAACTGGATATTTCCATAGGAGTCAAAGCTGAAATGGCAGCAATGCAAAAGAAGCTTGAAGCTATGGAACACAAATTTTTATTAGCCTCCCTAAATCAAATGACACTCCCCAAAACTGTCTGTGGATACTGTTCTGGTCCATCACATCTGACGGAAGAATGTCCATTGAATTCTCCGTTTCAAGGTCAAGAGCATACTAATACTGCTTTTCAGTAAAGACCTAGAAATGATCCGTATTCTTCCACTTATAATCAGGGTTGGAGGAATCATCCTAATTTTGCTTGGAACCAACACCAAACTCAAAACATGGTTCCAAACCAAAACAACTTTCAAAGGGTCCCTCCACAACAACAGCAACCACTACAGCTGACTCAACACCCGTATCAATCATAAAACTTTCAAAATCCGGTCAACACTTCTGCACCGTATAATTTTTTGCAATTGACCGGTGCTGATAATTCCTCTTCACTTGAACAAACCATGAATTTGATTCTGAAAAATTTCATGCAAGTTTCAGCTGAGATAAAGTCTTCTGTCGATAATATTAAGAAAGATACCGCCTCTCAAGGTGAGAGTATTAAATCGAAGGAAGCACAAATTGCACGATTGAATACCGAAATGAGTGCTAGAGAGAAAGGGAAACTTCCGTCTCAACCCCTACCGAATCCTGGACATTCATAACACTACAATGTGAATGTCATTACAACGTTGAGATCCGGAAGAGTGCTGAATAATCAAGTCGGTGAAGAGATTGATAATCATGATGAATTAATGAATAACACCCCGGTTTTCACTTCCACTTTTCCTTCCACTTCTATTTCCACTTTTGACCCTAGTTCATCTACCCCACCACTTTCTTACAAGCCTATTCTTCGTTTTCCTCAAGGTTCGAACCCTCAGCACACTTCTTCTAGTCCACCAAAGACGATTCCCACTTTTATTCTGGGATCTGTTCCACACACCACCACCTTCTCCAATGTTGGACCCAGCTATTATTGCTAAAGTTCCTTATCCGAATCGGTTAAGAAGAAACAAATCAAGTCCACATATGAAAAAGATTATGGAAATGTTTAAACAGGTTAACATCAATATCCCTCTCCTGAATGCTATACAACAAGTCTCATTTTATGCGAAAATTTTAAAGGGTTTGTGCACTAGGAAGAGGAAGACTCAAATGCCCAAAAAGGTATTCATGACAAATAATGTTAGTACAGCTTTTACTCCACAATTGCCAAAGAAACGTAAGGACCCTGGCTGTCCTACAATCTCGATTTCTATTGGGGGTAAAAACATTAACCGTGCTTTACTTGACCTTGGCGCAAGTGTTAACCTGCTTCCACATTCTGTTTACGAGCAGTTAAGGATTGGAGAGTTGAAACCAACTCATTGCACTCTCCAAATGGCAGACCGATCAATCACCAAACCTAGGGGTGAACTAGATGATGTGTTGATTAAAGTCGGGGAATTTATATTCCCTGTGGATTTATTTTTTTGGATACACAGCCTGTAGCAAACCCACGGAACCAAATTCCGGTGATTCTTGGTCGACCCTTCCTAACCACTTCCAATGCTGTCATTAATTGTCGAAACAGTTCCATGAACCTATCGTTTGGAAAAATGACAATTGAGCTGAACATTTATAAGATTGGAAGTCAGTCGTCTGAACCCTCTGCTTATATTCTTGATATCTGTTCTATCCACGAGATAGCTTCTGAAAGCTGCAAGGTTGATGAACTTTGCTTTGATGATCTCGACGACATTAGCACATCAATGTTTTATCTTGCACACAATAGTGATGACACTTTTGATGAGTCCATTCCTGTGTCTGAAACTTTTGACTCATCACTTTCCGAGTCTGTATCCTTTGTAGGCTATGAGCTTCTTCGTGACTTTGAATGTCGTTCTCTTACCCCACCTTTTATTGTTTCTCCACCGACATTAGATCTCAAATTGCTACCTTCTTATCTTAAATATGCATATTTAGATGAGAATGAGTCTTTACCTGTGATCATATCTGCTTCTCTTGCCTTAGAGCAAGAGAATACTCTTTTGATGGTCTTGAGATCTAATATGCAAGCTTTTGGTTGGACAATGGCTGACATCAAAGGGATTAGTCCCTTGATTGTTGAACATCATATACATCTGATGGATGAAGCCAAGCCAACCCGAGAACCACAGAGACGGTTGAATCCCGTCATGAAGGTGGCGATAAAGAAAGAAATTGTCAAATGCCTCGACGGTGGTATCATTTACCCAATCTCTGATAGCCAATGGGTAAGTTCAATTCATGTAGTCCCTAATAAATCTGGCATCACGGTCATAAAAAATGAGGCTAATGAGTTGATCCAAACACGCGCTCAAACTGGATGGCGTGTATGTATTGATTACAGAAAACTCAATACTGTAACGAGGAAAGACCACTTTCCTCTACCTTTCATTGACCAGATGTTAGAATGCTTAGCTGGACGTGAATATTATTGTTTCATGGATGGATACTCTAGCTATAACTAGGTCCCTATTGCCGAAAAGGATCAAGATAAAACCACATTTACTTGTCCTTTGGTACTTGTGCTTATAGACGCGTGCCCTTTGGGTTATGCAATACTCCCGCTACATTTCAGCGGTGTATGATGGGGATATTCTCGGACATGGTCGAGAATTTTCTGGAGATTTTCATGGACGATTTCTCGATATTCAAAGATTCTTTTGATGACTGCCTATCTCATCTTGACGCGGTTCTTACTCGTTGTAAAGATAAGAACTTAACCTTGAATTAAGAAAAATGCCATTTCATGGTCCAAGAGGGAATTGTGCTTAGACATGTCATTTCACGGAAAGGCATTGAGGTTGACAGAGCTAAAATAGATGTCATTCATAACCTTCTTCATCCAAATGCGTCAAAGATATACGATCTTTTCTTGGCCATGCAGGTTTTTACAGGAGATTCATTAAAGATTTTAGCAAAATTGCTAGACCCTTAACTCTTCTCTTGGCCAAGAACACAACCTTTCACTTTGACTCGGATTGTGAGGCTGCATTTAACTCACTTAAGAATTCTCTCACTACAGCCCATGTTCTATCATCTCCTGATTGGAACCACCCGTTTGAGCTAATGTGTGATACATCAGATTTTGCTGTTGGTGCAGTCTTAGGACAGCACATTGATAAGATGCCACATGTGATTTATTATGCGAGTAAGACCCTGAATGATGCTCAAATTAATTATACAACTACCGAAAAAAACTTTTGGTAGTTGTATTTGCATTAGAAAAATCCAGGCCTTACTTGATTGGCTCATCAATTGTTGTGTACACTGACCACTTCGCCTTAAAACATCTTTTAGAGAAGAAAGATACTAAAGGTAGGTTAATACGTTAGATCCTTCTATTACAAGAATTTGATCTCGTCATTCGAGATACGAAAGGATATGAAAACGTAGTAGCCGACCATCTTTCACGCATCTCTTCTTCACCTGTGACCCTACCAATTAATGACTCTTTTCCGGACGAACAACTCTTGAATGTATCCACTGAACCTTGGTTCGGGGATATTGTGAATTATCTTGCAATAGGACTTATTCCCCGCAAATGGTCGAAACAGGACAAACATCGATTTCTATCCCAAGTAAAACACTTTTAATGGGATGAACCCTATTTGTTTAAGTATTGTCCTGACCAGATCATTCGCAGATGTGTCCCCAATGATGAATTCAAGAGCGTTCTATCTTTCTGTAATGATCAGGCAAGTGGAGGTCACTTTGGTCCTCGAAAGACGGCAGAGAAGGTTTTGCAATGCGGTTTTTACTGACCGACATTATTCAAAGATGCATTTGATCATTGCAAAACCTGTCCACAATGTCAACACACGGGTAGGATTCCTCGGAGAAATGAGATGCCATTTCAACCGATCTTGGTAGTTGAAATTTTCGACGTTTGGGGTATTGATTTTATGGGTCTTTTCCCCAACTCTTTTGGAAATTTGTACATATTGCTTGCGGTTGATTACGTCTCGAAATGGGTGGAAGCTATTCCTTGTCGCGCTAATGACAACAAGGTTGTCATTAAGTTCCTTAAAGAAAATATCTTTTCACAATTTGGACACCCTCGCGCTGTCATTATAGATAATGGGACGCATTTCTGTAATCGGTCTTTCGAGACTTTGATGCAGAAATATGCAATCAACCACAAACTTTCGACACCCTATCATCCCCAAATGAGCGGGAAAGCTGAGATTTCCAACAGGCAAATCAAACTAATTTTGGAGAAAACAGTTTCTAATAACCGGAAAGATTGGTCAACCAAATTGACGGATGTTCCTTGGGCATTCCGTACTGAATATAAAACTGATCTCAGTATGTCTCCTTTGTAAGGTGTTTTTCGTCACCCCATTGAGATGGGAATACGCGTGCGCTTGTCAGACGTACTACAGATTCCCCCTGCCTAGGATAGGCGGGGGTTTAATGATTGTGGGGATCCGAATCTCCGGCAGCCGCGGACTAAGCTGCCGTTAATTACCCCTCGCCTTTGGAGCGAGGGAACCTCCGATTGACGGGTAAAACTGGTCATGCGAACTCAATGTACAGTGTACGTGTGTTGTGTTTTGAAAGGGGGTTTTGGATATATCGGGAGCCACACATAGTTTTTACGGGGGTCCCGCTACCCGGATAGTAGGCTGGGGGTCAAGGGGGCTAGCAGCCCCCTTGCTGGGTGCGGGGCAGCGCCCCGGCCTAAAATTTTTTTTAGGAGGGACAGTGTTGTAGAGTGTGTGTGTGTGTATACATATATAAAAAAAGAAAGGGAAAGGACATCCAAAGGATGTGTGGGGAAAAAGCGCCAGCGCTTTGGGTGCTAGCGCTTTGAGCACTAGCGCACCACGTGTCAGCACGTGGACGCTCGAGCGCTAGCGCTTTGGACACTAGTACTTTGAGCGCTAGCGCCCCACATGTCAGCGCGTGGGCGCTCATGCGCTAGCGCTTTGGGCGCTGGCGCTCTGAGCGTAAGAGCGCTAGCGCTTTAAGCGCTAGCGCACAACGTGTCAGCACGTGGGCGCTCGAGCGCTAGCGCTCTGAGCGCAAGAGCGCTAGTGCTTTGAGCGCTGGCGCACCACGTGTCAGCACGTGGGCGCTCGGGTGCTAGCACTTTGAGCACTAGCGCCCCACGTGCCAGCACGAGGGCGCTCGAGCGGTAAAAAGGACTTGGTCCCTGCAATAGGAGTTGTACTCCCATATATATATATATATATATATATATATATATATATATATATGAGGAGTTAAACTCCTACGATGTTTTGAAGCTGATGAAGGGCTTCTCCTCTTGAGCCCTAGTTCTTCCCTAAAGTGGGGTTTCTGGAAATGGATCTCCTTCTTCTTCCTTTGTTGGCCGGATCTTAAAGATCAAGAAATATGAGATTTTAAAAATCTCTCCTTTCTGAGATCTGATGGCAGATCTGGGTTCCCCTTTGTGGGTTTTATGGTGAAAAACTATTTAGTTTTGGAAAAGGAAGAGTAAAACTCTTGATTTAATTTCAAAGGAAAGAAGAAGGTTTAGAACCTTCAGAAAGGAAAAAGAGGCACAAACCCTAATTTTTTGGGGGAATGAAAAAGTGTATATTTTATTCATCATCATGTTGCCTTATATAAGCTTACATATTTACATAAAGCCTCTTGGGCTTTACAAAATGGCATTTTGCCCATCCCATGGCTCATGGGCTATTTCTTTTTGCACATAAACCATGAGCTTTACAAAAATTTGGCTTTATGCCCATTTTGCATACATTCATGCATAAAAAATTACATAAAAATTATTTATTACATGATCTATATTTTGGCATGGAGGAGGCTGGCCGCGGGC
This sequence comes from Agapanthus africanus, assembly GCA_030015575.1. Taxonomy (NCBI): domain Eukaryota; kingdom Viridiplantae; phylum Streptophyta; class Magnoliopsida; order Asparagales; family Amaryllidaceae; genus Agapanthus; species Agapanthus africanus. Next base: position 885,605,688 of record CM057337.1, read on the forward strand.
TCAACTTGGGCATGGGCCCGCTTGACCTGGGCTTGGGCCCACCTGGCTTGGGGTTGACCTTGACTTTGACTCGGTCAACCGGGATGCAAATTTTGACCCCAACAAAGTGCCCCCCATCAATAAATGCACACCACACATTTGAGTTTTGTACATGAAATTGATGGATCTTGAAATTGGACTTCGAGATGGAACATCATTCCGGGGGCGGAGCATCCCTCGGGGAGCATGATTCCTGGGGATCGGAGCATCATTCTGATTTGCGGAGCATAATTCCAGAGTCGGAGTATCATTCCAAAGAGTCGGAGCATCATTCCAAAGAGTCGGAGCATCATCCCAATTTGCGGAGCATAATTCCAAGGTCAGAGCATCATTCCGAAGGATCGGAGCATCATTCCGATTTGCGGAGCATCATTCCGAAGGATCGGAGCACTATTCCGATTTGTGGAGCATGATTCCAATTTGCGGAGCATGATTCCAGGGTCGGAGCATCATTCCGAAGGATCGGAGCATCATTCCGAAGGATCGGAGCACCATTCCGATTTGCGGAGCATAATTCCAGGGCCGGAGCATCATTCCGAAGGGTGGAGCATGATTCCAGGGGATCGGAGCATCATTCCGAAGAGCGGAGCATGATTCCAGGGATCGGAGCATCATTCCGAAGGGCAGAGCATGATTCCAGGGGATCGGAGCATCATTCCGAAGGGCGGAGCATGATTCCAGGGGATCGGAGCATCATTCCGAAGAGCGGAGCATGATTCCAGGGATCGGAGCATTATTCCGAAGAGCGGAGCATGATTCCAGGGATCGGAGCATCATTTCGAAGGGCAGAGCATGATTTCAGGGGATCGAAGCATCATTCCGAAGAGTGGAGCATGATTCCAGGGAATCGGAGCATCATTCCGAAGCGCGGAGCATGATTCCAGGGATCAGAGCATTATTCCGAAGAGCGGAGCATCATTCCAGAGGGATCGGAGCATCATTCCGAAGAGCGGAGCATCATTCCGAAGAGCGGCAGACATTCTGACCGAAGCATAATTTCGATGCAGAGCTTGATTCCCAGGCGAAGCATAATTCCGACAGGGAAGGCAAATACTCCGAGGCGAAGCATGATTTTGACACGGGGTACATTCTGAGACGGAGCATGATTCCGGCGCAGATCTTGTTGGCCGACTTGATTCCGAGACGGAGCATAATTCCGACGGGGAGGTCATTGGTTGACTTGATTCCAAGACGGGGCATAATTCCGACAGGGAGGTCGCTTATTGACTTGATTCCAAGACGGAGCATAATTCCGACAAGGAGGTCGCTTGTTGACTTGATTCCAAGGCGGAGCATAATTCCGACAGGGAGGTCGCTGGTTGATTCCGAGCCGAAGCATAATTACGACAGGGAAGGCAGGTACACCGAGGCGAAGCTTGATTTCGACACGGGGTACACTCTGAGACGAAGTATGATTCCGACGTAGAGCTGGTTGGTTGATTTGATTCCGAGGCGGAGCATAATTCCGGCAGGGAAGGTAGATATCCCGAGGCGAAGCATGATTTCGACACGGGGTAAATTCTGGGACGGAGCATGATTCCGCCGCAAAGGTTATTGGTTTGATTTGATTTTGGTTGACATCAGTATCGCTACACTGGAATATGGTACCAGGAGCGAATCATCATTTGCCATGAGAGGATTTGGGGATTTTTTTGTCGGCATCTGCATTGCTGCACTGAAATAATGCCAGGAGCAACTCATAATTTGCCCCGGGAGAATTTGGGAATTGGTTTTTGCTTGGCATCAGTATTGCTACACTGGAATATGGTACCAGGAGCGAATTATCATTTGCGCTTGTTTATCAGGAATCGATGGCTTAGCTGACAGGTTTTAGGTCCCTATCACCTAAGACTTTTCAATTTTGTGAGTCGTAAGGCTGTCACAAAGCATTTTCTCCCTACGGGTCGTAAGGATCCCGTAGGTGTATTTTCTCCTTAGGAGTCGTGGGGACTCCTAAGTGTGTTGCTCCTATGTGAGTCGTAAGGATCTCATGCGGGAATTTTCTCCTCACAAAGTCGAGAGGAGTTTGCGAGTGCATTTCATCTCTTTTTCACGAGTTTGTGCCTTTTCGGGTTTTCACAAACTCGCCGGCAGTCCTGCTGTTTTTAGTCACGGAGCCCTTTCGGGTTTTCATCCGTGTCCATTTTGCTTGTGGACATACCCTTTTTCTTTTTTTTTTTGAATTTTCACCGCCGATGGGACTTTGAATGTGGTCTCGCCGGTAGGACTTGGGAGAGATTGAGATCGTTTTACACCCATGGATTGTATACGGTTTTGCAGGATGTATGATCCAGACCGTAGGGCTGGAAAAATTTCGGGAATTTGTCGGCGTCTGCATCACTGCACTGGAATATGGTACCAGGAGCGACTCATCATTCGCCATTGGGGTATGGGATTTGGAATTTGGTTGGCATCTGCATCGCTGCACTAGAATATAGTACTGGGAGCGACTTATCATTCGCCATTTAGGGACTGGGATTTGGAATTTGGTTGGCATCTGCATCGCTACACTGGAATATGGTACCAGGAGCGACTCATCATTCGCCACTTGGGGATTGGGGAGCGATGGCTTAGGAGACAGGTTTAGATCCCTATCGCCTAAGGCTTTTCAATTTTATGGTCCGTGGGGGTCCCATAAAAGCATTTTCTCCCTACGAGTCGTAAGGATCCCGCAGGTGTATTTTCTCCTTAGGAGTCGTGAGGACTCCTAAGTGTGTTTCTCCTTTATGAGTCGTAAGGATCCCATAAAGGTTTATTCTCCTCATGTATCGTGAGGACACATGAGTGGGTCTTCCTAATGTACTATAATTCCAAGGGCGGAGACCAGCCGCGTAACTGGTGATTACGGTGGGGCATGGGTATGATGAGAATTATTTGAGCCCGTGGATTGTATACGGTAGTCAATTTGGGGATTGGCCGTAGGGCTGAGAGAATTTTGGGAAATTGGATTTTTATTGGCGTCTGCATCGCTGCACTGGAATATGGTACCAGGAGCGATTCATCATTCGCCACTTTTTTGTTTTTTTACCGCGATTGCTCTATCATTTCAGCTTTTCTTATCGCGAAGGTCGCGATTGTCCTATCATTTCGGCTTTATATTCGCGGTTGCCCTATCATTTCGGCTTTTCTTTATTTTTCTTTTATTTACACATCTTTTTGTTTATTTAGACACACACACACACACACACACACACACACATATATATTTTTACATTCCTAGTTTAACGACTTAAAGGTCGATTGTTCCCAGTTTAATGACGTGGTGGTCGATTATTCCCAGTTTAACGATGTAGAGGTCGTCTGTTTCCAGTTTAACGACTTAGAGGTCATCTGTTTCCAGTTTAATGATGTAGAGGTCGTCTGTTTCCAGTTTAACGATATAGAGGTCGTCTGTTTCCAGTTTAACGACGTAGAGGTCGTCTGTTTCCAGTTTAACGACGTAGAGGTCCTCTGTTTCCAGTTTAACGACTTGGAGGTCATCTGTTTCCAGTTTAACTACGTAGAGGTCATCCGACGGAGAGCTTAGAGAAGATACCCGATTGAGCAGTTGTCAAGGACACTGCTGGAGCTTGCATGAGATGCCTTAATAGTTTGTCGGTGTTGATGGCCTTGCCTCCAACTGGGGCCAAGGAAATTCGTTCAAATACCTACTTGTGTTCGAAGATGGCAATTGGAAATTGTTAACCCCTGCAAATAGAAACATGATTTCAGTATAGACAATTGATATGTACATTGATTGAGCTCGCATGAACGTTTAACCCGAAATATGAGAGGAGAGATAGGTCCTACCGGGCGTGCCAGAATCTGTAGGGTGTTTTTTGTCACCCCATTGAGATGGGAATACGCGCGCGCTTGTCAGGCGTACTACAGATTCCCCCTGCCTAGGATAGGCGGGGGTTTAATGATTGTGGGGATCTGAATCTCCGGCAGCCGCAGACTAAGCTGCCGTTAATTACCCCTCGCCTTTGGAGCGAGGAAACCTCCGATTAACGGGTTAAACTGGTCATGCGAACTCAATGTGCAGTGTACGTTTGTTGTGTTTTGAAAGGGGGTTTTGGATATATCGGGAGCCACGCAGAGTTTTTATGGGGTCCCGCTACCCGGATAGTGGGCTGGGGTCAAGGGGGCTAGCAGCCCCCTTGCGGGGTGCCGGGCAGCGTCCCGGCCCAAAATTTTTTAGGAGGGACAGTGTTGTAGAGTATGTGTGTGTGTGTGTGTACATATATAAAAAAGAAAGGGAAAAGGCATCCAAAGGATGCGTTGGGAAAAAGCGCCAGCGCTTTGGGTGCTAGTGCTTTGAGCGCTAGCGCACCACGTATCAGCACGTGGGCATTTGAGCGCTAGCGCACCACGTGTCAGCACGTGGGCGCTCGAGCGCAAGAGCGCTAGCGCTTTGAGCACTAGCGCACCACGTGTCTGCACGTGGGCGCTCGGACGCTAGCGCTTTGGGCGCTCGGACGCTAGCGCTTTGGGCGCAAGAGCACTGGCGCACCACGTGTCAGCGCGTGGACGCTCGGGCGCTAGCGCTTTGAGCGCTAGCGCCCCACGTGCCAGCACGTGGGCACTCGAGCGGCAAAAAGAACTTGGTCTCTGCAATGGGAGTTGTACTCCCAGAATATATATATATATATATATATGAGGAGTTAAACTCCTAGGATGTTTTGAAGCTGATGAAGGGCTTCTCCCTTTAAACCCTAGTTCTTCCCCAAAGTGGGGTTTCTGGAAATAGGTCTCCTTCTTCCTCCTTTGTTAGCCGGATCTTAAAGATCAAGAAATATGAGATTTTAAAAATCTCTCCTTTCTAAGATCTGATGGCAGATCTGAGTTCCCCTTTGTGGGTTTTATGGTGAAAACCTATTTAGTTTTGGAAAAGGAAGAGTAAAACTCTTGATTTAATTTCAACTGAAAAGAAGAAGGTTTAGAACCTTCAGAAAGGGAAAAGAGGCACAAACCCTAATTTTTTGGGGGAATGAAAAAGTGTATATTTTATTCATCATCATGTTACCTTATATAGGCTTACATATTTACATATAGCCCCTTGGGCTTTACAAATTGGCATTTTGCCCATCCCATGACTCATGTGCCATTTCTTTTCGCACATAAGCCATGAGCTTTACAAAAATTTGGCTTTATGCCTATTTTGCATACATTCATGCATAAAAAATTATATAAAAATTATTTATTACATGATCTATATTTTGGCATGGAGGAGGCTGGCCGCAGGCTCGACTTGGGCATGGCCCGCTTGACCTGGGCTTAGGCCCACCTGGCTTGGGGTTGATCTTGACTTTGACTCGGTCAACCGGGGTGCAAATTTTGACCCCAACATCCTTATCGTCTAGTGTTTGGTATAGCTCGCCACCTTCCGGTCGAGATTGAACACAAAGCAATGTGGGCTATTAAAGAACTGAACTTTGAATTAAATCAAGCCTACAACTTTTGGAAGCTGCAATTAAACGAGCTAAGCGAACTTTGCGATGAAGTTTATGATAATACTGTAATTGTAAAAAATCGGACTAAGATATTTCACGATAAAAATATTTGGAGAAAAACTTTTACCCTAGGTCAACAAGTCCTTCTTTACGATTCACGTCTCCATCTTCATGCGGGTAAGCTACGATCTCGGTAGAAAGGACCTTTTGTTGTGCGGTATGTATACCCGCACGGGGCAGTTGAGGTTGAAAATGTTTAAAACGGTTCAATTTTCAAAGTGAATGGACATAGATTAAAACCGTATTTTTCCACTGACCCTTCGGAGGAACTCCTGCTTTTACAGGAGCCGCTTTATAATGACTGATTTTCCTCCACCTCACCTCCATGTCTTGGTAATATTGTCTTATCTTTTAGAATGGAGGTGAGTTAACTTGTACATACATAAAAAAATAATAAATAAATAAATAAATAAATTGTACATAAATAAAGAATAAGTTTGGGGGAGATTTTCACGATCATATTTCATGTCCCCGTTAATAAATTTTTCCTCCCAAGTTTACAGGTTTCTGAGATTTAACAGATGGCACCAGTGAGGACACTGTTGTAAACAAGTTTGGGAGAGGTTTGTGCTTATTTATGCATCACTTTCTATCATACTTTGCATAAGCACAAAACATATAATAAATAAAAAATGTGTACATAAATATGATAATAAAAGATTAGAAAGTGAAAAATTACATTTAAAAGATTGGAAAAATTAAAGAAAACCAAGAAAATTAGAAGTTTTCTTAAACGAAACTTGTAATAAGTAGTTATGAGCCATTGTCCTAAGGGTTAGTAAGATAAAAGAAGTCATTAATCTGAGAATAAAAATAAGTCTGAAAAATAGTTCATATTCTGTAAGCCAAACATTTGAACGTTGATACCCTACTATACGCACTTACACACGTCTTGAAACTCGGGATGGTAGAGAATGCCTTGAAATGCTCTTGTCTAAAAGCCAAAGTATGAAGAAAATAATAAATGAAGCATAAAAGATAAAATGGTGAAGAAAAATGAACACTGGTTTTGTAATCACCAGGGCAGCATAAAAAAAATATAGCGAGGGTGCTTCATCACCTAGTGCCTTAGACCAACTGGTTTGGGAGTCATTGCTAAGTATTAGGTGTTGCAAAACGAGAAAATTGCTAATTACGCCTAACATGTGAGCACATTTAGTAATCGGTTGGTTAGTACATCAAGAAGTATTAACCGTCGCATGAAGAATGTGTGAGTAATTCCATCTAAAACTTTCACCGACTAAAAAGTACTGAGGTAGATGGACAAGAGTATGATAGCTTGAATTGAATTCTCCGAGTGTAGGGATGTTCTTTATACACACGTAGGGGTATATGATCAGTGTTTGGAAGAAAGATAGGGATGAAGAATAAAAACGATATTTTATTGAGAGATGATTTGATTTCTAACATCTTTTCATGACTATTAAGATAGGGCTCATGACAACCGAAAAACTGGTATAGTTAGAAACTCTAATTTTCAAAGTCTTCCTTTTACAATTCTTATCTTTAGATGTAACTTTCACGGTATTCTTTTTATTATAAGATTTTTTGGTTGCAATCCGCTGAAAACCCTCAGGAGACAACACTCCTCCTACTAGGGACACCTAGAGGTTTAAAGGCTTGTTGCACGTGCTCAGTGCAATCGTGTTGCCTACGAAAGTGTGCTGGTTAGTTTTTTCTTTTTATTTTCTCCTTCTCTTGAATAAAAGATATTTGCTCGAGACGATCAAAATTAAGTTTGGGAGAATTTGTTCAGTCGAAAATATTGCAATTTGTAACATTACAATTTCCTCACTATTCTAATTATCTAAGCGTGTTTGTTATAAATATGACACATATTACAAAATCATTTGGAAAATACCAATTACCATGTGTTGTACATTATAACCGGTATTATGAAGGAAATTGTGTATAAATATTTCTTGCGTGATATTGTATATCTCAACACTTTTTATCAAGATTTTGTGCAGAAAATTATTCAGGTCAAAGAATTAGAATCGCCAATTTGCCGATAAAACGCAGTAAGTCAAAGACTTAAAATCTGGCAGAGATTCGGAAGAGATTAAATGATTCCAGACATCAAAAGAACACCCAAATACCAACACAAAGCTACCCCAGGAAAATGAGCCAGTGAACTCACCAAATGGCCGCGGAACCGCGGCCGATCCAGCCTGATCTGTTTCGGATCCCCAACCGAGTTGGAGGCGCCAGTGACGAAACTTCTCCAGAACCTTCTCTGTAACCTCCTACCTTCCTCAAGACGCTTCATTACCACATGGCTTCTTCTGGAAGGCTCTGCATAACAACCAAGCTGATGAAGGAAGCTTAATTTGAGGCTATAAAAAGGGATCTAGATCTTAATTTTAGGGGTTGTTGAACATTGAACCAATTCACTATACAAGTTGAGTAACACAACTTATGATCCAAACCCAAATCCAACCCAAATCTAATCAAAATCAAGATCCATTGAGAGCAAAATCAAGCGACAATCGAAGATCCTTTATCACAACGCCGATCTTCATCAAGAGCAAGAGATCCGCGATCGATCCACGTCTCACGAAGATCGAGCCGAGTAATGATTGACGACAAATTCCCTTTCAAAGGAGCGATCGAGAGATAGTCTTGTAAATTCGAATTGAGAGGTGTAATTTGAAAGAGATTTAATAAAGGTGATAATTATAATTCTCGCTTTCTTTGCATTCTTGCATTATGAAATTTCTCATTCTTGATTCTTTAATTTTTTTGATGCGTGAGTGAAATCTCCGATTGTAAAGGAATCGAGAGAATCGGTAAATCTAATGATGATGAAATCCTAATACAAATTTTAAGTCTTGTGAGGATTGTGAAATTTAGGAAAAAGAATCATCGATGAACTAATTTGGAGCGAGATCATGTTCTTGATTATTTCGTTGCAAATTAGGAATCAAATGATTGATGATTCTCTTTGCTAGAGGCTAGATTTGAATGATAATCAATGAAAAGACAAGAGATAGTGAAGGAGAAACCCTAGTTTCTTTAATATATTACTAATCTTCATTCATCATCATCGATCAAGCTACAATTCATCAATAGATAAGATTCGTAATTTTTAGTATTCATCATTGCTACTAATTTGATCGATTCCTATAAGCTATTCTTCATATTCTTGATAATTCAAATTGATACTGGACTTTTTATTGATTTCAAATTCTTGATCATGTTCTTAATTTTCTTAAAATGACAACTCAATTAAATCTTGAATTATTTTCTTGAATTTTCTTTTATATTTCATTTCGACTCAACTAAAGCATGAACGAATAAGTACTCGCATCTTAGTGGACGATCTATTCTCATTAACGAAACTACTTCGACACCGTTATTGATTGCGGTATAAATTCTTTGATTGTGATAAACTTTTCATTCCATACAACTTCACAATTCCTACGATCAATCAATAACACCATTTGTTAAGTTGTCTACCTTAAATAGACAAGCACCCATATCTCCGGCTCCCTGAGGCTCAAGAGACTGGTCCCGCTTAAACCTATATTTACTAAGGTCTTTATTGTAATTTATAAAACTTAAGGGGGTTTTATGTAAAAATAATTTTGTATAGTTTTTCAAAATATACCTCAAGTATTTAATTATCGTATTTAGAGTTTTCATAGATATAGATTTTATATATGTGACATTTCTAGTGAATAAAGCCCAATTTCATAATATATGGTATTTAATTGTAAAATATTGAACTTGTATGGAATTGCATGGTGTTCCCGCCAAAAAAAAATTCTGCACAAAAGAGCCCAAGGTATCAAATGACAGCGATACGTTTAAGAAAATATGAACCAGTATTTTCCGGGCTGTATTTTGACAAACTCCCGAATGTGAAATAGCTAAATTCTAATAGTATCGAAAGCATCTCGAAAAATCTTTCGATTTGATATATTATGGGCTTCATAATTCATCCGGGATCAAAAGTTATGAGCAAATATGCTATGCACGTGTAATCTAAGGAAGAAAATGCAAACCAGTATTTTCCGAGCTGCATTTTGATAAACTCTCTAATGAGAAACAGCTAAATTTTGATAGTATCGAAAGCGTCTCGAAAAAGCCTTCGATTTGATATATTATAGGCCTCATAATTCATCCGGGATCAAAAGTTATGAGGCACACGTGACCGGGCATCACGTGCCCACACGTGACCGGGCATCACGTGCAGAGACGTGACCATTTACAGGCAAAGCCTGTAGGCACTGAGTAAAATAAATAATTGGAAATAATTAATCAGTGGGGTCACATGCCAACACGTGATGGGCCTTTAAACCCACTGAAAAGAATTAAAGGTATAATAAAATAACAAGGAAAAACCCCAATGGGGCATCACGTGCCAACACGTGACCATGGGTCACGTGCTGACACGTGATAATTCCTGAGTTTTTTAAAACAACGGAATTAAATTCTGGTCAAATGCTTAATCAGGGGGTCACGTGCCAACACGTGATGGGTTCCTAAAGATCTATGAATTAATAGAATTAAATTCTAATTAAGAGGGAATCAAAAAGCCTAACTGGAAAAATATTTCTCTAAATCTTTCCAAACAAAAAAGATGGTGCTCTGTAAAATGGAGTACCGTTAGATTAAAAATCCAATGGTAATTAAAAATCACCAATTTATGGAAAGATTCTATACAAGGAAAGATTTCCCTGAAATTAGAAAAAAAAACAGAATATCTTTTGGATTAAAAATCCAATGGTGAATAAAATTCACTGAGTGATCTAAAAGATCACGTTGGTTACAAAATCAATTAAAATCTTTCAGTGAAAGATTGACAAAACAAATTGATTCTTTTCTTTCTCCTATAAATAAGAGCCAAGAAGAGAAGAGAAGGGAGATACTTTTTTGGGAGATAACAACAACAGAGAGAAAAAAGAGAGGAGAATTTAATTCTCGAGAGAGAAAAAAAAGATCTCTTCAGAGAAAAGAAACCCTAGGTGAGAAAGGGGAAAGTGATCTAAGTTCCATAAAATAAAGAGAATTTAATTCTCAATTTAAGAGTTTAACTCTTCTGAAAAAGAACTTAGTTCTTTCTCTGGTTGAAGATCTGCAGAAGCAAATCTCTCCATAGGTTGAGAATTTAATTCTCATCGGGTTGAGATTCTGCCATGCAGATCCAAAACTTAGAGGGAGAATTGAGTTTAGGGAATTTAATTCCCCTAAATTCATAGGAATTTAATTCCTCCAAAACAGAACTAGGGTTTAACCCTATATGAAAATTTAATTCTCCCAAATTCACAGGAATTTAATTCCTCCAAGACAGAACTAGGGTTTAACCCTATATGAGAATTTAATTCTCTCAAATTTATAGGAATTTAATTCCTTCAAGATAAAACTAGGGTTTAACCATATATGAGAATTTAATTCTCCTAAATTTATAGGAATTTAATTCCTTCAAGACAGACAAAACCAGGGCTTAACCCTACTTGAGAATTTAATTCTCCCAAATTCATAGGAATTTAATTCCTCAAAAACAGAATTAGGGTTTAACCCTTCTAAGAATTTAATTCTTTCACATATATAGGAATTTAATTCTTCTAAAACATAATTAGGGTTTAACCCAACAGAGAATTTAATTCTTAAAAATAAAGAGACTTGAAAGATCTCCATGCATGCAAAAAGTTAGGTCACGTGTCCCCACGTGACCCCTGAACAGATCTCCCAAAAAAGAGAAGAAAAAGTTTTGAGGCAAAGCCTCACGTGCTCCCACGTGACCTCCAAAACAAAGAGAATAAAAGCAAAGGAAATGTTGGCTCTGAGCGCTCTCATGTGTTACCACGTGACCCCTAATAAATGCCTTAACGAATCAGTGCATGAGTGCCTATCACGTGCCCACACGTGATAGCCAAAAAATTAAAAAGTGTTTAACACTTATCTGCAGAACAAAGTGAGGAGATCTGGCCCCACCTTTGGGCGTCCTCATGTGTTCCCACGTGACCCCTCTTTCTTTAGTGTTTAACACTAATTCGAGAGCTTTATTTCCAGTGTCTAACACCGTTATCTTCAAGTGTTTAACACTAATTTGAGAGCTTTATTCCCAGTGTTTAACACTGCCGTTCCCTAGTGTTTAACACTATTTTTAGCCAAATTGGCTAATTTTCCAGAGGCAAAAGCCTCCCCTTCAACTGAGTCTCAAAATTGAGTAAAACTCACAACTACAATATTAATGCTCAGTCAAAGATAAAAATGTTATCACAGACCTCAAACTCTTGTTTAACATTGCTAAATAATGTGGGCTTGAACCCAAATAAGTGTCTAATGGTCCAACAAAGGGCCAACACTACAGATCTAATTGGACTTAGCCCAAATTGGCCATAAGTCCTCAATTCAGATTTAACTGAGCCAATGTGCTCATAATCTAATTATTTGATCTTAGTTCCAAATTGGACTACAGATCCCCAAGCAACCTTGGTTCAAGGGTACATCTCTTCACTCCTCTGATATTTGTCGTTGTAATCCTTCAACGTCTTCAGAGAGGTGACGGGTCCCGACAACCACACATTTCATAGACTGTGGGGTCCTTAAACTCATGGACTATGATGTCCTTAATCTCGACCGTGATGTCTTTAAACTAAACATTGGACTGTGGGGTCCTTAAGCCCATGGACTATGATGTCCTTAACCTTCACTGTGAGGTCTTTAGACTCACGGACTATGATGTCCTTAACCTCGACCGTGATATCTTTAAACTAAACATTGGACTGTGGGGTCCTTAAGCCCATGGACTATGATGTCCTTAACCTTGACTGTGAGGTCTTTAAACTCATGGACTATGATGTCCTTAACCTCAACCGTGATGTCTTCAAACTAACATTGGACCGAGATGTCCTCAAACTAACGATGGACCACCATGTCCTTAAACTGGCAATTGACCGCAAAGTCCCTAAACTAGAACAATAGAGCCCAAATGCTCTTTTGTTGGATCTAAATGATCCCGTTAAGTAGATCTTAGTCTAAAATTAGACTAACGTATCCTTAACAAATGGTTAAGTTGACCTTAATCTAAAATTAGACTAACGTGTCCTTAACAAACTGTTAAGTTGATCTTAGTCTAAAATTAGACTAACGTATCATTAACAAACGTTTAAGTTGATCTTGGTCTCAAATGAGACTAACATATCCTTAAACCCAACCCCCAAACCCAAATCTAAGAAAATACAGATTTGGTCTAGTCCACGCCCTACGGGCGAAGACATAAATTAGTCTCCGTATACAATCCACGGGCAACCAAAAACAAAACAAACACCCACGACATGAAGTGACCATCTAGAGAAGGGGAAAGTCGTTACCGCGATGCGGTAGCGTAATTAACTGCAGGGGCTTGCGCCTGCAGGGAAGAGCGTCCCCACAATCAAAAACCCCTCAAACGAGGAGGAATCTGACGAAGTCTGCTACATCGGCCGCATCCGTTTAAACCTTCGATATATGGTGCCATAAATCAACATGGCATTTTCGGAGAGGTGGACGGATAGCACCAATTAGCATCTGTCCCGAAATTCAGGCTAGACGTTCGTCGCGTCTTCGCCCGGTTTTCGGCGGGGAACACATGGTATTTTCATGTAAAGTGATTCTTTTGATTTAGAAAAGTTGGAATATTTATATTATATCAAAATTAGATATTTTGATGATACATACATACATACATATTTATATACACACACACACACACATACATACATACATACATATATATAAGATATTTGTATTTTTAAATCTTTCGAGACCGAATGCTCCTTGTGGAGGTCTGCATCTCGCACTACTAAGCCCGAGGATGTACGATAATCTGCACCATCCCGAACGGGTTTCCCAAATGGGTGAGCTTTGCAAAGATTTGTTTATAATCTTATAGAAAACGGTTTTATTAGTAAGAGGTATTTAATTGTAAATTCGTATTCCCGTATTCTATGTTTCCGAAAGGTATCATGCTATGTTGCATATGAGTGTTGTGAGGAGGTAGGTCATTACCTCGTGATCTATTTAAAGGTATAGTAAGGAATTATGATATTTAATGTCAAAACTAAACTATATGGTATTTTACTGAAAAAGCACGATAAAAATTACAGTATGAAATATTGTGCTATGAAACTTATTCATGATCTTTTATTAATGTTTAATAGTCAACATGTGAGAGTTTGGTATGTTTGTAGTTAAGAAAATTGGGACTTTTTAAAGAAAACCGAATCGGAAGTCGGATTAACTCCGCTTCCGTCGGGTATGGTATGTTTAATAGGCTCTTAGGCTTCTAAAAATTTAAAATAAAACTAATTAAAAAATAATATGGCTGTTGGGATTTGAAGTCCGGTGCTTTGGTTCAGCTGTGCAAGGTCTTACCAGTGAGCTACAAGCTCTTTTTTGCTATTAAAAAGCAAAACAAATATATAACTTGTGCTCAGGCAAAAGTATCCCTTTCTGTATTTTTGAAAAAAAATTATACAGAAAGTTTTGGGTTGTTACATTCTACCCTCCTTATAAAAATTTCGTCCTCGAAATTTGTAAAAGAAAAGTGTAACAGATTCAAAGAAAGTTTGGTGATAGAATGATTGACACGAAAGAGTGTTTGTTTGTAGTGTAACCGCAATCAGAATGGTGTCGCACGTAGCTAGACCGAGATGAGTACGGGTCGTCCTCTGGGAAACGTGGAACTTTTTATTTTTACTTTAGATGTGTTGAGAAAGAGAGGAGGGATAAAGAATTTTTATAGAATGGTTTCTAGATCTACGCTAAATAAGAATGTAAAATATAGATCTAGATTATTTTAGAGATGTAGATAATATAATAAGAGGGTTTGTAGGGTTCGTTGGGATTTAGTAGTTATGGACGATTAATTAAAAGTTACCATTTTTATCCATTAATAGATTTAAAACTAGAACGACGGTGATGCGTGTAGATTAGGGTTTCTGGAGGGAAAAGGAATCCCACTCTTAACCCTTATCTCGACACGGAACTCCGTTCATATCTAGCCTTTACCAAAACAATCATTAATCTAATCTCTAATCGCGGTCGGAACTAGCAAAGAATTGCTAGCGCGCCCGATTAGGATGTTAGTGATTCTTTGATAAAGTTCATAAACTTTATAGGACTTAAAAAGGGTTTAATTATTTTCATCGTCCATTAGCCTACCCTAATCCTACAAACCCTAACAAGCGGAGAATTACTCGCGCATGTTGGGAGAAGAAGATGAAAAGACAGAGAGGGAAAACATAATGTAAAATGCAAAAACAATTAAAAAGAACTACCTTTATTAATCGACTTGAACAAACTACACTTTTAATCCATAGAAAATGATTACAACTAGTTGCTTCTCGATCTTTCCTAAGGAGGTAGTCGAACAGTCGATGATCAGCCTGGATGCGTGAGCGTCGGGAGCTTCGTGATCTCTTCGGCTTGATGTCTTTTCCAAGAGGCCCTCGGTGCCCTTTTATAGTGCAAAGCCAAAATCTTTTAGTTGGAAACTTGGTAAAATTCAGCAGAGATTTACTCCACAAAATTTTAGCACACAATCTCTCTAGATTGCCGCGGATCCGCGGCCAACAGGGGGGTTTGGCCGCGGTTCCGCGGCCAATGGTGAGGATATCTTCACCAATTTTCTTGGGCTCTCTGATTTTGACATTTGGCAATCCTAGGCATCTTTAGAATTCAGAAATCTTCTCTCTGTTGCTTCCAGACTTGGTCTCCAAGTTTTGCTTCTTAATTTGGCAAGTTTTCTTCAACAAATTGATTTGTTTGATAAATTCTTCAAAACAACTTGGAAATATTCTGCACAACAACTCAAATAAGATTTTAGTAGACTTTGTTCTACTAGGATTTGGTCAATGAATTTATTTGCATACATTTTCCTACCAAATGATAATAAAAATATATTAACACATGGAAAATAATGTTTTTACACATAAACCCTCATATGTATAATATATCATATTAAAGTCCTTTTTTAATATAAAAATGGTAGGAAAAATGTAATACAAATGTGCAGTTTTATCAACTGAACAAATACCCCCAAACTTATCTTTGATCGTCCCGAGCAAACTAGTTTATTTAAGAGGAGAAAAAGAAAGGAGAAAACTAAGCACACTTTCGTAGGCAGACACGATTGCACTGAGCACGTGCAACAAGCCGTTAAACCTCTAGGTGTCCCTAGTAGGAGGAGTGTTGTCTCCTGAGGGTTTTCAGCGGATTACACCCACAAAATCCTATAACAAAAGAAAGATGGTGAAATTTACATATAAAGATAAGAACCATAAAAGAAATACTTTGAAAATTTAGAGTTTCCAACTACACTAGCTTTTCAGTTGTCATGAGCCCTATCTTAATAGTCATGAAAAAATGTTAGAAATTACATCATCCCTCAATAAAACATCGTCTTTATTCTTCATTCCTACCTTTCATCTAAACATTGATCATATAACCCCATGTGTGTGAAATGGACATCCCTACACTCGGAGAATTCAATTCAAGCTATCATACTCTTGTCCATCTACCTTAGTACTTTTTAATTTGATGAATACTTAGGTTTGCTCACACATTTTCATGCGACCGTTAATTCTTCTTGAGGTACTAACCGACCGATTACTCGTGTGCTTGCTGATTAGGTGATAGTATTTTCCTCGTCTTGTACCACCTAAGGCTTAGCAGTGACTCCCAGACCAGTTGGCCTTAGGGCACTAGGTGAAAAGGCACCCTCGCTATATTTTTTTATTGCTGCCTTGGCGATACAAAACCAGTGTTCAATTTTTTCTTTCACCATTTTTATATTTTCTGCATTTCCTTCATACTTAGGCTTTTAGACAAGAGCATTTCAAGGTATCCTCTACTATCCCGAGTTTCAAGACGTGTGTAAGTGCATATAGTAGGGTATCAACATTCAAATGTTTGGCTTCCAGAATAGAAACTATTTTTCAGACTTATTTTTATCCTCAGATTAGTGACTTCCTTCATCTTACTAACCCTTGGGACAACAGCTCATAACTACTTATTACTAGTTCGTTTAAGAAAACTTCTAATTTTCTTGGTTTTCTTAAATTATTCCTATCTTTTGGATGTAATTTTTCACTTTCTATTCTTTTGTTATAAAAGAAATTTTTTTTTAAAATTTTGAAAATGTTGTGCTTATGCAAAATATGATGCAACTTGATGTGTAAATAAGCACAAACCTCCCCCAAACCTGTTTACAGCAGTGTCCTCACTGATGTCATCTGTTAAGCTCAAAAACCTGTAGACTTGGGAGGAAATTATTAATGGGGGCAAGAATATATGCAAGTGAAATCCTCCCCCAAACTTATTTCTGGCCCACAATTTTGTAAAAATCATTTTCTTTCAAGAGCCAAAATATACCAAACCCCCGCCCCCAAACGTGAGTTAAACAATTTTAATCTTTTAAAAATCATATGAGGGGGTCAAGGTTATTGGTCAATGCCAAGCTTTGCAAAAACCGAAGGTCAACACCAACCATTCAAAAAATTTATCAATGAAGTACCAAGGTTGGTGGAAGAATATGTCACCTTTCGACAAGAGGAAGTGGAGAGGTGACAAGAGGTGTAATGGAAAAGGATTGCGTCTCAATTTGGAGAGACGACACAGTGATAGTGATGATGGATTACTCGCATTATCATGATTGTCCAAAAGAGGGGGTGGAGTTCCAATTTCTTTATCTTAGAGTTGATTCATCTCAACAGCCGTGTCTTGTAAAAATGCGAGTTCATCAGCGAAAATTTCCTCAAAGCTTTCATCGATACCCCGAAAAATAATGTCATCAGAAAAAATGGGGTGATCGTCAGACTCAATATAAGGTTCCTCATTAGATGTTGACCCGGACAACTCGGTGGAAGAGTAAATGGTTGGGTGAAAAGAGTCTGTATCATGAGGTTGATCAAATTCGCTGCTGTCGACATCCATTAATTCGACAGAACACACATGAGCATAGGGTTCGGAGGGTTCACTTCCCAACTTGTAAATATTAAGCTCAATTGACTTCTTTCCAAAGGATAGGGTCATAGAGCCGTTTCTACAATTGATTACTGCGTTGGAAGTAGCCAAAAAGGGTCGACCGAGTATCACCGGGATTTGATTGCGTGGGTTTGCTACAGGTTGTGTATCTAAAACAATAAAGTCCACGGGGAATATGAATTCCCCGACTTTGATTAACACATCCTCTAGCTCACCCCTTGGTTGGGTGATAGATCGATCGGCCATTTGAAGAGTGCAATGCGCTGGTTTTAACTCTCCGATCCCTAATTGCTCATAAACCGAATACGGAAGCAAGTTAACACTAGCACCTAGATCGAGTAGAGCACGATTAATATTTTTACCCCCAATGGAAATAGAAATTGTAGGACTTCCGGGATCCTTTCGTTTCTTGGGTAGTTGTTGTGTAAAAGCAGTGCTCACATTACCCGCAAGGAAAACTTTTTTAGGTACTTGAACTTTTCTCTTCCTAGTGCACAAGTCCTTTAAGATTTTCGCATATGACGGAACTTGTTGAATAGCATCTAGGAGAGGAATGTTTATGTTAACTTGCTTAAAAATTTCCACAATCTTCTCCATTTGTAAACTTGGTCTGTTGCCCCTTAACCTGTTTGGGTAAGGTGCTTTATCAATAAGGGTTTGATCCAACATTGGAGAGGATTGTGGGGACGAATTCGATCCCAAAACTGGAGTGGGAATCGACTTAGATAGATTTGGTGAAATGGGCGAAGGGTTCGAGCCTTGGGGAAAACGGAGAATAGGCTCGGGTGAAGGTGGGAGACTAGACGAATTAGAGGAAGAAGAAGAAGAAGGGGTATCATTGGTGTCACTATCATCACACTGCTCACCCACTCGGTTATTCAGCACTTTTCCCGATCTCAACGTGGTAACAGCACTCATATTATAACTTTGTGAGTGGCCAGGATTAGGTATGGGTTGAGATGGGAGTTTCCCTTTCTCTCTCGCACTCATTGCGGCGTTTAACTGTGCGATTTGGTTTTCTATTGATTTAATACTCTCACCATGGGAGGAGGAGTTTTTCGTTAGGGCATCAATAGAAAACCTCATCTCAGCCGAATTTTGCATGGATTGTTTCTTGAACATATCCAAAGTTTGTGCAAGTGAGTTGTCAGTACCGGCCACTTGTGGTGTAGAAATGTTGGCCGGATTTTGGAAATTCTGTGACTGAAAGGGGGGCTGATTCTGTGGTTGTGGTTGCTGTGGAGGAGGTCTTTGATAATAGCTTTGTTGGTTTTGGTTCCAAGCAAAGCTAAGATGATTCCTCCATCCTTGATTGTACGTGGAAGAATAGGGGTCGTTTCTAGGTCGCTGCTGAAAAGCAGCATTAGCTTGAAACGAAGCATTCAAAGGACATTCTTCTGTTAAGTGTGAAGGATCCGAACAGCAACCACAGACGGTCTTAGCAAGCGTGACCTGATTTAGGGAGAATGATGAGAACTTGTTTTCGATAGCGTCGAGTTTCTTCTGTATCGCTGCCATTTCGGCTTTTACTGGGATAGAAACATCGAGCTGGTGAATACCTCCCTTAGTTGAAGGTGGTCTTACGCTTTCCCACTGCAAAGTGCTTTCTGCGAGATCTTCCAGATATTTCCATGCTTCACCATCATCTTTAGACATGAAATTGCATTGACACATTGTTTCAAGCATCTGCTTTGTCGCTTGATTAATGCCCTCATATATAATCCGACATAAATCCCATCTTTGTATTCCGTGATGGGGGCATTGGACAAGCAGATCTTTGAAACGTTCAAAGCACTTCCAAAATGGTTCATTGGGAAGCTGGGTGAACTGGTTGATCTCGCTCCTAATGTGGGCAGTCTTATGGTTTGGGTAAAACTTCTTAAGAAATGCTACGACGAATTCATCCCAATTAGTGATAGAGTGTGCGGCAATATTATAAAGCCATTTTTCTGCCAAGTCGCACAGTGTGAATGGGAGAAGACGTAGGCGCATAGCATCTAAAGTCAATTGTGAAGTACCCATCATTGCGCATACGTTTTCGAATTTGGTGATGAAAACGTACGCGTCTTCCGACTCAAGCCCGTGAAATTTGGGCAGCAGGTTGATGTAGTGGGGTTTAATTTCGAAATTATCCCCGTTAGGTGGTGGAAGAGATAGACAAGTAGGAAGAGGACCACGAATAGGATAGCATCTCTCTTGGAGAGAGATGCGCGGTGGATTCTGCTCACCTGCGGGCGGTGACAGCGTGGTGTTATAATTAGATGGAGTGTCGTCCATCACGGTCGATGTGGTGTGTGGTGGGGGAAAAGAAGATGAAGAAGTACCGACTTCGGCGTCGATAGCAGGAACGCGGACAAGACGGGCACTAGGATCCCGTGTCCAGCCGAGCATGCACTAAGCGGGTTTAGTGCAAGTGGCAGCGTGTGTGTTATTTTAAAATTGGCTTGTTTTTGAAAAAGTGGGACTCAAGACAAATCACCCTAAGATGTACAAGCAACCCTAGAACTAAGGTCACCTAGGTCCAGTCTCTAAACCGCTCCTAGACTTCCAAAGGACAAGCTGCAGGATCAATCCTCTACCGTCTCCGTACTACCCTTGTAGCCAGGTAAGTGCCAGGTAAGTGGGAAGGAACCACGTCGTGGGCCTAATTAAAAACCACTAGCCTTTTTCACACTTGCCTAGGCACTACAAAAGTAATGCGGATAAACGATAGATTACCCACGACCTTCCTCTGTCCTTATTGAGCGCGACAGTCCTTAGAGTCTGGTCTAGATATTTTTTAAATTAATGAAGGGTTGATCTATATGCTCAGTTTGTGATTTGTGGGGCTTAGGAAGGGTGATGAAATCCCCACCTAATCTTGATTTGGTCTTTGCCTCTTAAAGTCCGTATTAAATACGCAAAACAAAACCAATCACAAAACTTTTGCAAAAAGATTTTTGAGCGGCGCTATTTTGCAAAGAATCCTGCAGAAGATAGATTTTATTGGATTTGAGAGGAGAGAGAAGGAGTTAAGAAAGATACCAGAGAAGTTCGGAACCCTAGATCTCCTGTTTCCTCAAGTCCGTGACTCCAGATTCCCTCGCAAAACTCACACACAAATCGTTAAATATGCAATTTGCAGTTTTGTGTTAATAATGATATAAATCGTCTAAGAATTCAACACAAATAGTAAGAATAAAAAATTACGCACGTATCCCCGGCAACGGCGCCATTTGATTGACACGAAAGAGTGTTTGTTTGTAGTGTAACCGCAATCAGAACGGTGTCGCACGTAGCTAGACCGAGATGAGTACGGGTCGTCCTCTGGGAAACGTGGAACTTTTTATTTTTACTTTAGATGTGTTGAGAAAGAGAGGAGGGATAAAGAATTTTTATAGAATGGTTTCTAGATCTACGCTAAACAAGAATATAAAATATAGATCTAGATTATTTTAGAGATGTAGATAATATAATAAGAGGGTTTGTAGGGTTCGTTAGGATTTAGTAGTTATGGACGATTAATTAAAAGTTACCATTTTTATCCATTAATAGATTTAAAACTAGAACACGGTGATGCGTGTAGATTAGGGTTTCTGGAGGGAAAAGGAATCCCACTCTTAACCCTTATCTCGACACGGAACTCCGTTCATATCTAGCCTTTACCAAAACAATCATTAATCTAATCTCTAATCACGGTCGGAACTAGCAAAGAATTGCTAGCGCGCCCGATTAGGATGTTAGTGATTCTTTTGATAAAGTTCATAAACTTTATAGGACTTAAAAAGGGTTTAATTATTTTCATCGTCCATTAGCCTACCCTAATCCTACGAACCCTAATAAGCGGAGAATTACTCGCGCATGTTGGGAGAAGAAGATGAAAAGACAGAGAGGGAAAACATAATGTAAAATACAAAAACAATTAAAAAGAACTACCTTTATTAATCGACTTGAACAAACTACACTTTTAATCCATAGAAAATGATTACAACTAGTTGCTTCTCGATCTTTCCTAAGGAGGTAGTCGAACAGTCGATGATCAGCCTGGATGCGTGAGCGTCGGGAGCTTTGTGATCTCTTCGGCTTGATGTCTTTTCAAAGAGGCCCTCGGTGCCCTTTTATAGTGCAAAGCCAGAATCTTTTAGTTGGAAACTTGGTAAAATTCAGCAGAGATTTACTCCACAAAATTTTAGCACACAATCTCTCTATATTGCCGCGGATCCACGGCCAACAGGGGGGTTTGGCCGCGGTTCCACGGCCAATGGTGAGGATATCTTCACCAATTTTCTTGGGCTATCTGATTTTGACATTTGGCAATCCTATGCATCTTTAGAATTCAGAAATCTTCTTTCGGTTGCTTACAGACTTGGTCTCCAAGTTTTGCTTCTTAATTTGGCAAGTTTTCTTCAACAAATTGATTTGTTTGATAAATTCTTCATAACAACTTGGAAATATTCTGCACAACAACTCAAATAAGATTTTAGTAGACTTTGTTCTACTAGGATTTGGTCAATGAATTTATTTGCATACATTTTCCTACCAAATGATAATAAAAATATATTAACACATGGAAAATAATGTTTTTACACATAAACCCTCATATGTATAATATATCATATTAAAGTCCTTTTTTTAATATAAAAATGGTAGGAAAAATGTAATACAAATGTGCAGTTTTATCAACTGAACATAGAACTATTGGTAGTGTATGAAAAATATGTGAAAGAACGAAAGAATGCGAAGGTTTTGGTACAATTGTAAAAGAGGTGAGGGAATTTTGAGTTAGGACATATTCAAAATATATGATAAGATTCAAGAAATAGGTATTGTAAGGAATGTTTTCAGTTGCTGGTTCTTGTGTTATATTGTTTAGGTTGTCCATGCAGAACTAAACTGCATGGTAGGGTTCCATACAGCTCTGACCTGTATGGACCGCCAACAAACCCTGTCACGCCCCGCTTCCCAGTATACGGGCAGAGGACGCACCTGGCTGCTACGTATTTACTCTGAAGCAAATACGTTAAGCGTATCTAAGCAATATAAATGAAATGCACAAGAGACAAAAGATAAAACTGAACAGCAAGTTTATTTATTCACATTCTTTTTACAATACATGGAAAAGTAAATACATGGGATAAAGCGATATCTAAACAGTGGCATAACAGAAATGAAAAGTACTGAAAGTAAATGTGTACAATGAATCTAAAGCTCTGGGTCGTAGGCAAGCCGATCCAAGTCCTCGCTGGTGGGCTCGATCTCTTGAAGATCCGAATCACCTGACAACATTCCAAAGAAGAAAGAGAAGGAATGTTGTCAGCG
The DNA here is from genome assembly GCA_030015575.1 of Agapanthus africanus. Taxonomy (NCBI): domain Eukaryota; kingdom Viridiplantae; phylum Streptophyta; class Magnoliopsida; order Asparagales; family Amaryllidaceae; genus Agapanthus; species Agapanthus africanus. The sequence goes on from CM057337.1 coordinate 885,628,493, forward strand.
AACAATTACTCGGTAAGTCCCAAAAAATAAGGGAGAAATAGAATAGACAGAGAGAGTGTGTGTGTAGTTTTTTAAAGTTATATTATTATTGTTAACGCTGTTGTTTGTAGCTTGGTACAGAAGAGGCCAGTATATACGAGAGGGGTCTCTATATACCAGCGACTAAAATCAAATGGAGTACAAGGAACCGTTTATTCCACGGTACAACAGCAAATGAATTCAGATTAGGTGTCTTAAATCTTGCAGTCTCGTGCCACTTCTAACACCTTCCTACCAATCTACCCCTTAAACCCCGCGATATCTTGATTATATTGTCTGTGTTATACTGTCTTGTAAATTGAATTGTATAGATGGACGACTTGCCGAAACCATAATATCAGTAAAATGGATGTAGCTGGAGAATCATGTAGATGAAGTATATCCATAGTTCGGTTCGGTCAATACAGATTGAATAGATTGAATATATGGATTCATGGATTCATATTGAATTGTAGTTTGTACTTGAATCATATTCAAATCAGATTATTTATAATAAGACTCAGTCTGAGTCAGAACAATTAGAAAAGAAATTGTAATCCTGAGTTAGGTTTTGGTGTTATCGGTAACCGCTGCACATGGGTGGCAGAATTTGTGTCTTTTCAAAGACGATTACCGTGTTGATAACACCGTATGTTAAGTTGTCTACTTTAAATAGGCAAGTACCCATATCTTCGGCTCTCTGAGGCTCAAGAGACTGGTCCCGCTTAAACCTATATTTTCTAAGGTCTTTATTGTAATTTATAAAACTTGAGGGTGTTTTATGTAAAAATAATTTTGTATAGTTTTCAAAACATACCTCAAGTATTTAATTATCGTCTTTAGACTTTTCATAGATGTAGATTTTATATATGTGACATTTCTAGTGAATAAAGCCTAATTTCATAATATATAGTATTTAATTGTAAAGTATTGAACTTGTATGGAATTGCATGGTATTTTCATGTAAAGTGATTCTTTGATTTAGAAAAGTTAAAATATTTATATTATATCAAAATTAGATATTTTGATGATACATATATATATATATATATATATAATAATTTTAATTTATTATTTTCTGGAAATCTCATTTTCTTAAGATATTTGTATTTTTAAATCTTTCGAGACCGAATGCTCCTTGCGGAGGTCTGCATCTCGCACTACTAAGCCCGAGGATATACGATAATCCGCACCATCCCAAACGGGTTCCCCAAATGGGTTGTAGCGGCGCTTTGCAAAGATTTGTTTAAAAATACGTAATCTTATAGAAAACGGTTTTATTAGTAAGAGGTATTTAATTGTAAATTCGTATTCCCGTATTCTATGTTTCCGAAAGGTATCGTGCCATATTGCATATGAGTGTTGTGAGGAGGTAGGTCATTATCTCGTGATCTATTTAAAGGCATAGCAAAGAATTATGATGTTTAATGTCATAACTAAACTATATGGTATTTTACTGAAAAAACACGATAAAAATTACAATATGAAATATTTTGCTATGAAACTTGTTCATGATGTTTTGTTAATGTTTAATAGTCAACATGTGAGAGTTTGGTATGTTTGTAGTTAAGAAAATTAGGACTTTTTAAAGAAAACCGAATCGGAAGTCGGATTAACTCCGCTTCCGTCGGGTTTTAGAAATACGAGTTTTAAGAGTAGAGAATAGAAGAGGGAAGAGGGACTTACTTGTTTTTAGGTTAGAGAAGAGGAAGAGGGTGTGGAAGGAGGTGCCGGTGCGTCGTTTCGTCGCCGGAAACTTCTAGGGTCGTCGTCGGAAATTCGCCGGAGTTTCGTCCTTCGCTAACTCCACTTGTACACTATTGAACTTAGAAATTTCTTGAGAGTTTTGGACAGAGATTTGGGATGAGGAGGTGGAAAAGTGTATGGATATTTGTAGGAAAAGATTAGGGTTAGGGTAGATGAAAGGGTGTGAAAGAAAAATGTATTTAATTTTGTATTAAAAAGGGTTTTAATTGGATTTTAAAGGCTCTGGAAATGTGCAGGCTATTTAAACATAACAGTGGTTTCAAGAATACCAAAAGACACAGATTCACAGAAGACCAACTCGGATTTTGAGCTGAATCGGCTGGCGGCGCCTGTCGAGTCGGGCCGAGTTCGGCTGCCATAAGTCCCTTGCCTGTTAGTCTACTCCCTGGTCTAGTTTGTTTTATATGTGACTTTTGGTTTTTACGAGTTATGCATGTGTAGGCTCTTGGGGTTCTAAAAATTTAAAAGAAAACTAATTAAAAAAATAATGTGGCTGTTGGGATTTGAACTCTGGTGCTTTGGTTCCGCAGTGTAAGGTCTTACCAGTGAGCTACAAGCTTTTTCTTGCTATTAAAAAGAAAAACAAACTTATAATTTGTGCTCAGGAAAAAGCACCCCTTTCTGTATTTTTGAAAAAAAATTGTACAGAAAGTTTAGGGTTGTTACATTCTACCATCCTTATAAAAATTTCGTTCTCGAAATTTGTAAAAGGAAAGTGTAACGGATTCAAGGAAAGTTTGGTGATAGAACTATTGGTAGTGTATAAAAAATATGTGAAAAAACGAAAGAATGCGAAGGTTTTGGTGAAATTGTAAAAGAGGTGAGAGAATTTTGGGTTATGACATATTCAAAATATATGATTAGATTCAAGGAATATGTATTGTAAGGAATGTTTTTAGTTGCTGGTTCTTGTGTTATATTGCTTAGGTTGTTCATGCAGAACTGAACTGCATGGTAGGGTTCCATACAGCTCTGACCTGCATGGGCCGCCAACAAAACCTGTCACGCCCCGCTTCCCAGTATACGGGCAGAGGACGCGACTGGCTGCTACGTATTTACTCTGAAGCAAATACGCTAAACATATCCAAGCAATATAAATGAAATGTACAAGAGACAAAAGATATAACTGAATAACAACTTTATTTATTCACATTCTTTTTACAATACATGGAAATGTAAATACATGGGATAAAGCGATATCTAAATAGAGGCATAACATAAATGAATAGTACTGAAAGTAAATGTGTACAATGAATCTAAAGTTCTGGGTCGTAGGCTAGCTGATCCAAGTCCTCGCTGGTGGGCTCGATCTTCTGAAGATCCGAACCACCTGACAACATTCCAAAGAAGAAAGAGAAGGAATGTTGTCAGCGAACAATCACTCGGTAAGTCCTAAAGATAAAGGAGAAATAGAATAGACAGAGAGAGAGTGTGTGTGTAGTTTTTAAAGTTATATTATTATTGTTAACGCTGTTGTTTGTAGCTTGGTACAGAAGAGGCCGGTATATACTAGAGGAGTCTCTATATGCCAGAGACTAAAGGCAAATGGAGTACAAAGAACCGTTTATACCACGATGTAACAGCCAATAAATTCAGGTTAGGTGTCTTAAATCTTGCAGTCTCGTGCCACTTCTAACACCTTCCTACCAATCTACCCCTTAAACGCCGCGATATCTTGATTGTATTGTTTATGTTGTATTGTCTTGTAAATTGAATTGTATAGATGGACGACTTGCCGAAACCATGATATCAGTAAAATAGATGTAACTGGAGAATCATGTTGATGGATGTATATCCATGGTTTGGTTCAGTCAATACAGATTGAATAGATTGAATATATAGATTCATGGATTCATATTGAATTATAGTTTGTACTTGAATCATATTCAAGTCAGATTATTTATAATGAGACTGAGTCAGAACAATTAGAAAATAAATTGTAATCCTGAGTTAGGTTTTGGTGTTATCGGTAACCGCTGCACATAGGCGGCAGGATTTGTTTCTTTTTCAAAAACGATTACCGTGTTGATAACACCATTTTTTAAGTTGTCTACCTTAAATAGGCAACACCCATATCTCCGGCTCCGTGAGGCTCAAGAGACTGATCCCGCTTAAACCTATATTTACTAAGGTCCTTATTGTAATTTATAAAACTTGAGGGGGTTTTATGTAAAAATAATTTTGTATAGTTTTCAAAATATACCTTAAATATTTAATTATCGTCTTTAGAGTTTTTATAAATGTAGATTTTATATATGTGACATTTCTAGTGAATAAAGCCTAATTTCATAATATATGGTATTTAATTATAAAGTATTGAACTTGTATGGAACTGCATGGTATTTTCATGTAAAGTGATTTTTTTGATTTAGAAAAGTTGGAATATTTATATTATATCAAAATTAGATATTTTGATGATACATATACACACACACATATATATATATATATATATATATATATATATAAAATAATTTTAATTTATTATTTTCTAGAAATCTCATTTTCTTGAGATATTTGTATTTTTAAATCTTTCGAGACCGAATGCTCCTTACGGAGGTTTGCATCTCGCACTACTAAGCCCGAGAATGTGCGATAATCCACACCATCCCGAACGAGTTCCCCAAATGGGTTGTAGCGGAGTTTTGCAAAGATTTGTTTAAAAATACGTAATCTTGTAGAAGACAGTTTTATTAGTAAGATGTATTTAATTGTAAATTCGTATTCCCGTATTCTATGTTTCCGAAAGGCATCGTGCTATATTGCATATGAGTATTGTGAGGAGGTAGGTGATTACCTCGTGATCTATTTAAAGGTATAGTAAGGAATTATGATATTTAATGTCAAAACTAAACTATATGGTATTTTACTGAAAAAGCACGATAAAAATTACAATATGAAATATTTTGCTATGAATCTTGTTCATAATGTTTTGTTAATATTTAATAGTCAACATGTAAGAGTTTGATATGTTTGTAGTTAAGAAAATTAGGACTTTTTAAAGAAAACCGAATCGGAAGTCGGATTAACTCCGCTTCCGTCGGGTTTTAGAAATACGAGTTTTAAGAGTAGAGAATAGAAGAGGGAGGAGGGACGGACTTGTTTTTAGGTTAGAGAAGAGGAAGGGGGTGTGGAAGGAGGTACAGGTGCGTCGTTTCGTCACCGGAAACTCCTAGGGTCGTCGTCGGAAATTTGCCGGAGTTTCGCCCTTCGCTAACTCCACTTGTACAGTATTGAACTTAGAATTTCTTGAGAGTTTTGGACAGAGATTTAGAGTGAGGAGGTGGAAAAATGTGTGGGTATTTTTAGGAAAAGATTGGGGTTAGGGTAGATGAAAGGGTCTGAAAGAAAATTGTATTTAATTTTGTATTAAAAAGGGTTTTAATTGGATTTTAAAGGCTCTGGAAATGTGCACGTTATTTAAACATAACAGGGGTTTCAAGAATTCCAAAAGACACAGATTCACAGAAGACCAACTCGGATTTTGAGCTGAATCGGCCGGCGGCACCGGCCGAATCGGGCTGCCACAAGTCCCTTTCATGTTGGTCTACTCTCTGGTCTAGTTTGTTTTATATGTGACTTTTGGTTTTTACGAGTTATGCACGTGTAGGCTCTTGGGTTTCTAAAATTTTAAAAGAAAACTAATTAAAAAAATAATATGGCAGTTGGTATTTGAACTCTAGTGTTTTGGTTCAGCAGTGCAGGGTCTTATCAGTGAGCTACAAGCTCTTTCTTGCTATTAAAAATCAAAACAAACTTATAACTTCTGCTCAGGCAAAAGCACCATTTTATGTATTTTTGAAAAAAAAATTGTACAGAAAGTTTAGGATTATTACAGGCTTTCTGTTTAACAGAGAAGATTTCTCATTTTTTAAAACCAAATTAGGAAATATTTTCCTAAGATAGAATTTTATTCTATCAGACGATCACCGTTGGATCTTTGATCCAAAGGTCTTTCGCTTAACAACAGATGAGATGTTTCTGTTTTAATGAAGATCAGGGATATATTTCCCATATATATATAGAATTTAATCTTATCAGATAGTTTAGAAAGATTTAAGGAAATAATTTCCAAATATAATTTTGATCCTTTTATTTAGAATTTAATTCTATCAGCTTGGAAGATATTTAGGAACACTCATGTGTGGCACGTGACCCCCACGGAGTTAAACTTGTTTGCTTATATGCAACAGCCTAAAAGGGCATCACGTGTTAACACGTGAGCTTCTCTGGCCTGCAATTTGTTTTAATATGGAGCCTATATGATTTGTATATAGATGCTCACGTGCTTACACGTAAGGCTGCATTTCAGTCTGTCAATTGTTTAAACGCATCGCCTATGATCTTTGTATATAGGCGCTCACGTGTGGACACGTGAGGCTCCATTAGTGGGGAATTTTCCCCATCCCTTTTTCTTTTTTTTTATAGGGGAACAGATCGTTTTTTCACTTGATGAGTTCTTTCCCTCACCATCATGCTTCACTTTATTCTCTAAATTCTTGAGTTCCTCCATCTTCATCTTCAACCTCCTCTCTACAATTTCATGTGTTGAGAATCAAAAAAGGAGGTGAGATAAAGATACACTTAGAACTCTCCACTATATCCTAGGCATTCTAGACTAGCCATCTAGAATCCCTAGTTGCTTCACTTTTTTCTTTATACGGAGTTAGTGCCATGAGCTACATCTCTCGGGTGGATCATTTTCGACGGAAGAAGACCAGCAGCAAAGCTCGATCCAAAGGACCTCAAGGAGCTAAGGGAGATGGTGGAAGATCGAAGGACATGGTTCGTTCGGTATAACACTCTATCACAATAGTTAGACCTTTTTAGATTACTAGTTTCATGTTTGGATTCGATTCTAAGTAATTGTTTCTAACGCCAAGTTCTTTAAACGCCAAATTTTTTATTCCGCAATCGGCCACGGTAGATGGCCAGGGCGCTAGGAACCCCAACAATTAGAAAGGTTAAGCGTTACTGATATGTGCTATTAAACTTGGATTCTAATGTACGAGTTGGAGAATTGTTATAGTCGGACAATTTTTTGGATTTGAATTTGTACTCGGACTTGCATGTTGGATTTGGATCTAGACTCAGACTTTCGTATTGGATTTGGACTCAGAATTTCATGCTGGACTTGGATTTGGATTTAGGCTTTTCGCATGGATTTACTCGAGTTTTTACATAATCTGTATTATGGCTTTTATAGATGCTCACGTGCTTACACGTGAGGTTGAATTTCAGCCTGTCAATTGTTTAAACGGATCGCCTATGATCTTTATATATAGGCGCTCACGTGTGGACACGTGAGGCTCCATTAGTGGGGAATTTTCCCCATCCCTTTTTCTTTTTTTTATAGGGGAACAGATCGTTTTTTCACTTGACGAGTTCTTTCCCTCACCATCATGCTTCACTTCATTCTCTAAATTCTTTAGTTCCTCCACTTTCATCTTCAACCTCCTCTCTACAATCTCATGTGTTGAGAATCAAGAGAGGAGGTGAGGTAAAGATACACTTAGAACACTCCACTATATCCTAGGCATTCTAGACTAGCCATCTAGAATCCCTAGTTGCTTCACTTTTTTCTTTATGCGGAGTTAGTGCCATGAGCTACATCTCTCGGATGGATCATCTTCGACGGAAGAAGACCAGCGGCAAAGCTCGATCCAAAGGACCTCAAGGAGCTAAGGGAGATGGTGGAAGACCGAAGGATATGGTTCGTTCGGTATAACACTCTATCACAATAGTTATACATTTTTAGATTACTAGTTTCATGTTTGGATTCGATTCTAAGTAATTGTTTCTAACGCCAAGTTCTTTAAACGCCAAAATTTTTATTCCGTAATCGGCCACAGTAGAGGGCCAGGGCTCTAGGAACCCCAATAATTAGAAAGGTTAAACGTTACTGATATGTGCTATTAAACTTAGATTCTAATGTACGAGTTGGAGAATTGTTATAGTCGGACAATTTTTTGGATTTGAATTTGTACTCGGACTTGCATATTGGATTTGGATCTAGATTCAGACTTTCGTATTGGATTTGGACTCAGAATTTCGTGCTGGACTTGGATTTGGATTTAGGCTTTTCGCATGGATTTACTCGAGTTTTTACATAATCTGTATTATGGCTTTTATAGATGCTCACGTGCTTACACGTGAGATTGAATTTCAGCCTGTCAATTGTTTAAACGCTTCGCCTATGATCTTTGTATATAGGCGCTCACGTGTGGACACGTGAGGCTCCATTAGTGGGGATTTTTCCCCCTCCCTTTTTCTTTTTTTTATAGGGGAACATATCGTTTTTTCACTTGATGAGTTATTTCCCTCACCATCATGCTTCGCTTCATTCTCTAAATTCTCGAGTTCCTCCACTTTCATCTTCAAGCTCTTCTCTACAATCTCATGTGTTGAGAATCAAGAGAGGAGGTGAGATAAAGATACACTTAGAATACTCCACTATGTCCTAGGCATTCTAGACTAGCCATCTAGAATCCCTAGTTGCTTCACTTTTTTCTTTATGCGGAGTTAGAGCCATGAGCTATATCTCTCGGGTGGATCATCTTCGACGGAAGAAGACCAGTGGCAAAGCTCGATCCAAAGGATCTCAAGGAGCTAAGGGAGATGGTGGAAGACCGAAGGACATGATTCATTCGGTATAACACTCTATCATAATAGTTAGACCTTTTTAGATTACTAGTTTCATGTTTGGATTCGATTCTAAGTAATTGTTTCTAACGCCAAGTTCTTTAAACGCTAAATTTTTTATTCCGCAATCGGCCACGGTAGATGGTCAGGGCGCTACGAACCCCAACAATTAGAAAGGTTAAGCGTTACTGATATGTGCTATTAAACTTGGATTCTAATGTATGAGTTGGAGAATTGTTATAGTCGGACAATTTTTTGGATTTGAATTTGTACTCGGACTTGCATGTTGGATTTGGATCTAGACTCAGACTTTCGTATTGGATTTGGACTCAGAATTTCGTGCTGGACTTGGATTTGGATTTAGGCTTTTCGCATGGATTTACTCGAGTTTTTACATAATCTGTATTATGGCTTTTATTGTTACTAGCCCTTTTATGACATAACGAAACGCAGAAAGGAAAAAAAAAGGAAAAATCTTTGGAAAAACTCTAAAGTCAAGAGTATAAATATGGAAAAACACCAAAAAATTTCAGGGGAAGAAAAATTAATGTTCACATGGCCGAGATTTGAACCTGGGTCCGTCTGGGCGAAAACTTGACATCCTAACCGGACTAAACAACAATGGATTTGCAATAGTTCCTAACCGGACTAAACAACAATGGATTTGTAATAGTTTTCATATGCAGTTTATTATATTGACTTATAATTCTCTTTATTTATTTATGGGAACTTCACCAAAACCATAATATAATGTAGTATATGTTCCCAAGACCACTCTTGAGATCTTTTCGAGTACATAAACCCCCAAGCTTTCTTCCGTTAAACTCGACCCCTTACTGTTAATTTCTTTATGAAACGACCAGAATAACATGCTATATAGTGAATTCTTAAAATGATGTTGAAAGAGCATTTTTGGAAGAAAAAGGTAAAATTTTAACCTAAAAAGTTTAAATTTTAACGGCAAGGAGACGGAGGGAGGTGTCGTGTGTAACGTAGGAAAGCTCAGGGGCTTCTGTGCACAAACAAATATCCAAGATGAGTTTGCCAACATATGTTACAAAACAGGTGTTTTGATGAAATTTATCTTTATCTATTTATTTGTACATTTAATATTATTTTTTTGTGAATTGAATGAAGACAACAGCACTGCAGAAATCTGAGAGGAACAGTCCAAAACTTTATTTCTTAATCAAGACAACAAATACTCTCTTTCTCTCTCTAGTCTCTCTCTGCACCTTCTGAGAGTTCTTCTTCATTGGAATTGGAAGTAGGGAGGGAGAGAGCGAGAGAGGGAGGGAGAATTGGATCCTTGTTTCTTCATCCTTTGGATCCTTCCTCTTCATCCCTATTTCCCCCTATATTCATTACAGTCAAAAGATAAGGAAATTGATTGACAAGAAGAAAGAAAGAAAGAAAATAAGTTTGCATGCTCTACTTTTTTCCTTTCTTTCCTTTTGCAGCTGACGGAACGTAAGCTTTTCCTTGCCAACAAAAAGCCCGCTGTCCTTTCCATTTGCAGAAGAAAAAAGCCCCTTTTCACCCCTTTTCTCTTCTTCTTCTTCAAGATCTGCTCTCTTCCTCTTCTCGCATTCACATTGTGTTCTCCTTAGATTTTTTTTTTGCTGGGTTGAATTGGGGTTGACTTGGATTTCACTGGGTCAATCTCAAAACTGCATCTTGGTACTGTTTTCTTCTTAATTTCATCTACATTGCATCTGGGTCTCTTTCAAATCCAGTGTTTATGGTGTAGAGTTCATAAAGATTGGATTTTTGTGCCTCTTTGGAGCCTTGTTGACTTAGATTTTGCTGGGTCGAGTGCAAAATTCCTTCTTTTATTCTCAAGTTTGGGTACATTGCATGCGGGTTTCTATCAATTTCAGCAATTATAGAGTTCATAAAGATTGGATTTTTATCTGATTAGTGTAATGCTGTTCAATATCTTGTTGTTTATTCTATGGATTGGCCTCGCATGTGCGAATTCAGATATAGATGCACTCTTAGAGTTCAAGAAAGGGATCAACAGAGATCCCTCAGGCCAAATTCTTGATTCTTGGAATCAAGCCGATGTGCAAGAATCTGATGGCTGCCCACTAAATTGGCATGGGGTTCAATGCAATGCGAATCGAGTTTTCTCAATCACATTGGATGATATGAATTTAGCTGGGACGATTCCTTTCTCTGCTCTTGCTAAAATGGAGATGCTCCACAATCTCTCTGTCTCGAATAACAATTTCTCTGGAAATTTATCTCATGAAGTGGGTTCTGTTAGTTCATTGGAGTTTCTCGATCTCTCGGGCAATTCGTTCGGTGGGTCGATACCTAGTGAGTTGACAAAGATTACGAATTTGGTCTCGTTGAATTTATCTTCGAACAATTTCGAAGGTCCACTTCCGTCTGGTTTCGACAATTTGGATAAATTGAATTTCTTAGATTTGAGTGGCAACAAATTTTCTGGTGATGTTGATGGTGTTCTTAGCCAGTTGCGAAGCTTGGTCCATGTTGATCTTAGCCGAAATGAATTTTCTGGATCGGTTGAGTCGATTTCTGATAATTCGACTATTACTGATTCGTTGCAATACCTCAACATTAGCCATAATAAACTGACTGGGGAGCTATTTGTTAAGAATCCAGTTCCTATGTTTGATATTTTGGAGGTGTTTGATGCTAGTTTTAATGAGATCAATGGAAATGTTCCTTCCTTCAACTTTATTTATTCGCTTCGCATTCTTCGGCTGGGAAATAATAAGATTTCTGGGTCTTTGCCTGAAGCATTGTTTAAGGAGAGTTCGATGGTCTTGACCGAACTCGATCTTAGCTGCAATCAACTTACAGGTAAACTAAATTGAGTTATATACGTTGCGTTCTATCTGTTTTTCGATTGAGAGAACCGCCTATAATTTTTATTTGCCTTCTATTATCTTTGTTTGTTAAAAGTAGTATGAAAATATCTTCAATTTGAGGGAACTAATTTTTTGTGGGGGCTTAGTTAGGGCATTGTCATCTTTGGAGTTTCACATCGATCTGATACTATTATACTATTTCTGTGGGATAACTACTTCATGAGATTTCAATTAGCGTGTTCACGACTTCTTACTACCGAAATGAAACAGATAGAAAACTAATGAAATTTTGTGCTACATCTTAAGCTTACATATGTACCCCAAAATCCTTCTCTCTTTCCCTTTTCCTCTTTGATTTCTTGCTGGAAAAGTTGGTCCTAAAATTGGAACCAGGTTAACTATTGTAATCGGCTTGATTGAAAACCTTGCCTTGTCCAATACCACTGTCCTAATTAAAACCCTACAACTAGCTGATATTGCTATGTCTTGGTGCAATCTTCATATTAGAAAGATTTTTTTTTATAGAGTTACAGTTGGGTCACTGACCTTGTAGGACACGGCACATTTTTTGATTGGTTGTCATTAGATTAAAATGAACACTCAAACATAACACAATGATGAAGATTTTTGTATTTTGAGATGGATCATATAAACTTACATCCCCTTAATATTGCCCCCCATTAAAATTTCCCCTCAGATCTGAAGTAAAATATTAATGTTTGCCTCTTTACCTCAGCTTGGATTATCGCCATAGATTTCATTTCACAACGAAGGTTGGGTACCATGATAAGTTTTCTGTTCTACCACACAAAATTCACTTCATTGTTGCTTATGCTTCCTCATGTATCACCTATTTAGATGCCACACTCATGATACACAATTTGATGTAATAATGTAATGATACGGATATCCCTTCCTCATAAAATAGCTGGCAAAATTTCTTTTCTTTATGTAGTATCTTTCATCACTTCTTACCTATGCCCAATCGGTTGATGTAATATTTTTTATCAAAAGAAAATAAAATCTAAGGTATGTCTAGGTAACTAAAGACTTTTACATGATGCAGGTCCTATCAAGATCATAACCTCATCATCTTTGAAGACTTTAAATCTTTCCTCGAACAAACTTGTCGGTTCTTTACCTGCCAGAGTTGGAAATTGTGCAACCGTCGATTTTAGCAACAACATGCTTTCGGGGAACTTATCAAATGTTAGAAGCTGGGGAAATTATGTGGAAGCAATAAATTTAAGTTCAAACAATTTAACAGGCACATTGCCAAATGACACCTCAGAATTTCTTAGACTTGTTTCTTTCAAGGCTTCAAACAATTTGCTGTCAGGAGAGCTTCCACTTGTGATAGGGACATATCCAGAGATAAACGTAATCGATCTTTGCCTCAACAAACTTCATGGTAAATTACCTCCGAGTTTATTTACATCTTTAAGATTGATAGATTTAAACCTTTCGGGAAATAACTTTATTGGAAATATCCCGTTTCCAAATTCATCAAACTCCGAAAATATCAATTTGATTTCTCTTGATCTTTCAAATAACTTGTTGAGTGGTTCACTGCCCGAAGAGATTGGTGTTATGAGAGAATTGAAGATGCTAAATATTGGAAGAAACAATATCTCAGGACCGATCCCAAAAGAAGTTGGCTTGCTCCAAAGACTGTTATATGTTGATTTGTCTAATAATCGATTTGAAGGAAGCATACTCGACAAATTTCCTGATGATCTTTTGGGATTCAATGTCTCATATAATAATTTATCCGGCATTGTACCTGAAAATTTATTGAATTTTCCATCTTCATCGTTTCATCCGGGGAATGAGCTATTGGTTTTTCCTAATGCACCTCCTTCAAATAATCTTGCTGATAAAAGAAAGCGAAGCCATCGAATGAAAAGGGTAAATATGTACATATTGATCGTAGGTGTGATCACAAGTGTTGCGATGATTCTTGCAGCAATTCTAATTTATCACAAGATTTCATACAGAGACAAAGCTAGTGATCAACCCAAAACTACCATTACAAAAATTTTGGGGCTCCCTAAAAATGCAAAGATGCCTGCATTATCTGCAAGTCATTCACAAAGTCAATTGCTTTCATCGAGATCCACCTCTATGCCATCTGAGCATTTTAATGTTACTGCAGCCGCTAAGGAATCTAAAGAAGCTGATATTATTAGAGAGTCACCTCCGAATAGTAAAGGGAAGGCCTCGATGTCTCTTATAATATCTTCACCTCCACCAAGTGACCCGTGCTCATCCGAGACCCCCTCCATGCTCAATGTGTGCTCTCCAGATAGATTAGCTGGTGATCTGCATTTATTTGATAATGCGATTTTATTTACAGCAGTAGAGCTTTCACGGGCCCCTGCGGAAATTATTGGGAGAAGTTGTCATGGGACATCGTATAAGGCTACATTAGCCAGCGGTCACGTAATTACAGTGAAATGGTTGAGAGAAGGAATTGCGAAAAGCAAGAAAGAATTCTTGAGGGAAGCAAAAAAGCTCGGAACCATTAAGCATCCAAATATTGTGTCGCTTCGGGGTTACTATTGGGGTCCAAAAGAGCATGAGAGGCTTATCATATCCGATTACATCAATTCAGCATCTTTGATGGTGTACCTCTGCGGTATGTATTGTTTGTCCTCTAATAGTTTGCTACTTACGATATTGATTTATCCTTCCATTGTTATTTCAGGAAACAATGTATTGCTTTAACATGCTTTAAATTCCTGTTTTGACCTATTAGATACTTGGTAACTACTATAGTCAGAGTATTAGGGAAAATTATAAGGCGGCTAGTGAATCCCTATATATTATTGCTTTTCTGATAATAGGAAATACAAATAATCTAAACAAATCCAAATCTTACCAATCTAATTAAATCTAAATCTAAATCTAATTAAACCTAATTTATATGTTTCTTAACACCCCCTCAAGTTGGAGCATATATATCACACATGTCCAACTTGATACAAATAAACTGTACTCGACTCCTTTTCAAAGGCTTGGTGAATAGATTAGTTAATTGATAGTCAGTTTTCACATGGACGGTATCAATGATCCCTTCAATCTTTTCTCGAACAAAATGGCAATCTACTTCGATGCTTTGTTCGTTCGTGAAAAACTGGATTGTTAGCAATATAAATGGCAGCTTTGTTGTCACAATAAAGTTTTATCGGCTCCTTAGACTGAAAACCAAGTTAACGAAGAAGAGAAAATATTCTTGCCAGCTCACTCGTAGTATTAGCCATGACTCTATATTCTGATTCAGCACTTGAACGTGAGACAATATTCTGTTTCTTGCTTTTCCACGAGACCAAATCGCCTCCAACAAACACACAAAAACCCGTGGTTGAATTTCGATCACTTGGCAATCCAGCCCAATCTGCATCTGTAAACCCTATAACTATAGAATACCCAAAATTCTTATATACCTTTCCCTCGTATAGCTTTCAAATACCGAAGGATACGCATCACTGCACTCTAATGTGAATCTTTAGGATCCGCCATAAACTGGCTAACTATACTAACAGGAAAAGAGATGTCACGTCTTGTCACGGTCAAATAATTAAGCTTACCAACTAATCTACGATATCGTCCTGGATCGGTAAGTGGCTCTTTCTGCCCTGGATATAGCTTGACATTAGAATCCATAGACGAGTCAATAGGCTTACAGTCAACATCTTTGCTTCCTTAAGCATATCAAGAACATATTTCCTTTGAGTTACAAAGATATTGCCCTGAGGAGAAGAACGTGGCACCTTAATGCCAAGAAAGCATTTCAACTTTTCTAAGCCTTTAGTGTTGAACTATTTCTGAAGATAAGGTTGTCTCGGTAATACATTTTGCATCATCGCCTGAGATCACAATATTAGCATAAACAACCATCAAATTCTGCGGCCTCCTCGATTTCTAAAGAAAACAGAATGATCACTGCTGCTTCTGCATAACCCAAAAGCTTGAACAACGCTAGTTAGTCTTCCAAACCAAGCACGTGGAGATTGTTTGAGACCATATAAAGATTTTTGAAGTTTGCAGACTTTTCCAGACTCCCCCTGAGTAAAAAAACTCATGTGGTTGTTCCATATATACTTCCTCCTTCAAGTCCCCGTCAAAAAAAGTACTCTTCACATCAAGTTGACGTAGAGCCCAATTGTACGTAGTTGCAAGTGATAGGAATATACGTACATATGCCATCTTTGCCACAGAAGAAAAGTCTCATTATAATCTTTTCTATAAGTCTGAGAATAGCCCTTGGCATCAAGTTTGGGCTTCAAATGAGCCAATGAGCCGTATGGATTAAGTTTTATGGTATATACCTATTTGCAACCAAATGCTCTCTTTCCAACAGGCAACTGAGCAAGCTTTCATGTACCATTCAAACGTAAGGCTAACATTTCTTCTTCTATAGCTTTCCTCCATTCAGGATGAGCAAGAGCATCAGATGTAGAAGAAAGAATAGCATAGGAATCAACAGAAGCAACAAATGTTCTATACGATGGAGAAAGTCTAGTTTATGTGACATAATCAAATGGAGGATAGAGAGGCTTAGTGGTATGAGTACCTTTGCGAAGGGCAATTAAAAGATCAGTATGAATTGGATCAAGTCTGGAATAAGTGTAGGTTATTCAATGACTGGAGGCCCCTCTTCCTCTTTTTCTTTCACTTGAGTTGGTTGTTCAATTAAGTGATCATCTAGTTCTTCTGAAGTATTTGGTGCCGCCGATAGGAATGTGTATACCATAGAGGCCATTATTGTATATTATAGTGGATGCTTGGATATATATATATTAGTATGCTATCTGGTTGCTCTTTATCTTAACATGTGCACTTATTTTAGTTTACTGTTTTTTTGATACATGTTGATAAAGCTTTTAGGATGTTGGCTTGACCATCAGGACTATGATGTAGATCATACTAGTGGGGCTTGAGTAGTCCATAAGCACATCCTTAACAGTTCCTAACGAGAGAGTATCGAGACAGGGCATCGATATTCCAGAATAGACTAGTGTGTACATTTATTGACCTTGTATGGGGCGATGGTTGATCCCACGGCCATTGGTGTTTGACATCAAAGGTTGTACACATGTGCTCATTGGAGAATGAGTACACCGAACAGGACTCGCCGAGAACTCCTAAATGGTACCATATCTATCGTCAGATAGCAGTTTTCTGGTAACACTTGTACATGTTAGTCTGTAGACCCGAGATCGTCATAGTGTCTTGTGTGGGTCCCACTGTGCTTTGATTTTTTCTCTATCACGGCTCAAATGAGTGGTGCAAACATGTGGTTTTTGGGTACAGTCCCGAGTCACATGGAGGTAGTGAGCGATATGAGGGGTTTCGTCTCTCCCGGTATTGGGAGTTGATATTGTGTTATGCGTGATTGACTATAACAGCAAGTCCCTGGTCAGGGCTGATGAGATTTACTGATAAGTGTTATCAGTAGTTTCTCGATTGGTTATAGACCACACATCGGCATGACTTATCGAGTTATGAGGGTGTGACGATTCCAACCCATAGACTCGATATGCGACATATCAGATGAAGAGACCGGACTGTATGGTAAGTGTTGCTTATAACCTCTACGGGAGTTTGGACAAGTTTGCTTGTTGATCTTCTATTCGCTCAATACCTGGATAGCCGTTACGTCCAGCTAGTGCCGCTGACGGCTTGTGGGTATCTGATGTGATCGTATCTACTGCTAGCGTATTGATGAGTCTTTAAAGTCCAACATAGAGGTTTTCTAGCTCAAGCGAAACGAAGTAAGGCACGTATGTAGACATGTGCGGGAGTTTGATTAAATACAAGTATATGATACCGTATTCTAATTTAGCGTTATACGATATTGGCCGGATTATATATGATATAACCGGATTATTGAATCAAGTGTTGATTTAATAATTTGATATATATTTATATATTTGATATATACATATATACATATATATTAACTTAATATAAAGCTCACTTAATTCTTTTCTTCTCATTATATATTTGATATATATGCATAATTGTATCATGGTTAATGATACATTGAACATGAATGTATGAGAATCACATTAGTAGTAAAGATGAGAAGATAATGATTTATATATGAATTAAAGAAAAGAAGAATGAGTCATTCTTTGGTTGCTTTGAGAAGCATTGAAAAGCCATGATTCATCTTCTTTCTTTGTTTTATTCATACATATTCATCATTTTCTTGAGCTCATCTTATCCTCAAGGTTAACTCTTACACATCCAAGTTCATCTTGATCTTCTTCTTTTTTCTTCATTTGCTACACTATTCATGCAAGAAGAAAAATAAGAGAAGAATTTTTATGAGCAAAATCCTTACTTCATCAACCTACACTATTCAAGCAAATTAGTATAGGTTCTCTTCACTAATTCTTAGATTAGTGAAGTGCGAGCTTGAGTGTGAGAAGTTTCGAGGTGGATCATCATCGACGATGAAGACTTCGAGCAAACTCGTTCCATCCTTCAAGTTGAGTTAAAGAAGAGTTCTAGGACTACTACTCGGAACATTTGAAGTGAAGGACTAGACTACAAAGGTTGTAGCCTTTTTTCACTTAGTTTAGTTCTTGTTTTGCTATGTTTTTGAAACACTAATCTCTAGTTCAATTTTTGTTTAGTATACTGAGCATTCTAAAATTTTAAAATTGCATACCTGATGCATATAGAAAATAAGTAGAGGTGCTAAGATATAGTTTCATGTTATCAGAGCCAAACTAGAGGCTTAGAAGTGGTTTAGATGAAATTAAAGTATTCGATCGACGTTTCAAAACTGTGACTTTTTCAAGATTAAAAATACTCAGAAAATTGCGCAGGATATTATACGGAGGCACAAGAAATACGACAACCTAGTTCCACCAAGTGGCCGCGGAACCACCGTCTAGACCATGCTCTAGCCGCGGTTCCGCGGTGCATTTGTGGAGTTAGAACTCTAGTTTTTTGTTTTGCTTCTTTTTCTCCTACCTGATTTTCTGGATATTTTTTATGATGCTCAAGTGGTTGAGTTCTCTATGAATTGTCGTTAATTGAAACATCGATCGAAATGTTTACTTTGTCTAATTGCTTTGGTTATGTGATACAATTTTTGGAATCCATATTGATTAGTTTTTTGAAAACTAGTTGTCAATTTGTAAATCTCACATTTTAGTCTCAAATGATGGATTACCACGGAGTTTGGATTTGGATCGAAATTCCATCGTAAGCTTGTATCGTACGCGTATACACGCCGGGAGACACTAGTAGAGAGTCACGCCCCTCTACTCCGACCAAGTGACTATAGGAGAGCCCCATGACCAAGAGCATCCACTTGGGTGCTCGCGGCCACGGTGTTTCACCCAAGTCTACTTCGTTGACGGTCTCGGGGATGCAGCCATCCATTAAAGTTCTCGACGAGCCTTCGATCTTTTAACCGGGAATCCTGTAGAATTGCCCGGCTATAATTTTGAAAATTGTTTTCAATTCGAGGCTTAAATGTATGGTTTACAGCATTAGGCATGAAATTCGGAATATGTGATAATCCGAGTTTATGATATCTATAGATGCAGATTCGAATATTGTAGTTTTTATTTCTTTTCTGCGACCGTAAGTGTAATATGTGGCAATATCCCCGATCTCGTTGCTACGACAACGACATTAGGGGTACGCATATTTACTTAGGTTGATGACACGTGATGTTATTGTGTTGCTATATTGGATTGTCGTGATTGAATAGCCGGGGGTTTTATGCGAGATGATAGTTTTTCTATTTTCATTCATGTAAATTATTGTATGTAATATTCTTTTATTGGGACACTTTCGGGTTGTGGTTGTTGTCTCCATTCAATGTATATTATTTATTTTTCCGCATTATGATAGACTCAAGGTGGAGGGCACAAGTAATCGGGTTCTAGAGTCCAGTGAGGGGCCATCTCGAGGAGTCGAGATCGGTTGCTTAACTCTAGAATTTGCAAGGTTGCTTTCCGCTCTCGTAGGGGTTTAGAGGTGTGGGCTTGGCTATTCATCATGACCATAGAATCCGTGTTTTTCGTTACTGGTTTAATCTAAAACACGAACCTTCTAGTATATCATATATTTCATATATCTGTTGTTCTGTGATGTGATCATATAACCGCGTGAGATGAATGCTGCTTATATATAAGATATATTAGTAGACACTATCTATATTTTGCATCCGCGCTAGTCCTGACCCCGTCCTGCTGTAAGTTAAGCAACCATACAGTGAAGACCTGAGTCCCTGTGGTGAATGCGGATGTCATATATGTGTTTTATTTTCGTCTCTTCTGTGATATTTAGGAAACATGATTGATGGGACTTCATTAATAAGATTAATAAAAAGAAAAGAAACATAAAAGATGTAGTATCAAATTTTTCAAAAAGATAGCTCTAATTCTTGCTTTGCATAGAGGTATTCCATTATGAATATCTAGCACTTCATTCGATGAAGAAAGAGCCTAGATCCCTTCATCGGGAATGACCTCTTTAGCAAAAACTAGCATATGCTACAACCCACTCGGTTTGTTTTGAAAACTACTTGATTTTTAAAGCGGAGCTTAAACCACTCCTTATCAAATCATTAGGTTCTACAACAATATCAAGTTCATTACGTTAAAAGTTTTCTTAAAAATCAGTCGCAGCCCTCCGTCATTTGTACTGTTTAGTATTTTTGCTGCGTTTGTCGACCTTTGCCGCGTTTGTCGACCTTTGCCGAGGTGTAGTGTTCAGTAGCTAATTAGTACTTTTATGCCGCATGTTGATGCGATTGGTTAGAGCAGTCGTACGGCTTTGTTGATCTTGTCAAGGGTCGTGCGGGTGGGTTTAAACCAGTTACGAAATGACTGGTTGAACTTAACTTACGGTTTATGATTTGTTGACCTTTGCCAAGGTTATAAACCGCATGGGGTAAAAACCATTATCGGGAATTTCAACTGTTGAAATTTGCAATGAGATTGCATAGCTTCTATGTGATAGTTGGATCCCGATACCCACTGCGAGTAAACGTTATCGTTGGGGTCAAAAATTACACCCCGGTTTACCAAGCCAAAGTCGAGGTCAACTCCAAGTCAAGTTGGTCCATGCCCAAGTCGAGCCCAAACATGAAGAGGCCGCCTTCTATGCCAAAAAGAAGATTATGTAATAAACAATGTAATTTTTATGAATAAATGTAAGGAAAATGGATATAAAACCAAAATTTTGTAAAGCTCATGGCTCATGTGCAAAACATATGAGCATACGAGGCATGAGATTGGCAGAATGCGATTTAGTAAAGCCCAATGGGCCATGCGTAAACTTGTAAGCTTATATAAAGCAACATGATAATGAAATAAAAAACAATAATTCATTCCCCTCAAAAATTATGGTTTTTGTGCCTTATTCTCCTTCCTTAAGATTTTAAATCTTCTTCTCTTTTCTGAATTAAATCAAGAGTTTAACTTTTCCTTTCCTAAAAAGAAATATTTTTTCACCATAAAACCCACGAAGGTGGGCTCAGATCTCCCATCAAATCTCCAAAAGAGAAGATTTTTAAGTCTCGCGTCTTTTCCCCAAGATCTAGCCAATAAAGAGGAGGAAGAAGGAGATCCATCTTAAAAAAATCCTATTTTGGGAAGATCCAAGGCTCAAAAGAATATCCAAGGCGAAACGGGAGAAGAAAGGGGTCCCCTTTGATTATCTCCAAAGATTTTTGGGAGTTCAACTCCATTTGTCAAAATCTTTTGGAGTTTAACTCCATAAATAAAATCCTTTTAGGAGTTTAACTCCATTCAAAATTTATTGGAGTTTAACTCCATAAATAAAGTTTCTTGGGAGTTTAACTCCTAATTCCGGGGGTAAGCTCCTTTCTGTAGGCGCCCAGCGTCCACGTGCCGGGTGCGTGGGGTGCTGGCGCCTAGCGCCCATGCGTTCTTAGGACGCTACTCACCCTTCGTTTCCCATACACTCCACACTCAAAACACGTCCCCCGCTAAAGGGGTGCTGCCTCGCACTCCGCAAAAGGACTGCTAACCCCCTTGACCTCTAGCCCGCTATCCGGATAGCGCGACCCCCGTAAACTCTGCGAGGCCCTCGATATGCCTAAAACCCCTTAAGACACATACGCACACCGCACATTGAGTTCGCATGACTAGTTGACCCGTCAATCGGAGGTTCATTCGCTTCAAAAGCGATGGGTAATTAACGGCAGCTTAGTCCGCGGCTGTCGGAGATTTGGATCCCTAAAATCAATAAATTCCGGCCTACCCTAGACAGGAGGAATCTGTATACGCCTGACAAGCGATACGTATTCCCATCTTAATGGGGTGACGAAAAACACCCTACAGATTCTAGCACGTCTGGTGGGACCCTTTCTCTCCTCCCATATTTCGGGTCAAGTGTTCATGCGAGCTCAATTAATATATGTTGATTGTTTATACTGATATCTTGTTCCTTTGCACATATTAACAACCTTCAATCTCAATCTTCGGAAGCAACTAAGATGTCTCCAAGGAAAAACTCAGCTCTCGACACAAGTCCCATCTCCTACACGATGAAGATGGACGTCAGGACGGTCCTCCCGGCCAGTCTCGGGCGACAGTGGGAGGAGCCGTTGCTACCATTTGGCTCTATTCTGTTCGTGCCAGTTAACGCCATCCTTACTCAAGCCCCGGTGACATGTAAACCAGCCTCAAAAGGAAAAAGGCCAAACGTCATGGTCGTGAAGGCACCTCAGCCCAAGCACAAATCCGTTCCGAACGACTCTCTGTTACTCCAGCTGGGGACAAAGCCATCAACACCAACAAAGCAATAAGGCATCTCGGGCAAGCTCCAGCGGTGCCCCTAACAACTGCTTAATTGGGTGTCATCTTTAAGTTCCCCGTCAATTGACTCACGGTGGCTTCCCGGAAAACGGATGCCCGCCAAGCCCTCAAAATCAAGAAGCTAAGACAGAAAAGACTCAGATACAAAGCTAACAAAAGAGCTAGGGCTCCTGCGAGGGTGAACTTCATGAGGTTCCAAGAATAGAGTTGTCCTGCGACAACAGTTGAATCGGCTGTGAAGCTCGCTAACTCTTTTGAACCGCTGAAATTGGTTCAGAAGAATCCATGACCGCAAGAGTCAAGAAAGCTGCGATCCGGACAGCGCAACCCAAGAACCCAGTCAGGCCAACCATTCTTAGTCGCCTGTCCTTTCCCCAAGAGGAAAGGCCACGACGACGGTCCGAAAGTTCAGCCACCAGAGATAAAAAAAAAAGGCTGGATATGTGGTCCACGCTGTCTACATGGCGGGCACACGCAGCAAGAGCAAGGATGGGGTCACCACCTCTCAAATCCAATCTGGGGTGAATGTAGCCGCCATTTTCCAAGACCATCCTCCTCTGGAAGGTAATGAAGACCCTTCCAGTGAGGCTGATAAGCAGAGAGATCTCTCAGTTCATGAGGAGTCAGGCTCAGAAAACGAAGATGAGCCAATCTTCCGTCCAAGACCGTAGAGCAGCAACTTCTCCAAGAGCTCTGAAAGCAGCTCAGAAACAAAGATAAGGAGATGGCCAAGCTCTACTCGAAAATTGACGACTTGACAAACGTCGTCTTACAGCTCACGGCCCAAGTTGCCTCTCAGCCGTCCAATCAAGCGCATAGCTCTTCTCATGAACCAGGAAACAGTGTCCCGAGACAGCCGACGTCTATTCCCTCAAATCCAAAGGTGGACGATCCGCATGAAAGTCGGCCGCATCCTATCTCGGGAAATGTCTTGATTACCGATGACGGCAATCCGCTAACGCAAGATCAAATCATGGATTTGGTCGCCAACAAAGTCAAAACACTGGTGGCCAAAACCGAAGCGCAAAAAGATGTCAGCAGTAGTGGGAGACCATATCCTGCTCGGTATGATCTGGCAGAGTTTCCTGGTGGCTATGTCATCCTCAAATTCAGAAGATTCGATGGGACGGGAAATGCGAATCAGCACATCGCCCACTTTAAAGCCTCATGCGGGGATACTGGGGGCAATGATGCGCTTCTCCTTCGCCAGTTCGTTAATAGCTTAACCGATATTGCTTTTGACTAGTACGCGAGCATACTGGATGGCTCCGTTACAACTTTCGTCCAAATGGAATTTCAGTTTCGAAAAAGGTTCATCAGTGTCAGCGATAAGATCACCATCGTCGACCTCGTAAGGACCAAGCCAAAGAACAATGAAAGCAGCACGGCTTTTATAATCCGATGGCGTAATCTCTCCGTTAAATGTGAATCGCCGATAGAGCATGACCAATCTGTCGGCCTCCTCGTCGGAAATCTCAACAATTGGATAGTCCCGTTTCTATGCACCGCGGGTCTCAAAACATTCCAAGAGTTGACTAGGAAAGTTCAGATGTTGGAGCGCTCAAAGCAGGAGTCCTCTGATTCCCAAAATAACAATAAATTCTAGAGGAACCGAAAGGACGATAATCGCAAAGGCGGAAATTCCGACGATGCTGAATCTTTTAATATTTCGGCCAACCGAAATAAGCGAGGGATGAGCGGGCGTAATGCCAATCAGTCTCAGAAGCCAGTTTGGGAGAAGGGGAGAATCTCTCCTGAAAGAGAAGCTGGATAGGGTCTATTCGTTCAGAAGGGACAAAGTCCACAAGATATTCAAGAACGCCCTAAGAAACGGTTTACAATTGCCAGAATCAAAGAGACCGCAAGAAGCGAATATGACCGATGACCCTAAATGTTGCCCCTATCATAGAGTGATAGGTCATGCCATTGAGAACTGCTTCGTTTTCAAAGATTGCGTCGAAAAGCAATACAAGGCAGGAGAGATAGAACCGTCTAAAGGCGTGTTAACAAATAATCAAGCTGCGACCGCCAATTTCATACAAACGGAAACCGAAGCCCTTCAGGAATATACCGCTCTCAATCGTCTGCCCTTCTTGGAAAGGAGCGGGTCAAGGCAACAAGCTAAAAACCTAACGAGCAACATTACCAATAAAGAGGCAGTAGACGGGTACACAACCCATACGGTCTACATAATGGAGCCTAGAGGAACAAGTCCTCTTACGCCTTATAGCCATGATGATGACGTGGTTGTCATCCAACACCGACTCGATCCAGATGACGAAGAGCCCGCTCAGGCCATTAAGCAAAAGGAGCCCGTGGTTCCTGCGGAATCGAGCTAAGGCAGTAAGGATGACCCGGTCATTATACCCGAAACTATAGAGCAAGTATTATTCCAATGGCTTGAAAAGCAGCTTCAGGACAGAGACGAGAAGTTGGCCAAGGTCTATTCCAAAGTCGACGAGCTGGAAAACGTCGTGGCAGATCTCACGACCCAAGTCGTCCGATTGCAATTGCAGTAAAATCAAAATTTGGTTCATGAGCTAGGGATTGTATCCTGAAACAGCCAAGCGATACCCCCTCTAGCCCAAGAGCGGAACACCTTTGCGAAGCCTCCAGTGTTGTGATACGTACACTGAACGTAGTAAGTGGACAGCAGGCGAACCAAAGACTGATCGGCCTCGAGGACCAGCATCATGAAAAGCATCTACTCTAATAGAGAGGAAGAAGAAAGTATACTCCTTCAGGAGGGATGAAGTCCGCAAAATATTCAAGGACGTCTTGAACAACGGTCTGCAACTGCCTATTCCAAAAAGGCCACATGAAATGAACATGACCGACAATCCTATATACTGCTCATATCATAGAATGGTGGGTCATACCATTGAAGACTGCTATATTTTCAAAGATTGGGTGGAGAACCAATACAAGGTTTGGGAAAACCTCACAGTTTTCGAATGTACCGACAAGTCACAAAGTTACGGTCATCAACACAGCTCTGCTAAGATCAAAGTTCGAGGAGTTGGGATAAGCAAACACACATGACCACCACGTCGTTAAACTGGGAACATATGACCTCCACGTCGTTATACTGGGAACAATCGACCCCTAAGTCGTTAAACCGGGAATGTAAAAAAAGAGCCGAAATGATGGGACAACTCGCATTAAGAATCAGCGAGTAAAATGAAAATAAAGCTGAAATGATAGGGCAACTGCGAATAAATAGCCGAAATGATAGGGCAATCGCGATCTTCGCGATAAGAAAAGCTAAAATGATAGAGCAATCGCGGTAAAAAATATGTGTATAAAAATAATTACTTCATACTCCTCCAAAGGCAAATGATGAGTCGCTCCTAAAACCATACTTCAGTGTTAGTGATGCAGACGTCAACAAAATTTCAAATCCCCGAATATCCCAACGACGAATGATGAGTCGCTCCTGGTACCATATTCCAGTGCAGCGATGCAGACGCTAACCAAAATCCAAATCCCCGAACGGCGAATGATGAGTCACTCCTAGTGCTATATTCCAGTACAGCGGTGCAGACGCCAACCAAAATCCAAATTCCTAAAATTCTCTCAGCCTTACTGTTGGTCCCTAAATTGACTACCATATACAATCCACAGGCTCAAATAATTCTCATCACATCCATGCCCCACCGCAATCATTAGTTACGTGGCTGGTCTCCGCCATCGGAATTATGCTCTATTTGGAAAGACTCACTCATATGTCATCACGATACATGAGGAGAACAAAACTTACGAGATTCTCTCGACTCGTAAGAAAATACCTTCGTGGGATCCTTACGACTCACAAAGGAAAAACACACTTGGGGGTCCTCACGACTCCTAAGGAGAAAATACACTTACGAGATCCTTTCGACTCGTATGGTGAAAATGCTTTTATGGGTCTCTTACGGCTCATAAAATTAAAAAGCCTTGGGTGATACGTATCTAAACATGTCTTCTAAGTCATCGCTCCCTAACAGGCAAAGGCAAATGATAAATTGATCCCGGCATCTGTGCTCCAGTGTTAGCAGCGCTGATGCCTACCCCAACCCTAAAATTCCAAACTTTCGATCCAATAGACCCTTAAGTCGTTAAACTGGGAACAGATGACTCCTAAGTCGTTAAACTGGGAATGAGGGAAATCCCCTCATTGCGAATGATGATTCGCTTCTGGTACCATATTCCAGTGTAGCGATGCTGATGCCAAACCAAAACCAAAATCCTCAAATCCCTTTATGGCAAATGTTGATTCGCTCGTGGTACCATATTCCAGTGTAGCAATGCCGATATCGACACAAATCCTATATTCTCTACGGGAAATGATGATTCGCTCCTGGTATCATATTCCAGTATAGCGATGCCAACGCCGAACAAAAACCCAAATTCCAAGTCCTAGGCTCAAAAGCCCCGCTGGACGAATAAGAAACTCTCAAATCAAACCAACAAGGCAACCAATGACCTCCCTGAATCGAGCTCCGTCTCGGAATCAAGTCGACCAACGACCTCCCTGTCGGAATTATGCTTTGTCTCGGAATCAAGTCAACCAACAATCTCTGCGTCGGAATCATGTTTCGTCTCAGAATGTACCCCGTGTCAAAATCATGCTTCGCCTCGGAGTATCTGCCTTTCCTATCGGAATTATGCTCCACCTCGGAATCAAGTCAACCAATAGCATCGGCGTCGGAATCATATTTCGTCTCAGAATGTACCCCGTATCGAAATCATGCTTCGCCTCGGAATATCTGCCTTCCATGTCGGAATTATACTTCGTCTTGGAATCAACATATGCATCTGAATCATGTTTCGTCTCAGAATGTGCCCCGTGCCGGAATTATGTTTCGCCTCGGAGTACCCGCCTTCCCTGTCGGAATTATGTTTCGTCTGGGGATCAACCTCCGCATCGGAATTATGCTTCGGTCAGAATGTCTTCCATGTAACGGAATTACGCTTCGTCTCAGGATACACCCGTCCCGTGTTGAAATTATGCTTCGTCCCAGAACCTCGTGTCGAAATTATGCTTCGCCACGGAACCCTGCGTCGAAACTATGTTTCATCTCAGAATATATCCTTCCCCTGGAATTATGTTCCGTTTCCCGGAATGATGCTCCGTTTCCCGGAGTTATGTTCCTGGAAGGATGCTCCGTCTTCGGAATGGTGCTCCACCCTAAAGTCAAACTTACCACGGAACAAGATCCATCAATTTCATGCGCACAACCCATATATGTGGTGTGCATTTATTGATGGGGGGCACTTTGTTAGGGTCAAATTACATCCCGGTTGACCAAGCCAAAGTCGAGGTTAACTCCAAGTCAAGTGGGCCCAAGCCCAAGCTAAGTGGGCCCATGCCCTAGTCGAGCCCAAACATGAAGAGGCCGCCCCCCATGCCAAGAAAAAGATTATGCAATAAATAATGTAATTTTTATAAATAAGTAAAATTGGCATAAAGCCAAATTTTTGTAAAGCCCATGGCTCATGTACAAAAGAAATGAGCACATGCTGCGGGATAGGCAAAATACCATTTTGTAAAGCCCAAAGGGCTATGTGTAAACTTGTAAGCCTATATAAGGCAACATGATAATGAAATAAAAAACAATAATTCATTCCCCTAAAAAATTAGGGTTTCTGTGCCTCTTTCTCTTTCCTCAAGGTTTTAAACCTTCTCTTTTCTGAATTAAATTAAGAGTTTTAACTCTTCCTTTCCTAAAATGGGATAGTTTTTCACCATAAAACCTACGAAAGGGTGCTCAGATCTCCCATCAAATCTTCAAAAGGGGAGATTTTTAAGTCTCACTCTCTTTTCCCCAAGATCCAGCCGACAGAGAGGAGGAAGAAAGAGACTCATCTTCAAAAATCCCACTTTGGGAAGATCTAAGGCTCAAAAGAAGATCGAGAATGAAAGGGGTGAAGAAAGGGGTCCCCTTTGATCATCTCCAAAGATTTTTAGGAGTTCAACTCCATTTGTCAAAATCTTTTGGAGTTTAACTCCATAAATAAAATCCTTTTAGAAAAGGATTTTAACTCCATTCAAAATCTATTGGATTTTAACTCAATAAATAAAATCCTTTTAGGAGTTAACCCCACTCAAAATCTTTTGGAGTTTAACTCCATAAATAAAGTTCCTCAAGAGTTTAACTCTTAATTCCGGGGTAAGCCCCTTTTTCTACAGGCGCCCAGCGTCAACATACCGGTCGCATGGGACGCTGGCACCCAGCGCCCACGTGCCGGGCGTGTGGGGTGCTGCGCCCACGCGTCCTTAGGACGCTACTCATCCCTCGTTTCCCATACACCACACTCAAAACACGTCCCCCGCTAACGGGGCATTGCCTCGCACCCCGCAAAGGGACTGCTAGCCCTCTTGATCTCCAGCCCGCTATCCGGGTAGCGGGACCCCCGTAAACTCCGCGAGGCCCGATATGTCTAAAATCCCTCAAGACACATATACGCACACACATTGAGTTCGCATGACTAGTTGACCCGTCAATCGGAGCTTCCTTCGCTTTAAAAGCGACAGGTAATTAACGATAGTTTAGTCCGCGGCTGCCGGAGATTCGGATCCCCACAATCAATAAATCCCGGTCTACCCTAGACAAGGGGGAATCTTTATACGCCTGACAAGCGATGTGCATTCCCATCTCAATAGGGTGACGAAAAACACCATGCAGTTATTCTTGAGAGAGTTTTCCACTGTACAATTAGCTAATCAAGTAGGTGTCAAGAAAGGTGTTAACGGGGTTATGTCCCTGTTGAAACGAGGTTATTTAATTAGTTTCATGCGAAAGCACGGGAAGACTCTCTCGGAGTACCAACACCAGCCTGGCTGACCGATTAGCGAACTTGTATGGTGTAATTAATCCCGGCCAATCTTAACTTTTAGGGTTTGAAGGAAGATTTCATAAAACCAGTATGAGTCATCCTGATAAGATAAGATAATAACCAATTTAATCCTGCAAGAGCATACGTTAAAGTGTTTTCTTCTCTCTCTTAAGGTAGCGACCATATCGCGTTTGAATCAAGATAATAGCATGGATGCATTGATCGAACCCGCTTATTATACTGGGCCGGAAAACGTTGGTTCCGCCTTATTTTATGACAACTGTCATAAGTTTGTGTAGGGGATAGGGGATTGCAATGATTTTCACGTAACCCTAATGATGAAGGAGCATTCTGATGCATCTTCATCGGGTGTGTTAGTTATTGAGAACTGTTTCTCAGTCTGCTCTACGTCCTGGGTATTAGATACCGGATCAGGATTCCACATTTGTAATATGTTACAACGGTTAAAGAAAAGTAGAGAACTAAGAAAGGGTGATGTCTCTCAGAGTAGGAAATGGAACAATTGTTGCCGCCGAAGCTGTCGGCGAATATCACCTAGTATTGCCAAAAAGTAATACATTGATTTTTGAACGACTGTTATTTCGTACCATCGATGATGTGCAATATAATATCCGTTTCTTTATTAAATAGAGAAGGATATAATTTTGCATTAAAGAAAAAATGTTATGAATATTTTCCTAAATCAAGTGTTGATTGGATTTGGTACGTTGTGTAATGGTTTATACGTTCTAAATCAAAATACAGTTTTAAACATACATAACACACACAAGAGGAAAAGTTCAGAAATGAACAAAGCCTTCTTGTGGCATTGTAGACTTGGTCATATCAATACGACCAGACTATCTAAGTTACATAAGGATGCATATTTGCAACCGTTCGAATTTACATTTTATGAAACTTGTCAGTCTTATCTTAAAGGAAAGATGACCAAAACTCCGTTTACAGGACATGGAGCAAGAGCTACTGAACTTTTGGGACTGATACATAGTAATGTATGCGATCCTATGTCTACACATGCCAGAAATGGTTTCTCATACTTCATTTTATTCATCGATCTCTATGGATTCGGACATATGTTCTTGTTGAAACACAAGTCTGAAGCCTTTGAGAAATTCAAGGAATATAAGAACGAAGTAGAGAACCAAACGGGTAAAAGTATCAAAATCCTTCGATCAGATCGAGGAGGGGAATACTTGAGCACGGAATTCCAAAATTATCTAAAAGAGAATGGAATTCTCTCTCAGTTTACTCCTCTATATACACTACACAACGGTGTATCGGAGCGAAGGAATCGCACCCTATTAGATATGGTGCGCTCTATGATGTGTAATACCGAATTATCTATTTCCTTTTAGAGTTATGCATTTGAGATAGCTACATACCTATTGAATAAAGTTCCATCAAAATCTGTGCCTAAAACACCATATTAGATATGGTGTGGAAAGAGACCATATCTTAAATAAGCTCAGATATGGGGTTGTCCGGCCTATGTTAAAAAACAGAATCCAGAAAAACTCGAAACACGATCAGTTCTTTGTAAGTTTGTGGGATATCCAAAGAATTCACATGGATATATATATTCTACCACATTGAGGAACAAATGGTGTTTGTTGCTCAACACGCCACCTTTTTAGAAAAGGAATTTCTTATAAAAGAAATTAGTGGTAATGAAATAGAACTGGATGAAATTCTTGAAACATAAACTACAACTGAAGATTTGGTAGAACTAGAGAATTCAATAGTCCCCGACGAAGCTCAGCCACTCCGCAAATCTAGTAGGATTTCTCATCCATCTGAAAGATACTACGTTTTTCTCATAAACGGTGGAAGCGGGGATTGCATCATAGAAGATGACCCGACTAGTTTCGAGCAGGACATCACAAGTGGTGACCTTGTGAAATGGCTGGATGTTATGCGATCTGAGATGGAATCCATGTACACTAACGAAGTATGGACTTTGGAGGTTGCTCTTGAAGGGGTAAAACCTATTGGGAGCAATGGATCTTCAAAAAGAAGATTGATGTAGATGGAAAGGTTGAGACCTTTAAAAACAAATTTGTAGCAAAAGGTTTTCGTCAACGACCAGGTGTGATGAGACCTTTTCTCCAGTGGCTATGCTTAAGTCCATCAGGATCCTACTTTCTATTGCTGCATACCATGACTGTGAAATCTGGCAGATCGATGTCAAGACCGCTTTCTAAATGGAGATTTAGAAGAGAGCGTGTATATGACACAGCCAGAGGGCTTCGTAGACAGTGGAAGCAGCGGAAAGGTGTGCAAACTGCTTAAATCAATTTACGGATCAAAGCAGGCGTGGCAAAGCTGGAACATCTGTTTTGATGTAGCAGTCAAAGAGTTTGACTTCATCAAAAACGTAAATGAAACCTGTATATATTAAAAAGGTAGTAATAAGGTCGTATTCCTCGTATTGTACGTGGATGACACTCTTGATAGAAAATGATGTTCCCATGCTGCACTCGGTCAAACTCTTCCTATCACAAAAGTTCTCCATGAAATGTAAGTCGATGTCGCACACCCCACGCACTTGTAGGGAGGCGGAATTTACAAAAAACGATTTTCCATATTTTGCAACACCGACTTTAACTTCAGGATCTTAATAGAAACCTTAACTAGCTATATTACTTGGAGGTTTAATTACTCGGTAAGAGTTTTATACCTCTTTTTTCTTTGTCCTTCGGGGCTTCTCCTCTTCTTAAGCTCCTCGAAGATCCGGATCGCACTTGATCGTCGGCCTTCTCGTGTCGAAGATGATCCATCCAAAAGTCTATACTTCAAGTTCCAACCTCTGAACCAAGATAACTAAGATACCTAGTTTGCTAAGGTATGTAGCTTAGAAGATATAGAAAGTTTAATGGAGTATTTAATCTCAGGAGACCTAATGATTCACAACTCATGTAAAGGATTTAGGTCTTGAGGAAGGAGAGAAAAATTGGAAGGAGAGAAAAATTGGAAAGAGACAAGTGTTAGCTTAAATGAAGAATGGCTCATTCACTATCGCACCTCAAGCATGCAATATTTTCCATTTGAAAATATCAACCATGCTTGAATAGTGAGTCCAAACCCATAAACTAAACAATAAGCCATGCTTCACTCCATGCCTCAAATATCTCCAATTTCCATCTCATTAATCTATTTCCAAAAATAGATAAACCAAATAATGAGGTGTCCCTTTCTAGAAGCATCTCTTGTGAAATTATAAGAATGCCCTCACCGTATATGCATACCCGTATTTGTATTCCGAAAAATACGAATACAATGAGATAATAATAATCCAATAATATAATACTAGAATATAGCTTAAACTAAAGCCCACTAGTATTATCCGTCCGAACATCCATGCAGCTAGTGCACGTATATGATCGGAACCCTACCGTAAAACTATACGGCCTTTACATTGTTTCGCCCGAAGCAGGGAAACCCTCTGTGTGGGACTCTAAAGACTTGACAGTACGCTGGCAGCGGGTTTGACCACAAGTCCGTCAGCGGCACTAGCTGTGCGTAACAGCTACCCAGGTATCTGTCAATAAGAAGGTCGATGAGCAAACTCATCTGAACTCCTACTGAGTTTATTTGTGACAATCTTCGTACAGTCCGGTCTGTTCGTCTAAGAGTATCGCATATCGGGCCCAGGAAGGTGGTAACCGTCAGACCCCTAATAGCGTAATAAGTCGTGCCGGTGTAGGGCCCAATACACCTTGAGAACTACTGGTGTACCTACTAATAAATCTCGCTTGCCCTGGCCAGGGATTTTGTATAATGGGCTATCCGAACACAGCGCAATATCACCCCCAATACCGGGAGAGACAAATCCTATCTAACCACTACTGCCTCCAAGTGTTTCGGAACTGCACCCAACTACTACCTGTTTACACGACTCCTTTGAGCCGTAGTAGGGTAGTGATCTAAGTACAGTGCGAACACATTCGAGACGAATGGTGATGTCAAGTCAGCAGACTAACCTATACTCATGCCACCTGAGAACTGCTAGCTGACGATAGGTATAATACCAACCAGCAGTTCCCATCGAGTCCGTCCAGTGTAACTCATAACCCAATGAGCACCTGTATACTATCTCCGGTACGACATACCAATGGCTGCGAGACAGGCCATCTCCTCTGCTGGGATGAGAAGCGTATATATTAGTCTACTCTGGAGTATCGATGTCCTGTCTCGATAATCTTATGACTAGGGACCGGTATAATGATGTGCTTATAGACTACTCAGCCCCTACTAGTGTGACTGCCATCACAACGTTGGTAGTCAAGCAAAAATCCTAATGGCTCTATCAATATATATTAGTGATATGCTAAAAGAAACATATACACATATTGAGATAGAATCAAACCAAGTAGCATACTACCATATTGAGCAAGACCATTATTATATCTGTGTATATTCCAAGCTTCCAAAATGTAATATACAATCCAGTACTATACAATAATGGTCTCTAGGGCATATATCACTAACAATCTCACACTTGCACTAAGACCATGCATTGGCATATCGCAGACCTATCATTTCGAATAGTCTCTCGAACTGTGTCTGAGGGTGGCCTTTGTGAGTGGATCTGCAGTATTGTTCTCCGAGTCTACTCTCCGCACCTCGATCTTCCGGCGATCAACAATCTCTCTGATCAGGTGGTATCGCCTCCAAATGTGTCTGGATTTCTGATGGGATCTTGGTTCCTTCGCTAAAGCTATAGCCCCG
This sequence comes from Agapanthus africanus, assembly GCA_030015575.1. NCBI lineage: Eukaryota > Viridiplantae > Streptophyta > Magnoliopsida > Asparagales > Amaryllidaceae > Agapanthus > Agapanthus africanus. The sequence goes on from CM057337.1 coordinate 885,662,145, forward strand.
TTGTCATGATACAAAGGTATTGGATCAACAATGGACGGAACCATCTGAAGTTCTGTAACGAACTTCCTTATCCAGACTTTTTTTTTGCGGCGTCACATACAACGATATACTCCGCTTCCATCGTTTGGAGCTCTTCCAACAAACCACCCCTCCATTGAGGGTAAAGACATAACCCGACATGAACTTGGAGTCATCCTTGTCACTCTGGAAGTTGGAGTCGGTGAGCCTTGATCTGGAGGTCTTTACTGCCGTACACCAAGAATATCTCTTTAGTCTTTCTCAGATACTTGAGAATGTTCTTAACTGCTGTTCAGTGCTTCTCTTCAGGGTTTGACTGATACCTGCTTACCACGCTCAGTGCGTAAGCTACATCTGGTCTGGTACACAACATCGCATACATTATAAAGCCTACCGCAGAAGCGTAGGGTATAATAGTCATGCGATCCCTTTCCAAATCAGTCTTGGGAGACATCTCTTTGGAAAGTGATTTCGTGACAAGCCGATAGATTACCGTGCTTTGAATCTTCTATACTAAATCTTTTCAGTATGGTGTCGATGTATCTTGACTGTGAAAGTCCCAGTATCCTCTTAGATTTATCACGATAGAGCTAGATCCCCAGAATGCAGGAGGCATCATCCAGGTCTTTCATGGAGAACCTTTGTGACAAGAATCCTTTGACTGATTGTAGCATATGAATGTCATTTCCTATCAAGAGAATGTCATCCACATACAAGAGGAGAAATATTACAGTTCTCGTTACAATCTTACTATAAATATATGGTTCATCTGGATTTTTGATAAAGTCGAATTCTTTGACCGTTTCATCAAAACAGATGTTCCAACTCCGCGATGCCTGTTTTAATTCATAAATGGATTTAAGTAACTTGCACACCTTTCCGCTGCTCCCACTCTCTATGAAACCTTATGGCTGACTCATATAAACACTCTTCCAAATTTCCATTCAGAAAAGCGGTCTTTAAATCCATCTGCCAAATTTCATAATCGTGGAAGGCAGCAATGGTAAGTAGGATCCGAATGGATTTGAGCATAGCCACTGGAGAAAAGATTTCATCATATAGTCCAAACCAGGTCTTTGATGAAAACCTTTTGCAATAAGTCTAGCTTTATAGGTTTCAACCTGTCCATCTATACCAATCTTTTTTCTGAAGATCCATTTGTAGCCAATCGGTTTTGCCCCTTCTGGAGCAATGTCCAAAGTCCATGCTTCGTTGGTGTACATGGACTCCATTTCGGTCCGCATTGCATCCAGCCATTTTACCGAGTCTCTGCTCTGAATAGCTTGCTGAAAGCTAGTTGGCTCATCATCGTCGATGATGCAATCCTCTCTATCCCCGTCTATGAGAAAACCGTAGTATCTCTCGGGCGGATGAGACTGCCTACTAGTCCTGTGGAGTGGTGCAGAGATGTTCTATTCTCTTGAAACTACTGGTTCCTCCATACTTTCAGTAATAGCTTGTGGTTCTGGAATTTCTTCCAGTTCTATTGTGCTCCCACTTATTTCTTTTTCAAGAAATTGAGTTTCCAAAAAATGGGCATGCCGAGAACAAATACATTTTGTTCCTCCGTGTAATAGAAAAGATACCCCCTGAAGTTCTTTGCGTATCCCACAAACTTACACAGTACTGAGCGTGCCTTGAGTTTTATCCGCATGCTGCTTTTTTTATAAAAGCTGGACATCCCATATCTTTAGATACTTAAGATAGGGTTTCTTCCCACTCCACATTTCATATGGTGTGGTAGGCACAGATTTAGTAGGAACCTTGTTCAAAAGATATCCAGCTGATTTTAGTGCATAACCCCAGAAGGTCGCGGTAACTTAGCGTTACTCATCATGGAACGTACCATATCCAATAAGGTGCGGTTCTGTCTTTCTAATACACCGTTGTGTTGAGGTGTGTATGAAGGAGTAAGTTGAGAGAGAATTCCATTCTCTTTTAAGTAATCCAGGAACTCGACACTTAAGTATTCACCACCTCGATCAGATCTAAGTGTCTTGATATTTTTGCCTGTTTGTTTTTTACTTCATTCTTGTATTCCTGTAATTTCTCAAAGATCTCAGATTTATGTTTCATCAAGAATACATGTCTATACCGTGAGAAATCATCTGTAAAAGTAATGAAGCAGAAATAACCACTTCTTGTATGTGTAGAAATTAGACCACACACATCGCTGTGTATGAGTCCTAAGAGCTCGCTTGCTTTTACCCTGTGTCTAGTGAACGGAGTTTTTGTCATCTTTCCTTTGAGACATGATTGACAAGTTGCATAAGACGGATATTCAAACGGATCCAAATATCTCTCTTTATGTAACTTCGTCAACCGTGTTTCATTGATGTGACCCAGTCTACAATATTATAAGAAAGCTTGATTTAATTCCGGAGACTTTCTTTTTTGTGTGTTCTGGACATTTAAAACCTGAGCTTGATTTAATACGTATATACCGTTATCTAGTGTACCTGACCCAATCAAAGCATGATTAAGGTGGATGTCGACATCGCTTACAAATGTAAAATCATAATCTTCTTTAGATAGTAAAAATACATGGATGATATTACATGTCAAACTAGGTACATAAAACAGTTACGCAAAACCAAAATCTGTCCACTTGTCAATCCTAGATGATATTCCCCTACGGATACAGCATCCACGCTTATTCCGTTAGCAACCCTGAGAGTCATATCACCTGCCTTGATAACTCTACGGTTTCTCAAAGCCTGCAATGAATTACAGATATGAGATCCTGATCTGGTATCTGGTACACAGGAAGTAGAGTTAATTGACAGACAGTTTTCAATCATAAACACACCTGAAGCTGAAACCATAACGTGCTTCGAATCCTGATTTCTGGCATTCCAAGCCCTGCAGTCCTTTCAATGGCCTTTTCTATAACAATAGAAACATTCCTACTTTCCTACCGTTGGCCTCGAAACTTTTGCCTTGTCCTTTCCCTCTACTTTACTGACATCGCTTTTCGGCTTGGTGAGGGCCTTCTTCTTCTTCCCTTTGGCTTTTATCTTGGATTTAGAAGAGGAAGATTCCCAAATAAGCAGAGCGGGTGTCTTCCTTTTTTTGTAGGGTGCCCTCTGCAATTCTCAACATGTTAAGGAGTTCTGGAAGTGAAACTTTCTTACCCTGAATATTGAAATTCAAAATAAACTGGGCGTATGTAGAGGGGAGGGACTGTAGAATCAAGTCTGCATATAACTCGTTCTCCAACGGGTCCCAAGGTCCGTGAGTTCTTCAATATAGCTGATCATCTTAAGGACGTGGTCCTCTACAGATGATCCGACAGCCAACCTCGCTTGAAATAATTTTTTCGAGGTCCATATCTTGCGATACGAGATTGCTCTCTATATAAATCTTTGGTATTGAGGAAGATGGAAGCTAAGTCCGTCTTCTCGTGCCGCATTTGGTACTCATTATCCATTGAGGCCAACACGAGCCACTTGGCTCTCACACAATCTATTTCTCATGTCTTACGGATTTCAACATCCGCGACGGTGGAATCTGGACCTGAGACGGCGGGGGCTTTGGTAGTAAGGAGGTAGCCCAGCTTGTCATAGGTTATGGCCATCTGGACATTCCTTAGCCAATCTTTATAGTTTGGTCCAGTCAATTTATTTTTATCTAGCAGTAACTTAAGCCCAGTCATTTTGGTCGCTGCTGTCAAAAGAGAGAAAAAACACTTAGCATGATGCTCTTACAAGTTTAGATTGGTTATTAGTTTATCTAAACAGGATGGCTCCCGCTGTTTCACGAATCCTCTTTCAAACCATAAAAAAAGAATTAGTCATGATTAATCCCACCCTACAATTCTTGCTTAATCTTTCGGCCAGGTTAGTGTCGGTACTTCGAGAGAGGTTTTCCAACGCTTTCACGAAGTTCCTTAATTACATAATCTCTTTTCCCTGGAGGCGTAGTCCCGTTATCACCGTTCTAGGCACCTACTTGGTTTATAGCATTGATTGTTTAGTGAAAAATTCTCCTGAAGAGTAGCGGATACTCACAGTAGGATCGGTATTCAAATATCATCATGTGACGACTTTGAAGGAATCCTACCAAAATCATCGCTCCAAATGGTATGTAAAACTAGCAAGTTTTCTTTTCCTTTGAAACTCCCGATGTGGATTTTTGTCCCAGGTGCTTATGATCTTGACGAAGGCCAACATATCATAAGACGCAAGTCAAGTTCTACCCGTCATTGTCCAGGTTAATTTGAACCCATCCGTACAAACCCTTGACGAAGGCCAAAATAGCTGTATGATTATCCTAAATTAACACGTCTATCTATGCTACTGAAGAATACCCAGCAGCTACCAATCACTATGTCTTAGCGAAGGTCAAAATACATAACTTAAAAACTACTGAATACCCATTTGAAATGACGGAAGGCTACAGCTAGTTTTGGCGAAACCGTGAACATAATGAACTTAATATAGTCGAAAGAACCATGATAGCTTTTAAAAGGAGTGGTTTAGGCTCTGTATTTAAAAGTTGTTTTTCAAGAAAACCGAGTGGTTTTGAAATTGTTCCAACGATTCAACTTTGGTTTGTTTTCTTTGCATTAATCAAAATTAATGCGGTCCCATCATTTAACCCTATCATTGCAGAAAGAAACGAAAATAGAACGTACGTTTATGCCATCCGCATTCGCCACGGGGCCCGTTATGCCCCGTTAGGTTAATTAACTGCATAGTGAGGGCTGGACTAGCGCGGGTGCAAAATATAAGTAACGTTTATTATATATATATATATATCCATTCGTCTCACGCTATAATAGGTATTTCAGATCACAGTAACACAGATGAATATATTGGATATATTAGGATTTCCGTATTTCGTTTTAGCCTATAACGAAAGACGAATTTCACGGTCGTGATGAATTGCCAAACCCCACCCTAGACCTCTACGGGTGCGGCAAACTACCCGCCAAATTCCAGAAGTGAAGCACCATCCCTCAATAAAATGAGTAGGCCACTCGGCACTTCAAGAACCCGGTAGTTTGTGCACCCCATCTTAGGTCTATCCTAGGTGCAAGGAAAAATAAATAAAATAATACAACGGTGACTACAACCTCAACCCGGATGTGCCCCGCAAAATTAATATTACATCAATTACAAATTTACATGAATGAAAGAAAAAACGTTCTTCTCACATCCCGGCTATTCATGCATGACGATCTAATACTTTATATACACAAACCAACAAGATACAAATATGTGCAATCTCCACTAATTGACATATAGCAATTAGCAGATATTTATCAACACATATACAAACTGAAACTTATAAACGATATTACAACTGCGACTTCGAAATACTCCGTATTGCCCCAACACAAAGATAAAAGAATATGAAATCTGGGAAAAATCAAGCAACACCTAAAAATCTAAATCCAAGATTACAGGACACCACCAAAAATCCAAGACCCAAATCCTATGTTGGACCGGCCAAGCTGGCAAAATTGGACATTTGGCCGGCCAGATATTGGATATTGGGGCTCGTTTTTCTATGGCGTTCTAGTTACAACAAGAAGAACACTCAGCAATTGTTTAAATAATTTTTTTAGGCTTTTTAAAAATGGACAGAAACTTGGACTCGGTTTTAATCGTTTCGGAGTTATTTCGGTTTCGTAACTTTAAACCTCGTTTAATCTGCTAGTTAAGGTTTGAGTAGTCTCTGATATCATTGTAAGTCGATGTCGCACACCCTTCGCACTTGTGGGGAGGCAGAATTTACAAAAAACGATTTTTCATACTTTGCAGCACCGACTTTAACTCCAGGATCTTAACAGAAACCTTAACTAGCTATACTGCTTGGAGGTTTAACTACTCGGTAAGAGTTTTATACCTCCTTGTTCTTTGTCCTTCGGATCTTCTCTCTTCTTAAGCTCCTCGAAGATTCGGATCGCGTTTGATCGTTGGCCTCCTCATGTCGAAGATGATCCACCCGAAAGTCTATACTTCAAGTTCCAACCTCTAAACCGAGGTAACTAAGGTACCTAGTTTGCTAAGCTAGATAGCTTAGAAAATGTAGAGAGTTTAATGGAGTATTTAATTTCAAGAGACCTAATGATTCATAATTTATGTGGGGGATTTAGGTCTTGAGGAATTAGAGAAAAATTGGAGAGAGAGAAAGTTTGCAAATGAACAAGTGTTGGCTCAAGTGAAGAATGGCTCATTCATTATCTCACCTCAAGCATGCAATATTTTCCAGTACTATACAATAATGGCCTCTATATCACTAACATGAAAGATCTGGGTGATGCCTCCTATATCCTGGGGATAAAGATCTATAGGGATAGATCTAATAGGATGTTGGGATTGTTCCAATCCAGGTACATAAACATCATACTAAAGAGATTTAGTATGGAATATTCCAAGCCTGGTAACCTACCCGCTTGCTCAGGAATCACTCTCCAAAGAGATATCTCCCAAGTCTAATTTGGAAAGGGCTCGTATGAACGTGATACCCTATGTTTCTGCAGTTGGGTCTATCATGTACGCGATGTTATGCACCAGACCGGATGTAGCTTACGCACTTAGTGTGGTAAGTATGTATCAATCAGACCCAGGGGAGAAGCACCGGATAGCTGTGAAGAATGTTCTCAAGTACTTACGAAGGACTAAAGAGATGTTCTTGGCAACGGAAAATTCCAAGTTGAGTCCTTTACCGACTCGAGCTTCCAGAGTGATAAGGATGACAAGTCTGTTTCGAGCTTTGTCTTCACCCTCAATGGAGGGGCGGTATGTTGGAAGAGTTCCAAGCAAGATACCGTTGCAGACTCGACGATGGAGGCTAAATACATCGCTACTAACGAGCCGCCAAAGATGAAGAAGTTCATTATTGAACTTGGTGTGTTCCATCCATTGAAGATCCAATACCCTCAAATTGTGATAACAATGGAGCTGCGCCTTCCGAAAGATAGTTGATCACCGTGAGATTGAGGTCGGGATAGTAGACACGAAGGACAACACTGCGGATCCACTCACGAAGGCCCTCCCCCAAACACAGTTCGAAAGACTTTTTGGGATGTTAGGTATGCGATACTACAACAACCGGCCTTAGTGCAAGTGGGAGATTGTTAGGAATATTTATGCCCTAGAGGTCATTATTATATATTATAGTGGATACTTAGACATATATATAGAGGACTTTTAATACATATTCCTACCATATGCACTTGTTTTAGTTTACTGTTTTTTGATACATGTTGATAAAGCCCTTAGGATGTTGGCTTGATCACCAGGACTATGATGTAGATCATACTAGTGGGGCTTGAGTAATTCACAAGCACATACTTAATAGTTCCTAGTTGAGGGAGTATCGAGACAGGACATCGATATTCCAGAATAGACTAGTGTGTACGTTTCTTCACCCTGTATGGAGCGATGGTTGATCTCACAGCCATTGGTGTTTGACATCAAAGATTGTACATATGTGCTCATTGGAGAATGAGTACACCGAATAGGACTCGTCGAGAACTCCTGATAGTAACATACATATCGTCAAATAGCAGTTCTCTGGAGACACTTGTACATGTTAGTCTGTAGACCCGAAATCGTCATAATGTCTTGTGTGGGTCCCGCTGTACTTTGATTTCCTCCCTACCACGGCTCAAATGAGTCGTGCAAATAGGTGGCTTTTGGGTACAGTCCTGAGTCACATGGAGGCAGTGAGCGATAGGAGGGGTTTTGTCTCTTCCGATATTGGGAGTTGATGTTGTGCTATGCGCGATTGGCTATAATAGCAAGTCCCTGACCAGGGCTGATGAGATTTACTGATAAGTGTTATCACTAGTTTCTCGATTTGTTATAGACCACACATCGGCATGACTTATCGAGTTATTGGGATCTGACGATTCCAACCCAAGACTCGATATGCGACATATCAGACGAAAAGACCGGACTGTACGGTAAGTGTTGCTTATAGGCTCTACGGGAGCTTGGCCAAATTTGCTTGTTGATCTTCTATTCGTTTAATACTTGGATAGCCGTTATGTCCAGCTAGTACCACTGATGGCTTGTGGGTATGTGATTTGATCGTTACCCACTGCTAGCGTATTGACGAGTCTTTAGAATCCCACATAGAGCTTTCCTAGCTCAAGCAAAACGAAATAGGTCACGTATGGAGATATGTGCAGAGCATAATTAAATACAAGTATATGATACCGTATTCTAATCTAGCGTTATATGATATTAGCCGGGTTATATAGATATAACCGGATTATTGAATCAAGTGTTGATTTAATAATTTGATATATATTTATATATTTGAGATATATATATATATATATATATATATTAACTAATATAAAGCTCACTTAATTCTTTTCTTCTCATTATATATTTGATATATATGCATAATTGTATTATGGTTGATGATACATTGAACATGGATGTATGAGAATCACATTAGAAGTAAGGATGAGAAGATAATGATTTATATATATGAATTAAAGAAAAGAAGAATGAGTCATTCTTTGGTTGCTTTGAGAAGCATTGAGAAGTCATGACTCATCTTCTTTCTTTATTTTATTCATACATATTCATCATTTTCTTGTGCTCATCTTAAGGTTCACTCTCACACATCTAAGTTCATCTTGATCTTCTTCTTCTTCCTTTTTCTTCACTTGCTACACTATTCATGCAAGAAGAAAAATAAGAGAAGAATTTTTAGTGAGTAAAATCCATACTTCATCAACCTACACTATTATAGCAAACTAGTATAGGTTCTTTTATTCACTAATTCTTAGATTAGTGAAGTGTGAGCTTGAGTGTGAGAAGCTTCGAGGTGGATCATTTTCGATGACGAAGACTTCGAGCAAGCTCGTTCCATATTTCAAGTGGAGTCAAAGAAGAGTTCTAGGACTACTACTCGTAGCTTTTGAAGTGAAGGACTAGACTACAAGTTTGTAGCCTCTCTTCACTTAGTTTAGTTCTTGTTTTGCTATGTTTTTGAAACCATAATCTCTAGTTCGATTCTTATTTAGTATACTTAGTACTCTAAAATTTTAAAATTTCATACTTGATGCACATAGAAAACTAGTAGAGATGCTAAGATATACTTTCACCGCCGAGACAGGAGGATTGGCTGGAGAAGATTCGATAACAAGAACATCATTTTCATTAATAGGAAAATCCTCTCTAAGTGATTGGGGTGTTACATTAGTACCAAAAAGGGGTATTTTCATGAAATGTCACATTACCAGAGACGAAGACTTTATCGAGTTCTTTGCTATAATACTTGTATCTCTTTTGACTCTGAGGATATTCTTAGAAAACACTTAATGCATTTGGGATCAGGCTTTGATAAGCCATGTTGATGATTGTGAACAAAACAAGTACAATAAAAAACATGTGGAGGAAAAGAAAATAAAGGTTTATAGGGAAATAAAATAAAGATTGGATTTCTCCCCTTAAGTCTGAGCTTGGTAGATAATTAATAAGATGGCAAACAATGAGAACAGCATCATCCCAAAAACGTTTAGGAACATTCATATGAAACAAAAGAGAACGCGTGAGCTTTAACGGATGTTTATTCTTTCGTTCAGAAACACTATTTTGTTGAGGTGTATAGGGACATGAGGACTGATGTATAATACCAAAGGTATCAAGAAACTGAGTAAAATTTTTATTAAAATAATTCTTTGCATTATCGCTTCTCAGAGTTTTGATATTAATACCAAATTGATTTTTCACCTCAGTAACAAATGACTTAAAGGCATCAAAGGCTTCAGTTCTAGATTTCAACAAATATAGCCATGTCACTCGAGAGTAATCATCAATAAAAATAACAAAATATCAATAACCACGGTTTGACGTAATGGGATATGGCCCCCAAACATCAGAATGCACTAAATCAAATAGTTTCTCAGCACGTTTGTTGACTCTAGACTGATAGAAAGTACAAGTGTGCTTTCCTATCTCACAAGCGACACACTCTAACCATGACGAAATAGATCAAGAAGGAACTAATTTCTGTAAAGTAGACAAACCAGGATGACCTAAACGATAATGGTTAACCGGTATATCACTATTTGTTGAGCAAGTAATTTTTGGTGGTTGTCTATCAAAGTAATAAAGGCCTCCAATTTCATATCCTGAGCCAATCATCTCTTTCGTCTTCAGATCCTGCATGACACAATCAGAAGGAGAAAAGGTTATTGAACAATTCAAGATATGAACAAGTTTATTTACAGACATCAGGTTAAAAGAAAATAAAGGAACATATAATGCTGATGATAAAGATATAGATGAGGTAAGAGAAATTGAACCAATGCCTTCTGCTTTAGAGAGTGAACCGTCTATAAGTGCAGGCATATGAAATTTTAGATAAGGAGGAGAAAACACCCGATATTCCAGTCATATGATCTGATGCTCCCGAGTCAATAATCCATGAGGATGGAGATGTATGGGTTAGAAGACATGTATTGGTTTTAGCCAGAACGGTAGTGGAGCTCGAGAAAATAGATCCTATTAGAAGAGACTTAAGCCGCAATATCTCCTCCTCAGATAGTCCAGAAACACCGTGAGAAGTGTCATGTGTCATATCAGATGTATTTACTTTAGCAGCTTGCTGAAATTGGAGCTCCGGATGAAGCGAATAACAATAATTCTTAGAATGGCCAGTTATCTCATAATGTGAACAAAAACAGTCACCTCCTCGCTCCCTTCCTCCAAAAGGTCCTCGTCCGCTTCTACTAGTCCTCGTGTACTATCTCCACATCGTGTAATAAAATTATGATACAAAATATTGGTGTATCCTTCAGAGATTTTCTTTTTATCACTCATGATCAAAGAGTGCTAAAAACTTCACAATAATCAGAAAGACGATGAGTTTCTAACACGGAACACCAAACAATCATCAACACAAATCACATCAAATATCTAACTCTTAATCCATAAGAGTTAAGAAATAACACTCTCGATGATGGCCGTTGAGATGAGACAATTCCTTCCCCCCCCCCACCCACCCCCCTCACAAATCTAAAGAACTATATTGAGGTGACAAGGGCTAAACAAATCGTGATTGAATCGAGAAGAGGGCAACATCAATGAAGAAGAGGGCAGCATCCAACATCATCAATCAAGAACTCTGTGGAGAAGAGGGCAACATCCAACAAGAGGACAGCATCAAACAACATCAATTAAGAACTCAATGGAGAAGAGGGCAACATCAATGAAGAGGCGACGGCGGGGAGTTGGCACGGGAGGTGAGGGTCGTGGCGGCAAGTGAGGGTCACGGATCTGGAGGCAAGGGTCGTGGGAGGAGGCAGGTGGTGCGGAAGGCGAGGGTCATGGGGGGAGGCAGCGAACTAGGGAAGCGATGAAAGGTGAGGGGCGGCTCTGATACCATATAATCAGAGTATTAGGGAAAATTATAAGGTAGCTAGAGAATCCCCTCTACCTCATATATATTATTGCTTTTCTGATAATAGGAAATACAAATAATTTAAACAAATCTAAATCTTACCAATCTAATTAAATCTAAATCTAATTAATTAACAATTACCATGATCTACAAGATTTATGCAAACACCTATCCTTGGAGGCTTGGATTACCTAATAATTTGGCGCGTACTGGTCTATGAACCGTTAACTTAAGAGATTATGTAAAGGAATAAATGAAGAAAAATAGAGAATTACAAGTTTTATAAAGATTTCCAGGCCTGAAATATACCAAAATTTTATACCAAAATTTATAAAGTTTGAACAATAATGGTAGAGATTTGACATTCAAAGAGATTTTCCTTGAATCTCCAAATTTTATAAATTATAAAATTTTGGTATAAAACTTGTAATTTTGGAGATGCATGTGAAGGAAAATCTTTATAATTTATAGATTTAGGAGATGCATGAGAATGATCTTCACCACATGACATTTGAAGAGATGCATGCGAAGGGAAATTGAATTCCAAAATGTCCAATCCTTTAAATTTCAAAGGATAATGGTATAGATTTGGCATATTTGAAATTTTGGAGTTTTCAGCCACCATACTGGCATTGATAAGAGAGAGACATTTATGGATTTTTACTTGGGTGCATGATCATTATAAGCCTATATAATTTTGAGAAGTCTCATAATTCCAAATCTTCTATGTTTTCTAACAGAGTTCGAACAAAGAGAGCTGCAGCCATTATCTTTAACCCAGCGGCTCACCATTGCCATCAACATCGCATCGTGCCTAGACTACCTCCACAACGAACGAGCAATACCCCATGGCAATCTCAAATCCTCAAACATCATAATCCAATCCAACATGCACGCCCTCATCACCGACTACACTCTTCACCGAATCCTAAACTCCACGGGCATGGCTGACCAAGTCTTGAACGCTGGCGCGCTCGGCTACCGCCCGCCCGAATTTGCAAACACGACCAAGCCGTGCCCTTCACTAAAAAGCGATGTATATGCATTTGGTGTCGTATTGCTTGAAATTTTGACAGGAAAAAACGCCGGCGAGATTGTTTCGGGGAATCCTGGGGTCGTAGATTTGACCGACTGGGTTAAATTATTGGACAGCGAGAATCGAAGGTATGAGTGCTTTGATAGGGTTATAAATGAAGATGGAGATTCAGGGATTTTGGAAAATATGCTTCAGATCGCTCTTAGATGTATTCGATCGGCAGCTGAGAGGCCTGAGATTAGAACCGTGTTTGAAGATATATCTTCGCTATCGAAATAAGTTGCGACCCGTTTGAAGATTTGTATATCTACTGACGTGTCTGATGAAAATTGGAGTTTTTGAGTGCTAACGCCATCGGTGATTCTTTTTCTTACTTTCTAAGGGTTCATTCATTCTTCTTTTAGTGTGTTTTGTGTTAGTTATTTGTTAGAGAAAACAATGGTTTCAAGGTTTGTAAGAGTTGAAGTGAAAATTTGTAATAATTTTGTTGTGATTTATTTTTTTCTACAGAACACGCCAACAGAAAAGAGCTCCTTTTTTGTTTTTATAGCTAGATTACACTAAAATACGTTACAGTTTATTTTATTACATTTAAACTCTGCGACTTTGGCTTCAGGTGAGCTTACTGAGGCTGAGGCTGAGGCTGCTCATGATAGTAGGCTATAAATTATTTGTTAAGTTATGGTAACTGTGTTGCTTCTGCTACCATCGACATTGCTTGTTAAATTGTGAAGCTGACAGTTGAAATATTTCTCTGTGAAATTTCTGAAAATAGGAGCCGTATCTATTGCCATCAGCAGTATACCTAACCTTTGCTAAGCTTTCACTCTTGTACAGCGCCGTGCAATTGTGATCTCGATCATTTTGAAGCTTGCATGTTTTGAAAGTTTTTGTGCTTCGGAAGCTAGTGACAGCGTTGAATAGTCCACTGCCGGTGGTTGCACACTAAATGATTTCAGTGTTGTTGAATTTGCTTGCGTTTGGGTTTTGGGCATCGGCAAGCTTTAGTAGCACTAGTGTTATGGCTATTGCAGCCAAGAGGAGGATTTGGGCGTTTTTGTTTCCTGTTTTATTTTATGGATATGGAGTCGATGGCTTATGGTACTTATATGATAGCAACAATGTCACTAACCAAGTTGTTACCTCCTAATTTTTTGAAGTAGATTCCAGGTAAACTTTTGTTATTTTCCCTCATGACCCTCCTATATTTTGTGTTGTTTTGATTATATATGCCAAATTTCACTAAACTACATGTGTTCTCCTTCAGATGTTGTCCTCCGTCGATCTGGTAGCGAGCAGGTTTTAGCGGCTGTGATTTGTTTTGGGAGTTGTTGAGCGTATGGATCTCAATGGGTTGTTGGAAGTTGCTGGGTCTGAGCTATCAGTAAAGGAAGTCCCGAGGTAGGAGACCACCGTAGGACTTTCCGGCGATCAAATTAGTTCTGGAGAATAAGAGCAGCGTAGCGACCTATTGGGTTCGGTTCGAGTTACCTGAGTCATCTGAGAGAGGGGTTTATATAGTGATCGCGTGGAGCAAGCAGGCGCGAGATTATCGCCGTCAGTTACGCCCTTGCGTTATCTTCGCATTAATGGCGGGATACGCCAATTAATGGGGGGTCGTTCTAGCGTGGGACGCAGAACGTGGGGAGGTGGATATCTCGCCCCGGCGAGATACGCGGAGCCGTTGTGGTGGCGCTTAGGTTTCGCGTTCTCGGTTGATTGGAGAAACCGAGGAAGCTCGGCTTGTCAGGAGGCTCGGAAACGAGCCGGGAGGCTGAGGAAGCTCGGCTTGTCAGATGGCTAGGAGACAAGTAAGGAAACTGAGAAAGCTCGGCCTGTAAGATGGCTTGGAGACGAACAGGGAGACCGAGGAAGCTCGCCGGACTGCTCAGAGGCGAGCGGTTGGCTGTTTTCTTGGTGAATGTAGAAAGTACTTAGGGAGGTCTCCGAAGGTCGGATGCGTCCTCGGAAACGAGGTCCCGAGGAAAGCCCCTAATGCATCTCATTTATTCCACCTCCATAACCTTCACGACACGTCATCCGTCACGTGTCCTAATCTGAGGAAATACCACTTGTGAGCATCATCATTAGGCCCCCACTCTTGTCCCGACCTATTCATGGGTCGGGTCAAGAGTGGCCTGCTTGGTTTTTCTTCTGCTCAGTTTGGTGCTGAGAATCATAGTGTGGATTACCCGGGAACGACATGGCGTTTGGTAGTTGTGTCGTTTCGATTTTTGGGCCTACGTGTCGTCTTGTCGTGCGTCTAAATTTTCGCGCGTATGCCTGATGGCGTCAGCGAAATAGTGAAATGATGGCGCTTTAAAGAGAGGGTGCCGTTTCAGTCGATCATCAGTTGGGGTACGGGCCACGTGTCGGACGTCGGTTGGCGGACGAGACAGGCTGTCTTTGACTCCTGCAATCGAAGAGACGTCCCAATGGTCGACCGCTACGTGGAGCTTCAACTGCCGTTAGGCGCGACGTTTCGTTTGGCGGGAATCGATCGGGGCCGTAGGATGCTCTCTTTGGGGTGTATAAATAGGAGGGGACCATCCTAGAGCCAATACTTTGCCTTAATTCCTTCTCGCTGCTTGAAGATTGCCCGGAGCTCCTCCGCGTATGTAACATTTTGGAAAATTATAAATATTAATTTATAATTTTAAATATGAATTTAATAAGTTTACAAAAATGATATCGCTTATGAAATTGGGTATCGGAATTATATCCGTAAAAATGTAACTATTTTGGTAAATATGAAGAAAAGTGTGTGATATCATAAAAATGATATATTAATTATTTTAATATGACATAATATTTTATATTAAGATAAGAATATTTAAGTGTTATGATAAGTATTTCATTTTAAATATGGATGTAGATTTTACATAAAAGGGTTTTCTTTTTGTTTTAACTATTTTGTTAAATGGTTGGTATATCTTATCCTAGGCTAAACCCTCACCCTCAACACACTCTCATCCATGCTCAACTCCCTCCACCTCCTACTTCACATTTTACACCTCCTCCTTACACCATGACACCTCTGCCTCTCAACCCTCCATCTCATGCTCTCTCTACACAACATAACACCTAGGAAATTATAATTACTTCCTCAAACTGAACTCTTTTCCAACCACAACACTAATTTTCCATGTATTTTTCATATCAAAATAGAAAACCTTAATCTCTTCATCAACTTGTGCACATCATCAAGCTTGATCCCCTACAAACCCTAGATACTTCCATAAGCAATTTCTGAACTGGTGTTCTCTTGTAAATTATCTCCATAGGTATAATTCTTTCTTTCTTTTCAAATATCAACTCAGTTCATTATCTGTTTTTATGTGGAGTGTCAAAAACATGAACTTTTGTGATATCTGTGAAGGTATAATTGAATATGGAATCATTAGGTAATATCACTAGAAAAACTAACAATACCATAAGTATCATAAGACCATTAGGAGACCTCACCTAAAGTTCGAGATCCTATCTCCTAAGATCGACTGGCGACATTCCTTAATTTTCCGGCGCCGCCGGGGCCCCTTGGGTATTTGGTGTTGGTTTTTCTTCTGTGGCTTTGTTTGGGTATTTTATGATCTATAGTATTGTTCGATTTGTCCCAATATGCATACAGAGAAATCTGGAAATGTTTAATTTGGTTGTTATTTAAGTTTCCGATATTCCGATACGGGTTTTCGTATTTTTGTACTGCAACTGAAACGTTGGCGTTCGTACGTTAAATTCAGGGGCAATTGATCGTTTCTGGAATAAGTAAGCTATAGGTTCTAACCTATGGATGCTTAGTTCGTTGTTTTGATTTGGATATAATATTTCCGCCGATATTTCATAACTACGATTATAGGTACGATCGCGAAGGTTTTCGAGATGGAGTTGGCGGACCTAGCAGCGTTGATTTCAACGAGCTCAACACGTTGGTGAGTAGATTTATATCTACGGAAGAAGTCAGGTGGATGGTGTATAGCACCCCCGCAATCTTATAAATAGGTTAGTATGATAGATAATTAGTTTTAGTAGTTGTTCAAGATAATGATATTGAAGTTATGATTGCATTTAGTATATATTCCTGTGCATATAGTTTATTTATTATTTGGTGGATTGGTATGAAGGATTATGCCATACTTGAGAGGATTTGGAGTATTGTGATGATGTGGATACAGTATGAGGAACCATACCGTACTTGTAATACGAGATTAGCATGCCGAATAAAAACCAAGTTTCCTTTAGACTCGTAGCGTTATATTTTATTCCATTTTAGAACGTAATACTTGAGTGAGATATATTCTTTTAAAAACTAACAATTCGTTTCCTGTTTAAAGAATAAAAGACAAGGATGCGATACCAATTTTCAAAACGAATATATGTTTTCAAACTAAGGCAGTTTCCTTATTTCAAAACCAACGTTTCGTTTCATTTTCAAAGATAATGGTATAGCTCATAGCAAGTAGTTACAATTAGTAGTAACGCTTAGATTTACTTTACATGCTCGCGATATATTCCTCGATATTATATGCTTCCTATATACGGATATAATGATAGAATACTGCACAACTACCAATGAGTACTATGCTGCACAAGTACGTACGCACATGTTACACCACACCCATTGGTACTGCCATGTCACTGTAGGACCGTTATGCTATGTAATGCGTATGTAGATGTTGATATGAGTATGCTATTACACTTTTAGAACACTTGCACAAATACTAATGATTGCCATGCTGCACGAGCACAGATGCGTATGCTATACTGCACATCATTAGTATTGCCATGACACAGTAGAATTGATATATTTGTGCCGGTATGATTTATTTACGTAATCTTCCTTTATTACCTATTGGGTATTGCGAATACCAGTATCATGAGTATTCATATTTGATTCTTATGAGTTTTCAGGATGTTTTACTTTTGATGATATATATCGGTGGTATGGGATGCTGTTATATATGTATATATATAATATATCATCAGAATGATCTATGCAAATATTCTTATTCTTTACTTGATATATTTGGATATGATGAGTTGATGTCCACCCGAGTGGGGGGGGCTATACGGTTACGGATTTCTACGTTAGCCAGACCGATTGGGGGGATATACAGTCAGATACATGGTGGACCTGGTCGAGACCGAGGGGAAGGATAGCCGCATGTAAGACGGGGAGCCTAGCGAGGATACTCGATACCGGAGATAGAGATGAGCACGGCAGATATCCAGGGGATACTGACCGGGGTTCGATTTGGGCACGACGGATATCCAGGAGATACCGACCGGGGTCAGGGATATCGGGTGGCGATCATCTGTTGAGATGGTATCGACGGTATTTGCATTTGTGTGTCGGTGATGGACACGAGAGATTTGAAGATTTGCGTGTCGATGATGGACACGAAGGATTTCTGATTTCGGGTGTCGATACTGGACATCCATATATATTGATAGGTTACTATCATGAGGTACCGGTTATATTATAGTTGTTGTAGCCGACTAGGACTGATCCGGGAGACAGTACCTGCATACTTTTTACGAGTAGTTGCATACAAAAAGGAATTCAAAAATCGAGCTATAGTCTCATTATTTTAACATGTCTGGTATGATATTGAAATCTTTTAAATTGTAAATATCTTAACTCTATTCATTAAAACAGCAGGACGTACATCTTAAATAAGATACCCATTATATTTCCCATTATCACGTCTGCTCTTACACCGTGATATATATATTCCGCGGCTATTTTAAAGGAGAGGTTTTACAAATATATTTTTGGCTACTTATGAGCTTTTACCTAGATACAGGTCATTTATATGATATGTTCTACTTTGGGATAGCATGATAGATAGGGTTGCATTTACGATACATACACATATCATATATTATATTAGTACAGGATATGATAGTGGTATATTTATGATCTAGGTATCGTTGTGCATTTCGATTTCTACCTTGTGATATACTTTTATTCATTGAGTTGGCAATCCACCCCCGTTGTACCACAGTTTCTTACAGGTGTTACCGCTTAGATTATCAGCGGTTTGGGGCACACATTCCTTTCGGTGATTGCTTTGGCAGGTGGGTTACTGTTGTATCGTACTCACATTTGTATATTCTTATCGTTTTGTATCTAGTAAAACTCCATCAACTTTGAAATGACATATTGTGGACTTAGAAGCGAGACTTAGAATTTTGTGTTTGTGGGCGTCATACTCATGGGAGTTGACCTTTTTATACTGTTGATTTTGTTTCACTTTTCTTTTCTTCGCCACTGTTCGTCATATACTGTTTGCTTGGTTGCTCCACCGTTTGGGCGTGGAAGCTAGCTCCCATTGGGATACTATTTGTATTTTTATGTTGTAGCGGGTTTTATTCAAATTACAAAGGAGGTGCTGTCGAATTTCAAAACGTCATAGATGCTTATCAAACATACTTAGTTAAACTTAAATGTTTATTTTAAACCGATTCCATCTGATGGCTATTTTAAACTTCACCTCCAATATTTTCAAAAAGGGTTTAGATTCCGGGTTTCGGCTTACTTGAACTACGTCGACATCTGTAGATGTCACGTGATTTAAGTGCCGGTCACGTGCCACATTCAGGTCGTGACGTAGATCGGATCTTCCGTTGATTTTTCCTCGGTGAGTCATTTTCTTTGAATCGGGTGAGATGTCTTTCTCCGAGGTGTCTATAGATGTAGTAGGGGTAGAGTCGGACGATCAGGCTCCAGTTGCTGGGGCCGAGTCCAATGGGTTTTCTTCATCTTCGGCTTTAGATAGCCGAGAGGGTTCTGCTTCTACAGCGTCTTCTGTGTCGGGCTCGACCCTTAGAGTCAGGGTTGCCCGAGTCACTCGATGTCGGGCGGCAACAAGGGCTTCCAAGGTGCGCATCGGAAATACCCGCAATGCGCCCTCCGTCTTGAATCGTATGGTCGAGCTCTCCGACAACCGGACTTAATTCCACATTCCCTCCAATTATTCACTCCGTCTGGCTAGAGAGGGTGAACGGGCAGACCAGGTGCAGGGCAAGGAGGTTGCCCTGTATCTGGAACCATTCCGGGCAGGAATGCGTCTGCCCTTCTCACCAGAGGTTTGTGCGGTGCTTCATTGCTTCCATCTTGCCCCGGGCCAGCTAGCGCTGAACTCGTAGAGAATCCTTCTCGGATTTCTGGTCTGGTTAAAACTTGATCAGAACTCTTTTAGTTTGACCCTCCTTTTATCTTTTCTTTACTATGAAAATCACCCCGGTATCAGTAAGGAGGAGCCGAGCTGAGTGTATTTTTCGTTTAAAAAACGTAAGGAAGGGGTGGTCGGGTCGAGGTTAGTGGTTGTCCCTTCTTCCATCCATGAATGGAAGGAGAAGTACATATTCGTCGGGCCATCGGAGGGCGACAATTGGCCTGTGCCCAAACAGTGGCACAGAGCCGACTGCCCAAGGTCAAAGCAATCGACCTCCCCCGAGACGAGGGTGGTGTCCCAGTGGGAACCGATCCAGCGGGCCGACGTCCTGCTTTCCGAGCAGGTACTGAGCTGGGCCAGGCTCAATCCTGTGCGTTTCCTGGGTAAGTTAGGGTTTTTGACGATCTGTTTAGACTTTGCTTAAGTTTCTTTTGCCTTTTCAATGTCGCTGGCCTTTTTCTCCTGTGTGTTCTTTTTTTTTTTGCAGAGCCCATGGACCGATCAAAAATCATGGCTGCCATGGCCGCGAAAGCCCAAGGAAAGAAGCCCAACGGCGCCAGCTCGTCCCGACCCGGTTCAAGCGCGGTCCCGAAGCAAACTCCTCCGTCCAGGCTTTCCACAGCACCCTTAGTCCCGGAGGAGCGCCATGGGGAGGTCAAAAGCATGTGCGGGACCCGGCGCCCCGGGTGAAGGAGAAGGAATCTCCCCCCGCCGAGGAAATCCCCCTCAAGAGACAGACGCGGGTGGTCTCTTGGCCGCCCCCTATCGAGATCCAAGTGCAGGAAGACGACTTCTACATTGAGGTGCCCTTGGGGTTATTCGTGGCCGACAGCTTGCTGGCGGATATGGAGAAGGCGGCGGGGACCGAGATTCCTCAGGGCACCATGAAGGTCTAAGTGGCCGCGATTGCCCAGGAGGCGGTTCAGGTCGGTAGTTTCTTTCTTAAGGAATAACTCAAGTTTTATTTCGTCGATTTCAGTTTTCTAACACGTTTGTTTTTTTCCTCAGGTCCCCCAGCACTGTGCTCTCCTCGTCCACATGGAGTCCGAGGAGATATCCCCGGCAATGAAGAAGGCGGGCGAATCTTCCTCGCGGGAGGAAGAGCTTCGCCTTCAATTGCAGCAAGCGGAGGAGAAGGTGGCCATTCTTGACTCGAGATTGGTCGCCGAGGGGTTAACGAACTCCAAGCTGAAGGAGTCACATCTTCTTCTAACCGAATCCAACCGGGCTATTCATGCCAAGATGGAGAAGACGAACGGCCTTTACAACTCTATGAAAAGGTCGAGGGACGCCTTCAAGAAGAATGCTCGGATGGCTTTGGATGCGGCGAAGCTTGTCGGGAGCCGGGTGGCGAAGGCCATGGAGGATTACAAGGCGTCCGATCAGTTTTACCTTGATCCCGCCGAATCCACGCCCGTTGGGTAGCACAAGGCCTTCGACACCGTCAAGGAATCTATGCTAGAGTTTGTCGACGGCGAGCTCCGTGGTAAGTTCCCTCTCGCCGAAGAAGAGCCCCAGGGAGGAGGCGCCGAACTGGCTGCAGGAGGCGAGGTTGTTGGCGGAAGCGCCGAGCCTGAGGTCGCCGTTTTCAACCTTGATGGTGGCGTCGAGCAGGGGGAGATCCCGGCCGAGCGGGCGGTCTGAGCTATCCTCCCTCCGCGATTTTCTTGTATCTATTTTTGTTTTAGATTTTTGTAAGCCTCCGGGTATTTTTTTAAGGCTGAGGAGCCCACAATACCTTTGTACATAATTTTGATCATGAATAAAGTGTACTTTTTCTTCGCTCAGATATCTGATCAATCTGCAAGTATTTTAGCTCGTATACTTTTCATTATTCTAATCTTTATTTTGCAAGTATTTTTAGCTCGTAAGTCTCTTTATCTTGTTAACGTAAGGTCGGTGTCCTCCCTTTCCCCGGGGTCGAGGTGGCGATAGCATATCGAGTATGAATCGATTGATAGCCAAGTGTAAAGGTCGGTATCCTCCCTTTCCCCGGAGTCGAGGTGGCGATCGCGCATCGAGTATGAATCGATTGATAGCCAAGTGTAGGAAGTTCGGCGCCACTCGATTCTACCCGGCCGCCTCGTGGTGCGGGCTTTGGATCCACGGTGTTTGTTTGGGCAGGAAACTACCCTTTTGTGGATGAGCCGAGCAAGCAGCTACCCCCGCCTCGTGATGAGGGCTTTTGATCCACAGCGTTTGTTGGCCAGGAAGCTACCCGCTGCGGATGGGCCGAGCAGGAATCTGCTTCGGCGATCTCGTGATGAGGGCTTTAGATCAACTTCTTTGTAGGGCAGGAACCTACCCCTTTACGGATGAGCCGAGCAGGAAGCTACCCGGCCGTCTCGTGAGGAGGGCTTTTGATCTACAACGTTTGTTGGACAAGAAGCTACCCGCTGCGGATGGGCTGAGCAGGAAGCTGTGCTGCGGCCTCGTGATGAGGGCTTTAGATCCACAACGTTTATTGGGCAGGAATCTACCCGCTGAGGATGGGCCGAGCTGGAAGCTGCACGGCGGCCTCATGATGAGGGCTTTAGATCCACAACGTTTATTGGGCAGGAAGCTACCCACTGCGGATGGGCCGAGCAAGAATTTGCTCAGCGACCTCGTGACGAGAGCTTTAGATCCACAGCGTTTGTTGGGCAGGAATCTACCCGCTGCGGATGAGCCGAGCAGGAAGCTGCACGGCGGCCTCATGATAAGGGCTTTGTTAACTCTCTAGTATCTTCTTGGGGCGTCGTTCAACCTCCCTTGACCCATAAAGCAGGGGAAGGGTGACCGTCATGGGTGACACGTGGCCGTTCCCTATCAGGAAAGTGCGATACTCCATGATTCGCGTCGTTTGTGCGAGTAAATCTCGGTCGATGGAAGATTCTTGTTGAGGCTATAAATACCGAAGGCATGTTTGTTTCTTCCTAGTTTTGCATCATCTAAAGATGATCGGCCGCATGTATACCATCAGGGAGATCGTTTCTCGTGATGATGTATACTTTTACAGCATTGATCGTTCCGAGGAGACGTACGAGGCGGTGATAGGCCGTCTAGAGGGCATTGTGGGCGCTTGTTTCCTTGGCGATCTCCTCTTCTTCAGGTGCTAATTTATGCGATATGGAGGAGTTCTCCGGGTCTATACAATACGTTGTCTCCACAGTTAATGGACGAGGCGTTTGACAAAATGCACACTGTCCACGGGTTTGGTCTAATCTCAAATAGTAGGCGGGATCGCCCGGTGGATCTCCTTCTTGAGAGTTTCCAGCAAAGGTTGGTCGTCGCATCTTGCTCGGCGGACGGGGATCTCGGGGAGTCCGTGGTTTCTAGGGTCCGAGAGTACCATCAGAGGGAGCGGGTCGAGACTGCTTGGGCTCGACTGGAGGAGCTTTCTTCGGTGTACCATCGACAATGTTTCCTTAATCCTCGCTCTCCTTTGTTGTAATTGTTGCAAGGCTGGGGAGTCCATAATACCTCTTAATAAATAAATTTCTCTTTTTTTGTGGTGCATTGTCTCTTTTTACTCATTCGGTACATTTTATACTCTTTGTTAAAAAAACCTAGGAGTCTCGGAACCGAGAAAAGGAACAAAAGAGGTTTCTTCTGCGAGAGGACCTAGCTTAGGAGACTTAATTAAATGCCAGTAGGAATTACATTATTTCAAAAGAGGGTACATGTTTATTTATACAACTTAAGTTTCTCGGCGTTATAAGGCCGAAGAAAATTATGCCCCCCGGCATCCTGCAGGCGGTACGCTCCACCGGGCAAAGCCTTTGTTACGAGGAATGGTCCATCCCACTTCGGGGAGAACTTATATAGTCTTCCTTGGTCCACGAACTCCTTTCTTCGTAAGACCAGATCTCCCGTCTTGAAGGCTCGATGTTTAACTCGGGCATTGTAGTAGCGGACGGTTTGCTGCTGATAGGCGGCTGCCTTGATTTGCGCTAGATCCCGCTTTTCCAGTAGGACGTCCAAGTTGCTTCATAGCGCCGAAATGTTGGCTTCGTCGTCAAAATGTTCTACCCTGTAACTGGGTAGTCTAATCTCCGCGGGAACCATCGCCTCGGTGCCATAGCAGAGACTGAATGGGGTTTCTCCTGTGGGTGTTTTCTTCAATGTTCGCAATGCCCATAGCACTCGTGGCAGTTCTTCAACCCAGTCGTCCTGCCTTCCCTCCAAGCGGGCTCTGAGACCGCAGATGACGTCTCAGTTGGCTACCTTTGCCTGCCCGTTGCATTGAGGATGTGCAACTGCGGCAAACTTCATCAATATGTGGTAATTGCTGCAAAACTCCTTGACTTTATCATTTTCGAAGTTGGTCCCATGGTCGGTAACCATGCACCTCGGGATCCCAAATCGAGAAATTATGTTGTTCTACAGAAACTTTATTGTAAAGGTGGCATCTGGTTTCCTGATGGGTACGACCTCTATCCATTTCGTGAAATAGTACACTGCAACGAGGATATATCTGTGCCCGCCCGTGCCTTTGGGGAGTTGGTCCACCATATCCATCCCCCATTGTGCAAACGGCCAAGGGGAACTGAGTGGCGTTAGCTCGGTAGCGGGGAGACGAGGTATGCTGCTGAAGAGTTGACAATTCTTGCATCTTCTGACCAGCTTCTCGGCATCCTTGTGCAATCTCGGCCAATAGTACCTTTTCAGTAGTGCATTTTGGACCAGGGTTTGGGCCCCTTGATGTGCTCTATCGATCCCTTCATGTATATCTGGCAAAACGTAGTCAGCCTCGTGGGGGTCAATGCACCGGAGCAGAGGCTGGGTGTATGATTTCTTATACAGGTTTCCGTTGCTCCAGACGAAATGTCGTGCTTTGGCTCGAAGCCGGCGAGCTTTTCCTCGGTCTTCGGGAAGTACACCGCCCTTTAGGAACTCCACGAGGGGCTTTCTCCAATCTCGGCCTTCTTCCTGAGTTGTGTAGATCTGGAGTGTTACCTCTCCGTCTTCTATGCTGGGCCATGGTAAGACTTCGAAGAGGATATTTCTCTTATGGTTGGTCGAATAGGAAGAAGCGAGCTTGCTCAAGGCATCGGCTTAGGTGTTCAAGTTCCTGGGAATCTACTCCACTTGGACTTCATCGAAATTTTTTCGAAGTCTTTTGACTTCGGCCAGGTATTTTATCATGAGTGGCTCCCGGGCTTGAAACGCCCGGTTACTTGGCCAACGACCAGTTCGGACTCGCTGTGAACTCTAATGGTCATCAGACCTACCCCGGGGCGATTCGGAGCCCTGCTCACAAAGCCTCGTATTTTGCGGCGTTGTTCGACGCTTTGAACCCGAGCTTTAAAGAGTATTCCATTTCTGCTTCGTCCAGGCCTCGGATGATCAAGCCAGCCCCGCTCCCTTCCTCGGTAGAGGATCCGTCCACATAAAGCACCCAGTCCGGAATGGGGTTGGGTACCTCTTCGACCGAAGGACGTAGTTCGGGGCCTTGTGCTGCCGTTCCTTCTTTAGCGGGAATAGTGCATTCGACAACGAAATCTGCTAAGACCTGCGCTTTGATGGCTTGTCGGGGGTGGTACTTGATATCGAATTGGGACAATTCCCACCTCTATTTCTCCAGACGACTTGACGACTCGGGGAGGCGAGAATACAACCTAAAGGTCGCTCGGTGAGGACGAGAATTATGTGCGCTTGGAAATAGTGTCGTAGTTTTCTGGAGGCGACGACAAGTGCCAGGACTATCTTCTCTATGGCCGGGTATCTTGTTTCTGCATCTTTGAAGACATGGCTCACATAGTAGACCGGCTTCTGTATGCCTTCAAATTCTCTGACAAGCACCGAGCCTTCAGCCTGGTCGGAGACAGCTAGATATAATAATAGCTCGTCTCCCTCGACTGGTCGGATGAGTAGCGGGGGAGTCGCTAAGTGCGTTTTGAGTTGCTCGAAAGTGTTCTGGCATTCCTCAGACCATTCGAACTTAGGAATTTTCCTTAGGGCCTTGAAGAACGGGAGATGCTTTTCTCTGGATCTGGACATAAAGCAACTCAAGGTAGCTACCCTTCCCGTAAGGCGCATGATGTCGACATTGCTTTTGGGCGTTGCAATGTTGAGAATGGTGCTAATATTTTCTGGGTTTCCTTCGATTCCTTGATGGATAACCATGAACCCGAGGAACTTCCCACTTGTGACTCTGAACACACACTTAACTGGATTCAGCTTCATTTTGTACTTGCGCAGGATGTCGAATGTCTCGCCGAGATCTTTAGTGTGCCCGGCTGAAGAGACGGATTTTACGAGCATGTTGTCGACGTAGACTTCCATGTTTCTCCTAATCTATGGTTTGAACAGCTTGTTGATCAGGCGTTAATACGTGGCCCCTGCGTTCTTGAGTCCGAAGAGCATCACTTTGAAGCAGTATACCCCCCAATCCGTGGTGAAAGCGGTAAGCTTTTCGTCGGCCGGGTTCATCCGGATCTGATTGTAACCGGAGAAAGCGTCCATGAAACTCAATAGTTCGTGGCCAGCCGAACTGTCCACTAGCTGATCTATCCGAGAAAGTGGATAGTTGTCTTTGGGGCAAGCTTTGTTCAAGTCCATGAAATCTCCGCACATGCGCCATTTCCCGTTTGCCTTCTTGACCATGAATACATTCGCCAGCCAATCTGAGTAGTCTAGATTCCTGATGAAGTTGGCTGCAAGCAATCAATCTACCTCGTCTTCGATCACTTTTTATTTAACAGGCGCAAAGCTTCTCTTCTTTTGTCAGACGGGTCGGGCTTGTGGGTCGACCCCGAGTTTGTGGGAGATCACTTTGGGGGCGATCCCGGGCATGTCCGCGGGCATCCAAGCGAATACATCTGAGTTTCTTCGGAAGAAACGGATCATGTCTTCGCGGTGGTCCCCGGTTAAGAGAGAACCGTTCTGGATCGTGCGGCCATCGATTCCTTCTTCGAGGGGGACTTCCGTTAATGCTTCCACCGGGGCACCTCGAATTTCTCTTTGGTAGTCGTGTGTATATAAGGACCCCTGTAAATCATGCGCGTCCTCAAAATTGTCGCCCTGCTCTCTGGCGGTAGACGTAAAGGCGAGGCAAATCGTAGAGGTTTGCTGGTCTCCATAGGCCCGGCCTATCCCCTTGATCCAAATGGAACTTGATCGCAAGGTGATAAGTCGAGATCTGGGCCCAGAGGGCGTTTAAAGTAGGACGTCCCAGGAGAATGTTATAGGATGAAGGGACCTTAGCGACGAGGAAGTCCACTGGTATGGTTCGTATATTGCCCGCTTCCCGAATATTGAGAAGGAGGGTGACCAATCCCTCGGCCGGGATGGAATGATTGGTGAACCCAGAGAGGACATGGGAGGTAGGTTGAAGGTCGGATGGTCCTAGCCCCATACGCTGGAAACAGTCATGGAACAGGATATCCACCGAGCTCCTTAAGTCGACTAATATTCTTTGGACTTCGTAACGGTGGACTCTGGCCGTTATCATGAGAGGGTCATTGTGAGGAAGCGGTATGCCGTGGAGGTCTTCATCAGTGAAGATGATCGGGTTATCCCTCCTGCACCTCTTGTGTGGTATATCGCTTACACCCTTGACTGAGAGGATGTGGTGGTTCCCCCACTTTTCCGAGTCGGATCCGAGGTAACGACCATAATTTGCTCGATCATTAATTTCCCGGGAGGGATTTGGTCCTTTTGCTCCCACTCCGCCTGCCGATTGTCCCGCAGGGATTTCGCCAGGTCGCCAGAGCGGATCAACTCCTCGATGTAGTCACGGAGTTGTTTGCAGTTCTCAGTCGGGTGACCCTGCGACCTGTGGAAGGCACAGTATGGGCCACGGAGATGCTTGCCCGCTCTTTGGATGACTAGCGGGAGCTTAAAGAATCTATTGCCCTTAGTTTCCTCCAGCAGCTCGGTCTGGGATATGTTTAGAGGAGTGTACTCCTGAAACCTCGGGCAGTAAGGCTTCGGACGATCGACTTTCTTTTTCTCCTCCCTGTCCATTTTCTTTATGTCCGTCTGGTCGGCTCGAGGCAGGTTTGAGTTCACCTCCGACTCGAGTTGGATTTCTCGCTCGGTCCAGGATTTCACTTCGGCCATGGTCTTAGATTGCGCTAATGCAAAAGAGTGGAGCCACTCTTTGTGCCTAAGACCCGACCTCAGCGCGGTGATAACTATTTCATCGCGCTGTTCGGGAACCTCCAGGAAGGCATTGTAGAAGCGGGTGACATACCCTTTGAAGGATTCCTTGTCTTCGCTCTTGACAGTGAACAGGTAGTCGACCGTCATTTTCTGTCGTCGGTTCCCGACAAAGTGACCGAGGAATTTGGTAGCCAGCTCGTTGAAGGTTGAGATGGAGCGTGGCGTAAGCCCTCGGAACCAGTTCGGCCAGCCCGGATCAAGGTGGTGGGGAAAGCTTGGCATTGAGCCGCGTCCGAGTTATCTTGGAAGCTCATGCCCGCCGTAAATGCGTCCAAGTGGTCCTTCGGGTCGAACTTCCCATCGAAGAGGGCCAATTTTGGCGGCTTGTTCCTGGATGAGACGTGCTCGGCCAGCAGCTCTTTTGTAATGGGCTTTGTTAGTGAATCGGCGAATACTTGGCCCCTTCGCCGGATGCATGGCCATCTCGTCGTATGCCTTCGATTTTCTTCTCGAGGTCTTCAAGTCGGTGGTGGTACCCCGAGAATTCTGCACAGTCGGAGTGGTGGCTACCCCCGCTCCGGGTCTACCCGATGGTGCGGCTTCGATTCTACTCTATCAAGTTTCTCAAATCCTTAGGCGAAGCCCTTCTCGAATAGTCCCGACGTTCGACGTTCGCGCGGCCTCGGCGGGACTGGGGGCGTCGGTCATGCCTGGAAGCAGGCGAACTGACCGACACCTCCTCAGAGGGTAGGAGCGCGCGTCGGGCATCGTAGCTACGGCTTATTCTTCCCTGGGATGGGGGTGTGGAGCTGTCCGATGCCCAGCAGGTCATGGAAACATTCGCCGCATGAGGGCCATGGTAACCGGAGTTGGCACGTCGGCGCTCGGTGACGCTGAGATGAGCGTGAGTGAGATCGAGAGCCTGAGCATAGCCATCTGTCATTCTGCGGATGTCGCTATTCCGGGGAGGGGGAACCGCATTCTGGAGGGTAGGGTTCGCTGCTTGAACGCGGACGAGTGCATCCACCATCGATGTGAGCCTGTCGATCCTAGCGAATAAGGCGTTGATGACGTTAGGAAGGGGATACGAGCCGCTCCTGCCTCCGTTGTGGGAGTGTGGCGGCTCGTATTTAGATTGTCACGGTTGTCGCTCGCCATCGGGTCGAGAGCGAAAGATCAACTTATAGGTGGAGAACCTTCTGAAAGTTTCCAACAGACGGCGCCAATTGATGGAGGCTGTGATCTTCCTCAGATGTTGTCCTCCGTCGATCTGGTAGTGCGCGGTTTTTTAGCGGCCGAGATTTGTTTTGGTGGTTGTTGAGCGTGTGGATCTCAATGGGGAAGTTGATAAGGCTGAGCTACCTGCAAGGGAAGTCCCGGAATGGGAGACCACCATAGGACCCTCGACGATCAAGTTAGTGCCGGTGAATTAGAGCAGCGTAGCGACTTATTGGGTTCAGTTCGAGTTACCTGAGTCGTCTGAGAGAAGGGTTTATATAGTGGTCGTGTGGAGCGAGCAGGCGTGAGATCATCGCCGTCAGTTACGCCCCTGCGTTATCCTTGCATTAATGGTGGGATACGACCATTAATAGGAGGTCACGCAAGCGTGGGACGCAGAACGTGGAACGTAGCGACACGGATATCTCCCCTGGCGAGATACGCGGAGCCATTGCGGGGGCGCTTAGATTCCGCGCTCTCGGTTGATCGGGAAAGCCGAAGAAATTCGGCCTGTCAGGAGGCTCGGAGACGAGCAGGGAGGCCGAGGAAGCTCGGCCTGTAAGATGGCTCGAAGACGGGCAGGGAGAGCGAGGAAGCTCGCCGGACTTCTCGGAGGCGAGTTGTTGGCTGTTTGCTAGGTGAATGTGGAAAATACTGAGGGAGGTCTCCGAAAGGTCAGATGCGTCCTTGAAGACGAGGTCCTGAGGAACACCCCTAATTCATCTCATTTATTCCAGCTCCGTAGCCTTCAGGACGCGTCATCCGCCACGTGTTGTAATCTGAGGAGATATCACTTGTGAGCATCATCATACCCTTAACTTTGAGTATTCTTCGTTTTACTTCTTTTGATTCTTTTAGTTACATTAACTTAAGTTGAAGTGCTACATTTAAGTAACATCTTGCAGCAAAAAGAACTTCCAAGGCAAAAGTGCTCGTAGTTAAGGGTAGTTTAGTGAAATCTCACCAATCTTAAGAAACTAGTTCTAGATTATGAACTAAAAGCTATGGAATAATGGCATCGTTTTGCCGGCAGCATCTTCTTGCATTAGTTTTATTGCCATGGCTGCCAATGAGTTTGTCACATTATTGGGTTAAAAATGGATTTTTTTTCTTCCTGTTAATGGTTTCTATATACAAGGACACCTAATATGGACCAATCATTTTTTTTGAAATAATGAATAAAAAGGTTTAGAGAATAAAAATTCTTCCTAATGATAATGATATCATGGATATGGAACAAATGAAGAGATAAAGGTTAAATAAAAGGTCGTTCATAAAAGGTCGTATCTACTCATGATTGCAGCCATTAAAACATCCTTCATCATCACGGAAAAAATTCATGTATTTATTTTTTGAGTCTCATGTGATATTCTTCGAATGGAATTCGCATAACCATGCTTCGAACAAAGTTTTTGAACTTCTGCTTCGTTGCTTGATTCACTAGGCTTGAACTGATAGAGCTAAGTCTCTTCGTGCTTGGACCTGGTTAATGAATTTGTGAGTGTGGATCGATTTAGCAAAGGCTCTCTCGGCAGATTTACTATCTGAAAAGGAAAGGACACTGGAGGTTCACTCTGGGATCCTCCTCGTCGGTTGTTTTTAGGACAATTAGGATTTGTGGTAATGAAGAAGAGATTGCATACCTTTCCTCTTTGATGATAAGGATTTATATAGGTGCTTTGTACGGTTGTGATATAATCGGAGAAGAATGAGTTGGTTATCTTGGGTTTCGTGATAGTGGGCAGGGATTTGACGTTATGACTAAATAACGGAGTCAATATGGGCCTGGGCCCTTGTCTATATATTCCATGCTATATCAGTACCCCTACTCCGAGCCGCTGCTTGCGGGGCTTGGAGTAGAGTTTCTTTACGACGGTTGGAATATGGTGTTGAAATTGATTAAAAATTCGGAACCCAAGATTAAGAGCCTAAAAGACCAAGAGTATATACATGCAGCACACATGGTTTGGAGTAGTTTTGATTAAGATTTAAATTAATCATTAATTTAAATTTTAATCTTACCCTAAATTATCTCTAAATTCTAATATTATCTCTAAATGAATCAACTGATTTGATGTAGATTAATAAGAATCCAACAGAGCCTTGATAAATGTGGCTGCGACTTTAAAAAAAGAATTCTAATTCACATAGCTTATTTATAGGCACGGACAGGAATTAAAGGGCACTTCAATTAATGAATCCACCACGAGCGAATTGAAGCCTGCGCCAAGGAATAATAACAACAGTGCCTTCAAGAATAGTGTTGCGGCCATAGAATAAGAGTTGGTGGTCCAAGAATTAATTTGAAGTTTGCGCCATAGAGCTAAAATTCCAGTGAGGCCGCTGCAAACTTTCAGAGGCCGAGAGGGGGAGAGAGAGATTTGTAGAGATAAAGATTTTATTGTATTTGGATGATGATCGGAGAGCGCGTTCTTCTGTAATACTTTCTTAATAGTAGAAACTTTCGTCGTCGCGTAAATTTTTTTTTTGTGCTGTTTGGTGTGCGTTTCATAACTTGCGTTGTTTTTGGTAGATTGTCCGGTTAATCTTTTTCAAGTAGTTTGTTTGCATGCGATCCTGATAGATTATTTTTCCACTGCGACTCTTAGTGTGTTTTATAACTCTTTAGAGGGTCACGGGTATAGAAAAATTCACAAGTGGTATCAGAGTATCAGATTCAGTATTTTCGAATTATTTGGAAAGATGGAATTTACGCATTACGAGATGGTGAAGTTTGATGGGCGGAACAATTTTAGCTTTTGAAGGTTGAAGATGAAGGCTATTCTCAAGCAACAAGGAATTCACAAGATCGTCTTTGCAAAAGACAGTATTCCGGGAACAACCATGGATGATAAGAAAGAAGATATGGAAGACAAGACCTTCAGTTCGATACAACTTCAATTAGCTGACGAGATTTTATGCAAGATTGCATAAGAGACAGCGGCAGCGGAGTTATGGAGCAACTTGGAGTCTATATACATGAAAAAATCTCTTATAAATCGTTTCTAACTCTATTAAAGTCAAAAATTACACCCTGATTGACCAAGTCAAAGTCAACCCCAACCCAAGTGGGCCCAAGCCCAGATCAAGTGGGCATAAGCCCAAATCGAGCCCGAACATGAAGCGGCCGGTCTGTCCCATGCCAAAATGAAAATTATGTAATAAATAAATAATGTAATTTTTATGCATAAATGTAAGGAAATGTGCATAAAACCAAATTTTTGTAAAGCTCATGGCTCATGTGCAAAAGAAATGAGCACATGAGGTATGGGATGGGCAAAATGCCATTTTGTAAAGCCCAAGGGGTTATGTGTAAATTTGTAAGCCTATAGAAGACAACATGATGATGAAATGAAGGACAATAATTGATTCCCCTAAAAAATTAGGGTTTCTGTGCCTGCTTCTCTTTCCTCAAGATTTTAATGCTTCTTCTTTTTTATGAATTAAATCAAGAGTTTAATTTTTTCTTTTCCAAAAAGAAATAGTTTTTCACCATAAAACCCTTGAAGGGGAACTCAGATCTCCCTTCAAATCCCTAAAGGGAAAGATTTTTAAATTTCACCCCCTTTCTTCCAAGATTCAGCCGACAGAGAGGAGGAAGAAGGAGACCCATCTCCAAAATTCCCACTTTGGGGAAGATCTGAGACTTAGGAAAGGATCCAGGGCCCAAGAAAGAAGAAAGAGGTCCCCTTTAATCATCTCCGAAGATTTTTTTTGGGAGTTCAAATCCACTTCTCAAAATCATTTGGAGTTTAACTCCATAAATAAATTTCTTTTGGGAGTTTAACTCCACTCAAAATCTTTTGGAGTTTAACTCCATATATAAAATCCTCTTGGGATTTTAACTCCATAAATATAAAAATCCACCTTTTTCTGGGAGTTTCCAAAGTCCCTCGGAGTTTAACTCCTTCTCCCGGGGTTAAACCCTTTTTTTTGCAAGCGCCCAGCACCCACGTGTCAGACGCGTGAGGCATTGGCGCCTATGCGTCTTGCATATGGCCCACAGGCTCCCAACGCCAACGTGCCGGGCGCGTGAGGCGCTGGCGCCTAGGGCCCAATCACCAAGCACGTGGCCTGCCGGCGTCCAGCGCCGACCCGCTAGGCACGTGACCCGCAGACGCCCAGCACCCACACGCCGCTCACATGACCCGCGCCGCTCACGCGTCCTTAGGACGCTGCCCACCCCTCTTTTTCCTTCACGCTCCACACTCAAAACACGTCCCCCGCTCACGGGACCCCCGTAAACTCTACGAGGCCCTCGATATATCCAAAACCCTTCAAAACACAACACATGTACAAGGCATATTGAGTTTGCATGACCAGTTTAACCCGTCAATCGGAGGTTCCTTCGCTTCAAAGGCGAGGGGTAATTAACGGCAGCTTATTCCGCGGCTGCCGGAGATTCGGATCCCCACAATCAATAAACCCCCGTCTACCCTAGGCAGGGGGATTTATAATGTACCTGACAAGCGGCGCATATTTCCAATCTCAATGGGGTGACGAAAAACACCCTACGGACTCAAGCAACGATTGTACACGTTAAAAATGAAGGAGGGGATATCCATCAAAGATCATCTAGATGAATTCAACCAGATCATGATGGACTTGCGGAATGTGGAGGTGTGAATAAAGGATGAGGAGCATTCGAAGAATCTATTTTGTTCGTTGACCTCAAAGTACGGGCAGTTTGTCAAGTCGATAGTGTATGGCCGGGATAAACTTTCTTTAGAAGACGTCAAAGTAAGTCTGTACAGTGAGGCGTTGATGGAGAAGGTGGTAGGTGACAAGAGTAGTCACGGTGACGCGTTATCTGTTAGATACCATTCAGATGGAGGCTCCAAGGGAAAATCGAAAAATCGCGATAATGACAAACGCTTTATTTGCAAGAAGAGCGGGCATTGGAAAATGGATTGTCCGAAGCGTAAGGTGAAAGGCAAATGGATGTCTTCCGATACTGCAGTTATGGTGGAGGATTCGGATAAGAGTAGTGATGCTTCGATTCTATCGGCATGTGCGACTTCAGACGCACATGGATCGTGGATGCTAGATTCTGGATGTTCATTCCATGTGACTCCGAATCGGAGTTGGTTTGCTACGTAATGTTCAGTTGATAGAGGCTCGGTCTTTATGGGGAACGATATGGTAAGCAGAGTTATTGGGATTGGTGCAGTTTGGATCCATATACATAATGGGAGAGTTCGGACGTTGACAGATGTCAGGCACGTGCCAGATTTGAGGCGAAGCTTGATTTCATTTGGTACTTTGGGCGGGATCATTTACAAGTGCGTGATCGATAGGGATTCCGTGATTATTTCCAAAGATGCTCATATTGTCATGAAGGTGAATAGGGTGAGGAATCTGTATATTCTTCAGGGACGGATGATCTTAGGAGATGTGAGATATTTTACTGGTTTAGGTGGTTCAGACCCCGTTAAGGTGTGGCGATGCGAGTTTGGAGAGGTCTGAAAAGTGCCAGTCACTTGAAGGTGTAGAGATCGGCATGAGAGATCTTCGGGAGGACTGTGTTCAAGTGAAGAAGACAGAGATGGTTCCGGCACCGGTTTGTTCTCGAGGCGGAGTCAGACATCATGGTTCCTTCATTGACGACTTCTCGAGAAAGTTGTGGGTGTATGTTGTTGAGCCGAAGGCGTAGAATTTTCATATTTTCAGGAAGAATGTTATGGAGAAGCAGTTCGGGAACTTCGTTCCGATCATGGTGGAGAGTTCTGCAAGTCAAGGAGAATCGAGCATCACACCGCTTTTGATCCTAGGTATATTTGCGGAGCAGAGCGGATGGTTCGGAAGGTGTTTGGGAAGAACATGTATTCACGGCTTATGTCTGTAGTTCCGAGGGAATTTTGGACGGAGGCCTTATCTACTACCGAGTATCTCATCGATCGGTCACTATCGACGGCAGTAGACAGGATAATTTCCAAGGAGGTATGGACTGGAGGGGCTGGGAATTACTTAAGGCTTCGTAATTCTAGAAGCGAAGTAAAAGGGTACAGGTTGTGGTGTCCTGGTACTAAAGGTGGAGTAATCAGCCAAAATATGATAGTCGATAGGTTTGCGATGTCTCGGAGAAAACAGACTCGGTCAGATGGTGAGCAGAGAACAGGATCACCGAGCCATGTGGTGTTTATGGCTTCAGTCCATGTTTTAGATGAAGTGGTCGATACTTCGATTCAGGCAGAGAGTCTGGTACAGCCAGTTGTGCGGAGGCCTATGGTATTTTGGCGCACGAGGGAGGCTAGGGATGAAAATCCAAGGATATGGGATCGGGAGTTCGACAGAAAGTCTGCATGCAAGTTTCATGGCATGGATATTGTCATGGATGGGGAGTTGCATCCGTTGCAACAGTATATTGAGTAGGTTCTCGCTTGGTATGGAAGAGAGACTTAGCCCGTATCTTCTCAGTTAGAGGCGCACTTCAAATTGATGTCATCATCAGGGATAGCTGGCGATATGGATAGTTGGAGGTCGAGGATGAGTTACAGGGACACAGATACAATGTCAGGTATATCGACACTTCAGATTGTTATCGCGGCATCAACAAGAGAAGCAGGATTGTTGATTGTCTTAGAAGCGGTTAGGAAGACCAATCATTTGCAGAGATTGTTTGTTTTGGGTATTCCACAGGAGATGAGAGTGATCTTCTTAGATGACGAGAAGACGGTTATGGCTTTTACGAAGGTTGGTACCATGAGAGTCAAACAGTTGCATTTGCGGGGATGGTTCCAGATATCAATTTCAAACAGTGCTTGGACTTGATCTGCCTAGTTGATTGATAAGGCATGGCGGCGGCGAGAGCAGAGTTCCAAGGATTGAGAAAGTGTCGAGATTGTGATGAATTTGAATCAAGGTGGAGATTGTTGAAATTGATTGCAAATTCGGAGCTCGAGATCAGAAACCCAAGATGGTGCCCAAGTGTGAATATGTGTGGTGCACGTAATGGGTCTCATAGTTGGACTAGGATTAGTTTATACTGATTAATTCTAAGTCATCTCTAAGTCTCTGGTTTAGATTCTAGACTTATCTCTAAGTAAAATCTCTTAGCTTATAAATATTATATATTAATTAATTGAATAGGGTACCCATCCACTGTTGATAAGAAAAGCATTCGGCCAGAGGCTAATCCATATTGGAATCAAGGGTCTGCGGTAATTAACTATATCAATCAATTAAAAATTTCAACAATGCCTTCAATAAGATAGAGGCGGTTGAGGCTTTAGAAGCTGAAAGGATTTTTGCGGTGGCCAAAAATCATAGAGAGGAGAGAGAGAGATTTAATTACATTTGGGCGGTGATCGGAGAGGGCGTTCTCGTGTTATACTTTCTTAATAATGGAAGTTTTTATCGTCGGGTAAATTTTGTTGTTATTTGGTGTGCTTCTGATAATTTTTATTATTTTGGTAGATTGTCCGGTAAATATTTTTCAAGTAGTTTGTTTGCACGCGATCCTGATAGATTAATTTTCCGTTGCGACTCTTGGTGTGTTTTGTGACTCCTTGGAAAATCATGGATATAGAAAAATCACAACATATGGTAGCAGGGCCCCATGCCTGTACTACACGTGTCGCCTATACAGAGCGCACTTTCCTGTCCTGTAACACCCTAGTTCAATTATACCAGTTTTATTTTGAGTATTTCTTTATTTGTGGATATTCTTGATTTATTGTGTTTTGGGTACGAATAGTGTAATTGGTATTTGTATTTGCATCCGACCCGATCCGCTTGCTTAAAACCCCTCTTGATGCCTGTTTATGATTTATCCTTGCTATTTATGAGGATCCGTGCACTTTCATATTTATTTATATATATATATACTGCATACTGGCATTATATCTAGCATCTGCATTTTTTTAATATAACATTTAAAGTCAAATAATATATTTTAAAAAATATCTAGCAAGGCTTGCATGATACCCCTGACCCTGTGGTAGCATCCGCACCATCGTGTTCTCGTCCCGTTCAGTGAAACAGACTCGTTTGGATGGCTACGTGCACGCTGCGTGCATCCGTTCTTGGGGGTATGCTTTTTAGTTACCCGGCTATCTTGTTTTGATGTTGGTTGACACGTATATTATCCGTATTTTAAAACTAAATTTTTAGACCCGACCTGGGCGTTTTTTGGACTATTTTGTATTTAGCCTAAAACTCAAATTTTATTAATATTATATTCTTACTATTCTAACATTAAAAATTTATTTTGACATAAAAATATTTTAAAAGATTTTTTTAAAAAAAATCTGTTAACTCTCTCTCTCTCTCTTCTTTTTAAAAACCCCAACGAGGATCCCGTCACCATACCCCCGCTACACTCGCCCCCTTCGTCTTCTTTAATTTCGCTGCCTCCCCCTCGCGAACCCTAACCCTAGCTCTCTCCGCGCCTCGTCATCGCCACCACCGACGACGACTTCGCTCACGTCACCTCTCTCGCCTCTATCTCCTCCTCGTCTTCCTCCACTCTCCTTTCCCGAGCAAACCCACTAACCTTGCACACCTGAAACCTGTGCCAGCGCCCTCACGTCGCCGACCCATTGCTGACCACCTCGTCGTCGCCTCCACACCCTCGACCATCTCTCTTTCCTCTCCTCTCCCCTCTCGCCAACCCAACACCAGAGCCCTTCCTTGCACACCAAGAACCCTAACACCCGCAGCCTTGCCCGCAACCTTCGCTTGAACCCTCGTCACCGGAGCTCCGACCTTCCCGTCACCTCCTCGTCATCACAACAACCTCCTCGCCTTCTCCCAAACCCAGAACACCAAACCCCAGCCTCCTTCTTCTCTTCTTTCTTCTCCTTCTTCTTTTCTTCTATTTCTTTTCTTGATCTGGTTTTTCTCGGCCATCACCGGGGCTGTGCCGTCGCTGACGATCAGACCGACCCAGGGGACGTTCCTAACCAGCGTGGTCACCTTCTTGCTTTGCCTGGACCTATCCCATGTGCGCGTGTGTACATTGCGACATTTAACCGATGTGGGACGCTGCGTATACACTCCGTCGTGAGATCCGTTCAGGCAAGTTTACCTTGCTACTTGTTATGATACATATTTTGCATCCATATGAATAAAAATATTACATGTTTATTACATTGTGCATCCATATTACAAATTTACAGTTTTTCGATACCCGTATGCATCCATACCGTTATTTATATATCTAGTCGCATGCAAGTTTATCTTGCTACATGCTATGATATATATTTTGCATCCATATGAATAAAAATATCACATGTTGATTGTATTGTACACCCATATTAAGGTTTTACTGTTTTCGGATACCCGTATGCATCCATATCATTTATTATATATGTAGCTGCATCTACAGATCATATTATTTCATGTTACTGTTGTATTAACACCCCATGCTTGAGAATGCGCATCCTACATAATCATGGTGCTGTAGATGTAACCCCTGATAGATATTTTTGCATCCATACTTTTATCGTGCATCCGTACTTTTATCGTGTATCCGTACTTGCTATAGTTTTATTATGAGTATCCGTTTGATACCTGTGCACTGCTGACATAATCTAATACACCACTGCTTGACTTGATACCTGATCTTGTTACTAATGCCGACAATCCTGACATGTTGTCCTGATGGACGTTACTGTTATCTGCATAGACAAAACCTGTATCTGCTTGATCCTGTGTTGCCATTAGATATCAATTGGCAATACCTAACTTGAAACACATAACCTTGGGGGTAAGGGAAAATCAAGAATGTAACCGAACGTAACTCAAAGGGCTATTATATTGTTTGTCGTTTTTCCGGGCGTTACGGAATATATTGTTTACTGTTTTTCCGGGCGTTACGGAATAATCCTGTTACCGTGGTCCCGTGGGGAATGAACGGTGTAATAATTCCAAATTCCCTGTAC
The DNA here is from genome assembly GCA_030015575.1 of Agapanthus africanus. Lineage (NCBI taxonomy): Eukaryota > Viridiplantae > Streptophyta > Magnoliopsida > Asparagales > Amaryllidaceae > Agapanthus > Agapanthus africanus. Next base: position 885,700,943 of record CM057337.1, read on the forward strand.
AACTTTCTGTGCAAATTTTTCAAAATTTAAAGAAAAGGGTACTTTTGCCCGAGCATAAGTTAAATACTTGTTTTGTTAATTAATTACAAGAAAGAGCTTGTAGCCCATTGGTAATACCTTACACTGCTGAACCAAGCCACCAGAGTTCAAATCCCATACCCCACATTATTTTTAATATTGATTTTTTTTAACCTTTAGAATCTAAAGGGTTTACACGTGCATATCTCACAAAAACCCCACTACACCCAAAAATGTAACATTACCAGAGGATAGATGAACCGTCGGGGGAGGGGGGGGGGGATTCCGGCCGCCGACTCGGCTGGAAATCGGCCAACTCAGCTTCGACTCGCCAGACTCATGCCTCCGGCCGAGTCACGGCCGACTCGGCCGATTCCGGCGACGATTCCAACACAAAAAATGTGTCTTTTGGTCTTCCCTGTACACCTGCAAAATTTCATCCTCATACCATTTCCAGAGACCTCTTAATACCTCAATTACTCCACTTTTATTACATTTTAATATATTTTTAATACATTTTTTCAATTAAACTCTTCATCTACCCTAACCCTATCCTAACCCTATAAATACCACCCCTAAACACTACCCCCTCACCCCAAAATTCTGAGCCAACTCTCAAGAAATTCCTAGAAACTCTAGTGTGCATTTAAAGTGAGCAAAGGGGCGAAATTCCGGCGAACTGCCGATAGCGATACGAGAAGTTTCCGGCAACGAAACGACGCACCGACGATTCCCCTCTCTATCTCTATCCCCCCTCTTTCTTGTTAACCCGTAAGTCCCAATTCTATCTTCGCTATTTTTATTCTAAAATACGGAATTACAAAACCCGACGGAATCGGAACAAATCCGATTTCCGATTCGGTTTCTTTATAAAACTTCACTTTTCTTTAATACAATCATGCTTAAACCAATTCATGTTGACTATTAATCACTAATCAACCATATTGATCAAGTTTCATATCATAAAGTAATTACTATTTCATTTTATCGTATTTTTCATTTAAATACCACATAGTTTCAATTCTACATTTAATATCACAAAACTTGCTATACCTTTAAGTAGATCACGAGGTAATGACCTACCTCCTCACACACTTATACGCAACATAGCACAATACTCCCAGGAACATAGAATACGGGAAATCGACATCTTTACAAATAAATACCATAATTAATAAAACCGTTTCCCCTTAATGATTAGTATTTATACAAATCTTTACAAAGCGCCGCTACAACCCATTTGGGAAACCCGTTCGGGATGGTGCGGATTATCGCACATTCTCGAGCTCAGTAGTGCGAGATGCAGACCTCCGCAAGGAGCATTCGGTCTCGAAAGATTTAGAATACAACATCTTAAGAAAACGAGATTTCTAGAATATTATATATATACTAAAATTATTTTCATATAAATATATGTATATGTAACATAAAAATATCTATTTTGAATTATTATAAATATTCCATTTTTTTCTAAAAATGTCACAAGAATCATTTTACACTAAAATACCATGAATTCCATACAAATCAATATTACAAATAAATACCTTTATTTATGAAATTAGGACATTTTCACTAGAAATATCACAATATAAAATCTACATTCATTACAACTCTAAAGACGATAACTAAATATTTGGGGAGTATTTTGAAAAGTATATAATAGTATTTTTACATAAAACCCCCTCAAGTTTTATAAATTACCCTAAAGACCCTACTAAACATAGGTTTAAGCGGGACCAATCTCTTGAGCCTTAGCGAGCCGGAGAAGTGGGTGCTTGCCTATTTAAGGTAGACAACTTAACAACGATGTTATCAATACGATAATCGTCTTTGAAAAAGACACAAATTCTGTCGCCCATGTGCAGCGGTTACCGATAACATCAAAACAATCAGGACTTCAATTTACTTTTCTAATTGTTTGACTCAGACTGAGTCTCATTAATAATCTGACTTGAATATGATTCAATTACAATCTACAATCTACAATCTACAATTTACAATATTACAATTCAACATGAATCCATTATTCCATATATTCAATCTATCAACTTGACCGAACCGAACCATGGATATACATTCCATTTACATGATTATACAGTTACATCCATGATTCTACAGTTACATACATGATTCTCCAGTTACATCCGTTTACTGATATCATGGTTTCGGTCAGTCATCCAAACATACAATTTATATAGTTTACAATACAAGACAATACAATACAACAATACAATCAAGATAACACGGGGTTTACGGGATAGACTAGTACGGAAGGTGTTAAAAGTGGCATGAGACTGCAAGATTTAAGACACCTAACCTAAATTCAATTGCCGTTATTCCGGGTTGTATAACGGAGCCTTGTACTCTATTTTGCCCTGGTCTTTAGGATATAGGGACCCCTCTCATATACACTGACATCCTTCTGACAATAACGTTAACACAATATTATAACAATATACTACAACTTTAAAAGCTACCTTCTTATTCTGTCTATTCTACTTCTTCCTTATCGTTGGGACTTACCGAGCGATCTGTTCGATGACGATATTCTCTTTCTTTCTTCTTTGAATGTCGTTAGGTGATCTGGACACGTCAAAGATCGAGCCTACGAGCGAAGACTTGGACCAATTCAGTGAAGACCCCGAGCTCTAGTTCATTGTACACTTTCCATTTCTGTACTTTTCATTTCTGCCATTGTTTAGGCATTGCTTTATTTCATTTGTATTTACTTTTCATGTATTGTACAAAAATAATGTGAATAAATAAAGTTGCTGTTTTGATTATATCTTGTCTTTTGTGCATTTACTTTTATATTGCTTAGATACGCTTAGCGTATTTACTTCACAGTAAATACGTAGTGGCCCAGTCGCGTCCTCTGCCCGTATACTGGGAAGCGGGGCGTGACAAACGGGGCATAGACCAATGGGTTATGATGAGGATTACATTAATTGATTTCAAAGACTTGAGAGTAATTAACCCAGTAATTTAGTTCAGATTACTCACTGCACGTCACATGTGCTTATACACTTCACTGTTCTTTATTCGTGTTACTGTTATACTCTTATTACTGTTCATACTCATGCATGCATATTATGTTTACTCCTGATTATATTATTATTGATATTATGACGCATTGACGTCTGGGTTTTGCATGGCCCAGATCCTCTACATTTGTCGCAGGCCGATCAGGAGTATTTCAGCCGACAGCCCGAGCAGTGAGGATCCTGTTAGTATTTTAGTTTAGTTTTTTTCAGCAATTTCATTTCCTAATGTGAGCCCGTATTTGGGACGTATTCTCTAGATTGTTACTGTTTATTGGATTTATTGCTTCCGCATATTATTTCTTGACTCGTTTATTCTGGCATATGGACATGTACTAGATAGTTTATTTTATTTTACTGTTCTTGATATCTTATAGACAGCCGTAATGTGACTGTGGAGGGATGTTTCCTAGCCACATGTAGCATGGTTGGCTCTGTCACGTGCCGATCTTAGCGTACTCCGAGAAGCGGGGCGTGATATGTCCCATCATACAGTCACCAATCAATCCCGCCTCTTCTCATAAGGAGGGGAAGCTTTAAGGGAAAGCATCTCCTTCTCCACTCGTCTAGGGTTTTCAAGGCTTGCTTGCCGTTGTCTATTTCGTCGTCTTCGAGGGCCTTTTTCTCTCTTTTGGCGTTACTCAAGTAAGTTTTGCCTCTTTTCTTTGTCTATTTCTTATCATATGTCTTGTGGTGACTTAGCTGCCGCTGATTGTAAGAAAGTGGGGGGTTTTAAGTCTTCGCTATCGATTTTGTCGATTTCCTACCGCCGTTGGCTTTTTTCGTCTTTCATTCATTTCATAACCGACCCCAACCTTTCCGTTTTGGACCTCTAAAGGGATATGTTGGTTTGTACCACGAGTCCGTCCGTGCTGACCTTCATTTTCCCGTTCCCTTCATCATTCAGCGCATCCTCAAGGATTTAGATCTTGCCCCTTTTTAGATCGCCGCCAATAGTTGGTATGTGATCATCACTTTTATTCTTGCTCATTCCATGGTTGGGGGACTTATTCGGCAGAGCTCCTCTATGCTTTCATTAGGGTCAGTTTTTCTTCAAATGACCAACGCCCTTGGGTTCACCTCTAGGACAAGATCAAAATAGTAAGGGGCCTCAAATCCAAATTTACTAATTGGAAGAAACAATTCATCTTCTATCACAAATTTGATTCTCCTACCGAGTTTCTGACGTCCTGAAGAGAGGAGAATAAGAGTGCCATCTTCAAGACGACTACCAAGAGTCTTTTCCCTAGCCTCAAGGCCATCGCCGAGTATCTTAGGGATTTTCGAAGGGGTCGGTTGGACGTGGAGGAGTACTTTACCGAGACCAACTTCATTTTGAGTGGTCTTGCCTTCTCCGACCCCCAAGTAGACTTCATTAAAGAGCATGAGAGTCTCCAGTATAACCTGGAACAAGGGACGAAACGCAAAAATGTCGAACCTCTTATGTGGCTAGAGAAACTGCCCCTAAACCTGCAACATCCCTCCCTTCCCCCTCTGTCAGAGAGCTCTTCTGCTTCTTCTGGTCGGCCCCTGGAAATCGTTCCTCTAACTATGTTGGACCCCCTCGCTTTGCCCCCTTCTAAAGCCTCTAGCTTTGCCCCTTCTAAAGCCTCTAGTATAGAGTCGACCTCTCATCCTCTTCCTTCTTCTTCCGTGGCCGCTGCCATTGCTAGCTCGATCTCTCACGCGGGTGGTAAGAGAGCGACGAGCAAACGGAAGAAAGCCTCTACTCCCTCTGGTGTTGTGAGGGCTAAGACAAAGAAAACTCCTACCCCCTCTCGAAAATTGTCGAGGAGGTCGCCCTTGACTTGCCCTCCTTCGATGCGGGGGCGGGGGCGAGGGGCGAAGTGCGGGAGGTAACATTTTTTTATAAAAAAAATTGAGTATCTCGTAATAGGTTTACAAACTTATTTAACCGTTATTTTATCTTTTCCTTTCAAGTCAATCTGCTATGAATAAGATCTTTTAGAGGGATCGAGTTTAGGGCGCTACGCAGGCTGCCCCTAAGTTTTTTGCTCCGATCGACCCGCCGTAGAACCTTAAGCGTCTTTCAGAGGGGTCAGACTCTGAGCCAAGGAAAAGGAGTCGTCGGTCCTTACTCGTCGAGAATGGCTTGTCCCGAGCCGTCGAGTTGTTGCCGACGCTCCTGAGTGTTCCTCCGCAGCCTTCTCCTGGGACCATTTCCACCGCTTAGGTTTTGAGGGAGGTGGTTGCTTATCTCGTTGAGGCAAGCGAAATGACCTTAGCCTTTTGTAACGACTCTGAAATTACTGTACAGAAATTTATTGTTATTGTATAGAAAAGAGTATTACAGCCTGTGTAAGAGTTAAAAGTTATTTTTGTTAAATAAAAGAAAGAAACAACTTGTAGCTCTCTGGTAAATCCTCTGCACTGCTGTGACGTAGCCTGTGTGTTCGATTCCCATAAGACCCAATTATTTTTAGATTTTTCTTTTTAATTTTTGGAAGCCTAAGAGTTGCACGTGCAATATACGGAGAAATGAAAACTTTCAGAAAAATCAAACATGCGCAAAATGGAGTAAACACAGAGATACACACGTGGCACGAATATCGAAGTAATGCCTTAAAATCCGACCGATCGTTTCAAGGATATAGCCGGCGCCGATGGTCGATATGAGCCCAAATGGCTCCGTGCTTTGCACACACACACCTCTTCGACTCCCTTGCACTGTTTGATTTTCCTGCAATCAAACAGAGACTCTTCAATTCACCATTTAACACCTTTTTAATGCTTTTTAATCCAAAATTTTAATTCCCAAATCCTAATTCTTCACTATAAATATCACCCCATGCCCTAGCTCCCCTCTATTCTGAAAATTTCTAGCAAAATCACATCAAAAGTTCCTAAGTGCAAGTGGAGTTAGTAACTAAGCTCCTTCTATCGAAATCGAAGCCGTTTCTGGAGCTCCCGCGACGCCAAGAAGCCTCCTCCCTTCTTCTTTACTCTCTTCTTGATATTACCAAGCCGTAAGTCCCTCTCATCTCTCTTTCGTTCATCTTATTTCATTCCCTAAATATATATCGGTAAAGTGGAGTTACTTCCGATACATTTCTTTTAAAACTTAAAACTCCCTTTTCCTTTATACACAAGTCACACTAATTTTACCATCCTACTTGTAACTTTAATTACAATCTTTTAGCTCTGAGTTTAATCCAATTTTTCATGTGAAACAAATATAAACGAACCTTTTCAGTAAGATGCCTTAAACTTTAGTAAAAACCTCTTTTCGATAATTGTTAAAACAATACCTTTAGAAAAACTTCACGGGGTAATGACCTATCCCATATGCACACTATAGTTTCATAGCACGATGTGTGTGTATGTGTGTGTATGGTTGGTGTTTACCCAATAAGAGCAAAGCTCTGTTCAAATTCCAAGGCGGGAAATGAAGCAACGCTTCTGTTTCCCCCATCAGAAACAAAGCTCTGTTTGAATTTCAAAAATTCAAAAATTGAAGCAACGCTTCAGATTCCTTGCGCTGCGCGCAACGCGCGACGTGTCAAAAGCTGACACGCCAGTGCAACGCCCAAGGCAGCGCACCCAATCAGAGCAAGGCTCTATTTAAAATGAAAATAAAGGAAGCAACGCTTCAGCTGAGTTGCGCTCTGTGCTGCGCGACACGGGGCAGCACAGTTGCGCTAGCGCAGTGGCGCTGCGCTCCGCGCTGCGCGACACGTGTCAGCACAGATGCGCTAGCGCAGTGGCGCTGCGCTCCGCGCTGCGCGACACGTGTCAAGCGCAGATGCGCTTGCGCCAACTGTGCCAGCAGTAAAACAGAATTAAAATTCTAGAAAGATCTTTCTGATCTTGTTAAAACAAGAAGATTATCTTCTGTAAAACAGAAACCTTTGGATCAAAGTTCCAACGGTGGGGAAAAATCCCTAAATCACTCAGAGAAAGATCTCTTTAACTGATTTAATAAATCAAATGGCACTATAAAAAGCCCCCTAGACTCCAAGTCTAAAAGGGATTAGCATACAGAGAATTCACAGAGCTCTTCTAAGAACTTTGAGAAGAATTCAGAAAGAAAGAAAGAAAAAGGTAAAACCTTTAGAAAAAGAAGAATTTTCTTCTGAAAAGATCAATGATCTAAGAATAAGATCAAAGATCTTCAATAAAAAATGATAATATTAATAAAAAGAAGTAATTTACTTCTTCTTTAGATCTTTCTGATCTAAATAAAGGCATTGCCTTTTGATGAACCATTGGTTCTGGAATCTTAGAAGATTCTCTTCTTTGATCCAAAATTGGATCAAGATATTGAACAGTGCCCTGCACTTGAAAAAATTGCACTATTGCACTTTCGGGTTGGTGCAAGCCACCAGAGAGCGCCACGTGTTAGCCCCAGAACAGACTGTGCTATGTGCTTCTAAAACAGAGCACTGCTCTCTTAAATTGGCGCAAGTCACCAGAGCGCGCCACGTGTCAGCAGCGCAACAGCGCAGCGCACTGTCGCAGCGCACTGCGCTACCAGACTTGCGCTCACCAGAGCGTGACACGTGTCACCTCCACATGGACTTGCGCCTTGCGCTCCTCAATTGGCGCAAAGCGCCTGACAAGCCACGTGGTGCTCTGTCAGACTAATTAATGCAGCGCATTATTAAAGGGTAGGGCCCAATTAAGAGGCCCAATGGACCAAAACAAATGCTCTGTATTATAAAAAAAAGGGAACAGAGCCCAATTTAAAAGGCCTAACAGGCCAGAATAAAATGCAATGCAGAGCCCAAACAAAGGTCTGTCAGACCAAAACAGATGTTGTGCATCATTTAAAAAGGGCAGAGCCCAAATAAAGGTCTAATAGACCAAACAAAATGCCATGCATTATTAAACAAGGGCAGAGCTCAATCAAAGGCCTAACAGGCCAGACAAATAAAAAATTGTTGAATATTCTCAACTGGACTTAGCCCAATACTGCCTGTAAGTCCTCAAATTAAATTGAGCTGAGCACAACTGCTCTCTTAAACCAATTTACACCTGGTTCAAGGGTACATCTCCGAACTCCTCTGATATTTGTCGTTGTAATCCTTCAACGTCTTCAGAGAGGTGACGGGTCCCGACAACCACACATCGATACGGACTGCGGGGTCCTTAAACTCGTGGACCGAAACGTCCTTAAACTAATATTCGTCCCAAAATGGGAACGTTGGACCGAAATGTCCTTAAACTAATGTTCGTCCCCAAATGGGAATGATGGACCACCATGTCCCTAAACGACCGCAATGTCATTAAACTAAACAATAGAGCCAATTGCTCTCTTGTCGGATCCAAACGATCTCGTTAAGTTGATCTTAGTCTAGAGATTAGGCTAACGTTTCCTTAACAAAAGTTTAAATTGATCTTAGCCTTAAATAGGGCTAACGTATCCTTAAACCAAAACCCCAAACCCAAATCTAAGAAAATACGGATTTGGACTAATCCACGTCCTACGGGCGACTACATAAATTAGTCTCCGTATACAATCCACGGACAACCACAAACAAAACAAACACCCACGACACGAAATGAAATTCTGGAGAAGGAGAAAGTTGCTACCGCGGTGCGGTAGCGTAATTAACTGCAGGGGCTTGCGCCTGCAGGGAAGAGCGTCCCCACAATCAAAAACCCCTCCAGCGAGGGGAATCTGACGAAGTCTACTACATCGGCCGCATCCGTCTAAACTTCCAATATACAGTGCCATAAATCAACTTGGCATCTTCGGAGAGGTGGACGGATAAAACCAAATAGCATCTGCCCCGAATCTCAGGTAAGACGAACCTACGCGGTCGCGTCTCTGTGATCAGAGAGGAACAGATTCTGGCACGCCCGGTAGGACATTTTCCTCTTTCCACTCCACACTTCGTGTGTCGTCTTCGCGAACGAATCGCGGTTTGTTAATGGTTGCCCTAGGGTTTCAAGTTACTAAGATTTGGTCTCTTGCTTGGCGCAGCAATCAAACAGCAATGGCGTCTAACTGCTCAAACTGCTCCAAATGCAACTGCAACCAACGCTCCGCCTCACCTGGAGGCGTAGCCTATGGGCCTCAAGCGGCCTCTATTCTTGCTATGCCGGTAGAACAAGTGACTCAGGCTACCACCGGCCTGTTCTTCGGGACCATGCTCCTGCCAGCAAGCTTCACCATTCCAGTGCCCGTACCGGAAGCACAAAAGAAGTCGGTCTTCGATCGGCTCACTACTACCACGGTCCCTCGCAATGGGTCGTCCAATCTCAAACCGGCAGCCTCGGTTTTCACCAGACTGAGCCTGAACCCCGATGGGCTTGCCAAGAAGCCCATGACTCGTGAAGTGGCCGTCCTAAAGAAGACAGCCATGTCTGCTCCTGAAGTCGTCAAGATGGCTTCTCCTACTAAAGAGTCGGTCTTTGCAAGACTGACTATTCCGGTTCCCGTTCCTGCTCGAAGGTCTGTCTTTGACAGATTGGATACCGCTACTCAACAGACATCAGTCTTCAAGAGGCTAGCACCAGCGGCGCCTCATCTGGACAGGAGACAAGATAAAACCATCCCCATCGCCAAACCAGCCCCAACAGCTCGACACACTCGACGTCGCCATTGGCGCCGAGTAAGGAAGGCCGGGGGCAGCTCCTCCTCTGGGCTAACTCCACCGGCTCCAGCGGTGGAAATCAATGCTGTTGTTCCGACTGGGAACAACTTTGAACCGCTAAGGAGGGTACGCAAGAACTCTCCGACTGCCACGCTGAAAAGATCTCCTCCACCCATAGAGAATGTCACAGAAACAAAGCCAGAGCATCCCCCTCAACGGCTGTCCTCCAAAATTTACAAGGTTTGGCGACGGGTTCAAGACTCAGTGGTCATTCAAGATCCCTCTCACCGGCAGAAGAGGGTGAAAGTTCAATAAGAAAGGAACTGTCCTGTCAAACCGCAAAGGACGACGACCACTCGGGTACCTACTACAACGGCCCCCTCCACGTCGACTACTCAAAAGAAAAGAAGACCGGAGAAAGTTCCCACACCTGCGGCGAACGTCGAAGGCAGTGAACCTAAACGCCCTAAGTCCAGGGGCATTGTGGTACACACCGTCTACATGGCGTCCGGGAAAGAGGACAGCCGTACATCTGATTGTTAAGGATTCTGCGTGTTCAAGTTTTAGTTAAATACCGCAATCAAGACGGTTTCGCTTGTAGCTAGCCGGTTGAGTACGGGTCGTCCGCAGGGAGATGGGAGTATTTTTCTATGTGTTTTAACGAGTTAAGTCCGAGAGTCCAGATTTGTTTGTGATTATCTAAGTGTTAAACTGATATGTAAAGAGAGCTTGTTAGGGTTAGGATTAGGTTAGTTTGAGTTATGAGTCTCCCACATCTTTCGTTGCCCCTCTTAATATCGGTGTTACGGTAATCGGCAACAACGGGGATTAGCACGACTAGGAAGGAACCTACGAGTATAAGCTAGGCTTTCCAACGAATAAGTTCTTCCTTTTGGTGCTTGTCCGTCCGTTCTTGGCTCTTAGCCATAACCTCCGGTTAATTCAACCACAACCGGTCTCACTACGGAATCACCGCTATCATGTAGGATATGGTGCCGTAAGGAGCGGATTGTGGTTCAATTAACGGGAGTCGAATTAAGCTGTTGGGCAAGTAAAGAGTGAGAGAGATTTCCTTCTCTCAAACTTCCCTTATCCTACCCTAACAAGTATGAAACTACTCACACATCATGATACGGAAAAATAAAACAAAACAAAAGAGGAAGATAGAAAGAAAGAGATTAGAAGATAACAACTAGCTATTTGCGACCTCACATCGGCAAGGATCAAGCGTAAGCATCATGGTTGTGTTAAGGATAAAGAAAAAGAGAGAAGAAAGAAACAACAAGAAATAACAACAACTAGTTAACAAATGAAAATTACAACAATTATAGAAAGAGCAAGACAAGCATGATAATAAAATGATCTTCTTTATTCACCATTCTTCACTCACCAAGCTCATTACAAGTTTTAATGGAGAAGAGATGAGAAGAGGAAGAAGAAAACAACTAAACCTAGAAAATGAGAATACAAGCATATGGACCCTCCTCCCTTCACAAAGTTCTGGGCTATTTATAGGCTAAAAAATGAAAACCTAGGGCAACCACCAGAACACAAATAAAAAGACCAAAATAACCCTGGAAAAGTTTCATCTGCCGCCACCATACGGCCGCGGATCCGCGGCCTAAGCATGCTTAGGCCGCGGTTCCGCGGCCATAGTAGGGATTTAGGCCTCCGTATTTTGTGGCTTTTCCTGGTCTTCTTTGTACTTCAGTATGGCATATGTGTTTTCTGAAAATACCTCCACATTTCTTCCAGAATTTTTGTTGAGGGAAAGGTGGACTTTTTGTCAAGATTTTCTTGAGCTCCGCGTAGATTTGTTGGAACTTGTTGTTTCCATTGAGCCTTGTGCATGAAGGTGACAATCGATTTGCCATTTTGTCTCCCAAACTGGTGTGTGGCAACAGACGGATAAAGAGCGGAGAGCGTGTTTTCTCAGTGGTTGGCAGGAACCCGGGTTTTGTCGTGTTTTTCCATGAATTCCACCATTTAGATCCGAGAACCTGTATCCTGCAATTTAACTAGCAAACACGGCTCAAGAGTACCTACCGACATGCAATGTGATAAAAATTGGGCGGTATAAAAATGCAAAAAACTGATATGAACAAACACCCCCAAACTTATTATTTGCTCGTCCCGAGCAAAGCCAATTTATTCACAAAAAATTTCCTAACCTCACTTTCGCAGGGAACGCGATTGCACTGAGCATGTGCAACAAGCCGTTAAACCTCTAGGTGTCCCTAGTAGGAGGAGTGTTGTCTCCTGAGGGTTTTCAGCGGATACTACCCACAAAATCCGGTCAAGTTGGTTTTGTAAAATAACTAAGATTCAAACCCTAAAGTTTTGTTTCAGAAAATAACAATTCTATAATCCTAAGTCTAGACCATCGAACCTTTATTTTTCACACCTCGCTTCTTATTTAACTACAGATTTTATATGTCTTTACGTGCAGTGCAAATAGTGCCGTTAAGTTCCAGAAGGATCGATTAAAGTCATCATGTCGCACAATAAAGCCCAGATAACAATTTTAAAAGGATCACATAAGTTTTATAAAGAGTTAAGCATTTTTCAAGTTTCGTTTTCCAGTAAAGTTTCAACTTCAGAATTTCTATCTTCCCTAACATGAAACTAGGTCTTATTCTTCACTCCACCTTTTTCTTGTTTTCATTTCATACACACCTCTGTGAACGTGCAATAGTCTTTATCATAGAGTAAAACCTTCATATCTCCGCTAATTTTTTTTATAAAAGCCTGTCTTTTATCAAGATTATTCTCACACAAAGAACCGTTAGGAATTTTAACTCGGAGAGAACACTTGCTTGACTTTGTTTTAATCTGGACTTTCTAGGCTTCTTAGCGAGCTTTGGGCCAATGCACCCAAACCAGTTGGTTTTAGGGCATTAGGTGTAGAAACACCCCAGCGGACTTAATTACTCAAGTTACCTAGGTCTAAAAACAAAAGACAGTTTGGCGTGAAAATCAGATGATTTAATACGAACGGAGATATAACCGGCAGTTCAATTATTTTTTTGGATAAAAGACGTGTTTAGTGGGTTCGGTGTGTAATCATTCTAATCAAGTTTCAGATGGGTTATTTTTCAGACTTAGTTCCAATTACGGCATCAATAACATTCCTTCATATTCGCTTTACTTCATAAACTATTCTTGACATTACTTATTTCAGAACAAACCTATTTGATCCTCAGAAAATCATTTATCTGTTTAAAAGTTTTTAAACATAAAAGACTTGTCATCTAATTTCCAAAAACTCACGACACGTGTAGTGTGATGTAAAGACGTATATCAGCTATAGTTAACTTCAAAGGAGAGTTATCTTTCAGGTTCTCAAAATCTAAACATAAGATTTAGATATTCCTATTTTTTCAAACAAAAACCGTCGAAATGTTGAATCAGAGTCCTCCCACTAGCTAACTTGACAGAAAAGTTTTTATGTTTTTAGAAAATTTTCAGATTTTTATGGATTTTATGGATTTTAATATGCAGATGCAAAGTATACATATGAATGCGAAGGTAAGAAATGCGTACCGAGCGTACCCCCAAACTTAAACTGGACAGTGTCCTCACTGTCGTTGCATGAAGAGATCATTTGAAGGGTCAAAATTGTCGGTTAGCGAAACACAATTTTTTGTTTTTGTTTTTTTTGTTTTTGTTTTTAAAGAAAAAGAAAAAGAAAAAGAATATACACAAATATATACAAAATAGTTTATACATACCCCCAAACTTATTTGGAACAGTGTCCACTGTTCTTGGCTGGATAACCGAAGTTTGGAGGTAGGCAGAGGAAGATCAGGCAGGGTAAACCGGCTCCTGTAAGAACAGGAGCTCCTCTGTTGGTTCGGCGCTAAGGTACGGTTTGCATCGGTGTCCGTTCACTTTGAAAAATGAACCGTCCTTTGGATTTTCCAAATCCACAGCGCCCTGCGGATACACATTCCGCACAAAATACGGTCCTTTCCAGCGAGATCTGAGCTTTCCAGGATGGAAGTGAAGTCGGGTGTCGTAAAGCAGTACCTGCTGACCAGGTACGAAGGTTTTGCGCAAAAGGTGTTTATCGTGAAACACCTTCATTCGGTTCTTAACGACAACCGCGTTATCGTAAGACTCATCCCTAAGCTCGCTTAGTTCGTTCAACTGCAGCTTCCGATGGCTGCCCGCATCCTCGAGAGACAGATTCAGCTCCTTTATCGCCCAAAATGCGCGATGCTCAATTTCGACAGGTAGGTGGCAGGCTTTTCCGTACACAAGCCGATAGGGAGACATGCCAAGGTCGGTCTTATAAGCGGTTCGAAATGCCCAAAGGGCATCAGTGAGTTTCAGCGACCAATCCTTACGGTTCTTGGAAACCGTCTTCTCCAGTATCTGCTTGATTTTGCCGATTTGAAACTTCGGCCTACCCGCAGGTTTGGGGATGGTAGGGCATAGAGAGCTTATGATTAATGGAATATTTTCGCATCAAGGCCTCGAAAGTCTTGTTGCAGAAATGACTTCCATTGTCGCTAATGATCGCTTGGGGGTGCCCAAACCGGGAGAAAATGTTTTCTTTAAAGAACCTAACGACAACCTTGTTATCGTTAGTCCGGCTGGGCACAGCCTCGACCCATTTAGAGACGTAATCAACAGCGAGAAGGATGTACAAGTTCCCAAAAGAGTTGGGAAACGGTCCCATGAAATCTATCCCCCAAACATCGAAAATCTCCACAACCAAGATCGGTTGGAGCGGCATCTCGTTCCTCCGGGATATCCGGCCCATGTGTTGGCACCGGGAGCAAGTCTTGCAATAGTCATGAGCGTCTTTGAAGAGTTGTGGCCAGTAGAAACCACATTGCAAGATCTTCTCAGCTGTCTTTCTGGGGCCAAAATGCCCGCCACACGCTTGATCGTGGCAAAATGACAGCACACTCTTGAATTCCTCATCAGGGACACACCGACGAATAATCTGGTCGGGACAGTACTTGAACAAGTAGGGTTCGTCCCAGTAAAAGTGTTTTACTTGGGATAAGAAGCGAAGTCTGTCCTGACTTGACCATTCAGTCGGTAGTAACCCCGTGGCCAAATAATTCACAATATCTGCGAACCAGGGTTCGCAAGATACTGTCAAGAGTTGTTCATCCGGGAAAACGTCGTTGATCGGAATTGGAAGCGAAGGCGAAGAAGAAAGTCGTGAGAGATGGTCGGCAACCACGTTTTCACATCCTCGTTTGTCCTTTATGACAAGGTCAAACTCTTGCAGCAAGAGGATCCAACGGATTAACCGAGATTTTGCATCTTTCTTCGCAAAAAGATGGCGCAGAGCAGAATGGTCTGTGTAGACAATGACTGGAGAGCCGATGAGGTAGGGCCTGAACTTTTCTAAAGCAAATACAACAGCTAAGAATTCCTTCTCAGTTGTTGTATAGTTGAGTTGGGCGTCGTTCAGGGTTCGGCTCGCGTAATAGATTACGTGCGGCATCTTGTTGATGTGTTGTCCAAGGACAGCACCAATGGCAAAGTCGGATGCATCGCACATAATCTCGAATGGGTGCGTCCAGTCAAGTGAAGAAAGAACGGGAGCAGAAGTGAGTGAGCTTTTTAATGACTCGAAGGCAGTCACACAGCTCGAGTTGAAGTCGAATGGCGTGTCCTTGGCCAGCAAAAGAGTCAAGGGCCTAGCAATCTTGCTAAAGTCCTTGATGAACCGTCTATAGAAACCGGCATGGCCAAGGAAGGCTCGGATATCTCTGACGCATCGGGGAGGAGGCAGATTGGAAATGACCTCAATCTTTGCTTTGTCAACCTCTATACCATTTTGCGAGATGATATGTCCTAAGACAATACCTTCGCGCACCATAAAGTGGCATTTCTCCCAGTTCAAAGTGAGATTCTTGTCCTTACATCGGGTAAGGACAGCGTCAAGATGCAGCAAACACTCGTTGAAGGAATCGCCGAAGATGGAGAAGTCATCCATGAAAATCTCCAGAAATTTTTCCACCATGTCTGAGAAGATACCCATTATACACCGCTGGAAGGTAGCGGGCGCATTGCATAACCCAAAGGGCATGCGACGATATGCAAACGTGCCGAAAGGACAAGTGAAAGTGGTCTTGTCCTGGTCTTTTTCGGCGATGGGAATTTTATTATAGCCAGAGTAGCCATCAAGAAAGCAGTAGTACTCATGTCTGGCCAATCGTTCAAGCATTTGGTCAATGAAAGGTAGCGGAAAGTGGTCTTTCTGCGTTGCGGCGTTGAGTTTTCTGTAATCAATGCAAACTCGCCACCCAGTTTGGGTGCGAGTAGGGATTAACTCGTTCGCCTCGTTAGTGATGACTGTGATGCCTGACTTCTTGGGGACAACGTGAATGGGGCTAACCCACTGGCTATCAGAGATAGGGTAAATGATACCACTATCTAGACATTTTACGATTTCCTTCTTCACAGCCTCTTTCATGACTGGATTAAGACGTCTTTGTGGATCCCGGGCTGGTTTGGCATCATCCATCAGATGAATGTGATGCTCAACGATCAGGGGACTAATCCCCTTGATGTCCGCCATGGACCAGCCAAAAGCTTGCCTGTTGCTGTGCAAGACCGCGAGAAGGGCTTTCTCTTGCTTTGGAGCTAGAGAAGCCGAGATGATGACAGGGAGGGTCTCGTTCTCACCTAAGTAAACGTACTTAAGGTGAGACGGCAAAGGCTTGAGTTCGAGCGTTAGAGGTGAAACGATTGAAGGCAAGATTGGTGCAAAGGTCTCGAACTCAAAGGACTCCAGCAAAGGTTCAAAACGAGTGTAGGCAACCGAGTTGGATGGTTCAGGTAACTCATCCAGAAAGTTGAAGGATTCAAACTCGGGTTGTGCGCGGCTAAGATCGTTCGAGAACGTGAAACACTCGTAGTCGTTGTCGGGCGCAGAAACAGCAGCAGGTTCGAAGAGAAACGCACTAGTGGCGTCAAGATTATCGTGTTCAAACAGAAACTCCTCGAATTCACACTCTTCTGGGGTGATCTCCTGGATCGAGCAGACGTCCAGTATATGAGCATTAGGTTCGGCGGGCTGATTCCCCAACCTAAAAATGTTGAGTTCAATCGTCATGTTTCCAAAAGAGAGGTTCATCGAACCATTGCGACAATTGATCACAGCATTTGAGGTTGCAAGGAATGGGCGACCGAGTATCACCGGAATTTGATTCCGGGGGTTAGCTACAGGCTGTGTGTCTAATACAATGAAGTCAACTGGGAATATGAAGTCCCCGACTTTTATTAACACATCCTCTAGCTCACCCCTAGGATGGGTGATCGATCGGTCGGCCATTTGGAGAGTGCAGTGCGTGGGTTTCAGCTCTCCGACGCCTAATTGCTCGTATACTGAATACGGAAGCAGGTTAACACTGGCACCAAGATCTAATAGTGCGCGGTTGATGTTCTTGTCCCCAATAGTAATTGAAATCGTAGGACAGCCTGGGTCCTTCCGTTTTTGTGGTAAAGATTGGGTAAGGGCATCACTCACAGTACTAGCCAAGAAAACTTTCTTGGGTACCTGAAACTTTCTCTTTTTCGTGCACAAGTCCTTTAAGATTTTCACGTAGGACGAGACTTGTTGGACAACATCTAAAAGAGGAATGTTAATGTTAACCTGCTTAAATAACTCCAGAATCTTCTCCATTTGAGGATTTTGTTTATTAGACCTCAACCGGTTTGGAAATGGAACATTTTGAAAATTGGTTGAGTATAATGCTGGAGGAGGAGATTGTGGAGTTGGAACGGATCCCAGAACAGGTGTTTTCGTGGAGTGAGAAGTGGGTCCATTCAGAGCAGAAGAAGAAGAAGGAGAGCCTTGTGAAGAACGGAGAATAGGCTCAGAAGATGAAGAAGAAGAAGAAGAAGAAGAAGCAGCGGCCGGGGTGTCATCGTTGATCCATTTGCCAGTGTTGTTTTGCAGCATCCTTCCTGATCTCAGTGTGGTCACGGCACTCACATTATGGTTCTGTTGTTCAAGAGCAACATGTGCATTATGTGGGTGACCGGGATTTGGGAGTGGCTGGGACGGGAGCTTCCCCTTCTCTCGCTCGCTTAAGGCCGCGTTCAGCTGTGCAATCTGGGCCTCGATGGTCTTGATGCTTTGCCCGTGTGCGGCAGTGTGTTGCACTAAGGATTGAATGGAAGACTGGATGTTGGCGGTGGATTGAGTCGATTGTTTAACAAACGCCTCTAGAATTCGTTCGAGCGAGGAAACCTTATCGTTGTTTGACGGAACAAAGTTGTTTGGTGGAAAAGAATTGTTGGGTGCAAAGTTGTTCGTCTGACTTTGGAAAGGTTGGGGTTGGAAGGGCTGCTGATATTGATGTTGAGTTTGTTGTTGCACTTGTTGTTGCAGCGGAGGGCCCCTTTAGAAATTGTTGTCCTGGAATTAATTCTGATTTTGATTCCAGGCGAAATTGGGGTGGTTCCTCCAACCGGGATTGTAGGTGGAAGAGTATGGATCATTTCTCGGTCTTTGCTGGAAGGCAGCATTAACCTGATCCTGTCCTTGCGAGGGTGGATTGTAAGGACACTCTTCGGTCAAGTGAGAAGGATCGGAACAACAAGCGCAGATGGTACGAAGGGGGAGAACAGGGGCAGGAGCAGGAGAAGAAAATTTGCTTTCTATCGCTTCAAGCTTTCTTGTTATTGCAGCCATTTCAGCTTTCATCGCAATAGAGACATCAAGTTGGTGAATTCCTACCCTAGACTGACCGGTAGAAGTGGAGGTAGAAGAAGAAGACGTCGGTCTGGTGCTCTCCCATTGTAGCGTTTGCTCCGCAAGGTCGTCAAAGAACTGCCACGCTTCCTCGTCAGATTTCGATAGGAAGTGGCCCTGAAAGATGGTTTCCAACAACTGCTTCGTTGCTGGGTTCAGTCCCTCGTATAAGGTTTGGCAGAGTTGCCATTTCTCTATACCGTGGTAGGGACACTGAACAAGAAGGTCTTTGTATCGGTCAAAGCATTTCCAGAAGGGTTCAGAAGGTAGCTGGGAGAATTGGTTGATTTCATTTCGAATCCTTGCGGTTTTATGATTCGGATAGAATTTTTTCAGAAACGCTTTAACAAACTCGTCCCAGCTGGTGATTGAGTGGGAAGCGGTGCTATACAGCCATTTTTCAGCAAGATCGCATAAAGTGAACGGAATGACCCGTAGACGTATAGCATCGTCCGACAGCTGGGTGGTTTTCATCATGGCACAGACGTTTTGAAATTTGTTGATGAAGATATAGGAATCTTCAGATTCAAGCCCATGAAAACGTGGAAGCATGTTGATGAAGTGGGGCTTAATTTCAAAGTTGTTCCCATTGGTTGGAGGAAGAGAAAGGCAGGTGGGAAGTGCAGAACGGGTGGGATAGAAACGGTCCTGGAGCGCGATTCGCTGCGGCGCTACAACAGGCGGTGGTGGTGGGATATTGGTCTCCGTAGGAGGTGGAGCCAATCCAGGGGTAGTCAAAGAGATGTTCGGATTAAATCCTGACATCGCGGAAGAAGAGGTTGGTGAAGGTGAAGGTGAAGGTGAAGATGTATGAACAGAATTCCGGTCAACGTCGGAGTTGGCCGGTAAAGGAAGGGGTGAAAGAGAAGTGGACGGAGTATCGATTTCGGAGTCGATCGCGTAGTCGGTAGCGACTAACGTAACGCGGACTAGACGGGCGCTAGTGTCCCGAGTCCAAGCGGACATACACTAAACGAGTTTAGTAGAGTCAAAACGGAGAAGGTGGGGGTAAGAAAACGTCAATGGAGAAAGGCGATGGGTGGTGGGTGAAAAAATGGATTTGGCGACAAAGGGCAAGTTTTTATAAAAGTTTTTGATTTTTTTTCTTTTTTTTTTGTTTTGTTTTTAGAAAGAGATTTACAGAAATATGTACGGATATACGGCTTAAAGTAATCACAAACAAGATATGCACAATCACACCTAGATCTAGGGTAACCTAGGTCTACTAGACCTGCTCCTGAACTTGATTGTCGAAGTTAAACAGTGTCGAGAAACGGGCTTAAGATACACTGATCACGAGGCCAGGTAAGTGCAGAGATAAGGGGAGGTTGTCCAACGCTTTCGTGAAGTTCCTTAATTAAATAACCCTTTCTCTTTTGGCGGTTGCGCCGTTAACACTTTCCTAGACACCCCGTAAACAATATATCGTTAAGCGAGGTTCTAAACACGGTTTATCTTCTCCTAATGAGCGCGAAGTCCTTAGGGCTGAAGTCTAGTATTTTTTAATTTACAATAGACAATGCATATGCTTTTGTGATTTTTGGGGTCCTGGGAAGGGTGATGAAATCCCCACCCAATCTGGATTGGTTTCAAGCCCCTTAAGTCCGTATTAAAGAATGCAAAGCGGTAACAAATCAACTGCAAACAATTTTTATTTGCGGCGCAAAGAATCCTGCACAAGAACAGTTTATTGGATGGGGGAGAAGAGTTTGCGCAAAAAAATCTGCAGAAAACACAATTTATTGGAGTCCAGAGGAGTGGGAGAGAGGAGAGAGACTTACAAAGAGAATTTGGCAGCCCAAAGGCACCAAGTGGCCGCGGATCCGCGGCCTAAGCCCTCTTTTGCCGCGGTTCCGCGGCAGGAACAGGGACTTGGGCTTCTGGGTTTTTGGTGTGAGCTCCTGTGTTTGTCCTCTGCTTGTATGGATCTTCTGAATTTTTATTTGCTCACTGTACCTGCTCCAGATTCTTAAAGTAGACCGTTTGCTTCGTTTTGTCCGTCGCGGTGTAGCCGCGAAATGTGGTTCTATCTTCCCACGTCTTTGGCACTGAACTTGAACTCCGTATATTCTACGTCGTGGCCACTGAACTCGAACTTCGTATTTTCCTGCACACTTGCACAAAAACTAATCAAAACTAACAAGATGATTTTTTACAAAGTATATTTTTTTTGTTTTGTTTTTCGGTTATATTCACAAGTTAACCCGAAATTACACAAGGAAATAAACTACCGTCTCCCCGGCAACGGCGCCATTTGATGGTTAAGGATTCTGCGTGTTCAAGTTTTAGTTAAATACCGCAATCAAGACGGTTTCGCTTGATGGTACGGGTCGTCCGCAGAGAGATGGGAGTCTTTTTCTATGTGTTTTAACGAGTTAAGTCCGAGAGTCCAGATTTGTTTGTGATTATCTAAGTGTTAAACTGATATGTAAAGAGAGCTTGTTAGGGTTAGGATTAGGTTAGTTTGAGTTAGGAGTCTCCCACATCTTTCGTTGCCCCTCTTAATATCGGTATTACGGTAATCGGCAACAACGGGGATTAGCACAACTAGGAAGGAACTTGCGAGTATAAGCTAGGGTTTCTAACACATAAGTTCTTCCTTTTGGTACTTGTCGGTCCGTTCTTGGCTCTTAGCCATAACCTCCGGTTAATTCAACCACAACCGGTCTCACTACGGAATCACCGCTATCATGTAGGATAGGGTGCCGTAAGGAGCGGATTGTGGTTCAATTAACGGGAGTCGAATTAAGCTGTTGGGCAAGGAAAGAGTGAGAGAGATTTCCTTCTCTCAAACTTCCCTTATCCTACCCTAACAAGTATGAAACTACTCACACATCATGATACGGAAAAATAAAACAAAACAAAAGAGGAAGATAGAAAGAAAGAGATTAGAAGATAACAACTAGCTATTTGCGACCTCACCTCGGCAAGGATCAAGCGTAAGCATCATGGTTGTGTTAAGGATAAAGAAAAAGAGAGAAGAAAAAAACAACAAGAAATAACAACAACTAGTTAACAAATGAAAATTACAACAATTATAGAAAGAGCAAGACAAGCATGATAATAAAATGATCTTCTTTATTCACCATTCTTCACTCACCAAGCTCATTACAAGTTTTAATGGAGAAGAGATGAGAAGAGGAAGAAGAAAACAACTAAACCTAGAAAATGAGAATACAAGCATATGGACCCTCCTCCCTTCACAAAGTTCTGGGCTATTTATAGGCTAAAAAATGAAAACCTAGGGCAACCACCAGAACACAAATAAAAAGACCAAAATAACCCTGGAAAAGTTTCATCTGCCGCCACCATACGGCCGCGGATCCGCGGCCTAAGTATGCTTAGGCCGCGGTTCCGCGGCCATAGTAGGGATTTAGGCCTCCGTATTTTGTGGCTTTTCCTGGTCTTCTTTGTACTTCAGTATGGCATATGTGTTTTCTGAAAATACCTCCACATTTCTTCCAGAATTTTTGTTGAGGGAAAGGTGGACTTTTTGTCAAGATTTTCTTGAGCTCCGCGTAGATTTGTTGGAACTTGTTGTTGCCATTGAGCCTTGTGCATGAAGGTGACAATCGATTTGCCATTTTGTCTCCCAAACTGGTGTGTGGCAACAGACGGATAAAGAGCGGAGAGCGTGTTTTCTCAGTGGTTGGCAGGAACCCGGGTTTTGTCGTGTTTTTCCATGAATTCCACCATTTAGATCCGAGAACCTGTATCCTGCAATTTAACTAGCAAACACGGCTCAAGAGTACCTACCGACATGCAATGTGATAAAAATTGGGCGGTATAAAAATGCAAAAAACTGATATGAACAACATCCACAGGTTATAGAACGCTTACGTGGTCGGTGACTAAAGCTCAGGAGCAGCAGCAGATGCTCCAGGAAATGATGACCGCGATGGCCGCACTCACTGGGCCAAAAGAAAGCCCCGAAGCGTTCTCGGATCAGCGACAGGAGCAAGAAACCGACGCTGAGTTCCTTCGGAGAATATTGGAAAAGAAGGACAAAGAGGCTGCAGAACAAGCAGCCAATATAAAACAAATGGCCCTCCTGTTCCAGGACATGGTGGTTATGATGATCCAGCAAGATCCTCTAGCCGAAGATCCTCCGATCATCCTTGAAGATGACAGAGGAGAAACGTCGAATCCACCGCCGGCTCTGTCAGCAGCCAAGGAGGAGACAATTTCAAAAGCTGACCTGGACGAATATATAGCTCAGCAGATACGGGTTCATCAGGCAACGGAGGCACCCAGTCAAGTTGTCAGAACGGGGCGACCATATCCGAGCTGGTATGATCAGATCAAGTACCCACCGGGCTATACAATACCGAAATTCCATGTCTATAAGGGGACTGGCAATCCCCATCAATATGTTGCCCAGTTCAGAGCTCTTTGTGGTAACACCAGCGGTGATGATAAATTGCTGCTTCGCCAATTCGTCGGCAGCTTGGCAGAAACGACCTTTGAATGGTATTCGGAGCTACCTAACGACTCTGTCAAAACATTTGCGGAGATGGAGCTGCTGTTTACAGAGAGATTTGAAAGCGCTAGCGAGCGCACCCCGATAACGGCACTGATTAATGCCAGGGTGAAGCCAGGCGAGACTTGGGTCCAATATGCAATACGGTAGCGGAATCTGTGGTCGAAATGCGAACAGCGCATCGAAGAAGCACCTGCGGTAGGCATGTTCGTGGGCACTCTTGATCCGCAAGAAACCATCTCGCAATTCATGATGTTCTTCAAGCCGACCACGTTCCAGGCTTTAATTGATAAGTTAGCCCAGATGGATCAAATGGGTCACAGACCGTCTCCTCCGAAGCCGGAACCCCGAAACGACAAGGGTAAAGGGAAGGCGACCTTCGTTGCGAACACCCAACAGCAGCCCAGTGCCCCAAAGCTAGCGGATCAACTGGAAGAGAGACGGCGGTATTATAATGAGAAAATGAAGCGCCCTTACTCCTTCCCGCGGGATAAAACAAAGAGGCTGTTCGAGCTGGCGATGCGCAGTAGGCTTATCAATCTCCCGAATCCAAGGAGACCACCGCAACCCAGTGAGGTGAATAATCCCAATTATTGCCCTTACCACCAAACGGTAAGTCACCCGATCGAGGATTGCTACGTCTTCAAAAACTGGATTGAAGATCAATATCAGCAAGGCAAGTTCGCGTTATCCGAAAGATTGAAGGTGAACCCGCCGCAACCTCATACTTCTAAAAAGGTGAATACGCCGGGGGCAACGTGCTCCCTTGTTGAAGAGGCTCCGTGGGAGGTGGTATTGTCAGCCAAAACCAAGAGGATGCTGAATGATCTCAAGGCATGCCCGGCGATCAGATGGAAAAGCCCGCTAGAACCCCAAATCATTGAAGGGATGTTGAAGCCGTGCCCAACTCCAAGGACCGGTGGTGATGGCCCAAGCATTCATACCCAGCCGTCGAAATCTTCAAAGAAGAAGAAGAAGAGATCCAAAAACCCGTGAAGCCTGGTGACAAGCGCACGAACTTACAGAAACAAATTGACGCGCTGGAGGAATACAATCAAAAGGCACGGACTCTCGTCACACTCCAGGAGTTCCTCAACCACGTCTTTCAAGAGGAAGATGAGGGAGAGAGCTCATCGGATGAATCCGAGGAATACGTGGCGAGTTGTCATGTGATCTCTCACTCGTTTATGGACGATGAGAGAACTCCTTGCACTGAGAAGCTGGGGGCAGATCCTGAACCGAAACTTCTGGGGCCATCAGATGAAACCATTGATGCATTCCTCAATGAAGCTCTGTTGAAAAGTAAGGCTGATCGGGAACGCGAGATGCTCCTATTTGAAAAGGCCAAGCGCTGGCAATTAGATGAAAAGGTCGAGACACTCCCGTCAAATCAAAGTACATCCATTGCTGACAAAATCAAATTCAAGACGAGGAAGAGGTTTGCTAAAGCCATGTCGATGGGGATGAAGCTGCCACCCTCTGAAGGAAACATTGCCGGCAAAGCGGAAATGCACCCTTCCTATTGCTTATATCATCGGAAGGTTTCGCAGCCCACCGAAGAGTGCAAAGCTTTCAATAAATGGTGGCAGGGATATGTCGCTCACCGGCAACATTTTAAGCAGGAAAAGCGCAAAACTCGTCGGGAGCGGAAAAGTACGACCGAAGAGCTTAGAAGAACTACCGGTGACTGTCACATGGTTAACACCGGGGAAGCGCAAGTTCTCACATTCGGGAGCGACTCTGACGAGGAAATGGAGCTTAGCCCTCTCTTTAAAGAGTCTACCTCGGGAAAAGAGGAAGAGCCAAAGGCCTGCTAAAATATCCGGCTGCGTAATCGTACGCTACCCGAAAAGAATCTTGGACCCTCAAATAAAAAAAGATAAGGGAAAAGAGAAGGTCTCTGAGGATATCGCCCTGGATGACCAAGTTGTGGAAGAGCTAATCGCCAAGGACCCGCCAAAGAGAAATAAGGTGGACTACAACGTTCTGGCACACTTGAGGAAGCTACCTTCGCAGCTCAGCATTCTTGACGCCCTTCTACTATCAAAAGAAGCAAGAAATTCGTTGATCAAAGCGCTACAAGACCCAGAGCAATTTCAAGCTTTTCTCGCAGAAGAAAAGATGAAGGACGAGCTGGAAGAAGTGCACACAGCTGATGTCACTTTCGGTGATGAAGACCTCCTCCTTGGGACGTGCGAACACAATCATCCCCTCTATGTCTCAGGATATTGCCACGATATAAAGATAGGCAAAATCTTGGTTGACAATGGGTCTTCCGTGAATCTCCTCAATGTACGGGTATTGAAGGAAATCTGCATGAGCGTCCAGCACCTCGCTCGGGATAAGATCACCATCTCCGGGTTTGACTCTCAAATCATCACGGACTCTCGGGTCTATGATACTGACGTTGCGCTTTGGGCTGCTCGTCACGGACATTAAATTCCACGTCATAGACGCGAAGACATGTTATAATGCTTTGCTCGGCCGACCCTGGTTACACGAGTACAACATCATCCCTTCTACACAGCATCAGTGTATGAAATATTTTAAGGATGGTCTCGAGTATACCGTAACAGGAGAGTTGAACCCATTCTCCGTGAACGAAGTCCGCAAATATGAAGATGCAAAATACTTCTTACCGGATTTCGAAGACACGGAGAGGTGTCACAAGCCGGAGAACAAAGCTAATGCCACCATTCCGGTCTTCGGGAGCGATACCGAGGAGGATGAAGAGATAGTCTATTCCGGGCCACCCCAACACAACAAACCGGGACCGTCCGCTCCTCTGTTGATCTTTGGCAGCGATTCGGAAGATGAAGTCCATGCTGTATTCTCCGCTCGGCCTTCAATACAAACTTTCGTTAATGAGGAGCAAAGTTTACAAGTCGCTATGGTTCCACTTAAACATCATAAAGAACTGGATGTGCTCGATGCCTACAGTGTAGAGGAGCTGCATACGTTCTATGTCCCTCCCAGGAGAGAAGGTGAAAAGGCGATTCTATTCTACCGCTCCGGGGAAACCAGAGTGGAAAAAGAAATCTGGCACGGTGCAAAT
Source organism: Agapanthus africanus (assembly GCA_030015575.1). Classification (NCBI taxonomy): domain Eukaryota; kingdom Viridiplantae; phylum Streptophyta; class Magnoliopsida; order Asparagales; family Amaryllidaceae; genus Agapanthus; species Agapanthus africanus. Next base: position 885,726,825 of record CM057337.1, read on the forward strand.
CCTGCGCTTGACAAGCTCCAGCCCATCCGTTTACCTAGATACTACATGGACGGACTAAAGAGACTCTTGAAGCGCCAAGGGATACCTTTTAAACAGACTGCTCGAAAAGCCAAATTCTATGATAGGATCTGGAACGTTCCCGGAACTCAGCACAAGTTGCCTAACGGGAGAATGGAAGCAATCGGGATCGGATATGTTCGACCCAAAAAGAGGGAGCTACTCCGCGATTGCTATATTGTGCATGACTTCGATGAAGAAGGGGATGCTCAATGGGAAGATGCTAACCCTAAACCAGAAAAAGTCCCCGACGTAAAAATGCCCAGTCCGTCTTTCGAAGAACAAATGGAAAAGCTTATAAGGGAAGCTAGTCAAAAAGTCCGAGACGACCACAACCGCGAAATGGCCTTCTATGAGAAAGACTGGACGCAACGCCTCCTCCAACAGGCTGTGAAAGATGAAAATGTCGCTCCCTGTCAACCTGTTGTAAAAAAGGCTCGACGCAGAGGCAAAAACAAGTCGAAGAGCGGAAAAGGCGTCCCGCAGCGACAAAGCGGGACCAAGAAGTCACGCGAGCGGGAATCAAACGGTCCGGATCTATCTCTTATGAAGAAGATGAGTTGAGTATACTCTTTTCCTCAGGACAAGACAAAGAAGATACTTGACCTAGCTATAAAGCACCAAATGCTTACACTTCCGGAGCTCAAGCACCCCAAACAAGCAGGCAATGTCTTACACCCGAACTATTGCTCTTATCACAGGGTAATAGGACACCCTCTAGAAGATTTCTTCACCTTCAAGAATTGGGTCGAAGATCAGTATCAGCTCGGCAAGTTCGCTCTATCTGACAGTTGGAGGGTAACACCGCCACAGAAACATGAGCCCAAAGCCATGAGAGCAGAACCAGATCCACATCGATCTTGGAAGCGAGTGCGTACCTGTCATATGATAACAATATCAAAAGAAGGGCCCGAGAATATAGACGACCTTCCCTGGTGCTTCGAAAACAGCGATGACGGGGTGATCTCAGAATTCCCACCAGCGCCGAAAGTACTGGAAGATGAAATACACACCACGACAGATAACCTTAAGAAAATTGAGCTGGAGACGACGAACGATCCGCGACCGACGTTCGTTAGTGAGCTGCTATCTGAAAAAAGGGTGGCTTCATTAAAAGACGTGCTTATGCATTATAGAGATTGCTTCGCGTGGAACTATTCCGAAATGCCAGGACTAGATCCAGAAATGGCTGTCTATAAATTGGCGATATCCCCGGACGTTAAACCAATCAAACAAGCACCGAGAAGAATGCGGCTCGAGCTTGAGATGAGCATTAACGCCGAAGTCAAGAAGCTGATCGACTCTGGGTTTATCCAGGAAGTTCAGTATCCCGATTGGATCGCTAACATCATCCCGGTGATGAAGAAAAATAGGACGGTGCGCATCTGCGTAGACTTTCGGGATCTCAATAAAGCCTGCCCGAAGGACGATTTCCCAGTGCCAGTCACCGAGCTGATGATAGATAACACGTCCACTCACGAGGTTTTCTCCTTCATGGACGGCTCATCAGGATATAATCAGATAAAGATGCATCCCGAAAACCAGAAGCACACCGCTTTCCGGACCCCTTTGGGTATATTCTGCTATAAGGTGATGCCCTTTGGTCTAAAGAACGCCGGTGCCACCTATCAAAGGGCCATGACAAAGATCTTCGATGACCTTATACATGAAATCGTCGAATGCTATATCGACGACCTCGTGGTTAAGAGGAAATCATACGAAGAGCATTTAGAGCATCTGAAAACCGTGTTTCAACGCCTGCGGCAATACAACCTGAAGATGAACCCTCTCAAGTGCGCATTCGGAGTGTCTTCAGGCAAATTCCTAGGATTCATCGTCCGACACCGAGGCATTGAGATAGATCCGTCCAAGATCAAGGCGATCATGGAAATTCCCCCGCCAAGGACCCTTAAGCAATTGCGGTCTCTCCAAGAGAAGCTCGCGTACATCCGGCGATTTATAGCCAACCTGTCAGGAAAGTGTCGCCCTTACAGTCACCTGATGAAGAAGGGAACCCCTTTTGTTTGGGATCACAAATGTCAGAGCGCGCTGGACGAAATCAAGCAGTACCTGCAGAATCCGCCAGTGTTGGCTGCTCCGGTCAAGGGAAAGCCTCTCATTCTATATACAACCGCCCTCGAAGGTTCCTTAGACGCATTATGGGCACAAGAGAATTACCAAGGGAAAGAAAGAGCTCTCTATTACTTAAGTCGAGTTCTCCTGGGGGCAGAAAGCAACTATTCCCCCATCGAAAAACACAGCCTGGCGTTGATCTTTGCAATAACAAAACTCAGGCACTACGCGTTGGCGCATGAAGTCCGTCTCATTTGGAAGGTGGACCCCCTTAAATATTTAATATCGAAGGCCATATTGACAGGGAGACTCGCTAAATGGGCCTTGCTCTTAATGGAGTTTTCAATAACCTACCAGCCTCTCAAGGCAGTGAAAGGCCAGGCCATCGCCGACTTCCTCGCTGAGCACCCGATACCCGCCGATTCTCCTTTGAATTGCGAGCTACCACATGCCTTTGATGCGATCGACGGTAATGATACACAATGGGAACTCTATTTCGACGGAGCATCTTTCATGAAGAAGCGCAAACAAAGCATCCCTATAATCAAATCGGGGGTGGGCCTCATCTTCGTAACTCCACAAGGAGGGATAATGCGCTTTGCTTTCTCCTTAACAGAGCCGAGGACAAACAATGAAGCCGAATACGAAGCTTTAATAGCAGGCCTCGAGATCGCCATTGACATGGGAATTGAAAACCTCCTCATATATGGAGATTCTCAACTGGTCGTTAGTCAAGTAAACGGCGACTACCAGACGTGCAAGCCAGAACTGGTGAAGTACGGCGAAAAGGTGCAACAACTGTTGACCCATATTCCTTCCTACACTTTGGAAAACAGACCGTGTGCAGAGAATAGCAAGGCGGACGCGTTAGCCAAGCTCGCTAAAGAACTGGCTGATGAGAACCTCGATGACGTCAGAATCGTGGTACAAAGCCGTCGGGTGCTCGCCCCAGCAGAAATATCTCCGGAATCACCCGAAGAGAAGGGAGCGACTGAGCAAATGGCTATGCAAATAAAAGACCAGGAAAAGGCTGAAGATTGGAGAGAAGTATTTATAGACTACTTCAAATCCCGTCGAACGCCTGAAGATGCGTCCTCAAGATATCAGCTTATGAAACGAGCTCTGTCTTTCGCCTTCGTCAATGATACTCTGTACAAGAGGTCGTTTGATTCTCTGTGGTTGAGATGTCTGGGACCTGAGGAGGCGAAAAGAGTCGTTCAGGAAGTTCACGACGGACTCTGTGGTTCTCACCAAGCAGGCCCGAAGATGAAGTTGAAAATTAAACGGATGGGCTACTATTGGCCAACGATGATTCAGGACTGCTTCGAGTATGCGAAGCAATGCCACTCATGCCAAATTCATGGGGACTTCATCCATCAGCACCCAAATCCTATACATCCAACAGTGGCTAGCTGGCCGTTCGAAATGTGGGGGACTGACGTAATTGGCCCCATCGATCCAGCATCGTCTAGGGGACATCGATTCAACTTGGCGACGACTGACTACTTCTCCAAATGGGCAGAAGCAGTACCACTGAGGGAAGTGAAGACGGAGAATATCCTCCATTTCTTCAAGACGCACATCATTATCGGTTTGGAACTCCGCGACGGATCATCTTCGATAACGGGCCAGCCTACAGAAGCCACAAGATCAACCGCTTCGCGCAACAACACAACATAGACTGGAGATACTCCTCGGTTTATAATCCCCGAGCTAATGGTCTAGCTGAGGCTTTCAACAAGACCTTGACGAAGATCGTAAAGAAGACGGTGTCCCGAAATAAGAAGGACTGGCACGAGAGACTGCAAGAAGCTCTCTGGGCGTATCGAACTACGTTCAAGACGGCCACGAACACAACGACGTACGCGTTAGTCTTCGGTACAGAAGCAGTACTCCCCTTTGAAATAGAATTACCTTCTCTATGAGTGGTAGTCCACTACGAGCTGACGGACGAAGAAAATGCTCACCTTCGGCTTGAGGAGCTTGATGCCCTTGATGAAACCCGGCTCATAGCGCAACAAAATCTGGAGGCTTATAAAGCAAAGATGACGCGCTCATATGAAAGATTGACCAGGCCGAGGACATTCCGTCGAGGCGAACTCATGCTAGTGGTCAAAAGACCTATGATCCCCAATCGCGCCAAGCGGGAAAAATTCGAGCCGAACTATGAAGGCCCATATATCATAGACAAGGTCTACCAGGGTGGAGCCTATCTACTCATGGATATGCACGGTGAAAGGCCTTTCAGGCCAATAAACGGTCGCTTCCTAAAGAAATACTACGCTTAATGAGTCACAGCCTAAGTCAATAATAGATGACGACGACTATGTCCGCTCGCTATCTTCCTAAGCCCAAACTCTACAAGTAGTAACCGGCCTTCTTCAGCAACGGACCGAAACGTCCAAACTAACGATGGACCACTACGTCCTAAAACTAGCTGATGACCGAAACGTCTTTAAACTACTACCGCAGCATCCTCAGAATGACGAGATAAAAAAATACAAAAATAATAATAAAAAATAATAATAAAAAAATAAAAAATAAAAAATGGTATGTCCATAAGAAAAATGGGCACGGATGAAAACCCGAAAGGGCTCCGTGAGTAAAAACAGTAGGGCTACCGGCGAGTGTTTGTGAAAACCCGAAAGGGCGCAACCTCGTTAAAAGACACTTACATGGTCCTCTCGACCTTGTAAGGAGAAACCACCCACGTGAGATCCTTACGACTCACAAGGGAGCAACACACTTAGGGATCATCACGATTCCTAAGGAGAAATTACACTTGCGAGATCCTCACGACTCGTAAGGAGAACTCTCTTATGGGACCCTCATGGCTCATAAGATTTGAAAGTCTTAAGTTACAGAGACCTGAACCTGTTCTTAAGCAACCCCCACAACCTTCGATATTGGCCTACAAGCGGCTCAATACTGACCCTTGTATATGATCCACGGGCGCGAATAAACATTTCCCTAACCAAGTCCCACCTATGGCTAGGGATATGTCCGTATGGTGAACGACCCTTGTAAGTCCTCTCGACTTATAAGGAGAACGGTAAGATCCTTACGACTTACAGGGGAATATACACTTAGGAATCCTCACGATTCCTAAGGAGAAAACACACCTACGAGATCCTCACGACTCGCAGGGAGAAATACCTTTGTGAGACCCTTACGGCTCATGAAGTCAAAAGCCTTAGTCGACATAATCCTAAACCTGTTTACTAAGCCACCTTTGTTCAATATCGACAGAGGCAAATGATGATTCGCTCCTGGCAATATCCCAGTTGTAGCGATGTTGATGCCTAAATCGGTATCAAATTCCAAGTCCTTTCATAGCAAATGATGATTCGCTTCTGGCAATATTCCGGTTGTAGCAATGCTGATGTTGAGATTGGCACCAGATTCCAAGTTCTACACTCGCGATAAAAATCAGCGAGCTAAAAATGCATATGAAATAGCCGAAATGATTGGGCAACTCGCAATAAAAAGCAGCGAGTGAAGATAAAAGAAATAGCCGAAATGATTGGGCAACTCGCAATAAAAAACAGCGAGTGAAAATAAAAGAAATAGCCGAAATGATTGGGCACCGCGAAAAATAGCCGAAATGATTGGGCAATCGCGACCTTCGCGATATAAAAGCTGAAATGATAGAGCATCGCGGAAATAAAATAATAATAATATAAAAAAATGAATGAAACTTTTGCCCTACAGGCGATATCATAGCAATCCCTGTATACAATCCAGGGGCAGAAACAAAGAAGGAAACATATCTTCCCTCCCGGTGCTCCATCGGAAAACGGAGCCAAGTCTTGATGGCAACTCATATAAAGCCCAAAAGACAATCGGAGATCATCTCACCCCAGCGTGGAGTGATCACCACTTCGGCGTTCGTCTCTACACAACAGACGAAGTATCACTACAGTGTCCCTCCTCCAACAGCATTCGGACACACCACAGCAAACAAAGCGAAGGTCAAATTCCTAGCTTCAGGGTCTTGACGGTAACTCATATAAAACCTGAAAGACCACCAGAGATCATCTCAACTCCGAAGAAATCAGTGTCCTTGGCAAATACCTCGATTCAGGGAAATCAGCGTCCTTGACGAGAACATCTTGATTCGCGTCGATCTACAGAGAAATCAGTGTCTTTGCAGGAATACTTCGATTCGTTTCAACTCCAGGAAAATCAGTGTCCTTGGCAACCTCCTCAACTCAGGGAAATCAGCGTCCTTGACGAGAGCTTCTTGATTCGCGTCGACCCGCAGAGAAACCAGTATCTTTGCAGGAGCACTTCGATTCGTTTCAACCTCGAGGAAACCAGTGTCCTCGGCAAAATACTTTGACTCAGGGAAACTAGCGTCCTTGATGAGAGCTTCTTGATTCGCGTCGACCCGCAGAGAAACTAGCGTCTTTGCAGGAACACCTCGATTCGTTTCAACCCCCAGGGAAATCAGTGTCCTTAGCAAATACTTCGATTCAGGGAACTAGTGTCCTTGATGAAAGCTTCTTGATTCGCGTCGACCCGCAGAGAAACTAGCGTCTTTGCAGGAACACTTCGATTCGTTTTAACCCCCAGGGAAATCAGTGTCCTTGGCAAATACTTCGATTCAGGGAAACTAGCGTCCTTGATGAAAGCTTCTGGATTCGCGTCAACCCGCAGAGAAACTAGTGTCTTTGCAGGAACACCTCGACTCGTTTCAACCCCAGGGAAATCAGTGTCCTTGGTAACCTCCTCGATTCAGGGAAACCAGTGTCCTTGACGAGAGCATCTCAATTCGCGTCGACCCGCAGAGAAATCAGTGTCTTTGCAGGAATACCTCGACTCGTCTCAACCCCGAGGAAACCAGTGTCCTCGGCAAAATACTTTGACTCAGGGAAACTAGCGTCCTTGATGAGAGCTTCTTGATTCGCGTCGGCCCGCAGAGAAACCAGTGTCTTTGCAGGAATACCCCGATTCATTTCAACCCCAGGGAAATCGGTGTCCTTGGCAAATACCCCGACTCAGGGAAATTAGTGTTCTTGACGAGAGCTGCTCGATTCGTCTCGACCCGTGAAGAAATTAGTGTCTTCGCGAGGACTTCCCAATTCGTCTCGACTTGCAAGATAAAGCCTTAGGCATCAGGGATTAAAAAACTTGTTTCCTAAGCACTAGGACCCTGCAAGTCGGTCTAAAACGGTCTCTTGCATACTATCCACGGGTCTCACTCTCCAAAGTCGAATCTCGACAAGGAGGGAAACAACCGCTTACTAGTCCTCTCGATTCGTAAGAGGGGAAATTCTCTTATAAGATCCTTACGACTTATAAGAGAAAACGCACTTAGGAATTCTCACGATTCCTAAGGAGAAAATACACCTACGAGATCCTCTCGATCCATAGGGAGAAAAGTCTTTGTGAGACCCTCACGGCTCATAAAGTTGAAAAGTCTTAGGCAGCAGATCTGAACCTGCGGCCTAAGCCATCGCTACCTCTTGAAGAAGCTAAGACAAGAGGCTCGCTCTATCATCTACTGACCATGTTTGCTAGGGTAGCACGCTGATCATAAAAGAAGGGAGAAAGCGACAGAAAGAACGTCCGATTTGCATCTGATTAAGCGTTTGCGACATACCCATTCATGCATGTGCAAAAGATTTAAAACGCGAAACAAGACAAGCTGAAATGAGAAATTTTCCATTCATATTGCAAAAGGTCCTTACAATTGTAAAGAAATAAACAAAGACATTATCCAGATGATTACAACGGTAAAACCTCAAATCCCGGACATGGATTGAGGAACTCGAAAGTGACCTTGTCCAAGACTTTCCAAGCCTGGCGAACCATCCTAGTGTGCTTCCTTTCGCGAGCACGGACGTCGGGATCTCCACTGATGTCCTCCACCCTCCGATAGGCAGCAAGAATGGTGGACTGTTGAAAGGCCTGGTGCAAGAGATCGACAAGATTGTCTCGCCGTCTCTTCGAGATTAAGTTCATCAGATACACCGAGTGCACCTTATCCTCAGCGGCATCCAATGCTCCAAGCGGCACGCCGGTACAGAACAAGGGAAGTGCTTCCCAGATTGCTCCCACGATAAGCTTCAAGAGGGAGGAACGCCGGGGAAGCAGTTGACCATTGTATGCGTCGAAGCGACTCATGATTTCAGCACACTCGGCGTTGGTGAACTCTCGATTCTGAGAACGGCCGAGTCGGCGGATGTCCCCGTAAGAGATAATCTCGTCGAGATCGTACAAGTGGGCGTCCATTGTTTCTGTAAAAGAGAATCAACAAAATTATCAGAAAGACTGATTAAGCAAAACGATATAATTCATCGAAGAATAAAATGCCATTTTTAAACTCCAAGATCCATGAAAAACTCCTAAGAGTTTTTCTGTATGATTTGGAAGGAGCAAAGCTCCATTGATGAATTAAGAAAATACAAGGAAAATCTTTTAAAGAGCACAGCATTATAATGGAACCCTAATAGGGTTCTCTTTAATTCTCTTTAGATCCCTTTAGACCTATAGAGCAAAGCTCTGCTAAGTGAAATCCTAAATGGGTTTTCTTTATATCAGGGATCTATTGAGAGCAAAGCTCTTAAAATTGATTTAATTTAATCTAATTTAATTTTTACCTAAAAAATTCTTCAGAGTTTCAACTCTTAAAAATGCTTGAACAAAAGAGCAAGGCTCTGAATAAAACTTCTTATGAAGAGATGAAAATCATCTAAAGGGGCCAAAGGTCCTATTTATAGGCATTAAGAGAGCCGTTTCAACTTCCAAAAGTTGGCGCAACGGTTGGAATTCTGCCACCGCTGCACTCACGTTTGGGGACACGTAAGCGCAATGGTGGGGGGCATGTATTTACCCAATAAGAGCAAATCTCTGTTCAAATTCCAAGGCGGGAAATGAAGAAACGCTTCTGTTTCCCCCAATCATGGCAAAGCTCTGTTTGAATTTCAAAAATTCAAAAATTGAAGAAACGCTTCAGATTCCTTGCTCTGCGTGCAACGCTCCACGTGTCAAAAACTGACACGCCAGCGCAGCGCCCAAGGCAGCGCACCCAATCAGAGCAAGGCTCTATTTAAAATGAAAATAAAGGAAGCAACGTTTCAGCTGAGTTGCGCTCTGCGCTGCGCGATACGTGGCAGCGCAGTTGTGCTAGCGCAGTGGCGCTGGGCTCTGCGCTGCACGACACGTGGCAGTGCAGTTGTGGCAGCGCAATTGTGTCAGTGAAGTTGCGCTGCGCTCTGCGCTGCACGACACGTGTCAAGCGCAGGTGCGCTTGCGCCAACTGTACCAGCACTAAAACAGAATTAAAATTCTAGAAAGATCTTTCTGATCTTGTTAAAATAAGAAGATTATCTTCTGTAAAACAGAAACCCGGTGGGGAAAAATCCCTAAATCACTCAGAGAAAGATCTCTTTAATTGATTTAACAAATCAAATGACACTATAAAAAGCCCTCTAGACTTCAAGTCTAAAAGGGATTAGCACACAGAGAATTCACAGAGCTCTTCTAAGAACTTTGAGAAGAACTCAGAAAGAAAGAAAGAAAAAGGTAAAACCTTTAGAAAAAGAAGAATTTTCTTCTGAAAAGATCAATGATCTAAGAACAAGATCAAAGATCTTCAATAAAAAATGATAATATTAATAAAAAGAAGTAATTTACTTCTTTTTAGATCTTTCTGATCTAAATAAAGGCATTGCCTTTTGATGAACCATTGGTTCTGGAATCTTAGAAGATTCTCTTCTTTGATCCAAAATCGGATCAAGATATTGAACAGTGCCCTGCACTTGAAAAAATTGCACTGTTGCGCTCTCGGGTTGGCGCAAGCCACCAGAGAGCGCCACGTGTCAGCCCCAGAACAGACTGCGCTATGTGCTTCTAAAATAGAGCACTGCTCTCTTAAATTGGCGCAAGTCACCAGAGCGCGCCACGTGTCGGCAGCACAACAGCGCAGCGCACTGTCGCAGCGCACTGTGCTAGCAGACTTGCGTTCACCAGAGCGTGACACATGTCACCTCCACATGGACTTGCGCCTTGCGCTCCTCAATTGGCGCAAAACGCCTGACAAGCCACGTGGCGCTCTATCAGACTAATTAATGCAGCGCATTATTAAAGGGCAGGGCCCAATTAAGAGGCCCAATGGACCAAAACAAATGCTCTGCATTATAAAAAAAAGGGAACAGAGCCCAATTTAAAAGGCCTAACAGGCCAGAATAAAATGCAATGCAGAGCCCAAACAAAGGTCTGTCAGACCAAAACAGATGCTGTGCATCATTTAAAAATGGCAGAGCCCAAATGAAGGTATAATAGACCAAACAAAATGCCATGCATTATTAAACAAGGGCAGAGCCCAATCAAAGGCCTAACAGGCCAGACAAATAAAAAATTGTTGAATATTCTCAACTGGACTTAGCCCAATACTGGCCGTAAGTCCTCAAATTAAATTGAGCTGAGCACAACTGCTCTCTTAAACCAATTTACACCCGGTTCAAGGGTACATCTCCGAACTCCTTTGATATTTGTCGTTGTAATCTTTCAACGTCTTTAGAGAGGTGACGGGTCACGACAACCACACATCGATATGGACTGCGGGGTCCTTAAACTCGTGGACCGAAACGTCCTTAAACTAATATTCGTCCCAAAATGGGAACGTTGGACCGAAATATCCATAAACTTATGTTCGTCCCCAAATGGGAATGATAGACCACTATGTCCCTAAACGACCGCAATGTCATTAAACTAAACAATAGAGCCAAGTGCTCTCTTGTCGGATCCAAACGATCCCGTTAAGTTGATCTTAGTCTGGAGATTAGGCTAACGTATCCTTAACAAAAGTTTAAGTTGATCTTAGCCTTAAATAGGGCTAACGTATCCTTAAACCAAAACCCCAAACCCAAATCTAAGAAAATACGGATTTGGACTAATCCACGTCCTACGGGCGAGGACATAAATTAGTCTCCGTATACAATCCACGGGCAACCACAAACAAAACAAACACCCACGACACGAAGCGAAATTCTGGAGAAGGAGAAAGTTGCTACCACGGTGCGGTAGCGTAATTAACTGCAGGGGCTTGCGCCTGCAGGTAAGAGCGTCCCCACAATCAAAAACCCCTCCAGCGAGGGGGAATCTGACGAAGTCTGCTACATCGGCCGCATCCGTCTAAACTTCCGATATACGGTGCCATAAATCAACTTGGCATCTTCGGAGAGGTGAACGGATAAAACCAAATAGCATCTTCCCCGAATCTCAGGCAAGACGAACCTACGCGGTCGCGTCTCTGTGTTCGGAGGGGAACCATTGGTTCAAAGAATGACTTTTACAATAAAATACAACATCTTTACAAAAACGGGTTTCTTTTAAAACGGTATTTTGTAATACTTGACAAATACACCTCTACAACCCTCGTTAGGAGACCTGCTAATGGATGGTACGGATTATCGCACATCCTTGTGATAGTAGAGCGAGATACAGAACTCCTCACGGGGTATGCGATTTCGAAAGGAAATAAAATATGGTTTTTAAGAAATGCGACTTTTCTAAATAAAACTAATCTTTTAAAAAAAATTATATAAAAATATAAATCTGTATTTTTAATAAAACATATATACTATATTTTTTAATATAAAAGATTATACTTTTAATAACATATCATCAAGTTACCAAAAAGGGCTAGTTTTCAATAAACTACCGTAACTTTTAAAAGCTGAGTTTTTATCATTAAAATAAACCAATAATTAAATTACATGCCCATGAAAACCCTAAAGCTTGTAAATCACCCTCGAGGTTATTTTTAAAACAGTGTTAATATATATTTTTCATAAAACCCTCTCGAGATATACAAACAATAATTAAGGACTCTAGATTAATATAAGTTTAAGCGGGATCAATTCTCTTGAGCCTCAGGAAGCCAGAAAAAGTGAGTGCTTGCCTATTCAGGTTAGACAACTTAACGGTGTTATCAATGGCAATTGTCTTAGAAAAATACATAAATCCTGCCGTCCATGTGCAGCAGTTGCCGATTACTCCCGAACCTAAGAAAATCAAGAGTTAAATCCGTTCACAAGTGTCTGACTCAATCTGAGTCCAAACTCAAACCAGAATCTAAAATCAAACACGAACTCGAATACTTGATCATGAACTTGAATACTCGAATTCAAACATCAAACTCAAACTTGTATACTTGACTCGACTTGACCGAACCATAGTTATAACGTGACATGAACTCGACATGACTAACTAAGCACATGATTGCATCCTGAACATGAATCTGAACATTTTATATCTATGGATTCGGCCAAGACCTGTAATCTTAATCTATACAATACAATACACGAGGATAAAGGGGTAAATTGGTACAGAACGTATATCGTGGCACAAGAGGTCGCTTAAAAGACACCTACATGAATTCACGTGCCGTTGTCACGTGGGCTATGATGGGGCCTTGTATTATATATTACCACAGTTTACGGGGTAAGATGGACTCCTTTCGTATACATGAATACCTTCCTTATCAAACTACAAATAACCAAGTTAGAATAACTATCTTATATCAGTGAACGATCATATATAAGTTTACTTGTTCATTTCACATTACATACTATCTTCTCTTTCTCCTTTTGGGACTTACCGAGATCAAATTCGCTGATGACATTCCTCTCTGTTTTCTTTCTTTAGAATGTTCGTCAGAAGGACCGGATTCTGAGACAGAGCCCAACCCGAAGGACTTGGACCAGCTTACTGCTCATCCAGACTACTAGCTCTTTCCAGCCTGCACTTAATTTTTGTATGCCATTGTTTTGGCATTTGCTTTTATTCTTGTATCTTTTATCTCAGACAGCTGTATGTAAATTTAAATGTAAATAAAATTTTTGTTTCATTTTATTATTCTTTTCATTCTTGTTCATTGTTATATTGCTTAATTACGCTTAACGTATTTATTTTCATAATAAATACGTTGCGGGCTTGCCACGTCACCGTTTCCGTTTACTGGGAAGCGGGGCGTGACAGGTTTTGTTGGCGGCCCATGCAGGGTCAGTTCTGTATGAAGTCTTAAGCAATATATCACAAGAATTATAAGAATCAATAACTAAACATTTCTTATATTTCAAATTTCTTGAATCTATTCTAACCTTTTCTTTTCTATCAAGGTGATGGATTCTCCCAACAATACCAGTACCAATGTCAATGGCAATACACCACCACCTACTTTGCCACCTCCCCCTACTGTTGCTGCTATAATCAATGAACATACGGTGCTTCTAGAAGTCATTAAAAGTCTTCTGGAGGGCTAGCAACAGTAGACTGTTATTCTCATGAACCGTCCGGAAGCCGAAACACCTGGAGTAAAGCAATTCCGTGCGTTGCATCCAAGGAGCTTTTCAAGGAAAGAGAGTCATCTTGAGGCTGAAGAATGGACCCACGGTATAGATGACGACCTTACCGCAGCACAGTTACCAGACATAGCTTGGGTTCGTGTGGCCAAGCTCCAGTTGACCGACAACGCAACAATCTAGTGGAAAGCCGAGGAAAGTCGTCTCACACAAACCATAGAGTGGAAGACGTTCTGTGATCTATTCAATGCGAAGTTCTTCCTCGAGACTGCCTGTTTTGAGATGGAACTGTTGGTGTCAAAAATTACACCCCGATTGACCAAGTCAAAGTCAAAGTCAACCCCAAGCCAAGTGGGCCCAAGCCCAGATCAAGTGGGCCCAGGCCCAAGTCGAGTCCGAACATGAAGCGGCTGGCCTCGCCCCATTCCAAAATAAAATCATGTAATAAATAATTTTGATATAATTTTTTATGCATGAATGTAAGAAAAAATGGGCATAAAGCCAAATTTTTGTAAAACCCATGGCTCATGTGCAAAAGAAATGAGCACATGAGACATGAGATGAGCAAAATGCCATTTTGTAAAGACCAATGGGCTATATGTAAATTTGTAAGCCTATATAAGGCAACATGATAATGAAATAAATGAGGACTTCTCATTCCCATCAAAATCTAGGGTTTTTGTGCATCCTTCTCCTTCCTCAAGGTTCTAAACATTTTTCCTCTTTTCAATTAAATCAAGAGTTTTACTCTTCCTTTTCCAAAATTAAATAGTTTTTCACCACAAAACCCATAAAGTGGAGCTCAGATCTTCCATCAGATCTCAAAAATGGGAGATTTTTAAATCTCACTCCCTTTCTCCAAGATCCGGCCAACCGAGAGAAAGAAGAAGGAGACCCATCTCCAAAAATCCCATATTGGGACGATCCTGGGCCAAAGGGGAGAGAAACAAAGGAGCCCCTCCCGTTGATCATTTATAAATATTTCTAGGAGTTTAACTTCATTCAAGATCTGTTGGAGTTCAACTCCATAAATTAATCTCTTTTTAGGAGTTTAACTCCAGAAGTCAAATCGGGAGCACAGCTCCCGGTGCAGGGACAAAGTCCCTTTTCCTGCAGACGCCCAGCGCCCGCGTGCCAAGCACGTGGGGTGCTGGCGCCCGCGTGCCCGGCGCCAGCGCCAGCGCCTAAGCACCCAGCGCTCAAGCGTCCAGCGTCCGTATGCTAGGCTCGTGAAGCGCTGGTGCACACGCGTCCTTTGGATGCCATTTCCCCCCTCATTTTATATACACTCCATACTAAAAATACCTCCCCTGTTAGAAAAAATTTCTAACGAGGAGCTGCCTGGCACCCCGCACCCCGTAAGGGGGCTGCTAGCCCCCTTGACCCCCACTGCTATGCGGGTAGCGGGACCCACGTAAACTCTGCGAGGCCCCCGATATATCCAAAACCCTTTCAAAACACACATATACTACACATTGAGTTCGCATGACCTATTTGACCCGACAATTGGAGGTTCCCTGTCACGACCCAAATTTAGGCACGTGACCGGCACTTAAACCACGTGACGTCAACAGGCGTAACGCAATTTAAGTAAGCCAAAAACCCAGAAATCTAAACCATCAAAAGAAGTAAGTGATAAAAACATTGAAAATCTCAAGTAAAAACCTTTAAACTTAAGTTTATTTTCTTAAAATTTCGGCAGCACCTCCTTTGTAAAAACTAACCCCGAAATGGGTACAAACATAGAGTATAAATAAAGCATCCCCAAACACGCCCAAAAGCGGAAACAACCACCACAAGCATATATATACGACGCCGTAGCGAAGAAATAGACAATATAATGAAAATAGCATGAATTGGTAAAACTACATAATAAAAGCCGGCTCACACGAGCATGACACCCAGAGTCAAAAAATATATATTATCGTCCTCACAACTCGTCTCTAAGTCAATACATGAAAATGGTAGATGGAGAGTACTAAATACAATAAGATATACAATGAACATAAACAGATAATCGCGAACCCACTTATAGCAAAAAGGCTCAAAACCAACCGTAGCGGTATTCGCTGAAAGAGATACAATAAGAAGCCCTGTCGCGACTACTCTGAGGGTCAATCCTGCAAAACACTGTGGCACAACGGGTGTGAGTTTCCAACTCGTGAATAGTAAGTAACATCGTACAGATAATCGCAGGTATGCCGTACAGCGACAATCTATCACATGCAATCTGATAGTAACAATATGGTAATATAGATATGCAACAATCATGATCAAGGTACTCCATCAGGTACTTCAAATACATGAAGTAATGCATATCAAATAACTACTGAGTATGGGATAAAACATATCATCATCAATGAATCATCATCATGGAAAAACCGGTGTCCATCAACGACACCCCAAATCCTAATACCTCAGGCGCCGTTGTTCATACCATAATTTTGCATTATTTTATTCCCCATTCTTATTCAGTTTACAAATAAACAGGTGCTTTTGACCCATGTCTGTTACATAGTTGCAGGTTACAGGTTCTCGAAACAAAATATTGAAAATGATGAAAAAGACGATGCAAAAGTGAGACTACGACCGATAAATGGTGGAATCTTGATCGTGCCTACATCTTGAGGAACATTGAAGATCAATGAACAAGTTCACAAAGAACAAAGGCAGGGCAAGGTTCAAGACTTCGTCACGAAGCAACGATAAAAGTCCACTACAATTATTCACTGTGGAGATCTGGAAGAAATCTAGAAGCCAATCTGAGAAAACAACTGAAGAAACAAGGAGCCAAAAGCAACAGAAAACAACCCAGAAGAAATCAGCAACCAAGCTCTCCATACGGCCGCGGTTCCGCGGCCAAACCATGCTCTTGGCCGCGGATCCGGGGCCGTGCGAAGCCCGGGTCGGTGGAAATTCCTCGTGTCGGTGCGTCGATGCATTAGTTAGGTTTCTCAGGGGGTAAAATTGTAAAAGCAAATGTGCGTTGACTGTAACCCTATGGTTTCTATGAATCTATAAATAGAAACCCTAAAACCTTTTTTAGGTCATGCCTCTTTTTATTCATCTATTCAGATCTGTAAATTCCTGTGTAAATGTTTGGAGAGAGCCATCAATAAAGTAAGTAGTTTTATTTAATTGCCTTAGTTAATTTTTATTCTGCCGTAGTATAATTTTCTTATCTGCCCTATTTAAATAGATAGATATGTTTTTCAATTCCCTAATGAGCGAGTAGTCTCCTCGCTTGTTAGGGTTAGATTTGGGGAAGGCTTGAGAGATGAAAATCTCTCATCCCTTTCTTGCCCATCACAAGTTTTTATTGGACTCCATGCATACATACACACACCGTTCCCTACGGCACCATACCCCACGAGGTAACGGTGATACCGTAGTATAAATGACCGGTTGCGTATGTTTTCCATGGAGGTTAGGATAAGAATTAAGAAAGGAAGGACTAAAACCTAGAGGAAGAAACATCGTTTCTTCCCGATGGTACTAATCCCCTTTATTAATTGTTACCATAATACCTAAAGAGATCTAAATTAGGGCATTGAAAGCGGTGAGGAAATCTTCAATTTCCAAACTTAATCTAAACCTAACCCTAGCAAGATTCTAGTCTTAGTATAAATCAGTTTAGTTTTTAGCGATAATCCATTCAAACCGTTTGGAATTAACTAGTTAGACCAAATTAGGAAATACACAACATCCCTGTGGACCGACCCGTACTCACCGGCTAGTTACCAAGCGACGTCGTTCTTGATTGCGGTTATAAATATTTTTGATTCATCTTTTTAGAAAGCGCACACGCTAAATAAATTATTCAATCAAATGGCGTCGTTGCGGGGGATGGCGTAGTATTTTCTTTTTGCAATTTCGGGTTAATATAAAATTAAAAAATCATAAAAACTGAAAATTTGAAAAATATAAAAATTTATCATCTTGTGAAGGCTCTTTTCGTGTGAATTTTGCAGGATAGACGAACGAGTTCAGATCTGGGAAAATCCAACAAGCAAAACAGAAAACGGCAGATCTGAACGACAGAGGGAAATCATAACAGAAGAACAGAAGAAACCTCGGGAATCGATCTGCCGCTGCCGCCGCGTTTCCGCCGCCTATAGCGCCCTTTGGCCACGCTTCCGCCTAGGTAGGTGACGTCAGCACGAGGAAAAACCATCATGAGCTTTCTCTCTCCTCCTCTGAACCCCCTGATATCTCCTCTGTAAATTTGCCTGCAAGATTCTTTGTGCTAAAAATTCTCTCCCCTTCCAATAATTGATCTTGTGCAGGATTCTTTGCACCGCGCTTAAAAAATAAAAAAATTTGTTGCAAGTGATTGTTTACTGCTTTGCATATTTAATCGGACTTTAAGGGGCCTGAAACCAATCTAGATTGGGTGGGGATTTCATCACCCTTCTCAGGACCCCAGAAATCACATAAGGCATATTGCATTGACCATCATTTAATTAAAAAATATTAGACTCAGCCCTAAGGACTTCGCGCTCAATAGGACAGAGGAATAGTTATAGGCATCGACCGTTGATCCTAACCTGATTTTGTGGTGTCTAGACAAGTGTGTCTAAGGCAAGTGGTTACTTAATTAAGCCCACTACTTACGTAGTGGAGAACCTCCCACTTACCTGGCCACAATTGGCGGTGAAGAAGCGGTTTGAGGTCCTACTTCTTGCCCTTTGGAATAGTTAGGAGCTGTCTAGCTGACCTAGGTGACCCTAAATCTAGGCCTGATTATGCATTGGTGGTTAATTGAACGTGTGTCTAAGCCTTTTATCGAAAATCTTTTTTTGCAAAAAGCTCCATACAAAAAAACACATAGAAGAAAAAAAGGGGAAATTTTTTTTTACAAAACTTGCAACTTGTCGCTAAGAAATCCGTGCACCTCACATTCTTTTTCTTCTCCTTCTTACATCATGGGTACCCCACCTCATAAAACTCTTGCCAAACTTTGGTATCCTCATCCAAACATTACTTCATCCACGAATTGTTTTGGTCGAATTACAGACGACCCCTCCATGCCAAAAATTTCTTTGAAAGATCGAATAGAAATGTCTAGGAGAAACAGTTCGACTCCACAATCCACTTTGTATCAACCATTTCAACCGTCACCACCTTCTTTCGTTGATACCCCTTTTTCGACTCCTGTTGTAACTTCGAAACCCATGTTTATCGCTGAACATATTGAAAAATCTCGTAACCGATCTTTCACTCCTTTCAACACTTCCAGTTCTTGGGATCAACAAGTCCATTCACCTTCTTATCCAAATGTTGATTCTACTCCTGTCCAACCATTCAATTCCTACCAGTCCTACCCGACTTTCACACCTTCCCTAGACATTGCTTCTACACAGTCATTTAGGAGTTTCACGTATCCAAACAACTTTGAATCTTTTACTGAAACCCCTTCACACTCCAAATCTAGTCTGGAACAGTCATTGGAAGCTTATATGGTAATGACAAACTAAATGATGAGGAATGTGGATGCGTCCATGGCCGCCCTTATGCAACCTAGTGAACCGGCAGCTAGCTTCCAACTAGCTCCAAAAATTCCAATGTATGATGCGGCGGTTGGACAGATTGAGAATTTGAGTGGAGAGAGTGAGCTGTGCACCCTTCCAAATCAAACCTACCCATCACCAATTGAATCCCACAACTCCGGTTTTGAATGTCTATCAAGTGTCCCAAATGATTCACCAGTTGAAAATAAAATGTTTAATGAGTTGTGCGACTTTGTAGTGCTTGATTTACCTGATTGTGAAGAGCCCTTTCCGAGTGAACCCAAACCTAATTCTTTCGAACACTACACCTCCAATCTAGAACCTGAATTGATAAATATCCATACTTTTGGTGAGGTGTCTAAAAATTTTGATTTTCACTTGATTGAGGATATTGACGTCGGGAATATTTTGGATGATGAACCCGTAGAGTTGACTGAAATTTTATCTCCAATTCATCATCACGAGTCATTAAATGTTCTCCCGAACTTCATATGCGTCTTGATTTTGATGATAATTGCATGGATGAGTTAACTTTTGAGGAGAATTATGAGGATAGTATTGAGGATGAACCATTTTTGTTTGATATGTCGGATTTTCCAATTCATCCTCCTGAAACTTTAACTGTAATCCTTCCTAAATCACCCTCCCTCCTTTCCATCGTTCCGACCACGCAGGAGGACTGTGAGCATGAAAGATTTCTATTCGATCACAGCAGTTTGGACGCCACTAGTGCGTACCTCTTTGAATCTGACACAGTTCTCACAACTGATAACGATTACGAGTGCTTCACTTTTTCGGACGATTTTGATGACTCACCGCCCGAGTTTGAGTCCTTTGAATTTTCAGAAGAGTCAGTTGAACCATCAGACTCGGTTGCTTACAGTCATTTCGAACCATTAATGGAATCCTTCAAGTTCGAGACAGATTACTTAGGTGAGAATAAGACTATCCCTAAATCACTCCCTTTCGTCCTTTCTATCGTTTCGACCGCGCAAGAATCCGTCGCGCTTCCATTCTCAATGGATGGTTTACCAAGTTCAACGTACCCATGTTTTCTTGCGAATCTTGAGGGATTTGACCCTATTTCTCGACGGGGTGATAAATTAGCACAATTGCTTTTAACACATCGGTCATCACAAATTGCGCTAATTTATTCACTCAATTTACACCCTTAAGTTTGTGCTACACTTCTTTTTCTTTTCCGCCATTCTTCTCCTCCACCGAGACCATATTCCACCTTTCTTTCCATACGGTCTCGTGTGTTTCTCAACTCCTTTCTCTACACTCCATTCTTTCACCAACCCTACCATTATCACGATAGAATTTTTGAATAATTGGTGCTAACCTTTGGTCTGTGTAAGGCCTTGTATAGTTTGATTTTTCTTCTCCCTAACTCTGGACTTTAACGTTTAAAACAGTGGAAACACTGCCTCACTTAAGTTTGGGGGGAACCTTTTTGTATATAAATTTTGTTTTTCTTTTAACAATAAAAAAAAATTGTAAATAAATAAATAGGGGAGTGCCGACCATTTTGACCCTCTTGGTGTTGCATGACAGTGAGGACACTGTCAAGTTTAAGTTTGGGGGTATGCTCGGTAAGCCTTCTTCCTTCGCATTCATATGTACATTTTTGCATTTGCATACTTATTTTAAAACCCATAAAAATTGAAAATTTTTAAAAATTAAAACATTCAATTTTGGACATAATTGACTTGAATTTGACAAAAAGGTTAACTAGCTAGGAAAAACTAGATCTTAGACTTAGTAAATTAAAATCCCTAAAAAATAACCTTTCTTAAAATTTAACGGTAGAAACTATATGTCTTTGTAGTTTATTTAGAAATAGGCAAATTTCGAGTTGACTTCTTAGGCTAAGTTAAAAAAAGGGAAGGGTGTTGAAATTTTTATTGAAGTATAAGTTTGAAAAATAATTTCAAAGCTTCTGGATTCTGAAAATATATACCCTACAAATTGCACAAACACGAACCTTGAAACCTGAAATAGTAGAAGAGAACTTGAAATGCTCTTATCTAAAGTCCTTAGTATGGAGAAAAATAAAATAAAAATACAAGTGTGAATAAAGAGATAAAAAAAAATGAACACTGGTTTTTGTAATTACTTAAGCTTGCATAAATAGAAAAAAATATTTAGCGAGGGTGCTTGATCACCTAGTGCCTTAAACCAACTGGTTTGGGAGTCACTGCTAAAGCCTTAGCTGTTACAAGTGTAACAAACCTAATTTTCTTATACACTTTTTCCTATACAAAATTTTTCAAATTTTTTTTCAAAAATCCACAAAGGGGTATTTTAGCCTGAGCACAAGATTTAGGTAATTATTTTTGTTTTTAATTACAAGCTACAAGAATGTAATAACTCCATTTCTAGTGTACAAGAAATTACTTTAAAATTTAATATATACTTGGAGTATTTACTCTTGCTGCTATCATTTTAAGTAATTAAATAATACAATAATTACAAGAAAGAGCTTGTAGCTCATTGGTAACACCTTGCACTGCTGAACCAAGCCACCAGAGTTCAAATCCCATGCCCCACATTATTTTTAGATTATTTTTCTTTTAAAATTCTTGGAAGCCCAACAGTCCACAGGCCATAACTCCCAAAAGTTGAACTGAACCCTAAAAACGGAGTATACCAAAGTCTACGTCAGAGAACCCCGCACCCGACGGTCGCCGGACTCGGCCGGGATCGACCGAGTCGGCCGGCGCCATCGGCCGGACTCGGTCGGACGGCCGAGCTCCCAAAACCAAAAATGTGGCTTTTTGCATTCCATAACCCCCTGTTCACTCCATTTTAATAGATCAGTTCCAGAATTTTAAATACGCCCTAATTACTACAAATTTTAATGATTTTCTTTAAATTTTTACAATTTTTTTAATAAAGAAAACCTTTCACCTATCCTACCCTAGCTACCCTATAAATAGACCCCCTACCCCGTACTCTCTCATCCCAAAACACTAGGTTTACTCTCTTGAAATTTTCACAAGAAAGGTGTGCTTTGAAACCGAGTTCACGGCGAAGCGCTGACGGATTTCCGGCGACGTTCTTTGAAACAACCGGCGACGAAACAACACCTTGGCCATTTCCTTAGTTCCCCTATACTCCTTAGTATAAATCGAAACCCGTAAGTCTTTTCTTCTTTCTACTTCTCAAAAATACGAATTTATGAAACCCGACGGAAATCGGAACAAACCGATTTCCGATTCGGTTTTTCTACAAAATCTCACTTGTCACCAATTCCATAATACCTAACATATTCATGATGACTATTAATCACATAACAATTAATTTGGACAAAGTTTCTCAAATGAAATGATAGCTTTTTTGTAATATCGTATTCTTTTCACATTAATACCATAATGTTTATTTTTCTTCTTCTAATCAATTCCATCATTCCTAAACATCTTCATCTTAACCACTAAACTTGTAAAAATCAATTTGAATGAGTTTTCACACATGAAATGATAACTTTTGCAAATACCGTATTCTTTCACTTAAATACCCTCATGTTTAGTTTATCATATTTAACCCTTAACCTTACTATACAATTAAAGTAGAGCACAAGATAACAACCTACCTCTACCCACACATAAATACAAACCCTAAAATGATATCATCAAAATTTAGAATACGATAAAACGAAATTTTCAGTAAAATACCATAATCTTCATAAAACCATTCTTAAAGGTCTAGATTTGTTACATTTTTTAAATAAATATTTCTTACTAAGAAAATACGATAAGTTGTGGACATCGATCATTTATCTAAACTGACTTTGTGGTGTCTAGGCTAGGCAAGTGAGCTTGGGTAACTTTAAAAGGCCCGCCTCACGATTCGTGAGCGGAT
This sequence comes from Agapanthus africanus, assembly GCA_030015575.1. Classification (NCBI taxonomy): domain Eukaryota; kingdom Viridiplantae; phylum Streptophyta; class Magnoliopsida; order Asparagales; family Amaryllidaceae; genus Agapanthus; species Agapanthus africanus. Next base: position 885,749,641 of record CM057337.1, read on the forward strand.
CCCTCCCTCCTCACTTGTACTTACCTGGCCACAATTGGCGGTGAAGAGGCGATTTGAGGCTGCTAAAGACTTGTCGTTTAGACCATTTAGAAATAGGCTAGTTGGCTTAGGAAACCTTAGAAACTAAAATACGAAAATTTACATCCTTTTACAAATAAATACCTTATCTTTATAAAACCATTTTCTAAATGAATAATATTTATTAAATCTTTGCAAAGCGCCACTACAACCCACCTTTGGGGAACTCGTTAGGGATTGTACGGTTTATCGTGCACTCTCGGGCTTAGTAGTGCGAGATTCAGACCTCCGCAAGGAGCATTCGGTCTCGAAAGGTTTAAAATACGACATTTAAGAAAAATGAGATTTTTGGAAAATAAAATATTTATATAAAATTATTCTTGTATAAACATATGTATATTTATCATTTAAACACCTATTTTATTATAAGATAAAGTTTCCACCTTTTCCTAAAAATTACAAGATTAAAAGTTACATTAAAATACCATGAATTTCAAATAAATCAATATTATAAATTAATACTTTTATTAGGATATATTCACTAGAATAACACAAGTAAAATTTACACTCATTATAACTACAAAGACGAATAACAAATACTTGAGGTGTATCTTGAAAACTATACAAAAGTACTTTTTACATAAAACCCCCTCAAGTTTTATAAATTACAATAAGGACCCTAACAATAATAGAACTTCAAATTACTTTTCTTTTAGTCTGACTCGGGTTTGAGTCTGACTATTTCTGACTTGAATATGATTCAAGTCAATCTATATTCTTTAATATTCCAACTCAATATGAACACATGAATCCCTGAATCCAGTTAACAACCTGACTGAACCGAACCATGGATATATATTCCTTTTACATAATTCCCAATATTCCATTTACATGACTCTCCGGTTATAACCGTTTCCTGATATCATGGTTTCGGTCAGTCAGTCAATCAATCATGCAATCAATACGATTTTACAAGATAACAATACAAACAAGATATCGCGGGGTTTAAGGGGTAGATTGGTATGGAAGATGTTAAAGGTGGCACGAGGTGGTCAGATTAAGACACCTAACCTATATTCCGTTGCTGTTGTACCGTGGCATAAACGGTTCCTTGAGTTCCTGATACTATAGTCTCCGGGGCAAGTGAGACTCCTATCGTATACACTGGCATCCTTCTGTACCAAGCTACAAACAACAGCGTTAATACAATACTACAACAATATAACAATATAATACAACTATAATAATATACTCTCTCTCTATCTCACTCTCTATCTATTCTCCTCTTATCTTTGGGACTTACCGAGCGACCTGTTCGCTGACGACATTTTATTTCTTTCTTCTTTGAATGTCGTCAGGTGGTTTGGACCCGGCAGAGATCGAGCCATCACAAGAAGACTTGGAGCAGTTTACTGAGGACCCTGCACTGTAGTATCATTGTACACTTTTCTTTTCAGTACTTTTCATTTCCTGTTATGCCACTGTTTAGGCATCTTTTATTCCAGTTGTATTTCCTTTCATGCATTGTACAAAGAATGTTAATAAATAAAAGTTGCTGTTCTTTTAAATCTTGTCTTTTGTGTATTTATTTTATATTGCTTAGATACGCTTAGCGTATGTACTTCTGAGTATATACGTAGCGGGCCTCGTCGCGTCTCCTTCGCCGTACACTGGGAAGCGGGGCGTGACAGGTTTTGTTGGTGGTCCATGCAGGTCCAGAGCTGTATGAATCCCTGTCATGCAGTTCTGGTCTGCGTGAACAACCTAAGCAATATAACATAAGAACCAGCAACTAAAACATTCTTTACAATTCATATTCGTTGAATCTTGCCATTTCATATTCCTTGAATCTTATCATTTCATGAACTTGAATCTGTCCTTACCCAAATATTTCTTCAGGGTTATGGATTCTCCGAACAACACCAGCACCAACGTCAACAACACACCTCCACCCCCAGCATTACCTCTCACACCAGCTGTTCCTGCATCACCTACTGAGCAAACAGTGCTACTCGAGGCAATCCGCAGCCTTCTCGAGGGACAGCAACAACTTCTGAACCGTCCCGAGACTGACGATCCTGGGGTAAAGCAATTCAGGGCTTTACATCCGAAGCAGTTCTCAGAAAAGGGGAGCCCTCTGGAAGCTGAGGAATGGGCTCAAAGTATCGAGGATGATCTGGCCACAGCACAAGTGCCAGACGTCGCTTGGGTCCGTGTAGCGAAACTACAACTCACGGACAACGCTCGCTTGGTAAAATTTTTACTAAAAATCCGCATTACCACTTAATTAACACTGATCGCGTTCTAAAGTGTTACAATCTTCCCCCAATAAAGAAATTCGTCCCCGAATTTAAAAATATTACTATGCGTACCTTCAAAGAGATGAGGGAATTTCTTCCGCATCTCGCTCACGGCCTCCCAAGTGATCTCTTCACTATTCGGGCCACGCCAAAGAACCTTCACAGATGGCAAGACCTTTGACCGAAATTTCTTCACCTGCCGATCCAATATGACTACCAGTTGCTCGATGAACGAAAGATCGCGTTCTAGTTGAACGGTCTAGTACCGAATCATGTGAGAAGGGTCATGAAGGTACTTGCGAAGTATCGATGCATGGAATACGGGGTGAACATCCGGAAAACTGGGCAGAAGTGCCAAACGATAGGCAACGGTACCAACCCGCTCAAGGATCTCAAAAGGACTTACAAATCTGGGACTAAGCTTCCCTTTCTTCCCAAATCTCATCACACCCTTCATCGGAGAAATCCGTAGGAATGCAAGATCCCCCACTGCGAACTCGAGCCTATGACGACGACAGTCGGTATAAGACTTCTGTCTGCACTGGGCTGCTCTCATCCTATCCCGAATCAACCGGATCTTCTCCGTAGTCTCTTAAACTAGCTGGGGTCCCAAAATCCTGCTCTCGCTGAGTTCGGTCCAACAGACTGGCAATTGACACTTTCTACCATACAAAACCTCAAAAGGTGCCATCTGAATCGTCTCCTGATAATTGTTATTGTAGGAGAACTCTATCAACGGCAAGTGACGATCCCAACTGCCACCAAAATCAAGCACGCACGCACGAAGCATATCCTCCAGAGTCTGTATAGTCCGCTCTGACTGACCATCGGTCTGCGGATGGAAAGCGGTGCTAAAACTCAATCAGGTACCCAAGGCTTCCTGAAGCCTCTGCTAAAGATGGCTAGTGAACCGAGTGCCCCTATCGGATACGATGTATGTAGGAACGCCGTGCAAACGCACAATCTCATCAATGCATAACTGAGCATACTGAGCATAACCGAAAGTGGTCTTCACTGGGACTAAATGAGCCGCTTTCGTCAACCGGTCAACAATAACCCAAATGGAGTCATACCCTCGACTGGACTTGGGTAGACCCACAACTAAATCCATGGAGATCTGTTTCCATTTCCACTCCGGAATGGGTAAAGGCTGCAACTCTCCTGCCTGTCTTTGATGCTTAGCTTTGACTTGCTGACAAGTCAGGAACCTCGAAACAAAATCCGAAACATCACTCTTCATCCCTGTCCACTAGTAGATATCTCTCAAGTCACGATATATCTTGGTGGAACCTGGGTGAACATTAAAAGCTTACTGATGTGCCTGCTCTAAGATCTCGCATCTCAACCCATCGGTATCAGGTACACACAAACAAGTCCCAAAACGTAGCACACCCTGGTCATCAATCAAGAACTCTGAATCTCTACCCTGTCGAACATACTCAAGAATCTCAGACAAATGGGTATCGGCGGGCTGTGCCTCACGAATACGATCAAGTAGAAGTGGACGGGCGCGGACATGAGCAAGCTATCCCCCAGTGGAAGTGAACTCAAACTGTACACTGCTGTCGCACAAGATCTGCCAATCTACAGAAGACTGTCTCTGAATTGCGCTCAACTAGGACAAGCTACCCTCGGGCCTATGACTCAAAATATCAGCTATCACATTCGCCTTGCCTGGGTGATAAAGGATCTCACAATCATAATCCTTCACAAGCTCCATCCAACGCGCTGTCTCAAATTCAGATCCCGCTGCTGAAAGATGTACTTTATGCTCTTGTGGTACGTGAAAATCTGACACGACTCCGCGTACAAGTAGTGTCTCCAAATCTTAAGCGCAAAGACCACCGCGGCCATCTCAAGATCATGAGCGGGATAATTCTGCTCGTGATTCTTTAACTGCAGGGAAGCATAAGCGATAACTTTATCATGCTGTATCAATACACAACCGAGCCCCACTCGAGAAGTATCACAGTAAATGACATAGCCGCCCAATCCAGAAGGTAAGGATAAAACTGGTGCAGTCGTCAACCGAGTCTTCAACTACTGAAAATTCTGCTCGCATGCCTCAGTCTAAAGAAAAGGAACCCCTTCCTGGTCAGTCCGGTCAGCGGTGCAGCGATACTTGATAAGTCCTGCACGAAACGGCGGTAGTAACCGGCTAAGCCCAAAAAGTTACGGACTTCTGTCACTGATACAGGTCTGGGCCAAAGTTGTACGGCCTTGATCTTCCTCGGGTCCACACGAATACCGTCTCCCGTAACCAGATGACCAAAGAAGTCAACACTATCAAGCCAGAAGGCACACTTCGAGAATTTAGCAAACAGCCGGTGCTCTTTCAATATCTGCAAAGCAATCCTCAAGTGATGCTCATGCTCCTCTCGACTCTTGGAATAAACCAAAATGTCATCAATAAACACAATAGTAAATTGGTCGAGGAACGGCATGAAAATCCGATTCATCAAATCCATGAATACTGTTGGGGTATTGGTGAGTCCGAACGACATCACCAAAAACTCATAATGCTCGTAGCGCGTACGAAAAGTAGTCTTCGGAATCTCATTATTCTGAACCCGCAACTGATGATAACCCGATCTCAAATCAATCTTAGAAAAATGTCCCGCCCTCTGGAGCTGATCAAATAAATCGTCAATGCGAGGTAAAGGATACCTATTCCGCACCGTAACTCGGTTCAATTGATGATAATCAATGCACAATCTCAAACTGTCGTCCTTCTTCTTGACGAACAGAACATGATCTCCCCAGGGTGAAACACTCGGACGTACAAGTCCCCTATCAAGCAACTCTTGCAGCTGATCCTTAAGCTCTTTAAGCTCCGCTAGGGCCATCCGGTAAGGCGGTATAGAAATAGGCCCCGTGCCGGGGATCAAATCAATGCAAAACTCAATCTCACACTCTGGCGGCAATCCGGGTAACTCATCGGGAAATACGTCGGGAAACTCTCGCACGATAGGAACCCGGTCCAATGAATCTACTGTGGCTCTGGTATCATGAATGAAAGCTAAGAATCCCTGACATCCCCTCCTCAAAAGCCAACTAGCGCAAAAGGCTGAAATCAAACTGTGAGGGGCGGCACCACGGTCTTCCTGCACAACAAGAACTGACATGCTGGGAAGGCGAAACCTGACTGTCTTCTCACGGCAGTCCACGGACGTGTAGCAAGTAGCTAACCAGTCTATGCCCAGGAGAACGTCGAAGTCCAACATCTCAAGAAGGATCAAGTCGACGGACGAATCTCTATCTCCAATCCGAACGGCACACGACCGAAACACGTGTCGCGCAACAAACGACTCGCCAACAGGAGTAGTTATGATAAGCGGCTGATCTAGCAAACACGACTCTCGGCCCAACCTCGGTACGAAGTGTGCAGAAACATACGAGTGCGTAGATCCCGGATCAAACAAAACATGTGCATCGAAGGAACATACTGAAAGAGTACCTGAAACCACTGCATTGGACACCTACGCATCCTGATGAGTCAAAGCAAATACTCGTGCCTGCCCTCTACAAGCAACTGGCTGTCCTCCGCCTCAGCCACTCCATCCCCTCTGAGCAAAACCTCCGCGACCACGGCCTCTCTGAGCAAAAGTCTGACGCGGAGCATCAACAAGCGTAGGAGGCAACGCTCTCTGAGGTGAAGATGGTAAGGTAACATATGGAACCGCTGCCTCCCTCTGGTGTATCTCAGTACAATCTCTAATGCGGTGATGGGGACTGCTACACCCAAAACATCCAGGCGAAGACTGCTGACCCTGTGGGTATAAACTATATGTTTGGCCCTGTCTCACGCTCCGGCTACCCGCACAACCTATAGAGAATCCACCGTGGCCTCTGCCAAACTGCCTCCAAGCTGATAAATCAGTTTGAATCCTCTTCGATTCCAGAACGACTGAAGTCTCAGAAATGCGCTCCTCTACCAATAGGACTGCGTCCACTGCGGCTGCATATGTGTCAAAATGCTGGGAGCAGATAGCAAGGAACAACTGGGTAATCAGGCCTTGAACAAATCTCTTGATCCACATCTCCTCGGTATATACCAAATACGGAGCATATACGGATAACTGGGTAAACTGAATGTCATACTCTGCCACCGTCATACCCGGAGTCTGGCGTAATGACTCGAAACTGCGAACTCGAGCATCCTTGACGCTCTGTGTAAAAAATCGAGCAAGAAAAACCATCACGAGCTCAGCCCAGGTCATAGGAGAAAGACCTAAGGCTCTGCCCCTCTCTAAACACTCGCACCAAGTCTGGGTAAGACCCTCCAGATGAAAACTCGCGAACTCTACCCATCTCGCGTCAGAGCATCTAAGTGAACGACAGATCCTGGCTATCCGATCGATAAACGACTGCGGATCCTCAGCTGTATCGGTGCCGGTAAAGACCGGAGGTTTCAGCCTCATGAACTCAGATAATGCCACGGTGATAATCTCCGTAGCTACAGGTACAACTGCCTGAACCGTAGGCACCATCGCGATCACCGTAATAGGTAGGACAACCTCCTGTTGCTGCGCTCGACTGGGCTCAACCAACGACCCCATCATCTGGTGCAAATCCTGCATACTGGCTTCTAGCCTAGTAATACGGTCTGTCGAAGGTGGATCAATCTGCTCCTGTACAACGGGCGTACCGTCCTAGTCAGTCCTCGTCTCCAACGAGCCAACTCTGACCTCGGCTCTCGCGGCCGCTCTCTGCGCCCTCGTAGTCTTCGGCGGCATAATGGCTGGAAATGAAAATAGGATTCGATAAGAACATAGAAATCGAATCACAAGGATATATAATCACGAAAGGAATTTCAACCAACAAGTCCTAAGGTCACTTAGGCGGAGTACCGTGTCGTAAGTATGTCGCGGAATATACACACGCTACGTCACTCTGCTTAAGTTGCCTACTCCATTATACCAAGGTCATCCTACACTCCGAAAGATAAAACCTAGCGCTCTGATACCAATTTTGTCACGACCCAAATTTAGGCACGTGACTGGCACTTAAACCACGTGACGTCAACAGGCGTAACACAATTTAAGTAAGCCGAAAACCTAGAAATCTAAACCATCAAAAGAAATAAGTGATAAAAACATTGGAAATCTCAAGTAAAAATCTTTAAACTTAAGTTTATTTTCTTAAAAAATTCTGCAGGACCTCCTTTGTAAAAAAACTAGCCCTGAAACGGGTACAAATATAGAGTATAAATAAAGCACCCCCAAACGGGAGCAAATCACGCCCAAAGGCGGAAAAAACCATCACAAGCATATATATATGACGACGTAGCGAAGAAATAGAGAATATAATGAAAACAATATGAAGAGGTAAAACTACATAATAAAAGCCAGCTCACACGAGCACGACACCCAGAGTTATAAAATATACAATATCGTCCAAAACTCGTCTTTAAGTCAATACATGGAAATGGTAGATGGAGAGTACTAGATACAATAAGATATACAATGAACATAAACGGAAAAGATTTCTTATACAGATATATCCAGATTTCATGGTTGATTGTTTTACATTCATGATGCATGCATACTCATACACATAACATGTTACTACTTGAGGCACTGACACGAGCACTGAGCATTTCACCTACCATAGATTATTACCCTGCCACTACTAGATGACTAGGGTTATATTAAGTATATTATTATAACCTAGGAGAGTGTCGTGCATGCGATTTCAACTCGCAGATGTCTTCTACTCACGAGTTGGCAACTCACCCTCGTTGTGCCAAATTTTCTTACAGGTTTCGATGTACAGGTTTCCTTGGCAGCTTGCTGGCACATCATTTCATTCAGGGTGATTTGCTTGGTAGGTTGGTTCACTTGTATCAGGACCGCCGTTGTACTTTTATTATTTCATTTGTATCTAGTAAGCTCCATCAACCAGACTTGTATTACTTGATAAATTTAGAAGACCAGTTGCTTATTCTTTCGACCTTAGAGTCGCGCTTGTACTGTTATGGTTTTCTGGTGGTTTTGATGGTTTTCTTTGAGTTTTGTTCCTCGCCCTTCGGCGTTGTATATTATATTGCTTGCGTGGTTGTGACTGCCAATTGGCGAAGAGCTAGCTCCCGCTTGGGGATGCCTTTTTATTATTGCCTATGTATATATTCTTATTTGTACCCGTTTGGGGGCCAGTTTTTACAAAGGAGACTCTGCCGAAATTTTTGAGAAAATTTGATGTTACTTTTAAACTTGTTTTCTTACACTTCTTCTTTTAAATGGTTTAGATTTCTGGGCTTCGGCTTACTTAGCTCTAGACGCTTCGTAATTTAAGTGCCGGTCATGTTCCGTACCTTCGGGTCGTGACAGAGTTGCTCTTACAGAAAAAGAATTTCAGTAAAAGTTCTACTTGATTTTCGCAGAGTCCAAGATGGGTTTCTCTTTGGGGGAATGTGTAGAGTCATTTGAAATCCACTGTTCATTTATTGAGAATCTTCCTTTTGTTCTCATAATGATTACTCTGCCTCATCATTAGTGAGCCGCCATCTGGATTTTGTGGGGCCCCTGTGTTTTGTAACCAATGGTCCCATAAAATAAGTCCTTTGTCGCTTTTAGAATCTGTCTTTTTATATATATACATTTATAAACATATATATATACATGTGTTGGCTTCACTTAACAGTTTCCCCTTCTTTTATTTCAGGAACAATGGCTTCTCTTCCGTACTTTTCTTTTACCCGCCCGGAGGCTGCCTTTCCTCAGTCACCATCTGATGAAGAGGTGATGGCGATTATCAGAGATCATGACCTTAATTGCACCCACTTGCTTTTATGGGGGACCTGGTATGAGCACATCATCCGCGGTCGCCGCAGCTTTCTTTGCGAGATACCAACAGAGCCTACCTACTGATTTTTGCCGATGGATCGTCCACGAACCGCCTTCGCTGTAGAGATGTTGAACTGGACCTCTACGGGATGGCTCGAGCCGTCAACAACTGGAATTCCGAACCATCCTGTGCCTGCTATAGACATCTAGGGCGTCGTATCTGCCAAGGTGAAGCCCAGCCTTGGGGTCAGGTTTACAAAATAGGGCTTACTCCTCGACAACCCACGGGTTACCTTCTCTGGGCTCGTTATATCCTGTCCGCCCATCGTGCGCGACTGCAGAGGGTCGGGCTCTATCAGGCGGTGTACGCATCTCTCTTCCACTATCAGCCCCCCCATATCTGGTGGGTTAAGGATTTCTTAAATCAATGGAATCTTCCCACCAACACCTTCTTTCTAGGGGACCGCGAAGTTTCAATTTCTCTGGAAGAGTTTCGCGAGATCTCGGGGTTGTCGGTCAGGGGGACGCTCTATGAAGAATTGCTGCCTCCTAATGAGTATGTTTTCGAAACTGAGCCAGCTATGCTTGACGGCCTGTCGATTGAAAATGCCGTCCGCCACAAGCACCCAAGTCTAATCAAGACTCTGGGCATTTTTGAAAAGCTGTTTGCAGAATCAGATGAGCAGGGTGTCACTTTCAAAAGCTTTATTGCATGCTTCCTTCGCGGGGACGTTCTATCAAAGACAGCTCTGAAGTTCGCAAATATCAACGACCCTTCGGGTTCGGTCTAAATAAGCTACCGGCTAAAGAAGAGGATTTGCTACAGTTCTACATTACAATCCTGTCGGCTGTATCTTTTGAGTCGATCGCAGCCCCTGGCATAGATGAAGAGACTTTCTTCGTGGGTTTTATCAGCGTCTGGCTCAGCTGGTTCGCCATTCCCACGCACCGTCGTTTCATGAGAGCTTCGATCATTTACCCTGCTCATCGCATTGCTGAAGGGACATGACTAGCTGTGGGCATTGCGGGGCTAGCGCATCTGTATCAGGGGCTAAACGCTGCAGCCAATACCTCAACCCCAGGCGTGGATGTGGTAAATTTATCTCTTCATTGCTTTACATCATAGATTGAGATGCACGTGCTAGGAGTTTTTGCCGCGCATAAGAGACCCGGCTTTTATGATGCCTACACATTTCCGCTGCTCATGAGGTTGGTGGACGCTTCTGCTCCCGATCCGACTCAGTCCGGAGCTATTCGTGTGCTGATTAATCCCTATGCGAATACGAACGGGATGATATTCAACGATCGAGTCCTCTCTGCTCCTTCAGGACCGATTCAACAGCTTTGTGACTCGTCGAAAGAGGGAGTACCTTCCCTGAAGCCCAAGGAAGCCATGCACCTATATTCGATCAGACCTGGTTTTCTGGTATTTCGTCAGAACAGTGCAGCCCTTTTTATGTGGTACAACCCACACCGCTTTGCTCGGCAACTCGGATATGACCAAGGTGTCCCCTTTGAGGCATTTATAGAGCCTAGCCCGTCGTCAGAAATTGTTCGTGACGCTGCTCATCACTTTATGTGGCTGAACACCGGCTCTCGCTTCGTGATTCCTGAAGCTGATTATATTCCTCGATGTGTGGGGTCTTTCACGGGCTGGTACCTCTACCGAGTCAGTCCCATTATTGCCGAGGAAAGGAGGATGCTCCTCGGATATAGGGCTCCCACTCCGATCCAAGCCACAGGAGTTCCGCCGCGACCATGTGCAGTGGTTCGCCCTCCCCTGAGAGATACTGGTATCGTGCTTATTCCGGAGGCGGCGGAAGTGGATTTAACTCCCACAGCTGGTATGCCTCTGTGAACTAGAGCTCAATCAAGGGCCAATAGGGTACCAGTAGTAGTATCATCAGCTGCGGCGTCAGCAATGGCAGTGTCGTCGTCGGTGGCACCGCTGAGTGAGGATATTGAAGGCGAAGTGGGTCAACGTCGCGCTAAAGCATCGAGGGGAAAGAGGCGATCGTCTTCTGCAGTTAGTTCTGGGTCCAAGAGATGAAAGAAGACGGTCACCTATATACTCAACTTTTTAGTGGAATCAGAGCCTATCCTCCAAGATGAACCATTAGCCATGCAAGAATTAGATGGTGGTCTGCTTTTCCCGGGTTCATCTGCCGAGGAAGCCGCATAACTGGTTGAGGCTATAAAACGCTCACAGGATGAATCGGAGAATGTAAGGATCCCGAAGAGGCCTTATCCTACCGTCATCTTTTATGAAGATCCTCCATCGATACGGCGGATATTCATAGGTCCTCTGGAAGAGGGAGACGAGAGAGCCCTTAAGCAGCCTATCTCGGCCGACGCTGAAGATGCGCTGTCGTTGTGGACCGGCGGCCACGAGTCTACCCTTGAACCTCGACGAGCATACCTCCTCAGGAAGGAACGCCGGCTTGAACAATCTATACTAGAAGCTCCTTTGCACATTGGTACACTCATATATTTTTATAATAATTTGCATTGTTCACATATACATGTATATATCCTTATCTTCATGAAAACCTTGCAGGGACTTCGTTGATGGCAGAGGATCTGAGTCCGAGTCGCGCCTTGACTATGGACTCTGCAAATATCCCCGATGAGACACTAGTAAGTGTGGAGGGGGTCGATACAACTGTTGTTCCTGCCACGGAGCTCCCTTCGGTAACTCCCGTTCCCCAGGTGCTTGCTCCCCCGGAAGAGGCATCTTCATTGGCCGCAGATTTAATGGATCTTTCCGGGGACGGCCTAGAAACTATGGAACAGGTGATTGAGGCCACTGTCCTTCTATTGGAGCCTGCAGTGATGGCCACTGCTCCTCAATCGGAAGTTATTATATCGGCCCACATCCCCGATGATGTGCCTAGGGGCACGGAGGAGGCCGCCGAAGCTGCTATCCCTCCGGTCTAAGGCGGGAGAAGTATCGAAGGTATCCTTCTATATTTTATTTTGATAATCTCTCCATTATCTGAACCTTTCTGTCTTTTCAGAATTGCGCAGGTTGGCGGCGTCTATTGCTGATCTGTCTCCCAGGAAATCTTTTCAACGTCTGCTAGAGATGGCCGCTCCGCAGGCAACATCCCCTCAACGTATTGTCCTATCTTCCGGGCAAGGTTAGTGTTGTTCGCCTTCTTCACGGCATTATCATTATTCCATATAACGATACTGATGTCTTCTCCAGTTCTGGAGGCCGATGACGAGGTTGAGATTCTTGACGGGCTTGGGGAGCCTTCAGACCCTTCTTACATGACCGTGGGTAAGTAAAGTTTTAATGTTGTCCCATTCGCTCTTTACTTGTGAATCTCGCTAATTGTTTTCTGTGAATCTTAATAGCTTTGCCAGTTCTTACCACGCTAGAATCTCGCACCGTGATGCCGCCCGGCCCCTATGCTCTATGTGCCTTGAAATGGATGGCAAAGCTAAGCCTTCACTCCTTGTCAGCTTTGATTGAAGACCTTCGTGCTGGCAGTCTGATCACGGCCGAAGCATTTGCCACTGAAGCTAACGGTTCTCTTCCCTTTCTTGCTACTTACCATAGTGAGACCTTGGTGCAAGTCTGGGTTGAGTTCTGTCGTCAGGTGGAGGCTTGCTTGCATATTCTTGAATGTACACGCCTTCCTTCAGAGGTTGTGGCCGCGAAGGCGAGCTTACGGGGGTTGATCGAGTGGTACGCTGCGAACATGCTATCATGCGAGAAGAGGCTCAGCCGAAAGTTTTCGGAAAGGGAGCTGGCTTCCAAAGCGCTGAGGGAGCTTCAAGCTAATCTTACGGCTAAGACCACTCAGACATATGAACTTTGGCGGGTGCTTCAAGAAGCTATCAGGGAGGTGGTAGCCATTGATAAAGCCGTTATTTTCACCCGCGAGATGGTCGAAGCTCATAAGGTTACCGAAAAGGAGCTTGAAGGTCAGCTTGCCTTGTACCAGGCCCAACAGGCTCAAGCGGAGGCCCGTCTCTTGACGATAATGAATCATGAAGCCGAGGCCCAACGGAAAAAGGATGAACTGGCAAACCTATTGAATCGTCCGCCGGCTTGAAGAATTGTATATATTTTTTATTTATTATTTTTTTATTATTCTTTTGTATATACTCCTGAATGAGAGAATTTTTTTTTATTCTTTCATAAATTGTACTTTGTATTCATTTTGATTCATGAATAAAAGACATATTTTGCTTCATGATGGTGTGTCCCTTTTAGTAACTGCATTTTGTGGATAATCTATTTTGATTTCCTTGTAGGACAGCGATGGCTTAGGAGTCAGGTTCAGATCTGCCTCCTAAGACTTTTCAACTTTATGAGCCGTGAGGGTCTCATAAAGACTTTTCTCTCTACGAGTCGAGAGGATCTCGTAGGTGTATTTTCTCCTTAGGAATCGTGAGGATTCCCAAGTGTGATTTCTCTTGAGAGTCATAGGGATCTCACAAGAGAATTCTCCCTCTTACAAGTCGAGAGGACTCATAAGTGGTTGTTTCCTTCCTTGTCGAGATTCGACCTTGGAGAGTGTGGTCCGTGAATAGTATGCAAGAGTCCATTTTGGACCGACTTGCAGGGCCTCAGTGCTTAAGAAACAGGTTTTCTAATCCCCACTGCCTAAGACTTTTCCTTACGAGTCGAGACGAGTCGAGAAGTTCTCGCAAAGATGCTAATTTCCTCACGAGTCGAGACGAGTCGAAAAGTTCTCGCAAGAATGTCCTAACATTACAGTTAACCTTTGCTCTTTACGACAGAGGTCTGTTAGGGTTTGTGGTACTAGAGTTTTTCCCGTCGTACCGTCGCGTTGACTGATGTATCCCTCGATAGGAAATTTGCTGTTCGAGTAGCCTTGCAACTGTCGTGTCTCTGATGCCTTCGGGGGTTGGACAAGACGTCTTCAAGAAATCTTCCTAGGCAGTTTGACCGTCGGAAGAGCAAGCGTTAGGAATTTTACCATGCTGCTTTTTACTTAAGGTTAGGCTCATTTTGGGGAGCCCCGATGAGTCATAACCACTCCGCGCTGGTGTGGGATTATCTCCGATAGTGTTTCAGGTTTTATTTGAGTTGCCGTCAAGACCCTGAAGCTAGGAATTTGGCTTTTGCTTCGTTTGCTGGCATTGCGTCTGCTGTATCGAGACGAACGTCGAGGTGGTGACCACTCTGCGCTGGTGTGGGATGATCTTCGATAGTCTTTCAGGTTTTATATGAGTTGCCATCAAGACCCTGAAGCTAGGAATTTGGCCTTCGCTTCGTTTGCTTTGGCGTGTCCGAATCCTGTTGGAGGAAGGATGTTGTAGTGACATCTCATCTGCTGTATCGAGACAAACATCGAGGTGGTGACCACTCCGCGCTGGTGTGGGGATGATCTCTGATAGTCTTTCAGGTTTTATATGAGTTGCCGTCAAGACCCTGAAACTAGGAATTTGGCCTTCGCTTCGTTTACTTTGGCATGTCCGAACCCCGTTGGAGGAAGGATGCTGTAGCGACATCTCGTCTGCTGTATCGCGACGAACGTCGAGGTGGTGACCACTCCGCGCTAGTGTGGGATGATCTCCGATAGTCTTTCAGGTTTTATATGAGTTGCCGTCAAGGAATTTGGCCTTCGCTTCGTTTGCTTTGGCGTGTCCAAATCCTGTTGGAGGAAGGACACTGTAGTGACATCTCGTCTGTTGTATCGAGACGAACGTTGAGGTGGTGACCACTTCGCTTTGTTTCGACCGTGAGATCTTTCATTGACGTTGCATCTATATCCTACTGGACTGCGAAGGAACGCCGTTGTTGACATTGCTTCTGCTGTAACGAGATGAATGCTGAGGTGGAGCTGGAATTTTGCCATCACTCCGTTTTGTTTCGATCATGAGGTCTTTCATTGACGCTGCATCTGCATCCTGCTGGACTGTGAAGGAACGCCGTTGTTGACATTGCGTCAGGTGTAACGAGACGAATGCTGAGGTGGAGTTGGGATCTTGCCTTCACTCCGCTTTATTTCAACCGTGGGGTCTTTCATTGACGTTGCATCTGCATCCTTCTGGACTACGAAGGAACGTCGTTGTTGACATTGCGTCTGGTGTAACGAGACAAATGCTGGGATGGAGTTAGGATTTTTCCGTCACTCCGCTTTGTTTCGACCATGAGGTCTTTCGTTGACGTTACACTTGCCTCCTGCTGGACTGCGAAGGAATGCCATTGTGGGTCTTCAGGCTGTAGATATAGTCGTCGAGACTTGTCTCTTCTTCTGATGGAACCTGGTGGGATGATATGGTTCCCTCTTTGTTTGCGCCCCTGGATTGTATACAGGGATCGATGTGATCTCACCTGTAGGGCAAAAAGTTTCATTTTTATATATTTTTCTTTCCGCGGTGCTCTATCATTTCTGCTTTTATATCACGAAAGTCGCGATTGCCCGATCATTTCGGCTATTTTTCGTGGTGCCTAATCATTTCGGCTATTTGTTTTATTTACTCGCTGCTTTTTATTACGAGTTGCCCAACCATTTCGGCTATTTTATATGCATACATTTTTTTTACTTGCTGATTTCATTGCAAGTTGCCCTATCATTTCGGTTATTTCATATGTATTTTTGGCTCGTTGACTTTTCGCCATGAGTATGGAACTTGGAATCTGGTGCCAATCTTAGTATCAGCATTGATGCGACTGGAATATTGCCAGGAGCGAATCATCATTTGCCACTATCGATGCCGAACAAAGGTAACTTAGTGAACAGGGTTAGGATTCTGTCGACTAAGGCTTTTTGACTTTACGAGCCGTAAGGGTCTCATAAAGGTATTTCTCCCTACGAGTCGTGAGGATCTTGTAGGTGTACTTTTTCCTTAGGAATCCTGAGGATTCTTAAGTGTATGGTCTCTTATAAGTAGTAAGGATCTTACAAGAGTGCTTTCTCCTTATAAGTCGAGAGGACTTACAAAGGTTGTTCACTGTGCGAGCATATCCCCAGTCTCGGGCGGGATTTTGTTAGGGAAACGTTTATTCGTGCCCGTGGATTGTATACAAGGGTCGATATTGAACCGCTTGTAGGGCAGAATTGGAGGTTGTGATGGCTTACGAACAGGTTCAGATCCCTGTAGTTTAAGACTTTTGAATCTTATGAGCCGTGAGGATCTTATAAGAGGGTTCTCCTTACGAGTCGTGAGGATCTCGTAAGTGTAATTTCACCTTAGGAATCATGAGGATTCCTAAGTGTGTTTCTCCCTTGTGAGTCGTAAGGATCTCACGCAGGTTGTTTCTCCTCACAGGGTCGAGAGGACCTTGCAAGTGTCTTTTAACGAGCTTGCACTCTTTCGGGTTTTCACAAAACTCACCGGTAGCCCTGCTGTTTTTACTCACGGAGCCCTTTCGGGTTTTCATCCGTGCCCATTTTGCTTATGGACATACCATTTTCTCTTTATATATATATATATATATATATATATATATATATATATTTATGTCAGCCTTGGGATGCTGTGGTCCATAGTAGTTTATCGACGTCTCGGTCAACAGCCAGTTTTAGGACATAGCGGTCCATCGTTAGTTTAATGACGTTTCGGTCCGTCACAAGTTTTAGGACATTGCGGTCCGTTGTTAGTTTAAGAACGTTTCGGTCCGTTGTTAGTTTTAGGACATTTCGGTCCGCCGTTGCCGTATTTGAGGCGAATTTCTAGATTACGGACTTTTCAGTCCATAGGGCTTTCTCTATGAATGAGCACAATGCCCCCGGCATGTCCACCTTTTTAGGGGCATAAGGTTGTGGCGGGTTCACCTTCCAGTTTTCGGATAATGCGAACTTGCCTTATTGGTATTGTCCTCAATCCAGCCTTTGAAGACGAAGCAATCTTCGATTGGATGGCTTACTGCTTGGTGGTAAGGGCAGTAATTAGGATTGTTGACATCGCCTGGCTGCAGCGGACGTTTTGGATCTGGCAGATTGATGAGTCTGTTGCGCACTGCCAGCTCGAACAGTCTCCTCGTTTTATCCTGGGAAAATGAGTAAGGACGTCCCAGTCTCTCCTCAAGGGATGGGCATGGACGCATGTTGTTTTGGCGAACAACCGGTTTTAAGTTGCTCGGCTGTTGTTGAGTATTGGCGACGAAAGTTGCTTTTCCTTTCCCTTTTTCATTTCGAGGCTCCGACTACGAAGAGGAAGGCCTACGGCCCATCTGGTCCATTTGGGCCAGCTTGTCAATCAAGGCCTGGAAAGTGGTCGGCTTGAAAAACATCATGAATTGGGAAATGGTCGCCTGAGGGTCGAGAGTACCCACGAACATGCCTACCCCAGGCGCCTCTTCGATGCGTTGCTCGCACTTCGACCATAGATTCCGCCATCGTATTGCATACTGAACCCATGTCCCACCTGGCTTCACCCTGACGTTAATTAGTGCGGTAATCGGAGTACGCTCGCTAGCACTTGCGAATCTTTGTGTGAACTGCAGCTCCATTTCTGTAAATGTCTTGATAGAGTCATACGGGAGTTCCGAATACCACTCGAACGCCATCTCCGACAAGCTGCCAACAAACTGGCGGAGCAGAAGTTTATCATCACCTCCGGTGTTGCCTCACAAGGCTCTGAATTGATAGACGTGCTGATGCGGATTTCCCGTCCCCTTATATACGTGGAATTTAGGGATCGTATATCCCGGCGGGTACCTTATTTGGTCATACCAGCCCGGATAGCGTCGTCCAGTCTTAACGATTTGCGCAGCCACTTCATTCGCCTGGTGAGCTCGTATTTGCTGAGCAATGTAATCATCCAGAGCGGCCTTGGAGATAGTCTCCTTCTTGGCTGCTGAAAGAGCCGTAGGAGGGTTCGATGTCTTTCCTCTGTCATCTTCAATGATAATCGGGGGATCTTCAGCTGGAGGTTCTGGCTGTAATATCATCCCGGCCATATCTTGGAATAGAAGAGCCATTCATTTTATGCTGGCCGCCTGTTCCGCGGCCTCCTTTTCTTTCCTCTCGAGCATTCTTCGGAGGAATTCAGCATCAGTTTCTTGTTCCTGACGCTGCTCTCAGGTCTTTGGATTTTCTTTCAGCTCAGTAAGTGCAGTCATTGCAGTCCACATCTCCTGAAGTTTTTGCTGCTGTTGCTCCTGAGCCTTTGTTATCGATCGGGTAAGCGGTCGATGACCCGTAGAAGCACGGATTTCCTCTTTTCCAGAAACCATATAAACGGTATGTGTCACCATACCCCCAGACTTGGGGCGTTTAGGCTCAGCGTCCTTGCGGTTCGCCGCGATCGCTGGGGATTTCTCCGGCCTCCTTCTCTTGTGAGCGGTTGACGTTGAGGGAGCCGTTGCAGCGGGCACCCAAACGGATGACATCTTCTGTGGTTCCACGGGGTGGCTCTTTTCTTCCTGAGCTTTAATCTTCTTTGATCGGCGAGAGTAATCCTGGTCAATCACCGATTCCTGGACCTGTCACCAGACTTTATAAATTTTGGAGGACAACCACTGAGGGGGCTGCTCTAGCTTCGCCTTTGGGGCATTCTCTACAGGTAGAGGAGATCTCTTCAGCACGGCAGTCGGAGAGTTTTTGCGCACCCTCCTTAGCGGTTCAAAGATGTTCCCAGTCGGAACAGCAGTATTGATTTCCACTGTTGGAGCCGGCGGAGTCAGTCCAGAAGGAGAGTTGCCCCCAGCCTTCCTTACTCGGCACCAGTGGCGACGTCGAGTGTGTCGAGCCGTTGGGGTTGTCTCAGCTGTAGGGGCAACTTCCTCATGCCCCCTGTGTTGGTCAGAAGTTGTCGTTGTCAGCCTATTGAAGACTGATGTCCGCTGAGTGGGGATAGCCAGTCTGTCGAAGGCAGACTTTCGAGCGAGGGAAGCAGCCTTAGCGACTTCGCTTGGATGGGGAGTTGTAATGGCCAGTCTTGTGAAGACCGACCCTTTGGCAGGAGAAGCCACTTTGACGACTTCAGAACCAGGAATAGCTATCCTTTTTGGGATAACCTCTTATAGTATTGCGGGTTTCTTCATGGGCCCGTTGGAGCTTTGGCCCAGTCTGTTGAAAACTGAGGCAGCGGAGTTGGGCGACCCGTTAAGAGGGGCCGCGGTAGTGGTAAGTCGATCAAAGACCGACTTTTTTGGGGCTTCTTGCGATAGCAGCGGGGCATTGAAACTCATCGGTGGGATCATAGTTCCAAAGAATAGCCCAGTGGTGGCTTAAGTTACTTGCTCCACTGGCATTGTGAAAAGGGAGGCCGCTTGGGGCCCGTAAGTCACTCCTCCAGACGGGATGGAGCGAGAGTTGCAGTTGCAGTTAGTGCAGTTTGAAGCCATTGCTCTTCTATTTTCTGCACGGAGCAAGACACCAAATCTTAGTACCTCGAATTCAGGGGCAACCATAGCAAACCGCGACTCGTTCGCGAACACGACACACGAAGTATGGAGTGGACAGAGGAAAAGGTCCCACCGGGCGTGCCAGAATCTGTTCTCCTCCGAAACACAGAGACGTGATCGTGTAGGTCCATCTTGCCTGAATTTCGGGGCAGATGCTAATTGGTGCTATCCGTCCATCTCTCCGAAGATGCTAAGTTGATTTATGACACCATGTATCGAAGATTTAAACAGATGCGGCCGATATAGCAGACCTCGTCAGATTCCCCCTCGTTGAGGGGTTTTTGATTATAGGGACGCTCTTTCCTGCAGGCGCACGCCCCTGCAGTTAATTACGCTACCATGTCGCGGTAATAACTTTCTCCTTCTCCAGATGATCACTTCGTGTCGTGTTTGTTTGTTTTGTTTTTGGTTGCCCGTGGATTGTATACGGAGACTAATTTATGTTGTCGCCCGTAGGGTGTGGATTAGTCCAAATCCATATTTTCTTAGATTTGGTTTGGGGTTTGCTTTAAGGATACGTTAGTCTCATTTGAGACTAAGATCAACTTAAACGTTTGTTAAGGATACGTTAGTCTAATTTTAGACTAAGATCAACTTTACGGGATCGTTTAGATCCAACAAGAGAGTATTTGGCCTCTGCTGTTTAGTTTAGGGACATTGCGGTTGATTACCAGTTTAAGGACATGGTGGTCCAATGTTAGTTTAAGGACATTTCGGTCCAAGGTTAAGGACATCATAGTCCATGGGTTTAAAGGGACCCCACAGTCCGAGGTTAAGGACATCATAGTCCATGGGCTTAAGGACCCCACAGTCCGTAGTTTAAAGACGTCATAGTCTATAAAGTTCAAGGACATCATAGTCCATGAGTTTAAGGACCCCACAGTCTATAGAATGATTGGTTATCGGGACCCGTCACCTCTATGAAGACGTTGAAGGATTACAACGATAAATATCAAAGGAGTGAAGAGATGCACCCTTGAACCAAAGTTGATTGGGAAATCTGTAGTCCAATTTAGGACTAAGATCAATTAATTAGATTATGAGCACATGGGCTCAGTTGAATCTGAGTTGAGAACTTATGGCCAACTTGGGCTAAGTCCAATTAAGTTTGAAATGTTGGACTTTTGTTGGGACTGTTGAACATTTGTCTGGGTTCACCCTCCCATTATTTAGCAATTCTAAACATGAGTCTAGACTCTGACCATGTCTTTATCTTTTATTGAGTGCTGAGCACTCATATGCCATATGAGATGATCAATATTGGAAGACAAGGGTATATTTGAGGCTCAGTCAAAGGGGAGTCTTGCCTCTGGAAGACTTAGTCAATTTGGGCTAAGACTGGTTTTAAAATAGTGTTAAACACTAGAGGACATCTGGCGGTCACGTGTCCCCACGTGATGTATTTAAAACAGTGTTAAACAGTGGGTACAAAATGCTCAAAATAGTGTTAAACACTAAAAGTGGGGTGGTCACGTGATGCGCCTGAGAATTGGGCCAAACCTCCTTTATTTTGTTCTCAGAATATTCAAATAAGTGTTAAACACTTTTGATCTTCAGGCCATCACGTGTGGGCACGTGATAGGTACGCATGCATTGATTATTAAAGTGTTTATTAGGGGTCACGTGGGGACACGTGAGGGCGCCCAAAATTGATTCTGCTCTTGGATTTGTTTCTTTTTGTTTTAAGGGTCACGTGTGAGCACGTGAGGCATTGCCTCCGAGCTTTTTCTTTCTCATTTTGGGGAGTCTGTTTGAGGGGCACGTGGGGCACGTGACCATGTCTCATTCATTCTTTTCTGATTATTAAAGGAAGGGTCACGTGTTGCCACGTGACCATGTTTACGTGCATAGATAATTTGAGTCCTTTGTTTGAGAATTAAATTCTTTGGTAGGGTTAAACCCTAATCTTGTTTTGAGGAATTAAATTCCTATGTGTATGGAAGAATTAAATTCTTATGTAAGGTTAAACCCTAGTCTTATTTAGAGGAATTGAATTTCTATGAATTTGGGAGAATTAAATTCTCATATAGGGTTAAACCCTAGTTTCATTTGGAGGAATTAAATTCCTATGAATTTGGGGGAATTAAATTTCTTAAACTCAATTCTCCTTCTATGTTTTGGATCTGCATGGCAGAATTTCCCCAATGAGAATTAAATTCTCAACTTGTGGGGAGATCTGCTTCTGCAGATCTTCAACCAAAGGAAGAACTAAGTTCTTATTCAGATGAGTTAAACTCTTAAATTTGAGAATTAAATTCTCTTTTATTTTATGGAGCTTGGATCTCTTTTCCCTTTCTCACCTAGGGTTTCTTCTGAAAAGATCTTCTTTTCTCTCTTGAGAATTAAATTCTCCTCTCTTTTTTCTCTCTGTTGTTGTTCTTCTCCAAAAATCCAAGAGTCCTTCTTTTCTCTTCTTGGCTCCTATTTATAGGAGGAAGAAAAGAATCAATCTGTTTAGTCAATCTTTCATTTGAAAGATTTTAATCGATTTTGTAACCAACATGATCTTTTAGATCACTCAGTGACTTTTATTCACCATTGGATTTTTTAACCCAAAAGATATTCCGTTTGTTATTCTTGGTGAATTTCATGGAAATATTTCCTTGTATAGAATTTTTCTATAAATTGGTGATTTTTAATCACCATTGGATTTTTAATCCTACGGTGCTCCACTTTACAGAGCACGATCTTTTTTGTTTGGAAAGATTTAGAGAGAAATTAAGGTTTTTGATTTCCCTTAATTAGAATTTAATTCTATTATTTCAGAAGGCTTTAAAAGCCTATCACGTGTTGGCACGTGATCCCATTGTTTGATCATTTAAATAGAATTTAATTCTATTAATCAAAGAGTTTAGGAACCCATCACGTGTTGATACGTGACCCCCTTGATTAACATTTTAACCAGAATTTAATTCTGCCATTTCAAAGAATTAAGGAACCATCACGTGTCAGCACGTGACCTTTGGTCACATGTAGACACGTAATACCCCATTGGGATCTTTCCTTCCTGTTTTATCATGCCTTTTAATTCCGTTTGAGTGGGTTGAAGGGCCCATCACGTGTGGACACGTGATTCCACTGATTGATTGTTTGACTAAAGTTTAACACTATAAATTAGAGATCATAGGAACCCATCATGTCACGCCCCGCTTCCCGGTGTACGGTGAAGGGGACACGACGAGTCCGCTACGTATTTACTGTGAAGTAAATACGCTAAGCGTATCTAAGCAATATAAAATTAAGCACAAAAGACAAGAGATATAAACTGAACAGCAAATTTATTTATTAACATTCTTTTGTACAATGCATGAAAAGTAAATACAACTGAATAAAAAGCAATGCCTAAACAATGGCATAACAGAAATGAAAGTACTGAATTGAAAGTTTACAATGACTAGAGCTCGAGGTCTTCACTGAACTGGTCTAAGTCTTCAGCAGTGGGCTCGATCTCTGATGGGTCCAAATCACCTGACGACATTCAAACAAGAAAGAAATAGAATGTCGTCAGCGAACAGGTCGCTCGGTAAGTCCCAAAGATAAGAGAAAAGTAGAATAGACAGAATAAGAAGGTATCTTTTAAAGTTGTGTTATATTGTAGTAATGTTGTATTAATGCTGTTGTTTGTAGCTTGGTACAGAAGAATGCCAGTGTATACGAGAGGAGTCTCTATATACCAGAGATTAGAGATAGGTATAGTACAAGGAACCGTTTATGCCACGGTACAACAGCAACTGGATTCATGTTAGGTGTATTAAGTCTTACTGTCTCGTGCCACTTTTAACACCTTCCATACCAATCTACCCCTTAAACCCCGAGATGTCTTATTTGTATTGTTTGTTTTGTAAATTGTATTGATTGTATAATTGAATGACTGACCGAAACCATGATATCAGTAAACGGGTTACACCCGTAGAATCATGTAAATGGAATAACTTGAGAACCATGTAAATGGAATGTATATCCATGGTTCGGTTAAGTCAAGTTGTATAATGGATTCATGGAATCATGTTGAATTGGAATATTGTAAATTGTAGATTGTACTTGAAACATATTCAAGTCAGATTATAATGAGACTCAATCTGAGTCAGACAATTAGAGAAGTAAATTGAAGTCCTGATTGTTTTGATGTTATCGATAACCGCTGCACATGGGCGGCAGGATTTGTGTCTTTTTCAAAGACGATTACCGTATTGATAACACCATTTGTAAGTTGTCTATCTTAGATAGGCAAGCACCCACTTCTCCGGCTCCCTGAGGCTCAAGAGATTGGTCCCGCTTAAACCTATATTTACTAAGGTCCTTAGGGTAAATTATAGAACTTGAAAGGGGTTTTACGTAAAAATACTTTGTATAGTTTTCAAAATACACCCCAAGTATTTATTAATCGTCTTTAGAATTGTAATGAATGTAGATTTTATATTGTGATATTTCTAGTGAAAATATCATATTTTCATAATAAGTGGTATTTATTTGTAATATTGGTTTTGTATGGAATTCATGGTATTTTAGTGTAAAATTGATTCTTGTGATTTTAAGAAAAAGGTGAAATATTTATAATAATTCAAAATAAATATTTTAATGATAAATATACATATATTTATATGAAAATAATTTTAGTATATATATAATATTCTAGAAATCTCGTTTTCTTAAGATGTCGTATTTTAAATCTTTCGAGACTGAATGCTCCTTGTGGAGGTCTGAATCTCGCACTACTAAGCCCGAGGAAGTGCGATAATCCGCACCATCCCGAACGGGTTCCCCAAATGGGTTGTAGCGACGCTTTGCAAAGATTTGTATAAATACTAATCATTAAGGAAAAACGATTTTATTAATTATGGTATTTATTTGTAAAGATGTCGATTTCCCGTATTCTATGTTCTAGGGTCTCCTAAGTCAACTAGACTGCTCCTAACTGATCCAAAGCGATAAGTTGTGAGATATCTCTCAAATCGCCTCTTCACCGCCAATTGTGGTCAGGTAAGTACAAATGAAGAAAGGAGGGTTCCGCTCACGAATCACCGTGAGACGGGCCTTTTAAAGTTACCTTTCTCATTTGTCTAGCCTAGGCACCACAAACTCAGGTTTAGATAAACGACTGAATGCCCACAACCTTCTTCTGTCCTAATGAGCGCGACAGTCCTTAATTGGCTGAGTCTAGATATTTTTTTTAATAGCTCAAAGGTTATTTATTTGTAAAGATGTCGATTTCCCGTATTTTATGTTCCCGAGGGTATCGTGCTATGTTGCATATGAGTGTGTGAGGAGGTAGGTCGTTACCTCGTGATCTACATAAAGGTATAACAAGTTTAATGGTTTAAATGTCGCAAAAGGAACTATGTGGTATTTAAATGAAAAAAATACGGTAAAAGGAACTAGCAATTATTTTGTGATATGAAACTTGATCAATTTGGTTGATTAATGTTTAATAGTCAATATGAGAGAGTTTAAGCATAATTGTATTAACGAGAAGTGAAGTTTTATAAAGAAACGGAATCGGAAATCGAATTTGTTCCGATTCCGTCGGGTTTTGTAAATCCATATTTTAGAGAAGAAAAGAGAGGTATAATTCGGGGACTTACGGGTTTTAGACAATAACGAGAGTTAAATGGAAGGAGAGGAATCGCCGGTGCGTCGCTTCATAGCCGAGAGCTTCTAGAATGATCGCCGGAAGTTCGCCGGGAATTTCGCCGTAGCTTCGCTTCGTGCTCGTTTTCAAAGTACACAAGTTTCTTGGAAATTTTAGAAAGTTGGCTCAGAGTTTTGGGGTGAGAGGGTAGAGGGTAGGGGTGTATTTATAGGGTTAGGCTAGGGTTAAGGTAGATGTAGGGTTTTAATTTAAAAAAATATAAAAATATAGGAAAAATGTATTAAAAATAGAGTAAATGAGTGTTAATTGGATTTTCGGAAATGACTTGGGAAATAAAGTGTGCAGGGGGTATGAGAAGGTGAAAAAGGCACAAGTTTGCAGTTGGGGACTCGGCCGTCCGGCGAAGTCGGGCCGAGTCAGGGCATGGGGTAGTGGGGGGTCATCTGGTGTACACACTGGTATATTTAGTTTTCTATGTGTAGTGGGATTTTTGGAATTTATCACGTGTTGACTGTTGGACTTCTAAAAAATTTTAAAACAAAATAATATTAAAAATAATGTGGGGCATAGGATTTGAACTCCGGTGGCTTGGTTCAGCAGTGCAAGGTATTTCCAATGAGCTACAATCTCCTTCTTGTAATTATGGAGTGAAATAAATACTTAAAGTGGTAACAGCAAAAGTAAATACTCCAAGTATATATTAAATTTAAACCAAATTTTTATACACTAAAAATGGAGTTGTTATATTCTACCCTCCTTACAAAAATTTCATTCTCGAAATTTACAACTTTTATTTGAGGACTAGTTTACAAAGAGGTGTGGATATCTTGCACGCATTTCTTCTTCCCTTTCCCAAGTGGACTCTCCTGGAGTGTCTTTCCTCCATATCACTCGGACCAAGTTAACTTTCTTGTTCCGAAGTGTCTTTACTTTCCTGTCCAGGATTTCCTCTGGTTGTTGCTCACAAGATAAGTCAGGATGTATAGTGAGCTCGGAATGATCGAGAACATGGCTGGGGTCACTCACATACCTTCTGAGTTGGGATGTGTGGAACACATTATGCACTTCTTCCAATGAAGGTGGAAGCGCTAAGCGGTACGCCACTTCATCGACTCGTTCGAGTATGTCGAATGGTCCAATATATCTCGGACTTAATTTACCCCGTCTTCCAAATCGGATCACTCCGCGGTTCGGAGATATCTTCAAGAATACGTGATCTCCTGGCTGGAACTCCAAGTGACGTCACTTTGCATCAGCCCAGTGCTTCTGTCGATCTTGGGCTATGCGCATCATTTCCCTGATAGTACGAACCACATCAACAGTCGCTACTATCATCTCTGTTCCAAGCAATTCCCTATCTTCGATGCCGTCCCAACTTAATGGTGATCGACACTTCATTCCATACAGTGCTGCAAAAAGTGACATTCCTATGCTTGCTTGGTAGCTGTTGTTGTACGAAAACACAACAAGATGTAGATGATCTTCCCACGATCCTTTGAAGTCTAACATACATGCTCTGAGCATATCCTCTAAGATCTGAATAGTTCGCTCAGACTGACCATCTGTTTGTGGATGATAAGCTGTGCTGAAGTTCAGACTTGTTCCCAAGCTTGCTTGCAGACTCTGCCAAAATTGTGATCGGAACCTGGTGTCACGATCGGAGACAATGCAGACCGGTACTCCATGAAGTCTCATAATTTCCTGTATGAGTTCATGGGTATCAGAGATAGTACATTATGAAGAGTTTAAATCTTAAATAGATTATTACCTCCATGTACTTCTTTGCTAGTGTCTCAGTTGATTGGCCAACTCGAAATGGGATAAAGTGAGCCGACTTTGTGAGTCGATCCGCAATGACCCATACAGCATCGTTACCCTTTGTGCTGCGAGGAAGAGCAGTCACAAAATCCATCGTGATGTGTTGCCACTTCCATTCTGGGATTGGTAACGGTTGAAGTAATCCAGCAGTCCTGTGATGTTCAGCCTTTACTTATTGACACACCAAGCATTTTGCGACGCTTCTGACTGCTTCACGCCTCATTCCATGCCACCAATAATTCTGACGTAGATCTTTGTACATTTTGGTACCTCCAGGATATACTGAGTAGGGAGAGCTGTGAGCTTCTTTCATTAACTCTTCCCAAACAGGACATTTTGGTACACACAATCTGCTGCCGTATCTCAAAGATCCGTCTTCATGGATGATGAAGTCTGTTCTGAGTCCGTTCTCCACTTGTTCTCTGATCTTTTGCAACTTAACATCACTTGCTTGAGCTGCTTTGATCTGATTGACAATAGTTGATTGAACTTGTAAATTCATCAAACTTGAAACGTTACCTGGCATGACTATTTCAATCTCCATCTGATGCAAGTCTTGTTGAAGCTTCTACTGAGCGGTGAGATTCATCGATAATGGTTGGCGACTAAGTGCATCAGGTACTACATTCACCTTCCCTGGGTGATATTGCAAGTTGATGTCAAAGTCCGCCATGAGTTCTAACCATCTTCTCTGCCGCATATTCAACTCCTTCTAAATAAACACGTACTTCAGGCTCTTATGATCTGTGTAGATGTTCACTCGCTCACCAAGTAGATAGTGGCGCCAAATCTTGAGAGCAAAGATGACGGCTGCCAACTCCAGGTCATGCGTCGGATAATTGCGCTCATGAGTCTTCAGCTGTCTTGAAGCATAAGCCACAACTTTACCGTGCTGATGTAAAACACATCCTAATCCCTTACCGGATGCATCGCAATGCACTTCGAATCCTCCTGATTGATCCGGTATGACTAGAATAGGCGCTGATGTCAATCTTGACTTGAGTTCTACGAAAGTTTGTTCGCATGCTTTTGACCACACAAAATCTTCATCTTTATGTGTGAGCTTGGTCACGGGTGTTGCTATCTTCGAAAAGCCTTCAATAAACCTTCTGTAATATCCAGCTAAACCCAAGAAACTCCGAATGTCCTTCACTGACTTTGGTGTCGGCCATTCGCTAACTGCTGAAACTTTCGCTGGATCCACAGAGATTCCTTCTCCTGATACGATATGTCCAAGAAAACCAACTTGCTTTAGCCAAAACTCGCACTTGCTGTACTTGGCATAAAGCTGATATTGTCGAAGAGTTTCCAGGAAAATTCGTAGGTGTTCGGCATGTTCTTTCCGACTCTTAGAATACACCAGGATGTCGTCGGTGAAGATGACAACAAACCTGTCTAAGTACTCCCGGAAAACTTGATTCATTAAGTTCATGATTATTGTGGGTGCGTTGGTCACTCCAAATGGCATCACTAGAAATTCGTAACGTCCATAGCGAGTTCTGAAAGCTGTTTTATGAATATCAGCTTCCTTGACCTTCACCTGATGATAATCTGAACGAAGATCCAATTTAGAGAACACACAAAATCCACTTAGCTGATCGAATAAATCGTCGATGCGCGGGAGTGGATACTTGTTCTTTATAGTGACTTCGTTCAAGGCTCTGTAATCGATGCACATTCTGTATGAACCTTCCTTCTTCTTCACAAGTAGTATAGGTAATCCCCAACTTGAAGTGCTGGGACGAATCCATCCTTTCGCCAGTAATTCGTCCAACTGTGTTCGGACTTCCTTCAAACCTTCCGGACTTAGTCGATAAGGTGCTTTGATCACTGGTTGTGCTCCCGGTACTAAATCAATGCTGAATTCAAGAGCTCGATCGGGAGGCAAACCCTATATATCGTCAGGAAACACATCGTCGAACTCTCGAACCACATCTGGTCTTGATTCTTCCTCCGCATGAGCTGCTGCAACTAATGTTTCTCTTGGCTTCGCTTTGTAGGTACTTGGCTCCAGGGTACGGTCTCCGCTTTTGAAATAGAAGACCGGGTGGTCTGGAATCTCAAATACTATCCTCCTTTGACGACAGTCGATGGTAGCATAAAAAATTCCAAGCCAATCCATTCCTAGAACCACATCAAAGTTCGGTATGTCCAGCACTTTGAAGTCAACATAAAATTCTCTGCTGCAGACGACTACCGGACACAAGCTGTATCCCATTGTTGCCTTTAGAACGACATTTCCGGAACTGACATTCCAGCTGGATGCAAGCGGTGAGACTGGAATCGCATGGGTTCGAACAAACCGTTGCGACATAAAGCGGTGAGATACTCCAGTATCAAACAGTGCTAGTGCAGGTATTGAGGATACTAAAATTGTACCTAAGGTATGTTTGATGTGTTTTAGGTATATGAAAAGTATGTAGGATAATTATCAAGACTGAAAGAAATTTTTGAGAAAGAAAGGGTTACCAGTGATAACTTGGCCAGTGGCCTCGGCTTCTTCCACTGTCATCATGAAAGCCTGGCGCCTTGGTACATTCCTCCTGGCCTGAGGAGCATTCCTCGGAACGTTCCTTTGAGTTTGATGGAACTGATGAGGAGGTGGTGCAGCTTGTGGTCCTTTGGGTGGTGCAGGTAGTGCAAGTCTTGGAGCAGGTGTTTGGATGGCTGGGCGCTGTGGGTAATTGTTTGCTGGCCTGGGTGCAGCAATTGGATCTTGTTTATGAGGACAAGACCCAATACCATGAGCAGCTGAGCCACGGATCTAGCAAAAGTTGTTCGCACGCCGGCAATCTCTCGCCAGATGCCCATTTCTCTTGTAGTAGTTACAAAAGGCTGGGCCTGTTGTTTGGTGCCCCTGGACGCCTTGGCACAAAAGGTGGTCTGGACGAGGCTCCTCCTGCCATATGGTTGGCAGGGCGCTTAACTCCTGCAAACTGAGATCTGCTCCTCGCTTTTATTACTGCCTCATAACTGCAGGCAGCTTCCAGAGCATCATCATGAGTTGGAAATTTTCCTGTGGCTAGAGCAGCTTGAATTTCTGTGTCCAACCCATGTTGAAAACGACGGGCTCTGATCTCGTCTGTCGGTATCAAATGTATCGCGAATTTGTTTAAAGGATTGTGTTAGCTGTGTATTATGTGATATTTTAAAAATTAAAATATTGTGACATATCTTACCGACTTAGCATGGTGAATTCAGCGTCATACTCATCTACTGACTTGTCCCACATCGAACCTTGTTGTAGATGAATGAACTGATGTTCCATGGAAAACCTGGCAGTCACAGGGAAGTACTTCGCGTCGAACTTATCGCGGAAAGTCTTCCATTCAATAGGCTGTTCAAGACGGCTTTCTTCCGCCTTCCACCAATTGCGAGCATTGTCCGTGAGCTGTAGTTTCGCCACACGGACCCAAGCTATGTCTGGCACTTGTGCTGCCGCCAGATCATCCTCTATGCTTTGCGCCCATTCCTCAGCTTCAAGTGGGCTTCCCTTTCCGGAGAACTGCTTGGGATGTAAAGCCCTGAATTACTTTACCCCAGGTGCGTCAGTCTCGGGACGGTTCAGGAGTTATTGCTGTCTCTCAAGGAGGCTGCGGATCGCCTCAAGTAGAACCATTTGCTCGGTGGGTGGAGCAGGAAAAGTAGGCACAATGGGTAGTGGAGGTAGAGTGTTATTGAAGTCGGCACTGGTGTTGTTTGGGGAATCCATAACCTTGATGCAAAATTTAGATTATGACAGATTCAAAGTATATAGAATGATAGGATTCAAGGAACATGAATTGTAAAGAATACTTTAGTTGCTGGTTCTTGTGTTATATTGCTTAGGTTGTTCACGCAGAACAGAACTGCATAGTATGGTCCTATACAGCTCTGACCGGCATGGGCCACCAACAAAACCTGTCACGCCCCGCTTCCCGGTGTACGGCGAAGGGGACGCGACGAGTTCGC
The DNA here is from genome assembly GCA_030015575.1 of Agapanthus africanus. Taxonomy (NCBI): domain Eukaryota; kingdom Viridiplantae; phylum Streptophyta; class Magnoliopsida; order Asparagales; family Amaryllidaceae; genus Agapanthus; species Agapanthus africanus. The sequence continues at coordinate 885,780,439 of CM057337.1, forward strand.
TATGTATTTACTGTGAAATAAATACGTTCAGCGTATCTAACCAATATAAAAGTAAACACAAGAGACATGAGATATAAACTGAACAACAACTTTATTTATTAACATTCTTTTGTACAATGCATGAAAAGTAAATACAACTGAATAAAAAGCAATGCCTAAACAATGGCATAACAAAAATGAAAGTACTGAATGGAAAGTGTACAATGACTAGAGCTCGGGGTCTTCACTGAATTGGTCCAAGTCTTCAGCAGTGGGTTCGATCTCTGATGGGTCCAAATCACTTGACGACATTCAAAGAAGAAAGAAATAGAATATCGCCAGCGAACAGGTCGCTCGGTAAGTCCCAAAGATAAGAGAAAAGTAGAATAGACAGAATAAGAAGGTATCTTTTAAAGTTGTGTTATATTGTAGTAATGTTGTATTAACGCTGTTGTTTGCAGCTTGGTACAGAAGAATACCAGTGTATACGAGAGGAGTCTCTATATGCCAAAGACTAGAGGTAAGTATAATACAAGGAACCGTTTATGCCACGGTACAACAGCAACTGGATTCATGTTAGGTGTATTAAGTCTTACTGTCTCGTGCCACTTTTAACACCTTCCGTACCAATCTACCGCTTAAACCCCGAGATGTCTTATTTGTATTGTTTATTTTGTAAATTGTATTGATTGTATAATTGAATGACTGACCGAAACCATGATATCAGTAAACGGGTGTAACCGTAGAATCATGTAAATGGAATAACTGGAGAACCATGTAAATGGAATGTATATCCATGGTTCGGTTAAGTCAAGTTGTATAATGGATTCATGGAATCATGTTGAATTGGAATATTGTAAATTGTAGATTGTACTTGAAACATATTCAAGTCAGATTATAATGAGACTCAATCTGAGTTAGACAATAAGTGGAGTAAATTGAAGTCCTGATTGTTTTGATGTTATCGGTAACGGCTGCACATGGGCGGCAGGATTTGTGTCTTTTTCAAGGACGATTACCGTATTGATAACACCGTATGTTAAGTTGTCTACCTTAGATAGGCAAGCACCCACTTCTCCGGCTCCCTGAGACTCAAGAGATTGGTCCCGCTTAGACCTATATTTACTAAGGTCCTTAGAGTAAATTATAGAACTTGAGGGGGTTTTACGTAAAAATACTTTGTATAGTTTTCAAAATACACCCCAAATATTTATTAATCGTCTTTAGAATTGTAATGAATGTAGATTTCATATTGTGATATTTCTAGTGAAAATATCCTATTTTCATAATAAGTGGTATTTATTTGTAAAATTGGTTTTGTATAGAATTCATGGTATTTTAGTGTAAAATTGATTCTTGTGATTTTTAGAAAAAAGTGAAATATTTATAATAATTCAAAATAAATATTTTAATGATAAATATACATATATTTATATGAAAATAATTTTAGTATATATATAATATTCTAGAAATCTCGTTTTCTTAAGATGTCGTATTTTAAATCTTTCGAGACTGAATGCTCCTTGTGGAGGTCTGAATCTCGCACTACTAAGCCCGAGGAACTGCGATAATCCGCACCATCCCGAACGGGTTCCCCAAATGGGTTGTAGCGGCGCTTTGCAAAGATTTGTATAAATACTAATCATTAAGGAAAAACGATTTTATTAATTATGGTATTTATTTGTAAAGATGTCGATTTCCCGTATTCTATGTTCTAGGGTCTCCTAAGTCAACTAGACTGCTCCTAACTGGTCCAAAGCGATAAGTTGTGAGATATCTCTCAAATCGCCTCTTCACCGCCAATTGTGGTCAGGTAAGTACAAATGAAGAAAGGAGGGTTCCGCTCACGAATCACCGTGAGACGGGCCTTTTAAAGTTACCTTTCTCACTTGTCTAGCCTAGGCACCACAAAGTCAGGTTTAGATAAACGACTGAATGCCCACAACCTTCTTCTGTCCTAATGAGCGCGACAGTCCTTAATTGGCTGAGTCTAGATATTTTGTTTAATAGCTCAAAGGTTATTTATTTGTAAAGATGTCGATTTCCCGTATTTTATGTTCCCGAGGGTATCGTGCTATGTTGCATATGAGTGTGTGAGGAGGTAGGTCGTTACCTCGTGATCTACATAAAGGTATAACAAGTTTAATAGTTTAAATGTCGCAAAAGGAACTATGTGGTATTTAAATGAAAAAAATACGGTAAAAGGAACTAGCAATTATTTTGTGATATGAAACTTGATCAATTTGGTTGATTAGTGTTTAATAGTCAATATGAGAGAGTTTAAGCATAATTGTATTAACGAGAAGTGAAGTTTTATAAAGAAACCGAATCGAAAATCGGATTTGTTCCGATTCCGTCGGGTTTTGTAAATCCATATTTTAGAGAAGAAAAGAGAGGTATAATTTGGGGACTTACGGGTTTTAGATAATAACGAGAGTTAAATGGAAGGAGAGGAATCGCCGGTGCGTCGCTTCATAGCCGAGAGCTTCTAGAATGATCGCCGGAAGTTCGCCGGGAATTTCGCTGTAGCTTCGCTTCGTGCTCGTTTTCAAAGTACACAAGTTTCTTGGAAATTTTAGAAAGTTGGCTCAGAGTTTTGGAGTGAGAGGGTAGAGGGTAGGGGTGTATTTATAGGGTTAGGCTAGGGTTAGGGTAGATGTAGGGTTTTAATTTAAAAAAATATAAAAATATAGGAAAAATGTATTAAAAATAGAGTAAATGAGTGTTAATTGGATTTTCGGAAACGATCTAGGGAAATAAAGTGTGCAGGGGGTATGAGAAGGTGAAAAAGGCACAAGCTAATCGTCTTTAGAGTTGTAATGAATGTAGATTTTATATTGTGATATTTCTAGTGAAAATATCCTATTTTCATAATAAGTGGTATTTATTTGTAATATTTGTTTTGTATGGAATTCATGGTATTTTAGTGTAAAATTGATTCTTGTGATTTTTAGAAAAAGGTGAAATATTTATAATAATTCAAAATAAATATTTTAATGATAAATATACATATATTTAATAATTTTAGTATATATATAATATTCTAGAAATCTCGTTTTCTTAAGATGTCGTATTCTAAATCTTTCGAGACCGAATGCTCCTTGCGGAGGTCTGAATCTTGCACTACTAAGCCCGAGGATATGCGATAATCCGCACCATCCCGAACGGGTTCCCCAAATGGGTTGTAGCGGCGCTTTGCAAAGATTTGTATAAATACTAATCATTAAGAAAAACAGTTTTATTAATTATGGTATTTATTTGTAAAGATGTCGATTTCCCGTATTCTACGTTCTAGAGTCTCCTAAGTCAACTAGACTGCTCCTAACTGGTCCAAAGCGACAAGTTGTGAGATATCCCTCAAATCGCCTCTTCACCGCTAATTGTGGCCAGGTAAGTACAAATGAAGAAAGGAGGGTTCCGCTCACGGATCACCGTGAGACGGGCCTTTTAAATTAACTTTCTCACTTGTCTAGCTTAGGCACCACAAAGTCAGGTTTAGATAAACGACTGAATGCCCACAACCTTCCTCTGTCCTAATGAGCGTGATAGTCCTTAATTGGCTGAGTCTAGATATTTTTTTTATTAGCTCAAAGGTTATTTATTTGTAAAGATGTCGATTTCCCGTATTTTATGTTCCCGAGGGTATCGTGCTATATTGCATATGAGTGTGTGAGGAGGTAGGTCATTACCTCATGATCTACATAAAAGTATAACAAGTTTAATGGTTTAAATGTCGCAAAAGGAACCATATGGTATTTAAATGAAAAAAAATACCGTAAAAGGAACTAGCAATTATTTTGTGATATGAAACTTGATCAATTTGGTTGATTAGTGTTTAATAGTCAACATGAGAGAGTTTAAGCATAATTGTATTAACGAGAAGTGAAGTTTTATAAAGAAACCGAATCGGAAATCGGATTTGTTCCGATTCCGTCGGGTTTTGTAAATCCGTATTTTAGAAAAGAAAAGAGAGGTAGAATTTGGGGACTTACGGGTTTTAGACAATAACGAGAGCTAGATGGAAGGAGAGGAATCGCCGGTGCGTCGCTTCGTCTTCGAGAGCTCCTAGAACAATCGCCGAAAGTTCGCCGGAAATTTCGTCGTAGCTTCGCTTCATGCTCGTTTTCAAAGTACACAAGTTTCTTGGAAATTTTAGAGAGTTGGCTCAGAGTTTTATGGTGAAAGGGTAGAGGGTAGGGGTGTATTTATAGGGTTAGGCTAGGGTAGATGTAGGGTTTTAATTTAAAAATGTAAAAATATAGGAAAAATGTATTAAAAATGGAATAAATGAGTGTTAATGGGCTCTCTGGAAACGATCTAGGGAAATAAAGTGTGCAGGGGGTATGAGAAGGTGAAAAGGCACAAGTTTGCAGTTGATGACTCGGCCGTCCGGCCGAGTCCAACCGGCGGCGCCGGCCCGAGTCGGCCAGTCCGCCGGCCGACTCGGCCGAGTCGGGCCGAGTCAGGGCATGGGGAGGTGGGAGGTCATCAGGTGTACACACTGGTATATTTAGTTTTCTATGTGTAGTGGGATTTTTAGAATTTATCACGTGTTGACTGTTGGACTTCTAAAAAATTTTAAAACAAAATAATATTAAAAATAATGTAGAGAATGGGATTTAAATTCTGGTGACTTGGTTCAGCAGTGCAAGGTATTACCAATGAGCTATAAACTTCTTCTTGTAATTATGGAGTAAAATAAATACTTAAAGTAGTAACAGCAAAAGTAAATACTCCAAGTATACATTAAATTTAAACCAAATTTTTGTACACTAAAAATGGAGTTGTTACACATCACGTGTCTGCACGTGACCTCTGGTCACTTGGGGACACATGATGCCCTATTGGGGTATTCCTGATATTTTATGAGGGAACAAAGCGCAACTCAGAAATCGACCAATAATACATACAAGTGACGTTTTGACCGACGCACCGACTCCAATCAAACCCTCTAGTGTTCGCTTAGTAGCTAACACGTGTAGCGACATCCTATGTAAACCCAAGTGCAGAAATCATGCGAAGCACAGAAACTGAGTCAGACACTGTATCGCGCATCGCCGAAACACTAAAAACTAGCAAATTGCTCCCAGATTTTACATACATTCAATATATAAAAATCTAGCAGTACCCAACACCTCAAAATACCTACAGACAGCTACCCTAAAAGTCACAACCCCCTAGTCCTCTAAAATACCGAGCTCGTCGGATTTTCTCCTCCTCTCGCCAGATGAACAGTGTCAGGTGGGGTTCGTGCTTCAGGTGTACACTCAGGGTCTTTAGTACAACACTACTATATCGCTAGATTTTCCAGTAAACACTCGTAGTCACAGCAGATCACAGACACTCCAAAACGACACTAAAAATACGATATTTGCTCAAAACTACATCTTTATCGTTCTAAACAGCGACTACTAAGCTACACAACAATAAAAGAACCTAATTAACAGTAGAGAGCACTACCTTAACAAACTTGCCCAAAACCCTAGCTTTCCATGCTCCAATTCATATCCATGGGCTTTAGATCAAGTTTAATGAAGGGTTTAGTGAGTTTTGTGAAGATTAATGAGGATTTAGGCTTGATTTAATGAAGAACAAGAAGACTGTTCAGTTTGAGATAGTTGAAGAATAAGAGAAAGAGAGTGTGAGGTGAGAATGAGTGTATGAAATAATTGAAGGATGTGAGGGGGTGAGGGTTTTGCTTACACTTACTCTCTCTCTCTCTCTCTCTCTCTCTCTCTCCCCCCCCCATTGTCAACTCTCTCTCTCCCTCTCTCTTTTAAGTCAACCCCAAATTCAAACCTCATTTAAATTTTAAAACTAAATAACTTAAATAATTACATATAACATAATGAAATGAGATTAAAGTGTCATAGCTACTTAAGCATGGTTACCACTAATTAACCCTAGGTTAACATGCACAAGTGTGTGCAAGTCCGAAATAAATAATAATAAAATATTAATTAATTTTTATAAAATATGTGAAAACTATTTTGGTAAAATTTTTACTAAAAATCCGCATTACCGCTTAATTAACACTAATTGCATTTTAAGGTGTTACATTCCCTCGCTCCAAAGGCGAGGAGCCTCTTCTGGGCCGACTTTTGCACCTAAGCGGTCAGGGGGATCATTTAACCAGTCCAGTCCAGATTTCTGTTTCTACTGCAAGAGAACTGGACACTTGGCGAAGGACTGCAGGCGTGCAAATGGCTGTGTTTGATTTATGGCGCATCTATTCACGCGATAGGGGCATGTCCATATCGTATTAACACAGCACCAGCACCCAGACCCGCAATCACAGCCCCGCAGCGGCCATCTATTCAGGCTCCTGCACCTCGCTTAGCTCTTCCTGCACCAGCTCCACATAGACCACCTGCACAGCCCCATCGTAAATTCCACCAGGCACAGAGAAACGTGCCCCAAGGACAAAGGAATGTGCCTCCAGTAAGGAGAAATGTACCAGAATGACAGGCTTTTACAATGACGGTCGAGGAGGTCGAAGCCACAGGACAAGTCATCACTGGTAAAATCCCCCATCCTTTCAATCTTTTAATCCTTATGTATCGTTATACTTTTTCTATATCTAAACACAACCTCACGTAACTTAGGTACTATACTAGTAGCCACCCTTCCTGCACTCGTACTTTTCGACACTGGAGCTTCGCACTGCTTCATGTTACAACAATTCGTGAAAACGCGCGTGATTCCCATGAAGCCACTCATTTCAAGCTGGAATGTCAATCTGGGAATGGAGTCTTGAAAGTAGCTTTAGGATATGCTCAGTGCCTAGTCGTAGTTTGCGGTCGATAATTCTACGCAAATTTCAAAGTACTGGACATACCAAATTTCGATGTTGTTTTGGAAATGGATTGGCTGGAAGTATTCTATGCTACTATTGACTACCGTCAAAGGAGGGTAGTATTTGAGATACCAGATCACCCAGTCTTCTATTTCAAAAGTGGAGATAGAACCTTGGATAAACCGAAGAATGCAAAAGTGTTCTATCTACCTGCGGAAGAAGAAAAGCTCGAAGTAGTTCGAGAGTTCGAGAATGTGTTCCGTGAAGACATATCAGATTTGCCTCTCGATCGAGCTCTTGAGTTCAATATTGATTTACAACCTGGTGCGCAACTTGTAATCAAATCTCCATACCAGTTAAGTCCGGAGGGATTGAAGGAGATCTGTATTCAGTTGAACAAACTGCTGAAGAAAGGTTGGATCCAACCCAGTACTTCAAGTTGGGGATCTCCGGTGTTACTCGTGAAGAAGCAGGAAGGTTCCTACAGGATGTGTATGGATTATCGAGCTCTGAACGAAGTGACGATTAAGAACAAGTATCCACAACCACGTATCGATGACCTTTTCGATCAGTTAAGTGGGTCATGTATCTTTTCAAAGCTAGATCTTCGTTCGGGTTATCATCAGGTGAAGGTCAAAGAGTCCGACATCCCGAAAACGGTGTTTAGGACCCATTATGGCCATTATGAATATCTCGTAATGCCATTTGGAGTGACCAATGCACCTGCCATCTTTATGAACCTGATGAACCAAGTTTTCCGAGAGTACTTAGACAGGTTCGTTGCCATCTTCATCGACGATATCCTAGTGTATTCAAAGAATCAGAAGGAACACGTGCGAGCACTTACGGATTGTCCTGGAGATATTACGACAACATCAGCTCTACGCCAAGTACAGCAAGTGTGAGTTTTGGCTAGACTACGTCAGATTTCTCGGATATATTGTTTCAGGCGAAGAAATCTATGTGGATCCAGCTAAGGTGTCAGTTGTTAGTAAGTGGCCGACACCAAAGACTGTGAAAGATATAAGAAGTTTCTTGGGCTTAGCAGGATACTACCGACGACTTATTGAAAGATTCTCAAAAATCGCAGCACCCCTGACCAAGCTCACACGTAAAGATGAAGTATTCGTGTGGTCAAAAGCATATGAAAAGGCTTTTGTAGAACTCAAGACGGGATTAACCTCTGCTCCTATCCCCGTAATACCGGATCAATCTGGCGGATTCGTCGTGCATTGTGATGCGTCCGGTAAAGGATTAGGATGTGTTCTACACCAACATAGAAAAGTTATGGCTTTTGCATCAAGATAACTAAAGGTTTATGAGCGCAAATATCCAACACATGATCTGGAATTGGCAGTTGTCATCTTCGCACTCAAAATTTGGCGCCACTATCTTTTGGGAGAACGGGTGGATATATACACCAACCACAAAAGTCTGAAGTATTAATTTACTCAGAAGGAACTCAACATGCGGCAAAGAAGATGGCTAGAACTCATGGCGGACTTCGACATCAACCTACAATATCATCCTGAGAAGGTGAACGTAGTTCGCGATGCCCTTAGTTGCCAGCCATTAGCAATGAACCTCACCGCTCAGTGGAAGCTACAACAAGAACTACATGGATTGGAGATCGAAGTAGTTATGCCAGGTAACGCTTCATCTTTGATGAACTTACAAGTCCAGTCCACTCTTGTCAATCAGATCAAGGTAGCTTAAGCAAATGATACCAAGCTACAATGGATCCGAGAACAAGTAGAAAGTGGACTACGAACTGATTTCATCATCCACGAAGATGGATCCTTGTGGTATGGAAGACGTTTATGCATGCCAATCGGAACTATTCGAGAAGAGTTAATGAAAGAAGCTCACAGCTCTTCTTATTCTGTATACCCCGGTGGCACAAAGATATACAAGAATTTACGGCAACATTACTGGTGGCATGGAATGAAGCACGAAGTAGCTAGAAGCATAGCAAAGTGTCTAGTATATCAGCAAGTGAAGGCTGAACATCACAGAACTGTTGGTCTACTTTAGCCGTTACCAATCCCAGAATGGAAATGGCAGCACATTACCATAGACTTTGTGACTGCCCTCCTTCGCAACATGAAGGGTAACGATGCAATTTGGATTATTGCAGATCGACTCACCAAGTCGGCTCACTTTATTCCATTTTGAGTTGGCCAGTCAACTGAGACGTTAGCAAGGAAGTACATGGAGGTGAGCATAAATCTAAGCTAAGATTTAAAGCTTCAAGATGTACCATATTTGATACCCATAAACTCATGCAGAAAATCGTAAGATTATATGGAGTGTTGGGGTCAAAAATTACACCCCGGTTGACCAAGTCAAAGTCAACCCCAAGTAAGCGGGCCCATGCCTAGGTCAAGTGGGCCCATGTCCAAGTCGAGCCCCACGGCCGGTCTACCCCAGCCAAAATGAAAATTATGTAATAAATAATTTTGATATAATTTTTATGAATAAATGCAAGAAAAATGGGCATAAAGCCAAATTTTTGTAAAGCCGGTGGCTCATGTGCAAAAGAAATGAGCACATGAGGTATGGGATGGGTAAAATGCCATTTTGTAAAGCCCAAGGGGTTATGTATAAATTTGTAAGCCTATATAAGGTAACATGATGATGAAATGAAGAACAATAATTCATTCCCTTAAAAAATCCAGGGTTTCTGTGCCTCCTTCTCCTTCCTTAAGGTTTTAAACCTTCTTCCCCCCTTTTGAATTAAATCAAGAGTTTAACTCTTCTTTTTCCAAAAAGAAATCGTTTTTCACCCAAAAAAAAAACCATTGAAGGGGAACCCAGATTTCCCATCAAATCTCTAAAAGGGAAGATTTTTAAGTCACATCCCCTTTTTCTCTAAAATTCAGCCAACAGAGAGGAGAAAGAAGGAGACCCATCTCCAAAAATCCCATTTTTGGAAGATCCAAGGCTCAATAGAAAACGCAGGGCTCAAGGAAGAAGAAAGGATCCCCTTTCATCATCTCCGAAAATCACTTAGGAGTTTAACTCCATAAAAAAATTTATAAAATAATAAATCCCTTTCTCTAGGAGTTTAACTCCAAAAGTCAATCGGAGAGTACAACTCCTAGTGCAGGGGCTAAGCCTCTTTGTCCTTTTTTTAGGAGTTTAGCTCCAAAAGTCAGTTGGAAGTTGTCAATCGCCGCTTCTCGGTGTACGAACAAGGGGACGTGGCGGGTCACGCAACGTATTTACTCAGAAGTAAACACGCTAAGCATAAATAAGCTACATAATAAAGTACACAAGAAAAAATAACAAGAGATGTACTTGAATAGCAACTTTTATTTATTAAATATTTCTTTACAATACAATTGAAAATATAAATACAAGAATGGAAAGCAATGCCTAAATAATGGCATGAACTGAAAGTAAAGTTTATACAAGAGTCTAGAGCTCCGGATCTTCTGCAAACTGCTCTAAATCGTCTGAACTGGGCTCCATCTCCCGAGAATCGGATCCAACTGACAACATTCCAAAGAAAGAAGAGAAAGGAATGTCGTCAGTGAACAATCGCTCGGTAAGTCCCAAAGAAAAGTAGAAATAAAATAGACAGATAAGAAAGAATATAACTGTATAATATTTGATTGTTATGTTAGCGTAGTTGTTTATAGCTTGGTACAGAATTTGCCAGTGTATACGAGAGGAGTCCAACTTACCCGTGGACTATGGTATACGGAGCACAAGGAACCGTTAAGCCATGAAAACAACAACGGATATTGTGTATTAAAGTGACCGTCTCGTACCACTTCTAACACATTCTGTACTAGTCTATCCCTTTAAAACCCCGTAATGTATTTTGTATTGATGTATATTATTTTGTTTAATAGATGTAAGACTTGCCGAAACCATGATATCAGTAGTTCATGTAAATGGAAACGGATAGTCATGTAAACAATGTCAAATGTATATCCATGGTCCGGTCAAATCAATTCATGTTGATATAGATTGTATTCTGGTATAAATGGATTCATGTTGAATTGGAGTTGTACTTGAATTGTATTCAAGGATGGATTGATTTCAGATTAGACTGAGACTCTGTATGAGTCAGACACTTTAAACAGAATTGGAGTTCTGAATTAGTTTTGGAGTTATTGATAACTGCTGCACATGGACAGCAGAATTTGTGATTTTTTCCAAGCCAATTACCGTATTGATAACCCCGTTTTTAGTTGCCTACCTTAAATAGGCAAGCACCCAAATTCTCCGGCTCCCTGAAGCTCAAGAGAACCGGTCCCGCTTAAACCTATATTTACTAGGGTCCTTATTTAATTTAATATAACTTGAAGGGGGTTTATGAAAAATAGTTTTGATATATTTTCAAAATATACCTCAAGTATTTAATTACCGTCTTTAGGGTTTCATAGATGTAATTTTTAAGAGTGATGAGATAGTCTAGTGGATATAAACATAACTTCAATAGTATTTGGTATTTTCATATAATTTGACTTGTATTGATTCTTGATGGTGTTTTCATGAAACTTGTGATTCTTTTCTTTTGATTTAGAAAACATGGAATATATTATATATTTAAAATAGCTATTTTGATATATTTCTATATATATAATTATTAAAAATAGAATTTATTTATTAATAGAAATCACGTTTTCTTAGAATTTGTAATAAAAATTCCATCGAGGTCGTATGCTCCGTGAGGAGGTCTGCAACTCGCCTTACTAGTCCGATGGATGTGTGATAACCTGTTAGTTATATGTATGCCCTAGAGGCCATTACTATACATAGGATGTATATTGTAGTGGATGCTTGGACATATATAGGGAGGACTTTCTTGCTCGACATGATAGTATGCTATCTGGTTACTCTTTACCTTAACGTGTATACTGATTGTCTCTCTGATTACATGTTGGTAAAGCCCTTAGGATGTGTACTTGACTACCTGGACTATGATGCGGATCATACTAGTGGGGACATGGTAGTCCATAAGTACATCCTTCAAGGTCCCTAGTCGTGGGTGTATCGAGACAGGGCATCGATATACCAGTGTAGACTAGCGTATACCTTCTCGACCCATACAGATGGGCGATGGATGATCCCATATCCATTGGTGTTTGACATCAGAGATGATATACGGGTGCTCAGTGGAGACTGGGTACACTGGACGGACTTGCCGAGAACTCCCAGATGGTATTATACCTTACGTCAGATGGCAGTTCTCTGGTGACACTGGTACAGGTTAGTCTGTAGACCCGAGATCGTCATAGAGTCTTGTGTGATTCCCACTGTGCTTTGATTTCCACCTTACCACGTCCAAGAGGGCGTGCAAAACGGTGGTTTTTGGGTACAGTCCCGAATCACATGGAGGCAATGAGCGATAGGAGGGGATTCGTCTCTCCCGGTATAGGGAGTTGATGTTGCGCTGTGTTCGATTGGCTATAACCGGAAATCCCTGGCCAGGGTTGCTGAGATTTACTGGTAAGTGTTACCAGTAGTTTCTCGAACTATTATAGACCTCATATCGACATGACTTATCGAGCTATTGGGGTCTGACGTTTACCACCCCTAGGCGAGATATGCGACATATCAGATTGACGAGACCGGACTGTACGGTAAGTGTTACTGGTTGGATTCACAGGAGTGTGAGCGGGCTTGCTCGTTGATCTTCTGATCGCTCAATACCCGGGTGGCCGTTACGTTTAGCAGACCGCTTGCGGCTTGTGGGTGTTTGATATGATCATCACCTGCTGCCGGCGTATTGACGAGTCTTTAGAGTCCTACACAGAGCTTTCCTAACTCAAGCGAAACGAAATAGGAGCGCATATGAGATATGTGCGGGACCGAGAATAATGCATGTATGTGATACAGTATTCTATTCTCGCGATGAATGTATCAAATGGTTGTATGTGATATAACCTAGTCATCAAATCGAGGATTGATTCGATAAGCCGATACATTGCATATTAGTCGGTTATATGCGATATGACCGGATCGTTAAATCAAGTATTGATTTAATGATTTAATGCATAATTATATATTTGATATATTACTTTGCATTAACTAGTATTGGTTCACTTTAAATGGATTTTCTCACTTGGAATACACAAGTTGTATATGTGATATACTTTTATGCACAAGTTTGTATCATGTTTGATGATACATGCTGGTTTGGGTGTATGTTTAGTTTAAATCATGTTTAAGTGAATGGTTGGGGTTTTATAATCTTCTCTTGATTATTTAGTTTATTTATTTATTCTTTATTTTAGGAAAAGAAAAGATATGGTTGCTTATTTTGTTTTTGTTTTGTTGAAACTTCAAGAAGCTTTGACCATTCTTGTTCTTTTCCTAAACCAAACCATTCAACCTAACCATGGTTTATTCTCTACACCTAACTATGGTTGCCATTATGATAAGTATCATATTATTTCCTATTTTAAAATACTTATCATATTCTTTCTTCTTCTTTTTCTTCTTGACAAAAGAAGAAAGCTTGCTACCATCAATGGCAACATGAGAAAAAGAGTGAGAAAACCAATTCTAAAGTGAACCCACTTCCTATTTCTTCGTCCTTTACCACTTGCCAAGTAGTATAGGGTGTTTTCTTCACAAGTTTCATGACTTGGTGAAGTTGGAGCTTGATCTTGTCTTGCCTCGACGTAGATTATTTTCGGCATCGAAGTCGATAACCTAGCCCGTCCATTTCTCCGATGAAGCCGACGCTAGAGCCCGGAATCCGATCATCGCAGCGAGGGGACTTCATTGCAGAGCTATGGAGGTAGAGAACCGGATCTATAAATTTTGTATTTCCGTTCATTTAGTTAAGTTGTTAACTAGTTGCTTGTTTCGCCTATTTTCTAGTCAACGATCCGTATTAGGGTTTCTCGGCATTTGTAAAATTTGAAATTGGCATGGTTGATACCTTGTGAGACCTCATTAGCGTGCCTAGGAACCCTACATAACCCGCACCAATCAAATAGGATTCCCTAAAATGGGTTGTAAGGACTTAATCGTATGGAATTAATTAAAACAATATAAAGAATACGATTTTTGATAGTTTAAGATATTTTAATGTAAAATTGTATTGTCCCACAAAATATTATTCCAAAATCCATCGTGCTATGTGACCTATGTCAAGATGAGTATTGTGATGAGGTAGGTCATTACCTCATGAAATTTCTAAAGGTAATATGTGCAAAATGAAGAAATAATATTGTAGGTAAACTTGGTGGTATTTTAACGTAAAAATGAAATAAAATTTGGTTAACATTAAATTTTGAATTGAAACTTGGTCAAATTGTTGTTTTATGGTTGCTAAACAATATATGAATAAATGGTTAATTTGTGGTTAAGAAAAGTTGAGTTTTTAAAGAAATTAGAATCGGAAGTCGGATTAACTCCGCTTCCGACGAGTTTTGAAAAGAGAAGTTTTTTTAATAGAAAGTGAGGAGGAGAGAGGGGACTTACTGATTGATTTGAGAGAGAAGAGATGGAGGAAGGTTTTGTAGGCGTCGTGGAGTCGTGGGGTCACCGGATTTGTCCCGAGTCGTCGCCGGAACTTGGCCTTGAGCTAACTCCACATGTACAACTTCTTGGACTTGGAAAATTTAGAGAGTTTTAGCAAAAGACTTTTGAATGAGGAGGACTATGGTGTAGGGTGGTGTTTATAGAAGAAATTAGGGTTTAGAGTATTGAACAATGGAATTAAAATGCATTAAAATTTGGTTTTAAGGCTCATTTTAATTCTTTAGAAATATGCAGGGAAATCAAACAGACTAAGGTTAGTGAGGGAGTCCAAGAGGTGTTAGGGTAAAAATTTGAAGCATTTGGGACGGGTTCAACCGGCGGCGCCGGCCCATGGTGAAATCTCGCCGGCCAAGTTGTGTGGGTCTAGGCTTGGATTCATACCACGTGTTGGTGCCATTCCATATATCTCAGTGCATTTATTTGATTAATCTGACTTTTCATTTTTACATGTTTTGCACGTGTATACTTTTAGGCTTCTAAAAGTTTAAAAGAAAAATTAGCAAAATAATATGTGGCTGGGGGGATTTGAATACAGGAGCTATGTTACAGCAGTGCAAAGCTTTACCAGTGAGCTACAAGATATTTCTTGCTGTTCAAAAGCAAATAAAATACTTATAGCATACACAGGATTGCAACACTCTATTTGTACATTAACTTTTAAATAAATTTTCTGTACATTAAAACGAAGTTGTTACAGGAGTACAACTCCCAGTAAGGGCTAAGCCCCTTTTTTCCGCTGGCGCCCAGTGCCCGCATGCCAAGCACGTGAGACGTTGGCGCTCACGCGTCCTTTGGACGCTATTTTTCCTTTTTTTATATATACGCACTCCACAACACTTTCTCCCGTTAGAAAAAATTTCTAACGGGGCGCTGTCCCGCACCCCACAAGGGGGATGCTAGCTCTCTTGACCCCCAGCCCGCTATCCAAGTAGCGAGACCCCCGTAAACTCTGCGAGGTCCCCGATATATCCAAGACCCCCTCAAAACACAACACACACACTACACATTGAGTTCGCATGACCAGCTTGACCCGTCAATCGGAGGTTCCTTCGCTCCAAAGGCGGGTGGTAATTAACGGCAACTTAGTCCGCGGCTGCCGGAGATTCGGATTCCCACAATCAATAAACCCTAGTCTACCCTAGGTAGGGGGAATCTGTAATGCGTCTGACAAGCGACGCGTATTCCTATCTCAACAGGGTGACGAAAAACACCCTACATGGAATACCAGTTTGCATCGTCTCCGATCGTGATACAAGATTCCGATCACAATTTTGGCAGAGTCTGCAAGCTATCCTGGGAATGAGTCTGAATTTCAGCACGACATATCATCCATAAACGGACGGACAGTCCGAGTGAACAATTCAGATTTTGGAAGACATGCTAAGAGCATGTATGTTAGACTTCGGAGGTTCGTTGGAAGATCACCTACACCTTGTGGAGTTTTCATACAACAACAGCTATCAGGAAAGATTTGGAATGGCACCATTCACATCATTCTACCGACGGAAGTGTCGTTCACCGCTATGTTGGGAAGACGTTGGAGATCGTGAACTCCTTAGACCAGAGATGATCGTGGCAACTGTGGACGTGGTTCGCAGGATAAGGGAAAGGATGCGCATAGCCTAAGACCGACAGAAATATTGGGCAGATGCAAGCGTTGACACTTGGAGTTTCAACCCGGAGACCATATATTCCTGAAGATCTCTCCAAACATAGGAGTGATACATTTTGGCAAAGGGGTAAATTAAGTCCAAGATTTATACGACCGTTCGACATACTCGAACGAGTTGGAGGAGTGGCATACCGTTTAGCACTGCCACCCTCATTAGAAGGAATGCATAATGTGTTCCACATATCCCAACTACGACGATATGTGAGCGACCATAGCCACATACTTGATCACTCAGAGCTCACAGTATAAACTGACCTAACCTGTGAGCAACAACCAGTTGAGATCCTGGACCGAAAGGTGAAAACATTACGGAACAATGAGGTAAATTTGGTCCGAGTGATGTGGAGAAAGGATTCGCTAGGAGAATCAACTTGGGAAAGAGAAGAAGATATGCGTGCACGATACCCTTACCTTTTTGAGAATTAGTCCCTATGTAATTGTAAATTTCGAGAACGAAATTTTTATAAGGAGGGTAGAATGTAACGGCTCTAAAATCACTGTACAGAAAATTCTTATTATTGTACAGAAAAGAGTATTAAAGTCTGTATAAGAGTTAAAAATTATTTTTGTTAAATAGAAGCAAGAAACAACTTGTAGCTCAATGGTAAAGCCTTTGCACTGCTGTGACGTAGCCTGTGTATTCAATTCCCATAAGACCTGATTATTTTTAGATTTTTTCTTTTTAATTTTTGGAAGCCCAAGAGTTGCACGTGCAATACACGGAGAAATGAAAAGTTTCAGAAAAATCAAACATGCGAAAAAAGGAGTAAACACAGATATACACACGTGACCCAAATCTCGAGGCAATGCCTCAAAATCCGATTGCCCATTTCAAGGATATACCCGGTGCCGACGGTTGATATGAGCCCAAATGGCTCCGTGCTTTGCACACACATCTCTTCGACTCCCCCGTACTGTTTGATTTTCCTGCAATCAAATAGAGACCCTTCAATTCACCATTTAACACCTTTTTAATACTTTTTAATCCAAAATTTTAATTCTTAAACCCTAATTCTTCACTATAAATATTACCACATGCCTTAGCTCCCCACTATTCTGAAAATTTCTAGCAAAATCACCTCAAAAGTTCCTAAGTGCAATTGGAGTCAAGTGGAGTTAGCAACCAAGCTCCTTCCATCGAAAATCGAAGCCGTTTCCGGAGCTCCTGCGATGCCAAGAAGCCTCCTCCCTTCTTCCTTACTCTCTTCTCGATATTATCAAGCCGCAAGTCCCTCTCATCTCTTTTTCTTTTCATCTCATTTCATTCCCTAAATATACATCGGTAAAGTGGAGTTACTTCCGATACATTTCTTTTAAAACCTAGAACTCCCTTTTCCTTTAAACATAAGTCACACTAATTTTATCACCCTACTTGTAAATTACAATCTTTTAGCTCCGAGTTTAATCAAAATTTTCATGTGAAACAAATATAAATGAACTTTTTCAGTAAAATGCCTTGAACTTTAGTAAAAACCTCTTTTCGATAATTGTTAAAACAATACCTTTAGGAAAACTTCATGGGGTAATGACCTATCCCACACGCATACTATGGTTTCATAGCATGATATATATATATAAATATATATATATATGGTTGGTTCAAAGAATAGCTTTTACAATAAAATACCACATCTTTTCAAAAACGGGTTTATTTTAAAACGGTATTTTGTAATCCTTGGAAAATACGGCTCTACAACACTCGTTAGGGGATCCGCTAATGGATGGTGCGGATTATCGTACATTCTTGGAAGAGTAAAGCGAGATGCAGAACTCCTTACGGAGTATTCGATCTCGAAAGAAAATAAAATACAGTTTTTAAGAAATGTGATTTTTCTAAATAAAACTAATTTTTTAAAAAAATTATATAAAAATATAAATCTGTATTTTTAATAAAACATATAAACTATATTCTTTAATATGGAAGATTAAACTTTTAATAACATATCATCAAGTTACCAAAAGGGCTAGTTTTCAATAAAATACCATAACTTTTAAAATCTACGTTTTTATCATTAAAATACCCCAATAATTAAAATACATGCCATGAAACCCCTAAAGCTTGTAAATCACCCTCGAGGTTATTTTTAAAACAATATTAATATATATTTTTCATAAAACCCCTCGGGATATACAAACAATAATTAAGGATTCTAGATTAATATAGGTTTAAACGAGATCAATTCTCTTTAGTCCCAGGGAGCCGGAGAAAGTGAGTGCTTGCCCATTCAGGTTAGACAACTTAACGGAGTTATTAATGGCAATTGTCTTGGAAAAAGACACAAATCCGGCCGTTCATGTGCAGCAGTTGCCGATTACTCCCGAACCTAAGAAAGTCAAAAGTTAAATCCGTTCACAAGTGTCTGGCTCAATTTGAGTTCAAACTGAAACGGCGTCGCTTCGCAGCTAGCCGGTGAGTACGGGTCGATCCACAGAGACGGGTAAATTTCTTTAAAGTGTTTTAACGAGTTGATTCTTTTTGTAGTTTTGGTAGGTTTATAAAAATCTAAAGACTGGATCTAATTAATTTAATTAAGAATCTTGCTAGGGTTAGGATTAGGGGAAGTTTTGGAAATTAATATTTTTCCTCACCGCTTTCAATACCTTCCTTTTTTAGATCTCTTAGATGTTAAGTTAATTATCAATAAAGTGGATACAAATCTTTTGGGAAGATGTTTCTTCCTCTAGATTTGTACCCTACCTTTGTTGATAATTATCCTAACCCTCACGGAAAACGCGCGGAACCGGCCCTTTATACTACGGTTCATCGTTACCTCGAAGGGTAGGATGCCGCAGGGAGCGGTTGTGCTCGTATGCGTGAAGTTCTTATTCATTAGGTGAAGGTGGCATTGAAAGGGGCGAGAGATTTCATCTCTCAACCCTTTCCCTAAGGCTAACCCTAACAAGCGAGGAGACTACTCGCTCATTAGGGGATGAGAAGACATTATAATTAAAAGAATAAAAATACTTACTAGTTGACGGCTCCCTCCAAACAAGAAGAACAGATCTGAATTTTGCTCTCAGAAAATCTGAATTTTATTGATTGAAAAGAGGCATACAATTTACAGATCTAAAACTACAATTTATAGGAAAATAGAAAACCTAGGGCTACAGGCTCTCGCACATGCGTAATTACAGATTTGCCCACGAAAAATCCTCACATCTAAACAGTCGCGCCAGTACAGAAAAACTGCACCGACACGGGCGCTTGATGGCCGCGGAACCGCGGCGCCAGGTAGGGTTTGGCTGCGGTTCCGCGGCCAAACAAGGGAGTTGAGCCCTGTACTTTTTGGGCTTGGTTCATTTTCTCTTTGGGCTTCTGTTTCTTCACTTGGTTTCTTTTTTGGGCTTCTGGTTCTCTTCCAGATATTTCAGTGAATACTTGTAGCGATCTTTTAACCGTTCACATGACATTTTGGACCTTGTACTGTTCTTCGTCTCGGCTTGAGTAAGATCCGTCTAATTGCTGGTCAAAAGTCCCTTTTCTGTTGTTTTGTGTCTTTTTCACTGTATTTGCTCCAGAAACCTGTATCCTGTAATATGCAAC
The DNA here is from genome assembly GCA_030015575.1 of Agapanthus africanus. NCBI lineage: Eukaryota > Viridiplantae > Streptophyta > Magnoliopsida > Asparagales > Amaryllidaceae > Agapanthus > Agapanthus africanus. Next base: position 885,799,939 of record CM057337.1, read on the forward strand.
AAACGTGCGTCAAGAGTACCTGTTTATTTATAAAAAGGATAAGAATAGGGGAATGATAAATGCAATATTATGGTCTGAACAAATACCCCCAAACTTATCTTTTGCTCGTCCTCGAGCAAACTTATTATTTTATTCTCTACAAAAAACCTAACCGCACTTTCGCAGGGAAACGCGATTGCACTGAGCATGTGCAACAAGCCGTTAAACCTCTAGGTGTCCCTAGTAGGAGGAGTGTTGTCTCCTGAGGGTTTTCAGCGGATTACACCCACAAAATCCTATCAATTTGGCCCATTGATTTTTTGTTCTCCAATTAGGTTTTCTAACAACGAATTCTATTATCTTTTGACTCGCAAATTATCCACCCATATTCTTCACACTTCCTCATTATTTAACTTAAGATTATATATATCCTGCAGATCTACTTAGCTTTTGGCATTTCTTAAGTTTTCCTTCTAGGGTTTTATCTCCACTTAGGAATTTCTATCAACTCTATTAAAGATACAAGTTCTATTCTTCATTCCTTTCTCTTATCTAGATTCCAATCACATACCCCTACGTGTGTGTATAGATCACCCCTACACTTGGAAATTCAACTCAAGCAATCGTACTCTCATCCATTGTCCAAAGTACTAATTAGTTGGTGAATGAAATTTGCTTACACATCCTTCATGCGACCGTTAATACTTCTTGAGGTACCAACGACCGATTACAAAATGCGTTTGCACTTTAAAGCGTACTTCCTAGTCTTTGCAACCCCCAAGGCTTTAGCAGTGACTCCCAAACCAGTTGGTCTAAGGCACTAGGTGATGAAGCACCCTCGCTAAATATTTTTCTATTTTTGCAGCCTTAAGTAATCACAAAAACCAGTGTTCATTTTTTTTCTTTTCTTTATTCACCTTTTTTCTTCTTTTATTTTCATTGTACTAAGGACTTTAGACAAGAGCATTTCAAGGTCTCCTCTACTATTCCAAGTTTCAAGGTGCGTGATTGTGCAAATTGTAGGGTATACGTTTTCAGAATCTAGACTTAAGTTAGGAACTATTTTTCAAACTTATACACTAATAAGAACATCAATACTCTTCCCTTGTTTCGACTTAGCCCAAAAAGTGAACCCAAAATTTGCCTATTTCTAAATAAACTACAGGCATATACTTTCTACCGTTAAACTTTAAGGAAGGTTATTTTTAGGGTTTTTAATTTACTAAGTCTAAGATCTAGTTTTTCCTAGCCAGTTAACCTATTTGTCAAACTCTAGTCAATTAGCCAAAATTGAATACATTAATTTTTATAATTTTTTGAAATTTTTCAAATTTTTATAGGTTTTCAAATAAGTATGCAAATGCAAAAATATGTACAAATGAATGCGAAGGAAGAAGACGTACCGAGCATACCCCCAAACTTGAACTTGACAGTGTCCTCACTGTCATACTAAACCAAGAGGGTCAAAATACCGGCACTCCCCTGTTTATTATTATTATTTTTTTATGTTTACTGTTTTGAAATTTTTATTTTTATTTTTTAGAGAAAAAGAAAACAAAAATATATACAAAAAGACCCTCCCCCAAACTTCAATTAAATTATGTTAGACAATACTGCCCAACTTTGCATAGGCCAAAAGTCAACACCAACCATTTGAAAAATTTATCAGTAAAGAATATTGGTGGGTGAAAAAATAAGTAGTGGTGGTCCGCAAAGAATTGGGGAAGATAGAAGTAGTGGAATGGGAGGTGTGGAGGTGAATATACAGGTGATGGTGAGGCATCGATACGAGAATGTAAGTGATCAGCAATCAGTGGAGTGTTGGCATTCTCGTACCGTATTAAAAGAAATGGGGGTATTTCAACTTCTAAGGGAGGAAGTTGGCTCACCACAATACCCCCAAGATGTTCCCGTGTGTCCTCTATTGACATGGCATCATCCATCAATTGTGTATGATATTTAATTATGAGGGGACTGATCTCCTCGATGTCCGCCATAGTCCTACTGAAAACTTGCCGCCTATCTTGTAAGACTTTTAAAATAGCGTTCTCTTGCTTGAAGGCTAGAGAGGCTGATATGATAATGGGAAAAGTCTCATTCTCACCTATATAAGCATATCTACGGTGAGACGGCAAGGGCATGAGTTCGAATTTCTGAGGCGAAAGAACCATTGCGGAATCTACCTCGAACTCAAAGGACTCTAACACAGGTTCGAAATCACTGCAAACAACCGATTCGGATGGTTCGACTGACTCATCCAAAAATTCAAACGACTCATATTCGGGCTGTGAGTCGTCGTCATCCGAAAAAGTGAAACATTGAAAATCAGCATCGGTTGTGTCAACAGTAGTAGGCTCAAGGAGGGACGCACTAGTGGCGTCAAAACTGTTTTCATCAAATAGAAATCCTTCAAGCTCGCAGTCCTCCTGCGTGATTTCGTGAATAGAGCAAACTTCTCGTGTACTATTTTTAGGCACGGAGGGCAGACTTCCCATCTTATAAATATTGAACTCACTAGACCTCTTTCCGAAGGATAGAGTCATGGAGCCATTGCGACAATTTATTATGGCATTGGAAGTGGCCAAAAATGGTCGACCAAGAATCACCGGAATTTGGTTTCTTGGGTTAACAACAGGTTGTGTATCCATAACGATAAAGTCAACGGGGAATATGAATTCCCCGACTTTGATCAACACATCCTCTAGTTGACCCCTTGGATAGGTGATTGATCGATCAGCCATTTGGAGAGTGCAACGAATGGGTTTCAACTCTCCAACCCCTAATTGTTCGTACACGGAGTAAGGAATCAGGTTAACACTAGACCCAAGATCTAAAAGTGCACGATTAATTTGCTTATCCCCAATTGTGATTGAAATAGTAGGACAGCCGGGGTCCTTTCGTTTTTGGGGTAAGGTTTGATGGTGGTTAATAGCATTGCTCACTGCACTAGCCACTAGCACTTTCTTGGGTACTTGAGATGCCTTTCTCTTCGAGGTGCACAAGCCCTTTAAGATTTTCGCGTATGAAGGGACTTGTTGGATAGCATCCAAGAGAGGTATATTTATGCTAACCTGCTTAAAGATCTCCACAATCTTCTCCACTTGTGCATTTGGTTTATTAGGACTCAACCTGTTTGGAAATGGTGCATTTTGAAAATTTGTTGAGTCACAAGTCTGTGGAGTAGAATGTGGAATAGGAACGGATCCCAGTGTGGATGTGTTCGTGTTGTTAGAAATGGGTCCGTTCGAGTCAGAAGAAGTAGAGCCGTGTGAAGGGTGGAGAATAGGCTCTAAAGAAAAAGGTGTAGAAGGAAGTGAAGAAAATGAAGAAGGGGAAGAAGAACCACCGGCGGGGACGTCATCACTAGTTTCCACATTATTTTGCAACTCTCTTCCGAATCTCAACGTGGTCACCGCATTCACATTGTGATTGTTATATGCATTTTGTGTGTGACCGGGATTGGGCAATGGTTGAGATGGAAGCTTTCCCTTTTCTCTCTCGCTCAACGCAGCAGTTAATTGTGCAATTTGTGCCTCAATAGATTTGATACTTTGATCGTGTGAGGCATTGTTATTCATTAAAGATTGAACATAACTTTCAAATCTTGCTGCGGATTCTGTCGTTTGCTTGAGAAATGCTTCAAGACTTTTCTCGAGCGAGCTAACCTTATCATCATTAGGTTGAACCAAATTGTTCGTTTGATTTGTATAAGGTTGTTGTTGGAAAGGTTGCTGGTTTTGAGTTTGTAAGGGTGCTTGTTGTTGTTGTGGAGGAGCTCTTTGAAAATTGTTATTCCCTTGGACTTGTTGATTTTGGTTCCAAGCGAAATTCGGGTGACTCCTCCACCCCTGATTGTATGTCGAAGAGTAAGGATCATTTCTTTGTCGTTGCTGAAATGCAGCATTGACTTGATCCTGTCCTTGAATGGGTGCATTATAAGGGCACTCTTCGGTTAAGTGCGACGGGTTCGAACAACAAGCACAAACAGTTCGTGTGGGTAGAGTAGGGGCAGGAGAAGACGATGAGATTTTTGTCTCAATGGCTTCTAGCTTTTTCATAAGTGAGGCCATCTCGGCCTTCATAGCAATCGACATATCTACTTGATGTATGCCTGCCCTAGATTGACCAACTGAAGAAGATGATATGGTCTTGGTACTCTCCCACTGAATTGTTTGCTCACTTAGGTCCTCAAGAAACTGCCAAGCTTCGTCGCTAGATTTGGAGAGAAAATGACCTTGATAAATTGTTTCTAGCAACTGCTTCGTTGCTGCGTTCAATCCTTCGTATAAAGTTTGGCAAAGTTGCCACTTTTCTATCCCATGATGAGGGCATTGAACAAGTAGGTCTTTAAATCTCTCGAAGCACTTCCAGAATGGTTCGGACGGAAGCTGTGAAAATTGTATGATTTCGTTTCTGATTTTAGCAGTTTTGTGGTGAGAATAGAACTTTTTCAAAAAAGCTCTCACAAACTCGTCCCAATTTCTAATGGAGTGTGATGCGGTGCTGTATAGCCACTTCTCGGCTAGGTCACATAAGGTGAAAGGAATGACCCTTAGCCTTATTGCGTCATCACTTAATTGGGTTGTCTTCATCATGCCGCAAACGTTTTGGAATTTATTAATAAAAATATATGCATCTTCGGATTCCAAACCATGAAACTTAGGCAGCATATTGATGAAGTGTGGTTTTATCTCAAAGTTGTCCCCATTAGCCGGTGGGAGGGAAAGACAAGTGGGAAGGGCGGTGCGGACGGGGTAGAAAAGATCCTGGAGCGCGACTCGTGCGGGCGCTTCGACAGGCGGGAGATTCGGGTTATTCGCACCTAACGGAGGCGGAATCATTCCCGTCGGCAAGGTATAGTTGGGGTCGTGTCCCGACATACCTTCGAAAGAAGAATTTGAAGATGGAGGTAAGGAGAAGGAGGGAACGTCGACGAAGGGTTCGTCGAAGGGTTCGTTGGTCGGTACCAACGAAACACGGACTAATCGGGCGTTAGTATCCCTAGTCCAAGATGACATACACTAAAGGGTAGTGCAGTCAGAAAACAGAATGTGAGGGTAAGAAAACGACTTTGAGAAGAAGTGGTGTAAGTGAGTGCAAAGATTCTTTAGCGACAAGTTGCAAGTTTTGAAAAGATTCTCCTTTTTCTTTTTAAGTGAGCTTTTGCAAAAAGATTTTGAAAAGAGACTAGTGACACAACTGCAATTAACCACACATGCACAATCAGACCTAAGTCTAGGGTCACCTAGGTCAGCTAGACAGCTCCTAACTGTTCCAAAGGGCTAGAGATAGAACCTCAAACCGCCTCTTCACGGACAAGTACGGCCAGGTAAGTGGGAAGGAACCACCACTACAGTGGGCCTAATTAAAAACCACTAGCCTAGTCACCGCAATGTCGGTTAGGATAAACGGCCGATGCCTATACTAGTCCTCTGTCCTATTGAGCTCGACGTCCTTAGGGCTGAGTCTAATATTTTTTAGATTAAAAGTGGTCAATGCAGATGCTTTAAGTGATTTCTGGGGTCCTGGGAAGGGTAATGAAATCCCCACCCAATCTGAATTGGTCAATAGCCCCTTAAAGTCAGATTAAAGTATGCAAAGCAGTAAATCACTTGCAATCAATTTGCTTTTAAGCGCGGCGCAAAGAATCCTGCAGAAAATCAATTATTTAGAAGGGGAGAAAGACTCTTTACGCAAAGAACCCTGCAGAAAATTTTTACAGATAGAGATATGGAGGTTACAGAGGAGGGGGAGAGAAAACAAACCCTGCAATTTTTTAGGGCTGACGTGGCAGGAATAGCGCGGATCCGCGGCAGTAATGGGGTTAAGGCCGCGGAAGGGCGGCGCAGTGGTAGGATCAGCCTCTGGAAAGTTTTCTGTGGTTCTGCACTTTCAACTCCTCTCTGTTCTTATGTTCCAAATTTTGATTTGCCCTCTGTAAAATTCCAGATCCTTGATTCTTCGATGTTCCTGCAAGATCCAAAAGATACACCCTTCAAATCGATCAAATTTGATTATTTTTTTTTATTTTTTAATATTTGCAGATTTTTATAATTTTTTAAAAATTTTTATCAACCCGAAAATTCACAAAAAGAAAGATTACGCCGTCCCCGGCAACGGCGCCATTTGATTAATTCAAAAATATGAGTTTACCGCAATCAGAAACGGCGTCGCTTCGCAGCTAGCCGGTGAGTACGGGTCGATCCACAGAGACGGGTAAATTTCTTTAAAGTGTTTTAACGAGTTGATTCTTTTTGTAGTTTTGGTAGGTTTATAAAAATCTAAAGACTGGATCTAATTAATTTAATTAAGAATCTTGCTAGGGTTAGGATTAGGGGAAGTTTTGGAAATTAATATTTTTCCTCACCGCTTTCAATACCTTCCTTTTTTAGATCTCTTAGATGTTAAGTTAATTATCAATAAAGTGGATACAAATCTTTTGGGAAGATGTTTCTTCCTCTAGATTTGTACCCAACCTTTGTTGATAATTATCCTAACCCTCACGGAAAACGCGCGGAACCGGCCCTTTATACTACGGTTCATCGTTACCTCGAAGGGTAGGATGCCGCAGGGAGCGGTTGTGGTCGTATGCGTGAAGTTCTTATTCATTAGGTGAAGGTGGCATTGAAAGGGGCGAGAGATTTCATCTCTCAACCCTTTCCCTAAGGCTAACCCTAACAAGCGAGGAGACTACTCGCTCATTAGGGGATGAGAAGACATTATAATTAAAAGAATAAAAATACTTACTAGTTGACGGCTCCCTCCAAACAAGAAGAACAGATCTGAATTTTGCTCTCAGAAAATCTGAATTTTATTGATTGAAAAGAGGCATACAATTTACAGATCTAAAACTACAATTTATAGGAAAATAGAAAACCTAGGGCTACAGGCTCTCGCACATGCGCAATTACAGATTTGCCCACGAAAAATCCTCACATCTAAACAGTCGCGCCAGTACAGAAAAACTGCACCGACACGGGCGCTTGATGGCCGCGGAACCGCGGCGCCAGGTAGGGTTTGGCCGCGGTTCCGCGGCCAAACAAGGGAGTTGAGCCCTGTACTTTTTGGGCTTGGTTCATTTTCTCTTTGGGCTTCTGTTTCTTCACTTGGTTTCTTTTTTGGGCTTCTGGTTCTCTTCCAGATATTTCAGTGAATACTTGTAGCGATCTTTTAACCGTTCACATGACATTTTGGACCTTGTACTGTTCTTCATCTCGGCTTGAGTAAGATCCGTCTAATTGCTGGTCAAAAGTCCCTTTTCTGTTGTTTTGTGTCTTTTTCACTGTATTTGCTCCAGAAACCTGTATCCTGTAATATGCAACAAACGTGCGTCAAGAGTACCTGTTTATTTATAAAAAGGATAAGAATAGGGGAATGATAAATGCAATATTATGGTCTGAACAGTATGCGACTTTGGAGAATTTGGCCCGTGGATAGTATAAAAGAGTCGGTTTGGACCTACTAGTAGGGCCACCATGCTTAGGAAACAGGTTGATATCCCTGTCGCCTAAGGCTTTTCACCTTCATGAGCCGTGAGGGTTTCATAAAGATGTTTTTCCCTACGAGTTGAGATGAGTCGAGAGGATCTCGCAGGTGTATCCTAACGTGAAATATAGATAACCCCTATTCTTTACGACAGGGTTCCGTTAGGTTTGTGGTACTAAGGTTTTAGTCCGTGGTACCGTCGCATTGACTGATATATTGCTCGATATGCAGTCTTTAAGCTGCTGTTTGAGTAGCCCCGTGACTGTTGTGTCTCTAATCCCTTCTGAGACTGGACAAGATGTCTTCAAGTAATCTTCTTAGGTCATATTACCGTTGGAAGAGCAAGCGTTAGGAAGTTGCCATGACGCTTTTTACTTGAGATTAGGCTCAATTTGGAGCCTCGATGAGTTATAACCACTCCGCTCTGAGTTGCCTTCAAGAGCCGAAGCTGGGAATATGTCGTTGCTTCACGACTATCATGTCTCTGATCCCTTCGGAGGCTGGACAAGACGTCTTCAAGTAATCTCCTTAGGTTATATTACCGACAGAAGAGCAAGCGTTAGGAATTTTCCATGACGCTTTTTACTTGAGGTTGGCTCAATTTGGAGCCCCGTTGAGTCATAACCGCACCCTTCTGGGGTGGGATGATCTCCAATGGTCTTTCGGGTTTTATATGAGTTGTTGTCAAGACCCGAAGCTAGGAATATGCTGTCACTTTATTTTTTGCTTTGACGATGTCGCGCCGATTCTTTACTGAAGTAGGGTGGACATCTGTAGGACCTACATGCTGTATGTATCGTAGTTGAAGTCCGGAGCTAGGAATATGCCATTGCTCCATTTTTGTTTCGACTCTTGGGTATTTTGTTGACGTTGCGTCTGCACCGAGAAGGAACGCCGGGATAGTCTCTGAGTTGTATATGAATTGTCAAGACTTAGAGCTAGGATTTACTTTGGCTCCATTTTTGTTTCGACCCTTGGCATGAGAAGCACGTCGGGGTGGAGTTAGGATTTCCCCGTCACTCCTTTTGATTTAGCTCCTTGGAGCTTTTGTTAACATCGCATCTGCACCATGTTGGGATGAGAAGAACGTCGAGTTGATCTCTAGGCTGTAGATATTGCCGTCCAGATTTGGCTCTCCCTTTGACGGAGCCTGGTGGGAAAACATGGTTTCCTTTCTTTCATGTGTGCCTATGGATTGTATACAAGAGTCAATATAGACATACTTGCAGGGCAGAGGAAATTTTATTTTATTTTATTTTTTATTCCCGCGATGCTCTATCTTTTCAGCTTTTCATATCGCGAAAGTCGCGATTGCCCAATCATTTCGACTATTTTTCGCGGTGCCCAACCATTTCGGCTATATTTTTTTATATTTTTACTCGCTGCTTTTTATTGCGAGTTGCCCAAACATTTCGGCTGTTTTTATATGCATATATTTTTTACTCGCTGATTTTTATTGCGAGTTTTCCCATCATTTCGGATGTTTTTATATGCATTTTTTTGCTACTCGCTGCTGTTTTTTGGAATCTGATACCAACCTTGGTATCAGCATCTCTACGATTGGAATATTGCCAGGAGCGAATCATCATTTGCCTTGAGAGGACTTGAAGTTTGATACATTTTTAGGCATCAGTATCGTTACAACTAGGATATTGCCAGGAGTGAATCATCATTTGCCTTGAGAGGACTTGAAATTTGATGCCTTTTTAGGCATCAGTATCGCTACGACTGGAATATTGCCAGGAGCGACTCATCATTTGCCTTTGTTGATTTGAACAAAGGTGGCTTAGCAAACATGGTTAGGATCCTGTCAACTAAGGCTTTTTGACTTTATGAGCCGTAAGGGTCTCATAAAGATATTTCTCCCTACGAGTCGTGAGGATCTCGTAGGTATATTTTCTCCTTAGGAATCGTAAGGATTCCTAAGTGTGTTGCTCCTTTGTGAGTCGTAAGGATCTCACGCGGGTTTTATTTTTCCTCACAAGGTCGAGAGGATCTTGCAAGCGCACATGAATTTTTTATTTTACGAGTTTGCGCCCTTTTTGGGTTTTCACAAACTCGCCGGCAGTCCTGCTGTTTTTACTCACGGTGCCCTTTCGGATTTTCATCCGTACCCATTTTGCTTGTGGACATACCGTTTTTTGTTTTTTTTTCTTTTTCTCTTTTCCTTTCTTTTTTTTAACGAGATTGCGCTCTTTCGGGTTTTCACAAACTCGCCGGTAATCTTGTTGTTTTTACTCACAGCGCCCTTTTGGATTTTCATCCGTGCCCATTTCGCTTGTGGACATACTATTTTTTTTGTTTTTTTGCAAAGGATGGAACTCTCGAAAGTAGTTTCGCAGCAGGTGACCCATCTGTTTGCCGGTGGGGGTTGGGGGTGGCTTCATCGCTGGGGTAGCTGTGTAGCCGGCAGGACTTGAGTTGCAACCCTCGCCGTTGAGACTTTGATTGCAATATATATCTCAAAGGAGGATATCACCATTGGGGCGATGCACCATATTCGAGACGACGCACTAGTTTAGGAATGTTTCGGTCTATTATCACCATGTTTGAGGCGATTTTCTAATTTAAGGACTTTTCGGTCCAAAATTCCCATCTTGGGGATGAACGTTAGTTTAAAAACGTTTCGGTCCAATATTCCCATTTTGGGGACGAATGTTAGTTTAAGAACGTTTCGGTCCAACATTCCCATTTTGGGGACGAATGTTAGTTTAAGGACTTTCGGTCCAACGTTTCCATTTTGGGGATGAATGTTAGTTTAAGGACATTTCGGTCCATTATCAGTTTGGGGACGTCTCGGTCCATTATCGCCATGTTTGAGGCGAAGTTTTAGTTTAAAGACATTTTGTTCCGTTGTTAGTTTAGGGACATCTCGGTCTGTTATCGCCATGTTTAAGGCGGATTGTTAGTTTAGGAACTCTCGGTCCGTTCTTTTTCATTCGGTCGGGACGTTACATAACTCATCCCTTCCGACTCTTGTTTGCTAAGGCGTTGCTGCCTGTCTTTTGTATGTATGGACATTTCACACCTCAAGCTCTTTCCACTCTTTTGGACTGCTTCTTTTATCATCGTGCCCATCAGGTTGTTTTGCGGGAAGTGCCGGGTATTTTACATGGCACCTGCCCCCTGCTCATCAATGTCGCTTTCCGATACTGATGGAACATCTTCTTCATATACAAAGGAACGAGATATCACGCCATTCATTATGCCGGGCCTTCTTCTTCCCTAGAAGAATGAACTTGACTTGGGGTTTTGTCGCCTCATCTCTGATTCGGGGTGGGACATGGATTTCACATTCCTCCTATGGTTTTTTGGTTCAAGTGGGATATTCCACTTGATTGCAGGACCCACTTGTAGGTCCCTTGATATCCTTTCTGTTTTTTGAGAAGAAAGGACCATCCCACGTAAAGATTCTTCCGCCAGTGAGAAACACCCCCATGTGTATATCTCGGGGGGAGCGAGTACCCATGCCGTCGCTATTTTGGCGACAGTTTGCTTCAGAGCCGCTCATTTTTTGTTAAGCGTTGGAGACAAACGCCACCTTACCTCTGCTTTTCATTCATCTTCATCAGATGATGAAGGGTCTTGACCCATCTGATCCAATCGAGTTATTTTATCCATGAACTCTTGGAAGGTCGTCAGCTTGAAGAGGGGCATAAATAGGAACACCTTTGAATTTGGGTCAAGGGTGGCTATGAATATTCCCACGTCTGCAGCCTCATCGATGTGTTGCTCGCATTTTGACCAGAGATTTCGCCATCGGGTTGTTCCCCGCCGAAACACCGAGACGCGACCGCGCGGGTCCGTCTCGCCTGAATTTCGAAGGCAGATGCTATTAGGTCTATCCGTTCACCTCTCCGAAGATACCAAGTTGATTTATGGCACCATGTATCGAAGGTTTAAACGGATGCGGCCGATGTAGCAGACTTCATCAGATTCCCCCTTGTTGATGAGGGGTTTTTGATTTTGGGGACGCTCTTCCCTGCAGGCGCAAGCCTATGCAGTTAATTACGCTACCGCATCGCGGTAACCACTTTCTCCTTCTCCAGATAGTCACTTCGTGTCGTGGGTGTTTGTTTTGTTTTTTGGTTGCCCGTGGATTGTATACAGAGACTAATTTATGTTGTCGTCCGTAAGGCGTGGATTAGTCCAAATCCGTATTTTCTTAGATTTGGGTTTGGTGTTGGGTTTAAGGATACGTTGGTCTCATTTGAGACTAAGATCAACTTAAACGTTAGTTAAGGATATGTTAGTCTAATTTTAGACTAAGATCAATTTAACGGGATCGTTTAGATCAGACAAGAGAGCATTTGGACTCCATTGTTTAGTTTAGTGACATTGCGGTCGATTATTAGTTTAAGGACGTTACGGTCCAATGTTAGTTTAAGGGCATCTCGGTCCAAGGTTAAGGACATCATAGTCCGTGAGTTTATAGACCTCACAGTCAAGCTTAAGGACATCATAGTCCGTGAGTTTAAAGACCTCACAGTCAAGGTTAAGGACATCATAGTCCGTGAGTTTAAAGACCTCATAGTCAAGGTTAAGGACATCATAGTCCATGAATTTAAAGACCTCACAGTCAAGGTTAAGAACATCATAGTCCGTGGGCTTAAGGACCCCACCGTCCATGAAATGTATGGTTGTCGGGACCTGTTCATATCATAATTTTGCATTATTATATTCCCCATTTGTAGTTATTTTACAAATAAACAGGTGCTTTTGATCCATGTCTGCTACATAGTTGCAGGTTACAGGTTCTCGGAACAAAAACAGTGAAAAAGATGAAAAGACGATACAAAAGTGAGACTACGACCAACAAATGGAAGAATCTTGATCAAGCCTACAGTTTGGAGAATAAACGAAGATCAATAAACAAGTTCACAAAGTACAAAGGCAGCGCAAGGTTCAAGACTTCGACACGAAGCGAACGGTAAAGTCCACTACATTATTCACTGTGGAAATCTGAAAGAGAACTAGAAAACATTCTGAAGAACCAACTGAGGAAAACAGAAGAAAATATCAAAAGACAGAAGACATAGAAAATCGAGCCATCAAGCCCTCTACATGGCCGCGGAACCGCGGCCAAAACTCTGCATTTACAATTTTACCCTAGGAAGACTAGTCAACGCACCGCCACACCGTCACGAACTTTGCACCGACACGGGCTCCTCATGGCCGCGGAACCGCGGCCAAAACCCATGTTTGGCTGCGGATTCACAGCCATATAGAGGGCTTGATGGCTCGGTTTTCTATGTCTTCTGTCTGTTGCTATTTTCTTCTGTTTTCCTCAGTTGGTTCTTCAGAATGTTTTCTAGTTCTCTTCCAGATTTCCACAGTGAATAATGTAGTGGACTTTACCGTTCGCTTCGTGTCGAAGTCTTGAACCTTGCGCTGCCTTTGTACTTTATGAACTTATTTATTGATCTTCGTTTATTCTCCAAACTGTAGGCTTGATCAAGATTTTTCCATTTGTTGGTCGTAGTCTCACTTTTGTATCGTCTTTCCATCTTTTTCACTGTTTTTGTTCCGAGAACCTGTAACCTGCAACTATGTAACAGACATGGATCAAAAGCACCTGTTTATTTATAAAATAACTAAAAATGGGGAATATAATAATGCAAAATTATGATATGAACAATACCCCCAAACTTATCTTTTGCTCATCCTCAAGCAAACCTAGTTTTATTCTTGAAAGAGACCTAGCCTCAGTTTCGTAGGGAAACGCGATTGCACTGAGCTCGTGCAACAAGCCGTTAAACCTCTAGGTGTCCCTAGCAGGAGGAGTGTTATCTCCTGAGGGTTTTCAGCGGATACTACCCACAAAATCCTATCAATTCGGCCTATTGACTTTCATTCCCCAATTAGGTTTTTCAACAAGGAACTCTATTATTTTCGACTCAGAAATTATCCACCCGTATTTTTCATGCTTCCTTATCATTTAACTTAAGATTATACATGTTCTATAGACTTACTTAACTTTTAGCATCTTTTAAGTTTTCCTTCTAGGGTTCTATCTCAACTTAGGAATTTTTATCATCTCTATTAAAGATATAAGTCATATTCTTCATTCCTATCTCTTATCTAAACCCCAATCACATACCCCTACGTGTGTGTATATATCATCCCTACACTTGGAAATTCAAATCAAGCTATTATACTCTTGTCCATTGTCCAAAGTACTTTTCAAATGGTGAATTTTTAGATGAAATTGCTCACACATTCTTCATGCGACCGTTAATACATCTTGAAGTACCAACGACCGATTACAAAATGTGTTTGCATATTAAAGCGTAATTCCTAGTCTTTGTAACACCTAAGGGTTTTAGCAGTGACTCCCAAACCAGTTGGTCTAAGGCACTAGGTGATAAGGTACCCTCGCTAAATTTTTTTTCCTATTAATGCAGCCTTAAGTAATTACAAAAACCAGTGTTCATTTTTTTTATCTCTTTATTCACACTTGTATTTTTATTTTATTTTTCTTCGTACTAAGGATTTTAGACAAGAGCATTTCAAGGTCTCTTCTACTATTTCAAGTTTCAAGGTTCGTGTTTGTGCAATTTGTAGGGTATATATTTTCAGAATTTAAACTTAAGCTTAGGAATTATTTTTCAAACTTATACTTTAATAAAGATATCAATATTTTTCCCTTATTTTAACTTAGCCCAAGAAGTCAACTCGAAATTTGCCTATTTCTAAACAAACTACAAAGACATATACTTTCTACCGTTAAATTTTAAGAAAGGTTATTTTTAGGGTTTTTAATTTCCTAAATCTAAGATCTAGTTGTTCCTAGCTAGTTAACCTTTTTGTCAAACTCAAGTCAATTATGGCCAAAATTGAATGTTTCAATTTTTATAATTTTTCAAATTTTTCAAATTTTTTAGTTTTTATTTGATTTTTATTTTTCTATTTTTTCAAAATTTTCAATTTTTATGATTTTTATATAAGGATGCAATGCAGAATTTAAACATGCAAAAGAAAAAGAAAAAATATATACAAAAATTTAAAAAAAAATGCAATGCAAAAGATAACTATATACAACCACCAACTCCTCCAAACTTAACCAAAACAGTGCCCTCACTGCTTGGCCCCACGCCGCGCTCTCGAGCGTGAATGTGAACGCTCCTCCCTAACCAACAGGGTTCGAATCCCCTGCTCAACTTCCGTCAACCTCCTGTCGTGCTCCCTCGATGTCGCCCTCAACTTCTCTATGCCCCTAACAACTCTCCTCATCAACTGTGCATGTTCTGGAGGGGTCATTTCTCCTTCGCTCGCGGTCGATCTAGAGCTAGGTGTGCGGGCGGATGCATGCTCCGCCGGTTCGGTCCAAGACCATACATCCGTCAATTGTGAATAGGACGTAGAAACGCCCTCAATAAGAGGCCGGACAGGTATGCCTCCCATCATGTAAAATTTGAATTCCTCTACGGGGAGGAAATATCGACAAAGCTGTGTGACAAGCATTGGACAAGGGTAATTTGCGGCTCGTTTGCCCGCACCTATGGAGTTTAGCAAAATTGTGCACATGTCGAAACGGGGGTTCTTTGTCATAAGAGTATACACAATATGTAAGGAGGGTGTAAAAAATGTTGTGTTGTAGGAGCTACCGAAAATATTATTTTGTGCCCATCGACACACAGTCAAAACATTCGCGAAAAGGGTTCTCGCTTGGATACGCTTACGCGGCTCCCTTGAGCAATCGTTGCCCATCAAGGGCATGTAATCCTCAAATTGCAAGGGTTGGACATGTGCGGGTATGCGAGGGATTAGTGTGACTTCGTGTATAATATCCCTATCTATGATAATTTCTCGATCGCCCCATTGCAATTTAATAAACCCAAATTGGTTGAGGCGCCCATCCTCCATACATTCGTAAAAACGAGTGACTAATTCCGGCAATGCATACGCATGAGAGCGATTATAAATCAGAAAGTTCCAACCCCTACGCGCTATTTCGTTTGTAAAATAACTACCGTACAGCTCATGTGAAAATACTTGCGAAAAATCGCGTTCAAGCTGCATGCTGTGTGCCATTGGGAGTTCTACAGATCTAAAAATATAAGAACAGAGATGGGTTTTGAAAGAAGTACCTCCCCTGAAAAATTCAGGGGGCGACGCGGCTGACAGGCGGCGGAAGCACGGTCGTAAGCGGCCTCTGGCGGCAGTTGTGCGGCGCGGCGACAGGATTGCTCTGCAGAAAAGAGGCGGCGGCGCTAGGGTTTCTTTCCGAGATTAAAATTAGGGTTAGAGAAAACAGGGGGTCGGGTTCTTTATATAAGGGGAAATGATGGATATTTGCAAATAAACCCCTCTAAAAAGAGGAAATTATTTGCAAATATAAATTTTATTTATTTAATTAATCTGCAAATTTACAAAAATGTCCAAAAAAAATTTATTTTCAAATTTTTTTTATTTTCTATGTTATTTTGTATTTATATATTTACAAATGATACACACCCCCAAACTTGTTTGAAACAAAGTCTTGGCTAGATGATCGAAAATTTGGGGGTAAAATGGAAGAAGGTCAATCAGTGTAAACCGGCTCCTGCAAAAACAGGAGCTCCTCCGACGGGTTCGCGGTGAGGAACGGTTTGAGTCGATGCTTGTTCACTTTAAACAAAGTACCATCCTCCGGATTTTCTAGGTCTACCGCACCGTGTGGATATACTGTGCGTACCAAAAACGACCCTTTCCACCTAGATTTGAGCTTGCCGGGATGAAAGTGTAACCGAGTGTCATAAAGCAAAACCTGTTGGCCAGGTTTAAAAGTTTTGCGCATAAGGTGTTTGTCATGGAACACCTTAGTTCGGTTTTTAACAATGACAACATTATCATAAGCCTCATCCCGCAGCTCTTCTAGTTCATTTAATTGCAGCTTTCGATTGCTGCCCGCATCTCCCATCGATAGGTTCAACTCCTTAATCGCCCAAAATGCCTTGTGCTCAATCTCAACTGGGAGGTGGCAAGCCTTCCCATAAACAAGCCGGTATGGAGACATACCAAGATCGGTCTTGTATGCAGTACGGAATGCCCATAGTGCATCAATCAATTTGTGTGACCAATATTTACGGTTTTTAGAAACCGTTTTCTCCAAAATATGTTTAATTTGTCGATTTGAAACATCAGCTTGCCCACAAGTTTGGGGATATTATGGTGTTGACAATTTGTGAGTAATGGAATATTTGTGCATTAAGGACTCAAAAGTCCTATTGCAGAAGTGAGATCCATTATCACTTATAATTGCTCGGGGGTGCCCAAATCGAGAAAAGATATTTTCTTTAAGAAATCGAACGACAATCTTGTTGTCACTCGTTCGGCTAGGCACAGCCTCGACCCATTTTGACACATAGTGAATACACATATTCCCAAAGGAATTGGGAAATGGTCCCATGAAGTCTATTCCCCAAACATCAAAGATATCCACAACCAAAATTGGTTGGAGCGGCATTTCATTTCTCCGCGATATTCGGCCCAAGTGTTGGCACCGAGAGCATGTCTTGCAGTATTCATATGGGTCTTAAAAGAGTCGTGGCCAGTAGAAACCACACTGCAAGATTTTCTCGGCTGTCTTCTTGGGGCCAAAGTGCCCGCCACATGCTTGATCGTGGCAAAAAGACAGCACACTCTTAAACTCATTTTCAGGTACACACCGACGAATGATTTGTTCGGAACAGTATTTAAAAAGATACAGTTTATCCCAGTAAAAATGCTTTACTTGGGACAAAAATCGGAGTTTATCCTGTTTCGACCAATCTTTAGGTATCAGTCCGGTGGCCAAGTAGTTTACTATATCAGCGAACCATGGTTCGCATGACACGGTTAAGAGTTGCTCATCGGGAAAAATATCTTTAATTGGAATTTCAAGTGTAGGTGAAGAAGAAAGTCATGAAAGGTGATCGGCCACTACATTTTCACATCCTCGTTTGTCCCTTATGACAAGGTCAAACTCTTGTAGCAAGAGGATCCAACGTATTAACCGTGATTTAGCATCCTTCTTCGCAAAAAGGTGGCGAAGAGCTGAATGATCCGTGTACACAATCACTGGAGAGCCTGTAACAACTCCATTTTTAAAGTACAAAGAATTGATTTAAATTCAATATATACTTGGAGTATTTATTGCGGCTGATATCTCTTTAAGTATTTATTTCACTCCATAATTACAAGAAGGAGCTTGTAGCTCATTGGTAATACCTTGTGCTGCTGAACCAAGCAACCGGAGTTCAAATCCCATGCCCCACATTAGTTTTGTATTTATTTTGTTTTAATTTTTTTTTGGAAGTCAACGGTAAAAAGGCCATAACTCCCAAAATATGTACTGGACAATAAAAAGTAAATATACCAAATTGTACCCCCGAAGAATCCCCGGCCATTGGACCCCTGACTCGGCCAGACTCGGTCCGGCGCCGCCGGCCGGACTTGGCCGGACGGCCGAGTCACCAACAGAGAAAAGCTGGGTCTTGACCTGGTCCAAACTCCTGCATACTCTAAATGCTTGGATCGGTTATCATTTGGCCAATAAATCCCTTTTACTCCTATGTTTAATGAATTTTTAATGATTTTGTATATTTTTTTATATTTTCTTAATTAAAACCCTAACCCTAGCCTAACCCTATATAAACACCCCTACCTCTACCCTCTCACCCTACATTCCTAAGTCCACTCTCTAAAAATTTCAAGAGAACTCGGTACGTTAGAAAACGAGCGAAAGACGAAGCGCTGCGAAAATCGACGGCGAATCCCGGTGATCGTACTAGGACCTCTTCACGACATTTCGACGCACTGACAAATCCACTACCTCCCTCTCACTCTCTAGCATTGTCCAAACCCGTAAGTCCCCTTTTCTACCTTTCTTTTCCTTCATAATAATACGACTTTTTAAAACCCGACGGAAATCGGAACAAACCGATTTCCGATTCGGTTTTCTATCAAAACTCACTTGTCACTAATTCCATAATGCTTAAACATATTCATGTTGACTACTAATCACTTAAAAATCAATTTGGATAAAATTTCTCACATGAAATGATAACTTTTGCAAAATACCGTATTTTCGCACTTAAATACCAATATGTTTAGTTTATCACATTTAACCCTTTAACATTGCTATATCTTAAAGTAGATCACGAGGTAATGACCTACCTCCACACACATGCAAATACAACCCTAAATGATATCATTAAAACTTAGAATACGATAAAATAAGATTTTACATCAAAATACCATTTTCTTATTAAAACCTTTTCTAAAAGTTCTAAGTTATATACAATTTTAAAACAATATCTTTTAAAAGGAAAATACGATATGTCATGGACATCGATCGTTTATCTAAACCTGACTTTGTGTTGTCTAGGCAAGTGTGTCTAAGGCAAGTGGTTACTTAATTAGGGCCACTACTTGTAGTGGAGAGCCTCCCACTTACCTGGCACTTACCTGGCCGCAATTGGCGGTGAAGAGGCGATTTGAGGCTTCTAATGACTTTTCGTTTAGACCGTCTAGAAATAGGTTAGTTGGCTTAGGAAACCCTAGAATCTAAAATACGGAAATTTACACCTTTTACAAATAAATACCTTATCTTTATAAAACCGTTTTCTAAATGATTAATATTTATTAAATCTTTGCAAAGCGCCACTACAACCCACATTTGGGGAACTCGTTAGGGATAGTACGGTTTATCGTGCACCCTCAGGCTTAGTAGTGCGAGATTCAGACCTCCCAAGGAGCATTCGGTCTCGAAAGGTTTAAAATACGACATTTAAGAAAAATGAGATTTTTGGAAAATAAAATATTTATTAAAAATTATTCTTGTGTAAACATATGTATATTTATCATTTGAACACCTATTTTATTATAAGATAAAGTTTTCACCTTTTTCTAAAAATTACAAGATTAAAAATTACATTAAAATACCATGAATTTCAATTAAATCAATATTACAAATTAATACCTTTATTTACATAATTAGAATATTTTCACTAGAAATAAGACAAAATAAAATCACACTCATTATAACCATAAAGACGAATAACAAATACTTGAGGTGTATCTTGAAAACTATACAAAGGTATTTTTACATAAAAAAACCCTCAAGTTTTATAATTTACAATAAGGACCCTAACAATTATAGAACTTCGACTTACATATCTTTTATTCTGACTCGGGTTTGAGTCTGATTATTTCTGACTTGAATATGATTCAAGTCATTCTATATTCTTTAATATTCCAACTCAATATGAATACATGAATCCAATAATCCAATTAACAATCTATACAACTTGAATGAATCAAACCATGGATATACATCCATTATTCCGTTATTCCATTTACCTGATTATGCAGTTACAACATATTTACTGATATCATGGTTTTGGTCGATCATCCAACTTACACAATACAATACAACAATACTATCAAAACACCACGGGGTTTAAGGGGTAGATTGGTACGGAAGGTGTTAAAGGTGGCACGAGGTGGTCAGATTAAGACACCTAACCTATATTCCGTTGTTGTTGTACCGTGGCTTAACGGTTCCTTGTACATTCCGTTTGCCCTGCCATATAGAGACCCCTCTCGTATACACTGGCATCCTTCTGTACCAAGCTACAAACAACAGCGTTAACACAATATTTTACAATCTCTTTAGAAAATACCTCTTATTCTGTCTTTTCTAATTCTTCTTTATCTTTGGGACTTACCGAGCGACCTGTTCGCTGACGACATTCTATTTCTTTCTTCTTTGAATGTCGTCGGGTGCTTTGGACCCAGCAGAGATCGAGCCCACCGGTGAAGACTTGGAGCAGTTTCACGAAGACCGCGAGCTCTAGATATTGTACCTTGTTCTATTCAGTATTTTCATTTCCTGTTATGCCATTGTTTAGGCATCGCTTTTCATTTCGGTTGTATTTACTTTTCATGCATTGTATAAAAGAATGTTATTAATAAAGTTGTTGTTATTTCTACATCTCTTGTCTCTTGTGATTTACTTTATATTACTTAGATACGCTTAGCGTATATACTTCTAAATATATACGTAGCGGACCTCGTTGCGTCCACTTCGCCGTACACCGGGAAGCGGGGCGTGACAGATTTTGTTGGTGGCCCATACAGGTCAGAGCTGTATGAATCCCTATCATGCAGTTCTGGTCTGTGTGAAGAACCTAAGCAATATAACACAAGAACCAGCAACCAAAACATTCTTTACAATTCATGTTTCTTGAATCTTACAAATTTCTATTCCTTGAATCTTAGCATTTCATTTACTTAAATCCGTCCTAATCCAAATTTTCCTTCAAGGTTATAGATTCCCCGAACAACACCAACACTAATGTCAACAACACACACTACCTCTCGCACCAGCTGTTCCTGCACCACCCACCGAGCAAACAATGCTACTTGAGGCGATTCGCAGCCTTCTCGAGGGACAACAACAACTTCTGAACCGTCCTGAGACCGACGCACCGGGAGTAAAGCAATTCAGGGCTTTACATCCCAAGCAGTTTTCTGGTAAAGGAAGCCCTCTTGAAGCTGAAGAATGGGCACAAAGCATCGAAGACAATCTGGCAGCAGCTCAAGTGCCAGACATCGCTTGGGTCCGTGTAGCAAAACTACAGCTCACAGATAATGCTCGCAACTGGTGGAAGGCGGAAGAAAGCTGTCTGGTACAGCCGATTGAATGGAAGACTTTTCGTGAGAAGTTCGACGCGAAATACTTCCCTGTGACTGCCAGGTTTGCAATGGAGCAGCAGTTCATTCATCTACAACAGGGTTCAATGTGAGACAAATCAGTAGATGAATACGACGCTGAATTCACCATGTTAAGCCGATAAGATATGTCACAATAGTTCAATTTTTAAATATCACATACTACACAGCTAACACAATCTTTAAGCAGATTCGTGGCACACTTGATACCGACGGACGAGATCAGAGCCCGTCGCTTTCAACAAGGACTGGACACGGAGATTCAAGCTGCTCTAGCCACAGGAAAATTTTTGACTCACGAGGATGCTCTGGAAGCTGCCCGCAGTTATGAGGCAATGATAAAAACAAGGGCAGACTTCAGTCTGCAGGAGTTAAGCGCCCTGCCAATCAGATGGCAGGTGGAGCCTCGTCCACGAAGAAGCTGAGCCCACTGGCCAAGTCATCACCGGTAAACTTTTCTTTTCAAACTTTTCTTTTCTATTCTACTACTTAGTTACATATTTCCTATACCTAAAACAAATCCCACATACCTTAGGTACAATCTTAGTATCCTCAATCCCTGCACTTGCACTGTTCGATACTGGAGCATCACACTATTTTATGTCGCAACGGTTTGTCCGAACCCATGCGATTCCAGTCTCACCGCTTGTATCCAGCTGGAATATCAGTTCCGGAAATGGCGTTCTAAAGGCAACTATGGGATACAGCATGTGTCCAGTCGTCGTCTGCAGTCGAGAGTTTTATGTTGACTTCAAAGTGCTGGACATACCGAACTTCGATGCGGTTCTAGGAATGGATTGGCTTGGAACATTTTATGCTACCATAGACTGTCGTCAAAAGAGGGTAGTATTCGAGATCCCAGACCATCCGGTCTTCTATTTCAAAAGCAGAGACCGTACACTGGAGCCAAGTACCTACAAAGCGAAGCCAAGAGAAGCAATAGTTGCAGCAGCTCAAGCAGAGGAAGAATCAAGACCAGATGTGGTTCCAGAGTTCGACGATGTATTTCCTGACGATATATCAGGCTTGCCTCCCGATCGAGCTCTTGAATTCAGTATTGATTTAGTACCAGGAGCACAACCGATGATCAAAGCACCCTATCGTTTAAGTCCGGAAGGTTTGAAGGAAGTCCGAACACAGTTGGACGAATTACTGGCGAAAGGATGGATTCGTCCCAGCACTTCAAGTTGGGGATTACCTGTATTACTTGTGAAGAAGAAGGAAGGTTCATATAGAATGTGCATCGATTACAGAGCCTTGAACGAATTCACTATAAAGAACAAGTATCCATTCCCGCGCATCGATGATTTATTCAATCAGCTCAGTGGATCTTGTGTTTTCTCTAAATTAGATCTTCGTTCAGGTTATCATCAAGTGAAGGTCAAGAAAGCTGATATTCACAAAACAGCTTTCAGAACTCGCTATGGACATTACGAATTTCTAGTGATGCCATTTGAAGTGACCAACGCACCCGCAATATTCATGAACCTTATGAATCAAGTTTTCCGGGAGTACTTAGACAGGTTTGTTGTCATCTTCATCGACGACATCCTGGTGTATTCTAAGAGTCGGAAAGAGCATGCAGAACATTTACGAATTGTCCTAGAAACTCTTCAACAACATCAGCTTTATGCCAAGTACAGCAAGTGCGAGTTTTGGCTAAATCAAATTGGTTTTCTTGGACATATCGTATCAGGAGAAGGAATCTCTGTAGATCCAGCGAAAGTTTCGGCAGTTAGCGAATGACCTACACCAAAGTCAGTGAAGGATATTCGAAGTTTTTTGGGTTTAGCTGGATATTACAGAAGGTTTATTGAAGACTTTTCGAAGATAGCAACGCCCCTGACCAAGCTCACACGTAAAGATGAAGAATTTGTGTGGTCAGAAGCATGCGAACAAGCTTTCGTAGAACTCAAGTCAAGATTGACATCTGCACCTATTCTCGTCATACCGGATCAATCTGGAGGATTCAAAGTGCATTGCGATGCATCCGGTAAAGGATTAGGCTGTGTTCTACATCAGCACGGTAAGGTTGTGGCTTATGCTTCAAGACAGCTGAAGATTCACGAACGCAATTATCCGACGCATGATTTGGAGTTGGCAGCCGTCATCTTTGCTCTCAAGATTTGGCGTCATTATCTGCTTGGTGAACGAGTGAACATCTACACAGATCATAAGAGCCTGAAGTACGTGTTTACTCAGAAGGAGTTGAATATGCGGCAGAGAAGATGGTTAGAACTCATGGCGGACTTTGACATCAACTTGCAATATCACCCAGGGAAGGTGAATGCAGTACCTGATGCTCTTAGTCGCCAACCATTAGCAATGAATCTCACCGCTCAGTAGAAGCTTCAACAAGATTTGCATCAGATGGAGATTGAAGTAGTCATGCCAGGTAATGCTTCAAGTTTGATGAATTTACAAGTTCAATCAACCATTGTCATTCAGATCAAAGCAGCTTAAGCCAGCGATGTTAAGTTGCAAAAGATCAGAGAACGAGTGGAGAATGGACTCAGAACAGACTTCATCATCCATGAAGACGGATCTTTGAGATACGGCAGCAGATTGTGTGTACCAAAAGGACCTGTTCGGGAAGAGTTAATGAAAGAAGCCCACAACTCTCCCTACTCAGTAC
The DNA here is from genome assembly GCA_030015575.1 of Agapanthus africanus. Taxonomy (NCBI): domain Eukaryota; kingdom Viridiplantae; phylum Streptophyta; class Magnoliopsida; order Asparagales; family Amaryllidaceae; genus Agapanthus; species Agapanthus africanus. Next base: position 885,823,736 of record CM057337.1, read on the forward strand.
ATCCTGGAGGTACCAAAATGTACAAAGATCTACGTCAGAATTATTGGTGGCATGGAATGAAGCGTGAAGGAGCCAGAAGCTTCGCAAAATTCTTGGTGTGTCAGCAAGTAAAGGCTGAACATCACAGGACTGCTGGATTACTTCAACCGTTACCAATCCCAGAATGGAAGTGGCAACACATCACGTTGGACTTTGTGACTGCTCTACCTCGCAGCACAAAGGGTAACGATGCCATATGGGTCATTGTGGATCGACTCACAAAGTCGGCTCACTTCATCCCATTTCTAATTGGCTAATCAATTGAGACACTAGCAAAGAAGTACACTGAGGTAATAATCTAATTTAGATTTAAAACTCTTCATAATGTACTATCTCTGATACCCATGAACTCATACAGGAAATTGTGAGACTCCATGGAGTACCGGTCTGCATTGTCTCCGATCGTGACACCAGGTTCCGATCGCAATTTTGGAAGAGTCTGCAAGCAAGCTTGGGAACAAGTCTGAACTTCAACACGGCTTATCATCCACAAACAGATGGACAGTCGGAACGAACTATTCAGATCTTGGAAGATATGCTTAGAGCGTGTATGCTAGACTTCAAGGGATCGTGGGAAGATCACCTACATCTTGTGGAGTTTTCGTACAACAACAGCTACCAAGAAAGCATAGGAATGGCACCTTTTGCAGCATTGTATGGAAGGAAGTGTCGTTCGCCATTAAGTTGGGACGACATCGGAGATAGAGAACTTCTTGGACCAGAGATGATAGTAGCAACCGTTGTTGTGGTTCGCACTATCAGGGAAAGGATGCGCATAGCCCAAGATCGACAGAAGCACTGGGCCGATGCAAAGAGACGACACTTGGAGTTCCAGCCAGGAGAGCACGTATTCCTGAAGATATCTCCGAACCGCGGAGTGATCCGATTTGGAAGACAGGGTAAGTTGAGTCCGAGATACATTGGACCGTTCGATATACTCGAACGAGTCGGTGAAGTGGCATACCGCTTAGCGCTTCCACTCTCATTGGAAGGAGTGCATAATGTGTTCCACATATCCCAACTCAGAAAGTATGTGAGTGACCCCAGCCATGTACTTGATCATTCCGACTTGTTTTGTGAGCAAAAGCCTGTGGAAATTCTGGACAGGAAAGTGAAGACACTTCGGAACAAGGAAGTTAACTTGGTTCGAGTGATGTGGAGGAAAGACACTCCAGGAGAGTCCACTTGGGAAATGGAGGATGAAATGCGTACTAGATATCCACACCTCTTTGTAAACTAGTCCTCAAATAAAAGTTGTAAATTTCGAGGACGAAATTTTTGTAAGAAGGGTAGACTGTAACAACTCCATTTTTAAAGTACAAAGAATTGATTTAAATTCAATGTATACTTGGAGTATTTATTGCGGCTGATATCTCTTTAAGTATTTATTTCACTCCATAATTACAAGAAGGAGCTTGTAGCTCATTGGTAATACCTTGTACTGCTGAACCAAGCCACCGGAGTTCAAATCCCATACCCCACATTATTTTTGTATTTATTTTGTTTTAATTTTTTTTTTGGAAGTCAACGGTAAAAAGGCCATAACTCCCAAAATATGTACTGGACAACAAAAAGTAAATATACCAAATTGTACCCCCGAAGAATCCCCGGCCATTGGACCCCTGACTCGGCCCGACTCGGTGCCGCCGTCCGGCGACTCGGCCGACTCGGTCCGGCGCCGCCGGCCGGACTTGGCCGGACGGCCGAGTCACCAACAGAGAAAAGTTGGGTCTTGACTTGGTCCAAACTCCTGCATACTCTAAATGCTTGGATCGGTTATCATTTGGCCAATAAATCCCTTTTACTCTTATGTTTAATGAATTTTTAATGATTTTGTATATTTTTAAATATTTTTTTTAATTAAAACCCTAACCCTAGCCTAACCCTATATAAACACCCCTACCTCTACCCTCTCACCCTACATTCCTAAGTCCACTCTCTAAAAATTTCAAGAGAACTCGGTACGTTAGAAAACGAGCGAAAGGCGAAGCGCTGCCGAAATCGACGGCGAATCTCGGAGATCGTACTAGGACCTCTTCACGACATTTCGATGCACTGACAAATCCACTACCTCCCTCTCACTCTCTAGCGTTGTCCAATTCCGTAAGTCCCCTTTTTTACCTTTTTTGCCTTCATAATAATACGACTTTTTAAAACCCGACGGAAATCGGAACAAACCGATTTCCGTTTCGGTTTTCTATCAAAACCCACTTGTCACTAATTCCATAATGCTTAAACATATTCATGTTGACTACTAATCACTTAAAAATCAATTTGGATAAAGTTTCTCACATGAAATGATAACTTTTGCAAAATACCGTATTTTCGCACTTAAATACCAACTTGTTTAGTTTATCACATTTAACCCTTTAACATTGCTATATCTTAAAGTAGATCACGAGGTAATGACCTACCTCCACACACACGCAAATACAACCCTAAATGATATCATTAAAACTTAGAATACGATAAAACAAGATTTTACATCAAAATACCATTTTCTTATTAAAACATTTTCTAAAAGTTCTAAGTTATATACAATTTTAAAACAATATCTTTTAAAAGGAAAATACGATATGTCGTGGACATCGATCGTTTATCTAAACCTGACTTTGTGGTGTCTAGGCAAGTGTGTCTAAGGCAAGTGGTTACTTAATTAGGGCCACTACTTGTAGTGGAGAGCCTCCCACTTACCTGGCACTTACCTGGCCACAATTGGCGGTGAAGAGGCGATTTGAGGCTTCTAATGACTTTTCGTTTAGACCATTTAGAAATAGGTTAGTTGGCTTAGGAAACCCTAGAATCTAAAATACGGAAATTTACATCTTTTACAAATAAATACCTTATCTTTATAAAACCGTTTTCTAAATGATTAGTATTTATTAAATCTTTGAAAAGCGCCACTATAACCCACATTTAGGGAACCCGTTAGGGATGGTACGGTTTATCGTGCACCCTCGGGCTTAGTAGTGCGAGATTCAGACCTCCGCAAGGAGCATTCGGTCTCGAAAGGTTTAAAATACGACATTTAAGAAAAATGAGATTTTTGAAAAATAAAATATTTATTAAAAATTATTCTTCTGTAAACATATGTATATTTATCATTTGAACACCTATTTTATTATAGATAAAGTTTTCACCTTTTTCTAAAAATTACAAGATTAAAAATTACATTAAAATACCATGAATTTCAATTAAATCAATATTACAAATTAATACCTTTATTTATGTAATTAGAATATTTTCACTAGAAATAAGACAAAATAAAATCACACTCATTATAACCATAAAGACGAATAACTAATACTTGAGGTGTATCTTGAAAACTATACAGAGGTATTTTTACATAAAACCCCCTCAAGTTTTATAATTTACAATAAGGACCCTAACAATTATAGAACTTCGACTTACATATCTTTTAGTCTGACTCGGGTTTGAGTCTGATTATTTCTGACTTGAATATGATTCAAGTCATTCTATATTCTTTAATATTCCAACTCAATATGAATACATGAATCCCAGAATCCAATTAACAATCTATACAAACTTGACTGAATCAAACCATGGATATACATCCATTATTCTGTTATTCCATTTACCTGATTATGCAGTTACAACATGTTTACTGATATCATGATTTTGGTCGGTCATCCAACTTACACAATACAATACAACAATACTATCAAAACACCACGGGGTTTAAGGGGTAGATTGGTACGGAAGGTGTTAAAGGTGGCACGAGGTGGTCAGATTAAGGCACCTAACCTATATTCCGTTGTTGTTGTACCGTGGCTTAACGGTTCCTTGTACATTCCGTTTGCCCTGGTCTCTAGCATATAGAGACCCCTCTCGTATACACTGGCATCCTTCTGTACCAAGCTACAAACAACAGCGTTAACACAATATTTTACAATCTCTTTAGAAAATACCTCTTATTCTGTCTTTTCTAATTCTTCTTTATCTTTGGGACTTACCGAGCGACCTATTCGCTGACGACATTCTATTTCTTTCTTCTTTGAATGTCGTCAGGTGCTTTGGACCCAACAGAGATTGAGCCCACCGGTGAAGACTTAGAGCAGTTTCACGAAGATCCCGAGCTCTAGATATTGTACTTTGTTCTATTCAGTATTTTCATTTCCTGTTATGCCATTGTTTAGGCATCGCTTTTCATTTCAGTTGTATTTACTTTTCATGCATTGTACAAAAGAATGTTATTAATAAAGTTGTTGTTATTTCTACATCTCTTGTCTCTTATGATTTACTTTATATTGCTTAGATACGCTTAGCGTATATGTTTCTAAGTATATACGCAGCGGACCTCGTTGCGTCCACTTCGCCGTACACCGGGAAGCGGGGCATAACAGAGCCGATTAAATAAGGCCGGAATTTTTCAAGTGCAAACACAACGGCTAAAAATTCTTTTTCTGTTGTTGTGTAATTTAGTTGGGCCTCATTTAATGTTCGGCTAGCGTAATAAATTACGTGCGGCATCTTATTAATTTGTTGTCCAAGAACAGCACCAATGGCGAAATCAGATGCATCGCACATAATTTCGAATGGATGCGTCCAGTCGGGAGATGAAAGAATGGGCGCAGAAATGAGTGAGTGTTTCAATTACTCGAACGCTTTCATGAATGTTGAGTCAAAATCAAAAGTAGTGTCCTTGGCCAATAAAAGAGTCAAGGGTCTAGCTATCTTGCTAAAATTCTTGATGAACCGTCTATAAAAAACGGCATGGCCAAGGAAGACTCAGATGTCTTTCACACATTTAGGTGGAGGAAGATTGGAAATGACTTCAATCTTGGCTTTATCAACCTCTATGCCATTTTGCGAGATGACATGTCCTAAGACAATACCCTCTCGTACTATAAAGTGACACTTCTCCCAATTTAAAGTGAGGTTCTTATCCCTACAGAGGGTAAGAACTGCGTCAAGGTGTAGCAAACACTCGTCGAAGAAGTCACCGAAAATGGAGAAATCATCCATAAAGATCTCCAAAAAAATTTCAATCATGTCTGAAAAGATCCCCATCATACACCGCTAGAATGTAGCAGGTGCACTGCATAACCTAAAGGGCATGCGACGGTAAGCGAAAGTACCGAAAGGACAAGTAAAAGTGGTCTTGTCTTGATCCTTTTCGGTGATGAGGACTTGATTATAGCCGGAATAGCCATCCAAAAAGCAGTAAAACTCGTGCCCAGCCAATAGCTCTAGCATTTGGTCAATGAAAGGTAAAGGAAAGTGGTCTTTCCTTGTCACAGCATTGAGTTTTCTATAGTCGATGCAAACTCTCCACCCAGTTTGGGTGCGAGTAGGTATTAAATCATTTGCCTCATTGGTTATGACCGTTATGCCCGATTTTTGGGACAACATGATTGGGCTAACCCACTGGCTATCGGAGATAGGGTAAATGATACCATTATCAAGACATTTTACAATCTCCTTCTTGACAGCCTCTTTCATTATAGGGTTGAGGCGTCTTTGTGGATCCCTTACTCGCTTGGCATCATCCATCATGTGTATATGATGTTCAATTATGAGGGGACTAATCCCCTTGATGTCCGTCATAGTCCAGCCAACTAATCCCCTTGATGTCCGTCATAGTCTAGCCAAAACCTTGTCGGTTGTTTTGTAAGACCATTAAAAGGGCTTTCTCTTACTCGAGAGCTAGAGAGGCCGATATGATAACAGGAAGGGTCTCATTCTCACCTAGGTAAGCATATTTAAGGTGAGACGGCAAAAGCTTTAGTTCGAGTTTAGGAGATGAAACAATTGAAGGTAACATTGGTGAAACTGTTTCAAACTCGAAGGATTCCATCAATGGTTCAAATCGAGTGTAAGCAACCGAGTCGGATGGTTCAACTAACTCATCCGAAAAATCAAAAGACTCAAACTCGGAGGATGAGTCTTCAAAATCGTCCAAAAAGGTGAAACACTCATAATCGTTTTCCGGCGTGAAAGCTGTGTCAGATTCTTGGAGGAACGCACTAGAGGCGTCAACACTGCTGTGATCGAACAGAAATTTTTCGAGCTCACAGTCCTCCTGTGTGATCTCATAGATCGAGCAAATATCAAGTATACTAGCATTAGGCTCGGAGGGTTGATTTCCCAACTTAAAGATGCTGAGTTCAATCGTCATATTGCCAAAAGATAGGTTCATCGAACCATTACGACAATTGATCACCGCATTAGAAGTCGCAAGGAATGGTCGACCAAGTATCGCTGGAATTTGACTCCGGGGGTTAGCTACAGATTGTGTATCCATAACAATGAAGTCAACGGCAAAAATGAAATCCCCTACTTTAATTAATACATCCTCTAACTCACCCCTAGGGTGGGTGATGGATCGGTCGGCCATTTGGAGAGTACAATGAGTGGGTTTAAGCTCTCCAATGCCTAATTGTTCGTACACTGAATAGGGTAGCAAATTGACACTAGCACCAAGATCTAGTAGTGCTCTATTGATGTTCTTGTCCCCAATTGTTATCGAAATTGTAGGACAGCCGGGGTCCTTATGTTTTTGGGGTAAAGATTGGACAAGAGTATCACTAACAGCACTAGCCACAAAAACTTTCTTTGGTACTTGTGACTTCCTCTTCTTGGTGCATAAGTCCTTTAAGATTTTCGCGTAAGAAGGAACTTGTTGGATTGCATCCAAGAGAGGTATGTTAATGCTAACCTGTTTGAACAACTCTACAATCTTCTCCATTTGTGGAGTTGGTTTATTGGATCTCAACCTGTTTGGAAAAGGAATATTTTGAAAATTTGTTGAGTCCAATTTTTGTGGATTAGATTGCGGAGTTGGAACGGATCCTAGTGTAGGTGTGTTCATGATGTGAGAAGTGGGTCCGTTCAAAGTAGAAGAAGTAGAGCCTTGTGAAGAATGAAGAATAGGCTCTAACGAAGAAGAAGAAGAGGAAGAGGAAGAAGATGAAGAAGAACCACCGGCAGGAGTGTCATTATTAATACCCACGTTATTGTGCAACAATTTTCCAGATCTCAACGTGGTCACAGTATTCACATTATGATTTTGCTGTTCATATGCAATATGTGCATTGTGTGCGTGACCGGGATTTGACAATGGTTGAGATGGAAGCTTTCCCTTTTCTCGCTCGCTGATTGATCTCAAAAACTATCTATTACCGCAATCAAGAATGGCGTCACTTGGTAGCTAGCCGGTGAGTACGGGTCGGTCCACAGGGATGTTGTGAATTTCCTAATCGCTCAAACGAGTTAATTCCGATGGGTGTTCGGATTGATTATTAAATCTAAAAAAACTAAATCTATCTATACTAAAATTATCTAGATCTAAATCTTGCTAGGGTTAGGTTTAGGAATGGTTTGGAAATATAAATAAATCTCAACGCTTTCTATACCCAAGTTAGGATCTAAGAGGAGTTATGGTAATTATCAATAAAGAGGATTAGATCCATTCGGAAAGGTGTTCCTTCCTCTAGGTTCTTGTCCTTCCTTTATCAATCCTTACCCTAACCTCCATAGAAAATGCGCGCAACCGGGCCTTTATATTACGGTATCACTGCTACCTCGAGGGATAGGGTGCCGTAGGGCACGGTGTGTGCGTGTATGCATGGAGTCCTATTGAAAAGATATAATAGGCAAGAAAGGGATGGGAGATCTCATCTCTCAAAAGCCCTCCCCAAAGCTAACATCTAAGGCAAGGAATTAAAATCTAAACTAGAGCAATTAAATAAAATTACTTACAAATGGCTCTCTCCAAACATCAACACAGGGTTGTCAGATCTGAATTCATGAAATGAAAAGAGGCACCGATGCACTCCAAAAGAATTCTAAAATTTATTAATGAAGGGAGGCATGAGTTTTACAGATCTGTGATTACAATTTATAAGTAAACAGGGAAAATTAGGGTTACAGAGTCTCGCGCATGTGCAATTACAGATGTGCCCATGAAAAATCAAAACCCCCGCACCGACGCACCGACACCAGAATTTTCCACCGACACGGGCTTTAAATGGCCGCGGAACCATGGCATTAGTGGTCTTGGGCCGCGGTTCCGCGGCCCTTTGGTGAGCTCAGCTCACCAAACTTCTTGGGCTGAATCTTGGGTATTAGGGCTTCTTTATTATTCACTCATTTTCTCTGTTTGGCTCATTATTCTTCTCCAGATCTTCAGTGAAAATTCGTATTGGTCTTTGAACTGTTTCACTTTAACATGTTTGGACCTTGCGTCACCTTGTACCTATGTGAAATGTTATTAGCCTGGGCTTGACTAGGATCCGTCTACTTGTTGGTCAAAAGTCCCTTTTCTGTATCAACTTTCATCTTTTTCACTGTATTCACTCCAAGAGCCTGTATCCTGTAATATGCAACAAACGTGCGTCAAGAGTACCTGTTTATTTATAAAATGAATGAAAATGGGGAGTACAATAATGCAATATTATAGTATGAACAAATACCCCCAAACTTATCTTTTGCTCGTCCTCGAGCAAACTTATTTTTTTATTCACTAAAATCCTAACCGCACTTTCGCAGGGAAACGCGATTGCACTGAGCATGTGCAACAAGCCGTTAAACCTCTAGGTGTCCCTAGTAGGAGGAGTGTTGTCTCCTGAGGGTTTTCAGCGGATACTACCCACAAAATCCTATCAATTCGGCCCATTGACTTTTGTTTTCCAATAAGGTTTTCTAACAAGGAATTCTATTATCTTTTACCCGTAAATTATCCACCCACATTCTTCACACTTCCTCATTATTTAACTTAAGATTATATATGTTATGTAGACCTACTTAGCTTTCGGCATCTCTTAAGTCTTCCTTCTAGGGTTTCATCTTCACTTAGGAATTTCTATCAACTCTATTAAAGATACAAGTTCTATCTTTCATTCCTTTCTCTTATCTAAACTCTAATCACATATCCCCACGTGTGTGTATAGATCACTCCTACACTTGGAAATTCAAATCAAACAATCGTACTCTCGTCCATTGTCCAAAGTACTTATTAATTAGTGAATTTTTAATTGAATTTCGCTTATACATCCTTCATGCGACCGTTAATACTTCTTGAGGTACCAACGACCGATTACAAGATGCGTTAGCACTTTAAAGCGTACTTCCTAGTTTTGCAACACCCAAAGCTTTAGCAGTGACTCCCAAACCAGTTGGTCTAAGGCACTAGGTGATGAAGCACCCTCGCTAAATATTTTTCTATTTTTGCAGCCTTAAGTAATCACAAAAACCAGTGTCCATTTTTTTATTCTTTATTCACACACTTTTTTTTTCTTTGTACTAAGGACTTTAGACAAGAGCATTTCAAGGTTTCTTCTACTATTCCAAGTTTCAAGGTGTGTGATTGTGCAAATTGTAGGGTATGCATCTTCAGAATCTAGACTTAAGCTAGGAACTATTTTTCAAACTTATACTCTAATAAGAACATTAATACTCTTCCCTTGTTTCGATTTAGCCCAAGAAGTGAACCCAAAATTTACCTATTTCTAAATAAACTACAAGGCATATACTTTCTACCGTTAAACTTTAAGGAATGTTATTTTTAGGGTTTTTTAATTTACTAAGTTTAAGATCTAGTTGCTCCTAGCTAGTTAACATATATGTCAAACTCTAGTCAAATAAGGCCTAAATTGAATACAATTATTTTTATAATTTTTCAAATTTTTTCAATTTTTATGGGTTTTCAAATAAGTATGCAAATGCAAAAATATGTACAAATGAATGCGAAGGAAGAAGATGTACCGAGCATACCCCCAAACTTGAACTTGACAGTGTCCTCACTGTCATGCTAAACCAAGAGGGACAAAATACCGGCACTTCCCTGTTTATTTATTTATAATGTTTTTTTTATTGTTAAGAAAAACAAAAATATATACAGAAAGGCCCTCCCCCAAACTTCATTTAAACTATGTTAGACATTACCGCCAAACCTTGCATAGACCAAACGTTAACACCAACCAGTTGAAAAATTTATCAGTAAAGAGTATCAGTTGGTGGAAGAATAAGTCGTAGCGATCCATAAAGAATTGGGGAAGATAGAAGTGGTGGTATGGAAGGTATGGAGGTGAATAGACAGGAGGTGATGATGAATCAAAACGAGAATGCGAATGATCAGCAATCAGTGGAATATTGGCATTCTCGTAGCTTATTAAAAGAAATGGGGGTGGTTCAACATCTAAAGGAGGAGGTTGACTCACCACAATACCCCCAAAATGTTTCTGTGGGTCCTCTATTGACTTGGCATCATCCATCAATTGCATATGATATTCAATTATAATGGAACTGATCTCCTCGATGTCCGCCATAGTCCAACCGAAAACTTGCCGCCTATCTTGTAAGACTTTTAAAATAGCATTCTCTTGCTCGAAGGCTAGAGAGGCTGATATTATAATGGGAAAAGTCTCATTCTTACGTATGTAAGAATATTTAAGGTGAGGCGGTAAGGACATGAGTTCGAGTTTCGAAGGCGAAAGAATCATTGCGGAATCTACCTCGAACTCAAAGGACTCCAACACAGGTTCGAAATCACTGCAAACAACCGATTCGGATGGTTCAACTAACTCAACCAAAAATTCAAAAGACTCATATTCGGGCTGTGAGTCGTCATCATCCGAAAAAGTGAAACATTCATAATCCATATCGGTTGTGTCAACGGTGGTAGGCTCAAGGAGGGACGCACTAGTGGCGTCAAAACTGTTTTCATCAAACAAGAATCTTTCAAGCTCGCAGTCCTCCTGCGTGATTTCGTGAATAGAGCAAACTTCTCGTGTACTAGTTTTAGGCACGGGGGGCAGACTTCCCATCTTATAAATATTGAACTCACTGGACATCTTCCCAAAGGATAGAGTCATGGAGCCATTGCGACAGTTTATTACAGTATTGGAAGTGGCAAAAAATGGTCGACCGAGGATCACCGGAATTTGGTTCTGTGGGTTAGCAACAGGTTGTGTATCCATAATAATAAAATCAACGGGGAATATGAACTCCCCAAATTTGATCAACACATCCTCTAGCTCACCCCTTGGATGGGTGATTGATCGATCAGCCATTTGGAGAGTACAACAAGTGAGTTTCAACTCTCCAACCCCTAATTGTTCGTACACGGAGTAGAGAAGCAGGTTAACACTCGACCCAAGATCTAAAAGTGCTTGATTAATTTTCTTATCCCTAATTGTGATTGAAATCGTAGGACAGCCGGGGTCCTTTCGTTTTTGGGGTAAGGTTTGAGGGTGGTTAATAGTATTGCTCACTGCACTAGCCACTAGCACTTTCTTGGGTACTTGAGATGCCTTTCTCTTCGAGGTGCATAAGCCCTTTAAGATTTTCGCGTATGAAGGGACTTGTTGGATTGCATCCAAGAGAGGTATATTTATGCTAACCTGCTTAAATAACTCCACAATCTTCTCTACTTGTGCAGTTGGTTTATTGGGACTCAACCTGTTTGGAAATGGAGCATTTTGAAAATTTGTTGAGTCAAATGTCTGTGGAGTAGGATGTGGAGTAGGAACGGATCCCAGTGTGGGTCCATTCGGATTAGAAGAAGAAGAGCCTTTTGAAGAATGGAGAATAGGCTCTAGCGGAGGAGATGAGGGTGAAAGAGGAGGAGGAGAAGAAGGAGAAGGTGACGATGGAGAAGAAGAAGAAGAAGAAGAACCACCGGCGGGGATATCATCACTAGTACCCACATTATTCTGCAACACTCTTCCAGATCTCAACGTGGTCACCGCATTTACATTGTGATTGTGATATGCGTTTTGTGTGTGACCGGAATTTGGCAATGGTTGAGATGGAAGCTTTCCCTTTTCTCTCTCGCTCAACGCAGCAGTTAATTGTGCAATTTGTGGCTCAATAGATTTGATACTTTGATCGTGTGAAGCATTGTTATGCATCAAAGATTGAACATAATTTTCAAATCTTGCTGCGGATTCTGTAGATTGCTTGAGAAATGTATCTAGACTTTTTTCTAGCGAGATAACCTTATCATCATTTGGTTGAACCAAATTGTTCGTTTGATTTGTATAAGGTTGTTGTTGGAAAGGTTGCTGGTTTTGAGTTTGTGAAGGTGCTTGTTGTTGTTGTGGAGGAGGAGGTCTTTGAAAATTGTTATTTCCTTGGAATTGTTGATTTTGGTTCCAAGCGAAATTTGGGTGACTCCTCCACCCCGGATTGTATGTCGAAGAGTACGGATCGTTTCTTTGTCGTTACTGAAATGCAGCATTGACTTGATCCTGTCCTTGAGTAGATGCATTATAAGGACACTCTTCGGTTAGATGCAATGGATCCGTACAACAAGCACAAACAGTTCGTGGAGGCATAACAGGGGCAGGAGAAGGCGATGAGATTTTGGTCTCAATGGCTTCTAGCTTTTTCATAAGTGCGGCCATCTCGGCCTTCATAGCAATTGACATATCTACTTGATGTATGCCTGCCCTAGATTGACCAATAGAAGAAGATGATGTGGTCTTGGTACTCTCCCATTGAATTGTTTGCTCATTAAGATCCTCAAGAAACTGCCACGCTTCGTCGCTAGGCTTGGAGAGAAAATGACCTTGACATATGGTTTCTAGCAACTGCTTCGTTGCCGAGTTCAATCCCTCGTATAATGTTTGGCAACGTTGCCAACTTTCGATCCCATGATGAGGGCATTGAACGAGTAGGTCTTTAAATCTCTCGAAGCACTTCCAAAATGGTTCGGAAGGAAGCTGTGAAAATTGTATAATCTCGTTACGGATTCTAGCAGTTTTGTGATGAGGATAGAACTTTTTTAGAAAAGCTTTCACAAACTCGTCCCAATTTCTAATGGAATGTGATGCGGTGCTGTATAGCCACTTCTCGGCTAGGTCACATAAGGTGAAAGGAATGACCCTTAGCCTTATAGCGTCATCACTTAATTGGGTCGTTTTCATCATAGCGCACACATTTTGGAATTTATTGATAAAGATATATGCATCCTCGGATTCCAAACCATGAAATTTTGGCAGCATATTGATGAAATATGGTTTTATTTCAAAATTGTCCCCATTTGCCGGTGGGGGTGAAAGATAGGTAGGTAAAGAAGTGCCGACGGGGTAGAAGAGATCCTGGAGCGCAACTCGTGCGGGCGCTTCAACAGGCGGTTGATTCGGGTTATTCGCACCTAACGGAGGTGGAATCATTCCCGTCGGTAAGGTATTGTTGGGGTTGAATCCCGACATACCTTCGAAAGAAGAATTTGAAGGTGGAGGTAAGGAAATGGAGGGAATTTCGACTTCGGTGTTGAAAGGTTCGTCGGTCGGTACCAACGAAACACGGACTAATCGGACGTTGGTATCCTTAGTCCAAAGTGACATACACTAAAATGAGTAGTGTAGTCAGAAAAAAAGAAAAAAAACAGAATGTGGAGGTAAGATAACGTCAATGAGAAGAAATGATGGAAGTGAGTTGCAAGTTTTCTTTGGCGACAAGTTGCAAGTTTTGAAAAGATTTTTCTTTTTTTTTATTATGTGAGAATGTTTGCAAAAAGGTTTTTGAATAGGGACTTGTGACACAAATGTACAATCAGGCTTAGATCTAGGATCACCTAGGTCTGCTAGACAGCTCCTAACTAGGGTTAGAAATAGGACCTCAAACCGCCTCTTCACCGCCAATTACGGCCAGGTAAGTGCCAGGTAAGTGGGAAGGAACCACAGTATTGGGCCTAATTAATAACCACTAGCCTAGACACACTTGCCTAGACACCGCAAAGTCAGGTTAGGAATAACTGTCGATGCCTATACTAGTCCTTTTCCTATTGAGCTCGATGTCCTTAGGGCTGAGTCTAGTATTTTTTAATTAATTGTGGTCAATGCATATGCTTTAAGTGTTTTCTAGGGTCCTGGGAAGGGTGATGAAATCCCCACCCAATCTGAGTTTGGTCAATTAGCCCCTTAAAGTCCGATTAAATTATGCAAAACTGTAAATTCACTTGCATTCAATTTTTTAGCGCGGCGCAAAGAAACCTGCAGAAAATCTGTTATTTAGAAGGGGAGAGAAGATTTTTAGCGCAAAGAAATCCTGCAGAAAGTTTTGACAGAAAGATATATGGAGGTTGACAGAGGGGAGAAGAAGGAACAAACCAAAAAAATTTCGCGCAGTGTTGCCACTACACCACCGCGGTTCCGCGGTCTGGTGCGCTATACCGCCGCGGTTCCGCGGTCCTTCTGGAAGATCAGGTCTCCAACAATTCTGAAATTTTATTGATTGAAAAGAGGCATCATTTCTGTAAGTTTTTTTTATTTTAATTTCTGCCTTAGTGTTAATTTAATTGTTGCCCTAGCTCTCTAGTATAATTCTTGTCGTAGATTAATCATACAATTGCCCTAGTTAATTTAGTGTAGTTCTTTCAAATGCAATCGGTAAGTGCTTTCAAAACGTCATTTTTAAAAGACACCCTAATGAGCGAGTAATTTCCTCGCTTGTTAGGGTTAGGAATAAAGGAGGGAATGGGAGACGAATATCTCTCATCTCTTTCAATGCCAAATATTTTTCATAAATAGAACTTCATGCACGCATGCATGATCCGCTCCCTACGGCACCCTACCCACGAGGTAACGGTGACAACGTAGTATAAAGGACCGGACATGCATGACGTCCATGAAGGTTATAGCAATTAGTAGGAAAGGACGGACAATGATCTAGAGGAAGAAACTCCGTTTCTTCCCAATCATCCTAATCCCCTTTACTAATAATTGTTACGACTTCTAAAAAGTTTTAATCGAGTGCATTGAAAGAGGTGATAAGATCAATCTCATCAAACCCCACTTTAGACCTAACCCTAGCAAGTCTCTTAATATCATACAACTTAGTTTTTAAAATCAATCGAGAAAAATCAAACCACCATCGGAATCAACTCGTAAAAACACATAAAAAATTTACACATCTCTGTGGATCGACCCGTATTCACCGGCTAGCTGCAAAGCGACGCCGTTTCTGATTACGGTTAACATATAATTTTTGTTTTTATGATGAGATCTTTTGATCTTTTTATAAAAGAGCTTGGTCTTTGTAGATCTATAATGTTTTGAGAAGAGAATTCTTCTTTTTAATTATGAGATGATTTCATCTCTTTGTTCACCACCATTCTTTTTGCCTTGAAGGAAAAATCTTCTTTTTGCTGAGAGCTATGCTTCTCTTCCTGAAATCTCAAAGCTTATGGGGGGTTCTTTTTTTTCTGACTTGAAGTCTTGGGTCCTTTATATAGGGAGGCTGATTTGTTGAATCAGTTAAGGAGATCTTTTCTCCAATTGATTTGGGAATTTTCCCATCGTTGGATCTTTGATCCAAGGGCTTCTGATTTACATAAGGTAATCTTCTTGTTATTAATAAGATTGGGAAATCTTTCCAAACAGAATTTATTCTGTATTTTGGTGATTTTTTAATCACCATTGGATCATTGATCCAACGGTGCTCTGATTTACAAAGCACAATTTTGTTATTTGGAAAGATTTTGAGAAATCTTTCCTTAACAGAATTTAATTCTGATCAATTAATGATTTATCATTTATTATTATATCTTTGATCTGATGGTGGGGAGCTTTTAGTTTCAGCGCTAGTGCACCCGTGCTTTGCACGTGGTGCGCTGTTCAGAGTGCAGCACACTTGGCGCTAGCGCACACGTGCTTTGCACGTGGTGCGCTGCTCAGAGCGCTGCGCACTTGGCGCTAGCGCACGCATGTTTTGCATGTGGTGCGCTGCTAGGGCGCAGTGCACTGGGTGCTAGATCTGAAGCGTTGCTTTATTTTAAAATTTGAATTTTGAACCGAGCTTTGCTCTGATTGGGAGAAACACGGGTAACATATTGAACCCATGTTTCATTCAGTCCAACCTTTTCGTTGACCAACGTCGCCACGGTAGTGTGTTCATTCTCACTAGTGAATCTCTGACAGAAGAGCATATCCATCTCGTCGAAGGTCTTTACGGAATCATTTGGAAGTTCCGTATACCATTCGAAAGTGATACCCGCCAGACTGCTGACGAACTGTCGGAGGACCAGTATTTCATTTCCTCCAGTATTTCCGCACATGGATTTAAATCATACAATGTGCTGGCGAGAATTCCCAGTTCCTTTCTATATATGGAATGTTGGAAGTGGGTACTCTGGCGGGTACTGTATTTGATCGTACTATGCCGGATATGGTCGACCAGTCTTGATTGACCTATTTGCAGCTTCATTGACATAGTGGGCTTTGATTTGCTGAGCGATATATTCGTCCAGCTTTGCTTTTGGAATCATTTTCTCTTCGGTCGTTGATGAGATTTGCAGAGGATTTGAAATGTCACCCTTGTCTTTAAGAGCAAATACCGGCGGTTCATCTGCCAGTGGTTCCGATTTAACCATGATTCCAGCTATATTCTGTATCAGAAGGGCCATCCGGTTCATTTTAACGGACATTTCTGCCGCTTCTGCATCTCTCTTTTTGAAAGCGCGCTTTAGGAAGTCAATATCTGACTCCTGCTCTGTTCTTTCTCCAGGTGCGTCTTCAGGATTTGCCTTAGACAATGGATTAGCTAGTGTTGCCGCCTGAGCAAGCATCTCCTGTAGCTTTTCACGTCGCAGTTGAGCTTTTGTCAGAGACCGAGTACGCGGTCCATGACTAGTAGAAGTACGAACTTCGTCTTTAGAGTTCACCATGTGGACTGTAAGAACTACCATGCCCCCAAGCTTGGAGTGTTTGAAGTTTTGGACTTTAGAGTTTGCCTCGGGCGCCTGAATCTTATTAGGCCTCTCTTTTTTGTGAGAAGCTGCTTTGGCTTCGGGAGATACCGTTGTAGCAGGAACCGCCTTGGGATGAGTCCCCTTATATTTGAAAGGGGATTTGTCAGAATTTGGCTGACGTTTAGGGGAAGAACCGCAGACGATGACTGAGTCCTTCACCTGCTTCCACACCTTATATATAGATGAGGAAAGTTCTTTTGGGGAGCGACCTGCTTTCTGCTCGCATCGGATCTCCACAGGATGCGGAGATTTCTTTAATATTGCTGTGGGAGAATTTTGTCTGACTCTTCACAATAGTTCGAACCTCCGGTTGGAACAACAGCATTCACCGCTGGGGTTGAAACATGACCATACAGAGAACTGCCCCCGGCTTGTTTTGTATGACGCCGATATCGACGTCGACTGTTTCTTACGGCCGGAATTTGATAAGCCTCAGAATTTTGCTGAGCCTGCCCCCTGTTTTCTTTGAGAGCTTGAGTATTCTGCCCCCTGCGTCCACCATGGCCTTTGGGAGGTACCGGTTGTTTGGAGATCGATTCCGTCGGCAAAACAAAAACTTGAGGATCTAGCCTGTAGAAGACAGACTTCTTCTGGGATTCCTCCTTCTGCGTTGAAGTACCGAGGGTGGGAGGTGGGAGCATAGACCCAAAAAGAAGCTCATTGATTTCTTGCAGAGCCGGATTGCAGAGATTTGAGGTTGCAAGTGGCCCATACTTGACTCCACCAGATGTGACAGAGTCTGAGTTGCTGTGAGTGGAAGCCAATGCCATTCTATATAGAGACGAAACTCCGAGCTTCAGTATCTCATCATACAAGGGCAACTACAAACATATATACCGCGATTATTTGATCGCGGAAAAACATGACACAAGAAGTGTGGAGTGGAAAGAGAAAGAGATCCCACCGGGCGTGCCAGAATCTGTTCACCACCGGAAACAGAGACGAACCGGGATGGATCGTCTTGCCTGAATCTGGGGTCAGATGCTATTGGGATTTATCCATCCACCTCTCCAAAGATACCAAGTTAATTTATGGCACCATATATCGGAGGTTTGGACAGACGCGACCATTGTAGCAGACTTTATCAGATTCCCCCTCATTTTATAAGGGGTTTTTTGATTGTGGAGACGCTCTTCCCTGCAGGCGTAAGGCTCTGTAGTTAATTACGTTACTGCATTGTGATAATCACTTTCTCCTGCTCCAGAAGTTCACTTCGTGTCGTGTCGTGTTTGTTTTATTTTGGGTTGCCCGTAAATTGTATACGGAGACTAATTTATGTCATTGCCCGTAAGGCGGGATTAGTCTAAATCCGTATATTTGAGATTTTGGTTTAGGTCAAGAATTTTGCTTGACGGGGCCCACGTTGGTTGCTTGGTTTGCCAACGGGAATGAACTTAGGACGCACATCTCACATTTGTGAGGTCCATCAGTTCATGGGATATTTGGGTTTGATCTAAAGATTATTAGCCATATTTGAGACTAAGATCGACTTATGGGCAGTGAGCATATTGGCTCAACTGATCATTAGATCAAATATGAATAGCCCATGGATAGTATATGGTAGTTATTATGGTTAATGTGCTTCTCGGAGGCTTGCGCTGGACTTTATGGCCTGCTTGGTCACCACTCGTCGAGCCATTTTCGAATACCGCCTTCCTGAGAGCTCTGTAACTCCTTTAGGCATCACCCAACTTTTTAGATATTCTTCGTTTCCTGAGTCGATAGCGGAATGGTGTCCTGACTTTGTGCAAAAGTTTACAACACGAGCTTCCGAAGTGTGTAGCGGGAAGACCCCCGAGGAGATAAAGCAAATCTTAATCAAAAGTTTGATTGATCCATCTCCGAGCTGAGTGGTCTTTTTGTGTATTTATGTGATTTTGTCCCTTTGTTTTATGTATGATTTTATCTTTTTTATAATCCGAAAAGATTTTATGTGTTATTCATCTTATTGTGCCAACTTTTCTTACCTGGCTTATTAATTGCCATTGATGGGTTTACCAGGTTTTTCTAGGGAAACGTTTTCCTTTACTTGTTCTCCGGTGCATGCTGGCGGTTTTCAAGGAGGCACTGGAACGTCATTTAGGCTTCATGCGCAACGTGGAGCGCGACCTTCATGGGACACATGGAGTCTGATCCTGGCTTTTTCCTGGCTATAAATAGCCAGGTTTTGAGCCAACATTTCTTCGTTTTTCTCTTCTTCTCTTCTTTTTCATCATCCCTAAGCCTCTTGAGAAGGAAACTTTATTTTTTGTCATTAAGGTTCCTTCTCCTCTTCTCTTTCTCCTCTGCTTACTCTCCCCAAGTAGGAGGAAGAAGATGAGGGTTTCCTAGCACAGGGTGATATATCGAACCTATAACACCCTAGCATGATCGTACGTTCTTTTAAATAATTGTTTTGGATTTTTTTAATTATTATTGTTTGGGTTGTGATTGGTGTTCGAATAGTATGTGTGTTTATCTGACCCGACCCGCTTGCGTGAATCCGTTATGATACTAGAGTATCTTTTATTGATATCTATCTTTAGACCGTATCTATATGAATCCTAGATAATAGATATATAATATTTAAATTATATGTATAATATATTAGAATATATTTTTTTAACCCTTAGATTTATAGTTTAAGGAGGATACGTATGTATAGATATTTTCCAATATATTTTCAGTAAAATTTGGTAGAGACGGATTGGAGTTTTGTATAATCTTTTATATATTATTAGTTATATATACAAAACTATACACACACACACACATACCATATAAATTATATATTTATATTTCTTATTTAAAAATTCTCTCTCTCTTTAAGTCGAGATTCTCTCGACCGAGTAGCATATCATCATTGCCATCGTATCGTCATTGTTGCTAAGCTGTTTCTTGCTTGCCTGCAATCCACACCGAGACCACATTCTGTAGCCGAGCTGAGAATCTAGTTTCTATATTGCTTCGTTTCGCATTTTCGTGTAGTCGTGTCCGTGTTTGTCTCGAGATAAATATTTCTAAATACTTGTTACATGCTAGTATGGCCGGATCATATCTGGCGTAACAATATTATTATTATTATTATTATTAGTGTCATAATATTACTATTTTCTATTTAATAGATTGGTATATTTACAAATTAGATCAACATGAGTTTAATATAAATATGGTTGAATTAATATTACTTGATATATAATCATAGCTTGAAAATATATGTTTCTATTACCTTCACATTTTATCAAACCTGTTAACTTAAAATATATTAAATGTTAGGTTTATGATATTTAATAGAAGTTAGGTATATAATAGTAGTTTAAATATATTGATGGTTACATTTGCATTTTTCTAGTTAATAACCGTCTATTTTGTTTTAAGTTTAAATATCGAGTATAAAATACTCATATTAATCAATACTGATAAATATAATACTATAGGTATCAGTTCATGCCATCAATTAATTTGATAACTACAAGCTTAGTCTATATTGCCATCTAGTTACAATATTCAAGAGTCATGACAAAATACTATTCTTAAACCCGTCAGATAATATCATGAACAAGTAATAGTTAATCTATATCCGTTAGTGTTTACCGATATTCGGTTATAACTATATTGCTTGCTGTATACATGACTTGATTGTAATGTAGACACCTTACCCGACTGATTACACTATCCCCGACATGCTTGTAACTTGCCATCTTGCTACTATTTTTGCTATCTTGCTTGTACCTATTTACTTGAAATATTTACCGATGCCAACAATCCTGACTTGTTATCCTGATGGACGTAACCTGTTGTCTAGATAGACATAAGCTGTACCTGCCTATTCCTGTGTTGGTATTAGGTAAATATTATATTCATACCTGACTTGGAAAACAAAACTTGGGAAAATAGGGAAATCAAAAGTGTAAGTGAAGTGTAACTTAAAAGGATATTACATGTTTCCGTGGTTCCGGAGGGTAACAGAACAGAGTCATTCTTGATTCATACATCTTGATCCGTGGTCCCGGAGGGTAACGGAATATATCTTGGTCCATGGTTCTGAAGGGTAATGGGATATATACTTTTGAGTTAAATGGAGGAGTACATTCATTGGTTTCAAATATCTATAGGATAGTTAACCTAGAAACACCGACCTTAAGATATACATACCTATAGCCTGCTATTATAACACCTATGATTGTTTTGTTTATTTTCATACCTTATTTTATATGTGACATCCTATATAGCATACTGTTCATATTATTATCATGATATTTATGACGCGCTGGCGTATGGGTTTTGCATGGCCCAGATCTTTGACTTTAGCACGGGGGGATCATGAGTAAGTTGACAGGATTGCGGGTCGATGGGAGCATCCCATGGATCTAGTTCTTATTGATGGCTTAGGTATTCTTTTATATCCTTGGATCTTTGTTGCTTCCGAAATCGTTTCCGGCTATTGTTTATCGTGGCTATTGGATATGTTTAAAGATAGATATTTATATTATTTTTCTTGATTATTAATTGACAGACGTAATGTGACTATGGGAGAATATTTCCTTACCGTAGGTAGTATGGTTGGCTTTGTTATATTTCCGAATCGTGTATTTTGGAAAGCGAGGCATGACAGAACCCTTGTGCGGTAAGGGTTCGGTATATCACCTTGTTCTAGGATTGCTCTTGCTCCTAGCCGGTCAAGGTGAGAGGGTTTGGTGATGGCCGGCCTCTGCTGTTGCGGTGTTCACGCCTCTGCAGCTTCTTAAATCCATGAGGCGTGGCACCCGAAAGAGGATGGCGTCCTGTCCCCCTGCCCTGCTTCCACTAAGTCGAGTTGTAAGTAGGGTCAGGTGGCGGTGGCCATCGATGGGCGAGGGATGTTGACGAAAAAGCGATGGAAAGAGCACGTCGCTCCTGGTACTCTGTCATTTTCTGCATGTGGAGATGCATTGCCTTAGCTTCTCGGGCTTCGAGGGTGCTTCTTCGTCGATGAATAGGCGATTGGATCTCGCTCCTCCTTCCACCTTCAGGGTTCACGCCGGGTCCATGGGGGTGTTGCACCTCTACCTTCGGGTTTAGTTGTTACCCTTTGGCTCCCTGGCCGTTATGAGCTCGCTCCATGCCCTTCCTCGGACCTTTACCGACGATTGATCCGACGTGCTTGGGATTGACTTTTCTTTGGCCTCGAATCGTTCGGCATCTCGGCCGGAGCCATCTTTTTTCCCCCCACCGAGCTAGGATGTAGTGCTTTATTCTAGCACTTTGCATTGCTTGGCGCATTTGAAAATTTCTTCTCTTCTTCTGAGATCGATGGCTTGCTTCATGATCATCATCCTCATTCCCGCAGGGTCAGGACTGAGCTTGTTTCGTGGTGGGCCAGGCTAATCGAGCTTCAAAATTTCCTTTGTCTTAAGTTTTAATTGATGTAAACTTGTTGCAAGTACTTGGTTGAACTGAAGTAAAAGTTTGTAACAGTTTTGTTGAACTGAAATAAAAGTTTTATTCTTGTCTTGATATTATTCTTGCGTTTTGATATTATGATCTAATAATTGATCTGTCTGCTCAGATGGCTTTCAGTTTTAAGCTTACCACTACTTCTGGTTTTGGACACTGTGTTTATTGGTTCTAGGTCTCCCCAGGGTCTGTCCTGTTGAATATAGTGTCATCAAGACAACTATTGTAATTGTAGGTAGGCAATTATAGTAATTGAGGGAGGACCTATACGGGTATAACAATCTTGCTCGAGATAATAATATGCTATCTAGTTTGTCTTTATCATTATGTGAATACGTTTTACTTGCTATTACGTGTTACTAATACATAATGATAAAACATATAGGATTCTTGCTTGACTACCGGCATTATGATGGCAATCATATACGTAGGAGCTGGGTAGTCCATAGGCACATCCTTAAATGTTCCTAGTTGTGGGAGTTTCGAGACTGGGCATCGATATTCTAGAGTAGACTAGTGTATAATTTCTAGACCCCAACAATGGATAGTGGTCGGTCTCACAAGCTATTGGTATTTTAGCACATAAGATTGTATACAGGTGCTCACTGGAGGTGAGTACACCAAACGGACTCGCCGAGAACTTTTGGATGGTATTATACCTATCGTCAGATAGCAATTCTCTGGTGACATGAGCATAGGGTAGTTTTTAGACCCGAGATCTTCATTTGTCTCGTGTGAGTTCCTATTATATTTAGATTACTACCCTACTACGGCTCAAAGGAGTCGTGCAAATAGGTTTTAGTTGGGTACAGTCCCGTGTCACATGGAGGCAGTGAGCGATCGAAAGAGACTCGTCTCTCCCGATATAGCGAGTTGATGCCGCGCTGTGTTCGATTTTCCATCACCATAAATCCCTGCCCAGGATGGATAATATTTACTGATAAGAGATCAGTAGTTCTTCGATAGGTGATGAGCTTGACACCGTCACGATTTGTCGGGTTATTAGGGGTCTGACGTTATCCACCTCGTAGACCCAATATGCGACGCTCTCAGACGAAGAGCCTAAACTGTATGGAGATTGTCACTTACAGGCTCAGTAGGGTACATACGGACTTGATGGTCGACCTTGCTTTTGACATATACCTGAGTAGCCCTTACGTACACTGAGTAGCCCTTACGTGCTTGTGGTTATGGATTTATCCAGTAACTCACTGCCAGTGTATTGTCGAGTCTTTAGAGTCCCACACAGAGGGTTTTCCCAATTCAGGCGATATGATGTAGAGACCGTATGTTGATACGTCCAGGGGTTCGATTAAATACGTGTACTGGCTACACGGGCTTTAATCAGACTTTTGATAATACTAGCTAGTTTAGGATTAGGTTGGATTATTAAATCAAGTATTCATTTAATAATTTACATATATATATATATATATTGATATATATATTCTAGTATTATGTTCACTATTATTTTCTCTCTCTTGGCTATTCGTATTTTTATACGGATATGCGTATATGTATTTTGATACATATACCGAGGTTGTATTTGTATTTATACAAATACTTCTTAAAGGAGGACACCTCATTATTGATTTTCCATTTAGGAAAATCATAAGAAATGAGGTAGAGGGTGAGGTTGCTTGAAATCATGGTAGAAAAGGATGTGCTCATTTTTTAATTGTAAGATGAGTATGACATATTTTTCAAGGATGAAAAATATCTCTTTCACAAGATTTCATTTGCCATATTCATTCTGTCTCTTCTCTTCTCTCTCCTTCCTCCTCTTGAGATTAGCTCTCTTGAGTTTAGAAAATTACAGGGAAAAGCTTGTGATAATTCCTACATCCCTCACACTCTATTCCTAACAAGTTTAGAGCGTCAGTTGCTTTCTTAAAGTTCGCTTTGAAGTGAAGCTAGAGCTGGGATCAGTTTCTCTCAGATGGACCATTTTCGGTAAGGGCGATCGTCTCTCAAGCTCATTCCCGATGGCCTACAGAGTTTGGAGGGGTCTTCCATGATTGGGTGGACACGCTACAAATGTTGTATTTTTGCAACCGAGTAGTTAGCTTGCTTGTTTATATGCTAGTTTAGTGTTTGGATCGATCGCTAGGTTGCGGTTCCTTGTGCTTGCATGAAAATTATCGTTTTGTATTCCGCCTTCGTTGCACGAGCGCCAG
The DNA here is from genome assembly GCA_030015575.1 of Agapanthus africanus. Classification (NCBI taxonomy): domain Eukaryota; kingdom Viridiplantae; phylum Streptophyta; class Magnoliopsida; order Asparagales; family Amaryllidaceae; genus Agapanthus; species Agapanthus africanus. The sequence continues at coordinate 885,848,084 of CM057337.1, forward strand.
GAACCCTTCATGTCCCCGGCCTGAGCATGGCTAGGACTTGGAAATTTCTTCCTTGCTTGCCATAGGCTAGGTTAGCAAGTCTTTTATGTCTTCATCGGGGTCTGCCCTCGGGTCGAGTGCATCTCAGTCTTTGCAACTTTTCCCTTGCTAGCCTTAGGTTAGGCTGGCAAGTCTTGAAGCTATGTCGAGCGTGGATTGGGTTCACGGCTTTTTTCCTTTGCTACCCAGGATAGGCTCACAAGTTTTGAAGCTATGCAGAGCATAGCTCGAGCTTACCGCTTTTTTCCTTTGCTACCTAGGATAGGCTTGCAAGTCTTGAAGCTATGCTGAGCGTGGCTAGGACTTATCGATTTTTTCCCTAGCTACCTAAGATAGGCTCGCAAGTCTTGAAGCTATGCCGAGCGTAGCTCGGGCTTCTTGCCTTCTGATACGCTGTATCTGCATCCCTTAACAAAAGGTATATTTTAGCGAACAATTACTCTATCTCATATTAGCAATTAATTTGCCTGAGTAGATGGACCATAAAGCTATTATATAACACTCGAATCATGTAATTCATTTTCATTGACCGAGTGCCTCCGATCATCTAACTTGCTATGATGGGCATTTCCCTTCACTCGACTTTCACAGAGTGTATATATTGAACTAAAATTGGAAATGAAATACAAAAATACCATTCTTGTCTAGAGGGAGAGGTTGGATATTGATAATGCTTGCCATTAGGGATGTGGCTAGAGACCACAACGAAGACCTCGGCACCACCATCCACTTCGTAGGTGAATCCGTCGATTTACACTCCCCACACAGATGGTTGTTCATCGGCTGTTTCCGCTACCTGGACCAACTCCAGGTCCGGGATCGTGCATTCGACCATAAAATCGGCGGGGCTTGCGCCTTGAGGTTCTTCCTGGACTTATAAGCGAGAGGGAATTTGCTTAGCTCGACTACCCACCTAAAAAGACGTCTTGAGGACTCGGGTCTTTCCAATAACGTCTTGAGAGGCTGGTCCGATACCGCAGCAATTTGTGGTTCTGGAAGCAAATGCGCAACCTCACATCCTCTAAGTCGAAAGGCATAACTTGAAAATGATACTCGCCGTGTTTCGTAAAGGATGCGGCCTCCTTTTCATCATCCTCATGCCTTCGGATTTGGGTACAACCTGAATGGGTGTCCTTGAAGCTTAACATCTCATACCCCAAGGATTCGTTGATCGGGCGGCCCATCATGGTGAGTGGGATTGTGTTTTTAGGGAAAGCCTTGTTCAGCTTCATAAGACCAATGCATATTTTCCACTTCTCGTTTGCCTTTTCCACCAGGACAGAGTTCGCTGGCCTAGATCGTTAGCCTGGAGGTTCTCACCTTCTCTATTTTCATGCCTCAATTGTGAAACATAACAGTTCCGGACGGCTGCCTGATCTCCTTTTACTTCTCCTACTCCAACAGGTGTCGGGAACTTCATTTTCAAATGGTGAGCAGAAACAACTATCCGGATCTTGTTCAATGACCTTCCCCCAGGATCACATTGTAAGCGGAAGGCATTTCCGCTACTGTGAATTCGACCTCAACGGTCACTCTTCGTGGGGCCATTCCTAAATCAACTTCGAGGGCAACTATGCCAAAGCAGCGGTGGAATGTCCGGTGAAACCGACTAGGGCCCCGAAAAAGCTCTCATTTGGTTGTTTCTCAATCCCAGCTTATCGAAACACTGTCGGGTTATAATGTCAGCCGAGCTCCCTGCGTCCACCAGTATTCTCCTGATGTCGAAACTATGTATCCTCACGGTTATGACGAGAGGGTCGTCGTGAGGATACCTAACTTTGCGCTCATCGAGCCTGTCAAAAGTTTTATTGGCTCCTCTCTCTACATCCTGACGGGAGGGGCCTCCGTGACTCTATGGATGATGGCTGCATAATCTTTCCTATCTTTGGCTCGAGACCCCCCCCAATGCTGTTCCCCCTGCTATCGTGGTGATCACACCTCCGGCTGGTTGGTCTCTCCCATTGTGTTCACTGCGATCTCTTGCATTGGGTCTCACTCGTGGGTCCCCTCGGTTCTCTTGTTGCTCCTCCTCCCGGCCCAAAGTATGGCGGTTCTAGCGGTTTCCTCAACGCACTAGGTCGTCGGCGAGATGCGCCAACTGCCCCCTTTGGATGAGGCCCTCGATCTCTTTCTTCAGATGGTTGCAACTCTCCATGGTATGGTCGTATTGGTCATGATAACGACAGTACGGATCTGCTGCTCTCGTGTTTTTCGGCTCTTTCTGCTTTTCCGGAGGTTGGTAGTAGTCTTGCTGCTTGAGGAAAGTGAGGACCTTGCTGCGGGAGATGGTTAGCGGGGGTGTAAACCGTGTGTGCTACTATTGGAATTTGGTTAACACCAGGCCCTCATCGGGGCCCCTCATCTCTTCAAGCCCGACTAGGCTCTTCTTTCTTGTGGGGATCGTCGGCATCCCCTCGTCTCTTATCTCATTCTAGCGAAACCCCCGTGACTTCTTCCTCGCTTATGTATTTCTTCATGTGCTTCTTCAGCTCGGCCAGGGTGGTAGCCAGCTTTTTGGCCAGTGACAAGAGCAAGGAGCTCTTCACCAATGCTGTTTGGAAGGCTGTTAGTACTATAGAGATATTCTGATTGAGATCCTCCAAGTCGTTGATTTCCCTGAAGAAGCGTGGGATAAAAGTTTTCAACGGCTCTTTCACCCCCTGTCGGATAGTCAGGGTGTGTTAGGCCTTCTTCTTACGGTGTTCGTTCCCTGAGAACTGACTTTGGAACGCTGTGGACAACACGTGGAAGCTTGAGATCGAATGGCGAAGATGTTTTTAGAGCCATAAATCCGCTCCCTTACGCAATGTGGTAGAGAAGATCCTGCAGAGGGTGGGATCGGAGGATTGCAATAAGGCTATCGCCGCCCTGAATGTTCGGAGATGATCGGTCGGTCGAGTCTCCCGTTCCGTCAAACTTGTCGAGGGATAGCACTTTAAGCTTAGGTGGGATCGACTCGTCGATTATATGCCGAGCAAATGGTTCTCTTCCCACTTCTTGGTCGTCATAATCATTGTCTTTTCTTTCCAAGGCTTGGATCTTCTTGAGCAGGTCGTCTAAACAGACATCGGCCCCGAAAGTTTGGGAGGTCGAGTTACCCATCCATCCTTTGACTGAACGGCTGGCACTGGGGCAATAGTCACTGTCCAACCCATCTTTGCTTAGGAGATCGGACTTCTTTCGTTTCTTCTTACTTTTGTCGGGTCATTCTTAGGAGGCATCCTCTGGCTTGGTTCTAGGTCGGGGAGCCCAGGGGAGGAGGAGGAGGATGGCCGTCCTCGTGCATTGTTGCCCCTGGGCTACATCCGATCCTTTTTGTTTGTGCGCGATAGGTGGAGGCCAGTTGGATTCAGCCTGCTCCGCCTCTCTGGTGGGGATGGGGCTTTCTCGAGGAGTGGTGACCTGTCATTGTTTGCCCTACGGAAGCAACGTTGATGTTGCGACTTAGCTCCATTAGCTGGGCTATAGTGGCCTTCGGCATCATCGGACGGTTCCCTTGCCTTAGCAAGAGCGGAGGAGGTCGAGCTTCATGAGACGTCTCCACGGTGAGGGACCCAGGGTTGTTATCTGTGGGCGCCTTGAGCGATGAGGAGGGCATCACCTGATCAGCCATAAAGGCAGCGACTTTATCCATCGGGGTTGTAGATCTAAAAGCGTCGGAGCAAAGTCTGTTTTTCCACAGACGGTGCCAATTGATCGGGCCAGGTCTCGTCGGGCTTGGACCTGGTCAATGAATTTGTGAGCGTGGATTACTTAGGCAAATGCTCTTTCGTTAGATCCACTGCCTGAAAAAGGAAATGACTATAGAGGTTCGCTCCAGGATCATCCTCTGATGATAAAATTAGTTGCTTTTTAGGACAATTAGGGTTTATGGTAACGAAGAAGAGATTGCATGCCTTCCCTCTTTGGTGATAAGGGTTTATATAGTTGTTTTGTACAGTTGTGATGTAATCAGAGAAGGATGAGTTAGTTATCTAGGTTTCGTGACAGCATGGGTCCCAATTTGTGGGCAGGGATTTGACGTTGAGCCTAAATAACAGAGTCGATATGGCTCTGGGCCCCGTCTGTATATTCCATGCTATATCAGAACCACGCATGTCAACGGTGAAAGATAGCCCTAAAGCGTCCTAGAAATAGCATTTCTTGGTTTGGAAGCAGTGCATATAGAAAGAGAATACGCATTAGCTGGCTTGCTCAAGCCATGATCAATAACTATAAAAACGTGACAAACACTTCAACAAAAAATGTTCAAGTAGATTATGACGTTTAACAAAACCTCTGACAGATCTGAAATCCATGTTCATCCATAAATTTCTTCGAAATAAAAAAGATACCAAATATATTGATAACAAATAAAAGTAATAAAACATAGATATATTTATATTACAAAAATATTATTAGGGCTAATATCAAAATATGAAAAATTGCCTTACTAATATTGGGCCATTATTTTCATTAGGTCTGGGCCAATTCCCATCTTTAGGTATTAACGGGTCGGGTAGACTAAATATCGAACCCGACCCGACCCGACCCATTAAGAAACAAGGAAAGCAAGTAAACCAAAAGTCTCGACCTTTGCTCCTCTCTCGCCGCTTTTTTCATCCTCAATCCAAATAGATCTGATGCTTAAAACCCTATAATAGATAAAATTCAATCGAGATCAAACCTTAGATCCATCGTTTTGGGGAAAAAACGAAAACCATGCCGCGATTTCACGTCGAGGGCAAGGTGATCGAAGGCGTGGACTTGCTCAATCGAAGGCATCGGCCATGGCGATTGGACGCGTGGCCCTTCGCGCTCCTCTATTCGATTTGGCTTTTCGTTGCCGTCCCTAGCCTCGATTTCGTCGATGCTTGCATCGTTCTTGGGGGGGTCTCCGTGTTACATATTCTTGTGTTGCTGTTTACTGCGTGGTCTGTAGATTTCAGGCGTTTTGTTCAGTTCAGTAAGGTAAAATTTATATAGTTTCTTCAATTTTTGGTTCTTTTAGATTCAAAGGTCACAAATTTACCACATTCAATCAATTGGCCGAGTTAGGAAATTATAAAGTCCTTTGTTTGTTTTAGTTTTTTTTTATTTGAATCAAGTTTACAACAGTCGACTTGCTTTAGTTTTAGGAGAAATTTCTTCCTTTTTTTTTGACATCGACCCATTAGAAAAATACTATGATTTGAATGGGGGAGAGAGAGGCTCTCTAATTAGGAATAGGAAGGCCTCTTAAACCGTTGGAAAATTGCACGATAATCCTCGTCTAGCATGCACATGACAACTTCCCAGCTCCTTCATTTTTCGAGCAGCAAGAAGAGGGAAGCTAAGCCGAAATCAAGAAATTTACTCTTTTTATCTTCACTGTAATGAGTTTTGGGACCTCTTTCAACCTCTAACTTATCAATAATCAGTCCAAAAGTTTCCCCATTGTTCCTTCTTCTAAGTTTTCTTTGCAAACGAAAGGAGAATTATGGAGAGAATGAAGAGAACCCACCTGCCACCCCCATCACCATTATCGAGCTCAATCAAAGTTGCTAACCGCAACACTGGGCTGCTTGGAGACTCGCACCATAACATAAATAGTTGCATGATGAACCTCGACCAATGTGCCCCCTTTTTTTTGGGTTGAAAATCGCTTTTGCCATCACACTTCGGGAGATTCAAACAAAAGGCTTCACAAGTGTGAGTGGTGCTACCATTTGAGCCAAGCATAGTTGGTAGGTACAAAAGATATATGCTTGAAGAATTACTAATTAGTACCGACGATAAAAAACGAGACTTCTTAATGCGATGCACAAAAGATATATATGAAAGTAACTGGTTGACTAATTTAATTTGATAAGCTTTACATGACTATATATTATCGATATATGATTCAAATATGCCTAATATAGGTAGCAAATGCAGGAAATTTCGTTAAGATACAATATAAAAGAACTTTTTATTATCGTTTTGAATTAGAAATGTTTTCTTTTTAAAGAGTGATAATAAAAGTGTTATACTTATCAATATAAATCATCTAGTACCTCTTTCAGGGCCTTGTTTTTTTGGCTTGTTATTCAATTTATTCATTATGGGTATGGTAATATAGCCACATTAGATTTATTTATTTTCAAATTTCTAAATTAATACTTGAATTTTGTTACTAAAATTTCAAAGAAATCCAATTAATATTTCTGATTATTACCTTATTTTAATATAGTTCATTATCATCTTAAATTTCACATTATACTCAAAACCGACTATTATGAGAGAATATTACATGTATTAAATTGCAGGCGGTTCAACCTATTTCAGAGTTTAAGTCGTCAATGTAAAGTAATGGATACACATGGTCATATATTCATATGCATAGGATCTATCAAATGCCAAAAAAATTGGAGAGTTCAAGATCGAATATTTATGGGGTTTGCTGGAGGAGGAAATATTGGGTTGAATAAGGTGTGTAGCTGCGTATATCCATGAAATCAAGCATCTAAGTTAATGTTATATTCGTGTGTCTGATACGCATTGAATATGATTACTCGTCGATGTGATGTCTCTTACACATTAGAGCTACTTGGTTTTAGGTAAAACCTCATGCTAGTCTATAAAGATTGTACATGGTACATGCACACAACTTCTATTTATTCATATTATTGCCTCCGTGCTCGTTTTAGCCTTCTTTTTAATGAGATACCTGGTCTTTTCTTCAGCATGTCATTATATCTCATGTTCAATATAAGCATCAATGATTTCTGTGTGCATATGTGCTTCCGTCAATGTACTTAATCTTCTTTTTGGAAGCAAAAATGTATCAATGGCTTTAGTTGTTGAATATTAATTGTTTATTTCAATGTTGAAAAAAGCGAAAGCGTAAAGTGAATCATTCCTCCTTCAAAAAGCGAAAAGCATAAACAAAGTTACGTAAGGTAAATTATGCATATTCATTCTGTAAAAATATAAAATACATTCTAAGCAAACTCAAAACTAAGATTTAAACACCGAGTTAATCGGACTAAACTAAACTAAACGTTTATTCAACAAGATTAATCTAACTAAAGATTGATTTTGGTCAAATTAATCAATCTAAATTAAAATGAACAAATGACCAAATGAATTAAAGGTCTTTAGGTTGCAGTCAAATTCATCAACCAAATTATATAAAAAACTAAACTAACGGTTTCTAGTTTGAATCATTGTTTGAAATCTCGGCCAATCCCCATCTGATATGATGTGGCTATTTCCAATCCCAAAAATGACCAACCGAGTTTCATTACTGAGATCGATAACAAGATTTTAAACCTTGATATTGAGTTCACTAATTAGTTATCATCGTTTTAATATTAAGTATATCAATGGGTTAGTGTGTTTATTAATGGGTTATTGGTTTATTTGATAGCATTATTTACTATTAAAATGTCAAAAGTTTTCAATTATCTTTACAACACATTTTAAAAACCATTATAGACATCATTAATTACTAAGAAATATGTCAAATTGCTTTTAGTTATTTTTACTTTTTATTTAATTTTTTACTAATTTTTAAAAAGTCACTTACTCAAATGATAAAAATCCGATATTTCCAATGTGAGATGGCCGATATTACCAAGACGACCAATTCCGTTACGAAAAATGATCATCCGATTGTTGTACCAATCCCGAGCTTTTAAACCTTGGTCCGAGTCAATGAGAAATAATCGAAAGAAAATAAGTCGAGATGACAAGAAGTTGCAGTTACCTAATTTATCAATATAGTGTAGTCAAGGGAAGAAGCGAGAGGAACTTGAGGTGAAAAATTACCATGAGTCTCAATGGTAAGAGAACTGTCGGGGGACCCTTGTGAGGACTCACAATAGTCGGAAGAAAACACCGGGAAGTTGCCATGAAGAGTAGTAGCAGTGAGGAAGAATCAAGGCAAAAGAGGCCATGAGGCAGTCACCTTGAGAAAGACGTCATGAGGGTGAAATAGAGACGGCATCAAAATATAAGGGTGTAGGTCATGTTGTTGAGAGAGCGGGTAAAATATTATTAACCCACTCAAAACCCAATATCGAAAAGAACCACGCAACGTTTTGCGCTATGAAACTCATGCCTAGCTTGTGGTTTTTCAAAAGAGCCTGACACAATTGTGCTTTTGCGCATTTTAGCAGTGCTATGAAAAAATTGAAATGCTTCCCTTTGTAGCACAATATGAAACATGTTTTCTCTTTTGGTTAGTTATGAGGCAACATCAAAATGCCTTGTGGCATAACTACAATACGAAACATGTTTTCTCTACTTTGGTTTAGTTATGAGGCAACATCGAAATGCCTTGTGGCATATGAACAAGAAAACCTGCATTTTGGGTTGCAGCATACTTATATGTTCCATTAACTGTCTTCTAGCGATGACAATTAAAATCATGATATTGCTTTGTATTTATTGGTGAAAGATTATCTTTAACATATCAATGTTAACAAGGGTTTGATGCATTTTAATGCATTTCGGTAACGTTAACCTTTGAATTTTAGGGCATTTATATCATATCATATACTGACATATTTATGCCTTGTGATATCTGAATGCAAATGCTGGCATGTGATAACTGAATGAAAGTAAAGCAAGCGATCAGCCGATCACACATTAATTTGACTTCTCATTTTTAAGTTTTGAATGGTCTCTTAGTTTGCGAAATTCAACTTTATCATCAAAATTTTAGTACCTACCCCTTCCAGTATACAACACATTTATTTCCTTAATTTATTTCTTGATAGTACATAGGTCAAGTTAATGCACATATTTATTTTGTTTCTTTCTACTTTATGTTACTGAAATATGGTTATCTATTATTATAATCATTATTTTCAATTTTCTTATTTAAAATTCTTACTGTTATCTTTGATTAACAGGCGAAAGACATTAAATCTGCGGACGCATGCAAAATAATTCCAGCGAAGTTTTCAGGTTCTAAAGAAATCGTGCCGCTTAATTTTCGGAGAAATGTAAATTTCTTCTATCCTTGGCCAATGATTCCATTTCTTTCATAACCTGCAAATTTGATCTGCGTTACAACTCGGGTTTAGATACATGTAAAATGTGCTAGGAATGTTGATTGTGTCTATCGATGTTTCTGTTTCAAGAATCAAAACAAATCATCTGTGAGAAACACAGCTAGAGATTCTGATTACATGCATCGGATGTTTTTGTGAACGTATAAAATGAGCTGGTCATATTTGTACCCAAAGGAAGACAAGTCGCTTCTTATAGTTGTCCCTCGCCATGTTCATGTTCCTGTAGGACTTGAGCTGCTGGTTTCAGTGTTGAATGTCTTGCAAGTTAACACTTTCTTTTTAGTTGTGCCCATCTTTTTCTGCTTGCTCTTACTAACTTATTGATAGAAATAATTTAAATCTTCTGAGAAGAAAGGCTTGGTATTGGCTCACTCCCTTATGTTTTATGAATAACAATGATTAATGCCAAAACTGCATTTTAAACAGTTTAGTCACTTAAATGCTAGTATATTTGATCTTTCTAACTATTATATGCAATACTAGAACCATCTCTTCTAGTCTCTGCAATGAATTTTAAATTTTTCATTGTGTTCGTCAACTTGGAGCTCGCAGCGACCATTTTTCACCGAATTTTAATTGATGAGTTATCATTAGTTGATTGCTTGAGTAATGCGATGCTATTAATTATTTTATGGGAAAATTGTTTCCGGGCCTAGCTTGGAGAGGTGACTTATTTTCCCACGCATTTTCAAAATCATGATAAAACCCAATACTTACAAAATACGGATGTTACAAGCCCAAAATAGATTGTGTTTATTATACTTAGGATACTTTTGCAAAAATTCTAGGTTTACCCTCAATCTTTTTAATCAAACATACATGATTATTTGCTCAAAAAATTTATTCTTATGATTTTCTATCATCGCTATTTTGGTTTGCTTCTTCATCGGTGCTTCTCTCCCAATTTCTATTTTTTCTTCCCAATATCTTCTCCCAAAATCTGGATCATCTTTTTTTCTCTTCAAATCCTTCATCTTCAATCCAATTCCTCCGTATCCTCATCTCCGTTTCCTTTTTTTGCATCCACTCTTTCAAATCCCTAATTTTCGATCCAATTCCCCGGATTTTCTTATCTCAATCCCCCAAATTTTCTCATTTTTTTCGGCTGAAATTAGGGCAATCAATAATAAAGAGCGCGATAATAATAAAAAGTTGAAAACTAGAGCAAACAATAATAAAAAGAGCAAGCAACAATAAAGAAGATGAGATTAGAAAGAAAATGGGTTTAGAAAAGAAATTAGGACAAGTAATGATAAAGAAAGAGTAATAAAAAAGCCATGGAAAACTATAGGTACAAAATAAAAAAATTCATGTTTTAATATCTTGGGAAATCCAAAAAATCTCATTTCTAATCTAAAAAAATATTAAAAGGGTATTATAGGCAATGCATACATAAATACGTATACAAATCAAGATTTGGGTTTAAAATAATGTCAAAGTATATTCTTGGGTTTTATCACGATTTTGGAAATTTGTGGGTTTAAAAATAAATCATCTCTTCAAGCTGGGTCGGGAATCAATTTTCCCTTATTTTATTGATGCTAAGATTATCTTGTAATGATCTTATGAATTATAAGTTGCTTCTCATTGTTTTTTTATAAATGTAAAGAGACCTTAGTTAACTTATGGCTTTACTTGAGCATAAATTTTGCAGGTTGCAGGATCATCAGCCAATATTGATGATGAAATATATTTTGATTTTAGAAAGCAACGCTTCACTTTTTCCAAAGAGAAAGAAACCTTCTGCAAGCTTCCCTTCCCAACAAAAGAATCATTTGGATATTATCTTAAGAGCAGCGGACATGGGACGGAAGTGAAAGTTGCTGCTGCAACTGATAAGTGGGGGCGAAATGTGTAAGTTTCTTTTAATAATAAACAATTGTGATCTGTCCCATATTTCCAACTGGTATAAAAATGTCTGTTCGCGTTGATAAACATTCTTCTATATGTATATATTATTCATATGAGAGTATTTGATCTGCATAATTTGTACCAGGGAACTCCTACAATTGAATGCAATGTTTAACCGCAAAGTCTATGTTTCTTTATTTATTTTTCGATCTGTCTTATTTTAATTAGTAATTTTTTGTTAATATTTTTATACTTCATTTGATGTATAGATTTGAATATCCTCAACCAACATTTCAGAAGTTGATGAAGGAAAACTGCATGGAGCCATTTTTTGTTTTCCAAGTTAGTAATATTTAAATGTATTCCTAGAACCTGCTGTCTTGTAATTACAAATTCTGTACAAGTCTTTGTTCTGACCTTTGGATTTATACTTGTTTAGGTATTTTGTGTGGGCCTGTGGTGTTTGGATGAATACTGGTACTACAGTTTGTTCACACTTTTTATGCTCTTCATGTTTGAGTCAACAATGGCCAAGAGTAGGTTGAAAACCCTGACTGAGCTTAGACGTGTAAGAATTGATGCTCAGACTTTGATGGTGTATCGTTGTGGCAAGTATGTCGGTAGTGGTTATAATTTTCTGCATTTCATGAATTAAAAAAAAAGTTGCACACTGAAAATTCATTGTTTCAGGTGGGTGAAGATCTCTGGGACAGAACTTCTTCCTGGAGATGTTGTCTCCATTGGGCGCTCCTCTGGTCCGAGTGGGGAGGATAAATCTGTGCCAGCAGACATGCTGTTACTGGCTGGGAGTGCAATCGTGAACGAAGCCATTCTCACAGGAGAATCTACTCCTCAGTGGAAGGTCATTCTCTTTATATTTAATTTGATATATCTATAGCTAATAGCTGTAAAACAAGGTTAGCAACCACATCAAATAGTATTAAATGGATGAAACTGGTCCTAACAAATTATTTGGGTGAATGACCATTTAGTCGGGCACGTATTTTATGCGCAATACCCACATGATTTCCAAAATCAATACCCGAACTTAGGGCCCACTTAACAAAGGCTCAATTCTGTGTTTTTTCTTCTCCATATCAAGTATCAACATATTTTCTATTTTTTGGGAGTCTTGTATATATCGTATATAGGCATTTATATATTGAACAACTCTTTCAGCTTGAATATATTTATACATTTTACATTTGTCAACTGGATAAAGAAGGCGTAGGTGTATTACAACGTCCGATTTATATTTTGTAATTTTCAGATACTCTGATTGAATTTTACCTATCTTATGTTTCCTCGTATTATCGACCAATATTATGGCAAAGTAGGCTCTTAGCATATCAGGCATTATTGAGCGACGCACGAGTGCTCGAATCTCCACCTTTTTTGGTATTTTTTTTATGAGTTTAATTATATAGACGAGTAATCGTGTTCTTTCAAACCTATATAATGGTTATGTGCTAAATATTTTGGAAATACACTAGCGAATGCTATTGTATTATTAATGTGCTGCACTTTGATAGAATGATACCAGCACAGTACTAGATAATACATCCCCCCTCCAATTTGGCCTGTACTATAGCTTTAGGATGATTTTGACCATTACACATCTTCTCGAACAAGCCATTTTTTGCTATTTCTGAATCATTATTTGATAGTGCAGGTTTCAATTGCTGGTCGAGGTATTGAGGAGAAATTGTCTGCAAAGAGAGATAAAAACCATGTTCTGTTTGGCGGAACAAAGATATTACAGCATACTCCAGATAAGGTACATCATACACAATTTCCTTCTATATTAATGGCTATTTTTATTGCTAACTTCTCCCAATATTTTTAAAAAAAATTTCAGGCATTTCATCAAAAAACACCTGATGGGGGATGCTTGGCTGTTGTACTCCGAACGGGATTTGAAACGAGTCAAGGCAAACTGATGCGAACCATCTTATTTTCAACTGAAAGGGTGAGTAGTTTCAAAATGTTTATTTTAAGAGCTGATCTATCAAGGGGGAAAAAATCAAGGTTTGTGGTTCGTAATAACTCGTACCTAACTGGTGTTCCCAGGTGACTGCAAATAGCTGGGAAAGCGGATTTTTCATTCTATTCTTGGTCTTCTTTGCCATTATTGCTGCTGGCTATGTGCTTAAGAAGGTAAATAAGCCCTATGCTTGAATAAGCTCGGTATTATGTGAGAAAAGAGTGTTTTTCAGTATCGGTTACTGCATTTTTAGTGATAAATTCTGCATTCTGGTCCTGTATTGGCTTTGCATGATACGAAAATAAGATACTTTTTTTTTCCAGGGTTTAGAGGATCCTACAAGGAGCAAGTACAAACTCTTCTTGAGTTGTTCTTTAATTGTAACTTCCGTGATCCCGCCTGAACTGCCAATGGAACTATCAATAGCTGTTAATACGTCGTTAATAGCATTAGCACGTCGGGGTATTTTCTGCACAGAGCCATTTAGAATACCCTTTGCTGGAAAGGTCAGTGAATGGTTTCCAGAACATCTGTGTGAACTAGTAACATCCTGTGAGTGATCAATGCCAAAAGCAGACTTATCTGATGCATTAGCAATTTCCTTCTGCAGGTTGATATATGTTGCTTTGACAAGACAGGAACTCTCACATCAGATGACATGGTATGACACTAACAAGCCTAGGTCTTTAATGTTCATTGTTTCAGGATGCAGTTATTTGGCTTTGGAGATGAGTGAACACCATTTGGCCTTTTGGCTTATTCTGTGCCTCAGAAATGATGTAAATTACCTATGTGAAATCTTGTAATCTTTCAGTTTTACCTAGACCCTTTCTTATTTTATAAGATTTCTGAGGCTTGTTCCGTGTTCGCCGCATGAGCTTAACTTGCATGACCAAATAGTTGATCTGGTTTCCCTTCAGTAGTCATCAAGGTTTCATGGCATGTACAGCTCTTTCTGACGGTTATCTTGCAAGAATTTGGGAGCAAGTCAGAGAGTTGATGAAAAGTTGGTACCCATTGATGAAGTTCCTTCTAGTGTCTAAGCTTTCTTGACGATGGTCTCTCCATAGCTGATTCATTCTGTTGGGAGGATAGCTGATTCATTCTATTGGGGGGACGACGACGACGACGACGACGCTGCTGCTGCTGCTGATGGTTGATTATTTTGTTATGTTTCAGGAGTTCCGTGGAGTTGTTGGTTTAGCTGATGATGCAAGTTTGGAATCAGATGCTACTAAATTGCCAGAACGCACAGTAGAAATTCTTGCTGCATGTCATGCTTTGGTTTTTGTTGATAATAAATTGGTATATATATCTTCTTAGGCCATGTTCTGTCATTGTATATATCATTTACTATTGGTATTTGAATGCCCGGGCAGAAAAATCTTAATCTTGCCTTCATTGTGTGGCTGCAGGTTGGTGATCCTCTTGAAAAGGCAGCGCTTAAAGGAATTGACTGGATATACACCTCCGACGAGAAAGCCATGTCTAAAAAGTAAGATTTTTAAGCTCATAACAAACATGGATACGAAACGGTTAAAACGTAAAAGAGAGGAGAAAGAGATACTTTATTATGTGATCAATGGTCTTTTTATGTATGGATAACAATTATTTGATGTTCAAGTATCATGGTACGGTGTACCCTAATAACAATATATTTTAAACTATTCCAACACCCCCAAACTGGATCATAGATATCAGTGATGCATAGCTTGGACAATAGATGAACGAATGCTGGTCTTGGAAGAGGTTTCGTCAAAATATCTGCAATCTGTGCATGAGTAGAAACATGATGGAGATTGACTTTCTTTTTAACAATTTTCTCCCGGATTAAGTGGCAATCCACTTCAATGTGTTTTATGCGTTCGTGAAACACTGGATATCTGAAATATGAATTGCAGTTTTATTGTCACAGAACAAGGATACTGGTGTTGTAGAACTAATGCCGAGATCTTGAACCAATGTGGAGAGCCACGTCAATTTTGAGACGGCATGGGCCATAGCCCTATATTCAGCCTCAGCTGATGAGCGTGCAACATGTTTCTTCCTGCTGCTCCAAGTAACTAGGTTCCCCGCAAAGCAAATACAAAATCCACTCGTGGAGTGACGGTCAAGCACGGATCCGGCAAAATCGGCATCAACATAGACTATAAGAGACGGATTAGGACATGATTTATAGAGAAGACATTGCCTAGGTGCACACTTCAAATAGCGGAGAATGCTCTCAACGGCCTGAATATGGGAAACTAAGCGCGCCTGCATAATATGGCTTACTGTGCTGATTGCAAAGGATATGTCTGGACGAATAACTGTGAGATAGATCAGCTTTCCAACTCACCTTCAATACCGACCTGGATCGGAAAGTGGCTGGTCATTAGATGAGCTAATGCGGGAGCTTTACTATTATATCCATGGGAGTGTCAGCAGGGCGAAAGCCAAGAAATCCTGTTTTTTTAAGATCGAGAGTATACTTCCAATGTGAGAGAAATAATGATCTCTTATTTCGAGATACCTCTATACCAAGGAAGTACCGTAGAGGACCAAAATCTTTGGTGTGAAAATATAAGGCCAAATAAGTTTTGACCTTAGATGTACCATCGGAATCATCTCCAGTTATGATTATATCATCAACATAAATAAGGAGAATAATTATTCCATCTTTTCGTCTATATGTATAAAAAGAGATGGATCTGCCGAGTTTCTTATGAAATTTATCTTTTTTAGGACCATGCTGAATTTATTGAACCATGCCTGAGGAGATTGTTTTAGCCCATAGATAGATTTTTTAAGATGACATACAAGAGACCCTTCAAGCTCAAAGCCAAGAGGCTGCTGCATGTAAACTGCATCGAAAAAATTACCATCGAGAAAGGCATTCTTGACATCTAGCTGATGTAGAGGTTAATCGCGGGTAACCGCAAGAGAGATTAGGACACGAACAATAGTGAGTTTGGCCACTGAAGAAAAAGTTTCAGAATATACGACACTGTATTGCTGAGTATAACCTTTGACAATAAGAGGGGCTTTCAAACGAGATACACCGCCATCAGAATTGTGATTGATAGCAAAGACCTACCGGCAACTAACCACCTTTTTCTTTAAAGGGAGACTGACCAGATCTCAAGTGTGATTAGATCTCAGTGTTTGTAACTCTTCCATCATATCCCTATACCAACCTGGATGACTCATATCTTCCTGAACAGAGTTAGGAATGGAAACAACAGACAAGGAAGATACAAATTGAAATAGAGCTGGAACAAGACGATATGAAATAAATGAAATAAGAGGATGAGAAGTATTGCATGTTTGTTTATCTTTTTGAAGAGCAATTGGTAAGTCGTTGGACAAACCATCAGAAGGAGGGAAACGTGAAGGCTCGTCAGCTTCCGGCTGTATACATAGAGGAGTTTCAGTATCTGCTGTTGAATTTTTCACTGCTCTCGGTCGACGACTATAGAACTTCGTAACCAAATATGGATGAGGAACTTCGACAGTAGTAGATTCGAGTTGAATTGGTTAGTCATCTGGAGGTATAGACGGCGGCGGGACATGAGAAGGACTTTCCGCTGGGTTAAAAGGGCCGATCTTCAAGAAATGTGACAACACGAGAGACTACGACAATGGATGTAGAATGAAACATGCAAACATAATATTTTTGAGTCCTAAAATAAAAAAATATATGTTTGACAGCTTTAGGATTCAATTTATTGGGAGTTAATTGATGATTATGAACATAGCAAACACACCCAAATATTTTAGAAAGAAGGGGAAAAGGTTCTTGGTCGGGAAATAAAATAGTGAATGGTTTTGAAGAATCGTGGAAGGCATGCGATTAATCAAAAACATGCATTAAGTAAAGCAAAATTCCAAAGTTGCTTTGGGACATGCATGTTAAGTATAATAGAATGGGCAACGTCAAGCAAGTGGCGGTTTTTTCTTTCAGCAATGTAATTTTGTTGTGGTGTGTATGAGCAGGAAATTTGATGAATAATCCTACGAGATTGGCAAAGAGTTTGAAAAATACTACTCGTGTATTATTTGCATTATCAGTTCTTATAGTTTTAATAGACGTATTAAACCGATTAACCACTTCATTAATAAATGTTTTAAATATATGTGGTAATTCAGATCGATCACATAAAAGAAACAACCATATCATTCTAGAGTGATCATCAATAAAAGTGTCAAAATATTTGTAGCCAAATATGCTAGTATACTTGTAAGGATCCTAAATGTCAGAATGGATTAAATCAAATATCGAAGAACTACATTTATTAACTGAAGAAAAAAAGGAACGGAAATGTTTCCCCAAAATACACGACTCACATAAAAAATCAGATAATGAGAAATCATGTAACATGGTACGTAGGGAAGAAGTGGATGTCCAAGACGTCGATGCCAGTAAATGGTAGAAACAACAGCAAATGCGGAAGGTGGCACATCCAAGTAGTGCAGGCCATTAATTTCTTTACTCCCACCAATTTGCTCTTTCATCTGGTTGTCCTGGATCACAAAGTAATTAGAAGAGAAAGTTATTGAACGGTTGAAATCATTGGTGAGGCAACGAACAGATAAAAAGATTTGTACGAAGTGAAAGAACAATTAGAATAATTTTAAGAAGGAAGGTGTCACATCAATATTGGTACAACCATAAACAGGAATGACATTCCCATTGACCCATTTTATATTTTATACTCATGTGTTTCTTTTGTTGTTTCCAATGTGGGACTATATTTGAAGTCCCATCATTAGTTTTTTTTTATTTTCAACACTCCCCCTCCCATGCAACCATCACTTTTTTTTGGTGTGGTTGTCACGTGGGAAGTACAACACTTGGTATTATTGTCAAGTCAAGTTTGGATCGAGCCATTGACTCTGATACCATATCAAAGTTATTTTTAAAGTAGAGTAGAGATTAAAGTTAGGAAAGAGTTGGAGGAATGATGGACTTTTACACAAGAGCTTTTAATGATAAGTGGGTTTCAACAATAAGACTCAAGCCTTATTGAGGTGTGACCTAATTTATATTTTATATCCATGTGTTTCATTTGTTGTTTCCAATATGAGACTATCTTTAAAGTCCCATCATCATTTTTTTTTACTTTCAACGGAAATGAATTTATTCGAAATGGAAAACACAGAGTTAGAAGCAATATGAGTCATGTGGTCTGAAGCCTCTGAGTCAGGAACCCAAGGTTTGACTGAGATTGTAGAGTTATACCTGATGTGGTTAAGTTGGTAATAGAGATATAAAAGAAACTACGTTGCAGGTGTTGTAACTCTTCAGGAGAGATCTGCGAAGATGATATTGGCGGTTGGGTCACTGGGGATGGAGGAACCGTACTCTGTCAAGCTGTAGGAGTCTGATCCAGATAGCCATGTTTCTCCCAGCTGAATTGAACTGTATGGTTGGTACAACCACAATGAGAGCAAGAAAACGAACCACGACCATGTACGCGACCTCGTCTCCCACGCGCCCGAGTACCAATAGGAGCACGACCACAAACAGAGGGAAATCCCCGACCATGGCCCTGAGCAACAAGGGCAGAAGATGGAGCCTCCACTGTAGAAGCGCCCGGTGGAGAGACATAATAAGTAACAGCGAGAATACTATTCACGATAGGTGTACCGTCTTAAGAGAGAAGACATGAGCGAACTCTATCCAAGTGAGGCTTCATCTTAGCCAAATAAAGAGTCCCAATAAGAGTGTCACGCTTACTCTTGGTAACAACTGGATCAGAAGAGATGGGTTGATACATGTTCCATTCTTCTAGAACCCTCCGGAGCCGGGGCCTAAAGGCATGTAAATCATCATCTGGAGTAATGGTAGGGAGTTCATTAAAGATATAGAGCCGCTGGAGGCTATCTTTCGACGAGTAAAGAGATTTGAGATGGAACCACATCTCTTTCACAGTAGGGAGATACATAATAGCCCGATAACAGCCGGGCTCTATAGATTTTGTAAGCCAGGTGCAGCCTTTGTTGTCATTTTAAGACCAAGATGAATACTGCTCATCGGAAGTTGGTGGAGTTTTCTGAAAAGATGGTGATGAAGGCCCCTGCTTTTGAGGGCTCGTTCAATGGCGTGAGCCCATTCTAAAAAAATTGTTAGAGCCAGAGAGTCAAGGTAGTTAGACGGAGATCTGTTTTGTAATCGGAAGCAGGAGTATTAATTTTGTTGTCTATCATATTGAACGTCGTACACAAAGACAATAAGTAATAGAAAGTGCAGATCTAGCACATAAAGAGAGAAAAAGATACTAGGGTTTACCCAAGCCAATTCCCGATCATGAAAAGGACGAGGGCGGCTTGGAGAGGACAAGGGCATGTGGCTGCGAGGACGGAAGGAGGCGAGGGCTGGGAGGAGGCGAGGACGTGAGGAGGGGGGAGGCGAGGGTGAGGGCTGCGAGGAGGCGAGGCGAGGAGGAGGGCTGCGGCTTGGGAGGAAGGCTTCAAGTCGAGGGCTGCAGTTTTTTTTAGGTTTAGGGTTTAGGAGACCTGCTTTGATACTATGTTAAGAGCTAAAAGAGAGGAGAAAGAGATACTTTATTATGTGACCAATCGTCTCTTTATATATGGATTATAATTACTTGGCGTTCAAGCATCATGGTACGGTATACCCTAATAACAATATATTCTAAATTATTTCAACAGAAACAAACTAGGGTTTCTAAGGGTATAAATGGTAACGTTTATAAAATTTTGAGAATTTAGGATTCTACTCATATCGGCTATTAAATGCTTATACCCTTGAAAAAAAACTAAAATTTCATAAATATCTATTACTTTGTGAAATAAAAATATTGAAGTTTATCATATTATGCTGGGCCCAGCATGAACATTTAATCAGTTTGCGGTCTATTTTTCTTAAAGGAAAACTCCTCCAAAGAAGAAAACATTCATGTTTAACCCCATATTGAGTGGCCAAAACTTGCATGCACGGTTGAGGGCTACATATTCTTCATCATATTAGAATTTCAAGCCATACAATAGTTAAAGACATGACAGTGAGAACGAAAAAAGAACCACATTTCTAGAAGCCACGAAGATTACTCTCCTCTTTAGTTATATAAAGGCTCTGGAAAGTTGATGAGAGAGCCTATCCCATGATACGATCTATCTTTCACTACAAAACTTCCGAAAGGCTCCTGAATCTACTGATACTGTATGAAGAAATTGTGAATATTACAAAGCCCTGAACTCAAAAGCTTTTGTTTGGAAATGTGTGTCAATTGCAGCAGAGGGAGAATATGCCTCTGCTGTTGTGCATGAACTCTTAGAGTGAATTTTGCTCTGCACAAGGTTTAAAGAAGAAACAACATATCTTGGAATACATATTGTCTGGAGGATCATATACGTTCATGTGCACATAAATATAATTCATAACCAGGAACTCTCTAATGCACAATTCATGGAAATTAGAATTTATAACCTTCTATAAGGCTTGTTAGCGTGATGCCTGCTTTTAATTAAAGTTGTCCATTAGATGACTTTAACGTTTCAATTTTATGTTCAATAATGCAGTAATATAGCACACTTTAGTTCACATATCAGAATTCGTAATTGGTGTTTTCATAAATCAATAGTTAAATTTTCATAACTACCTAGATGAAGTATACATAATCGTTTTAACCTAAGTAGCACAGACTGGGATATGGATACGAGTTGGATTTACTGATTCCCAATTTTCCAAAATTATGCGATACGTGATACATTGAGATAAACTAATATTTTATTTAAATATATTACATAATAACAAAATAAATTTCATTTTAGCAAATTTAAAACAAAGAATACAAGTCATCCATTAATGTTGATGCGAATAATTTAATTGTCTTAGTCATTGCTACATATTTGATTATTTAATAAAATATGAATTTTATGTTGTGCCAGAAAGAGTCTTACAAGTATCCTCGACGAATCTGATAGAACCTGATCTTGATAAATATCCAACATGTATCTGATACGTATACATCTCCTTCACGACATAGGTTTTAACATATTAGTGTGATGCAGGACTAAATTGCTTTCCATCCCTTAATTTAATTTTTAATTGAAGTGAAGGAGTTTGGAGATGCTCCCTTTATAACCAACCTTTTTCTGAGTTTTTTTTAGAACTTCAATAAAAATACATACCATCAGGCAAGAAAACCCTTAAACCTGTTTATTTTTTCATTTTTTTGTCAATTTTGACAAAGGAGATGGCACATAGTGCTCGTTGCATACATTCAACTCAATCAATATACATACAGAACAGAAATGCCCTTTAGCCCTTAACTAAATGATCTTTGCATCACAGGCCATCCTCATTGACTCAAGATAGCTGCAACAGGCAGTACCTACTACCTAGATTTGGCTGAAGTCCTTTTTTCTGTACACCAGTAACTTTACACTGTGTACATATTTCTCTCTTGGTCTTGAGTCGTGCCTTAAACTTGAATATGATTGTCTTTACTATGCATCCTCTTTCCCCTTCTTCTAGATTTCTTCCCTAGTTTAGGAGAATTTGGAGGCAGCCAACTGATCATTTAGCGTTGCGTGTTCTTGTCATAGTTTCCTCAACAGGAAATTTAACACTAATTAAAAGAGGGTTGAAATGAGGTCGGCATTTGGACGTTATAGATTCAGTTCATTTTTTGGCGGTTGATGACATGATTTTTGAGTTTGTTCTTGTGTTTTATTTTACCGCATTCCAGGCCAGGTGGTCATGCTGTTCAGATTGTACAAAGGCACCATTTTGCTTCACACTTAAAGAGGATGGCTGTTGTTGTTCGTGTTCAGGAAGAATATTTGGCTTTTGTCAAGGTTAGTGGTAGTATCAGAACATAAAATCTTTTATTGAACTTTGACATTGTTTTCTTTCTTTCCTTTATTCTCAAATTTTCCCCTTCCTTTAACCTTTGGTGTAAATTTCTATAAAATGGTTGTATTAAATATATGCCACAAGATATCTTTTTCGCTAAACACTTGTTCTTCTGATGAGCTCAGTGGTTCTATTTTGTGATGATCACTGAATCCCAATAGTTTCCCAGCTGCAATTTATATAATTCCTTACTAGACCTTTCTCCCTACATCAAGATTGTTCTTCTAATATTGTTAGATTTTTAAATTTGCATTTTATTCCCAGTCCAGTTGTTTTTTTTAGCGTGAAGTATACTTTTCCTAGTTAACGGCACCTGTAATGTAATTTTGCATCCCAATTGGTTTATTGTCTGTTTCTTGTCAGATAATTGAAGTTATTTTACTTGTTTTGTCTTCTCTTTTGTTTAATTTATTATGGAAAGCATCTTTGTATTTGCTGACTTTATAACTTCAGTACTATTTCTTTGGTTATATTTCTTAATCTGGCAGTAAAATCATAAATACAGGGTGCACCAGAAACTATTCAAGAGAGGCTGGTTGATTTGCCTTCGACTTATGTAGAAACTTACAAGAAATACACACGGCAAGGCTCTCGGGTTCTTGCTCTTGCATATAAGAAACTTCCGGAGATGGCAGTAAGTTGTTTCGTGGTGTTAACATATTTCTAGCAGTCATTTGAAATGACTCCGAAGATATTTGCTTCTATCATCTGTAATTGTAGATGTTGCTAAGTGTTTTTCTTGGTTTCTGCAAAAACCATAATGATTGTGATGTCTAAATAATTAGATGGACAAATACATGTTGATGATTTTCTCGTACATGATATACTCATGCTCACATCATTTCTTCTTTGCTCCCTGTAACTAGAAACCAATAACTTATATTTATAGAATCCCTTGAAGTTTTCTTAGAGTTTTCTTTTTATACAAATTGCATTTCAATGATATCCCATGGATTCTTTAAAGCATCTTGGTACTGTCATGATTTTTACGTATATGTTTTTCTTATGATTTTCACTGAGTCTCCTATTTACTTCTTGAATGTGTCTTTTAGGATGTAGCATTTCAAATTTCCTTCCCATACTTAGACCATCTTTAAGAGAAATATTAGTTTTTCTTAGGCTTATCATAGGTGATTTTATGGAAGGGTCTAATTCCAATTTATTAATATTATAATAATTGCTTTTATGGTAGGGAGTAGGGACTAACCTTTTACTGTGTAATAATCAAGACTAATAGGAAATCATCATTTTTTAAGATGCATTGAATATGTTGAAATTTTTCATGATATCTTGACCCAGAATGAGGGCGTGGAGTATTGTAAGCACTAGCCTGTCCCATGAACAATAGTGGATACAAACAACTGGGTTCATGTGGATGGATTCCAAGTTCTAGTTAGACTTTATCTTATTTTTTGGGAGAAAAAAATGGTGGAATAATTAGATCCCTCATAATTCAAGTTCTAGTTTGATCTATCGTGTTCCTCATACACTTAAAAATCTTCAACAGGTTAGCGAAGCAAGAAGTTTGGACAGGGATCATGTGGAGAGTGGTTTAACGTTTGCTGGCTTTGCGGTAAATTGATCCGATCAAATTGCAGATTACAATCCAGTTCTTTCCTTCTCATTTCCTTTCCTTCTTTATGACACTTTAATCGGCTAAATTAGCTCCACTGTGCGAGTGCCACCATCGTATAGTGGATAGGCTTCTAGATGTCGAGCTCGAGGGTCTGGGGTTGAAGCCCTACTTGTACCGCCCCCCCAAAAAATAGCAGCTTTAATGTTTGCTGTGGAGATTTTATTTTATTTTTCATTTTCAGGTTTTCAACTGTCCTATTCGAACCGACTCTGGTTCTGTGCTGATGGAACTGAAGGAAGCATCACACGACTTGGTAAGCTAGTGTTTCCAAGGAGGTTTGAATTTGAATGCAATTTGTTTTTTCCCCCTTCTTTATTTCCCTTTTCTTGGAGTAACATTTAATTCAGAACAATGGAGATTTTGTACTAGGAGAGCACCAAGTTGGCACAAATCCATATGTTCTGTATCAGTTAGTGTAGAAACACCAGGTTGCAAGAACTCTCATTTTGCGCACTGGAGAAAATAATGATAACCAGAATTTTAATTGGAACTCGTAGATTTTATATCAGCATCTTTACCTGTATGTTCTGCACTTTAATAGAACGTATTAATGGGATTTTCATTATTTATTCACTAGGAATATGCCAGGCTAATGTATTCTACCGCGTACTTAATATAGTTGATAATAAATTTGAATATGTTACTTCTGAAGCTCAAGTATTTAATTTATCACCTTCGCTTTTACGTCCTTTTCTTCTTCTCTTGCTTTAATTTATTCTTCTTATGATACACGGTCATGGCGTGATGCTTTTGATATAGGATATAGATTCATTGGACTCAATATAGTGAATTATATTGATAACATAAATTCTCGTTAGATTGTTTGCTAGTGCATTATTGGATGAGCTATCTCTTGTTAAATTGATTAACTAGGTAATAAGTGGAGTTTGCTTGTAATTCTTAAATATCATGGTGCTTCTCTAACCAATGCCACCATTTTAGGTTATGATTACCGGCGACCAGGCTCTGACAGCTTGTCATGTTGCTAGCCAAGTTCATATTATTTCGAAGCCTGCATTAATTCTAACCATTTTAAAGAATGGAGGCGGTATTGAGTGGGTATCACCTGATGAAACTGAGAAAACTCCATATAGGTAAAAGATTGATGCTCGTGCATGGTTTGCAATTTCTACATCACTGCATAATCTCATATTCTGTTCTTCGTTTTATGTTTTCTCCCCTAAAAGCTAGCTACCATTGTCACTCTTTTGGATAAAAACATGTTTGCCTTGGTGGTTTACCATTTGACATGTGATCCATACAGCGAGAAAGAGGTGGAATCTTTATCTGAATCACACGATCTTTGCATAGGCGGGGACTGCTTTGAAATGCTACAACAAACTGGTGCTGTCGTACAAGTCATCCCTTTTGTAAAGGTTAGAATTCATATATTTGTTGAAGCAGTTAATTTTCATTATTAGTTTATTAATTTATCTTAGAATTGGCACCATTACAATGATGCCAGGTGTTTGCTCGAGTTGCTCCTGAGCAAAAAGAACTTATTTTGACCACTTTAAAATCAGTTGGGCGAATGACATTGATGTGTGGTGATGGAACAAATGATGTTGGAGCATTAAAACAGGTACCTGATTATCATTTGTTTCTTCTAATTATTGTATAATAGCGAACAATAAGTAAGCTCCATTCTATTGACTTTCATGGCGTCTCTACTTAGAAAAAGGTTTAACATAATCATTAAACATGTTTCTTTCTGTTAACCATCAAAGTAACAACTGGAAGCTTCTGATAGTGATTAGATCTTGAATCTTTATGTTAACCATCAAAATAACAACTGGAAGCTTCTGATAGTGATTAGATCTTGAAAGATGGTCCGATGGTACTTTTTTAAGATATACCCCCCCCAAAATTCTATGCTTTTTCGTTATACCCCCTACTATTCTTGGATATTCCCCACCCCCCTGAAATTCCTTAAAAAATTTCAAATACCCCCAACCAGTTAACTTGCTGTTAATTTTAAATTACTTGTATTTTTCTAATATATCTATTTTGTTCAATACCAATATTACCCTTACAATCAATGGGCTTAGCTGAGTTGTTACAAATTTCTTCACCAATGTGAGAGGTCGTTGGGTTGCAAGTTTGATCTTCAAAGGGGGTTGATTTCCAAAAAAATAAAAATTACCCCTACAGTTGTCTCCTCCTTCACCTTCTTCTTCATTGAATCCAATCAATACTCTTGGCTTCCTCCTTATTTTGAACTTCTCTTCCCAAGCTCCTTCTCGTCCATCCTCAAATCCTCTCATTAAAACCCTAAAGAAAAGCCTAAAATCAACAAAACCTAGATAAATGAACTCTAAATCAACAACATCCTGGTCAAAAGAACCCAAATGGACAACCCCTAAAGAAAAACCCCAAATCAACAAAATCTAAAGAACCCCAACTCAACAAAGTCCTAATCCAAAATACCGCACCTAACAAAAAACTGATCAAAATCATATTATAAGAAAAATAACAACAAATTGAACTTGTAGAAACTTCATAGCTTGATACCTGCTTCTAATTTTTACATAGCATCAATGCAAAACCCCATCAGAACCCAAAATTTCATAATTAGAGAAGATGGAAGGTAGAAGGTGGTGAGAAAGGGCAATTACGTATTTTGATCTCTCCCCGTTAAAATTAACTGCTTCTTAACGTAGCTAGGGGGTATTTGAAATTTTTTAAGGAATTTCAGGGGGCCTGGGGAATATCCAAGAATTTTTTTTGGGGGGGTGGTGGTGGTGGTGGTGGTGGTGGGTGGGTGTATATCAAAATAGCAAAGAATTTTGAGGGGCATCTCTAAAAAATCCCTTTTTAGAATTTTTCTGGCTATGCCAGGGATTTTAACTGCTTGTTTTATGATTAATATGACCTAGTTTGGCGACTTTATGAACTTATGGTGCACTATTTTGATGACAATCAATCTATTTGGTTTCTATTTGGTTAGGCTTTGCAGATGTACTCATTTCATGCAATGTTGACAATGTGGGAACTTTTTCTGTTTCGCACTTGGTGGTATCTGGTTTGTAGATAATTCTTGTGGCAAATTATCTTTTCCCCTCTTTTATAACTTTCTCTAGTCCAGGAGAATTTAGAAGATGCCAACTCATGACTTATTATTGCCAATCCCTATCCTGTCCATATTTTGTTCGTAGAGGAATTTACGATTTCTTGAGAAAAGTTTGGCAGTTGACAGTCTGTCATAAATTGTCAAATCCTTTATATCATTTGGCTTTATAGCCGGCCACATTATGATGGAGAAGGCCTCAATGGTGATAATGCAATGCAGGCAATGATTTCCGAGTGCTTGCCTTTTCTAATTCCATAGGACTCGAAACACTGAAAACATGATTTTCATCTAAGTGAAAGCTTTTCCATGTCATAATCTTTCAAATTGTTGCTCTATGCGTGCGTGCATGCAATTCCTGTGCACTCATTTCCTGCAATTAAGAATTTTGACCATTGTAGTATCGATGTTTCATTTAAAATAGCAGTTGTCATACTATGTTTGTTTTCCTTTAAATTTCCCTTTGTATTTGTTACTTTTGCCTTTTTCTGGGCAGTGCGCTTGAGAAGCCATATGCAATGCTGCTTAAATTTGCCCTTGAACTGATACTGCAATTATATAGCTTTCATGTTTCTGTTTCTTCCCATACTCAAAAAAATATAGTAATATCCTACAAAATTTCAGGCCCACGTTGGCATCGCTCTCTTGAACGCTGTACCCGCAGACTCAAACCCTTCAAGCTCAAAGACATCTTCCAAAAGTGAACCTAACAAATCCTCAAAACAAAAGAATCCAAAGCCCACTGCTGAATCGTCGACCAAACCCCTCGCCACGACAAGCAACAACCGCAACCTCACCGCGGCTGAAAAGCAACGAGAAAAACTAAAGAAAATAATGGACGAGATGAATGAAGAAGGTGATGGCCGTGCCGCTCCCGTGGTAAAACTCGGCGACGCCTCCATGGCCTCTCCCTTCACTGCGAAGCACGCGTCGGTGGCGCCCACCCTTGATATTATCCGACAAGGCCGAAGCACACTGGTAACAACTCTTCAAATGTTCAAAATCCTTGGCCTCAATTGCCTCGCCACCGCTTACGTACTTAGTGTAATGAACTTGGATGGTGTAAAACTCGGTGATGTCCAAGCTACTATTAGCGGAGTTTTTACAGCAGCGTTTTTCTTATTCATATCACATGCCCGCCCAGTCCAGACTCTCTCTTCAGCAAGGCCCCACCCAAATATATTTTGTGCATATATGTTTCTTTCTCTCATGGGGCAATTCGCAATGCACTTAACTTTTCTAATTTCTTCAGTTAACTTGGCATCAAAGTACATGCCAGAAGAATGTATTGAGCCCGATTCGGATTTTCACCCGAATTTGGTTAACACAGTCTCGTACATGGTGAATATGATGATACAGGTGGCGACATTTGCTGTGAACTACATGGGACGGCCTTTTAATCAGGGGATTTCGGAGAATAGGCCATTTAAGATCGCATTGTTTGCGGCTGTGGGGTTTTTTGTGGTGATTACTTCGGATGTTTTAAGGGATTTGAATGACTGGCTGAAATTGGTACCGCTGCCTGAGGGGATGAGGGTAAAATTGCTGCTTTGGGCTGCGCTCATGTATGGGGGTTGTTATGGATGGGAAAGATTTTTGAGATGGGCGTTTCCTGGGAAAATGCCAGCGTGGAGAAGTAAACAAAGGAAGGCTGCTGCTGTTGCTGCTAAAGAGAAAAAGAATTTATGATCTTGTTTTGATCAAGGGAGCTGTGCTTACTATTTATAAACATTGATGTTATAGTTAAAATTTTATAAGTCAATTTTGGTTTTTTGCGGTGGGAGGTTTTGGAGAGGTTGGGGTTTTGATTAACCCATTTGGATTACTGTTTTGATATAAGATACTGATTTGATGTCATAGATTTGGATTAAATGAAATTGCTCAAAGAGGACATTATTTGGTACGGCTTGTGTTTTGTTTGTGTTAAGGTTATGTAGCTATTAATGGTTTTGTTTCAACATATGAAGGCTGCAGTTGATGCTGCTAAAGAGAAGGAAGGCATTATGATTTTGTTCCAGTCAAGGGAGTTGTGTTTGCTACATAGACATTGCTGAATCTATGAATTAATTTTGCCTTAAATTATTCAACCATGGTTTCATCAAGGATGTAGGTTGTATATACAAAGTCAACATTATGCTACATGTAGTAAAAGCTGTACGACTTCTTGCATCATGTCTTTAAATTTTCCGGGTATTACATTATGCCTCCTCTTCTTCCGTCTTCAATTTGAAAAAAAATAAATTATTACGGGCTTCGGAAAGGCTAGCTTTGAATAGGAGGGCCTTATGGGCTGAATGTCCTATGGATATGTTTGAAAACCTCTTTGGGTGTGGAGTTGGTATGTTGTAAGCCCTTGTTTGGATATGGAGTTAGGATAACTGCAGTTTACTTTTGGGTAAATTATTGGGAAAAAAACCGGGTCCAAGTAAAACATGGCAAAACTCTGTTGTATTTACGGGAGAAAGGGATTACTTTTAAAAATCTCTGTCTGAACAGTCCTTGTCCAATACCAAGGTCTGAGTATTATTACAATTTTGTGGATGGACAAAAGTACCCTTTATTTATTCGCAAGGGTTCAAAATTTCTCTCTCTCTCTCTCTCTCTCTCTCCTTCTCAGCACCCAATTCATCTTTCGTTGTTGTCGTCCGTCTCCGATGAGGCCAAGATCAGCCTCTTCTCCAGCATCAATGCCGCCGCCGCCTCTTCCGATGATGCCGAGGTCCGTGTCACAACTACCATCGATTCCTCCGAGGAGCTCGTTCTCCAAGCCGTCACCGTCAGCGCCATCGCTGCCTCCTCTGATGCCATCGACGCTGGGTCCGAGGAGTTCGGTCTCCACGTCGGAACGGCCATCGACGCCTCCTCCAAGGAGCTCGGTCTCATCGTCGACTCCTCCTCCGATCTCGGCTCCCTCATCAGCGCCTCCTCCGATGACGCTTCGAGATGTCCATCACCGATGGAGATCTGGCGCTCCGTTCCGCCATCGTCCGATCTCGTTCTTGTACCGTCTGATCCATTCTATTCTCCACCGACACCACGAGCTGCTGCTTCACCTGCGATCCCATCTCCGGAGTTATTGCTCCCTTACCTAAATTAATTTACTCCAGCATTTTTCATGGTTGATAATGTGGTACCACATCATGTTGCAAGAGGACATGACATCAACAATGCATTGATTAATTTATTTCTTATAAATAACAATTGTGGATGTGAGTGATCTTGTTTGAAGTATCAGGAAACCTACAGGAAAAACGAGTATTAGCAACGGAAAATCCCGTCGCCAAAGCATAACAATCGATTTGAAATCAATATTTTGATAGGCTTTATGGTGCAACGAAGTGCTGTTGTTGTTTATATTGATCGAAATCAATAATACCCTAGTTTTTAACCAGCAATGACAAGGGTGATTAATAACATCTTTAAAGAAAAGCTACAAGCGATATTGAAAGAGAGAGAGAGAGGGAGAGGGATACCGGGAGAGAGGAGAAGACGGGGGTGAAGCTTGAGGGGCATGGAAAAAGGATCAGATCTAGAAGTAAAAAAGGAGAGACATAAGAGGGATTTAGAAGTTACATGTGACTTTTATAGATATTATAGACAACTTATTAGAAATTACATGCAATTGTTATAGATATTACAGACAACTCAGTAGATATTACAAGCAACTTAGTAGATATTATAATCAAGTTAATAGATGTTTCAGACAACTTAGTAATGCAACTTGTTAGATATTACAAACAACTTAGTAATGCAACTTATTAAAAGTTACATACAACTTATTAAAAGTTACATGCAAATTATTAGAAATTACATGCAACTTACTAGAAATTATAGGCAACTTACTAAACGTTACAAGCAAATGGGTAGAAGTTACAGGCAATTTATTAAAAGTTACATACAACTTAGTAGATATTACACCCAACTTATAAATATGTAAACTCTTTATAGGTGATGGACTCCTTTGTCAAGGTGGCAGATAACTTGATTAAGTCTTTGGCTCCTGACACATTAGTACCCCCATTTGCTTTCGTAAGGCCGTGGATAATAGTAATACCTACTCATCTTATACGGTTCTCCTAATTACATTCATCAATTTATTAACAACTTAAATACTTGTGGCAGGGGATGATTGTTGATCCTCATGACTCCGGAAATGTGCACTTCAATAGTAGTTGATGGAATATATACATTGACGATGCATGGGATTCCCTCTCTACTCGTATTATGACTTCGATATGTCATAACTATCATTGGACGTTGCTTGATGATGCTCACAAGTGGTATTTCCTCATATTACGACACGTGGCGGATGACGTGTCCCGAAAGCTACGGAGGTGAAATAAATGAGATGCATTAGGGGCGTTCCTCGAGACCTCATCTCCGAGGACACATCCGACTTTTCAGGGGACCTCCCTGAGAACTTTCCACCTTCACCTAGCAAACAGCCAACAGTTCATCTCTGAGTCATCTTACAGGCCGAGCTTCCTCGGTCTCCTTGCTCGTCTCTAAGCTATCTGACAGGCCGAGCTTCCTCGGCCTCTCCGCTCGTTTTCGAGCCCCCGACAGGCCGAGCTTTCTCGGCTCCCCCGATCAACCGAGAGCGCGGAACCTAAGCACCTCCGCAACGACTCCGTGTATCTCGCTAGGGCGAGATATCTCCTTCCCCACGTTCCGCGTCCCACGCTAGCACGGCCTCCCATTAATGGGCGTATCCCGCCATTAATGCGAGGATAACGCAAGAGCGTAACTCACGGCGATGATCTCGCACCTGTGTCACGACCCAAATGTGGCATGTGACCGGCACTTAAATTACATGATATCTAAATACATCGACGCAATCCAAGTAAGCCGAAACCCGGAATCTAAACCCTTTTTGAAAATATTGGAGGTGGGTTTTAAAATGGTCATCCGATGAAACCAGTTTTTTAAAAAATGACATTTGAATTTAACTAAGTATGTTGAAAAGCATCTATGATATTTTGAAACTTGACGTCACCTCCTTTACATTTTTGTAAAACCCAATACAACATAATAAAATAGCATCCCAACGGAACTAGTCTCCACGTCCAAACGATGGAGTAACCAACAATCTAAATCAGAAATCGACTCCAAGGAGTGCGACATCACCACACATAAACTCCGGGTCTTGCATCTAAGTCCATAATATACCATTTCTAAGTTGATAGAGTTTCCACTAGATACAAGAATATATGAATAAGCAAGAGTGAGTGTGATACGATAATAACCCACTTACCAATCAATCTCCGAAAAGAATGTATGCCCAAACCGCTGATAATCCAAACGGTGAAACCTGCAAGAAACTGTGGCACAACGGGGATGAGTTGCCAACTCAGTAAATAAAAGTACATCTAAAGGTAGAAATCGAAATGCATGACGATACCTAGGTCATAAGTATAGTCCTATCATAATCTGTACCAATATACTATATGATCTGCATATGTGCAATACTAACTATCATGCAATCCCAAGTATAATATCTCAATGTCATATGAATCAAAATCATAAATCTATAGTTCGTATTTGAATCCATTTTTGTGTATGAATGTCTGTATAATTATATGCAGGTACTGTCCCCGGATCAGTCCTGGTGGAATCCAATAAATAATATCTAACTGTGTAGCTCATGATAATGATCATATATATATATATATATATGTCCAGTATCGACATCGAAATCTGAAATCTCTCGTGTCCATCATCGACACGTAAATGTAGATACGTCGACACCATCTCAACAGATGATCGCTGCTCGATATCCCCGGCTACGATCAGTATCTTCTGGATATCTGCCGTGCCCAATCGAACCCCGGTCAGTATCTCCTGGATATCTGCCGTGCTCATCTCAATCTCCGGTATCGGGTATTCTCGTTAGGCTCCCCGCCTAAACTGCGGCTATCCTGCCCCTCAGCCCCGAACCGGGTCCACCATATATCCGACTGTATAGCTACCCCACTCAGTGCATATATTTCACAAATCCGGAACCGTATAGCTACCCCACTCGGTCCGGTATCAAAATCAGAAAACACAAAACTCATGGTGGACGTTTTACTCATCATATCAAAATATCAAGTAAGCAATAAGAATAATTGCATAAATTGTATTGATGATATACTATATATATATACATATATAAGAGTGTCCCATATCACCGATATATATCATAAGGAGTAAAATATTCAGAAAATCTATAAGAATCAAATACAGAATCTATAGTATTAATATTTGTAATTTACAACGGAATAAGAAAAGACTACGTAATTATATCACAAAATTTTAGATTTCAATTCTACTGTGTCATGGTATTAGTAATGATGTGTAGTGTAGCATACGCGTTTGTACTCGTGCAATATGGCAATCATTAGTATTTGTGCAAGTGTTCTACGGTGTAACAACCTAATTATTTTAATACATATATAATAGCACGGTTCTACAGTGATATGGCAGTACCAATGAGGTGTAGTGTAACATACATTCATATGCTTGTGCAACATAGTACTCATTGATAGTTGTGCGGTGTTCCATCAGAGTGTGCGTAACGCAGAAACATATACTATAGATAATATAATGCAAACATGCAAAGTAATCTAAACGTAACTATTGTAATTAATTGCTATGAGCTATACCATTATCTTTAGAAATGATCGAAACGTTAAGTTTGAAATAAGAAAGCTGCCCTAAATTTAAAATAGATATCCGTTTTAGAAAGTGGCACGCATCCTAATATTTTATTTAAAAGACAAACGAATCGTAATTTTTAAAAGAATATACCTCACACAAGTATTATATCCTAAAACAGAATATAACCTAACTTTATGAGTCAAAGGATAAATTGGCCGTTATTCGGCATACAAAGTTCATTATTTTCCAATACATATAAATCCTTGTACTATATCTCATCATATCACTGTATCTGTATCATCTCAAGTCTAGCGTGATCCCTCGTACAAATCCATCAAACCATATCCATATCGTATCACTGTATCTGTATCATCACAAGTATGGCAGGATCCCTCGTACAAATCCACCAAACTATTTCCATATCGTATCACTGTATCTCATCTATAACTATGCATGAAACTATATGAAATTGAAAGACATACTAGATGCGATACTATATAAATATCTTGAATAAATACTAAACTAACTAGATCTCATAATACTATTTGTAAGGTTGCGGGGGTGCTATACACCATCCACCCGACTTCCCCAGTAGATGTAAATATACTCACCAACTTAGAAGCTCGCTGAATCCACGCTGCTATATCGCCCACTCCGTCTCGGAATTCTCGAATCGTACCTATATTTGTATTTAAATCGTATAAAAGTAAATATCATATCGAAAACCAAAACAACAAGCTAAACGCCCGTAGGTTAGAATCTACAGCACACTTAACCCAAACACGACAACAAAGCTCTGTCGTTAACGTATAAACTGTTAGTTGTATGTATGCCCTAGAGGCCAGTATTGTACAGATGATGTATATTATATTGGATGCTTGGACATATATAGAGATGACTTTCTTGCTCGATATGATAGTATGCTATCTGGTTACTCTTTATCTTAACATGTACACTAGTCTCTTTAAACTGTCTTATAGTTACATGTTGATAAAGCCCTTAGGATGTGTACTTGACTACCTGGACTATGATGCAGATCATACTAGTGGGGACATGGTAGTCCATAGGTACATCCTTCAAGCTCCCTAGTCGTGGGTGTATCGAGACGGGGCATCGATACACCAGTGTAGACTAGCGTATATGCTTCTCGACCCATGAGATGGGCGATGGATGATCCCATATCCATTGGTGTTTGACATCAGAGATGATATACGGGTGCTCAGTGGAGACTGGGTACACTGGACGGACTCGCCGAGAACTCCCAGATGGTATTATACCTCACGTCAGATGGCAGTTCTCAGGTGACACTTGTGCAGGTTAGTCTGTAGACCCGAGATCGTCATAGAGTCTTGTGTGATTCCCACTGTGCTTTGATCTCCACCTTACCACGTCCATGAGGGCGTGCAAAACGGTGGTCTTTGGGCACAATCCCGAGTCACATGGAGGCAATGAGCGATAGGAGGGGTTTCGTCTCTCCCGGTATTGGGGGTTAATGTTGCGCTGTGCTCGATTGGCCGTAACAGGGAAGTCCCTGGCCATGGCTGATCAGAGATTTGCTGGTAAGTGTTACCAGTAGTTTCTCGACCCGTTATGAGCCTCACATCGGCACGACTTATCGGTTATTGGGGTCTGACGTTTACCACCCCTAGACTTGATATGCGACATATCAGACGAACAGACCGGACTGTACGGTAAGTGTTACTGGTTGGATTCACAGGAGTGTGAGCGGGCTAGCTCGTCGATCTTCTGATCGCTCAATACCCGGATGGCCATTACGTTTAGCAGACTGCTTGCGGCTTGTGGGTGCTTGATATGATCATCATCTGCTACCAGCGTATTGACGAGTCTTTAGAGTCCTACACAGAGGTTTCCTGGCTCAAGCGAAACGAAATAGGAGCGCATATGAGATATGTGCAGGATCGAGAATAATGCGTGTATGTGATACCGTATTCCATTCTCGCGATGAATATATCGATTGGTTATATTCGATATAACCTAGTTATCGAATCATTGATTCAATAAATCAATACATTGTATACTAGTCGGTTATGTGCGACATGACCGGATCATTGAATCAAGTGTTGATTTAATGATTTAATGTATAATTATATATTTGATATATTATTTTACATTAACTAGTATTGGTTCACTTTAAATTGATTTTCTCACTTGATGTGCAAGTTGTATATGTGATATACTTTTGTGCACATCTTTGTATCATGTTTGATGATGCTTGCTCATTTGGTTAAGTGTAAAGAATTAAACCTAGGTTAAGAAAGTGATTAGGGTTTTAATTATCCATTCTTTTATTTATTGATTTTGGAAAAAGAATGGGATAAGAATACAAAATGGTTGCTTTCATTCTTGAACCTTTGTGAAGCTTCATGAAGCTTTGACCATAGTGACCAATTTGTCTTCATGCTTAACCCTAACCACTCTTCTAACCTTGGTCAATTCTCTACATCTAACCATGGTTCCTATTATGATAAGTATTCATTTCTTTTTCATTTTTGATGGACTCATCATAATATTTCCTTCTTCTTGATCTTCTTCTTCAAGAAAGAAAGCTTGATGCCATCAATGACAACTTGAGTTCTAAAGTGAGAAATCCAATTCTAAAGTGAACCCACCTCCTATTTCCTCACCCTCTACCTCTTGCCAAGTTGTTTTGGGTGTTTTCTTCACAAGTTTCACAAATTTGTGAAGTCGGAGCTTGAACTTGTGATGCCTCGACGTAGATCATCTTCGGCACGAAGCCGACGACCAAGTCCGCCCATTTCTCCGATCAAGCCGACGAATGAATCCGGGATTCGAGATGGACAGCGAGAGGACGCCTACGTAGAGCCAAGGAAGTGGATATCCGGATCTACAAAGGTTGTAGTTTCTTATCTTTAGTTAAGTTGTTAACTAGATTCGTATATCGCCTAAACTTCTAGTCAACGATCCGTATTAGGGTTTCTCGGCACCCGTAAAATTTGAAATTGGCATGGTTGATGCCTTGTGAGACTTCATTAGCATGCCTAGGAACCCTACAGTGGTATCAGAGCCTAGCTAGAGCCTTAGGCGAAGTCCAGACGGAGTTTGAAGTCCGATCGAACCGAAACCATAATATCAAAGTTGCTCTCTGTACATTTTTTAAAAACTGGGTTTTTTCCAAATTAAAAATATGCAGAAAATTCAGCAGGACTTTCTAAGAATTACTGTGAAACACGATCACCCAATTCCTCCAAAGTGCGGCGGAACCGCGGCAGAAGCCTGGCTTCTGCGGCGGTTCCGCGGCCGTATGATGACGTCACCCACCCAATTTTGCACAGTAACTTCTTTTATTCAGTGCTGAGTTCTCTGGGAATTTTTAATATTTATTCAAGAGTTGAGTATTCTGGATAGTATTGGGGACTCGGTATTTCGATCGGATTATCGAACTTTGTCTAAGTGCTTTCCGGATAATTTTTTTGAATATGTTAAAACGTCCGACCGGATATAAATACCCACTTTTTCCCCTGTCGGGAAATTTCCAAGTGTTGGATCTTTTCGTGGTTTAAAGACGTTCTGAGTAGTGCAAGTAACGCGATGGTCCCTCTAGAAGACAACAAACCTTAACTCGATTATGTGACCGTCTTGAACTGCCCTTTGAACCTTAGGGTTTGGGGCAGTACGGCGTGCCACATGTGAGGCGTTGGCTTAACCCTTCTACGGCTGGACTGTTGGTACTGAGGCATGAAGTGAATGTCCTTGAACCTATTTCATGTGTTGGACGGTTTCGGGAAAACTTGGGTGTTCGAATGTTCGATCGGAAAGTTTAATATTTTCTATTTATCCGGAATGGGATACAATAATTGGAATTCACAAACAGTTATGAGATAACTGGATGAATGTTATAAATCTAGCGGTTTAGTTTCACTTGATATTGAAAAGAGTTTTCGATAATGAGACTAAAATGCGGGGTTTATAACTGTTAGGCATGTGATGTCTAAGTACTTCATCTGATTAGACATGCGATGTCTAAAGGGTTGCGGATTCCAATTGTTGTAGTTTTACACTTTCTTTTCTGTGACCGTAAGTGTAATATATGATATCGCCGGTTTCGTTGCTATATGTCAACGACAATTGGGATGCGCATATTTACTTACGTTGATGACATGTGATGTTATGTGTTGCTGGATATGTCATATTGGATCGTCGTGTTTGAATAGCCGTGGTTTTTTTTATGTGAGATGAGTGTTTTTCATTTTCATTCATGTAAAAACTTGTATGTAATATTCTTTTATTTTGGGGCACTTCCAGGTTGCGGAAGATGTCACCTTTTGTATATTATTTACTTTTCCGCATTAGGATAGACCCAAGGAGGGGAGCACAAGTAACCGGGTTCTGGGGTCCAGTGGGAGACCAACTCGAGGAGTCGAGTCCGGGTCTCCTAACCCTAGAATTGGCAGGGTTGCTTGCCGCTCTCGTAGGGGTTTAGGGGTGTGGGATTGGCTATTCATCACGACCGTGGAATCCGTGTTTTATACTGGCTCGTATTGAAAACACGGACGTCCTAGTATATCCAATGTTTCATATGTTTCCTCTGCTGCGATATCTGTAATGTGATCATGTGATGTTCTCTGATAGATACAGTATATAGTATATATGATATATTATATAGACGTTACATATGTTTTGCACCCGCACTAGCCCTGCCTTGCTCTGTCGTTAGTTACCTAACCTAACGGTGCACGAGGGGACATCGAGGCGAATGCGGATGGCATAAGTGTACGTCATATTTATCTGTGATGTTTAGGTATTTAAATGATGGGACTTCATTAATGTGATTAATGAAAGAAAAGAAACCTAAGATGTTGTAGAATCAAATTTTAAACAAAAAGGGTAGCTACAGTTCTTGCTTTGCATAGCGGTATATGTGATATATCCTGCACCTTATTCGAAGAGGAAAGGACCGAGATCCCTTCACCGGGAGTGACTCCTTTAGCAATAACTGGCAGATGCTACACACTCGGTTTGTTTTTGATTGCTTCTATAGTTTCTGCTTTGCATAGTGATATATATGATATATCCCGCACCTCATTCGACGAGGAAAGGGCCGACGATCCCTTCACCGGGAGTGACCCCTTTAGCAAAACTAGAAAAGCCTCAAAATCACTCCATTTCAAAACTTCATTTGATTCTACAACGATATCAAGTTTATTACGCTCATGGTTTTTATGAAAAACCTGCGTAGCCCTCCATCATTTCAGATAAGTACTAGTTAGTATTCGTGCTGCGGTAGTTTGGCCTCCGTCAAGGCGTAGTGTACGGTAGCTAACTAGTGCTTATCTGCTAGCATATGATGCGATTGGATTAGGGTATTCGTACGGCGTTGTTTGGCCTCCGTCAAGGGTCGTGCGGGTGGGTTTAATTCAATCAGGAAATGACGGGTTGAACTTGACTAGCGGACTATGGGTTGTTTGGCCTCCGTCAAGGTCATAGGACGCTAGGGGCAAAATATTGTCGGGAATTTCAAGTGTTGAAATTTGCAATGAGATTGCATACCTTCTATGAGATAGTTGGATCCCGATACCCGCTGCGAGTAAGAGTTACTCCTGGGAGAGTTTTACACATTACAATTAGCCGATCAAGTAGGTGTCTAGAAAGGTGTTAACGAGGTTACGCCTCTGGGAAAACGAGGTTTACATTAATTAGGTTCGTGCGAAAGCACGGGGGACCTCCCTCAAAGTACCGACACTGGCCTGGCTGAAAGATTGGCGAACTTGTAGTGTGTAATTAATCCCGGCTAGTCTTTCCTTTTAGGGTTTGAAGGAAGATTTGATAAAAAGCAGTGGGAGCCATCCTGATTAGATAAGATAATAACCAATCTGATCTTGCACGAGCATACG
Organism: Agapanthus africanus; assembly: GCA_030015575.1. Lineage (NCBI taxonomy): Eukaryota > Viridiplantae > Streptophyta > Magnoliopsida > Asparagales > Amaryllidaceae > Agapanthus > Agapanthus africanus. The sequence continues at coordinate 885,887,056 of CM057337.1, forward strand.
CTAAAGTGTTTTCTTCTCTCTCTCTCCAGGTAGCGACCAGTTCATGCCCTAATAAAGATAATAATATGGATGTATTGACTGAACCCGCTTATTATATTGAGCAGGGGAACGTTGGACCCGTTCTTTCTTATAAGAGTTATAAGACTGAACAGGAAACAGGAGACTATCTGGGTACTCACGCCGCCCAAAAGAACATGCATGTTGATGCATCTTCTTCAGGTGTGTTAGTTATTGAGAACTGTTTCTCAGTTCACCCTACGTCCTGGGTATTAGATACCGGATCAGGATCCCACATATGTAAGATGCTACATGGGCTGAGGAAAGGTAGAGAACTGGGAAAAGGTGATCATTCCGTTCAAGTAGGGAATGGGGCAAATGTTGCAGCCAAAGCAGTTGGCGAATATCACCTAGTATTACCAAGTGGTGATACACTGATTCTAAATGAATGCTATTATATACCGAACATGATGTGTAACATTATATCAGTTTCTTTATTAAGTAAAGAAGGATATAATTTTGTAGTGAAGGACAATGTTATGAACATATTCCTAGATCAAAAGTTGATTGCATCAGGCTCGTTACATAATGGCATATTCATTCTCAATCAAAATACAGTCCTCAATTTACAAAACACACACAAGAGGAAGAGTTCTGAACTGAACGAATCCTTCTTGTGGCATTGTAGACTGGGTCACATCAATGCGACACGACTAGCTAAGTTGCATAAGGATGGATATTTAAATCCATTTGAATTTTCATCTTATGACACTTGCCAGTCATGTCTCAAAGGCAAGATGACCAAAACTCCGTTTAGTGGACACGGAGAAAGAGTTAATGAACTCTTAGGACTGATACATAGTGATGTATGCGGTCCCATGTCTACGCATGCCAGGAACGGTTCTTCCTACTTCATTATATTCACTGACGATCTCTCTAGATTCGGACATGTGTTCCTGATGAAACACAAGTCTGAAGCTTTTGAGAAATTCAGAGAATATAAGCACGAAGTAGAAAAACAAACAGGCAAAAGTATTAAGATCCTTCGATCTGATCGAGGAGGAGAATACTTAAGTAACGAATTCAGAGATTATCTAAAAGAGAATGAGATTCTCTCTCAGCTTACTCCTCCTTATACACCACAGCACAACGGTGTATCGGAGCAGAGAAATCGCACCCTATTAGATATGGTGCGCTCTATGATGAGCACAGCTGAGTTACCTATTTTCTTCTGGGGATATGCACTGGAAACTGCTGCATATCTATTGAATAGAGTTCCAACCAAGTCAGTGCCTACCACTCCATATGAGATATGGAATGGTAAGAGACCATGTCTTAATTTTATTTAGATATGGGGTTGTCCGGCCTATGTTAAAACACAAAATCCGGATAAGCTCGAGGCAAGGTCTGTTCTATGTAAGTTTGTTGGATATCCCAAACATTCGCGAGGGTATATCTTCTATCACTCCGAGGAACAAAAAGTGTTTGTTTCTCGACATGCCACTTTCTTAGAAAAGAGTTTTCTTATAAAACAGACAAGTGGCATTGAGGTAGAACTGGAAGAGGTTCCAGCGACACAAACTATAACAGAAGACTTGGTAGAACCAGAGAATTCAGTAGTACCCGACGAACCCCAACCTCTCCGCCGATCTAGTAAGGTTTCTCGTCCACCTGAGAGATACTACGGTTTTCTCATTGACGGTGGAAGCGAGGATTGCATCATGGAGGATGATGACCCAACTAGCTTCGAGCAGGCCATCACGAGTAGGGACTCAGTGAAATGGCTGGATGCTATGCGGTCCGAGATGGAATCCATGTACACCAACAAAGTATGGACTTTAGATGTTGCTCCTGAGGGGGTAAAACCCATTGGGAGCAAGTGGATCTTCAAGAAAAAACTTGGTGTAGATGGGAAAGTGGAGACTTTCAAAGCTAGACTTGTTGCAAAGGGTTTTTGTCAAAGACCAGGTGTGGACTATGACAAAACCTTTTCTCCAGTGGCTATGCTTAAATCCATCCGGATCATGCTTGCCATCGCTGCATATCATGATTACGAAATCTGGCAAATGGATGTTAAGACCGCCTTTCTAAATGGTGATTTAGAAGAGTGCGTGTACATGACTCAGCCAGAGGGCTTCGTAGATAGTGGGAGCAGCGGGAAGGTGTGCAAGCTGCTTAAATCCATTTATGGATTAAAGCAAGCGTCGCGGAGTTGGAACATCTGCTTTGACGTCGTTATCAAAGAGTTTGATTTCGTCAAAAACCCAGATGAACCTTGTATCTACAAGAAGGTGGCAGAGAGTAAGGTTGTCTTCCTCGTATTGTACGTGGACGACATACTCTTGATAGGAAATGATATTCCTATGCTGCAATCGGTCAAGCTCTTCTTATCACAAAGATTCTTAATGAAAGATCTTGGTGATGCCTCTTGCATATTGGGGATCAGGATCTATAGAGATAGATCCAAACGGATACTGGGATTGTCCCAATCCAGGTATATTGACACCATACTAAAGAGGTTTAGTATGGAAGAATCCAAGTGTGGGAACTTGCCCACGATCTCTGGAGTCACTCTCTCCAAAGAGATGTCTCCCCAGACTGATTTGGAGAGAGCTCGCATGCAAGGGATACCCTATGCTTTGGCAGTAGGCTCTATCATGTACGCGATGCTATGTACCAGACCCGATGTAGCATACTCACTAAGTGTAGTGAGCAGGTATCAAGCTGATCCTGGAGAGAGTCACTGGACAGCTGTGAAGAGTATTCTCAAGTACTTGCGAAGGACTAAAGAGATGCTCTTGGTGTATGGTAACGGAGAACTCCAAGTGGAGTCCTTTACCGATTCGAGCTTCCAGAGTGATAAGGACGACTCTAAGTCGCAGTCGGATTTTGTCTTTACCCTTTACGGAGGGGCGGTTAGCTGGAAGAGTTCCAAGCAGGAAACCGTGGCAGACTCGACGATGGAGGCTGAATACATCGCTGCCAACGATGCTGCCAAAAAGGCTGTCTGGATCAAGAAGTTCATTACTGAACTTGGTGTGGTTCCATCCATTGAGCATCCAATACCTTTGTATTGCGATAACAATGGAACGGTGGCTTTGGCCAAGGAACCTAGGTCCCATCAGCGATCCAGGCATATTCTGAGGCGGTATCACCTGATCCGGGAGATAGTTGATCGCCGGGAGATCGAGGTCAGGAGGGTTGACACGAAGAACAACACGGCGGATCCACTCACGGAGGCCATTCCCCAGATACAGTTTGAGAGACTCTTCGGGATGCTCGGTATGCGATACTACAGCAGCTGGCCCTAGTGCAAGTGGGAGATTGTTAGTTGTATGTATGCCCTAGAGGCCAGTATTGTACAGATGATATATATTATATTGGATGCTTGGACATATATAGAGATGACTTTTTTCTCGATATGATAGTATGCTATCTGGTTACTCTTTATCTTAACATGTACACTAGTCTCTTTAAACTGTCTTATAGTTACATGTTGATAAAGCCCTTAAGATGTGTACTTGACTACCTGGACTATGATGCAGATCATACTAGTGGGGACATGGTAGTCCATAGGTACATCCTTCAAGCTCCCTAGTCGTGGGTGTATCGAGACGGGGCATCGATACACCAGTGTAGACTAGCGTATATGCTTCTCGACCCATGAGATGGGCGATGGATGATCCCATATCCATTGGTGTTTGACATCAGAGATGATATATGGGTGCTCAGTGGAGACTGGGTACACTGGACGGACTCGCCGAGAACTCCCAGATGGTATTATACCTCACGTCAGATGGCAGTTCTCAGGTGACACTTGTGCAGGTTAGTCTGTAGACCTGAGATCGTCATAGAGTCTTGTGTGATTCCCACTGTGCTTTGATCTCCACCTTACCACGTCCATGAGGGCGTGCAAAACGGTGGTCTTTGGGCACAGTCTCGAGTCACATGAGGCAATGAGCGATAGGAGGGGTTTCGTCTCTCCCGGTATTGGGGGTTGATGTTGCGCTGTGCTCGATTGGCCGTAACAGGGAAGTCCCTGGCCAGGGCTGATCAGAGATTTGCTGGTAAGTGTTACCAGTAGTTTCTCGACCCGTTATGAGCCTCACATCGGCACGACTTATCGGTTATTGGGGTCTGACGTTTACCACCCCTAGACTTGATATGCGACATATCAGACGAACAGACCGGACTGTACGGTAAGTGTTACTGGTTGGATTCACAGGAGTGTGAGCGGGCTAGCTCGTCGATCTTCTGATCGCTCAATACCCGGATGGCCGTTACGTTTAGCAGACCGCTTGCGGCTTGTGGGTGCTTGATATGATCATCATCTGCTACCGGCGTATTGACGAGTCTTTAGAGTCCTACACAGAGGTTTCCTGGCTCAAGCGAAACGAAATAGGAGCGCATATGAGATATGTACAGGACCGAGAATAATGCATGTATGTGATACCGTATTCCATTCTCGCGATGAATATATCGATTGGTTATATTCGATATAACCTAGTTATCGAATCATTGATTCAATAAATCAATACATTGTATACTAGTCGGTTATGTGCGACATGACCGGATCATTGAATCAAGTGTTGATTTAATGATTTAATGTATAATTATATATTTGATATATTATTTTACATTAACTAGTATTGGTTCACTTTAAATGGATTTTCTCACTTGATGTGCAAGTTGTATATGTGATATACTTTTGTGCACATCTTTGTATCATGTTTGATGATGCTTGCTCATTTGGTTAAGTGCAAAGAATTAAACCTAGGTTAAGAAAGTGATTAGGGTTTTAATTATCCATTCTTTTATTTATTGATTTTGGAAAAAGAATGGGATAAGAATACAAAATGGTTGCTTTCATTCTTGAACCTTTGTGAAGCTTCATGAAGCTTTGACCAAAGTGACCAATTTGTCTTCATGCTTAACCCTAACCACTCTTCTAACCTTGGTCAATTCTCTACACCTAACCATGGTTCCTATAAGCTTGATGCCATCAATGGCAACTTGAGTTCTAAAGTGAGAAATCCAATTCTAAAGTGAACCCACCTCCTATTTCTTCACCTTCTACCTCTTGCCAAGTTGTTTTGGGTGTTTTCTTCACAAGTTTCACAAATTTGTGAAGTCGGAGCTTGAACTTGTGATGCCTCGACGTAGATCATCTTCGGCACGAAGCCGACGACCAAGTCCGCCCATTTCTCCGATCAAGCAGACGAATGAGTCCGGGATTCGAGATGGACAGCGAGAGGACGCCTACGTGGAGCCAAGGAAGAGGATATCCGGATCTACAAAGGTTGTAGCTTCTTATCTTTAGTTAAGTTGTTAACTAGATTCGTATATCGCCTAAACTTCTAGTCAACGATCCGTATTAGGGTTTCTCGGCACCCATAAAATTTGAAATTAGCATGGTTGATGCCTTGTGAGACTTCATTAGCGTGCCTAGGAACCCTACATAAACGTCAACGGTTCAGCTGAAACATCAAAATAAGAAAACTCCGTATTGTAAATATCTGAAATTTGATAAACCATTTCTAAAACGTTCCCAGATTTTATTTTGTAAACATTTAAACAACCCAAATAATATAGAGACTTATCAAATACCTAAATTAGGCCACAGAAGAAAAACCAACACAAAAGGGTACAGGGGGGCCGGCGTCGCCGGATTTTTGGGGTGGGTCGCCGGATTTTGTTTAGGAGTTTGGGGCTCTGGTTTCAAGTACCGTTTTCTATTAATCTCATTATACTTTTGGTCTTGCTAGTTGTTCTAGTGATTATACCTATTAGTTCCAGATTCACTTTCCGTAGTTAAATTATCACAAACACTAAACATGCTACATGTCGTATATATAATTTTTCTACTAAACTGATATTAGCTTACAGATTTAACCCACTGAAAAACTAACTTATTTAAACAACACCAAACATATCTAAACACCTATAGAGATATATCCAAAAACCCACAACACCCAATCCTCTTAACGGTCCGGCGAGATCGGATTTCCTGTGATGGTCGCCGGCCAAAATCCGAGCTTCATGAGTCGTTTTCCTATGGTTAATCCTAGGTCTATATTATAAGGTTCAGGTACTGTTTGATCAATCTATTTATCATTTAAACTAGAGCAGATTCAAACAGAGACTAAACTTATCAAAACACGATATTACGATATTCGATTCTAATGTAAAACAGTTTCAGAACCAAAATCATACAGGGTTCAAGGATTATACCTATAGCAAGATCACTGGAAAAACTTTCTCTAAGATGCACAAGCTCAAGGTCCTAACTAGAGGGTGATGGTAAAGTCTTAGTACTTAGCTCTTCTTTTCGCTCATTCTTGTTTTCTTTTGTGAGTTCTTAAGGTTTTCTTTCTCTTCCCTTTCTTTTACTTCTGATCTTAAGAATTGAACAAGGGGGTGAGATAAGGAAAATAGTGAGGGTTTGTGGTAGAGAAAGGAGGAGGTGGAAAGTGCAAGATGGTGGTGTAAAGGAAAGGAGGAGGAGGTGTCACACAAGTAGTGATGTAGGGTTTCATGCAAGGAGGAGGTGGAAGGAGGAGAGTGTGGTGAGGGTAAGGTGTTATGAGGGTATAACCTAGCTTGTGTTATGAGGGTATAACCTAGCTTATGTTATACCAATCATAATTTTAAAGGAAGGTAAAAATAAAGATAACCCTTCATATTGAAAAATCCAAATTCATATAACATAAAAGATATGAAATGATAAATCTATTACTTAACTATCATTAGTTTAATGACAAATAAAATGTCATGATAAATATAATTAAAATATCATTTTCTTGATATCACTCACTTTATTCATATTCTTAAAATAATATGAAATGATATCATTTTCTTAAAATATAATTAAAAGAGAGAAAAGGAGAGAAAATTCCCCACTACTCAAGCCTCACGTGTTAAACACTTGAGCGCCTATATGCAAAGTATATAAGCGCTGCAATCAAACAACTATAGGCTAAATGAGCCTTACGTGTTAAACACGTGAGCGCCTATATGCTAAGCATATAGATGCTGCAATCAAACAACTAATAGGCTAAATAATCCTTACGTGTTAAACACGTGAGCGCCTGTATGCAAAGCATATATGCACTGCAATCAAACAAGTAATAAGCTAAATAAGCCTCATGTGTTAAACACGTGAGCGCCTGTATGTAAAGCATATAGACGCTGCAATCAAATAAGTAATAGGCTAAATAAGCGTGAGCGCCTGTATGCAAAGTATATAGGCGCTGCAATCAAATAACTAATAGGCTAAATAAGCCACACTTGAGCGCCTGTATGCAAAGTATATAGGTGCTGCAGTCAAACAACTAAAGGCCAAATTGGCTTCATGTGTTAAACATATGAGCGCCTGTATGTAAAGCATAGAGGCGCCGCAGTCAAACAACTAAAGGCCAAATTGGTTTCACGTGTTAAACACGTGAGCGCCCATATACAACGTATATGGGCGCCAAATCAGAGAAACTAAATAAGCCTCACATGTTAAACACGTAAGGGCATCTCCTAACGTAGAATTAAATTCTACTCTTTGGAAATACTTTCATGGATTTTTCTAAAAGAGGAAGATCCTCTCTGTTAAATAAGGAACCGTTGGATCAAAAATCCAATGGTGATTAAGCATAAAATTAAATTTTATTAGGAAGGATATTTTCTGTTAAACAGAAAGTTGGTGGATCAAAAATCCAATAAGATGGAAAATATTTCCCATATCTTTCTAAAACAGAGAAAGATTGTGTTCTGTTAAACCGAGCACCCTTTAATTAAAAATCCAATGGTGATAAAAATATCATCCTTCAATAGAATAAAATTCTATATATGGCAAAATATTCCTCTGATCTTGCTACAAACAAGAAAACATATTCTGTAAAACAGAAGTTCTTGGATCAAAGGTCCAACGGTGGGTAAAATTCCCCAAATCAATTTTGAGTCCAATTAAATCAATTGAAATCTCTCAATGAGAAATTTTCTCAAAATTAATTAACAAACTAATATTCACTTCAAACACGGCGATAATGGACCGGAACGTTCCTAAACTAACATTCATCCCCAAAACGGGAATGTTGGACCGAAATGTCCCTGAACTAATATCCGCCCCAAATATGGCGATAATGGACCGTGATGTCATTAAACTAAAATAATTGGGCTCAAATGCTCATATATTTAAGTTGATCTTAATCTCAAACTAGATTACCGGTCCTTAAATCAAACAAAAAAATATTTCTGAACTGTAGGAATATACAACCTAAGTTCCAAACCCTGTCAAGCAAATTCTTGACCCAAACCCAAATCTAAAATATACGGATTTGGACTGATCCGCGTCCTACGAGCGACGACATAAACTAGTTCCCGTATACAATCCACGGGCAACCAAAATAAAACAAAAACACACACGACACGAAGTAAACTGCTGGAGCAGGAGAAAGTGGTTAGTGCAACGCGGTAACGTAATTAACTGCAGGGGCTTACGCCTGCAGGGAAGTGCATCCCCACAATCAAAAAACCCCTCACAAATGAGAGGGAATCTGATGAAGTCTGCTACAACGGCGCATCTGTCCAAACCTCTGATGTATGGTGTCATAAATCAACTTGGAATTTTCGGAAAGGTGGATAGAGAAGTTCAAATAGCATCTTCCCCCAAATTTAGGCTAGACGTCTTAACGTCTCAGTCTGGTCTTTCGGCGGTTAACAGATTCTGGCATGCTCGGTGGGACCTTTTCCTCTTTCCACTTCACACTTCGTGTGTCGTATTTCACGAACAAAATCGCGGTTCCCTATGATTGCCCTTAGATTCGAGGTACTAAAATTTGGTGTCTTGCTCCTATGCAGAGAGAAAATCGATGGATTCCAACTGCACCTCTTGTAACAGTAACTCTCACTCCATTCCAACTGGAGCACTGACCTACGGGCCCAACACGGCCTTTATCTTTTCAATGCCGGTGGGGTAAGTAACACAAGCCACTACTGGATTGTTCTTTCGGACCATGCTCCCACCAGTGAGTATCGGTGCCTCAGCGCTGCAAGAGGAAGCTCCTAAGAGGTCGGTTTTCGATCGACTGACGACCACAACGGCCCCTCTCAACGGGTCGTCCAAATCTGGTGTCTCAGTCTTCAACAGGCTGAGCAAAAACTCGAACGGTCCCGCAAAGAGGCTCGTGATATCTGAAGGGGTTGCCTCAAAACGGATAGCCCTACCAACTCCTGCTACGGGCGAAGCCGTCAAAAGCGCTTCCTTCATTGGATGATCGGTCTTTGAAAGATTGGCCGTTTCTCCCTAAACTTCAATCAGGACGTTGGTCTTCAACAGGCTGACACCAACAGCAGCCCCTCAGCAAACCGGGGGCACGACGAAGCCGCTTCCAAAACTAAGGCAGTCCCTTCTGGAAGGCACGCTCGACATCGCCATTGGCGCCGAGTAAGAAAAGCTAGGGGCAACTCCCCCTCTGGACTTACCCCACCAGCTCCAATGGTGGAAATCGACGCTGTCGTTTCAACCGGAAACAGTTTTGATCTGCTCAGGAGGGTGCACAAGAACTCTCCAACAGCGGTGCTGAAGAAATCACCCCCGCCTGCAGAGATCACAGTACAGGAAAAGCCAGAGTAGCCTCATCAGCGGCTCTCCTCTCAAATTCATAGGGTCTGGATAAAAGTCCAGGATTCCGTGATTGACCAAAACTACTCTCGTCGACTGGAGAAATCGAAGGCTTAGTAAGAGGAAGACCATCCCTCCGTCATACAACAAGGGACTTCTTCTACACAGGTGCCTGTCATAACGGCTCCTTCAACTTCGACCTCCCACAAAAGGATGTGGTTAGAGAAAATCCCACCGCCTGCGGCAAATTCCAAAGGCGATGGAACTAAATGCCCCAAGTCTGGGGGTATGATCTTGCATACGGTTTATATGGCTTCCGGGAAAGAAGAAAGCCGTGCTTCCGTAGGTCATCGAACGCAAACTCGGTCGCTGACAAAAGCTCAGGAGTAACAGCAGAAGCTCCAGAAAATGCTGACCAAAATGGCAGCTCTTACCGGACAGAAAGAAAGTCCAGACAAAGAGGCCGAACAACGCCAGGAGCAGGAGACCGATACAGAGTTCCTGCGAAGGGTGCTTGAAAGAAAAGACAAAGAAGCCGCTGAACAAGATGCTAACATAAAGCAGATGTCGCTCTTGTTTTAGGATATAGTTGGAATGATGATCCAGCCGGAACCCCCAGCCAAGGATCCGCCGATAATTATCGAGGATGATAGAGGGGAAACATCAAACCCTCTTCCGGCTTTATCGGCAGCCAAAAAGGAAACAATCTCCAAGGCTGCTCTTGATGATTATATCGCTCAACAAATACGTGTTCATCAAACTAATGAAGTCGCATGCCAAATCGTTAGAACTGGGCGACCGTATCCAGGCTGGTATGACCAAATCAAATACCCGCCGGGATATACGATCCCAAAGTTCCATGTGTACAAAGGGACAAGCAACCCACACTAGCACGTCGCACAGTTCAGAGCTTTATGCGGCAACACTGGAGGTGACTACAAACTGTTGCTTCGCCATTTTGTTGGCAGCATGTCAGAAATGGCCTTTGAATGGTACTCGGGGTTCCCAAATGACTCCGTAAAGACATTCATAGAGATGGAATTGCTTAGCATTTCTCCAGCACGAGCGAACGCACTCTAATCACAGCATTAATCAATGCCAGGATAAGGCCGGGAGAAACTTGGGTCCAATACGCGATCCGGTGGCGGAACCTATGGTCAAAGTGCGAACAGCGCATCGAAAAATCTCCCGCCGTGGGCATGTTCATCAGGGCCCTTGATCCTCAAACGACTGTGTCCCAGTTCATGACGTTCTTCAAGCCGACCACCTTCCAGGCTCTGATAGATAAACTGGCCCAAATGGACCAGATGGGCCACGAGCCTTCCTATTCAAATAAGGACCTTCGAAATAACAAAGGTAAAGGGAAAGTGGCCTTCGTTGCCAATACGTAACAACAACCGAGTGGCCCAAAACCGGCTGCTCGCCAAAACAACACGCGTCCACGCCCATCCTTAGAGGAAAGACTAGGGCGCGCTTACTCGTTTCCGCACGACAAGATGAGGAGACTGTTTGAATTGGCAGTGCATAACAAACTCATCACATTGCCAGACCCACGGCGTCCACCGCAACCCGGCGACGTCAATAATCCCAACTACTGCTCCTATCATAGAATGGTGAGCCACCCAATTGAGGATTGCTACGTCTTCAAGAACTGGGTCGAGAACCAGTATCAACAGGGGAAATTTGCGCTGTCTGAGAACTGGAGGGTAAACCCACCGCATGAGCATACTCCAAAAAAGGTGGATTCGCCGGGGGCATCATTCTCGCTCGTGGAAGAAACTCCATGGGAAGTCGTTCTTTCAGCAGAAACCAAAAGAATGCTGAAGGATCTACAGGTATGTCCAACAGTCAGGTGGAAAAGCCCACTTGAACCTGAAATCATCGGAGGGATGCTGAAACCACATCCTGTACCGAAAGTTGTTGAAAAAGGGTAAAACCCCCAAGTCGAGCCTTCAAAGTCTTCGAAGAAAAAGAAGAAAACCAAGAAGCCTGTGCAATCTGTAAAGTATGACGACAAGTGCACAGACCTACAAAAGTATATCAATACGCTGGAGGAGTACAACTAGAAGGCGCGGACACCGGTCACGCTCGAAAAGTTCCTCATGCATATTATTAAGAACGAAGATAGTGACAACAATGAGGAAAATGACTCATTGGGAGATAGCGGGAACCGTGTAGCAAGTTGCCACATGGTCTCCCATTCATTGTTAAATGACGAAGAAACTCTCTCGGCGTCAGAAAACAAAGCAGAGGAACTGGGGGTAGGATCGGTGCTAAAATCCCCAGAATTGCCAGAAGACCCGATCGATAGGCTGTTAAATGAAGCCTTTCAAAAAAGCAAAGCTGATCGAGAACGCGAAACATCCATATACGAAAAGGGTAAGCGTTAGCGTCAGGATGAAGAAGCCACAGCGAGGATGAGTCGTAAAGTACTCCAACCAAACCAAAACATACCTGCGACAAATAAGAGCAGGATCAAGGCTGAGAAGCGGTTCGCCAAAGTCCTGTTAATGGGAATGAAGCTGCCACCTCTGGTAGGAAACACTCTCGGGGTCATATGTCACGACGGAAGGGATTCACATCCAAACTACTGCCTATATCATTGGAGGGTTACCCACCCCACCAAAGAATGCAGTACCATAAAAAAGCGGTGGCAAGGATATGTTGCCTATAAAAAACACTTCAAGAGGATGAAGCATGAATCTCATCGACGGAAAAGAAGTGCGATAGATACGCATGAAAAAACGTCTGGCAACTGTCATATGATTGATACCAGTTAGGAAGAGGAAAAACCCCAAGTTCTTGTTGGCTATAGTGCCCTCAAGGCAATTATCATAGTTGCAGGCAGATGATTATTATGATTGAGGGATGACCTATACCGGTAGAACAGTCTTACTCGAGATGATAGTATGCTATCTGGTTTGTCTTTATCATCATGTACAGCATTAGGTGGTATTACAGATCACTATTACATGTTGATAGAGCCCATAGGATTCTTGCTTAACTTCCAGCATTATGATGGCGATCATATACGTGGGAGCTGGGTGATCTATAAGCATATCCTTAAATGTCCCTAATCGTAAGAGTTTCGAGACTGGGCATCGATATTCCGAGAGTAGACTAGTGTATACTGATCGAGACCCCGACGAGGGGCGGTGGCCGGTCTTACAAGCCATTGGTGTTAGTTTGTTCACATAAGATGTATACATGTGCTCATTGGGTTATGAGTACACCGAACGGAGCGGACTCGCCGGGAACCTGCTAGTTGGTATTATACCTATTGTCAGATAGCAGTTCCATGGTGACATGTGTATAGGTTAGTCTATCGGCCTGAGATCGTCATTTTTCTCGTGTGAGTTCCCACTGTGCTTTGATTACTACCCTACCACGGCTCAAAGGAGTCGTGCAAACATGTTTTAGTTAGGTACAGTCCCGAGCCATATGGAGGCAGTGAGCGGATCGTCAGGGGATTCGTCTCTTTCGGTATTGGGGGTTGATGTCGCGGTGTGCACGGGTGGCCATCATCAGAAATCCTTAGTCAAGATAGTCGAGAATTACTGATCGAGGATCGGTAGTTTCTCAGGTGGTGACGGGCTTCATACCGACACTAAATGTCGTGTTATTAGGGGTCTGACTTTATCCACTCCCTATACTCGATATGCGATACTCATAGACGAACGGACCGGACTGTACGGATATTATCGCTGTTAGGCTCAGTAGGGGTTTCAGGATGAGTTTGCTCGTCGGCCTCCCTTTCGCTCAATACCTAGGTAGCCGTTACGTATAGCTAGTGCCGCTGACGTGCTTGTGGTTGAACCCACTGCCAGCGTATTGACGAGTCTTTAGAGTCCTACACAGATGGTTTCCCTGCTTCGGGCGAAACGATGTAGAGTCCGTATGGTTTTATGGCAGGGTTCGATCATATACGTGCATTTGTGCACGTATCATGAATCGGACGGATAATACTAGTGTGTTTTGGTTTAAGCCGGATCCTAGTATTATATTGTTGGATTATTTTTGTCTCATTGTATTCGTATTCTTCGGAATACGGATGCGGGTATGTATATACGGATGATGGGTATTCTTGTAATTTCTTACAAGATTACTTTTAGAAGATTACACCTCATTATGTTTTAAACCTTTTTGGATTAAAAGGTTTATGAGATGGAGAATGAGGTGTTTATTGCATTTTATTGTGGCATGGCATAGTAGTGACTTATGATTACTATTCCAATCATGCTTAGGTTTTTGGTTTGTTGTGAGATTTTTGTTGACTTGAGATATTTTGGGTTGACCTGAGATATTTTAGAGACATGAGATATTTATTTGGATGGCTCCATTATTTCTTATAAAAAATCTCACAACACACAAAAACACAAGTCGTTATTCATTTCTTTCTCTCTCTCTTGAGTTGCTCTCAACATCTCATTCTCATGGCCTCTTCTTCTTCCTCTAGCTCCACCCAAACCCTCTCATGAGTTCTTAGGTGGCTTGAGACAAATTAATCCTTCATCACTCTCTACTTCATCTATGGTATCTAGAGTAGCGATCTAGGTGCCCTAGTTGCCTCGGATATGAGGTTGGAGCTCGTTGCATAGACTCTCGGGTGGATCATCTTCGATGGAGGGAGACCGGAGATCAAGCTTGATCAAGAAAGCTCCTAGGAGCTTGGGATGATGGTTGAAGACCGAAGAACATGGATCTATTCGGTATAACCATTCTAACTCCTTTGCATGTTTTGTTATCTAGGGCTTATGGGTTGATCTGGGTAATTGGTTGTGGTAGCGCCAAGTTTTATAAATTTTGTTCCGCATTTGGTCACGAATTGATGGCCGGGGCGCTGTCATAACACAACATGGTATCAAAGCCACTCCATAAGTCTTAGTTAACTCATTGCGACATTAGAAATCCGCCGTTTTTGTCGTGCAAAAACTGCCGACAAAACAGTTCCAAAAACTGAAAGTTTGAGATATTTGCACATCCTACGGGCTCACAGTTTGAACTAAGAAGCCGCGGGGTGGTGCATGGGCACCCTGGGGAACCTCCGGGGGGGACCGAACGGCTGGGCCCACTCCCTAAGATCACCACAAGGTGGTCTTGGCAGTGGGGACCCGAAACTGCCCCACCTTGGGCAGTTTCGGGTCTGCCTCACCCCCTGGTCACCTCGTGGTGGCCTAAGAGGTGGGGTACCCCCTCTTGGCCCCCCAACTCGAAGTTAATTTCATGCTCTAACTCCCCGCGAAGGTTCGGACGCATTTCGTTTTGATTCGGACTTCCAAATTGGCTTAAAACGGTCGGTTTTTTGGAACTTTAGCTCACTGTTTTTTCATGGTTTTGGAAATTGGTTTAGTTTTCTAATTGTGTGTGGAATTCTAATGTCGTGGTTTTCATTACATACATTACTATCTACAACCGTAAATGTCATTAGAGCGGTACAACTCTTCTAACTGCTATATTCTCTTTTCGACGGGTTTGCGAACGTGACATTCACGTTGATGTTTTGTGTTGTGTTGTGGTTGTAGCGGGATTGTCGTGGTGGATAGCTTGGGTGCAATGGTAGTATAGTTTGGATTTATTTGTACATTTGATATTGCGGGGCGAGCGTCCGAAATGTGGACTACCGTCACTTCCAGCTTGTATATTATTTGTTTGGGGCACGACCGGGTTGAGGTCGATGTCACCATTGTACATATTCTTTTCTTTTCTGTACTAGGATTACCCCTGTAGGGTGTTTTTCGTCACCCCATTGAGATGGGAATACGCGCACGCTTGCCAGGCGTACTACAGATTCCCCCGGCCTAGGGTAGGCCGGGGTTTAATGATTGTGGGGATCCGAATCTCCGGCAGCCGCGGACTAAGCTGCCGTTAATTACCCATCGCCTTTGGGGCGAGGGAACCTCCGATTAACGGGTTAAACTGGTCATGCGAACTCAATGTGCAGTGTACGTGTGTTTTGTTTTGAAAAGGGGGTTTTGGGTATATCGGGAGCCACGCAGAGTTTTTACGGGGGTCCCGCTACCCGGATAGCGGGCTGGGGGTCAAGGGGGCTAGCAGCCCCCTTGCGGGGTGCGGGGCAGCGCCCCGGCCCAAAAATTTTTTGAGGAGGACAGTATTGTGGAGTATGTGTGTGTGTATAAATTTGTATACATATGTATATATGTGTTTATGTACACAAAAAGAGGTGGAAAAGGCATCTAAGGGATGCGCAGGTGCGCAAGCGCGCGCGCCACGTGTCGGCACGCGGGCGACTTGCGCAACTGCGCAGGTGCGCAAGCGCGCGCGCCACGTGTCGGCACGCGGGCGACTTGCGCACTTGCGCAGTTGCGCAGTTGCGCAAGTCGCCCGCGTGCCGACACGTGGCGCGCGCGCTTGCGCACCTGCGCATCCCTTAGATGCCTTTTCCACCTCTTTTTGTGTACATAAACACATATATACATATGTATACAAATTTATACACACACACATACTCCACAATACTGTCCTCCTCAAAATTTTTTTGGGCCGGGGCGCTGCCCCGCACCCCGCAAGGGGGCTGCTAGCCCCCTTGACCCCCAGCCCGCTATCCGGGTAGCGGGACCCCCGTAAAAACTCTGCGTGGCTCCCGATATACCCAAAACCCCCTTTTCAAAACAAAACACACGTACACTGCACATTGAGTTCGCATGACCAGTTTAACCCGTTAATCGGAGGTTCCCTCGCCCCAAAGGCGATGGGTAATTAACGGCAGCTTAGTCCGCGGCTGCCGGAGATTCGGATCCCCACAATCATTAAACCCCGGCCTACCCTAGGCCGGGGGAATCTGTAGTACGCCTGGCAAGCGTGCGCGTATTCCCATCTCAATGGGGTGACGAAAAACACCCTACAGATTCTGGCACGCCCGGTGGGACCAATCTCTCCTCCCATATTTCGGGTTAAGCGTTCATGCGAACTCAATCAATATACGTACCTATATTTATACTAAAAATAATGCTTTTTTTTTCCTTGCAGGATTCTGAAGCGATCACCTTTCAACAATGTCTCCGAAGATGAACTCAGCTCCCGTCTCATACACGATGAAGATAGACTCCAGGACGGTCCTTCCGGCCAGTCTTGGGCGACAATGGGAGGAGCCGCTGCTACCATTCGGGTCTATCATGTTCATGCCAGTTGGCGCCATCCCAGCTCCTCAAGTCCCGGTGGCAGACAAACCGGTCTCGAAAGGCAGGAGACCAAATGTGGTGATCTCAAGGGCGCCCCAACCCAAACGCAAGTCGGTGTCTGAACGAATTTCCTTGGCCCCAGCTGGGGGCAAGGCCATCAACACCAATAAAGTTACAACACGTCCTGAGCAAGCTCCAGCGGTGCCCTTGACCACTGCTCGATCGGATGTCTTCTCTAAGCTCCCCTATGATCAACTCACAATGGCTTCCCGGGTAGCAGATGCCCGCCAAGCCTTCAAAATCGAGAAGCTGAGGGAGAAAAGGCTCAGATATAGAGCCAACAAAAGGGCTAGGGCTATTGCCAGGCTAAACCTCATGAGGTTCGAAGAACAGGGTTACCCCGCTAAAGATGAGGGGATGGCTGAATGTGTTATCCACACTGTCTACGTGGTGGGCACACGCAGCAAGAGCAAGGACGGGGCCACCACATCTCAAATCCAATCTGGCTTGAATGTGGTTGCCACTTCCCAAGAACAGCCGCCTCCGCTGGATGATGAAAACCCTCTCGATGAGGCTGATAGGCAGAGAGAGCCCTCAATTCATGAGGAGTCAGGCTCGGAAAGCGAAGATGAGCCAACTTTCCGTCCTAAGACCACAGAGCAGCAACTTCTCCAAGAGCTCCGAAAACAGCTCAGAAGCAAAGATAAGGAGATGGCCAAGCTCTACTCAAAGATCGACGACTTGACAAATGTCGTCTTACGGCTTACGGCCCAACTTGCCTCTCAGCCGCCCAATCAAGCACAGGGCTCAGCTCATGAACCGGGAAATGGTGTCCCGAGACAGCCGACGCCCGTTCCCTCAAATCCAAAAGTGGGCGGACCGCATGAAAATCAGTCGCATCCTATCTCAGCAAATGTCTTGGCTACCGATGACAGTAGCCCGCTAACTCAAGATCAAATTATGGATTTGGTTGCCAGCAAAGTCAAAACATTGGTGGCCGAAGCCGAAGCGCAAAAAGATATCAGCAGTAGTGGGAGACCATATCCTGCTCAGTATGATCTGGTGGAATTTCCTAGCGGCTATGTCATCCCTAAATTCGGAAGATTCGATGGGACGGGAAATGCGAATCAACACATCGCCCACTTCAAAGCCTCTTGCGGGAATACTGGGGGCAATGATGCGCTTCTCCTCCGCCAGTTCGTTAATAGCCTGACCGATGTTGCTTTCGACTGGTACGCGAGCATACCAGATGGCTCCGTTACTACTTTTGTCCAAATGGAGTCTCTGTTTCGGCAGAGGTTCATGAGCGTCAGCGATAAGATTACCATTGCCGAGCTCGTAAGGACCAAGCCCAAGAACAACGAAAGCAGCACGGATTTTATAACCCGATGGCGCAATCTCTCCGTCAAATGCGAACCGCCGATAGAGCAGGACCAATCTGTCAGTCTCCTTGTCGGAAATCTCAACAATTGGATGGCCCCGTTTCTATGTACCGCGGGTCTCAAAACATTCCAAGAGCTGACCAGAAAAGTCCAGATGTTGGAACGCTCAAAGCAGGAGTCCTCCTCGGATTCCCAAAATAACAATAGGTCCTGGAGAAACCGAAAGGACGATAATCGCAAAGGCGGAAATTCCGACGATTCTGAATCTTTCAATGCCTTGGCCAACCGAAATAAGCAAGGGTTGAGCGGGCCTAGCGCCAACCAGCCTCGGAAGCCAATGTTCGGAGAGGGAGGAGAATCTCCACTGAAAGAGAAGCTGGATAAGGTCTATTCCTTCAGGAGGGACAAAATCCGTAAAATATTCAAAGATGCCCTGAAGAACGGTCTACAACTGCCAGAGTCAAAAAGACCGCAGGAAGCGAATAGGACCGACGACCCCAAATACTGCCCCTATCACAGAGTGATAGGTCATGCCATTGAGGACTGCTTCGTCTTCAAAGATTGGGTCGAAAAGCAATATAAGGCAGGAGAGATAGAACTGTCCAAAGGCGTGTTAGTAAACAGTCAAGATGCGACCGCCAATTTCATACAAACGGAGACCGAAGTTCTTCGTGAAACCGATTCTCTCAGGCATCTGCCTTTCTCTGAAAACAATCGACCGCCACGTCATTAAACTGGGAACAATCGACCTCTAAGTCGTTAAACTGGAAATGTAAAAAAAAAAAAAAAATAAAAATATATATGTAAATAAAAAATGTGTAAATAAAAGAAAAATAAAGAAAAGCCGAAATGATGGGGCAACTCGCAATAAAAATCAGCGAGTAAAAATAAAAATGAAAATAAAGCCGAAATGATAGGGCAACCGCGAATAAAAGCCGAAATGATAGGGCAATCGCGACCTTCGCGATAAGAAAAGCCGAAATGATAGGGCAATCGCGACCTTCGCGATAAGAAAAGCTGAAATGATAGAGCAATCGCGGTAAAATAAGAAAAAAAACAAGGGCGGATGATGAGTTGCTCCTGGTATTATTCCAGTGCAGCAATGCAGACGCCAAACAAAAATCCAATTTCCCAAAATTCTTTCAGCCCTACGGCCAGTCCCCAAATTGGCTACCGTATACAATCCACGGGCTCAAATAATTCTCAGTATACTCATGCCCCACCGCAACAACCAGTTACGCGGCTGGTCTCCGCCTTTGGAATTATGCTTCATTGGAAAGACCCACTCATGTGTCCTCACGATGCATGAGGAGAACAAACCTTCGTGAGATCCTTACGACTCACCAAGGAAAAACACACTTAGGAGTCCTCACGACTCTTAAGGAGAAAATACACCTGCGGGATCCTTACGACTCGTAGGGAGAAAATGCTTTTATGGGACCCTCAAGGCCCATAAAATTGAAAAGTCTTAGGTGATAGGGATCCAAACCTGTCTTCTAAGTCATCGCTCCCGAATCCCCAAGTGGCGAATGATGAGTCGCTCCTGGTACCATATTCCAGTGCAGCGATGCAGACGCCAACCAAATTCCAAATCCCAATCCCCAACGGCGAATGATGAGTCGCTCCTGGTACCATATTCCAGTGCAGCGATGCAGACGCCAACCAAATTCCAAATCCCAATCCCCAACGGCGAATGATGAGTCGCTCCTGGTACCACATTCCAGTGCAGCGATGCAAACGCCAACAAAGTCCCAAAAATTTTTATGGCCCTACGGTCTGGATCATACATCCTGCAAAACCGTATACAATCCACGGGCGTAAAACGATCCCAATCTCTCCCAAGTCCTACCGGCGAGACCACATTCAAAGTCCCACCGGCAGGGAAGATTCAAAAAAAAATAATGAAAAAAAAATGAAAAAAAAAGAGATAAAAAAAAATGAAAAAAAGAACGGTATGTCCACAAGCAAAATGGGCACGGATGAAAACCCGAAAGGGCTCCGTGAGTAAAAACAGCAGGACTGCCGGCGAGTTTGTGAAAACCCGAAAGGGCGCAAACTCGTAAAAAAAAAGAGAGAAGAGATGAAATGCACTCGCAAAGTCCTCTCGACTTTGTGAGGAGAAAATTCCCACGTGAGATCTTTACGACTCACAAAGGAGCAATACACTTAGGAGTCTCCACGACTCCTAAGGAGAAAATACACCTACGAGATCCTTTCGACTCGTAGGGAGAAAATACTTTGTGAGACCCTCACGGCTCACAAAATGGAAAAGCCTTAGGTGACAGGGATCTAAACCTGTCTCCTAAGCCACCAATTCCCAAATCCTCTCGGAGCACATGATGAGTTGCTCCTGGCATTATTCCAGTGCAGCAATGCAGATGCCAAACAAAAAAAAAACCAAATCCAAATCCTCCCGGGGCAAATGATGAGTTGCTCCTGGCATCATTCCAGTGCAGCAATGCAGATGCCAAACCAAAACCAATTCCCAAATCCTCTCAAGACAGATGATGATTCGCTCCTGGTACCATATTCCAGTGTAGCGATGCTGATGTCAAGACCAAATCAAATCAAACCAACAACCTCTGCGGCGGA
This sequence comes from Agapanthus africanus, assembly GCA_030015575.1. Lineage (NCBI taxonomy): Eukaryota > Viridiplantae > Streptophyta > Magnoliopsida > Asparagales > Amaryllidaceae > Agapanthus > Agapanthus africanus. Next base: position 885,907,776 of record CM057337.1, read on the forward strand.
ATCGCGCTTCGTCCCAGAATTTACCCCGTGTCGAAATCATGCTTCGCCTCGGGATAACGACCTCCTCGTCGGAATTATGCTCCGCCTCGAAATCAAAATCAACAAGTCAACTTCCACTCCGACACCGCAGAAAGCGGAGCAAGTCAGAATCCAATCTCGACACCGCAAGAAGCGGAGAAAGTCAAGTCTACCCCTGACACTGCAAGAAGCAGAGCAAGTCAAATCAAGCATCGACCGTCCACGTCGCTAAAAGGGCAGAACCGACCGTCCACGTCGCAAAAAGGGCAGAACCGACCGTCCAAGTCGCTAAAATGGCAGCACCGACCGTCCACGTCGCAAAAAGGGCAGAACCGACCGTCCAAGTCGCTAAAATGGCAGCACCGACCGTCCAAGTCGCAAAAAGGGCAGAACCGACCGTCCAAATCGCTAAAAGGGCAGCATCGACCGTCCACGTCGCTAAAAGGGCAGCACCGACCGTCCACGTCGCTAAAATGGCAGCATCGACCGTCCAAGTCGCAAAAAGGGCAGCATCGACCGTCCACGTCGCTAAAATGGCAGCACCGACCGTCCACGTCGCTAAAAGGGCAGCACCGACCGTCCACGTCGCTAAAAGGGCAGCGTCGACCGTCCATGTCGCAAAAAGGGCAGTGCAGGCTCCCGCAAATTGGGAACCCAAATCGCTCCGGATCAGAGCGTCGACCGTCCATGTCGCAAAAAGGGCAGTGCAGGCTCCCGCAAATTGGGAACCCAAATCGCTCCGGATCAGAGCGTCGACCGTCTATGTCGCAAAAAGGGCAGTGCAGGCTCCCGCAAATTGGGAACCCAAATCGCTTCGTAACAGGGCGTCGACCGTCTATGTCGCAAAAAGGGCAGTGCAGGCTCCCGCAAATTTGGAACCCAAATCGCTTCGTAACAGAGCGTCGACCGTCCATGTCGCAAAAAGGGCAGTGCAGGCTCCCGCAAATTGGGAACCCAAATCGCTCCGGATCAGAGCGTCGACCGTCCATGTCGCAAAAAGGGCAGTGCAGGCTCCCGCAAATTGGGAACCCAAATCGCTCCGGATCAGAGCGTCGACCGTCCATGTCGCAAAAAGGGCAGTGCAGGCTCCCGCAAATTGGGAACCCAAATCGCTCCGGATCAGAGCGTCGACCGTCCATGTCGTAAAACGGGCAGTGCAGGCTCCCGCAAATTGGGAACCCAAATCGCTCCGGATCAGAGCGTCGACCGTCTATGTCGCAAAAAGGGCAGTGCAGGCTCCCGCAAATTGGGAACCCAAATCGCTTCGTAACAGGGCGTCGACCGTCTATGTCGCAAAAAGGGCAGTGCAGGCTCCCGCAAATTGGGAACCCAAATCGCTTCGTAACAGAGCGTCGACCGTCCATGTCGCAAAAAGGGCAGTGCAGGCTCCCGCAAATTGGGAACCCAAATCGCTCCGGATCAGAGCGTCGACCGTCCATGTCGCAAAAAGGGCAGTGCAGGCTCCCGCAAATTGGGAACCCAAATCGCTCCGGATCAGAGCGTCGACCGTCCATGTCGCAAAAAGGGCAGTGCAGGCTCCCGCAAATTGGGAACCCAAATCGCTCCGGATCAGAGCGTCGACCGTCTATGTCGCAAAAAGGGCAGTGCAGGCTCCCGCAAATTGGGAACCCAAATCGCTTCGTAACAGGGCGTCGACCGTCTATGTCGCAAAAAGGGCAGTGCAGGCTCCCGCAAATTGGGAACCCAAATCGCTTCGTAACAGAGCGTCGACCGTCCATGTCGCAAAAAGGGCAGTGCAGGCTCCCGCAAATTGGGAACCCAAATCGCTCCGGATCAGAGCGTCGACCGTCCATGTCGCAAAAAGGGCAGTGCAGGCTCCCGCAAATTGGGAACCCAAATCGCTCCGGATCAGAGCGTCGACCGTCCATGTCGCAAAAAGGGCAGTGCAGGCTCCCGCAAATTGGGAACCCAAATCGCTCCGGATCAGGGCGTCGACCGTCCATGTCGTAAAACGGGCAGTGCAAGCTCCCCACAAATCGGGAACCAAATCACTCCGGGTCAGGGAAACGTCTACCACGGACACTCCGTCTCGGAGACGCGTCAAGCATCGACCGTCCACGTCGCTAAAAGGGCAGAACCGACCGTCCACGTCGCAAAAAGGGCAGAACCGACCGTCCAAGTCGCTAAAATGGCAGCACCGACCGTCCAAGTCGCAAAAAGGGCAGAACCGACCGTCCAAGTCGCTAAAAGGGCAGCATCGACCGTCCATGTCGCAAAAAGGGCAGTGCAGGCTCCCGCAAATTGGGAACCCAAATCGCTCCGGATCAGAGCGTCGACCGTCTATGTCGCAAAAAGGGCAGTGCAGGCTCCCGCAAATTGGGAACCCAAATCGCTTCGTAACAGGGCGTCGACCGTCTATGTCGCAAAAAGGGCAGTGCAGGCTCCCGCAAATTGGGAACCCAAATCGCTTCGTAACAGAGCGTCGACCGTCCACGTCGTAAAAAGGGCAGTGCATCCCAAAAAGTGGGAACCAAAGCAAGTCGCCTCCGCGTGAAAGAAGATCCATCAATTTCATGCACACGACCCATATATGCTGTGTGCATTTATTGATGGGGGGCACTTCACGTGTCGGCACGCGGGCGACTTGCGTAACTGCGCAGGTTCGCAAGCGCGCGCGCCACGTGTCGGCACGCGGGCGACTTGCGCACTTGCGCAGTTGCGCAAGCGCGCGCGCCACGTGTCGGCACGCGGGCGACTTGCGCACTTGCGCAGTTGCGCAAGCGCGCGCGCCACGTGTCGGCACGCGGGCGACTTGCGCACACAACAGGCTTTTAGCCTAAAAAGATTTCTCTGAAGAGAAATCAAAGAGGAGTTAGACTCCTGAGTGTGTTTTTGTTCCCTTTTTGAGGGTTTAGTGAAAGATGTTCTTCTTCTTCCTCCTCTGTTAGCTGGATCTTGAAGATCAAGAGATGTGGGATTTCAAAATCTCTCCTTTCTGAGATCTAATGGCAGATCCAAGTTCCCCTTTGTGGGTTTTGTGGTGGAAAACTATTTAGTTTTGAAAAAGGAAGAGTAAAACTCTTGATTTAATTCAAGAGAAAGAAGAAGAAGGTTTTAAAACCTTGGAGAAGAAGCAGGAAAGAGCTCAGCGTGCCGACACGTGGCGCGCGCGCTTGCGCACCTGTGCGCAAGTCGCCCGCGTGCCGACACGTGGCGCGCGCGCTTGCGCACCTGCGCAGTTACGCAAGTCGCCCGCGTGCCGACACGTGGCGCGCGCGCTTGCGCACCTGCGCAGTTGCGCAAGTCGCCCGCGTGCCGACACGTGGCGCGCGCGCTTGCGCACCTGCGCAAGTGCGCAAGTCGCCCGCGTGCCGACACGTGGCGCGCGCGCTTGCGCACCTGCGCATCCCTTAGATGCCTTTTCCACCTCTTTTTGTGTACATAAACACATATATACATATGTATACAAATTTATACACACACACATACTCCACAATACTGTCCTCCTCAAAATTTTTTTGGGCCGGGGCGCTGCCCCGCACCCCGCAAGGGGGCTGCTAGCCCCCTTGACCCCCAGCCCGCTATCCGGGTAGCGGGACCCCCGTAAAAACTCTGCGTGGCTCCCGATATACCCAAAACCCCCTTTTCAAAACAAAACACACGTACACTGCACATTGAGTTCGCATGACCAGTTTAACCCGTTAATCGGAGGTTCCCTCGCCCCAAAGGCGATGGGTAATTAACGGCAGCTTAGTCCGCGGCTGCCGGAGATTCGGATCCCCACAATCATTAAACCCCGGCCTACCCTAGGCCGGGGGAATCTGTAGTACGCCTGGCAAGCGCGCGCGTATTCCCATCTCAATGGGGTGACGAAAAACACCCTACAGATTCTGGCACGCCCGGTGGGACTTTTAAAAGTAGTCTCACCGGCAGGATTTGGGAGAGATAGGGGTCATTTACGCCCATGGATTGTATACGGTTTTGCAGGATGTATGATCCAGACCGTAGGGCTGATGTGCTCAATTCGCCTGCGACTTGGAGCATTCATGTGTAGTATTTCTTGAGATATCGGCCATTGATGGGTGGCATGGGCCTTTCTCCCTCGGCACTTATTAGTTGGTAGGATCCTCCGTCGAACACTTTCTCGATGACGTATGGTCCTTCCCAGTTTGGTTCGAATTTTCCCTTGGCATGTCGATTGGGGATGATCGGTCTTTTGAGGACCAACACCAATTCACCTTTCTTGAAAGCGCGGAGACGGGTTATCTTGTCATAGGCCCGTGACATTTGGGCTCGGTATAGCTCCAGATTTTGCTGCACCGCGAGCCTCTTTTCTTCGAGGGCATCGAGTTCTTCAAGCCGAAGGAGCACATTTTCCTCCTCCGTCAACTCATGCTGAATGGCCATTCTTAAGCTTGGAACTTCGACTTCGAGGGGGAGGACCGCCTCCACTCCGAAGAGCAATGAGTATGGAGTGGACTGAGTTGGAGTACGGTGCGTGGTACGATATGCCCACAATGCCTCGTGAAGCTTGAGATTCCAGTCTCTCTTGTTGGCTGAAGCATTTTTCCTCAGGAGCTTGCATAGAGTCTTATTGAAGGCTTCAGCTAGCCCATTGGCTCTTGGATTATAGATGGAGGAATATCTCCAGTCTATCTTGTGCTGAGTAGCGAATCTTGAGACATTGAAGCTCTTGAAAGAAGGCCCGTTGTCAGATATGATTCTTCTTGGTGTACCGAAGCGGTATAGAATGTTATGCTGGAAGAATGTCAGAATATCTTTTGTCTTGACTTCTTTTAGCGGGACAGCTTCCCACCGGGCGTGCCAGAATCTGTAGGGTGTTTTTCGTCACCCCATTGAGATGGGAATACGCGCACGCTTGCCAGGCGTACTACAGATTCCCCCGGCCTAGGGTAGGCCGGGGTTTAATGATTGTGGGGATCCGAATCTCCGGCAGCCGTGGACTAAGCTGCCGTTAATTACCCATCGCCTTTGGGGCGAGGGAACCTCCGATTAACGGGTTAAACTGGTCATGCGAACTCAATGTGCAGTGTACGTGTGTTTTGTTTTGAAAAGGGGGTTTTGGGTATATCGGGAGCCACGCAGAGTTTTTACGGGGGTCCCGCTACCCGGATAGCGGGCTGGGGGTCAAGGGGGCTAGCAGCCCCCTTGCGGGGTGCGGGGCAGCGCCCCGGCCCAAAAAAATTTTGAGGAGGACAGTATTGTGGAGTATGTGTGTGTGTATAAATTTGTATACATATGTATATATGTGTTTATGTACACAAAAAGAGGTGGAAAAGGCATCTAAGGGATGCGCAGGTGCGCAAGCGCGCGCGCCACGTGTCGGCACGCGGGCGACTTGCGCAACTGCGCAGGTGCGCAAGCGCGCGCGCCACGTGTCGGCACGCGGGCGACTTGCGCACTTGCGCAGGTGCGCAAGCGCGCGCGCCACGTGTCGGCACGCGGGCGACTTGCGTAACTGCGCAGGTTCGCAAGCGCGCGCGCCACGTGTCGGCACGCGGGCGACTTGCGCACTTGCGCAGTTGCGCAAGCGCGCGCGCCACGTGTCGGCACGCGGGCGACTTGCGCACACAACAGGCTTTTAGCCTAAAAAGATTTCTCTGAAGAGAAATCAAAGAGGAGTTAGACTCCTGAGTGTGTTTTTGTTCCCTTTTTGAGGGTTTAGTGAAAGATGTTCTTCTTCTTCCTCCTCTGTTAGCTGGATCTTGAAGATCAAGAGATGTGGGATTTCAAAATCTCTCCTTTCTGAGATCTAATGGCAGATCCAAGTTCCCCTTTGTGGGTTTTGTGGTGGAAAACTATTTAGTTTTGAAAAAGGAAGAGTAAAACTCTTGATTTAATTCAAGAGAAAGAAGAAGAAGGTTTTAGAACCTTGGAGAAGAAGCAGGAAAGAGCTCAGCTCTAATTTTTTGGAGAGAATGAAAAGTATTATTTTATTCATCATCATGTTGCCTTTTATAGGCTTACATATTTGCATATAGCCCCTTGGGCTTCACAAAATGGCATTTTGCCATCCCATGGCTCATGTGCCATTTCATTTTTGCACATAAGCCATGGGCTTACAAAATATTGGCTTTATGCCCATTTTTTTTTTTTACATTCATGCATAAACAATTACATAAAAATTATTTATTACATGATTTTGTTGTTGGCATGTGGGAGGCTGGCTGCGGGCTCGACTTGGGCATGGGCCCGCTTGACCTAGGCTTGGGCCCACCTGGCTTGGGGTTGACCTTGACTTTGACTCGGTCAACGGGGGTGTAAATTTTTACCCCAACAACCCCGTGGTGGAGTGCACGGTTAGCCGGGTTCTAGAGGGAAACGGGTCCGCATTTCATGGCGTTGAGACGGAGAGGGCCTTACTCTAAAATTGGCGGGCTATTCGACGCACACGTAGGGATACAGGTTGACCTACGGAGGGGTGCTCAAGTTACCGGATTTCGTGAAGTGCTGGATGGCCCACTCACTTTGTTGATTGGGGTTGCCTCACCTCTGGGATTGGCGGGTAGCTTTCCACGCTCGTAGGGGTCTAGGTTTTTTTTGCACATGCTATCCACACGACCAGGGGAACGTCGGGTTTCACTTGTGGCTCAAACGAAATTCGGGGCTCCCAGATTATCCGTTTGTTCTGTGATGCTTATCGCTGTTCTGTGATGTTGCATATATCATTCCTGGGACGATTGTTATATATATATATATTTATATATATACTAATAGATGTTGTATATGTTTTGCACCCGCGCTAGTCCAGCCCCCGCTCTGTCGTTAGTTAAGTAACCTAACGGGTGATGACAGGGCCCAGTAGCGAATGCGGATGGAATATACGTAGATTATATTTTCGTTCTTTTCTGGTGTGATTAATTGATGGGACTGCGTTGATTCTGATTCATGCAAGGAAAACAAACCTATATATGATATTGTTGGAACCGAGATTTTTAAAAACTGACATTCTAGATGTTCTGTTTTGCTTTGCACAGTGGTATTCGGTTATGAATATCCAGCACCTCATTCAACCAGGCAAGAGCCGAGATCCCTTCATTGGGAGTGACCCCTTGGGCAGAAATTTGCGTCAGTGTAATAACTTCACTATAGTCGATTATTTTTGCTTTGCATCGTGGTATTCAGTTTGGAATATCCCGCACCTCATTCGACGAGGAAAGAGCCGAGATCCCTTCACCGGGAATGACCTCTTTAGCAAAAGTTTTCGCCACTGTATATTTGTAAAACCACTTGGATTCCTTCGACGATATCAAGTTCATTATGTTAAAGGTTTTTCGCAAAAAACCAGTCATAGCCCTCCGTCATTTTAGACGGGTAGCGCCTAGTATTCATGCTATGTATGTTGGCCTTCGTCAAAGCATAGTGTATTGTAGCCATGTGTTACTTTTCTGTTGCATGGATAGATGCGTTGGTTTAGGACAGTTGTACTGCTATTTTGGCCTTCGTCAAGGGTATGTACGGGTGGGTTCAAATTAACCTAGACAATGACGGGTAGAACTTGACATGTGACTTATGATATGTTGGCCTTCATCAAGGTCATAAAAGCATGGGGCAATAACCCATATCGGGAGTTTCTAAAGAAACTGAAACTTGCCAGGTATGCACATACCTTCTGGAGTGTGATAACTTGAGTGGCTTCCATCAAGTTATCATACGATAATAGTTGGATCCCGATTCCCACCGATGAGTTGGTTTAATTCTCGGGTGATTTTAGATGATCCCGACTAATTCTTTTTATGGGTTTGAAGGAGAATTCGAGGAAACAGTGGGAGCCATCCTGATTAGATAAAGTGATTAACCATTCTGATCTAGGTTAGAGTGCACGCTGAGTGTTTCTTTTCTCTCTCTCTTTGGCAGCGATCATGGCCCGACCCTAGACTAAAACTCATGAACCTAGTTAACCGAACCTTCTTAAATCACAACGGCTTTTGAACTGTCATAGTTGCATATATCATTGCCATTCCTATTTTTACCCTTTCCATTTCTCCGGAACATTTCGTATCACTACGAAGATCCACATTTATTGGATATGACCATCGTATAGTTACATACGAACTCGAAGAAACTTGTTTCAGATTCGAGAATGGTTTCTGGTTCTGAAGAAATTGAATAGGATTATTCAGTTGTCTTTTCCCTTTACCTTCTCTCAGGTTGTGTGGGCTCCTGGTATTAGGAGAGTACACCTATTACGCTTATCGGATAGTCTTCTTCCAAATCATAAGCTGGTGCCGAAGGGTAGGGAAGGAAGAAAACCAATTAGCCTAAGTGTGGTGTACAGAAGGTAATAAGTAAAGACAAATAAAGCGATTAGAAAGAGGGCAAAGTAAATTGCGATGGGTATCAGTCACGACAAAACCGCGTATATCATCGCCACTCCTACTTCATGTTTGCATTTCTCCGGAACATTCCATATCACTACGAAAATCCATATTTATAGGATACACCATCGTATAGTTACATATGAACTAGAAGGAACTTGTTCCAGTTCGAGAATGGTTTCTGGTTCAAGAGAAATAGAATAAGGATTATTCAGTTGTCTTTTCCTTTTACATTCTTTCAGGTTGCGAGGGCTCCTAGGATTAGGAGGGTACACCTATTACACTTATTGGATAGTTTTCTTCCAAACCTTAGGCTGATACCGAAAGGTAGGGAAGGAAGAAAATCAATTAGCCTAAGTGTGGTGTACAGAAGGTAATGAGTAAAGACAAATAAAGGGATTGGGGAGATGACAAGGAAATATACGGTTATAGTCATATGGATAGTGGAAGAGGCATTACTAGGATTACCCGGAAACCCCTTCAAAATATTTTCATGTTTTAGTCTCACTGTGTGTTGTTAATTGAAAACTGATTTCCCAATTAGATTCTTACTCCAGGGTATGTATTTACCATATTTGAATCTCACATTTGTATGGTGTTACAGATGATAAGTGAGAGTAAAATATTAGGAATTGGGTGATTATATCCTCAACATATCGGAATTCTTTGTAATTGGTGATATTTGAGGAAACCACCTGGGTTTTTGCCGGACGACAAATATTTGGTTTTGAATATCCGTAGTTATACACCAGTTTCAAATTGATATATCTGTGCGTTTATTTTATAAAGTGAGATATAACTTTTTGAAATTATGTCTATGACATTTACCTATATCAGTTAATGGTTAGGTAAGGAGCATTTAACAGCGGTGTAATTCTTTTTAGTCATAGTACAGTTTTCAACTTACGACGCACATAGTTTGAGTTATTAAACTCAGGGGACTTATACAAAGTATTGTATGTTGTCCAGTGTCCATTAGAACAAAGGGGTTGGTACTCGTACTATATTCTATTTACTCATGACTTCTCTAATTTTTGACAAGTATTTCGTTGAAATACAAGGTCCAAGTTTTGAGAAGTTGTAGGTATAAGAATAAAGTAGAGAACCATATGTTGCAAGTATCAGGATTCAACGTGATCGAAAATATAGATACTTGTGCTTTATATTCCGTTGATAGTAATGGTTTTGAGAACTTGGTTCTCTTTCAGATTACTCATATGTGGATGCACTCCTAGATGAGTAACGCTACTTGACTTATTCCACTTAGTTGACATGCACTGGAGACAGCTGCATGATTTGAATCTGGTTCCAATTAAATTAGTGCCTCTGTTTCTATATTGTATAGAGAATGGTTCATATCTTAACGATGTTAAAGTATATGGAGTTGTTCGGCTTATGCTTAAAACCAAACTCTGGACAAACTCAAGGCATGTTTCAGTAATGGCAGTTTGTGGGTTATCCCGGGCTATGACGAGGGTTAACTTTCTACCATCTGGAAGATCAATAGATATATTGTTCTTGACTCGCCATAGTTTAGTAAAATGGATTCTTTTTAGAAAACATTAGTGGGAGTATGGTAGAACTGGAAGTGATTCCAGAACCACAAACGATTCCTAAAAATTTAATATAACCTAAAGATTCAACTAGTTTTGACATTCCATTAGCCACTCCGCAGATATGATGGGTAACCTCAGGCACCCGAGAGGTACTTCGGTCTTCTAAAAAACGGTGACAGGGAGGTTCTTGTTTACCCAGACTTGCCATTGCTGCTATTCTAGACTATGAGACCCGGACCCGGTAGGAGGATGAGTATAACGTCGTTCTAAACTAGTTTTAGAAATGCACGTGTATATGACTCTTCCAAATGGTTGTCGCAGTCAGTGGGAGCAGCGGAAGCATAGAGGGTAAGTACCTTATGTCTATTTATAGACTAAAGCAGTTATAGTGGAGATAGATCATCTATTTTTGATGTGACAGTCATAAGCTTTGACATCATCAGAATAGGAGATGGATCTGGTAAGAAGGTAGTAGGTTGTGATGTCCTGTTATTTGGAAGATATGCACTTTATAGGAAGTGAAATTCCTATACTACGATCGGTTATACTGTGGTTGTCACACAGTTGTTTCTCCACATAAGATATGGATATAATATCAGGCATTCTGGTTACTAGATGTATGATTTTAGATCTAGATTTGGGAAGTTTCCCAATTTAGGTACTTTGACACTATTCTAAAGGTGTTTTAGAATGGACGACTCCTGACATGGTGGTGTACCTGCAGGTGATGGAGTCACCCTCTCTAAAGGATGTCTTTCAGACTAAAAGGGAGAGGGATTTGCATGATTGGCACATCACTTGTTTAAGCAATTGAGTCAATCATGTGATATCAGATACCACACCAGATATTGTTTTTACAATAGATGCAATAAGTATATATATTAATCCAATCCTGGAGAAACGTTGAGAATCAATTAAGAACATAAGTGGATGTTCTTGGGATATGGTAATGGCAGTCTCTTCGGGAGACGGTTATCATTTCAGGCTTCCAAGGTGACCTGGATAACAGAGTGACTGTCAGAGTTTTAGTTTTCCCTCTTTTGAGGGACAGTATGTTGGACAGGTGGTCCAAACGGATACTGAGGAAGGTATGGTGTAAGATACCGATTAAATTCAGTGGACGATACAGTCCAAGAAGTTTGCTGGATTTGGAGTTCATTTGTGAACTGGATCCCATCAGATATCCAGACATATTCTAAGACAAGTATTGCTTATTTCGGGAGATAGCTTTCTCCGCGAAATTGAGATCTAGAGAGATACAGAAAGAAACATTGGAGCGGATCCAATTTCTGAGGCTATTTCTCGAACGTAATAGTTTTACAAACGAGCTTTGTAAGACTGATTAGTAGAGAAGTTGAGTGTTCGGTATCACACGGGCTGTGAGTATGCGATACCGCAATAATTAGCCTTAAGTGCAAGTGGGAGATTGTTGGCTATAGTGCCCTCAAGGAAATTATCATAGTCACAGGCAGGTGATTATGATGATTGAGGGATGATCTATACCGGTAGAACAGTCTTACTCGAGATGATAGTATGCTATCTGGTTTGTCTTTATCATCATGTACAGTATTAGGTGGCATTACAGATCACTATTACATGTTGATAGAGCCTATAGGATTCTTACTTGACTACCAGCATTACGATGGCGATCATATACGTGGGAGCTGGGTGGTCTATAAGCACATCCTTAAATGTCGCTAGTCGTAGGAGTTTCGAGACTGGGCATCGATACTCCGAGAGTAGACTATTGTATACTGATCGAGACCCCGACGAGGGGCGGTGGCCGGTCTCACAAGCCATTGGTGTTAGTTTGTTCATCTAAGATGTATACAGGTGCTCATTGGGTTATGAGTACACCGTACGGTCTCGCTAGGAACCGCTAGTTAGTATTATACCTATTGTCAGATAGCAGTTTCCTGATGACATGTGTACAGGTTAGTCTATCGATCTGAGATCGTCATTTGTCTCGTGTGAGTTTCGACCGTGCTTTGATTACTACCCTACCACGGCTCAAAGGAGTTGTGCAAACAGGTTTTAGTTGGGTACAGTCCCGAGCCATATAGAGGCAGTGAGTGGATCGTCAGGGGATTCTTCTCTCCTGGTATTGGGGGTTGATGTTGCGGTGTGCACTGGTGGCCATTACCAGAAATCCTCAGCCAAGATAGTCGAGAATTACTGATCGAGGATCGGTAGTTTCTCAGGTGGTGATGGGCTTCATACCGATACTAAATATCGTGTTATTAGGGGTTTGACTTTATCCATCCCCTAAACTCGATATGCGATACTCATAGACGAACGGACCAGGCTGTATGGATATTGTCGCTGTCAGGCTCAGTAGGGGTTTCAGGATGAGTTTGCTCGTTGGCCACTCTTTTGCTCAATACCTGGGTAGCCGTTACGTACAGCTAGTGCCACTGACGTGCTTGTGGTTGAATCCACTGCCAGCGTATTGACGAGTTTTTAGAGTCCCACATAGAGGGTTTCCCTGCTTCGGGCGAAACGATGTAGAGGCCGTATGGTTTTATGGCAGGGTTCGATCATATACGTGCACTTGTGCACGTATCATGAATCGGACAGATAATACTAGTGGGCTTTGGTTTAAACCGGATCCTAGTATTATATTGTTGGATTATTTTTGTCTCGTTGTATTCGTATTTTTCGGAATACGGATGCGGGTATGTATATACGGATGAGGGGTATTCTTGTAATTTCTTACAAGATTACTTTTAGAAGATTACACCTCATTATGTTTTAAACCTTTTTGGATTAAAAGATTTATGAGGTGGAGGATGATGTGTTTATTGCATTTTATTGTGGCATGGCTTAGTAGTGACTTATGATTACTATTCTAAACATGCTTAGGTTTTTTGTTTGTTGTGAGATTTTTGTTGAATTGAGATATTTTGGGTTGACTTAAGATATTTTGGAGATATGCGATATTTATTTGGATGGCTCCATTATTTCTTATAAAAAATCTCACAACACACAAAAACACAAGCCGTTATTCATTTCTTTTTCTCTCTCTTGAGTTGCTCTCAACACCTCATTCTCATGGCATCTTCTTCTTCCTCTAGCTCCACCCAAACCCTCTCATAAGTTGAGAATCCTTGGGTGTCCTGAGACAAATTAATCCTTCATCACTCTCTATTTCATCTACGGTATCTAGAGTAGCAATCTAGGTGCCCTAGTTGCATCGGATATGAGGTTGGAGCTCGTTGCATAGACTCTCGGGTGGATCATCTTCGATGGAGGGAGACCGGAGATCAAGCTTGATCAAGGAAGCCCTTAGGAGCTTGGGATGATGGTTGAAGACCGAAGGACACGGATCTATTCAGTATAACCATTCTAACTCCTTTGCTTGTTTTATTATCTTGGGCTTATCGGTAGATCCGGGTAATTGGTTGTGGTAGCGCCAAGTTTTATAAATTTTGTTCCGCATTTGGTCACGGATTGATGGCCGGGGCGCTTCCGTAACCCAACAGTTCTTACTTTCGGGAGCGATTCTGAGGATGAAATAACCCTCAGCCTTCTCTTCAAAGTCTCCACTCCCGAAAAAGAAGAGGAGGAGAAAAACTGCGAGAATATTCAGCTGCGTAACCGCACACTGCCTAAAAAGAATCTCAGACCTATAAACAAAGGTCCGCGAAAAAAGGACTAAGGGAAAGAAAAGCAAAGGAACCACCTAGGAAAAACAAGGTGGATTACAATGTCCTAGCACATTTGAGAAAAATACCCTCACAACTGAGCATATTGGATGCTCTCCTCCTGTCCAAAAAGGCACGAGATTCCCTGATCAAGGCATTACAAGAGCCATTTGGCTGACATTACATTTAGCGATGAAGATCTCCTCCTCGGTATGTGCGAACATAATCGCCCGTTATACGTCACCGGGTACTGCCACGATATCAAGCTAAGGAAAATCCTTGTCGACAACGGATCCTCCGTCAACCTTCTCAACATGAGAGTGCTGAAGGAGATTTGCATGAACGTTCAGCACCTGGCCCGAGAAAAAATTACTATATCCTGGTTCGATTCACAGTCGTCACGAGGCTTTGGTTACATGAGTACAACATCATCCCTTCTACTCAATATCAGTGTATGAAGTATTTCAAAGACGGCTTGGAATACACCGTCACAGGGGAGCTAAATCCGTTCTCCGTAAACGAGGTCCGAAAATATGAATACGCAAAGTACTTACTATCAGACTTCGAAGATACGGAAATGTGTCATAAGCCGGAGGATAAACAGAAGCCCATCGCCACTATCCCGATCTTTGGGAGCGATTTCGAGGAAGATGAAGAAATAGTCTACTCGGGGCAACCCCAAAATGAAAATAATAAGTCCAGACCATCTACTCCTATTCTGGTCTTTGGCAGTGACTCTGAGGACGAGACCAACTAACCGTTCTCCGTCCGCCCGTCAATACAAACCTTCGCCGAAGTAGATCAAAGTCTACAAATCACAATGGCTCCGTCTCAGCGTTACAAGGAATTTGATGCGTTTGATACATACAGCGAACAAGAACTTCGATACATACAGCGTACAAGAACTATAGACTTTCTACGTCCCTCCCAGGCGAAGATGTGAAATGGCGATTCTCTCCTACCAATCTACGGAGACCAGAGTAGAAAAAGAAGTCTGGCGTGGTGGCGATTTCGCACTTTACAAGCTTCAACCAATCCGTCTGTCAAGATACTACGCGGAGGGATTGAAAAGGCTGTTAAGACGCCAAGGTGTACCCTTCAAACAAACTGTTCGACAAGCCCAATTCTACAAAAAAATTTGGGATATTCTCGGGTTTCAGCGAAAGATCACCAACGGGGAGATGGAGACAACCGGGCACGGATACGTTCAGTCCAAGAAACAGGAGCGGTTCCACAGTTGCCACGTCATAAACAGCTCTAGTGAAGGGGAAAACGCTCTTCTAAATGGCCGTGACGTTGAAACTGAGCGAAATCCCGCTCTAAGAACGTTAAGTCCGTCGCTCGAAGAATAAATGACAAGCTAATAAAAGAAGCTTGTCAAAAGAGCCGAGATAATCACAATCGTGAAATGGCCATTTATGAAAAAGCCAGGATGCAGCGCCTCAATTAGCAATCTGCGGAGAATGAAGACTATAATGCTCTTCATCCCCGGTCCGTTGTATGTCCTCGCAAAAGGGGAAAATCCAGAAATAGAGGCAAAACAGGGCTAAGAATGCAAACAACGTTCGAAAACAACAAAGCGGATCTAAGAAGCCGTGCAATCGAGAAAAGGATGATTGGAACCCATCCTTTATAAAGAAGATGGGTCGGGAATACTCTTTCCCCCAATACAAGACGAGAAAAATATTCAACCTTGTCATGAAGCATCAAATGATGACGCTCCAGAAGTCTCGGCACCCCGAATAAATAAATGAAGTCTTTCATCCGGATTATTGCTCCTACCACCGAGCAATAGGTCATCACCTCGAAAACTGCTTCACCTTTAAAGACTGGGTAGAAGACCAGTATCAACGAGACAGATTCGGTTTGTCCTACAGTTGGAGGGTAACCCCGTCGAAAAAGCATGTGCCAAAGAAGACCTATACCATGAGGATAGGACCGGCTCAACCACAAAAGGGAAGCGAAATCATACCTGCCATATGATAACACTCTCAAAAGAGAAAGGGCACGAGACTATGGACGACCTCCATATGTGCTTCGCAAATGAAAATGAGGACGAGGTGATCTCAGAGTTTCTACTAACACCGAAGGAGCTGGAAGATGGGATACACACCACGGCGGACAACCTAAGAAAAATTGACTTAGGGACGAAAACTGATCCGAGGCCAACGTTTGTCAGTGAACAACTATCTGAAAAACAGGTAGCCATGTTAAAGGACGTGCTTATGTAATATAAAGACTGCTTCGCATGGAACTATTCTGAGATGCCAGGTCTAGATCTAAAGGTAGCAGTACATAAACTGGCCATATCGTTGGACATAAAGCTAGTCAAACAGGCACCAAGAAGAATGCAGCTCGAACTTGAGATGAGTATAAATGCTGAGGTCAAGAAACTAATCAACTCCAGCTTCATCCAAGAAGTTCAATATCCTAACTGGATTACTAACATCGTTCTAGTGATGAAGAAAAATGGGACGGTGCGAATCTGCGTGGACTTTCAGGACTTCAACAAAGCTTACCCGAAGGATGATTTCTCAGTTGCTGTTATCAAGCTGATGATCGATAACACGTCTACCCATGAGGTCTTCTCCTTCATGGATGGATCTTCATAATACAATCAAATAAAAATGCATCCTGATGACCAAAAGCTTACAGCCTTTCGGACTCCGCTGGGTATATTCTGCTATATGGTGATGCCCTTCGGTTTAAAGAACGCTGGCGCAACCTACCAAAGGGCCATGACAAAGATCTTCGATAACCTCATCCATGAGATTGTCGAATGCTACATTGACGATCTTGGGGTAAAGAGCAGATCTCACGAGGAGCATTGGGAACATTTAAAAATAGTGTTCCGACGTCTTCAGAAGTATAATCTGAAGATGAATTCTCTAAAATGTGCGTTTGGAGTCTCCTAAGGCAAATTCCTAGGATTCATCATACGGTACCGGGGTATCGAAATCGATCCCTCAAAGATCAAGGTGATTATGGAAATGCCCACGCCAAGAACTCTCACACAGTTCCGATCTCTTCACTGAAAGCTCGCATATATCCGGCGGTTCATAGCCAACCTCTCCGGAAAATGCCGTCCCTACAGTCATTTGATGAAGAAGGGACCCTGTTCGTCTGGGATCAAAAGTGCCAAAATGCACCAGACGAAATCAAGCAATACCTACAAAATCCGCCGGTATTGACTACTCCGGTTAAGGGAAAACCCCTTATCCTATATACAAAAGCCCTTGAGGGTTCTCTAGGTGCGCTAT
The DNA here is from genome assembly GCA_030015575.1 of Agapanthus africanus. NCBI lineage: Eukaryota > Viridiplantae > Streptophyta > Magnoliopsida > Asparagales > Amaryllidaceae > Agapanthus > Agapanthus africanus. The sequence goes on from CM057337.1 coordinate 885,924,554, forward strand.
GGGCAAAAAAGAACGATTAGGGAAAGGAGAGAGATTTGTACTATTTGAGTCGAGTTCTCCTGGGGGAAGAAAACAACTACCCCCATTGAAAAGCATTACTTGGCACTGATCTTCGTGATAACGAAGCTCAGACATTATGCCTTGGCATATGAGGTCCATCTCATATCAAAGGTGGACCCTCTAAAATATCTGATGTCAAGGGCCATACTGACAGGAAGGCTTTCCAAATGGGCCCTCCTCCTGATAGAGTTCTTGATAATGTATCGACTCCTCAAAGCAGTGAAAGGCCAGTCTATTGCCGACTTTCTCGCGGAGCATTCGATACCAGCTGACTCCCCCTTAAATTGCGAGTTGTCGAATGAACATGCGTTCGACACAATCAAACGAGAGAAGGAAGAAAATGATTCCCAATGGGAACTCTACTTTGATGGAGCATCTTCCGTAAAAAGGCGAAAGCAAAACACCCCCATAATCAAAACCGGGATGGGCCTTATCTTCGTGCCTCCGCAAAGAGGGATATTGCGTTACTCCCTCTCCTTAACGGAGCTAAGAACTAATAACGAAGCTGATTATGAAGCTTTGATAGCAGGTCTCGAGATCGCTACATAAATGCGAATCAAAGGCCTTTTCATATATGGAGACTCCCAGCTGATCGTTAGCTAAGTAAATGGCGACTATCAGACATGCAAGTCAGAGCTGATAAAGTATGGCGAAAGAGTGCAGCAACTGCTGACACAAATCCCCTCCTACATCCTGAAGAGTATACCGCGTGCAGAAAACAGCAAGGTGGACGCATTGGCCAAATTAGCTAAGGAACTGGCAGATGAAGACATCGATGACGTAAAGATCATTGTGCAAAGCCGTCGGGTTCTCGCGCCAACAGATATATCTTCGGAAGACTTAATAGAGCCATCCGAAAGAAAAGAAGCGATCGAACAAGTATCCCTTCAATAGAGGATTAAGAATGTTGGCTATAGTGCCCTCAAGGCAATTATCATAGTCGCAGGTAGGCGATTGCGATGATTGAGGGAGGACCTATACCGGTGGAACAGTTTTACTCGAGATGATAGTATGCTATCTGGTTTGTCTTTATCATCATGTATATGTTGATAGAGCCCATAGGATTCTTGCTTGACTACCAGTATTATGAGGGCGATCATATACGTGGAAGCTGGGGGTCTATAAGCACATCCTTAAATGTCCCTAGTTGTGGGAGTTTCGAAACTGGGCATCGATACTCCAGAGTAGAATAGTGTATACGTATCCAGACCCTGAAGAGGGACGGTGGCCGGTCTCACAAGCCATTGATGTCAGTTTTTCACCTAAGATAGTATACAGGTGCTCATTGGGTTATGAGTATACTGGACGGACTCGCCGGGAACCTGCTAGTTGGTATTATACTTATTGTCAGATAGCAGTTCCCATGTGACATGTGTACAGGTTAGTCTGTCGACCTGAGATCGTCATTTGTCCCCTGTGAGTCCCCACTGTGCTTTGATTACTACCCTACCACGGCTCAAAGGAGTGGTGCAAACAGGTTTTAGTTGGGTATAGTCCCGCGCCATATGGAGGCAGTGAGCGAATCGTCGGGGATTCGTCTTTCCCGGTATTGGAGGTTGATGTCACGTAGTGCACGGGTGGCCATCACCAGAAATTCTCGGCCGGGGTAATCGAGAATTACCGATCCAGGATCGATAGTTTCTCAGGTAGTGATGGGTTACATACCGACACGAATTATCGCGTCAGTAGGAGTTTGACTTTATCCACCCCCTAGACTCGATATGTGATACTCTTAGACGAACAGACCGGACTGTACGGATATTGTCACTGTCAGGCTCAGTAGGGGTTCAGGATGAGTTTGCTCATCGGCCTCCCTTTCACTCAATACCTGGGTAGCCGTTACATACAGCTAGTGCCGCTGACGCGCTTGTGGTTAAACCCACTGCCAGCGTATTGACGAGCCTTTAGAGTCCCACACAGAGGGTTTTCATGGTTCAGGCGATATGGTGTAGATGACGTATATTGGTACATACATGTGTCCGATTAAACATGTGTACAGGCTGCACAAACTTTTATCGGACGGTTAATAATACTAGCGGCTTAGGATTAAGCCGGATTATTAAATCAGGTTTTGATTTAATAATTTATATATATGTATATATATATATATTCTAGTATTATTGTTCACTATTCATTTTTTCTTTTGGCTATTCTTATTTTTGTACGAATACGCGTATATGTATTTCGATACGTGTATCGGGTTGTAATCCGTATTTATACGGAATAGTTTCTAGAAGATGGCCACCTCATTAATTGATTTTTCTTTTTGGAAAATCATTTTGGGAAATGAGGTGGAGGGGGTGAGGTGACATGAATATTGTTTAGCATGTAGAGAGGTATGGCATGGACTTGTTTATTGGAAAAATGAAAAGAGATATTTTTATTGGATGATTGAGAGGGGGGCGGCCACTTGCTTTTGGAGAGGGCTTGCTCATTTCATTTTTCTTTACTTGCTCACTCTCATTCTCATTTGGAGAAAACACTTAGCCATTTCTTGAGTTGCTCATGCCACATGTTTTCCTCACCTCCTATTGATCTTCTATGGTTGCTCTTGGAGCAACTTGATGAGAGAAAAATTATAGCGAGATAATCCTACATCTCCACTCTCCATTGCTAGCAACCTTGGAGCGTCGGTTGCCTCGCTTGTCGAGGCTGAAGCTTGTGTCGTTTCTCTCAGGTGGATTATCGTAGATGGAGGAAGACCGGTAACCAAACTTGATCCGCAACTACTAGGAGCTTGGGATGAAAGTTGAAGACCGAAGGATACGGATCAACTCGGTATAACCATTCCTAACTCTTTATATTGCTTGCTAGTATATGGTTTAGGGTAGATCCGGGCATCGGGTTGTGGTAGCGCCAGTTTAGAAAATTTTTGTTCCTTATTTGGCCACGGTTTGATAGTCGGGGCGCTACCGTAACCTAACATGGTATCATATCCAACCCGTAAACCCCTTACTACCAGCTTAAGACAATGTTAAAGTATCGAAATCAAAACAACCCCAAAACAGTGCACCGCACATTCCAGTTTCTGTCAATTTTTTAAAGTCTTCAAATTTTTTTAAGCAATTGTCGAAGACTACTTAAGAGACAACTAGAACACGCTACAAAACGAGCCCCATCCGCCAGATTTGACCCGGCGAGATTTGCTAGTGGAGTTTTGACTTGAATTTTGTAGGGTGGTCTAGTCTCTGGAATATTGGTGCAGTGGTATTGCTGGTTTTGCCCATTTTAGATATTATGTTATCTTTTGTTCAGGAACAATTCGGGGTGTTTTGAGGTCGATAATTTAACACTGTTTAAATGTTTACAGTACATGCATTACCATCTGCGACCGTGAATGTCATTTGAGAGGTACAACTCGTCTAATTGCTATATGACTTTTAGACGGGTTTGCGAACGTGACATTCACATTGATGTTCTGTGTTGTGCTGTGTTGTGGTTGATCGTCGTGGTGGATAGCTTTGGTGCATTGTTAGTACTGTTTAGATTCATTTATACATTTGATATTGCGGGATGAGCGTCCGACATGTGGACTGCTGTCACTGCCAGTTTGTATATTATTTATTTAGGGCACAACCGGGTTGAGGTCGATGTCACCCTTGTATATTATTTTCTTTTCTATACTAGGATTATCCCACGGTGGAGTGCACGAATAGCCGGGTTCTAGAGGGCAAGGGTCCGCATCTCATGGCTTTGAGACGGAGGGGACCTTACTCTAGAATTGGCAGGCTATTCACTGCACTCGTAGGGGGTATAGGTTGACCCACGGAGGGGTGCCCAAGTTACCGGATTCCGTCAAGTGCTGGGTGGCCCATTCACGTTGTTGATTGGGGTTGCCTCACTTCTGAGATTGGTGGGTAACTCGCCGCACTTGTAGGGGTCTAAGTTTTCATTGCACAGGCTATCCACACGATAGGGGAACTTCGGGTCTCATTTGCGGCTCAAGTGAAACTCGGGGCTCTAAGATTATCCACCATTCTGTGCTGCTTTTGTGATACTTCTATGATGTTGTTTTATATCATACCTGGGACGATTGTTATATATATTTATATGTATACTAGTAGATATTGTATATGTTTTGCACCTGCGCTAGTCCAGTCCCCGCTCTGTTGTTAGTTAAGTAACCTAACGGGTGATGACGGGACCCAATGGCGAATGCGGATGGCATATACGTACATCATATATTTTCGTTCTTTTCTGGTGTGATTAATTGATGGGACCGCGTTGATTCTAATCAATGCAAGGATAAAACAAACCTATAAATGATGTTGATTGGAACCAAGTTTTAAAACTGACATTACAGACGCTTTCTTTTGCTTTGCATAGTGGTATTCGGTTATGAATATCCTACACCTCATTCGACGAGGCAAGGACCGAGATCCCTTCATCGGGAGTGACCCTTTGGGCAGAAGTTTGCGTCATCGCAATAACTTCATTATAATCGATTCTTTTTCTTTGCATCGTGGTATTCAATTTTGGAATATCCTGCACCTCATTCGATGAGGAAAGAGCCGAGATCTCTTCACCGGAAGTGACCTCTTTAGCAAAAGTTTGCGCCACTATATATTTGTAAAACCACTCAGTTCCTTCAACGATATCAAGTTCATTGCATTAAAGGGTTTTCGCCAAAACCCAGCCATAGCCCTCCGTCATTTCAGATTAGTATTTCTTAGTATTCGTGCTGCGTTTGTTGACCTCGTCAAGGCGTAGTGTGCGGTAGCCTTGTAATACTTTTCTGTCGTATGGATATATGGATTGGTTAGGACAATCGTTCCACCTTGTTGACCTCGTCAAGGATCGGTATGGATGGGTCTAATGCAATCAAGATAGTGACGGGTTGAACTTGACTAGGACCCTTTGACTTGTTGACCTCGTCAAGATCATTTGGATCCTAGGGGTAAAAATCACATCGACTCAAACATACAGGAAACTTACCAGGTTTGCGCATACCTTCTGGAGTGTAGTTACTTGATGGATTCTATCAAGTTATTATGCGATGATAGTTTGATCCCGATTTCCACTGATGAGTAGGATTACTTCTCGGATGATTTTAGATGATCCCGACTAATTCTCCTTTTGGGTTTGGAGGAGAAATCGAGGAAACAGTGGGAGCCATCCTGATTAAATAAAGTGATTAACTATTCTGATCTAGGTTAGAGTGCACGCTGAGTGTTTCTTTTCTCTCTCTCTGGCAGCGATCATGACCCGACCTAAACTAAAACTCATTAACCAAGTTAACCGAATTTTCTTAAAACACTTTGGTTTTCGGAATGCCACGGTGTCGCATATTTCATTGTCACTTCTATATTACCTTTGTGTTTCTCTAGAACACCCCGTATCACTATGAAGATCCACGTTTATTAGATAATTCATCGTATAGTTACATACGAACTTGAAGGAACTTGTTCCAGATTCGTGGATGGATTCTGGTTCAGGAGAAATAGAATATGATTATTCAGTTGTCTTTTCCCTTTACCTTCTCTCAGGTTGTGAGGGATCCTAGGATTAGGAGAGGGTACACCTATTGTTCTTATTGGATAGTCTTCTTCCAGACCATAGGCATGTGCCGAAAGGTGGGGAAGGAAGAAAACTAATTAGCCTAAGTGTGGTGTACAGAAGGTAATAAGTAAAGACATATAAAGGGATTAGAATAAGGGCAAAAGGATATTGCGACTGCTATCATTCACGACAAAAACGCGTATACCTCTGCCACTCCCACATCCACTTTGGTTTTCTTCAGAACACTTCGTATCACCACGAACGTCCATAATGCTTGGACATGCCATCGTATAGTTACATACGAACTCGAAGGAATTCGTTCCAGATTCGATGATGGTTTCCGATTCAGGAGAAATAGAATAGGATTATTCATATGTCTTTTCCCATTACCTTCTCTCAGGTTGCGAGGGCTCCTGGAATAAGGAGTATACACCTATTATGCTTATTGGATAGTCTTCTTCCAAACCTTAAGCTGGTGCCGAAAGGTAGGGAAGGAAGAAAACCAATTAGCCTAAAGAAGGTGTGCAAAAGGTAATAAGTAAAGACATAATAAAGAGATTGGAGTGAGGGCATGGAACTATACGGTTATAGTCATGAATTAGGATAGTGGAAGATGCATTACTTGTTAGTTATATGTATGCCCTAGAGGCCATTACTGTACATACGATGTATATTGTAGTGGATGCTTGGACATATATAGGGAGGACTTTCTTGCTCGACATGATAGTATGCTATCTGGCTACTCTTTACTTTAACGTGTATACTGATTGTCTCTCTGTTACATGTTGGTAAAGCCCTTAGGATGTGTACTTGACTACCTGGACTATGATGCGGATCATACTAGTGGGGACATGGTAGTCCATATGTACATTCTTTAAGGTCCCTAGTCGTGGGTGTATCGAGACAGGGCATCGATGCACCAGAGTAGACTAGCGTATATGCATCTTGACCCATATGATGAGCGATGGATGATCCCATATCCATCGGTGTTTGACATCAAGGATGGTGTACGGGTGCTCAGTGGAGACTGGGTACACTGGACGGACTCGCCGAGAACTCCCAGATGGTATTATACCTTACGTCAGATGGCAGTTCTCTGGTGACACTGGTACAGGTTAGTCTGTTGACCCGAGATCTTCATAGAGTCTTGTGTGATTCCCACTGTGCTTTGATTTCCATCATACACGTCCAAGAGGGCGTGCAAAGAGGTGGCTTTTGGGTACAGTCCCGAATCACATGGAGGCAATGAGCGATAGGAGGGGATTCGTCTCTCCCGGTATAGGGAGTTGATGTTGCGCTGTGTTCGATTGGCTATAGCTGGAAATCCCTGGCCAGGGTTGCTGAGATTTACTGGTAAGTGTTATCAGTAGTTTCTCGAACTGTTATAGACCTCATATCGACACGACTTATCGAGCTACTGGGGTCTGACGTTTACCACCCCTAGACGAGATATGCGACATATCAGACGATGAGACCGGATTGTACGAGAGTGTTACTAATTGGATTCGCAGGAGTACTAGCGGTCTTGCTTGTTGATCTTCTAATCGCTCAATACCCGGGTGGCCGTTACGTTTAGCAGACCGCTTGCGGCTTGTGGGTGTTTGATATGATCATCACCTACTGCCGGCGTATTGACGAGTCTTTAGAGTCCTACACAGAGGTTTCCTGGCTCAAGCGAAACGGAGTAGGAGCACATATGTGATATGTGCGGGACCGAGATTAATACGATATGAGATACCATATTCTATTCTCGCGATTCGTGACATTGATCGGTTGTATGCGATATAGCCGGGTTATCGGATCAAGTGTTAATTCGATAAGTTGTTACACATGATATTAGTCGGTTATAGCCGGGTTATTAAATCAAGAGTTGATTTAATAATTTAATGTATAATTATATATTTGATATATTACATTACATTAACTAGTATTAGCTCACTTAAGATTTATTTTCTCACTTGATTGTGCATAAGTGTATATGTGATATATATTTGTGTACATATGATTGTATCATGCTTGATGATACATCAAAGTTGGGTGTATGAGACTTATACCAAGATTAGGATAAAGATTAAGGTTTTGTTTATATCTTAAGAATAACAAAAGAGAAAGACTTTGTCAAAGTTCTTAAGCTTTCATGAAGCTTGTGGAAACATTGACAAAGTCAACTCTTTTGTCATTCTTAAGGATATTTAGTTAACCCAACCTTTAACCTCATGCTTTGGTTAATTCTCTACATGAGTTAAGCATGATAGCTTAACTCACCCATGGTTACATTATTGAGAGAATAATAATTCATATGATGAGATTATTCTTTCTTCTTCTTCTTCTTCATCAAGCTCCATCAAAAGCTTACTAGCTCCAATGGTGCCATGAGAAAAAGAGTGAGAAAATCAATTCTAAAGTGAGCCCAGTTCCTACTTCTTCATCCTCTACCACTTTCCAAGTAGTGGAGTGTGTTCTCTTCATAAAGTTCATGACCTAGTGAAGGAATAGCTTGAGTTAGTGTCTCCCCGACGTAGATCATCTTCGGCCTCGAAGTCATCGAAGCAAGCACGTTCGTTCTTCTTGTGAAGCTTTTCTAGAGTCCGGAGTTCACGATCGCAGCGATGGGGACATCTACACGGAGCTAATGAAGTGAAGGACCGGATCTACAAAGGTTGTAATCCCTTTCACTTAGTGTTAAAACAGTTTAACATGCTTGTTTTCGCCTAAACCTTAGTTTAAAGATTCATCTGTAGGGTTGCTAGGCATATGCACAAGGGTCTACGAGGTATCAACCATGCCCGATATTAGGGAAAACTTAGGTGTTTGATTATTCGATCGGAAAGTTTAACATTGTCTATTTATCTGGAATGTGATACAATATTTGGAATCCACAAGTAGGTATGAGATAACTAATTTGAATGTTATATATCTAGCAGTTTAGTCTCAAATTGATCGGTTGCCACGGGATTTTGATGTGATCAAAAGTCCGTCGCAATCACGTAGCGTACGCGGATACTCGCCGGGTAAACTTAATAGACAGCCACACCCTATAGCCCCGACTAAGTGACTGTAGGAGAACACCGTTACCAAAATCATCCGTTCGGGTGCTCGCGGCAGCAGTGTTCCGCCTTAGTGCACTTCGTCGACGGCATCTGGGGGTGCGGCCGTCTACTAAAGTTTGCGACGAGCATTCGATCAGGATGCCGGGAATCTTTTTGAATTGCCCGACTTGATATTGAAAAGAGTTTTCGATAATGAGACTAAAATGCGGGGTTTATAATTGTTAGGCATGCGATGTCTAAGGAATTCATTTGGTTAGGCATGCGATGTCTAAGAAGGTTGCGGATTCCAACTGTTGTAGTTTTACACTTTCTTTTCTGTGACCGTAAGCTTAGTATGTGGTGTATCGCCGGCTTCGTTGCTATACATCAACGACAATCGGGATACGCATACTTGCTTACGTTGATGATATGAGATATTATGTGTTGCTGTGATATGTTATATTGGATCGTCGCGTTTTGAATAGCCGGGGGTTTTATGTGAGATGAGAGTTTTTCCTTTTCATTTATGTAAAATTCATTTGTATGTAATATTCTTTTATTGGGGCACTTCCAGGCTGAGGATGATGTCACCATTGTATATTATTTACTTTTCCGCATTAGGTAGACTCAAGGTGGGGAGCACAAGTAACCGGGTTCTAGGGTCCAGTGGGAGACCATCTCGAGGAGTCGAGACCGGGTCTCCTAACCCTAGAATTGGCAGTGTTGCTTGCCGCTCTTGTAGGGGTTTAGGGATGTGGGTTTGGCTATTCATCGCGACCGTGGAATCCATGTTTTATACAGGCTCGTATTGAAAACACGGACGTCCTAGTATATCCAATATTTCATATATGTTCTTCTGCTGCAATGTTCTGTGATGAGATCATATTACTGCCTGAGACGAATGCTTATATTATATATATAAGATATATATATTATATATATTGTTGATTTCGTTTCATATCTGATGCTTGTGAAGCAAATTAAAATGGGACTTCATTAATGAGATTAATGAAATAAAAGAAACCTAAAAGATGTTGTGGAATCGAATTTTCAAAAACAGGTAGCTACAGTTCTTGCTTTGCATCGCGGTGTTCCTTGTAGAACATCCTGCACCTTATTCGATAAGGAAAGGGCCGGGATCCCTTCACCGGGAGTGACCCCTTTAGCAATAACTGGCAGATGCTACAACACTCGGTTTGTCTTTTGATTACTTTTAGAGTTTTTGCTTTACACAGTGATATATATGATATATCCTGCACCTCATTCGACGAGGAAAGAGCCGAGATCCCTTCACCGGGAGTGACCTCTTTAGCGAAACTAGTAAAGTCTAAAAAACACTCCATTTTAAAATCATTTGATTCTACAACGATATCAAGTTCATTACGCAATAGGTTTTCTGAAAAACCTGTCGTGGCCCTCCGTCATTTCAGATAAGTTGTATATAGTATTCGTGCTACATTTGTTGGCTTTCGTCAAGGTGTAGTGTGCAGTAGCTATATGCTGCTTATCTGCTGCATACGATGCGATTGGATTAGGGTAGTCGTATGGCTTTGTTGGCTTTCGTCAAGGGTCATGCGGGTGGGTTTAATTCAGTCAAGAAATGTACGGGTTGAACTTGACTAGCGGGCTATAGTTTGTTGGCTTTCGTCAAGGTCATAGCACGTTAGGGGCAAAATTATCGGGAATTTCAAGTGTTGAAATTTGCAATGAGATTGCATACCTTCTATGAGATAGTTGGATCCCGATACCCGCTGCGAGTAAGAGTTACTCCTGGGAGAGTTTTACACATTACAATTAGCCGATCAAGTAGATGTCTAGAAAGGTGTTAAAGAGATTACGCCTCTGGGAAAATGAGGTTTACTTTACTTAGGTCCGTGCGAAAGCACGGGGAACCTCCCTCAAAGTACCGACACTGGCCTGGCTGAAAGATTGGCAAACTTGTAGCGTGTAATTAATCCCGACTAGTCTTTCCTTTTAGGGTTTGAAGGAAGATTTGATTAAAACAGTGGGAGACATCCTGATTAGATATATTAGATAACCAATCTAATCTTGCAAGAGCATACGCTGAGTGTTTTCTTCTCTCTTTCTCCAGGTAGCGACCATATCACGCCTTAATCAAGAAAGTAAAACGGATATATTGACGGAACCCGCTTGTTATACTGAGCTGGGGAATGTTGGTCCCGCTCCAACTTATAATTGTTATAAGACAGAGCAGGAAATTGGGGAATACCAGATTTCCCGTGCCGCCCAAACGAAGAAAGTGCATGCTGATGCATCTTCTTCGGGTGTGTTCATTACATAGAACTGTTTCTCAGTATCCTTTTCGTCCTCGGTATGAGATACCGGATCAGGATCCCGCATATGTAATCTGTTACATGGGCTACAGATAGGTAGAGAACTGAGAACGGGTGATAAGTTTCATGAGATAGAAAACGGTGCAAGTGTTGCAGCCAAGTCTATTGGTCACTATCACCCTGTATTACCAGAATACAATTATTCTGAACAAATGTTATTAGATACCGAACCTGATATACAACATCATATCAGTCTCTTTATTAGTAAAGAAAGGATATAATTTTGTATTGTTGGATAATGTTTTGAACATTTCCTATATCAAGAGTTGATCGGTTCAGGTACGTTATCTAAAAGCATTGACGTTCTAAATCAAACTACAGTTCTTAGTATATAGAACACACATAAGAGAAAGAATTCAGAAATGAACGAATCGTTCTTGAGGTATTGTAGACTAGGTCATATCAATGCGACCCGACTAGCTAAGTTACATTTAGATGCATATTTAAATCTGTTTGAATTTACATCTTGTGAAACTTGCCGGTCATGTCACAAAGATAAGATGACCACAGCTCTGTTTATTGGAAACAGAGAAAGAGTTAGTGAACTCTTGGGATTGATACATGTTGATGTATGAAAGTCCCCTGTCTACACATGCCAAGACTAGTTCTTTGTACTTCATTACATTCTCTGATGATCTCTCAAGATTCAGACATATGTTCCTGTTGAAACACAAGTCCGAACCTTTTGAGATATTCACGGAATATACGTTAGAAGTAGAGAACCAGAAAAACGGGTATAAGTATTATGTCCTTTGATGTGATCAGCGAGGAGAATACTTGATCACGGAATTCCTGGACTATTCTAAAGGAGAATGAGATTCTCTCTCAGCATTACTCCTCCGTATACACCATAGCACGATGGTATATCTCAGGCATCTTGAGAGGTACTTTGGTTTCGACATTCCATTAGCCACTCCACAGATTTGGTGGGTAATCTCAGGCATCCGAGAGGTACTTCGGTCTTCTCAGAGACGGTGACAGGGATGTTCTTGTTTACCCAGACTTACCATTGCTGTTGTTCTAGACTATAAGACCCGGCAGGAGGATGAGTATAGCGTCGTTCTAAACTAGCTTTAGAAGTGCACGTGTATATGACTCTGTCAGAGGGTTGTTATAGTCAGTGGGAGCAGCGGAAGCATAATGGGCAAGTAGCTTATGTCTATTTATAGACTAAAGCTAGTATAGTGGAAATAGATCATCTATTTTTGATGTGACAGTCATAGGTTTTGACCTCATCAGAATAGGAGGTGGATCTGGTAAGAAAGTATTAGAGAGTGATGTCTAGGTATTTGGATGACATGCACTAGATAGGGAGAGATCTTCCTATACTACGATCGGTTTTACTGTGGTTGTCACAAGGTGTTTCTCTATATAGGATCTGGATAAATATCAGTTTTTCTGGTCACTAGATCTATGGTTTTAGATCTAGATTTATGAAGTGTCCCAATTAGGGTACCTTGACATGATTCTAAAGGTGTTTTAGAATGGACGACTCCTGGCATAGTGGTGTACCTGCAGGTGATGGAGTCACCCTCTCTAAAGGATTCTTACAGACTAAAGGAGAGAGGGATTTGCATGATAGACATATCACTTGCTTAGGCAATTGAGTCAATCATGTGATTTCAAGTACCATACCAGATATTGCTTTTGCACTAGATGCAATAAGCATATATTAATCTAATCCTCGAGAAACATTGGGAAGCAGTTATGAACATAAGTGGATGTTCTTGGGATATGGTAATGGCAGCCTCCTTTAGGAGACGGTTATCATTTCAGGCTTCCAAGATGACCTGAATGACAGAGTAGATATTTGAGTTAGTTTTTCCCTCTTCGGAGGGGCAGTATGTTGGACAGGTGGTCCAAGCGGATACTGAGGAAGGCATGGCGCAGTATACTGATTAAGTTCAGTGGACGATACAGTCTAAGATATTTGCTGGATTAGGAGTTCATTTGTGAACTGGGTCCCATCAGATATCCAAACAACTTCTAAGACAGGTATTGCTCATTTCGGAAGATAGTCTTTCTCCGCGAAGTTGAGATATAGAGAGATACAAAAAGAAACATTGGAGCGGATCCACTCACTGAAGCTATTTCTCAAACACAATAGTTTCATAAATGAGATTTGCGAAACTGATTAGTAGAGAAGTTGGGTGTTCGGTATCACATGAGCTGTGAGTATGCGACACCGCAATAATTAGCCTTAAGTGCAAGTGGGAGATTGTTGGCTATAGTTCCCTCAAGGCAATTATCATAGTCGCAGGTAGGCGATTGCGATGATTGAGAGAGGACCTATACCGGTAGAACAGTCTTACTCGAGATGATAGTATGCTATCTTGTTTTCCTTTATTATCATGTACATGTTGATAGAGCCCATAGGATTCTTGCTTGACTACCAGCATTATGATGGCGATCATATACGTGGGAGCTGGGGGTCTATAAGCACATCCTTAAATGTCCCTAGTCGTGGGAGTTTCGAGACTGGGTATCGATACTCCAAAGTAGACTAGTGTATACTTATCCAGACCCTGACGAGGGGCGGTGGCCGGTCTCATAAGACATTGGTGTCAGTTGTTCACTTAAGATAGTATACAGGTGCTCATTGGGTTATGAGTACACTGGACGGACTCGCCGGGAACCTGCTAGTTGGTATTATACCTATTGTCAGATAGCAGTTCCCATGTGACATATGTACAGGTTAGTCTGTCGACCCGAGATCGTCATTTGTCTCATGTGAGTTTCCATTGTGCTTTGATTACTACCCTACCATGGCTCAAAGGAGTGGTGCATACAGGTTTTAGTTGGGTACAGTCCCGAGCCACATGGAGGCAATGAGCGGATCGTCGGGGATTTGTCTCTCCTGGTATTGGGGGTTGATGTCACGCAATACACGGGTAGCCATCACCAGAAATCCTCGGCCGGGGTAATCGAGAATTACCGATACAGGATCGATAGTTTCTTAAGTGGTGATGGGTTACATACCGATACGAATTATCGCGTCAGTAGGGGTCTGACTTTATCCACCCCCTCGACTCGATATGTGATACTCTTAGACGAACAGACCGGACTGTACGGATATTGTCACTGTCAGACTCAGTAGGGGTTCAGGATGAGTTTGCTCGTCGGCCTCCCTTTTGCTCAATACCTGAGTAGCCGTTACGTACAACTAGTGCCGCTGACGTGCTTGTGGTTAAACCCACTGCCAGCGTATTGATGAGTCTTTAGAGTCCCACATAGAGGGTTTTCACGGTTCAGGCGATATGGTATAGATGACGTATGTTGGTAAATACAGGTGTCCGATTAAATATGTGTACAGGCTGCACAGACTTTTATCGGACGGTTGATAATACTAGCGGCTTAGGATTAAGCCGGATTAATAAATCAGGTTTTGATTTAATAATTTTTATATATATATATTTATATATGTATTCTAGTATTATTGTTCACTATTCATTTTCTCTCTTGGCTATTCATATTTTTGTACGAATATGCGTATATATATTTCGATACGTGTACCGGGTTGTATTCCGCATTTATACGGAATAACTTCTAGAAGATGACTGATTGATACGATTTCTCGGTGTGTATGTTTTAGAATGTATAGAAATCACAACCAAAAATATTTTGACCGCAATCAATAACGGTGTCGATTGTAGCGCGTCAGCGAGTGCGGATCGTCCACAGGGAAAGTGTGATCCGTTCGTAATTGAATTAGATGAATTGAAGATTAAAGAAAGAAAAGAAAAGACGATTCGATTCAATATTTAAAAGTGAATTCAAGAATTATCAAAATCTATATCTAATAACAAGAAAACATTAAAATCAAGAATGAAGAATTGATGATATCCAATCCAATAATCAAGAATCGAAATAAGGCTCGTAGGAATCGATCGAATCTATAGACGTGATGAAATCTATTGATTACGTTTTCTTATCCATCGATAATTTGATACTAGATCGATGACGATCAACGAGAATTAGGGATTTCTTGCGGAAACTAGGGTTTCATCATCTATCCCTTGTTCTTTCGTTGATTTCATTCACATTCTAGCCTCTAGTAAATTCAAGAATCGATCGTTGATCCCTAATTAAGAGCGAACACAATCAAGAAAGTATCGCTCGAAACTAGGTCGTCGATTATTCAATTTGCTAGGGTTTACAAAACTCATAGGACTTAAGAATTGTTTCAAGATTTTTAACATCATCATCTATTGATTCTCTCGACTCCTTCACGAGCGGAGTTTTACTCAAATATCATAACAAGAAACACAATCAAGAATTGAGATCAATTCATGATGCAAGAATGTAAAGAAAGCAAGATAAAAGAATTTCACCTTTTATTTATCAACAATTTTGTTACAATTCTCTCAAGAACTACAATGAGGAAAGAACTCGATTGTCGATTTGGCTTCGCTCGTCTTCGTGAGTCGCGGATCATCTTGGATCACTTGCTCGGATGAAGATCAGCTTCGCTCCTAAAGGGTTGAAGGCTTCTTGCTTGATTTGATACTCGGTGTTCTTGAATTTGGCTTTGGATTTGATTGGATTAGGGTTAGGGTTACAAGTTGTGTCACTCAACTTGTATTAGAAATGGATGTAATGAACAACCAATTATTGAACAACCTTAGAAGTGAAGCCTTATGGTCCCTTTTATAGCCTTCACTAGCTTTGGCTTCCTTTAGAAGCTAGGTTTAGTTTAGCTTCCCTTGTAAGCTAGGTAGTTAGGTATAAGCTTCTAGAGGTAGTTAGTTAGGCTTTAGCTTCCTTCATAAGTTTGGAGATTAGGGAGAAGCTTCTAGGCTTAGTTTGTTAAGTAGCTTGCTTTGGAAGCTTGAGAGTGATTAGCTTGAAATGTAAGCCTTGCTGTTCGTGCTGAAGCTTCTGGAGATTTCTGGAGTTTGGAGTATATTGAATGAGTGTGGGCCCTGAAAGAAGTAGTCTGAAGCTGAGCAGAGATGATGACGTGGCAGGATAAATGTGGATCCGCGGCGGGAGTGGGTATTGGGCCGTGGATCTGCGGCCCTTTGATGCCCCCTCTGCATGAAAATCTCTGGTAACTCTGCTGCTGACTTTGGGGTTATTTTTTGATGTGCTGAATCTTATAATTCTTTTCATTTCATTGCCAGATCTCAAGTCTTGGAGTTGGCGTATTTTTATCAGCACTTTTTCACAGATTTGGCTTTTCTCCTGGAATTTCCTGCACAGATTCTCGAAACAAGTGTTGCGCTATACAAAGATGATGCGATGCCATGATAAACACTCAATTTCCCTCAAAATGCCGGTTTTAGTATACAACACAGGTAATTTGGTATTTTACGGCTGTTTTGCTAATATGTGCTATATTAATACCGAACACCTATAGATGATTGCAAATAGTAGGGAAATTGACGTGTAAAAAGTACAATATTTTCGACTGATCAAATTCTCCCAAACTTATTTTCGGTCGTCTCGAGCGAACTGTTTTATTAAAAAGAGAAGGAGAAAATAAAGAAAGAGAAAAACTAACTAGCACACTTTTGTAGGCAACACGATTGCACTGAGCATGTGCAACAAGCTTTTAAACCTCTAGGTGTCCCTAGTGGGAGGGGTGCTGTCTCCCGAGGGTTTTCAGCGGATTGCACCCACAAAATCCAATAATAAAAGGAAGACCATGAAAGTTATATATAAAGATAAGAATTGTAAAAGAAAAGCTTTGAAAATTAGAGTTTCCAACTATGCTAGCTTTTCGGTTGTCATGAACCCTATCTTAATAGTCATGAAAAGATGTGAGAAATAACATCATCCCTCAATAAAACATCGTCTTTATTCTTCATTCCTATCTTTCTTCCAAACATCGATCATATAACCCTATGTGTGTGTAAAAGACATCCCTACACCCGGAGAATTCAATTCAAGCTATCATACTCTTGTCCATCTTCCTCAGTACTTTTTAATTAATGAATATTTAGATGAATTTGCTCACACACTTTCATGCGACTGTTAATACTTCTTGAGGTACTAACCGATCGATTACTCATGTGCTTACTTATTTGGTGTATTTTCCTCGTCTTGCACCACCTATGGCTTAGCAGTGACTCCTAGACCAGTTGGTCTAAGGCACTAGGTGAAGAGGCACCCTCGCTATATTTTTTTATTGCTGCCTTGGCAATAACAAAACCAGTGTTCATTTTTCTCACCATTTATTTTTTATTCATATTTTTTTTTGATTTCCTTCGTACTTTGGCTTTAAGACAAGAGCATTTCAAGGTATCCTCTACTATCTCGAGCTTCAAGACGTGTGTAAATGCGTATAGTAGGGTATCAACGTTCAAAATGTTTGGCTTCCAGAATAGGAACTATTTTTCAGGCTTATTTTTATCCTCAGATTAGTGACTTCCTTCATCTTACTAACCCTTGGGACAACGGCTCATAACTACTTATTACTAGTTTGTATAAGAAAACTTCTAATTTTCTTGGTTTTCTTAAATTTTTCCAATATTTTGGATGTAATTTTTACTATCTAATCTTTTATTATCTTATATATGTACAAAAATATTTTTTTTATTTTTGAAAATTTTTAAATTTTTATAGGTTTTCAAAAATGTTTTGTGCTTATGCAAAGTATGATGCAAATGATGCGAAAATAAGCACAAATCTCCCCTAAACTTGTTTTCAACAGTGTCCTCACTATTGCCATCCGCTAAACCTTGAAAACCTGTAAGTTTGGGAGGAAATTTATTAATGAGGGCAAAATATTTAAGTGAAGATCCTTCCCCAAACTTAATTTTGGCTCATCATTTTTGGTGTAAAAATTTTCTTTTCAGGAGCCAAATTATACCCCCCCAAACTTGAGTTAAACAACGTTAATTTTTGAAAATCACATGATGGGGTCAAGAATCATTGGTCGATGCCAAGGTTTGCAAAGACCGAACGTCAACACCAACCATTCTAAAATTTTATCAATGTAGTGCTTTGGTTGGTGGAAGAAGAAGTGGGGAAAGGGTAAGTGGTGGAATAGAATGTGTGTGCGTCTCATTTTGGAGAGAAGATGCAGTGAATGTGATGGATTACTCGCATTCTTTTTACAGTTCAGAAGAATGGGTGGAGGTTCAGTTTCATTGATTGGGAGATGATTCATCTCAACACCCGTGTCATTCAAAAATACGAGTTCATCAGCGAAAATTTTCTCAAAAGTCTCATCAATACCCTGAAGAATAATGTCATCACAAAGTGCGGGGTGATCTTCAGACTCCAAAAACGGCTCATAATTAGTGTTAGTTGTTGACCCGGACAACTCGATGGAAGAGTCCGTATGTGTATGATACATAGTTGGGTCAAATAACATATGAAAAGAGTCTAGATCAGTATCATGAGGATCATCAATTTCGCCGCTGTCGACATCCATTAAGTCGACAGAACAGACCTAAGCAGTAGGTTCGGAGGATACACTTCCCAACTTGTAAATGTTCAGCTCTATTGAGCTATTCCCGAAGGATAGGGTCATAGAGCCATTACGATAGTTGATGATAGCGTTGGAAGTGGCCAAAAAGGGGCGACCTAAAATCACCGGAATTTGATTCTGTGGGTTCGCTACAGGCTGTGTATCAATTACAATAAAGTCCACAGGGAATACAAATTCCCCGATTTTTATTAACACATCCTCCAGTTCACCCCTAGGTTTGGTGATTGATCGGTCAGCCATCTGGAGAGTGCAAGGAGCTGGTTTCAACTCTCCGATCCCTAACTGCTCGTATACTGAGAAAGGAAGCAGGTTAACACTTGCGCCAAGATCAAGTAGAGCACGGTTAATGTGTTTCTCCCCAATAGAAATGGAAATCGTAGGATAGCCAGGATCCTTACGTTTCCTCGGTAGTTGTTGAAAGAAAGTCGTGTCTGCTGTCTTTGCCATGAATATCTTCTTGGGCACTTGAGTCTTCCTCTTTCTAGTGCACAAGTCTTTAAGAACTTTCGCATAAGCGGGGACTTGTTGAATAGCATCTAGAAGATGGATGTTGATGTTAACCTATTTAAACATTTCAGTGATCTTCTCCATTTGTGAACTCAGTGTGTTTCCCCTTAACCGATTCGGGTAAGGAGCTTGAGCAATAAGATCAGGGTTCAACATTGGAGAGATAGTGTGGGTGGAAACGATCTAAGAATAGCAGCGGAGATCGTTTTCGGTGTGGGCTGAGGTGTCGAGCCTTGAGGAAAACGAAGAATAGGCTCGGAAGAAGGTGGTGGGGTAGAAGAACTGGGGTCAGAATTAGAAGTAGAAGTGGAAGGAAAAGTCTCAGCCGGGGTATCATTGATAGATTTTTCATTATCATCAATTTCTTCCCCAACGTGATTGTCAAGCACTCTTCCAGATCTCAACGTGATTGCATTCACATGATGTGAATAGTCAGGATTGGGTAAAGGTTGAGCTGGAAGTTTCCCTTTTTCTCTTGCACTCATTTCGGCTTTTAATCGTGCAATTTCTTCTTCCATCGATTTAATAGTCTCATTTTGAGAGACAGTATTTCTTTTCATGTCATCGACAGAAGACTTCATTTCAGCCGAATCTTGCATGATATTTGTTAGGACCAAATTCATGTATTGTGCAAATGAAGATGATTCATCAGTCTCGGTCAACTGCAAAGAACTAGACGGTGCGGGTGTGTTGACCGGATTTTGAAAGTTTTGTGCTTAGAAGGGGTGCTGACTCAATTGAAGTGGTTGCTGTTGTGGTGGAAGAGCCCTTTGGAAATTGTTTTGGTTTGGAACCGTGTTTTGAGTTTGTGATTGGTTCCAAGTAAAGTTAGGGTGATTCCTCCAACCCTGATTATATGTGGAAGAAAATGGATCGTTTCTAGGTCGTTGTTGGAAAGCAGAATTAATATGCTCATGACCTTGAAACGGAGAATTCAATGGACATTCTTCCGTCAAATGAGAAGGATCAGAACAACATCCACATACAGTTTTGGAGAGTGACATTTGATTTAGGGCGGCGGCTAAAAATTTGTTTTCCATAGTCTCGAGTTTCTTTTGCATAGCTGAAATGTCAGCTCTAACTTCTGTGGAAACATCCGATTGGTTATTGCCACCCCTAGACGATTGACTCACACCCTCCCACTGTAAAGATTTTTCAGCGAAATCTTCTAGGAATTTCCAGGCTTCCCCATCATCTTTGGTCATGAAGTTGCCTTGACATATTAATTCAAGGGTCTGTTTTGTGTTAGGATTAATGCCCTCGTATATGATTCGGCACATATCCCATCTGGGGATTCCGTGATGTGGACATTGAACTAACAGATCCTTAAAGCGTTCAAGACATTTTGAGAATGTTTCATTTGGAAGCTGGGTGAATTGATTGATTTCGCTACGGACTCGAGCTGTCTTATGATTCGGGTAGAATTTCTTAAGGAATGCTGTTACAAATTCTTCCCAGTTTGAAATGGAATGTGCGGTTGTGTTATACAGCCATTTCTCGGCTATATCGCACAAGGTAAATGGGAGAAGACGAAAACGCATAGCATCCACAGAAAGCTGTGAAGTACCCATCATTGCGCATACATTTTCAAATTTGGTGATAAAGACATATGCGTCTTCAGACACGAGACCGTGATATTTTGGTAGAAGGTTGATGTATTGGGGTTTTATTTCAAAATTGTCCCCGTTGGCTGGTGGAATAGAAAGACAGGTCGAAAGAGGACCTCGCATAAGATAGCACCTCTCTTGGAGAGAGATGCGGGATGGATTCTGCGCACCTGCGGACGGCGGCAGATTAGTGGTAAAGAAGTTCGATGGAGAAGCGTCCATCGAAGTGGGTGTGGTGGTGGGTAAAGAAGAGGTAAATGTAGAAATACCGACTTTGGGGTCGATCGGGGGAACGCGGACTAAATGGGCACTAGAATCCCGTGTCCAGCCTATCTTGCACTAAAGGGTTTAGCACAAGTGGCAGCGTTAATATAATTAGGGAAAATGAATGAAGTGGTGTTTGTTTTGAAAAATATATGGATTTTTGAAAAAAAATGCAAATCACAACATATGCAACAAGCAACCCTAAGTCTAGTGGTCACCTAGGTCAAGGCTCTAGACCGCTCCTAACTGCCAAAACACAAGTTGCAGGATCAATCCTCCACTGCCTCTTTGTCTCTCCTGTGGCCAGGTAAGTGTCAGGTAAGTGGGAGGTTCTCCACTACGTAAGTAGTGGGCCTAATTAAGTAACCACTTGTCTTAGACACACTTGCCTTAGACACCACAAAAGAAACGCGGATAAGCAATGAATTACCCACGGCCTTCTTCTGTCCTAAGTGTGCGCGACGGTCCTTAGAGTCATGTCTAGATTTCTTTTAGTTAATGAGGGTAATGCGGATGCAAGTTTTTTGATTTTCGGGGCTTAGGAAGGGTAATGAACTCTCCACCTAATCTGGATTTGGTCTTTGCCCCTTAATTTCCGTATTAATAATGCAAACAACCAAGATCAAACACGCACAATTCTTTTATTTTTGCGGCGCTGCGAATTTTTGCAAAGAAACATGCAGCAAATTTGTTATTGGAGCAGACAGAGAAGGAGATAAGAAAGTGAAGGAGTCACCTGAGAAAAATCGTACAGTAATGCAGCTACCAAGCCGCGGTTCCGCCGCAATGAAGCCCTAATGCCGCGGATCCGCCGCGGTTATGAAGAATCACTGCACAAAAAATTTACAGAATGCCTCTGTTCACTTCCTGAACTCTCTGGAATATTCAGAAAATTTTTTCCCAAGCTCCACAGATTCCAGATTTTCTCGCAACAAATCACAACGAATCGTTTAGTGTTTGCGTGAATTTAGATCTAAAAATTTATGATGGAATAAACTTTTCAACTCAAATTTCAAAAACAAACGAATTAGCGCACTATCCCGGCAACGGCGCCATTTGATTGATACGAATTCTCGGTGTGTATATTTTAGAAAATGTATAGAAATCACAACCAAAAATAATTTGACCGCAATCAATAACGGTGTCGATTATAGCGTGTTAGCGAGTGCGGATCGTCCACAGGGAAAGTGTGATCCGTTCGTAATTGAATTAGATGAATTGAAGATTAAAGAAAGAAAAGAAAAGACAATTCGATTCAAGATTTAAAAGTGGATTCAAGAATTATCAAAATCTATATCTAATAACAAGAAAACATTAAAATCAAGAATGAAGAATTGATGATATCCAATCCAATAATCAAGAATTGAAATGAGGCTCGTAGGAATAGATCGAATATATAGACGTGATGAAATCTATTGATTACGTTTTCTTATCCATCGATGACTTGATACTAGATCGATGACGATCAACGAGAATTAAGGATTTCTTGCGGAAACTAGGGTTTCATCATCTATCCCTTGTTCTTTCGTTGATTTCATTCACATTCTAGCCTCTAGTAAATTCAAGAATCGATCGTGGATCCCTAATTAAGAGCGAACACAATCAAGAAAGTATTGCTCGAAACTAGGTCGTCGATTCTTCAATTTGCTATGGTTTACAAAACTCATAGGACTTAAGAATCGTTTCAAGATTTTTAACATCATCATCTATTGATTCTCTCGACTCCTTCATGAGCGGAGTTTTACTCAAACATCATAACAAGAAACACAATCAAGAATTGAGATCGATTCATGATGCAAGAATGTAAAGAAAGCAAGATAAAAGAATTTCACCTTTTATTTATCAACAATTTTGTTACAATTCTCTCAAGAACTACAATGAGGAAAGAACTCGATTGTCAATTTGGCTTCGCTCGTCTTCGTGAGTCACGGATCATCTTGGATCACTTGCTCGGATGAAGATCAGCTTCGCTCCTAAAAGGTTGAAGGCTTCTTGCTTGATTTGGTACTCGGTGTTCTTGAATTTGGCTTTGGATTTGATTGGATTAGGGTTAGGGTTACAAGTTGTGTCACTCAACTTGTATTAGAAATGGATGTAATGAACAACCAATTATTGAACAACCTTAGAAGTGAAGCCTTAGGGTCCCTTTTATAGCCTTCACTAGCTTTGGCTTTCTTTAGAAGCTAGGTTTAGTTTAGCTTCCCTTGTAAGCTAGGTAGTTAGGTATAAGCTTCTAGAGGTAGTTAGTTAGGCTTTAGCTTCCTTCATAAGTTTGGAGGTTAGGGAGAAGCTTCTGGGATTAGTTATTTAAGTAGCTTGTTTTGGAAGCTTGAGAGTGATTAGCTTGAAATGTAAGCCTTGCTGTTCGTGCTGAAGCTTCTGGAGATTTCTGGAGTTTGGAGTATATTGAATGAGTGTGGGCCCTGAAAGAAGTAGTCTGAAGCTGAGCAGAGATGATGACGTGGCAGGACAACCGTGGATCCGCGGCGGGAGTGGTATTGGGCCGCGGATCCGTGGCCCTTTGATGCCCCCTCTGCATGAAAATCTCTGGTAACTCTGCTGTTGACTTTGGGGTTATTTTTTGATGTGCTGAATCTTATAATTCTTTTCATTTCATTGCCAGATCTCAAGTCTTGGAGTTGGCGTATTTTTATCAGCACTTTTTCACAGATTTGGTTTTTCTCCTGGAATTTCCTGCACAGATTCTCGAAACAAGTGTTGCGCTATACAAAGATAATGCGATGCCATGATAAACACTTAATTTCCCTCAAAATGCCTGTTTTAGTATACAACACAGGTAATTTGGTATTTTACGGCTGTTTTGCTAATATGTGCTATATTAATACCGAACACCTATAGATGAGTGCAAATAGTAGGGAAATTGACGTGTAAAAAATACAATATTTTCGACTGATCAATGACCACCTCATTAATTGATTTTTCTTTTTGGAAAATCATTTTGTGAAATGAGGTGGAGGAGGTGAGGTGGCATGAATATTGTTTAACATGTAGAGAGGTATGACATAGACTTGTTTATTGGAAAAATGAAAAGAGATATTTTTATTGGTTGATTGAGAGAGAGGGAGGCAACCACTTTCTTTTGGAGAGGGCTTGCTCATTTCATTTTTCTTCACTTGCTTACTCTCATTCTCATTTGGAGAAAACACTTAGCCATTTCTTGAGTTGTTCATGCCACATGTTTTCCTCACCTCCTCTTGATCTTCAATGGTTGCTCTTGGAGCATCTTGATGAGAGAAAAATTATAATGAGATAATCCTACACCTCCACTCTCCATTGCTAGCAACCTTGGAGCGTCGGTTGCTGTCACGTCCCGCTTCCCAGTAGATGGAAACGATGACGTGGCAAGCCCGTAACATATTTATTATGAGAAGACCGTTTCTCGAAATAAATACACTAAGCATCTATAAGCAACATAAAGTAACAAAAACAAACAAAAGAATGAAATTCAACTCTTATTTATTACATTCAAGATTCACAATAGAAAAAATATCTGAATACAAGATACGATAATATGATAAGTCTTAACAAGGAAGCGTACATAAATAAGATGAAATGAAATGAAAAGCTGAACGAAACTAGACGTCCGGTTGTGATGCGAACTGGTTATACTCCTCTTAGACCGCTTCTATCTCTTTTGTCTCAATACCACCTGACGAACATTCCAAGAAAGAAAAAAAGATGGATGGAATGTCCGTCAGCGAACTTGCGCTCTGTAAGTCCCTAAGAAAGGTGGGATGTGAAAGTATATAAATGAATATGCAAGGTGACATGTGATATAGTATGAATGGAAATAAAATATGAACAAGTATAACATGGTGATATTAATGACAACTATGTAAGCATGGCAATAAAACATGAGCATAGTAAACAAGTATAGCATGAATATAAATCATGAACATATAAACAAGTATGGTAGCGTGCATAGTAATGTGTATGCCAACTATATCAGTATGGCAAACAAGTATAACATAGCCAAGAGTGTAGATATAGTGAATATGAAGTGGATGTCCGTGTCCTAAGGGGTCTCTACAAGGTAATATATCCTAACGCCAGTTTAAGTGTGATTATCAACCAATCTCAAGAGTATTCTCGAACCCAAAGCTATCATCCAGGGGTAAGGAATCACGGGCCTAAAAGTAATCGGGACTTCAATTATTATTGAAGTATTCCAAACCCAACAGGCTATCGTCCAGAGGTTTGGAAACACGGACTCTTATTAGTGAATTCATGATTTGTACCGTTTCAGCCCGGTACCATAATAATATGATTTGTACTGTTTGAGCCCGTTACCACAACAACATGATTTGTATTAATGGAACTCATGAGATTCCGTTGGATTTATATTCAAACTACCCCAACACCCCATGTATATTAGTCTATGATTAATGTTATGAATCTTAATCGAATCCATGAATACAAAAGGTGATGTATGATATCAAGTTTTCAAGTTTGAGTTCATGTAGTCATGTCAAGTGCAAGTCATGTCAATTGTGTTCATGGTTCGAATCAAGTTGGTTCAAATGTACATACTGGATTCAGGTATTCATGATTGAGTCATGTCAAAATCAAATCAAGTCTAGTATGTGATGGTTTAATCATAAGTCATATAGATAAAAATAGATAAGTAATCATCGAACATGATATGAGATAGGTATACAAGAATCGCCCAAAAATAATGTTGTAAATATGTGATATGTACAACTAGTTAATCAAGTTATTTGAAGTTAGAATATAAAAGAAAACACAGCCTTAAGTTTTATGCACATGTGAGTTCCAATCTCGCCTAAATACGACTACCGGTTTGGGAGATATACATATTTTCGTATCGTCGCGCAAAACAGATCAGAATCTGTTCCGCACCGTCACACATTTTCAAAACGCAGTTTGAGTTAATTTTCATAAGGTTTCAGGTTATGAAGATTAATAAAAAATTGTAGGTCTTTCGATGTATTTATCCGAAACACCAAGATTCACGTGATTTGGATTTCTGAAGCTCTAGTTATGATCGTTTTAATATCAACGTTTAAAACAGAAATTCATATTTCTGGACAGCAACTATATGTTATATTGCAAAGCCTATATCGAGTTGTTTCATTCGTTTATAAGTAATATAATATACATAAAATTATAGTTATATCAATTGTGCATCTATACATCTAAAATTTGTCACAAACGGACATTGGGAGTTCGAGTTATGCCTATTTAAAAACAGTGTGCAAATCAGGACAGATTCTGTCCAAATCCGTCACTTAATATTGTAACGCAGTTTTCTTTATTTTACGTCAGTTTTCAGCAAAAATATAAAACTAGGAAAATTTATATCATTCGATGTAGATATCCAAAACACCTAATTTTGCTCAATTTGGATATCTTTAGACCAAGTTATGTGTCTAAGAAGTTAACCGATAAATGCAGTTTTCTGTTTTTACGAACAGTGAAAAAAACAATGTAATTTCTAGACCGTTATGCGGTTCGATCTAAAATTTTTACAGCGTGTATAGAAAAATATATTCTATCATATGTAAATTTCCTGAAATTTTCAGAAGTAAAAATTAATTTCTAAAAATTATTTTAAATATAAAAGTATTGATATGTCATATGCGAGAATGAGAAAATCATGGTATTTATTCGTAACTTCATTTTTTTTTACAATTTTAAATAAAGTAATTTATAATACAACAACTAACGATGCAATCCTAATCGGTTATTATGAAATCTTAATATATGGATTGAGAGTAATGAAAAAAGACTTTACAAACTATATATGTGTGTATGTTTGTGTGTGTTCATTATTTATATATGTATCCATTTAATTAATTATTTAGGGACTATGATATGATAAGGAAAGTTTTTCATGGTAATATGACAAGATAAAGATAGAGAGAAGGAGATGGAGGGAGGGAAAGAGAGAAGAGACCTACATACACAAGCCGGTATTGTCACCGGGCTTGTCTATCCACCGAATAACTTCGTGTTACTAGCAAGATTTTCTTGAAACTTTTTGGTGTTCCTTTTCTAGGACTCTAGGTGAAGAGGGAGAAGGGAGAGATAGAAAAATATGAGGAAGAAAAAAAAAGAGGAGGACAAATAAAGATGGTGTAATGGTGAATTATCTATAATAATATATGCATTCAACATGGGAATTAAAAGAGAAATGAATGATCACCATTCATTTTGGTAATGAAAGGTCTCATTTGTAAATTATGAGAAGAATAAAAAATTGATAAAAAAATAATTGTAAGAATGAGGATTTGAACATGTGATCTATGGAATAACAATGCAAACATTTAACCAATGAGCTACAAGGTTGTTCATACACATATTTAATAAGAATTAAATATATGATATTGTTTAAAAAGAAAGTGGGCTTTTGGGCTCATAGTTTTATTAAAGAAAATAAAAATGAAATTGGATTTGAGTTATAGGCTGGATTAGATCTTATGTTTAATTTGAAAAAAAGTTAAAATTTAGTTTTAAAGAAATGTGTTTGGGAAAAATTGATAGAAGAATAAAATAATATATTTATAAAAAACAAAATATACAGAAAATACTAAGAATAAATAAATACAATATTTTGCTAAAGAAAGAAAATACAGAGGTATATTAATATTAGGGTCATTACAGTTGCCTCGCTTGGCGAGGCTGAAGTTTGCGCCGTTTCCCTCAGGTGGATCATTGTAGATGGAGGAAGACCGGCAACCAAACTCGATCCGCAACCACTAGGAGGTTGGGATGAAAGTTAAAGACCGAAGGAAATGGATCAATTCGGTATAACCATTCTTAACTCTTTATATTGCTCGCTAGTATAGGGTTTAGGGTAGATCCGGACATCGGGTTGTGGTAGCGCCAGTTTAGAAAATTTTTGTTTCGTATTTGACCACGGTTTGATAGCCGGGGCGCTGCCGTAACCCAATGAAAAGGTCAAGGATTGGAGGGAAGTCTTCATAGACTACTTCAAATCCCAACAAACGCCCAAAAATGCGTCGTTTAGATATCAGCTCATGAAACGAGCTTGTCTTTCACCTTCGTCAATGATACACTATATAAGAGATCGTTCGATTGTCTGTGGCTAAGATTCCCGGGACTAGAAGAAGCGAAGAAAGTTGTCCAAGAAACCCACGATGGACTCTGTGGCTCTCATCAAGATGGGACAAAGATGAAGCTGAAGATAAAAAGAATGGGTTACTATTGGCCCACAATGATTCAAGACTATCTCGAATATGCGAAGCAGTGTCACTCGTGCCAAATTCATGGGGACTTCATCCACCAATATCCAAATCCGCTACACCCAACAGTAGGTAGCTGGCCGTTCGAAATGTGGGGAACCGATATAATCAGCCCTATTGAACCAGTATCGTCCAAAGGATATCGGTTCATACTGGCAACGACCGACTACTTCTCCAAATGGGCAGAAGCGGTACCACTGAGGGAGGTGAAGACGGAGAATATCCTCCATTTCTTCAGGACACATGTCATCTATCGATTCGGCACTCCGCAATGAATTATCTCGGATAATGGGCCAGCTTATAGAAGTCATAAAATCAGCCGCTTCGCACAGCAGCATAAAATAGATTGGAGATACTCTTCAGTCTATAATTCTCAGGCCAACGGTCTGGCTGAAACTTTTAACGAGTCCTTGACAAAGATTATAAAGAAAATAGAGTCCAGAAACAGAAGGGACCGGCACGAAAGGCTGCACGAAGCTCTTTGGGCGTACCGAACAACGTTCAAAATAGCCACGAATACAATAGCATATGCGTTGGTATTCTGCATGGTAGCAGTGCTTCCCTTGGAAATAGAACTCCCTTCTTTACGAGTAGCGGTCGATACAAGCTGACAGATAAAGAAAATGATCATCTTCGGCTTGAGGAACTTGATGCCCTCGACGAAACTCGCCTTAGAGCACAGAAAAATCTAGAAGCTTATAAGGTAAGGATGACGCGGTCATACGAAAAACTGACCAGGCCGAGAACATTCAGCCAAGATGAACTCGTGCTAGTCGTCAAAAGACCCATGATCCCCAATCGTGCAAAACGGGGGAAGTTCGAGCCAAACTATGAAAGCCCATATATCATAAACAAAGTCTACCAAGGTGGAGCCTACATGCTTATGGATATGCATGGCGAAAGACCCTTCCGGCCAATAAACGGTCGATTCCTCAAAAAATACTATACTCGACGAGTCACGACTTAGGTCAATGATAGATGACGACGCTTGTGTCCACTCGCTATCTTCCTGAGTCAGAACTCTGAGAATAGTATCCAAAAAGAACTTCGCCTGAAACATGGAGATGAAGGACCGAGATGTCCCTAAACTAATAATGGAGCGAAATGTCTTTAAACTAACATTCGTCCCCAAAATGGGAATGTCGGACCGAGAAGTTCTTATACTAACTATCCGCCTCAAATATGGCGACAATGGACCGAGATGTCCCCAAACTAAAAACGGACCGAGATGTCCCTAAACTAGAACTTCGCCTTAAATATGGTGACAATGGACCGAAAAGTCCCTAAACTAAAATTTCGCCTCAAACATGGCGATAACAGACCGAGATGTCCCTAAACTAGCACATTGCCCCCAAGTACGGTGATATGCACCCTTGAGATCTATATTGCAGTCGAAGTCCTAATGGCGAAGGTTGCAACTCAAGTCCCACTGGCTACACAGCTACTCCAGCGATGAAGCCACCCCCAAAACCCACCGGATAACAGGTAGGTCACCTGCGACGAAGCTACTTTCGAGAGTTTCGCCAAAAAAAAAAAATAACAAAATAAAAAAAATGGTACGTTCACAAGCGAAATTGGCATGGATGAAAACCTGAAAGGACGTCGTGAGTAAAAACAGCAGGGCTACCGACGAGCTTTTGAAAACACGGAAGGGCGCAAACTTGTTAAAAAAAAGCAAAAAAAAAAACAGTATGTCCACAAGCGTAATGGGTACGGATGAAAACCCAAAAGGGCGCTATGAGTAAAAACAGCAGGACTACCGGTGAGCTTGTGAAAAACCGGAAGGACGCAATCTCGTAAAAAAAAAATAAAAAAAAAATTCACTTGCAGGGTCTTTTCGATCCTGTGAGGAGAAAATACCTGCGCGAGATCCTTACGACTCATAAAGGAACAACACATTTAGAAATCCATACGATTTCTAAGGAGAAAATACACTTACGAGATCCTCACGACTCGTAAGGAGAATCCCTCTATGAGACCCTCATGGCTCATAAAATTCAAAAGTCTTAGATTATAGGGATCTAAACCTGTTCTTAAGTCGTAATATCGCCTAAATTGCCCTACAGGCACTCTAATATTGACCCTTATATACAATTCACGGACATGAATAAAAAATTCCCCACCAAGTTTCACGAATGGTGAGAAATATCCCATATGGTGAACGACACTTGTAAGTCCTCTCGATTTATAAGGAGAAAACACTCTTGTAAGATTCTTATGACTTACAAGAGAAAATATCACTTAGGAATTCCCACGATTCTTAACGAGAAAACACACCTTCGAGTTCCTTATGACTTATAGGGAGAAATACCTTTATGAGACCCTTACGGCTCATAAAGTCAAAAAGCCTTAGTCGATAGGATCCTAACCTTGTTTGCTAAGTCATCTTTATTCAAATCGACAAAGGCAAATGATGATTCGCTTCTGATAATTTCCCAGTTGTAGCGATACTGATGCCTAAATATGTATCAAATTTTAAGTCCTCACAAAGGCAAATGATGATTCGCTCCTAGCAATATCCCAGTTGTAGCGGTACTGATACCTAGATAGGTGTCAAACCCCAAGCCCTCTCACGGCAAATGATAATTCCCTCCTGCCAATATTCCAGTTGCAGCGATGTTGATGCCAAGATTGGGATTAGATCTTAAGTTCCTAACTCGTAATAAAACTCAGCGAGTCACAAAAAAATGCATATGAAAAAGCCGAAATGTTTGGGCAACTCGCAATAAAAACCAGCGAGTAAAAATAAAAAAACACACAGCGAAATGATTGGGCACTGCGGATAAAAGCAGAAATGATTGGGCAATCACGACTTTCGCGATATAAAAGCTGAAAAGATAGAGCATCGCAGAAATAAAAAATAAAATAAAATAAAATTTCCTCTGCCCTGCAAGTATGTCCATATTGACTCTTGTAGACGATCCATGGGCAAAAATGAAAGAAAGCAAACCATATTTTCCCACCAGGCTCTGTCAAAGGAAGAGCCAGATCTCGACGGTTCATATACAACCTAGAGACCAACTCGACGTTCTTCTCATTTCAACAGGGTACAGATATGACGTCAAAAAAGCTCCAAGGAGCTAAATCAAAAAGGAGTAATGGAAAAATCCCAGCTCTAGCTCGACGTTCCTTCTCGGTGCAGATGCAACGTCAACAAAGACCTAAGGGTAAAAAAAGTGGAGCAATGGTATATTCCTAGTTCCATATCTCGGTGGCAACATTTACAGCCTAGAGATCAGCTCGATGTTCCTTCTCGGTGCAGATGCAACGTCAACAAAAATCCAAGGGTCAAATAAAAGAGGAGTAATGGCAAAATCCTACCTCCAGCTCAACGTTCTCCCCATTCCAGCAGGATGCGGATGCAACTATCAAATGAAATTCGAGCAATGGCATATTCCTAACTCCAGACTTCAATTGCAATATATATAGCATAGAGGTCTTACAGATGTCTACCCCATTTCAGCAAAGAATCGGCGCGACATCATCAAAAAAAAAAAAGATGAAGCGACGGCATATTCCCAGCTTCGGGTCTTGACGGCAACTCATATAAAGCCTAAAAGACCATTGGAAATCATCCCACCCCATAAGGATGCGGTTATGACTCATCGGGGCTCCAAATTGAGCCTAACCTCAAGTAAAAAGCATAATGGCAAATTCCTAACGCTTGCTCTTCCGACGGTAATATGACCTAAGGAGATTACTTGAAGACGTCTTGTCCAGCCCCCGAAAGGATCAAAGACACGACAGTCGCAGGGTTACTCAAACAACAGCTTAAAGACTGTATATCGAGGAATACATCTGCCAATGCGACGGTACCACGGACTAAAACCCTAGTACCACATGCCTAACGGACCTCTGTCGTAAAGAATGGGGGTTATTTATATACGACGTTTGGACAAATTTGCCTGTAAACCCAAGGGAAGCAAAACAAACAAACTCCGAAATGAGTAAATAAACTAGAGACTCCGAAATGAGTGAATAAATTACAAACTCCGAAATGAGTACATAAACTAGAGATTCCGAGATGAGTGAATAAACTACAAACTCCGAAACGAGTACATAAACTACTTCACGCCAAATCAAGACATCAAAAGATAAAGAGGTGCAAGCATGAAATGAAATATGTCTTTTATTCATAAATCAAAATGAATACAAGGTACAAAAACAAAAAGAAGAAAATACAGACCGACAAAAATTTTAACACGGCGGACGGTTCAATAGGCCAGCTAGATTATTATTTTTCTGTCGGACCTTCGCCTCAAGCTCTAGCAACGCTGCAAGCTGAGCCCCTGCCTGTGCTTTTTGTTTTTGATATAAAGAAAACCGATGCTCAAGCTCTTTCTCGGCAATCTTGTGGGTCTCAACCATCTCACGTGTAAAAATGACGGCTTTATCAAGAGCCACCACCTTTGTAATGGCCTCCTCAAAGACCCGCCCAATTTCATAGGCCCGAGTAGTCTTGGTTGTGAGCTGGGCTTGAAGTTCCCCCAAATCCTTCGAAGCCAACCCCCTTTCCGAAAACTTCCGGTTGAGCCTTTTCTCACAAGACTGGAGATTGGCTGCGCACCGATCGATCCATCCACGCTAGCTGGCCTTTACAGATCGGATATCAGAGGGAAGGCCTACGCATTCGACTCCATGTATGGAAGCCTCCACTTGACGGCAATATTCAACCCAAGTACGCACCAGCGCCTCATCATGGTAGGTGGCAAGAACGGACAAAGAAGCATTGGCTTCAATAGCGAATTTCTCAGCCATGACAGAAGTGCCGGGGCGAAGATCTTCAATGAGAGTTGCCAGTGAATGAATGCTCTGTTTTGCCATCCTCTTAGACACACATCTGGTGTAAGGGACTGGCGGCATGCAAATACAAGACTCTAGTGGAGTTAGGGTTGGCAAAACTGTGTAGATACATGTATGGTTAGTCGTCTTTCCGAACAGAGAATAAGTAGAAGAATACCAGGGTTAAAGCGTCACTTACCCATGGCCACAGAAGGCAGGTCAGCATCATTATGAAAATATAATACGGAAGGCAAAGGAATACCAATCTTGGCCGGAGGAAAGGACGATGCTCTGGGGGGTATCACGTGCGGAGCCGCCATATTAAGTAGATGCATGAATGTTTCTTCCGGAGAACGATCTACAATAGAAGATGCCAACTCTCGCCATTCTGAGAGAAAGAAAGGGTCAGACATATGGAAGGGTCGTTAAACAAAATATATATATATAAGATTACCTTCGATACTTCGTCCACTCTAGACTGGAGAGATAGCAGCTTCAGTAATCTCCTCTACATCCTCCGGTGCGTCACTGAAAATATTTACAGAATCTATGGCCGGTCCGGCGACCTCTGCTGAAGGAATAAAGGCTGTCATCGGAGGCTGTAAGGCACGATCTTGTAACGTTCTAAAAAATCGTTTAGGTGAAATTTCCGATAATTGGTAAAATAACTGGTGTTTTCCTTAAAACTCAAGATATAATTATTTTTCAACATAGAATTAATTATACCTATTTTAGATATGTAATGGCCAGTATTGGTAGTTATTTAGTCACTTATAAATTTCTAGTTTACTTAAATATTTTCCTTAATTAATTATTTTTAATATTATTTTAAGTTTTCACTAATACATTTAATTAGTGATAATTACAAATTAGAGTGGGTTAAGCACACATTATGAACCATGATAACTTAGAAACAAGTTTGTTACATGCTCTTTTAGTTTAAAATGTGTCTCCACCATTCTAGAAAAGTCTAGGATTGAATAGAAAAGGAAATAAATTAATAAGAATGAGTTAATATATGTTGTGATAATGGACTTTTCTTGACTTGGAGAAGTTTCTACACACACTTACACACACACCCCTCACTCCCTACTCCCTCTCCCTATTTGGCTGAGCCCACACCAACAGCCCCTCCCCAAATTCCCACTTCAAATTAGGAAATGAAGAAAAGAAAAAAGAAAGAAAGAAAGAAAACAATAAAGAAAGAAGTATGGGTTTAATATTGAGGTATGGGTTGATTCTTGACTTTGGACACACACACTCTCTCTCTTCATCTCCTCACTTGCTGCAGCCCCCACTCCCAATGCTCGGCCAGCAGAGCAGTAGCGCCCTGTTCTCAAATTTCTTCATTTTTCATGCTAAGACCTCACTCAAAAAAATCCAATAAATCCACACAAATTTCCATTAACTCCTAATTAAACGTTTAACCATTTTTCCATGGCCTAAACTAACATGGATCTAGGAGCAAGATGGTTTTTTGGGAGGCTAAGATTGCATGTTAGATCTTCAAAATTTGTGAGGTATAATCTTACTCTCATTGTTACCTTGTTAGTATTTGTTGTAATCTAATTTATTTAGGTGTTTGAATTTGGTTTAATTGAAAGTTAGAATTTTAAAGAAAGGGTTTGAGTTTAAGTCAGGGTTTTTATTAATTGATTATAGTTATATTGTGTAATTTAACATCTTAAGGCATGTAAAATCTAAACTAGTTGCTAGTTTGCTAATTGTTATTTTAAAATTGTCCAAATTATATATTTTGCAAACTAAGTTTTTTATTAGTGAGTAATTAGGTGAAATTAAAATCTAGTTAGGGTTTGTGTAGCCTAATTATGATATTAGAAGAACATTGTGGCCTCTAGATTTGTTAAAACATTTAGATTTGAACTAAAATGGTAAGTTGTGCTTACTAGGTTTTTTGTAATAATTAGATTTTGGTTCAATTTGATGTTGGGATGATTTACATGCAATATCCTATAATATTTAGTGTGTTGTGAGCGCGCGATTGGTGCGATTGGATTTTTGGTTTGGTAGTTGCCACGTATAGCGACCCTAGTTGTGGTTTGTGGTATTGTCGCGAGCGCGTTTTGTGCACCAAGTGCGTGCGCGTTTAGTTAGTGCGCGTGGTTGACTTGTATTGTTTGTGTCCGCGATTATTTATATTTATTCTATTATTTCCTTGTGTACGTTTCTAGGATCGGGTGCAGAGGCGTCGGATATGGCGCGGAAATGACAGAGCTGAAATCGGATCAGATTAGCCAAGACGTTCTGGTGAGTAGATGTATATCTACGGGAGAAGTCGGGTGGATGGCGTATAGCACCCCCGCAATTTCATAGGGCATGATGCGTTTATGATATATATACATATGTGTTATTATGAGATGCGTATACTTAGTAAGAAAGGCTTTAGGAGACTATGGGTTGGATTTAGTGTAATTGGAAGGAAGCGCTTTTAGTTAGTTTCTTAGTCGCGAAACCCTAGAGTAAAGGTTGACACACACACACACACATGTACACACGTGATATGTTTTGGGTGTATATGTTTATATGTGTGTGTGTGTATATATATATATGTATATATAAATGCATTGGTGTGTATATATACACACACATATACGTATACACGGATGAGGAGCCCAGTATATGATACTTGGAGATGAGTCGATATGATCGGGCATGATACCGTGAGATTATGATATGTGTTTGGGTCGTGATATTATTATACGACATGATATTATAGAGGATCGTTGGGCGATGTGTTTTCATACACACGAGAATATATGTTTGATGATATTGGAATGTACTAGATTATAGAACGGTACCCCTAATGCATGATTTTACGATAATGATACTATATGAATAATGAGGTACATGTGATATTTGACCCGTACCTCGATTTTGGGATACCGTACGATGGATTTTACCGTACGAGATATAGATATGATGATTGATCCGCACTCTGGACATCGAGGATGTCATACTAGGTATTTTACCGTATGTGACGTTATTGAGGCGGGATCACCGACTATTAGATATATCGACTCAGAATTTAGGTGGATTTCTTACCCTTTCAACTAATTCCTTAGTTTAGTCTTTTAGTTGATTAGGAAGATGTTAGACCAGGCTCGAGTCATACTTATTTTAAAACTAACGAATCGTGAGTAGTTACAAAAGACAGCTCGAGAGATATTACGGATTTTTCAAAGGATGTACATTTTCTTAAAAACACCGTAGCCTCTATTTTCTAAAAACCACGATTTATGCTATTTCAAATGCCAAGACCATATGACTTGTATATAGAAATGTATATTCTTCAATGTTGCGTTTACTATTCCTTCTTCGTTATATTCATGTTCTCATTGTATTGCATGTTTATACATGTGTTTCATTAACTATTATGATATCGATTGTTAGGACACCAGCACCATTACCGATGATGCGTATGTCCACGAACACTTGCTTGCCGGCTCACACACATCATCATCGGTAATTGCCATGTCACGTACACTTTAGAGAATATTACTTCATTGATATAACTTGCCAGCTGATAGTTACAATTTATCATTACTATGCTAGTTTAAATATTGCATTCTTTATTTAGATACCCATGCATGTGTATATTCATTTGTCATGCAATATTATGGGTTTTTATGCCGGTATTTCACTGTTTATTGACTCTCGATTTTGGGATTTCGGATTTCCATGAGATTTCTGGATTTGGAGAAACCGCAAGGATTTTATAAACTCATTATCATTTCTAAAGATAGAAATTTGCGTTTTTCTCGTGATGTGATGTGAGAGGTGTCCACCATGAGTTTTCTCGGCTCTTGAGCGGTATCATACACCCGATTCGAGGAGGAGGATGAACCGTCTGCGGGTGCATGGTGGACCCGGTGCAGTATCTCGGGGCAAGATGGTCGCAGATGATGGCGTTGAGCCCGGCAGGGGAGCACTACCGACCGGTTATTTATGACGCGGTGGATATCGGGAGGATACCGACGTAGTCGTGAGATTTGATGATATGGGCCAGTCCGAACTGCCGAAGCCCGAGATATTGAGATATTGAGGTATTAAGATATTGAGATATTGAGACACTAAGATATTAGGATATATATTATGTCGATGGTTGACACGGATTTTCTGTCGATTTCATTGATGATACTTCGGTTTTTACACTAAAATCTTACTGAAATAAGAAAACAGTTTTCTTATGCAAGATAATTTCTGCTTTCATTTTCGATGCATCCGTACATCATATATGTGACATGTTGCTACCTGAGGCACTGACACGAGCACGTCGTATTACACTTATGTTTAGATGATTACCCTTGCCACCATTAGATGTTTCAGGTTATATTATGAGGATATTATTGTATGACCTAGGAGAGAGTCATACATGTGAATTCTTCTCGGTGATGTTTTCTACTCACGAGTTGGCAACTCACCCCTGTTGTGCCACAGTTTCTTGCAGATTTTTCCGTACTGGTTTCTTTGGCGGCTTTGCTGGCACACCACTTCATTCTAGATGATTGTTTGGGTAGGTGGGTTCACTTGTATCGCGACCACTGTTGTACTTGTATTTATTTCAGTTGTATCTAGTAAACTCCATCAACCAGACTTGTATATTTGATAGACTTAGAAAACCAGTTGTATATTCTTTCGACCTCAGAGTCGCGCGCTTGTATTATTATGGGTCTTTTCTGGGTTTTTCTTGAGGATGCTGGTTTCCTTTCTGAGTTTGATCATCGCCCTTCGGCGTTGTATATTATATTGCTTGCGTGGTTGTTTCCGTCAATTTGAGAAGAGCTAGCTCCCACTTGGGGATGCCTTTATGCATTACTTATGTATATGCATGTTTGTACCCGTTTGGGGCCAGTATTTACAATGGAAACTCTGCCGAAATTTTTGGGAAAAACTTGATGCTTTTAAAAATGTTTACTACGACTTTCAAAGTGATTTTATATGTTAACTTTTAAATGAGTATTCCTTCACTCCTTTTAAATGGTTTAGATTTCTGGGCTTTTGACTTACTTGAATTAGGTGGGGTCCTATAGACTTCACATGATTCAAGTGCCAGTCACGTGCCATTCCGGGTCGTGACAGATCTGGAATCGAAGCTGCGCCTGCCATAGAAGGCCCTACAAAGGAAAATATGTAAAGATGAATACGATATGAAAGTGATATAAATTATCTGTTGAGAAGGATGTAAAAGATACATACTGATACGCCAGGGAGCTTGAAGTATGACTGTCACGCCCCGCTTCCCAAAATACGGAATATGAGGGGTTGACAAGGCCAGCCATGCTCCTACGATCAAGGAAAAATTCTGCCGTAGTCACACTTCGGCTTCTAGCACTACGTGGTAATCAGTAAGCAATGCACAGGTAATGAGAAATGCAGTCACTAAATCAAAACAAATACAAAGAACTAACCAGATAGAGATAAAGGAAGTATAGCTCTGGGTTGCTGATCAAGATGTCTGCAATATCCTCGAGGTACGTCAGGTCCTGGTCCGAGCTAAATCCACTTCTCACTCTGAGCATGCATACTCAGGTCGTCAGAGCGACACAATAGAAATAAATAGAAATACGTGTATAACAAGTGTAATAATGATGAATATGAAACAGTAAGCATGAAGTGATGATATGAGCATGAAGGGGCCAGTACAGGTAAACAGTAAAGCGGGTAAACAACACGAAAGGTGTATCAGTCAGTAATCAATGCATGTCACTAAACCTATCAGTCTCTAAGTCTCACTGTCCAGGTCGCTAAACCTATCGTCAGTCCAAATGTGAGAGTCAACCACTCGTGAGTATCCCCCACCCAAAGGTAGGCCCAGGGGCAAGGAAACACGGGTCCGAGTCGCTCGCTAATAATCAGTAATATCACCCATATAATTCCAGAATCGCTGTGTATGCCGGCAATGGGACTCCCGAGATTCCGTTGAACTCACACTCAAACTACGCCACACCCCGTGGTCTATATCTAACACCAACCATAAACTCAAATACTAGTCGGTCCATGACAAGTCTACGCGAGAAATGAAGACATGATCTCCATCAAGCATGTCTCGACTGATACCCAAGATAAATGGACAGTGTTTGGTGCCTTACCTATGACACCCATATAAGTTCTTCAATAATCGTCCCATACCAATTATAGTTACACTTATACATGTCCCATAGACGTCGACAATGCAATAAATTAATAGGGTCCGCTGATTGTGTACAAGTACGTGTCACTTTCACTTATTCATTCACACTTTATCACTACGTACTTGTCACAATCAAAACAATAATATCTAACACTGGGTAATGTACATGACCACTAGGTTACCAATCATATGAGCTTTACATGATATGACGAGAATGCAATAATTAAGGTATGAATGAGATATCATCAGTCAGTGTCCGAACACTTGCATAATTCACAATAAACCATACATGCAAAACTAAACGAAACAATGTAAAAGGGGTAAGCAGTATGTTTAATTATCTATCCATAAAAATTGGTTTCGCGTCAATCGGGTTTCAAGTTTGCTAGATGCAGCCATTTCAATTTAAGTGTTCACAGCTGGAAATCCGATTTCAGAATTGGTAGTCCGTTTCGTAACATATTTTAATTCCATTTGGGATTGTAATTAGGTGATGCTAAAGTTGAACAATATTTAGGGTTATCAGTTAGGTTTCCAACGCAATTGGCGGATCAGTAGTATCCTATATCAACAGGGAGTTATGGTCAGGTTAAGGTTGATGTGTAAAATCTGTCACTGCAGAATTCAGCTAGATAGACATTATAAAATGTGTTAAAAATATCATACAGAACAGGAATCCAGTGAAACCAGTGGATTAAGAAAGATAACTTAATTTTATACGTAAGGATATAGGGTTCCGCACATTCTCGTATTTGAACAGGGATATACAGCGATTTAAAAACATGGGTTAACCGGGATTACTGCTCTGGACTGCAGTCCAGAATCGTAATTCTCCCCAGTTTTCCCTATCATAACTAGTTCAATTTTAGAAATCAACTATAGAGTACTGTAGGTTAATCAGTTAACTTCGATACAAGCCAAGGAACGCTCAGATCCTATATGTAAATGATTTATTAGAATTTTAACAGTCTAACCTGTCCGGAAAAGTTCAGATTTCGTAAGGATTGTCGGGGGTAACCTTTTTTAGGTGAAACGATATTCATTTTCAACCAAATTTCTACAGTACTTCTGTAAACAGTAAACGTGCTTAATGATCATAAATTCCGTCATTTTAAGGATAAGTTTTCACTTAGAGTTTAGCATCAAATACTTGTTTATACGTATGCTGATCGAAGCTTTGGTTATGCAAAGATTTAAGTAATTATGTGTATAACATTAATAGCATGTAAAGCAAGTGGAAATCACTTGCCTCGGTCGCTTGATATGGAAGTGACGCCGCTGCAGGGTTTGTCTCGACACACGAGACTGCGCGATAATGGACACGGGCGCGTGGTGCGAGCACAATGTGCGGTGATCCGGTACTGGACGCGGTGGCGACGTGGGCGCGATACGGTAGTGGGAGTGGTCCTGTCTTGGTGCGTGGCACGGCGCGACGCGTCACTGGGCACGGTGTGGCACGAAACTGGGCACGGGGCTGGGCACGGGGCGCGACACGTGAGTGGGTCTGCGGTGTCACGGAGGCAGGCACGGTGTGGCACGAACGCGACACGGCTTGGGTTCGACACACGCATGGCACGGCACGGCACGGCAACGATGGATGTGCACGGCGTTGCGATGGTGACTGCGTTGACGATGGTGACTGCTGCAGGGACCCGAGGCAGTGGCTCGAATGGTGATGACTGCAACTAGAACAACGGCGATGGCGATGGTTATAGGTGTTCGATGAAATGCCGGAAGGCTTAACTTGAAGCTTGGGCTGTAGCGGTGGCCAGAAAAGGAGGAGGTGAAGGTGTTAACGAGGTTGCTAGGGTCGGAAGTGATGCATGAAGAGGAAGGAGGTGGCTGCGATGGTTGATGGGTTGGAGGAGAGAGAGGGAAGGAGGAGGTTGTAGGGTGTTTTTCGTCACCCCATTGAGATGGGAATACGCGCACGCTTGTCAGGCGTACTACGGATTCCCCCTGCCTAGGGTAGGCGGGGGTTTAATGATTGTGGGGATCCGAATCTCCGGCAGCCGCGGACTAAGCTGCCGTTAATTACCCCTCGCCTTTGGGGCGAGGGAACCTCCGATTAACGGGTTAAACAGGGCATGCGAACTCAATGTGCAGTGTACGTGTGTTCTGTTTTGAAAGGGGGGTTTTGGATTTATCGGGAGCCACGCAGAGTTTTTACGGAGGTCCCGCTACCCGGATAGCGGGCTGGGGGTCAAGGGGGCTAGCAGCCCCCTTGCGGGGTTCGGGGCAGCGCCCCGGCCCGAAAATTTTTTTTGAGAGGGAGAATGCTGCGGAGTATGTATATGTATGAATTTGTATACATATGTATATGTATATGTATGTACATAAAAAAGAGGGGGGAAAGGCATCCAAGGGATGCGTGGGGCCAGCGCCTTAAGCGCTGTGCGCTTAGGTGCTGTGCACTCAGGCGCAAGCGCGCCACGTGTCGACACGTGGGCGCTTTGCGCAAGAGCGCTGCGCGCAGGTGCGCAAGCGCGCGCGCGCGCTACGTGTCGGCACGCGGGCGCTTTGCGCACTTGCGCTGCACACTGGAGCACAAGCGCGTGCGCCACGTGTCGGCACGCGGGCGCTTTGAGCATGAGCGCTGCGCGCCGGCGAGGATAAGAGGCTTTTAGCCTCGAAAAAAGATTTCTCAAAAGAGAAATCAGAGAGGAGTTGGACTCCTGAATGTGTTTTGGGATTAATGGAAAGGGTTCTTCTTCTTCCTGCTGTTGTTTGCTGGATCTTGAAGATCAAGGGATGTAAAATGTCAAAATCTCTCTTTTTTGAGATCTGATGGCAGATCTGAGTTCCCCTTAATGGGTTTTGTGGTGGAAAACTATTTAGTTTTGAAAAAGGAAGAGTAAAACTCTTGATTTAATTCAAGAAAAAAAAGAGAAGGTTTTGGAACCTTGAAGAAGGAAGAAAGATCTCAGATCTGAAACTTTTTTTTGGAGAGAGAAAAAAGTTGTGAGATATTTTCATTATCTTTGCTTTTATAGGACATACATTTTACACATAGCCCCTTGGGCTTCACAAAATGGCATTTTGCCTATCCCATGGCTCATGTGCCATTTCTTTTTGCACATAAGCCATGGGTTTTACAAAAATTTGGCTTTATGCCTATTTTTCTTACATTTCTCCATAAAACAAAGCAAAAGAAATAGAACAAAATTATTTATTACAAAATTTTAATCTTGGTATGGGGGAGGCCGGCCGCTTCATGTTCGGGCTCGACCCGGGCATGGGCCCACTGGATCTGGGCTTGGACCCACTTGGCTTGGGGTTGATTTTGATTTTGACTTGGCCAACCGGGGGGTAAATTTTTACCCCAACAAATTGCCCCCCATCAATACATGCACACCACATATGTGGGTCGTGTGCATGAAATTGATGGATCTTCTTTTACTTGGAGGCGACCTGATTTGGCTCCCGCTTTTTGGGAAGCAAACACTGCCCTTTTTATGACATGGACGGTCGTTGTTTGACATGTCTCCGAGATGGAGTGTCCGTGATAGACGTTTCCCTGGCCAGGAGTGATTTGGTTCCCGCTTTGTAGGAAGCCTGCACTGCCCTTTTTGCGACATGGACGGTCGACGTTATGTTACGGAGCGATTTGGGTTTCCAATTTGCGGGAGCCTGCACTGCCCTTTCTGTGACGTAGACGGTCGACGCTTGACGCGTCTCCGGGACGGAGTGTCCGTGGTAGATGTTTCCCTTGCCCGGATTAATTTGGTAGACATGCCCCCGGCACGGAGTGTCTGTTGTCGGACGTTTCCCCGAGACGGAGTGCCTGTGTTGGGACGTCTCCCCGAGACGGAGTGCCTGTGGTAGGACGTTTCCCCGAGACGGAGTGCCTGATGTAAGACGTTTCCCCATGACGGAGTGTCTGTGTTGGACGTTTCCCCGATGCACAGTGTCGGGTTGACTTTTCCCAGGCACGGAGTGTCGCTGATCGACTTTTCCCCGGCGCGGAGTGTCGGTGGTTGAATTTTCCCCGGCACGGAGTGTCGCTGATCGACTTTTCCCCGGCGCGGAGTATCGGGTTGAATTTTTCCCGGCACGGAGTGTCGCTGATCGACTTTTCCCCGGCGCGGAGTGTCGGGTTGACTTTTCCCCGGCACGGAGTGTCGCTGATCGAATTTTCCCCGGCGCGGAGTGTCGGGTTGACTTTTCCCCGGCACGGAGTGTCGCTGATCGACTTTTCCCCGGCGCGGAGTGTCGGGTTGACTTTTCCCCGGCACGGAGTGTCGCTGATGGACTTTTCCCCGGCGCGGAGTGTCGCGGGTTGACTTTTCCCCGGCACGGAGTGTCGCTGATCGACTTTTCCCCAGAGCGGAGTGTCGGGTTGAATTTTCCCCGGCACGGAGTGTCGCTGATGGACTTTTCCCGGCGCGGAGTGTCGCGGGTTGACTTTTCCCCAGCACGGAGTGTCGCTAATCGACTTTTCCCCGGCGCAGAGTGTCAGGTTGACTTTTCCCCGGCACGGAGTGTCGCTGATCGACTTTTCCCCGGCGCGGAGTGTCAGTGGTTGACTTTTCCCCGGCACGGAGTGTCGCTGATCGACTTTTCCCCGGCGCGGAGTGTCAGTGGTTGACTTTTCCCCGGCACGGAGTGTCGCTGATCGACTTTTCCCCGGCGCGGAGTGTCGGGTTGACTTTTCCCCGGCACGGAGTGTCGCTGATCGACTTTTCCCCGGCGCGGAGTGTCGGGTTGATTTTTCCTCGGCATGG
Source organism: Agapanthus africanus (assembly GCA_030015575.1). Classification (NCBI taxonomy): domain Eukaryota; kingdom Viridiplantae; phylum Streptophyta; class Magnoliopsida; order Asparagales; family Amaryllidaceae; genus Agapanthus; species Agapanthus africanus. The sequence continues at coordinate 885,968,216 of CM057337.1, forward strand.
AGTGTCGCTGATCGACTTTTCCCCGGCGCGGAGTGTCGGGTTGACTTTTCCCCGGCACGGAGCGTCGCTGATGGACTTTTCCCCGGCACGGAGTGTCGCGGGTTGACTTTTCCCCGGCACGGAGTGTCGCTGATCGACTTTTCCCCGGCGCGGAGTGTCGGGTTGACTTTTCCCCGGCACGGAGTGTCGCTGATGGACTTTTCCCCGGCGCGGAGTGTCGCGGGTTAACTTTTCCTCGGCACGGAGTGTCGCTGATGGACTTTTCCCCGGCGCGGAGTGTCGGGTTGACTTTTCCCCGGCACGGAGTGTCGCTGATCGACTTTTCCCCGGCGTGGAGTGTCAGTGGTTGACTTTTCCCCGGCACGGAGTGTCGCTGATCGACTTTTCCCCGGCGCGGAGTGTCAGTGGTTGACTTTTCCCCGGCACGGAGTGTCGCTGATCGACTTTTCCCCGGCGCGGAGTGTCGGTGGTTGACTTTTCCCCGGCACGGAGTGTCGCTGATCGACTTTTCCCCGGCGCGGAGTGTCGGTTGATTTGATTTCGAGGCGGAGCATAATTCCGGCAGGGAAGGCGGATATCCCGAGGCGAAGCATGATTTCGACACAGGGTAATTTCTGGGACAGAGCATGATTCCGCCATAGAGGTTGTTGGTCTGATTTGATTTGGGTTGACATCAGCATCGCTACACTGGAATATAATACCAGGAGCGAATCATCATCTGTCTTGAGAGGATTTAGGAATTGATTTTGTTTTGGCATCTGCATTGCTGCCCTGGAATAATGCCAGGAGCAACTCATCATTTGCCCCGGGAGGATTTGGATTTGGTTTGTTTGGCATCTGCATTGCTGCACTGGAATAATGCCAGGAGCAACTCATCATGTGCCCCGAGAGGATTTGAGAATTGGTTTTTTTTTGTCGGCATCTGCATTGCTACATTGGAATGATGCCAGGAGCAACTCATCATTTGCCCTGGGAGGATTTGGATTTGGTTTTTGCTTGGCATCAGTATCGCTACACTGGAATATGGTACCAGGAGCGAATCATCATTTGCTCTTTCTTATTAGGAAGCGATGGCTTAGGAGACAGGTTTTAGGTCCCTATCACCTAAGACTTTTAATTTTGTGAGCCGTGAGGGTCTCACAAAGCATTTTCTCCCTACGGGTCGTAAGGATCCCGTAGGTGTATTTTCTCCTTAGGAGTCGTGGGGACTCTTAAGTGTGTTGCTCCTTTGTGAGTCGTAGGGATCTCACGCGGGAATTTTCTCCTCACAAAGTTGAGAGGACTTTGCGAGTGCATTTCATGTCTTTTTTTTCTTTTACGAGTTTGCGCCCTTTCGGGTTTTCACAAACGCGCCGGCAGTCCTGCTGTTTTTTACTCACGGAGCCCTTTCGGGTTTTCATCCGTGCCCATTTCGCTTGTGGACATACCGTTTCTTTCGTTTTTTTTTTGTTTTTTTTTTCTCTTTTTTTTGGAGAGATCTTGATTGTTTTACGCCCATGGATTGTATACGGTTTTGCAGGATGTATGATCCAGACCGTAGGGCAGGAAAAATTTCGGGACTTTGTTGGCGTCTGCATCGCTGCACTGGAATGTGGTACCAGGAGCGACTCATCAATCGCCGTTGGGATTTGGAATTTGGATGGCGTCTGCATCGCTGCACTGGAATGTGTTACCAAGAGCGACTCATCATTCGCCACTTGGGGATTGGGGAGCGATGGCTTAGGAGACAGGTTTAGATCCCTATCCCCTAAGACTTTTCAATTTTATGGGCCGTGAGGGTCCCATAAAAGCATTTTCTCCCTACGAGTCGTAAGGATCTCGCAGGTGTATGTTCTCCTTAGGAGTCGTGAGGACTCCCAAGTGTGTTTTTCCTTCGTGAGTCGTAGGGATCCCACAAAGGTTTGTTCTCCTCATGTATCGTGAGGACACATGAGTGGATTTCCCTTGTTCCCAGTTTAATGACTTAGAGGTCGACTGTTTCTAGTTTAACGACTTAGAGGGCATCTGTTTCCAGTTTAACGACGTGGTGGTCATCTGTTTCCAGTTTAACGACTTGGAGGTCATCTGTTTCCAGTTTAACGATGTGGAGGTCATCTGTTTCTAGTTTAACGACTTGGAGGTCATCTGTTTCCAGTTTAACGACTTGGAGGTCATCTGTTTCCAGTTTAAAGACGTAGTGGTCATCTGTTTCCAGTTTAAGGACTTAGAGGTCTGTCTTTTTCCAGTTTAACGACTTAGTGGTCATCTGTTTCCAGTTTAATGACGTAGAGGTCATCTGTTTCCAGTTTAAAGACTTAGAGGTCTGTCTTTTTCCAGTTTAATGACTTGGAGGTCATCTGTTTCCAGTTTAACGACTTGGAGGTCATCTGTTCCCAGTTTAACGACGTGGTGGTTATCTGTTTCCAGTTTAACGACTTAGTGGTCATCTGTTTCCAGTTTAAAGACTTAGAGGTCTACTGTTTCCAGTTTAACGACTTAGAGGTCATCTGTTTCCAGTTTTAAAGACGTGGAGGTCTATTGGATTGACTTGGAATTTTGGGATAAAGGGCGGCATCAGCGTTGTTAACACTGAAGCACATGTGCCAGGACACATGAGCGGGTCTTCCCAATGGAGCATAATCCCAAAGGCGGAGGCCAGCCGCGTAACTGGTGGTTGCGGCGGGGCATGCGTATGCTGAGGATTATTTGAGCCCGTGGATTGTATACGGTAGTCAAGTTGGGGACTAACCGTAGGGCGGAAAGAATTTTGAGAAATTGGATTTTTATTTGGCGTCTGCATTGCTGCACTGGAATAATGCCAGGAGCAACTCATCATCCGCCCTTGTTTTTTTGTTTTTGTTTGTTTTTTTTTTACCGCGATCGCTCTATCATTTCAGCCCTTTTTTTTTATCGCGAAGGTTGCGACTGCCCTATCCTTTTGGCTTTCATTTAGGTTTTATTTTCATATTTATTTTACTCGCTGATTTTTATTGCGAGTTGCCCCATCATTTCGGCTTTTCTCTATTTTTCTTTTATTTACACATTTTTTGTTTATTTACATATATATATATATATATATATATATTTTTACATTCCCAGTTTAACGACTTAGAGGTCGACTGTTTCCAGTTTAATGACGTGGTGGTCGATTATTCCCAGTTTAATGACGTGGTGGTCGATTGTTCCCAGTTTAATGACGTGGTGGTCGATTATTCCCAGTTTAATGACATGGTGGTCGATTGTTCCCAGTTTAACGACTTGGTGGTCCTTTTTGCTTATCCCAGCTCCTTGAACTTTGATCTTGGCGGAGCTGTGTTGATGACCTAGCTCTGTGGCTTGCCGATACATCCGAGGGTTGTGAGGTTTTTCCAAGCTTATATTGGTCCTCTGCCCAATCTTTGAAAATATAGCAGTCCTCGATGGTATGACCCACCACTCTATGATATGGGCAGTATATGGGATTGCCGGTCATGTTCATTTCCGGTGGCCTCTTTGGAACAGGCAGTTGCAGACCGTTGTTCAAGGCATCCATGAATATTTTGCGGACTTCATCCCTCCTGAAGGAGTATATCTTCTTCTTTCTCTCCATTGGAGTAGGTGCCTTTGCTGATGCTGGTCCTCGAGGCACATGTCTGGGAGGATTAGGTTCCCGAAAGGCTTCGGTCTCCATTTGCATGAAATCGGCGATCGTAGCTTGACTGTTTGCTAACACGCCTTTAGACAGTTCTATCTCTCCCATCTTGTATTGCCTTTCGACCCAATCTTTGAAGACGAAGCAGTCCTCAATGGCATGACCTATCACCCTGTGATAGGGGCAATATTTTGGGTCGTCGGTCATATTCTCTTCTTGCGGTCTCTTTGATTCTGGCAGTTGTAGACCGTTTCTTAGGACGTCCCTGAATATCTTGTGGACCTTTTCCCTCTTGAAGGAATAGACCTTTTCCAGCTTCACTTTCAGAGGCGATTCCCCCCCGGTGTATGTATCGGAGGGACTGGAGGCTGATTGCGGCCGTTTTTCGCGAAGGCGCTCCGCTTTTAGGTTGAAAGGGATATCAGTTGCCTGCCCCCGGGTATCAATCCCTGGCCCATGAGCCAAAATTTGATTCTGCTGTAATTGCAATCGGGCGACTTGGGTCGCGAGATCTGCCACGACGTTTGCCAGCTCGTCGACTTTGGAATAGACCTCGGCCATCTTCTCATCCCTGTCCTGAAATTGCCTTTGAAGCCAGTGGAATAATGCTTGTTCTGTAGTTCCGGTTATGACAACCGGGTAATCATTATTGCCTGAGCTCAATTCCGCAGGAACCACGGGCTCCTCTGGCTTATCGGCCTGAGCGGGCTCTTCATCATTTAGATCGAGCCGATGCTGGGCATCGTCAACCATATCATCACCATGGCTGTGAAGAAGAGGAGGGTTCGTTTCTTCATGTCCGGCCATATAGACAGTGTGGATAACACACTCAGCCATTCTTTCATTACTGGCAGCGGGTCTCGCGGAGCGGTCCGGGCTTTGGAAATTCATAAGTTTTAACAGGGCCAGAGCCCTAGCCCTTTTGTTGGCTCTATATCTGAGCCGCTTCTGCCTCAGCTTCTCTGCCTTAAGCGCTTGGCAGGCTTCTGCTCTTCGGGAAGCCGCCATAGGCCGAGTGATGGGGATGCTTGAGAAGACACCCAATCGAGCAGTTGTCGGAGGCGTCGCTGGAGATTGCTCAAGACGCGTTGTAGCTTTGTTGATGTTGATGGCCTTGCCCCCAGTTGGGGCCAAGGAAAGTCGTTCAGACACCGACTTGCGCTTGGGCTGAGGTGCCCTCGCGACCACCACATTTGGTCTCCTGCCTTTCGAGACCGGTTTGTCTGCCACCGGGGCTTGAGGAGCTGGGATAGCGCCAACTGGCATGAACACAAAAGAGCCGAATGGTAGCAGCAGCTCCTCCCATTGTCGCCCGAGACTGGCCGGAAGGACCGTCCTGGAGTCTATCTTCATCGTGTAGGAGACGGGAGCTGAGTTCATTATCGAAGACATCGTTGAAAGGTGATTGCTTGAAAATCTGCATGAAAGAGCATTATTTTAGTATAGATACAGGTATGTACATTGATTGAACTCGCATGAATGCTTAACCCAAAATATGGGAGGAGAGATTGGTCCCACCGGGCGTGCCAGAATCTGTAGGGTGTTTTTCGTCACCCCATTGAGATGGGAATACGCGCACGCTTGTCAGGCGTACTACGGATTCCCCCTGCCTAGGGTAGGCGGGGGTTTAATGATTGTGGGCCGCGGACTAAGCTGCCGTTAATTACCCCTCGCCTTTGGGGCGAGGGAACCTCCGATTAACGGGTTAAACAGGGCATGCGAACTCAATGTGCAGTGTACGTGTGTTTTGTTTTAAAAGGGGGGTTTTGGATATATCGGGAGCCACGCAGAGTTTTTACGGGGGTCCAAGGGATGTATATGTATATGTATGTACATAAAAAAGAGGGGGAAAAGGCATCCAAGGGATGCGTGGGGCCAGCGCCTTGAGCGCTGTGCGCTTAGGTGCTGTGCACTCAGGCGCAAGCGCGCCACGTGTCGGCACGTGGGCGCTTTGCGCAAGAGCGCTGCGCGCAGGTGCGCAAGCGCGCGCGCGCCACGTGTCGGCACGCGGGCGCTTTGCGCACTTGCGCAAGCGTGCAGGTGCGCAAGAGCGCGCGCCACGTGTCGGCACGCGGGCGCTTTGCGCACTTGCGCAAGCGCGCGCGCCACGTGTCGGCACGCGGGCGCTTTGCGCACTTGTGCTGCGCACTGGAGCGTAAGCGCGCGCGCAACGTGTCGGCACGTGGGCGCTTTGCGCATGAGCGCTGCGCGCCGGCGAGTATAAGAGGCTTTTAGCCTCGAAAAAAGATTTCTCAAAAGAGAAATCAGAGAGGAGTTGGACTCCTGAATGTGTATTGGGGTTAATGGAAGGGGTTCTTCTTCTTCCTCCTGTTGTTTGCTGGATCTTGAAGATCAAGGGATGTGAAATGTCAAAATCTCTCTTTTTTGAGATCTGATGGCAGATCTGAGTTCCCCTTAATGGGTTTTGTGGTGGAAAACTATTTAGTTTTGAAAAAGGAAGAGTAAAACTCTTGATTTAATTCAAGAAAAAAAAGAGAAGGTTTTGGAACCTTAAAGAAGGAAGAAAGATCTCAGATCTGAAACTTTTTTTTTGGAGAGAGAAAAAAGTTATGAGATATTTTCATTATCTTTGCCTTTATAGGCCATACATTTTACACATAGCCCCTTGGGCTTCACAAAATGGCATTTTGCCTATCCCATGGCTCATGTGCCATTTCTTTTTGCACATAAGCCATGGGTTTTACAAAAATTTGGTTTTATGCCTATTTTTCTTACATTTCTCCATAAAACAAAACAAAAGAAATACAACAAAATTATTTATTACAAAATTTTAATCTTGGCATGGGGGAGGCCGGCCGCTTCATGTTCGGGCTCGACCCGGGCATGGGCCCACTGGATCTGGGCTTGGACCTACTTGGCTTGGGGTTGATTTTGATTTTGACTTGGCCAACCGGGGGGTAAATTTTTACCCCAACAGAGGTTATGGTGACGGGGTCAGGGATCGGAGACGTGGGGCGACGACGAGGCGAGTTTGCAGTGGGGAAGCTCGGTGGTTGTAGGGTGTAGCGAGAGATGCTCGGTGGTGTTGGGTTCGCTCGCGATCGACGTTGACGGGATGGAGGCTCAGCGATGGATGTGCCGGCGGGTAGTGGAAGGTGATGAGGAGGTGGTAGCAGAGCAGCTGAGGTTGAAGAGAGGGGATGGCGACGATGGTGGAGGCAGACTCGGGGGAGGAAAGCTCGAGCTCGAGGAAGGGAGTGGAGGCGAGGGTTATAGGAGGAGGTAGGGAGAACTGCTTGTAAAAGGGAGAGAGGGAGGCGAGGTCGAGGGAGGGGAGTAGCGTGCGCGGTCGTGGGTCGAGGAGTGGGGACGTGGTCGCGACGAGGAGGGGGCGTGGGAACGAGCGCGACATGGGAAGAAGGAAGAGGAGTGGGAAAGGAGAGGCAGTGGGGAAGAAGAAGCGGGTCGGGTTGGGTAAGAGGCTCTGGTCGGGTTCGGGGGAGAAAAGAAATGGGTTTGGGGTTTTAGGGAGGGGCCTAGGTCTGGGCTGGGGATGAAATTAAAAGGGAATTAGAAATAGGGTAGGGTTTGGGACTTGGGCTTGGGCTGGGGAATTGTTTAGGAAAATAAAAGGAATTAGATTAAATTAGGGTTATGGTTTTAAAATAAAACAAAATAATTATAAATATAAATAAATAAATTTCATAAGTGACACTTTATAAAAATACGGATATTGGTGTACAAAAGAACTGGGTATTACATCATATCCCCCTTAAGGAAAATTTCGTTCTCGAAATTCAAAATAAACAATAAGCTATAGAATAATATGCGATAAGCCACAACATCGAACACTAACATATAGTGATTTATTTAAAAGCAGCTAGATAAAAATCCAAGGTCTATATACGTATAAGAAATAACTCAACTAAAAGAATGAGCCTAGGTAAGCACAATGCAGAACCATCTATAATGATAAACTATATGCACAATACCGGAAAATGAAACAACAATAATAAACAGTAGTGAAGGATTTGCCGATAGGTCAAAATATTTTAGAATAAATATATCGATCAATCGATTTCAAATAGCTTGAGAAAACCCATATGGTGAAATAAGAAAAATAGTATGTGCGACATATATTTGCGCTACTGAAAATGGGACGAATAGTAAAGTATTCAGAATACGTAAAACGGAAGTAGTTAATAACACGCAATTTTTCGTTAAATACAAAATAATGAAAACTAAATTTTTGAATAACGATGTCACTGAATGTAATCGTAGTAATAAGGAATAACACTAAAAATGTATAGGGCTGGTCAGGGATTACAATGGAGTATGGCCCACTCAAAAGGTCAGAATGCGGTATTTTAATCTGAATGTTAAAGAGGCTGGGGTTAGGTCACTACAAGGTGCAATGATGAATAGTAAAGAAACTCAGAAGGGAAAGAAATGTATTGGGGGAGGGAAAACATGTTGGATATATGTATGCCCTAGAGGCCATTATATGATATTGTATGTACTGATGTGTGTGTGTGTGTGTGTGTATTGACGAGTCTTAGAGTCCCACATAGAAGTTTCCTGGCTCAGGCGAAACGATGTGGTGTGCATATGAGATATGTGCGGGAGCTTGATTAAATACGTGTATATGATACCGTATTTTAATCAGGCGTTTTATATTAGTCGGGTCGTATGAGATATGACCGGTTTATTAAATCAAGTGTTGATTTAATATTGACTTTTATCTCATTTATTTAAACCCTTTTCTTTAGATGGATGCATGCATGTATATGTACATGTTGATGTGCATACACACATACATACATGCATTTGTATCATGGTTGATGATACAACTTAGATGGCAATATAAGACTCACATGGTTCATATTTATATATATGGATATTTTTGTTTTAAGTTAAAGATAAAGGAAATTAAATTAATGACTCATTTCTTCACAAATGACTCATTGTTTCTACACATTTCTTTGGTTGACCTTTGACTTAACCTTAGTTATATTTCCTTTGCTTTTTAACTCATCACAAAATATCTAGATATTATTATTAACCATGGTTTGTATTATGATATTTATCTCTCTCTCGCTCTCATTATTATTATGAGATCATTATTCATCCAAAAGAAAATATTGCCATCTTCATCTTTCTCTCTCTAGCTCTCTCTTGAGTTCTAAAATTGGGTGAGGTTAAAAGAAAGAAAGGGTTTTAAGTGAGAACCTAAACCGCTTCATCATCCTACACATCTCTAGCTACTTTGTATAGGGTGTTTGCTTCAAGGATTTCATAGATCTAGTGAAGCAACAAGTTTTGAGCAAAGGACTTCGGGTGGATCATCGTGGACTTGGAAGCGTTCAAGCGAGCCGTTCCAAACCTTAGGAGATCTAAGGAGTTGCCCTAGGAGGTCTACAAAGGTTGTAGTCTCTCCACTTAGTGTTAGATAATCTTTTATATGTGATACTATTATTTGTTACTCAATATTTCTAGTTAGATTCCTAGTTAAGTTTACTTAGCACCTCATAAAATCAAAGTTGTGGCATGTGTGATACTTCCAAACCCTATACGAGGTGATAAGGAAACCCTACAGTGGTAACAGAGACAAGCTAGAGCTTTAGAGTAAGCTAGACGACGTTAAAAACCTCGAACGAACGAAATACGACACCCGGGGGGTGCTCTCTGGACAGTTTTCAAAAACGTGGATTTTTTCACAATAAAAATACTTAAAAAATTCAGCAGGGTATTTTATGGGCCCACCAGAAATACGAACCCCTAACTCCACTAAAGGATCACAGAACCGCGGCATGAATGGTCATTCCGCGGCGGTTCCGCGGCGCCTTTGGTGCAGGTGGGGCTGTACTTTCTTGCGCTGGCTCGTATGTACTTTTTGCAGTTTCTGGTAATTTTTAAAACTGCTCAAGTGTTGAGCTTTCTGAGAAGTCTTTGGGTGTTTCATCGTTCGATCGAATGTTTTAACTGTGCCTAGTTTATTAGTATGTGATACAATAATTGGAATCTACAAATTTGTTTGTTGCGTGTAAATCTAGCAGTTCGGTCTCGGGAATAATCGGAAATATTGTTGAATTATCCGGCTTATTTTGAAAAGGTGTTTTCATGGGTGAGACCTAAATGCGAGCTTTACATTGTTAGGCATGAAATCTTGTATATGTGATATTCCGGGCTTGTGTTGTCTAAAGACAGTTAAGATTCCAATTGTTGTAGTTTTTCATTTTATTTCTCTGTGACCGTAAGTGTAGTATGTGGTATATCGCCGGTTTCATTGCTATAAATCAACGACAATCGGGGTACACATACTTACTTACGTTGATGATATATGATATTATGTGTTGCTGAGTTATGATGTGCAGGATTGTCGTGAATGAATAGCCGGGGGTTTTATGTGAGATGAGAGTTTTCTTTTCATTCATGTAAAATTAAATTGTATGTAATATTCTTTTATTTGGGGCACTTCCGGGTTGAGGTTGATGTCACCAGTGTTGTATATTATTTACTTTTCCGTATTAGGATAGACCCAAGGAGGAGGGCACAAGTGACCGGGTTCTAGGGTTCAGTGGGAGGCTATCTCGAGGAGTCGAGACCGGGTCTCCTAAACTCCAGAATTGGTAGGGCCACTTGCCGCTCTCGTAGGGGTCTAAGGGTGTGGGCTTGGCTATTCATCGCGACGGTGGAATCCGTATTTTCTATTGCTGGCTAAATACAAAATACGGACCACCTAGATATCCTATATTAAATGTGGTTCTGCTGCTTATTTGATGTGATCATTTAATTTATATCTGAGACGAATGGAATATTATATATATGATATATAATAGACGTTGCTTATGTTTTGCACCCGTGCTAGCCCCGTCCTGGTATGCCGTTAGTTAAGTAACCTAACGGTGCATATCAGGACACTGTGGCGAATGCGAGTGGTATAAGCGTATGTTATATTTTCGTTTCTTTCTGTGACGGCTTTAGGAATTAAAAGATGGGACTACATTAATGAGATTAATGTAAAAGATAAATGGACCTAAAAAGATGTTGTAGAATCGGATTTGAGACACACTCGGCCTTTTTATGAAAAAGCAAGTTTCAAAATGCGGAGCTTAAACCACTCCTTTTAAACCCATTGGATTCTACAACGATATCAAGTTCAAAGCGTTAAAAGTTTTCTTAAAAACTATCCGCAGCCCTCCGTCATTTTAGGAAGTAGAGTACTTAGTATTCGTGCTGCGTATTTTGACTTTAGTTAAGGCTCAGTGTACGGTAGCTGAGTGATGTCTTCCTATACTGCATATGATGCAGATTAGTTAGGACATTCATATGATTATGTTGACTTTAGTTAAGGGTCATATGAGCGGGTCTAGTTAATCACGAAATGACGGGAAGAACTTGACTAGTACTTATGATATGTTGACTATAGTTAAGGTCATGAGTACTAGGGGTAAAAATAATATCGGGAATTTCAAGAGTTGAAATTTACAATGAGATTGTATACCTTCTATATGATAGTAGGATCCCGATCCCACTGCGAGCAAAAGTTGCTCCCGGGAGAATTTTGCACTTTACAATTAGCTAACTTAGTAGGTGTCAAGAAAGGTGTCAAACGGGGTTACGCCTCTGGGAAGACGAGGTTTATTTTAATTAGGTCAGTGCGAAAGCACGGGGAACCTCCCTCAAGTACCGGCACCGGCCTGGCTGAACGGTTAGCGAAGTTGTAGAATGTAATTAATCCCGGCTAGTTTTCTTTTTAAAAGGTTTTAAAGAAAATTTGATAAAAACAGTGGGAGACATTGATTAGACAAGATAATAACCAATCTAATCTTTGCAAGAGCTTTCGCTGAGTGTATTCTTTTGTCTCTCTTAACAGCAGATACAAATATTAGGACTCAAGTTTCTATTAGATAAAAATAAACTGAATGGGACCAATTATAAAGATTGGCTGAGGAATCTCAACATTGCCTTAACTTATGATAAGGTATCATATGTCCTCACCGCTCCAACCCCGTCCAGCCCAGGTCCTAAATCTTCAGTTGCGGATAAGGAAATCCGCAAAACATGAGACGCTGACTATTCCACGGCCAAATGCCTCGCGCTTGCATCGATGGATAACACACATCAGAAGCAGCACGAGAATATGGACGTACAATCCATATTCCTCCATACAAAAGAGTTGTATGGAGAGCAATCTCGCGTATTACGATACGAAGCATCTAGAAAACTGTTTCAGATGCGAATGGCCACTGGCACAGCAGTAGGAGACCACGTTCTGAAGATGATAGCTCTCATAGAAGAGCTTGAGGACCTTGGGTGGACAATGGACAATGAACAATATACAGATATTATTCTGCAGTCTCTCCCCTCCACCTTTGCTCAGTTCATCGTTAACTTCAACATGCACAATATGGAGAAGGAACTACATGAACTCCTTAATATTTTAAGGAGTGCAGAGAGCACACTTAAGTCAGTGAAGACTCCCGTTTTGGGTCCTGGGATTTTTTCCTCCTCTCGCCAGAAGGCTAAGGCCAAGGGAAAGATGAAGAAGAAACCCACCAAACTAAAGGGAGGGGTCAAAAAGGTTAAGGGGAAAGACAAGTCCAAGGTTGGGGAATCGGGGAAAGGAGAATGTTTCCACTACAAGAAGACGGGACACTGAAAGCGGAACTGTAATGAGTAACTTGAACTCAAGAAGAAGCATGGTGATGCTTCAGCTTCAGGTGTGTTCGTGATTGAAAATTGTTTTTCTATTAACTCTGCTTCCTGGATATTAGATACCGGTTCGGGTTCTCATATTTGCAATTCTGTGCAGGCGTTGAGAAATAGCAGAGTTTTGAAGACATGTGATCATACTCTCCAGGTTGGAAATGGTTCCAATGTAAATGCAGTTTCAGTGGGAGAGTATCACCTAGGGTTGCCGTCGGGTTGTATATTGGTTTTGAACCCATGTTATTTTATGCCAAGTATGCTTTGTAATATTATATCTGTTTCCTTATTAGACAATGAAGGATATCATTTTGCTGTGCAACACAATGTTATGAACATTAGACTTAATCAAGAGTTGATTGGTTGTGGTACGCTAAATAACGGGATATACGTCCTTAATCAACACACAATTTTAACCATTCAACACACAAATAAAAGAAAATTTTCAGATATAAATGAAGCTTTTCTTTGGCATTGTAGACTTGGTCATATTAATGAAACAAGACTAAACAATCTTCATAAAGATGGATATTTAAATTCTTTTGAGTATAAATCTTATGCAACTTGCCAGTCTTGTATCAAAGGTAAAATGACCAAAACTCCGTTTACTGGACACGGAGAAAGAGCTACTGAGCTCTTAGGCCTCATACATAGTGATGTATGTGGGCCAATGTCTACACATGCAAGAGACGGTTTTTTCTACTTCATAACTTTTACCGATGATTTCTCAAGATTTGGTCATGTGTTTTTGATAAAACATAAATCTGAAACTTTTGAGAAATTCAAGGAGTACAAACTTGAAGTAGAAAACCAAACAGGAATGAGAATCAAGATACTTCGATCAGATCGAGGTGGAGTACTTAAGTACTGAATTCTTGGACTTCCTAAAAGAGAATGTGATTCTCTCTCAGCTCACTCCCCCTTACACACCACAGCACAACGGTGTGTCAGAGCGACGGAATCGTACCCTATTAGATATGGTACGATCCATGATGAGTGATTCTGAGTTACCCCTCTCCTTTTGGGGGAATGCATTGGAAACTGCACCTTTTCTGTTAAACAAAGTTCCAACCAAGACCGTGTCTACCACTCCATATGAGATATGGCATGAGAAGAGACCATCTCTTAAACGAGTTAAGATTTGGGGTTGTCTGGCTTTTGTCAAAAAGCAGAATCCAGACAAACTAGAGGCACGATCGGTCAAATGTATATTTGTGGGATATCCAAAACATTCGTTTGGATATCTTTTTTACCACAAGGAAGAACAAAAGGTGTTTGTTTCTCAGTATGCCACATTTTTAGAAAATGAGATTTTTCCAAATGATACTGATGGCAATGTGGTAGATCTAGAAGAGATTCTAGAAACACAAGTTACAAATGACGACTTGGCTGAAACTGATGTTGTAACAGAATCTAATGAACCTCAGCCACTCCGTAGATCTGGTAGGACTTCTCGTCCACCGGAGAGATACTACGGCTTTCTCATTGATGGTGATAGAGAAGATTGCATCATGGATGATGATGATCCTGCCAGTTTTCATCAAGCTATCACGAGTGGTGACTCTGTGAAATGGCTGGATGCCATGAGATCTGAAATGTAGTCCATGTACACCAACAAAGTATGGACTTTGGAGGATGTACCCTACGGGATAAAACCTGTAGGCTGCAAATGGATCTTTAAAAGAAAGATCGGAGTAGATGGACAGGTGGAGACCTATAAGGCAAGGTTAGTAGCGAAAGGTTTTCGTCAAAGACCAGATTTGGACTATGACGAGGCTTTCTCTCCGGTAGCCATGCTTAAAACCATTCGGATCCTACTTTCTATTGCTGCTCACTACGACTATGAAATCTGGCAGATGGACGTTAAAACTGAATTTTTAAATGGTGATTTAGATGAATGTGTTTATATGGATCAGCCAGAGGGCTTCATTGATAGTGGGAGCAGCGGAAAAGCATGTAAGTTGCTTAAATCCATTTATGGATTGAAGCAGGCATCATGGAGTTGGAACATCTGTTTTGATGATATTATCAAAGAGTTTGATTTTCATCAAAAATCCAGATGAACCTTGTGTTTATAAAAAGACTGTAGGGAGATCTGTCGCATTCCTTGTATTGTACGTGGATGACATAATTCTGATAGGAAATGGTATTCTTATGCTACAGTCGGTCAAATCATTCTTATCACAAAGGTTCTCCATGAAGGACCTGGGTGATGCCACGTACATATTGGGCATACGGATCTATAGGGATAGATCCAAATGGTTATTGGGATTGTCCCAAACCAAGTACATCAACACCATCCTAAAGAGGTTTAGTATGGAAGACTCCAAGCGGGGTGCCTTACCCGCTTGCCACGGAGTCACTCTCTCCAAGGACGATTGCCCAAAGTCTGATAAAGAGAGAGCTCGCATGAGCATTTTTCCCTATGCTTCGGACGTAGGATCGATAATGTATGCGATGTTGTGTACACACCCTGATGTAGCTTACGCACTCAGTGTAGTAAGCAGGTATCAGTTAAACCCAGAGGAGAATCACTGGACTGCTGTGAAGAACATTCTTAAGTACTTGCGAAGGACTAAAGAATTGTTCTTGGTATACGGTAATGGGGATCTCCAAATGGAGGCCTTTACCGATTCGAGCTTTTAGAGTGATAAGGATGACAGCAAATCGATCTCAGGGTTTGCATTTACCCTCAATGGAGGGACGGTAAGTTGGAAGAGTTCCAAACAGGATACCGTTGCAGATTCAACGATGGAAGCTGAGTACATTGCTGCAAATGATGCTACCAAGGAAGCCGTCTGGATGAGAAAGTTCATCTCGGAGCTAGGAGTAGTTCCAACCATTATTGATCCAATACCTTTGTATTGTGACAATAATGGGGCTATGGCTTTGGCCAAAGAGCCCATGCCCCATCAGAAGTCTAGACAGATCCTGAGGCGATATCATCTGATCCGGGAGATAGTTGATCGCCACGAGATCGAGATCAAGAGAGTAGATACAAAGGATAATACTGCGGATCCATTCACCAAGGACTTCCCTCAGCCGTAGCATGAGCA
Source organism: Agapanthus africanus (assembly GCA_030015575.1). Classification (NCBI taxonomy): domain Eukaryota; kingdom Viridiplantae; phylum Streptophyta; class Magnoliopsida; order Asparagales; family Amaryllidaceae; genus Agapanthus; species Agapanthus africanus. The sequence goes on from CM057337.1 coordinate 885,983,552, forward strand.
ACTTTTTGAGATGTTGGGTATGAGATACGCCAATAATTGGCCTTAGTGCAAGTGGGAGATTGTTGGATATATGTATGCCCTAGAGGCCATTATATGATATTGTATGTACTGATGTGTGTGTGTGTGTATATATATATATTTATATATATTCAGAGGACAGTCTTGCTCGACATGATAGTATGCTATCTGGTTTCTCTCTATCATATGTTCACTTGATCATGTTTTTACTCATTTGATACATGTTGATAAAGCCCTAAGGATATTGGCTTGACTGCTGGGATTATGATGTGGATCATACTAGTGGGACACCTGTAGTTTATAAGCATATCCTTAAAATATTCCTAGTCGTAGGTATATCGAGACAGGGCATCGATATTCCAGTGTAGACTAGCGTATACCATTCTTGTTCCATATGATGGGCGATGGATGATCCCATATCCATCTAGTGTGCTGACGCCAAAGATTGTATACGGGTGCTCAGTGAGACTGGGTACACTGAACGGACTCACCGAGAACTCCTATGTGGTATTATATCATACGTCGGATAGCAGTTCTCAGGTGACACTGGTACAGGTTAGTCTGTAGACCCGAGATCGCCATAGATTCTTGTGTGTCCTCCCACTGTATCTTGATCTCCACCCAACTACGGCTCTACTGAGTCGTACAAACAGATGGATTTTGGGTACAGTCCCAAGGCACATGGAGGTAATGAGCGATAGGAGGGGTTTTGTCTCTCCCGGTATTGGGGGTTGATGTTGCGCTGTGCACGATTGGCTATAACAGGAAGTCCCTGGCCAGGGCTGCTGAGATATTACTGATAAGTGTTATCAGTAGTTTCTCGATCTGTTATAGACCATATACCGGCATGACTTATTGAGTTATTGGGGTCTACGATTCCATCCCTAGACTCAATATGCAGCATATCTGACGAAGAGACCGGACTGTACCGTAAGTGTTGCCAGTTGGATTGACGGGAGTTTTGACAGGTTCGCTTGTTCTTCTTCTGATCGCTCAATACCCGGGTGGCCGTTACGTTTAGCTGACCACTTGCGGCTTGTACTTGTTTGATATGATCATCACCTACTGCTGGCATATTGACGAGTCTTAGAGTCCCACATAGAAGTTTCCTGGCTCAGGCGAAACGATGTGGTGTGCATATGAGATATGTGCGGGAGCTTGATTAAATACGTGTATATGATACCGTATTTTAATCGGGCGTCTTATATTAGTCGGGTCGTATGAGATATGACCGGTTTATTAAATCAAGTGTTGATTTAATATTGACTTTTATCTCATTTATTTAAACCCTTTTCTTTAGATGGATGCATGCATGTATATGTACATGTTGATGTGCATACACACATACATACATGCATTTGTATAATGCTTGATGATACAACTTAGATGGCAATATAAGATTCACATGGTTCATATTTATATATATGGATATTTTCGTTTTAAGTTAAAGATAAAGAAAATTAAATTAATGACTCATTTCTTCACAAATGACTCGTTGTTTCTACACACTTCCTTGGTTGACCTTTGACTTAACCTTGGTTATATTTCCTTTGCTCTTTAACTCATCACAAAATATCTAGATATTATTATTAACCATGGTTTGTATTATGATATTTATCTCTCTCTCTCATTATTATTATGAGATCATTATTCATCCAAAAGAAAATATTGCCATCTTCATCTTCCTCTCTCTAGCTCTCTCTTGAGTTCTAAAATTGGGTGAGGTTAAAAGAAAGAAAGGGTTTTAAGTGAGAACCTAAACCACTTCATCATTCTACACATCTCTAGCTACTTTGTGTAGGGTTTTGCTTCAAGAATTTCATAGATCAAGTAAAGCAATAAGCTTTGAGCAAAGGATTTCGGGTGGATCGTCGTGGACTTGGAAGCGTTCAAGCGAGCCGTTCCAAACCTTAGGAGATCCAAGGAGTTGTCCTAGGAGGTCTACAAAGGTTGTAGTCTCTCCACTTAGTGTTAGATAATCTTTTATATGTGATACTATTATTTGTTACTCAATATTTCTAGTTAGATTCCTAGTTAAGTTTACTTAGCACCTCATAAAATCAAAGTTGTGGCCTGTGTGATGCTTTCAAACCCTATACGAGGTGATAAGGAAACCCTACAAAACAGTCAAGGCATCATGCGAATCAATACTCAGAAGATTAGCGAACTCAGAAACTTTATTATTATCCAGAAGATTCCAAACAAGGCATTCTCGAAAGACGAAAGGTGGCCTTAAACTATATATAGATTTATTTGGCCAGAGGAAAGAAAAGATAAATCACGTCAGCCGCGGTTATGGAAGTTCAGCAGATTACGGTAAGCTCGCGCGCTAGAATAGGTGCATCCATTTCCGTAGCGCCTCCCAGGGATTGCCACTGGGGGTTCTTCTGCCACGGGGTCTTCGTCTCCTGGTCCTTCTTCCTCGACTGGAGGTTCTTCATCGTGGTATGCTTCCACGTGATTCACTTCTTCTGGATCTTCTTCCACGGGATTTCCTTCCACTGGATTCTCCTCAGGGTCTTCCTCTCTTGGATTTTCTTCTACCGGGTCTTCCTCGGGATCTTCCTCTATCGGGTCCTCTTCGAGGTCCTCTTCCTCCTCGTCGGAGTCACCGATCATGTCGACTTCTGGGGCTGCGACTGTCTCGTCCTCAGAATCGCTGTTGCCGAAAATAACTTATGGGCCGTTGATCTCGTTATCTGAACTCACCAGCATGTAGTCCAAGAAAACGCAGGACCGAGTGTCCTCATCGATAGGCGGCGCTGCTCCAGGATTTGCCATGGCCTGAAAAGAAGGAGTCATGATCAGATAGTGGAATACACCAAGAAAATAACCAAGGATATGGAGCACAAGGAAAATATACAGTAGGTAAGGACTGAAAATCAAATCTTAGAATACTGATGCACTAAGCAGTATAAGGATAATGAATGGCAAAGGGACGATACATACATCACAACTTAAATTTTTTTTTTTTGCATTCAAACTAAAAGTTCAACGGATACAAGATTTTAGACGAAAGGAAACATTTACTAAGAGTGACAATATTTTTTTTGAAAGCAGAAAAGGTGATAATTCTTCGTTGATATCCAGACCGCTGCATTCTCGTCAAGCGAGTGGAATCCTGCGCTGGGTCCGTACTATCCTCGAAGTATCGAACTACGAAATAACCAAGTCACATAGCAGTAGTGGAGAGTGTGGACGAATCTACTCCTTGCAGCTTCTTCCTTTTAGGGAAACCATTGACAAGATGTTCGTCGGATCCACAAATCAAGCACTGCCCTTTAGCCCCGCGACAGTCTTTCTGAAGGTGTCCTGGTCTCTTACAGTATCCACAACATTATTTTCTCCGCTGCTTCCGTTGCTGAGGAACAAGTGGACGCTTCATCTTCACCTCTTTTCCTTGTTTAACAGGGATTCCCTTATGATTGGAGGCTTCCGCTGGCGCTTGAGCCATTTGCCTTCTTAGTCCTTCAGCTAAAAGGTCGTTCGTTCGCTTCTGGGCTTCCTTCAAGCCTTGCAGTACATTCAAAATCTCGACGGTCTGATTCTGGGGAGTAGAGTTGGAAGAAAAGTCGTTGGAAGTCATGGTCCTGAAACAACAAATTTTAGGATGGCATAAGGTACAAGATACTAGAATCAGGATACGATATAGAATAGGCAACGAAACAAGAATATCGGGTGAGGTGAAACTAAAACGGGTGGAAATTAGATGTAGAACTCCAAGTCACGCAAACAGAGTACAGTATTGTAACTATGCTGCAGTTCATAATTACAATCACGTAACTCTACTAAGTCATCCAAAACTCTAGTGGATGGATCAAAATAAATGGCAGAACACACTATGTGAATCAAGATCAAGAATAACAAGTTTACAATCTAGGCCGAAAGATGTCTTAGATTGTCAAGCCCTATACGGAAATTGCAATCCTAATCGTAGCAAAATCTGGCTCTGATACCAAAAAAACCATGTCACGCCCTGCTTCCCAAAATACGGAATACGAGGGGTTGACAAGGTCAGCCATGCTCCTACGGTCAAGGAAAAATCCTGCCATAGTCACACTTCGGCTTCTAGCACTACATGATAATCAGTAATCAATACACAGGTAATGAGAAATGTAGTCACTAAATCAAAACAAATACAAAGACCTAACCAGATAGAGATAAAGGAAGTATAGCTCTGGGTCGCTGATCAAGATGTCCGCAATGGGACTACCGAGATTCCGTTGAACTCACACTCAAACTACCCCACATCCCGTGGTCTACATCAAACACCAACTATAAACTCAAATACTAGTCGGTCCATGACAAGTCTACGCGAGAACTGAAGACATGATCTCCATCAAGCATGTCTCGACTGATACCTAAGATAAATGGACAGTGTTTGGTGCCTTACCTATGAAACCCATATAAGTGCTTCCATAATCGTCCCATACCAATTATAGTTACACTTATACATGTCCTATAGACGTCGACAATGCAATAAATCAATAGGGTCCGCTGATTGTGTACAAGTACGTATCACTTTCACTTATTTATTCACACTTTATCACTACGTACTTGCCACAATCAAACCACTAATATCTAACACTGGGTAATGTACATGACCACTAGGTTACCAATCATATGAGCTTTACATGATATGACGAGAATGCAATAATTAAGGTATGAATGAGATATCATCAGTCAGTATCCGAACACTTGCATAATTCACAATAAACCATACATGCAAAACTAAACGAAACAATGTAAAAGGGGTAAGCAGTATATTTAATTATCTATCCATCAAAATTGGTTTCTCGTCAATCGGGTCTCAGGTTTGCTAGATGCGGCCATTTCAATTTAAGTGTTCACAGCTGGAAATCCGATTTCAGAATTGGTAGTCCGTATTGTAACATATTTTAATCCCACTTGAGATTGTAATTAGGCGACGCTATAGTTGAACAATATTTAGGTTTATCAGTTAGGTTTCCAACTCAATTGGCAGATCAGTAGCATCCTATATCAACAGGGAGTTATGGTCAGGTTAAGGTTGATGTGTAAAATCTGTCTCTGCAGAATTCAGCCAGACACGTCGACATTATAAAATGTGTTAAAAATATCATACAGAATAGGAATCCAGTGAAACCAGTGGAGTAAGAAATATAACTTAATTTTCTATGTAAGGATATAGGGTTCCGTACATTCTCATATTTGAACAGGGATATACAGCGATTTAAAAACATGGGTTAACCGGGATTACTGCTCTGGACTGCAGTCCATAATCGTAATTCTCCCCAGTTTTCCCTATCATAACTAGTTAAATTTTAGAAATAAACTATAGAGTACTGTAGTTTAATCAGTTATCTTCGATTCAAGCCAAGGAACGCTCAGATCTGATATGTAAATGATTTATTAGGATTTTAACGGTCTAACCTATCCGGAAAAGTTCAGATTTCATAAGGATTGTCGGGGTAACCTTTTATAGGTGAAACGATATTGATTTTCAACCAAATTTCTACAGTACTTCTGTAAACAGTAAACGGGCTTAATGATCACAAATTCCGTCATTTTAAGGATAGATTTTCACTTAGAGTTTAGCATCAAATAATTATTTATACATATGGTGATCGAAGTTTTGGTTATGCAAAGATTTAAGTAATTATGTGTATAACATTAATAGCATGTAAAGCAAGTGGAAATCACTTGCCTCGGTCGCTTGATATGGAAGCGACGCCGCTGTAGGGTTTGTCTTGACACACGAGACGGCGCGATGCTGGACATGGGTGCGTGGCGCGAGCACGATGCACGGTGATCTGGTACTGGACGCGGTAGCGACGTGGGCGCGATATGGTAGTGGGAGTGGTCCTGGCTCGGTGCATGGCATGGCGCGACGCGGCACTGGGCACGGTGTGGCACAGAACTCGGCATGGGGCTGGGCACGGGAGTGGGTCTACGGTGGCACGGAGGCAGGCACGGTGTGGCACGAACGCGACACGACTTAGGTTCGACACACGCACGGCACGGCACGGCAACGATGGATGTGCACGGCGTTGCGATGGTGACTGCGTTGACGACGGTGACTGCTACAGAGACCGAGGTAGTGGCTCGAACGGTATCGACAACAACTAGAACAACGGCGATGGTGATGGTTATAGGTGTTCGATGAAATGCCGGAAGGCTTGGCTTGAAGCTTGGGCTGTAGCGGTGGCCGAAAAAGGAGGAGGCGAGGGTGTTAATGAGGCTACTATGGTCGGAGGTGATGCATGAAGAGGAAGGAGGTGGCTGCGATGGTTGATGGGGTGGAGGAGAGAGAGGGAAGGAGGAGGTTATGGTGACGGGGTCGGGGATCGGCGACGTGGGGCGACGGCGAGGTGAGTTTGCAGTGGGGAAGCTCGGTAGTTGCAGGGTGCAGCAAGAGATGCTCGGTGGTGTTGGGTTCGCTCGCGATCGATGTCGATGGGATGGAGGCTCGGCGATGGATGTGCCGGCGGGTAGTGAAAGGTGACGAGGAGGTGGTGGCAGAGCAGATGAGTTTGAAGAGTGGGGTTGGCGATGATGGTGGAGGCGGACTCGGGGGAGGAAAGCTCGAGCTCGGGGAAGAGAGTGGAGGCGAGGGTTAGAGGAGGAGGTAGGGAGAACTGCTTGTAATAGGGAAGAGGGAGGCGAGGTTGAGGGAGGGGAGTAGCGCGTGTGCGGTCGTGGGCCAAGGAGCGGGGACGTGGTCGCGACGAGGTGGGGGCGTGGGAACGAGCGCGATGTGGGAAGAAGGAAGAGAAGCGGGAAATGAGAGGGAGTGGGGAAGAAGAAGCGGGTCGGGTCAGGTAAGAGGCTCGGGTCGGGTTCGGGGGAGAAAAGAAATGGGTTTGGGGTTTTAGGGAGGGGCCTGGGCTTGGGCTGGGGATGAAATTAAAAGGGAATTAGAAATAGGGTAGGGTTTGGGACTTGGGCTTGGGCTGGGGAATTGTTTAGGAAAATAAAAGGAATTAGATTAAATTAGGGTTAGGGTTTTAAAATAAAACAAAATAATTATAAATATAAATAAATAAATTTCATAAGTGACACTTTATAAAAATACGGATATTGGTGTACAAAAGAATTGGGTATCACAATGACCTTTTCGAGCCGTTGCTCTTTTTTGTTTAATCGCGCTCGTCGACCTTCGATCGAACATAAATCCCTGCCTGCCTTCAGAGCAGCCTCGTCTTCAGAAGCGACCGATATTGGTTGTTTGAGAGCCCGTTCTTCTTCCAGCATTAAACGAACTACTGGTAACATAGCAGGAGCCGGGTCAACGTCACGGAATTCAACAGGAGGAAAGTATCCCTTCTTGGGGCGCACGTTTTCGGCTTCATCCTGTGAACGCTTCAAAACCTTGGCCAACTGAGTGACTTCCTCGGTAGATGTACCAGGAAAGAGGAGACCATCGTCCGGTTTGTGCATAGATATAAGCTCATCATGAGTGAGAGGCTCAGACTTAAACAAAGCATCGTGTAACGGACGGTCGATTACTTCTTCCTTTTAAGGCCCGAGCTAGCACTAGTAGAGGGACGCTTCCTCCCCTTAGGCACTTTTGTACGGCGCTGCCCAATCTCGCCTTCGGTGTCCAACTTTGGTGATGCCGCCGCTGGTGCTTTATCAAGGGTCTCCGCCCTGGTTCCAGTGCGAACCGGCATGCCAGCGGTACGGGAGACCGATTCTGTTCGAGCGGCTTTAGGAATAAGCACTGAATCGCTGTCCCTCAGAGGAGGGCGAACGACCGACCGTGGCCGCAACGGAGCGCTGATGGGTTGAGCTGGAGTAGAGGCCTTACACTCAAAGAGCACCCATCTCTCCTCTGCAATGATGGGACTAACCCGGTGACGATACCAGCGTCCCATGGGCCTTAGAATGTAGTCGGGCTTGGGGATCATGAAGAGGGAACCAGCTGTAACAACTCTGTTTCAGTGTACCGGAAATTTAATTAAAAGTTAATGTACAAATGAAGTATTTGCAATCCTGTGTACACTATAAGTATTTGAATTGCTTTTCAACAGCAAGAAACAACTTGTAGCTCATTGGTAAAGCCTTGCACTGCTGTGACGTAGCCCCTATGATCGAATCCCCCCGGCCACATATATTTTTAATTGATTTTTCTTTGAATCTTTTAGAAGCCCAAAGGTTTACATGTGCACTACATGTAAAATGAAAAGTCACAAAGTAAGCAAACATGTGCACTGAGTTATACCAAGCGACAGAGACTTATGGCACAAATCCAAGCCAAGGCCGACGGTTTTGGACCGGCAAGATTCATTCCAAGATCGGCACCGCCGGCCCCCCGTACTTAATACTCATTAAACTCTAACCCTAGCACCCCTTCGCCTACCCCACTACCTCCATATTGTTTGTTTACTCTGAAAACATCCATAGAATGATAATTCCTCCATTTAATTCTTTTTTAATGCACATTTTAATTCCATTCTTCATTACCCTAAACCTTAATTTTCCCTATAAATGCCACACTCCATTTCACCCCTGCTCATTCAGAATTCCATTTCAAAAACTCTCTAAAAATTTTCAAGTCCCAAGTTGTGCAAGTGGAGTTAGCAAAGGGTAAGGTTCTGGCGAAGTTTCGGGAAGAATCCGGCGATGAAAAGACGCCCCGACGGTTCTAAAATCTTACTCCATCTCCCCTCTTTATTTTTAACCTGTAAGTTCCCACTTTCCCCCTTCTGTTATATTAAAACAAAATCACTTTTCAAAACTAGTCGAAAGCGGAGTTAATCGGACATCCGATTCTATTTTAACTAAAAACAGTAATATTCTTAATAACAAATCCACCATCTTTTTGTATTTTGTTTAACAAACATAATATAACATTCACAACAAGTTTCATTTCAAAATAATATGCATAACAACTTCTATTTCCTTTTTACGATAAAATACCATCATGTTTACATACGACATTTCTTTATCGTTTTACCCATGTTACCTATAGAAAACATACGAGATAATGACCTACCTCATCACAACACACATTTTTGACATAGCACAATGGTTTGTGAAATATTAGTTTGTGGGAAACTACGAGTTTACGTTTAAATATCATAAACATTCAAAAACCGTTTTCTTTAAAAGTGTATTATCTAATTCCTTACAAATAAGCCTCTACAACCCATTTTGGGGAACCCTGATCGGGATGGTGCGGGTTATCGCACATTCTCGGGCCTAGTAGAGCGAGATGTAGATCTCCGCAAGGAGCATTCGATCTCGATGGAATTTTTAATGCAAATTTTAAGAAAAATGTGATTTCTATTTAATAAAGTAAATTCTATATTTTTAAATATTATATATATATATATATATATAATTACTATTGAAACATCTACTTTAAGTATATAATATATATATTCCATGTTTTCTAAATCAAAGAAATCCCAAATTTCATGAAACTACCTTTACAATTCAATATCATTCCAAGATTTCACTAAAATACCATATACAATGAAATCTAGGTTATATCCACTAGAATATTTCATTTTTATAAAAAATTACAATTATAAAAACCCTAAAGACAATAATAAAATACTTGAGATATATTTTGAAAATATATCAAAACTATTTTTCATAAAACCCCCTCAAGTTATATTAATTTACAAAAAGGACCCTAGTAAACATAGGTTTAAACGAGACCAGTTCTCTTGAGCCTCAGGGAGCCGGAGAATATAGGTGCTTGCCAATCTAAGGTAGACAACCTAACAACGGTGTTATCAACACGGTAATTGTCTTGGGAAAAGACACAAATCCTACCGTCCATGTGCAGCAGTTACCGATAACATCAAAACTAATTCAGGACTTCAATTTCTTTTCAAAGTGTCTGACTCAGACAGGGTCTCCATCTAATATGAAATAAATCTGACTTGAATCCAATTTAATTATAACTTCAATACAACATGAATCCGTTTATACCAGAATTGCATCTATATCAACAGGACTAGACTGAACCGAATCATGGATATACTATGATTACATGAATATCCATTTATATCCATTCCGTTTACTGATATCATGGTTTCGGAAAGTCTTCCATTTACTACAATACAATACAATATAATCAGTACAATCAATACAATAAACATTACGGGGTTTTTAAAAGGGGTAGACTGGTACGGAATGCGTTAGAAGTGGCACGAGCCAGTCACTTTAATATACCTAACCTGAATATCCATTGTTGTTGTACTATGGCTTAACGGTTCCTTATTCTCCGTATACTTTAGTCTCCGGAATAGCAGGACTCCTCTCGTATACACTGGCATATTCTGTACCAAGCTACAAACAACTGTGATAACAGTATAAAAGATAATATTATACAGTTATATTCTCTTTTCTGTCTATTCTACTTCTCTCTTTCTTTGGGATTTACCGAGCGATTGTTCGCTGACGACATTCTTTTTCTTCTTTCTTTGGAATGTTGTCAGGTGGATCAGACTCACTAGAGATCGAGCCCAGTACTGAGAACTTGGAGCAGTTTTCCATCGACCCAGAGCTGTAGGCACTTGTATATTCTTTTCATTTCAGTTATGCCATTGTTTAGGTATTGCTTTCTATTCCTGTATTTACATTCCCAGTTGTACTTGTAAAGAATTGTTATATAAATAAAAGTTGTTGTTCATTTATATACATGTCTCTTGTGTACATTTTACTTTATATTGCTTAGATACGCTTAGCTTGTTTACTTCTGAGTAAATATGTCGCATGGCCCGTCGCGTCTCCTTACCGTACACTGGAAAGTGGGGCGTAACACCAGTATTTAATCGCATGAAATGATGAATAACGTCACAGGCGGTCTCTGGTGATATAGTAGGCTCAACCAAAAAGGTTTCAAGGGGGCGCCCTGGTTGTAACCCAGCTGCTGGGCAAAACGATGCGGATTGTACCGCATGAAGAGAGCAGTGTCATTTAGGCGGAACACTAAGTACCCCGGCCTGATTGAATATAAATGCATGATCTCTTTTTGTTTTAAAGCCGGCACCCTATTCTTCAACAGATTGAATAACTGTTGAATAGGCCCCGCTGGCGCAGAATTGACCCGGTCATTGAAAACCATACCGCCTTCATTTGAGTACGTGTTCAGCACACATGCAAGGCCCCTAACTGAGTCGAATCAGGAGTGGAGGCATCAACCAATCTAATGACTCGCGGGAAGGTGTATGACTCATAGAAATCAGGCCACCGGTGTGCAGCAAACACACCTAACACATGCATCTCGATCCAGGACGTGAAGTAGTGGAGGACGAAATTATCGGTGTTTGCACCTGAGTTTGAAGTGTTGGCGACCGTACTTAAACCATGCTATTGGTGTGATAACCTTGCAATGCCAATGGCCAATCACGCTCCTTCGGCTATGCGATGTGCAGGGTAGAAGACGGAGGCTCTCATAAAACGGCGGTGCATTGGCATGGCGAACCTGCTAGGCCTGAGACTGATGAAGACTACAAAGAATGTTTCTTCGTCTATTCCAGGAGCAGCGATTGCGTCAAAGGTCATGGCTGACGAATTTGGAATATAAAACTGCAGCGGATCTTCTTCATTAGCCGACAATTTCTCCAAGCCGAATCCGAAGGGATCCTCGACCTTAGCAAATTTTAGCGCTTTCTTGGATAGAGCATTTTTACGAAGGAAGGAAGCGATGAAAGCGTCAAAAGTAACACCTTACCCTTCTGATGCCATGAAAAGTCTCTCAAAAATGCCTAAGGCCTTGATTAGACTTGGGTGCTTATACCGAACAACATTCTTGGTTGTCAAGCCTTCAAGAATGGCTGGCACTGTAGCAAAAATATACTCGTCATGGACTAATAATTCTTCGTAGTGCTCTCCCCTAATCGGCATCCCTGAAATTTCTCGGAACTCCTCTAGCAAAATAGAGAATTTGCGGTCCCCTAGCAGAAACGTATTCGTTAGAAGATTCCACTGATTTAAAAATTCCTTGACCCACCAGACGTGGGGAGCATGGTAGTAGAACAATGACGCATACACCGCTTGATACGGCCCAACTTTCTGCAACCTGAGCGTTGGGAGGAGAGAATGTACCGGGCCCAAGGAAGGTAGCCCACTGGATGCCGTGGGGTAACACCTATCTTATAGACCTGCCTCCAGGGTCGAGCTTCATCCTGACATATTCGGCGTCCCAAAATATCTATAGCTATTATAAGTTGATTGGGTATCCTTGTCATTGATGGCTCAAGTCGGCCTTCGAGGGTCCAATTAGTCGCCTCCACTGCATAAGCAGTACGCGGACGCTCCGTAAATGACATTGAGCCGATGGGTTCTGTTAGTACTTCACATGTAAAACTACAGCGGCCCATGATAATGTGACCGTACCAAATTCCCCATAGGAGAAGGCTCTTTTTGTCCTTATCGTGTTTCCTAATCATTGCCATAGCTTTCTCGTCTGATGGCGACTGTGGGAAAGCGACCTTCGAGCGCGCGTAAGGGAAGTAGGAAAGTGAGGCTATTATACCTAAAGGAAGGGGACAAAAGAAAAAAAACCATCAATAAAAAGTATGAGTTTGTTTCATGAGACTACTAACTACAAAGCCTGTGGGCCCTACGAAATCAAAATGGCGGCTCATCAATGATGAGGCAAGATAATCATTGTGAGAATCCAAAAGGATTCTCATTAAATAAACAGTGGATTTTAATAAACTCTCAACGTCCTCAAAAAGTGAGTTCTGTTAAAAATAGACAACATATTCAAATCTGTGTAAAGGGTATTAAAACCCTGAAAAGGAAAATGCTCAAGAACAGGAGGGGAATAAAATTCCCTAAAGTCCCTAGATCTCTCAGAGCTAAGCTCTGTAAGAAAATGAAATTAAATTCCTTCAATAGTAGGATTAAATCCCAGAAACCCCTATGGTAGGGAAACAAAGAAAATGGAATTAAATTCAAAGGATCCTTGAAGATCAGTGATAAGGTATAACCCTAAGAGAAGAACCAACAATCCTCATTGATTCAAGACCCTAGGGTCTAATTAAAAAAAAGTTTTTTTTAGATATCTAAGAGATCAGTTCAAGAAAAGAACAAAGCTCTGTTGATGGATTTAAAATCCAAGACAAAAACAAAAAAGGGTTTCCTAAGAAATGAATTCCGTTCATAACCTTACCAAGAAGAAGTTTTTGCAGAGTTTAACTCTGAAGTTCTATGGGCAAAAAGCTAAGCTCTGAAAGAAGAATTAAATTCTTAATAAAAGAGTTAAGAAGGAAGATGAAGAAATAGTGGTCATCTCAAGGACCAAAGGCCCCATTTATAAGACGTGATGGGAAGCAGTTCAGCTTTCCATTCCCATAGGTAATCCAACAGTGATAAAGATGGACAACGTTGCACTCACGTGCAAGTCACGTGAGAGGAAGGCTGGGGGGCATTTGTTCCCTCATAAAAAAAGAAAAAAGGGGAGAAAATTTCCTACTACTCAAGCCTCACGTGTTAAACACGTGAGCGCCTATATGCAAATATATAGGCGCTGCAATCAAACAACTATAAGCTAAATGATCCTCACGTGTTAAACACGTTAGCGCCTATATGCAAAGCATATAGGCACTGCAATCAAACAATTAATAGGCTAAATAAGCCTCACATGTTAAACAAGTGAGCGTATGTATGCAAAGCATATAGGCGCTGCAATCAAATAACTAATAGGCTAAATAAGCCTCACGTGTTAAACACGTGAGCGCCTGTATGCAAAGCATACAGGCATCGCAATCAAACAACTAATAGGCTAAATAAGCCTCACGTGTTAAACACGTGAGTGTTAGTTATATGTATGCCCTAGAGGCCATTACTATACATAGGATGTATATTGTAGTGGATGCTTGGACATATATAGGAAGGACTTTCTTGCTCGACATGATAGTATGCTATCTGGTTGCTCTTTACCTTAACGTGTATCCTGATTGTCTCTCTGTTGCATGTTGGTAAAGCCCTTAGGATGTGTACTTGACTACCTGGACTATGATGCGGATCATACTAGTGGGGACATGGTAGTCCATAAGTATATCCTTCAAGGTCCGTAGTCATGGGTGTATCGAGACGGGGTATCGATATACCAAAGTAGACTAGCGTATACCTTCTCGACCCATTCAGATGGGCGATGGATGATCCCATATCCATTGGTGTTTGACATCAGAGATGATATACGGGTGCTCAGTGGAGACTGGGTACACTGGACGGACTCGCCGAGAACTCCCAGATGGTATTATACCTTACGTCAGATGGCAGTTCTCTGGTGACACTGGTACAAGTTAGTCTGTAGACCCGAGATCGTCATAGAGTCTTGTGTGATTCCCACTGTGCTTTGATTTCCACCTTACTACGTCCAAGAGGGCATGCAAAACGGTGGTTTTTGGGTACAGTCCCGAATCACATGGAGGCAATGAGCGATAGGAGGGGATTCGTCTCACCCGGTATAGGGAGTTGATGTTGCGCTGTGTTCGATTGGCTATAACCGGAAATCCCTGGCCAGGGTTGCTGAGATTTACTGGTAAGTGTTACCAGTAGTTTCTCGAACTGTTATAGACCTCATATCGACACGACTTATCGAGCTATTGGGGTCTGACGTTTACCACCCCTAGGCAAGATATGCAACATATCAGACGATCAGACCGGACTGTACGGTAGTGTTACTGGTTGGATTCACTGGAGTGTGAGCGGGCTTGCTCGTCGATCTTCAGATCGCTCAATACCCGGGTGGCCGTTACGTTTAGCAGACCGCTTGCGGCTTGTGGGTGTTTGGTCAGGCATGTGATGTCTGAGGTGGTTGCGGATTCTAACTGTTGTAGTTTTACACTTTCTTTTCTGTGACCGTAAGTGTAATATGTGATATCGTCGGTTTCGTTGCTATATGTCAACGATAATTGGGATGGACATATTTACTTACGTTGATGACATGTGATGTTATGTGCTGCTGGATATGTTATATTGGATCGTCGTGTTTGAATGGCCGGGTTTTTTTTATGTGAGATGAGTGTTTTTCATTTTCATTCATGTAAAAACTTGTATGTAATATTCTTTTATTGGGGCACTTCCAGGTTGCGGATGTTGTTACCAATTGTATATTATTTACTTTTCCGCACTAGGATAGACCCAAGGAGGAGAGCACAAGTAACCGGGTTCTAGGGTCCAGTGGGAGACCAACTCGAGGAGTCGAGTTCGGGTCTCCTAACTCTAGAATTGGTAGGGTTGCTTGCCGCTCTCATAGGGGTCTAGGGGTGTGGGTTTGGCTATTCATCACGACCGTGGAATCCGTGTTTTGTACAGGCTCGTATTAAAAACACGGACGTCCTAGTATATCCAATATTTCATATATGTTTCTTCTGCTGCGTTATCTGTGATGTGATCATTTGATATGCTGTGATGGATACTGTATATAGTATATATGATATATTATATAGACGTTACTTATGTTTTACACCCGCGCTAGCCCTGTCCCGCTCTGACGTTAGTTACCTAACCTAACGGTGCACGAGGGGACATCGAGGCGAATGCGGATGGTTTAAGTATACGTCGTATTTATCTGTGATATTTAGGTACTTAAATGATGGGACTTCATTAATGTGATTAATGAAAGAAAATAAACCTAAAGATGTTGTGGAATCGAATTTCAAAATTAAAACAGGTAGCTACAGTTCTTGCTTTGCACAGCGGTATATATGATATATCCTGCGCCTTATTCGATGAGGAAAGGGCCGACGATCCCTTCACCGGGAGTGACCCCTTTAGCAAGAACTGGCAGATGCTACACACTCGGTTTGTCTTTTGATAGCTTCTATAGTTTCTGCTTTGCACAGTAATATATATGATATATCCCGCACCTCATTCGACGAGGAAAGGGCCGACGATCCCTTCACCGGGAGTGATCCCTTTAGCAAAACTAGAAAAGCCTAAAAAACACTCCATTTTAAAATCATTTGATTGTACAACGATATCAAGTTCATTACGCAATAGGTTTTCAGAAAAACCTGTCGTAGCCCTCCGTCATTTCAGATAAGTTGTATATAGTATTTGTGCTACATTTGTTGGCTTTCGTCAAGGTGTAGTGTGTGGTAGCTATTTGCTGCTTATCTACTGCATACGATGCGATTGGATTAGGGTAGTCGTACGACTTTGTTGGCTTTCGTCAAGGGTCGTGCGGGTGGGTTTAATTCAGTCAAGAAATGTACGGTTGAACTTGAATAGCGGGTTATGGTTTGTTGGCTTTCGTCAAGGTCATAGCACGTTAGGGGCAAAATATTATCGGGAATTTCAAGTGTTGAAATTTGCAATGAGATTGCATACCTTCTATGAGATAGTTGGATCCCAATACCCACTGCGAGTAATTGTTACTCCTGGGAGAGTTTTACACATTACAATTAGCCGATCAAGTAGGTGTCTAGAAAGGTGTTAACGAGGTTACGTCTCTGGGAAAACGAGGTTTACATTAATTAGGTTCGTGCGAAAGCACGGAGGACCTCCCTCAAAGTACCGACATTGGCCTGGCTGAAAGATTGGCGAACTTGTAGTGTGTAATTAATCCCGACTAGTCTTTCCTTTTAGGGTTTGAAGGAAGATTTAATAAAAAACAGTGGGAGCCATCCTGATTAGATAAAATTATAACCAATCTAATCTTGCAAGAGCGCACGCAGATTGTTTTCTTCTCTCTCTCTCCAGGTAGCGACCGTATCACGCTTTAATCAAGATAATAATACGGATGTATTGACCGAACCTGCTTGTTATACTGAGCTGGGGAACGTTGGTCCCGCTCCAACTTATAAATTGTTATAAGACAGAGCAGGAAATTGGGGAATACCAGATTTCCCGTGCCGCCCAAACGAAGAAAGTACATGTTGATGCATCTTCTTCGGGTGCGTTCGTTACATAGAATTGTTTCTCAGTATCCTTTACGTCCTGAGTATGTGATACCGGATCAGGATCCCGCATATGTAATCTGTTACATGGGCTACAGAAAGGTAGAGAACTGAGAACGGGTGATAAGTTTCATGAGACAGAAAACGGTGCAAGTGTTGCAGCCAAGTCTGTTGGTCACTGTCATCCTGTATTCCAAATACATTGATTCTGAACTAATGTTATTAGATACCGAACCTGATATACAAAATCACATCAGTCTCTTTATTAGTAAAGAAATGATAAAATTTTGTATTGTTGGATAATGTTTTGAACATTTCCTATATCAAAAGTTGATCGGTTCAGGCACGTTATCTAAAAGCATTGATGTTCTAAATCAAACTACAGTTCTTAGTATACAGAACACACAAAAGAGGAAGAGTTCAGAAATGAACGAATCCTTCTTGAGGCATTGTAGACTAGGTCATATCAATGCGACCCGACTGGCTGAAGTTACATTTAGATGCATATTTAAATTAGTTTGAATTTACATCTTGTGAAACTTGCCGGTCATGTCACAAAGATACGATGACCATAGCTCTGTTTACTGGAAACAGAGAAAGAGTTAGTGAACTCTTGGGATGATACATGTTGATGTATGTAGGTCCCCTGTCTACACATGCCAAGACCGGTTCTTTGTATTTCATTACATTCTCTGATAATCTCTCAAAATTCAGACATATGTTCCTGTTGAAACACAAGTCCGAACCTTGTGAGATATTCACAGAATATAAGTTAGAAGTAGAGAACCAAAACGGGTATAAGTATTATGTCCTTTGATGTGATCAAGGAGGAGAATACTTGAGCACGAAATTCCTGGACTTTTCTAAAAGAGAATGAGAATCTCTCTCAGCATTACTCCTCCGTATACACCATAGCACGATGGTATATCGGGGCGGAGCAATCACACCCTATATGATAAGGTGTGCTCTATGATGAGTACTACTGAGTTACCTATTAACTTTTGGGAGTTATGCACTTGAGAAGCTGCATACCTATTGAATAGGGTTCAAATCAAATCAGTTGCCTACCACTTCATATGTGATATGGAAAGGGAAGAGCCCATATCTTAAGTTAGTTAAGATTTGGGGTTGTCCGGCCTATGTCTAAAAGAAAAAATCCGGACAAGATCGAGGCAAGGTCTGTTATGTAGAACTGGAAAGGTTCCAGCTATACAAACTACAGCAGATGATTTGGTAGAACCAAAGAATTCAGTAGATTCCAACGAACCTCAGCCTCTCCGCCGATCTAGTAGGGTTCCTCATCCACCTGAGAGATACTTCGGTTTCTCGATGACAGTGGGAGCGAGGATTGCATCATGAGATGATGACCCAACTAGTGTCGAGCAGGCCATCGAGAGTAGAGACTCTGTAAGAATGGCTGGATGCTTAGCGATCTGAGATGTAATCCATGTACACCAACAAAGTATGGACTTTGGTTGCAATATCTGAAGGGTTAAATCCCCACAGGAGCAAGTATATCTTGAGAAGATTACTTGGTGTAGATGGAAAAGTTGAGACTTTCAAAGCGAGACTTGTTAAAAGTTTTCGTCATCGACCAGGCGTGGATAATGATGAAACCTTTTCCAGTGGCTATGCTTAAGTCCATCCGGATCCTACTTGCCACGGCTACATACCATAACTACGATATCTGGCGGTTGGGTGTCATGACTGCTCTTCTAAATGATATTTTAAAAGAGAGAGTCTATAAGTACACAGTCAGAGGGCTTCGTAGACAGTGGGAGTAGCGGAAACGTGTACAAGATGCTTTATTGGATAAAGCAAGCATCGCGGAGTTGGAACATCTGTTTTGATATAGTAGTCAAATAGTTTGACTTCATCAAAATGGTAGATGAACCTTGTATATACAAAAAGGTAGTAGAGAGTATGGTGGTGATCCTCGTAGAGTACGTGGATGCCATACTCTTGATAAGAAAGGAGCTTCCTATGCTACGCTCGGTCAATCTCCGCTTATCACAAGGATTCTCTATAAAGGATCAAAGTGATATCTCCTAAATCCTGGGTTTTGGATCTATGAGATAGATCTAATTGGATGTTAGGATACTCACTAGTTGTAGTGAGATGGTATCAGTTGATCCTGGGGAGAATCACTGGAAAGGTTCCAGAGTGATAAGGACGACTGAAAGTCAGTCACAGGCATTGTCTTTACCCTCAGTAAAGGGACGGTATGTTGGAAGAGTTCCAAGCTAGGTACCGTGACAAACTAGACGATAAAGGCTGGATACATCGCTACTTAAGATGATACCAAAGAGGCAGTCTGGATGTATATTTGTTCATGAGATGAACTTTGTTCCTCCCATTGTGTGACAATGGAGTTGTGGCTTATGCCAAGGAACGTCTGTCCCATCAGTGATCCAGACATATTCTAAGGCAGTATTACCTGATCATGGAGATGGTTGATCTCCAAGGAGATCGAGGTTAGGAGAGAAGACTCAGAGGACAACACGGCGGATCCACTCACAAAGGCCTTTTCCCAGAGAGAGACTTATATGGGATGGTTGAGTATTAGATACTGCAACCACTGCTACAGATGGCCCTAATGCAAGTGGGAGATTGTTAGTTATATGTATGCCCTAGAGGCCATTACTATACATAGGATGTATATTGTAGTGGATGCTTGGACATATATAGGGAGGACTTTCTTGCTCGACATGATAGTATGCTATCTGGTTGCTCTTTACCTTAACGTGTACCATGATTGTCTCTCTGTTGCATGTTGGTAACGCCCTTAGGATGTGTACTTGACTACCTAGACTATGATGCGGATCATACTAGTGGGGACATGGTAGTCCATAAGTACATCCTTCAAGGTCCCTAGTCGTGGGTGTATCGAGATGGGGCATCGATATACCAGAGTAGACTAGCGTATACCTTCTCGACCCATTCAGATGGGCGATGGATGATCCCATATCCATTGGTGTTTGACATCAGAGATGATATACGGGTGCTCAGTGGAGACTGGGTACACTGGACGGACTCGCCGAGAACTCCCAGATGGTATTATACGTTACGTCAGATGGAAGTTCTCTGGTGACACTGGTATAGGTTAGTCTGTAGACCCGAGATCGTCATAGAGTCTTGTGTGATTCCTACTGTGCTTTGATTTCCACCTTACCACGTCCAAGAGGGCGTGCAAAACGGTGGTTTTTGGGTACAGTCCCGAATCACATGGAGGCAATGAGCGATAGGAGGGGATTCGTCTCTCCCGGTATAGGGAGTTGATCTTGCGCTGTGTTCGATTGGCTATAACCGGAAATCCCTGGCCAGGGTTGCTGAGATTTATTGGTAAGTGTTACCAGTAGTTTCTCGAACTGTTATAGACCTCATATCGACACGACTTATCGAGCTTTTGCGATCTGACGTTTACTACCCCTAGGCGAGATATGCGACATATCATACGACGAGACCGGACTGTATGGTAAGTGTTACTGGTTGGATTCACAGGAGTGTGAGCGGGCTTGCTCGTTGATCTTCTGATCGCTCTAAACCCGGGTGGCCGTTACATTTAGCAGACCGCTTGCGGCTTGTGGGTATTTGATATGATCATCACCTGCTGCCGGCGTATTGACGAGTCTTTAGAGTCCTACACAGAGGTTTCCTGGCTCAAGCGAAACGAAATAGGAGCGCATATGAGATATGTGCGGGACCGAGAATAATACCAGTATGTGATACTGTATTCTATTCTCGCGATATGTGACATTGATCGGTTATATGCGATATAGCCGGGTTATCGGATCAAGTGTTGATTCGATAAGTTGTTACTATTGATATTAGTCGGTTATATGCAATATGACCGGATCATTTAGTCAAGTGTTGATTTAATGATTTAATGTATAATTATATATTTGATATATTACTTTACACTAACTAATATTGGTTCACTTAAGATGTTTTTCTCACTTGAATGTGCATATTGTATATGTGATATATTTTTGTGCACAAGATTGTATCATGTTTGATGATACATGCAAACTTGGGTATGTGTTTGATTTAAACTATGTTTAGGTAAATGGTTAGGATTCTTATTTATTTATTTATTTATTCATTTTGGCAAGAAATAAAATGGTGGCTTATTTTGTTCTATACTTGAAGCTTCATGAAGGTTTGAAAAGCTTTGACCATTTTGTTTCTTTTCTTAACCTAACCATTCACCTAAACCCTAGTTTATTCTCTACACAAGTTAACTCACCCATGGTTGCATTATGATAAGTCTCCACTTGAATTTTCTTTTATGATTATTCATTGTTTTTCTTTCTTCTTCTTCTTCTTCAAGAAGAAAGAAAACCATTGCTAGAAAATTTTCAAGTGTTGAAACCTAGTGAGAAATCCAAATCCAAAGTGAACCCACTTCCTATTTCTTCATCCTCTACCACTTGCCATATTGTATTGGGTGTTTTCTTCACAAGTTTCATGACCTAGTGAAGATGGAGCTTGAGTTAGAGTTGCCTCGACGTAGATCATCTTCGGCATCGAAGTCAACAACCTAGCCCGCTCATTTCCCCGACGAAACCATCGCTAGAGTCCGGGATCCCGGTGATCGCAGCGAAGGGACGTCATCACGGAGCTAAAGAAGTGGTGGACCGGATCTACAAAGGTTGTATTTCCATTCACTTCGTAGTTAAGTTGTTAACTAGTTGTTGTTTCGCCTTTACCTCTAGTTATCGATCTAGCATTAGGGTTTCTCGGCACAAGAAAAATTTGATTTTGGCATGGTTGATGCCTTGTGGAACCTCTTGAGTGTGCCTAGGATCCCTACAGTGAGCGCCTGTATGCAAAGCATATAGGCATCGCAATCAAAGAACTAATAGGCTAAATAAGCCTCACATGTTAAACAGGTGAGAGCCTATATGCAAAGCATATCGGCACTGCAATCAAACAACTAATAGGCTAAATAAGCCTTACGTGTTAAACACGTAAGCGCCTATATGCTTTGCATATAGACGCTGCAGTCAAACAACTAAAGGCCAAATTGGCCTCACGTGTTAAACACGTGAGCGCCCATATATAAGGCATATAGGCGCCAAATTAAAGAAGCAAAATAAGCCTCACGTGTTAAACACGTGAGGGCACCTCCTTACGTAGAATTAAATTCTACTCTTTGGAAATACTTTCATGGATTTTTCTAAAAGAGGAAGATCCTCTATATTAAATAAGGAACCGTTAGATCAAAAATCCATTGGTGATTAAGCATAGAATTAAATTCTATTAGGAAGAATATTTTCTGTTAAACAGAAAGTTGGTGGATCAAAATCCAATGAGATGATATTTCCTATATCTTTCTAAAACAGAGAAAGATTGTGCTTTGTTAAACTGAGCATCCTTGGATTAGAAATCCAATGGTGATAAAAATATCACCGTTCAATAGAATAAAATTCTATATATGGGAAAACATTCCTCCAATTTTGTTAAAAACAAGTAAACATATTCTTTAAAATAGAAGTCCTTAGATCAAAAATCCAACGGTGGGTGAAATTCCCTAAATCAATTTTGAGTCCAATTAAATCAATTGGAATCTCTCAATGAGAGATTTTCTCAAAATTAATTAACAAACTTGCCTCCACTATATAAAGGACTTGACACTTCAAGTCTCATGGATATACAGAGACACACACAGAGAGAGAGAGAGAGCAAAAAAGATAAAAACTCCCTGCAGGCTTCTGCCAAAATACAGTGAGCTCTCAAAAAAGAACAGAGAATTTAATTCTCAAAGAAGAAGACTCTCCTCCTAAAAAAACCTAGGTAAAGAAGACACAAAGATAAAAAAAATCTCTTTTACCAATATAAGGGTTTAACCCTTCTCAAAGAACTTAGTTCTTCCTCTGGATCAGAGATTCTCAAGACAAGTCTCCCACAGGTTGAGAATTTAATTATCATCGGAAAGATCTTGTTCTTGAGAATCAAAAATTCAGAAAAGGACTAGGTTAAAAAGAAAGAAAAAAGAAAAGAAAAGAACATATGTTATGGGAATTCAATTCTCCCGAAATTAGGGTATAAACCTACATAAAGAACTTAGTTTTTATAAAAATAAAAGAAGAACATAGTTCTCCAATTAAAAAATGATTCAAGATTTTCAAAACAGAAATCTTGATGATCATCAATGACTAAAATGTCGTTAACAGAGATTAACATCTCTATAAACAGGGACTTAGCATCTTACGTGAAACACACGTGAGCAGAATTAGTGCTTAGCACTATTATAGTGCCTCACGTGTTTCTCACGTGAATGCCTAAAACAAACAAAAGAAAAGCTAAAACGCCTCACTTGCTTCCCACATGAGCATCCAAAAAACAAAGAAGAACTCATTTAGCCAGTCACCAAATAAAGCAGCCCAACATCCTAAAATTAAAGTGGTCACGTGAAATACATGTGAAAGACTCTTGGAAACCCGAAGTCTGGCTCTTACGTGCTTCACACGTGAGCACCAGAGCTCTAGCCAAGTGCTTAGCACTTCTGAAAAAAGGGGGTGAACCAATAGAACCCGAAACCAATGCTCAGCACTCACGTGCTTCTCACGTGAGTGCCATGCAAAGTGCTTAGCACTCCATATTCAGTCAAAATGACTAAGTGCTTAGCATTGATTGGGAAACGCCCATATCTGAGCGCCTCATATGTTTCATACGTGAGCGCCAGAGAAAATTAGTGCTTAGCACTATAATAGCGCCTCACGTGAAAAACACGTGAGCGCCAGAAAAGATTAGTGCTCAGCACTATTCCAACGCCCCACGTGAAATACACGTGAGCACTGCATATATTAGTGTTTAACACTATTGGGTAATATAGCGACCCAATATCAGCTTAAATTGGCTAAGTTCCTGAGGTTAAACCACTTTAATTTATTTTAAATCAACCGAGCCCATATTGCTCATGATTTCCAAACCGATCTTAGTCTTAAACATGATTAATGATTTTTCATTGATGATATCCAAAATGATATTCATCCCATATCACTTAAGATAATTTTAGTCTCAAATAAAGCTAATGATCCTTAGTTGATCCACCATGACCTTTTCCCTCAAATATGGGATTTGGTTTAAGAGTATATCTCTCCATTCCTCTGATATATGTCGTCGTAATTTCTCAACGTCTTCAGAGAGATGGCGGATCCTGACAACCAACAACTCCTTTCGTCATACGTTGATGCACTTCCAAATTGACGTGCACACCTCAAATCGGATCGCACCCCAAATTGGGCGCATTTCATGTCACCATCGTTCACTCCGCCACGTAACAAACATACGTGCGCGCAAGATGGATAATAGACCGAAATGTCCTTAAATTAACATTCGCTCCAAAACGGGAATGTTGGACCGAAATGTTCTTAAACTAACATTCATCCCCAAAACGGGAATGTTGGACTGAAATGACCTTAAATTAACATCCGTCCCCAAAACGGAATGTTGGACTGAAATGTCCCTAAACTAATACTCGCCTCAAATATGGCGATAATGGACCGAAACGTCTCTAAACTAACATTCGTCCCCATACCGGGAATATTGGATCGAAATGTCTCTAAATCAATATCCGCCCTAAACATGGCAATAATAGACCGTGATGTCATTAAACTAAAATAATTGGGCCCAAATGCTCATATATTTAAGTCGATCTTAATCTCAAACTAGATTAACAGTCCTTAAATCAAACAAAAAATATTTCTGAACTTTAGGAATATACAACCTAAGTTCAAAACCCTGTCAAGCAAATCCTTGACCCAAATCCAAATCTAAAATATACGGATTTAGACTGATCCACGCCCTATGAGCGATGACATAAACTAGTCCCCGTATACAATCCACGGGCAACCAAAATAAAACAAAAACACACATGACACGAAGTAAACTGTTGGAGCAGGAGAAAGTGGTTATCGCAACGCGGTAACGTAATTAACTGCAGGGGCTTACGCCTGCAGGGAATAGCGTCCCCACAATCAAAAACCCCGTCACAAATGAGGGGGAATCTGATGAAGTCTATTACAACGGCGCATCTGTCCAAACCTCCGATGTATGGTGCCATAAATCAACTTGGTATTTTTGGAGAGATGGATGGAGAAGTCCAAATAGTATTTGCCTCTAAATTCAGGCTAGACGTCTCAACGTCTCAGTCCAGTCTTTCGGCGGTGAACAGGGGTTGGGCTATATTTGCGGTACCTACTCAATTTTGGGGTAAAGAAACTCGACAAGTATGGGGGTTTCAATGCATTCAACTTTACTAGTGTCTCTTGCCTGATTCAAAAGAATTCGTAAACAGTATTTTCTTCACAGTTTTTTTAACATTTATGATTTTTAATGGATATAATAATATGCGTTTGTTAACATTGATGGTTAAGAGTTCATATTGCGGTGTGTTTGTCTACTTATTCAAGAAGGCAATGATTGAGAGTCGGGGGATTCCAGATGCCCTGGAGGAAAAAAGGGTTTATGCCATGGCAGACGATACTTACGGCATAAATTCCATTGGCGAACAAATAAGAAATGACTTGATATTGTTTCAGTTTTTGTTTGGTCGAAATTTGAACTCTTTGTTATTCATACATGTATTCATCTATTTGTATCTGGTCAATATTCACCGATATTATTATCTGTTTTGAGTGAGGATGGCAAATTGTTTCTATATTACTGGGTTGTCTAATGGATATGAAAAATTGTTGATGTATTTACTTTAAAATCGCCGATGTTGGCTTATGTTGTGATACAAATGATATTTTTGTTGATATTATCAGTTTTATATAGCCGATATTGGCCGATAATGTAATCTGAATGATATTTTTGTTGATATTATCAGTTTTATATAATTGATATTACATGCAATTTATTAGATGTTACATGCAACTTGTCAGAAATTACAGGTAAGTGCTTAAAAGTTACATGTAAGTGCTTAAAAGTTAGATATAAGTGCTTAGAAGTTACAGGCAAGTAATTAAAAGTTACAGGCAAGTGCCAAGTTACAGGCAACTGTTTAGAGGTTATAGGCAACTTCTTACAAGTTACACGCAACTAATTAAAAGTTACCGGCAAGTGTTTAGAAATTACAGTTAATTTATTAGAAATTACATGCAACTAATTAAAAGTTATATACAAGTGCTTACAAATTACATGCAACTTATTAGAAATTATAGACAACTAATTTGAACATCCTTGTTATTTATGTGCCTTGTAAAGGGCCTTCTCTTGCAGACCCCTCCATTTACCAAAAACTTCACCAGCCGGAACCACGAATGATCATCTTTTTTGAACTTGCTCCTCCAAAAGTGCAGCAAATTCCCTGTGAAGCTTTACCCTCATGGTTCCTTGTTTACCGCCGAAAACAGGAGAAGACAAACGTCTTGCCTGAATTTGGGGGTATATGCTATTTCGTTTTATCCGTCGACCACTCCGAAAATGCCAAGTTGATTTATGGCACTGTGTGTCGGAGGTTTAGACAGATGCGGCCGTTGTAGTGGACTTCGTCAGATTCCTCCTCGTTGTGAGGGGTTTTTGATTGTAGGGACGCTCTTCCCTGCAAGCACAAGCCCCTGCAGTTAATTACGTTACCGCATCACAATAAGCACTTTCTCCTGCTTCAGAAGGTCATTTCATGTCGTGTGTGTTTGTTTTATTTTTGGTTGCCTGTGGATTGTATACGGAGGCTAATTTATGTTGCCGTCAGTAGGGCGTGGATTAGTCCAAATCCGTATATTCTTAGATTTGGGTTTGGGTTGATTTAAGGATCGTTAATCTCGTTTGAGATTAAGATCAACTTAAATGTTTGTTGAGAATACGTTAGTCTAATTTTTGACTAAGATCTACTCGGCTGGATTTTTGGATCATTCAGACCCAACAAAAGAGTATTTGGGTTCTATTGCTTTAGTTTAAGGACGTTACGGTCCGTTGTTAGTTTAAGAACGTTGCAGTCCATAACTTAGTTTAAGGACGTTGCGGTCCATTGTAAGTTTAAGGACGTTGTGGTCCGTAGCTTAGTTTAAGGGCATTATGGTCCGTAGCTTAGTTTAAGGACGTTGCGGTCCGTAGGTCACCATTTTTGGGATGAGAGTTTAATTTAAGGACGTTGCGGTCCACAGCTAGTTTAAGGACATTGCGGTCCAAAGCTAGTTTAAGGACATTGCGGTCCATTGGGATGTGCTCATGGGTTTGGGAATGCACCAAAGAGCTGTTGGTTGTCGGGACCCTCCACCTCTCTGAAGACGTTGAAGAATTACAACGACATGTATCAGAGGTATAGAGAGATGTACCCTTGAACCGATGAATATTCGTCAGAAGATCGGTAGTCTTGTTTGGGATTAAGACCAATTTGGAAAATAAATAACACATGGGCTTGGTTGATTAGGAGTTTGGCCAACTTGGGCTCAGCCCACTCAGTCTTTGTCATTTCATTTTGAATAAAGTGTTAAACACTTGCTTGGGCTCAGTCCCCTTTCTGTGCCAACAATGCTGAGCATTCATATGGGTTCTGACGCCCACACTTTATCTTGCTTTTCCCATCTTTTTTTAATGGAGTGTTAAACATTCTTTATGGCGCCCACGTGTGGGGAACGTGAGACGCTTGGTGCTAGGTGCCAGGCGTTGGACACTGGTTGATGAGTGTAGAGCATTTTATACTGAATAGCACCCACGTGAGGGACACGTGGAACACTTGGCGTTGAGCGCCAACCAATGAGTGCTAAGCATTCCTTATTAAGCAGCGCCCACGTGAAGGGCACGTGAAGCGCTTGGCGCTGAGCGCCAACCACTGAGTGCTAAGCACTCTTTATTGAGCAGCGCCTACGTGAAGGGCACGTGAGGCGCTTGGCGCTGAGCGCCAACCACTGAGTGCTAAGCACTCTTTATTGAGCAGCGCCACGTGAGGGACACGTGAAGCGCTTGGCGCTGATTTTTCTTCGTATATTATGTTCTGAAGAGTTCAATTCTCTTTCCTTCTCTGGATCTTCGATCCTTAAGAACAAATTCATCCCTTTGAGAATTAAATTCTCATTTGTGGGAGACGTGTCTCATGGATATTAGATCCAGGAAAATAACTATGTTTTTTTATGAGGGTTAAACCCTTAGATATGCAGATGAGATGCTCTGATCTCTACTACTTTTATTTACCTGGAAAAAAGTTCTTCTTCTTTCTTCTCTCTTAAAGCTTTCTTTTTTTTTTGCTTGCTCTTCTTTTTGAATTTGAAGTTTATTGGGGGCTCCTCTCTGCAAGACTTGGAGTCTTAGGTTCTTTATATAGTAGAGGTAGATTTGTTGATTTAGTTAAGGAAATCTCTCATTGAGAGATCCTTAATTAATTTGGGGATTTTATCCACCGTTGGATTTTTGATCCAAGAACTTCTGTTTTACAGAAGATATTTCTCTTGTTTTTAACAAGATTGGGAAATATTATTCCATACAGAGCTTATTCTGTAGCTTGGTGATTTTTTAATCACCATTGGATTTTTTAATCCAACGGTGCATTATTTTACATAAAGTAATCTTTTTTATTTAGAAAGATTTGAGGAATATTTCCTCAACAGAATTTAATTCTACATTTAGAGAACTTTTAGTTCTGGCGCCAGCGCTCTCGTGCAAGGCACGTGAGGCGCTGCTTTAGAGTTTTTAACTCCTGCCGCTGGCGCCCTCGTGCAAGGCACGTGAGGCGCTGCCTCTTTATTGAAGGTGTCTTTTCGCCTTCTTTCGTTGCTTTTCCTAAGTCAAATACTTGGAAATAGTTCCATCATGCACAATATTTTCTATGCCTAGACTTAAATGTCTCTTTTCATAATCTGAAGCAATGTTTCTCTTCACTTTCACTTTCAGAGAATTATTTTAACAGAGAAGAGCTATGGCTTGTAATTGTCCACATGCTTGTCGGCAGCCATGAGAGGTGCCTATTGAGGAAATTGTTCCTCATTTTGCTACCCGTCTGGTGAACCCTGCTCTTACGGATGACCAATGCGATACGGTGCTGCATGAGCTTTTGACTCGTAGAGGATCTCCTCTCCCCATCAGCTCCATTTGGCTCCGGATGGTCTTCTTGTCCGTGCTCGATATATTCTCCCTCATCCAGCGGAAATGACTCCGGCGATACTCGATGCAGTGGAGGACAAGATTGAGTGCTTTCATGTGGCACTTTTGATTATCACGGCTCTGAGGGATCGCTCTGTTCAGCTGCTAAGCCAGATACGGGCTCAGCGGGCCATCATGTCTGCCTTCACTGATGGGCACGGTGCTGACCGATGGGGAGCGACTCTTCGTGAAGATCGCCGTTTTGCTATGGTGGAGAAGGCAGAGAAGGAGTTAGAGAATTTTATCCATAGTTTTGTGAATCCTTATACTTTTGATCCCATGTATGGTGATCTATTTCCTGTAGAATAAAATATTCAATTAAATATTTTCTTTTTGTCATTGAACACATGTTCTTCCTCTGATGTGTGCATATATGAATGAGCCCGATTTCACGTAGCTCTTGGCCGAAGATTTTGGCTAGAACATTCCTCTTGTCTGGGCATGTGTCATCAGAGGTTGAAGACCCATGTACCAATCTATATCTCCTGATCTATCATTTCAATCAGGATACTATTCCTCATTATTTGATCATCTTGCCTCACCGGTGGCAAGCTTAACTCTAACTCATATACTCGGTTATGTACAATTGCTAGAGTGGAAGAAAATGCGTATTGACTGTTACACAAAAAACGATTTTGTTAATATATTATTACTTGCATCAATGTAGATATTATAAGAAATTTATTAGATATTAAACGTAAATCTTCTTAAATGTTAAGGAACTGCAACTGCTTAGAAATTACAGGCAAACGTTTAGAAGTTACATGCAGCTTTTTTAGAAGTTACAGGCAACTGGTTAGAAATTACAGGCAACTGCTTATAAGTTACAAGCAAGTTCTTACAAGTTACAGGCAACTGCTTAGAAGTCAGAGACAAGTGCTTAGATGTTACAAGTAAGTGATTAGAAGTTATAGGCAATTGTCTTGTATATCCTTTCAAACAAAAATCAAGTCAAATAAAGACAATTCTGGTCATAATAGTTAGAGTATCAACAGATACTTGCATATGGATGACCTTCTCGTTCGTCTTGATGGATACAGACTATATTTACATAGTCATCTTCGGTTATCATCCTAACCATATGATCTCCATATTTCTCCATTTTGTATGAAAGTTTTAACTTATCAAATGATATATCAAGTTGAAATGAGATTGTTTCCTTCAATTTGAATTATGTTGTCGCCTCTTAGATGGTCAAGACCGAACCTTTCTTATTGGATCCACTCACAAAACACATTAATGTTCAAATTTGGGTCATCCTCAATATGCAAGAGAGTACATGAAGATTTAGTTAGTTGGGGTAGTAAATGAAAGTGGAGTAATTGAGAGAAGATAATAGATAATGTAGAAAATGAATGGGATAATTCTTATTCTATTGGCAACATAGCATTTTTTGGGAGAAAAGTGGTGAATTTGAAAGGAAAATGGTTATGTTAAAACATTTAATGCTCAATCTTTTAAGGAAAAATTTAACTAAACACAATTCTAAATAGAATTTACATGCAACCTGATAGAAGTTACATACAGCTGAAAATCAGAATTTTCCTCCAAAAAAATGCAACTGTCAACTTGTACTTAGGCACATGGGTCCCTAACACTACTACAATAATGGGTTGCCCTTACGGATTTAGCCGTAGGGGCAAACCACTACCCCTACATATATATCCGTAGGGACATAAAACTCCACCGTAGGTCCAAAGGCCACAGGTGCAAGTCTTCGTCTTAAATATGCCCCTACAGAGTAATAATTGTTCCCACGTCTTACACCGTAGGGACATTTATCTGTACGGATTACTCCGTAGGGTCATAATTTTTATTTAATTTATTGGTTTATAAAATAAAATACTTGTCCCTACGGATTTATCCGTAGGGCCTGATAAATGTCCCTACGGATTTAGCCGTAGGTCCAGATAAATGACCCTATAGATTATTTTGTAGGGGCAAGTTTTACCCCTGTTATCGAGTCCATAGGGACAAAATATCAGGGTTTTTAAAAAAAAAGGGCTTCCTGTGTTTCCCCGTCCCACGCACAATAATATATATATATATCATATAACCAAATACAAAATATTCATAATCAACATCTCACGCATAATATATAAAGAAATAAACAAACAGAATACGATATCAATTTAAATCATCGTGAACAAGCAAACAACCACCAGTATCATACAAAAAATATACAATATGTATCAGATAAGTACATACATGCTCAAAAATATAAATAAAGCTACCCTAGTTCGGTCCAGCTCCTCCACCTCTGATAATCGTTGTAATCTGGCGCATCTGCTCCTCGTTGCAACCCTGAGTCGTCAAACTCGACTAATGAAAGTGCGGACTGTGTGGGAGTCTGAGCGGATGTGGAGCTGTAGGAGTGGTCTGCGCGACCGCAGCCGAGATAATGGTTTTTGGAGCCGCAGCCGAAGGAGATGCATGTGGAACCGCAGCCAAAAATAGCCTGTCGAATCTATTAAATTTTGTGTGTAATAAACGAGTAAGAACGGTGTATTAGATTTTAGTCAAATTCGTATTATTATCAGGTTATTGCGAAACCATAATCTAAGAATACTTAGGGACTTAGGCCTAATTTGGGTATCTAGTTTGGAAAACTGTAGTTTTTTTAATTAGATAGTTTTATGTAAGTATGATTAATCAAAGTTAAGTCTACATCCAAATAAGCTTAGGCTACTAATATTGCATATGTTACTATCTATAATATGATATAATATTTTACTATTAAGTAATACACGTACCAACATCTTCTTCAACTCCTCTACGGTGGTCTTCAAAGCGGCAACATCATTCTCCAGACGTCGCTCACGGGAGGGGGGGGGAGGGGAGGGGGGTGTAGCAGAAGTAACCGCCGGAGTGGAGACCAACCTCATATCGGCCCTGCTAGGACACAGTCCCCGGCCTCTCCCCCAACCTCCGTGGTACCCTTTGTGTGCGGTGTCTAGGACTGGAGTCAGTAGCATCGGATCGGTCTGTCCACTAAAATCGATCCCCGATGCCTTCGCCTACTCCACCACCCACTCCTACACCCACATTAACCATTAAAATATAAGTATATCATTTAAATTTGAACTTATCAAAACCAAAATTCCATTCGAATTAGACTAAATATTAATACTTACGCAATACTCCTGGGTAGCGGTGTCGGGGAATCGAAGCTCGTCCGTAGCGGGATGTGTCGAGGTGCCATGGACAGGAAGATACGCGATCAGCACGCTCGGTCCTACGCCAGGGTCTGAGCTCTCTGCAATTCGCCAAAAATTGACATATATTATAAAATAACTTTTAATATTACATTATATCAAAATAGATCTATTGTAATTTACCGATGCCTCCATGGCACGAGTAATGTTTCTCGAGCCACCTGTATAAGTGGGGCGACCCCTCTTCGCCGACTTTCTATTTTCCTTATTTTGATCGGCCTGTTTCTGTACAACACATTAAGATTTAGTTTTCTAATTAAGCAACACAAAAAAATAAATTATATACTAAACAATGAATTACATTTAAATTACAAACCTGTTTGCGCTGAGAGTCATAATATTGGCATAAGAGAGGTCATGTATCTACGTTGACTCTAGCAAAGGCCGGAGTATGTAGGAGAGCCACTCTCTATGCCTCGGGGGTCGCCAGCCATACCAAATTGCTGTCGATCTTCAGCTCGTTCCTATTGTATCGGACCTTAGATTGCATGTTCTTCATTAGGCCCAGGTACATAGCGTGAAGATCGAGCACTCTCTTTGGGTGATAAGGGTAGGGTACAGGCTGAAAGTCATAATCCAACTGCAAATACAAAAAAATAATGTATTTAAATTACAAGTGTTAAATAATAATAAATTTATTGAATAAGTCAAATGAAAATATACATTAATACCCGATCTTGATCCCAAAAGAGGGCAAATGAGCGCCGGTGCTAATCGCCTCACTCAACGTGAAGTTGATACTTCTTTTGGATGCGGCTCTCATCCCCTATATACCGGCCGAACCGCTCGGCATAATCTCCAGTATAGGGATAATCGGGGGTAAAGAAGAGGGGGAATGGTACCTCCCCCCTAACTCTATCGGGCCTCATTCTGTGGGACTGATTCGGTCCTCGAGTCCCCCTCTTGGGATGTGGCTGCCCTGCATCTACAAGAAATATCAAGACAAGCAATATTAAGACAAAACGACATTAAGAAATCAAGGATTAAAGAAAATTGAGCTGCGATATATACCTCCGGAGATAGCAGCACGAGCCTGGGCCTGAGCAGCAGCATGAACGGGATGATAGTTCCTCCGGTGAGGAACAGCCGGTGACTCGGACGTTGACGCATCCCCTCTAATTAGAAAATAAACATTGACGATAAAATTACATGAAGTTCATATTTATTCTTAGATGATATGTAAAATGACTAAATATTTTATATTTATTCATACTAATCTGCAGACTGGGCTGAGGGTACGGAAGTGGCGGGAGTGGCTTCTACGCCAGATGTGGATGCACCACCTATAATTAGACAATTAAAAATAGATTATAAGTAATTGCAAAAAGAATGTGTATATTTATAATATAATATTCTAAATCAATATGCATGCAATATAGTATATATCAACATAGCCGCAGGTGCGGTGGTGGCCTCTGCCCGAGATGTAGAGGTATCACCTACAGCTAGACAATCAAAAAATAATTATCTAAGTAAGAGTAAAAAGAATGTGTGTATATTTATGATATAACATTCTAAATCAATATGCATGTACTATAGGATATATAAACACACCTGCAGATGCGGCAGTGACGTCTGCTTCTGATGTGGACACACCACCAACAGCTAGACAATTAAACATCGACTATATAAGTAATTTTGAAATAAATGCGTGTATATCTATAATATTACATTCAAAATGAATATGCGTGCAATATACCTGGAGGTGTGACAAAGTCCATACAGAAGGAGTCATCCGAAGGGGAAACCGATCGGGTGCAAGACCAACCCTCTGGAGCGCCCTACGCAGCTCCCCGGGTGGTAGAACCGCTCTGCCTTTACCTATACCGCGGCTGGTGCTCCTGCTGCACCTCGCTGCTTCGAATGTTGTTATCAGACCAAGATAAGAGTACAATCATTACATATGCATGCAATATATGTATAGATCGTAGAAATGTAAAGTAATAATATAACATTACTAATAACCTTTTTCGTTTTGTAGACGCATTAGACATATTTACTTGGATTTCATCATCGATATCATTTTTAACCCACGTAACATCACGAATAGCTGAAGACAACCCATCTTTTGAAACAGACGGTCAGAGCACTCTAAGTCTTCTCTCTTCTTCATCCTCATTGCTGTCCTCCATACGATCCTCGAATTCTGGGACATCATAAATATCCTTGGGTTTCCAACGGCATACGACACTCCATTCCGGATGCTTCAAGCACTGTGAGTAGTATACTTGGAACGCTTGGTTCGGAAAGATAAATAGATCGTCCTGACCATAAAAACTGTAACAACTCCATTTTTAATATACAAAGAATTGATTTAAATTCAATATATACTTGGAGTATTTATTGCGGCTGATATCTCTTTAAGTATTTATTTCACTCCATAATTACAAGAAAGAGTTTGTAGCTCATTAGTAATACCTTGCGCTGCTGAACCAAGCCACCAGAGTTCAAATCCCATACCCCACATTATTTTTATAATTATTTTGTTTTAAATTTTTGGAAAGTCAACAGTCAAAACGCCATAACTCACAAAACTTGAACTGAAGACCAAAAACTAAATACACCAAAATCCCCCCCAGGAAAAACCCCACCCGACGAGCCTTCGACTCGGCCCGACTCGGCCGAGTCGGCCGGCAGACCGGCCGACTTGGGCCTGCGCCGCCGGCCGGACTCGGTCGAACGGCCGAGTCGTCAACACAAAAAAGTTCCGTGTTGACCTTGTCTTCTTACCTGCATACTTTAAATTTTTTTATCGGCTATTAATTTCTCAATAAATCCCTTTTACTCCAAAAATTTAATGATTTTTAATGTTTTTTTATATATTTATATTTATATTTTTTTATTAAAACCCTAACCCTATATAAACACCCCTACCCTCTACCCTCTCATCCTAAATTCTTAAGTCCACTCTCCCAAAATCCCAAGAGAACTTGGTACGTCGGAAAACGAGCGAAAGGCGAAGCGCTGACGAAATTGACGACGACTTTCCGGTGATCGTGCTAGGAGCTCTCGACGACGTTTCGACGCACCGGCAAACCCTGTACCTCCCTCTCACTCTCTAGCGTTGTTCAAACCCGTAAGTCCCCCTTTTCTACCTTTCTTTTCCTTCATAATAATACGACTTTTTAAACCCGACGGAATTCGGAACAACCCGATTTCCGATTCGGTTTTCTATCAAATCTCACTTATCACTAATTCCATAATGCTTAAACATCTTCATGTTGACTACTAATCTCTTAAAAATTAATTTGAACAAGTTTTCACACATGAAATGATAGCTTTTGCAATATACCGTATTTTTGCACTTAAATACCACCATGTTTAGTTTATCACATTTAACCCTTTAACATTACTATACCTTAAAGTAGATCACGAGGTAATGACCTACCTCCACACACACGCAAATACAACCCTAATTGATATCATCAAAACTTAGAATACGACAATACACGATTTTACATTTAAATACCCTTTTCTTAATAAAAGCTTTTCTAAAAGTTCTAAGTTTTAAACAATTTTAAAACAATATCTTTTAATAGGAAAATACGATATGTCGTGGACATCGATCGTTTATCTAAACCTGACTTTGTGGTGTCTAGGCAAGTGTGTCTAAGGCGAGCGGTTACTTAATTAGGGCCACTACTTATAGTGGAGAGACTCCCACTCACCTGGCACTTACCTGGCCGCAATTGGCGGTGAAGAGGTGATTTGAGGCTTCTAATGACTTGTCGTTTAGACCATTTAGAAATAAGCTAGTTGGCTTAGGA
The DNA here is from genome assembly GCA_030015575.1 of Agapanthus africanus. Classification (NCBI taxonomy): domain Eukaryota; kingdom Viridiplantae; phylum Streptophyta; class Magnoliopsida; order Asparagales; family Amaryllidaceae; genus Agapanthus; species Agapanthus africanus. Next base: position 886,019,489 of record CM057337.1, read on the forward strand.
AACCCTAGAATCTAAAATACGGAAATTTACAACCTTTTACAAATAAATACGTTATCTTTATAAAACCGTTTTCTAAATGATTAGTATTTATTAAATCTTTGCAAAACGCCACTACAACCCACCTTTGGAGAACTCGTTAGGGATAGTACGGTTTATCGTGCACCCTCGGGCTTAGTAGTGTGAGATTCAGACCTCCGCAAGGAGCATTCGGTCTCGAAAGGTTTAAAATACGACATTTAAGAAAAATGAGATTTTTGGAAAATAAAATATTTATTAAAAATTATTCTTGTATAAACATATGTATATTTATCATTTAAACTCCTATTTTATTATAAGATAAAGTCTCCACCTTTTCCTAAAAAATTACAAGATTAAAAGTTACATTAAAATACCATGAATTTCAAATAAATCAATATTACAAATTAATACCTTTATTTATGTAATTAGGATATTTTTACTAGAAATAAGACAAAAGAAAATCACACTCATTATAACTATAAAGACGAATAATAAATACTTGAGGTGTATCTTGAAAACTATACAAAAGTATTTTTACATAAAACCCTCTCAAGTTTTATAAATTACAATAATGACCCTAACAAATATAGAACTTCGACTTACATTTCTTTTAGTCTGACTCGGGTTTGAGTCTGATTATTTCTGACTTGAATACGATTCAAGTCAATCTATATTCTTTAATATTCCAACTCAATATGAACACATGAATCCCAGAATCCAGTTAACAATTTATTCAACTTGACTGAATCAAACCATGGATATACATCCATTATTCCGTTATTCCATTTACCTGATTATGCAGTTACAATCTGTTTACTGATATCATGATTTTGGTCATTCATCCAACTTACATAATACAATACAACAATACTATCAAAACACTACGGGGTTTAAGGGGTAGATTGGTACGGAAGGTGTTAAAGTTGGCACGAGGTGGTTAGATTAAGACACCTAACCTATATTCCGTTGCTGTTGTACCGTGGCTTAACTGTTCCTTGTACATTCTGTTTGCCCTGGTCTCTAGCATATAGAGACCCCTCTCGTATACACTGGCATCCTTTTGTACAAAGCTACAAACAACAGCGTTAACACTATATTCTACAATATTTTACAATCTATTTAGAAAATATCTCTTATTCTGTCTTTTCTAATTCTTCTTTATCTTTGGGACTTACCGAGCGAGCTGTTCGCTGACGACATTCTATTTCTTCTTCTTTGAATGTCTTCAGGTGCTTTGAACCCAGCAGAGATCGAGCCTACCGGTGAAGACTTGGAGCAGTTTCACGTAGACCCTGAGCTCTAGACATTGTACCTTGTTCTATTCAGTATTTTCATTTCCTGTTATGCCATTGTTTAGGCATTGCTTTTCATTTCAGTTGTATTTACTTTTCATGCATTGTACAAAAGAATGTTATTAATAAATTTGCTGTTATTTCTATGTCTCTTGTTTCTTGTGATTTACTTTTATATTGCTTAGATACGCGTAGCGTATGTACTTCTAAGTATATACGTAGCGGACCTCGTCGCGTCCTCTTCGCTGTACACCGGGTAGCGGGGCGTGACAGGTTTTGTTGGTGGCCCATGCAGGTCAAAGCTGTATGAATCCCTATCATGCAGTTCTGGTCTGCGTGAACAACCTAAACAATATAACACAAGAACCAGCAACTAAAACATTCTTTACAATTCATGTTTCTTGAATCTTACAAATTTCTATTTCTTGAATCTTATCATTTCATGTATTTGAATCTGTCTTAACCCAAATTTTTCTTCAAGGTTATGGATTCCCCGAACAACACCAGCACCAACGTCAACAACACACCTCCAGCACTACCTCTTGCACCAGCTGTTCCTGCACCACCCACCGAGCAAACAGTGCTACTTGAAGTGATCCGCATCTTTCTCAAGGGACAACAACAACTCCTGAACCGTCCTGAGACCGATGCACCAGGGGTAAAGCAATTCAGGGCTTTGCACCCCAAGCAGTTCTCTGGTAAAGGAAGCCCTCTTGAAGCTAAAGAATGGGCACAAAGCATCGAAGACGATCTGGCAGCAGCTCAAGTGCCAGACATCGCTTGGGTCCGTGTGATGAAACTACAACTCACGGATAATGCTCGCAACTGGTGGAAGGCGGAAGAAAGCCGTCTGGTACAGCCGATTGAATGGAAGAATTTTCGTAAGAAGTTCGACGCGAAAAACTTCCCTGTGACTGCCAGGTTTGCAATGGAGCGGCAGTTCATTCATCTACAACAGGGTTCAATGTGGGACAAATCAGTAGATGAATACGACGCTGAATTCACCATGTTAAGCCGGTAAGATATGTCACAATAGTTCAATTTTTAAATATCACATACTACACAGCTAACACAATCTTTAAACAGATTCGCGGCACACTTGATACCGACAGACGAGATCAGAGCCCGTCGCTTTCAACAAGGACTGGACACGGAGATTCAGGCTGCTCTAGCCACGGGAAAATTTCTGACTCATGAGGATGCTCTGGAAGCTGCCCGCAGTTATGAGGCAGTGATAAAAGCAAGGGGCAGACCTCAGTCTGCAGGAGTCAAACGCCCTGCCAACCAGATGGCAGGTGGAGCCTCATCTAGGCCACCTTTCGTGCCAAGGCGACCCGGAGTACCAACCCATCGTCCCAGCCCAGCCTTTTGCACCTACTGCAAGAGAACTGGACATATGATGAAGGACTGCCGTCGAGCCAACCGCCTTTGTTTAGTCTGCGGCTCAGCTACTCACGATATTGGGTCTTGTACCCAAAGACAGAACCTAGTTACTGCACTCAGGCCAGCAATTACTTATCCGCAGCGACCAGCTCTTCAGGCACCTGCTCACAGACCTGCACTACCTGCACCACCCAGAGGACCACAAGCTGCACCACCTTCTCGTCAGTTCCATCAAGCTTAAAGGAATGTTCCGAGGAATGCTCCTCAGGCCAGGAGGAATGTACCAAGGCGCCAGGCTTTCACGATGTCCGTGGAAGAAGCTGAGGCCACTGGCCAAGTCATCACCGGTAAACTTTTCTTTTCAAACTTTGCTTTTCTATTCTGCTACTTAGTTACATATTTTCTATACCTAAAACAAATCCCACATGCCTTAGGTACAATCTTAGTATCCTCAATCCCTGCACTTGCACTGTTTGATACTGGAGCATCACACTGCTTTATGTCGCAACGGTTTGTCCGAACCCATGCGATTCCAGTCTCACCGCTTGTATCCAGCTGGAATGTCAGTTCAGGAAATGGCGTTCTAAAGGCAACTATAGGATACAACTTGTGTCCAGTCGTCGTCTGCAGTCGAGAGTTTTATGCTGACTTCAAAGTACTAGACATACCGAACTTCGATGTGGTTCAAGGAATGGATTGGCTTGGAACTTTTTATGCTACCATCGACTATCGTCAAAGGAGGGTAGTATTCAAGATCCCAGACCATCCGGTCTTCTATTTCAAAAGTGGAGACCGTACACTGGAACCAGGTACCTACAAAGCGAAGCCAAGAGAAGCAGTAGTTACAGCAGCTCAAGCGGAGGAAGAATCAAGACCAGATGTGGTTCGAGAGTTCGACGATGTATTTCCTGGCGATATATCAGGTTTGCCTCTCGATCGAGCTCTTGAATTCAGTATTGATTTAGTACCAGGAGCACAACCGGTGATCAAAGCACCCTATCGTTTAAGTCCGGAAGGTTTGAAGGAAATCCGAACACAGTTGGACGAATTACTGGCGAAAGGATGGATTCGTCCCAGCACTTCAAGTTGGGGATCACCTGTACTACTTGTGAAGAAGAAGGAAGGTTCATACAGAATGTGCATCGATTACAGAGCCTTGAACGAAGTCACTATAAAGAACAAGTATCCACTCCCGCGCATCGATGATTTATTCGATCGGCTAAGTGGATCTTGTGTTTTCTCTAAATTAGATCTTCGTTCAGGTTATCATCAAGTAAAGGTCAAGGAAGCTGATATTCACAAAACAGCTTTCAGAACTCGGTATGGACATTACGAATTTCTAGTGATGCCATTTGGAGTGACCAACGCACCCGCAATATTCATGAACCTTATGAATCAAGTTTTCCGGGAATACTTAGACAGGTTTGTTGTCATCTTCATTGACGTCATCCTGGTGTATTCTAAGAGTCGGAAGAACATGCAGAACATCTACGAATTGTCCTAGAAACTCTTCGACAACATCAGTTTTATGCCAAGTACAGCAAGTGCGAGTTTTGGCTAAATCAAGTTAGTTTTCTTGGACATATCGTATCAGGAGAAAGAATCTCTGTAGATCCAGCAAAAGTTTCGGCAGTTAGCGAATGGCCTATACCAAAGTCAGTGAAGGATATTTGAAGTTTCTTGGGTTTAACTGGATATTACAGAAGGTTTATTGAAGGCTTTTAGAAGATAGCAACACCCCTGACCAAGCTCACACGTAAAGATGAAGAATTTGTGTGGTCAGAAGCATGCGAACAAGCTTTCGTAGAACTCAAGTCAAGGTTGACATCAGCACCTATTCTCGTCATACCGGATCAATCTGGAGGATTTGAAGTGCATTGCGATGCATCCGGTAAGGGATTAGGATGTGTTCTACATCAGCACGGTAAGGTTGTGGCTTATGCTTCAAGACAACTGAAGATTCATGAGCGCAATTATCCGACGCATGATCTGGAGTTAGCAGCCGTCATCTTTCCTCTCAAGATTTGGCGTCATTATCTACTTGGTGAATGAGTGAACATCTACACAGATCATAAGAGCCTGAAGTACGTGTTTACTCAAAAGGAGTTGAATATGCGGAAGAGAAAATGGTTAGAACTCATGGCGGACTTTGACATCAACTTGCAATATCACCCACGGAAGGTGAATGTAGTACCTGATGCTCTTAGTCGCCAACCATTAGCAATGAATCTCACCGCTCAGTGGAAGCTTCAATAAGACTTGCATCAGATGGAGATTGAAGTAGTCATGCCAGGTAATGCTTCAAGTTTGATGAATTTACAAGTTCAATCAACCATTGTCAATCAGATCAAAGCAGCTCAAGCAAGTGATACTAAGTTGCAAAAGATCAGAGAACAAGTGGAGAATGGACTCAGAACAGACTTCATCATCCATGAAGACGGATCTTTGAGATACGACAGCAGATTGTGTGTACCAAAAGGTCTTGTTCGGGAAAAGTTAATGAAAGAAGCTCACAACTCTCCCTACTCAGTACACCCTAGAGGTACCAAAATGTACAAAGATCTACGTCAGAATTATTGGTGGCATGGAATGAAGCGTGAAGTAGCCAGAAGCGTCGCAAAATGCTTGGTGTGTCAGCAAGTAAAGGCTGAACATCACAGGACTACTGGATTACTTCAACCGTTACCAATCCCAGAATGGAAGTGGCAACACATCACGATGGACTTTGTGACTGCTCTTCCTCACAGCACAAAGGGTAACGATGCCATAGGGGTCATTGTGGATCGACTCACAAAGTCGGCTCACTTCATCCCATTTCGAGTTGGCCAATCAATTGAGACACTAGCAAAGAAGTACATGGAGGTAATAATCAAATTACGATTTAAAACTCTTCATAATGTACTATCTCTAATACCCATAAACTCATATAGGAAATTGTGAGACTCCATGGAGTACCGGTCTGTATTGTCTCCGATCGTGACACCAGGTTCCGATCGCAATTTTGGCAGAGTCTGCAAGCAAGCTTGGGAACAAGTCTGAACTTCAGCACGGCTTATCATCCACAAACAGATGGTCAGTCGGAACAAACTATTCAGATCTTGGAGGATATGCTCAGAGCATGTATGTTAGACTTCAAAGGATCGTGGGAAGATCACCTACATCTTGTGGAGTTTTCATACAACAACAGCTACCAAGCAAGCATAGGAATGGCACCTTTTGCAGTATTGTATGGAAGGAAGTGTCGATGGCCATTAAGTTGGGACGACGTCAGAGATAGGGAACTTCTTGGACCGGAGATGATAGTAGAGACTATTGATGTGGTCCGTACTATCAGGGAAAGGATGCGCATAGCCCAAGATCGACAGAAGCACTGGGATGATGCGAAGAGACGACACTTAGAGTTCCAGCCAGGAGATCACGTATTCCTGAAGATATCTCCGAACCGCGGAGTGATCCGATTTGGAAGACGGGGTAAGTTGAGTCCGAGATACATTGGACCGTTCGACATACTCGAACGAGACGGTGAAGTGGCATACCGCTTAGCGCTTCCACCCTCATTGGAAGGAGTGCATAATGTGTTCCACATATCCCAACTCAAAAAGTATGTGAGTGACCCCAGCCATGTTCTCGATCATTCCGAGCTCACTATACAGCCCGATTTGTCTTATGAGCAACAGCCTGTGGAAATCCTGGACAGGAAAGTGAAGACACTTCGGAACAAGGAAGTTAACTTGGTTCGAGTGATGTAGAGGAAAAACACTCTAGGAGAGTCCACTTGGGAAAGGGAAGATGAAATGCGTACTAGATATCCACACCTCTTTGTAAACTAGTCCTCAAATAAAAGTTGTAAATTTCGAGAACGAAATTTTTGTAAGGAGGGTAGACTGTAACAACTCCATTTTTAATGTACAAAGAATTGATTTAAACCAATATATACTTGGAGTATTTATTGCGGCTGATATCTCTTTAAGTATATACTTGGCGAAAGGCGAAGCGCTGACGAAATCGACGACGACTTTCCGGTGATCGTGCTAGGAACTCTCGACGACGTTTCGACGCGCCGGCAAACCCTGTACCTCCCTCTCACTCTCTAGCGTTGTCCAAACCCGTAAGTCCCCCTTTTCTACCTTTCTTTTCCTTCATAATAATACGACTTTTTAAACCCGACGGAAATCGGAACAACCCGATTTCCGATTCGGTTTTCTATCAAATCTCACTTATCACTAATTCCATAATACTTAAATATCTTCATGTTGACTACTAATCACTTAAAAATTAATTTGAACAAGTTTTCACACATGAAATGATAGCTTTTGCAATATACCGTATTTTTGCACTTAAATACCACCATGTTTAGTTTATCATATTTAACCCTTTAACATTGCTATACCTTAAAGTAGATCACGAGGTAATGACCTACCTCCACACACACGCAAAATACAACCCTAATTGATATCATCAAAACTTAGAATACGACAATACACGATTTTACATTTAAATACCCTTTTCTTAATAAAAGCTTTTCTAAAAGTTCTAAGTTTTAAACAATTTTAAAACAATATCTTTTAATAGGAAAATACGATATGTTATGGACATCGATCGTTTATCTAAACCTGACTTTGTGGTGTCTAGGCAAGTGTGTCTAAGATGAGTGGTTACTTAATTAGGGCCACTACTTGTAGTGGAGAGCCTCCCACTCACCTGGCACTTACCTGGCCGCAATTGGCGGTGAAGAGGCGATTTGAGGCTTCTAATGACTTGTTGTTTAGACCATTTAGAAATAGGCTAGTTGGCTTAGGAAACCCTAGAATCTAAAATACGTAAATTTACAACCTTTTACAAATAAATACGTTATCTTTATAAAACCGTTTTCTAAATGATTAGTATTTATTAAATCTTTGCAAAGCGCCACTACAACCCACCTTTGGGGAACTCGTTAGGGATAGTACGGTTTATCGTGCACCCTCGGGCTTACTAGTGCGAGATTCAGAGCTCCGCACGGAGCATTCGGTCTCGAAAAGTTTAAAATACGACATTTAAGAAAAATGAGATTTTTGGAAAATAAAATATTTATTAAAAATTATTCTTGTATAAACATATGTATATTTATCATTTAAACTCCTATTTTATTATAAGATAAAGTCTCCACCTTTTTCTAAGAAAATACAAGATTAAAAGTTACATTAAAATACCATGAATTTCAAATAAATCAATATTACAAATTAATACCTTTATTTATGTAATTAGGATATTTTTACTAGAAATAAGACAAAATAAAATCACACTCATTATAACTATAAAGACGAATAATAAATACTTGAGGTGTATCTTGAAAACTATATAAAAGTATTTTTACATAAAACCCCCTCAAGTTTTATAAATTACAATAATGACCCTAACAAATATAGAACTTCGACTTACATTTCTTTTAGTCTGACTTGGGTTTGAGTCTGATTATTTCTGACTTGAATACGATTCAAGTCAATCTATATTCTTTAATATTCCAACTCAATATGAACACATGAATCCCAGAATCCAGTTAACAATCTATTCAACTTGACTGAATCAAACCATGGATATACATCCATTATTCCGTTATTCCATTTACCTGATTATGCAGTTACAATCTGTTTACTGATATCATGATTTTGGTCAGTCATCCAACTTACTTAATACAATACAACAATACTATCAAAACACTACGGGGTTTAAAGGGTAGATTGGTATGGAAGGTGTTAAAGGTGGCACGAGGTGGTTAGATTAAGACACCTAACCTATATTCCGTTGCTGTTGTACCGTGGCTTAACGGTTCCTTGTACATTCCGTTTGCCCTGGTCTCTAGCATATAGAGACCCCTTTCGTATACACTGGCATCCTTCTGTACCAAGCTACAAACAACAGCGTTAACACTATATTCTACAATATTTTACAATCTATTTAGAAAATATCTCTTATTCTGTCTTTTCTAATTCTTCTTTATCTTTGGGACTTACCGAGCGAGCTGTTCGCTGATGACATTCTATTTCTTCTTCTTTGAATGTCGTCAGGTGCTTTTGACCCAGCAGAGATCGAGCCCACCGGTGAAGACTTGGAGCAGTTTCACGAAGACCCTTAGCTCTAGACATTGTACCTTCTATTCAGTATTTTCATTTCCTGTTATGCCATTGTTTAGGCATCGCTTTTCATTTCAGTTGTATTTACTTTTCATGCATTGTACAAAAGAATGTTATTAATAAAGTTGCTGTTATTTCTATATCTCTTGTCTCTTATGATTTACTTTTATATTGCTTAGATACGCTTAGCGTATGTACTTCTAAGTATATACGTAGCGGAGCTCGTCGCGTCCTCTTCGCCGTACACCGGGTAGCGGGGCGTGACAAAATCGAAGTGAGTTCACACTAGTCAATCTATATTCATCTTTCTATGTCCCGAGATTGTTTCTCCACTTATCCTTATCGGTTCATGTATCGTACCAAATACACTGAAATATATAAAACTGTTCTGATCGTCCGGGATATTGGATACCAAGTATGCAATTTAAGTATTCATAATAAATCACACCATCTGATTCTACTGTCGCAATCCTACTATTCCGAGTGGTTCGAGATGTTTCTATGTCCTTAACTTCAAATTTGTATCCAAGGATACCGAATCCTTTATAATATGCAATCTCCATACTAGGAAACTGAGCTAAACATCTTGAATCTCTCTCTAATGATACAAACAAGTTCAGATCGTAGATCTAACAAAATAAATTTTACGACAAATACATAACGATATAAGTTTAGATTAAGACTAGTAGCAATAACATGCTATTCGAACAATTTACATGATCTGCAACCCAATCGCAAAAATTATCCTCATGATATTTTTCCAATCGTTCATCATTTCAATAAGGATGCCCTCACGTACCTCGTTGATATGATTTCTGTTCTTAACAATAAATTATAATATTAATATTATATCATTTAATACACACACAAAAACAAATATAACAATTAATCCAAAAAAAATTTACTCTCTAATTTCTTCAAGACATATGCTATTGAGGAGGATAAACCGATATATCTTGTTGATAAATATAGTGTCTACTCTCTTATAATCAGTTTTACCATATGGCCCATCCTGAATTCTCCGAGACTGGTTAAGCTTCGTCTCAATGTTCTCGTCCAGATAGCGGGAACAAAATGTGCTTACTTCATCTAAAAGATAATCTTGCATGATAGAACCCTCTGGTCGATTTCTATTGCGTATATACTTTTTTAGAGTGTAGAGGTACCTAAAGAAAAATATGTTAAATAAATAAATATGGGCATATATGACAACAATAATTTTACAAATTTCGTGAAACTAAAAATTCCACGTACTTTTCGACGAGATATATCCATCAATATTGTACCGGTCCGGCAAACTTAGTCTCGGTTGCAAGATGAACCGTCAGGTGAATTATGATATCGAAAAATAACGGTAGAAAAATACGCTCAAGCATGCAAAGTATCAATGAAATAGAATTTTCTAGATTCTCCAGCGTCACAACATCCAAGGTTTTAGCGCACAATTCGCTAAAATGGCAACAAAGGTCATTGATTATTAGACCAACCGATTCAGGAAAGGAAGTCCTGAGAGCTAATGGGAGAATGTGCTCCATAATAACATGGTGATCATGACTTTTCAGCCCATCGATATTGCCTTTCACAATTTTTATCTTCTTGCTAAATGATCCTGAGAAATCTATGGGAACTTTCAAATCATGCAACACCTACAGGAACTTTTTCTTCTCCGGTTGTAACATATGACACGCGGCATTGGAAAGTATAAACTTGTCTGGTTTACCCGCTATCGGTTTAGGATGCAATTCTCTTCTAATTTCCCAGTCCTGAAGATCCATCCGAGCACAGAGCTTGTCTTTCGATTTTCCATCTTTAAAAAGAAGCAAGTTGAGTACGTGCTCGGATACTCTCTTCTCTATGTGTATGACGTCCAGACAATAACACACTAAATTTGTTGACCAATACGGAAGCTCGTAGAAAATGCTTAACTTGTTCCAGTATGGTGGTTTGACCTGTTTTGTCGGATCTATCCCGAAAGTCACATTATTGTAGCCATTCTACTGAGAAATCACGTCCTTTTCGGACAATGAGGCTGGAGGCCCAAGAAGCTCCTAATGACTATTAAAATGAGCAGCGTCTAAACTGTAGGGATGGTCCAGTGGCAGGAAGCACCGATGACCGCAATAACAAACCTTTCTGAGCATATCCTTAAATGTCCCTAGTCGAGAGAGTATCGAGAGTGGGCATCGATACTCCGGAGTAGACTGGTGTATACTTATCGAGACCCCGATGAGGGACGGTGGCCGGTCTCATAAACTATCGATGTCAGTTAGTCTCCTAAGTTAGTATACATGTGCTCGTTGGGTTATGAGTACACTGGACGGATTCGCCGGGAACATGCTAGTTGGTATTATACCTATTGTCAGATAGCAGTTTCCAGGTGATATGAATACAGGTTAGTCTGTCTACCTGAGATCGTCATTTGTCTCATATGAGATCTCACTGTGCTTTGATTACTACCCTACCACAGCTCAAAAGAGTTGTGCAAACAGGTTTTAGTTGGGTACAGTCCCGAGCCACATGGAGGCAGTGAGCGGATCGTCAGGGATTCGTATCCCTCGGGATTGGGGGTTGATGTCACGCAGTGTACGGGTGGCCATCACCAGAAATCCTTGGCCAAGGTAGACGAGAATTACTGATTTGGATCAGTAGTTTCTCAATGGGTGATGGGCTTCATACCGACACGAAATATCGCGTTATTAGGGGTCTGACTTTATCCACCCTCTAGACTCGATATGCGATACTCTTAGACGAACAAACCAGACTGTATGGAGGTTTTCACGGACAGGCTCAGTAGGGGTTCAGATCAGTTTGCTTGTCAGCCTTTCTTTCGCTCAATACCTAGGTAGCCGTTACGTACAGCTAGTGCCGCTGACGTGCTTGTGGTTACACCTACTGCCAGTGTATTGACGAGTCTTTAGATTCCCACATAGAGGGTTTTCCTGGTTCTGGCGAAATGATGTAGTAGCCAAATTGGATACGTGCAGGGTTCCGATCGATTGATTGTACTATGTACCCGGACTTTCGATCAGACAGTTGATAATACTAGCCGGCTCGGGTTTGAGCCGGATTATTAAATCAGGTATTGATTTAATAATTTACGTATATATATTTCGATATATATATTCTAGTGTTATGTTCTTTATGTTATTCTATCTCTTCGGGTATTCGAATTTCGGTACGAATACAGGTATGTATATACAGTAGAGTGTAATCCGTATTTGTACAGATAACATTCTAGAAGGTGGCACCTCATTTTATATTTCTCCATTTATTTTCAATGGGAAATGGGGTGGAAAACGAGAGAGGGGAATATGGTGAGGACCATGCTTGCATAGTGTTGCACAAATGAATTGTTAATTCATCTGTGCAAACTATTCAAGCATGGGTTGCATTTTATATTGAAAAAACGAGTTTGTTAAAACCATGCTTCATGTTATTTTCACACTTGATGTTGGAAAAAAGTGGATGGTTGGTTTTTCTTCACCTCACCATTAGCTTCACTCTCCTCTTGTGTTTTCTTGAGCTCCTCTACCTTCATCTTCAACCTCCCCTCTACAATCTCATGTGTTGAGAATCAAGAGAGGAGGTGAGATAGATAAACATTTTGAACACTTCACTACATCCTAGGCATTCTAGATTAGTAACCTAAAGTTCCTAATTGCTTCACTTGATTTTTGGTGTGGAGCTAGAGCCATGAGCTACATGCCTCGGGTGGACGATCTTCGACGGATGAAGACCGGTGGCCAAGTTCAGTCGAGGACGCCTCAAGGAGCTAAGGAAGGTGGCAGAAGACCGAAGGATACGGTTCATTCAGTATAACCATTTTTAACCTTGTAGTTCTGCTCTTGTAGTTTGCTAGTATAGGTTTATGGTTCGATTCTAGATGGGTTCGTTAGTGCCAAGTTTTTTTAAACGTCATTTTTGTTCCGCATCGGCCACGGTAGATGGCCAGGGTGCTATCGTAACCCAACATGACATCAGAGCCACCCATAAACCCTTAACTAACAATTTAAACGATATTTAAAATTACGAAACCGAAACAACGCCAAAACAATTGAAACAATATTCAAGTTTATGTCGAATTTTTAAAGTCTTCAAATTTTTTTTAAACAATTGTAGAAGGCTACTCATGTGATAACTAGAACACCATTGAAAAACGAGCCTCAAACACCAAGTTTTGGCCAGCGAGATTCCTCGTTTTCCTGGCCTCGCCGGCCCTACATGGGATTTGGGTCTTGAAATTTTGGTGGTGTTTTGGACTCTTGAATATTGGTTTTTAGATATTGTTTGATTTTGCCCAGATTACCTATTCTGTCATCTTTGGTTTGGGGCAATACGGAGTATTTCGAAGTCGCCATTTTAACGCCGTTTATAATTTTCAGTGCATACATTACTATCTGCGACCGTGAATATTATTGAGCGGTATAACCTGTCTAACTGCTATATGTTCTATTAGATGGGTTTGCGAACATGACATTCACGTTAATGTTCTGTGAATGTGCTGATATTGTGGTTGGATTGTCGTGGTGGATAGCTTGCGTTGCAATGGTAATAGTTCAGTTAAGATTCATTTGTATATTTGTTATTGCAGGGCGAGCGTCCGACATATGGACAGCCATTTCTGCAGTGTTGTATATTCTTTTATTGGGGCACAATCGGGTTGAGGTCGATATCGCCATTGTATATATACTTTTCTTTTCTGTACTAGGATTACCCCGCGGTGGAGTGCTCGAATAGCCGGGTTCTAGAGGGCAATGTGCTCGCATCTTATGGCGTTGAGACGGAGGAGGCCTTACTCTAGAATTGGCGGGCTATTCGCCACACTCATAGGGGGTATAGGTCGACCCACGGAGGGGTGCTTAAGTTACCAGATTCCATGAAGTGCTGGGTGGCCCATTCACTTTGTTGATTGGGGTTGCCTCACTTCTGCGATTGGCGGGTAACTTGCCGCGCTCGTAAGGGTCCAGATTTTCATTGCACAGGCTATCCACACGACCGGAAACGTCAGGTCTCATTTGCGGCTCAAATGAAACCCGAGGATCCAAGATTATCCACCATTATGTGTTGCTTGTTGATGTTCTGTGATGTTGCTTATATCATGCCTAGGATGAATGTTATATATATTTATATATACTAGTAGATGTTGTATATATTTTGCATCCGCGCTAATCCATTCCCCGCTCTACCATTAGTTAAGTAACCCAACGGTGCATGACGGGGCCCTGTGGCGAATGCAGATGGCATATATGCACATTGTATTTTCGTTCCTTTTAATGGTGTGATATGGATTAATTGATGGGACTACGTTAACTTTGATTAATACAAAGAAAAACAAACCTAAATTATGTTGTTGGAACCAATTTTTAAAAACTATTATTACAGACGTTTCATTTTGCTTTGCGTAGCGGTATTTGGTTCTGAATATCCAGCACCTCATTCGACGAGGTAAAAGCCGAAATCCCTTCATAGGGAGTGATCTCTTGGGCAAAAGTTTGCGTCAGTGTAATAACCTCACTATAATCGATGCTTTTATTTTGAATCGTGGTATTCGGTTAGGAATATCCTGCACCTCATTTGATGTGGAAAGAGCCGAGATCTTTTCACAGGGAGTGACCTCTTTAGCAAAAGTTTACGCCATTATATATTTGTAAAATCGCTCGGGCTCCTTCAATGATATCAAATTCATTACGTTAAATGGTTTTTAGCCCAAAACCCAGCTGTAGCCATTCGTCATTTCGGATTGGTAGCGCTTAGTATTCGTGCTACACATTTCGATCTTTAGTCGAGGCGTAGAGTTCGGTAACTATGTAATACTTTTCTGTTGCATGATAATGCGATTGGTTAGGACAGTCATGCGATTATTTTGATCTTTAGTCAAGGTTTGTACGGGTGGGTCTAATGCAATCAAGAAAATGATGGGTAGACTTGACTAGGACCTTTTGACATTTTGATGTTTAGTCAAGATCACTTAGGTCCTAGGGGCAAAAACCACATTAGGAGTTTCAAATATACAAGAAACTTACCAGGCATGCGCATATCTTCTGGAGTGTGATGACTTGAGTGGTTTCCATCAAGTTATCATGCGATGATAGTTGGATCCCGATTCCCACTGATGAGTAAGTTTTACTCCTCGGGTGATTTTCAAATGATCCCGACTAATTCTCCTTTTAGGATTTGAAGGAGAATTCGAGAAAATAGTGGGAGCCATCCTGATTAGATAAAGTGATTAACCAATCTAATTTAGGTTAGAGTGCGTGCTGAGTGTTTCTTTTCTCTCTCTTTTTGGCAGCGACCATGGCCCGACCTTAAAAACTCATGAACCAATTTAACCGAACCTTCTTAAAACACTTTGGCTTTTGGATTGTCTTATTGAATTCTTTTTAAAGAATTGTTTGTAGTAACCGCAATCAATAACGGTGTAGCGTGTAGCTAGACCGAGATGAGTACGGGTCGTCCTCAGGAAAACATTGAATTTTTCAATCTTACTTTAGATGTGTTGAAAAAAAGGAAGAATAGAAGAGTAGTGAACAATAGTTATAGATCTAGATCTACGTTAAACACAGAAGTAGAATATAGATCTAGTTTAAATATGGATATAGATTTTATATCAGAAGAGGGCTTGTAGGGTTCGTTAAGATTTAGTAGTCATGGATGATTAATTTAAAGATTACTCCTTTTAAGCTTTAATAGATTTAAAACTAGATTGACAAAGATGCATGTAGATTAGGATTTTTGGAGGGAATAGGGTTCCTACTCTTAACCCTTATTTTTATATGGATCTTCGTTCATGTCTGTTAGGTCCACGTTACCCATCCCGGATCTTTCGGGGAGGCGGAATAGGTAAAAATCAAAATTTTCCTCACTAGGTAACATGGACCATTCATGAAGGATCTTTGCTAAACAAAAACTAACAAGTAAACTACAAGTTCTAGCTACTATGTAGAATGGTTATACCTAGGTCTTGAACTCCTTCTCTTTGTGGTTCTCCTCCTTACTTGCTCCTTGTAGTAGATTGAACGGCTCCTCCTCGTCGTCTCCTCTTTGCCGAAGATAGATCCACCCGAGGGCCTCGAACTTGAGCTCCTACCTCAACCTAGAGGTAACTAAGGTGCTTGGTTTGCTAAACCTAGAACTCTAGAAAGAGTAGAGAGGTGTTATGGTGGCTTTGTCTCAAAAGCTTATGATTTCCAACACATGAAACACTTAAGCTTTGAGAGGAAGAGGGAGAGCTCTAAACATGAGAGAGAAAGAGCAAGAAAGAATGAGGGTAGAAAAACTACAACCATGCTCATATTAGAGAAATAATATCAATAATAATAATTAAGGGAAAATGTGATGGTGAGTTTTGAATGACCATTATCATTTCATAATAAATGCAATTTGCAAGAATCAAGAAGCATCTTTTATATGAAATGATTATGGTCAAAATGTCAACAAGGGTCAAAATGTCAACCATAGTCAAATGGTCAACCTAACCATGGCACAATAATTCTTAATTAATATTATTAATCATATTCCTCATTCTCATTAGGGTTGGAAAAAGTCAACGGTCAACAAGTCAACCAAAGTCAAATGGTCAACAACCATAATGAGAATCCTCAGCCTCTGCCTCTGTCAACTGTGCATACACACCCGAATCCGTGTTCCGAGGAACGCGAATACACTGAGACAAAACCAATCCCAAAACAAATACTAGGATCTGGCTTAAACCAAAGCCTGCTAGTAATAACTGCCCGAACACCAAACGTGCACAAGTGCGCGGATGTGAACGAACCCCGTCGTAAAACCATGCAACCTCTACTCTGTTTTGCCCAAAGGCGAGTAACCCTCTGTGTGGTACTCTAAAGGCTCGACACTACGCTGGCAGTGGGTTTAACCATAGGCCGCAAGCGGAACTAGCTGTATGTAACGGTCCCCAGGTAGATGCCGACAAGAAGACTGATGAGGTGAACCCATCCGAACTCCTACTGAGCCTGAATGTGATAATCTACGTACAGTCCGGTCTGTTCGTCTGAGAGTATCACATGGCGGGCCTAGGGGGCGGTAAACGTCAGTCCCCTAATAGCGGTACAAGTCGTGTCGGAGTGTAGCCCAAAACACCATGAGAATCTACTGGAAAACCTACCAGCAATTCTCGCTTGCCCTGGCCAGGGACGATAATGTGTAATGGATCTCCTAGACACAGCGCGATATCAACTCCCAATACCAGGAGAGACGAATCCTGTCTAACCGTCACTGCCTCCAAGTACTTCGGGACTGCACCCAACTACTACCTGTTAGCACGACTCAGTTGAGCCGTGGTAGGATAGTAATCTAAGAACAGTGGGAACACACTCGAGGCGAAGTGACAGTATCAAGTCAGCGAACTAAGCTGTACTCATGTCACCTGGGAACTGTTAACTGACGATAGGTATAATACCAACCAACAGTTCCCGACGAGTCCTGTCCAGTGTACTTGTAACTTAACGAGCACCTGCATACTATCTCCAGTACGACATACTGATGGCTGTGGGACAGACCATCTCCCCTGCTGGGAAGAGAAGCGTATGCACCAGTCTACTCTGGAGTATCGATGCCCTGTCTCGATAATCCTACGATTAGGGACCAAAATAAGGATGTGCTTATAGACTACCCAGCCCCCACTAGTGTGATCGCCATCACAACGCCGGTAGTCAAGCAAAAATCCTAAAGGCTCTATCAATATGTTTTTAGCGATATGTTAAGAGAAACATATACACATATTAAGATAGAAACAAACCAAGTAGCATACTACTATATCGAGAAAGACTGTCGTAAAACCGTATATATATCCCAAGCCTCCAAAATGTATTATACAAACTAGTACTATACAATAATGGCCTCTAAGGCATACATATCTAACAATCTCCCACTTGCACTAAAGGCCAGTAATTGGTGTACCGCATACCCAACGTCTGCACTAGGGCCAGCTGCTGGCATACCGCATACCCAATAGCTCAAAAAGTCGCTCGAACTGTGTTTGAGGGAGGGCCTTTGTGAATGGATCCGCCATGTTGTCTTTTGTGTCCACTCTCCGTACCTCGATCTCCTGGCGATCAATGATCTCCCTGATCAAGTGATACCGCCTTAAGATGTGTCTGGATTTTTGATGGGACCTTGGTTCCTTCGCTAAAACTATAGCCCCATTGTTATCGCAATACAAAGGTATTGGGTCAACAATGGACGGAACCACCTGAATTTCACTAATGAACTTCTTCATCCAGACCGCCTCTTTTGCGGCATCGCTTGCAGCAATGTATTCAGCCTCCATCGTCGAGTTTGCGACGGTATCCTGTTTGGAACTCCTCCAACATACCGCCCCTCCGTTGAGGGTAAACACAAAACCCGAGACTGACTTGCTGTCATCTTTGTCACTCTAGAAGCTTGAATCGGTAAAGGACTCGACCCTGAGGTCTCCATTACCGTAAACCAGGAACATCTCCTTAGTCCTTCTCAGGTACTTAAAAATGTTCTTCACTGCCGTCCAGTGGTCATCACCTGGGTTTGACTGATACCGGCTCACCACGCTCAGCACGTAAGCTACATCTGGTCTTGTACATAGCATCGCATACATTATAGATCCTACCGCCGACGCGTAGGGTATAGTGCTCATGCGAACCCTCTCCTCATCAGTCTTGAGAGACATCTTCTTGGAGAGGGTGATTCCGTGCAATGCGGGTATATTACCGCGCTTGGAATCTTCCATACTAAATCTCTTTAGTACGGTCTCTATATATCTGGACTGCGAAAGTCCCAGTAGTCTCTTGGATCTAAATCTATAGATCTTGATCCCCAGAATGTATGAGGCATCACCTAGGTCCTTCATGGAGAACCGTTGTGACAAGAATAGTTTGACCGATTGTAGCATAGGAATGTCATTTCCTATCAAAAGAATGTCGTCCATGTTCAAGACTAGGAACACGACAGTTCGTCCTACAATCTTCTTATAGACACAAGGTTCATCTTCGTTCTTGATGAAATCAAATTCCTTGATTGCCTCATCAAACCAGATGTTTCAGCTCCGCGATACCTGTTTTAATCCATAAATGGATTTGAGCAACTTGCATACCTTCCCGCTGCTCCCACTGTCTTCAAAACCCTCTGGCTGATCCATGTAAACGCACTCTTCTAAACAACCGTTTAGAAAAGCCGTTTTTACATCCATTTGCCAGATTTCATAGTCATGGATAGGATCCAAATGGATTTGAGCATAGCCACTGGAGAAAAAGTTTCGTCATAGTCCACACCAGGTCTTTGACGAAAACCTTTTGCAACGAGTCTAGACTTATAGGTTTCCACCTGCCCATCTACACCAAGTTTCCTTTTGTAGATCCATTTGCATCCAACGGGTTTTACCCCAGGTGGAGCAATATCCAAGGTCCACACTTTATTGGTGTACATGGACTCCATTTCGGATTGCATAGCTTCCAGTCACTTATCAGAGTCCCTACTGATAATGGCCCGCCTGAAACTGGTAGGGTCATCTTATTCCAAGATGCGATCCTCTCGATCCCCGTCTAAGAGAAAACCGTAGTATCTCTCGGGCGGATGAGAAATCCTACCAGATCTGCGGAGTGGCTGAGGTTCGTTGGGTGTAACTGAATCTAGCGGTTCCACCAAATCTTTAGTTAAAGTTTGTGTTTTTGGAATTTCATCCAGTTCTACCGTGCTGCCACTAATATTTTTAACAAGAAATTCTTTTTCCAAAAATGTGGCATTCCTGGAAACAATTATCTTCTGTTCCTCTGCATGGTAGAATAGATACCCACTAGAATTTTTGGGTATCCCACAAACTTACACAAAACTGCCTGTGCCTCAAGTTTGTCTGGGTTCTGCTTTTTGACATAAGCTGGGCAACCCCAAATCTTAATACGTTTAAGATACAAACTCTTACCACTCCATATTTCATACGGAGTCTTAGGCACGGATTTGGATGGAACTTGATTCAATAGATGCGCTGCTGTTTGAAGTGCATATCCCCAGAATGAAAGAGGCAACTCCGCACTACTCATCATGGAGCGAACCATATCCAATAGGGTACGATTCCTCCATTCCGATACACCGTTGTGCTGTGGTGTATAACGAGGAGTAAGCTGAGAGAGAATACCATTCTCTTTTAAGTAATCTAGGAATTCCGTACTTAAGTACTCCCCTGCTCTATCCGAACGGAGGATCTTGATACTTTTGCCAGTCTGGTTCTCTACTTCGTTTCTGAATTCCTTGAATTTCTCAAAAGCATCAGATTTGTTTTTCATCAGATACACATATCCGAACCTAGAGAGATCGTCAGTGAATGTGATGAAGTACGAGAACCCACCCCTTGCATTTATAGACATTGGACCACATACATCACTGTGTATGAGTCCCAAGAGCTCCGTTGCTCTTTCTCCATATCCGGTAAACGGAGATTTGGTCATCTTTCCTTTGAGACAAGACCGACAAGTTTCATAAGATGAAAACTCGAACGTATCCAAGAGTCCATCTTTATGCAACTTACTTAGTCTTTTCTCTCCGATATGACCAAGTCTACAATGCCATAAGTAGGATTCGTTCGTATCTGAACTCTTCCTCTTGCGTGTGTTTTGTACATTAAAAACTGTATTCTGATTTAGAACGTAGACACCATTACACAGTGTACCTTCTGCAACCAGTACCTTATGTAGGTAAATATTCATGATATTTCTATCAAGAACAAAGTTATATCCATCTTTATTGAGTAAAGAAACTGATATTATCTTGCAAACCATGTAAGGTACATAGTAGCATTCGTTCAAAATCATAGTATTGCCATTTGGCAACACTAGGTGATATTCACCGACGGCTGCAGCATTAACTTATGCTCCGTTCGCTACCCTGAGCGACATATCACCACGTACAACTTTCCTACTTTTTCTCAGTCCCTGCAATAGATTACAGATATGAGATCCTGATCCGGTATCAAGTACCCAGGAGGTAGGGCTGACCATAAAGCAGTTCTCAATTACAAGAACACCTGAAATAGATGCAAAACTATGCTTCTTCTTCAACTGGGTATCCTTGGAATCCATACAATCCTCTTTCCCTTGCTCAAACTTATGACTGTTGTCGTAAGTTAGAGCCGGACCAACGTTCCCCAGCCCCGAATAAGAATTCGGATCGGTCAAGCGATACATTTTATTATCTTGATTAGGGCGTGAAATGGTTGCTACCTGGAGAGAAAGAGAAAAGAAACACTTAGCGTGCGCTCTTGCAAGATTAGATTGGTTTATTGATTTATCTAATCAGGATGGCTCCCACTGTTTCTTCAAATTCTTCTTCAAACCTTTTAAAAGAAGAACTAGTCGGGATTAATTGCACGTCACAATACTTGCTTAACCTTTCAGCCAGGCTAGTGTTGGTATTTCGAGGGAGGTTTTCCAACGCTTTCGCGAAGTTCCTTAATTAAATAACCTCTTTTCCCTGGAGGCATAGCCCTGCTAACACCGTTCTAGACACCTACTTGGTTTATAGCATTGATTGTTAAGTGAAATAATCTCCCGAGAGTAATCCAACTCATCAGTGGGATCGGGATCCAACTATCATTATGCGATGACCTAGATGGAATTCATTCTAGTCACCACACTCCAGAAGGCATGCTAAATCTGCAAGTTTCAGTTTCTTTAGAAACTCCCGATGTGGATTTTTGCCCTTAGGACCCAAGTGATCTTGACACAGTCAACAAATCAAAGAGTCCTAGTCAAGTTCAACCCGTCATTATCTTGATTGCATTAAACCCACCCGCATAACCCTTGACACAGTCAATAAGGTTACACGACTGTCCTAACCAATCACATTGTATCCTGCAGATAAGCAATACTCAGCTACCGTTCACTACGCCTTGACACAGTCAACAAACGCAGCACGAATACTAAGTATAACTTATAAGAAATGACGGAGGGCTACGGCTGGGTTTTTGGCAAAAAACCTGTTAACGTAATGAACTTGATATCGTTGAAGGAACCTGATAACCTTTTTGTAAAATTATAGTAGCGAAAACTTTCGCTAAAGAGGTCACTCCCTGTGAAGGGATCTCGGCTCTTTCCTCATCGAATGAGGTGCAGGATATTCCAAACTGAATACCTCGATGCAAAGCAAGAATAATTGACTATAGTGAAGTTATTACCCTGACGCAAACTTTTGTCCAAGGGGTCACTCCCGATGAAGGGATCTCGGCCCTTGCTTCATCGAATGAGGTGCTGGGCATTCATAACTGAATACCTCTGTGCAAAACAAAAGAGAACGTCCTTACAATAACAGCTTTTTGAAAATTGTTCCAACAACGTTTTTTTGGTTTGTTTTTCTTTGCATTAATATAATGCGTCCCATCAATTAATCCTACCATTGCAGAAAACAACGAAAATATGACGTACGCTTATGCCATCCGCATTCGCCACAGGGCCCCGTCATCACCCGTTAGGTTACTTAATTAACGACAGAGCGGGGGATGGACTAGCGCGGATGCAAAACATAAGCAACGCTTACTAGATATCATATATAGATATATACATTCGTCAGATGCAATGATAGCCATTCCAGATCACAGATGAACACATTGGATATGCTAGGAATCCGCGTTTCGTTCGAGCCTGCAACAAAAGACGGATTACACGGTCGCGATGAATTGCTAAACCCCACCCTAGACCCCTACGGGTGTGGCAAACTACCCGCCAAGTACCCGAAGCGAAGCAACCCCCCTCAACAATGTGAGTAGGCCACTCGGCACTTCGAGGTACCCGGTAGTTTGTGCACCCCACCTTAGGTCTAACCTAGGAGCAAAAACAGAAAAAAAATAATATACAATGGCGGCTACAAGCTCATCCCGGATGCGCGGCCATAAAAGTAATATTACATAAATTTACATATTACATCAAATGAAAGATAAAGAAAACTCTCATCTCACAAAACGCCGGTTATTCATCCGCGACAATCCAACAAGTTCATATACACAATTCAACAACATTACAGATCACAGATATGCACAACCCCCACTAATCGACGTATAGCTATTAGTCGACGTTCAGTGTATATATCACATTACAGATATAACCATTTAGCCAAAGTTTGTAGAACTCCGATCAAAATAAAAATTTGTAACTACCCCAAAAATAACATTTTTCTCTGGATAATCTGGGCAGAAACAAAATATCTCAAAAATCCCAAAACACCAAACTGAGAAATCTGCAAGAAATCGGAGTCGCGGCCGAGTCAACTCGGCCATAGATCCGCGGCGGAACGCATGGTTCCGCCGCGCTTCCGCGGCGAGTTGGCCGAGTCGTGGACTCAAATTTCTTGACTTTCCCTAGAAAACCCTGCACCGATTTTTAAGACATGTGGAATAATTTTTAGTGCAGTTTTAAAAATCGGCAGAAAGTGTGGGTTTTAGACATGTTTTCGGGATTTTTTCGGATCGAAGTTCTAAACACCTTACTAACAGTTAGTTGTTGTTTAGTTAGGCTCTGATACCACTGTTAGGTCCACGTTACCCACCCTGGATCTTTCGGGAAGGCGGAATAGGTAAAAATCAAAATTTTCCTTACTAGGTAACATAGACTATTCATGAAGGATCTTTGCTAAACAAAAACTAACAAGTAAACTACAAGTTCTAGCTACTATGTAGAATGATTATACCTAGGTCTTGAACACCTTTTCTTTGTGGTTCTCCTCCTTGCTTGCTCCTTGTAGTAGATTGAACGGCTCCTCCTCATCGTCTCCTCTTTGCCGAAGATAGATCCACCCGAGGGCCGAATTTGAGCTCCTACCTCAACCTAAAGGTAACTAAGGTACTTGGTTTGCTAAACATAGAACCCTAGAAAGAGTAGAGAGGTGTTATGGTGGCTTTGTCTCAAAAGCTTATGATTTCCAACACATGAAACACTTAAGCTTTGAGAGGAAGAGGGAGAGCTCTAAACATGAGAGAGAAAGAGCAAGAAAGAATGAGGGTAGAAAAACTACAACCATGCTCATATTAGAGAAATAATATCAATAATAATAATTAAGGGAAAATGTGATGGTGAGTTTTGAATGACCATTATCATTTCATAATAAATACAATTTGCAAGAATCAAGAAGCATCTTTTATATAAAATGATTATGGTCAAAATATCAACAAGGATCAAAATGTCAACCATAGTCAAATGGTCAACCTAACCATGGCACAATAATCCTTAATTAATATTATTAATCATATTCCTCATTCTCATTAGGGTTTGGAAAAAGTCAACGGTCAACAAGTCAACCAAAGTCAAATGGTCAACAACCCTAATGAGAATCCGCTGCCTCTGCCTCTGTCAACTGTGCCTACACACCCGCATCCGTGTTCCGAGGAACATGAATACACTGAGACAAAACCAATCCCAAAATAAATACTAGGATCTGGCTTAAACCAAAACCCGCTAGTAATAACTGCCCGAACACCAAACGTGTACAAGTGCGCGGATGTGAATGAACCCCGTCGCAAAACCATGCGACCTCTACTCTGTTTTGCCCAAAGGTGAGTAACCCTCTGTGTGGGAGTTTAAAGGCTCGACACTACGCTGGCAGTGGGTTTAACCACAGGCCGCAAGCGGTACTAGCTGTACGTAACGGTCCCCAGGTAGATGCCGACAAGAAGACTGATGAGGTGAACCCATCCGAACTCCTACTGAGCCTGAATGTGACAATCTCCGTACAGTCCGGTCTGTTCGTCTGAGAGTATCGCATAGCGGGCGTAGGGGACGGTAAACGCCAGTCTCCTAATAGCGGTACAAGTCGTGTCGGAGTGTAGCCCAAAACACCCTGAGAATCTACTGGAAAACCTACCAGCAATTCTCGCTTGCCCTGGCCAGGGACGACAATGTGTAATGACTCTCCTAAACACAGCGCGATATCAACTCCCAATACCGGGAGAGACGAATCCTGTCTAACCGTCACTGCCTCCAAGTTCTTCGGGACTGCACCCAACTACTACCTGTTTGCACGACTCAGTAAAGCCGTGGTAGGGTAGTAATCTAAGAACAATGGGAACACACTTGAGGCGAAGTGACTGTGTCAAGTCAGCGGACTAAGCTGTACTCATGTCACCTGGGAACTGTTAACTGACGATAGGTATAATACCAACCAACAGTTCCCGACGAGTCCTTTCCAGTGTACTCGTAACCTAACGAGCACCTGCATACTATCTCCAGTATGACGTACTGATGGCTGTGGGACAGACCATCTCTCCTACTGGGAAGAGAAGCGTATGCACCAGTCTACTCTGGAGTATCGATGCCCTGTCTCGATAATCCTACGACTAGGGACCAAAATAAGGATGTGCTTATAAACTACCCAGCCCCCACTAGTGTGATCGCCATCACAACGCCGGTAGTCAAGCAAAAATCCTAAGAGCTCTATCAATATGTTTTTCACGATATGTTAAAAGAAACATATACACATATTAAGATAGAAACAAACCAAGTAGCATACTACTATATCGAGCAAGACTGTCGTAAAACCGTATATATATCCCAAGCCTCCAAAATGTATTATACAAACTAGTACTATACAATAATGGCCTCTAGGGCATACATATCTAACAATGTCTAGCCTTTACCAAAACAATTGTTAATCCGATCTCAAATCATGGTCATGACTATCAATGAATGGATAGCGCGTCCGATTAGGATGTTAACTAGTAAAGTTTATAAACTTTATAGGATGTAAAAGGAGTTAAAGGATTTTTTCATCCATTGATCTACCCTAATCCTACGAATCCTATCAAGCGGAGAATTACTCATGCATGATGGAGATAAAAGAACGGGTAGAGATCATGATGTAAATAAAGAAAATGCAATAAGAATAAAACAACTACCTTTATTAATCAACTTGATCAATTACACTTTGTTTGTTTAGAAAGTGATTATAAAACCCTAGTTTGCTTCTCGATCTCTTCTTAAGGAGGTAGATGAACAGCTGATGATCAACCTGGATTCTTGAGTCGTCTTGGACTTCGTGATCTTGTCGGTTTGATGATTTCTAGGTTTATCCCTCAGTCCTTTATATAGCACCAAATCCAGATACAAAAGATCCCAAGAATCAGGTGTTGTTTTTGAGATCCAAACCATAAAATCCCACTCTTGAATCGTTGACTCGACCGCGGATCCGCCGCGTTTGCCATGGTTTGGCCGCGGATCCGCGGCCGTTTGGGGAGATATTGGCTTCAGTTTTCTAGGGTTGCTTCAATGTGACACATGGAGATCTTCTGGATATCTGGAATTTGATAATATTTCCTGAGTCTTATAAAAGAAAGTACTTATAAAAGAAAGAACTTGAAAATAAGAGTTTCCAACTACACCAGCTTTTCAGTTGCCATGAGCCCTATCTTAATGGTCGTGAAAAGATATTAGAAATTATATCATCTCTCAAAAAAATATCGTCTTTAGTTTTCCTCCCTATCTTTCCTCCAAAACATTGATCATATACCCCTACGTGTGTATAAAAGACATCCCTACACTTAAAAAATTGAACCGTTTTTAATATTTTCAAGTTCTGCTGCCCCGTGCAGATATACATACGGCATCATAAAAGGTCCCTTCCAACGAGATTTTAGCTTACCCGGATGAAGATGAAGACGGGAATCGTAAAGAAGTACTTGTTATCCCGGTGTAAAGATTTTTCTATAAATGTTTTTATCGTGGAACACTTTAGTCCAGTTCTTTACTATAACCGCATTATCGTAAGCTTCATCGTGGAGTTCGCTTAGCTCATTTAATTGCAGCTTCCGATAGCTGCGGGCTTGATCAAAATCGAAGTTAAGCTCTTTAATAGCCCACATTGCTTTATGCTCGATCTCGACAGAAAGGTGGCAAGCTTTTCTAAACACTAGACGGTATGGAGACATACCAAGATCGGTCTTATAAGCGGTACGAAATACCTAAAGGGCATCCGTCAATTTGGTTGACCAATTTTTTACGGTTTTTAGAAACCATCTGCAAAATTTTTTTTATCTGCCTATTGGAAATCTCAACTTGCCCGCTCATTTGGGGATGATAGGGCGTAGAAAGTTTGTGGTTGATTGAATATTTCCGCATCAAAATCTCGAAAGACCGATTACAGAAATACGTCCTGTTGTCGCTAATTATAGTACGAGGGTGCTCGAATCGCGAAAAGATATTTTCTTTAAGGAAGTTAATAACAACCTTGTTGTCATTAGTATGAAACGGTATTGCTTCCACCCATTTTGAGACATAATCAACCGCTAACAAGATATATAAATTCCTGAAAGAGTTGGGAAAAGGGCCAATAAAATCAATACCCCAAACATTGAATATCTCCACAACCAAGATAGGTTGGAGCGGCATCTCATTTCTTCGTGAAATCTGACCCATGTGTTGACACCGTGGACAAGTTTTGCAATGATCATATGCGTCTTTAAATAAAGTTGGCCAATAAAAGCCACATTGCAAAACTTTCTCCGCTGTTTTACGTGGACCAAACTGACCGCCACATGCTTGATCATGACAAAAAGACAATACACTCTCGAATTCATCATTAGGGACACATCTGCGAATGATTCGATCGAAACAATACTTAAACAAGTAAGGTTCATCCCAGTAAAAATGTTTTATTTGGGATAGAAATCGAAGTTTGTCTTGTTTCGACCAATTGCTAAGAATAGGTCTCGTCGCTAGATAATTCACAATATCCATGAACCGGTTCGCAGGATACGGTTAAGAGCTGTTCGTCAGGGAAGGAATCGTTTATTGGCATGGTCAAAGTTGGTGAAGAATTGATGCGTGAAAAATGGTTGGCTACAACATTTTCACATCCATTCTTGTCTCATATGACAAGATCAAATTCTTGTGACAATAGGATCCAACGTATTAGTCTGGCCTTAGCATCCTTCTTCGATAAAAGGTGTCGTCGGGAAGAATGATCAGTGTAAACCACTATTGGCGAGCCAATCAAGTAGAGTCTGAATTTTTCTAATGCAAATACAACTGCCAAGAGTTCTTTCTCGGTAGTTTTGTAATTAATTTGTTCATCATTCAAGGTCCTACTTGCATAGTAAATTACATGTGATATCTTATCAATGCGTTATTCTAAGACTGCACCAATAGCAAAATCTGATGCATCACACATAAGCTCGAACGGGTGATTCCAATCCGGAGATGATAGAACGGGGACTGTAGTGAGAGATCTTTTAAGCGATTCAAAAGAAGCCTCACAGTCCGAATCGAAGTGAAATGTTGTATTCTTGGCCAAGAGAAGAGTTAAGGGACTAGTAATTTTGCTAAAACCCTTAATGAATCTCCTATAAAATCATGCATGACCAAGGAAGGATCGTATATTTTTGATGCATTTGGGATGAGGAAGGTTATGGATGATCTCAATTTTAGCTCCGTCAACCTCAATGCCTATGTCTAAGGACAATACCTTCTTGGACCATGAAATGACATTTTTCCCAATTCAAAATTAAGTTCTTATCCTTACAGCGGGTAAGAACCGCGTCAAGATGACGTAAGCATTCCTCAAATGAATCCCCAAATATGGAGAAATCTTCCATAAATATCTCCAAAAAATTCTCGACCATGTCTGAGAATATTCCCATCATACACCGCTGAAATGTAGCGGGAGCGTTGCATAACCTAAAGGGTATGCGTCTATAAGCAAACATACCGAAAGGACAAATAAATATCGTTTTATCTTGATCCTTTTCGGCGATGGGGACCTGGTTATAGCCAGAGTATCCGTCCAAGAAACAATAGTATTCATATTCAGCTAATCGTTCTAACATTTGGTCAATGAAAGGTAGAGAAGTGATCTTTCCTCGCTGCAGCATTGAATTTTCTGTAATCAATACATACGCGCCACCCAGTTTGGGTGCATATTTGGATTAACTCATTAGTCTCATTAGTTATGACCGTGATGCCAGACTTTTTAGGGACCACATGAATATGACTTACCCATTGGTTATCAGATATTGGGTAAATTATACCGCTATCTAGGCACTTGACGATTTCTTTCTTTACTGCCTCTTTAACAGGATTTAATCGTCGTTGTGGGTCTCGGGTTGGTTTGGCTTCATCCATCAGATGTATATAATATTCAACAATTAAGAGACTAATCCCTTTGATGTCAGCCATTGTCCAACCAAATACTTGCCGATTTGATCTCAATACCGCCAAAAGTGCGTTCTCTTGCTCTAAAGCTAGAGAAGCTGATATGATCACGGGCAAAATCTCATTCTCACCTAAATATGCGTATTTAAGATGAGAAGGTAGCGGTTTGAGATCTAGTTTCGGCGGAGAGACAATAGAAGGTGGGATAAGGGAATGATACTCAGACTCCCTAAGAGTTCATAACTTGCATTGGATATTGAATCGGAAAGCGAACTGACTTTTGCGATGAGTCAAAAGATTCAAACTCGGGGATGGACTCGTCGAAGATATCTTCACTATATTAATTTTCCAGATCAAACAATGTCGCACTAGAGTTGTCGAGATCATTATAGCAAAGTACTTCAGCTTCGCAGCTGTCGGAAGCTATCTCGTTGATGGAACAAATATTGATTAAATGAGCAGAAGGTTCAGATGGTTGACTTCCTAACTTGTAAATATTAAGCTCAATTGTCATCTTCCTAAAGGATAAGTTCATAGAACCGTTACGACAATTAATGACAGTGTTGGAAGTTGTTAGGCAAGGTCGACCGAGTATCACCGGGGTTTGATTACGTGGGTTCGCCACAGGCTGTGTATCTAAAACAATAAAGTCCACAGGGAATATGAATTCCCTGACTTTGATTAACACATCCTCTTGTTCACCCTTAAGTTGGGTGATAGATCGGTCTGCCATCTGGAGAGTGCAGTGGACAGGTTTCAACTCTCCTATACCTAGCTGCTCATACACGGAATATGGAAGCAAGTTAACACTAGCGCCGAGGTCAAGTAGAGCATGATTGATGCTTTTTCCCCTAATAGTTATAGATATTGTAGGACAACCGGGGTCCTTACGTTTCTTAGGCAATTGTTGGGTAAAAGCTGTGCTCACATTACTTGTTATGAATACCTTTTTCGGCACTTGAGTTTTTCTCTTCCTTGTGCACAAGTCCTTAAAGATTTTTGCATAAGACGGAACTTATTGAATAGCATCTAGGAGAGGGATATTTATGTTAACTTGCTTAAACATTTCCACAATCTTCTCCATTTGTGCGTTAGATTTGTTGGCCCTCAACCTGTTTGGAAACGGGGCTTTATCAATAAGTTTTGGGTCCAACATATGTGGAGAAGTTTGTGGGGATGGAATCGATCCCAGAATTAGAGTAGGGATTGTTTTAAGTCGACTCGAGGAAATGGGAGAAGTGTTCGAGTCTTAGGGAAAACGGAGAATATGTTTGGAAGAAGGTGGGAGACTAGACGAAATAGGGCAAGAAATGGAAGCCGGGGTTTCAGTTGATTCCTCATCATCAATCTGTTTACCAATTTCATTATTCAACACTCTTCCTGATCTCAATGTGGTAATGGCACTCACATTATAACTTTGTGAGTGGCCAGAATTCGGTAGGGATTGAGATGAAAGTTTCCCTTTTTCTCTCACATTCATCGCGGCATTTATTTGTGCAAGTTGTGCTTTTATCGATTTTATACTTTTACCGTGGGAGGTGGTGGTCTGTGTTAAGGATTGAATAGAAGACTTTATTTCATTCGTCGATTGCATGGAATGTTTAATAAACATATCCACGCTTCATTCGAGTGCAGATGAGTTTTCATTACCGACCGTTTGGAAAGAATTATTATAAGGTGTAGCATTGTTGGCCGGATTTTGAAAAGGTTGCGATTGAAAGGGGTGATGACTCTGTGGGTGTGGTTGCTACTGCTGTGGAGGAGGTCTATGATAATTGCTTTGGAACTGGTTTTGATTTTGGGTTTGGTTTTGGTTCCAAGAAAAATTAGAATGATTCCTCCATCCCTGATTGTACGTGGAATAAGAATCATTTCTAGGTCGCTGCTGAAAAGTAGCATTAGTGTGTTCTTGACCTTAAAACGGTGCATTCAAAGGACATTTTTCTGTCAAATGTGAAGGATCGGAACAGCAACCACACACGGTCTTGGGAGGCGTAACCTGGTTTAGGGAGATTGATGAGAATTTGTTCTCCATAGCGTCGAGTTTCTTTTGCATTGGTACCATTTCGGCTTTTACTGCGATGGAAATATCGAGCTGATGGATACTTCCCCTTGATGATGGTCTAATGCTTTCCCACTGCAAAGTGTGTTCAGCAAGATCTTCCAAAAATTTCCAAGTGTCACCATCGTCTTTGGACATGAAATTGCATTAACACATGATTTCAAGCATCTGCTTTGTCGCTGGAGTAATGCCTTCATATATAATTCGGCATATATTCTATGATGAGGACATTGGACAAGCAGATTCTTAAACCATTCAAAACATTTCCAAAATGGTTCATTGGGAAGCTGGGTAAAAGTTGATTTCGCTCCGAACACGGGCGGTTTTATGATTGGGGTAAAGTTTCTTAAGGAATGCTATCACGAATTCATCCCAATTGGTAATAGAGTGTGTGGCAGTGTTATAAAGCCATTTTTCTGCTAAATCGCACAAAGTGAAAGGGAAAAAACGCAAGCACATAGCATCCACTGAAAGTTGTGATGTACCCATCATTGCGCATACGTTTTCGAATTTAGTAATAAAAACATATGCGTCTTCAGACTCAAGCCCGTGAAATTTGGGCAACAGGTTGATGAAGTGGGGTTTAATTTCAAAATTATCCCCATTGGCTGGTGGAATAGATAAACAGGTAGGAAGGGGACCGCGTATAGGATAGCATCTCTCTTAGAAAGAAATGCGCGGTGGATTCTGCGTACCGACGGGTGGTGGCAGGGTGGTGTTATAATCTGATGGAGAACCGTCCATCTCGGTCGATATGGTGGGTAGAGGGGAAAAAGAAAATGAAGAAGTACCGACTTTGGAGTCGATAGCAGAAACGCGGACAAGACGAGCACTTGAATCCCATGTCCAGCCGAGCATGCACTAAGAGGGTTTAGCGCACGTGGCAGTGTGTGAGAACTTAAAAATTGGTTTGTTTTGAAAAATGTCGGACGTGAGACAAACCACAAAAAAATGCACACACAACCCTAGAACTAAGGTTACCTAGGTCAAGTCTCTAAACTGCTCCTAGACTTCCAAAGGACAAGCCGCAGGATCAATTCTCTACCACCTCTTTATCTCTCTTGTGGCCAGGTAAGTGCCAGGTAAGTAGGATGTATCCGCTATACGAATCACCAAAAATAGCGGGCTTAATTAAGTAACCACTTGTTTTAGACACACTTGCCTAGACACCACAAAAGTAATGCGGATAAGCGATAGATTATCCACGACCTTCCTCTGTCCTTATTGAGCGCGACGGTCCTTAGAGTCTTGGTCTAGATATTTTTTAATTAATGTAGGATGATACGGATGCTCGTTTTATGATTTGTGGGGCCTAGGAAGGGTGATGAAATCCTCACCTAATCTGAATTTGGTCTTTTCCTCTTAATGTCCGTTTTAAAATATGCACAAACCAAAAACGCGCAAAAAGATCTTTTTTTAAGCGACGATATTTTGCAAAAAATCCTGCAGAAAAATATATTATTGAATTTTTCAAAAGAGAGAGAAGGAGATAAGAAAGTTACTAGAGATGTTGGGAAGCAAGCCCCTCCAATTACACCGCGGTTCCGCCGCCGAATCAGGAGATCTTGTGAAGATTTTTGCTACGTGGCCTCCCTTGGTCCTCTGGATCTTGATGAATGTCTCTGAATCTCTGTTTCCTTAAATCTGTGACTCCAGATCCGCTTGCAAAATTCACACAATAATCGTTAAGTACACAATTTGCTGTTTTGTTTATTTATGATATGGATCGAATAAGAATTCAACACGAATAGTAAGAAAAAATATTACGCACGTATCCCCGGCAACGGCGCCATTTGATTGATTTCTTTTTAAAGAAGTGTTTGTAGTAACCGCAATCAATAACGGTGTCGCGTGTAGCTAGACCGAGATGAGTACGGGTCGTCCTCAGGGAAACGTTGAATTTTCAATCTTACTTTAGACGTGTTGAAAAAAAAGGAAGAATAGAAGAGTAGTGAAGAATAGTTATAGATCTAGATCTACGTTAAATACGGATGTAGAATATTGATCTAGTTTAAATACGGATGTAGATTTTATATTAGAAGAGGGCTTGTAGGGTTCGTTAAGATTTAGTAGTCATGGATGATTAATTTAAAGATTACTCCTTTTATCCTTTAATAAATTTAAAACTAGATTGACAGAGATGCATGTAGATTAGGATTTTTGGAGGGAATAGGGTTCCCACTCTTAACCCTTATCTTTACATGGATCTCCGTTCATGTCTAGTCTTTACCAAAACAATTGTTAATCTAATCTCAAATTGTGGTCATGACTATCAATGAATGGATAGCGCGCCCGATTATGATGTTAACTATTCTTTTGATAAATTTTATAAACTTTATAGGATGTAAAAGGAGTTAAAGGATTTTTTTATCCATTGATCTACCCTAATCCTATGAACCCTATCAAGCGGAGAATTACTCGCGCATGATGGAGATAAAAGAATGGATAGAGATCATGATGTAAATAAAGAAAATGCAATAAGAATAAAACAACTACCTTTATTAATCAACTTGATCAATTACACTTTGTTCCTTAAGAAAGTGATTACAAAACCCTAGTTTGCTTCTCGATCTTTTCTTAAGGAGGTAGATGAACAGCTGACGAGCAACCTGGATTCTTGAGTCATCTTGGACTTTGTGATCTTGTCAGTTTGATGATTTCTAGGTTTAGCCCTCGGTCTTTTGTATATCACCAAAACTAGAAACAAAAGATCCCAAAAATCAGGTATTGTTGTTGAGATCCAAACCACAAAATCCCACACTCTGAATCATTGACTCGGTCGCGGATCCGCCGCGTTTGATATGGTTTGGCCACGGATCCGCGGCCGTTTGGTGAGATATTGGCTTCAGTTTTCTGGGGTTGCTTCAATATGACACATGGAGATCTTCTGGATATCTGAAATTTGATAATATTTTATGAGTCTCTACTAGTATTGATTCTTCGATTTTATCTAACTTTATTGGCAGATTTTTGATTCTCGACATCTCACATCTCGATCTCGTGACCTGAACTAAACCTTGCATAATATCTTAATGAATAATGTTAGTAATATTTAGGATTATTGAGATATTATCCTAACCATTTGATATGATATTATAGTTTAAGAAAATTGGTTAAGAATATTTGATATGGTTGCATATTTAAATGGACTAAATATTATATACATATTATATGCTTATATTTTCCTTCATAATATTAATTATAATATATAAACATATGAAAATAGTATTTTTACAGATAAACCCTCATATGTGTCATATTTATAATAAACACCTTTTATTATATAAAAAATAGTAAGGAAAATGTCATATCAAATGCACGATATTTTCGACTGAACATTGTCATTAAGTCGCATATATCCCTGCCGCTCCTATTTTCCCTTTACATTTTTTCAAAACACTTCGTATCACTACGAAGATCCATATTAATTGGATATTCCATCGTATAGTTACATACGAACTCGAAGAAACTTGTTTCAGTTCGAGAATGGATTCCGGTTCTGGAGAAATTGAATAGGATTATTCGGTTGTCTTTTCTCTTTACATTCTCTCGGGTTGTGAGGGCTCCTAGTATTAGGAGAGTACACCTATTGCGCGTATTGGATAGTCTTCTTCCAAACTATAGGCAGGTGCCGAAGGGTAGGGAAAGAACAAAACCAATTATCCTAAGTATGGTGTACATAAGGTAATAAGTAAAGACAAATAAAGGGATTAGAGTGAGAGCAAAGGAAATTGCGACTACTATGATTCACGACGAAGCTGTATATACCCCTGCCACTCCTACTTCCCCTTTACATTTCTCCAGAACACTCCGTATTACTACGAAGATACATATTGCTTGGATATGCCATCGTATAGTTACATACGAACTCGAAGGAACTTTTTTCAGTTCGAGGATGGTTTCTGGTTCGGGAAATATTGAATAGGATTATACGGTTGTCTTTTATCTTTACCTTCTCTCAGGCTGCGAGGGCTCCTAGTATTAGGAGAGTAGACCTATTGCGCTTTTTGGATAGTCTTTTTCCAAACCATAGGCAGGTGCCGATAGGTAGGGAAGGAAGAAAACCAATTAGCCTATGTGTGGTGTGCAGAAGGTAAGAAGTAAAGACATAAAAAGTGATTGGAGTGAGAGCAAGGAAATATACGATTACTGTCATGAATCTGAATAGTGGAAGAGGCATTACTAGGAATACCCGGCTACCCCTTCGAAACATTTTCATGTTTTAGTTTCACTGTGCGGTGTTAATTGAAAACTGTTTTCCCAATTATATTCTAACTCTAGGGTATGTATTTACCAGATTTGATTCTCACATCTGTATGGCGTTACAGATGCTGAGTGGGAGTAGAATGTAGGGAATTGGGTGATTAGATCCTCTATATATCTGAATTCTTTGTAATTGGTGATATTTGAGGAAATCACCTGGGTTTTTCCTGATGACAAATATTTGGTTTTGAATATCCATCGTTATGCACCAATTTCAAACCGATATATCTGTACGTTTATTTATAAAGTGAGATATAACTTTTTGAAATTATGTTTATGACATTTACCTATATCAGTTGATGGTTAGCTAAGGATCATTCAGCAGTGGTGTAATTCTTGTTAACCATAGTACAGTTTTCAACCTACGACGCACAGGGTTTGAGTTATTGAACTCGGAGGACTTCTACAAAGTATTGTATGTTGTCCGATGTCCATTAGGACAAAGGGGTTGGTACTCGTACTATATTCTGTTTACTCATGACTTCTCTAGTTTTAGAAAAGTATTTCGTTAAAATACAAGGTCCAGATTTTGAGAAAATATAGGTATTAGAATAAAATAGAGAACCATATGTTGCAAGTATCAGGATTTTTTAAGATGATCGAAGATGTAGATACTTATGTTGGGTATTCCGTTGTAAGTAATATTTGAGAAATTGCTTCTCTTTCAGGTTACTCATGCGTGGGTGTATTTCTTGATGAGTAATGTTGCTTGGCCTTCTTCCAATTCGTTGATATACACTGGGAACGGCTGCATGTATTTTGAATCTGGTTCCAATTAAATTAGTGCATTTGTTTCTATATTGGATATAGAATGGATTCATATATTAACGATGTTAAGGTATATGGAATTTTCTGGCTTATGCTTAAAACTAGAATCCGGATAAACACTAGGCACGTTTTAGTAATGGCAGTTTGTGGGTTTTCCCGGGCTTTGATGAGGGTTAACATTCTACCATCTGGAAGATCAATAGTTATATAGTTCTTGATTCGCCACAGTTTTAGTAAAATGAATTCTTTTCAAAAAATATTAGTGGGAGTATGGTAGAACTGGAAGTTATTCTAGAACCACAAACGATTACTGAAAATTTAGTAGAACCTAAAAGTTCAATTGGATTCGACAATCTATTTGCCACTCCGCAGATTTGGTGGGTAACCTCAAGCACCCGATAGGTACTTCGGTCTCCTTAAAGACGGTGACAGGGAGGTTTTTGATTTCCCAAACTTGCCACTGCTGTTGTTCTAGACTATGAGATCTGGCAGGAGGATGAGTATAACGTCGTTAGAAATTAGTTTTAGACGTGCACGTGTATATAACTCTGCCAGAGGTTTGTTGTAGTCAGTGGGAGCAACGGAAGCATAGTGGGCAAGTAGCTTATGTCTATTTATAGACTAAAGCAAGTATAGCGGAGATAGATCATCTAGTTTTGATGTGACAGTCATAGAGTTTGACTTCATCAGAACAACAGATGGACCTAGTAAGAAGGTAGTAAGGAGTGATGTCCTGGTATTTGGATGATATGCTCTTGATAGGAAGTGATCTTCATATATTACGATCGGTTATACTGTGGTTGTCATAAGATATTTCTCCACATAGGATTTGGATAAAATATCAGGATTTCTGGTAACTAAATCTATGGTTTTAGATCTAAGTTTGAAAAGTGTCCCAATTGGGTACTTGATACTATTCTAAAGTGTTTTATAATGGACGATTCCAGGCGTGGTGTTGTACCCGCAGGTGATGGAGTCGCCCTCTCTAAAGAGATATCTTCTAGACTGATAAGGA
This sequence comes from Agapanthus africanus, assembly GCA_030015575.1. Classification (NCBI taxonomy): domain Eukaryota; kingdom Viridiplantae; phylum Streptophyta; class Magnoliopsida; order Asparagales; family Amaryllidaceae; genus Agapanthus; species Agapanthus africanus. The sequence continues at coordinate 886,056,517 of CM057337.1, forward strand.
GAGAGATTTGCATGATTGCCATATCTTTTGCTTATGCAATTGAGTTAATCATGAGATGTCAAGTACCAAACCAGATATTGCTTTTGCACTGCAGCAATAAGCATATATATTAATCCAATTCTGGAGAAACGTTGGGAAGCAGTTATGAACAAAAATGGATGTTCTTGGTATATGGTAACGGCAGCCTTCTTCAGGAGGCGGTTATCATTTCAGGCTTCCAAGGTGACCTAGATGACAGTGTGGCTGTCAGAGTTATATTTTTCCCTCTTTTGAGGGGCAGTATGTTGGACAGGTGGTCCAAGCGGATACTGAGAACAGCATGACGCGGAATATTGATTAACTTCCGTGGATGATACGGTCTAAGAAGTTTGTTGAATTTGGAGTTCATTTGTGAACTGGGTCCCATCAGATATTCAGACAAATTCTAAGACAGGTATCGCTCATTTCGGGAGATAGTTTTTCTCCGCGAAGTTGAGATATAAAGAGATAAAGATAGAAATATTGGAGCGGATCCACTCACTGAGGCTATTTCTCGAATGCAATAGTTTCATAAATAGGCTTTGCGAGACTGATTAGTAAAGACGTTGGGTGTTTGGTATCACACGGGCTGTGAGTATGCGACACCGCAATAATTAGCCTTAAGTGCAAGTGGGAGATTGTTGGCTATAGTGCCCTCAAGTCAATTATTTTAATCACAGGTGTTCGTGCCAAAATTTTCGGCCAAGAGCTATTTGTTCCCTTATAACCCTTATAAAAAAGGGAGAGAGGAAAAAGGAAAAGAATTCACAGTTGGACGTCACGTGTAAAACACATGGGCGCTCATATGCAAAGCATATGAGCACTGGATATAAATAACCAAAGGCCAAACATGCCTCACGTGTTAAACACGTGAGCGCTCTGAACATAAACAGGCTAAAACCCACACTAGGGGTCATGTGTTAAACACATGAGTTCTTTTGCCCCTCACTTGCAAAACATGTGAGCATCCCAATTTAAAATGTTCCTACCAAATTCTAGAATTAAATTCTATTTGGAAAATATTTTCTTGATCTTCCTTAAACTAGAAAGATCTTCTCTGTTAAACAGAGGACCCTTGGATCAAAGATCCAACGGTGATCATATGATAGAATAAAAATCTAGCATAGGAAAATATTTTCCTAATCTTATAACAAGAATAAAATTCTATGTTAACAAGATATCCATATTAAGAAAATATATTTCTGATCTTGTTCAACTAAAAAGATTTGATAGAATAAAATTCTAATATTGTTAAAACTAACAAAATATTCATAATCTTGTTAAACAAACAAGATATCCTCTTTGTTAAACAGAAAGCCTTTGGATTAAAAATCCAACGGTGAATAAAATTCACCGATTGATCTAAAAGATCATGGAATCAATCATGAACTCTCAATAAGGGATTTTCTTAACAAATTGATTCTTTTTCTTCTTATATAAATAGAAGCAAGGAGTGGAGGATATATACACACAGAGAGAGGGGAAGAAAAATATAGAGAGAGAATTTAATTCTCTAGAAAGAAGAGGAACTCCTCTCAAAAGCTCCCACAAAACAAAAAGAGAATTCAAATCTCAAACCAAGATTTTAACTCTTCTCAAAGAACTTAGTTCTTCCTCTGGTTAAGATCTGCGGAAGCAGATCACCCCACAAGTTGAGAATTTAATTCTCATCGGGGAGATTCTGTCATGCAGATTCAAAATCTAGAAGAAAGAATTGAGTTCAAAAGAGTTTAACTCTTACAAAACGTATGGGAATTTAATTTCTCTGAAACTACGGTTTAACCCTTTAAAAAGAATTTAATCCCTGCAAAGAACAAAAGGAGAACTTGATTCCTCAGAACCATAGAAGAACAGCCTGATGATTCATTAGCGTTCAAACGCTACGTAACAGATCACATGTTCCCACGTGAGCACCTCTGAGGAACAAAAAGGAACAACTGACATCGAGTCACGTGATCCCACACGACCCCCTAATAGTTCTTAGCATTTTCAAAAGAAAAAGGGGAATAAATCGAAGACAGTTCCCATTTTGAGATGCCTCACGTGATTCCACGTGACCCCCTAATAGTTCTTAGCACTTTCAAAAGAAAAAGGGGAATAAATCAAAACAGTTCCCATTTTTGGGGCGCCTCATGTGATCCCACGTGACCCCCAATAGTGCTTAACACTTATAAAAGAACAAGCGAATAAACCCAAGTGAATAGCGCCAACTTTCAAGAGCCTCACGTGCCACACGTGAGCCTCCCCCAAATTTCAGTGTTTAACACTGCCTTGGAGTCTTACGTGGGTGCATGTGAGCACTGAGTATACATTAGTGTTAACACTATAGGAAGCCAACTCCAACTCCAAATTGGCTAAGTCTCTCTGAGGATTAAAACATCTTAGATTTCCTAATAGAACGAGCCACTATGTTCATGACTTTCCAAACTGATGATGATTCTCCTAAGTTAATCTTAGTCTCTCAAAAATGACTAATGATTCTTGGACGGGCCATTATGATCTTTCCCCTCAAATCTGGAATTTGGTTCAAGGGTACATCTCTCCATATCTCTGATACATGCTGTTGTAATTCTTCAACGTTTTCAGAGAGGTGGAGGGTCCCGACAACCAACAGCTCTTTGGTGCAACCCAAAACCCTTGAGCACGCCCCCATAGACCGCAACACCCTTAAACTAGCTATGGACCGCAACTTCCTTAAACTACGACCTCACCGCCAAATGGTGATTTATGGACCGCAATGTTCTTAAACTAGCTACGAACCGCAACGTCCTTAAACTAGCTACGGACCGAAACGTCCTTAAACTAGCAACGGACCGAAACGTCCTTAAACTAAAACAATAGAGCCTAAATGTTCTTTCGTTGGATCAAAAATGATCCTGAACCCCCGTTAAGTAGATCTTAGTTCAACATCGGATTAATGTATCCTTAACAAATATTTAAGTCGATCTTAATCTCAAACAAGCTTAACGATCCTTAAATCAAACCAAACTCAAATCTAAGAAATTACGGATAACTAGATGTGGACTGCAACATCCTTAAACTAAACCCTCAAACCAAAAATGGTGATCTATGGACCGAAACGTCTTTAAACTAGCTATGGACCAAAAACGTCCCTAAACTAAAACAATAGAGCCCAAATGTTCTTTTGCTGGGTCTGAATGATCCCAAAATCCTGTTGAGTAGATCTTAGACTAAAATTAGACTAACGTATTCTCAACAAACATTTATGTTGATATTAATCCCAAACGAGATTAACGATCCTTAAATCAACCCAAACCCAAATCTAAGAATATACGGATTTGGACTAATCCACGCCCTACGGGCGGCAACATAAATTAGTCTCCGTATACAATCCACGGGCAACCAAAAATAAAACAAACACACACGGAACGAAGTGAACATCTGGAGCTGGAGAAAGTGGTTATCTCTACGCGGTAACGTAATTAACTATAGGGGTTTGCGCCTGCAGGGAAGAGCGTCCCCACAATCAAAAACCCCTCGCTAACGAGGAGGAATCTTATGAAGCTGCTACAACGACCGCATCCGTCCAAACCTCCGATACACGGTGCCATAAATCAACTTGGTATCTACGGAGAGGTGGACGGATAAAACCAAATAGCATCTACCCCCAAATTCAGGTAAGACGTTCGCCTTTCCCGGCTTTCGGCGGTAAACAGATTCTGGCACGTCCAGTGGGACATTTTCCTCTTTCCACTCCACACTTCATGTGTCGTGTTTTTCCGCGATCAAATAATCGCGCTATATATATTTGTGGTTGCCCTTGGGTGATGGGATACTGAAGTCAGCGTTTCGTCTCTATAAAGAATGGTGTTTGCTCCTACCCAGGCAACTCAGGCTCTGTCATATCTGATGGAGTCAAGTATAGGCCACTTGCAGCCTCAAAACTCTGCAATTCGGCTCTTCAAGAAATCAACGGGCTTCTCTTTGGGTCGATACTCCCACCTCCCACCCTCAGTGCCTCATCCTCGATTGAGGAAACCCAGAGGAAGTCTGTCTTCCACAGGTTGGTTCCCTAAGCTGCAACTTTGCCGAAAGAATCAGTCTTTAAACAACTGGCACATGCCAAAGACCAAGATCAACGCAGGGGGTAGAATATTCAAGCTCTCAAAGGAAACAAGGGGCATGCTCGGCAAAATCCTGAAGCTGATCAAATCCCGGCCGTAAGAAATGGTCGACGTTGATATCGGTATCATATAAAATGAGCTGGCGTCAATTCTCCCTAGTGGTGAGTGTTGTTGTTACAACTGGGAACAGTTTCAAACTATTGCGAGGGGTCAGACAAAGTTCTCCTACCACAATATTGAAGAAATCTCCACATCCTATGGAGATCATACGAGAGCAGAAACCAGTTCGCTCCCTAAAACAAATTTCCTCATCTATATATAAGGTGTGGAAGTAGGCAAAGGTCTCTGTCGTCAACCACGGCTCTTCCCCTAGACGTCAGCCAAATTCTGACAAAACCCCTTTCAAATACAAGGGGGCTCATCCCAAGACGAATCCTGATACAGCGGTTCCTCCCAAAAACCAAAGCAACTTCTCACAAAAAGAGGGGCCTATTAAAGCTCAAGTGTCCGAGGAAAACTCCAAATACCCTAAGCCTGGGGGCATGACAGTTTATACAATCCATATGGTGAAATTCAAAGACGAAGTTCGAGCTTCTACTAGTCACCGATCTCAAACTCGGTCCCTGACAAAGGTTCAACTGCAACGTGGAAAGTTGCAGGAGATGCTCGCTCAGGCGGCAGCAAGCGGTAATCTACCGCCTAAGAAAAATCCCGAGGACGCACCCGAAGAAAGAATAGAGAAGGAGTCGGATATTGATTTCTTAAAGTGCGCTCTGAAAAAAAGAGATGCAGCAGCGGCAGAAATGTCCACTAAAATGAACCAGATGGCCCTTCTGATTCAGAATATGGCTGGAATGATGGTTCAATCAGAACCACTGGCAGATGAACCGCCGATAGTCGGTCTTAAAGATAAAGATGACATTTCAAATTCTCTGCAAACCTCATCAACGACTGAGGAGGAAATGATTCCTAAAAGAAAAGTTGGACACATATATCGCTCAGCAAGTCAAAACTCACTATGCCGGTGAAGCATTAAATAGTCCAATCAAGACTGGTCGACCGTTTCCGGCGTGCTACGATCAAATACAGTATCCGCCAGAATACATACTTCCGACTCTACATATACAAAGGAACCAGGAATCCTCACCAGCACATCGCGCGATTTAATTCCATGTGTGGTAACACTGGAGAGAATGATATACTTCTCCTCTGATAGTTCATCGGCTGTCTGGCAGGCATTGCCTTCGAATGGTATGCGGAACTCCCGAATGACTCTGTGAATACCTTCGACGAGATGGAGATGCTCTTTTGTCAGAAATTCGCTAGTGTGAATAAACGCACTACCGTAACGACGTTAGTTAATGAAAGGGTTAGACCGAACGAGACCTGGGTTCAATATGTTATCCGATGGCGAAATCTCTAGTCAAAATGTGAGCAACGTAACGACGAAGCTGTAGCTGTGGGAATGTTTATAGCCACCTTTGACCCAAATTCAAAAGGTGTTCCCATTTACGGCCCTTTTCAAACCGACAACCTTCCAAGAACTCATGGATAAAATGGCTCGATTTGATCAAATGGATCAAGACCTTTTTTCATCCGATGATAACGAGTGCAAAGCGGAGACAAGATGGCATTTATCACCTATGCTCAACAAAATAAGCGGCTCTGAAGCAATCTGTGGCCAAAATAGCGACGGTGTGGGTACTCGTTCCCCCTGAGATATACACAGGGGGCATATTTCTCACTGGCGGAAGAATCTCTATGTAGAATGGTCCTTTCTTCTCAAAGGACAGGAAGGATGTTAATGGGCCTACAATCCAGTGGAATGCCCTGCTAAAAAAACGGTATATCCACAAGCGAAATGGGTACGGATGAAAACCCGAAAGGGCACCGTGAGTAAAAACAGCAGGATTACCGACGAGTTTGTGAAAAACCGGAAGGCCACAATCTCGTTAAAAAAAAGATATGTTCACAAGCAAAATGGGCACGGATAAAAACCCGAAAGGACGCCGTGAGTAAAAACAGCAGCACTGCCGGCGAGCTTGTGAAAACCCGGATGGGCACAATCTCGTTAAAATAAATACACTTACAAGATCCTCACGACTCATGAGGAGAATCCTCCCTGTGAGACCCTCACGGCTCATAGGATTCAAAAGCCTTAAGTTACAGGGATCTAGACCTGTTCTTAAGCCGTCATTTCCCCCAAATTACCCTACAGGCGGTCCATATTGAACCTTATATACAATCCAGGGGCACGAATAAATATTTCTTTGCCAATGACACTATCCGAAGGTACGGAACGTGACTGGCACTTAAATTACGAAACGTCTAAAGGGGTAACGTAATCTAAGTAAGCCATAGCCCAGAAATCTAAACCATTTAAATAAATAGAGTAAAGGAAAAATTAGTTAAAGAAAACAATTTTAAACAAAATAAGTAGCACTAAACATTTTAAAACATCCAAATTTTCCGAAAATTTCGGCAGAGTCTCCTTTGTAAATATAAGCCCCCAAACGGGTACAACACATAAAAATACATGTATATAATGAATAAAGGCATCCCCAAGCGGGAGCTACCACTTCGCCAAAGGCGGAATCACAACCACATGCAATATATATCATTAAGTGTGAAAATAAGTATATAAAAGCACGAAAGTAAGAAAATGACTCGTCGGCTCAAGTGAGCATCGACACCAGAAATAGAATATGTACAAATCTCATAAGCTCACCATCTAAGTCTAATGTACGAAGGGTAGATAGAGTATACGAGATACAAATAAAATACACAGTGGGAGCAAAAGAAAATACTCCAAAACCCACCTATGAGTAAGCTGCAGGCCGAAGCAAACGAAGTGGAATGGAAAGTACACCCGCCACTACTGTGATGACGGTTTAGACCTGCAAGATACTGTGGCACAACGGGAGTGAGTTGCCTACTCATGAGTAGTAAGTAACATCTAATAAGGCTATCGTAAGTATGCATGCAAATGCGTCACAACCTACATATACCGATATGATGCAATGCACTAGTATGTGTGCAACATGAATGCATAATCACATGAAACCTGAATATGTTTGGTATGAGAAAATCTGTATTCTTATCTAAGAAAAACTTTTGTGAAATAACTGAAGTATCATCAATGAATCAACTGAAATTTCGTGTCAAGCATCGACACTAAATATGTATATCTCAATGCCTCAATATCTCAATGTCTCAATATCTTAATGTCACAATATCTCAATGTCTCAATATCCCAATATCTCAATATCTCGGGCTCCGTCAGTCCAGATCGACCCATATCATCAATCTCACAACTACGGTCGGTATCCTCCGGATATCCACCACGCCACAAATAACCGGTAGGTAGTGCTCCCCTTCTGGGCTCATCGTCATCCCTACGAAAACTATCTCGCCCCGGGTTACCATACTGGGTCCACCATGTACCCGCAGATGGTGCATCCCCCTCCTCGAATTAGGTATATGATACAGCTCAAGAACTGAGAAAACTCATAGTGGACTCCACACACATCATATCACGAGAAAACCGCAAATTTCTATTTTCTTAAAAATGATAATAGGTTTATAAAATTCTTGCGGTTTTCCCAAAAATCTAGAAATCTCATAAATACTAAAATTCTCGAGAAGAATCATAATATGTATACATGCTGGTGATGACGGAAATCTATGATATGGTACTATATACCATGCGAAATATGGACAAAAACTATGCATGAATCATGATGCAATGCGGTATGTACATATGAATAACAATCCTACGTATCCATCTTAATGAAATGAATATACTGGTATAAGTCTACGGATCATATATGACGTAAATGCACTAATACCAATTCTAAACAAGCTCTATAGTGTTCGTGACATAGCAATTACCAATGGCGTTGTGTTCACATAAATAGTACACGTGCGGTAGGAACCAATGGTAATGGTGCAAGTGTCCTATGAGATGATATCACACACACACACACACACACACAAACACACACACACACACACACACACACACACACACACAACGATGCGATGCAATGAGATGGCTAACTAGGAAACTACGCATATAAATGTAAGTGCTACAAGTAATACTAAACCATCGGGTGTCTCGCGCCATCTAGACGGTCCCCCCATAGATGTGTACATCTACTCACCATGACGTCTCGGCTAATCTGATCCGATCTTCGCCCTGTCTTTCCGCGCCACGTCCGACGCCTCCGCACCCGATCCTAGAATCGAACACAAGAAATTAAGAGGATGAATATACGATTAGTTGCAGACACAAATGACACAAGTCAATCCACGCGCACAACCAGACGCGCGCACACTTGGTGCGCAAAACGCGTTCGCGACAATGCCACAAACTACAACTAGAGTCGCTATACTTGAAAACCACCAAGCCTAAAACTCAATCGTACCATTCGCACATTTATAACACACTGAATATTATGTAAAATAAGTTATATATCAACAAAACCTCAACTTAAATTAAAATCGATTTATTCCACAAACCTAGTAAGCATCAAATTCCATTTTAGTTCAAAACTTAATGTTTTTACAAAACTAATGGCGACAATATTCGCTTAGTATCTTAATTAGGTCACACGAATATTAATTAGATTTTTATCTCACTTGTTTTTAGATTGATCAAAAAGTTAGTTTGCAAAAATGCTTAATTAGGAAAATTTAAAAGTAGAAATTAGAAAATTAATAATTTGACTAAATTTTGCAAGTCTTTATATACTAATCTACACATTGCAACCTTAATCAAGTAATAAGAACCCTAACTTGATTCAAACCCTTCTCTTGAAATTTTCAACTTTCAATTAAAACCATACTTGAACACCTAATTAAGTTGATTTAAAGTATTTAACCAACAAACTAAATATGGGGTTAGGATTTATACCTAAAAAATTTGTAGATCAACATGCAAACTTAGCCTTCTAATTTGCTTCCTTGCATCTAAGATCCATGCTAGATTGGCCAAGGAAAATTGGGTAAAGGTTTAATTAAAAATTAAAGTTAATTTTTATTGATTTTTTGATGGAAGAAAAGAGGGTTTTTGAGATGAAATGGAGGTGGAGAAAATGGGGAATGGGCTGCAGAATTTTCGGCTAGCACAAAGGAAAAGAAAGAGAGTGTGAGGTGAGTCCAAATAAGAGAGGTGACCATACCACATTATCTTTATTCTTTTTCTTTTTTTCTTTTTCTTTTTTGATGAAATGAATAGATGTTGAAGAGAGAGGAGGGGGGCTGTTCCTGAAAAAGGGCTCGGCCAAAAAATGAGGTAAAGAAAAGGAGAGAGAGAGAGAGAGAGAGAGAGAGAGAAGTGTGTAGAAACATCCCAAATTATCATATATTAATCCCTTTTCTTAATTAATTCATTCTATTTTATTTTCTAGCAAATCCTAGATTTTTCTAAAACCACTTAGACAATTAAGGAGCAACAAAATATATTACAAACTAGCTATTAGTAGTCATGGTTCACTAATGTACACTTAACCCATTCTAATTTATAATTTACAGTAATTAAATGTATAATTAAAAGCTTATAATAATATTTAAAATAATTAATTAAGGAAAAATATTTAAGTAAACTAATAATTTATAAGTGGCTAAATAAATACCAAATACTAGCAATTATATAGTTAAAATAGGTATGTTTAAGTCTATGTTGGAAAATAATTATATCTTGGTTTTTACGGAAAACACAATTTATTTTACCGATTATCAAAAAAGTCACCTGAGCGATTTATTTATTTATTTATTTATTTATTTTATAAACGCTACAATCTTCCCCCCTTAAAGAAATTCGGTCCCCGAATTTAAAATCTAACTACGCGTACCCTTAAAGAGATGGGAATATTTCTCCCGCATCTCGACCTCGGCTTCTTACGTGATCTCTTCGTCGCTCAGGCCACGCCAAAGAACCATTATAGTCGGTATGACCTCGGACCTCGGTTTCTGCACCTGCCGATCTAGAATGGCTATCGGCCGCTTGGTGAAGGAAAGATTGCACTCCAGCTAGATCGTCTGATGCTGTGTCACGTGAGAGGGTCATGAAGGTACTTGCGGAGTATTGATACATAAAACATGGGATGAACAATCTGGAAAACTAGGTGAAAGAGCCACACGATAAACACTCGCTGACACGCTTGAGAATCTCTAAGGGACCCACATATCTGGGACTAAACTTCCCTTCCTTTCCTAATCTCAACACGCCCTCCATCGGTGAAACCCTTAAGAAAACATGATCTTCAATGGCGAACTCAAGTTGCAACGACGTCCATCCACATTAGATTTCTGCCCACTCTGGTCCATTCTCAACATATCCTGAATCACTGAATCTTTTCGGCCGTCTCCTTTACAAACTGTGGCCACAAAATACTGCTCTCACTAAGCTCTATCCAAAAATTGGGCGATCGACATCTCTTCCCATAAAACGCTTCAAAGGGTGTCATCTGAATCGTCTCCTGGAATCTGTTGTGGTAGGAAAATCTTATCAAGGGCAAGTGGCGATCCCAACTTCCACCGAATCTAGAACGCAAACTCGGAGCATGTCCTCAATAATCTGAATAGTCCTCTCTGATTGACCGTCGGTTTGCGGATAGAAAACTGTACTGAAACTTAATTGTCGTCCAAATCCTCCTGAAGAATCTGCCATAGTCGACTGGTGAACTGGGTGTCTCAGTCGGATACAATACAAGTCGAAAGTCCATATAGTCGCACAATCTTATCAACATGTATCTGAGCATACTGAACGAATCCGAAAGTGATCTTACTAGCAGAAAGTGAGTTGCTTTCGTTAATCGGTCTACTATCCCCCGAATAGAGTCATACCTTCGACTGGTCCTAAGTAGACCCATGATAAATTCCATAGAAATCTGCTCCTATTTCTACCCCGGAGTGGGTAAAGGTTGTAATTCTCCTACTGGCCTCTGATACTCGGCCTTGACTTGCTGACAAGTCAGTATCCCGAAACAAAATTTGTGATCTCTCTCTTCATCCCAACACATCTGTAGACATCTCTTACGTCATGATACATCTTGGTGGAAACTGGATCAACACTATATGTTGACTGGTAGCTTCCTTTAAAATCTCGCGTCTCAGTCCCTTAGAATCTGGCACACACAGTCGAGTCCCAAATCATAGTACTCCCTAATCATCAATCATGAACTGTAAATCTCTATCCTGTCGAACCTGTTCCATGATCTCTAGCAAACGTACGTCATCGGACTGTGCCTCCCTGATACGGTCAAATATTGTGGACGTGCACGGACACAGGTAAGTTTTCCCCCGGTCGACGTAAACTCGAACTGTGCTCGGCTGTCACAAGGAATCTGCTAATCTGCCGTCGACTATCTCTGAACTGTGCTTAAACAAGAAAAGCTACATCCGGGCCTCCGACTCAAAGCATCTGCCACAACATTCGCCTTGCCCGGACGATAAAGAATCTCGCAGTCATAATCTTTCACTGGCGCCATTCAACTGTGCTATCTCAAAATTCAGATCTAGCTGCTGAAGAAAATGTACCTTAAACTCTTGTGGTCCGTGAATATCTGGCACGACTCGCCGTATAAGTAGTGTCTCCATATCTTGAGTGCAAAATCCACCTCAGCCATCTCTAAGTCATGAGTGGGATAATTCTGCTCGTACTTCTTCAACTGCCGAGAAGCATCTCAATAAACAACAAAACCGTCTGATCCTTAAGGCAAAGATAATACTAGCGCCGACATCAAACGAGTTTTCAACTGCTGAATGCTCTGCTCGCATACATCAGTCTAAAGAAAAGAAACTCCCTACCGGGTCAAACCCAAAAATGCTGTGAACCTCTATCACTGATACAGTCTGGGCCAGTGCTGAACGGCCTCGATCTTCTTTGGTTCCATAATTACCATCTCTCGTAACTAGGTGACCCAAGAAGTCAACATTATCCATCTAGAAAACACACTTGCATATTTAGCAAATAGCAAGCGCTCCCTCAAAATCTGCAACGAAATCCTCAATTATTGCCCAGCCTCCACTCGGCTCCAAAAGTACACACAGACGTCATCAATAGACACGATGATAGACTGATCAAGAAACGGCCCGAATATTCGGTTTATCCAATCCATAAACACTGCTGGGGCATTGATGAGCTCGAACGACATCACCAAAACTCATAACGCCCGTAACTTGTGTGAAAAAATAATCTTCCGAATATTATCCTCTCGAACCTACAACTGGTAGTAGCCTGACCGCAAATCAATCTTCGAGAAATGTCCCGCACAGTAACCCAATTCAACTGACGATAATCAACATATAGACGCCAACGGTCGTCCTTCTGACGAACAGGACATGAGCTCACCAAGGCGACACACTCGTGTAGGGTGTTTTTCGTCACCCCATTGAGATGGGAATACGCGCGCGCTTGTTAGGCGCACTACAGATTCCCCCGGCCTAGGGTAGGCCGGGGTTTAATGATTGTGGGGATCCGAATCTCCGGCAGCCGCGGACTAAGCTGCCGTTAATTACCCCTCGCCTTTGGGGCGAGGGAACCTCCGATTGACGGGTTAAACTGGTCATGCGAACTCAATGTGCAGTGTACGTGTGTTGTGTTTTGAAAGGGGGGTTTTGGTATATCGGGAGCCACGCAGAGTTTTTACGGGGGTCCCGCTACCCGGATAGCGGGCTGGGGGTCAAGGGGGCTAGCAGCCCCCTTGCGGGGTGCGGGGCAGCGCCCCGGCCCAAAGAATTTTGAGGAGGACAGTATTGTGGAGTATGTGTGTGTGTATAAATTTGTATACATATGTATATATGTATTTATGTACACAAAAAGAGGTGGAAAAGGCATCCAAGGGATGCGCAGGTGCGCAAGCGCGCGCGCCACGTGTCGGCACGCGGGCGACTTGCGCACTTGCGCAGTTGCGCAAGCGCGCGCGCCACGTGTCGGCACGCGGGCGACTTGCGCAACTGCGCAGGTGCGCAAGTGCACGCGCCACTTGTCGGCACGCGGGGGACTTGCGCACTTGCGCAGTTGCGCAAGCGCGCGCGCCACGTGTCGGCACGCGGGCGACTTGCGCACTTGCGCAGTTGCGCAAGCGCGCGCGCCACATGTCGGCACGCGGGCGACTTGCGCAACTGCACAGGTGCGCAAGCGCGCGCGCCACGTGTCGGCACGCGGGCGACTTGCGCAACTGCGCAGTTGCGCAAGCGCGCGCGCCACGTGTCGGCACGCGGGCGACTTGCGCACTTGCGCAGTTGCGCAAGCGCGCGCGCCACGTGTCGGCACGCGGGCGACTTGCGCACACAACAGGCTTTTAGCCTAAAAAGATTTCTCTGAAGAGAAATCAAAGAGGAGTTAGACTCCTGAGTGTGTTTTGTTTTGTTTTTTTTTGTTTTCTGTTGGGTTAATGGAAGGCTTCTTCTTCTTCCTCCTGTTGCTTGCTGGGTCTTGAAGATCAAGAGATGTAAAATCTCAAAATCTCTCCTTTTTAAGATCTGATGGCAGATCCGAGTTCCCCTTTGTGGGTTTTGTGGTGGAAAACTATTTAGTTTTTGAAAAAGGAAGAGTAAAACTCTTGATTTAATTCAAGAGAAAGAAAAAGGTTTTGGAACCTTGAAGAAGGAGAAAGAGATCTCAGATCTAGAAATTTCTGGAGAGAGAAAAAGTTCTTAGATATTTTCATTATCTTTTGCCTTTATAGGCCATACGTTTTACATATAGCCCCTTGGGCTTCACAAAATGGCATTTTGCCATCCCATGGCTCATGTGCCATTTCATTTTTGCACATAAGCCATGGGCTTACAAAATATTGGCTTTATGCCCATTTTGCATACATTCATGTATATAAAAAAAAAAATTACATAAAAATTATTTATTACATGATCTATATTTTAGCATGGAGGAGGCTGGCCGCGGGCTCGACTTGGGCATGGGCCCGCTTGACCTGGGCTTGGGCTCACCTGGCTTGGGGTTGACCTTGACTTTGACTCGGTCAACGGGGGTGTAAATTTTTACCCCAACAAAGTGCCCCCCATCAATAAATGCACACCGCACATTTGAGTTGTGTGCATGAAATTGATGGATCTTGAAGCTAAACTTCGAGGTGGAACATCATTCCGGAGGCGAAGCATCATCCCGGGGAGCATTATTCCCGAGGATCGGAGCATCATTCCGATTCGCGGGGCATAATTCCAATGTCAGAGCATCATTCCGAAGCGCGGAGCATAATTCCAGGGTCGGAGCATCATTCTGAAGCGCGGAGCATAATTCCAGGGTCGGAGCATCTTTCCGATGAGCGGAGCATAATTCCAGAGATCGGAGCATCGTTCCGATGGGCGGAGCATGATTCCAGGATTCGGAGCATCGTTCCGATGGGCGGAGCATGATTCCAGGATTCGGAGCATCGTTCCGAAGGGCGGAGCATGATTCCAGAGATCGGAGCATCGTTCCGATGGGCGGAGCATAATTCCAGAGATCGGAGCATCGTTCCGATGGGCGGAGCATAATTCCAGAGATCGGAGCATCATTCCGATGATCGGAGCATAATTCCAGGGTTCGGAGCATCTTTCCGAAGAGCGGAGCATAATTCCAGGATCGGAGCATCTTTCCGATGAGCGGAGCATAATTCCAGAGATCGGAGCATCGTTCCGATGGGCGGAGCATAATTCCAGAATCGGAGCATCATTCCGATTTGCGGAGCATCATTCCAAGGATCGGAGCATCATTCCGATGGGCGGAGCATCATTCCAGGATTCGGAGCATCGTTCCGATGAGCGGAGCATAATTCCAGAGATCGGAGCATCGTTCCGATGGGCGGAGCATAATTCCAGAGTTCGGAGCATCTTTCCGAAGAGCGGAGCATAATTCCAGAGATCGGAGCATCGTTCCGATTTGCGGAGCATCATTCCAAGGATCGGAGCATCATTCCGATGGGCGGAGCATCATTCCAGGATTCGGAGCATCATTCCGAAGGGCGGAGCATGATTCCATAGTTCGGAGCATCATTCCGCAGGGCGGAGCATGATTCCAGGGATCGGAGCATCATTCCGATGAGCGGCAGACATTCTGACCGAAGCATGATTTCGATGCAGAGGTAGATTCCTAGGCGAAGTATAATTCCGACAAGGGAGGCAAATATTCCGAGGCGAAGCATGATTTCGACACGGGGTATATTCTGAGACGGAGCATGATTCCGGCGCAGGGCTTGTTGGCTGACTTGATTCCGAGAAGAAGCGTAATTTCGACAGGGAAGGCAGGTACACCGAGGCGAAGCATCATTTCAACACGGGGTGTATTCTGAGATGAAGGATAATTCCGACGAGGAGGTCGTTATCCCGAGGCGAAGCATGATTTCGACACGGTGTAAAATCTGGGACGAAGCATGATTCCGCTGCAGAGGTTGTTGGTTTGATTTGATTTGGGTTGACATCAGCATCGCTACACTGGAATATGGTACCAGGAGCGAATCATCATTTGTCCTGAGAGGATTTGGGAATTGTTGGCTTAGAAGACAGATTAAGATCCCTGTCACCTAAGGCTTTTCCATTTTGTGAGCCGTAAGGGTCTCACAAAGCATTTTCTCCCTACGGGTCGTAAGGATCCCATAGGTGTATTTTCTCCTTAGGAGTCGTGAGGACCCCCAAGTGTGTTGCTCCTTTGTGAGTCGTAAGGATCTCACGCGGGAATTTTCTCCTCACAAAGTCGAGAAGACTTTGCGAGTGCATTTCATTTCTTTTTTTCTTCTTCTTTTTTTTTTTACGAGTTTGCGCCCTTTCGGGTTTTCACAAACTCGCCGGCAGTCCTGCTGTTTTTACTCACGGAGCCCTTTCGGGTTTTCATCCGTGCCCGTTTTGCTTGTGGACATACCGTTCTTCTTTTTTTTTCTTTTCCCTTTTTTTTTCTTTTGGAGAGATCGGGATTGTTTTACGCCCGTGGATTGTATACGGTTTTGCAGGATGTATGATCCAGACCGTAGGGCCAGAAACATTTCAGGACTTTGTTGGCGTCTGCATCGCTGCACTGGAATATGGTACCAGGAGCGACTCATCATTCGCCGTTGGTATGAGATTTAGAATTTGGTTGGCGTCTGCATCGCTACACTGGAATATGGTACCAGGAGCGACTCATCATTCGCCGCTTGGGGATTGGGGAGCGATGGCTTAGGAGACAGGTTTGGATCCCTATCACCCAAGACTTTTCAATTTTATGGGCCGTGAGGGTCCCATAAAAACATTTTCTCCCTACGAGTCGTAAGGATCTCGCAGGTGTATTTTCTCCTTAAGAGTCGTGAGGACTCCTAAGTGTGTTTTTCCTTGGTGAGTCGTAAGGATCTCACGAAGGTTTGTTCTCCTCATGCATCGTGAGGACACATGAGTGGGTCTTTCCAATGAAGCATAATTCCAAAGGCGGAGACCAGCCGCGTAACTGGTGGTTGCAGTGGGGCATGGGTATGCTGAGAATTATTTGAGCCCGTGGATTGTATACGGTAGTCAATTTGGAGACTGGCCGTAGGGCTGAAAGAATTTTGGGAAATTGGATTTTTGTTTGGCGTCTGCATTGCTGCACTGGAATAATGCCAGGAGCAACTCATCATCCGCCCTTGTTTTTTTTTTTTTTTTTTTTTTTATTTTTTACCGCGATTGCTCTATCATTTCAGCTTTTCTTATCGCGAAGGTCGCAATTGCCCTATCATTTCGGCTATTTATTCGCGGTTGCCCCATCATTTCGGCTTTATTTTCATTTCTATTTTTACTCGCTAATCTTTATTGCGAGTTGCCCCATCATTTCGGCTTTTCTTTATTTTTCTTTTATTTACACATTTTTTTTTTATTTACATTTTTTTTACATTCCCAGTTTAACGACTTAGAGGTCGATTGTTCCCAGTTTAATGACGTGGTGGTCGATTGTTTTCAGAGAAAGGCAGATGCCTGAGAGAATCGGTTTCACGAAGAACTTCGGTCTTCGTTTGTATGAAATTGGCGGTTGCAGCTTGACTGTTTGTTAACACGCCTTTGGACAGTTCTATCTCTCCTGCCTTGTATTGCTTTTCGACCCAATCTTTGAAGACGAAGCAGTCTTCAATGGCATGACCCATCACTCTGTGATAGGGGCAGTATTTGGGGTCGTCGGTCCTATTCGCTTCCTGCGGTCTTTTTGACTCTGGCAGTTGTAGACCGTTCTTCAAGGCGTCTTTGAATATTTTACGGATTTTGTCCCTTCTGAAGGAATAGACCTTATCCAGCTTCTCTTTCAGTGGAGATTCTCCTCCCTCTCCGAACATTGGCTTCCGAGGCTGGCTGGCGCTAGGCCCGCTCATCCCTTGCTTATTTCGGTTAGCCGAAGCATTGAAAGATTCAGAATCGTCGGGATCTCCGCCTTTGCGATTATCGTCTTTTCGGTTTCTCCATGACCTATTGTTATTTTGGGAATCCGAGGAGGACTCCTGCCTTGAGCGCTCCAGCATCTGAACTTTCCTGGTCAGCTCTTGGAATGTTTTGAGACCCGCGGTGCATAGAAACGGGGCCATCCAATTGTTGAGATTTCCGACGAGGAGACTGACAGATTGGTCCTGCTCTATCGGTGGTTCACATTTGACGGAGAGATTGCGCCATCGGGTTATAAAATCCGTGTTGCTTTCGTTGTTCTTGGGCTTGGTCCTTACGAGCTCGGCAATGGTGATCTTATCGCTGACGCTCATGAATCTTTGTCGAAACAAAGACTCCATTTGGACGAAAGTAGTAACGGAGCCATCCGGTATGCTCGCGTACCAGTCGAAAGCAACATCGGTCAAGCTATTAACGAACTGGCGGAGAAGAAGCGCATCATTGCCCCCAGTATTCCCGCATGAGGCTTTGAAGTGGGCGATGTGTTGATTCGCATTTCCCGTCCCATCGAATCTTCCGAATTTAGGGATGACATAGCCGCTAGGAAATTCCACCAGATCATACTGAGCAGGATATGGTCTCCCACTACTGCTGATATCTTTTTGCACTTCGGCTTCGGCCACCAATGTTTTGACTTTGCTGGCAACCAAATCCATGATTTGATCTTGAGTTAGCGGGCTACTGTCATCGGTAGCCAAGACATTTGCTGAGATAGGATGCGACTGATTTTCATGCGGTCCGCCCACTTTTGGATTTGAGGGAACGGGCGTCGGCTGTCTCGGGACACCGTTTCCCGGTTCATGAGCTGAGCCCTGTGCTTGATTGGGCGGCTGAGAAGCAAGTTGGGCCGTAAGCCGTAAGACGACATTTGTCAAGTCGTCGATCTTTGAGTAGAGCTTGGCCATCTCCTTATCTTTGCTTCTAAGCTGTTTTCGGAGCTCTTGGAGAAGTTGCTGCTCTGCGGTCTTAGGACGGAAAGTTGGCTCATCTTCGCTTTCCGAGCCTGACTCCTCATGAATTGAGGGCTCTCTCTGCCTATCAGCCTCATCGAGAGGGTTTTCATCATCCAGCGGAGGCGGCTGTTCTTGGGGAGTGGCAACCACATTCAAGCCTGATTGGATTTGAGATGTGGTTGCCCCATCCTTGCTCTTGCTGCGCGTGCCCACCACGTAGACAGTGTGGATAACACATTTAGCCATCCCCTCATCTTTGACGGGGTAACCCTGTTCTTCGAACCTCATGGGGTTTAGCCTGGTAGGAGCCCTGGCCCTTCTGTTGGCTCTATATCTGAGCCTTTTCTCCCTCAGCTTCTCAATTTTGAAGGCTTGGCGGGCATCTGCTACCCGGGAAGCCATTGTGAGTTGATCATAGGGGAGCTTAGAGAAGACACCCGATCGAGCAGTGGTCAAGGGCATCGCTGGAGCCTGCTCAAGACGTGTTGTAGCTTTATTGGTGTTGATGGCCTTGCCCCCAGCTGGGGCCAAGGAAATTCGTTCAGACACCGACTTGCGTTTGGGTTGGGGCGCCCTTGAGATCACCACATTTGGTCTCCTGCCTTTCGAGACCGGTTTGTCTGCCACCGGGGCTTGAGGAGCGGGGATGGCGCCAACTGGCATGAACAGAATAGAGCCGAATGGTAGCAGCGGCTCCTCCCATTGTCGCCCAAGACTGGCCGGGAGGACCGTCTTAGAGTCTATCTTCATTGTGTAGGAGACGGGAGATGAGTTCATCATCGAAGACATCGTCGGAAGGTGATTGCTTGAAAATCTGCATGAAAAAGCATTATTTTTAGTATAAATACAGGTATGTACATTTATTGAGTTCGCATGAACGCTTAACCCGAAATATGGGAGGAGAGATTGGTCCCACCGGGCGTGCCAGATTCTGTAGGGTGTTTTTCGTCACCCCATTGAGATGGGAATACGCGCGCGCTTGTTAGGCGCACTACAGATTCCCCCGGCCTAGGGTAGGCCGGGGTTTAATGATTGTGGGGATCCGAATCTCCGGCAGCCGCGGACTAAGCTGCCGTTAATTACCCCTCGCCTTTGGGGCGAGGGAACCTCCGATTGACGGGTTAAACTGGTCATGCGAACTCAATGTGCAGTGTACGTGTGTTGTGTTTTGAAAGGGGGGTTTTGGTATATCGGGAGCCACGCAGAGTTTTTACGGGGGTCCCGCTACCCGGATAGCGGGCTGGGGGTCAAGGGGGCTAGCAGCCCCCTTGCGGGGTGCGGGGCAGCGCCCCGGCCCAAAGAATTTTGAGGAGGACAGTATTGTGGAGTATGTGTGTGTGTATAAATTTGTATACATATGTATATATGTATTTATGTACACAAAAAGAGGTGGAAAAGGCATCCAAGGGATGCGCAGGTGCGCAAGCGCGCGCGCCACGTGTCGGCACGCGGGCGACTTGCGCACTTGCGCAGTTGCGCAAGCGCGCGCGCCACGTGTCGGCACGCGGGCGACTTGCGCAACTGCGCAGGTGCGCAAGTGCACGCGCCACTTGTCGGCACGCGGGTGACTTGCGCACTTGCGCAGTTGCGCAAGCGCGCGCGCCACGTGTCGGCACGCGGGCGACTTGCGCACTTGCGCAGTTGCGCAAGCGCGCGCGCCACGTGTCGGCACGCGGGCGACTTGCGCAACTGCACAGGTGCGCAAGCGCGCGCGCCACGTGTCGGCACGCGGGTGACTTGCGCACTTGCGCAGTTGCGCAAGCGCGCGCGCCACGTGTCGGCACGCGGGCGACTTGCGCACACAACAGGCTTTTAGCCTAAAAAGATTTCTCTGAAGAGAAATCAAAGAGGAGTTAGACTCCTGAGTGTGTTTTGTTTTGTTTTTTTTTGTTTTCTGTTGGGTTAATGGAAGGCTTCTTCTTCTTCCTCCTGTTGCTTGCTGGGTCTTGAAGATCAAGAGATGTAAAATCTCAAAATCTCTCCTTTTTAAGATCTGATGGCAGATCCGAGTTCCCCTTTGTGGGTTTTGTGGTGGAAAACTATTTAGTTTTTGAAAAAGGAAGAGTAAAACTCTTGATTTAATTCAAGAGAAAGAAAAAGGTTTTGGAACCTTGAAGAAGGAGAAAGAGATCTCAGATCTAGAAATTTCTGGAGAGAGAAAAAGTTCTTAGATATTTTCATTATCTTTTGCCTTTATAGGCCATACGTTTTACATATAGCCCCTTGGGCTTCACAAAATGGCATTTTGCCATCCCATGGCTCATGTGCCATTTCATTTTTGCACATAAGCCATGGGCTTACAAAATATTGGCTTTATGCCCATTTTGCATACATTCATGTATATAAAAAAAAAAATTACATAAAAATTATTTATTACATGATCTATATTTTAGCATGGAGGAGGCTGGCCGCGGGCTCGACTTGGGCATGGGCCCGCTTGACCTGGGCTTGGGCTCACCTGGCTTGGGGTTGACCTTGACTTTGACTCGGTCAACGGGGGTGTAAATTTTTACCCCAACAACTCGGTCGAACAATCCCCTTATCCAACAAATCTTGCAACCGATCATTCAGTTCTTTACGCTCCGCCGGGTCCATCCGATATGGCAGTATAGAAAAAGGCTCCGTGCCGGGAATCAAGTCAAAGCAGAACTCAATATCGCACTCTGGCGACAAACCAAGTAACTTTTCAGGAAAACATCTTGAAATTCCCTCACAAACGGGACCTGGTCTAACGGGACCTCTATGGCTCCAACATCGCAAACATACGCTAAGAATCCCTAACATCCTTTCCTCAAGAGCTGACTAACGCGAAGAGGAGAAGCAGATCGGGAAGGGTGGCGCTAAGGTCTCTTTGAACAATGAGAACTAGCTAACCCGGAAAACTAAATATGACTGCCTCCTCACTGCAGTCTACGGACGCATAACACATGGCTAACCAATCCATGGCCAAAAAAACTTCGAAGTCAAATATATTGAGAAGAATCAAATTGACAGAAGAATCACTATCTTTGATACGAACAAAACAAACACGAACGAAAAACATATCGAGCAACAAAAGATTAGCCTACGAAAGAAATCACAACAAGCGGATGATTTAGCGAGGACTACTATCAGCTAGACTTCGATACAAATCATGTGGATACCATTTAAAACGACACCAGAAAGAATATCCGTCATAACGGTGTCTGTCTAACCGCCTTTGAGCTGACATACCGGTACAATTCCACTTCAGTCCAGAAACGACTGAAGTCTCGGAAATGCGCTCCTCCAACAGTCAGGTTGCATTCATAGCAGCGACATAAATGTCAAAATGCTGGGCGCCAATTGCAAGAAATAACTGCATGTCCAATCTCTACACGAACTTCTTTATCTGTTTCTCTTCAGTGTCCACCAGATAAGGAGTATATCGGACCACTAAGTAAACTGAATGTTGTGCTCAGACACTGTCATCCCTGAAGTCTTGCGCGAAGACTCGAAACTATGAGCTTGGACATCTCGAACGCTCACCGGAAGGAAACGAGAAAGAAATATAGCTATGATCTCATCCCAAGTCATAGAAAGTAGATCTGCAGCTTGGCCTCTTTCAACTGAATCGCACCACGTCTGAGCAAGACCTCTCTAGATGAAACTCGCAAACTCAACCATATCTTGTCAGAACATCTCTGTGAATGACCAATCCTAGCCATCCTGTCGAGGAATGTCTGTGGATCCTCCGCTACATCTGTGCCTGTAAAAACTAGAGGTTTCAGCCTCAAAACTCCTGTAAGGATACGAGAATAATCTCGGTATCAACAGAAACAACTGCCTAAGCAGCAGGTACCATCACAGTCTCTGAAATAGGAGGGACATCATCGGCTCTCGGAGCTCGGCTAGCCTCAACTAACGATCCAATCATCTGTCGCTAGTCCTGAATACTCGACTCAAGCCTAGCCATCCTAGAAAAGGAGGACCACTCTGTCCTTGAGGGGTAGGCGTACCGCCCTAATCGGTCCTCGTCTCAAACGAGCCTACACTAATCTCTTCCCCGGCGGCAGCCCTCTGGCCCTCGTAGTCTCCGGCAGTATAGTGGCTAGAGCAAGAACAGGATCGATAAGAACATTGCAATCGAATCAAAGAATTTCCAGAATCAAGAAAGGAAATATATGCAAATATATATCCTAAGGTCACTTAGGCAGAGTACCGTATCGTAAGTATGCCGCGGAACATACACACACTATGTCACTCTGCTTAAGTCACCTACTCCATCTATCAAGAGTCATCCTACACTCAGAAAGGTAAAACCCTATACTCTGATACCAATTTTGTCACGACCCGAAGGTACGGAACGTGACTGGCACTTAAATTGCAAAACGTTTAAAGACGTAACGTAATCTAAATAAGCCAAAGCCCAGAAATCTAAACCATTTAAATAAATAGAGTGAAGGAAAAATTAGTTAAAGAAAGCAATTTTAAACAAAATAAGTCGCACTAAACGTTTTAAAAATCTAAATTTCCCAAAAATTTCGGCAGAGTTTCCTTTGTAAATACAGGCCCCCAAACGGGTACAACATATAAAAATATATGTATATAATGAATAAAGGCATCCCAAGCGGGAGCTAGCTCTTCGCCAAAGGAGGAATCACAGCCCCATGCAATATATATCATCAGGTGTGAAAATAAGCATATAAAAGCTCGAAAGTAGGAAAATGACTAGTCGGCTCAAGTGAGCATCGACACCAGAAATAGAATACATACAAATCTCACAAGCTCACCATCTAAGTCCAATGTACGAAGGGTGAATGGAGTATACTAGATGCAAATAAAATACACGGTGGGAGAAAAAGAAAATCCTCCAAAACCCACTTATGAACAAGCTGCAGGCCGAAGCAAATGAAGCGGAATGGAAGGTACACCCGCCGCTACTGTGCTGACGGGTCAGGCCTACAAGATACTGTGGCACAACGGGGGTGAATTGCCAACTCGTGAGTAGTAAGTAACATCTAATAAGGCTATCGTAAGCATGCACGCAAATGCTTCACAACTTGCATATACCGATATAATGCAATGCACCAGTATATGTGCAACATGAATGCATAATCACATGAAACCTGAATATGTTTGGTACGAGAAAATCTGTATTCTTATCTTAGAAAAACTTTTATGAAATAACTGAAGTATCATCAATGAATCAACTGAAATTCCGTGTCAAGTATCGACACTAAATATGTATATCTCAGTGTCTCAATATCTCAGTGTCTCAATATCTTAATGTCATAATATCTCAATATCTCAATATCCCAATATCTCAATATCTCGGGCTCCGTCAGTCCAGATCGGCCCATATCATCAATCTCACGACTATGGTCGGTATCCTCCGGATATCCGCTGCGCCACAAATAACCGGTAGGTAGTGCTCCCCTGTCGGGCTCATCGTCAACCCCATGAAAACTATCTTGCTCCGGGGTACCATACCGGGTCCACCATGTACCCGCAGACAGTGTATCCCCCTCCTCGAATCGGGTATATAATATAGCTCAAGAACCGAGAAAACTCATGGTGGACGCCACACACATCATATTATGAGAAAACCACAAATTTCTATTTTCTTAAAATTGATAATAGGTTTATAAAATTCTTGCGGTTTTCCCAAAAATCCAGAAATTTCATAAATACTAAAATCCTCGAGAAGAATCATAATATGTTTACATGCTGGTGATGATAGAAATCTATGATACGGTAGTATATACCATGCGAAATACGGCTAGAAACTATGCATGAATCATGATACACGTATGTACAAATGAATAACAATCCTACGTATCCATCTTAATGAAATGAATATACTGGTATAAGTCTACGGATCATATATGATATAAATGCACAAATACCAATTCTAAACAAACTTTATAGTGTTCGTGACATAGCAATTACTAATGGCGTGTGTGTTCACATAAATAGTGCACGTGCGGCAGAAACCAATGGTAATGGTGCAAGTGTCCTATGAGATGATATCACACACACACACACACACACACACACACACACACACAACGATGCGATGCAATGAGATGGCTAACTAGGAAACTACGCACTAGGAAACTACGCATATAAATGTAAGTGCTATAAGTAATACAAAACCATCGGGTGCCTCGCGCCATCCAGACGATCCCCCCATAGATGTGTACATCTACTCACCGGGACGACTTGGCTAATCTGATCTGATGTTCGCCTTGTCTTTCCACGCCACGTCCGACGCCTCCACACCCGATCCTAGAATCGCACACAAGCAATTAAGAGGATGAATATACGATTAGTCGCGGACACAAACGACATAAGCCAATCCACGCGCACAACAAGATGCACACACACTTGGTGCGCAAAACGCGCTCGCGACAACGCCACAAACTACAACTAGAGTCGCTATACTTGAAAACCACCAAGCCTAAAATCCAATCGTATCATTCGCGCATTTACAACACACTGAATATTATGTAAAATAGGTTATATATCAACAAAACCTCAACTTAAATTAAAATCGATTTATTCCACAAACCTAGTAAGTATCAATTTCCATTTTAGTTCAAAACTTGATGTTTTTACAAAACTAGTGGCCACAATATTCACTTAGTATCTTAATTAGGTCACACGAATATTAATTAGATTTTTATCTCACTTATTTTTAGATTGATCAAAAAGTTAGTTTGCAAAAATGCTTAATTAGGAAAATTAAAAGTAGAAATAAGCAAATTAACAATTAGACTAGATTTTGCAAGTCTTTAGATACTAATCTACACATTGCAACCCTAATCAAGTAATAAAAATCTTAACTTGATCCAAACCCTTCTCTTGAAATTTTCAACTTTCAATTAAAACCATACTTGAACACCTAATTAAGTTGATTTAAAATATTTAACCAACAAACTAACTATGGGGTTAGGATTTATACCTCAAAGATTTGTAGATCAACATGCAAACTTTGCCTCCCAATTTGCTTCCTTGCATCCAAGATCCATGCTAGATTGGCCAAGGAAAATTGGGTAAAGGTTTAATTAGGAATTAAAGTTAATTTTCATTGATTTTTTGATGGAAGAAAAGAGGGTTTTTGAGATGAAATGGAGGTGGAGAAAATGAGGAATGGGCTGCAGAATTTTCGGCCAGCACAAGGGAAAAGAAAGAGAGTGTGAAGTGAGTCCAAATAAGGGAGGTGACCATACCACATTATCTTTATTCTCTTTCTTTTTCTTTTTTTTTCTTTTTTGATGAAATGAATAGATGTTGAAGAGAGAAGAGGGGGGTTGTTCCTGAAAAAGGGCCCCGCCAAAAAATGAGGTAAAGAAAAGGGGAGAGAGAGAGAAGTGTGTGGAAACATCCCAAATTATCATATATTAATCCTTTTTCTTAATTAATTCATTCTATTTTATTTTCTAGCAAATCCTAGATTTTTCTAGAACCACTTAGACAATTAAGGAGCAACAAAATATATTACAAACTAGCTATTAGTAGTTATGGTTCACTAATGTACACTTAACCCATTCTAATTTATAATTTACACTAATTAAATGTATAATTAAAAGCTTATAATAATATTTAAAATAATTAATTAAGGAAAAATATTTAAGTAAACTAATAATTTATAAGTGGCTAAATAAATACCAAATACTAGCAATTATATAGTTCAAATAGGTATATTTAAGTCTGTGTTGAAAAATAATTATATTTTGGTTTTTACGGAAAACACAATTTATTTTACCGATTATCAGAAAATTCACCTAAGCGATTTATTTATTTATTTATTTTAAAAACGTTACACCCAAGTTCTACAAATAGCAAGAAATGTCCTCATATGGTGAATAACACTTCTAGGTCCTTTCGACTTATAACGAGAAAACACTCTTGGAAGATCCTGACGACTTACATGAGAAGACATCACTTAGGAATCCCTATGATTCTTAAGGAGAAAATACACCTACAAAATCCTCACGACTCGCAGGTAAAAACCCTTTATGAGACCCTTACGGCTCATAAAGTCAAAAGTCATAGTCGACAGGATCCTAACCATGTTTGCTAAGCCACCCTTGTCCAAATCGACAAAGGCAAATGATGAGTCGCTCCTGGCAATATCCCAGTTGTAGCGATATTGATGCCTAAACAGGTGTCAAACTCCAAGTCAACCTCTCCGGCAAGTGTCGTCCCTACAACCATCTAATGAAGAAGGGGACCCCGTCCGTCTGGAATCATAAATGCCAAAGTGTGCTGGACGAAATCAAACAATAACCGCAGAACCTGCCGGTACTGACTACTCCGGTCAAGGGAAATCCCCTCATCCTGTACACAACAGCCCTTGAAGGTTCCTTAGGCATGTTATGGGCATAAGAGAACGACCAGGCGAAGAAGAGAGCTCTCTATTATTTGAGTCGAGTTCTCTTGGGGGCAGAAAATAACTACTTCCCCATCGAAAAGTATTGCCTGGCACTAATCTTCGCAGTAACAAAGCTCAGACATTACGCCTTGGCAAATAAGGTCCATCTCATATCAAAAGTAGATCCTCTCAAGTATTTGATGTCAAATGGGCCCTCCTCTTGATGGAATTCTCCATAGTATATCGACCCCTCAAGGCAATAAAAGGCCAGGACATCACCGATTTTCTCGCTGAGTATCCGATACCTACCGACTCTCCTTTGAACTGCGAGTTTCCGGATGAACACGCATTTGACACAATTGATAGGGAGAAAGAAGGGAATGATACCCGATGAGAACTCTCCTTCGATGGAGCGTCCTCATTGAAGAAGCGAAAGCAAAATGCCCCCATGATTAAAGCCTGGGTGGGCCTTATCTTCGTGACTCTACAAGGAGGGATAATGCATTTCACCCTTTCATTAACAGAGCCGAGAACAAACAATGAGGCTGAGTATGAAGCTTTGATAGCAGGTCTTGAGATTGTTGTCGACATGGGAATTGGAAACCTCCTCATATATGGAGACTCCCAGCTGGTCGTTAGCCAAGTAAATAGCGACTACCTGACGTGCAAGACAGAACTGATCATGTGTGGTGAAAGTGTGCAGCAATTGCTGACGCAAATCCCCTCCTACACTCTGGAAAGCATACCGCGTGCAGAAAATAGCAAGGCAGATGTGTTAGCCAAGCTCGCTAAAGAACTGGCCGACGAAAATCTCGATGACGTAAGGATCATTGTGCAAAGTTGCCGGATTCTCGCACCAGCAGAAATATCTCCAAAGTCGTCTGAAAGAAAGGGAGCGACTGAACAAGTGGTCTTCCAAATAGAGGAAGAAAAGGCTGAGGATTGGAGAGAAGTCTTTATAGACTACGTCAAATCCCATCAAATGCCCGAAAACGCATCATCTTCATAAAGCGAGCTCTGTCTTTCGCCTTCGTCAATGGTACTCTTTATAAGAGATCGTTCGATTGTCTATGGCTAAGATGCCTGGGACCAAAAGAAGCAAAAAAGTTCGTCCAAGAAACTCATGACGGACTTTGCGGTTCCCATCAAGCTGGGCCAAAGTTGAAGCTGAAGATCAAAAGAATGGGCTACAATTGGCCCACAATGGTTCATGACTGCCTCGAATATGAAAAGCAGTATCACTCGTGCCAAATTCACGGGGACATCATCCATCAGCATCCAAATCCGCTACATCCGGCATTGGCTAGTTGGCCGTTCGAAATGCGGGGAACTGATATAATCGGGCCCATCGAGCCAGTATCGTCTAGGGGACATCGGTTCATATTGGCAACAACCGATTACTTCTCTAAGTGGGCAGAAGCACTACCTCTAAGAAAGATGAAGACGGAGAACTTCCTCCATTTCTTCAAGACACACGTCCTCTACCGGTTCGGCACTCCGCGATGGATTATCTCTGATAACGGGCCAGCCTACAGAAGCCATAAGATCAGCTGCTTCGCACAGCAGCATAAAATAGATTGGAGATATTCTTCAGTTTATAATCCCCGACCTAACGGTCTTGATGCGGCTTTCAACAAGATCTTGACAAAGATCATAAAGAAAACGGTGTCCCAAAATAAAAAGGACTGGCACGAGAGATTGCATGAAGCTCTCTGGGCCTATCGGAATATGTTCAAGACAGCCACAAACACCACACCATTTGCGTTAGTATTCGGCACGAAAGCGGTACTTCCCTTTGAGATAGAGCTACCCTCTCTATGAGTAGCAGTTCTGTACGAACTAACGGATGAAGAAAATGCCCATCTTCGGCTCGAGGAGCTAGACGCCCTTGATGAAACTCGTCTCATGGCGCAGCAAAACCAAGAAGCTTACAAAGCAAGGATGGTGCGTTCATACGAAAGATTGACTAGGCCGAGAACATACCGCCAAGGCGAACTCGTGCTATTTGTAAAAAGACCTATGATCCCCAACCATGCCAAACGGGGAAAATTCGAGCCAAACTATGAGGGCCCGTACATCATAGACAAGGTCTACCAAGGTGGGGCCTATTTGCTCATGGATATGCATGGCGAAAGACCTTTCCGGCCAATAAATGGCCGGTTCCTTAAGAAATACTACGCTTGACAAGTCACGGCTCGGGTTAATGATGGATGACGATGCTCGTGTCCGCTCGCTATCTCCCTGAGTCCAAACTCTATAAGTAGTATTTAGCAAAACCTCGCCTCAAAAAAACCACGGACCGCAACGTCCTTAAACTAGCTGTGGACCGAGATGTCTTTAAACTAACAATGGACCGAGATGTCCTTAAAAACTAACATTGGACAAAGATGTCTTTAAACTAACAATGGACCGAGATGTTCTTAAACTAACAACGGACCGAAAAGTCCATAAACTAACAACGTTGCCTCAAACACGGCAATAGTAGAGTGTAAGTCCACAAGTCCCAGCGGTGAGAACTGCGACTCAAATCCCACCGGCGAACAAATAGGCCACATGCGGCGAAACTATTCTCGAGAGTTTCATCGTTAAAAAAAGGTACGTCCAAAAGCAAAATGGGCACAGATGAAAACCCGAAAGGGCTCCATGAGTAAAAAAAAGCAGGACTGCCGGCGAGTTTGTGAAAACCCGAAAGGGCACAGACTTGTAAAAAAAGTTCATGCACACTTGCAAAGTCCTCTCAACCTTATGAGGAGAAAACACCTGCGTGAGATCCTTACGACTCACAAGGGAGCAACACACTTAGAGATCCCCACGATTCCTAAGGAGAAATTACACTTATGAGATCCTCACGACTCGTGAGGAGAATTCCCCCTGTGAGACCTTCATGGCTCGTAGGATTCGAAAGCCGAAAGCTATAGGGATTTGAACCTGTTCTTAAGCCATCACACTCCCCAGATTGCCATACAAGTGGTTCAATATTGACCCTTGTATACAATCCACGGGCACAAATAAACGTTTCCACCACCAAGTCCCACCAACGATGAGGAATGCCCTCATGTGGTGAACAACACTTGTAAGTTCTCTCGAATTATAAGGAGAAAACACTCTTGTAAGATCCTTATGACTTATAAGAGAACACACGCTTAAGAATCCTCACGATTCCTAAGGAGAAAACTCACCTACGAGATCCTCACGGCTCGTAGAGAGAAACATCTTTATGAGACCATTATGGCTCATGAAGTCAAAAGCCTTAGTCAACAGGATCCTAATCCTGTTTGCTAAGCCACCTTTGTTCGAACCGACAAAGGCAAATGATAATTCTCTCCGGGCAATTTCCCAGTGGTAGCGATGTTGATGCCTAAATCGGTATCAAATTCCATGTCATTTCACGGCAAATGATGATTCGCTCCTGGCGATATCACATTCGCAGCGATGCTGATTCTAAGATTGGTATCAGGTCTTGAGTTCCATACTCGCAGCAAAAAGTCAGCGAGCCATAAATGCACATGAAATAGCCGAAATGATAGGGCAACTTATAACAAAAATCAGCAAGTAAAATATATGCATACAAAGATAGCCGAAATGATTGGGCAACACGCAATAAAAAGCAGCGAGTAAAGAAAAAGAAAAATAGCCGAAATGATTGGGCACTACGAAAAATAGCCGAAATGATTGGGCAATCGCGACTCTCGCGATATAAAAAGCTGAAATGATAGAGCACGCGGAAAGAAATAAAATAGAATGAAACTTTTGCCCTGCGGGTGAGATCACATTGACCCCTGTATACAATCCATGGGCACAAACAGAAAGGGAACCATATCGTCCCACCAGGCTTCGCTAAAGGGAAGCCACATCTTGATGGCTACACCTACAGCGTAGAAATCAATAACGGTGTTCCTTCTTATTCCAACCAGAAGCAGATACGACGTCAGCAAAATGGAACCACGGCAAAGTCCCTTAGTTCCAAATCTCGATGGTTCACAGACAGCCTAGAGACTACCTCGGAGCCACGGAAAAGTCCCCTAGTTTCAAATCTCGACGGTTCAAAGACAGCCTAGAGACTACCTCGGAGTCACGATAGAGTCCCTAGTTCCAAGTCTCGACGGCAGCATCCACAGCCTAGAGATCAACAACAGTGTTCTTCCTCCCTCCAGGAGAATACAGACTCAACATCAACAAATGGAGCCATGGCAAAGTCCCCTAATTCCAAATCTCGACGGTTCACAGGAAACCCAGATACAATCTCGACATTCGTCGCAATATTGCAGACACAATGTCAACCAATGAAGCAAAGGAATATTCCTAGCTTCAGGGTCTTGACGGCAACTCAAATGAGACCTGAAAGACTATCGGAGACCATCCCACTCCAGTGCGGAGTGGTCATGACTCATGGGGTCTCCCAAACTGAGCCTAACCTCAAGTAAAAAAGCGACATGGAATATCCCTAACGCTTGCTCTTCCGATAGTAACATTACCTGGAAGATTACTTGAAGATGTCTTGTCCAGCCCCTGAAGGGATTAGAGACACGACAGTCGCGGGGCAACCCGAACAGCAAAATTGCATATCGGGGATTATATTAGCCAACGTGACGGTGCGACGGATAAAAATCCCTAGTACCACAGATCCTAACGGACTTCTATTAGCAGAAGTTAACTGTGATGTTAGGAAACCCTTGCGAGAACTTCTCGATTCGTCTCGACTCATGAGGAAATTTGTGTCCTTGCAAGAACTTCTAGATTCATCTCGACTCGAAGGGAAAAGCCATAGGCAATGGGGATAAAGACCTGTTTCCTAAGCACTGGGGCCTTGCAAGTCGGTCCAAGATGGACTATTGCATACTATTCACGGGCCACACTCTTCAAAGTCGGATATCGACAAGGAGGGAAACAACCACTTACGAGTCCTCTCGACTTGTAAGCGGGAAAAATTCTCTTACGAGATCCTCATGACTCTTAAAGAGAAAATACGCCTACGAGATCCTCACGACTCGTAAGGAAATTAGTGTCCTTGTGAGAACCTCTCGATTCGTCTCGATTTGTAAGGAAATTAGTATCCTTGCAAGAACTTCTCGATTCGTCTCGACTCGTAGGGAAATTAGTGTCCCAGCAAGAACTTCTCGATTCGTTTCAACTCGTAGGGAAATTAGTGTCCTTACGAGAACTTCTCGATTCATCTTGACTCGTAAGGAAATTAGTGTCCTTGCGAAAACTTCTCGATTCGTCTCGACCCGCGGGGAAAATAATGTTCCTGCAAGAACTTCTCGATTCGTTTCGACTCGTAAGGAAATTAGTGTCCTTGCGAGAACTTCTCGATTCGTCTCGACTCGTAGGGAAATTAGTGTCCTTGCGAGAACTTCTCGATTCGTCTCGACTCGTAAGGAAATTAGTGTTCTGCGAGAACTTCTCGATTCGTCTCGACTCGTAGGGAAATTAGTGTCCTTGCGAGAACTTCTCGATTTATCTCGACTCGTAGGGAAAATAATGTTCCTGCGAAAACTTCTCGATTCGTTTGATTCGTACAGAAATTAGTGTCCTTGCGAGAACTTCACGATTCGTCTTGACTCGTAAGAAAATAATGTCCCTGCGAAAACTTCTCGACTCGTAAGGAAAATAATGTCCCTGCGAGAACTTCTCGATTCGTCTCGACTCATAGGGAAAATAATGTCCCTGTGAGAACTTCTCGATTCGTCTCGGCTCGTAGGGAAAATAATGTTCCTGTGAAAACTTCTTGACTCGTCTTGACTCACGGCTCATAATGTTGGAAAGTCTTAGACTACATGGACCCTAAACTTGTCTCCTAGGCCATCAATTCTATGGTTACACATTACTTTGCACCACTTCACCCACGTACATACATACGTAAGCAAAGTAGTGAGGGGAATTTTTTCCCGCCAAAATTTTCGGCCAAGAGCTATTTGTTCCCTTATAACCCTTATAAAAAGGGAGAGAGGAAAGAGGAAAAGAATTCACAATTGGACGTCACGTGTAAAACACGTGGGCGCTCATATGCAAAACATATAAGCACTGAACATAAATAACCAAGGTCCAAACTTGCCTTACATGTTAAACACGTTGTAGGGTGTTTTTCGTCACCCCATTGAAATGGGAATATGCACGCGCTTGTCAGGCGCATTACAGATTCCCCCTGCCTAGGGTAGGCTGGGGTTTATTGATTGTGGGGATCCGAATCTCCGGCAGCCGCGGACTAAGCTGACGTTAATTACCCCTCGCATTTGGAGCGAGAGAACCTCCGATTTACGGGTTAAACTGGTCATGCGAACTCAATGCGCAGTATTGTGTTTTGAAAGGGTTTCGGATATATCAAGGACCCCGCAGAGTTTTTACGGGGGTCCTGCTACCCAGATAGCGGGCTGGGGGTCAAGAGGGCTAGCAGCCCTCTTGCGGGATGCGGGGCAGCGCCCCGTTAGCGCTTTGAGCGCCAGGGCGCTAGCGCCTGGCCGCTAGTGCCCCACGTGCTAGGCACGTGGGCGCTCGGACGCTAGCGCTTTAGGCCCTAGCGCTAGCGCCTAGCGCCCGAGCGCTTTCTCCCACGCATCCTTTGGATACCTTTTCCCCCATTTTTACACACACTACACACTAAAAACATTGTCCCCCGTTAGAAAAAATTCTAACGGAGCACTGTCCCGCACCCCGCAAGGGGGCTGCTAGCTCCCTTGACCCCCAGCCCGCTATCCGGGTAGCAGGACCCCCGTAAAAACACTGCGGGGCCTCTATATATCCGAAACCCCTTTAAAACACAACACTGCACATTGAGTTCGCATGACCAGTTTAACCCGTCAATCGGAGGTTCTCTCGCTCCAAATGCGAGGGGTAATTAACGGCAGCTTAGTCCACGGCTGCTGGAGATTCGAATCCCCACAATCAATAAACCCCAGCCTACCCTAGGCAGGAGGAATCTGTAATGCGCCTGACAAGGGCGCGCACATTTCCATCGCAATGGTGTGACAAGAAAAACCCTACACACGTGAGCACTCTGAACATAAACAGGATAAAACCCACACTACGGGTCACGTGTTAAACACGTGAGTTCTTTTTCCTCTCACATGCACAGCATGTGAGCACCCCAATTTAAAATGTTCCTATCAAATTCTAGAATTAAATTCTATTTGGGAAATATTTTCTTGATCTTTCTTAAACTAGAAAGATCTTCTCTGTTAAACAGAGGGCCCTTGGATCAAAGATCCAGCTGTGATCATATGATAGAATAAAAATCTAGCATAGGAAAATATTTTCCTAATCTTATAACAAGAATAAAATTCTATGTTAACAAGATATCCATATTAAGAAAATATATTTCTGATCTTGTTAAACTAAAAAGATTTGATAGAATAAAATTATAATCTTGTTAAAACCAATAAAATATTCATAAACTTGTTAAACAAACAAGAAATCATCTCTGTTAAATAGAAAGCCTTTGGATTAAAAATCCAACGGTGAATAAAATTCAACGATTAATCTAAAAGATCATGGAATCAATCATGATCTCTCAATGAGGGATTTTCTTAACAAATTGATTCTTTTTCTTCTCATATAAATAGGAGCAAGGAGAGGAGGATATAGCCACACAGAGAGAGGGGAAGAAAAATATAGAGAGAGAATTTAATTCTCTAGAAAGAAGAGGAACCCCTCCCAAAAGCTCCCACAAAACAAAAAGAGAATTTAATTCTCAAACCAAGAGTTTAACTTTTCTCAAAGAACTTAGTTCTTCCTCTGGTTAAGATCTGCGGAAGCAGATCTCCCTATAAGTTGAGAATTTAATTTTCATCGGGGAGATTCTGTCATGCAGATTCAAAATCTAAGAGAAAGAACTGAGTTCAAAAGAGTTTAACTCTTACAAAACGTAAGGGAATTTAATTCCTCTAAAAATAGGGTTTAACCCTTTAAAAAGAATTTAATCTCTGCAAAGAACAAAAGGAAAACATGATTCCTCAGAACCATAGAAAAACAGCCTGATGATTCATTAGTGTTCAAACGCTACGTAACAGATCACGTGTTCCCACGTGAGCATCTCTGAGGAACAAAAAGGAACAACTAACATCGAGTCACGCGATCCCACATGACCCCCTAATAGTTCTTAGCACTTTCAAAAGGAAAAGTGGAATAAATCGAAGACAGTTCCCATTTTGGGGCGCCTCACGTGATCCCACGTGACCCCCTAATAGTTCTTAGCACTTTCAAAAAAGGGGGGAATAAATTAAAACAGTTCCCATTTTTGGGGCGCTTCACGTGATCCCACGTGACCCCCAATAGTGCATAGCACTTATAAAAGAATAAGGGAATAAACCCAAGTGAACAGCGCCAACTTTCAAGAGCCTCACGTGCCACACGTGAGCCTCCCCCAAAGTTCAGTGTTTAACACTGCCTTGGAGTCTCACATGGGAGCACGTGAGAACTGAGTATACATTAGTGTTTAACACTATAGGAAGCCAACTCCAACTCTAAATTGGCTAAGCCTCCTTGAGGATTAAAACATCTTGGATTTCCAAATAGACCAAACCACTATGCTCATGACTTCCCAAACTGATGATGATTCCATAATCTCCTAAGTAATCTTAGTCTCTAAAAAACGACTAATGATTCTTGGATGGGCCACTATGATCTTTCCCCTCAAATCTGGAATTTGATTCAAGAGTACATCTCTCCATACCTCTGATACATGTCGTTGTAATTCTTCAACGTCTTCAGAGAGGTGGACGGTCCCGACAACCAACAGCTCTTTGGTGCAACCCAAAACCCATGAGCACACCCCTATGGACCGTAACATCCTTAAACTTGCTATGGACCGCAACGTCCTTAAACTACGACCTCACCGCCAAATGGTGATCTATGGACCGCAATGTCCTTAAACTAGCTGTGGACC
The DNA here is from genome assembly GCA_030015575.1 of Agapanthus africanus. Classification (NCBI taxonomy): domain Eukaryota; kingdom Viridiplantae; phylum Streptophyta; class Magnoliopsida; order Asparagales; family Amaryllidaceae; genus Agapanthus; species Agapanthus africanus. Next base: position 886,092,169 of record CM057337.1, read on the forward strand.
GCAACGTTCTTAAACTAGCTATGGACCGCAACGTTCTTAAACTAACAACGGACCGCAACGTCCTTAAACTAGCAACGGGCCGAAACGTTCTTAAACTAGCAATGGACCGTAACATCCTTAAACTAAAACAATAGAGCCCAAATGTTCTTTCATTAGATCAAAAATGATCCTAAACCCCCGTTAAGTAGATCTTAGTCCAACGTCGAATTAACGTATCCTTAACAAATATTTAAGTCGATCTTAATCTCAAACAAGGTTAACAATCCTTAAATCAAACCAAATCCAAATCTAAGAAAATACGGATAACTAGCTGTGGACCGCAACGTCCTTAAACTAAACCCTCACATAAAAAATGGTGATCTATGGACCGAAACGTCCTTAAACTAACAACGGACCGCAACGTCCTTAAACAAGCTATGGACCGAAAACGTCCATAAACTAAAGCAATAGAGCCCAAATGCTCTTTTGCTGGGTTTGAATGATCCCAAAATCCTGTTGAGTAGATTTTAGTCTAAAATTAGACTAACGTATTCTTAACAAACATTTAAGTTGATTTTAATCCCAAACGAGATTAACGATTCTTAAATCAACCCAAACCTAAATCTAAGAATATACGGATTTGGACTAATCTACACCCTATGGGCGGCAACATAAATTAGTCTCCGTATACAATCTACGGGCAATCAAAAATAAAACAAACACACACGATACAAAGTGAATATCTGAAGCAGGAGAAAGTGGTTATCGCTACGCGGTAACGTAATTAACTGCAGGGGCTCGCGTCTGCAGGGAAGAGCATCCCCACAATCAAAAACCCCTCGCCAACGAGGGGGAATCTAACGAAGTCTGCTACAACGACCGCATCCATCCAAACTTCCGATACACGGTGCCATAAATCAACTTAGCATCTACAGAGAGGTGGACAGATAAAACCAAATAGCATCTGCCCCCAAATTCAGACAAGACGTTCTTCTTTCCTAGCTTTCAGCGGTAAACAGCAGGCACACGATTGTGATGATTGAGGGAGGACCTATACGGGTAGAACAGTCTTACTCAAAATGATAGTATGCTATCTGATTTTCCTTTATCATCATGTACATGTATTATGTGGTATTACAGATCACTATTACATGTTGATTGAGCCCATATGATTCTTGCTTGACTACCAGCATTATGATGGCGATCATATACGTAGGTGTAGGGTGGTCTATAAGCACATCCTTAAATGTCCCTAGTCGAGAGAGTATCAAAACTGGGCTTCGATACTCCGGAGTAGACTAGTGTATACTTATCGAGACCCCAGCGAGGGGCGGTGTCCGGTCTCATAAGCCATTAGTGTCAGTTATTAAGATAGTATACAGGTGCTCATTGAGTTATGAGTACACTGGACGGACTCGCCGAGAACATGCTAGTTGATATTATACCTATTGTCAGATAGCAATTCCCAGGTGACATGAGTACAGGTTAGTCTTTCGACCTAAGATCGTCATTTGTCTCGTCTGAGTTCCCACTGTGCTTTGATTACTACCCTACCACAGCTCAAACGAGTCGTACAAATAGGTTTTAGTTAGGTACAGTCCCGAGCTATATGGAGGCAGTGAGCGAATCGTTGGGGATCCGTCTCCCTCGGTATTGGGGGTTGATGTCGTGCAGTGCACGGATGGCCATCACCAAAAATCCTTGGTTAAGGTAGATGAGAATTACTGATTTGGATCAATTGATTGTATATGTACCCGGACTTTCGATTAAACAGTTGATAATACTAGCCGGCTCGGGTTTGAGATGGATTATTAAATCAGGTATTGATTTAATAATTTACGTATATGTATTTCGATATGTATATTCTAGTGTTATATTCTTTGTATTATTCTATCTCTCCGGGTATTCGTATTTCAGTACGAATACAGGTATGTATATGTTAGTGTTTATGCCCTAGAGGCCATTACTGTATCATACTAGTTTGTATTTTACTTAATAGAAGCTTGGGATATTCACAGTTGTATTGACAGTCTTGCTAAAAATGGTAGTATGCTACTTGGTTTGTGTCTACTTTAATATGTGCATATGTTTCTTTTAACGTATCGCTTATACATATTAGTAGAGCCCTTAAGATCTTTGCTTGATTACCAGCGTCGTGATAGCAGTCACGCTAGTGGAGGCTGGATAGTCTATAAGAAACATCCTATACAGGTCCCTGGTCGTAGGATTATCGAGACTGGGCATCGATACTCCGGAGTAGACTAGTGTGTACGCTTCTCATCCCAGTTGGGGAGATGGTCTGTCCCACAGTCATCAGTACGTTGTACTGAAAATAGTATGCAGGTGCTCGTTAGGTTACGGGTACACCGGACAGGACTCACAGGGAACTGTAGGTTGGTTTTATACCCATCGCCAGATAGCAGTTCTCAGGTGACATGAGTACAGCTTAGTCCGTCGACTTGATACTGCTACTTCGCCTCGGGTGTGTTCCCACTGTACTTAGATTACTACCCTACCACGGCTCAAAGGAGTCGTGCAAACAGGTAGTAGTTGGGTGCAGTCCCGAAGCACTTGGAGGCAGTGGCGGTTAGACAGGATTCGTCTCTCCCGGTATTGGGGTTGATATCGCGCTGTGTATGGAGAGCCATTACGCAAAGTCCCTGGCCAGGGCAAACGAGATTTACTGGTAGGCTTCCAGTAGTTTCTCAAGGTGTAATGGGCTTCACTCCGACATGACTTATACTGTTATTAGGAGTCTGACGTTTACCGCCCCCGTAAGCTTGATATGCGATAGTCCTAGACAAACAGACCGGACTGTACGGAGATTATCACATCCGACTCAGTTGGAGTTCGGATGGGTTTCCTCATCGTCCTTCTTATCGACATTTACCTGGGGACCGTTACTTACAGCTAGTACCGGTTGCAGCCTGTGGTTAAACCTACTGCCAGCGTAGTGTCGAGTCTTTAGAGTCCCACACAGAGAATTTTCCTGTACCGGGCAAAAGGTGTAGAGGCCGTATGATTTTACGGCAGGGCCGCGATCACTTACGTACACTTGTGCACTTATTATGATCGGGCAGATAATACTAGCGGGTTTTGGTTTAAGCCAGATTCTAGTATTATACAGATGGATTTATTCAGTCAAAGATTATCCGTGTTTTTCGGAAATACGGATGGGAGGGGCAGTCTCGTAATTTGTCGGGAAGCTTCTAGAAGAAGGTGACTCATTTGTATTTATTTCTTTTGGATTAAACACAAATGAGGTGGAGAGATGAGGTGTAAGTTTTCATTAAATGCTTAATGACTCATGAGGTGATTCACCCTTAGGATTAAATGAAGCTCACAAGATATTTCTAGATATTTATCAAGAGATATTTGTATGCTTCATTTTATTCTTTCATGAGTATTATTCATTATCATTATCACAAAAGCTTTCTCTCTCCTCAAGTCTTCATCTTCTTCCTCAAAACCCTAAAAGCTCTCATGAGTTGAGAATCCTAGGGTTTAAGTGACTAAGTAATCCATCTAAATACTCGACACCCTCTAGGACTTCTAGATTAGCAAACTAGAAGCCGTAGTTATCTCGGATTTGAGATTAGAGCTCGGACTATAAACTCTCGGGTGGATCGTCTTTGACTCGAGGAGGCCGTTGAGGTGCCCATGTTCCATAGAGCCTAGGAGGTGTGGAGGACAGCGATGAAGACCCGAAGGACAAGTAACGTGAGGTATAACTTCGAAACAGAGTAGTTAAACCTCCCGTAGTTTGCTAGTAATGGTTTAGACACGATCCGTGTGCTCAAGTCCGTGTTATGAAACTTTGATAATTGTTTTTCATATATTCCGCCTCCCCGCGAGCTCGTGGGGTGCGTGACATGGACTTACAGTGGTATCAGAGCCTACTAAACCTTTACTACCTTGTTAGCAACTAATTAGAACTTCGATCGTCGGAAAAACACGAAAACTTAACCCCGGACCCCTCAAGTTTCTGTCGATTTTAAACCTGTCGAAAAAAATTATTTCAGAGGTATGAAAATTCACAGCAGGGAATTCTAAGAATATTGGAGAAATACGAGGTGCTAACTCGGTTAGAACGACGCAGAAGCGCGGCGGATTAGTGCAATCCGCCGCGGATCCGCGACCGAGTCAACTCCGAGTTGACTCGTATTTACACAGTAACTCTTAATTTTGGGTGTTCTGTTTTCCTGTATATTTTGTTTCTGCCCGGGTTATTTCAGTGCTGGCTTGCATTTAGGGCAGACACGGAAAAAGGTTGTCGATCGAAATTCTAAGTTATTTGCTAATCAAGTTTTATCTGTGATGTTTAATGTGTTCGTAAACCTCCCCTAATTGCTAGTATGTCGGTTAGCAGGGGATTGCACATTTCTGTAATGGTTTTTACTGGTTTGTGTATATGAACTTCATTGGATCGCTGTGATGATTAGCCGGGGTTTGAGATGAGTTTTTATATTCTTTCATTCGATGTAAATTGTAATATGATGTAATATTCTTTTGCGGGGCACATCCGGGCTGAGGTTGTAGCCACCGTTGTATTATTTCATTTACTGTTTTCTGCTCCTAGGATAGACCCAAGGTGGGGTGCGCAAACTACCGGGTACTTTGAAGTTATTAGTGGCCTACTCACGTTGTTGGGGGAGACCGCTTCAGTTCGGGTACTTGGCGGGTAGTTTGCCGTACCCATAGGGATCTAGGGTGGGGTAATGGCTATTCATCACAACTGTGTAATCCGTCTTTGATTGCAGGCTCAAAGGAAACATGAATTGCTTGTATATCCAATAATGTTCATCTGTGATCTGGAATGCCTATTATTGCGTCTGACGAATGTACAATATCTATATATGATATCTAGTAGGCGTCACTTATGTTTTGCACCCGCGCTAGCCCAGCCCCCGCTCTGTCGTTAGTTAAGTAACCTAACGGGTGAATGACGGGGCCCAGTGGCAAATGCGGATGGCATAAGAGGACGTTGTATTTTCGTTGTTTTCTGCAATGATAGGTTAATTGATGGGACGCATTATTTTAATGCAAAGAAAACAAACCAAAGTTGAATCGTTGGAACAAATTTAAAAGAAACCACTCGGTTATTTTAAAAGAGCAGAATTTTTAATTACGGAGCTTTAACCACTCTTTTTAAAAATCTATCAGGTTCCTTCGATTATATCAAGTTCACTACGTTCACGGTTTCGCCAAAACCAGTCGTAGCCCTCCGTCATTTGATATGAATGGTCAGTAGTATTCAAGCTATGTTTGTTGGCCTTCGTCAAGGCATAGTGTTTGGTAGCTGCTGGGGTATTCATATGTAGCATAGATAGATGCGTTGGTTTGGGACAGTCATATTACCTTGTTGGCCTTCGTCAAGGGTATGTGCGGGTGGGTTCAAATTAACAAGGATAATGATGGGGCAGAACTTGACATGTGACTTATGATTTTTTGGCCTTCATCAAGGTCATAAGAGCATGAGGAAAAAATCCACATCGAAAGTTTCTAAAGAAACTGAAACTTGCTAGTGTTGCATACCATTTGGAGTCTGATAATGTTGGTAGGATTCCTTCAGCATTATCACACGATGATATTTGGATCCTGATCCTACTGTGAGTATCTACTACTTATCAGGAGATTCGTCACTTAACGATCAATGCTATAAACAAAGTAGGTGTCTAGAACAGTGTCAGCGGGGCTACGCCTCCAGAGAAAAGAGGTTATTTAATTAAGGAATTTCGCGAAAGCGTCGTAAAACCTCCCTCGAAGTACCGACACTAGCCTGGCTGAACGGTTAAGCAAGAATTGTACGGTGAGATCAATCCTGGCTAATTCTTCTTTTATGGTTTGAGAAAGGATTTGAGAAACAGTGGGAGCCATCCAGTTTAGATAAACTAAAAACCACTCTAAACTTGCAAGAGCATCATGCTAAAGTGTTCCCTCTCTCTCTCACTGCAGCGACCTTATGACCATGACTAGGTTACATCTAGATAACAAGTTGACTGAATCTGACTTTTATGATAAGCTGGACCACCCTATTACTACTCAAGCCCCCACCGTCCCAAGTCCAGTTTCCACCATCGTGGATATGGATATCCGTCAGACAAAGGAAAAGGATAGTGCGAATGCCAAATGCCTCGTGTTGGCTTCAGTTGATGGTGTATACCAGAAGCAGCACGAGAAAATTGACTTAATTTCCATTTTTCTCCATAACAAAGATTTATATGGAGAGCAATCTCGTATCGCAAGATATGAGACCTCGAACGAATTACTTCAAGCGAGGTTGATTGTCGGGTCATCTGTAGGGGACGACGTCCTTACAATGACTAGCTATATTGATAAGCTCAAAGACCTGGAGACCACATTAGGAAACAGGTCATGCGCTGACTTATTTCCACAGTCCCTACCCTCTACTTACACCCTGAAAGAAACGAGGGAGACACCCGCTCTGCTTAATAGGGGACCTTCTTCTTCTGCATCCAGAGCGAAAGCAAAGGGTGAAAAGAGGAAAACCTCCACAAAGCCGATATACAGTGTCAGTGAAGTAGAAGGGTAGGGAAGAGCAAAAGTTTCGGGACTTGGTGTAGGTAAGGAGGGATGTTCCTGCTGTTATGGGAACGGGCATTGGCAGAAGAATTGCAGGGCTTTGGAAGCCAGTAGCCAGGATTCGAAGCATGTTGTGGCTTCGGCCTCGAGTGTGTTTGTGATTGAGAACTGTTTGTCAATTAACTCTACTTTCTGGGTACTAGATACCGGAGCAGGATCTCATATCTGTAATTCATTACATGCTTTGAGAAACCGTAGAGTTATCAGGGTAGGTGATTTGTCTCTCAGAGTTGCGAACGGAATGAACGTGGACGCTGAATCCGTAGGAGAATATCGCCTAGGTTTGACAAGTGGGCAGATATTGATTCTACGTAACTATTTATATGTACCTAGTTTGACTTGTAATATCATATCAGTGTCCTCACTTTCGAGAGAGGGATATGATTTTACATTCGTAAGCGATGTGGTTCACATCCACCTAAATCAAGTTCTGATTGGGTTCGGTACATTAGATGACGGTATATACGTATTGAATCAAGCTCAGGTTTTCAATGTCCAGAACACACTTAAAAGAAAGTCTCCGGAAATAAATCAGGCTTTCTTATGGTATTGTAGACTAGGTCACATCAATGAAACACGGTTGACTAAGTTACATAGAGAAGGATATTTGAATCCGTTCGAATATCAATCTTATGCTACTTCTGAATCTTGTCTCATGGGAAAGATGACAAAGACTCCGTTTACTGGACACGGAATAAGAGCGAATGAGCTCTTAGGACTCATACACAGCGATGTGTGTGGTCCAATGTCTACACATGCGCGAGGTGGTTATTCCCACTTCATTACTTTTACGGATGATTTCTATAGGTATGGACATATCTTCTTGATGAAGCATAAATCCGAGGCCTTTGAGAAATTCCGAGAATACAAAAATGAAGTGGAAAACCAAACAGGCAAAAGTATCAAGACACTGAGATCTGATCGAAGTGGTGAATATTTAAATGCCGAGTTCCTAGGTTACTTAAAAGAGAATGGAATTCTCTCTCAACTTACTCCTCCATACACACCACAAAACAACGGTGTATCGGAAAGGAAGAATCGAACCCTATTGGATATGGTTCGTTGCATGATGAGTAAGGCTGAGTTACCGCGATCTTTCTGGGGTTATGCGCTAGAATCAGCTGCATATCTTTTGAATAAGGTTCCAACCAAAATTGTGCCTACCACACCATATCAGATATGGAGTGGGAAGAAACCCTATCTTCAGTACCTGAAGACATGGGGATGTCCAGCTTTTGTAAAAAAGCAGCATCCGGACAAGCTCGAGGCACGCTCAGTACAGTGTAAGTTTGTGGGATATCCAAAGAACTCCAAGGGATATTATTTCTATTAGGCAGAGAAACAAAAGGTTTTTGTTTCTCGTCATGCCCACTTCTTGGAAGCTAAATTTTTAGAAAATCAGAAGAGTGGGAGCGCAATAGAACTGGAAGAAATTCCAAAACCACAAGCTGTTACTGAAAGTATGGTAGAACCAGAAGTTTTAGAAGAAAGGGACATACCAGCGCCTATCCGCAGAAGTAGTAAGCAGTCTCATCCGCCCGATAGATACTACGGTTTTCTCATAGACGGGGATCGAGAAGATTGCATCATTAATAATGATGACCCTACTAGCTTCCAGCAAGCCATTCAGAGCGGCGACTCGGTAAAATGGCTGGATACAATGCGGACCGAAATGGAGTCCATGTACACCAACAAAGTATGGACTTTGGACATTGCTCCAGATGGGGTAAAACCTGTAGGATGCAAATGGATCTTCAGAAAGAAGATTGGTGTAGATGGACAGGTTGAAACCTATAAGGCTGACTTGTTGCAAAGGGTTTTCGTCAAAGACCTGGTTTGGCTATGACGAAACCTTTTCTCCAGTGGCTATGCTTAAATCCATTCGGTTCCTTCTTGCCATTGCTGCCTTCTACGATTATGAGATCTGGCAGATGGACGTAAAGACGGCTTTTCTAAATGGTAATTTGGAAGAATGCGTCTATATGGATCAGCCAGAGGGATTCATTCAGAGTGGGAGCAGCAGTAAAGTGTGCAAGTTGCTTAAATCCATTTATGGACTAAAGCAGGCATCGCGGAGTTGGAACATCTATTTTGATGATACTGTCAAAGAATTCGACTTTATCAAGAATCCAGATGAACCATGCATATACAGTAAGATTGTAGGGAGAGCTGTTGTATTCCTCGTCTTGTATGTGGATGACATTCTCCTAATAGGAAATGATATTCCTATGCTACAGTCAGTCAAAAGATTCTTATCACAGAAGTTCTCCATGAAGGACCTGGGTGATGCCACCTACATTCTGGGGATCCAGATCTATCGTGATAGATCAAAGAGGATGTTGGGACTTTCGCAGTCCAGGTACATAGACACCATATTGAAAAGATTCAGTATAAAAGATTCTAAGCGCGGTAACCTACCGGCTTGTCACGGAATCAACCTCTCCAAAGAGATGTCTCCGAAGACTGATTTGGAAAGGGATAGCATGTCGATTATACCCTACGCTTCTGCGGTAGGCTCTATAATGTATGCGATGTTATGTACCAGACCAGATGTAGTATACGCATTGAGCATTGTCAGCCGGTATCAGACAAACCCAGGGGAGAAGCACTGGATAGCAGTAAAGAACATTCTCAAGTACCTGAGGAGGACTAAGGAGATGTTCTTGGTGTATGGCGGAAAAGACCTCCAGATCGAGGCCTTTGCCGACTCCAGCTTCCAGAGTGACAAGGATGACTCCAAGTCCATGTTGGGTTATGTCTTTACCCTCAATGGAGAGGCGGTCTATTGGAAGAGTTCCAAACAGAACACCGTTGCTGACTCAACGATGGAAGCGGAGTACATAGCTGCTTGCGATGCCGTAAAAGAAGCTGTCTGGATGAAGAAGTTCCTCACAGAACTTCAGGTGGTTCCTACCAGTGTTGACTCAATAGCTCTGTATTGCGACAACAACGGCGTTATAGCTTTAGCGAAGGAACCCAGGTCCCATCAGAAGTCCAAACACATCTTAAGGCGGTATCACCTGATCAGGGAGATCATAGATCGCCGGGAGATCGAGGTAAAGAGAGTAGATACGGGGAATAACACTGCTGATACATTCACAAAGGCCATTCCTCAGACGCAGTTCAAGAGGCTATTCGAGATGATAGGTCTGCGATATGCCAGTACATGGCCCTAGTGATAGTGGGAGATTGTTAGTGTTTATGCCCTAGAGACCATTACTGTATCATACTAGTTTGTATATTACTTAATGGAAGCTTGGGATATTCACAGTTGTATTGACAGTCTTGCTAAAAATGGTAGTATGCTACTTGGTTTGTGTCTATTTTAATATATGCATATGTTTCTTTTAACGTATCGCTTATACATATTAGTAGAGCCCTTAAGATCTTTGCTTGATTACCAGCGTCGTGATGGCAGTCACACTAGTGGGGGCTGGGTAGTCTATAAGAAACATCCTATACAGGTCCCTGGTCGTAGGATTATCGAGACTGGGCATCGATACTCCGGAGTAGACTAGTGTGTACGCTTCTCATCCCAGTTGGGGAGATGGTCTGTCCCACAGCCATCAGTACGTTGTACTGGAAATAGTATGCAGATGCTAATTAGGTTACGGGTACACCGGACAGGACTCGCAGGGAACTGCAGGTTGGTTTTATACCCATCGCCAGATAGCAGCTCTCAGGTGACATGAGTACAGTTTAGTCCGTCGACTTGATACTGCTACTTCGCCTCGGGTGTGTTCCCACTGTACTTAGATTACTGCCCTACCACGGCTCAAAGGAGTCGTGCAAACAGGTAGTAGTTGGGTGCAGTCCCGAAGCACTTGGAGGCAGTGGCGGTTAGACAACATTCGTCTCTCCCGGTATTGGGGTTGATATCGCGCTGTGTATGGAGAGCCATTACGCAAAGTCCCTGGCCAGGGCAAACGAGATTTACTGGTAGGCTTCCAGTAGTTTCTCAAGGTATAATGGGTTTCACTCCGACACGACTTATACCGCTATTAGGGGTCTGACGTTTACCGCCCCCCTAGGCCTGATATGCGATAGTCCTAGACGAACAGACCGGACTGTACGGAGATTGTCACATCAGACTCAGTTGGAGTTCGGATGGGTTTCCTCATCGTCCTTCTTATCGACATTTACCTGGGGACCGTTACGTACAACTAGTACCGCTTGCGGCCTGTGGTTAAACCTACTGCCAGCGTAGTGTCGAGTCTTTAGAGTCCCACACAGAGAATTTGCCTGTACCGGGCAAAAGGTGTAGAGGCCGTATGATTTTACGGCAGGGCCGCGATCACTTACGTACACTTGTGCACTTATTATGATCGGGCAGATAATACTAGCGGGCTTTGGTTTAAGCCAGATTCTAGTATTATACAGATGGATTTATTCAGTCAAAGATTATCCGTGTTTTTCGGAAATACGGATGGGAGGGGCAGTCTCGTAATTTGTCGGGAAGCTTCTAGAAGAAGGTGACTCATTTGTATTTATTTCTTTTGGATTAAACACAAATGAGGTGGAGAGATGAGGTGTAAGTTTTCATTAAATGCTTAATGACTCATGAGGTGATTCACCCTTAGGATTAAATGAAGCTCACAAGATATTTCTAGATATTTATCAAGAGATAGTTGTATGCTTCATTATATTCTTTCATGAGTATTATTCATTATCATTATCACAAAAGCTTTCTCTCTCCTCAAGTCTTCATCTTCTTCCTCAAAACCCTAAAAGCTCTCATGAGTTGAGAATCCTAGGGTTTAAGTGACTAAGTAATCCATCTAAATACTCGACACCCTCTAGGACTTCTAGATTAGCAAACTAGAAGCCGTAGTTATCTCGGATTTGAGATTAGAGCTCGGACTATAGACTCTCGGGTGGATCGTCTTTGACTCGAGGAGGCCGTTGAGGTGCCCATGTTCCATAGAGCCTACGAGGTGTGGAGGACAGCGATGAAGACCCGAAAGACAAGTAACGTGAGGTATAACTTCGAATCAGAGTAGTTAAACCTCCCGTAGTTTGCTAGTAATGGTTTAGACACGATCCGTGTGCTCAAGTCCGTGTTACGAAACTTTGATAATTGTTTTTCATATATTCCGCCTCCCCGCGAGCTCGTGGGGTACATGACATGCACTTACAATATATACAGTAGAGTGTAATCCGTATTTGTACATATAATATCTTAGAAGGTGGACACCTCATTTTAGATTTCTCCATTTATTTTCAATGGGAACTAAGGTAGAAAAGGAGAGAGGGGAGTATGGTGAGGACCATACTTACATAGTGTTGCACAAATGAATTGTTAATTAATTTATGCAAACTATTCAAGCATGGGTTGCATTTTATATTGAAAAAATGAGTTTGTTAAAACCATGCTTCATGTTATTTTCACACTTGATGTTGGAAAAAAGTAGATGGTTGGTTTTTCTTCACCTCACCATTAGCTTCACTCTCCTCTTGTGTTTTCTTGAGCTCCTCCACCTTCATCTTCAACCCCCCTCTACAATCTCATGTGTTGAGAATTAAAAGAGGGGGTGTGGTAGATAAACATTTTGAACACTTCACTACATCCTAGGAACTCTAAATTAGCAATCTAGAGTCCCTAATTGCTTTCCTTGATCTTTGGTGTAGAGCTAGAGCCATGAGCTACATACCTCAGATGGATCATCTTCGACGGAGGAAGACTGGTGGCCAAGTTCAGTCGAGGATGCCTCAAGGAGCTAAGGAAGGTGGTAGAAGACCGAAGGACACGGTTCATTCGGTATAACCATTTCTAACCTTGTAATTTAGCTCTTGTAGTTTGCTAGTATAGGTTTATGGTTCGATTCTCGACAGGTTCGTTAGCACCAAGTTTTTTTGAACATCATTTTTGTTCCACATCGTCCACGGTAGATGGCCAGGACGATATCGTAACCCAACAGATTGATCCATAACCAACCAAGGCGATAATTATAAACTATCATTATAACGGGCCATGTGCTGTGGTTTCCAGCCATATAGTTGAATGGGCAGAAACCATCATTAGCGAGTCCGAGCCTGACATTGCAAGGATCACTACTGAATATTTCGTTCCTCCTATCGAAATTCTTCCATGCCGGTGAATCTCTTGGATGACACATTTTTCCATCTTCGCTTGGAGCAGCACGGTGATGCCAAATCATTGCCTTAGCTATTTTCTTGCACCTGAATAGCCACTGCAGCCTCTGTGTTATGGAAAGGTATCGTGCTATCTTGACAAGTATATCGGGCTTCTTATCAGATTCTTTCGGTTTATATCTGGCCTCTCCGTATGTTGGACTCTCTTTCAAATCTGAATTCTCTTTCCGGTACAACACGCAATTTTTGGGTCATGCATGAATCTTCTCACATTTCAGATCCAAATCGAACATCATCATCTGGGCTTCGTACCAGCTGTCGGACACGTTATTTTTCGGGGCATAGAATTTTTCAGGAACTTCAGAAGTATCATGAATGACTTGTTACTCCATCCATTTAGGCACTTAATCTGGATAAGTTGGACAAACCATGATAGTGTGGAATACTTTGCATTCTCATAAATTGGTCTTCTAACATCATTCATGAACTTTTCATACTTATCCGCACATGGTCCTTGACCGGAAGGAATGTCGGAATACTATCACGTAGGGCAGCTTCTACCATATTCTCCATTTCTTCTCCTGGAAAGAACTTATCTTCTTTTTCTTTTTCTGCCGCATTACCGTCTTCTCCTTCTTCTTCTTCCGCATTACCGCCTTCTTCTTGTCCTTTCCTATGATATAGCCAAGTTGTATAAAGTCTAGTGAAACCATGTTTAACGATGTGAAGCTCTACGATTTCTATCTTCTGCCAGAATTTATTCGCACATCTATCGCACGGACAGAGAATCTTCTCTAACACGATCTTATCATGGGCCATGTTAGATTGTATAACATATAAATTGTAAGTTATGGTGACTATATTGAGAAATCTAAGAACGAGATGGTTACTGACAAAGAAGAAAATCCGTAGAGACAAGTTTATCATTGAAAAGAATGAATTATCGATTAACAATGTTAGATTTGAAGATACTCAAGTATGATTTGTATTCTATGTATGTGTGTTTCAATTTATGATTTCGCTTAAGTGTAGGGTTGTTAGTGTGAATGTGCTTTATGTATACGTTTGTTGTGTATTCATGTTGTGTGTGTGTGTTTCGGCTGCCGGAAGTAAGGCTTCTATCCCATTAAGAATGTATAGAGCAGATACCCATTCGCTTATACTTTCATCCGTTTCTAGTAAATTTCGGCAGCACCTCCCCGCTGTTCTCCGAGTACACTGTAATAGAATAGATAATCATTTCAATACTATGAAACAACGTTGAAATGAACATCCAATCTATTTTTGTGCACAGAGAACCAGCGGAAAAGTACCGACGAAATAACTCGAAACGAATGAAAACACAAGTGAATGCAGGTGTTTGCTTTATACATTCCTAAGTTGTCCATACTGAACAAATCTATCGGTTATCATACGATTGAATCTTCTCGTCACATAGACTACACGACGGTTGTTAGCACCGAACTATACCATTCGATATTTAACAACCTTCGTATAAAATTATGTCACGACGAATATCGAACGTATGTTAACCGATAGACGGGGACTAAGTCTCGCTTTGATTTTCACATATGAATATCGATGAGAATATGAAAATTTCATATTATCATCGAGTATCATATATTGGTTTTAACTTGAATAGGGTTTACGTTTACATTTCGTTTTTAAGGGTTTGAAGTTTTTAGTTTACGGTAAGGTTTTCTTACGTTTACGGTAAATTTTTACGTTTACGTTATCATCGAGTATCCTACTAAAGGAATTAGTGCACCCTAAACCCTAACCCTAATGAACCCAAATTAACCCAAATTTACCATAATCATCACCCTAACTCAAATTATCCCTAATTAACCCAAAATTAAGCTAATTAAACCAAATTAACCATAATCAACACCCTAACCCAAATTAACTCTATTACCTAATTAACCCAAATTAACCCTAACCCTAACCTTAATCATCATCCAAACCCAAATTAACCCTATTTTACCTAATTAACCCTAACCCTAACCCTAACCCTAATCATCACCCAAACTCTAACCCAAACCCAAACCAAAATTAACCCTAATTAATCGAATTAACTCTAACCCTAATCATCACCAATTCTATTTTACCTGATTAATCCAAATTAACCCTAACCCTAATCATCACCCTAACCCTAACCCTAACCCTATTTTACCTAATTAACCATAACCCTAACCATCACCCAAATCCTAACTCTAACCCAAATTAACCCGGCCCTATAACCCTAACCCTATTTTACCTAATTAACCCTAACCCTAATCCTAATCATCATCCAAAGCCTAACCCTAACCCAAATTAACCCCCAATTATCCCGGCCCTATAACTCTAACCTTAACCTTAAAATCAACAGCAATAACACCAATTAAAAACAACAAAATTATAAATTAAAATCAAAATTAACTCACCTCTGCCAAAGACCGGCCGACGAGTAAAGTTCCTCGAGGAGGTGGAGAGCAAGGCTTCGACGAGGTGGAGGAGGCCGGGAAGATGGAACTCGAAGTGGTGGAGGCGGCGACGAGGAACTCAACGACGAGCTTGATCAACGGCGATAGAGGAAGAAGTTGGCGACGAGAGTGGGGCAGCGACGATGGACGAGGAATTTTGACGCGGGTGTTGTTGGGAAGTTTTAGGGCACGTTGGAAAAATTCTTAGATTTATTTTTTTTAAATAACCCTTTTTGCCCTTATGGATTGATCCGTAGGGCTCTTTTTTGCGGCTCGATAAAGCTAGATAAAGACATCGCATTTTAATATTTTTTAATTTATTTATGTCCCTATGGTGGGCACCGTAGGAGCAAACAATGCCCCTATGGAATAAACCGTAAGAGCAATAAAAAGTTGCCCCTGCGAATTTCTCTATCCGTAGGGGCAACCCCTCATTGTAGTAGTATAAGGGTATTCTTGGATATACTAAAATATATATGATTGTCTGTATTGCATGGAATAAGTGATGGATCTAGGGTTTTTTCACATGAAAAAAAGTCACAGGACATTTTGACAAGTTTTTTTGGGCCGAGGGCTTTTCAACAATTTACTCTTTACTTTTAAGTGGACATAGAGATGCAAACTATGGTTTGCAATCCCCCAAACTTAAAAAATGAAGTTCACAAAACTTTGATCAGATTGGAGTTGAGATAACTATAGTTATTTAACACAAAAATGGTGGCCAAACAAGATTTTGGAGTTTGGTTTTGTAATTTTATGAAACTACAGTTTAGAAAACTTAACTCGATTCCCAAACAGGGCCTTATCGGTTGAAAATTTTGTTAGACGCCGTCCACTTTGGAGGTGATTGGCTAGCAACAAAAATAAGATGCGACATTTACTGCATATCATATTTTAATATATTTATATCTTTACGGTGGACACCGTAGGAGCAAACAATTTCCCTACGGAGTAAACCGTAGGAGTAATAAAAAGTTGCTCCTACAAATTCCTCTATCCGTAGGGGCAACTCCTCATTGTAGTAGTGTAAGGGTATTCTTGGATATACTAAAATACATATGGTTGTTTGTATTGCATAGAATAAGTGATGGACCTAGGGTTTTTTCACATGATAAAAAAGCCCCAGGACTTTTTAACCGGTTTTTTTTGGGCCAAGAGCTTTTCAACAATTTACCCTTTACTTTTAAGTGGGTAGAAAGACGAAAATTATGGTTTGCAATCTTCCAAACTTAAAAGTTGGAGTTCACAAAACATTGATCAGATTAGAGTTGAGATAACTATAATTATTTCCACACAAAAATGGTGGTCAAACAAGATTTTGGAGTTTGGTTCTGTAACTTTATGAAACTACAGTTTAGAAAACTTAACTCGATTCCCAAACAGGGCCTTACAGTTGAAAATTTTGTTACTCCCCATCCACTTGTGGAGGTGACTGGCTAGCAACAAAAATAAGATGCGACATTTACTGCATATAGCAAATGCAGTATTTGTTGTGAATAAAGAATCTTAAATCTTTTGTTTGGTTGTTTTGAACTTTTGTGGTGCATTTTCAAATCCAAGTGGGTTTTTTGTTTTCGGTTGAATTAAAAATAAAAGGAAACACAACATTTGTTGCAAAATTGCATAGATGTCATATGATAGGCTTATCGGCATAATTAAATATTGTTTGATAACATTTTTCAAAAGTTGGAACATTTGTTACTATCAAGATGATTGCAACAAACGTCAAGTTATTGAGACTATTTTGCGACTCTATTTATATTTACCATCCAATTTGTTGTTAACCGCACATGGAAAATGGAGCTTTCTTGCATCAAAATGTTGCATGTACCTCTATTTGCAAGAAACCAACCATATGGGGTCAATTTGAAAGATTTAAGTTGTTTTTAAAAAAATTGGAAAAATGTATGGATATGCTTAGATTTCTAGCGTAGGCATGGGTTTGGTAAGGTTAGAAAAATGATAATATTCAAAATTTCTAACATAACACAAGTTTGAGACTTGGCTGGGGAGGGAGGTTGCTAAGCTGGAAAATTAATATTTATGCATCTTTTATGTGGCTATAAAATTTAATCCTGTCTTCTATATTTGAGCATGCTCCATATTTCACCCGCGGGACAATTTATTCTTAGAAAAGACAGAAAATCGCGTGGGAATATTAAGTTTGACCCCACATATTTCGCTCAACAATTAATTTGGATCCCTTGCCTTATGATCAAATGTAACAACTTAATTTTGGCTAAAAATAAATCTGTCAAAACTTTTCCAAAAGATGAGGGATAACTAGGGTTTCCGAGAGCAAAAGGAGCACTGATGATGCTCGATATTGGTGATCTTCCAGATCGTGACACGTGGCAGATGACGTGTCCCGAAACTTGCAGAAAAGGACGAAGAACGGTACGTCGGAAGAATACCCCGGGTCTGCGGCCCATGGACGTAGCCGACCTTCTGTGACCGTCCACACCACTCCTATGCCCGCCTTACAAACAACCGTAGGCTCGACTCCGAGCCCCCTGCACAATTGGCCTCCTCGGCCCTCTCAGCTCGTCTCCGGGCTACCGCAGAACCAAGATACCTCGGCCTCCCACTCGTTCCCGAACCACCCGCCGAGCTCATCTTCCTCGGTCCCATCGACCGACCAGCAGCACCAGTCGCAGACACCTCCGCTACGCCTCCGCGAATCTCGCCATGCGCGAGATATCCGCCTGCCACGTCCCGCGTTCTACGCCATCACGATCCCCCATTAACGAGCATGTCTCGTCATTAATGCAGGATCCCGCCTATCACGCGGGCGTGACACCGGGGGCGTAACAGTCGGCCTACTATTCGCTGCTGGGTATATAAACCCCTCTTTCAGGCGACTCAAGTAAGTCATTCTTTCCTCACTAGGCCATTACTCTGCTCAAATATCCGGTCTAACTTGATCGTCGGAGGGTCCTTGGTGGCACAACCACCCCGGGACTTCTTTGCAGGTAGCTCGGCCACAACAACCTCAAACCCATTGAGATCCACACGCTTCCGGGAGCAACCTCCAATTCAATCTCAGCCGTCCATCGTCGCTTGCAGCAGATCTACAGAAGGTAGCATCTTGACGAGATCCGACATCCGTCAGCTGGCCCAGTCTGTGGGAATATCTTGATTCCACTGAACAAAGTCCACCTTCCGATCTTAACTCAATAGAGAGCGATCACCGCGACGATCCAAGCGCTACCCGCCGCCTCCCTCACAACGGAGGCGCGGACGAATGTCCTCCCCCGGACGCCATCAACGCCCTAGCCACCCGGATAGATCGACTCACGTCCGTCTTGGATGCGTTCGTCCATATCCAAACGGCGGGGCAAGCTCCCTAGGTCGCCGCTCCCCCACCTCAGGACCGAGACCCCTACAGAGGGAGAGAAGACTCTGCTCGCGTCGGCACTGCCGACCACTGCCCTGCTGCCTACCGCGGCTGCAGATCTCCCAGGCCAACATATTCCATAACTCGCTGGACGCCCCACTGTTCAACACCGAGGTCCATCGCCAGAGCGCCTCTCCCCGAGTCTCATCGCGCCCCTATCCCTTCCGAGGAAGTGTCGGTCAGCTCGTCTGCACCCAGGCATAACCGACACCCCCTCTCTCGACGGAGTCGCGCGGACGGGACTCGTCACGGCGGCTCAAGGACTACCTCGCCAGGGGACCTAAGGAACCTCTCATCAAAAGGAACCGGGACTCATCAAAAATCATGGTCATATCGGCGGGGGGTACGTCGAGTACTTACGAGACTCAGCACCCCACACCGGCCGTAGAGGCCAAGAGCCGTCCGAGGAAGAAGGCCAGGGAGACCGAGCCGATCATTTTTTACGACGGGGACCTCTACGGCATATCCCTGCCCTACAACGACCCTCTGATGATTACGGCTCGGGTCCACCAATACGAGGTGCATTGGATACTGGTCGACTCAGGAAGCTCGGCGGACATTCTCTTCTACGACTGCTTTCTGCGCATGGGGCTCAACCCAGCAGACCTAAGGCCGACCTCCCACGTCCTTTCAGGATTCACCAACAACTCCATCCCGGCGGAAGGGGTAATCACTCTGCAGTTTAATGTCGGGGAGGTTGGCCGTACGCGAACAATGCTTGTGGAATTCATCATAGCGAGAATCTCATCGGCCTAGAACATCCTCCTCGGCCGCCCAATGCCGAACTCCCTTCGGGCCCGGATATTGACCTACCACCTGGCGATGAAGTTCCCTCTCGACCAGGGCGGAATAGGTCGGGTCTATGGAGACCAGCGGATTGCAATGGTTTGCTTCACCGCGACATCTTCATCTGAGCGGCCAACCAACGATGTCGAGGATGAAAGTGACATCAAGGGTTCCCTGAACACTCGAGACGAGCAAAAAGATGTCCGAGGGACCTCGGTGGAGCCACTGACAGAGGTCCCCCTCGTAGAAGAGGACGACGAAAAAATATTTCAAATCGGATCGCTTCTGACAGGAACTCGGCGAGATGACCTGGTTCATCTCCTCAGAAACAACTCTGACGTGTTCGCCTGGGCGCCTGCTGACATGCCTGGGATCGACCCCAAAATCATATCTCACAAGCTCGGAGTAGATCCTACGGCCCGACCCGTCAGGCAAAAAAAGCGAAGCTTCACCCCGGTCAAACAGAAGGCTATCGAGGACGAAGTAGATCGGCTCCTCGCCGCTAACTTCATTCGGAATGTACCCTATTCGGAGTGGCTGGTGAACGTAGTTCTGGTCAAAAAGTCGAGCGGGAAGTGGCGCATGTGCGTCGACTTCACCGACCTCAACAAGGAATGACCCAAAGACAACTATCCCCTCCTTCGGATAGATAAGCTCGTCGACAGCTTGGCAGGCCACGAGCTATTGAGCTTCATGGATGCCTTTTCCGACTACAATCAGATCCGTATGAATTCGACAGACGAAAATCTTACCGCATTTACAACGGACCGGGGGGTATACTGCTACAAGGTAACGCCCTTCGGCCTCAAGAACGCCGGAGCTACGTACCAACGATTGGTCAACCGCATGTGCAAGCCACAGATCGGCAGGAACATGGAAGTTTACGTCGACGATATGCTCATTAAATCAGTCTCGTTGGTCGACCACGCCAAGGATCTGGGCGAGGCCTTCGAAGTACTCCGCAAGTTCAAGATGAAACTGAACCCTGCCAAGTGCGCATTCGGGGTTACCGGGGGAAAGTTCCTCGATTTCATGGTCACCTACCGTGGAATCGAAGCTAACCCAGAAAAAATCGATGTTATCCTCAACATGGCCGTGCCCAAGACCAACGTCGAGATCATGCGACTAACAGGGTGGGTAGCCTCTCTGAGCCGTTTCATGTCGAGGTATTGGGTGAAGTGCCTCCCGTTCTTCAAAGCTCTAAAGAAGATCCCGAGGTTCGAGTGGTCAGAGGAGTGCCAGACCGCCTTTGACCAATTAAAGAGGCACCTTGCGACGCCACCGCTGCTCACCTGACCAGTTGAAGGAGACGGGCTATCACTGTATCTGGCGGTATCCGACCAAGCAGCGGGTTCAATGCTCATCCGAGAGGTCGACGGAGTGCAGAAGCCGGTATACTACGTGAACCACATCTTCAAAGACGCAGAAATGAGGTATCCAGCCATAGAGAAGATCGTTTTGGCACTCATTGTGGCCTCAAGGAAGCTACGGCACTACTTCCAGGCGCACACCATCCTCGTTCTTACCGAGCGCCTGCTGGGGGCTATCCTCGCCTCACCTGAATTCTCGGGCCGCTTAGAGAAGTGGAGGTGGGAGCTGTCCCAATTTGACATAAAATACCGCCCGAGACAAGCTATCAAAGCACAGGCCCTGGTCGATTTTATCGTCGAGTGCACCATCCCCAGTAAGGAACCGGAGTCCACGCCGGCCCTCACGGCTCAACCCTCGATCGAGGGGAGGCCCGACTCAGTCCCTGAGTGGATTATTTACGTCGATGGGTCCTCGAACGAGGAAGGCTGTAGTGCCGGCCTCATCATTCGAGGCCCGAATGAGGCAGAAATGGAGTATTCTCTGAAGCTCGGGTTCAAGGCCTCAAACAACGCGGCAGAATACGAGGCCCTGCTGGCTGGACTGCGCATGGCCTCCGGGCTGGGGCTGAAAACAATTCGGATCCGCAGTGACTTAGCCCTAGTCGTTGGCCAAGTGACCAGCCGTTTCGAAGCTCGGGAACCTCTAATGGTGAAGTATCTGGCCGAAGTAAGAAGACATCGAAAGAACTTCGACGAAGTCCAGGTAGAGCAAATACCCAGACAGCTCAATACCCAAGCCGATGCCCTGAGTAAGCTGGCTTCATCCTACTCGGCCAACAACAAGCGATCTATCCTCTTTGAGATCTTTCCACGGCCCAGCATGGAAGACGGGGCAGCAATACTTCATGTGTACACAGCCCAGGAAGAAGACTGAGACTGGAGGAAGCCCCTCAAGGAATTCCTAAGGGAAGGTACGCTCCCAGAAGATCAGGGAGCAGCCCACCGTCTCTGGGTCAAAACCAGTCACTTCGTCTGGAGTAACGGGAACCTTTACAGGAAGTCCTTCACTCAGCCCCTGCTCTGGTGCGTCGACCCCCACGAAGCCGACTACGTCCTCTGCGAAATCCATGAAGGGGTCGGCGGCGCACACCAAGAGGCCTGCACCTTAATCCAGAAGGTATTGCTCCAGGGGTTCTACTGGCCAACTATTCACCAGGACGCCCAGAAGCTCGTCAGGAGATGCAAAAGTTGCCAACTCCACGGAACCATACCTCGCCTTCCAGCTACCAAGCTGACCGCCCTAACCTTCCCGTGGCCGTTCACCCAGTGGGGAATGGACATGATAGGCCAGTTCCCTACCGGTACGGGCGGGCACAAGTATGTCCTCGTCGCAGTGGATTACTTCACGAAGTGGATCGAGGCCATCCCCATCAGGAAACCGGATGCCACCACGATTATCAAGTTCCTGCAGAACAACGTGATATTCCGGTTCGGCATCCCGAGGTGTATCATCACCGACCATAGGACGAACTTCGTAAACGAGAAAGTGAAGGAATTCTGTAATGAGTATCATATCCTCATGAAGTTTGCCGCGGTCGCACATCCCCAATGCAACGGGCAAGCCGAAGTCGCCAATCGGGACGTCCTCCGAGGTCTCCGAACCCGCCTAGAAAGACGCCAAAGCAGTTAGGTCGAGGAATTCCCCCGGGTCCTATGGGCCCTGCGCACGTCAAAGAAGACCCCCACCGGGGAAACCCCTTTCAGTCTCTGCTACAGGACCGAGGCAATGGTCCCAGCGGAGATCGGGCTACCCAGTCATCGAGTCGAATATTTCGACGACGAAGCAAACACCATGGCCCTCCGGACCAATCTAGACATCTTGTTGGAAAAACGAGACCGGGCTCATATCAAAGCTGCTGCCTATCAACAGCAAACCGTCCGATACTACAACGCGCGAGTCAAGCGTCGCTTCTTCAAAACCGGAGACCTGGTCCTGAGGCGAAACGAGTTCGTCGATCAAGGCAGGCTGCATAAGCTTTCCCCTAAATAGGACGGTCCCTTCCTCGCCTCCAAGGTCCTTCCCGGCGGAGCCTACCGCTTGGAAGACGCGGACGGGCGCAAGTTTCCACGGCCTTATAACGCTGAGAAGCTCAAGCTATGCCAATGAGGGGAATATCTACGAGTGTGTATTTCTTCTTTCATAAGGACAATGTAAACGTTTCTAAAGTCTTTTCTATTTAAATAATAAGAAGGGAATGCTAGAACATTGCGAAAAGAAGAATTTTATTCATTCAAAAAGGTACTATGGGCTCCTCAGCCTTACAGAAAAAGAAGAGGTTACAACAGAGGTGTAACGGAATTAAGGAAGTACTCCTGGTGATACTCAGAGTATATTTCCGTTAGCCGGGCCCTAGCCGCTGCAGCCCGCTCCTGCCGACGCTGCACGCGGACCCAAGACGCCAAAGAAGCACCTGACCCTCCGCCCTCTGAGCCTTGGCCCACGATGTTCCTCATCTTGAAACATTCTAGAATCAAGGCCAAGGATCGGTCATGCCTGGCTTTCGAGATGAGGCTGAACAGGAAAATTGAATGCACCTTGTCGAGCGCCTCGTCCAAAAGCTCCTCAGTGAAGGGGTTGTCCAACCCCGGGGACCTCCTCCAGATCATGTACATCAACATCTGAAGCAGGGACGACTGCCGAGGGAGAAGCCGACCGAAGCGATCCTCGAGGCGCTGAACCACTCCCTGGTACCCTTCCTCGGCCAGAGATTAGTCGTACAAGGAGACATCACCAAGGGTGATGATCTCTTCGATCAAATACACGCGTCCAGTCATCTCGAAAGTAAGCAGTGCCGAAGGAGCTGCCATCTCCTTCCCTGGTTATAACTTCAAATAGAATCTTCAAGGACTAGGATTCTCGTGCGTACCGGCACGAATCTTGGGAATCGCAGCAACTGCTCCAATACCACGCCGCCACGTGGCGAAACTGACGCGGCTTCCCGAAATGTTCTACCTTCCCCGTACGTTCCTGACACGTGTCGTCCGTAACTATTACCCTTCCCGATGCTCACATGCCGGGGGGGTCGGGCGAATCCTTGCATGACTAGGCAACAACCCTACTCGGTCCATCCTTAGCAGGCCTCTCACGGCCCCTCCCGCGCTAAGGATCGAAGCCCTCATCAAGAGGCAGTCGACCAGCTGCCCTGCTCGGCTATCCCTGTCCGGTAGTTCGCTACCTCACAATGCTAGGGATCAAAGCCTTCATCAAGAGACAACTGAGTAGCTGCCCTGCTCGGCTATCCCTGGCTGGTAGTTCGCTACCCCGCAACGCCAGGGATCGAAGCCCTCACCAAGAGGCGGCCGAGCAGCTACCCTGCTCGGCTATCCCTGGCTGTAGTTCACTGCCCTACGACGCCAGGGATCGAAGCCCTTACCAAGAGGCGGCCGAGCAGCTACCATGCTCGGCTATCCCTGGCTGGTAGTTCGCTACCCCGCAACGCCAGGGATCGAAGCCCTCACCAAGAGGCAGCCGAGCAGCTACCCTGCTCGGTTATCCCTGGCTGGTAGTTCACTGCCCTACGATGCTAGGGATCAAAGCCCTCACCAAGAGGCGGCCGAGAAGCTACCCTGCTCGGCTATCCCTGCCTGGTAGTTCACTGCCCTATGACGCCAAGGATCGAAGCCCTCATCAAGAGGCGGCCGAGCAGCTACCCTGCTCGGCTATCCCTGGCTGGTAGTTCCCTACCCTGCAACACCAGGGATCAAAGCTCTCGCCAAGAGGCATCGGGTAGCAACCCTGCTCGGCCCATCCTTAGCAGGCCTCTTACGGTCCCTCCCACGCTAAGGATCGAAGCCCTCACCAAGAGGCAACTGAGCTCGCCCTTGCTCGGTTATCCCTGGCTGGTAGTTCCCTACCCCGCAATGCCAGGGATCGAAGCCCTCGCCAAGAGGCACCGTGCAACAACCCAGCTCGGCCTGTCCTTAAGGATCCAAGCCCTCGCCAAGAGGCACCGGGCAGCAACCCTGCTCGGCCCATTCTTAGCAGGCCTCCTACGGCCCCTCCCACGCTAAGGATCAAAGCCCTTGCCAAGAGGCACCGGGCAGCAACCCTGCTCGGCCCGTCCTTAAGGATCCAAGCCCTCGCCAAGAGGCACCGGGCAGCAACCGTGCTCGACCCATCCTTAGCAGGCCTCTTACGGCCCCTCCCATGCTAAGGATCGAGCCCTCACCAAGAGACAACCGGGCTCGCCCTTGCTCGGTTATCCCTGGCTGGTAGTTCCCTACCCCACAACGACAGGAACGAAGCCCTCACCAAGAGGCAACCGGGATCGCCCTTGCTCGGTTATCCCTGGCTGGTAGTTCACTACCCCACGACGCCAGGGATCTAAGCCCTCGCCAAGAGGCACCGGGTAGCAACCCTGATCGGTCCATCCTTAGCAGGCCTCTTACGGCCCCTCCCACGCTAAGGATCAAAGCCCTCACCAAGAGGCAGCCGAGCGGCTACCCTGCTCGACTATCCCTGGTTAGTAGTTCACTCCCCCCACGATGCCAGGGATCTAAGCCCTCGCCAAGAGGCAACCGGGCAGCAACTTTGCTCGGTCCACCCTTAGCAGGCCTCTTACGGCCCAACCCGCGCTAAGGATCAAAGCCCTCACCAAGAGGCCCCGAGCAGCAACAATGCTCGGCCAACTCTTTGGAAAGCACCAGCCTTCTTGCAACAAAGGTTCTTCCAAACTGTACAAATAAACGATCACCACCTCGACTCCGGAGGCTAGAGAACACTGACCTTCTTTCACTGCGATTAACCGACAAGTACTCGAAGGGCAATCGTTATCTAAAACACGGGCCGTCGACCTGCAGCCTAATGCTTGATCGAGGTCAGAACTGACAAGCTCAAGTACTCACGTAGGAAAAGCATTGCCACGCAGAAGAAAAAGACTAAGTTTCATTCAAACTTCCAAAATCTTTTACAAGGTACTCTGGGCTCCCCAGCCTTACCAAATTGCCCGGAAGCTTACAAAAAGAGAGAGAAAAAGGAAAAGCCAAAAAGTTCAGGCCGCAAGCCCCGTCTAGACCTCACCTTCCTCGGTACCATCCCTAGGAGCCGGGGCTTCCGCTCTAGCAGCGGCCCCTCCCTCATCACCATCTGCCGGAGGCATGACCACCGAAAGTGGGACCCGAGCGCGGAGCTCACCGTCGGTAAACTCTGGAAACTGCGCCTTGACGGCATTAAGAGGTTCATGCCATACAATGGCAGAGGCTTCGCCGAGGTCGGCGTAAAACTGGTCCGACCCTTTATAATCGGCCACCGCCTTTCGAGCTCGAACCTCGGCAACCTTCGCCGCCTGAAGCGCAGCCTCGGCATCCCGTCTGCTGGCATCCCTTGCCCTTTTCACTGCTGCATAGAGATCGGCCAGCTTCGCCAACTTAGCCTCGATGGTTCGGTGGGACTCACTTAGCCGGTGATAGGACTCCCGTCACTTTGAGACGATGAGCTCCCCGACGGCCAATTGGGCTTCGAGGACGGCCATCCTCTCCCTCTCCAGACACAGCTCGAGTCACAGGTCCTCGGCCTCCGAAGAAGACTCCCCCGCTAGTCTCATAGCATGGGCAGTCTCCTCGGCCTCCATGCGAGCAATGAGGGCGCAGTGCTAAAGGACCTGATGAAAAACAGCAGAGGGACTTAGAGACGCTCGAACTGAGAAAATGGCGTTCAAAATAACACATAAGGGAGCATGTACCTGCACCGCTTCCTGGGCTATAGCTGCTACTTATGCCCTCAAGGTCCCCCGCGGAATCTTGCCTCCGGCCGACTCTTCTATATCCGCAGGCTGGCTGACAGCAACGGAAAGCCCGGACGAGACTACGAAACAAGCGTCCCCTTCCTGCACAGGAATCCCCTCGGGAGTCCCAGTCGGTGGAGCGCGAAAGACCGTCTTATTCCTCTTAAGAGGAACCTCGTCTTCGTCCTCTTCCGCTCCCCTCGTCCGGGGTTCGGGAACCCGCGGACGCCTCTGGCCGCTGCCGCGGCAATCATCGCGGGCTCGGGTCGAGGCGGATGGCCTCGTCGCCGGCGACTCCCTTGGTGCGGAACTCGGGTCAACCCGAGGCATGGCCACGCCCCCGGCTCTTTTCTGGGATAGGGCACCGAGGGCAGCAAGAATCCTGGATCGGTCCATTTGTTCTGCCGGGGGGAAACATGCTCGACTCAAAAGAAGAAAAGCAAGAATCTACAAAGGGCTACCTAGACTCTACCCGATCTATTTTTACAGACTCTTCACAAGAAGACATCTAACCTGATGGAGAGGATAAGTTCTCGGAAGAGAAAACGCAGAGAACCGACCTAAAAAGGAGAGCGTCGAGCTAACGAGACTCTGGACGAGGAAATTATGAAGAGGTATGGGCCCTGATGGGGACCCCACCTCTATTTATAGCTACCGGCGTACACATCCAACAGCGAAAGTCATCTCCCGTCGAAATGACTCATTGCGTTTGACGGCCACCATCGCTTTACCTGTCGCACGCGCATTGATCGCACCCCATCGGACGCCGGAAATCTGCTGCCTGTCGCGTCAGCCAACCAGCGCCAGACACGTGGGCTGTCGCTTCGGTGAGCGTACGCACGATCCGGCGCATCCTCTGTAATGCAAGATCTGGCTCCTGATCCGCTGACGTCATCAAAAAATACAGCTGATTGCCCAGGAATGCACGCTTATGATATCTACGAAAAAGAGCTCACCTTGGGTGACCCGGCAGATCACTCTCGACCCCACCCGTGGGCGGGTCGGGACGAGAGTGGGGGGGTAATGATGATGCTCGATATCGGTGATCTCCCATATCGTGACACGTGGCAGATGACGTGTCCCGAAACTTGCAGGAAAGGACCAAGAACGGTACGTCGGAAGAATACCCCGGGTCTGCGGCCCATGGACATAGCCGACCATCTGCGACCGTCCACACCACTCCTATGCCCGCTTTACAAACAACCGTGAGCTCGACTCCGAGCCCCCTGCACAATTGGCTTCCTCGGCCCTCTCAGCTCGTCTCCGGGCTACCGCAGAACCAAGATATCTCAGTCTCCCGCTCGTTCCCAAGCCACCCGCCAAGCTCATCTTCCTCGGTCCCATCGACCGACCAGCAGCACCAGTCACAGGCACCTCCGCCATGCCTCTACGAATCTCGCCATGCACGAGATATCCGCCGGCCACGTCCCCCGTTTCACGCCATCACGATCCTCCATTAACGAGCCTGTCTCGTCATTAATGCGGGATCCCGCCTATCACGCAGGCGTGATACCGGGGGCGTAACAGCCGGCGTGATTCTCGCGTCCGCCTGCCATTCGCTGCTGGGTATATAAACCCCTCTTTCAGGCGACTCAAGTAAATCATTCTTTCCTCGCTAGGCCGTTACTCTGCTCAAATATCCGGTCTAACTTGATCGTCGGAGGGTCCTCGGTGGCACAACCACCCCGGGACTTCCTTGCAGGTTGCTCGGCCACAACAACCTCAAACCCATTGAGATCCACACGCTTCCGGATGCAACCTCCAACTCAATCTCAGCCATCCATCGTCGCTTACAGCAGATCTACGGAAGGTAACATTTTGACGAGATCCGACATCCGTCAAGCACCAATCAAATATCTACATCATATATCATCATCTTCTTCTCCTTCTTTTCTCCTTCACATCCTATTTTATGATTAAAATATAATAGCGTCGAAAATTTAGAAGCTTTCTGTCAATCTCATTTGTCATAGAAAAGAATAATTTTTTATATTCAAACTAGATTACTAATTCGAATAAAGAAAATTATAATTTCAGTGCAGTATAAGAATAATAAAATCTCGGGATGACAAATTGACAGTTCATAATTATATTTATATTCATGGGTTGCAACAATTTTTGTTGCAAATAAAATTTTAATCAAACACACTTACCAATGTACAATGGGTTTTTTTTTGAAATAGATTGTTTGGAATTTTTAATTATAAAAATAGGATATTAAGATTTAGAATTTTGTAAATAGGGCGGTTTGTGGGTCCCCGTATTTGTCTTCTTTTTTCTTTTACATAGGGCGGGCCCGCCCTCTCCTTTAGAAAGAAGAGAGAACCCGCCCTCTCCTTTATAAAGGAGAGGGCGGGTTCTCAGAACCCGAACCCGCCGTCTTCACAAATGAGGGGAGGGCGGGTTCTAGGAACCCGCCCTCCCCTATAATAGGTAGAGGGCGGGTTCTAGGAACCCGTCCTCTACATTGGGATGGAGGAGGGGGTCTATCAAACCGTCCTATTTTCATAATTATAAATCTTAATACCCTATTTTTATAATAAAAAATTCAAAACAACCTATTTCGAAAAAAAAACCCATGTACAATAGCATTTTGTTGAAGTTAATTCCTGTTGGGTACCACCCCGGTCGCTGCGCATGGGGGAACTTACTTGTATATTATATAGAATATTTGAGAGAATATTTTTAGGAATATGTATTTCTTTTTCTTAGACATAAATGGATGCAGAATTAATCTGAACCCATTAGTTTTCTTCAAGTTACAGCTTGCATCATCTTAGATGTGAAGGGTCATATATATTTCATCACATCAATAAAGTTCTTTTTTATAAAAATAAATATCTCCAAAAATATCATTTTGTTAATAATTTGGGAAATGTTATTCACTAAAAAGAAAAATACCGAAATTTTTTTTTTGGAGATTTTTGAAAATCCCGTGATTTCGTGTGCTATAGCAAGAAAAGTATTGAAAAACTGATGAAATTTTTTATTGAAATTTTCACAATTTTTCGTTTGCCAAAAAAAGAAAATAAAACTTATTTTGAGATCATCGTTTTCTATAGCAAGTAAAATATTGAAAAATAAAAGAAAATTTTACGACTTTTTGTGCTCTATGATACAAAATTTTGAATTAAACAGAAAATATTTGGATTTTTGAAAAATATCGTAATTTGCAAGTATATAGCAAGCAAAATATTGAAAAACGGAAAAAAGTTTAAAAATTTAAGATTTTTGTGAAAATTTGGTGATTTTTGTTTGTTAACGGGCAAAATATTGAAAAACCGATTTTTATTTGCTATACCAATCAAAATATTGAAAAACAGAAAATTTTGAGAATTTGAAAATTTTCACAACTTTTGTGTAGTATAATATACACAATGTTGAAAATTTTGAAGGAGAAGAAAACAAAATATCTTAGGAATTTTGAAAATATTACGATGTCATGCGCTATGGAAACCAATATATTGAAAATAAGAGCATACATAAAAAAAATTGAGATTGTTGAAAGTTTCGCAATTTACGTTTGATAAGGCAACCAAACATAATCAAACCGAAGAAACAAAAAAATATGGAGATATTTGAAATTTCGCTAATTTATTTTGCATAGCTAAAAAAATTGGAAATTTTGATTAAAACATAAAATTTCCAGATTTTGAAATTTTCACAATTTTTTGTGTACCAATCCATGCAAAATATTAAGAAGAGAGAAAAAAAATTATTATTTTTGAAAATCCTGTGATATTCATATGATTATAGCAAAAAGAACTGAAAAATAGATATTTTCACGATTATCTTGTGCTATAGAAAATAAACTACTGAAAACTAAATAAAACAAAAAATTATGATTTTTGAAAATTTCACGATTTTTATATGCTACACCATGAAAATATTGAAAACTTACGAGAGACAGAAATATTTTGGATTTTTGGATAATTTTTTAAATTTCTTAGGCTGGCAAGCAAAATATCGGAAAACCGTAAAAAAAATTTAATTTTTTTAAAATTTCGGGTTTTTCATGTCTATAACATGCAAAATAATGAAAGATGGAAGAAAACATAAATTTTTTGAAAATTTGGCGTTTTTGTTTGGTATAGTATCCAAAATATTGAAAAATAAAAGTAAAAATATAAAATTTTCGAGATTTTCGAAAATTTCCAGTTTAATTTCGTTTCGCTGTAATAAGAAAAATATTGAAAAAGCTTGTAAAGCAGAAAATTTCATGAATTTTTGGTGCTATAAAATATAAATTATTGAAAATTTTGTAGAAAACAGGAAATAACGGGATTTTTGAAAATATCGTAATTTTCATATTTTGGAAAAAAATTATTTTATAATTTTAAAAAATCATGATTTTCATGTGGTATTGTAACAACCCTAATTTTTCCATACAAATTTTTTTACAATTTTTTTAAAAATTGTTTAAAGGGGTATTTATTGCTTGAGCATAAGATAAATAATTAATTAGCAATTTAATTACAAGAAAGAGCTTGTGGCTCATTGGTAATACCTTGCACTGCTGAACCTGTAAGTCTATGGTAGCGCCCCGGCCGTCTATCCGAGACCAAAATGCGAAAACGAAAACATTTTCAAAACTTGAAACCGGCGCTATCGTATACTTTAAATCCGGATCGAACCATTAAGCTATAACTAGCAACTAGAGAAAGGGTTGGAAAAGCTATACCGATCGATCCGTGTCCTTCGGTCTTGGCCACCATCTCAAGCTCCTCGCGGCATCCCCGGCCTCGATCTCTTCGTCGGAAAGGGCACCACATTTTCGAGTCTTTTTACAGGCTCCCGCTTCATCCGAAACAACTCGGGCACGAAATTCGCTAGCCGACATGTCCAAGGTGAAGTAGAGAATGTGTGTCATCACTTTGTCTCTTGAGGATTTAGTGGATGCCATTAGTGAGGAGATAATGAGCTCAAGAAAGATGAGGAAGAAGAAGAAGCTTTCCTCTCTTTTTCTTTTGTGTTGCTATAATAAAATGAGAGTAAGAATGAATAAACACAAGAGCAAACTCTAGCCATATGGCTGTCCTCTCTCTCTCCTCTTATCATATCAACACATAAAATCAATCCTAATGTGACATTAGCACAAGAAAAGAGACCATGAGTCACTAAGTAAGTCTATATCACATTAAATGCACCTAATCATGATTTTGAGCTAGTTATTTCCATATGCAAATATTAATCCAAATGTTTGCAACAATAAAAAGAGAATGGCATCTACTAAAGTAAACTCGTGACGGATCACAAGAGTACCCCTCACCTGTATATACATACCTGCATCCGCATTCCGACTGAATGCGAATACGATGAGACTAAAGTAATCCAACAAATCTAATACTAGGATCCGGCTTAAACCAAAGCCCACTAGTATGATCCGTCCGATCATGATCCGTGCACTACCGCACGTATATGATCGAACCCCTCCATATATCATACGGCCTCTACAACGTTTCACCCGAAACTTGAAAACTGTCTGTGGGGGACTCTAAAGACTCGTCAATACATTGGCTGTGGATTTAACCACTAGCACGTCAGAGGTACTAGCCGTACGTAACGGGCCACCGGGTATTGACCAAAAGGGAGGTTGATGAGCGAACTCATCCTAACACCTTACTGAGCCTGTCAGTGATAATATCCGTACAGTCCGGTCCGTTCGTCTATGAGCATCGCATGGCGGGCCAAGGGGGTTGGTAAAAGTCAGACCCCCAAAATCGGTACAAGTCGTGTCGGAGTGTAGCCCAGAACACCCTGAGATACTACTGGAATACCTGTTCCCCTCCGAAAGACGGCATGACGGACGTCTTGCCTGAGATTCGGGGCAGATGCTAATTGGTGCTATCCGTCCACCTCTCCGAAGATGCCAAGTTGGTTTATGGCACCATGTATCGAAGGTTTAAACGGATGCGGCCGATGTAGCAGACTTCGTCAGATTCCCCCTCGTCTGAGGGGTTTTTGATTATAGGGACGCTCTTCCCTGCAGGCGCAAGCCTCTGAAGTTAATTACGCTACCGCATCGCGGTAACAACTTTCTCCTTCTCCAGATGGTCACTTCGTGTCGTGGGTGTTTGTTTTGTATTCGGTTGCCCATGGATTGTATACGGAGACTAAGTTATGTTGTCGCCCGTAGGGCGTGGACTAGTCCAAATCCGTATCTCTCTTAGATTTGGGTTTGGGGGGTTTGGGTTTAAGAATACGTTAGCCTCATTTGAGACTAAGATCAACTTAAACGTTTGTTAAGGACACGTTAGTCTGATTTTAGACTAAGATCAACTTAACGGGATCGTTTAGATCCAACAAAAGAGCAATTGGACTCTATTGTTTTGTTTAGTGACATTGCGGCCGATAATTAGTTTAAGAACATTACGGTCCAATATTAGTTTTAAGACATTGCGGTCAAGGTTAAGGACATCATAGTCTATGGATTTAAGGACTCCACAGTCCGTTGTTAGTTTTAAGATATCGCGGTCGAGGTTAAGGACATCATAGTCCGTGGATTTAAGGACTCCACAGTCCGGTATTAATTTTAAGACATCACGGTCGAGGTTAAGGACATCATAGTCTGTGGATTTAAGGACCCCACAATCCGTAATAATGTGTGGTTGTCGGGACTCGTCACCTCTCTGACGACGTTGACGGATTACAACGACAGATGTCAGAGGAGTAAAGAGATGTACTCTCGAACCGGGTGTAAATTGATTGGAAGAGCAGCTGTGCTCGGTTCAATTTATATTGAGGACTTATGGCCAGAATTGGGCTAAGTCTAGTTAAAAAATGTTTGATATTTTATTTTATGTTATGCCCGTTGGGCCTTTGTTTGGGCTCTGCCCTTTTAATAATGCTTAGCATTTATCAGGAGCAAAATAGTGGTCTGATAGTGCGCCACGTGGCTTGTCAGGCGCTTTGCACCAATCAAAGAGCGCATTGCGCTAGCGCATGCGAAGGTGACACGTGTCACGCTCAGTGCTAAGCGCAAGTCTGTTAGCGCACTACGCTTAAGTGCGCTGCGCCAGTGAGTGACACGTGGCGCGCTCTGGCGCAATGCGTCAATCCAAGAGCACAGTGCACTATATTTAGAAGCGCAAAGCGCAAACTGTTTTGGGATTAACACGTGGCGCGTTTTGGTGATGTGCGCCAGTCCAATAAGCGCAAAGGCGCAAACTGTTCTGTGGTTGACACGTGGCGCTTTCTGGTGACGTGCGCCAGTCCAAGGAGCGCAAAGGCGCATTTCATTAGTGCAAGGCACAGTCCAATAACGCATAGCGCAGCTTGATCAATTTGAGATCAAAGAACAAGTTTTTTGATGTTCTTCAAAAGAGGCATTGCCTCAAGATCCAAGAACCAAGGTTCTTATTCTCATCAAAAGGCTGTGCCTTTAAAGATCAAAAGATCTATGAATGAAGTAAATTACTTCTTTAAATCTTTTATGATTAGATCTTTCTTAGATCTTTTTCTTTAAATTGATTTGTTAAGTTAGGTATAGAGATCTTTCTCTGATTGATCTGGGGATATTTCCCCACCGTTGGATCTTTGATCCTAAGGCCTCTGTTTTACAGAAGATAATCTTCTTGTTTTCAACAAGATTGGAAAGATCTTTCCAGAACAGAATTTTAATTCTGATTAATTAATAATTTATTATTTAAATTCCAGTGCTGGCGTAATTGGCTCTAGCGCGCCTGCGTTTGACACGTGGCGCGCAGCGCAGAGCGCAGCGCAACTGCGCTAGCGCGCCTGCGTTTGACACGTGGCGCGCAGCGCAGAGCGCTGCGCAGCTGCGCTAGCGATCTGAAGCGTTGCTTCATTTTAAAATTTGAATTTTGAAACAGAGCTTTGCTCTGATTGGGGGTGCGCTGCCTAGGGCGCAGCGCTCCTGGTGTTGGCATGTCTGCTTTTGACACGTGGCGCTCAACGCAAGAGATCTGAAGCGTTGCTTCAATTTTTGAATTTTGAAATTCAAACAGAGCTTTGCTCTGATTGGGGGAAACAAATGCCCCCCACCGTTGCGCTCGCGTGGCGCACACGTGAGTGCAGCGGTGGCAACATCTGAGCCATTGGATCAACTCAGAAGTTGAGGAGGCGCTTCAGCGCCTATAAATAGGACCCTTGGTCCTCAGATGATTATCATCTTCAAGAATTTTTATCTCAGAGCCTTGCTCTCATTTCCAAGAACTTCAAGAGTTAAAACTCTAGAAAATTTTAGGTAAAAATTAAATTAAATTAAATTAATTTTAATTAACAGAGCCTTGCTCTCATAGATCTTTTGATCTAAAGAAAACCCCTTGGGGTTTCATAAACAGAATTTTTCTCTCAAGAACCCATAGATCTAAGTAGATCTTTCCTTAGGGTTTCTTAGCCCATGGGTCAGAGCTCTGCTCTTTTAACAATGTATAGATCTTTTGATCTTTTGATGAAGAACTCTCAAGAGTTTTTTCATGGATCTTTAAGATTCCAGAACTTTAATTCTTAGGAATTATTTTTCATTAACTTTTGATGGATTTTTCATCATCATTACAGAGCTAGGCTCTTTAAGGAAGTTTATTCCCTCGTGACCAGAGTTTGACAAGTGTCACTCTGTTACAGAGTTTTGCTCTAAAAGGGAGATTTTCTCCTTGTCTCGAGGGATTTCTCATTTAATGAGAATATTCTTTGAGGATTTCTTCATTAATTGACAGTCTCATCCAATGATGAGGCTGTCTTGATGCATTGTCATCTGGATTTTGTGGGTCCCCGTTTGGTCCCCTCTCCACTGCATTGCAGTGTAGTACAAAATTTTTAAAGTACCGAGCGTCGGGATTTTAAAATTAAATTATGATACTGATAATTGAATTTCGCTTTTTCTTGTAGGCAACATGTCTTCTGATCTCTCGTTCCTGTTTTTCCGTTCAGAGGGAAGATTCCCTGAAGCACCGGTAGACCGGGAGGTTCTTGCTCTCATTAAGGACTACGACCCGGAATACAAGAACCTTCACCTGTGGGGTAGGTGGTATAACGAAATTATCAAAGGTCGTCGAAGCTTCTCTTGCGCGACGCCGTCGGATCCGATCTCGTCAATCTTGTACGCAGATATACCCCCGGTGAATTATGCCGTGGAGGTGGTAAATTGGAATTCGGAGGATCTTCTTCAACCTTCGATTGCTGCCATACCCATGCAGCTGCCGGCAGCCGTGGATATTTTAGGACGGCGCATATGCCAGGGCGAGTCGCGCCCTTAGGGACAACCCTACAACATCGGGTTGACCCCTCGACACTCGGCAGGGTATTTGCAGTTGGCCAGGTATATTTTGTCAGCGAAGAAGACGCACCTGCTGAAGATCGGTCTATACCCCGCAGTTTACGCCTCGCTGTTCGAATACTCTGCTCCTCCGACATGGTGGATTAAGACGTTCGTGGAGCAATGGAATATCCCCACCCATACCTTTCTTCTAATGGACAGGGAAGTTTCCATCTCTCTAGAAGAATTTGCTGAGATTTCCGGTCTGCCGGTGAGGGGGGAGCACTATGAGGAGCTACTTCCTCCGGACGAATACGTTTTTGCCACCAAGTCGTTGGTGATGGAGTTAACGCCGGAGAACGCTATTCAGCACCAGTTTCCGAGTCTGATTAAGGTGCTGAATATGTATGAAAGTCTTTTCTTGGAATCGGGAGGCCGGGGAGTTAGTTTCGCAGACTTCATCGCCCGCTTTTTTCGACCGGAGATTCTATCGCAACGGGGCGAAAAATTTGCTAAGGACGACCCATTCGGCCTTGGCTTAGATTGTCGACCAGCACTGGAAGCCGATCAAAAAGGCTTTTATCTCCCCGATGCCGCAACCATCCCTTTGTCGGAAATCGCTGCTCCGGGCATGGACGAGGAGACTTTCTTTCTCGGGTTTCTGGAGCTATGGTTGTGCTGGTTCGCGCTCCCCATGCACCCTCGCTATATGAGGCCGTCCGTCTTCTACCCAGCACATCGAATGGTGGCTGGCATACAATTGGCCATCGGAATTGCCGGGTTGGCTCACCTGTACCATGGTCTTAGCGTGGCGGCGGACGCAACTAAACCGGGGGTGCAACCCGCTAATTTCCCGATGCACCATTTTACTTCGTGGATGGAAATGCACGTGCTCGGGGTGTTTGGTATTCATAAAAGACCCTCGTTTTACGAGAAGTACATATTCCCGAGAGTTATGCGGCTGATCGACGCTTCTATCGTGAATCCGCCTCCGCGGGAGGCTAGGGGGTTGCTTCTTCATCCGCGCACGATCGGAGCGGGTATTTCTTTCATGGACAAGGTCCTCACAATCGGCCCGGAGACCTCCAAGGCGGTGTTGGCGCTGAGCGATAATTTCAAGGACGGGGCCTCCGTATTGAAAGCCCGGGAGATTTTACATCTATACTCCATTAGGCCGGGCTTTCTCGTGTTCAGGCAGAATGAGGCGGCGCTTTTTATGAGATACAACCCCCATCGCTTCGCCCAGCAATTAAGTTATAACCAGGGGGTCCCATTAGAGGCGTTTTTGGAAGAGCCTGCAGCCACCAGAGAGGGAATACGGAGTGCACTGCATCACTTTATACGGTTAAATACGGGCTCCCACTTCTTCATTAGCGAGCCAACTTGCATTCCAAGGGCCCTCAACGTATAAGGGGCCTGGTATCAGCACGCAATGGGCGCCGTCATCAAGGAAGAGAAGCGGCTGTTGCTTGATCGGAAGGGTGCGCC
Organism: Agapanthus africanus; assembly: GCA_030015575.1. NCBI lineage: Eukaryota > Viridiplantae > Streptophyta > Magnoliopsida > Asparagales > Amaryllidaceae > Agapanthus > Agapanthus africanus. Next base: position 886,129,287 of record CM057337.1, read on the forward strand.
TCCCGCCAGCGATCGCAACGCTCCCTTAAAGCGAAGGACCCCTGTCCCTCCTCCGCTAAGAGGAGATGCTGTAGATGAGCCTCCACGTGTGCTAAGCCCCCCGCGTGGATTGCTCCGCGATCCTGTGGACGTGCCATCAGCGTCCCGTCCTCCCGTGGAGACGGTAAACGTGGTTTCACCCGAATCCGGCGTGGGCTCGGATATTGGGACTCGCCGTCCCAAGGTGCCCACGAAGTGTAAGCTGATTTTGGGTGCGACCAGAGTTCGCGCGCAGAAGAGGAAGAAGAAGTCGATCCTTTCTGCTGATATTGTATTTGGCCAGGAACCTCATGCTCCTTATAGCGAGGGCTTGAGTGAGTATGGGACCAATGACGGCCTATTCACGCCGCCAAACGACACTGATCTGGTGGCTGTCATCGCAGCTTCCGAGCGATTGGCAAGGCGCGACGCGTGGTTAGCTAAACTCGCACAATCAGGTAATCATTAGTTTTATTTTCTTTTGTCATTGTATCGTACTTCTACCGTTGTTTTTGACTAACGCTTTTCCTTCTTTAACAGGCATTTCTACCGAAGAAGCCATCACTGCTTCTCTTAAGACTTTCGAGGAAGAGGAATGACTTAGAGCGTCCTTAGGTCTTGGTACATTTCGGTTTGCTATTTTTTTCCTTCCATTTCTTATGAGTAATCTGACCCTCTCTTTGTTTTATCGCAGGTACCACGAGGCCTATCCCACAAGCTGACGTGGAGATTCTCTCCGGGCCAACTACCAAAGTCCCGGCCTCTTCGGGATTGCCGCAAGAGGCCCTGCTTAAAAAGCCAATGATGGAAGCCTTGACGGCTCTAGAGGCAACCCTGAACGCGGACGACGACGCCTTGCTGAAGGAGGCTTCCAAAAGGTCTGTCGCGACGGCCCGGGAGGAAAGGAAACGCCTGAGGCGCGCAGCGAGGGAGCGTAGCGCTGCTTTGGCTGTGGGAGCAGGCTCAAGCGTCGTTACTCCCGCCGCTACTCCTTCAGAAGAGCTCCCGGTCGCCTTGTCTACTGTTCATAGACGGGCGGCACGTGCCGCTTGGGAGGCCAACGGTAAATCCGCCTCAGGTAATGTGTTTTTGAGGCTTTGTTGTCAAAGTTTTAAAACCGTCGGTTCTTATATATCTTGTCCTGCAGGGCCGGGTCTCACTAAGGGAGTGGCGGCGACAGTCGAGCCTGAGGGGACGGTGGAAGAGGTAGCGGCTGAACCCGAGGCGATGGCAGGCGATGTAACCATAGCTTCCAGGCCCGAGATAGTGGCTGACGAGACAGTCACAACTGCTATGCCTGAGAAGGCTGCCAATGCCGAGCCCGAGGGGGCGGCGGGTGAGACGGTTGCTACAGCCGAGCCTGAGGCAGCAGTGGATGAAATGGCTGCTACGAACGAGCCTATGGCAGCGATGGACGAGACGGCTGCGACCGCTGAGCCCGAAGTGGTAGCGGGTGAGACGGCTGCTACGGCAGAGCTTGAGGCAGCAGTGGACGAAGCAGCTGTGACCACTGAGTCCGAGGTGGTAACGGGTGAAACGGGCATGATCGCTGAGCACGAGATGGCCGCTCTTTCTCAAGAGTCGGGCACTGCTCCGATTATCGCTCTCCCTGCCTACGGTTCCTTGTCGTCTCCTGGCGTCGCTAGCGTGACGACGGTTCCTGTAAAGTCGGGCGATGAGGCAACGGGAGGTGAGACCATTCCAATGGAGGAGGGAGACGCCACCGTTGCATCAAGTGACGCCCTCATTAGGGCTCCGGCTGGTGACTCTTCAGGTAAATCTTGGGTCACCGCCCTTCTTTCTTTATCCTGCAATCTTTCCTAATAAAGTTTATCTTGTTGCTAATGCAGGTGCGGCTAGTGCTGATGCCGCGTTACCCGAGGGAGCGCCATCAGTTACTGCTCTGACGGTGACCATTTCTCTTCCTTCCCTCGCACCGTCGCAAATGCTGGAAGGTATGGATTTGCAACCCATCAGTCTTATCTTTAAGCTGCATAATTTATGTACTGACGTTGTACTATTGCGTCTTTGCAGGAGTCCTTTTTGACCACATGTACCAGGTGTTGCATCCCCACTTCTCCTTCCCGTCGGAGATGGCTTCATCCAGTGGCGCTGGTGAATATAGCTTTCAATTAATACTCTTTCTTTTACCGATAATGAAATTATTTCTGATTCTTCTTTGCCCTGATTGCAGTGCTACAGATTGAAGGAGGAGATGTGAGATCAGTTGCGCCACAGGTCCTCCCGGCTTTGCCACCTGCTGCAGCTGGTATAGTAAATTCTATTGTTCATGAATCTCTTATATTTCTAGATTCGTCATCTGATTGTGATTTTTTTTGCAGCTGTCGCTTCAACTCCGTTCTCTTTTGAGTCTCGTATTATGATGCCGGCAGGCCCCTTCTCCAGACGTCCATCCTCAAAGGGCGCTGTGAGAAGTCTGCGTATGCTGAGCGAATGCGTCGAGGAGCTTGACGTGGAGGCTTCTACATTTGCTGCAGATTTTGCTGCCGAGGTCAATTCGATGCTGGTGACGCCTGTAAATTTCCATAATGAAAGCGTTGTCGAGTCTTGGGTTGATCACTGTAGGAAGATCGAGGCCTGTCTATGTCAGCTTGAACTCATGCGTCTTGCTCCTGAGACTCAGGCTTTGAAATCCCAGCGGGCCGCTTGGGTTGAGCAGAGTGTTCCGTTCCTTCGCCATTTCGAACGAGAGTCAACTCTTAAGCGAAAAGAACATAAGGCGACTGCTGCTGAATCTGCTCAACTGCGCGCTGAGGTTGCAGCTAATGCTGCCCAACTGAATGCCATTTTTGAAGGCCTTCAACGGTGTATATCTGACGGGCTGGTGTTGAGGAAGAAGCTTGATCTCAATGAGCAGATCGCGCAGAGTCAAGAGGCTTCCCAGCAAGAAGCTGATCAGAAACTCTCATCTTGTTTGCAGCAACGGGCCTAAATTGAAGCAGAGTTGGCTGTGGCGGCTGATCATGAGAAGACACTGAAAGAAGTGCGAGAGCAGCTCACGGACTTGTTGAAAACACATCTTTCTCAATGAAAATTTTGTATCATTTGTAATTGTGAATAAAATGTATTTGTTTCTTTTATTCTTTAATACGATGTATTTTGTACTCAATCGAATTCATGAATAAAAGATACACGTTCTTCATAATGTCTTGTATCATTTCTCTGCTTTCTTCTTTCTTGCTGTGTTATTTGTCATGTGATTTTAGCAAGTGCGGTCTGTAGATAGCGTATAGCTGTCAGTCTTGAATTCTTCGTAGAGTGATGCTGGCTTAGAAAACATGGTTAAGATCTGTCACGTAAAACTTTTCAACTTTATGAGCCGTGAGGGTCTCATAAAGAATTTTCTCCCTATGGGTCGAGAGGATCCCGTAGGTGTAACTTTTCCTTAAGAATCGTGAGGATTCCCAAGGGCGTTTTCTCTTGAGAGTCGTAAGGATCTCACAAGAGAATTTTCTTCCTTACGAGTCGTGAGGACCCGCAAGTGATGGGTGAAGTTGTCCTTATCCGCATTTCACGGAGTCAGGGGTTGCTCTGGATGCTTCTCACGGGTTCACTGCCGTGTTTGGCGAGAATAAGGCTCCGCTCTAGACATTTTCCAGGATACCATGGTTTAAAGATATTGCGGTCGAGGTTAAGGACATCATAGTCCGTGGATTTAAGGACTCCACAGTCCAATGTTAGTTTTAAGACATTACGGTCGAGGTTAAGGACATCATAGTCAGTGGATTTAAGGACCCCACAGTCCGATGTTAGTTTTAAGACATCACGGTCGAGGTTAAGGACATCATAGTCCGTGGATTTAAGGACCCCACAGTCCGATATTAGTTTTAAGACATCGCGGTCGAGGTTAAGGACATCATAGTCCGTGGATTTAAGGATTCCACAGTCCAATATTAGTTTTAAGACATCACGGTCAAGGTTAAGGACGTCATAGTCCGTGGGTTTAAGGACCTCACAGTCCGATGTTAGTTTTAAGACATCACGGTCGAGGTTAAGGACATCATAGTCCGTGGATTTAAAGACCCCACAGTCCGATGTTAGTTTTAAGACATTATGGTCGAGGTTAAGGACATCATAGTCCGTGAGTTTAGGGACCCCACAGTCCGTGAAATGTGTGGTTGTCGGGACCCGTCACCTCTTTGAAGACGTTGAGGAATTACAACGACAAATATCAAAGGAGTGAAGAGATGTACCCTTGAACCAAGGTAAAATTAGTGTAAAATCATTGGGGTTGATTGTTAGTTTTAAAACATCACGGTCGAGGTTAAGGACATCATAGTCCGTGAGTTTAAGGACCTCACAGTCCGACGTTAGTTTTAAGACATCGCGGTCAAGGTTAAGGACATCATAGTCCGTGGATTTAAGGACTCCACAGTCCGATGTTTGCTCTGGATGCTTCCCACGGGTTCACTGCCGTATTTGGTGAGGACCAGGATCCGCTCTGGATGCTTCACACGGGGTCAGAAGTGACGTTATCCGCGTTCCACGTAACCAGGAATTTTGCTCTAGATGCTTCCCACGGGTTCACTGCCGTGTTCGGCGAGGACTAGGCTCCGCTCTGGATGCTTCCCACAGGTTCACTGCTGTGTTCGGCGAGGACCAGGATCCGCTCTGGATGCTTCACACGGAGTCAGAAGTGACGTTATCCGCGTTCCACGTAACTAGGAATTTTGCTCTAGATGCTTCCCACGGGTTCACTGCCGTGTTCGGCGAGGACTAGGCTCCGCTCTGGATGCTTCACACGGGTTCACTGCCGTGCTCTGCGAGGACCAGGATCCGCTCTAGACGTTTTCCACGGGGTCAGAAGTGACGTTATCCGTGTTCCACATGACCAGGAATTTTGCACTAGATGCTTCCCACGGGTTTACTGCCGTGTTCAGCGAGGACTAGGCTCCGCTCTGGATGCTTCACACGGGTTCACTGCTGTACTCTGCGAGGACCAGGATCCGCTCTGGACGTTTTCCACGGGGTCAGAAGTGACGTTATCCGTGTTCCACGTGACCAGGAATTTTGCTCTAGATGCTTCCCATGGGTTCACTGCCGTATTCGGCGAGGACTAGGCTCCGCTCTGGATGCTACACACGGGTTCACTGCCGTGCTCTGCGAGGACCAGGATCCTCTCTGGACGTTTTCCACGGGGTCAGAAGTGACGTTATCCGTGTTCCACGTGACCAGGAATTTTGCTCTAGATGCTTCCCACGGGTTCACTGCCGTGTTCGGCAAGGACGAGGCTCCGCTCTGGATGCTTCACACGGGTTCACTGCCGTGCTCTGCGAGGACCAGGATCCGTTCTGGACTTTTTCCACGGGGTCAGAAGTGACGTTATCCGTGTTCTACGTGACCAGGAATTTTTCTTTAGATGCTTCCCATGGGTTCACTGCCGTGTTCGGCGAGGACTAGGCTCCGCTCTGGATGCTTCATACGGGTTCACTGCCGTGCTCTGCGAGGACCAGGATCCGCTCTGGACATTTTCCATGGGGTCAGAAGTGACATAATCCGCGTTCCATGTAGCCAGGAATTTTTCTCTAAATGCTTCCCATGGGTTCACTGCTGTGTTCGGCGAGGACTAGGCTCCGCTCTGGATGCTTCACACGGGTTCACTGCCGTGCTCTGCGAGGACCAGGATCCACTCTGGACGTTTTCCACGGGGTCAGAACTGACATAATCCCTGTTCCACGTGACCAGAAATTTTGTTGATTATATCTGCATTTCATGGAGTTGGGATTTGACTCTCGGTCATCTGTACACCGCTGAGTCATGGAACTGGGAGTTGCCGCTGTTCCGTTTTGTTTGATATTGTGTATGCTGCAATGAGACTGTTTCCTGATTTAAAATCAGGAAAGTTTACGGAGGAGGCATCACGTGCTAGCACGTAACCCGCAGTCACGTGTTGGCACCTGACAATTAAAAAGCGGCGGCAAAGGCAGATTCAGCTCCTTGATTAAATCAAAGGAAAGCCTCCAGAAAGGGTCACGTGCTCACACGCGACCAGGGGTCACGTGTTGGCATGTGACGGCTGAACAGCGGCTAGAAGAAAAAGCGCAGAAAGCAGAAGAAAGCTCGTTCCAAGAGGTCACGTGACCAGGGGTCATGTGGCCACACGTGACCGGCTTTCAAAGCGTATCTATTTAACATAATTAAATTCTGAACAGCATTCAAATCTTTCCAAAGGAGAATGATTATTTGGAACCGATTGGATTAAAGATTTAAAGGTGGTTAAATATCACCTATCTATGGAAAAATCTTGAACTTGGAAAGATTTCCCCTTAAAATCTAACCGAAATAACAAAGGAATATCTTTGGATTCAAAATCCAATGGTGAATAAAATTCACCTAATAATTCGAAGGTCCAAATGAATGATGAATGCAAATCAAATCTCTAACGAATACAAATCAAATCCCTCAATGAATGATTCACTAAAACTTATTGATTCTGCTCCTTCTCCTATAAATAGGAGCCAAGAGAGACAAGAGGAGATACAGAGATCTATATATAGAGACAGAGAGAAAAAGAAATAGAGCCTTGAGACTTTGGAAGAATTTGATCTTCTACAAAAGAAAACCCTAGATAAGAAAGGGAAAGCTTTTGAGAGAATTTAATTCTCAAAAGAGTTTAACTCTTATATTAAAAAGAAGAACTTAGTTCTCTCTTTAATGGAGGATCTGCAAAGTGCACATCTCCCCATGAATTGAGAATTTAATTCTCATTGGGTTGAGATCCTGCGATGCAGATCCAAAGCATAGGGAGGGAATGGAAGTTTGAGAATTTAATTCTCATAGAACTATAGGAATTTAATTCCTTTAAAATAAAATTAGGGTTTAACCCTATGTTATAGAAATTTAATTCCTTCAAATGAACAGAACCAGGGTTTAACTCTAGTTAAGAACTCAAATCTGTCAAAATAACAGGAATTTAATTCCCTTAGAAGAACCTAATTCCTCACATGTATGGGAATTCAATTCTTACAAAAGACAAGTTAGAGTTCAACTCTATCTAAGAATATAATCCTTCAGAAGAAAACAGGAATTTAATTCCTCTAAAAGTTTATTGCTAGGTTTAACCCCATGAAGAATTTAATTCTTAAAAAGATAAACATATCTTCAAAGATACAGGGTCACGTGCTACCACGTGACCCCTGAAAAGATCAACAGAGAAGGGTTTTGAGGCAACGCCTCACGTGCCCCCACGTGACCTCTGGCAGAAGCTCTAACAGACAAACATTTAAATGCCCATCACGTGACAGCACGTGATGCTCCAAAGTGTTGGAGATAATGCCCTCAGAGTCAATTATTGGATCACAGGCACGTGATTGCAATGATTGAGGGAGGACCTATCCCGGGACGACAGTCTTACTCGAGATGATAGTTTGCTATCTGGTTTACCTTTATCATCGTGTACTGCTTTAGGTGACATGACATGTCGCTATTGCACGTTGATAGAGCCCCTAGGATTCTTGCTTGACTACCGGCAGTATGAGGGCGATCATATACATGGGAGCTGGTAGTCTATAAGCACATCCTTAAAAGGTCCCTAGTCATGGGAGTTTCGAGATAGGGCATCGATACTCCAGAGTAGACTAGTGTATACAGTCGAGACCCCGACGAGGGGCGGTGGCCGGTCTCACAAGCCACTGGTGTCAGTTGGTTCACCTAAGATGTATACAGGTGCTCATTGGGTTATGAGTACACCGGACAGGACTCGCCGGGAACATGCTAGTTGGTCTTATACCTGACGTCAGATAGCAGTTCCCAGGTGACATGTGTACAGGTTAGTTCATCGACCTGGGGATCGTCATTTGTCTCGTGTGAGTTCCCACTGTACTTTGATTACTACCCTACCACGGCTCAAAGGAGTCATGCAAACAGGTTTTAGTTGGGTACAGTCCCGAGCCACATGGAGGCAGTGAGCGGATCTTCGGGGGGTCGTCTCTCCCGGTATTGGGGGTGAGGTCGCGCTGTGTCTAGGAGAGCCATTACACGAAGACCTTGGCCAAGGCAGGAGATTTACTGGTAGGTATTCCAGTAGTATCTCAGGGTGTTCTGGGCTACACTCCGACACGACTTGTACCGCTTTTGGGGGTCTGACTTTTACCAACCCCCTAGGCCCGACATGCGATGCTCGTAGACGAACGGACCGGACTGTACGGATATTGTCACTGACAGGCTCAGTAGGGTGTCAGGATGAGTTCACTCATCGACGTCCCTTTTAGTCAATAGCTGGTGGCCCGTTACGTATTGGCTTATACCTCTGACATGCTAGTGGTTAAATCCACAGCCATAGTATTGACGAGTCTTTAGAGTCCACCACACTTTCAGTTACTCAAGCTTTCGGGCGAAACGCTGTAGAGGCCGTATGGAGATATGGCAGGGTCCGATCAGATACGTGCGGTATTGCACGGATCAGGATCGGACAGCTTTGTACTAGTGGCCGTATGGATATATGGCAAGGTTCGATCAGATACATGCGGTATTGCACGGATCAGGATCGGACAGTTTTTACTAGCCGGTTTTGGTTTAAGCCGGTCCTAGTTTAGTACAGTGTAGATTTTGTCTCTTTGCATTTGTATCCGGACGGAATACAGATGCGGGTGTGTATGCACAGTCTCGGGGTTTTCCTGTAATTTATTACGGGACCAGTTTTCTGGAGTTACCAGTTTGCATTCCGTTCCGGCCGGTTTTCCTTTGTTCTTTCCCGGCCGGACTTTTCCGATGGAGGGGGTTATTTGCAATTGTGCAAATAATTTTTGTGGAGGGGGTTTCTTGCAAAAGGATTTATTATGAGAGCATCTTTTCTTTTGTTGCACCATTCTTGCATTTAATTGTGATTGGAAAGGGTATGGGTGGGTGTATGTAATAAGCATGGTTCATGTTTTGTTAAGGTCACCACTTGCTTTATCCTACCATTACCTCCCTTCATGCATCCATTCCATTCCCTCCACCATTCTAATGAAAATGAGGCCGGCCACATCTTGGAGTGAGAGAGAGAGGAGTTCATTTTTGGCATGAGGGATTAATTCACATATCATTTTCATGCTTGCAAAATTCTTCACTTCATTCCAAAGTCCATTCATGTTTCCTCCATCCAAAGGCAACCAACCCCAAAGAGACATACTCTACACTACATTCTACAGCACTTCTTGGACGCGTCGATTCGCCAGCTTCGCGCCCGAGTTGCCTCGGTATTGAGGTGGGAGCCCGTAAAAGCTACAGGCGATGTGGTGCCCTTTCCGACGAGGAGGAGACGGACGGAGATCCCGTGAGGAGATCGGAGTGGAGATGAAGACCGGAGGACTCGGATCAGTCGGTACATCTCTTCCCTTTCTTGTTAGTAGCTTAGACTTGTTAATGGTTACGATCCGGAGTTTAGTGCGCGGTGGTGCCGGCTTGCAAAGTCCGCAAAAATTAAAGTTTATCACCGTTTCCGCATTTGGTCGTCGGATTGACGACCGGGGCGCCGCCGTGCACTTACAGTGGTATCAGAGCCTCGCCATTAACTTCGTCTAGCTTCGTTTGATGTGTTTTGCGTTTCCGATCGACCAAAATTCCAAAATCTACATTTTACCTCACATCAGTTTTCTGTTAAGATTTTTTGGTGTCTAAAAATTTTTCAGGTGGTCTCAGAATGATGTGCAGGAAATTCTAAGAAAACTGGGAAAATTCGATACAGTAAACCCTAACCTTGAGCGCGGAACCGCGGCCAAATCCCACCTTGGGCCGCGGTTCCGCCGCACATTTGACTGTTCACTGTAACATATTTTTCTAGTGGGCTTCTGGGCCTTTTTTGGGGGTTTTGGAATATTAAAAGTGGGCCAATTATTTCTGTGAGTGTTACAGTATTGCTTGGGGGCCCACTTGTTAATTTTTGGTCAATCGGAAAATTTTAAACACATTATTTCACAGTATTTACATTATATCTGTGACCGTGAATGTCACTCGATCGGTAAATCCGGTCTAACTGCTATAGCCCGGTTAGACGGATTTGCGAACGTGACTTTCACGTTGATGTTCTATGTATTTTGCTGTGATGTTGCGGATCGGTCGGTAGGGATAGCCTGGATGCAATGCTAGTACAGTTTTGTTGTATTATGTACATTTGATATTGCGGGGCGAGCGTCCGACATGTGGACTGCCGTCACTGCCTATTTGTATTATTATTTTGGGGCACGGCCAGGTTGCGGTCGATGTACCCGTTGTATGTATATTTTACTTTCTGTACTAGGATTGCCCCGCGGTGGGGTGCACGGATAGCCGGGTTCTAGAAGGCAACAAGCCCGCATCTCATGGCATTGGGACGGAGGGGGCTTCACTCCAGGATTGGCGGGCTATTCGACGCACTCGTAGGGGTACAGGTTGACCCAGGAGGGGTGCCCAAGTTGCCGGATTCCATGAAGTGCTGGGTGGTCCATTCACGGTGCTGAAGGGGGCTGCCTCGCTTCAGGTTTTGGCGGGTAACTTGCCGCGCCCGTAGGGGTCTAGGATTTCATTGCACAGGCTATCCACACGACCAGGGGAACGTCGGGTTTCAGTAGTGGCTCTGTGAAACCCGGGGATCCCAGATATCTGTATTGTTCTGTGATGCTGTACATTTCTGTGATGTTGCATTTTATTCACGCCTTGAGCGAAATACTATATATTGGTATATATATTAGTAGATGTTGTATATGTTTTTCATCCGCGCTAGTCCAGTCCCCGCTCTGCCGTTAGTTAGCTAACCTAACGGGTGATGACGGGACCCAGTGGCGAATGCGGATGGCATATACGTACGTCAGTATATTTTCGTTCTTTATGGTGTGATCAATTGATGGGACTGTGTTGCTTCGGATCAATGCAAGTTAAACAAACCTATTCTGATGTTGTTGGAACACTTTTCAAAAGGCTGTTATTGCAGGGACGTTCACTTTTGTTTTGCATCGTGGTATTCATTTGGAATATCCTGCTCCTCAGTCGACGAGGCAAGGGCCGAGATCCCTTCACCGGGAGTGACCCCTTGGATAGAAGTTTGCTTCAGGGCATTAACTTCACTATAGCCGATTACTTTTGCTTTGCATCGTGGTATTCAGTTGGAATATCCTGCACCTCATTCTACGGGGAAAGAGCCGAGATCCCTTCACCGGGAGTGACCTCTTTAGTAAAGGTTTTCGTCACTATATTTTCTAAAAAGCTATCCGTTCCTTCAACGATATCAAGTTCATTACGTTAAAGGTTTTCGCCAGAAACCATTCGTAGCCCTCCGTCGTTTCATATGGGTAGTCAATAGTATTCAAGCTGTGTTTGTTGGCCTTAGTCAAGGCACAGTGTTTGGTAGCTATTGGGTATTCATATGCTGCATAGATAGATGCGTTGGTTTGGGACAGTCGTATAGCCTTGTTGGCCTTAGTCAAGGGCTTGTACGGGTGGGTTCAAATCAACCTGAACAATGACGGGTAGAACTTGACATGTGACTTATGATTTGTTGGCCTTAGTCAAGGTCATAAGAGCATGGGGTAAAAATCCACATCGGGAGTTTCAAAGAACTGAAACTTGCCAGATATGCGCATACCTTCTGGAGTGTAATACCGTGAGCGGATTCCGTCACGTTATCATGCGATGAGAGTTGGATCCCGATTCCCACTGATGAGTTGGTTTACTCCTCGGGTGACCCCGACTAATTCTTCTTTCAGGTTTGGAGGAGAATTTGAGGTACAGTGGGAGGTTTCCAGATTAGATAAAGTGATAACCATTCTGATCTAGGTTAGAGTGCACGCTGAGTGTTTCTTTTCTCTCTCTCTCTGGCAGCGACCATTGACCCAACCCTAGACTTTGACTCAGTGACCAAGTTGACCGAACCTTCTTTACACTGGCTTTTGGATTGTCAGAGTTGCAGACCTCATTGCCACTCCTACTTTTACCCTTTTCTCCAGGACACCCCGTATTACTACGAACGTCCACTTCCATTGGACAAAACCATCGTATGGTTAGATACGAACTCGAAGGAATTTCCGGTTCTGGAGAAAACGAATAAGACTATTCAGTTGTCTTTTCCTTCTACCTTCTCTCAGCTTGCGAGTACTCCTTGGTTTAAGGGTAGTACACCTATTATGCAAATTGGATAGTCTTCTTTCAAACCATAGGCAGGTGCCGACCGGTAGGGAATGAAGAAAACTAATTAGCATAACGATGGTGTGCAGAAGGTATTAAGTTCAGACAAAACAAGGGATTAGTAAGAGGGCAAAGTAAATTGCGACTGATATTCACGACCAAACCAAGTTTTTCTTCGCCAATCCTAAATCACCTTTGTATTTCTCCAGGACACTCCGTATCACTACGAAAATCCACAGTTTATTGGATACTCCATCGTATGGTTATATACGAACTCGAAAGGAACTTGTTCCAGTTCGGGGATGGATTCTGGTCCAGGAGAAATAGGAATAAGGCTTATTCGGTTGTCTTTTATCTTCACCTTCTCTCGCATTGCGAGTGCTCCTAGGACTAGGACAGTACACCCATTATGCTTATTGGATAGTCTTCTTCCAAACCATAGACTGGTGCTGAACGGTAGGGAAGGAAGAAAACCATTTGGCCTAAGGGGTGTGCAGAAGGTAACGACTAAAGACATATAAAGGGTTTTAGAGAGGTGGCAAAGAATTATACGGTTATAGTTGTGAATCTGGATAATGGTAGAGGCATTACTAAGAATACCAGGATACCCCATCGAAACATTTTAATGTTTCAGTTCACTGTGTACTGTTAAAAGAAAACTGATTTCCCGATAAGATACTTGCTCCAGGGTATGTATTTACCAGGTATGATTCTCACATCTGTATGGTTTTACAGATGATGAGTGGGAGTAAATTATTGGGAATTGGGTGATCATCCTCATTATATCGGGATTCGTTGTAATCGGTGATATTTGAGGAGATCACCTGGGCTGTTTGCCGGTCGGCAAATATTTGGTTTTGAATATCCGCTGTTGTGCACCAATTTCAAATTGATATATCTGTACGTCTATTTTCATAGAGTGAGATATACCTTTTGATATTATGTCGATGACATTTACCTATATCAGTGGATGGTTAGGTAAGGAGCATTAAACAGCGGTGTAATTCTTCTTAACCATAAGTACAGTTTTCAACCTACGATACACAGTGAAAGAGTTGTTAGACTCAGCGGACTTATACAGAGTATTGTATGTTGTCCAGTGTCCATTAGGACAGAGGGGTTGGTCCTCATACTATATTCTGTTTACTTTTAACTTCTCTAGTTCTTAAACATGTGTTTCGTAGAAACACAGGGTCTAAGTTTTGAGGAGTTATAGGTATTTGAATATAGTAGAGAACCAAGTATAGTAAGTATCGGGATTCTTCAAAGTGATCGAAGATGTAGATACTTGTATATGGTATTCAGTTGATAGTAATGATTAAGAGAACTTGCTTCTCTTACAGATTACTCATAATTGGAAGCATTCCTAAGTTGAGTAACGCTGATCGGCCTCTCTCCATTTAGTTGACATGCACTGGAGATAGCTGCATGATTTGAATCTGGTTCAATTAAATCAGTGCCTCTGGTTCTATATTGGATATAGTACAGTTCATATCTTAACATTGTTAAGCTACGGGGAGTTGTCCGGCTTATGATTAAAACCAGACTCTGGATAACTCAAGACACGTTTCTGTAATGGCTGTTTGTGGGTTGACCCAGGCTATGACGAGGGTTGATTTTCTACCATCTGGAAGATCAATAGTGATATTGTTCTTAACTCGCCACATTTTAAAAGAAATGGTTATTTTTCAGAAAACAGTAGTGGGAGTATGGTAGAACTGGAAGCGATTCCAGAACCGCAAACGATTACTGAAGATTTGATAAGGAACCTAAAGATTCAATCTGATTTGACATTCCATTGGCCACTCCGCAGATAAGGTGGGTAACTTCAGGCACCCGAGAGGTACTCCGGTAGCCTCAAGGACGGTGACAGGGAAGTTCTTGTTTACCCACACTTGCCATTGTTGTTGTTCCAGGCTGCGAGACCCGGCAGGAGGATGAGTATAGCGTCGTTCTAAACTAGCTTTAGAAGTGCACGTCTATATGACTCTGCCAGAGGGTTGTCGTAGTCAGTGGGAGCAGCGGAAGCATTGGTAAACATCAGGCTTATGTCTATTTATAGACTAAAGCAGATATAGCGGAGATAGATCATCTATTTCTGATGTGACAGTCATAGGTTTGACGTCATCAGAATAGGGGATGGATCTGTTGAGAAGGTAGTAGGGTGTGACATCCGGGTTTTGGATGACATACACATTGTAGGAAGTGACATTCCTATACTACGATCGGTTATACTTTGGTCGTCACACAGTGTTTTCTCCACATAGGACTTGGATATTATATCAGACATACTGGTTACTAGATCTATGGTTTTAGATCTAGATTTGGGTGGTTTCCCAATCAGGGTACTTTGACAGCATTCTAAGAGTATTTAGAATGGACGACTCCTGGCATGGTAGTGTACCTGCAGGTAATGGAGTCATCCTCTCTAAAGGTGTCTTATAGACTAAAGTAGAGAGGGATGTGCATGATTGGCAGATCACTTGCTTAAGCAATTGAGTCAATCATGAGATGTCAAGTACCACACCAGATGTTGTTCTTGCACTAGATGTAATAAGTTGATATTGATCCAATCCTGGAGAAACAGTCGGAAGCAGTTTTAGAACATAAGTGGATGTTCTAGGGATATGATAACGACAGCCTCATTTGGGAGACAGTTATCATTCCAGGCTTCCAAGGTGACCCGGACGACAAGGAGGTTGTCAGAGTTATAGTTTTCCTTCTGACGAGGGGCAGTATTCTGGACAGGTGATCCAAGGCAATACTGAGGGAGGCATGGCGCAGGATACTGATTAATTTCAGTTGACGATACAGTCTAAGAAGTTTGGATTTGGAGTTCATTTTTGAGCTCGGTCCCATCAGATATCCAGACACTCTAAGACAGGTATTGCTCATTTCGGGAGATGGCTTTCTCCGCGAACTTGAGATATAGAGAGACATAGAAAGAAACTTCAGAGCGGATCCACTCACTGAGGCTATTCCTCGAACGCAATAGTTTCGCAAACAGGCTTTGTGCGACTGACTAGTAGAGGAGTTGGGTGTTCGGTATCACACGGGCTGTGAGTATGCGACATCGCAATAATTAGCCTTGAGTGCAAGTGGGAGATTGTTGGAGATAGTGCCCTCAGAGTCAATTATTGGATCACAGGCACGTGATTGCAATGATTGAGGGAGGACCTATCCCGGGACGACAGTCTTACTCGAGATGATAGTTTGCTATCTGGTTTACCTTTATCATCGTGTACTGCTTTAGGTGACATGACATGTCGCTATTGCACGTTGATAGAGCCCCTAGGATTCTTGCTTGACTACCGGCAGTATGAGGGCGATCATATACATGGGAGCTGGTAGTCTATAAGCACATCCTTAAAAGGTCCCTAGTCGTGGGAGTTTCGAGATAGGGCATCGATACTCCAGAGTAGACTAGTGTATACAGTCGAGACCCCGACGAGGGGCGGTGGCCGGTCTCACAAGCCACTGGTGTCAGTTGGTTCACCTAAGATGTATACAGGTGCTCATTGGGTTATGAGTACACCGGACAGGACTCGCCGGGAACATGCTAATTGGTCTTATACCTGACGTCAGATAGCAGTTCCCAGGTGACATGTGTACAGGTTAGTTCATCGACCTGGGGATCGTCATTTGTCTCGTGTGAGTTCCCACTGTACTTTGATTACTACCCTACCACGGCTCAAAGGAGTCGTGCAAACAGGTTTTAGTTGGGTACAGTCCCGAGCCACATGGAGGCAGTGAGCGGATCTTCGGGGGGTCGTCTCTCCCGGTATTGGGGGTGAGGTCGCGCTATGTCTAGAAGAGCCATTACACGAAGACCTTGGCCAAGGCAGGAGATTTACTGGTAGGTATTCCAGTAGTATCTCAGGGTGTTCTGGGCTACACTCCGACACGACTTGTACCGCTTTTGGGGGTCTGACTTTTACCAACCCCCTAGGCCCGACATGCGATGCTCGTAGACGAACGGACCGGACTGTACGGATATTGTCACTGACAGGCTCAGTAGGGTGTCAGGATGAGTTCACTCATCGACGTCCCTTTTAGTCAATAGCTGGTGGCCCGTTACGTATTGGCTTATACCTCTGACATGCTAGTGGTTAAATCCACAGCCATAGTATTGACGAGTCTTTAGAGTCCATCACACTTTCAGTTACTCAAGCTTTCGGGCGAAACGCTGTAGAGGCCGTATGGAGATATGGCAGGGTCCGATCAGATACGTGCGGTATTGCACGGATTAGGATCGGACAGCTTTGTACTAGTGGCCGTATGGATATATGGCAAGGTTCGATCAGATACATGCGGTATTGCACGGATCAGGATCGGACAGTTTTTACTAGCCGGTTTTGGTTTAAGCCGGTCCTAGTTTAGTACAGTGTAGATTTTGTCTCTTTGCATTTGTATCCGGACGGAATACAGATGCGGGTGTGTATGCACAGTCTCGGGGTTTTCCTGTAATTTATTACGGGACCAGTTTTCTGGAGTTGCCAGTTTGCATTCCGTTCCGGCCGGTTTTCCTTTGTTCTTTCCCGGCCGGACTTTTCCGATGGAGGGGGTTATTTACAATTGAGCAAATAATTTTTGTGGAAGGGGTTTCTTGCAAAAGGATTTATTATGAGAGCATCTTTTCTTTTGTTGCACCATTCTTGCATTTAATTGTGATTGGAAAGGGTATGGGTGGGTGTATGTAATAAGCATGGTTCATGTTTTGTTAAGGTCACCACTTGCTTTATCCTACCATTACCTCCCTTCATGCATCCATTCCATTCCCTCCACCATTCTAATGAAAATGAGGCCGGCCACATCTTGGAGTGAGAGAGAGAGGAGTTCATTTTTGGCATGAGGGATTAATTCACATATCATTTTCATGCTTGCAAAATTCTTCACTTCATTCCAAAGTCCATTCATGTTTCCTCCATCCAAAGGCAACCAACCCCAAAGAGACATACTCTACACTACATTCTACAGCACTTCTTGGACGCGTCGATTCGCCAGCTTCGCGCCCGAGTTGCCTCGGTATTGAGGTGGGAGCCCGTAAAAGCTACAGGCGATGTGGTGCCCTTTCCGACGAGGAGGAGACGGACGGAGATCCCGCGAGGAGATCGGAGTGGAGATGAAGACCGGAGGACTCGGATCAGTCGGTACATCTCTTCCCTTTCTTGTTAGTAGCTTAGACTTGTTAATGGTTACGATCCGGAGTTTAGTGCGCGGTGGTGCCGGCTTGCAAAGTCCGCAAAAATTAAAGTTTATCACCGTTTCCGCATTTGGTCGTCGGATTGACGACCGGGGCGCCGCCGTGCACTTACACAAAGTACTCAATACTTTTGGCAGAATAAAATGAATTGAGGGCGCTCTCACGTGCTACCACGTGACCCCTCTTGCCTTAGTGTTTAACACTAAAGTTGAAGCCTCTATATCCAGTGTTCAACACTGATTCTCTTAGTGTTTAAACACTAATTTGGAAAACTCTATTTACAGTGTTTAACACTGACTTTCTTAGTGTTGAACACCAACTTGGAAAACCCTATTTCCAGTGTTTAACATTGATCTGCCTTAGTGTTAAACACTAATTTGAGATCTCTGTTGCCTGTAAGTGCACGGCGGCACCCGGGCCGTCAATCCAACGCCGGAATGCGGAAGCGGTGAAAAACTTAAATTTTGCGGACTTTGCAAACCGGCACCACCGCGCACTTTAACCGGATCGAACCATTAACTAGTCTAACTATCTACAAGAATGGGAATAGAGATATACCGATGATCCAAGTCCTCCGGTCTTCTCTTCATGGTCCCGATCTCCTGCGGAAAGTCCTGTCTCCTCCTCGTCGCCGGAAGTGCACCACATCGCCTACTTTGTTTACGGGCTCCCACCTCAATGCCGAGGCAACTCGGGCACGAAGCCGGCTACTCGACGTGCCCAAGATTTGCTGTAGAATGTTTGGTAGAGCTTGTGTCTCACTTTTGGGGTAGTGGAGTTTTGCCATTTTGTGGAGGAAGAAGAACTTGGAGAGAGGTGAAGGGAAAAACTAGCATCCAAAAGAAAAAATGAGAGTGTCACATATTTTCTCCACACTCCAAATGAAGCATTCTCCTCCTCACACCAAAATGGCCGGCCCACCCCTTTGATGTGTGATTGGAGAGAGAAAGAACAAAGACAAGGGGGTGGGTGGAAAGCAAGAGAGAGAGAGAGAATGGTTATCATTCAAAAGAAATCATCACAAAGAAAAGTCCTCACTCAACAACCATACCCCTCAACATCATCAACAATCATGACTTTAAAAGTCAAGCCATGATGGAGTCAAAACAAGTCAATGATGGTGCACATCATGAAAGCCATCATGATGCATCAAGATGCAAAGAACCCCCTCCACTAATGCCTATTTGCAACAATGAAAATAAACCCTCCTCCACCAATCTTCGGCCAATGAACGATACAAAGGAAAATTGGCCGAAACGGAAAACAAACTGGCAACTCCAAAAACTGGTCCTGTAATAAATTACAGGAAAACCCCGATACTGTGCATACACACCCGCATTTATATTTCGACCGAAATACAAATGCAATGAGACAAAATCTACACTGTACTATACTAGGATCCGGCTTATACCAAAACCGGCTAGTAATATCTGTTCGATCCTGATCCGTGCAATACCGCACGTATCTGATCGAACCCTGCCATATAACCATACGGGCTATAGTACAGACTGTCCGATCCTGATCCGTGCAATACCGCACGTATCTGATCGGACCTTGCCATATCTCCATACGGCCTTTACAACCTTTCGCCCGAAAGCTGAGTAACTGAATGTGGAGGACTCTAAAGACTCATCAACACCTTGGTTGTGGATTTAACCACTAGCACGTCAGAGGTATAAGCCAATACGTAACGGGCTACCAGGTATTGACCAAAAAGGGACGTCTATGAGCGAACTCAGCCTGACACCCTACTGAGCCTGTCAGTGACAATATCCGTACAGTCCGGTCCGTTCGTCTATGAGTATCGCATGGCGGGCCTAGGGGGTTGGTAAAAGTCAGACCCCCAAAAGCGGTACAAGTCGTGTCGGAGTGTAGCCCAGAACACCCTGAGATACTACTGGAATACCTACCAGTAAATCTCCTTGCCTTGGCCAAGGACTTTGTGTAATGGCTCTCCTAGACACAGCACGACCTCACCCCCAATACCGGGAGAGACGAACCCCTGAAGATACGCTCACTGCCTCCATGTGGCTCGGGACTGTACCCAACTAAAACCTGTTTGCACGACTCCTTTGAGCCGTGGTAGGGTAGTAATCAAAGTACAGTGGGAACTCACATGAGACAAATGACGATCCCCAGGTCGATGAACTAACATGCACACATGTCACCAGGGAACTGCCATCTGACGTCTGGTATATGACCAACTAGCATGTTCCCGGCGAGTCCTGTCCGGTGTACTCATAACCCAATAAGCACCTGTATACATCTTAGGTGATCCAACTGACACCAGTGGCTTGTGAGACCGGCCACCGCCCCTCGTCGGGGTCTCGACTGTATACACTAGTCTACTAATGGAGTATCGATGCCCAGCCTCAAAACTCCTACGACTAGGGACCTTTTAAGGATAAGCTTATAGACCCCCAGCTCCCACTTATATGATCGCCCTCATACTGCTGGTGGTCAAGCAAGAATCCTAGGGGCTCTATCAACGTGTAATAGCGACGTGTCAGGTCACCTAAAGCAGTACACGATGATAAAGGTAAACCAGATAGCATACTATCATCTCGAGTAAGACTGTCCTACCGGGATAGGTCCTCCCTCAATCATTACAATCACGTACCTGTGACCTAATAATTGACTCTGAGGGCACTATCTCCAACAATCTCCCACTTGCACTCAAGGCTAATTATTGCGATGTCGCATACTCACAGCCCGTGTGATACCGAACATCCAACTCCTCTACTAGTCAGTCTCACAAAGCTCGTTTGCGGAACTATTGCGTTCGAGGAATAGCCTCAGTGAGTGGATCCGCTTAGTTGTTTCTTTCTATGTCTCTCTATATCTCAAGTTCGCGGAGAAAACCATCTCCCGAAAAGAGCAATACCTGTCTCAGAATATGTCTGGATGTCTGATGGGACCTAGCTCATAAATGAACTCCAAATCCAAACTTCTTAGACTGTATCGTCAACTGAACTTAATCAGTATCCTGCGCGCCATGCCTCCCTCAGTATTGCCTTGGACCACCTGTCCAAAATACTGCCCCTCATCAGAAGGAAAAACTATAACTTTGACAACCTCCTTGTCGTCCATGTCACCTTGGAAGCCTGGAATGATAACTGTCTCCTGAATGAGGCTGTCGTTATCATCTCCCTAGAACATCCACTTATGTTCTAAAACTGCTTCCGACTGTTTCTCCAGGATTGGATTAATGTCAACTTATTGCATCTAGTGCAAGAACAACATCTGGTGTGGTACTTGACATCTCACGATTGACTCAATTGCCTGAGCAAGTGATCTGCCAATCATGCCCGTCCCTCTCCCCTTTAGTCTGTAAGACACCTTTGGAGAGGGTGACTCCATTACCTGCAGGTACACTACCGTGCATGGAGTCGTCCATCCTAAATACTCTTAGAATGCAGTCAAGTACCCTGATTGGGAAACCACCCAAATCTAGATCTAATACCATAGATCCAGTAACCAGTATGTCTGATATAGAATCCATTTCCTTTGTGGAGAAACCACTGTGTGACGACCAAAGTATAACCGATCGTGGTATAGGAGTTTCTTTTCCTATTCTGTGTATGTCATCCAGATACCAGGACATCACACCCTACTACCTTCTCAACAGATCCATCCCCTATTCTGATGAAGTCAAACCCATGACTGTCACGTCAGAAATAGATGATCTATCTCCGCTACTTCTGCTTTAGTCTATAAATAGATATAAGCAACCTGTCCAGCAATGCTTCCGCTGCTCCCACTGACTACGACAACCCTCTGGCAGAGTCATATAGACGTACACTTCTAAAACTAGTTTAGAACGACGCTATACTCATCCTCCCGCCTGGTCTCGCAGCCTGGAACAACAGCAATGGTAATTGTGGGTAAACAAGAACTTCCCTCTCACCGTCCTTGAGGCTACCGTAGTACCTCTCGGGTGCCTGAAGTTACCCACCTTATCTGCGGAGTGGCCAATGGAATGTCAATCCAGATTGAATCTTCAGGTTCCTTATCAAATCTTCAGTAATCGTTTGTGGTTCTGGAATTACTTCCAGTTCTACCATACTCCCACTACTGTTTTCCTGAAAAAATCCATTTTTAATTTAAAACTGTGGCGAGCCAAGAACAATATTGCTATTGATCTTCCAGATGGTAGAAAATCAACCCTCGTCATAGCCTGGGTCAACCCACAAACAGCCATTACAGAAACGTGCCTTGAGTTATCCAGAGTCTGGTTTTAATCATAATCCGGACAACTCCCCGTACCTTAACAAAGTTAAGATATGAACTGTTCTATATCCAATATAGAACCAGAGGCACTGATTTGATTGAATCAGATTCAAATCATGCAGCTGTCCCCAGCGCATGTCAACTAAATGGAAGGAGGCCGATCAGCGTTACTCAACTTAGGAATACTTCCAATTATGAGTAACCCGAAAGAGAAGCAAGATCTCTTTATCATTACTATCAACTGAATACCATACACAAGTATCTACATCTTCGATCTCCTTGAAGAATCCCGGTACTTGCTATTCCTGGTTCTCTACTCTATTCAAATACCTATAACTTCTCAAAATTCGGACCCTGTGTTTCCACGAAACACTTGTCTAAAAACTAGAGAAGTCATAAGTAAACTGAATGTAGTACGAGGACCAACCCCTCTGTCCTGATGGACCCTGGACAACATACAATACTCTGTATAAGTCCCTTGAGTCTGATAACTCATTCACTGTGTGTCGTAGGTCGAAAACTGTACTTATGGTTAAGAAGAATTACACCGCTGTTTAATGCTCCTTACCTAACCATCCACTGATATAGGTAAATGTCGTAGACATAATTTCAGAAAGGTATATCTCACTCTATGAAAATAGACGTACAGATATATCAATTTGAAATTGGTGCATAACAGCGGATATTCAAAACCAAATATTTGCCGACCGGCAAACAGCCCAGGTGATTTCCTCAAATATCATCGATTACAACGAATCCCGATATAATGAGGATAATCACCCAATTCCCAATAACTTACTCCCACTCATCATCTGTAAAACCATACAGATGTGAGAATCGTACCTGGTAAATACATACCCTGGAGTAAGTATCTAATCGGGAAATCAGTTTTCTTTTAACAGTATATAGTGAGACTGAAACATTGAAATGTTTCATTGGGGTATTCTGGTATTCCTAGTAATGCCTCTTCCAGATTCACGACTGTAACCGTATAGTTCTCTGCCACCTCCCCAAATCCCTTCATATGTCTTTAGTCTTTACCTTCTGCACACCCCTTTAGGCCAAATGGTTTTCTTCCTTCCCTACCGTTCGGCACCAGCCTATGGTTTGGAAGAAGACTATCCAATAAGCATAATGGGTGTACTGTCTCAATCCTAGGAACACTCGCAACACGAGAGAAGGTGAAGATAAAAGACACCTGAATGTACTTTATTCCTATTTCTCCTGAACCAGAATCCATCCCCGAACTGGAACAAGTTCCATTCGAGTTCGTATATAACCATACGATGGAGTATCCAAATAAACTGTGGATCTTCATAGTGATACGGAGTGTCCTGGAGAAATACAAAGGTGATGTGGGAGTGGTAACGAAATATTTGGTTTGGTCGTGAATATCTGTTGCAATTTACTTTGCCCTCCTACTAATCCCTTGCTTTGTCTGAACTTAATACCTTCTGCACACCATCGTTATGCTAATTGGTTTTCTTCATTCCCTACCGGTCGGCACCAGCCTAAGGTTTGGAAGAAGACAATCCAATTTGCGTAATAGGTGTACTACCCCTAAACCAAGGAGTACTCGTAACCTGAGAGAGGGTAAAAGGAAAAGACAACTGGATAATCCTATCCGTTTTCTCCAGAACCGGAAACCATCCTCGAATAAATTCTTTCGAGTTCGTATCTAACCATACGATGGTTTTGTCCAATGGAAGTGGACGTTCGTAGTAATACGGGGTGTCCTGGAGAAAAGGGTAAAAGTAGGAGTGGCAATGAGGTCTGCAACTCTGACAATCCAAAAGCCAGTGTTTAAGAAGGTTCGGTTAACTTGGTCACTGAGTCAAAGTCTTAGGGTTGGGTCAATGGTCGCTGCCAAAGAGAGAGAGAAAAGAAACACTCAGCGTGCACTCTATCCTAGATCAGAATGGTTACCAATTTATCTAATCTGGAAACCTCCCACTGTACCTCAAATTCTCCTCCAAACCTGAAAGAAGAATTAGTCGGGGTTACCCGAGGAGTAAACTAACTCATCAGTGGGAATCGGGATCCAACTCTCATCGCATGATAACGTGACGGAATCCGCTCACGGTATCACACTCCAGAAGGTATGCGCGTATCTGGCAAGTTTCAGTTCTTTTGAAACTCCCGATGAGATTTCTGCCCCATGCTCTTATGACCTTGACGAAGGCCAACAAATCATAAGTCACATGTCAAGTTCTACCCGTCATTCTCCAGGTTGATTTGAACCCACCCGCACAAGCCCTTGACGAAGGCCAACAAGGCTATACGACTGTCCCAAACCAACGCATCTATCTATGCTGCAGAAAGGCAACAAGCAGCTACCATACACTATGCCTTGACGAAGGCCAACAAACATAGCATGAATACTACGTGCTACCCGTCTGAAACGACGGAGGGCTACGAATGGTTTCTGGCGAAAACCTTTAACGTAATGAACTTGATATCGTCGAAGGAACGGATAGCTTTTAAAAATATAGTGACAAAAACCGTTGCTAAAGAGGTCACTCCCGGTGAAGGGATCTCGGCTCTTTCCCCGTAGAATGAGGTGCAGGATATTCCAAATGAATACCGCGATGCAAAGCAAAAGTAATCGGCTATAGTGAAGTTAATGCCCTGACGCAAACTTTTTGTCCAAGGGGTCACTCCCGGTGAAGGGATCTCGGCCCTTGCCTCGTCGACTGAGGAGCAGGATATTCCAAATGAATACCACGATGCAAAACAAAAGTGAACGTCCTTGCAATAACAGCTTTTTGAAAAAGTGTTCCAACAACATCAGATTAGGTTTGTTTTAACTTTGCATTGATCCGAATCAATGCAGTCCCATCAATTGATCACACCAAAAAGAACGAAAATATACTGATGTACGTATATGCCATCCGCATTCGCCACTGGGTCCCGTCATTACCCGTTAGGTTAGCTAACTAACGACAGAGCGGGGACTGGACTAGCGCGGATGTAAAACATATACAACATCTACTAATATATATACCAATATATTATATTCGCTCAAGGCGTGAATAAAATGCAACATCACAGAGAATGAACAGCATCACAGAAACAATACAGATATCTGGGAACCCCGGGTTTCACAGAGCCACTACTGAAACCCGACGTTCCCCTGGTCGTGTGGATAGCCTGTGCAATGAGAATCCTAGACCCCTACGGGCGCAGCAAGTCACCCGCCAAAACCTGAAGCGAGGCAGCCCCCTTCAGCACCGTGAATGGACCACCCAGCACTTCACGGAATCCGGTAACTTGGGCACCCCTCCTGGGTCAAACCTGTACCCACTACGAGTGCGGCGAATAGCCCGCCAATCCTAGAGTGAAGCCCCCTCCGTCCCAATGCCATGAGATGCGGGCTTGCTGCCCTCTAGAACCCGGCTATCCGTGCACCCCTCCGCGGGGTAACCTAGTACAGAAAGTAAAATATACATACAACGGGTACATCGACCGCAACCAGGTCGTGCCCCAAAATAATAATACAAACAGGCAGTGACGGCAGTCCACATGTCGGACGCTCGCCCCGCAATATCAAATGTACATAATACAACCACAACTGTACTAGCATTGCATCCAGGCTATCCCCCACGACCGATCCGCAACATCACAGCAAAAACAGAACATCAACGTGAAAGTCACGTTCGCAAATCCGTCTAACCGGGCTATAGCAGTTAGACCGGATTTACCGATCGAGTGACATTCACGGTCGCAGATATAATGTAAATACTGTGAAAAATGTGTTTAAAATATCCGACCGATCAAATTATATCAAGTGGGCCCCAAAACAATACTGTAGCAGTTACAGAAAATATGGGCCCAATTTAAATGTTCCAGAAACCCAAATTTATCCCCAGAAGCCCAATGAAAAAATCCGGCCCATTGATCTTTTTATACGGCGGCGGAAGCGCGGCAATAAGTGGGTAGTTGCCGCGCTTCCGCGCTCCAATTAGAGAATTAGTTTCTCGAATTTTTCCACTGGTCTTAGATCATCGAGCACAGTACTTTTATGCAACCTGAAAAATTTTTGGAGACTGAAAAATTTCAACAGAAACTGTCGTGGGTGTATTTGGGTTTTCGGACATTTCGATCGATCGGAACTGAAAAACACATTACACAAAGCTAGACTAAGTTAATGGGGAGGCTCTGATACCACTGTAAGTGCACGGCGGCACCCCGGCCGTCAATCCGACGCCGGAATGCGGAAGCGGTGAAAAACTTAAATTTTGCGGACTTTGCAAACCGGCACCACCGCGCACTTTAACCGGATCGAACCATTAACTAGTCTAACTATCTACAAGAATGGGAATAGAGATATACCGACGATCCAAGTCCTCCGGTCTTCTCTTCATGGTCCCGATCTCCTGCGGAAAGTCCTGTCTCCTCCTCGTCGCCGGAAGTGCACCACATCGCCTACTTTGTTTACGGGCTCCCACCTCAATGCCGAGGCAACTCAGGCACGAAGCCGGCTACTCGACGTGCCCAAGATTTGCTGTAGAATGTTTGGTAGAGCTTGTGTCTCACTTTTGGGGTAGTGGAGTTTTGCCATTTTGTGGAGGAAGAAGAACTTGGAGAGAGGTGAAGGGAAAAACTAGCATCCAAAAGAAAAAATGAGAGTGTCACATATTTTCTCCACACTCCAAATGAAGCATTCTCCTCCTCACACCAAAATGGCCGGCCCACCCCTTTGATGTGTGATTGGAGAGAGAAAGAACAAAGACAAGGGGGTGGGTGGAAAGCAAGAGAGAGAGAGAGAGAGAATGGTTATCATTCAAAAGAAATCATCACAAAGAAAAGTCCTCACTCAACAACCATACCCCTCAACATCATCAACAATCATGACTTTAAAAGTCAAGCCATGATGGAGTCAAAACAAGTCAATGATGGTGCACATCATGAAAGCCATCATGATGCATCAAGATGCAAAGAACCCCCTCCACTAATGCCTATTTGCAACAATGCAAATAAACCCTCCTCCACCAATCTTCGGCCAATGAACGATACAAAGGAAAATTGGCCGAAACGGAAAACAAACTGGCAACTCCAAAAACTGGTCCTGTAATAAATTACAGGAAAACCCCGATACTGTGCATACACACCCGCATTTATATTTCGACCGAAATACAAATGCAATGAGACAAAATCTACACTGTACTATACTAGGATCCGGCTTATACCAAAACCGGCTAGTAATATCTGTTCGATCCTGATCCGTGCAATACCGCACGTATCTGATCGAACCCTGCCATATAACCATACGGGCTATAGTACAGACTGTCCGATCCTGATCCGTGCAATACCGCACGTATCTGATCGGACCTTGCCATATCTCCATACGGCCTCTACAACCTTTCGCCCGAAAACTGAGTAACTGAATGTGGGGGACTCTAAAGACTCATCAACACCTTGGTTGTGGATTTAACCACTAGCACGTCAGAGGTATAAGCCAATACGTAACGGGCTACCAGGTATTGACCAAAAAGGGACGTCTGTGAGCGAACTCAGCCTGACACCCTACTGAGCCTGTCAGTGACAATATCCGTACAGTCCGGTCCGTTCGTCTATGAGTATCGCATGGCGGGCCTAGGGGGTTGGTAAAAGTCAGACCCCCAAAAGCGGTACAAGTCGTGTCGGAGTGTAGCCCAGAACACCCTGAGATACTACTGGAATACCTACCAGTAAATCTCCTTGCCTTGGCCAAGGACTTTGTGTAATGGCTCTCCTAGACACAGCACGACCTCACCCCCAATACCGGGAGAGACGAACCCCTGAAGATACGCTCACTGCCTCCATGTGGCTCGGGACTGTACCCAACTAAAACCTGTTTGCACGACTCCTTTGAGCCGTGGTAGGGTAGTAATCAAAGTACAGTGGGAACTCACACGAGACAAATGACGATCCCCAGGTCGATGAACTAACCTGCACACATGTCACCAGGGAACTGCCATCTGACGTCTGGTATATGACCAACTAGCATGTTCCCGGCGAGTCCTGTCCGGTGTACTCATAACCCAATGAGCACCTGTATACATCTTAGGTGATCCAACTGACACCAGTGGCTTGTGAGACCGGCCACCGCCCCTCGTCGGGGTCTCGACTGTGTACACTAATCTACTAATGGAGTATCGATGCCCAGCCTCGAAACTCCCACGACTAGGGACCTTTTAAGGATAAGCTTATAGACCCCCAGCTCCCACTTATATGATCGCCCTCATACTGCTGGTGGTCAAGCAAGAATCCTAGGGGCTCTATCAACGTGTAATAGCGACGTGTCAGGTCACCTAAAGCAGTACACGATGATAAAGGTAAACCAGATAGCATACTATCATCTCGAGTAAGACTGTCCTACCGGGATAGGTCCTCCCTCAATCATTACAATCACGTACCTGTGACCTAATAATTGACTCTGAGGGCACTATCTCCAACAATGCCAATGTTTAACACTGATTTGTTTTAATATTTAACACTAATTTGAAAGCCCTGTTGCTGGTGTTTAACACCAACTATCTTTTAGTGTTAAACACTAACTTGTCAATCTCATTCTCAGTGTTCAACACTGATTGGTCTTTAGTGTTTAACACTAGCTTCAGCCCAATTGGCTAAGTTCTAGAGGCAAAGCCTCTCCTTCAATGGACCAACAGAAAGCCAATATTCCAAACATGATTGGACTTAGCCCAAGATGGTCATAAGTCCTCAATCCAAATTCAACTGGGCTAATGGGCTCATAACATAATTAATTGGTCTTGGTCCTAAATTGGGTCAAAGACTGTTTAATCTACCTTGGTTCCAGGGTACATCTCTTCACTCCTTTAATACTTGGCGTTGTAATTCCTCAACGTCTTCAAAGAGGTGACGGGTCCCTATGACCACACATTGATACGGACTGTGGGGTCCTTAAACTCATGGACTATGATGTCCTGAACC
The DNA here is from genome assembly GCA_030015575.1 of Agapanthus africanus. NCBI lineage: Eukaryota > Viridiplantae > Streptophyta > Magnoliopsida > Asparagales > Amaryllidaceae > Agapanthus > Agapanthus africanus. The sequence continues at coordinate 886,157,773 of CM057337.1, forward strand.
TTGACCGGGATGTCTTAAAACTAACATCGGACTGTGGGGTCCTTAAACCCATGGACTATGACGTCCTTAACCTTGACCGGGATGTCTTAAAACTAACATCGGACTGTGGGGTCCTTAAACCCATAGACTATGATGTCCTTAACCTTGACCGGAATGTCTTAAAACTAACAATGGACTATGACGTCCTTAACCTTGACCGGGATGTCTTAAAACTAATATCGGACTGTGGGGTCCTTAAACCCATGGACTATGACGTCCTTAACCTTGACCGGAATTTCTTAAAACTAACAACGGACTATGACGTCCTTAACCTTGACCGGGATGTTTTAAAACTAACATCGGACTGTGGAGTCCTTAAATCCATGGACTATGATGTCCTTAACCTTGACCGCAACATCTTAAAACTAACATTGGACCGCAATGTCCTTAAACTACCCATTGACCGCAATGTCACTAAACTAAACAACAGGGCTCCCTTAATTGCTCTATTGTTGGATCTAAACGATCCCGTTAAGTCGATCTTAGTCTAAAAACTAGGCTAACGTATTGACCGCAACATCTTAAAACTAACATTGGACCGCAATGTCCTTAAACTACCCATTGACCGCAATGTCACTAAACTAAACAACAGGGATCCCTTAATTGCTCTATTGTTGGATCTAAACGATCCCGTTAAGTCGATCTTAGTCTAAAAACTAGGCTAACGTATCATTAACAAACGTTTAAGTTGATCTTAGTCCTCAATGAGGCTAACGTATCCTTAAACCCAAACCCCCAAACCCAAATCTAAGATAATACGGATTTGGACTAGTCCACGCCCTACGGGCAACGACATAACTCAGTCTCCGTATACAATCCACGGGCAACTAAACACAAAATAAACACACGCGACACGAAGTGACCATCTGGAGAAGGAGAAAGTGGTTACCGCGATGCGGTAGCGTAATTAACTGCAGGGGCTTGCGCCTGCAGGGAAGAGCGTCCCCATAATCAAAAACCTATCAAGCGAGGGGGAATCTGACGAAGTCTGCTGCATCGGACGCATCCGTTTAAACCTTCGATACGCGGTGCCATAAATCAACTTGGCATCTTCGGAGAGGTGGACGGATAGCACCAATTAGCATTTGCCCCGAATCTCAAGCAAGACGTCCTTGTCGCGCCGTCATTCGGAGGGGAACAGATTCTGGCACTCCCGGTGGGACTTTTTCCTCTTTCTACTCCACACTTCGTGCGTCGTGATTCGCGAACCAATCGCGGTTCGTTAATGGTTGCCCTTGGGTTGCGAAGTACTAAGATTTGGCGTTTTGCTTGGTGCAGAAAACAAAGAATCAATGGCGTTCAGCTGCTTGAACTGCAAATGCAACCGACGCTCCGCCTCACCTGGAGGTGTAGCATTTGGACCGCAGGCTGGTTCCCTATTCACTATGCATGTAGAGCAAGTGACCCAAGCTACTACCGGTCTATTCTTTGGGACCATGCTCCCGCCGGTGAACATTGATATCCCAATGCCCGTACCGGAAGCCTCGAAGAAGTCGGTCTTCGATCGACTTGCTACTCCCATGGCCCCTCTCCATAGGTCGTCCAATTCTTCAGTCTTCACCAGACTGAGCCTGAACTCCAAAGGGCCCGCCAAAAAGCCAATGATACCTGAGAAGGCCATCCCAAATAAGACAGCTACTCCTGAAGTCGTCAAGACGGCTTCTCCTCCCAGAGGGTTGGTCTTCGCGAGACTGACTACCTCCGTTACCGCTCCCGCTCAGAAAACTGTAGCTTCTCAACGAACGTCAGTCTTCAAGAGGCTGACATCGGCAGCAGCCCTTCCCCAGAACAGGGGGCAAGACGCAGCCATCGCTGAGCCAGTCCCAATAACCCGTCACGTCCGACGTCGCCACTGGCGCCGGATAAGAAAAGCTGGGGGCAACTCCCCTACTGGGCTAACTCCACCAGCTCCAACGGTGGAAGTTAATGCTGCTATCCCAACTGGGAACCGCTTTGAGCCGCTGAACAGGGTACGCAGAAACTCGCCAATTGCGGCGCTCAAAAGATCTCCTCCACCGGTAGAGACTGCCGTGGAAGCAGAGAAGCCGGAGCAGTCCCTTCAATCGCTGTCCTCCAGGATCTACAAGACATGGCGACAAGTTCGAGAATCTGCGATTGATCCTAATTACTCTCACCAACACAAGAAGTCGAAAGGTCGGCCAGAAGAAAATTCCCCGATCAAGCAACGAAAGGTGACGACCGATTGGGTGCTCAAAGCAACAACCCCCCTCAACTTCAACGGCCTACAAGAGACAAAGACCGGAGGAAGTCCCCGCTCCCGCAGCAAATATCAAGGACAATAAGCTAAAACGCCCTGAGTCTGGGGGTATGATGGTGCATACAGTATACATGGCGCTGGGAAAAGAAGACAGCCGTGCATCCACGGGTCATAGACCGCTTACACGGTCAGTGTCCAAAGCTCAGGAGTAACAACAGAAGCTCTAAGAAATGATGAACGCGATGGCCGCACTCACTGGGCCGAAAGAAAACCCCGAAGCATCATCTGATTAACGCCAGGAACAGGAAACTGACGCCGAGTTCCTTCGTAGGATATTGGAGAAGAAGGATAAAGAGGCTGCAGAACAAGCAGCTAATATACAACGAATGGCCCTTCTGTTTCAGGACATGGTGGGTATGATGATCCAGCAAGAGCCTCCTGCTGAAGATCCCCCGACCATCTTCGAAGATGATAGAGGGGAAACGTCAAATCCACCACCGGCTCTCTCAACGGCCAAGAAGGAGACAATCTCTAAGGCTGACTTGAACGACTATATAGCCCAGCAGATCCGGGTTCATCATGCGTCTGAGGCAGCTGGTCAAGTCGTAAAAACGGGGCGACCATATCCGAGCTGGTACGACCAAATCAAATATCCGCCGGGTTATACAATACCAAAATTCCACGTGTATAAGGGGACCGGCAATCCCCACCAACATGTAGCCCAGTTCAGGGCCCTTTGCGGTAACACCGGCGGTGATGATAAACTGCTGCTTCGCCAGTTCGTGGACAGCTAATCAGAAACAGTGTTCGAATGGTATTCGGAACTCCCGAACGATTCTATCAAGACGTTCGCTGAAATGGAGTTTCTATTCACTCAGCGATTCGCAAGCGCCAGCGAACGCACTCCGATAACAACATTAATTAATGCCAGGGTGAAACCAGGCGAAACGTGGGTCCAATACGCTATACGATGGCGAAACTTGTGGTCGAAATACGAACAACGCATTGAGGAAGCGCCCGCAGTGGGCATGTTCGTGGGAACCATAGACCCTCATGCCACTATCTCCCAGTTTATGATGTTCTTTAAGCCGACCACGTTTTAGGCTTTGATCGACAAGATGGCCCAGATGGACCAAATGGGTCACAGACCGCCTCCCCCGAAGTCAGAACCTCAGAGTGACAAGGGTAAAGGGAAAGCAACCTTCGTCGCGAATGCTCAGTAGCAACCCAGTGCCTCAAAGCTGGCGGATCAGTTGGAAGAAAGACGGCGGTATTATAATGAGAAGATGAAGCGTCCCTACTCGTTCCCACGGGACAAGACGAAACGGTTAGCAGTACGCAACAGACTTATAAACTTGCCAAATCCAAGGCGACCGCCACAACCCACTGAGGTGAATAACCCCAATTATTGCCCTTACCATCAAACGGTAAGCCACCCGATTGAGAATTGCTTCGTCTTCAAAGGATGGATTGAGGATCAATACCTCCAGGGAAAGTTTGCGCTGTCTGAAAAGTGGAAGGTGAATCCGCCACAGCCGCATACTCCTAAGAAAGCAGACACACCGGGGGCAACCTGTTCTTTCATTGAGGAAGCTCCATGGGAAGTCGTGCTATCAGCTAAAACTAGAAGGATGCTGAGTGATCTTCATGCGTGCCCAGCAGTCGAATGGAAGAACCCGCTTGAACCTTAAATCATCAAAAGGATGCTGAAGCCGCGTCCAACTACGAAGAGCGGTGGTGATGGCCCAAGTACTCACACCCAACCATCAAAATCTTCGAAGAAAAAGAAGAAGAAATCCAAGAAGCACGTGAAGCCTGGAGACAAGCGCACGGATTTACAGAAACAGATTGACGCGCTGGAGGAGTACAATCAAAAGGCGCGGACTCTCGTCATACTGCAAGAGTTCCTCGACCACGTCTTTCAAGAGAAAGATGATGGAGAAAGCTCGTCGAATGAGTCCGAGGGATATGTAGCGAGTTGTCATGTGATTTCCCATTCGCCTACGGACGATGAGAGAATTCCTGGCACTGAGAAACTGGGGGTACAGCCTGAGCCAGGACTTGTATGGCCAACAGATGAAATGATCGACGCCTTTCTATACGATATTCGTTTGAAAAGTAAAGCCGATCAGGAGCGTGAGATGGCTGCATCGGAAGGAGCCAAGCGCAGGCGACTAAACGAAAGAGTCGAAGCACTCCCATCAGATCAAAAGACATCCGATGCGAATAAAAACGTGTTCAAGACGAGGAAAAGGTTTGCCAAAGCCATGTCAGTGTGGATGAAGCTACTACCCTCGGAAGAGAACGCGTTCGATGGGGCGGAGAGGCACCCTAATTATTGCTCATATCACCGGAAAATTTCACACCCTACGGAGGAGTGCGACGCTTTTAGGATATGGTGGCAGAGATATGTCGCTCACCGGCAACATTTTAAGCGCATGAAACGCAGAACTCGTCAAGAGCAAAGAGGTACAACCGACAGGCACAAAAGAACTACCGGCAGCTGTTACATGGTCGATGCCGGAGGATCACAAGTTCTCACCTTTGGGAGCGACTCTGATGAGGAAATGGCTTTGGGCCCTCTCTTTAAAGAGCCCGTCTTAGGGAAAGAGGAAGAACCGGAGGCCTGCGAGAACATTCAGCTGCGCAATCGCATGCTCCCGGAAAAGAATCACGGGCCCGCAAATAAAAAAGATAAGGGAAAGGAAAAGGTCACTGGGGATATCGCCTTAGATGACCAAGTCATGAAAGAGCTGACTGCCAAGGACCCTCCCAGGAAGGGTAAGGTGGACTACAACATCCTAGCACACCTAAGGAAGCTACCTTCGCAGCTCAGCATTCTCGACGCCCTCATGCATCCCGAAGACCAGAAGCACACCGCTTTCCGGACTCCTTTGGGTATATTCTGCTACAAAGTCATGCTCTTCGGATTAAAAAATGTCGGTGCCACCTATCAGAGGGCCATGATAAAGATCTTTGATGATCTCATACATGAAATCGTCGAGTGCTATATCGACGACCTCGTAGTAAAAAGCATATCATATGAAGAGCATTTAGAGCATCTGAAGACTGTATTTCAACGCCTTCGGCAATATAATTTGAAGATGAATCCCCTCAAATGCGCGTTCGGAGTCTCCTCGGGTAAATTCCTGGGATTCATCATCCGACATCGAGGTATCGAAATAGATCCATCTAAGATCAAGGTCATCATGGAAATGCCACCGCCAAGGACTCTCAAACAGCTGCGGTCTCTCCAAGGGAAGCTCGCGTACATCCGGCGGTTTATCGCCAACCTGTCAGGCAAGTGCCGTCCTTATAGCCACCTGATGAAGAAGGGAACCCCGTTCGTCTAGGACCAAAAATGCCAGAGCGGGCTAGATGAGATCAAGCAGTACCTGCAGAACCCGCCGGTGTTAGCTGCTCCAGTCAAGGGAAAGCCCCTTATTCTTTATACAACAGCCCTTGAGGATTCCTTAGACGCATTATGAGCACAAGAAAACGACCAAGGGAAGGAGAGAGCACTCTACTATTTAAGCCGAGTTCTTCTGGGGGCAGAAAGCAATTACTCCCCTATCGAAAAACGCTGCCTAGCGTTAATCTTTGCGATAACAAAACTCCGGCACTATGCATTGGCACATGAAGTCCGTCTTATATCAAAGGTGGACCCCCTAAAATATCTAATGTCAAAGGCCATATTGACAGGGAGACTCGCTAAATGGGCCCTGCTCCTGATGGAGTTTTTAATAACCTATCAGCCTCTTAAGGCAGTGAAAGGACAAGCCATCGCCGACTTCCTTGCTGAGCATCCAGTACCTGCCAGTTCTCCTCTGAATTGTGATTTGCCAGACGAACATGCGTTAGATGCGATCGACAGTGGTAATACCCGATGGGAGCTTTATTTCGGTGGAGCGTCTTCCGTGAAGAAGCGCAAATAAAGTACCCCTATAATCAAATCGGGAGTAGGACTCATCTTTGTAACTCCACAAGGAGAGATGATGCGCTTCGCTTTCTCCTTAACAGAACCGAGGACGAACAATGAAGCCGAATACGAAGCTTTGATAGCAGTCCTCGAGATCGCCATCGGCATGGGAATTGAAAACCTCCTCATATACGGGGATTCTCAACTAGTCGTTAGTCAAGTAAACGGTGACTACCAAACATGCAAACCGGAGTTGGTGAAATATGGCGAAAAGGTGCGACAACTGTTGACCCAAATTCCCTCCTATACTCTGGAAAGCATACCACGCGCGGAAAACAGCAAAGCAGACGCGTTGGCCAAGCTCGCTAAAGAACTGGCTGAGAGAACCTTGATGACGTTAAAATCGTGGTGCAAAGCCGTCGGGTGCTTCCCTCAGCAGAAATATCTCCGGAATCGTCCGAAGAGAAGGGAATCACTGAGCAGACGACCCTACAAATAAAAGACCGTGAGAAGGCTGAGGACTGGAGGGAGGTCTTCATAGACTACTTTAAGTCCCACCGAATGCCCGAAGAAGCGTCCTCAAGACATCAGCTCATGAAACGATCTCTGTCTTTTGCCTTCGTCAACGATACTCTGTATAAAAGGTCGTTCGATTCTTTGTGGTTGAGATGCCTGGGACCTGTCGAAGCGAAAAGGGTCGTTCAGGAAGTTCACGACGGACTCTGCGGTTCTCACCAAGCAGGCCCGAAGATGAAATTGAAGATCAAACGAATGGGTTATTATTGGCCCACGATGATCCAGGACTGCCTCGAGTATGCGAAGCAATGCCACTTATGCCAGATTCATGGGGACTTTATCCACCAACATCCAAATCCACTACATCCAACGGTGTCTAGCTGGCCATTCGAAATGTAGGGAACTGACATAATCGGCCCCATCGAACCAGCGTCATCCAGGGGACATCGTTTTATCCTGGCAACGACTGATTACTTCTCTAAATGGGCGGAAGCAGTACCGTTAAGGGAAGTGAAGGCAGAAAATATTCTTCATTTCTTCAAGACGCACGTCATTTATCGGTTTGGAACTCCGCGGCAGATTATTTCTGATAACGGGCCAGCCTACAGAAGTCACAAGATCAGCCGCTTTGCGCAACAGCATAATATAGACTGGAGGTATTCCTCGGTTTATAATCCGCGAGCTAACGGTCTCGCCGAGGCTTTCAACAAGACCTTGACAAAAATCAAAAAGAAAACGGTGTCCCGAAATAAGAAGGACTGGTACGAGAAACTGCAGGAGGCTCTCTGGGCATACCGAACTACGTTCAAAACGGCCACGAATACAACGCCGTACGCATTGGTATTTGGTACAGAAGCAGTACTCCCCTCGAGATAGAGTTACCCTCTCTACGAGTGGCGGTCCACTACGAGCTGACGGACGAAGAAAATGCTCACCTCCGGCTTGAGGAGCTTGATGTCCTTGATGAGACCCGGCTCATAGCACAACAAAATCTGGAGGCTTACAAAGCAAAGATGACGCGCTCATACGAAAAATTGACCAGGCCGAGAACGTTCCGCCAAGGCGAACTTGTGCTAATTGTCAGAAGACCTATGATCCCCAATCGCGCCAAGCGGGGAAAATTCGAGCCAAACTATGAAGGCCCGTACATCATAGACAAGGTCTACCAGGGTGGAGCTTATCTACTCATGGATATGCACGGTGAAAGGCCTTTCAGGCCAGTGAACGGCCGCTTCCTGAAGAAATACTACGCTTAACGGGTCAAGGTTTAGGTCAATGATAGATGACGACGATTATGTCGACTCGCTATCTTCCTAAGCCCGAACTCTGAGTAGTAACCGGCCTTCTTCAAACAACGGACCGAAATGTCCTTAAACTGACAGCGGACCGAAACGTCCTTAAACTAACAACGGACCGAAACGTCCTTAAACTAACGGCGGACCGAAACGTCCTTAAACTAACACCGCAGCATCCTTAGACTGGCGAGATAAAAAAAAAGAAAATAAATATAATAAATAAAAACGGTGTGTCCATCAGCAAAAAGGGCACGGATGAAAACCCGAAAGGGCTCCGTGAGTAAAAACAGCAGGGCTACCGGTGAGTGTTCGTGAAAACCCGAAAGGGCGCGACCTCGTAAAAAAAAAAGAAAAAAAAAGAAAAAAAAACGGTATGTCCATAAGCAAAATGGGCACGGATGAAAACCCGAAAGGGCTCCGTGAGTAAAAACAGCAGGGCTACCGGCGAGTGTTTGTGAAAACCCGAAAGGGTACAACCTCGTTAAAGGACACTTGCAGGGTCCTCACGACCTTGTAAGGAGAAACCACCCGCGTGAGATCCTTACGACTCACAAGGGAGAAACACACTTAGGAATCCTCACGATTCCTAAGGAGAAAATACACTTGCGAGATCTTCACGACTCGCAAGGAGAACTCTCTTATGGGACCCTCACGGCTCATAAGACTTGAAAGTCTTAAGTCACAGAGACCTAAACCTGTGCTTAAGCAAAATCCCCCATAACCTTCGACAATGCCCTACAAGCAGCTCATACTGACCCTTGTATACAATCTACGGGCACGAATAAACATTTCCCCAGCAAAGTCCCATCCGTGGCTAGGGATATGTTCATATAGCAAACAACCCCTGTAAGTCCTCTCGACTTATAAGGAGAAAACCTTTTTGTAAGATCCTTACGACTTGCAAGAGGACACGCACTTAGGAGTCCTCACGATTCCCAAGGAGAAAACACACCTACAAGATCCTCACGACTTGTAGGGAGAAATACCTTTGTGAGACCCTTACGGCTCGTGAAGTCAAAAGTCTTAGTCGACAGGATCCTTTACCCTGTTTGCTAAGCTTTCTTTGTTCAACATCGACAGAGGCAAATGATGATTCGCTCCTGGCAATGTCCCAGTTGTAGCAATGCTGATGCCGAAATCGGTGTCTAAAATCCAAGCTTGCAGCGAAAAGGCTAGCGAGCCACACATGCATACAAAATAGCCGAAATGATAGGGTAACTTGCAATAAAAAGCAGCAAGTAAGAATGTATGCATGAAAAATAGCCGAAATGATGGGGCAACTCGCAATAAAAAGCAGCGAGTAGAAAATAAAATAAATAGCCGAAATGATTGGGCACCGCGAAAAATAGCCGAAATGATGGGGCAATCGCGACCTTCGCGATATAAAAGCTGAAATGATAGAGCATCGCGGAAAAAGAAATAAAAATGAAATTCATGCCCTACAGGTGATGTTCCATCACACCCTGTATACAATCCAAGGGCGTAAACAAAGAAGTGATCATACTTCCCCCCAGGTTTCATCAAAGAAAGAAGCTAAGTCTTGATGGGCCGCAAGCGACCTAGAGATCATCCCAACATTCGTCTCGTAACAACGGACACAACTTCAGACAAAGTGGAGCAGCGGCAACCCCTAGTTCCATGGCTCGGCGATATACATGTCACCAACAGCCAAACCTCCATTCCGTGAAATGCGGATACAATCAGCAAAATTCCTGGTTACGTGGAACGCGGATAACGTCACTCTTTGACCCCGTGGAAAACGTCCAGAGCGGATCCTGGTCCTCGCAGAGCACGGCAGTAAACCCGTGTGAACCATCCAGAGCAGAGCCTAGTCCTCGCCGAACACGGCAGTGAACCCGTGTGAAGCATCTAGCGCAAAATTCCTGGTTACGTGGAACGCGGATAACGTCACTCTTTGACCCCGTGGAAAACGTCCAGAGCGGATCCTGGTCCTCGCAGAGCACGGCAGTGAACCCGTGTGAAGCATCCAGAGCGGAGCCTAGTCTTCGCCGAACACGGCAGTGAACCCGTGTGAAGCATCTAGCGCAAAATTCCTGGTTACGTGGAACGCGGATAACGTCACTCTTTGACCCTGTGGAAAACGTCCAGAGCGGATCCTGGTCCTCGCAGAGCACGGCAGTGAACCCGTGTGAAGCATCCAGAGCGAAGCCTAGTCCTCGCCGAATACGGCAGTGAACCCGTATGAAGCATCTAGTGCAAAATTCCTGGTTACGTAGAACGCGGATAACGTCACTCTTTGACCCCGTGGAAAACGTCCAGAGCGGATCCTGGTCCTCGCAGAGCACGGCAGTGAACCCGTGTGAAGCATCCAGAGCGGAGCCTAGTCCTCGCCGAACACGGCAGTGAACCCGTGTGAGGCATCTAGTGCAAAATTCCTGGTCACGTGGAACGCGGATAATGTCACTCTTTGACCCCACGGAAAACGCCCAGAGCGGAGCCTGGTCCTCGCCAAGCACGACAGTGAACCCGTGTGAAGCATCCAGAGCAAACACCGGACTGTGGAGTCCTTAAAATCCACGGACTATGATGTCCTTAACCTCGACCGTAATGTCTTAAAACTAACAATCAACCACCCTGATTCTATATTGATTCTACCTTGGTTTAGAGGTACATTTCTTCACTCATTTGATACCTAGCGTTGTAATTCCTCAACGTCTTCAAAGAGGTGACGGGTCCCCGCAACCACACACCAGGCTGTGGAGTCCTTAAATCCACGGACTATGATGTCCTTAACCTTGACCGTGATGTCTTAAAACTAATATCGGACTGTGGAGTCCTTAAATCCACGGACTATGACGTCCTTAATCTTGACCGTGATGTCTTAAAACTAACATCGGACTGTGGAGTCCTTAAATCCACGGACTATGAGGTCCTTAACCTTGACCGTGATGTCTTAAAACTAACATCGGACTGTGGAGTCCCTAAATCCACGGACTATGACGTCCTTAACCTTGACCGTGATGTCTTAAAACTAATATCGGACTGTGGAGTCCTTAAATCCACGGACTATGATGTCCTTAACCTTGACCGTGATGTCTTTAAACTACGACGCCTTGAGCAACCCCTGACCCCGTGAAACACGGATAAAGGTGACCACATCCAGCACTTGCAGGTCCTCACGACCTGTAAGGAAGAAAAACTCTCTTGTGAGATCTTTACGACTCTCAAGGGAAAACCCACTTAAGAATCCTCACGATTCTTAAGAAGAACTTACATCTATGGGATCCTCTCGACCCATGGGGAGAAAAACTCTTTATGAGACCCTCGTGGCTCATAAAGTGCCAAAGTCTTAGGAAGCAGATCTTAACCCTGAATCCTAAGCCATCGCTGCCCTGCAAAGAGATCAAGATAAATGGTCCGCAAAACACATTCAATGAAAAGAGACACACCGTCGAGAAGAAGATTGTATCTTTTATTCATAAACCAAAATGGATACAAAGTGCAATTCCTGAAAGAACAAAAAGAAAATACTCTCATCTATGAGTATATACAAAAAAGGGAGGAAAAGATACAAATGTTTCAAGCCGGTGGGCGATTTAGCAGCTTGGTCAGCTCATCCTGCTTTTGTTGGGCCACGGCCTCATGATTTAAGATCGCCAAAAGACGGGCCTCCGCCTGAGCCTGCTGGGTCTGATACGAAGCGAGCCGGCCTTCAAGCTCTTTCTCGGTGGCCTTATGAGCCTCGACCCTCTCACGAGCGAACCTGGAAGCTTTATCAAGAGTCACCACCTCCCTGATAGACTCTTGAAGCACCCGCCAGAGTTCATAAGCTTTGTTGGCCTTGGCAGTAAGACTCGCCTGAAGCTCGCTCAGCGCTTTAGAAGCCAGCTCCCTCTCCGAGAATTTACGGCCGAGCCTCTTCTCGCATGATGTCATGTTTGCCACGCACCGTGCTATCAGCCCCCGCAAGTCCGCTTTTGCAGCCATGACCTCCGAGGAAAGACGGGAACATTCAAGTGCGTGCAAGCAAGCCTCCACCTGCCGATAGAACTCCACCCAGACTCGCACCACCTCTTCGCTATGGTAGGTGGCAAGAAAAGGAAGAGAACCGTTAGCCTCGGCAGCAAATGCTTCAGCTGTGGTTGCACTGCCAGCACGAAGCACCTCGATCAAAGACGACAGGGAGACAAGGCTCAATTGGGCCAAGCGTTCTGAAGCTCGCAAAGCATAAGGGCCGGGCGGCATGACGACACGCGATTCCAACGCTATTGGAGCTGGCAAGGCTGTTCAGAGTTGAAAAATATTAGTAAGACTCTTAAGCAAAGGAACAAGTGAAGCTATACCAGAATGTCACTTACCTACGGTCATGCAAGTAGGAGCTGAGGGTGCCCCTGGCCCTTCGAGAACCTCGACCTCATCATCGGCCTCCAAAACCGTAGAGAACATCAATGTCAATACGCAAAATAACAACGATGCTATGAAAAGTGATGAACAACACTCACCTTGTCCAGATGAGAGGATGATGCGTTGAAGAGATATCGCCTGCGAAGCGGCCAGTTCCAAAAGACGCTGGAAGGATTGCCGAAGAGACAGATCGACAATGGAGGCCGCCAGTCCATGCAATTCTGAAAAGACAAAAGAGTTCAGGTAACAGAAAGATTACTAGCTCAAAACGTGGAAGGTTACCTTCAACACTCTTCCCATTCTGAGCCGGGGGGATAGCAGCTTCAACGGCCTCTGTCGTGACCTCAGGCTCCAACAAAGGGAGGGTAGTCCCGACTACCTCCATCTCAACCTCTGGGCCGCCTTCGGGTAGAGTCGTTGGGACGGCGACCACCGAGAGAACCTCTCCCAAAGGAGCGAGTACCCTGGAATCAAGAGCCGCCACCGGAGGTTCTATTGCGAGAGGAATGGCATTGTCGGCCCCATCTGCATCGAGTAAGGCTGCATCGGGAATGTCAACGGGCTCTAGCTGCAGCAAGCCAGTGGAGATCTCTCCCATCGCCGAAGACTCTGCACAAGTCGCACAAAATAAGGATACATATATACAAGCATAAGCAATCTGAAGAACTGCAAAGAAATATAAAAACATACCAATGCGCAGGGAAGCCTTCAGTATGGCTTCTTCAAGCTGATGCTCCTTTTCAAGGAGGCGCGCTCGCCGGGGTTCGAGGGTAGACTCATGGCCGCCGGTCCACAAGGAAAGCGTGTCCGCAGCATCCTCCGAAGCGGCCTGTTTCAGGGCCTTTTCTCCCTATTCCTCCAAAGGGCCAATGAACCGCCGCCGAATCCATGAGGGGTCTTCATAAAAGATTACAGCGGGATAGGGCTTCTTCGGAACCCTGGCGTTATGAGACGCGTCTTTGGAACGCCGTATGGCCTCGGCCAACTGTGCGGCTTCATCATTGGCCGAACTCGGGAAAAGAAGTCCAGCGTCTAACTCTTGCACGGCCAGCGACTCATCTGGAACTAGGGGCTCCGACTCCGTTAAAGAATCAAGTAGGTTGGTGGCCACCCTCTTCCACCTCTTATATCCAGAACCGGCCGCCGAAGACGACCGTTTCTTTCCTCGCGGAGCTTTGGTGCAGCGGCGACCCACGTCGCCTTCAACACCATCGTCCCAATTACCCTTGCTTGGTGCCACAACCGAGGATGACACCGCCATTGTCGATGCTACGGGAGGCAATGCTGCCGCAGGCGGTGGTGCTGCTACTGGGGCCCGTCTACCCCGTGATCGGGTACCTAGAGGCATACCAGCTGTCGGAGTAAGGTCTACCCCTGACTCTCCCGGAATGAGCGCGGTGCCAATCTCCCTCAGAGGGAAGCGGACCGGAGCCCTCGGTCGCAGCTTAGCTCCCGGAACCTGAGGAGGGGCATCATGACCAAGAAGCACCCTTCTTTCCTCAAGGATAATCGGGCTGACTCGATGGAGATACCAACCCGTGAACGATCCCATGCACCGGGGCGTATGCTCAGCTTCAGGGATCATAAAGTGGGAGCCGGTGTTCAACCTCACGAAATGATGTGCGGCATCGCGAACGGCGGCAAGTGAAGGGACCGGCGCAACTATGAAAGCCTCAAAGGGAACGCCCTGGTCGTATTCAAGCTGTCGGGCGAATCGATGCGGGTTGTACCGCATGAAAAGAGCTGCACTGTCCTGGCGAAACACCAAGTAGCCCGGTCTAATTGTATACAAGTGCGCGGCCTCCCGGGGCTTTAAAGAAGGTACGTTGTCTTTTGACTGGTCCCAGAGTTGTTGAACTGGACCTGAGGGAGTAGACAAGACCCGATCATTAAAAACCAGCCCGCCAGCGGCGGCGTGAGGAGAAATCAGCACCCGAATAGCCCCGAATTGAGTCGGGTCGGCGGCAGAAGCATCCACCAATCGCATAAGTCGCGGGAAGGGATAGGCGTCGTAAAACACGGGCCTCTGATGCATAGCGAAAGCCCCCAGCACATGCATTTCGACCCAGGACGTGAAATAATGAAGCGAAAAGTTTACTACATCCACGCCGGGAGTAGAGGTATTAACTGCGGTGCCCAACCCATGATAAAGGTGCGCCAAGGCCGGGATGCCGATGGCCAACCGTGTCCCCTCAGCGATACAATAAGCCGGGTAGATAACCGAAGCTCTCATAAAGCGACGATGCATGGGGATGACAAACCAACTGAGCCAGACACTAACAAACCACACGAAGAACGTCTCCTCATCCATGCCGGGAGCGGCAATGGATTCAAAAGACGTCGGCGACATAATAGGGATGTAGTACTGTGGTAGATCCGATTCAGTAGTCGGCAGTTTCTTCGGACCAAACCCAAAGGGGTCTCTAATGTTGGCGAACTTCGGAGCTGTCTTCGACAAGACGTCCTCGCGAAGGAAACAAGCAATGAAGCTCTTGAAAGTAACACCCTGCTCTTCGGATTCGGTGAACAATCGGTCGAAGATACCTAGCGCCTTGATCAAACTGGGACGCTTATGGCGGACGGCATTCTCAGCAGACAGGCCGTCAACCGGAGCGGGCTCGGGCTCAAAGATGTACTCGTCAGAGGGCAGCAACTCCTCATACAGACCACCCATGATTGGCAACCCCTAGATGTCATAGAATTCTGCCAGAGAGATCGAGACCTCGCGGTCCCCTAAAAGGAAAGTGTTGGTATGGAGGTTCTACTGGTTCAAGAATGCCTTAACCCACCAGACATGTGGGGATTGGTAGTGAAAGAGCGACGCGTATATCGCCTGGTAAAGCCCTACTTTCTGTAGCCGCGCACGATGGGCGGACAGGATGTAACGAGCCCAGAGAAAGTACCCCGTAGGGTGTCTAGGGGTGAGCCCTATCTTGTAGATTTGTCCCCATGGTTGGGCCTCACCCTGGCAAATACACCACCCCAAGATATCTATAGCCGGGATCGGATGGTTCGGGATACCGGTCGTCAAAGGCTCGTGCCTCCCCGTTGGAGTCCAATTGGGCATCTCCACAGCAAAAACCGTTCTCGGAGGGTCCATCGGCAAGAATGGGAAAGTAGGCTCTGTTGGTATTGTGCAGAGGAAACTCCGGCGACCCCAGATAATATGACTGTACCAAGTTCCCCATAGAAGCAAGTTGGTGCAGTTCGAGTCATGAGCCCGGATCATCGCCATCGCTTCCTCGTCGGATGGTGATTGAGGAAAAGCGGCCTCTGAGCGAGTGAAGGGAAAGCACGGAACAAAAGCCATTACACCTGAAATAAAATAAAGGAAAACTGTCAAAAGCGAAGCCAGCAATATATATATATATATATATATATATATATATATAGGCATAAATATATACGTGAAAACAGTTGAAGAAAGCAACAACAAACTCTTTTTATAGGACCGTTGGCTACAAAAAAAACACATGGGCCCTACAGAATCAGGTTGACGGCTCGTTGGTAATGAGGCCAAGCAATCATAATAAGACAAAGAGGATATCCTCATTAAATAGGCAGTGGGTTTCAAGTGGCCCTACACATCCCCCTAGAAGACAAATCTACCTTGGACTCTACAACAAATCAAACAAGATCAAGGGAATTAAATTCCCACAGAAGATATCATTGCAAACTTCTGTTCCATTAATTACAGAAGGACAACCTCGGGCCAAGAGACCCTAAGAAGCCTCCATGTGAAGAAACTGAGTTCTTCATAGGAATTAAATTCCTTATTAAGAAAAAGGGAATTGAATTCCCAGAAACTTTTTTTGGGATGGAATTAAATTCCATAGATTTTAACCGTCACCATTATCTCCCTAAAGATCATATGAACCCTAAAAAGATCTACTGTTGAAAGTTCTATTTCATACTTTGGTTGAAAAACTTAAAGGAAAAATGGGTTCATATTAAAAGGGTGAAACCCTTGAAGTGGATTTAAAATCCAGAGAATTTCATGTATAAAAGTTCTTCGTCCACTCAAGATGATTACCTAAAGAAGAGGAATCGGTCAAACAGAGTTAAACTCTGAAAAGTTTTTGAGGCAGAGAACTAAGCTCTGGAAGAAGAGAATTAAATTCTCAGGAAAAAGTTCTCAAAGGAGGAAGATAAGCAAAGTGGAGGCCTCTCTGAAATGACCCCTATATTTATAGGATGTGATGGAAACGCTTCATCTACCCGAGGCCCTAGAGGAATCCAACGGTCACAAGAGTGACAGCGTTGCACTCACGTGCAGACACGTGAGAACAACGCTGTGGGGGCATTTGTTTCCTGATTTAAAATCAGGAAAGTTTACGGAGGAGGCATCACGTGCTAGCACGTGACCAGCAGTCACGTGTTGGCACGTGACAATTAAAAAGCAGCGGCAAAGGCAGATTCAGCTCCTTGATTAAATCAAAGGAAAGGCTCCAGAAAGGGTCGCGGGCTCACACGTGACCAGGGGTCACGTGTTGGCATGTGACGGCTGAACAGCGGCTAGAAGACAAAGCGCAGAAAGCAGAAGAAAGCTCGTTCCAAGAGGTCACGTGCCTACACGTGACCAGGGGTCACGTGCCTACACATGACCAGGGATCACGTGGCCATAGGTAACCGGCTTTCAAAGCCTATCTATTTAACAGAATTAAATTCTGAACAGCATTCAAATCTTTCCAAAGGAGAATGATTATTCGGAACCGATTGGATTAAAGATTTAAAGGTGATTAAATATCACCTATCTATGGAAAAATCTTGAACTTGGAAAGATTTCTCCTTAAAATCTAGCCGAAATAACAAAGGAATATCTTTGGATTCAAAATCCAATGGTGAATAAAATTCACCTAATAATCCAAAGGTCCAAATGAATGATGAATGCAAATCAAATCTCTAACGAATACAAATCAAATCCCTCAATGAATGATTCACTAAAACTAATTGATTCTGCTCCTTCTCCTATAAATAAGAGCCAAGAGAGACAAGAGGAGATACAGAGATCTATATACAGAGACATAGAGAGAAAAAGAAATAGAGCCTTGAAACTTTGGAAGAATTTGATCTTCTGCAAAAGAAAACCCTAAGTAAGAAAGGGAGGACTTTTAAAAGAGAGAATTTAATTCTCAAAAGAGTTTAACTCTTATATTAAAAAGAAGAACTTAGTTCTCTCTTTAGTGGAGGATCTGCAAAGTGCACATCTCCCCATGAATTGAGAATTTAATTCTCATTGGGTTGAGATCCTGCCATGCAGGTCCAAAGCATAGGGAGGGAATGGAAGTTTGAGAATTTAATTCTCATAGAACTATAGGAATTTAATTCCTTTAAAATAAAATTAGGGTTTAACCCTATGTTATAGGAATTTAATTCCTTCAAATGAACAGAACCAGGGTTTAACCTTAGTTAAGAACTCAAATCTGTCAAAATAACAGGAATTTAATTCCCTTAGAAGAACCTAATTCCTCACATGTATGGGAATTCAATTCTTACAGAAGACAAGTTAGAGTTCAACTCTATCTAAGAATATAATCCTTCAGAAGAAAACAGGAATTTAATTCCTCTAAAAGTTTATTGCTAGGGTTTAACCCCATGAAGAATTTAATTCTTAAAAAGATAAACACATCTTCAAAGAAACAGGGTCACGTGCTACCACGTGACCCCTGAAAAGATCCACAGAGAAGGGTTTTGAGGCAACGCCTCACGTGCCCCACGTGACCCCTGGCAGAAGCTCTAACAGACAAACATTTAAATGCCCATCACGTGACAACACGTGATGCTCCAAAGTACTCAATACTTTTGGCAGAATAAAATGAATTGAGGGCGCTCTCACGTGCTACCACGTGACCCCTCTTGCCTTAGTGTTTAACACTAAAGTTGAAGCCTCTATATCCAGTGTTCAACACTGATTCTCTTAGTGTTTAAACACTAATTTGGAAAACTCTATTTACAGTGTTTAACACTGGCTTTCTTAGTGTTGAACACCAACTTGGAAAACCCTGTTTCCAGTGTTTAACATTGATCTGCCTTAGTGTTAAACACTAATTTGAGATCTCTGTTGCCAATGTTTAACACTGATTTTTTTTAGTGTTTAACACTAATTTGAAAGCCCTGTTGCTGGTGTTTAACACCAACTATCTTTTAGTGTTAAACACTAACTTGTCAATCTCATTCTCAGTGTTCAACACTGATTGGTCTTTAGTGTTTAACACTAGCTTCAACCCAATTGGCTAAGTTCTAGAGGCAAAGCCTCTCCTTCAATGGACCAACAGAAAGCCAATATTCCAAACATGATTGGACTTAGCCCAAGATGGCCATAAGTCCTCAATCCAAATTCAACTGGGCTAATGGGCTTATAACATAATTAATTGGTCTTGGTCCTAAACAGGGTCAAAGACTGTTTAATCTATCTTGGTTTCAGGGTACATCTCTTCACTCCTTTGATACTTGGCGTTGTAATTCCTCAACGTCTTCAAAGAGGTGACGGGTCCCTATGACCACACATTGATACGGACTGTGGGGTCCTTAAACTCATGGACTATGATGTACTTAACCTTGACCGGGATGTCTTAAAACTAACATCGGACTGTGGGGTCCTTAAACCCATGGACTATGACGTCCTTAACCTTGACCGGGATGTCTTAAAACTAATATCGGACTGTGGGGTCCTTAAACCCATGGACTATGACGTCCTTAACCTTGACCGGAATGTCTTAAAACTAACAATGGACTATGACGTCTTTAACCTTGACCGGGATGTCTTAAAACTAACATCGGACTGTGGGGTCCTTAAACCCATAGACTATGACGTCCTTAACCTTGACCGGAATGTCTTAAAACTAACAACGGACTATGACGTCCTTAACCTTGACCGGGATGTCTTCAAACTAACATAGGACTGTGGAGTCCTTAAATCCACGGACTATGATGTCCTTAACCTTGACCGCAACGTCTTAAAACTAACATTGGACCGCAATGTCCTTAAACTACCTATTGACCGCAATGTCACTAAACTAAACAACAGGGCTCCCTTAATTGCTCTATTGTTGGATCTATACGATCTCGTTAAGTCGATCTTAGTCTAAAAACTAGGCTAATGTATCCTTAACAAACGTTTAAGTTGATCTTAGTCCTCAATGAGGCTAACGTATCCTTAAACCCAAACCCTCAAACCCAAATCTAAGATAATACGGATTTGGACTAGTCCACGCCCTACGGGCAATGACATAACTCAGTCTCCGTATACAATCCACGGGCAACTAAACACAAAATAAACACACGCGACACGAAGTGACCATCTGGAGAAGGAGAAAGTGGTTACCGCGATGCGGTAGCGTAATTAACTGCAGGGGCTTGCGCCTGCAGGGAAGAGCGTCCCCACAATCAAAAACCCCTCAAGCGAGGGGGAATCTGACGAAGTCTGCTACATCGGACGCATTCGTTTAAACCTTCGATACACGGTGCCATAAAACAACTTGGCATCTTCGGAGAGGTGGACGGATAGCACCAATTAGCATCTGCCCCGAATCTCAGGCAAGACGTCCCTGTCGCGCCGTTATTCGGAGGGAAACAGAGACGAATGTTGAGATGATCTCTAGGCTATCTGTGAACCGTCAAGGGTTGGCTTCTTCTTCTGATGAAACCTAGGGAGGAGGAGTGTGATTCTTTCTTTATTTGCGCCCCTGGATTGTATACAGGGATTGATGTGATATCACCCGTAGGGCATACATTTCATTCATCATCATCATTATTTTTTTTATTTCTTTCCGCGATGCTCTATCATTTCAGCTTTTATATCACGAAGGTCGCGATCGCCCCATCATTTCGGCTATTTTTCGCGGTGCCTAATCATTTCGGCTATTTATTTTATTCTTACTCGCTGCTTTTTATTGCGAGTTGCCCAATCATTTTGGCTATTTCGCATGCATATATTTTTACTTGCTGATTTTATTGCAAGTTGCCCCATCATTTCGGTTATTTCGTATGCATGTGTGGCTTGCTGGCTTTTCGTTGCAAGCTTGGG
Source organism: Agapanthus africanus (assembly GCA_030015575.1). Lineage (NCBI taxonomy): Eukaryota > Viridiplantae > Streptophyta > Magnoliopsida > Asparagales > Amaryllidaceae > Agapanthus > Agapanthus africanus. The sequence continues at coordinate 886,178,151 of CM057337.1, forward strand.
ATTAGACACCGATTTCGGCATCAGCACCACTACAACTGGGATATTGCCAGGAGCGAATCATCATTTGCCACTGTCGATATCGAACAAAGGTAGCTTAGTAAACAGGGTTAGGATTCTGTCTACTAAGGCTTTTGACTTCATGAGCCGTAAGGGTCTCACAAAGGTATTTCTCCCTCCAAGTCGTGAGGATCTCGTAGGTGTGTTTTCTCCTTAGGAATCGTGAAGATTACTAAGTGTATGGCTCCTTGTAAGTCGTAAGGATCTTACAAGAGAGTTTTCTCCTTATAAGTCGAGGGGACTCACAAGGGTTGCTCACCGTGCGAACATATCCCTAGTCACGGATGGGACTCGGTTAGGGAAATGTTTACTCACACCTGTGGATTGTATACAAGGGTCAGTATTGAGCCGCTTGTAGGGAAATATCGGAGGTTGTGGGGGTTGCTTAAGAACAGGTTCAGGTCTCTGTAGCTTAAGACTTTCAAATCTTATGAGCCGTGAGGGTCTCATAAGAGGATTCTCCTTACGAGTCGTGAGGATCTCACAAGTGTAATTTCTCCTTAGGAATCGTGGGGATCCCTAAGTGTGTTACTCTCTTATGAGTCGTAAGGATCTCACGCAGGTGATTTCTCCTCACAAGGTCGAAAGGACCATATAAGTGTCTTTTAACGAGGTTGCGCCCTTTCGGGTTTTCACAAACACTCGCCGGTAGCCCTGCTGTTTTTACTTACGGAGCCCTTTCGGGTTTTCATCCATGCCCATTTTGCTTATGGACATACCGTTTTCTTTTTTTTCTTTTTATTCTTTTCTTTTTCTAACGAGGTTGCGCCCTTTCAGATTTTCACAAGACTCCTCGGTAGCCATACTGTTTTTACTCATGGAGCCCTTTCGGGTTTTCATCCGTGTCTATTTTGCTTATGGACATACCGTTCTCTTCTTCTTCTTTTTTCTTTTTTTTATCAGCTTTGGGATGCTGCAATCCACCATAGTTTCTTGACATCTCGGTCAACAGCTAGTTTTAGGACATACTAGTCCGTTGTTAGTTTAAAAACATTTCGGTCCGCTGTTAGTTTAAGGACATTTCGGTCCGTTGTTAGTTTAAGAACGTTTCGATCCGTTGTAAAGTAAGCCGGCTGCTGCTTATAAAGTTTGGGCTTAGGAAGATAGCGAGCAGACATAGTCGTCGTCATTTATCATTGACCTAGGTCGTAACTCGTCAAGCGTAGTACTTCTTCAGGAAGCGACCGTTTATTGGCCTGAAAGGTCTTTCACCATGCATGTCCATGAGTAGATAGGCTCCACCCTGGTAGACTTTGTTTATGATGTACGGGCCTTCATAGTTCGGCTCGAATTTTCCCGCATGGCGCGATTGGGGATCATAGGTCTTTTGACTACTAGTACAAGTTCGCCTTGGCGGAATGTCCTCGGCCTAGTCAATCTTTCGTATGAGCGCATCATCTTTGCTTTATAAGCCTCCAGATTTTGTTGCGCTAGGAGCCCGGTTTCATCAAGGGCATCGAGCTCCTCAAGCCGAAGGTGAGCGTTTTCTTCGTCTGTTAGCTCATAGTGAACTGCCATTCGTAGGGAGGGTAACTCTATCTCGAGGGGGAGTACCGCTTCTGTACCGAATATCAGCGCGTACGGCGTTGTGTTCGTGGCCGTCTTGAACGTAGTTCGATATGCCCAGAGAGCTTCATGCAGTCTCTTGTGCAAGTCCTTCTTATTTCGGGACACCGTCTTCTTCACGATCTTTGTCAGGGTCTTGTTAAAAGTTTCAGCTAGACCGTTAGCTCTAGGATTATAAACTGAGGAGTATCTCCAGTCTATGTTGTGCTGTTGTGCGAAGCGGCTGATCTTTTGGCTTCTGTAGACTGACCCGTTATCAGATATGATCCGTCGCGGAGTTCCAAATCGATAAATAACGTGCGTCTTGAAGAAATGGAGGATATTCTCCGTCTTCACTTCCCTCAGCGGTATTGCTTCTGCCCATTTGGAGAAGTAATCAGTCGTCGCCAAAATGAATCGATGTCCCCTGGACGATGCTGGTTCGATGGGGCCGATTATGTCAGTTCCCCATATTTCGAATGGCCAGCTAGCCACCGTTGGATGTAGTGGATTTGGATGCTGGTGGATGAAGTCCCCATGGATCTGGCATGAGTGGCATTGCTTCGCATATTCGAGACAGTCCTGAATCATCGTAGGCCAGTAGTAGCCCATCCGTTTAATCCTCAACTAGGGCTCGCTTGGTGAGAACCGCAGAGTCCGTCGTGAACTTCTTGGACGACTCTTTTCGCCTCTTCAGGTCCCAGGCATCTCAACCACAGAGAATCAAATGACCTCTTGTACAGAGTATCATTGACGAAAGCGAAAGACAGAGCTCGTTTCGTAAGCTGATGTCTTGAGGACGCATCTTCAGGTGTTCGACGGGATTTGAAGTAGTCTATAAAGATTTCTTTCCAATCCTTAACCGTTTCTTGGTCTTTTATTTGTAGGGCCATCTGCTTGGTCACTTCCTTTTCTTCGGATGACTCTGGAGATATTTCTGCCGGAGCAAGAACCCGACGGCTTTGCACAACGATCCTCACATCATCGAGGTTCTCGTCGGCTAGTTCTTTAGCGAGCTTGGCTAATGCATCCGCCTTGCTATTTTCCGCACGCGGTATGCTTTCCAAGGTGTAGGAAGGAATTTGAGTTAGCAGTTGCTGCACTCTCTCGCTGTACTTCACCAGCTCCGGTCCTGGCAAAGATCAACATGGGAGCGGACGGTCCTGGCTTGTTGTACTGGGGCGGGCCTGGATAAACTATCTCTTCCTCTTCTTCAGTATCACTCCCGAAGACTGGGATGGTAGTGATAGCTTTGTTCTCCGGCTTACGACATCTCTATGTGTCCTCGAGATCTGGAAAAATGTATTTTGTATCTTCGTACTTGCGGACTTCGTTCACGGAGAACGGGTTCAACTCTCCTGTTACGGTATACTCGAGACCATCCTTAAAGTATTTCATACACTGATGTTGTATAGAAGGGATTGTTCCCCTCCAAACACAGAGACGCGACCGCGTAGGCTCGTCTTGCCTGAGATTCGGGGCAGATGCTATTTGGTTTTATCCGTCCACCTCTCCGAAAATGCCAAGTTGATTTATGGCACCGTGTATCGGAGGTTTAGACGGATGCGGCCGATTTAGCAGACTTCGTCAGATTCCCCCTCGCTTGAGGGGTTTTGATTGTGGGGACGCTCTTCCCTGCAGGCGCAAGCCCCTGTAGTTAATTACGCTACCGCATTGCAGTAACAACTTTCTCCTTCTCCAGAATTTCACTTCGTGTCGTGGGTGTTTGTTTTGTTTGTGGTTGCCCGTGGATTGTATACGGAGACTAATTTATGTCGTCGCCCATAGGACGTGAATTAGTCCAAATCCGTATTTTCTTAGATTTGGGTTTGAGGTTTTGGTTTAAGGATACGTTAGACCTATTTAAGGCTAAGATCAACTTAAACTTTTGTTAAGGATACGTTAGCCTAATCTCCAGACTAAGATCAACTTAACAGGATCGTTTGGATCCGACAAGAGAGCAATTGGCTCTATTGTTTAGTTTAATGACATTGCGGTCGATTCCCAGTTTAGGGACATGGTGGTCCATAGCATGTATGGCCGTCGGGACCCATCACCTCTCTGACGACGTTGAAGGATTACAACGACGGATGTCAGAGGAGTTCAGAGATGTACCCTTGAACTGGATGTAAATTGATTTAAGGGAGTAGTCGTGCTTAATCAATTTAATTTGAGGACTTACGGCCAGAATTGGGCTAAGTCCAGTTGAAAATGTTCAACATTTTATTTGTGTTTGGCCTGTTAGGCCTTTACTAGGGCTCTGCCCCTTTTAAAATAATACATTGCATTTTATTTTGGTCTGTTTAGACTCTTTTCTTTTAATTGGGCTCTACCCCTTTTAATAGTGCACAACACTTTTGTTTGGTCTGATAGACCTTTTTTATTGGGCTCTGCCCTTGATAATGCATTGCATTAAATGCTCTGACAACGCCCCACGTGTCTTGTCAGTTTTGCGCCAATTGAGGAGCGCAAGGCGCAAACTCATGTGATGGTGACACGTGTCACATTCTGGTGAGCGCAAGTGCAGTGCGCTGCGTTGTTGCGCTGCTGACACGTGGCGCGCTCCGGTGAGTTGCGCCAACCCAAGAGTGCAATGCTCATTTTTTGTAAAGCGCAAGGCGCAGTTTGTTCTGGGGCTGACACGTGGCGCTCCCTGGTGGCTTGCGCCAACCCGAAAGCGCAACAGTGCAAATTTCCAAAGTGCAAGGCACTGTTTAATTATTTTGATCAAATTTCGATCAAAAAAAACAAGTTTTTCTTGTTTTCAAAGAACCAGTGGTTCATCGAAAGGCAATGCCTTTATTATTTTTATATTATTTTTTTATTGAAGATCTTTGATCTTGTTCTTAGATCAATGATCTTTTTAGAAGAAACTCTTCTTTTTTCTCAAAAGTTTTTACCTTTTTTTTATCTCTCTGAGTTTCTTCTCAAAGTTTTCTAAAGGAGTTCTGAATATTTTTCTGTGTTCCTCCTCTTTAGACTTGGAGTCTATGGGCCTTTTTATAGTGCTAATTGATTTGTTAAATCAGTTAAAGAGATCTTTCTCTGAGTGATTTAGGGATTTTTCCCCACCGTTGGATCTTTGATCCAAGGGCTCCTATTTTACAGGAGAGAATCTTATTGTTTTAATAAGATCAGAAAGATCTTTCTGGAATTTTAATTCTGTTTTAGTGCTGGCACAGTTGGCGCAAGCGCACTTGCGCTTGACACGTGTCGTGCAGCGCAGAGCGCAGCGCAACTGCGCTGACACGTGTCGCGCAGCGCAGAGCGCAACTTGTCTGAAGTATTGCTTCCTTTATTTTTTATTTTAAATAGAGCCTTGCTCTGTTTGGGTGCGCTGCGCTCCTTGCGCTGGCGTGCCTGATTTTGACACGTGACGCGTTGCGCCCAGCGCAAGAAATCTGAAGCGTTGCTTCTTTAATTTTAACTTTAATTTCAAAGCAAAACTTTGCTCTGATTGGGGGAAACAGAAGTGTTGCTTCATCTCCCACCTTGGAATTTGAACAGAGCTTTGCTCTGAAAGGGAGATTTTCTTCTTTTTTATTTATTTATTTATTTATTTTTATTGTTATTATTTTATACGGAGCGGGTTTTGAGCCAAAATTTTGGCGGGATCAAATGCCCCCACTACTTTGCCCACGTAAGTATGTACGTGGGTGAAGTAATGCAAAGTTATGCATGATCACCGAATTGAGAGCTTAGGAGACAAGTTTAGGGTCCTTGTAGCCTAAGACTTTTCAACTTTATGAACCGTGAGGGTCTCATAAAGACTTTTCTCCCTACGAGTCGAGAGGATCTCATAGGTGTATTTTCTCCTTAGGAATCGTGAGGATTCCTAAGTGCGTTTTCTCTTATAAGTCGTAAGGATCTCACCAGAGAATTTCCCTATTACGAGTCGAGAGGACCCGTAAGTTGTTGTTTCCCTCCTTATCAAGATTTGATTTTGGAGAATGTGACCCGTGAATAGTATGCAAGAGTCCATTTTGGACCGACTTGCAAGGTCCCAGTGCTTAGGAAACAGGTTTTTTAATCCCCGCTGCCTAAGGCTTTTCCTCACGAGTCGAGACGAATTGAGCACTCCTCGCAAGAATATCCTAACGTCACAGTTAACCTTTGCTCTTTACGACAGAGGTCCGTTAGGGTCTGTGGTACTTAGGGTTTTGGCCGTTGTACCGTCGCGTTGGCTGATATATTCCTCGATATGCAATCTTGCTGTTCGAGTAGCCTTGCGATTGTCGTGTCTCTGATCCCTTCGGGGGCTGGACAAGACGTCTTTAAGTAATCTTCCAGGTAATCTTACCGTCGAAAGAGCAAGCGTAGGGATATTCCATGTCACTTTTTACTTGAGGTTAGGCTCATTTTGGAGAGCCCCGATGAGTCATAACCACTCCGCGCTGGTGTGGGATGATCTCCGATAGTCTTTCAGGCTTTATATGACTTGCCGTTAAGACCCTGAAGCTAGGAATTTGGCCTTTGCTTCATTTGCTGGCATTGCGTCCTCTATATCGAGACGAATGTCGCGGTTGTCTCTAGGTTGTTGGTGAACCGTCGAGGTTTGGAACTAGGGACTTTGCCGTGGCTCCGCTGTTTGATTGTCGCGTCTGAATCCTGTTGGAGGAAGAACGCTGGGGTGACATCCCGTCTCTTCTGTATCGAGACGATCGTCAAGGTGGTGACAACTCCGCGCTGGTGCGAGATGATCTCCGATTGTCTTTCAGGCTTTATATGACTTGCCGTCAAGACCCTAAAGCTAGGAATTTGGCCTTTTTCTTCATTTGCTTTGGCGCGTCCGAATCCTGCTGGGGGAAGAACGCTGGGGTGACATTTTATCTACTGTATCGAGACGATCGTCGAGGTGGTGACCACTCCGCGCTGGTGCGAGATGATCTCCGATTGTCTTTCAGGCTTTATATGACTTGCCGTCAAGACCCTGAAGCTAGGAATTTGGCCTTTTGCTTCATTTGCTTTGGCGCGTCCGAATCCTGCTGGGGGAAGAACGCTGGGGTGACATTTCATCTGCTATATCGAGACGATCGTCGAGATGGTGACCACTCCGAGCTGGTGCGAGATGATCTCCGATTGTTTTTCAGGCTTTATATGACTTGTCGTCAAGACCCTGAAGCTAGGAATTTAGCTTTTGCTTCATTTGCTGGCATTGCGTCTGCTGTATCGAGATGAATGTCGAGGTGGAGCTGGGATTTTTCCGTCACTCTGCTTTATTTCGACCATGAGGTCTTTTGTTGACATTGCTTCTGCATCCTACTGGGCTGCGAAGGAACGCCGTTGTTGACATTGCGTCTGTTATAAAGAGACGAATGCTGAGGGGGAGCTGGGATTTTGTCGTCACTCCGCTTAGCTGACCATGGGGTCTTTCATTGACGTTGCATCTATATCCTGCTGGACTGTGAGGGAACGCCGTTGTTGACATTGCATCTGCTGTAACGAGACGAATGCTGAGGTAGAGTTGGGATTTTGCCGTCACTCCGCATTTTTTCGACCATTGGGTCTCTTGTTGACGTTGCATCTGCATCCTGCTGGATTGCGAAGGAACGCCGTTGTTGACATTGCGTCTTCTGTAACGAGACGAATGCTGAGGTGGAGCTGGGATTTTGCCGTCACTCCGCTTTACTGACCATGAGGTCTTTTGTTGACGTTGCATCTGCATCCTGCTGGACTGCAAAGGAACGCCATGGCTGATTCTTAGGCTGTAGATATTGCCGTTAAGATTTGGAACTAGGGACTATGTCGTGGTTCCGTTTGATGGTGTAGCATCTGTGTCCTTCTGGAATAAGGAGGCACACCGTTGTTGGTCTCCAGGCTGTAGATGTGGCCATTGAGATTTGGAACTAGGGACTTTGCCATGGCTCCGTTTTGTTGCGACTCTGAGGTCGGTTGTTGATGTCACGTCAGCATCTGGTTAGAGTGAGGAGAAACGCCGTTGGTGATCTCTAAGTTGTCGATATTGATGTCGAGACCTTGAAGCGAGAGATCTTCCTTTGCTTCATTTGTTGACATTGTGTCTGCAATATTGCGACAAATGTCGAGGTTGTCTCTAGGTTGTCTATGAACCATCGAGATTTGGCTTCGCTTTCTGATGGAGCCTGTTGAGAAGGTATGGTTCCCTCTTTGTTTGTGCCCCTGGATTGTATACAGGGATCGATGTGATCTCACCTGTAGGGAAAAAAGTTTCATTCTTTCATCATTTTTTTTATTCTTTCCGCGATGCTCTATCATTTCAGCTTCTTATATCACGAAGATCGCGATTGCCCAATCATTTCGGCTATTTTTCGCGGTGCCCAATCATTTCGGCAATTTTTCTTTTTACTCGCTGCTTTTTATTGCGAGTTGCCCAATCATTTCGGCTGTTTTTGTATGCATACATTTTTACTTGCTGATTTCGTTGCAAGTTGCCCCATCATTTCAGCTATTTCATATGCATTTTTGGCTCACTGATTTTTTTATCGCGAGTGTGTAACTTGGAATCTGATGTCAATCTTAGCATCAGCATCGCTACGACTGGAATATTGCCAGGAGTGAATCATCATTTGCTATGAAAGGGCTTGGAATTTGATACCGGTTTAGGCATCAGCATCGCTACAACTGGGATAATGCCAGGAGCGAATCATCATTTTCCTCTATCGATGTTAAACAAAGGTGGCTTAGCGAACAGGGTTAGGATCCCGTCGGCTAAGGCTTTTGACTTCATGAGCCGTAAGGGTCTCACAAAGGTATTTCTCCCTACAAGTCGTGAGGATCTTGTAGGTGTGTTTTCTCTTTAGGGATCGTGAGGATTCATAAGTGTATGTTCCCCTGTAAGTCGTAAAGATCTTACAAAAGAGTTTTCTCCATATAAGTCGAGAGGACTTACAAGGGTTGTTTACCGTATGGATATATCCCCAGTCATGGATGGGACTTGGTTAGGGAAATGTTTATTTGCGCCCGTGGATTGTATACAAGGGTCAGTATTGAGCCGCTTGTAGGGCACTATCGAAGGTTGTGGGGGTTGCTTAAGCACAGGTTCAGGTCTCTGTAACTTACGACTTTCAAATCTTATGAGCCGTGAGGGTCCCATAATAGAGTTCTCCTTACGAGTTGTGAGGATCTCGCAAGTGTACTTTCTCCTTAGGAATCATGAGGATCCCTAGGTGTGTTGCTTCCCTGTGAGTCGTAAGGATCTCATGCGGGTGGTTTCTCCTTACAAGGTCGAAAGTATCTTGTAAGTGTCTTTTAACGAGGTTGCGACCATTCGGGTTTTCACGAACACTCGTCGGTAGCCCTGCTGTTTTTACTCACGGAGCCCTTTCGGGTTCTCATCCGTGCCCATTTTGCTTATGGACATACCGTCTTCTTTTTTTTTTATTCTTTTTATTCTTTTTTTTAACGAGGTCGCGCCTTTTCGGGTTTTCACGAACACTCGCCGGTAGCCCTGCTGTTTTTACTCATGGAGCCCTCTATGGTTTTCATCCGTGCCCATTTTGCTTATAGACATACCGTTTTTTTATTTATTTATCTTTTATAACGAGGTCGCGCCCTTTCGGGTTTTCACGAACACTCACCGGTAGCCCTGCTGTTTTTACTCACGGAGCCCTTTCGGGTTCATCCATACCCATTTTGCTTATGGACATACCATTTTTATTTTTATTTTTATTTTTATTTTATTATTATTATTATTATTTTTATCACGTCAGCCTGAGGATGCCGCGGTAGTAGTTTAAAAACGTTTCGGTCGTCGGCTAGTTTGAGGACGTAGTGGTCCGTCGTTAATTTAAGGACGTTTCGGTCCGCCGTCGCCGTATTTGAGGCGAATCTCTAGTTTACTGACTTTTCGGTCTATGGGGCTTTCCCTATGAATGAGCATGATGCCCCCGGCATATCCATCTTTCTCGGAGCATGTGGTCGTGGTGGGCTCACCTTCCAGTTTTCGGGCAACGCGAACTTGCCCTGTTGGTATTGGTCTTCAACCCAGTTTTTGAAAACGTAGCAGTTTTCGATCGGATGGCCCAATACTTGGTGGTAAGGGCAATAATTAGGATTGTTGACATCATTCAGTTGTAGCTGGTGTTTCGGCTCCGGTAGGGTGATAAGCCTGTCGTGCACTGCTGCTTCGAACAGCCTCCTTGTTTCATCCTGGGGAAATGAGTAAGGACGTTTCAACCTCTCATAAAGGGGTTGCCGTTTGTTGTTTTAGCGAACAACCAGTCTAGGGCCACTCGATTGTTGTTGAGTGTTGGCAGCGAAGACCGTTTTTCCCTTTTCTTTATCCTTTTTGTTCGCTCCGTTGTTTGTGGGTCCGAGATTCTCTCCGGGTATCGGGCAATTGCACGGCTGAATATTCTCGCAACTCCTCAATCCTTCAGTGATAGACTCCTTGAAGAGAGGGCCAAGGGCTACTTTTTCGTCAGAATCGCTCCCGAAGGTGAGAACTCGTAATCCCTCGGGATCATCCCTATGACAATTGCAGGCAACTCTTTTATGCTCATCCGTCGAATTTTTTCGCTGTCTACGAGCTTCCCGCTTTGTTCTGTTGACGTGTCGCCTGTGAGCGACATACCCTTGCCACCAACACTTAAAGGAGTCGCAGTCTTCAGTAGAATGTGTGATCTTCTGATGATACAAGCAATAATTAGGATGCATCTATACTCCACCGAGAGTGTTTTCTTCAGAGGGTGGTAGCTTCATTCCCATTGATATGGCCTTAGCAAACCTTTTCCTCGTCTTGAATTTGTTTTTATCGGCAGTGGATGTCTTTTGATTTGACGAGAGTGCCTCGACTCTTTCGTCTAGTCGCCGGCGTTTGGCTCCTTCCACTATGGCCATTTCGTGCTCCTGTTTGGCTTTACTTTTCAGAGGAATCTCATTCAGGAAGGCATCGATCATCTCGTCTGACGGCCACAGAAGTTCTGGTTCAGGACCCGCCCTCGGTTTCTCGGTGCAAGGAGCATCTTCATCATCTATCAATGAGTGAGAGATCACACGACAACTTGCTATGTAGTCCTTAGATTCATCTGATGAGTTTTCTCCATCGTTTTCGTCCTCAATGAAAGAACAAGTTACCCCCGGCGTGTCCGTCTTCTTTGGAGTGTGCGGCTGTGGTGGGCTTACTTTCCACTTTCCAGACAGCGCGAACTTGCCTTGTAGGTATTGATCCTCGATCCATCCCTTAAAGACGAAACAATCCTCGATCGGGTGACTTACCGTTTGGTGGTAAGGGAAATAATTGGGATTATTGAGATCACCTAGCTGCAACAGACGTTTTGGACTCAGCAGATTGACGAGTCTATTGCGCACTGCCAGCTCGAACAGTTTCCTTGTTTTATTCTAAGGAAACGAGTAAGGACGTCCCAGTCTCTCCTCGAGGGATGGGCGTGATCGCACATTGTTTTGGTGTACAACCGGCATTGAGTTGCTCGGCTGTTGTTGAGTATTGGAAACAACGATCGCTTTCCCTTTCTCAGTTCGAGAGTCTGGCTTTGGAGGAGACAGTTTATGTCCCATCTGATCCATTTGAGCCAACTTGTCGATCAAGGCCTGGAAATTAGTTGGCTTGAAGAACATCATGAATTGCGAGATGGTTGCTTGCGGATCAAGAGTGCCCACGAACATGCCCACCACTGGCGCTTCTTCGATGCGTTGTTCGCATTTCGACCACAGATTCCGCCATCGTGTTGCATATTGAACCCACGTTTTGCCTGGCCTTATCCTGGTGTTGATCAGTGCTGTTATCGGGATGCGTTCACTAGCACTCGCGAATCTTTGTGTAAACAGCAGCTCCATCTCCGCAAATATTTTAACAGAGTCGTTAGGTAGCTCCGAATACCATTCAAAGGCCGTCTCCGATAGGCTGCCGACGAATTGGCGAAGCAGGAGCTTGTCGTCGCCTCCAGTATTGCCACAAAGAGCCCTGAATTGAGCGACATGCTGATGGGGATTCCCTGTCCCTTTGTATACGTGAAACGTAGGGATCGTATATCCCGGCGGGTAACTGATTTGGTCATACCAGCTCGGATAGGGCCGTCCGGTTCTAACAACTTGCCCAGCCGTTTCATTCGCCTGATGAATTCGTATCTGCTGAGCTATATAGTCATCGAGCGCGGCTTTGGAAATGGTTTCTTCCTTGGCTGCTGAAAGAGCCAGAGGAGGATTAGATATCTCCCCTCTATCGTCCTCAACAATGATTGGAGGGTCACCAGCTGGAGGGTCCGGCTGTAACATCATCCCTATCATATCTTGGAAGAGGAGGGCCATTTATTTTATGTTAGCTGCTTGCTCTGCAGCTTCTTTGTCCTTCTTTTCGAGGACTCTGCGTAAGAAGTCAGCGTCAGTTTCTTGTTCTTGCCGCTGCTCTGATGATGTTTCCGGGCTTTCTTTTGGCCCGGTGAGTGCGGCCATAACAGTCATCATCTCTTAAAGCTTCTGTTGCTGCTCCTGAGCTTTTGTCACAGACCGTGTGAGCGGTCGGTGACCCGTCGAAGCGCGGCCTTCCTCCTTTCCGGAAGCCATATAAACGGTATGCACCACCATGCCCTCAAACTTGGGGCGTTTAGATTCAGTGTCTTTGTAATTTGCCAAAGATACAGGGATCTTCCCCGACCTCCTTCTTTTTTGAGTGGTCGAAGTTGAGGGGGCCGTTGTAGTGGGCACCCAAGTAGCTGTTGCTTTTTGTGGCTTGACAAAGTAGTCCTTCTCCTGCCAAACCTTCATCTTTTTTTGTCGGCGGAGATAGTCTTGATCCATTACGGAGTCTTAAACTTGAGGCCAGACCTTGTAAATTTCAGAGGACAGCCGTTGAGGGGGCTGCTCTAGCTTCTTCTCTGGAGTATTCTCCACAGGTGAAGGAGCTCTCTTCAGCACCGCAGTAGGAGAGTTTCTGCGCACCGTGTTCAGCAATTCAAAGCTGTTCCCGGTTGGAACAGCAGCATCGATCCCCACCGTTGGAGCTGGTGGAGTTATCCCAGAGGGGGAGTTACCCCCAGCCTTCCTCACTCGGTGCCAGTGGCGACGTCGAGCGTGTCGTGCGGATGGAGTTGTTTCAGCTATAAGGGTGACTTCGTCATGCCCCCTCTGGGCAGCTTCGATGACCTCGCCTGGAGCAGCAACCGGAATGGCCAGCCTTGTAAAAACTGACTTCTTAGAAGAAGGAGCCTTTCCAATGATTTCGTCCGCTTGAGCCGGGATGGCTATCCTCTTTGGGATGGCAGCTTCGGGTATCACGGGCTTGTAGACGTTCTAGCCCAGTCTGTTGAAAACTGAGGTATTGAAGTTGGGCGACCCATTGAAAGGGGTCGCGGCAGTAGTAAACCGATCAAAGACCGACTTCTTTGGGGCTTCTTGCAATGTCATTGGGGCATTGAAGCTCATCGGCGGGAGCATGGTCCCGAAGAATAGTCCAGTGGTGGCTTGAGTTACTTGCTCCACTGGCATCTTGAAAAGAGAGGCCGCTTGGGGCCCATAAGTCACTCCTCCAGCAAGGACGGAGAGAGAGTTGCAGCTGCAGGTAGTGCAGTTTGAAGCCATTGATCTTCTGTTTTCTGCACGGAACAAGATACCAAATCTTAGTACCTCGAATCCACAGGCAACCACAGCAAACCGCGATTCGTTCGCGAACACGACACAAGAAGTGTGGAGTGGAAAGAGGAAGAGATCCCACCGGGCGTGCCAGAATCTGTTCCCGTCCGAACACAGAGACGTGACCGCGTAGGCTCGTCTTGCCTGAGATTCAGGGCAGATGCTATTTGGTTTTATCCGTCCACCTCTCCGAAGATGCCAAGTTGATTTATGGCACCGTGTATCGGAGGTTTAGACGGATGCGGCCGATTTAGCAGACTTCGTCAGATTCCCCCTCGCTTGAGGGGTTTTTGATTGTGGGGACGCTCTTCCCTGCAGGCGCAAGCCCCTGTAGTTAATTACGCCACCGCATCGCGGTAACAACTTTCTCCTTCTCCAGAATTTCACTTCGTGTCGTGGGTGTTTGTTTTGTTTGTGGTTGCCCGTGGATTGTATACGGAGACTAATTTATGTCGTCGCCCATAGGACGTGGATTAGTCCAAATCCGTATTTTCTTAGATTTGGGTTTGAGGTTTTGGTTTAAGGATACGTTAGCCCTATTTAAGGCTAAGATCAACTTAAACTTTTGTTAAGGATACGTTAGCCTAATCTCCAGACTAAGATCAACTTAACAGGATCGTTTGGATCCGACAAGAGAGCAATTGGCTCTATTGTTTAGTTTAATGACATTGCGGTCGTTTCCCAGTTTAGGGACATGGTGGTCCATGGCATGTATGGCCGTCGGGACCCATCACCTCTCTGACGACGTTGAAGGATTACAACGACGGATGTCAGAGGAGTTCAGAGATGTACCCTTGAACCGGATGTAAATTGATTTAAGGGAGCAGTCGTGCTCAATCAATTTAATTTGAGGACTTACGGCCAGAATTAGGCTAAGTCCGGTTGAAAATGTTCAACATTTTATTTGTGTCTGGCCTGTTAGGCCTTTACTAGGGCTCTGTCCCTTTTAAAATAATGCATTGCATTTTATTTTGGTCTGTTTAGACTCTTTTCTTTTAATTGGGCTCTGCCCCTTTTAATAGTGCACATCACTCTTGTTTGGTCTGATAGACCTTTTTTATTGGGCTCTGCCCTTGATAATGCATTGCATTAAATGCTCTGACAACCCCCCACGTGGCTTGTCAGGCGCTTTACGCCAATTGAGGAGCGCAACGCGCAAACTCATGTGATGGTGACACGTATCACGTTCTGGTGAGCGCAAGTGCAGTGCGCTGCGACAGTGCGCTGCGTTGTTGCGTTGCCGACACGTGGCGCGCTCCGGTGAGTTACGCCAACCAAGAGTGCAATGCTCATTTTTTGTAAAGCGCAAGGCACAGTTTGTTCTGGGCCTGACACGTGGCTTGCCCTGGTGGCTTGCGCCAACCCGAGAGCGCAACAGTGCAAATTTCCAAAGTGCAAGGCACTGTTTAATTATTTTGATCAAATTTCGATCAAAGAAAACAAGTTTTTTTTGTTTTCAAAGAACCAGTGGTTCATCGAAAGGCAATGCCTTTATTATTATTATATTATTTTTTTATTGAAGATCTTTGATCTTGTTCTTAGATCAATGATTTTTTTAGAAGAAATTCTTCTTTTTTCTCAAAGGTTTTTACCTTTTTTTTATCTCTCTGAGTTTCTTCTCAAAGTTTTCTAGAGGAGTTCTGAATATTTTTCTGTGTTCCTCCTCTTTAGACTTGGAGTTTAGGGGCCTTTTTATAGTGCCAATTGATTTGTTAAATCAATTAAAGAGATCTTTCTCTGAGTGATTTAGGGATTTTTCCCCACCGTTGGATATTTGATCCAAGGGCTCCTGTTTTACAGGTGAGAATTTTATTGTTTTAATAAGATCAGAAAGATTTTTCTGGAATTTTAATTCTGTTTTAGCGTTGGCGCAGTTGGCGCAAGCGCACCTGCGCTTGACACGTGTCACGCAGCGTAGAGCGCAGCGCAACTGCGCTGGCACAACTGCGCTGCCACGTGTCGCGCAGCGCAGAGCGCAGCGCAACTGTGCTGGCACAACTGCGCTGACACGTGTCGCGCAGCGCAGAGCGCATCTTGTCTGAAGCATTGCTTCTTTTATTTTTTATTTTAAATAGAGCCTTACTCTGATTGGGTGCGCTGCGCTCCTTGCGCTAGCGTGCCTGATTTTGACACGTGGCACGTTGCGCCCAGCGCAAGGAATCTGAAGCGTTGCTTCTTTAATTTTAACTTTAATTTCAAAGCAGAGCTTTCCTCTGATTGGGGGAAACAGAAGCGTTGCTTCATCTCCCACCTTGGAATTTGAAGCTTTGCTCTGAAAGGGAGATTTTCTTCTTTATTATTATTTATTTATTATTTTTTTATTTTATTGTTATTATTTTATACGGAGCGGGTTTTGAGCCAAAATTTTGGTGGGAACAGGGATGATGTTGTACTCGTGTAACCAAGGCCGGCCGAGCAAAGAGTTATAGCATGTCTTGGCTTCAATGACATGAAATTTAATGTCTGTAACAAGCATCCTGAAGCGTATTGTCAATATCACAGACCCGAGAGTCCGCGATGACTGGGAATCAAAACCAGAGATGGTGATTTTATCACGAGCGAGATGCTGGACACTCATGCAGATTTCCTTGAGCGCTCGCACGTTGAGAAGATTGACTGAAGATCCATTGTCGACCAAGATTTTGCCTATCTTTATATCGTGGCAGTACCCTGAGACATAGAGGGGACGGTTGTGCTCGCACGTCCCAAGGAGGAGGTCTTCGTCGCCGAAGGTGATATCGGCTGCTCGTACTTCCTCCAGCTCGTCCTTCATCTTTTTTTCGTCGAGAAAAGCTTGAAATTCGTTTGGCTCTTGTAGTGCCTTGATCAGTGAATCTCTCGTTTCTTTGGATAGTAAAAGGGCGTCGAGAATGCTGAGATGTGAGGGCAATTTCCTCAAGTGCGCCAGAACGTTATAGTCCAACTTATTCTTTTTTGGCGGGTCATTGGCGGTCAGTTCTTTCATGACTTAGTCGTCCAGGGCATATCCTCGGAGACCTTTTCTTTTCCCTTATCTTTTTTACTCGTAGATCCGAGATTCTTTTCTGTGACCCATTTGATCCATCTGGGCTAGCTTATTGATTAAATCCTGGAACGTGGTCGGTTTACAAAACATCATGAACTGTGAAATAGTTGCATGAGGGTCTAGGGTGCCCACGAACATGCCCACCGCTGGTGCTTCTTCGATGCGCTGTTCGCACTTCGACCACAGGTTCCGCCTTCGGATTGCGTATTGAACCCAAGTTTCGCCCGGCTTCACCCTTGCATTGATCAACGCCGTTATTAGGGTGCGTTCACTGGCGCTCGCGAATCGCTGGGTGAACAGCAACTCCATCTCTGCGAAAGTTTTGACGGAGTCGTTTGGAAGCTCGGAGTACCACTCAAACGCCGTCTCCGATAAGCTGCCGACTAATTGGCGAAGCAAGAGCTAATCATCGCCGCCAGTGTTGCCACAAAGAGCCCTGAACTGGGTGACATATTGATGGGGATTGCCTGTCCCCTTGTAGACATGGAATTTCGGGATTGTGTAGCCCGACGGGTACTTTATCTTATCATCGGATATGGTCGCCCCGTTTTGACGACCAGGACGGCCACTTCATTTGCCTGGTGAATTCGTATTTGTTGATCAATATAATTATCCAGGGAAGCTTTGAAGATAGTTTCCTCTTTGGCTGTTGAAAGAGCCGGAGGTGGATTTGACGTTTCTCCTCTGTCGTCTTCAAGGGTAATCGGAGGATCTTCGGTTGGAGGATCCGGCTGTATCATCATGCCCACCATATCTTGGAATAGAAGGGTCATTCGTTTTATATTGGCCGCTTGTTCCGCAGCCTCCTTGTCCTTCTTTTCGAGCATTCTGCGAAAGAATTCAGCGTCAGTCTCGTGTTCGTGACGTTGTTCCGACGATGCCTCCGGCCTTTCTTTTGGCCCGGTAGGTGCGGCCATCGCAGTCAGCATCTCCTGGAGCTTCTGCTGCTGCTGTTCCTGGGCTCTTGTGATGGATCGAGTGAGTGGTCGGTGGCCCGTAGAAGCGCGGCTATCCTCCTTCCCGGATGCCATGTAAACAGTATGTACTACCATGCCCCCAGACTTAGGGCGTTTGGGCTCGTGCCTTTGACATTTGTCACAGGCATGGGGGTCTTCTCCGGCCTTCTCTTCTTATGAGCGGTCGAAGTTGAGGGGGCCGTCGCAGTGGGCACCCAGATAGCTTTTCGTGGTTTGGCAGGATGGCTTTCTTCCTGTCGGACCTTCAGCTTCTTGTGCTGGCGGGAGAAATTTGGATCAATCACCGAGTCTTGGACTTGACGCCAAACTTTGTAGATCTTGGAGGACAGCCGTTGCGGGGACCGTTCTGGCTTTGCCTCTGCAACCTTCTCCAGTGGAGGAGGAGACCTTTTCAATACAGCGGTAGGAGAATTCCTACGCACCTTATTCAACAGCTCAAAGCTGTTCCCAGTTGGAACAGCAGCATTAATTTCCGCCGTCGGAGCTGGTGGAGTTAGCCCAGAAGGGGAGTTGCCTCCGGCCTTCCTTACTCGGCGCCAGTAGCGACATCGAGCGTGTCGAGCTGATGGAGTTGGCTCGGTGACGGGGATGGCTTCGTCTTGCCCCCTGTTCAGGTGAGGGGCTGCTGCTGGCGTCAGCCTATTGAAGACTGATGTCCTTTGAGTAGCAGGAGCGGGAGTGGGAGTGGAAGTTGGGACAGTCAGTCTTGTAAAGACCGACCTCTTGGCAGGAGAACCCGCCTTGACGACTTCAAGAGCATGGTTGATTACTCTCTTCGGAATAACCTTCTCTGGGATTGCAGGCTTCATTGTGGGCCCACAGGAATTTTGGCCCAGTCTGGCGAAGACCGAGGAGCTGGAACTGGACGACCCGTTGAGAGGGGCCGCATTAGCTGTTAGCCAATCGAAGACCGACTTCTTGGGAGCTTCCGATGTCAGCACAGGAGCGGTGAAGCTCGTTGGCGGGAGCATGGTCCCGAAAAACAACCCTGTGGTAGCTTGAGTGACCTGCTCTACGGGCATCATGAACAGAGAAGCCGCTTGGGGCCCGTAGGTTATGCCCCCAGCTGAGGCAGGAAGTGAGTTACATTTGCATGTGGAACACTTCGAGCAGGTGAATACCATTGATGTTTTGCTTTCTGCGCCGAGCAAGAAACCAAATCTTAGTAACTTGAAACCCAAGGGCAACCATTAACAAACCGCAATTCGTTCACGAATACGACACATGAAGTGTGGAGTAGAAAAAGGAAAAGGTCCCACCGGGCGTGCCAGAATCTGTTCCCCTCCGAAAGACGGCATGACGGACGTCTTGCCTGAGATTCGGGGCAGATGCTAATTGGTGCTATCCGTCCACCTCTCCGAAGATGCCAAGTTGATTTATGGCACCATGTATCGAAGGTTTAAACGGATGCGGCCGATGTAGCAGACTTCGTCAGATTCCCCCTCGTCTGAGGGGTTTTTGATTGTGGGGACGCTCTTCCCTGCAGGCGCAAGCCCCTGCAGTTAATTACGCTACCGCATCACGGTAACAACTTTTTCCTTCTTCAGATGGTCACTTCGTGTCGTGGGTGTTTGTTTTGTGTTCGGTTGCCCGTGGATTGTATACGGAGACTAAGTTATGTTGTCGCCCTTAGGGTATGGACTAGTCCAAATCCGTATCTCTCTTAGATTTGGGTTTGAGGGTTTGGGTTTAAGTATACGTTAGCCTCATTTGAGACTAAGATCAATTTAAACGTTTGTTAAGGACACGTTAGTCTGATTTTAGACTAAGATCAACTTAACGGGATCGTTTAGATCCAACAAAAGAGCAATTGGACTCTATTGTTTAGTTTAGTGATATTGCGGTCGATAATTAGTTTAAGGACATTACGGTCCAATGTTAGTTTTAAGACATTGCGGTCAAAGTTAAGGACATCATAGTCCGTGGATTTAAGGACTCCACAGTCCGTTGTTAATTTTAAGACATCGCGGTCGAAGTTAAGGACATCATAGTCCGTGGATTTAAGGACTCCACAGTCCGGTATTAGTTTTAAGACATCACGATTGAGGTTAAGGACATCATAGTCCGTGGATTTAAGGACCCCACAGTCCGTAATAATGTGTGGTTGTCGGGACCCGTCACCTCTCTGACGACGTTGACGGATTACAACGACAGATGTCAGAGAAGTAAAGAAATGCACCCTCGAACCGGGTGTAAATTGATTGGAAGAGCAGTTGTGCTCAGTTCAATTTATATTGAGGACTTATGGCCAGAATTGGGCTAAGTCCAGTTAAAAAATGTTTGACATTTTATTTTATGTTATGCCCGTTGGGCCTTTGTTTGGGCTCTGACCTTTTAATAATGCTTAGCATTTATCAGGAGCAAAATAGTGGTCTGATAGTGCGCCACGTGGCTTGTCAGGCGCTTTACGCCAATCAAAGAGCGCATTGCGCTAGCGCATGCGTAGGTGACACGTGTCACGCTCAGCGCTAAGCGCAAGTCTGTTAGTGCACTACGCTTTATAAGTGCGCTGGGCCAGTGAGTGACACGTGGCGCGCTCTGGCGCTGTGCGCCAATCCAAGAGCACAGTGCGCTATATTTAGAATCGCAAAGCGCAAACTGTTCTGTGATTGACACGTGGCGCGTTTTGGTGGTGTGCGCCAGTCCAATAAGCGCAAAGGCGCAAACTGTTCTATGGTTGACACGTGGCGCTTTCTGGTGACGTGCGCCGGTCCAAGGAGCGCAAAGGCGCATTTCATTAGTGCAAGGCACTGTCCAATAGCGCAGAGCGCAGCTTGATCAATTTGAGATCAAAGAACAAGTTTTTTGATGTTCTTCAAAAGAGGCATTGCCTCAAGATCCAAGAACCAAGGTTCTTATTCTCATCAAAAGGCTGTGCCTTTATAGATCAAAAGATCTATGAATGAAGTAAATTACTTCTTTAAATCTTTTATGATTAGATTTTTCTTTGATCTTTTTCTTCTTTATTGAAGATCTTGATCTTGTTCTTAGATCTTTGATCTTTTTAGGAGAGGATTCTTCTTTTGTGAGATGTTTTCATCTCTATTCTTCAAGAATTAAATTCTTTACCTTTAAAGATGAAGAAAATGATCTTCTTTCTTCAAAGGCTTACCTTTCTTTCTCTTTGAGTTTTTTCTCAAAGTTTGCAGAGGGTTCTCTCTATCTGAGACTTGAAGTCATGGGGCCTTTATATAGGGCCAATTGATTTGTTAAGTTAGTTACAGAGATTTTTCTCTGATTGATCTGGGGACATTTCCTCACCGTTGGATCTTTGATCCTAAGGCCTCTGTTTTACAGAAGATAATCTTCTTATTTTCAACAAGATTGGAAAGATCTTTCCAGAACAGAATTTTAATTCTGATTAATTAATAATTTATTATTTAAATTCCAGTGCTGGCGCAACTGCGCTAGCGCGCTTGTGTTTGACACGTAGCGCGCAGCGCAGAGCGCAGCGCAACTGCGCTAGCGCGCCTGTGTTTGACACGTAGCGCGCAGCGCAGAGCGCAGCGCAACTGCGCTAGCGCGCCTGTGTCAAAGCGCAGCGCAACTGCGCTAGCGATCTGAAACGTTGCTTCATTTTAAAATTTGAATTTTGAAACAGAGTTTTGCTCTGATTGGGGGTGCGCTGCCTAGGGCGCAGCGCTCCTGGCGCTGGCGTGCCTGCTTTTGACACGTGGCGCTCAGCGCGCAGTGCAAGAGATCTGAAGCGTTGCTTCAATTTTTGAATTTTGAAATTCAAACAGAGCTTTGCTCTGATTGGGGGAAACAATACCTACCAGTAAATCTCCTGCCTTAGCCAAGGACTTCGTGTAATGGCTCTCCTAGACACAGCGCGATCTCACCCCCAATACCGGGAGAGACGAAACCCCTGCCGATCCGCTCACTGCCTCCATGTGGCTCGGAACTGTACCCAACTAAAACCTGTTTGCACGACTCGTTTGAGCCGTGGTAGGGTAGTAATCAAAGCACGGTGGGAACTCACACGAGACAAATGACGATCTCAGGTCGATGAACTAATCTGTACACATGTCACCAGGGAACTGCTATCTGACGTCAGGTATAATACCAACAAGCATGTTCCCGGCGAGTCCTGTCCGGTGTACTCATAACCCAATGAGCACCTGTATACATCTTAGGTGATCCAACTGACACCAATGGCTTGTGAGACCAGCCACCGCCCCTCGTCGGGCTCTCGACTGTATACACTAGTCTACTAATGGAGTATCGATGCCCAGTCTCGAAACTCCCACTACTAGGGACCACTTTAAGGATGTGCTTATAGACTACCCAACTCTCACGTATATGATCGCCATCATACTGCTAGTAGTCAAGCAAGAATCCTAAGGGCTTTATCAATGTGTAATAGTCACCTGTAATGTCACCTAAAGCTGTACACGATGATAAAGATAAACCAGATAGCATACTATCATCTCGAGTAAGACTGTCCTACCGGCATAGGTCCTCCCTCAATCATTGCAATCACGTGCCTGTGATCCAATAATTGACTCTGAGGGCACTATATCCAACAATCTCCTACTTGCACTCAAGGCTAATTATTGCGATGTCGCATACTCACAGCCCGTGTGATACCGAACACCCAACTCCTCTACTAATCAGTTTCACAAAGCCCGTTTGCGAAACTATTGCGTTCAAGGAATAGCCTCAGTGAGTGGATCCGCCCTGATGTTTCTTTCGATGTTTCTCTTTATCTCAAGTTCGCGGAGAAAACCATCTCCCGAAATGAGCAATACCTGTCTTAGAATATGTCTGGATATCTGATGGGACCTAGTTCATAAATGAACTCCAAATCCAAACTTCTTAGACTGTATCGTCAACTGAACTTAATCAGTATCCTGCGCCATGCCTCCCTCAGTATCCGCTTGGACCATCTGTCCAAACTACTGCCCCTCGTCAGAGGGAAAACTATAACTCTGACAGTCACTCTGTCATCCATGTCACCTTGGAAGCCTGGAATGATAACCGTCTCCTAAAAGAGGCTGTTGTTATCATATCCCTAGAACATCCACTTATGTTCTAAGACTGCTTCCGAATATTTCTCCAGGATTGGATTAATATCAACTTATTGCATCTACTGCAAAAACAACATCTGGTGTGGTACTTGACATCTCATGATTGAATCAATTTCCTAAGCAAGTGATCTGCCAATCATGCGCATCCCTCTCCCCTTTAGTCTGTAAGACACCTTTAGAGAGGGTGACTCCATCACCTGCAGGTACACTACCGTGCTAGGAGTCGTCCATTCTAAAACACTTTTAGAATGCTGTCTAAGTACCCTGATTAGGAAACTACCCAAATCTAGATCTAAAACCATAGATCTAGTAACCAGAATGTCTGATATTATATCTATATCCTCTGTAGAGAAACCACTGTGTGACAACCAAAGTACAACCGATCGTAGTATAGGAATTTCACTTCCTACTCTGTGTATGTCATCCATGTACCAGGACATCACACCCTACTACCTTCTTAACAGATCCATCCCTATTTTGATGAAGTCAAACCTATGACTGTCACATCAGAAAAAGATGATCTATCTCCGCTATATCTGATTTAGTCTATAAATAGACATAAGTTACTTATCCACTATACTTCCGCTGCTCCCACTGACTACGACAACCCTCTGGCAGAGTCATATACATGTGCACTTCTAAAGCTACTTTAGAACGACGCTATACTCATCCTCCTACCGGGTCTCACAGTCTAGAACAACAGCAATGGCAAGTCTGGGTAAACAAGAACCTCCCTGTCACCGTCTTTGAGACTACCGGAGTACCTCTCGGGTGCCTGAGGTTACCCACCATATCTGCGGAGTGGCCAATGGAATGTCAAACCAGATTGAATCTTTAGGTTCTTATCAAATTTTCAGTAATCGTTTGCGGTTCTGGAATCACTTCTAGTTCTACCATACTCCCGCTACTGTTTTCTGAAAAAATCCATTTTACTAAAACTGTAGCGAGTCAAGAACAATATCACTATTGATCTTCCAGATAGTAGAAAGTCAACCCTCGTCATAGCCCAGGTCAACCCACAAACAGCTATTACAGAAACGTGCCTTGAGTTATCCAGAGTCTGGTTTTAAGCATAAGCCGGACAACTCCCCGTACCTTAACATTGTTAAGATATGAACTATTCTATATCCAATATAGAAACAGAGGCGCTGATTTAATTGGAACCAGATTCAAATTATGCAGCTGTTTTCAGTGCATGTCAACTAAATGGAGAGAGGCCGATCAGCATTACTCAACTTGGGAGTACTTCCAATTATGAGTAACATGAAAAAGAAGCAAGTTCTCTTAATCATTACTATTAACTGAATACCATACACAAGTATCTATATCTTCGATCACCTTGAAAAATCCTGATACTTGTAACGCCTGGTTCACTACTTTACTCTTATACCTATAACTTCTCAAAACTTAGACCTTGCATTTCTACGAAACACATGTCTAAGAACTAGAGAAGTCATAAGTAAACAGAATATAGTACGAGTACCAGCCCCTCTGTCCTAATGGACACTGGACAATATACAATACTCTGTATAATTCCCCTGAGTCTAATAACTCATTCCCTATGTGTCGTAGGTTGAAAACTGTACTTATGATTAAGAAGAATTACACCGCTGTTTAATGCTTCTTACCTAACTATCCACTGATATAGGTAAATGTCATAGACATAATTTCAAAAAGTTATATCTCACTTTATAAAAATAAACGTACAGATATATCAATTTGAAATTGGTGCATAACAACGGATATTCAAAACTAAATATTTGCCGTCCGGCAAACAACCCAGGCGACTTCCTCAAATATCACCAATTACAACGAATCCCGATATAATGAGAATGATCACCCAATTCCCAATGACTTACTCCCACTCATCATCTGTAAAACCATACATATGTGAGAATCAAACCTGGTAAATACATACCCTGGAGCAAGGACTAATTGGGAAATCAGTTTTCTTTAAACAATACACAGTGAAACTGAAACATGTAAATGTTTCGAAGGGGTGTCCGGGTATTCCTAGTAATGCCTCTTCCATTATCAGATTCATAACTGTAACCGTATATTTCTTTGCCATCTCTCCAAATCCCTTTATATGTCTTTAGTCATTACCTTCTGCACACCCCTTTAGGCTGAATGGTTTTCTTCCCTCCCTACCGTTCGGCACCAGCCTATGGTTTGGAAGAAGACTATCCAATAAGCATAATGGGTGTACTCTACTAATCCTAGGAGCACTCGCAACCTAAGAGAAGGTGAAGATAAAAGACAACTGAATAAAATCTTATTCCTATTTCTCCTGAACCAGAATCCATCCCCTAACTGGAACAAGTTCCTTCGAGTTCGTATATAACCATACGATGGAGTATCCAATTAAACTGTGGATCTTCGTAGTGATACGGAGTGTCCTGGAGAAATACAAAGGTGAAGTAGGAATGGCGATGAAATACTTGGTTTGGTCGTGAATAGCAGTTGCAATTTACTTTGCCCTCTTACTATTCCCTTTATTTGTCTTTACTTAATACCTTATGTACACCATCGTTAGACTAATTGGTTTCCTTCATTCCCTACCGTTCGTCACCTGCCTATGGTTTGGAAGAAGACTATCCAATTAGCATAATAGGTGTACTGTCCTAATCCAAGGAACAGTCGCAACCTGAGAGAAGGTAAAAAGAAAAGACAACTGAATAATCATATTCATTTTCTCCAGATCCGGAAACCATCCTCGAATCTGGAACAAGTTCCTTCGAGTTCGTATATAACCATACGATGGTTTTATCCAATGGAAGTGGATGTTCGTAGTAATACGGGGTGTTCTGGAGAAAATGGTAAAAGTAGGAGTGGTAATGAGGTATACAACTCTGACAATCCAAAAGCCAGTATTTTAAGAAAGGTTCGGTT
Source organism: Agapanthus africanus (assembly GCA_030015575.1). NCBI lineage: Eukaryota > Viridiplantae > Streptophyta > Magnoliopsida > Asparagales > Amaryllidaceae > Agapanthus > Agapanthus africanus. The sequence continues at coordinate 886,203,242 of CM057337.1, forward strand.
AACTTGGTCACTGAGTCATAGTCGAGAGTCGGGTCATGGTCGCTGCCAAAGAGAGAGAGAAAAGAAACACTCTGCGTGCACTCTAATCTAGATCAGAATGGTTATCACTTTATCCAATCAGGAAACCTCCCACTGTATCGTCAAATTCTCCTCTAAACCTGAAAGAAGAATTAGTCGGGATCATCCGAGGAGTAAACCAACTCATCAGTGGGAATCGGGATCCAACTATCATCGCATGATAACGTGATGAAATCCACTCACGTTATCACACTCCAGAAAGTATGCGCATGCCTGGCAAGTTTCAGTTTCTTTAGAAACTCCCGATGTATGTTTTTACCTCTAGGACCCAAGTGACCTTGACAATGCCAACATATCAAAGAGTCCTAGTCAAGTTCAACCCGTCATTATCTTGATTACGTTAAACCCACCCGTACGAGTCCTTGACAATGCCAACATAATCGTACGACTGTCCTAACCAATCCACATATCCATGCGACAGAAAAGCATTACAGAGCTACCGAACACTACGCCTCGGTAATGCACGACAAACGTAGCACGAATACTAAGCAATACTAATCTGAAATGACGGAGGGCTACGGCAGGTTTTTGGCGAAAAACCTTTAACGTAATGAACTTCATATCGTTGAAGGAACCAGATAGTTTTTTATAAATATAATGGCGAAAACCTTTGCTAAAAAGATCACTCCCGGTGAAGGGATCTCGGCTCTTTCCCCGTAGAATGAAGTGCAGGATATTCCGACTGAATACCACGATGCAAAGAAAGAAGTAATCGACTATAGTAAGGTTATTATCCTAACGCAAACTTCTGTCCAAGGGGTCACTCCCAGTGAAGGGATCTCGGCCCTTGCCTCGTCGACTGAGGTGCTGGATATTCATAACCGAATACCACTGTGCAAAACAAAAGAGAACGTCCTTGTAATAACAGCTTTTTGAAAAATGCTCCAACAACATTGGAATAGGTTTGTTTAGTTTACATTGATCTGAATTAATGCAGTCCCATCAATTAATCACACCATAAAAGAACGAAAATATGATGTACGTATATGACATCCGCATTCGCCACTGGGTCCCATCATCACCCGTTAGGTTACTTAACTAACGACAGAGCGGGGACTGGACTAGCGCGGGTGTAAAACATATACAACATCTACTAGTATATATATCAATATATAATAATCACTCAAGGCGTGATAAAATGCAACATCACAGAAATATAATAAGTATCACAGAACAATACAGATAATCTGGGATCCCCGGGTTTCATAGAGCCGCTACTGAAACCCGACGTTTCCCTGGTCGTGTGGATAGCCTGTGCAATGAAATCCTAGACTCCTATGGGCGCGGCAAGTTACCCGCCAAAAGCTGAAGCGAGGCAGCCCCCTTCAACAAAGTGAATGGACCACCCAGCACTTCACGGAATCCGGTAACCTGAGCACCCCTCCTTGGGTCAACCTGTACCCCTACGAGTGCGGCGAATAGCCCGCCAATTCTAGAGTGAAGCCCCTCTGTCTTAAAGCCATGAGATGCGGGCCCGTTGCCCTCTAGAACCCGGCTATCCGTGCACCCCTCCGCGGGGTAATCCTAGTACAGAAAGTAAAATATACAACGGGTACATCGACCTCAGCCCGGTCGTGCCCCAAAAGAATAATATACAAACAGGCAGTGACGGCAGTCCATATTTCGGACGCTCGCCCCGCAATATCAAATGTACAAATACAACCAAACTGTACTACCATTGCATCCAGGTTATTCACCACGACAAATCCGCAACATCATAGCACAACACAGAATATCAACGTGAATGTCACGTTCGTAAATCCGTCTAAAAGGGCTATAGCAATTAGGCAAGATTTACCGATCAAATGACATTCCCGGTCGCAGATATAATGTAAATACTGTGAACTAACATGTTTAAAATTTTCGATCGACAAAATTTCCCGAAGTGGGCCCTAAGTACAATACCCAGTACTCAAAATAATCTGGGCCAAAACAAAAATTACCAGAAACCCCATTTCCAAGTCAGAAACCAGTGCAGGAAAATTAGTGGACTGATGCTACAGTACGGCGGCGGAACCGCGGCCAAAACGTGGGTACGGCCGCAGTTCCGCGCTGCTACAGTAGAATCGGTGAACCAATTTTTCTCAGATTTCTTAAAAAAGCCTGCCTGATTTTCTACAATACTCAAAATAATTTTTCGACGACAAAAAAAATTCGACAAAAAGTTCAGAATTGGAAATGCAGTTTTGGAAAATTTCGTTCGATCGAAGTTCTAAACACGTTAGAGCAAGCTAGTAAAGGTTAATGGCGTGGCTCTGATACCATGTAAGTCTACAGTAGCCCCGGCCGTCTGTCCGAGGCCAAAATACGGAAATGAAAACTTTTTCAAAACTTGAAACCGGCGCTATCGTATACTTTAAATCCGGATCGAACCATTAACCTATAACTAGCAACTAGAGAAAGGGTTGGAAAAGCTATACCGATCGATCCGTGGCCTTCGGTCTTGGCCACCATCCCAAGCTCCTCGCGGCATCTCCATCCTCGATCTCCTCGTCGGAAAGGGCACCACATCTTCGAGTCTTTTTACGGGCTCCCGCTTCTTCCGAAGCAACTCGGGCATGAAGTTCGCTAGCCGACGTGTCCAAAATGAAGTAGAGAATGTGTGTCATCATTTTGTCTCTGGAGCATTTAGTGGATGCCATTAGTGAGGAGATAATGAGCTCAAGAAAGAGGAGGAAGAAGAAGAAGAAGCTTTCCTCTCTTTTTCTTTTGTGTTGCTATAATAAAATGAGAGTAGGAATGAATAAACACAAGAGCAAACTCTAGCCATATGGCTGCCCTCTCTCTCTCCTCTTATCATATCAACACATAAAATCAATCCTAATGTGACATTAGCACAAGAAAAGAGACCATGAGTCACTAAGCAAGTCCATGTCACATTAAATGCACCTAATCATGATTTTGAGCTCATTATTTCCATATGCAAACATTAATCCAAATGTTTGCAATAATAAAAAGAGAATGGCATCTACTAAAGTAAACTCGTGACGGATCACAAGAGTACCCCTCACCTGTATATACATACCTGCATCCGCATTCCGACTGAATGCGAATACGATAAGACTAAAGTAATCCAACAAATCTAATACTAGGATCCGGCTTAAACCAAAGCCCACTAGTATGATCCGTCCGATCATGATCCGTGCACTACCGCACGTATATGATCGAACCCCGCCATATATCATACGGCCTCTACAACGTTTCACCCGAAACTTGAAAACTATCTGTGGGGGACTCTAAAGACTCGTCAATACATTGGCTGTGGATTTAACCACTAGCACGTCAGAGGTACTAGCCGTACGTAACGGGCCACCAGGTATTGACCAAAGGGAGGTCGATGAGCGAACTCATCCTGACACCCTACTGAGCCTGTCAGTGACAATATCCGTACAGTCCCGTCCGTTCGTCTATGAGCATCGCATGGCGGACCTAGGGGGTTGGTAAAAGTCAGACCCCCAAAAACGGTACAAGTCGTGTCGGAGTGTAGCCCAGAACACCCTGAGATACTACTGGAATACCTACCAGTAAATCTCCTTCCTTGACCAACGATTTCGTGTAATGGCTCTCCTAGACACAACGCGATCTCACCCCTAATACCGGGAGAGACGAAACCCCTGCCGATCCGCTCACTGCCTCTATGTGGCTCGGAACTGTACCCAACTAAAATCTGTTTGCACGACTCCTTTGAGCCGTGGTAGGGTAGTAATCAAAGCACAGTGGGAACTCACACAAGACAAATGACGATCTCAGGTCGATGAACTAACCTGTACATATGTCACCAGGGAACTGCTATCTGACGTCAGGTATAATACCAACTAGCATGTTCCCGGCGAGTCCTGTCCGGTGTACTCATAACCTAATGAGCACCTGTATACATCTTAGGTGATCCAACTGACACCAATGGCTTGCGAGACTAGCCACCGCCCCTCGTCGGGGTCTCGACTATATACACTAGTCTACTAATGGAGTATCGATGCCCAGTCTCGAAACTTCCACGACTAGGGACCACTTTAAGGATGTGCTTATAGACTACCCAACTCTCACGTATATGATCGCCATCATACTGCTGGTAGTCAAGCAAGAATCCTAAGGGCTCTATCAATGTGTAATAGTGACCTGTAATGTCACCTAAAGCTGTACACGATGATAAAGATAAAGCAAATAATATACTATCATCTTGAGTAAGACTGTCCTACCGGCATAGGTCCTCCCTCAATCATTGCAATCACGTGCCTGTGATCCAATAATTGACTCTGAGGGCACTATATCCAACAGAACCAAGCCTCTAGACTTCAAATCCCATACCCCACATTATTTTTAATATTGTTTTATTTTTGATTTTTTTAAGCTTTAGAATACCAAGGGTTTGCACGTGCATATCTCACAAAGACACCACTACACCCAAAAATGTAACATTGCCAGAGAATAGATGAACCGTCAGGGGGGATTCCGGCCGCCTGACTCGGCCGGAAATCAGCCTCGACTCGGCCGACTCAGGCCTCCGATCGAGTCACGGCTGAGTCGGCCGATTCCGGCGACGACCCCAACATGAAAATTGTGTCTTTTCACATTCCCTACACACCTATATAATTTTTTTCTCGGAACATTTCCAGAGCTCTTTTAAAACCCCAATTACTCCACTTTAATTACATTTTAATACAATTTATCACATTTTTCATTTTAACTTTTCACCTACCCTAAACTCTAGCCTAACCCTGTAAATACCACCCCTAAACACTACCCCCTCATCCCAAAATTATGAGCCAACTCTCAAGAAATTCTTAGAAACCTTAATGTGCATTTGAAGTGAGCAAAGGGGCGAACTTCCGACGGCGATACGAGGAGTTTCCGGCAACGAAACGACGCACCGGTGATTCCCCTCTCTACCTCTATCCTCCCTCTTTCTGGTTAACCCATAAGTCCCAATTCCCTCTTCTTTATTCTTATTCTAAAATACGAAATTTCAAAACCCGACGGAATCGGAATAAATCCGATTTCCGATTCGGTTCTTTATAAAACATAACTCTTTCTTTAATACAATCATGCTACAACCACTACATGTTGACTATTAAACACTAACTAATCATATTGAACAAGTTTCCTATCAAAAGTAATTGCTATTTCTATTTTACCGTATTTCTTTCATTAAAATACCATATAGTTTCATTTCTATATTTAAACCATCAAAACCTTGCTATACCTTTAAGTAGATCACGAGATAATGACCTACCTCCTCACACACTCATATACAACATAGCACAATACCCTCGAGAACATAGAATACGGGGAAACGACATCTTGTCAAATAAATACCATTACTTATAAAACCATTTTTCTTAATGATTTAGTATTTATACAAATCTTTGCAAAGCGCCGCTACAACCCATTTGGGGAACCCGTTCGGGATGGTGCGGATTATCGCACATCCTCGGGCTTAGTAGTGCAAGATGCAGACCTCCGCAAGGAGCATTCGGTCTCGAAAGATTTAAAATACGAAAATCTAAAGAAAATGAGATTTCTAGAAATATTGTATATATTAAAAATTATTTTCATATAAATATATGTATATATATCCTTAAAATATCTATTTTGTAATAATATAAATATTCCACCTTTTTCTAAAAATATCACAAGAATCATTTTACACTAAAATACCATGAATTCCCTACAAATCAATATTACAAATAAATACCTTTATTTATGAAATTAGTATATTTTCACTAGAAATATCACAATATAAAATCTACATTCATTACAACTCTAAAGACGATAACTAAATACTTGGGGAGTTTTTTGAAAAGTATATAATAGTATTTTTATATAAAACCCTCTCAAGTTCTATAAATTACCCTCAGGACCCTAGTAAACATAGGTTTAAGCGGGACCAATCTCTTGAGCCTCAGGGAGCCGGAGAAGTGGGTGTTTGCCTATTTAAGGTAGACAATTAACAAACGGTGTTATCAACACGGTAATCGTCTTTGAAAAAGACACAAATCCTGCCGTCCATGTGCAGCGGTTACCGATAACATCAAAATAATCAGGACTTCAATTTACTTTTCTAATTGTCTGACTCAGATGAGTTTCATTAATAATCTGATTTGAATATGATTCAAGTACAATCTACAATCTATAATCTACAATTTACAATATTACAATTCAATATGAGTCTATGAACCCATTATTCTATATATTCAATTTAACAATCTATACAACTTGATTGAACCGAACAATGGATATACATTCCATTTACATGATTCTCCAGTTACATCCATTTACATGATTATACAATTACATCCGTTTACTGATATCATGGTTTTGGCTAGTCATCCAATTATACAATCTATATTACAAGACAATTCAAGTTGCAATACAATACAACAATACAATCAAGATAACACGGGGTTTAAGGGGTAGACTGGTACGGAAGGTGTTAAAAGTGGCACGAGACTGCAAGATTTAAGATGCTTAACCGTATCCAATTGTCGTTGTTCCAGGCTTTCTAACGGAGCCTTGTACTCTATATTCTGTTTGCCCTGGTCTCTAGCATACAGAGACCTCTCTCGCATACACTAGCATCCTTCTGTACCAAACTACAAACAACAGCGTTAACTCAATATTATAACAATATAATACAACTTTAAAAGATACCTTCTTACTCTGTCCATTCTATTTCTCTCTTATCTTTGGGACTTACCGAACGATCTGTTCGCTGACGATATTCTCTTTCTTTCTTCTTTGAATATCGTCAGGTGATCTGGACACGTCAGAGATCGAGCCCACTGCTGAAGACCTGGACCAATTCAGGGAAGACCCCGAGCTCTAGTTCATTGTACACTTTCCATTCAGTATTTTTCATTTCTGTTATGCTATTGTTTAGGCATTGCTTTTTATCAGTTGTATTTACTTTCCATGTATTGTACAGAAGAATATGAATAAATAAATTTGCTGTTTTGATTATATTTTGTCTTTTGTGCATTTACTTTTATATTGCTTAGATACGCTTAGCGTATTTACTTCACAGTAAATACGTAGCGGCCCAGTCGTGTCCTCTGCCCGTATACAGGGAAGCGGGGCGTGACAGGTATAACAAGCAAAACATTGAAAAGTCGAAAACCAAAAAAAATTGAGATTTTTTAAAATTTCTCGATTTCTCATGATATATTAAGAAAATTACTTTAAAAACCCAAAGAAGACAAAAAAATTTGGGACTTACAAAATTTTAGGAAAACAATGAAGAAATAATTTTTTTAGATTTTTTAAGATCATATGCAAGGGAGCATGAAAATTGTTGAAAATTTGAAGAATACATAATACTTTTTGGGACTTTCAGAAGTTTCATAATTTTCGTTTGCAAGCAACATTCAAAAACCAAAAAACAGAAAATTTCAAGATTTTTGAAAATTTCATGAATTTCTTGTGCTATAAAATTCAAAATATTAAAATGTAATGAATCAGAAAATTTGCAATTTTCTAAAATATCACGATTTTTGTGTATTATATAGCAAGAAAAATATTGAAAAACCAAAGATTTTTGAAAATTTAAAGATTTTCTTGTGCTATATTATACAAAATATTTTAAAATGGAAGAATTTTTAAAATTTTGCGATTTTTGCTTGTTATATTTAAAAATATTAAACAATCGAAGAACGTAGAATATTTTTGAGATTTTGAAAATACAGTGATTGTTGTGTGCTAAACAAAATATTAAAAATCCAAAGAAAAAGGAAAAAATTAAGTTTTTTGAAAAATTGAAGAACGCCTAAAGTATATGATTTTCTCAAAAAAATCCAGATTTTTGTTTGCTATAGTAAGAAAATGTTGAACAACCGAAAAAACAGAAAAATTTAATATTTTCAAATTTTTATGATTTTGTATGCTAAACACTAAATTTCGTACTAAACAATTTAGTTTGAAATTGTTGGAAATTTTAATATCAATATTTTATTTGATTAATGGTTTTTAATTTGTTCCAAATGGACCTTATTACAAATTAAAGAGTTATCCTGGGTTGTTTAACCGTTTTGAGGCATTAAGGTCCTTTGACAGATTGAACCATTGGCATTTAAAGCCTTATTTTTTGTCTGTTGGCCCCTTAGCCTGTTGCAACCTTTAATTGTTTCAATGGGCAATTAATTATTAATATAACTAATATTTATTATCACTCTTCCATGGTATTATATATGTACTGGTTCTCATACCATTTTTTCATATACAACAATTTTCTTTAAAACCTTTCTCCACGAGCTTAATAATTCGGGTAGAGAAAGACATTAGGAGCTCTTGCTCTCCACCTTTATGCAGAAATTGGAGAGAGAACGGTTGGAGTTGGGACTTTTGTATCCTGAAAACATACCGACAAGATGCTGCATTGAATTGAACCATTAGCTTTCGTCGAGGACGGTGCGAAATTTGTCTTAAAGAAAACGAGATACCATGCCCTGTCCTCCGCTTCATCGATTATTATTTTATTATAATCCTTAATTGTTTTATTATTTTGGTTTCATTTGTAATATTTCCAACAAAAATTATATGATATATACAACCAGATCTCTATGTCAAGATTGATCGCGTTGATGATTCTCTTGGCCTATTCTCACGAAAACCTTAAGATTTATTTTGCCGTTTCGTAAACTTCATACTTTTTACCGATTATCAAGACATTTTTACCACATGACCAGCGAATAATATTTGTACAAGCCACTCCTTGCGGAAGTATCACACCATTCCATTGCCCAAGTTCTTAAGAAGATTAATTACATTGAAAACCTTAAGATTGAGTCCGCGCCGGCAGCCGGAGAAGTCGAGATTGAGGATGGGGTGATTTTGAGATGGAGGGTAGAGTTCGGGAGCACGCTTCGGAGTTGTGTGATACTGGAGGGCACCAAAGCCAATCAAGAGGCCAGCATGTTCGTCTTCACTAAAGCTGGCCGCCATTGATGGGAGCTTACCCGATTCATTCATTTTGTGCAAACGAGAAGTCTAAAACTAGTGACTGATTGGATTATTAGACCTTTGATTACAACATCTACACGTCAAAATTTTCATCGACTAATCATAGAAGACCATTCGACGATCAAGGTATAATTTTTGTGTTGAGAAAGTTTAGAGAAATTCCGTCATAGACATTTGCAACATCAAATAGATGTACATGTAACATAAAGCCAAGTTATGCGTCCTTTTTAGTGCTTAGCAAAGGTATCGGAATACACAGAGCAACACTAGTGGCTATTAATTAAGCCCTCAAAGAAGAGCGACAATAAGAATATATAATAGCTGCAATATCAATTAAGAAGGAGACCAATGCATTTGTTCAAAATAAGAATAATAACTGTAATACCAAAAGGAGACCGATACGTTTGTTCAAGTCTTTTAAAGACCGTGGTGAATGCTGAAAAAATGGAGAACTTTTGTTCTTCGGTATTCTCTAATATCATAATAATTAAGAGCGCTTTTTAATATATTTGTATGATTATTATAAATAATTCCGTATCTATCTTTTCTTTCAATTAATGTGACATCGCTATTTGAATTTATCATGATGACTACACTCTTGCTCTAAAGCATCTTTTTTGTAGCCTTCTCTTCCAATGTAGTTCCTTTCTGCTAGAGTTCATATTCTTTTAGGTATAATTTCTATTCATATTGTGCAACAAAAATAAATCTTAATGAAATTCTTTTCTTACATTCAATTCTAAAAAGCTTATCAGCTCATGTTCATTTAGGCATACTAGTTTTCATCTATGCACACCACAGCAATTTTGATCTTCATCAAATTACTTTTTCTTTCCTTTTTTGATAATCTTCTTCAAATTATATTAAATGCCAATATGCCATGTTGATCATATGATTATTTATCCTAATGCAAACTTCACAACATTAACACCCAATTATTATTCTAACTTTTAGGGTTGACTACATTCTTCAACAAAGATAACGTAGCTTTTGCTGCAAAAAGAAAATTTAAATACATTAACTATAATCTTCTTCAAAATAGAAAAATGATATCAACACGTATAGGTTAATCGATATAAATGGCAATTTTATGATGTTAGAAAATGTTAAACAAGTAATGGTTCATCCCTTCCATGTGGCTTCCATTTATTTTTCCTTTATTCCCTTCTTTTCTCTGTGTGTTTTTGAAATTAGGCTGGTGATTTTGGTTAGAGTTCTAGGTACATTTGTTTTTCATATCCAATATTGTTTGAGCATAAAATACATTTCCTTGTTTTGGCCCATAAAGATAGTCTGGCCCATCAAGTATTTGCCTGATCCAACCCAACAAGGCAAGAAGCTTCTAGAAATTGGGCCGGATAGAAAAATGAAGTTCGGCCCGTTGGTTGAAAGCTTGACCCCCATATAGGTATAAAAGATCATGGAGGAAAAATCAACCCTAATTCCTTAATCAAATAGTCTAGGTTTAGCTTAGACTAGTTCTTCTGCGGCTTCTACAGCCGCGGATAATGGTAGGCAGCTGATCGTGCCGATCACCACTACCGTCGAGGCCCCATTCGAGATCGAGAAGTTCAGCGCTTCTCGACAAGTAATGCCTTCTCTGTCCCCGATCATTTTTCGGAAGTATTAGATGGGACGATCCTCAGCCATAGCGCCGGCGTACAGCCACACTGCGGTTGTTTGCGTCGGCGTGGATAGGGCCGAGGTACCTCATGGTCAGACCCAACACGGATCCATCATCGATGACGATGCAGATGTCCACTCCTGCGTCTTCGAGTCGATAGATCTGGATTGGATCCTGTCTAGGGTGAGGTAATTGGCTCACGCTCGGCCCCTCCAAGATCAACAACTGATCCAGGGACTCTTCTTTTATGATTGGACAAGTGATCAGAGGACCAGTCCCGCACTCGAGATATTTGAAGTCAGGCCGAGCACGAGTGCCGGGGACCGAAGCACCATCTGAGGCTCATATTTCCTGTGAGTCAGATGTCCAGTCCTGGACAGGCATACAATCTCTAGATGGGGCTTCGGTCAGTTGTTGAGTAGCTAGTAAACGACAATTGAAGGGTGTGTCTTAACAATCGTTGATCCGTTGTATCTAGGCCGAACACCCTTAAAACAACGAGGTGAAAGGATGTGATGATGCTCTATATTGGCGATATCCCAGATCAGGACACGTGGCAGATGACGTGTCCCAAAACTCAGAAGAAATGGCCCGCAGGGGCTGACTAGGCTACCCTTGTACCCAACCTGCAAGCATAAGCTGGCTCACCTCAGAGCGCCCTGCAAATTGGCCTCCTCGGCCTCTCAGCTCGCCCCCGAGCTACCACAGGACCAAGATATCTCGGCTCTCCCGCTCGTTCCCGAGCTCTCCCGCCGAGGCCATCTTCCTCGGTCCCTTTGACCGACCAACTCCACCGCTCCGCAAATCTCGCCATGCGTGGATCCTCCGCCGGCAACATCCCACGTTCCACGCCATCACGATCCCCATTAACGGGCAATCCGCTTATTACGCTGGTGTGACGTCGGGAGCGTAACCACCGGCGAGATTCTCACGCCTGCTACTGCGTGCTGCCGCTGCTATATAAACCCCCATCACAGAGGGGTCAAGTAAGCTTTCTTCACCCCACTTAGTCGTTACTCTGCTCGGATCTCGTGCTAACTTGATCGTCGGAGGGTCCTCGGTGGTACCAAACCACCTCGGGACTTCCTTGCAGGTATTCGGCGCAAACTCCTTTAAACCACCAATCTCTTCAAAACCCATTGAGACCCACACCAACAGGAGATCACCTCCAAGATCCACCGGGAGATCGAAGGAAGACAACATCTGACGGAGACCCGAAAAGGACCTCTATCAGTTGGCGCCGTCTGTGGGAACAAGACTCCACAAAAAAACAAAGTTGGCCTTCCGATCTCCATCCACATGGTAAGCGATCACCCTGAAGATCCAAGCACCCACCGCCGTCTCCCCCTCAACGGAGGCGCAGGTGAACCTCCGCCGAATGTCATCAACCCCTCCACCGGCCACCGCCCCGCAAACCCCAGCGGTCGCCGATCCCTCGATCCGTCCCAGTCATCCTCGAGGTCCCGCGTCGGAGAGCCTCGCCTCGAGCCTCGTCGCAACCCTGTCCCTACCAGGGCGGTGGCGGTCAGCTCGCTTGCTTCCAGGCATGACCGGCACCCCCTCCCTCGACGGGGCCGCGCCCACGAGGCCCGCCAAGGCAGCTCGAAGACAACCTCGCTACGGGACCTAAAGGACCTCGCCGGAAGAAACCGAGACCCATTAAGAACTATGGTCATGACGACAAAGGGACAGTCGAGTGCCTGCGAGACTCAGCACCCCACGCCGGCAATGGAGGCCAATGGCCGCCCGACCAAAAAGGCCAGGGACCACGAGCCTATCACCTTTGGCGACGGGGATCTCCACGGCATATCCATGCCCCACAACGACCCTCTGGTGATCACGGCCCGAATACACCGGTACGAGGTCCACCGGATACTTGTCGACTCGGGCAGCTCGGCAGACATCTTCTTCCACGACTTCTTTCTGCGCATGGGGCTCACCCCAGCATACTTAAAACCGACATCCTACGTACTTTCAGGGTTCACCAACCACTCCATCTCGGCGGAAGGGGTGGTCACCCTGCAATTCAACGTCGGGGAGCCCGGCCGCACCCGTACGTTGCCTGTGGATTTCATCGTAGCAAAGGTCCCATCGGCCTACAACGTCCTCCTCGGCCGCCCGACGCTGAACTCTCTCCAGGCCCAGATATCGACCTACCACCTGGCGATGAAGTTCCCTCTCGATCAGGGTGGGATAGGTCGGGTCTACGGAAACCAGCAGGTCGCGAAGGTATGCCTTACCAAAACATCTTCGTCCGAGCAACCGGCCGACGACGCCGAGGTAAAAGACGACATCAAGGGTTCTCTGGACACCCGAGACAAGCAGAAGGAGGTCCGGGGGACGCCGGTCGAACCATTGACCGAGATGCCCCTGACAGAGGGGGACGATGAAAAAACCGTCCAGGTCGGATCACTCCTGACAGGGACTCAGCGAGATGACCTGGTCGGTTTCCTCAGAAATAACTCCGACGTCTTCGTCTGGGCGCCTGCTAACATGCCTGGGATCGACCCTAAAATCATTTCTCACAAGCTCTGGGTTGATGCTGTGGCCCGACCCGTCAGACAGAAAAAGCGAAGCTTCGCCCTGGTCAAACGGAAGGCTATCGAAGATGAGGTTGATCGACTTCTTGCCGCCAACTTCATCCGGAATGTACCCTACTCGGAGTGGCTGGCGAACGTAGTTCTGGTCAAGAAGTCAAGCGGAAAGTGGCGCATGTGTGTCGACTTCACCGACCTCAATAAGGCCTGCCCCAAGGACAACTATCCTCTCTCTCGGATAGACCGGCTCGTCAACAGCTCAGCTGGCCATGAGCTGATGAGTTTCATGGATGCTTTCTCCGGCTACAATCAGATCCGTATGAATCCAGAAGATGAAGATCTTACCGCATTCACAACGGACCGGGGGGTATACTGCTACAAGGTGATGCCCTTCGGCCTCAAGAACGCTGGGGCCACGTACCAACGGTCGGTCAATCGCATATTCAAGCCACAGATCGGCATGAATATGGAGGTCTACGTTGACGATATGCTCGTCAAATCCGTCTCGTCGGCCGACCATACCAGGGATCTGGGTGAGGCCTTCGAAATGCTCCGCATGTTCAAGATGAAGCTAAACCCCGCCAAATGCGCATTCGGAGTCACTGGGGGAAAGTTCCTCGGTTTCATGGTCACTCGCCTTGGAATCGAAGCTAACAGAGAGAAAATCGACCCTATCCTCAACATGGCCACGCCCAAGACCAACGTCAAGATCATGCGGCTCACGGGACGAGTCGCTGCTCTAAGCCGTTTCATGTCCAGGTCGGGGGAGAAATGCCTCCCGTTCTTCAAAGCTCTGAGGAAGATCCCGAGATTCGAGTGGTCGAAGGAGTGCCAGGCTGCCTTCGACCAATTGAAGAAGCACCTCGCGACGCCACCACTGCTCACCCGACGAGTTGAAGGAGACGAGTTGTCGCTGTATCTGGCGGTATCCGACCAAGCAGCAGGCTCGGTGCTCGTCCGAGAGGTCGGTGGGGTGCAGAAGCCGGTGTACTATGTGAGCCATATATTTAAGGACGCAGAAACGAGATATCCAGCCATAGAGAAGATTGTCTTGGCCCTCTTGGTGGCCTCAAGGAAGCTGCGGCACTACTTCCAAGCACACACCATCATCGTCCTCATTGAGCGCCTGTTGGGGGCTATCCTTGTGTTAGTGCATGTTGCATGCTCCCACAACTCTTGTGAGGCGGCGGAAATGATAAACGAAAATTTTCTTTGCATACAATACGCACTTTCCATTAGATCTTGTCTAAACCATAACTAGAAAAGCCTAACTAGAAATCTTATCTACTATGTTAGGGGTTATACCTTGATAATCCGGTCCTTCAGGTCTTCTTTGATGATCTCCTTGGCTCCTTGGATGTTGTCGGTGTGCACGATCTCCGGCCACCCCAATACCTAGATGATCCACGTGAGAGTTGTCATGCAAGCTAAAACCCTTCTCATAAGCTAAACCTAGAGATCATGTTTGCTAAAAATGGTCACTAGGATGATGTAGAGATTAGTGTATTGGATTATCTTTGATCCTTGGCTTTTGATTCACATCTAATGTGAGTGTTAAAGCAAGGAAGAAGAAGGAGGAGATAAGAAGGAGAGAGAAAGAGTTTTGCATAATGAGAAAATTCAAGCATGAGAAAATAATATATTCAAATGGAAATAATTGAAGCATAGAATATAAAATTAGCACCATACTTCAATAGTAACTCCAAAAGATTAAAATATAAAACAACCCATTCTCACAACCATACTTGGACTTTCTAATTTCCACCTCATTTATTTATTTTCATAAAATAAATAATGTATTATGAGGTGGCATCTTCTAGAAGGTATTCTTGTAACAATTACAAGAATACCCCTCCTCCGTATACCGTATACCCGTATCCGAATTCCGAAAAATACGAATACCAATAATCCAATAATATAATACCGGTATCCGGTTTAAACCAAAGCCTACCAGTATTATCGTTCCGATTATTATTTCTGTAACAATTACACGAACATAATCGAAACCCTCACCTTACGGCTGCCGCAACACCTTACGGCTGCCGTAACAACTTACGGCCTCTACATCTTTCGCCTGAACGAGGGAACCCTCTGTGTGGGACTCTAAAGACTCGACAGTACGCTGGCAGTGGGTTTAACCACAAGCACGTCAGCGGCACTAGCTGTGCGTAACGGCTACCCAGGTACATGACGAAAAGATGGCCGACGAGCGAACACATCACAACCCCAACGAGCCTGCAAGCAACACTTACCGTACAGTCTGGTCTCTTCGTCTGATACGTCGCATATGAAGTCTAGGGGTGGTAAATGTCAGACCCCAGTAACTTTATAAGTCATGCTGATTTACGGCTCATAACAGTTCGAGGAACTACTGATAACACTTATCAGTAAACCTCGAGAACCCTGGCCAGGGATTTGGGTGTTATAGCCGATCAAACATAGCGCGACATTAACTCCCTATACCGGGAGAGACGAAACCCCTCCTATCGCTCACTGTCTCCATGTGATTCGGGACTGTACCCAAAGTCCACCTATTTGCACGACTCAATAGAGCCATGGTAGGATGGAAATCAAAGTACAGTGGGAACCACACAAGACTCCATGACGATCTCGGGTCTATAGACTAACCTGTATAAGTGTCACCTGAGAACTGCTATCTGACAATTGGTATATATACCATCTAGGAGTTCTCGGCGAGTCCTGTTCAGTGTACCCATTCTCCAATGAGCACCTGTGTACAATCTTTGATGTCAAACACCAATGGTTGTGGAATCAACCATCGCCCTCCAGGGTCAGGAAACGTACACACTAGTCTAACTTGGTAATACCGATGCCCTGTCTCGATATACCCTCGACTAGGAACCATTAAAGGATATGCTTATAGACTATCCAGGCCCCACTAGTATGATCTCATCATAATCCTGGTAGTCAAGCATAATCCTAAGGGCTTCATCAACATGCATATAAAGATATGAAATATTACGCAAGTTGAGATGAAGATAAACCAGATAGCATACTATCATTTCGAGCAAAGATTGTTTCTATACATATACATGCCTAGTATCCTATACAATACAGGCCTGTAGGGTATACATATCTAACAATCTCCCACTTGCACTAAGGCCTGTAGTTGATGCAATAAGTACCCACTGTCTGCACTAGAACCAGTTGACGGCGTACCACATTCCCAACAGCTCGAACAGTTTCTCAAACTGGACTTGAGGCATGGCCTTGGTGAATGGATCTGCTGTGTTGTCTTTCGTGTCTACTCTCCGTACCTCGATATCCTGGCGATCCACTATCTCCCTGATGAGGTGATACCGCCTCAAGATATGTATGGATTTCTGATGGGACCTCGGTTCCTTTGCCAAAGCCATGGCTCCATTGTTATTGCAATACAGAGGTATTGGATTAGCAATGGATGGAACCACCTAAAGTTCATAAATGAACTTCCTCATCCAGACTGCCTCTTTTGCGGTATCATTAGCAGCAATATACTCAGCTTCTATCGTGGAGTCAGCGACGGTATCTTGCTTGGAACTTTTCCAACATACCGCCCCTCCATTTAGGGTAAATAAAAACCCTGAGATGGACTTACTATCATCCTTGTCGCTCTGGAAGCTAGAGTCGGTCAATCCCTCCATCTGGAGATCTCCATTACCATACACCAAGAACATTTCTTTAGTTCTTCTCAAGTACTTCAGAATGTTCTTCACAGCAGTCCAGTGTTTCTTCCCTGGGTTAGATTGATACCTACTTACTGCACTCAGTGCATAAGCTACATCTGGACGAGTACATAACATCGCATACATTATAGATCCTACTGCCGAAGCGTAGGGTATAATGCTCATGCGAGCCCTCTCCTCATCAGTCTTTGAAGACATCTCTTTGGAGAGGGTGATCCTGTGACAAGCAGGTAAATTACCCCTCTTGGAATTTTCCATACTAAACCTCTTTAGTATGGTGTCAATGTATCTCGATTGGGACAATCCCAATAATTTATTAGATCTATCTTTATAGATCTTAATCTCCAGAATGTACGAGGCATCGCCCAGGTCTTTCATGGAGAACTTCTGCGATAAGAATAGTTTGACCGATTGTAGCATAGGAATATCATTTCCTATCAAGAGAATGTCGTCCACGTACAATACGAGGAATGTAACAGTACTCTCTACAAACCTTTTATAAATACATGGTTCATCCACATTTTTGATAAAACCAAACTCTTTGATTATATCATCAAAGCAGATGTTCCAACTCCGTGATGCCTGCTTTAATCTATAGATGGATTTAAGCAGCCTGCATGCTTTTCCGCTGCTCCCACTATCAATGAAGCCTTCTGGCTGATCCATAAAAACGCATTCTTCTAAATCACCATTTAAGAATGCCGTTTTAACATCCATTTGCCAGATCTCATAATCATAGTGAGCAGCTATAGCAAGCAGGATCCGAATGGATTTGAGCATCGCGACTGGTGAAAAGGTTTCATCATAGTCCAGTTCTGGTCTTTGACGAAATCCTTTTGCTGCCAGCCTAGCTTTATAGGTCTCCACCTGACCATCCACACCGATCT
Source organism: Agapanthus africanus (assembly GCA_030015575.1). Classification (NCBI taxonomy): domain Eukaryota; kingdom Viridiplantae; phylum Streptophyta; class Magnoliopsida; order Asparagales; family Amaryllidaceae; genus Agapanthus; species Agapanthus africanus. The sequence continues at coordinate 886,221,006 of CM057337.1, forward strand.
TTCTTTTAAAGATCCATTTGCACCCTATGGGTTTTACTCCAGAAGGTGCAACCTCCAAAGTCCATACTTTGTTGGTGTGCATGGATTCCATTTCGGATCTCATGGCATCCAGCCACTTCACTGAGTCACTACTCGTGATAGCTTGCTGAAAACTAGTAGGGTCATCATCATCCATGATGCAATCTTCCCTATCACCATCAATTAGAAAACCGTAATATCTATCAGGTGGGCGAGAAGTCCTACTAGATCTACGGAGTGGCCGAGGTTCGTCAGGTTCTATTGAAACCTCAGGTTCAACCAAATCATCGGTAATTGTTTGTGTATCTGGAATTTCTTCCAGTTCTACCGCATTTTCAACAGTATCATTTGTAAAAAATTCATTTTCTAAAAATGTGGCATACTGAGAAACAAATACCCTTTGTTCCTCCTTGTGGTAGAAAAAATATCCATATGAGTGTTTTGGATATCCCACAAATCTACACAAAACCGATCGTGTCTCAAGTTTGTCCGGATTCTGCTTTTTCACATAAGCCGGACAACCCCATATCTTAATTCTTTTAAGAGATGGTCTCTTCCTATACCATATCTCATATGGAGTGGTAGACACGGTTTTGGTCGAAACCCTGTTCAATAGATAAATCGCAGTCTCCAATGCGTGCCCCCGGAATGATATTGGTAACTCAGCATCACTCATCATAGATCGTACCATATCTAATAGGGTACGATTCCTGCTTTCCGATACACCGTTGTGCTGTGGTGTGTACGGAGGAGTGAGCTGAGAGAGAATCCTATTCTCTTTTAGGAAATCTAGAAACTCTGAGCTCAGATACTCTCCTCCTCGATCTGATCGAAGTTTCTTGATACTTAAGCCTGTTTGTTTTTCTACTTCAGATTTATACTCCTTGAATTTTTCGAAGGCTTCGGACTTATGTTTCAACAAGAACAAATGCCCGAATCTCGATAAATCATCAGTGAAGGTTATGAAGTACGAAAAACCACCTCTTGCATGTGTAGACATTGGTCCACATACATCACTATGTATGAGGCCTAAGAGTTCAGTAGCTCTCTCTCCGTGTCCAGTAAACGGAGTTTTGGTCATTTTACCCTTGATACAAGACTGGCAAGTCGCATAAGATTTATATTCAAACGGGTTCAGATATCCATCTTTATGTAGCTTGGTTAGTCTTGTTTCGTTAATATGACCAAGTCTACAATGCCAAATGAATGCTTCATTTATGTCTGAAACCTTTCTTTTGTTTGTGTGTTGTACGTTAAAAACTGTATGTTGGTTTAGGATGTATATCCCGTTATTTAATGTACCAGACCCAATCAACTCTTGATGTAGGTTAATGTTCAAAACATTAGATTGCAATACAAAATTATATCCTGTATTGTCCAACACTGATACAGATATAATATTACATAACATAGAGGGTACAAAATAACACGGGTTCAAAACCAATATACAACCCGACGGCAAACCAAGGTGATACTCTCCCACTGCAGAAGCATGTACTGAGGAACCATTCCCAACTCGGAGAGTGTGATCACCTTTCTTCAAAAACTTGCTATTTCGCAACCCCTGCATACAATTGCAGATGTGAGATCCTGACCCAGTATCTAATACCCAGGAAGCAGAGTTAATTGAAAAATAGTTTTCTATTACAAACACACCTGAAGTAGAAGCTTCACCCTGCTTCTTCTTCTTGAGGTCGGCCAAGTATCCAACGCAGTTTCTCTTCCAGTGCCCAGTCTGGTGGCAGTGGAAACATTCCCCTCGTCCTGTCGCAACAGTCCCTTTCTTGTCCTTTCCCGGTGCCTTTTTCACTCCTGCTCTCTGCTTGATGGGATTCTTCTTCTTCTTCCCCTTTCCCTTGAATTTGGCTTTTGGGACGGAGGAAGAAGATGGCCCAGCAATAAGAGCGGGAGTTTTCGCTACCTTTAGTGTGCTCTCTGCACTCCTCAACATATTGAGGAGTTCAGGCAAAGACTTCTCCATGTTGTGCATGTTGATGTTTACAATGAATTGAGCAAAGGCAGGGGAGAGGGACTGTAGAACAACATCAACATACTGCTCGTTCTCCATTGTCCAACCCAGGTCCTCAAGTTCTTCGATAAGTCCAATCATCTTCAATACATGGTCACTTACAGACGTGCCAGCAGCCATTCGCATCTGAAACAACTTTCGAGATGCTTCGTATCGGAGAGTATGAGATTGCTCTCCATACAACTCCTTTGTATGGAGAAAGATGGATTGAACATCCATCTTCTCGTGTTGCTTCTGATGTTCATTGTTCATAGAAGCAAGCGCGAGGCACTTGGCTATGGCGCAGTCTATATCCCATGTCTTGCGGATTTCTTTATCCGTAACTGAAGAATCAGGACCTGGGATAGGAGGGGCTGGAGTAGTCAGGATACATCCGACCTTATCATAGGTCAGGGCAATATTCACGTTCCTTAGCCAAACTTTGTAATTCGGTCCAGTGAGTTTATTTTTGTCTAATAAAAGCTTAAGTCCTGTCATAGGTATCTGCCATTAGGAGAGAGAAAAGAAGACACTCAGCGATTGCTCTTGCATAATTAAATTGGTTATTAATCTTATCTAACTGATGTCTCCCACTGCTTTTTATCAAATTTTCCTTCAAACCTTTAAAAGGAAAACTAGCCAGGATTAATTGCAATCTACAAGTTCGCTAACCGGTCGGCCAGGCCAGTGTCAGTACTCCGAGGGAGGTTCCCCGTGCTTTCGCACGGATCTAATTAAAGTAAAGCTCGTTTTCCTAGAGGCGTAACCCCATTGACACCTTTCTAGACACCTACTGGATTAGCTAATTGTAAAGTGCAAAACTCTCCCGGGAGCAACCTTTACTCACAGTGGGATCAGGATCCAACTATCATATAGAAGGTATGCAATCTCATTGCAAATTTCAACTCTTGAAATTCCCGATATGATTTTTGCCCCTAGTGTCTTATGACCTTAACTATGGTCAACAAATCATAAGCACTAGTCAAGTTCTACCCGCCATTTCGGGATTGATTTAGACCCACCTGCAAGACCCTTAACTATGGTCAACAAAGTCATGCGAATGTCCTAATTGATCGCATCAAATGCTTTGTAGGAAGACATCACTTAGCTACCGTACACCACGCCTTAACTATAGTCAACAAACGTGGCACGAATTAAGTACTCTGCTTCCTAAAATGGCGGAGGGCAACGAATGGTTTTTATGAAAACCCTTAACGTTTTGAATTTGATATCGTTGTAGAATCGAGTGAGAAGGAGTGGTTTAGGATCCAATTTTAAAAAATCGAATGGTTTTATAGCATCTTTCTAATTTTGCTAAAGATGTCACTCCCGATGAAGGGATCTCGGCTCTTTCCTTATCGAATAAGGTGATGGATATGTAAATACCACGATGCAAAGCAAAAGTTAGATCAACTATAAAATCAAGTCGAGTGCTTTGTAACATTTGCCAGTTTCGCTAAAGGGGTCACTCCCGGTGAAGGGATCTCGGCCCTTTCCTCATCGAATGAGGTGCAGGATATTCAAGAATACCACTATGCAAAGCAAAAGCTAGAGTTACCCATTTTAAAAAGTTTGATTCTACAACATCTTTAGGTTTCTTTTTCTTGACATTAATCACATTAATGTTGTCCCATCATTTACGTTTCCTAAACATCACAGAAAAGAAACGAAAATAGAACGTACCCTTATGCCATCCGGATTCGCCACGGGGTCCCGTCATGCACCGTTAGGTTACTTAACTAACGGCAGAGCGGGGGCTGGACTAGCGCGGGTACAAAACATAAGCAATGTTTATTATATATCTCATATATAAATATAGCCATTACAGATCACAGATGAATACATTGGATATTCTAGGAATTCCGCATTTCATTCAAGCCTTAATGAAAGACGGGTTCCATGGTCGAGATGAATAGCCAAAACCCCACCCTAGACCCCTACGGGTGCGGCAAACTACCCGCCAAATTCCCGAAGTGGAGCAACCTCCCTCAACAAAGTGAGTAGGCCACTCGGCAATTCGAAAACCCGGTAGTTTGTGCACACCACCTTAGGTTTATCCTAGGAGCAAAAACAGTAAAAAGAAATTATACAACGGTGGCTACAACCTCATCCTGGATGTGCCCCGCAAAATAATATTACATTGCTTTTTACAAATTACATTGAATGAAAGAAAAGAAAAACGCTCTTCTCACACCCCCGGCCATTCATCACGACGATCCAACACATTCATATACACATACCATCTCATAATATCATTACAGAAGTGTGCAACCCCGACTAATCGACTTATAGCAATTAGTCGACGCTTCAAACACACATAACAAATAACTGAAAACCCGATTAGCCAAGCACTTTAGAATTTCGATCGATAATTTTAAACCATGACAACACTTGTCATCTTCCAGTGCACAAACAACTTTGTGAAAATTACAGATGTCCCAGAAACACTATTTCCTTAATCTAAGCAAACTGCTGAAAAACGAGTCAACTCGGCCACGACTCGGCCGTGGATCAGTGGCCAAACACTGAGTTTGGCCGCGGATCCGTGGCGTTCCTGACGAGTTAGAGACTCGTTTTTCTACAGTGTGCTTAGAAAACCCTGCTTGTATTTTTAAGGCCACTGAAATGATTTTTTGAACACTTTAAAAAATTGACAGCAGCATGGGCAGAAAACATGTTTTCGGGAGAACAAATTGTCGATCGAGGTTCTAACTTTTGGCTAACAATCTAATTATGATTTAGTTAGTCTCTGATACAATGTTAGTGTATGTTGCATGCTCCCACTCTTGTGAGGCAGCGGAAGTGATAAACGAAAATTTTCTTTGCATACAACACGCACTTTCCATTAGATCGTGTCTAAACCACAACTAGAAAACCCTAACTAGAGATCTTATCTACTATGTTAGGGGTTATACCTTGATGATCCGGTCCTTCGGGTCTTCTTTGATGATCTCCTTGGCTTCTTGGTTGTTGTCGGTATGCACGATCTCCGGCCACCCCAAGACCTAGATGATCCACGTGAGAGTTGTCATGCAAGCTAAAACCCTTCTCAAGAGCTAAACCTAGAGATCAAGTTTGCTAAAAATGGTCACTAGGATGATGTAGAGATTAGTGTATTGGATTATCTTTGATCCTTGGATTTTGATTCACATCTCATGTGAGTGTTAAAGTAAGGAAGAAGAAGGAGGAGAGAAGAAGGAGAGAGAAAGAGTTTTGCATAATGAGAAAATTCAAACATGAGAAAATGATATATTCAAATGGAAATAATTGAAGCATAGAATATAAAATTAGCACCGTACTTCAATAGTAACTCCAAAAGATTAAAATATAAAACAACCCATTCTCACAACCATGCTTGGACTTTCTAATTTCCACCTCATTTATTTATTTTCATAAAATAAATAATGTATTATGAGGTGGCATCTTCTAGAAAGTATTCTTGTAACAATTACAAGAATACCCCTCCTCCGTATACCGTATACCGTATACCAGTATCCGAATTCCGAAAAATACGAATACCAATCCAATAATATAATTCCGGTATCCGGCTTAAACCAAAGCCTACCAGTATTATCGTTCCGATTATTATTCCTGTAACAATTACACGAACATAATCGAAACCCTGCCGCAACACCTTACGGCTGCAGCAACACCTTACGGCTGCCGTAACAACTTACGGCCTCTACATCTTTCGCCTGAACGAGGGAACCTCTGTGTAGGACTCTAAAGACTCGACAGTACGCTGGCAGTGGGTTTAACCACAAGCACGTCAGCGGCACTAGCTGTGCGTAATGGCTACCCAGGTACATGACGAAAAGGTGGCCGACGAGCGAACTCATCACAACCCCAACGAGCCTGCAAGCAACACTTACCGTACAGTACGGTCTCTTCGTCTGATATGTCGCATATGAAGTCTAGGGATGGTAAATGTCAGACCCCAGTAACTTTATAAGTCATGCTGATTTACAGCTCATAACAGTTCGAAGAACTACTGATAACACTTATCGGTAAACCTCGAGAACCCTGGCCAGGGATTTGGGTGTTATAGCCGATCAAACATAGCGCGACATCAACTCCCTATACCGGGAGAGACGAAACCCCTCCTATCGCTCACTGTCTCCATGTGATTCGGGACTGTACCCAAAGTCCTCCTGTTTGCACGACTCAATAGAGCCATGGTAGGGTGGAAATCAAAGTACAGTGGGAACCACACAAGACTCCATGACGATCTCGGGTCTATAGACTAACCTGTATAAGTGTCACCTGAGAACTGCTATCTGACAATTGGTATATATACCATCTAAGAGTTCTCGGCGAGTCTTGTTCGGTGTACCCATTCTCCAATGAGCACCTGTGTACAATCTTTGATGTCAAACACTAATGGTTGTGGAATCAACCATCGCCCCCCAGGGTCAGGAAATGTACACACTAGTCTAACTTAGTAATACCGATGCCCTGTCTCGATATACCCTCGACTAGGAACCATTAAAGGATATGCTTATAGACTATCCAGGCCCCACTAGTATAATCTCATCATAATCCTGGTAGTCAAGTATAATCCTAAGGGCTTCATCAACATACATATAAAGATATGAAATATTACACAAGTTGAGATGAAGATAAACCAGATAGCATACTATCATTTCGAATAAAGATTGTTTCTGTACATATACATGCCTAGTATCATATACAATACAGGCCTCTAGGGCATACATATCTAACACCTTGCTTCACCGGAATCCTCGGGCCACTTAGAAAAGTAGAGGTGGGAACTATCTCAGTTTGACATAAAATATCGCCCGAGGCAGGCCATCAAAGCGCAGGCCCTGGCCGATTTCATGGTTGAATGCACCATCCCTAGCAAGGAACCGGAGTCCACGCTGCCCCTCGCAACTCAGTGTCCCATCGCGGAAAGGCCTGGCTCGGTTCCTGAGTGGGTCATCTACATCGACGGGTCTTCAACCGAGGAAGGCTGTGGTGCCGGCCTCATTATCCGAGGCCCGAACGAGGCAGAAATGGAGTACTCTCTGAAGCTCGGTTTCAAAGCCTCGAACAACGCGGCAGAGTACGAGGCCCTCCTGGCTGGACTGCGCATGGCCGCCGGGCTGGGGCTGAAGACAATTCGAATCCGCAACGACTCGGCCCTTGTCGTTGGCCAAGTGACCGACCGCTTTGAAGCTCGGGAGCCTCTGATGATGAAGTATCAGGACGAGGTGAGGAAACTCCGGAGGAACTTTGACGAAGTCCAAGTAGAACAAATACCTAGGTAGATGAATGCCCAAGCCAACGCCTTGAGCAAGCTGGCTTCATCATACTCGGCCAACAATAAGCGATCTATCCACTTCGAAACCTTGCCTTAACCCAGCGTGGAAAATGGAGCGACAACACTACACGTATATGCGGCGCAGGAAGGTGACCAAGATTGGAGGAAGCCTCTCGTGGAATTCCTGAAGGACGGTACGCTCCCAGAAGATCGGGGAGCCGCCCGCCGTCTCCGGGCCAAAGCCCGTCACTTCATCTGGAGCAATGGGAACCTCTACAAGAAATCATTCACTCAGCCCTGCTCTGGTGCATCGACCCCCACGAAGCCGACTAAGTCCTCCGTGAAATCCATGAGGGGGTTGGCGGTGCGCACCAAGGGGCCCGAACCTTGATCCAAAAGGCGTTGCTCCAGGGGTACTACTGGCCCACTGTTCATAAGGACGCCCAGAAGCTAGTCAGAAAATGCAAGAGTTGCCAGCTCAACGGCAGCATCCCTCGCCTTCCCGCTACCGAGCTGACCGCCTTAACATCCCCATGGCCGTTCGCCCAATGGGAATTGGACATGATCGGCCAGTTCCCAGCCGGTACGGGTGGGCACAAATATGTCCTCGTCGCGGTAGACTACTTCACCAAGTGGATCGAGGCCGTCCCCATCAGGAAACCGGATGCCGCCATAACCATCAGGTTCCTGCAAAACAATCTGATACTCCGGTTCGGCATCCCAAGATGTATCATCACCAACCACGGGACGTACTTCGAGAACGAGAAAGTGAAGAACTTCTGCAAAGAATACCATATCCTCATGAAGTTCGCCGCGGTCGCGCATCCCCAATGCAACGGGAAGGCCAAAGCCGCTAACCGAGACGTTCTTTGAGGTCTCCGGACCCGCCTAGAAGGGCGACGAGGCAGTTGGGTCGAAGAACTGCCCCGGGTCTTATAGGCCCTGCGCACGTCAAAGAAGACCCCACCAGGGAAACCACCTTCGGCCTCTGCTACGGGTCCGAGGCAATGGTCCCAGCGGAGATCGGGCTACCTAGTCATCGGGTCGAGCACTTCGACGACGATGCGAACACCTCGGCGCTACGAACCAACCTGAATATCTTGTTGGAGAAGAGAGACCGGGCTCAGATCAAGGCTGCCGCTTATCAACAACAAACGGCCCGATACTACAACGCTCGGGTCAAGCGCTGCTCCTTCAAGACCGGAGATCCGGTCCTACGGCGAAACGAGTTCATCGATCAAGGCAGGCTACACAACTTCTCCCCAAAGTGGGACGGTCCTTTTCCTCGTCTCTGAGGTACTCCCCGGCGGAGCCTATCGCCTACAAGATGCGGACGGACGCAAGTTCCCGCGGCCTTACAACGCCGAGAAGCTCAAGCTATACCAATGAGGCCAAGGCCAACAAGTGTGTACCCCTCCTTTCACGAAGACGATGTAAATGTTTCTAAAAATCCTTTCCATTCAAATAAAGGAACGTCAGAACATTGCAAATAAAGTTCTGTCTTTGTGATCCCAAGCCCTCACCAAAGAGGCAACCGCACAGCTTCACTGTCTGGTTATCCCTAGCAGGCCTCCTACGGCCCTCCAACACTAAAGGTCAAAGTCCTCTCTAGAGGCAGCCGGGTGGCTACCCTGCTCGGCTATCCTTGGCCGGTAGCTTCCCTACACGCAACGCCAGGGATCAAAGCCCTCGCCAAGAGGCAACCGCGCAGCTTCACTGCCCGGTTATCCTTAGCAGGCCTCATGCGGCCCCTCTAATACTGAGGATCAAAGTCCTCCTTAGAAGCAGCCCAGCAGCTACTCTGCTCGGCTATCCCCGGCTGGTAGGTTCCTACCACAACCGATAGGGATCAAAAAGTCCTCCCAGAGGCAGTCGAGCCCGACCCTCGCTCGGCTATCCCCGGCTGGTAGCTTCCTACCACAACCGACAGGGATCAAAAGCCCTCCCAGAGGCAGTCGAGCCCGACCCTCGCTCGGCTATCCTTCAGGACAAAAGCCCTCGCCAAGAGGCACCGGGCAGTAACCCTGCCCGGCCAAAGGTCCTTAGTAGGCTTCTTACAGCCCCTCCCGCGCTAAGGACCAAAGTCCTCCCAGAGGCAGTCGAGCCCGACCCTTGCTCGGCTATCCCCGGCTGGTAGCTTCCTACCACAACCGACAGGGATCAAAGTCCTCGCCAAGAGGCACTAGGCAGTAACCCTGCTCAGTCCCCATCTTGAAGGATCAAAGCCCTCGCAAGAGGCAACCGAGCGGCTACCCTGCTCGGTCATCTCCGGCTGGTAACTCTCTACCCATGACGCCAGAGATTAAAGCCCTCACAAGAGGCATCTGAGCGACTACCCCGCTCGGTCATCCCCGGCTGGTGGTTGCCTACCCACGACGCCAGAGACCAAAGACCTCGCCAAGTGGCAACCGCGCAGCTTCACTGCCCGGTTATCCTTAGTAAGCTTCTTACAGCCCCTCCAACGCTAAGGATCAAAGCTCTCGCAAGAGGCAACCGAGCGGCTACCTTGCTCGGTCATCCCTGGCCGGTAACTTCCCTACTCACGGCGCCTGGGATCAAGGCCCTCGCCAAGAGGCAACCGCGCAGCTTCACTGCCCGGATGGCGCCCACCGTGGGGCATCCTCCTACCAACCAGACGCTGCTGGTTTGACTCCCTCATAACGGGGCCACCTAGCTCCCTTCTGCTTGGAAAATCCGCGGCGGGCAGCATGCCGCTCATCAAATGCCACAGACCCGAAACCCCATTGAGAGACATCAGGCCCGTTCAAGTCTGAGCGATCCCCCCTCGACTCTGGGGCCATGGGAATACCTCCTTCTCAGCAGCACTCGGCACGCTTGACAAGTGATCGAAATCAACTCGACGTACGATCGCCTGACATGGAAGCCCAACAAAGCAAGCAAGGATATTCTACGAATACTCTTCACATCCAAAAGATAAAGTGCAAAGCAATGAAACAGCAAGAGTTTTATTCGCACAAGCAAAATGTTTTTACAGGGGTATTGGGGACTCCCCAGCCTTACAAAGTTCCAGACGCTTACAAAAGAGGGACAAGGAAATATCAAAAAGGCCTAAGTCACAAACCCCCTCCTGCGCCTCGCTTCCCTCATCACTGTCATCGCGGTCTGCAGGAGGCTTCACCACCGGAGGTTTTGCCACTAGGGGTGCGCCTCGGTTCCCTCATCGCTGTCTGCCGGAGGCTTTGCCACCGGGAGTGAGACCCGAGCACGGAGCTCGCCATCGGCGAACTCAGAAAGCTGCTCCTTCACGGCATCTAGAGCCTTGTTCTACGCGACGGCGGAATGCTCGCTAAGCTCGGCGTGAAACTGCTCTGACGCCTTTTAATCGGCCACGGCCTTCCTAGCCCGAACCTCGACAATCCCGGCCACGGCCTTCCTAGCCCGAACCTCGACAATCCCGGCCACCCGAAGCGCCGCCTCGGCATCCCCCCTGCTGACGTTTTTCTCCTCCTCCATGGCCGCGAAACGATCGGCAAGATCCGCCAGCTTCCCCTTAGCAACTCGGTGGGATGCACTCAGGCGACGATAGGCACCCTGGTTCGCTGAGACGGCGAGCTCCGCGCTATCCGCTCGGGCTGCCAGGACATCAGCCCTCGCCCTCTCCAGACGCAGGTCACGTCGCAGGACCTCGACCTCTGAAAGAAACGCTTCCACCGGCCTCGGTGCATGGAACGCCCCCTCGGCCTCCATACAAGTAACGAGGGCGCAGTGTTGAAGGACCTGACGGGAAACGGATGAGAAACTTGGGGACTCTCGAGCCAAAGAAAAGAAGGTCAAAAAACAATGCGTGGGGGAGTTCATACCTGGACCGCCCATTAGGCTATGGCTTCCATTTGGATCCTCAAGGTGCCATGCAGAAGCCTCCTCCCGGCCGACTCTTCCATCCCAGAGAGCAGGCCGGCAACGACAGAAAGCACAGATAGAGCCATGAAGACGGCATCACCCTCCTGCACGGGAATCCCCTCAGGAACTCTCGACGGCGGCGCATGAAAGATTGTCCTTTTTCTCTTAAGGGGGACCCCGTCCTCGCCCTCCCCTACGTCTCTCGTCTAGGGCTCGGATGACCATGGACGTCTCTGGCCGCCGCCGGAATAATCACCAGGAGCCATCAACGAAGCGGACGGCCCTATCGCCCGCGGAACATTAGGCGCAGGGCACGAGCCAGCCGGGGGCACGGCCGCGCCGCTCGCCTCCCTTTGGAACGAGAAACCCAAAGAGTGGGAACGAACCATGTATCCAACCCAAAAGAGGAAGAGCGCCGAGCAGCCAAGGCTTAGAAGAAAGAAAAATATGAAGGAGTAGAGGCCCTGGAGTGGGCCCCACCCCTATTTATCACCGCAATCGCGCTCATCCAACAGCGCCCTTCATCTTCCACCAAAGCACCTTCTCGCGTCCAACGGCTCCACTTGTCGTTCCCACACTGGGTCGCATCCCATCAGACGCAGGTTTGCACACGTCGTGTCGGCCAACCGACGCTTGACATGCGGACCATCGCTTCAGTGACAGGATGCATGAACCGGCACACCTTCCTTAAATGCGGAGATCTCACCCTGATTCGCTGGCAGAAAATACAGCTGACAGCCCGGAGACGCGTCCCGATGAAATCCTGAGAGAGAGCTCACCCCGGGCAGCCCGTCAGTCCACTCTTGACCCGAACCGCCAGCTGGTCGGGACAAGAGTAGGGGGCTAATGATGATGCTCTATATTGGCGATATCCCAGATCAGGACACGTGGCAGATGAGGTGTCCCAGAGCTCAGAAGAAAGGGCCCGCAGGGGCCGACCAGACCACCCCTGTATCCGACCTGTAAGCACAAGCTGGCTCACCTCAGAGCCCCCTGCAAATTGGCCTCCTCGGCCTCTCAGCTCGCCCCCGAGCTACCACCGGACCAAGATACCTCGGCCCTCCCGCTCATTCCCGAGCTCTCCCGCCGAGGCCATCTTCCTCGGTCCCTCCGACCGACCAACTCCGCCGCTCACAGGCGTAACCGTCGCTCCGCAAATCTCACCATGCGTGGATCCTCAGCCGGCAACATCCAACGTTCCACGCCATCACGATCTCCATTAACGGGCGATCCGCTTATTACACGGGCGTGACGTCGGGAGCGTAACCGCCGGCGAGATTCTCGCGCCTGCTACTGCGTGCTGCCGCCGCTATATAAACCCCCATCACAGAAGGGTCAAGTAAGATTTCTTCACCCTACTTAGCCGTTACTCTGCTCGAATCTCGTGCTAACTTGATCGTCAGAGGATCCTCGGTGGTACCAAACCACCTCGGGGCTTCCTTGCAGGTCTCGGCGCAAACTCCTCTAAACCACCAATCTCTTCAAAACCCATTGAGACCCACACCAACAGGTGATCACCTCCAAGATCCATCGGAAGATCGACGGAAGACAACATCTGACGAAGACCCGAAAAGGACCTCCATCAGGATGTTTGGCCAATTCTCATTATGCTATGGTTGTTTGTCTGGAATGATTAAATGTATATATTATCCGGCTATTCCCTGGCCGACAAATGCTTGTTTGTTTGGAACGATCAGCTGTTATCAAACCGATCTAATCTATTAATGTGATCCCGTGACAATGGGCCGGATTTCGAATGGTTGTAATACGATTTTGAATGTATTTGATGCATGATCAGTATGTTATCTTGACCGATCCTTGACCGATCCTTGGAGCTTATGTAGGTGTATGACACGCTTTTTTTTTTATGTAATCCTTCCTTGAAATGAGTAATCAGAGCTAACCCTCTCGATTGATCTCTGTTTGATGCATATGTTATGTCTATCCCATTGCACGTCGATTCTATAGAAAGATTGTTCTCCCGTTCCGCTAAAAATAAGATCAATTGTTTAGGAAGACATAATTGCTGAAATGTGTATTTTTTAGTCTAATACAGATCCATTAAAAAAACATCAGGCAACACACATACATGATACATCTACTAACTTCCTGCATCATTTAATTATATATCACTAAAATCTCTTTTTTAAATTTGCTGCTTTGGTTAAGCTTTTGAGCTTATCAAACAGTTATATAAACTTCATTTTAACTCGCAGAATCACGTTAAGAAACCAATGTCCAACCAAGACCACTTCTTCGATCGAGTCCCTGCTAATGCAAGCTCAAATATTTAACTCTCTTTTTTCTTTTTATTATGAACTTTATGTCAATATCGATTGTCCTGTTACTATTGATGGCTAGATTGATTTTTACCTTAACTTAGGTTCACACAAACCATCGAAATGTGTAATAATCATTTTGTAAACTCATGCTTTTTGCCGATGCATAACCGTTTCTCCAATTTCCAATTTCGCAATGAAAATGGTGTGAGCAAGCTCCTTCATTAAATATCACACCACACTCTTGCTGAGGTTCTTAACTGTGAGAAACCTTAGTGGATTTGGATTCTCTGCTTGGCAAGCATCCTGCTCTGCCAAGCAGAGCCGTCCAACCCTCTCTGACTCTATCTTATCTTTAGGCCCCCTGTTTTCCGCTAATCTCAACCGTCAAAATTTCAGTGGAAAGAAAAAAATAGCTGAGGATCTAGATCCTGATTGACCTCTAAGCCAGAGATATGGAGACTTGATTTTGAGATGGAGGTCTGAGCTCGGGATCACACTTTTGAATTGATATCGGAAGCAACAAAGTCGATCAAATAACATTATTGTTGGGAGATAACCTATGGCGGAGAACCAACGCTACGATAAACATTCACGCTTTGACAAACGTAATACCGACGAAAGATCATAAATAATAATAAAGTGTGAGAATAAGAAAATAGAATCACAATCAAACTAAAAAAGACGAGAGATTTGTTAACGAGATTCACCCACCATATAGCCAGTCTCCGGCAGAACAGAATCTGCAAAGTCTACTATAATCTTGAATCAAGTACACCCACGAGCAACCCTAAAAGATTTTTCTCAGATCTCTCTAGATCTAAGTAGTCACCCTCTCAATACAACAGACTCTCTTAATGTCAGTATATTAATCATATGAGAGGTCCCTATATATAGGCAAACCCTGATCCTATTTTAAACAGGAGATAAACTCAAATTACCAAATATAAGATTCGAACGGATTTCCCGTCGACATACGTCTGACCAAGAAATGGTCGAATGTCTGCCAACTCTCTGTAAAGCTCCGTCTCCTTGGGTAGACGTCACCTTTACCGTCAGACATCTGCCGCTGCTCTGGATCGGGCTTCAGCATCTCCAGACGTCTGCCCCAAACGTCAAGCTACGCTCTGTTCTTTTGGCTTCGACTTGACCAGACGTCTGCATCCTCTCCATCAGACGTCTGGCGTTGCTCTGGATTTCTGACATAGCTCTCGTACATGTTTAGACGTCTGTACTCCTCACGTTAGACGTCTGCAGGAAGTTTCTCCACAATTTTAACAATCTCCCACTTGGAGACACTTCCGCCTTGATTCCCAACGTTAATAAACTTCACATGACTCCGCTCCGCTCTCTCCTCATCGGATTTTTATGGAGAGGTTCACCAACCTGCAACAGAGATCCGGCTTATCTCTGTCTACGACTTTGGTGAACATATCCGCAAGATTCTTTTCTCATGCGATCTTCTGCAGTGTCAACTTTCTACTTCTAACGTTATACGTATGAAATGGTACCGCATCTTGATGTTCTTCGTCTGAGAATGATATGCCGCATTCTTTGCCAAATGTATCGCACTTTGGTTGTCGCTCCACAAGGTGTTGAAATCTTGTTTCTTACCCAACTCTTCGAATAACCCTTACAACCATATCATCTCCTTACTGGCTTTTGTGATGACCACATATTCGACCTCCATTGTTGACAATACCACAACTTTATGCAACTGAGAGACCCAACTAACCGTTGTTCTCCCAACTATGAATACGTACCTCATTGTGCTCTTCCCACTATCTCGATTACCGGAGTAGTCCGTATCAACATAACCTTGCACCTTTAGAGAGTCACCCCCGAAACATAAGCAATGACTGAACGTTCCCCTGAGATATCTCAATATCCACTTCACCGCATTCCAATGCTCATTCTCTGGGTTTTGCATGTACCTGCTCACAACTCCCACTACATGTGCAATATCTGGTCTTATACTCACCATTGTATACATCAAACTCCCCACCACGGATGCATAAGGCACTCTTACCATCTCATCTTTCTGCTCTTGAGTTGTCAGGCACAACTCCCTATTGAGTTTGAAGTGTTTCGTTAAAGGCATACTCACCGTCTTTGATTTGTCCATATTGAACCACTTCAAAACCTTTTCCACGTAGTCTTTTTACGATAACCACAGTTTTCGCCGCTTCCCATCTTTTATGATTTTCATGCCCAACATTTACTTGGCTGCTCACAAATCCTTCATGGAGAATTTTTCAGCCATCAGCTTCTTCAGACATTGACTTTTCTCGAAATTCGGACTCACTACCAGCATGGCATCCATGTAAAGTGATAAGATAATGTAGTCGCCATCCTTGAAAGTTTGAACGTACACGCAGTGATCTGAATCACAACGCACAAATTCTGTCTCTAACATGATTGAACTTGAAATACCACTGCCTTGAAGCTTGCTTGAGACCATACAAGCTTTTTCGCCGTCGACATACCATGTTTTCTTTTCCCTTCATCTCGTATCCCGGTAGCTGCATCATATAGATCTCCTCCTCCAAATCTTCATGAAGGAATGCCGTTTTCATATTCAGCTGCTCTAAGTGCAAATCCTCCACCGCCACGATACTGAGAATCACCCGAATTGAAGTCATCTTCATCACTGGGGAAAATATCGCTTGATAGTCTATCCCATATTGTTACGCATATCCCTTGACTACCAAGCGAGCCTTGTACCGCTTCATGTCATCAGCCTCATTCTTTATCCTGTACACCAACCTATTTAGCAACGCCTTTCGACCCTTGGGTAGCTTCACTAGATCCCACGTATGGTTCTTCTTCAAAGATTCCATCTCCTCATTCATAGCTTGCTCTTACTTCTTGCTAGCACCATCTTGTGTCGCCTCTGCAAGAGATTCGGGCTCTCCCGAATCTGTGTACAATATGAAGTCAGTATCAAGTCTTTAAGGTAGCCTCTTCTTTCTTGTAGATCTTCTCAGAACTGGTACATCTGGTTGCTGAAATTGGTCTTCAACATGTTCTTGAACCTGATCCTGCACTGCCATGCTTGTATCCTCCATATTCTGATCTCTACTAGTAGATATCTGATTACTCTCATGAGTTCCATCTAGGTCGACAAACTCTGACACTGCACCATCCTTGGCTTAATTTTCTTCTTTGTTTGTGTTGCTCATCAAAGACGGCGTTCCGGCTTCATATTACTTTCTTGCTTGTGTAATCCCACAGCTGATATCCGAACTCATCTCCACCATATCTGATGAAAGCACACTTCTTAGACTTGGAAATAAACTTACTCCTTTCCGTCTTATCAATCAAAGAATACACAATGCAACCAAATACTTTGAGGTGCAAGTAATTAGCCAGTTTACCTGACAAAATTTCTTCCGGAATACCTCCATCCATCGAACGCACTTGCCAGACTTCTGTTGATCAGATACACATCAGCAATGACAACTGCTGCCCATAAGAATTTCGGCACAACCACATCCAAGGCCATACTCCGGACCTGCTCTAGGATTGTCATGTTCATCCTTTCAGTGATACTGTTCTGTTGCGGTGTCCCCGGTACCGTTTTCAACCAACGAATACCCTTCTGCTTGCAAAATGCCTCAAACTCTTGTGTGCAATATTCCCCGCCATTGTCGGACTTCAGGCACTTAACTTTCGTCCCCGTCTAGTTCTCCACCCGTGCAATCCAGTGTTTAAAGAGACCAAATACATTAGACTTCTTATTCATCGCATAAACACAGGTCTTCCTGCTTGCATCATCTATGAAAGTTATGAAGTACCGATTTTCTCCATAAGACTCCACCGAGGCCAGTCCCCATACATCCGTATGAACCATCTCTAGTTTCTTGGTCTTCTTAGCAACGTCCCCAATATGAAATCTGAGTGTACTTTGCTTCCCACAAACGCAGTTCTCGCAAAGTCCCAACTCCATTCTTTTCAGCCCAGAAAGAAGTCTCTTACCCTGAAGAATCTTCATATTCTTCTCGCTAAGGTGTCCCAATCGCTTGTACCATAACGAAAACTCAAAATCTACTTCTGAATTTACCACCAACGCAATCGAACCTCCACTGCTTCCACTGAATGAGTACAATGAACCGCTTAACTTGCCCCTTGAGACCACTAACGATTCTTTGAAAATTTTCTGCTGAGAATTCCCAAACACCGTAATATAACTTTCGTTGTCTAGCTGACTTGTAGAAATTGGGCTTTTCTTTATTTCTAGAATATGCCTAGTGTTCTTCAGCTTGATCTGACTTCCTTCTGACGGTTATACTATGATCGTCCATTTTCCAACGATCTTGCACGGCTGTCATGTGTAGACAAAACTCATGTTCCCCTTGTTCATGTGTAGACACTACATTGGTTTTCTTTTCATCCGTCTTCCCATTTAGGCCTTTTTCAAGAGTCTACATTCGCTTTTTTGTGACCCTTCTTTCCAAAGTTCCAACAGCCGCCCTTGGATTTTCTTATTTCAATTTTCCTTGGCTCTTTGACTTACCCATCTTCTCTTTTCCTTTTTCCATTGTCCTGCCGCCATTCTCCACTGAAAGTGCAGAAGTTCTCGAACTCTCACTCACAGTTTTTCTCCTCATCTCATCATTTAATATACAACCCACCGCATCATTAAATATAAGAGTCCCTGAGATCGAGTCGCTTACCGTAATCATAAGGTTTTCCCAACTCTCCGGTAACGAACAGAGAAATTGTTAGTGATATATGCCCTAGAGGCCATTATTGTATCATACTGGATTGTATATTATATTTTGGAATCTTGGGATATTCACAGTTATAATAACAGTCTTGCTCAAAATGATAGTATGCTACTTGGTTTGATTCTACCTCAATATATGCATGTGTTTGTTTTAGCATATCGCTTATACATATTGGTAGAGCCCTTAGGATCTTTGCTTGACTACCAGCGTTGTGATGGCAGTCATACTAGTGGGGGCTGGGTAGTCAATAAACACATCCTTATACATGTCCTTAGTCGTAGGATTATCGAGACGGGGAATCGATACTCCAGAGTAGACTGGTGTATATGCTTTTCATACCAGCAGGGGAGATGGTCTGCTCCACAGCCATTGGTACGTCGTACCGGAGATAGTATACAGGTGCTCATTGGGTTATGAGTTACACTGGACGGATTCGTTGGGAACTGCTGGTTGGTATTATACCTATCATCAGGTAGCAGTTCCCGGGTGGCATGAGTATAGGTTAGTCCATTGACTTGATATCACTATTCGTCTCAAGTGTGTTCCTACTGCACTTAGATTACTACACTACCACGGCTCAAAGGAATCGTGCAAACAGGTTGGGTGCAGTCCCGAAGCACTTGGAAGCAGTAGCGGTTAAATAGGATTCGTCTCTCCCGGTATTGGGGGTTGATATCGTGCTGTGTTCGGAAAGC
The DNA here is from genome assembly GCA_030015575.1 of Agapanthus africanus. Taxonomy (NCBI): domain Eukaryota; kingdom Viridiplantae; phylum Streptophyta; class Magnoliopsida; order Asparagales; family Amaryllidaceae; genus Agapanthus; species Agapanthus africanus. The sequence continues at coordinate 886,239,860 of CM057337.1, forward strand.
CATTACACAAAGTCACTGGCCAGGACAAACGAGATTTACTGGTAGGTACTCCAGTAGTTTCTCAGGGTGTATTGGGATCTACTCTGACATGACTTATTACGCTGTCAGGGGTCTGACGTTTACCATCCCCCTAAGCCCGATATGCGAGTATCTTAGACGAACATACCGAACTGTACGGAGATTGTCACAGATAGGCTCAGTAGGAGTTCGGATGAGTTTGCTCATCGGACTTCTTATCGACAGATACCTGGGTAGCCGTTACGTGCAGTTAGTACCGCTGACGGACTTGTGGTTAAACCCACTGCCAGCGTACTGTCGAGTCTTTAGAGTCCCACACAGAGGGTTTTCCTGCTTCGGGCAAAACGATGTAGAGGCCGTATGGTTTTACGGCAGGGTTCCGATCACATACGTGTACTAGCTACACGGATGTTGTTCGGACGGATAATACTAGTGGGCTTTGGTTTAAGCCGGATCCTAATATTATATAATTGGATTATTATTATCTCATTATATTCGTATTTTTTGGAATACGAATACGAGTATGTATATACGGTGAAGGCATTCTTGTAATTTCACAAGAAATGCTTCTAGGAGGGGACACCTCATTATTTAGTTTATCTATTTTGAGAAATAGATTAATGAGATGGAAATTGGAGACATCCATGGCATGGGGTGAAGCATGGCTCTTTGTATTTGTTTATTAGTTTGGACTCACTATTCAAGCATGATTGATATTTTCTATTGGAAAATATTTCATGCTTGAATGAGTGAAGTGTGTGAGCCATTCTTCACTTGCCATAACCTTTGCTCATTTGTTCATTCTCTTTCTCTCTCCATGCTTTCCTCTCCTTCTTCCTCAAGACCCTAACCCTTATATGAGTTGTGAACGCTAGGGTCTCATGAGATAAAATACTCCATTAGATACTCTACATCTTCTAGGCTACCTAGCTTAGCGAACTAGTTACCTTGGTTTAGAGGTTGGAGCTTGAGGTATAGACTCTCGGATGGATTATCTTCGACACGAGGAGGCCGAATATCAAGCGTGATCCGGATCTTCGAGGAGCTCAAGGAGAGAAGGAGAAGAAGACCCAAAGGACGAGGTTTTAGGAAGTATAAAACTCTTACCGAGTAGTTAAACATCCAAATAGATTTAGCTAGTTAAGGTTTCTATTAAGATCCTGGAGTTTAGTCGGTGTTGCGAAATAAGAAAAATTGTTTTTTTGTAAATTCCGCCTCCCCGCGAACTTGTGGGGTGCGCGACATCGACTTACAGTGGTATCAGAGCCTACTTAAATATTAACTAGCAGTTTAGACGATGTATAAAGCTTTGAAACCGAAACGACTCCGAAACGATTAAACTTAAATCCAAGTTTCTGTCAAATTTAAAAAGTCTTCTAAATTTTTTTTAAACAACTGCAGAAGGCTACTCATGTTTTAACTAGAACACCATAGACAAACGAGACAAAACTCAAACTTTTGGCTGGCCAAATGTGTGTTTTTCCCGGCCTGGCCGGTTTTACTTGGGAGTTTGGTCTTGGAATTTTGGTGGTGTTCTGGAATTTTGGATTTAGGTTTTCAAGTGTTGTTTGTTTTTGCCCCGATCTCATATTATGCTATCTTTGTGTTGGGGGAATACAGAGTATTTCGAAGTCGCAGTTTTAATATCGTTTATAAGTTTCAGTTTGTATATGTGTTGCTAAACGTCCGCTAATTGCTATATGCCGATTAGTGGGGGTTGCACATATAAGTATCTTGATGTTGGTTTGTGTATATGAAGTATTGGATCGCCGTGGATGAATAGCCGTGGGGATGTGAGAAGAGTGTTTTCTTTCTTTCATTCATGTAAATTTGTAATTGATATAATATTCTTTTGCGGGGCACATCCGGGTTGAGATTGTAGCCACCGTTGTATTATTTCATTTACTTTTTCTTGCACTTAGGATAGACCCAAGGTGGGGTGCACAAACTACCGGGTTCTTGAAGTGCCGAGTGGCCTACTCATTTTATTGAGGGAGGTTGCTTCACTTCGAGAATTTGGCGGGTAGTTTGCCGCACCCGTAGGGGTCTAGGATGGGGTTTGGCTATTCATCACAACCGTGGAATCCGTCTTTCGTTTTAGGCTAAAACGAAACATGGAATTCCTAATATATCCAATATATTCATCTGTGATCTGTAATCTGTAATCTGTGATCTGGAATGCCTATTATTGCGTGAGAAGAATGGCTATATATATATTATATATAATAAACGTTGCTTATGTTTTGCACCCGCGCTAGTCCAGCCCCTGCTCTGCCGTTAGTTAAGTAACCTGACGGGGCCCCATGGTAAATGCGGATGGTATAAGCGTACGTTCTATTTTCGTTTCTTTTATGCAATGATAAGGTTAAATGATGGGACCGCATTAACATTGATTAATGCAAGGGAAAAAACCAAATTTTAAATCGTTGGAATAATTTCGAAACCACTCGATTTTCTTGAAAAACAACTTTTAAATGCGGAGCCTAAACCACTCTTTTTAAAAGCTATCATGTTTACTTCGACTATATCAAGTTCATTACGTTCACGGTTTCTCCAAAACCATCTGTAGCCCTCCGTCATTTCAGATGGGTATTCAGTAGTATTCAAGCTATGTATTTTGACCTTCGCCAAGACATAGTGATTGGTAGTTGCTAGGTATTCATCTGTAGCATAGATAGATGTATTGATCTGGGATAGTCGTACAGCTATTTTGGCCTTCGTCAAGAATTTATACGAGTGTGTTAAAATTAACCTGGATAATGAAGGGTAGAACTTAACTTGCGTCTTATGATATGTTGGCCTTCGTCAAGGTCATAAGCGCCTGGGGCAAAAATCCATATCGGAAGTTTCTAAGGAAAATGAAACTTGGTAGTGTTGTAAACCATTTGGAGTATGATGATTTTGGTAGAATTCCTTTAAAGTTGTCACACGATGATATTTGGATCCCGATCCTACTGTGAGTATCCGCTACTCTTCGGAAGATTTTTCACTAAACAATCAATACTATAAACCAAGTAGGTGCCTACAACGGTGTTAGCGGGGCTATGCCTCCAGGAAAAAGAGGTTATGTAATTAAGGAATTTCGTGAAAGCGTTGGAAAACCTCTCTTGAAATACCAACATTAGCCTGGCCGAAAGATTAAATTGAGATTAATCCTGACTAATTCTTCTTTTATGATTTGAAGGAGGATTCGAGAAACAGTGGGAGCCATCCTGTCCAGAACACACTCAAAAGAAAGTCTCCAGAATTAAATCAGATTTTCTTATGATATTGTAGACTGGGTCATATCAATGAAACACGGTTGACGAAGTTACATAAAGAGGGATATTTGGATCCGTTCGAATATCAGTCTTATGCAACTTGTCAATCATGTCTCAAAGGAACGATGACAAAGACTCCGTTCACTGGACACGGGGTAAGAGCCAGCTAGCTCTTGGGACTCATACACAGCGACGTGTGTGGTCCAATGTCTACACATGCAAGAAGTGGTTATTCCTATTTCATTACTTTTACGGGTGATTTCTCAAGGTATGGACATGTATTCTTGATGAAACATAAATCCGAGACCTTTGAGAAATTCCGGAAATACAAGAATGAAGTGGAAAAACAAACCGGCAAAAGTATCAGATGCTTAGATCTGATCGAGGTGGTGAATACTTAAGTGCCGAGTTCCTAGATTACTTAAAAGAGAATGGAATTCTCTCTCAGTTTACTCCTCCATGCACACCTCAACACAACGGTGTATCGGAAAGGCGGAACCGAATCTTATTGGATATGGTACGTTCCATGATGAGTAACGCTGAGTTACCACGATTCTTCAGGAGTTATGCACAAGAATCAGCTGCATATCTTTTGAACAAGGTTCCTACTAAGTCAGTGTCTACCACACCATATCAGATGTGGAGTGGGAAGAATTCCTATCTTAAGTATCTGAAGATATGGGGATGTCCAGCTTTTATAAAAAAGCAGCATGCGGACAAACTCGAGGCACGCTCAGTACTGTGTAAGTTTATGGGATACCCAAAGAACTCCAGGGGGTATTCTTTCTATTACGCGGAGGAACAAAAGATCTTTGTTTCTCGGCATGCCCACTTTTTGGAGACTCAATTTCTTGAAAAAAAAATAAGTGGGAGCACAATAAAACTGGAAGAAATTCCAGAACCATAAGCTATTACTGAAAGTATGGTGGAACCAGAAGTTTCGAAAGAATCGAACATCCCCACGCCTAGTAGGCAGTCTCATCCACCTGAAAGATACTACGGTATTCTCATAGACGGAGATAGAGAGGATTGCATCATCGACGATGATGAGCCAACTAGCTTGCAACAAGCCATTCAGAGCAGAGACTTGGTAAAATGGCTGGATGCAATGCGGACCGAAATGGAGTCCATGTACACCAACAAAGTATGGACTTTGAACATTGCTCCAGAATGGGTAAAACCCGTAGGCTGCAAATGGATCTTTATTCAGTCGAAAATATCGCACATTTGATATAATATTTTCCTTACTTTTCTTAAAAATCTAAAGGTGTTTATTATAAATATAGAATATATTTGGGTTTATCTATAAAAATACTATTTACCATATATTTATATATTATAATTAACATTATGAAGGAAAATGTATGCATATAATATTTATATAATATTTTGATAATTTAAATATGCATATCATATTAAATATCCTTAATCAATATTCTTAAAATATAATATCATATCAAATTGGTTAGAATAATATCTCAAAAATACAAAATATTACTAATATTATTCATTGAGATATTGTGCAAGGTTTAGTTCAGGTCAGGAGATCGAGATGTTGAGATGTCGGGAATCAAAAATCTGCCGATAAAGTTAAATAAAATCGAAGAATCAATACTGGCAGAGACTCAAAAAAGATATGAAGATTCCAGATATCAAATAAATCTCCATGTGTCACATTGAAGCAACCCCGGAATTCTGAAGCCAAGATCTTACCAACAAACCGCACTTCCATAGCCAAACTAGCATCAATGCGGCGGATCCACGACCGATTCACTGAGTCAGGATTTGGGATTTTTAGTTGTGATTTGCAAAAACAAACCCTAATTCTGGGGATCTATAGTTTATAGTTTTGGGGCTATATAAAGGACCGAGGACTAAACTTAGAAATCATCAACCTTTTACACGAAATAAATCAACGTCAAAAGAACAAGTGATCCACGACAGGTCTACGATTCAACGTGATAAGGCGACGTGAGATTCGAAGAAGCATCTACTTCCAACGAGGCAGAGATCGAGAGCAACTTCTTCTTCCTCTTGTAATCTAAACTCGAAGGTTTTGTAATTGTGAAGTTGATTAATAAAGGTAGAGCATTAGATTAATTATTTAGCATTTAATTTTTGCATTATGATCTCTTTCTCTATACGTTCTTCTTCCATCTCCATCATGCGCGAGTAATTCTCCGCTTGATAGAGTTCGTAGGATTAGAGTAGAACAATGGATGAGAAATACTTTAACTTCTTTTAAGTCTTAAGAAGTTTATAAACTTTAGCAAAAGAATCGTTAACATTCTTATCGGGCGCGCTATCAATTTATTGCTAGTCTCGACCGCGATTTGAGATTAGATTAACAATTGTTTTGTTAATGGCTAAACGTGAATAGAGATCAATGAAAGGACAAAGGTCAATAGTGTGGAAACCCTGGTTTCTTCCAAGAACCCTAATCCATATTTATCACTATCAATCTAGTTTTAAATCTATCAATAGATAAAAGGAGTAATCTTTATTAGTTATCCATGACTACTAAATCCGAACGAACCCTACAAGCCTCTTCTTTATATATTATATATCCTTATTTAAACTAGATCTGAAAAATATATATTCTACATTCGTATTTCAACGTAGATCTAGAAACTATACTTCACTATTCTCTTTTCTCCTTCCTCTTTTCTAATCAACATGTCTAAAGTAAGATTAAAAGGTTCCACATATCCCTGAGGACGACCCGTACTCATCTCGGCTAGCTACACACGACACCGTTATTGATTGCAGTTATTCTACAAACACTTCTTTAAATACAAATCAATCAATCTTCAAAAAGAAGATTGGTGTAGATGGACAGGTTGAAACCTATAAGGCTAGACTTGTTGCAAAAAGTTTTCGTCAAAGACCTGGTTTGAACTATGATGAAACCTTTTCTTCAGTGGCTATGCTCAAATCCATTCGGATCCTTCTTGCCATTGCTGCCTTCCACGATTATGAAATTTGGCAGATGGACGTTAAGACCGCTTTTCTGAATGGAAATTTGGAAGAGTGTGTTTATATGGATCAGCCAGAGGGTTTCATAGAGAGTGGGAGCAGCGGAAGAGTGTGCAAGTTGCTTAAATCCATTTATGGATTAAAGCAGACATTGCGGAGTTGGAACATCTGTTTTGATGAGACGGTCAAGGAATTCGACTTTATCAAAAATCCAGATGAACCGTGTATTTATAATAAAATTGTGGCGAGAACTGTGGTATTCCTCGTCTTGTACGTGGATGACATTCTCCTGATAGGAAATGACATTGCTATGCTACAATCAGTCAAAAGATTCTTGTTACAAAAATTCTCCATGAAGGACCTGGATGATGCCTCCTACATTCTGGAGATCCAGATCTATCGTGATAGATCTAAACGGATGTTGGGACTTTCACAGTCATGGTACATCGACACCATACTGAAGAGATTCAGTATGGAAGATTCAAAGCGCGGTAATCTACCGGTTTGTCACGGAATCACCCTCTCCAAATAGATGTCTCCCAAGACTGATTTGGAAAGAGATCACATGATTATTATACCCTACGCTTCTACGGTAAGCTCTATAATGTATGCGATATTGTGTATCAGACCAGATGTAGCTTACGCATTGAGCGTTGTAAGCAGGTATCAGTCAAACCCAGGGGAGAAACACTGGACAACAGTGAAGAACATCAAGTACCTGAGAATGACTAAGGAGATGTTCTTGGTGTACGGCTGTGAAGACCTCCAGATCGAGGCCTTCGCCGATTCCAGCTTCCGGAGTGACAAGGATGACTCCAAGTCCACGTCGGGATATGTCTTTACCCTCAATGGAGGGGCGGTCTATTGGAAGAGCTCCAAGCAGGACACCATTGCTGACTCGACGATGGAAGCAGAGTATATCGCCGCATGTGACGCCACGAAAGAAGCAGTCTGGATGAGAAAGTTCATGACAGAGCTTCAGGTGGTTCCGTCCATTGTTGATCCAATATCACTGTATTATGACAACAACGGCGCTATAGCTTTAGCGAAGAAACTAAGGTCCCATCAGAAGTCCAGACACATTTTGAGGCGATTCGACCTGATCAGGGAGATTGTTGATCGCCGGGAGATCGAAGTGCGGAGAGTAGAGACAAAGAACAACATTGCAGATCCACTCACAAAGGCTATCCCCCAGACACAGTTCGAGAGGCTAATCGAGATGATAGGTCTGCGATATGCCAATACATGGCCTTAGTGCAAGTGAGAGATTGCTAGTGATATATGCCCTAAAGGCCATTATTGTATCATACTGGATTGTATATTACATTTTGTAAGCTTGGGATATCCACAGTTATAATAACAGTCTTTCTCAAAATGGTAATATGCTACTTGGTTTGATTCTACCTCAATATGTGCATGTGTTTCTTTTAGCATATCGCTTATACATATTGCTTGACTACCAGCATTGTGATGGCAGTCACACTAGTGGAGGCTGGGTAGTCTATAAGCACATCCTTATACAGGTCCTTAGTCATAAGATTATCGAGATGGGCATCGATACTCCAGAGTAGACTAGTGTATACGCTTCTCATCCCAGCAGGGGAGATGGTCTGTCCCACAGCCATTGGTATGTCGTACCGGAGATAGTATATGGGTGCTCATTGGGTTATGAGTTACACTGGACAGACTAGTTGGGAACTGCTAGTTGGTATTATACCTATCGTCAGGAAGCAGTTCCCGGATGGCATGAGTACAGGTTAGTCCGTTGACTTGATATCACTATTCGTCTCAAGTGTGTTCCCACTGCACTTAGATTACTACCCTACCACGGCTCAAAAGAGTCGTGCAAACAGGTAGTAGTTAGGTGCAGTCCCGAAGCACTTGGAGACAGTAGCGGTTAGATAGGATTCGTCTCTCCCGGTATTGGGGGTTGATATCGCGCTGTGTTCGGAAAGCCATTACACAAAGTCCCTGACCAGGGCAAGCGAGATTTATTGGTAGGTACTCCAGTAGTTTCTTAGGGTGTATTGGGCTCTATTCCGGCACGACTTATTGCGCTGTTAGGGGTCTGACGTTTACCATCCCCTTAGGCCCGATATGCGAGTATCTTAGACGAACAGACCGGACTGTACGGATATTGTCACAGATAGGCTCAGTAGGAGTTCGGATGAGTTTGCTCATCGACCTTTGACAGATACCTGGGTAGCCGTTACGTGCAGCTAGTACCACTGACGGACTTATGGTTAAACCCACTGCCGGCATACTGTTGAGTCTTTAGAGTCCTACGCAGAGGGTTTCCCTACTTCGGGCAAAACGATGTAAAGACCGTATGGTTTTACAGTAGGGTTCTGATCACATACGTGTACTGGCTACACGGATGTTGTTCGGACGGATAATACTAGTAGGTTTTGGTTTAAGCCGGATCCTAGTATTATATTATTAGATTATTATTATCTCATTGTATTCATATTTTTCGGAATACGAATATGGATATGTATATACGGTGAGGGCATTCTTGTAATTTCACAAGAGATGCTTCTAGGAGGGGACACCTTATTATTTGGTTTATCTATTTTGAGAAATAGATTAATGAGGTGGAAATTGGAGACATTCATGGCATGGGGTGAAGCATGGCTCTTTGTATTTGTTTATTAGTTTGGACTAACTATTCAAGCATGGTTGATATTTTCTATTGGAAAATATTGCATGCTTGAATGAGTGAAGTGTGTGAGCTATTCTTCACTTGCCATAACCTTTGCTCATTTGTTCATTCTCTTTCTCTCTCCATACTTTCCTCTCCTTCTTCCTCAAGACCCTAACCCTCACATGAGTTGTGAACCCTAAGGTCTTGTAACGCCCCGCTTCCCAGAGTGCGCTAAGATAGGCACGTGATAGAGCCAACCATGCTACCTGTGGATAGGAAACATCCCTCCACGGTCACATTACGGCTGTCTAGAGATATCAAGAACAGGAAAAATAAAATAAACTATCTATTACATGTCCATGAGCCAGAATAAACGAGTCAAGAAATAATATGCGGAAGCAATAAATCCAAAGAGAAAAAACATCTGGAAAGTAAAACATAACTAAACTGGATACTAACTGGATCATCACTGCTCGGCCTAACGGCGGAAATACTCCTGATCAGCCTGCGACAAAGGTAGAGGATCTGGGCCATGCAAAACCCAGACGTCAGTGCGTCATAATATCAATAATTCTAAGCAAGCAGGATGTGATGAAATATGCAGGCATGAAGTATAAACAGTAACAGTAACATGAATATAGATCAGTGGACAGAATATATGTAGGTGAAGTGCAGTGAGTAGTCTAAACTGTGACATAGGGTTATCTACTCTAAAGTTATTGAAACCAATTAGAGTAATCTTCCATGTAACTCAAAGGATATGTCTCGTTATCCCCCGGGACCACGGATCAGGTAGTGGGAGTCATGAATGACTCTGTCCCGTTATCCCCTGGGACCACGGATCAAGTAAGAATCACGAATGATTCTGTCCCGTTATCCCCCCGGACCACGGATCAAGTAATACCCTTGTAAGCTAAACTTTAGTTTACACTTTTGATTTCCCCATACCCCCGAAGTTATGTGTTCAAGTCAGGTATTGGTAAATCTGGAGCTAATGCCAACACAGGATCAAACAGGTACAGGTTTGTCTGTATAGACAACAGGATATGTCCGTAGGGACAACAGGTCAAGATTGTCGGCATTAGTAACAAGATCAAGTAACATGTCAAGCTGTGGTACATCAGGTCATGTCAGGTGGTGTACAAGTATCAAGTGGGTGCTCATAATCAAATTGTAATAAGTATGGGTACGCAAAATCAAGTACGGAGTACTAATATAACAATAAAATGGAATAATGTGATGTGGTATGCCAATAGATATAAATTCAAAGATATGGATACACAATTATCGATTAAGGTTACATTTATAGTTCCAATACTAATTAGGATGCACTTTATTAAACATGGGGTGTTAATGTCACAGTGTTATGCATTAATGTGATCTATAGATGCAGTTATATATATTCTATATGATATGGATGCAAACGGACATCATATAATCGTAAAATGATAAACTAACAAGTGCGGAACATATAACTAAGCAATATGAAATGTAACTATTCAATTTGATGCAGTATATGATAATATAGTATGTAACAAGATAAGTTTTCATGATCTAGATCTGAAATGATATGAATGGATGTAAACGGAACGTCGAAAAGTTATAAAACTAAACATGGGATGCATAATTTTAAATACAGGTATTCCATTTGTTAAAATAGATGCGTCTAAAGTAATGTAGGATGTAATTAAGATTGGTTTGCATGCCCTAGATCTGAAATGCACCATACAAATGTAAACGGAACGTCGAAAGGCTGTAATATGAAACATGGGATGCTTGATTTAAAATACAGGTGTGATATTTATTTAAATAAGTATATAATGAGTTATATAGCATGTAGCAAGATTAACTTATCTCGATGGATCACAATACGGATATGCACGGCAATGTCCAATTTCGGTAAAAGTCTCGATGCACGCTTGCGCGTACGGAACAGGACCAGGCAATGCACGAATGTGACTACGCAGGTAGGGGACGTCCACTGAATCGTCTGGAACGGCAGCGACGGTCACGGCTCCGACGATCACCGGAAACAAGAAACCAAGAAAAGAGAAAAGTAGAAGAAGAAGAAGAAGAAGAAGAAAAGAGGGTTGTTCTCTGGCCTGGGGTCCTCTGGGGTCAGAGGTGAGGCGAGGGAGTCGTCGACGACGATGGGCCGTCGACGGCGAGGTGCAGGCGACGGTTTTCCGGTGATGGAAGTGGGTGTTACGGGTTCTTGAAGTCGGGGTGCAGGTTCTTGCTCTGGTTTAAGTGTGTAGGAGAGAAGGATGAGGTGATGATAACGAGAGCGATGAGACGAGATGAGACCGACGAGGCTGTCGCCGGCGATGAGATGGAGGCAGGGTTAAGCGTTAGGTTGTTGGGTTGCAGCGGGGTCGGGTTTTCATGGTTGGTGGTGGTGTGAGATTGGGAGAGAGGAGGAGAGGGGATAGAGAGAGGTGAAGGGAAGTGACGACGAGGTCGGCGGCGAGAGGGTGCTGGCGATGGAAGAGATAGGTGCAAGGGTTTCGCCGCGGGGGGATGCGTTGCAGCGGAGAGGAGAAAAGGAAGTAAAGTGAGGAAAAAGATAGGAGGCGATGAGGTCGAGGGTAGAGGCAAGGTTGTGGAGGCGGCGACGGGGCGCAGCTCTCGCGTGGGTTTGCAGAAGGCGAAGGCTAGGCGGGGAAAAGAAAAGGAAAAGAAGAAGGAAGATGAGAGACAGACGTGATGTAGGAAAATATAAGTAAAAAAAAAATTAAATATAACATATAAATATTTATATATGCAGATGAGAGAGAGAAAGGGAGAGAGAGAGAGAGAATGAGATCGAGAGGAGAGAGATAGAGTGAGGAGAGAGAGAGAACAGTGAGGAGAGATAAAATTGTAATTTAGTGGAAGAGAGAGAGAGAGAAGAGAGAGGGATCTGCGCGAGGGTGAGAGAGAGAGAGAGAAGGATCGGGTAAAATAGTTAGGATTTTATATTAAAAGATTTAGTTTGTTATTTAAATTTAAAACCGTCGATTAAAATTAAAGATATTAAATTTAATAAAATTTGAATTTTGGCGGGATACAAAAATATTCCAAAACACGCCTGGGTCGGGTCTAAAAATTCAGATTTAAAATATGAAAAATATATACGACGTCCAAATTTCAAAATGAAAGCTCGGGTAACGAAAATGCATACCCCCAAGAACGGATGCACGTACGTGCGCGTAACCATCCAAACACGTCTGTTTCACTGAACGGGACGAGAACAAGATGCGCGGATGCTACCACGGGGTTAGGGGTATCATGCAGGCCAAGTTATGTAATTTTAAATTATTTTATGTGACTAAAAATGTTATATTGTAAGATAAAATGTCAGTATGCAGTATTCATGAAAATGCACATGTCTATGTAACAAGTCGAGATAATTCATAAATATGAATTAAACAAGTTCAAGCAAGCGGGTCGGGTCGAATGCAAAGTAAAATGTAAAATAGTATTCGCACCCAAAACACGATAAATCAGGAAAATACCACAATTAAGGAAATACGAGAACTGGAATACGTATAAATGAACTAAGGTGTTACAGGTCTCATGAGATAAAATGCTCTATTAGATACTCTATATCTTCTAGGCTACCTAGCTTAGCGAACTAGGTAACCTAGTTACCTCAGTTTAGAGGTTGGAGCTTGAGGTATAGACTCTCGGATGGATAATCTTCGACAAGAAGAGGCCAACGATCAAGCGCGATCCGGATCTTCAAGGAGCTCAAGGAGAGGAGCACAAGAAGACCTGAAAGACAATGTTCTAGGAGGTATAAAACTCTTACCGAGTCTTTAAACCTCCAAGTAGATTTAGCTAGTTAAGGTTTCTGTTAAGATCCTCGAATTTAGCCGGTGTTGCGAAGTAAGAAAAACGTTTTTTTTTTTGTAAATTCCGCCTCCCTGGGAACCCGCAGGGTGCACGACATCGACTTACAGAAATAACAGGGCTCGAATCTTATCTTCAAACACGATTGAAACTAATTCGAGTTGGCTTATCATGTTGTTGAATTCGTTCAGGTGCTCTGTCACCGAACCGTTCTCTGCTATCTTTATGTTGAAAAGGTTTTTCATCAGAAATATCTTGTTCGATATCGAAGGCTTCTCATACAACTTCGCTAATGTCGTCATTAGCCCCATGATTGTCTTCTCCTTTAAGATGTTAAAGGCCACTTGTGAAGTCAACGATAGCCTAATCGTTGCCAGGGCTTCCTATCTAATAGATTGCATATCTCATCGGACATCTTCTAGGACTTTTCGTCCAACACCGAAAGATAAAAATCCTTTTGGTATAGGTAGTCCTCCATCTGCATATGTAACCAACCATAATTGTGATCATTGAATTTCTCAATTCTTATCTTATCCTCCACCATTTTTCGTTTACCGTCGCAGCAAATTCAACTTCTCTTTCGGATCTGAACCAACACCTTCAAAACTACAATCTAAGAAGATGGAGAAGAGGTCACAAGCGTCGTTATCCACCGTTAACCTACACCATAGAATCAAAAATCCTTTTGGTTCCTAACCACGCTCTGATACCAGTTGTTGGTATCAAGCGTCAAGCTCTAGGCTCTGATACCAGTTGTTGAGAGATAGCCTATGAGAATCAACGTTACAACAAGCAATCACACAACAACAAATGTGATACCGACGAAAAATCATAAATAATAATAAAGTGCGAGAATAAGAAATTAGAATCACAGTCAAACCAGAAAAGATGAGGGATTTGTTAACGAGATTCACCCACTGTATGGTTAGTCTCCGACAGAACGGAATCTGTAAAGTCTGCTATAATCTCGACTCAAGTACACCCACGAGCAACCCTCGGATATTTCTCTCAAATCTCTCTAGATCTAAACCGTCACCCTTTTAATACAATAGTGTCTCTTAATAGCAGTTCATTAATCATATAGAAGGTCCATATATTTAGGCAAACCCTAATCCTACTTTAAATAGGAGATAAACTCAAATTACCAAACATAAGATTCACACAGATTTCTCATTGACAGACATCTGACCAAGAAATGGTCAAACATCTGCCAAATTTCTGTAAGGCTTCTTCTCCTTGGGCAGACGTCTTCACCTTTACCATCGGACGTTTGCCGCTGCTCTGAATCGTACTTCAGCATCTCCAGACATCTGCCATAGACCTCTGGTTACACTCTGTTCTTTTATATTCGATTTTGACCAGACGTCTACATTCTCTCCATCAGATGTCTGGCATCGCTCTGGATTTCTCATATGTCTTTCGTGCATGTCCAAACGTCTGGACTCCTCACATCAGACATCTGTAGGAAGTTTCTCCAAAATTTTGAAGAACATATGCTTAAGAGGCACTAACATTGAAGACAATGAGACATTCGATGTCTATGAAGGTCTGAATATACTGAATATTTGAATCGATTGGTTCCTCGCCCTGTAGCGTGCACATGATACAACCTTTTTTGACCAGTTATATGAACCATCTATTTATTGAATCCTTGGGTTTGATTAATTTAAATATCAGTATGACAGCAAAACAATTGAGTATTGAGAAAATCTAAAGAAGTTAACATCATCTATACTATTATAACCCAAGCTTCATATTCTTCTATTTTTTAAGAATCATATTCCAAAAATAATACAAAAACTTCAGTGCATCCTTATCCTATTTAGAGATCTATAAAACCCTCTTAAATAAATAAATAAATAAAACTCTTTCTCTGATGCATGAGAACTCCTAGGCTCAATATACTTCCCCGGTTCCATAAAGATAAGCTGGTTTAATTTTACACAAGATTTAAGAAAACTTATTTTTTTGTGATGTCCACTATATTTTTTGAATGGACTTTTCCTAATATACCCTCAGTGATTATCAATCATTTGAAAGTTCATTAAATGATTATGGACAAAATTGAAAATTAACATATTAAGTTTTTTTGGACTACATAAATTAGATTGTATTTTGGGACAAACCAAAATAGAAAACCATACCTATCTTTGTGGAAAGGAAGGAGTAATACCGAAGACAGAGTCCCTTGTATTAAATCCCCATGCTATTCCAAACTATTTAAATCCTACGGTTCATATTTGTGTAAAACAGGGGTTCATATTTGTGTAAAACAGAAGGGTAGCTGCTTAGTGTTTTTTTTTTATGAAGATGAGTGATCGGTATTTAAAATTGCAGGGAAAATACCATAGGTTAATGGTAGAGAATCCCAGTCCCTTGAAGACGGGAAAACATTACACTATGGGTCCATCGATGTTCCTTGCACTTAAAAGACATTTGCCGATTCATGAGGACTATGAATGATCCATGTGGGCAGTTGTAGATTTTATGATATTTGCATTTAATATAAAGGTGGTTTATACAATATGGCAGTATAAGGTTATCTTCTCATGGGCTTACCTATGAATAGCTTTCTTCTATGCTCCACGAGTTATACAATTGTTTTTTCATCAAATAAGATTACTTGCCATGTAGATCATGTCATTATTTAAACTTCTTCAAAAATGATCTTATTTATGCAACCAACAACTTCAACAATAACATCAATAATCATTATCCTGATTTTTTTAGGGTCGATTACATATTTCCACGAAAGATACCATATGATTAGTTGCAAGAAAAATAAAATACATTGACCCTAAAGATAAAGAGGGGTGTGGAAAAGATATAAAACGTGTAGTCAGGAAAAAGGAAATGTTTATGATATTAGAAAATGGTAAATAAGTATTGTTTCATCTTTTCTATGACCATTTCAGTTTATTTTATTTTTTGTTTTCTGTTTTTGAATCTAGGCTTGTGGTTTAGGTTAGAGTTCTATGTCTTTTTTTTAATATCCAAATATATTTCAAAAATGATTTAATTATATTTCACCGAAATCTATTCTCTTGCTGCTGCTCTGATTAAGCTTCTCAATTCATCAAACAATTGTATTAACCTTACTTGAACTCACCAACTCACATTAAGAAACTAACAAACAATCCAAATCCCAAATTAATTACTTGGTCTGGTTAAGTCCTTTGCTCATGCTCGTTCGAAAACATTCAACTCTTGTGTTCCTCTTGTTCATGATGCATATGTCAAGATTGATTGCATTGTTACTATGGAATTATGGATAATGGGGTTAAATCTTCTCTTCTCTTAAAAAAAACCTTGAAAGGTGTTTTACATTTTTCTAAACTCATGCTTTTTTCTATCATTAAACCATTTCTCCAATTTCGCAATGAAAATGGTGTGAGCAAGCCACTCCTCCGAATATTACACCACTCCCCTGCTCAACTTCTTAAATGTAAGAAACCTTAGGACTGAACTATAAACCGGAGACATGGAAACTTGATTTTGAATGTGAGATATCGGGGGAAGCCAAAGTCAATCAAGAGACAAGTTTTCTTTTCTAGAGGCACTAAAGACAATAAAACATTCTATAGCAAGGGAAAATTGGACTTGCATAACATTTGGGCTATTAGTTCTTTGCTTGTAGTGTCCATATGAAACTACAACCGTAAACCAGTCACAACGACCAACTGACGATTAATTTCTTGATTTTAATTAGGGTAAATGGCCAATTCACTTTCAGAATAGGAACAAAACAATTTTAAGAGAGTTTAGAGAAAATCTAACATGGGTAATTGCGAAATAAAATAGAAATCGAATGTTGGCATTCAATAGAATGTTCAGGTATGCATCATTTTAAAGATGTGTGAAGTTATTAAAGTACAAGGGGACAACAACATCGGTAACTAAACCTTCCGAAGAGAATGACAATAATACCAATGGTATCAAGGAGGTGAATACATTTGTTTTAGCACATCTATAAACCTCTATATGCATATATAAATACACTGGTGAATCTAACGACTTATCTTTTTAAAATAAACCGATTTTAGTATGAAATATTAATGAAGTTTTGAGTGATATAAACATTGTAATATATGTTCTGAATCAATGTTATGGACTTTGATAAATCAATTAATTTAAATTGCATTTTATTGAATGATTATTGTTCCAATGTGTTTCTTACATTGCTGAGATTGTACTGGATTTTAAAATATGATATGCAAGTATATTTCTCGTAGAGTTATTATTAAACTGTTGAGACTACATTTTCCGCCACAAGACTGGCTAAACAATCATTGTATGGCAATCCACCACTCTGCAATTTTGTTTTCCAATTTTGATGGTAATGCGTACTTTTTTGTTGTATGAGCTAAATGATGGTTTTATTTTGGTTGGTTAAGGTTTTTACTGGGAATTTTTTTATTAAAAACTATTCTTTTAGATATCATAATTGTAGGTCTTTTGCTGTATGAGTTGAGATGCACATATTATTTGGTTTAGAAACACACTTGAACACTCGTCTGTATTAAGAAGTTTTCCTCAAATAAGAGGGGAAGAAAAAACATTGTTTTAGTGTAATAGCATTCTAGTTCATAATAGCTTTTAGTCTTCAAGTTGTATCATTATGTTTTAGAGTTATACTATTTCTACTTGCAATTAATTATGCTTCAAAAACTTTTATAGAGCCACATTGATATTCTACCTTGCTCTATAAGGTTGCATTTATAACCAGACCATTTCTTCATCAGATTTAATATTAGCTAAAAGAAGATTTGATGAAAATCCTCAAGAAACAGAGGAAACAGAAGGGTGGTATTGGTAGTAGATTGAGAAATAGTATAAACATGGGTATAGGCAACGTGGCATACTGTGCTAAAATTTCGAGAGATGGATGAAAAAGAAAGATTAAAAAATTCCAACCAAAGTACAGTTTTAACTTTTTTAAGTTCTGAATTTTTACGACTGACAACATGCTATTCGAACCAACCGGGCATAGCTTAGTTGGTGAAAATTTCCTCTCTAACGTGAGGTCGCTAGATCGATTCCAAAAGGGGTTGCATAAAAGAATATACTATTCGAAGCTCATTATGCAAGGATGATGTCTATGAAGAAAGAAGTGCTTGCTTTGTGATAGGTAGTGGTGATCTACATGCGCATCTTGAGATTTATGGTATTTTGCATTTGATATGGATTTTCCTTTTTCATCCAAAATGAAGATTTCTTTTCGTGTCATCGTGTTCTCTTCCTCTTAATGTACTCGTACATCTCAATGTCCAAAAAACACTATAATGCTGTTTTCGAATTTTTAAATTATGTTCATCTAGGCCACAACAACATATCTTTATCTTAAACTTATCGGTTATACAAATAAATTTTATCCATTTGACTGATGTCTCTCTACTCGTATTCATTTAGGCCTATCCTTTCCCCTCAAATAATCTCTTTTTTATCATAGCATTTCAATCTGAATCAACACAGGTTATGCAGTAAGGATTTTCATCCGAACCAGATGGCTGGCAATATTGATCATGAGATTATACAAGGTCTAAATTCTTAAAATGATTAAATCGTCACTTTTCATTCTCTCTGTTCCCTTACTTTGTTTATTATCAAAAGAACCTACTGCATTTCTCTGTCATTCAGAGTATAATTATAAATTCTGATAAAACTGAAATGAAAAGGGGCTTTGCGCATCTAAGTAATTGAAAAACAGGTTGTTTTTCATTCTTCAGGTGCATTATTCACGGAGAGAATATAAAGGAATGGAACATGTTTCTTAAATGAATAGTAAACTGCACTAGTCATTTCCTTGTTTTGATCAGCAGACTGGAGATTAAAAGAGCTGAAGTTTATTCTCGCTGAAACGTATTGTATTACAATCACATATAATTGTCAACTTCTATGCGGAGTATTATCATTATCATTATCATATTATTATTTACAGGCTGAGAGACGCAGACCCACAAAATAAATGAAGTGTCATTGTTTCTTAACTCCTTAGGCAAGTTCGAATATTCAGAATTTAATCTCAGTTGTATAATCACATTATTCAATAGACAACGAAGCAAAATACAAGTACCTGTAGTATAAGGAATCAAAGAAATAATGTGATCATAGTGTGATATCAGTTGTCATATCTGTACCCTTCCCTTCTCAATTGATTGAGTAGCATCCTCGCTTATTGCTGCATAAAAACAGTCATCTGTTCAGATATTGATGTTATATATGATTCTGCCTAAACAATTACAAGCACCGACTAGAAATGACTGATGCAAGAAAAAACTCCATAGCAGTATGAGTCCTTCAACTTGACAACAATGACAATAACGAGAAGCCTTTATCCCACACCCATTTGGTGCCGGCTACATGAATAATTTTCTACCATTCAGCTCTATTAAGAGACGTCTCATTTGAATTAACATCTTACTTAGATTTTATCGAGAGCCAACAACATTATTGTTTCTTGTTTCACTACCCTATTTTGTGCTAATTTTTTGTTGAGGAGGTGTATCCATATCCAGTTCTTTCCGATTCGTTGACGATTCTTGTAAATCTCTTTTCGGCACATCCCATAACTCGTAAATTCTGGGAATCTGGATGTGTTAAACATGTGTCAATAACCACGACATCAACAATCTATGCATCAACACTATCACATCAATTGTATTTAAAGATTACATTTGCTGTGCATTTATAAACAACCAAAAAAACACATACAAACAAATTGTATCTCAATTCAGAAAAAATTGTGAATCTGCGAATCCAACCCGTAACATGTCCCGTACATGAACCCATGCTTCTTACTCACTACCCAACACAGCCCCATTTCTTTATACCGGTTAGGGACAGCAATGAAAGAACAAGAAGTTTAAGCGCAGAGCAGGCATTATTAAGTTGACAGCAGAAAAAGAATACTAAGTTTTGCTCAGCACGTCTACATGCATTTGGTTGCATCGAAAAAAGTAGGTGAATTACCTTTAAGGAAGTTCTCACTCTTCATTTGTGTTATACATGAGTCATGCAACAGATCAGAAAGGTAAGACAGAGTGATGGAGATACAAGATTATGAATTATAGATCTATTTATTGTCTATTAGCTTTCTAAAAAATTAGTTGTATGATACTTAGAAAAGAGAAAGCATGGCCGTCCTTGCATGGTATCTAGAGAGACTTTTTCGGTGGAGAAGAAATCAAACGAAGCCAGACAAAATCTAACAGAAATAGTTATGATAAGTGCAAGCGGGAAAGAAAAACGGTCAGGATGGAACTTAATATTGAAGAAAATCTATATAAGGGAAGGAAATGGTCACGCTGAAAGGAGCTTTAAGTTTTGACTCCACCAAACACCAGCCATAAATTTGAATTCATATTGTAGGAAATGAAGACTCGGTAGTTTTCCTTCAATATTAGCAAGCAAACGACCCTCTAACATACCAAATAAACCAATTTGGGAAACAACATACAAGTATAGTATGCATGGCTCTAAAGGTAAAACTTTCCTCTCCAAAGTGAGACGCCGCTGAATCGAATCTTAAAAAGGATCACATAAAAAAAAAAGAAGCATACAAGCAAGTGTGTGTGTGTGTGTGTGTGTGTTGTGCAACTTCTATTGAGTTAGATACGGTTTTTATAATCTGAGGTGATACCAAATGCACACAAAGGCATGAAGAATCAGTGGAATAATTGTGAGGTTGTTTTGGAGCCTGACCTTTATATATGAACTCAGAAACACGAGAACATCAATCATTCTCTTTCTGTGCTCTGCTCTTCTCAACTGACTGTATTGTTTCTTCAAACGATTTCTGCACGGTAAAAGAAGACAGTTATCAATAAGGACCAAGTCTGTGGATAGCATTTATCACAACTGAGAACCACTACCAAAAATATATATGGCAAAGAAGTACAAATTTCTCAGGTCTGGCATTCAAATATTAAAAAACTGCCGACCTCTTACATGCATTGGTAATTTCTGTAGGTACATAAATATCGATATTTGGCAAATAATAAAAGACCAGTCATCCAAAAGGGCCAAAACTGTGCATTATAGATATTAAAATGATACAGATAAAAGGTCAGATCTTTTACCCCAGAATTATTAGCTCTCCAGAGTGTCTCCACACTTCTCTCTATGACTACCGCTCCACCAAACAACACACTGGAAGAGGAAAAACAGAATCATCATAAGTACATTTTCATGCAAACGACATACTTGTTTAATCAAAATAGGCTAAATTACACTACATTAACTACCATCAAAGTTTTTCAATTACAGTAAGCTCCTGTAAAAATTTAAGGGTGTTTTACTTGGGGAAAGAAAAACTCTGTTAAAACCAAGGTTTAGGGAGTTTGATGTATATAAATTTTATAGGTAGTTCGGTCAACAAACAGCTAGAGTTAAGTGTAGTTTAGTGAAATGCAGCATTAAGAGATGATAATATGTGACTAATAAAAAACAACTTTTTTCAGGGGAAAAGGTGCCCAATTTAATATTTATAATGCACACAGTTGATACATCCCATGACCTAGTGACACATATAATTCGATGTGCTGATGTGAATAGATATGCGTCTTTGAATGTAACCATATTTACAATACTCAGCACTGCCTGTCGCAGACCATCATCTTCAAAGATTGAATCTTTTGAGCTAAGAAGTCAAAGTTCAGGTGATACAGACTTGTAGTGAGCAAGTGGTACAAGATTTACAAATTTTTTGAGAAAGGAACGGACAACATTTGTGAAAACTTAACAGCCATTAGATTTTAGTTACAAAAACAAAACTGTTTAAGTATGCAACACAGAGATGAATTAACCATTTCTGGATAATATCAAACTTCAGAAGCAGGAGGAAATTGAGACAATTAATTTGTGAAACAGGAGCTAAAAATCTGAGAGATTTTCTCAAGCATCCCCCCAACCCCGCCCCCCCCCCCCCCCCCCAAAAAAAAGCTAGAAATCTCAACTAATTTAATTCCCACAGGCTTATTGGAGCTTCTAGGTAACTATAACAATCGAGTTCCCAGGTAACCTTATGTTGAGCCGTCTCCTATGCCTCACTAATTTATTCATCCTCAAACTGTTCTTTTTTAATTACTAGCCATCATTCTTTTAATTTGGCTCCATTTATCTTGTTAGGCCTTAGTGCCATTTGATAAAAAGAAATATCCGTTTGTGTCTATAAGTTCCGACTCTTTCACAAGCACTATCAATGTTTGATCTAGTGTCACCCTAGTGCCATATTGAGGTGTGGTTACTATAAGCTTCAGTAGCATGGGTAATGAGTTTGACCTACTTTAAACTTTCAGTAAAAAATAAATCTATCTAATTTGAACACCGTTAATGTTAGGATTCATTCCCAACATGTCTAAGAGTTTTGCAATATGGCATAGTTCCCTAACAGAAATGATACGAGACCATACCAATCCACGCAATCCCAAATGATACAGCACCAGGAAGGCGCCGAGCATAAGCCTACAAGGCCTTCTTCTTAATCCATGAACATAAAACTCTACGAAAGATAAGATGGTCATTCATAAAAAAGATTTTTGTCTACTCTCTCATACCAAGATTTTATACCGTTGAGCTCGTTTTGTTTATTGAACTATTAGCTCAGAATAAAACTAGATATTATAAGTGGGAATGCTGTTTTTAATGAGAAAAGGGTTAAATTATGATGATAATGCAGAATCGGAACCTAACCAAAATCAGAAACTAAATTAAACGAAAACCAAGTTCAAAAGACTGTAAATTTCCAGAAGAATCACCTCGCAAAAGCGGCATTGAGAAGAAACCCACGTCTTGTAATGTATCCAAAAATGAACCCAACATCGATTCCCCCTCTTCCCCCTCTCGTCGGAGCTCGATAATAACCACCAGTCCCACTATGCCCATATCCTCTACCTCCATAATTAGAGTAATATGATGAATTCGAAGAAGCAAATGGGCCACCTTTGCGTCGGCTGAAGTCGTAATCTGCTCGCTTTCGATCATCGATCAAGACCTCGTACGCCTCCGATGCCTGCTTGAATCTCGACGAAGCGCCGTCTCTGATGTATTTAGAGGATTGGGAGTGGCGATCAGGGTGGAATTTGAGGGCGCATCTTCTGAAGGCGTCCTTGATCTCCTCTTTGGTGGCGCTGGGGCTTAGCCCTAGGGTTTTGTAGTGATCCATGGATCTAGGGTTTTGCGATTGAGGGGGAGAATCGGGGGATTTTGACGCATAAAAGAGGGAAATTGATTTGGGGATTAGGTTAAAGTGGGGGGGTTTTGGAGGAAGGAGAACACGCGGTTTGTTCTTTGCCGCGAATTTTAACAAAGAAACTTGACAAATAATTTTGATTAAACCAAAATAGAAGCAATTTTACTATAATCTTTATCTTTGTTACCGGTATTTTGCATGTGATATGCAGGTATTTGTAAAATTAGACTTTTAAAAAAATAGAAATAGAAGGCGGTTATCGGATGAGTTTGGATTCAATTTGATAGTAGGGTTAGATACAGTTATGAAATTTGATTTGATTTTTTGGAATTCTTTAGTTGATTTCTCGAGCAAATAAAAATGCCACGTCACCAAATTGATTTCAAAATTGAAGGAAGAGGTTATAATAGTAGAAAGTAGAAATAACTCGAAGTCTCTGGATGATGTCATTAATCAACAAAATAAAAAATACGATAAAATTTCAACGGCCAAAGCTGAGAATTGGAGATGTCCGCATCATCTACCGTAAAAGACAAAAATAAGAAATGAAAAGTCAACAATTCTCATTCTCTACCTTTTTCATTACACATTCTCCCTTATAGAAAGCCCAAAAAGAGATTTGCCTTATAAATTTATACATAAGTTCTTATATTTTTGTTATTTTGTATAGCTCATAAATTTCTCAATTCTAATATTATTATTAACCGATTCACTTAATGTAAATTTAAATAAACTATAGATATGTTTAGAAATGTTCATGGAATGTGCAGAATAAAAAAAAAATTGCACGCCTTCAATGCATTATATGAATGTGTTTAAAATATAGACACCTGCAAGATACTGGTTAAAATAAAGTCTATGGCAGTTTAGTGAAAACAAGTTATTTTTAGCATATAGGCTTTGTGGGAGGGGGTGGCCCAGGGAGGCTTTGGAGAAGGGAATGGAAACTTTTCTCGAACCTTAAACCTTTCATAAAGTGGGAAAATTTCAGTAAAAACTCCTTGGCAATTTAAAGTTTTCTTAGTGATGGGCTTTATACTCCGTGACTTTACGATTTGTTTCGGACCTTGGGGCCTGATCACATTAAATTCTTCTTCTTTTTTTTTGTTTTTTCTTCCATCGAGCATAATTAAAGTCTATCTTCTGGATTTAATTAACAACTCACACTCAAATTGTGGTTCTAATCCCCTTAAATACATTTATAAGATGAATCATCAAATGAAAAATGCAAAGGTATAATATTCCGAGAAACGAAATTTTCATTATGGAAACGCAGAAACACACTATTTGAGAAAAGAAAAGGATTGATTTTCGCATCTTAGAATAAAACTACGGCAACAACATTTGGTATAGCACAGATCATACCTAAGTCAGTAATGAACCGTTTTGAAGAATTAGCTCTTAACAATAACCGATCAAATTTATACTTCACTGATTTTTTGCATGTGTAATGCGCGTATAAAAATTACATATTTTTATACAATATTACATGTGAGAGAGCGTGGTTGAAATAAAAAGAACAAATATTAAGAACAATCACATTGATAGTTTTGGAAAGTAAGCAAAAGTGGAAGGGAAGAAGAATTGAATTTTGAAAAGTTGGTAACGTGGATGTGTTGAAATAATAATTTATTTAATGAGTTTTATCGATTTTAATAACCTTTAATTAAAAATATCACCTATCAATTAAAAATGTTATATCAGCTACAATTTTAGAGTTTGCATTATAACAACCGAAAAATAAAGATATTTAGAAGGGGGGAAAACATATAGATGGAAAATTGCTATTACCTTCCTGAAAGACAACACATTGCTTTCATTTCCTATCAAACAGCAGCTTGGATAATAGCTTTGAATTCCAGAACTAACAATAAGAAGTGGAAACTTTTAGAGGCCTTTCAAGATCCATATCTTTATTTCTTTTTTTCTCGTTGATTGGGTGTATGCACCGGAAGAATTTTTATACAACCCTAAAAGAGAGAATAAAGGGAATGAAATGCTAAAAGCAAAAATCTGTGGGAGAAATTATCAAAAACATTATAAAAGCTAATTAAGTGTGATCATATGTACATTATTTAGTTAAATAAGTAAATTTTAATATCCCAGGTGATACATAGATGGCTATATATTGAGAAAATGGAACACCCCAAAAAAGACATACTCTATAAACATATGTTAAACGTGCATCCGGACAGTGGATAAAATGGATCGTCTACAATTAATAGGATTTTAACAAGTGCCAAAATATATGTTCGTTCGAATCGTAAATGACGGACAAATGAACCCGAGCAGTGATAAACGAGTTATTCATGGCTAGATTAGCAGGTAAATTACATTATACATAATTGAAAAATGATTAGATTCCAAATATTTTATTAAATTTTAGTCATTATAGAAACCATGTATATAGAAATTTCAAAATAATAAAAGCATAACATGGATACCATGTATATAGACTTTTTATTATTGAATTATATGGGCACCAACATCTGTCACCAGAAGAAAAATATAGATATGGTAATGAACATATCTGCTCCATATTCGTTAGGGAAGCAAGCCTAGCTAGGACCGACCTCGAGGTCCGGGTATGGTTTATATTTTTGTTTTTAGAAACTGGCTGGCAAGTCTCATCCAAACACACACAACACACGCACACATCAAGATGACCCACGAATTTAGCCTTAAAGCATTAATTAGTTGTCACGTCCCCTTTTGGGTGGGGTTCGAACATCACAATCTCTCTCTAGGAGCGGGGGGGGGGGGGGGGGGGGGGGAGGGAACGCCATACAAATTAAGCTATTGCTTATTGACAGAGTCCGGGTAGCTGAGACAGTTGATCACAGCCTCATTAAAACCTTAATCATGGCATATGAAGGGCTGCATCTCAGGGTGTCTATTGGGCCGACCCGGCCCGGCGTAAAGCCCGCCGGGCTTGATGGTCTTTGGGGCGGGCCTTGTCCGTGTTGACCGGGCTTCTGGTCGAACTTAGGCCCGGCCCGAAACCCCCAAACCCGAACTTAGGCCCGGCCCGAAACCCCCAAACCCCAGCCCGTGGCCCGGCTGGGATCGACAGGCCCGAGCCGGCCCGTTTTAAAAAATTGATATTTAAAAGAAAATTTAAAGTGAATTTTTTACTTTTATCAATTTTTTTAAGCCGAACTTCGTGTAGGTCTTGAAGCAGACCTACATATTTTATTGATCAAAAAAAATTATAAGTTGGCAAATCTTATCTTTCATACAATTGCCAAAAAAATCAAAAGTACAATTCGATAAAAAAACTAACTAGTCAACTCTTATCGGTCTTTACTCTTCATCGGTGTCAGAATCTTCAATGCACTTAACATGTTGTTGTCTAGTTTCTGCATCGAACCAATTTTTTTGGCGCAATGCGATTTTCGATGGGTCATCCGACAGCCTCACTCTCCTGTTGCTTAGAACCCTATTAGCTGCACTAAAAGTAAACTCCGAAACTACTGTGGACAACTGAGTTATTAGTAAATTACGAGCCATAGCAGAAAGCACAGGATACATGTGTCCATGTGTTTTCCACCAATCCAAAATATCAAGCTTATCTATTTGATCCGCGATGAGAAAATTATTGAAATCAGTTTACAAATATATTGTAAGCCAAGTGGAAGAAGTAGAAATGGTTGTTCTTTATTTTTTCTGCTGCAAAAACTGAAATATTCATTTTTTGGACGTTTGCAGCGAAGAAAAAGATAAAGAATAAGTTCTGTTTTGAGCATACTGTGTATTATATATAGCTTACAATTTATGCAAATAAGAATTAAAAATATTTTTATATCATCCTATATCAGTACCTAAGTTTTCATGGTATCCATCTAATAAAAATAATAAATTATCTTTTTTAAATCTATGATAAAAAAAAGGAAGCTAAACAAAGGAACTTTTCGCCAATATTTATTCAATTTCATAAGTATGCTATATAACATTCCAGTAAATATATTTTCAAGGTCAATTACATGCTCATTAATAATCTTACTAACATAAAATAACTGTTCTACTGCTAAATATGTAGTAGAATAATAAACACCAAATAAACATTTAGTTGCAATATAAAATAATTCTAAAAATTTCAAAACATATTCACAAACAAACCAATCATAATTCTCTAAATTATTATTGGGTATTTGTTCCTCATAAAATAAAGCGACGAGCTCCCGATATTTTAAAACACATTTCAATATCTCATTAGTGAAATTACACCTAATTGGAATGTTGAATTTGAAAGATCTAAATTTTCAATTTAACTGGGTACAAGTTTGCTTTAAAATGTATTTTCGGAGTCTAGATGTAGGGTTCCTAGGCACGCTAGTGAGGTCTCCCAACCCATCAACCATGGCAATTTAAATTTTTACGGTGCCGAGAAACCCTAAACTACGGATCGATAACTAGATGTCTAGGCGAAAAAGAACTAGTTAACACTTAACTATTGGGAATACGGAAATACAACCTTTGTAGATCCGGTGCTCCACCTCCATAGCTCCGCAACGAAGTCGTCTCCACTGTCCAAAACAAATCCGGGCTCTAGAGTCGGCTTCGTCGGAGAAAAAGTGAGCTAGGTCGTCGATGTCCATGCCGAAGATGATCTACGTCGAGGCATCGCTAAATCAAGCTCCACCTTCACCAAGCCCTAACACTTGTGAAGGAAACACACTCTACTACTTGGTAAGAGGTAGAGGATGAAGAAATAGGAAGTGGGTAGACTTTAGAATTGGATTTCTCACTCAAATCATCAATCCACCATTGATGACCTCAAGCTTCTTCACTTGAAGCAAGGAAGAAGAAGAAGGAAATTGATATGATAAGTTATTTTTAAAAATGAAAAGAAAATGAAACTTATCATAATGCAAACCATGGTTAAGTGTAGAGATTAAACTAGGGTTAAATCAAATGGTTAGGTTAAGCATGAGATAAGAATGGTGGACAAAGTCAAAGCTTCATGAATCTTCAACTACAAACAAAGAAAGCCACCATTCTTCTAATTTCTTTTTCCAAAAAGAAATTAAATAAATAAATAAATAAATAGATATGAAAAACAAAACCCTAACCATTTAAATAACCATGGTTTAATCTTTACACAAAAACCCTAGCATAACATGTATCATCAAACATGATACAATCAAGTGCACAAAAAGTATATCACATATACAATGTGCACTCCCGAGTGAGAATATCCATCTTAAGTAAACCGATACTAGTTGATGCAAACTAATATATCAAATATATAATTATGCATTAAATCATTAAATCAATACTTGATTTAACGATCCGGTAATATCGTATATAACCGAATAGTATGCAATGCATCGGTTTATCGAATCAACTCTTGATTCGATAACTAGGGTATATCGCATATAACCTAATCGATACATTCATCGCGAGAATGAAATACGGTATCACATACACGCATTATTCCCGGTCCCGCACATATCTCATATGCGCTCCTATTTCGTTTCGCTTGAGCCATGAAAGCTCTGTGTAGGACTCTAAAGACTCGTCAATACGCCGGCAGCAGGTGATGATCATATCAAACACCCACAAGTCGCAAGCGTTCTGCTAAACGTAACGGCCACCCGGGTATTGAGCGATCTGAAGATCGACGAGCAAGCCCGCTCACACTCCAGTGAATCCGACCAGTAACACTACCGTACAGTCCGGTTTGATCGTCTGATCTGTCGTATATCTCGCCTAGGGGTGGTAAACGTCAGACCCCAATAACTCGATAAGTCGTGTCGATATGAGGTCTATAACTATTCGAGAAACTACTGGTAACACTTACCAGTAAATCTCAGCAACCCTGGTCAGGGATTTCCTATTATAGCCAATCGAACACAGCGCAACATCAACTCCCTATACCGGGAGAGACGAATCCCCTCCTATCACTCATTGCCTCCATGTGACTCGGGACTGTACCCAAAAACCACCGTTTTGCACGCCCTCTTGGACGTGGTAAGATGGAAATAAAAACACAGTGGGAACCACACAAGAATCTATGACGATCTCGGGTCAACAGACTACTCTGTACCAGTGTCACCAGAGAACTGCCATCTGACGTGAGGTATAATACCATCTGGGAGTTCTCGGCGAGTCCGTCCAGTGTACCCAGTCTCTACTGAGCACCCGTATATCATCTCCGATGTCAAACACCAATGGATATGGGATCATCCATCGCCCATCTGTATGGGTCGAGAAGGTACACGCTAGTCTACTCTGGTATATCGATGCCCCGTCTCGATACACCCTCGACTAGGGACTTTGAAGGATGTACTTATGGACTACCATGTCCCTACTAGTATGATCCGCATCATAGTCCAGGTAGTCAAGTACAGATCCTAAGGGCTTTACCAACATGTAACAGAGAGACAATCAGCATACACGTTAAGGTAAAGGGTAACCAGATAGCATACTATCATGTCGAGCAAGAAAGTCCTCCCTATATATGTCCCAGCATCCACTACAATATACATCCTATGTACAGTAATGGCCTCTAGGGCATACATATAACTAACAATCTCCCACTTGCACTAGGGCCATCTGTAGCAGTGGTTACAGTATCTCATACTCAACCATCCCATGAAAGTCTCTCCCTGGGAACAGGCCTTTGTGAGTGGATCCGCTGTGTTGTCCTCTGAGTCTACTGTTCTAACCTCGATCACCCTGGAGATCAACCATCTCCATGATCAGGTGATACTGCCTTAGAATATGTCTGGATCACTGATGGGACCGGCGTTCCTCGGCATAAGCCACAACTCCATTGTCACACAATGGGAGGAACATAGTTCGTCTCATGAACCTTTATACACCCAAACAGCCTCTGTGGTAGCATCTTAAGTAGCGATGTATCGTGCCTTTATCTTCTAGTATGCCACGGTATCTAGCTTGGAACTCTTCCAACATACCGTCCCTTTACTAAGGGTAAAGACAATGCCTGCGACTGACATTCAGTCGTCTTTATCACCCTGGAACCCTTCCAGTGATTCTCCCCAGGATCGATTGATACCTTCTCACTACAACTAGTGAGATTCCTAACATCCAATTAGATCTATCTCATAGATCCAAAATCCAGGATTTAGTAGGTATCACTTTGATCCTATATGGAGAATTATGGTGATATGCGGAGATTGATCGAGCGTAGCATAGGAAACTCCTTCCCTATCAAGAGTATGTCATCCACGTACTCTACGAGGATCACCACCATACTCCCTACTACCCTTTTGTTTATACAAGGTTCATCTACCATTTTGATGATGTCAAACTCTTTGACTATTACATCAAAACAGACGTTCCAACTTCGCGATGCCTGGTTTATCATATAAAACATCTTGCACACGTTTCCGCTGCTCCCACTGTCTACGAGGCCCTCTGGCTGTGTACTTATAGACGCTCTCTTCTAAATCATCATTTAAAAAAGCAGTCAAGACACCCAACCACCAGATACCGCAGTCATGGTATGTAGCCGTGACAAGTAGGATCTGGATGGACTTAAGCATAGCTACTTAGAAAAGGTTTCAATATAATCCTTACCTGATCAATGATGCAAACCTTTAACAAGTCTAGCTTTGAAAGTCTCAACTTTTCCATGTACACCAAGTAATCTTCTCAAGATATACTTGCTCCTGATGGGGATTTAACCCTTCAGATATAGCAACCAAAGTCCATACTTTGTTGGTGTATAAGGATTCCATCTCAGATCAATAAACATCCAGCCATTCTTACAGAGTCTTACTCTCGATGGCCTGCTCGAAGCTAGTTGGGTCATCATCTCATGATGCAATCCTCGCTCCCACTGTCATAGAGAAACAGAAGTATCTCTCAGGTGGGTGAGGAACCGTACTAGATCGGCGGAGAGGCTGAGGTTCGTTGGTAACTATCGAATCCTTTGGTTCTTTCAAATCATCAGCTGCTGTTTGTATAGCTGGAACCTTTCCAGTTCTACATTACAGATCTTGCCTCGAGCTTGTCCGGATTTTGCTTTTAGACATAGGCCGGACAACCCCAAATCTTAACTAGCTTAAGACATGGGCTCTTCCTTTTCCATATCTCATATGGAGTGGTAGGCAACTGATTTGATTCGAACCTATTCAATAGGTATGCAGCTTCTCAAGTGCATAACTTCCAAAAGGAAATAGGTAACTCAGCAGTACTCATCATAGAGCACACCATATCAAATAGGGTGTATCTGCTCCGCCCCGATATACCATCGTGCTATGGTGTATACGGAGGAGTAATGCTGAGAGAGAATCTCATTCTCCTTTAGAATAGTTCAGGAATTTCCGTGCTCAAGTATTCTCCTCCTTGATCTCATCAAAGGACATAATACTTATACCCGTATTTTGGTTCTCTACTTCTAACTTATATTCTGTGAATATCTTAAAAGGTTCGGACATGTGTTTCAACAGGAACATAGGTCTGAATCTCGAAAGATTATCAGAGAATGTAATGAAGTACAAAGAACCGGTCTTGGCATGTGTAGACAGGGGACCTACATACATCAACATGTATCATCCCAAGTGTTCAGTAACTCTTTCTCTGTTTCCAGTAAACGGAGCTATGGTCATCTTATCTTTGTGACATGACCGGCGAGTTTCACAAGATGTAAATTCAAACTGATTTAAATATGCATCTATATGTAACTCTAGCTAGTCGGGTCACATTGATCTGACCTAGTCTACAATGCCTCAAGTAGGATTCGTTCATTTCTGAACTCTTCCTCTTGTGTGTGTTCTGTATACTTAGAACTGTAGTTTGATTTAGAACATCAATACTTTTAGATAACGTGCCTGAACCGATCAACTTTTGATATAGGAAATGTTCAAAACATTATCCAACAATACAAAATTTTATCATTTCTTTACTAATAAAGAGATAGATACGATTTTTTATATCAGGTTCGGTATCTAATAACATTCGTTCAGAATCAATGTATTTGTAATACAGGGTGACAGTGACCGACAGACTTGGCTGCAACATTTGCCCCGTTCTCTGCCTCATGAAACTTATCACCCGTTCTCAGTTCTCTATCTTTCTGTAGCCCTATGTAACAGATTATATATCTGGGATCCTGATCTGGTATCACATACCGAGGACGTAAAGGATACTGAGAAACAGTTCTTGCAATGAACACACCCGAAGATGATGCATCAGCATGCACTCTCTTCGTTTGGGCGGCACGGGAATTCTGGTAATCCCTAATTTCTTGCTCTGTCTTATAACAATTATAAGTTGGAGCGGGACCAACGTTCCCCAGCTCAGTATAACAAGCGGGTTCGGTCAATATTCCGTATTATTATCTTGATTAAGGCGTGATATGGTCGCTACCTGGAGAGAGAGAGAAGAAAACACTCAGCGTGCGCTCTTGCAAGAATAGATTGGTTATATTTTTATCTAATCAGGATGGCTCCCACTGCTTTTTATCAAATCTTTCTTCAAACCCTAAAAGGAAAGACTAGCCGGGATTAATTACACACTGCAAGTTCGCCAATCTTTCAGCCAGGCCAGTGTCGGTACTTTGAGGGAGGTCCCCCGTGCTTTCGCACGAACCTAATTACTGTAAACCTCATTTTCCCATAGGCGTAACCTCGTTGACACCTTTCTAGACACCTACTTGATCGGCTAATTGTAATGTATAAAACTCTCCCAGGAGTAACACTTACTCGCAGCGGGTATCGGGATCCAACTATCTCATAGAAGGTATGCAATCTCATTGCAAATTTCAACACTTGAAATTCCCGATAATATTTTGCCCCTAGCACCCTATGACCTTGACGGAGGTCAACAAACCATAGGCTACTGGTCAAGTTCAACCCGTCATTTCTTGATCGAATTAAACCCACCCACACGACCCTTGACGGAGGTCAACAAGGCCGCACGACTACCCTAACTCAATCTGCATCATATGCATAAGCAGATAAATACTGGTTAGCTACCGCACACTGCGCCTTGACGGAGGTCAACAAACGCAGCACGAATACTAAACATCACTTATCTGAAATGACGGAGGGCTACGACAGGTTTTTCTGAAAACCTATTGCGTAATGAACTTGATATCGTTGTAGGATCGAATGAATTTTGAAATGGAGTGTTTTTGAGGCTTTTTTAGTTTTGCTAAAGGAGTCACTCTCGGTGAAGGGATCGTCGGTCCTTTCCTCGTCGAATGAGGTGCGGGATATATCATATATATCACTGTGCAAAGCAAAAACACTTAAAAGCTATCAAAAGACAAACCGAGTGTGTAGCATCTGCCAGTTATTGCTAAAGGAGTCACTCCCGGTGAAGGGATCTCGGTCCTTTCCTCATCGAATAAGGTGCAGGATATATCACATATACCTCTGTGCAAAGCAAGAACTGTAGCTACCTGTTTTATTTTGAAATTCGATTCTACAACATCTTAGGTTTCTTTTATTTCATTAATCACATTAATGAAGTCCCATCATTTAAGTACCTAAACATCACAGATAAATACGACGTACACTTATGCCATCCGCATTCGCCTCGATGTCCCCTCGTGCACCGTTAGGTTAGGTAACTAACGACAGAGCAGGGCAGGGCTAGCGCGGGTGTAAAACATAAGTAACATCTATATAATATATCATATATACTATATACCGTATCTATCACAGAACATCACATGATCACATCACAGATATCGCAGCAGAAGAATCATATGAAATATTGGATATACTAGGACGTCCGTGTTTTCAATACGAGCCAGTATAAAACACGGATTCCACGGTCGCGATGAATAGCCAAACCCACACCCCTAGACCCCTACGAGAGCGGCAAGCAACCCTACCAATTCTGGAGTTAGGAGACCCGGACCCGACTCCTCGAGTTGGTCTCCCACTGGACTCCAGAACCCGGTTACTTGTGCCCTCCTCCTTGGGTCTATCCTAGTGCGGAAAAGTAAATAATATACAAACGGTGACAACTTCCGCAACCTGGAAGCGCCCCAAATAAAAGAATATTACATACAAGTTTTTACATGAATGAAAATGAAAAACACTCATCTCACATAAAAACCCCCGGCTATTCAAACACGACGATCCAATATAACATATCCAGTAACACATAACATCACATGTCATCAACGTAAGTAAATATGCGCATCCTAATTGTCGTTGACATATAGCAACGAAACCGGCGATATCACATATTACACTTACGGTCACAGAAAAGAAAGTGTAAAACTACAACAGTTGGAATCCGCAACCACCTCAGACATCGCATGCCTGACCAAATGAATTCCTTAGACATCGCATGCCTAACAATTATAAACCCCGCATTTCAGTCTCATTATCGAAAACACTTTTCAATATCTAGTCGGGCAATTCAACAAGATTCCCGACATTCTGATCGAATACTCGTCGCAAACTTCAGTAGGCGGCCGCACCCCCGATACCGTCGACGAAGTGCACCAAGGCGGAACACCGCTACCGCAGGCACCCGAACGGATGCTTTCGGCGACGGGGTTCTCCTACAGTCACTTGGTCGGGGCTATGGAGTGAGGCTGTCTATTAAGTTTACCCGGCGAATATCCGCGTATGCTACGTGATTGCGACGGACTTTTGATCACATCAAAATTCCGTGGCAACCGATCAAGTGAGACTAAACTGCTATGTTTATAACATTCATTTAGTTATCTCATAACCTTTTTTTGTGAATTCCAATTATTGTATCACATTCCAGATAAACAGAAAATGTTAAACTTTCCGATCGAACAATCGAACACCCAAGTTTTCCCGATACAGCTCAACATATGAAATAAGTCTAACAACATTCCGTTCGTACCTCAGTATCAACGGTCCAGCCGTAGAAGGGTCAAGCCAACGCCTCACATGTGGCACGCCGTACTGCCCCAAACCCGAAGGTTCAAAGGGCAGTTCAAGATGGTCACATAATCGAGTTAAGGTTTGTTGTCTTCTAGAGGGACCATCGCGTTACTTGCACTACTTAGAACGTCGTTAAACTACGGAAAAATCCAACACTTGGAAATTTCCCGACAGGAGAAAAATTGGGTATTTATATCCGGTCGAACTTTTTAACATATTCTAAGATTTATCCAGAAAGCCACACAGACAAAATTTGATACTCCGATCGAAATACCGAATCCCCAAAACTTTACCAGAAAATTCAGCTCTATAAAAAATATTAAAAATTCCCAGGAAAGTCAGCATATAGAACTAAGAATTACTGTATAAAAATATTTAAAAAATGACTCCGTACGGCCGCGGATCCGCCGCCTTCGCCAACTGTGAGGCCGTGGATCCGCGCCTTCTCTAACGAATCAAGCGCTCAAATTTCAACAGTAATTCTTATATTATTTTAATGAGTTTCTTGAATATTTTTAATATGGAAAAATCCCTGTTTTTCAAAATCGTCCAGAGAGCAAGTTTGGTTTGGGATTTCGGATTCGTTCGGACTTCAAATTCCGTCTGGACTTCGCCTAAGGCTCTAGCTAGGCTCTGATACCACTGTAGGGTTCCTAGACACGCTAGTGAGGTCTCCCAACCCATCAACCATGGCAATTTAAATTTTTACGGTGCCGAGAAACCCTAAACTACGGATCGATAACTAGATGTCTAGGCGAAAAAGAACTAGTTAACACTTAACTATTGGGAATACGGAAATACAACCTTTGTAGATCCGGTGCTCCACCTCCATAGCTCCGCAACGAAGTCGTCTCTGCTGTCCAAAATAAATCCGGGCTCTAGAGTCGGCTTCGTCGGAGAAAAAGTGAGCTAGGTCGTCGATGTCCATGCCGAAGATGATCTACGTCGAGGCATCGCTAAATCAAGCTCCACCTTCACCAAGCCCTAACACTTGTGAAGGAAACACACTCTACTACTTGGCAAGAGGTAGAGGATGAAGAAATAGGAAGTGGGTAGACTTTAGAATTGGATTTCTCACTCAAATCATCAATCCACCATTGATGACCTCAAGCTTCTTCACTTGAAGCAAGGAAGAAGAAGAAGGAAATTGATATGATAAGTTATTTTTAAAAATGAAAAGAAAATGAAACTTATCATAATGCAAACCATGGTCAAGTGTAGAGATTAAACTAGGGTTAAATCAAATGGTTAGGTTAAGCATGAGATAAGAATGGTGGACAAAGTCAAAGCTTCATGAATCTTCAACTACAAACAAAGAAAGCCACCATTCTTCTCATTTCTTTTTCCAAAAAGAAAATAAATAAATAAATAAATAGATAGATATGAAAAACAAAACCCTAACCATTTAAATAACCATGGTTTAATCTTTACACAAAAACCCTAGCATAACATGTATCATCAAACATGATACAATCAAGTGCACAAAAAGTATATCACATATACAATGTGCACTCCCGAGTGAGAATATCCATCTTAAGTAAACCGATACTAGTTGATGCAAACTAATATATCAAATATATAATTATGCATTAAATCATTAAATCAACACTTGATTTAACGATCCGGTCATATCGTATATAACCGACTAGTATGCAATGCATCGGTTTATCGAATCAACCCTTGATTCGATAACTAGGGTATATCGCATATAATCTAATCGATACATTCATCGCGAGAATGAAATACGGTATCACATACACGCATTATTCTCGGTCCCGCACATATCTCAAATGCGCTCCTATTTCGTTTCGCTTGAGCCAGGAAACCTCTGTGTAGGACTCTGAAGACTCGTCAATACGCCGGCAGCAGGTGATGATCATATCAAACACCCACAAGCCGCAAGCGGTCTGCTAAACGTAACGGCCACCCGGGTATTGAGCGATCTGAAGATCGACGAGCAAGCCCGCTCACACTCCAGTGAATCCGACCAGTAACACTACCGTACAGTCCGGTCTGATCGTCTGATCTGTCGCATATCTCGCCTAGGGGTGGTAAACGTCAGACCCCAATAACTCGATAAGTCGTGTCGATATGAGGTCTATAACTATTCGAGAAACTACTGGTAACACTTACCAGTAAATCTCAGCAACCCTGGCCAGGGATTTCCTGTTATAGCCAATCGAACACAGCACAACATCAACTCCCTATACCGGGAGAGACGAATCCCCTCCTATCGCTCATTGCCTCCATGTGACTCGGGACTGTACCCAAAAACCACCGTTTTGCACGCCCTCTTGGACGTGGTAAGATGGAAATCAAAGCACAGTGGGAACCACACAAGACTCTATGACGATCTCGGGTCAACAGACTACTCTGTACCAGTGTCACCAGAGAACTGCCATCTGACGTGAGGTATAATACCATCTGGGAGTTCTTGGCGAGTCCGTCCAGTGTACCCAGTCTCTACTGAGCACCCGTATATCATCTCCGATGTCAAACACCAATGGATATGGGATCATCCATCGCCCATCTGTATGGGTCGAGAAGGTACACGCTAGTCTACTCTGGTATATCGATGCCCCGTCTTGATACACCCTCGACTAGGGACTTTGAAGGATGTACTTATGGACTACCATGTCCCCACTAGTGTGATCCGCATCATAGTCCAGGTAGTCAAGTACAGATCCTAAGGGCTTTACCAACATGTAACAGAGAGACAATCAGCATACACGTTAAGGTAAAGGGTAACCAGATAGCATACTATCATGTCGAGCAAGAAAGTCCTCCCTATATATGTCCCAGCATCCACTACAATATACATCCTATGTACAGTAATGGCCTCTAGGGCATACATATAACTAACACTAGAGGTGTCAATAAATATCATTGCATTTTTAAGTTTCTCTAAATGAGGATAAATTATATTAAAACCATCATGCAAAATTAAATTTAAAACATGGCATGTACATCTTTGATGAAATAGTTCTCCATTCAAAACAGAATTTAAATTATTTTTTAAAATTGCTATAACAGAATTATTATCAGTAGCATCACTAACAGAAAATATTTTATTTTGAATATTATATTCACGTACAGTTATCAAAATACAAATAATTATATTATTTACACTATGCGGATACTCCGTTTTTGAAACACTAATAATTCTTTTATGTAAAAACCAATCATTATCAATGAAATGTGCAGTAACACAAATATAACCCGTGCCCCATTTTGTAGTCCAAAGATCATATTTTAATGCAATTTTACTTTTAAAATTTGCAAAAATATCAATCAAATTGGCTTTACTATAATACTTAGTTTCTTTTTAAATATTCTTCGTATTTTTTAAATAAAAATTATTAATTTTTATTAATATAAAATTCCTAATTAACACCCAAAACCAATCTCTAACCCTAGCCCACACCCAACCCGACCTGACCCAGTCCACTCCGTCAGCTCCCTCTCTTCTTCCCTCTCTCTTCTCTCTTTTTCTTTCTCTTTTTCTTTTCTTTTTCTTCCATGCTTTTTCCCCACGACCCCCTGTCTCACCCCGCTTCCCGGTGTACGGTAAGGGGATGCGGCGAGGTCCGCTGCGTATTTGCTCCGAAATAAACGCGCTAAGCGTATCTAAGTAATATAAAGTAAAATGTACAAAAGAGACATGAATATAATGAACAACAATTTTATTTATTAAACATTCTTTTATATGTACAACTGGAAATGTAAATACAAAGATGGAAAGCAATGCCTAAACAATGGCATGAACTAAAAAGAAAATATGTACAAGTGACTATAGCTCGGGATCTTGAGTGTATTGCTCAGGGGCATGCTCCAAGTGCTCCTGGCTGGTCTCGAACTCTTCAGAGTCAGATCCTCCT
Source organism: Agapanthus africanus (assembly GCA_030015575.1). Classification (NCBI taxonomy): domain Eukaryota; kingdom Viridiplantae; phylum Streptophyta; class Magnoliopsida; order Asparagales; family Amaryllidaceae; genus Agapanthus; species Agapanthus africanus. Next base: position 886,278,511 of record CM057337.1, read on the forward strand.
GACAACATTCCAAAGAAGAAGAGAAATGGGAATGTCGTCAGCGAACAATTGTTCGGTAAGTCCCAAAGAAGGAGAGAAGTAGAATAGACAGAAAAGAGAGTATATCTAGTATAATATTTGATTGTTATGTTAACGTAGTATTTGTAGTTTGGTACAGAATATGCCAGTGTATACGAGAGCAGTCCAACTTACACCGTGGACTTTGGTAACCCGTAGTATAAGGCTCCGTCGATAATACTACGGAACAACCACATGGAGGTAATTACGCCTTTTAGTGACCACCTCGTGCCGCCTTTAACATGTTCCTTACCGGTCTACCCCTTTATAAACCCCGTAATGTTTATTGTATTGATTGTATTAATTGTACTGATTGTATTGTATTGTTTTGTAGTAAATGGAAGACTTGTCGAAACCATGATATCAGTAAACGAAATGGATATAAATGGATAGTCATGTAATCAGTGTATATCCATGGTTCGGTTCGGTCATGTTCATGTTGTTATAGATTGTATTCTGATATTTATGGATTCATGTTGTATTACAGTTTATACTTGAATCATATTCAAGTCAGATTAATTTCATATTTGATCGTGACTCTAACTGAGTCAGACTTTTAAACAAAATTGAAGTCTTGATTGTTTTGGTGTTATCGGTTAATGCTGCATATGAACGGCAGGATTTGTGTCTTTTTCCAAGACAATTACCGTATGATAACACCGCTATTAGATTATCTACCTTAGATAGGCAAGCACCCATATTCTCCGGCTCCCTGAGAATCAAGAGAATTGGTCCCGCTTAAACCTATATTTACTAGGGTACTTATTGTAATTTTGTATAACTTGAGCGAGTTTTATGTAAAAATAGTTTTGATATATTTTCAAAATACACCATAAGTATTTAATTATCGTCTTTAGGCTTTTCATAGATGTATATTTTATAAAAGTGAAATTTTCTAGTGAATAGAACCTAGTTTCCATTGTATATGGTATGTTAATAAAATACTGGAATTCGTCTTGAATTGTAATGGCAGTTTCATGAAATTGTGATTCGTTTGATTTAGAAAACATGTAATATTTATATAATATATTTAAAATAAATATTTTGATAATAGTTATAATTATATATATTTAATAAAAATAAATTATGTTTATTTTGTAGAAATCTCATTTTCTTACAAATTTCATTAAAATTCTATCGAGATCGAATACTCCTTACGGAGATCTGCAGCTCGCTCTACTAGGCCCGAGAATGTGCGATAACCCGCACCATCCCAATCGGGGTTCCCCAAAATGGGTTGTAGAGGCGTAATTGTAAGGAATTTAATTAATACACTTTTTAAAGAAAATGGTTTTGAATGTTCAAGGTATTTATTCGTAATCTCGTATTTTCCCAAAAACTAGAGTTCTAAAATTCATCGTGCTATGTCAAAAATGTGTGTTATGATGAGTTAGGTCATTACCTTGTGAGTTATCTAAAAGTAATACAAGAAAATATTTTGAATTGTGTTGAAAGTAAAGTATATGCTATTTTACCGTAAAAATACGATAAAAGTTGCATAATAGATTCTTTTGAGACGAAACTTGTTCTAATATATTTGTTAATGATTACTAAACAATCTATTAAAAATTTGTCGGTTTGTTATTAAGAAAAATTAGAATTTTAAAGAAAAGAGAATCGAAAGCTGGAATAACTCAGCTTCCGACGAGTTTTGAAAAGGAGAAGTTTTATAATAGTAAAAGAGGAGGGGAGAGGGAACTTACTAGCTATAAAGAAAGAGGAGAGGTAGAGAAAGACTTTGGAACTGTCAGGGCGTCGTTTCGTCGCCGGAATATCCCCGAAACGTCGCCGGAATTTTGCCCTTTGCTAACTCCACTTGCACAACTTAGAACTTGGAAATTTTAAAGAGTTTTTGTAATGAAATTCTGAGTGAGGAGGGGTGAAATGTGGTGTGGTATTTATAGGAAAAATTAGGGTTTAAGCTAACGAAGAATAGAATTAAAATTTGCATTAAAAATGAATTAACGAGAGGAATTATCACTCTCAGGATGTTTTCAGAGTAAACAAACAACATGGGAGTAGTGGGGTAGGCGAAGGTAAGGCTGAGCATGGGTCGGTTCGGCTCGGTTTTTTGCCAAATTTTTTGAACCAAACAAAACCGGTTATATTAATGAACCGAACCGAACCGAAAATTAAAGCAAACCGAATTTGAACCAAACCGAACCGATTCGGTCCGGTCCGGTCGGTTTTTCGGTTGGGCCCAAATAGTTTTTTGGGCTTTTAATAAACCCGATAGATAATAATAAAATTGAATATATCATAACAACAAATTAATAAAAAGAAAAGGCCTTAAATCAATCTATCATATATCATATCAACATAAAATATAAACCACCTTTAACATCAAAATATGATGACATAAACGAGAAGAAAAATACTTGAATGCAATATTCTACATGATATAACCATACCAAGTATAAATTCAATACATCATACATTTTAAACTTAATAATTCAGTAGCTAATTAAAAATCTTTAAAGGTATCCTTGTCTCGCTATTGCTAATTTCTTCTCTCATTTTGCAGGCTCGGATTCAAAAGACCTTATCTTCATGCCTAGATGCAAAACAAAAAAAATTTAAGATACACAGTTGTAATAAAATTCAAATTCAAGAGTATCGAATAGAATACATTACATCAACTGATTATCTCAAGTCCTCAACTACATCAAGACCATCTTCCTGCAACCACAAGAAGAAAATAACCATGAAGGTGTGGAGATTGGAAAACCAGTCCTTAACCGCTATGCTTGTACATGACCGAGAAAGGTAAAATGAGAGAAAATGATGAGTAATGAAGGAGAGATGAAACTCGGAATGCTGGACAATCGACAAATGCACTCACAGCCCACAAGTTCTTTCTAAGGTTTAGATGCACTGAAGTATCCAATTGAAGGTGGAACTACTTCATGAAAAGCCAAAGCTCGATATTTCGGTTAGAAAATAAATCAAATTCTATTCCTTCAAAATGCAAGCTTGCAAGGGACCTATAGAATACTGTTCAAGAGAAGTAAGAAGAAGCACAAATAAGCCAACTTAACTACATATGTAGAGAGAATTCATGTAGTAAATTATCATCAGGTCAAACTACTTCAGATTGATCGAGCTCCAAAAAGATTCCTTTTCATGCAGACAGATTTGGAGCAAGAAGCATTGTTACCTCTGCATAAGTAGATAAGTTATATGCTAAACTATTTTGAACAGAACTTGTAAATTTGACTGAGGAGAAGACCCTTAATATAGGAGAATGGAAGAGAATGGAAGAGAATGGTTCATATAGTTGACCCTAAAATTTTGAGATGAACGCTTGTTATTATTGTATTTTGAACGGAACTTATAATTTAGGAAGAACCCTAGAATTTTCTAGGTTCTCCCACTTAGTTACTTCATACATCCTAGAAAATTTGAACGATTAAAAAGGAAGGAAAAAATATATTCAACCTCACGCAATTCTCGTCATGCTTAAAATTTTCTAAAGTCTAAACATCACAACTTTCAGACAATGTAATTTTCAAAAGAAATTATTCTTAGCAAGCAATAAGTGTGATTCAAACACATCTTAAAGCATAATCTATCCATTTTAGGACCATGCCGAGAGGACTTACACATCTATGAGGTATGTGTTAGGTAACCTCCTTAACTGCAAAATCCTTGGTTGCACAAGGGTATGACAAAAATGGTCATTAAATATCGAACAGGTGAACTTATAGATGGAGCTTAAAGGTCCAGCCTGTATCAAATTTTGATCCAAACACTAGTAGAAATAAAACCACCAATAGAATAGGATGGACCAAATCCATCAAAAGAAAGAATAGGAGTTGCAAGGCAGCACAAATAACTCGATTTTTTATTCCTCAGATGTATACCAATTTAGAACCAAATTACCATCTAATGCCATCAATCTTAGAGAACAATTAAAGTAGTATGATTTCATCAAAATCTGTATAAGGTTATGCTCAACAACCTATCGATGAACATCATAGAATTATTGGAATCTCTTGAAATGGGCAGCTAGCTCAAACAAATGCAATACGAAACTTATGAAATTGAAATTTACCAGCAAGCAAGAAGGAAGAAACTGCGGATACGCTTTGAATCCAGCAAGATACTGAAGAAGAAGAAGAAGAAGCGAGGTCGAGATCATGAGCGAGGGAGTCGAGATCGTGAGCGAGGGAGCGAGGTCGCGAGCGAGGGAGTGAGCGAGGGAGCGAGGTCGAGAGTAGGAGAAACGAGAGAGAGAGAGTCCAGATCGAGACTAAGGAACTTGAGAAGGGGGCGGCGCAATATAATCAGAAGTGAGAACTGAGAAAAGTGAAAAAGAGTTAGGGTTTCTCAGGAGAAATAATGGCATATATACATCACAATTTTTCTAATATAATATGTATCTTGGTTCGGTTCGGTTTTGCTAATAACCGAAACCGAACCGAAAGCCGAAATTTGCCAATATTTTAAACCGAAACCGAACCGAAGAACCGACCCGAACCGGGAAAATCGGTTATTTAATTTTGGTTCGATCGGTTTTCCGGTTCGGTCGGTTTTTTTGCTCACCCGTAGGCGAAGGGGTGCCAGGGAAAAAAATTGAAGACCATCCCTTACAGGGGGCTTGGCGGTGCCGGTCCTGGCCTTGATCTCGTCGGTCGAATCAGTGAGGTGGGGTGTGGGATTTGTGACACGTGTCCAAGGCCGCTTAAATAACAATTTCCACATGTTTGTTTAATCTGTGACTTTTCATTTTGTGTGCGGTGCACATGTAAACCTTTGGGCTTCTAAAAAATTAAAAGAAAATCAATTAAAAAATATATGTGGCTGGGGGGATTCGATTATAGGGGCTACATCACAGCAGTGCAAGGCTTTACCAATGAGCTACAAGTGTTTTCTTGCTGTTCAAAAGCAAATCAAATTTATAACTTGAGCTCTGGCTTAGGTATTCTTTTCTGTATTTTGGAAAAAATTTGTATAGAAAGTTTAGAGTAGTTACATTCTACCCTCCTTATAAAAATTTCGCTCTCGAAATTTTTAGAAGGAAAGTGTAACAGATTCAAGAAAAGTTTGGTGATAGAACTATTGGTAGTGCATAAAAATATTTGGAAGAATGAGAGAATGCAAAAGTTTTGGAAAGATTGGAAAAGATGTGAGTAAATTACCAGGGTTATCTTGGTCTACAGTCTTGGCTTCTACGGCTGCTAAAGTGAAAGCCTGAGGCCGGGTACATTCCTCCTAACTGGAGGCACATTTCTTTGTCCTTGGGGCATGTTTCTCTGCCTTTGAGGCATGTTCCTCAGTGCCTGTTTGAATTGGCGATTAGGCTAAGCAGGAGGTCCACGTGGAGGTGGAGCTGGAAGAGCAAAACGAGGTGCAGGAGCCTAGATAGCTGGCCGCTGCGGATAAGTATTGTGAGTTGGAAATGTGCTGCGCCTATAAGGACATGTTCCAATTTCATGATTGGATGCGCCACAAACTAAGCACATGCCTTTTGCGCACCTACAGTCCTTCCGCAGGTGTCCATCTCTTTTGCAGTAGAAACAAAAATCTGGACTTGACTGGTTATTTGTTTCTTCCGGTCTCCTGGGTTCAACAGTTGGCCTTGAAGAGACTCCTCCTGCCATCTGAGTGGCAGAACGCTTCACTCCGGCAGATTGAGGTCTGCTCTTCTTCTTCACTACTGCCACATATCGACGAGCAGCTTTCAAAGCCAAGTCGTGGGTTGGGAAATCCCCTGTAGCTAAGGCAGCTTGGATTTCTGGATCTAACCCTTACTGAAATTGTCTGGACCTGATCTCAGCAGTCGGTATCAAGTGTTCCGCGAATCTACTGAGCATGGTAAACTCAGCATCATACTCATCCACAGATTTGGTCCACATTGAACCCTGTTGTAGATAGATAAATCGCTGCTCCATGGCAAATCGGGCAGTCTCTGGAAAGTACTTCGCGTCGAACATGTCGCGAAAAGTCCTCCATTCGATAGGTTGGATAAGAAGGCTTTCTTCCGCCTTCCACTATACTCGGACGTTGTCGGTGAGTTGCAGCTTCGTAACTCAAATCCAAGCGATCTCTGGCACTTGTGCCGCTGCCAGGTCATCGTCGATACTCTGAGCCCATTCTTCAGCTTCCAGAGGGCTATCTTTTTCTGAAAATTGTTTTGGGTGCAATGCCCGGAATTGCTTTACTCCGGGCGCTTTCGCTTCTGGACGGTTCATCAGAATATCAGTCTGCTGCTGCTGTCCTTCCAGGAGGCTTCGGATTGCCTCAAGCAGTACAGTCTGCTCATCGATCGGAGCAGCAACCGTAGGTGTAAGCGGTAGAGGTGGTGTGTTGTTGAAGTTTGTGCTTGTATTGTTTGGAGAATCCATAACCATGAAAGAAAAATAGGGTTGGGATTGATTCAAAGTATATAAAATTGTAAGATTAAAAGAATATGAAATGTAAAGAATGTTTTTAGTTGATGATGCTTGTGTTATAATGCTTAGGACTTCATACAGAATTGACCTACATGTCCATGCAAAACTGACCTGCATGGTAGGGTTCCATGCAGCACTGACCTGCATGGGCTACCAACAAAACCTGTCACGCCCCGCTTCCCGGTGTACGGTAAGGAGGCGCGGCGAGGTCCGCTACGTATTTACTCTGAAGTAAACACTCTAAGCATATCTAAGCAATATAAAGTAAAATGTACACAAGAGATATGAATATAATGAACAACTTTATTTATTAAACGTTCTTTTACAGGTACAACTGGAAATGTAAATACAAGGATGGAAAGCAATGCCTAAACAATGGCATGAACTGAAAAGAAAATATGTATAGGTGACTATAGCTCGGGGTCTTCAATGCCTAAGCAATGCCTAAACAATGACAATCGCTCGGTAAGTCCCAAAGATAGATAGAGATAGAATAGACAGAAAGAGAGTATAACTAGTAGTGTTTGATTATAATGTTAACGCAGTGTTTTGTAGCTTGGTACAGAATATGCCAGTGTATACGAGAGGAGTCCAACTTACACAGTGGACTTTGGTAACCCGTAGTACAAGGCTCCGTCGAAAATACCACGGAACAACGCCATGGATGTAATTACGTCTTTTAGTGACCACCTCGTGCCACCTTCATGTTCCGTACCAGTCTACCCCTTTATAAACCCCGTAATATTTATTGTATTGATCGTACTGATTGTATTGTATTTTCTTGTAGTAAATGGAAGACTTGTTGAAACCATGATATCAGTAAACGGAATGGATATAAATGGATAGTCATGTAAACAGAGTATATCTATGGTTCGGTTTAGTCAATATAGATTGATATAAATTGAATTCTGGTATAGACAGATTCATGTTGGATTGCAGTTATAATTGAATCATATTCAAGTCAGATTGATTTCATATTTGACCATGACTCGAATTGAGTCAGACTTTTAAACAGAATTGAAATCCTGATTATTTTGGAGTTATCGGTAACTGCTGCACATGGACGGCAGGATTTGTGTCTTTTTCCAAGACAATTACCATATGATAACATCGTTATTAGATTATCTACCTTAGATAGGCAAGCACCCATATACTCCGGCTCCCCGAGGCTCAAGAGAATTGGTCCCGCTTAAATCTATATTTACTAGGGTCTTTATTGCAAATTTATATAACTTGAGGGGGTTTTATGTAAAAATAGTATTGATATAATTTAAAAATACACCTCAAGTATTTAATTACCGTCTTTAGGGTTTTCATAGATGTATATTTTATAAAAGTGAAATTTTCTAGTGAGTAGAACCTAGTTTTCATTGTATATGGTACTTTAATGAAATACTGGAATTTGTATTGAATTGTAATGGTAGTTTCATGAAATGGTGATTCCTTTGATTTAGAAAACATGGAATATTTGTATAATATATTTAAAGTAGATATTTTGATAGAATTTATTTATTAAAAAGAAATCATATTATTCTTAAAAATTGCATTAAAAATTCCATCGAGATCGAATGCTCCTTACGGATGTCTGCATCTCGCTCTACTAGGCCCGAGAATGTGTGATAACTCGCACCATCACGATCGAGGTTCCCCAAAATGGGTTGTAGAGGCGTATTTGTAAGGAATTAATGAACACTCTTTTTAAAGAAAACGGTTTTGAATGTTTAAGGTATTTATTCGTAATCTCGTATTTTGTCCCAAAAGAATGTTTTACAAATCATCGTGCTATATCAAAGATGTGTGTTGTGATGAGGTAGGTCATTACCTCATGAGTTTTCTAAAGGTAATACAAGGAAATATGTTGATTATGTCGAAAGTAAAGTAGATGGTATTTTACCGTAAAAATGCGATAAAAGTTGCAAAATACATTATTTTGAGATGAAACTTGTTCTAATATGTTTATTAATGATTACTAAACAATATATTAAAAATTGATAGGTTTTTTATTAAGAAAAAGTTGGATTTTTAAAGAAAAGCGAATCGGAAGTCGGAATAACTCCGCTTCCGACGAGTTTTGAAAAGAGAAATTTTTAGAATAGCAAAAGAGAAAGGAAGATGGGACTTACTGGCGAGAAACAAGAGGAGAGAGAGAGAGGAAGCTATTGGAACCGTCGGGGCGTCGTTTCGTCGCCGGAATCTTTTTGAAACTTCGCCTTGAATTTCAACCTTTGCTAACTCCACTTGCACAACTTAGGACTTGGAATTTTTAGAGAGTTTTTGTAATAGAATTCTGAATGAGGAGGGGTAAAATGTGATATGGTATTTATAGGGAAAATTAGGGTTTTGAGGGTTAATGAATGCATAAAAATATGCATTAAAATTAGAATTAAAGAGTGAAATTACACTCTCTGGATAATTGCAGAGTAAACAAACAACATGGGGGTAGTGGGGTAGGCGAAAGGGCGCTAGGGTGAAAAATTGGGGACCATCCCCTACGGGGGGCCCGGCGGTGCCGGTTCAATGTTGAATCTCGCCGGTCGAGATGGGTTGGTTTGGGTTTAGATTCTTGCCACGTGTCCTAGTTGTTTGGTATAACTCAGTGCACGTGTTTGATTACTCTGTGACTTTCATTTTACGTGTAGTGCACGTGCAAACCTTTGGGCTTCCAAAAAATTAAAAGAAAAATACAATAAAAATATATGTGGCTGGAGGGATTCGATCACAGGGGCTACATCACAGCACCGCAAGGCTTTACCAATAAGCTACAAGTGCTTCTTGCTATTCAAAAGCAAATTTAATTTATAACTTGTGCTCAGTCTAAGGTATTCCTTTCTGTATTTTGGAAAAATTTTGCACAGAAAGTTTAGAGTTGTTACATTTTACCCTTCTTATAAAAATTTCGTCCTCGAAATTTGTAGAAGGAAAGTGTAACAGATTTAAGAAAAGTTTATTGATAGTGATGGTGATAGAACTAGAGATAGAGCATAAAATATTTTGAAGAACGAAAGAATGCAAAAGTTTTGGTAAGATTGAAGAAGATGTGAGTGAATTACCAGGGTTATCTTGGTCTACAGTCTCGGCTTCTACGGCTGCTAATTTGAAAGCCTAATGCCGGGGTACATTCCTCCTAGCTGGAGGCACATTCCTTTATCCTTAAGGCTTATTTCTCTGTCCTCGAGGCATGTTCTTCAGTGCATGATGGAATTGGCGATTAGGCTGTGCAGGAGGTCCACGTGGAGGTGGAGCTGGGAGTGCAATATGAGGTGCATGAACCTCGATAGCCGGCCGCTGCATATAAGTGTTGTGGGTTGAAACTGGGTTGCGTCTATAAGGACATGTTCCAATTCCATGATTGGATGCGCCACAAACTAAGCACATGACTTTTGCGCGCCTACAGTCCTTCCACAGGTGTTCATCCCTTTTGCAGTAGAAGCAAAAATCTGTACTTGGTCGGTTATTTATTTCTTCCGGTCTCCTGGGTTCAAAAGTTGGCCTTGAAGAGGCTCCCCCTGTCATCTGAGTGGCAGGACGCTTCACTCCGGCAGATTGAGGTTTGCCCTTCATCTTCACCACTGCTTCATATCGACGGGCGGCTTTCAAAACCAGGTCGTGGGTTGGGAAATCCCCTATAGCTAAGGCAGCTTGGATCTCCGGATCTAACCTTTGCTGAAATCGTCTGGACCTGATCTCAGCAGTTGGTATTAAGTGTGCCGCGAACCTACTGAGCATGGTAAACTCAGCATCATACTCATCCACAGATTTGGTTCACATCGAACCCTATTGTAGATGGATGAATTACTGCTCCATGTCAAATCGGGCAGTCTCTAAAGTACTTCACATCGAACATGTCGCGAAAGGTTTTTCATTCAATCGGCTGTTCAAGACGGCTTTCTTCCACCTTCTACCAAACTTGGGCGTTGTCGGTGAGTTGCAGCTTCGCAACTCGAATCCAAGCGATCTCTGACACTTGTGCCGTTGCCAGGTCATTCTCAACACTCTGAGCCCATTTTTCAGCTTCCAGGGGCTCTCTTTTCCCAAAAATTGTTTTGGGTGCAATGCCTGGAATTGCTTCACTCCCGGCGTTTCCGCTTCTGGACGGTTCATTAGAATAGCAGTCTTCTGCTGCTGTCCTTCCAGGAGGCTTCAGGTCGCCTCAAGCAGTACCGTCTGCTCATTGATCGGAGTAGCGACGGTAGGCGTAAGCGGTAGAGGTGGTAGTGTGTTGTTGAAGTTGGTGCTGATGTTGTTTGGAGAATCCATAACCTTGAAAGAAAAATAGGGTTAGGACAGATTCAAAGTATATAAAACTGTAAGATTCAAAGAATATGAATTGTAAAGAATGTTTTTAGTTGCTGATTTTTGTGTTATATTGCTTAGGACTTCATGCAGAATTGACCCGTATGTCCATGAACCGACCTGCATGGTAGGGATCCATGCAGCACTGACCTGCATAGGCCGCTAACAAAACCTGTCATGCCCCGCTTCCCGATGTACGGGCAAGGGGACGCGGCGAGGCCCGCGACGTATTTACTCAGAAGTAAACAAGCTAAGCGTATCTAAGCAATATAAAGCAAAATGTATACAAGAGACATCAATAAAAATGAACAGCAACTTTATTCATTAAACATTCTTTTACATGTACAACTGGAAATGTAAATACAAGTCTGGAATGCAATGCCTAAACAATGGCATGAACTGAAATGAAAATATATACAAGTGACTATAGCTCGGAGTCTTCAGTGTACTGCTCAAGGGTCTGTTCCAAGTGCTCCTGGCTGGTCTCGAACTCTTCAGAGTTGGGTCCTCCTGACAACATTCCAAAGAAGAAGAGAAATAGGAATGTCGTCAGTGAACAATCGCTCGGTAAGTCCCAAAGATAGATAGAGATAAAATAGACAGAAAGAGAGTATAACTAGTAGTGTTTGATTATAATATTAATGCAATGTTTTGTAGCTTGGTACAGAATATGCCAGTGTATACGAGAGGAGTCCAACTTATACCGTGGACTTTGGTAACCCTTAGTATAAGGCTCCGTCGAAAATACTACGGAACAACGGTATGGATGTAATTACGTCTTTTAGTGACCATCTCGTGCTACCTTCATGTTCCGTACCAGTCTACTCTTTTATAAACCCTGTAATGTTTATTGTATTGATTATACTGATTGTATTGTATTGTCTTGTAGTAAATGGAAGACTTGCCGAAACCATGATATCAGTAAACGGAATGGATATAAATGGATAGTCATGTAAACAGAGTATATCTATGGTTCGGTTCAGTTAATATAGATTGATATAGATTGAATTCTGGTATAGACAGATTCATGTTGGATTGCAGTTATACTTGAATCATATTCAAGTCAGATTGATTTCAGATTTGACCATGACTCGAATCGAGTCAGACTTTTAAACATAATTGAAATCCTGATTGTTTTGGAGTTATCGGTAACTACTGCACATGGACGGCAGGATTTGTGTCTTTTACCAAGACAATTACCATACGATAACACCGTTATTAGATTATCTACCTTAGATAGCCAAGCACCCATATACTCCGGCTCCCCGAGGCTTAAGAGAATTTGTCCCGCTTAAACCTATATTTACTAGGGTCCTTATTGTAAATTGATATAACTTGAGGGGGTTTTATGTAAAAATAGTTTTGATATAATTTCAAAGTACACCTCAAGTATTTAATTACCGTCTTTAGGGTTTTCATAGATGTATATTTTATAAAGGTGAAATTTTCTAGTGAGTAGAACCTAGTTTTCATTGTATATGGTATTTTAATGAAACACTGGAATTTGTATTGAATTGTAATGTTAGTTTCATGAAATGGTGATTTCTTTGATTTAGAAAATATGGAATATTTGTTGATATTTTGATAGAATTTATTTATTAAATAGAAATCACATTATTCTTAAAAATTGCATTAAAAATTCCATCGAGATCGAATGCTCCTTGCGGAGGTCTGCATCTCGCTCTACTAGGCTCGAGGATGTGCGATAACCCGCGCCATTCCGATCGGGGTTCCCCAAAATGGGTTGTAGAGGCGTATTTGTAAGGAATTAATTAACACTCTTTTTAAAGAAAACCTTTTTGAATGTTTAAAGTATTTATTCATAATCTTGTGTTTTGTCCCAAAAGAATGTTTTACAAACCATCGTGCTATGTCATAAATGTGTGTTGTGATGAGATAGGTCATTACCTCGTGAGTTTTCTAAAGGTAATGCAAGGAAATATGTTGAATTATTTCGAAAGTAAAGTAGATGGTATTTTACCGTAAAAATGCGATAAAAGTTGCATAATACATTATTTGAGATGAAACCTGTTCTAATATGTTTATTAATGATTACTAAATAATATATTAAAAACTGGTAGGGTTGTTATTAAAAAAAAGTTGGATTTTTAAAGAAAAGCGAATCGGAAGTCGGAATAACCCGCTTCCGATGAGTTTTGAAAAGAGAAATTTTTAGAATAGCAAAAAAGAAGGGAAGATGGGACTTACTGGCTAGAAAATAAGAGGGGGGAGAGAGAGGAAGCTATTGGAACCGTCGGGGCGTCGTTTCGTCGCCGAAATCTTCTTGAAACTTCACCGGAACTTCGACCTTTGCTAACTTCACTTGCACAACTTAGGACTTCGAATTTTTAGAGAGTTTTTTAATAGAATTCTGAATGAGGAGAGATGAAATGTGGTGTGGTATTTATAGGGAAAATTAGGGTTTTGAGGGTTAAAGAATGCATTAAAAATAGAATTAAAGAGTGAAATTACACTCTCTGGATTATTGCAGAGTAAAAAAACAACATGGGGGTAGTAGGGTAGGCGAAAGGGTTCTAGGGTGAAAAATTAGGGACCATCCCCTACGGGGGGTCCGGCGGTGCCGGTTCAAAGTTGAATCTCGCCAGTCGAGATGGATTGGTTTGGGTCTAGATTCTTGCCACGTGTCCTAGTCGTTTGGTATAACTCAGTGCACGTGTTTGATTACTCTGTGACTTTTCATTTCACGTGTAGTGCACGTGTAAACCTTTGGATTTCTAAAAGATTAAAAGAAAAATACAATAAAAATATATATGGCTGGTGGGATTCGATCACAGGGGTTACGTCACAGCAGTGCAAGGCTTTACCAATGAGCTACGAGTGCTTCTTGCTATTCAAAAGCAAATTTAATTTATAACTTGTGCTCAGTCTAAGGTATTCCTTTCTGTATTTTGGAAAAATTTTGTACAAAAAGTTTAGGGTTGTTACACAGCTTCCCTCGCGTGACCCGCTCCCCTTCGATCTCGTCTTCACCTAACGTTCTCTTGAGATCCCCGCGGCTATTCCCTTTCCATTTAACATATCTCTCTCGCTCTCGTTCTCTTTCTTAATCTCGTTTCTCCATTTTCATCTTCCTCACCCACTCTCTCCGTCGACTACCACCCCGACGAGCCTCCTTACCTTCAATGACGAGCCCTCCTCCTTATACCCTTTACCTCATCGCCTACTACCCCTCTCGACACCCCGACGAGCCCTAGTCCCCCAACTCCATCAAGCATACGCTAGCACCACCTCGCAAGCCCACAAACTGTGCTCCACTTCCGACCCCATATTCCCAACCTCATCACCGACCACCACCGGCCACCTTCTCCAGCGACCTGCTCCTCCACTGACCTCCCTTCCATCACCTCCTTTACCGACTCACAACCATGAACTCAAGCACCCATGGCTGCCCACTGCACCCTCGATGACCGCTTCTACCTCGCTGCCGGCGACCACCTTACACTGCCTCTCAAATGACCACATTGTCCCCCATGAGACCACCGCCAGCTTCCCCTGCAACCGCCCGGCAACCCCCTCCTCCGTCGAGCCACAACAAACTCCCACCGTTTGCAATCCATCACCGGTAGTATCCTCTTCATCGCTACCTCCTTGCCGTTTTCACCATGCCACCGCTGTGCCAGGCCCCGTGCCTACTTCTCTGAACCACCATGCCCACTTTGAGCCGCTCTCGTGCCCACCTCTGTGCCACACCGTGCCATGCACCAATGTCACATTATGCTCACTTCATGCCCGCTTTGTGGCCAGCACCGTGTCGCGCCGTGCCACATTCGCATCATGCATCGAGCTAAGGCTGTGCCCAGTACCGTGTCACGCCCGCGTCATCACCATGCCCACTACCATATCACGCTCGTGTCACCACCGTATCCAGTACCGGGTCACTACGCATCGCGCACGCACCACGTACTGTGTCAAGTATCGTGCTGCCTCATGTGTCGAGGCAAATCCTGCACATTGTGTCTCTTCTATATCAGCGTCCAAAGGCAAGTGAAACCTCACTTGCTTTAACATGCTGCGTATATAGATCTATAAATTCGTGTTAACATTATACTAGATCAATTATTGCGAATCCGTGTTACGTAGTATGCTATCACTTATATTTTTGTATGCCATCATCGTATTAATTCTAAGGTGTTAGTTTTGAGCACAATTGGATCTAAAACATTATATTAATATCGTGTGGAAGTTGTAAATATTAGATACCGTTTTCACGAATTAGGCAAAACCAAATTTAATTCGATATTTCTTGATATTGAATGCTAATAGTTCGATGTGGTGAACTGAACCAAAACCCTGTCGATCATGCTCGAACCTTTTACCAATATTTTCTTTTGCTACTTACAAATTCCGTGTAGAAAATTGAACCTAAAACCATGAAGTATCGCACGTGAAACGACGTCCCAAAAAGGCGACGTCAAATCTGGTTTTTACTGCACATGTCGTGGTGTTAAATTGATATTAATTTTTATACATATTATAATGTAATTTTCTATGGCTTATAACGAATTTGACTCGATAATCTATAACCCCCTATAATTTATCTTTCGATAATGATATATCACAACGATGAAAACTGGCTTGGAATGCGGCTCTAGATTACAGTCCAGAGCAACATTCCATATTGACATCTGTTTCTAAAATAAATATGTAGCTATGTACGAACATGAAAATATGAGAAATCCTATATTGTTACGAATATAATCCTGTTAGCTAACTATAGGTGGTGGTTTCGTTTGATTTTACTGCCGTTTGTTATTTTAATTGCATTTTAAACTGTCGAGATGTACTGCAGTTTAGTACAGAGACAGATTGTATACCCTAGCCTTAAACTGGACATATCTTCCATCACATAGTGGATATTGTAGATCCGTCTGGTGTGTTGTAAAAATCATTGATATATCTAAATATTACACGTCTGTAGCATCACCTAATTATGATCCCAGCAGGGAGTAAACCGTGTTACGAAACGGACTTTCAGTTCTGAAACTGGATTTCCAGCAGAGAACACTTAAAATGGAATGACTGTAACTCGCAAACCTGAAACCCGATTGACACGAAACTAATTTTTCTGTACATATAATTAAATATAATTCTTACTTCTTTGATATTGTTTTGCTCAATTCTGCACGTGTGATTTATCGTGAATTTTTCATGTTATATGACGCTGGCTGCCATATTTTATTCGTATCATATTTGATTGCATTCTTATCATATCATGTAACTGTTATACTCTCATTGAATAGTGGTCATATACATTAATATCTTAGTGACCGTGTCACATTCCCAAGCGATAAGTATTAGTGATTAGATTATGGAAAGTACGTTAGTATAAAAGCGTGATTGAATAGTGGAAGTGACACGTACTTATACACAATCAGTAGAACCATTTAGTTATTGTATTGTCGACGCTTATGGGGAATGTATAAGTATAAGTATAACTTGTATGGGACGGGTATGGAAGCACTTATATTAGTGTCATAGGTAAGACATCGAGAGCTGCCCACTTATCTTGGATACCGGGCGAGACATGCTTGATAGAGACACTGCCTCCAATTCTCGCGTAGACTTGTTATTGAGCAATTAGTACTTAGATTCTTGGTCGGTGTTTGATGTAGACCGCGGGATGTGGGGTAGTTTGAGTATCGGTTCGATCAACAAAATCTCAGGAGTCCCATTGCTGGCATATTTTGGTGATTTTGTGACATTGTTACTAATTGTGTTACTGATCGTGATTCGGGCTCGTGTTTCCCTGCCCTTGGGGCTTACCCTTGGGTTGGGAATACTCCATCGGTGGTTGACGCTCATGCTCAGACTGACAATAACTTTAGTGACTTATACCTTGAGACTTTAAGGCTGATAGAACATTACATTGATTATTGATTCGATATACCAGCCTTACCGTTACACGTACTGGTTATTTCATTCTCATGTCATTACTCTATGCTTATTGCTTTATGTTTACCATCATTTCACATTATATATGTATATATTGCTACTGTGTCTCTCTGACGACCTGAGTATGCATACTTAGAGTGGAAGAAGTGGACCCGTCTGATTTCGAGGAGACCGTGGATATCTAGATCAGTGAGTCGGTTCTATCATTTCTTTCATTATCACTGGTTAGTTGTTGTATCTACTGCACTCAATTTCCTTTTCACTTGATAGTTTTAGGGACCGTATTATCTCATTATCTATTTTAAATTACTGCTACCATGTACCATCAGAAGCCAAAGTATGACTACGGCAGGATATTTTCTTGACCGTAAAAGCATGGCTGGCCAAGTCACCTCTCATATTCCGTATTTTGGGAGGCGAGGCGTGATATTTACCATCATAATTTTTTTTAAAATATCACTTCTAAGTGTTGTTTTAGGTACTCTCTGAAATGCTGAATTATATACATTTTTTACCAATCTATTAAATTTTTCGTTTTCTGCAAAACCAAATGGTTGTTCAGTATGTATGACATATTTTGTAAGTTCTCTTCTATTAGTATCTTGTGAATAAGAAAACTAGTTAAACAGTTAGACGGCATACTTAGAGTCATCTGTCGAGAATCTGCTT
The DNA here is from genome assembly GCA_030015575.1 of Agapanthus africanus. Classification (NCBI taxonomy): domain Eukaryota; kingdom Viridiplantae; phylum Streptophyta; class Magnoliopsida; order Asparagales; family Amaryllidaceae; genus Agapanthus; species Agapanthus africanus. The sequence continues at coordinate 886,295,838 of CM057337.1, forward strand.
TTTTGTGTTTGATTAAATGTCTTTTTAGGTGAGTAGTTTCACCTAAAGTAGCATAAGTAAAATTTGTTTGGCAATGAGTACAAACTGCTCGCTCGCCTTTATCTGCAACTGTTTGTATTACAAAATATTTCCAAATATCAAAAGTTTTAACTCTTTTATCTTTAGGGGGGAAAACTCTTGTTTCAGGAATGGTAGGAGCATGAACTTCTTCAGGAATATGGCTTTGTGACGTAGCAAAGATCTTATAATTAGAAAATTCATAGTTAGGAGAATAAGAATCAAAATTGGTCTGCAGCATATTAGTTAATTTATGTCTCTCTTATGAATCTATATCGATTTTAAATGAATGTCTCCGTGAAAAAGAAACACCCATGTTATCTTGTGAAGATGAATCTGTCATTATTAATTAAAAATATTAGTAAGAGAGAAAGTGAGATGATAAAAAAATATACGAGAAAAATATATAATCAATACAAAAAATCCGTGATTCCAAATAGCAGAATCAAATTAGTGAAACTGCTTCTAGGAACATGTCTCGAGGACAGAGGAATGCGCCTCCAACTAGGAGGAACGTGCCACGGCGACAGGCTTACACATTAGCAGCCGTAGAAGCCGAGGCTGTAGGTCAAGATAACACTAGTAAGTCTCCTTCATATTTTTAAAACTCTTGCACCACCTTATTATTTTTCATACACTATCAGTACTTCAGTCACCAAACTTTCCTCTTACAAATTTCGAGGACAAAATTTTTATAAGGAGGGTAGAATGTAACAACCCTAAACTTTCTGTACAATTTTTCAAAAACAATACAGAAAGGGATATTTTTGCCTGAGCACAAGATATAAGTTTGTTTTGTTTTTTAATAGCAAGCAAGAGCTTGTAACCCATTGGTAAGACTTTGCACTGCTGAACCAAACCACCAGAGTTCAAATCCCACACCCCACATTATTTTTAATATTGTTTTATTTTTAACTTTTAGAATACCAAGGGTTTGCACGTGCATAACTCGTAAAAACCCCACTACACATGTTAAACAAACTGACCCAGGGTCTACACCAACCGAAGACGGACCCAGGGGACCCCCGAATCGGCCCGACTCGGCCGACTCGGGCCGGCGGAGGAGGTGACTCGGCCGGCGGCGCCGGCCGAGTTGGCTCCAATGATGAATCGGTCAACATGAAATGTCTGCCCCTTCATCTTCCCAGTACCCCTGTACACTTTAATTCTATAGATCAGTTCCAGAGCCCCTTTAAATCACATTAAACCCTATTTTAATACAATTTTTATTACAAATTTCAATTCACCCTTTCACCTACCCTAAACCCTACCTTACCCTATAAATACAACCCCTAGACATACCCCCTCACTCCAAAATTCTGATCAAAACTCTCAAGAAAACTCTAGAGAATTTGTGTGCAATTGAAGTTAACAAAAGGCGTAAGCTTCGGCGATTTTCCGACGATAACCCAAGGAGCTCCCAGCGACGAAACGACGCACCGGCGCCTCCTACCGTTCCCTCTTCCTCTCTTCTAATCTCCAAACTTGTATGTCCCACCTCCCTCTTCTCTTTTCTTTTCTAAAAATACGAAATTCCAAAACCTGAAGGAATCGGAGTTAATCCGATTTCCGATTCGGTTCTTTCTAAAAATCCAACCTTTTCTTAAAAACAATCATACTAAACCTTTATATGTTGACTATTAAACATTAACGAATCATATTGAACAAGTTCCATATCAAAAGGATTTCCATTTTAATTTTTATCGCTCTTTTTCAGTATAATACCATGTAGTTTCATTTCGACTTTAAAACAACCTTAATATTGCTATACCTTTAAATAAATCACGAGGTAATGACCTACCTCCTCACAACACTCATATGCAATATAGCACAATACTTTCGGGAACCTAGAATACGGGAAAACGAAACATTTCAAATAAATACCATTTACTAATAAAACCGTTTTCTAAAAAGATTAAGTATTTTACAAATCTTTGCAAAGCGCCGTTACAACCCATTTTGGGGAACCCGACTGGGATGGTGCGGATTATCGCACATCCCTGGGCTTAGTAGTGCGAGATACAGACATCCGCAAGGAGCATTCGGTCTCGAAAGATTTAAAATACAAATATCTTAAGAAAATGAGATTTCTAGAAATATAATATATATTAAAATTATTTTTATATAAATATGTATATATGTATCATTAAAATATCTATTTTTGATAATATGAATATTCCAACTTTTTTCTAAAAACACAAGAATCACTTTACATTAAAATACCATGAATTCCATACAAGTTCAATGTTACAATTAAATACCATGTATTATGAAAAATATGTTATTTTCACTAGAAATATCACAAATATAAAATCTACATTTATGACAATTCTAAAGACGATAATTAAATACTTGGGGCGTATCTTGAAAACTATACAAAGTATTTTTACATAAAACCGCCTCAAGTTCTATAAATTACCCTAAGGACCCTAGTAAATATAAGTTTAAGTGGGACCAATCTCTTGAGCCTCAGGGAGCCGGAGAAGTGGGTGCTTACCTATTTAAGGTAGACAATTTAACAACGGTGTTATCAACACGGTAATCGTCTTTGAAAAATACACAAATCCTGCCGCCCATGTGCAGCGGTTACCGATAACATCAAAACCTAATTCAGGACTTCGATTTCTTTTCTAATTGTTCTGACTCAGACCGAGTCTCATTAAATAATCTGACTTGAATATGATTCAAGTACAATCTACAATCTACAATTTAATATGAATCCGTGAATACATATATTCAATCTATTCAATCTGTATCGACTGAACCGAACCATGGATATACTTCCATTTACATGATTCTCCAGTTACATCCATTTACTGATATCACGGTTTCGGCAAGTCATCCAATCATCCAATCTATATTACAAGACAATACAAGTTGCAATAAATTACAAACAATACAAACAAGACATCGCAGGGTTTAAGGGGTAGATTGGTACGGAAGGTGAAAGTGGCACGAGACTGCAAGATTAAGACACCTAACCTGAATCCAATTGCCGTTGTTCAGGGTTGTATAACGGAGATTTGTACATTCCGTTTGCCCTAGTCTCTAGCATATAGAGACTCCTCTCGTATACATTGGCATCCTTCTGTACCAAGCTACAAACAACAACGTTAATGAATACAACAGTATAACAATATAATACAACTTTAAAAGCTACTTTCTGTCTTTTCTACTTCTTCTTTGTCTTTGGGACTTACTGAGCGATCGTTCGCTGACGACATTCCTTCTCTTTCTTCTTTGGAATGTTGTCAGGTGATCTGGACACTCAGGAGATCGAGCCTACTAGTGAGGACTTGGACCATCTTTCCTACGACCCAGAGCTCTAGCTTCATTGTACACATTTTTATTTCAGTACTTTTCTTTTCTGTTTTGCCACTGTTTAGGCATTGCTTTCATTAGATGTATTTACTTTCCATGCATTGTACAAAAGAATGTGAATAAATAAAGTTGTTGTTTTATTATATCTTGTCTCTTGCGCATTTTCATTTATATTGCTTAGATACGCTTAGCGTATTTACTTCAGAGTAAATACGTAGCGGCCTCGTCGCGTCCTCTGCCCGTACACCGGGAAGCGGGGCGTGACAGGCCGGTTTGGCCGGGCCGGGCTTTGAAAATGATTGGGCCGGACCGGGCCCGCCACGAGGCGCTCGGGTCGGACTGGGCCGGCCCATGGACAGCTCGGCCCGTTAGACACCTTGAGCTGCATCCAGATGAATAGAATAAAAATTTTCATTTAAAAATTTTCAAATAACCTGCCTAGTGGATAAATTATGTGATTGATTATCCTGATAGCAATTAGATCATATTCTAGTCCTAAAGGTAGGCTGTTAAACGCCGTTAATGACGGTCGTAAAGCATCACCAAACACAATAAAAACGAAAAAGGTTGGTATTCTAAAGTGAACTGCACAAAAATTTACGATACTAATATTGTGTTTGGTACATGGAATGGAATATTACCGGATTCTAGGAAATGGGATGACCGAGCATCTAATTCTAAGTAATTTTGCATTAACGTGCTTGGTATATTTTAATCATTCCCGATAATATATGTATGTGCAGCCATCGATCGACGACGAGGTCGGAGGAGGGCCGTTGGATGGCGGTGAGGCTGGCAACGAACGGCCGATCGGCGGTGGGCCGGCGAACAGCCGACAGACAACCGGCGACGAACTACGGCCGGCCAACGGTGAACATACGATCAGCGACAGGCCATCTGATGAATGGTCAGCGATGATCGACAGCCGGCCGGCGGTGAACGACTGATTGACGGTGGGCTAGGAAGCGGCAAATCGACGGTGGGCTAGGAAGCGGCAAATCGACGGTGGGTGGCGGGGCCGGCCGGTGGCGAGGGAGACTGGCGACAGATGGTCATGACTCAGTTCATGTTAGGCGAAAATATCTCGTGGTAATTTAGGATAAACACATATTTTCGGGGGAATAGGATTAGCATGAAATGGGGTCATTTGATTACCGTAGTAATCTTATGTTCTCGGGAATATCCTTTATACCTAAACAAGTATGGTAATATTTCAAATTAATCTAGGATTACCATCTAGATTATCTTCTATCAAACGCACCCTAATTGTTTTGTTCATCATCACTGTATATTTTTATCTTTTTTTTGCGCTTTATTTCCGTCTATTTGTATGTCCTTCTCGTTTTACACACTTATTAAAACCAGTGTTTTTCATGTGCAATGCACGTTAAGCATAATTAAAAAATAGTGTAATGTCCCGCTTCCCAAAAGATGGAGAGAGAAGGTGGACAAGACCCGCAACGTATTCACACCGAGAAGCACCCTTTCTCTATGCGAATACGTCAAGCGTTTGCATAAACAGTAACATATATATATATATATATATATATATATATATATATATATATATATAAGAATTTAAACCATGAATAGAATTTAAATAAAATCATTCAACAACACTTATTACAAATTTGAATTTAACCAGACAGGATGTCCAACAGTAAGGAGTAATATAAAAGGGCATAAAGATAAATGTCTTGAACAAAAACATACTAAGATGAATCCTAAAAGTGGGCTTGAGAAGAAAGCTGATCAAAGTCGTCCGCATTTGGCTCGACATTGTATCGAGCCTCATCATCTGCTCCAGTGTCGTCTGAAGACATTCTGAACAAAAGAAAACAAACAAGAAAAAGGAATGCCGTTAGCGAACTAATGTTCTGTAAGTTCCCAGCTTTTTAAAAAAACTTTAAAATAGAGCAAAGTACGGCATGGAACAATAAAACAAACATGAAGATAACAGCGTAAGATCAATAGAGTGGATCGATAAAATCATGCATATATCTATTGTTGGATATAGGTGTTAGTTGTATGTATGCCCTAGAGGCCATTATTGTACATGATTGTATATTATAGTGGATGCTTGGACATATATAGAGAGGACTTTCTTGCTCGACATGATAGTATGCTATCTGGTTGCTCTTTATCTTAACATGTAGACTTGTATTGTGATACTGTCTTTCTCTCACATGTTGATAAAGCCCTTAGGATGTGTACTTAACTACCAGGACTATGATGGAGATCATACTAGTGGAGCCAGGGTAGTCCACAAGTTCATCCTTTAATTGTTCCTAATCGAGGGTGTACCGAGACGGGGCATCGATATTCCAGAGCAGACTAGCGTATACGCTTCTTGACCCATTTGATGGGCGATGGATGATCCCATATCCATTGGTGTTTGACATTAAAGATGGTATATGGATGCTCAGTGAAGACTGGATACACTGAACAGGACTCTTCGAGAACTCCTAGATGGTATTATACCTATCGTCAGATAGCAGTTTTCTGGTGACACTGGTACAGGTTAGTCTGTGTAGGGTTCCTAGGCACTCTAGTGAGGTCTCACAAGCCATCAACCATGGCAATTTCAAAAATTATGGTGCCGAGAAACCCTAAACTACGGATCGATAACTAGATATTTAGGCGAAAAGCTAACTTGTTAACACTTAACTACAAGATACGGAAATACAACCTTTGTACATCCGGTGCTCTACCTCCATAGCTCCGCAACGAAGTCGTCTCCGCTGTCCTAAACAAATCCGGGCTCTAGAGTCGGCTTCGTCGGAGAAAAAGTGAGCTAGGTCGTCGATGTCTATGCCGAAGATGATCTACGTCGAGGCATCGCTAAATCAAGCTCCACCTTCACCAAGCCCTAAAACTTGTGAAGGAAACACACTCTACTACTTGGCAAGAGGTAGAGGATGAAGAAATAGGAAGTGGGTAGACTTTAGAATTGGATTTCTCACTTGTTTGCTCAATTCACCATTGATGAAGAAAGCTTTTTCTTCTTGAGTTCAAGGAAGAAGAAGAAGAAATGTTATGATATGTTCAAATAAAAAGAATAATTAAATCATTCTTATCATAACATAACCATGGTTATGTGTAGAGAGCAAACCATAGTTAGGTGAATGGTTAGGTTAGGCATGAAACAAAAATGGTTGACTTTTCAATCCTTCATGAAACTTCAAGATAGAAACAAAATAAAGCAACCATTTTTCCTTTTGCCAAAATGCAATAAATAAATTAATAAATGATTAAAATAATTAAACATAACCTTAACCATTTACTTAACTAAGGTTTAGACTAAACCTACACACAAACATGCATGTACCATCAAATATGATACAAGCAAGTGCACAAATCATATCGCATATGCAATGCGCACACCCGAGTGAGAAAATCCATTTTAAAGTGAACCGATACTAGTTAATGCAAAGTAATATATCAAATATACAATTATGCATTAAATCATTAAATCAACACTTGATTCAATGATCCGGTCATGTCGCACATAACCGACTGGTATCATTAGCAACAACTTATCGAATCAACACTTGATCCGATAACCCGGCTATATCGCATATAACCGATCAATGTCACATCGCGAGAATCGAATACAGTATCACATACCGTATTATTCTCGGTCCCGCACATATCTCATATGCGCTCCTATTTCGTTTCGCTTGAGCCAGGAAACCTCTGTGTAGGACTCTAAAGACTCGTCAATACGCCGGCAGCAGGCGATGATCATATCAAACACCCGCAAGCCGCAAGCGGTCTGCTAAACGTAACGGCCACCCGGATATTGAGCGATCTGAAGATCGACGAGCAAGCCCGCTCACACTCCAGTGAATCCGACCAGTAACACTACCGTACAGTCCGGTCTGTTCGTCTGATATGTCGCATATCTCGCCTAGGGGTGGTAAACGTCAGACCCCAATAGCTCGATAAGTCGTGTCGATATGAGGTCTATAACTGTTCGAGAAACTACTGGTAACACTTACCAGTAAATCTCAGCAACCCTGGCCAGGGATTTCCTGTTATAGCCAATCGGACACAGCGCAACATCAACTCCCTATACCGGGAGAGACGAATCCCCTCCTATCGCTCATTGCCTCCATGTGATTCGGGACTGTACCCAAAAACCACCATTTTACACGCCCTCTTGGACGTGGTAAGATGGAAATCAAAGCACAGTGGGAACCACACAAGACTCTATGTCGATCTCGGGTCAACAGACTACTCTGTACTAGTGTCACCAGAGAACCGCCATCTGACGTGAGGTATAATACCATCTGGGAGTTCTCGGCGAGTCCGTCCAGTGTACCCAGTCTCTACTGAGCACCCGTATATCATCTCTGATGTCAAACACCAATGGATATGGGATCATCCATCGCCCATCTGTATGGGTCGAGAAGGTACACGCTAGTCTACTCTGGTATATCGATGCCCCGTCTCGATACACCCACGACTAGGGACTTTGAAGGATGTACTTATGGACTACCATGTCCCCACTAGTATGATCCGCATCATAGTCCAGGTAGTCAAGTACAGATCCTAAGGGCTTTACCAACATGTAACAGAGAGACAATCAGCATACACGTTAAGGTAAAGTGTAACCAGATAGCATACTATCATGTCGAGCAAGAAAGTTCTCCCTATATATGTCCCAGCATCCACTACAATATACATCCTATGTACAGTAATGGCCTCTAGGGCATACATATAACTAACAATCTCCCACTTGCACTAGGGCCATCTGTAGCAGTGGTTGCAGTATCTCATACTCAACCATCCCATAAAAGTCTCTCTCTGGGAACAGGCCTTTGTGAGTGGATCCGCTGTGTTGTCCTCTGAGTCTACTCTCCTAACCTCGATCTCCCTGGAGATCAACCATCTCCACGATCAAGTGATACTGCCTTAGAATATGTCTGGATCACTGATGGGACCGGCGTTCCTTGGCATGAGCCACGACTCCATTGTCTCACAATGGTAGGAACGTAGTTCATCTCATGAACCAATATACACCCAAACAGCCTCTTTGGTAGCATCTTAAGTAGCGATGTATCCTGCCTTTATCGTCTAGTATGCCACGGTATCTAGCTTGGAACTCTTCCAACATACCGTTCCTTTACTGAGGGTAAAGACAATGCCTGCGACTGACATTCAGTCGTCTTTATCACCCTGGAACCCTTCCAGTGATTCTTCCCAGGATCGATTGATACCATCTCACTACAACTAGAGAGAATCCTAACATCCATTTAGATCTATCTCATAGATCCAAAATCCAGGATTTAGTAGGTATCACTTTGATCCTATATGGAGAATCTTAGTGATAAGCGGAGATTGACCGAGCGTAGCATAAGAAACTCTTTTCTTATCAAGAGTATGTCATCCACGTACTCTACGAGGATCGTCACCATACTCCCTACTACCTTTTTGTTTATACAAGGTTCATCTACCATTTTGATGATGTCAACTTCTTTGACTAATTCATCAAAACAGATGTTCCAACTCCGCGATGCCTGCTTTATCATATAAAACATCTTGCACACGTTTCCGCTGCTCCCACTGTCTACGAGGCCCTCTGGCTGTGTACTTATAGACGCACTCTTCTAAAACAACATTTAGAAAAGCAGTCATGACACCCAACCACCAGATATCGTAGTCATGGTATGTAGCCGTGGCAAGTAGGATCTGGATGGACTTAAGCATAGCTACTTAGAAAAGGTTTCATCATCATCCATACCTGGTCAATGATGTAGACCTTTAACAAGTCTAGCTTTGAAAGTCTCAACTCTTCCATGTACACCAAGTAATCTTCTCAAGATATACTTGCTCCTGATGGGGATTTAACCCTTCAGATATAGCAACTAAAGTCCATACTTTGTTGGTGTATAAGGATTCCATCTCAGATCACTAAGCATCCAGCCATTCTTACAGAGTCTTACCCCCGATGGCCAGCTTGAAACTAGTTGGGTCATCATCCTATGATGTAATCCTCGCTCCCACTGTCACAGAGAAACCGAAGTATCTCTCAGGTGGGTGAGGAACCCTACTAGATTGGCGGAGAGGCTGAGGTTCGTTGGAATCTACTGAATCCTTTGGTTCTATCAAATCATCAGCTGTAGTTTGTATAGCTGGAACCTTTCCAGTTCTACATAACAGTATTTGCCTCGAGCTTGTCCGGATTATGCTTTTAGACATAGCCCGGAAAACCCCAAATCTTAACCATCTTAAGATATGGGTTCTTCTCTTTCCATATCACATATGGAGTGGTAGGCAACTGATTTGATTCGAACCTATTCAATAGGTATGCAGCTTCTCAAGTGCATAACTCCCAAAAGGAAATAGGAAACTCAGTAGTACTCATCATAGAGCACACCTTATTATATAGGGTGTGATTGCTCCTCCCCGATATACCATCATGCTATGGTGTATACGGAGGAGTAATGCTGAGAGAGAATCTCATTCTCCTTTAGAATAGTCCAGGATTTCCGTGCTCAAGTATTCTCCTCCTTGATCACATTAAAGGACATAATACTTATACCCATATTTTGGTTCTCTACTTCTAACTTATATTCTGTGAATATCTCAAAAGGTTCGGACTTGTGTTTCAACAGAAACATAGGTCTGAAACTCGAAAGATCATCAGAGAATGTAATGAAGTCTAAAGAACCAGTCCTGGCATATGTAGACAGGGGACCAATATACATCAACATGTATCATCCCAAGAGTTCACTAACTCTTTCTCTGTTTCCAGTAAACGGAGCTATGGTCATCTTATCTTTGTGACATGACTGGCGAGTTTCACAAGATGTAAGTTCAAACTAATTTAAATATGCATCTTTATGTAACTCTAGCCAGTCGGGTCGCATTGATCTGACCTAGTCTACAATACCTCAAGAAGGATTCGTTCGTTTCTGAACTCTTCCTCTTGTATGTGTTCCATATACTAAGAACTGTAGTTTGATTTAGAACATCAATGCTTTTAGATAACGTGCCTGAACCGATCAACTTTTGATATAGGAAATATTCAAAACATTATCCATCAATACAAAATTATATCCTTTCTTTTCTAACAAAGAGAGAGATATGATTTTGTATATCAGGTTCGGTATCTAATAACATTTGTTCAGAATCAATGTATTGGTAATACAGGGTGACAGTGACCAACAGACCTGGCTGCAACTCTTGCTCCATTTTCTGCCTCATGAAACTTATCACCCGTTCTCAGTTCTCTACCTTTCTGTAGCCCTATGTAACAGATTACATATCTGGGATCCTGATCTGGTATCACATACCCAGGACGTAAAGGACACTGAGAAACAGTTCTATATAATGAACATACCCGAAGATGATGCATCATCATGCACTGTCCTCGTTTGGGCGGCACGGGAAATCTGGTATTCCCCAATTTCCTGCTCTGTCTTATAACATTTATAAGTTGGAGCAGGACCAACGTTTCCCAGCTCAGTATAACAAGCGGGTTCGGTCAAATATCCGTATTATTATCTTGATTAAGGCGTGATATGGTCGCTACCAGGAGAGAGAGAGAAGAAAACACTCAGCGTGCGCTCTTGCAAGAATAGATTGGTTATTATTTTATCTAATCAGGATGGCTCCCACTGCTTTTTATCAAATCTTCCTTCAAACCCTAAAAGGAAAGACTAGCCGGGATTAATTACACACTACAAGTTCGCCAATCTTTCAGCCAGGCCAGTGTCGGTACTTTGAGGGAGGTGCCCCGTGCTTTCGCACGAACCTAATTAATGTAAACCTCGTTTTCCCAGAGGCGTAACCCCGTTGACACCTTTCTAGACACCTACTTGATCGGCTAATTGTAATGTATAAAACTCTCCCAGGAGTAACTCTTACTCGCAGCGGGTATCGGGATCCAACTATCTCATAGAAGGTATGCAATCTCATTGCAAATCTCAACACTTGAAATTCCCAATAATATTTTGCCCCTAACCTCCTATGACCTTGACAAAGGCCAACAAACCATAAGATGCTAATCAAGTTCAACCCGTCATTTCCTGATTGAATTAAACCCACCCGCACGGCCCTTGACAAAGGCCAACAAGGTCGCACGACTACCCTAACTCAATCTGCATCATATGCATAAGCAGATAAGCACCAGTTAGCTACCGCACACTGCGCCTTGACAAAGGCCAACAAACGCAGCACGAATACTAACTACTACTTATCTGAAATGACGGAGGGCTACGACAGGTTTTTCTGAAAACCTATTGCGTAATGAACTTGATATCGTTGTAGGATCGAATGAATTTTGAAATGGAGTGTTTTTGAGGCTTTTCTAGTTTTGCTAAAGGAGTCACTCCCGGTGAAGGGATCGTCGGTCCTTTCCTCGTCGAATGAGGTGCGGGATATATCACATATATCGCTGTGCAAAGCAAAAGCTCTTAAAAGCAATCAAAAAACATACCGAGTGTGTAGCATCTGCCAGTTATTGCTAAAGGAGTCACTCCCGGTGAAGGGATCTCGGTCCTTTCCTCATCGAATAAGGTGCAGGATATATCACATATACCGCTTTGCAAAGCAAGAACTGTAGCTACTGTTTTAATTTTGAAATTCGATTCTACAACATCTTAGGTTTCTTTTTTATTTCATTAATCACATTAATGAAGTCCTATCATTTAAGTACCTAAACATCACAGATAGATATGACGTACACTTATGCCATCCGCATTCGCCTCGATGTCCCCTCGTGCACCGTTAGGTTAGGTAACTAACGACAGAGCGGGGCAGGGCTAGCGCGGGTGTAAAACATAAGTAACGTCTATATAATATATCATATATACTATATAAAGTATCTATCAAAGAACATCACATGATCGCATCACAGATATCGCAGCAGAAGAAACATATGAAATATTGGATATACTAGGACGTCCGTGTTTTCAATACGAGCCAGTATAAAACACGGATTCCACGGTCGTGATGAATAGCCAAACCCACACCCCTAGACCCCTACGAGAGCGGCAAGCAACCCTACTAATTCTGGAGTTAGGAGACCCGGACTCGACTCCTCGAGTTGGTCTCCCACTGGACTCCAGAACCCGGTTACTTGTGCTCCCCTCCTTGGGTCTATCCTAGTGCGGAAAAGTAAATAATATACAAACGGTGACAACTCCCGCAACCTGGAAGCGCCCCAATAAAAGAATATTACATACAAGTTTTTACATGAATGAAAATGAAAAACACTCATCTCACATAAAAACCCCCGGCTATTCGAACACGACGATCCAATATAACATATCCAGCAACACATAACATCACATGTCATCAACGTAAGTAAATATGCGCATCCCAATTGTCGTTGACATATAGCAACGAAACCGGCGATATCACATATTACACTTACGGTCACAGAAAAGAAAGTGTAAAACTACAACAGTTGGAATCCGCAACTACCTCAGACATCGCATGCCTGACCAAATGAATTACTTAGACATCGCATGCCTAACAATTATAAACCCCGCATTTTAGTCTCAAAATCGAAAACTCTTTTCAATATCAAGTCGGGCAATTCAACAAGATTCCTGACATCCTGATCGAATGCTCGTCGCAAACTTCAGTAGACGGCCGCACCCCCGATACCGTCGACGAAGTGCACCAAGGCGGAACACCGTTGCCGCGAGCATCCGGACGGATGCTTTCGGCGACGGGGTTCTCCTACAGTCACTTGGTCGGGGCTATGGAGTGAGGCTGTCTATTAAGTTTATCCGGCGAATATCCGCGTACGCTACGTGATTGCGACGGACTTTTGATCATATCAAAATTCCGTGGCAACCGATCAAGTGAGACTAAATTGCTACGTTTATAACATTCATTCAGTTATCATATAACTTATTGTGAATTCCAATTATTGTATCCCATTCCGGATAAATAGAAAATGTCAAACTTTCCGATCGAACAATCGAACACCCAAGTTTTCCCGATACAGCTCAACACATGAAATAAGTCTAACAACATTCCGTTCGTGCCTCAGTACCAACGGTCCAGCCGTAGAAGGGTCAAGCCAACGCCTCACATGTGGCACGCCGTACTGCCCCAAACCCGAAGGTTCAAAGGGCAGTTCAAGACGGTCACATAATCGAGTTAAGGTTTGTTGTCTTCTAGAGGGACCATCGCGTTACTTGCACTACATAGAACATCGTTAAACCACGGAAAAATCCAACACTTGGAAATTTCCCGACAGGGGAAAAATTGGGTATTTATATCCGGTCGAACTTTTTAACATATTCTAAAAATTATCCGGAAATCCACACAGACAAAATTTGATACTACGATCGAAACACCGAATCCCCAAAACAACTCCAGAAAATTCAACTCTTGAATAAATATTACAAATTCCCAGGAAAACTAGCAAAGAAATCTGAGAATTACTGTGTAAAAAAAATACACAAAACGACAGATTGGCCGCGGAACCGCCGCACGAGCCATACTCGTGCCGCGGATCCGCGGCTCAATGATTGAAACAGTGCATCAAAATTCACAGTAATTCTTATATTATTCTGCTTGTTTCTCTGCATATTTTTAATGTGAAAAAAACCCCGATTTTAGAATTCGTCCAGAGAGCAATTTTAAGGTTGGGGTTTCGGGTCGTTCGGACTTCAAAATCCGTCTAGACTTCGCCTAAGGCTCTAGCTAGGCTCTGATACCACTGTAGGGTTCCTAGGCACTCTAGTGAGGTCTCACAAGCCATCAACCATGGCAATTTCAAAAATTATGGTGCCGAGAAACCCTAAACTACGGATCGATAACTCGATGTTTAGGCGAAAAGCTAACTTGTTAACACTTAACTACAAGATACGGAAATACAACCTTTGTAGATCCGGTGCTCCACCTTCATAGCTCCGCAACGAAGTCGTCTCCGCTGTCCAAAACAAATCCGGGCTCTAGAGTCGGCTTCGTCGGAGAAAAAGTGAGCTAGGTCGTCGATGTCCATGCCGAAGATGATCTACGTCGAGGCATCGCTATATCAAGCTCCACCTTCACCAAGCCCTAAAACTTGTGAAGGAAACACACTCTACTACTTGGCAAGAGGTAGAGGATGAAGAAATAGGAAATGGGTACACTTTAGAATTGGATTTCTCACTTGTTTGCTCAATTCACCATTGATGAAGAAAGCTTTTTCTTCTTGAGTTCAAGGAAGAAGAAGAAGAAATGTTATGATATGTTCAAATAAAAAGAATAATTAAATCATTCTTATCATAACATAACCATGGTTATGTGTAGAGAGCAAACCCTAGTTAGGTGAATGGTTAGGTTAGGCATGAAACAAAAATGGTTGACTTTTCAATCCTTCATGAAACTTCAAGATAGAAACAAAATAAAGCAACCATTTTTCCTTTTTCCAAAATGCAATAAATAAATTAATAAATGATTAAAATAATTAAACATAACCTTAACCATTTACTTAACTAATGTTTAGACTAAACCTACACACAAACATGCATGTACCATCAAATATGATACAAGCAAGTGCACAAATCATATCGCATATGCAATGCGCACACCCGAGTGAGAAAATCCATTTTAAAGTGAACCGATACTAGTTAATGCAAAGTAATATATCAAATATACAATTATGCATTAAATCATTAAATCAACACTTGATTCAATGATCCGGTCATGTCGCACATAACCGACTGGTATTATTAGCAACAACTTATCGAATCAACACTTGATCCGATAACCCGGCTATATCGCATATAACCGATCAATGTCACATCGCGAGAATCGAATACAGTATCACATACCGTATTATTCTCGGTCCCGCACATATCTCATATGCGCTCCTATTTCGTTTCGCTTGAGCCAGGAAACCTCTGTGTAGGACTCTAAAGACTCGTCAATACGCCGGCAGCAGGCGATGATCATATCAAACACCCGCAAGCCGCAAGCGGTCTGCTAAACGTAACGGCCACCCGGGTATTGAGCGATCTGAAGATCGACGAGCAAGCCCGCTCACACTCCAGTGAATCCGACCAGTAACACTACCGTACAGTCCGGTCTGTTCGTCTGGTATGTCGCATATCTCGCCTAGGGGTGGTAAACGTCAGACCCCAATAGCTCGATAAGTCGTGTCGATATGAGGTCTATAACTGTTCGAGAAACTACTGGTAACACTTACCAGTAAATCTCAGCAACCCTGGCCAGGGATTTCCTGTTATAGCCAATCGGACACAGCGCAACATCAACTCCCTATACCGGGAGAGACGAATCCCCTCCTATCGCTCATTGCCTCCATGTGACTCGGGACTGTACCCAAAAACCACCGTTTTGCACGCCCTCTTGGACGTGGTAAGATGGAAATCAAAGTACAGTGGGAACCACACAAGACTCTATGACGATCTCGGGTCAACAGACTACTCTGTACCAGTGTCACCAGAGAACTGCCATCTGACGTGAGGTATAATACCATCTGGGAGTTCTCGGCGAGTCCGTCCAGTGTACCCAGTCTCTACTGAGCACCCGTATATCATCTCTGATGTCAAACACCATTGGATATGGGATCATCCATCGCCCATCTGTATGGGTCGAGAAGGTACACGCTAGTCTACTCTGGTATATCGATGCCCCGTCTCGATACACCCACGACTAGGGACTTTGAAGGATGTACTTATGGACTACCATGTCCCCACTAGTATGATCCGCATCATAGTCCAGGTAGTCAAGTACAGATCCTAAGGGCTTTACCAACATGTAACAGAGAGACAATCAGCATACACGTTAAGGTAAAGTGTAACCAGATAGCATACTATCATGTCGAGCAAGAAAGTCCTCCCTATATATGTCCCAGCATCCACTACAATATACATCCTATGTACAGTAATGGCCTCTAGGGCATACATATAACTAACAGTCTGTAGACCCGATATCGTCATAGAGTCTTGTGTGATTCCCACTGTGCTTCGATTTCCACCTTACCACGTTCAAGAGAGCGTGCAAAACGCTGGTTTTTGGGTACAGTCCCGAGTCACATGGAGGCAATGAGTGATAGGAGGGGATTCGTCTCTCCCGGTATTGGGGGTTGATGTTGTGCTGTGCTCAATTGGCTATAACAGGAAGTCCCTGGCCAGGGCTGATACGGAGATTTACTGGTAAGTGTTATCAGTAGTTTCTCGACCCGTTATTAGCCTCATATCGGCATGACTTATCAAGTTACTGGGGTCTGACGTTTACCACCCCTAAACTCGATATACGACATATCAGATAAAGAGACCGGACTGTACGGTAATGTTGCTGTTAGATTCACAGAAGTATGGACAAGCTTTCTTGTTGATCCTCTGATTGCTTAATACCCGGGTAGCCGTTACGTTCAGCTAGTACCGTTGACGGCTTGTGGATGACTGATATGATCATCACCTACTGCTGGCGTATTGACGAGTCATTAGGGTTCTATACAGAGGTTTCCTAACTCATGCGAAATGAAGTAGGACACATATGTGATATGTGCGGGACTGAGATTAATACGTGTATGTGATACAATATTCTAATATCGTGATATAGGTTATATGTGATATAACCGGATTGTTGAATCAAGTGTTGATTCAATAATATGTTATATGTATATGCGATATGCATATAATTGATATTAGTCGGTTGTATGCGATACAACCGGGTTATTAAATCAAGTGTTGATTTAATAATTTAATGTGTAATTATATATTTGATATATTAATATACATTAACTAATATTAGCTCACTTAAGGAAATGTTTTCTCTTTATACATTTAATATATATGTGATATATGTTAATGTATTTATATTGTGTCATGCTAGATGATACATTGGACTTGGGTGTGTGAGACTCATACCTAACTAGAGATAATTTAGGTATTTAAATATTAAGGGAAAAATCAAAATTAGGTGGAAATTAGCATGGCTAAGATGCTTGTGGAAGTATTGAGAAGTTTTGACTAAAATCCACTAATTTTGTTTTACTCTAGATATTTATTAACCTAACCATTATCTTTAGCCATGGTTTAGTCCCTACATGAGTTATATGAGATATTTACTCACCCGTGGTTCACATTGGGATCACTTGATCATTTTTCTTCATCTCCTCTATTTGCTCTCTAGCTTTTAGTGAGTAAAGAAAAGAAAGAGAGAAAAATTATTCTAAAGTGAGAAAAATTCCTACTTCACCAATCTATACCAAACTAGCCATTTAGTATAGGTTGTTTCTTCACTAGTTCATTGATTAGTGAAGAGGTAGCTTGAGTTAGAGATTCTTCGACGTAGATTATCTTCGGCCTCGAAGATCCTTGAGAAAGCTTGTTCCTTTCACCTAGTGGAGCCAAAGGAGAGTCCGGGACACCACTACTTGGAGCAAAAGGGACTACTACACGGAGCTTTAGAAGTGAAGGACCGGTCTACAAAGGTTGTATTCCCATTTCACTTAGTCTAAAGTTGTTTACATGTTAGTTATAACCTTAATTCTCTAGTTAGATTCTCGGTTATGGGTTGCTTAGCACTCTAGATTTTTTAAAATTGCATGCTTGATGCCTTAGAAAACATAGTGAGGATGCTAAGGAACCCTATGGTGGTATCAGAGCCAAACTAGAGAATTAGACGATGTCAGTTGAACTACGAAACCGAAACAACTCTGAAACAGTCGAAACAAAACCCTAGTTTCTGTCGAATTTTTCCGAGCCTCTAATTTTTTTTAAATAGCTGCAGAGTGCTCTTTATGATGTAATAAGAACACAAAAGAAAAATGAGCCCAATCCACTGGATTTTGACCGACGAAGCTAAGCAAAAAACCGATATGGCCGGTTTTTTAGACGAGTTTGGGCTTCGATTTTCTTTGGTGTTCCAGTCTTTGGGGTTTGGTGTTTCAGGTATTGTTTGATTTTTCCAAGATTGCATGTGATGTTATCTTTTCTGTAGTGGCAATTCGGAGTGTTTCGTATTCGTAATTTTAATATCGTTTCGGGTTTATATATGTGATACAATATTTAGAATCCACAATAATTAGTTTTGTGAAAACCAGTTTGAATTTTGTAAACCTACTAATTTAGTCTCATTTGATCGGTTGCCATGGGGTTTTGAAATGGATCAAAACTCTGTCGCAATCACGTAGTGTACGCGGATACTCGCTGGGTAACATTACTAGATAGCCACGCCTCAAAGCCCCGACTAAGTGACTGTAGGAGCACCGCCTAAGTGCACTTCTTCGACGGCATCGGGGGGGGGGTGCTCGCGGCCGTGGTGTTCAGCTTAAGTGCACTTCGTCGACGGCATCGGAGGGTGCGACCGTCTAATAAATTTTCCGACGAGCATTCGATCAGGTTGTCAGGAATCTTGTTGAATTACCCGACTGGTTATTGAAAAGTGTTTTCAATATTGAGACTAAAATGCGGGGTTTATAAGGTTAGGCATGAAATTTGGAATATGAGATATTCCGGGTTTATGATGTCTAAGGAATTCATTTGGTTAGGCATGAAATTCGAAATATGTGATATTTCAGGTTTATGATGTCTAAGATGGTTGCGGATTCCAATTGTTGTAGTTTTCACTTTCTTTTTTGCGACTGTAAGTATAATATGTGGTGTATCGCCGTTTTTGTTGCTGTATTTCAATGACAATTGGGATACACATATTTACTTACGTTGATGACATGTGATGTTATGTGTTGCTATGATATGTTATATTGGATCGTCGTGTTTGAATAGCCGGGTTTTTTTTGCGTGAGATGAGAGTTTTTCATTTTCGTTCATGTAAAAACTTGTATGTAATATTCTTTTATTGGGACACTTCCGGGTTGAGGATGATATCACCATTGATGTATATTATTTACTTTCCACATTAGGATAGACCCAAGGCGGGGAGCACAAGTGACCGGGTTCTAGAGTCCAGTGGGAGACCATCTCGAGGAGTCAAGACCGGGTCTCCTAGCTCTAGAATTGGTAGGGTTGCTTGCCGCTCTCGTAGGGGTCTAGGGATGTGGATTTGGCTATTCATCATGACCGTGGAATCCGTGTTTTTACTGGCTTAATTTAAAACACGGACCTCCTAATATATCCAATATTTCATATGTTGACTTCTGCTGTAATGTTCTATGATGAGATCATATGAGTGCCAGAGATGAATGCTTAATATTATATATATGATATATAATAAACGTTGCTTATATTTTGCATCCGTACTAGTCTTGCCCCCGCTCTACCGTTAGTTAACTAACATAACGGTGCATGACGTGACCCCGTGATGAATGCAGATGGCATAAGTGTACGTTATATAAGTATTTTTGTTTCTTTATCTGCGATACTTAGGAACCATAAATGATGGGACTTCATTAATGAGATCAATGAAAGAAAAGAAACCTAAAGATGTTGTAGAATCAAATTTTCTAAAAGGTAGCTCTAGTTCTTGCTTTGCATAGCGGTATTTTTAGATTATCCAGCATCTCATTCGATGGAGAAAGTGCCGAGATCCCTTCACCGGGAATGACCTTTTTAACAAAAAGCTAGCAAATACTACAACCCACTCAGTTTGTTTTGAAAACTATTCGATTTTAAAAAGCAGAGCTTAAACCAATCATTTTCGAATCACTCGATTCTACAACGATATCAAGTTCATTACGCAAAAGGTTTTCTTAAAAACCCGTCGTAGCCCTCCGTCATTTCAAATAAGTATTATTTAGTATTCGTGCTACGTTTGTTGGCCTGCGTCAAGGCGTAGTGTGCGGTAGCTAATTAGTGCTTATCTGCTACATATGATGCGATTGGATTAGTGTAGTCGTGCGACTTTGTTGGCCCGCGTCAAGGGTCGTGCGGGTGGGTTTAATTCAATCACGAAATGTACGGGTTGAACTTGACTAGCGGACTATGATTTGTTGGCCCGAGTCAAGGTTATAGGACGCTAGGGGCAAAACATTATTGGGAATTTCAAGTGTTGAAATTTGCAATGAGATTGCATACCTTCTATGAGATAGTTGGATCTCGATACCCACTGCGAGTAAGAGTTACTCCTGGGAGAGTTCTGCACTTTACAATTAGCCGATCAAGTAGGTGACTAGAAAGGTGTCAACGGGGTTATTCTTCTGGGAAAACGAGATTTATTTTAATTAGGTCCGTGCGAAAGCACGGGGAACCTCCCTCAAAGTACCGACACTGGCCTGGCCGAAAGATTAGCGAACTTGTAGGGTGTAATTAATCCCGGCTAGTCTTACCTTTTCGGGTTTGAAGGAAGATTTGATAAAAACAGCGGGAGCCATCATGATTAGATAAAATAATAACCAATATAACCCTACAAGAGCATACGCTAAGTGTTTTCTTCCCTCTTTCTCCAGGTAGCGACCATGACATGCCTTAATCAAGATAATAATATGGATGTATTGACCGAACCTGCTTATTATACTGAGCTGGGGAACGTTGATTCCGCTCTATCTTATAATTGTTATAAGTTTGAGCAGGAAATAGGGAAATGCCAGAATTCCCATGCCACCCGATCGAAGAAAGAACATGTTGATGCATTTTCTTCGGGCGTGTTTGTTACTGAGAACTGTTTCTCACTGTGCTCTAAGTTCTGGGTATTAGATACCGGATCAGGATCCCACATATGTAATCTGTTACATGGGCTAAGGAAAGGTAGAGAACTGGGAATGAGTGATAAAGATATTAGAGTTGAAAATGGTGCAATTGTTGCAGCCAAATCAGTTGGCGAATATCACCTTGTATTACCAAGTGGTAATACATTGATTCTGAACGAATGTTATTACATGCCGAACCTGATATGCAACATTATATCAGTCTCTTTATTAAGTAAAGAAGGATATAATTTTGTATTGCAGGATAATGTTATGAACATTTTTCTGAATCAAAAGTTGATTGGATCAGGCATGTTATGCAATGGTATATACGTTCTAAATCAAACCACAGTTCTTAGCGTACAAAACACACACACAAGAGGAAGAGTTCAGAATGAATGAATCCTTCTTGTGGTATTATAGACTAGGTCATATCAATGCAACACGACTAACTAAGTTACATAAGATGGATATTTGAATCAGTTTGAATTTACATCTTATGAAACTTTCCAGTCATGTCTCAAAGTCAAAATGACCAAAACTCCGTTTACTGGATACGGAGAAAGAGCTACTGAACTCTTGGGACTGATACATAGTGATGTATGCGGTCCCGTGTCTACACATGCCAGGAATGGTTCCGTGTACTTCATTACATTCACCGATGATCTCTCAAGATTCGGACATGTGTTCCTGTTGAAACACAAGTCTGAAGCTTTTGAGAAATTCAAGGAATATAAATGCGAAGTAGAGAACTAAACGGGTAAAAGTATTAAAATCCTACGATCTGATCGGGGAGGAGAATACTTGAGCATGGAATTCCGTGACTATCTAAAAGAAAATGGGATTCTCTCTCAGCTTACTCCTCCGTATACACCATAGCACAATGGTGTATTGGAGCGGAGGAATCATACCCTATTAGATATGGTGCGCTCTATGCTGAGTACCGCTGAGTTGCCTATTTCCTTTTGAGGTTATGCACTGGAGACAGCTGCAGACCTATTGAATATGGTTCCCACCAAATCTGTGCCAACCACTCCATATGAGATATAGAAAGGAAAGAGACCATGTCTTAATTATGTTAAGATGTAGAGTTGTCCGGCATATGTGAAAACATAACATCTGGACAAGCTCGAGGCAAGGTCATTTCTGTGTAAGTTTATTGGATATCCCAAACATTCGCGAGGGTATATCTTCTACCACACCGAGGAACAAAAGGTGTTTGTTTCTCGACATGCCACCTATTTAGAAAAGGAATTTCTTGAAAAAGAAATTAGTGGCAAAGAGGTAAAACTGGAAGAAGTTCCATCTATATAAACTACAATAGAAGATTTGGTGGAACCATAGGATTCGATAGTTCCCGACGAACCTCAGCCTGTCCGTCGATCTAGTAGGGTTCCTCATCCACCTGAGAGATACTACAGTTTTCTCATTGATGGTGAGAGCGAGGATTGCATCATGGAAGATGATGACCCAACTAGCTTCAAGCAGGCCATCACGAGTGGGGACTCTGTGAAATGGCTGGATGCAATGCGATCTGATATGGAATCCATGTACACCAATAAAGTATGGACTTTGGAAGATGCTCCTGAAGGGGTAAAACCCATTGGGAGCAAGTGGATCTTCAAGAAAAAACTTGGTGTAGATGGAAAAGTTGAGACTTTCAAAACTAGACTTGTAGCAAAAGGTTTTCGTCAACGACCAGGTATGGTTTATGATGAAATCTTTTCTCCAGTGGCTATGCTTAAGTCCATCCGGATCCTACTTGCTATCGCTGCATACCATGACTACGAATCTGGCAGATGGACGTTAAGAACGCTTTTCTAAATGGTGATTTAGAAGAGAGCGTGTACATGACACAGCCATAGGGCTTCGTGGATAGTGGGAGCAGCGGAAAGGTGTGCAAGATGCTTAAATCAATCTACGGGTTAAAGCAGGCATCGCGGAGTTGGAACATCTGTTTTGATGTAGCAGTCAAAAAGTTTGACTTCATAAAAAGCGTAGATGATGTTAGTGTATATGCCCTAGGGGCCATTATTGTATCATACTAGTTTGTATATTACTTAATGGAAGCTTGGGATATTCACATGTATATAACAGTCTTGCTAAACATGGTAGTATGCTACTTGGTTTTTCTATCTTAATATGTGAGTATACGTATTGATAGAGCTCTTAGGATCTTGCTTGACTACCAGCGTTGTGATGGCAGTCACACTAGTGGGGGCTGGATAGTCTACAAGCACATCCTTATTCAGGTCCCTAGTCATAGGATTATCGAGACAGGGCATCGATACTCCGGAGTAGACTAGTGTGTACGCTTCTCATCCCAGTTGGGGAGATGGTCTGTCCCACAGCCGTCAGTACGTCGTACTGGAGATAGTATGCAGGTGCTCGTTAGGTTACGGGTACACCGGACATGACTCACAGGGAACTGTTGGTTGGTTTTATACCGGTCGTCAGTTAACAGTTCCTAGGTGACATGAGTACAGCATAGTCCGCAGACTTGACACTGCTACTTCGCCTCGAGTGTGTCCCACTGTTCTTAGATTGCTACCCTACCACGGCTCAAAGGAGTCATGCAAACAGGTAGCAGTTGGGCGCAGTCCCGAGCACTTGGAGGCAGTGGCGGTTAGACAGGATTCGTCTCTCCCGGTATTGGGAGTTGATATCGCGCTGTGTCAGAGAGCTATTACGCAAAGTCCCTGGCCAGGGCAAGCGAGATTTGCTGGTAGGTTCCAGTAGTTTCTCAGGGTGTAATGGGCTTCACTCCGACACGACTTATACCGCTATTAGGGGACTGACGCTTGCCGCCCCCTAGGCCCGATATGTGATAGTCTTAGACGAACAGACCGGACTGTATGGAGATTGTCACATCAGACTCAGTAGGAGTTCGGATGGGTTTCCTCATCAGCCTTCTTATCGACATCTACCTGGGGACCGTTACGTGCAGCTAGTGCCGCTTGCGGTTTGTGGTTAAACCCACTGCCAGCGTAGTAGTCGAGTCTCTAGAGTCCCACACAGAGAGTTTCCCTACTCCAGGCGAAACGATATAGAGGTCGTATGGTTTTACGACAAGGGTTCAGACGCATACGTGTGTTTACGCACGTACGACATCCAGACAGTTTTTACTAGCCGACTTTGGTTTAAGCCAGTTTCTAGTATCCGGTTATTGGATTTATACAGTATAAAGTTTTTCCGTGTTTTCATGGATAGGAGGTGTGTTCTCGTAATTTCGCGAGAAGCTTCTAGAAGATGGTGACTTGAGGGTTAAGGTGGCATATGCATTAAATGAGATTAGTGATTCATTTGTGTGATTCATCCATATCATTAATGCATCATAAATGCTTAATGACTCATGGAGATGAATCACCCATTTGTATTTATGAAGCATGGTTGTAAATCCTTTATTTTCTTTTATTGGATAAATAATAATGCTTCATATATATTATGATAGATCATTATCTCATTCTCATTCTCTTGCTCACCTTCTCTCTCCTCAAGCTCTCTTTCTTCAAACCCTAATCCTCCCCTCTCATGTGTTAAGACCAAGGATTAGAATAGACTACTTAATCCTTAACCATTCTCTATATCACCTAAGTTACTTAGATTAGCGATTTAAGAAACCTAGTTACCTCAAGTTAGAGGTGCAGCTTGAAGTAAAGCTCTCGGGTGGATCATCTACTACATAGAGAAGGCCGGAGAGGACGTGGAGAACGAAAAGACGAAGGACACGGTTCTACAGGTATAATCACTTTTCATAGTAGTTGTTAACTTCTATGATTCTTGTTAGTTATAGTACGAAGGACACGGTTCTACAGGTATAATCACTTTTCATAGTAGTTGTTAACTTCTATGATTCTTGTTAGTTATAGTTTAACAAAGATTCTCGGTTAGTCGATGTTTACGCCTAAAAAAAGATCGTTTTTCATTATTCCGCCTCCCCGCCAGTCGTGGGGTGTTGTACATCGACTTACAGTGGTATCAGAGCCTCGCTAAACAATAATTAACTCATTAGCAAAGTCGTATGAATTTCGAACGCAAAACGAACCGAAAAAGACATCGATATCACAAGTTTCTGTCGAATTTAAAACAGGCTCTAATAATTTTTCAAGGAGCTGCAGAATAACCTACAGAGAATTGTAAGAACACTGGTGAAAAATAGGTTCCTGAATCGTCCATACAGCCGCGGAACCGCGGCCGATCCCACCGATCCGCCGCGGATCCGCGGCCGAGTTGGGGCCGATTCAACCCAGTTTCCTCCAGTAACTCTTCTGTGATATTTTTGTATTTTCTGGAATGTTTATTTTCTGCTCAAGTCTCAGGTGCACAGAGAGGTTTTGGGAGTAGAATCTGATATGTTTGCTCGATCGAAATTATACGATGTTTGCTAATTTGATTATATCTGTGATTGTATAATGTGTTCGTAAACCTCCCCTAACTGCTAGTATGTCGGTTGGCAGGGGGTTGCACATTTCTATAATGGTTTTTACTGTTTATGGTTGTGAACTGTATTGGACTGTTGTGATGATTAGCCGGGTTTGAGATGGGTTGTTATATTCATTCATTCAATGTAATTGTAATATGTTGTAATATTATTTTGCGGGGCACATCCAGGTTGCGGTTGTAGCCACCGTTGTATTATTTCATTTTACTATTTTTGCTCCTAGGATAGACCCAAGGTGGGGTGCACAAACTACCGGGTATTTTGAAGTGTTTAGTGGCCTACTCACGTTGTTGAGGGAGACCGCTTCACTTCGGGTATTTGGCGGGTAGTTTGCCGCACCCGTAGGGGTCTAGGGTGGGGTAATGGCTATTCATCACAACTGTGTAATCCGTCTTTTGTTGCAGGCTCTAAACAAACGCGGATTGCTTGCAAATCCAGTAAAGTTCATATGAGATCTGGAATGCCTATTATTGCGTCTGACGAATGTACAATATCTATATATGATAGCTATTTATACGTCACTTATGTTTTACACCCGCGCTAGCCCAGCCCCCGCTCTGCCGTTAGTTAAGTAACCTAACAGGTGATGACGGGACCCAGTGGCGAATGCAGATGACATAAGAGGACGTTGTATTTTCGTTGTTTTCTGCAATGATAGGTTAATGATGGGACGCATTATTTATAATGCAAAGAAAATAAACCAAAAGATGAATTGTTGGAACAATTTAAAAGAAACCACTCGGTTATTTTAAAACAGATGATATTTTTAAAATTGCGGAGCTTTAACCACTCCTTTTAAAATCTATCAGGTTCCTTCGGTCATATCAAGTTCACTATGTTCACGGTTTCGTCAAAACCATTCGTAGCCCTCCGTCATTTCATTTGGGTATTCAGTAGTATTCAAGCTATGTATTTTGACCTAACGCCAAGGCATAGTGTTTGGTAGCTGCTGGGTGTTCATTTGTCGCTTAGATAGATGAGTTAGTTTGGGACAGTCATATTATCATTTTGGCCGAACGTCAAGGATATGTACGGATGGGTTCAAATTAACAAGATAATGATGGGTAGAACTTGACATGTGACTTATGACATTTTGACATAACGCTAAGGTCATAAGAGCATGGGGAAAAAATATATATCGGGAATTTCTAAAGAAACTGAAATTTGCAAAGAGATGCATACCATTTGGAGTCTGATGAATGTTGGTAGGATTCCTTCAACATTATCATACGATGATATTTAGATCCCGATCCTACTGTGAGTATATGCTACTCATCAGGATATTCGTCACTTAACGATCAATGCTATAAACCAAGTAGGTGTCAAGAAAGGTGTCAGCGAGGTTACGCCCCCAGAGAAAAGAGGTTATTTAATTAAGGAACTTCACGAAAGCGTTGGAAAATCTCCCTCGAAGTACCGACACCAGCCTGGCTGAACGGTTAAGCAAGTATTGTACAGTGAGAATAGTCCTGGCTAATTCTTCTTTAATGGTTTGAGGAAGGATTCGAGAAACAGTGGGAGCCATCCAGTTTAGATAAATTAAAAACCACTCTAAACTTGCGAGAGCATCATGCTAAAGAGTTTTCTTCTCTCTCTCCTAATTGCAGCGACCCTGAAAATGACTGGACTTAAGTTACTTTTAGAGAAAAATTTACTGACAGGGCCAAACTATAAAGATTGGCTGCGGAATGTCAAAATGGCTTTGACCTATGACAAATTGGGGTACGTCCTCACCGCTAAGGCACCTGATGTCCCTGGTCCCAAATCCAGTAATGCGGATAAGGAAATTCGCAAAACCTGGGAGTATGATTGCGCGAAGGCCAAGTGCATCGTGCTTGCCTCGATGAACAATGAACATCAGAGGAGGCACGGGGATATGGATCTTGATGCCATATTTCTCTATACAAAAGAACTTTATGGAGAGCAATCTCGTATAGCAAGATACGAGACCTCTAAGAATTTGTTTCGAGCGAGCTTGGCCGTCGGATCATCGGTAGGAGAACATGTCCTAAAGATGATTGGCTACATAGAAGAACTCGCAGACCTTGGGACGACTTTGGATAATGAGCTCTATACAGACCTTATTCTCCAGTCCCTTCCTTCCACCTACGCCCAGTTTATTCTTAACTTCAACATTCAAAGAAAAGAAGTTGAACTTCCGGAACTCCTGAACATGTTAAGGAGTGCAGAGGGCACCTTGCAGAAGGCAAGGGAAACACCCGCTATGTTTGTTAGCGGTGCTTCTTCTTCCGGGGCCAAAGCTAGGGCTAAAGGAAGGAAAAAGAAGGCCGCCACCAAACCTAGAGGAGGTGTAAGTAAGGTGGGAGGGAAGGGAAAGAAAAAGTTTGCGGTACCAGTAGTGGCCCAGGATGAGTGCTTCCATTGTCACAGGAAATGGCACTGGAAAAAGGATTGCAAGGCGTGGAACGCCAAGAACCAGGAACCGAAGCAAGCTGTGGCTTCGACTTCAGGTGTGTTTGTAATTGAGAATTGTCTGTCAATCAACTCTACTTCCTGGGTATTGGATACCGGATCAGGATCTCATATTTGCAATTCATTGCAGGCACTGAGAAACCGTAGTGTGCTGAAGGATGGTGATATGACCCTGATGGTTGCTAACGGAGCTAGCGTGGGAGCTGTGTCCGTAGGGGATTATCACCTGGGATTGACGAGTGGACACATTTTGGTTTTACATAACTGTTTTTGTGTACCCAGCTTAATGTGTAATATCATATCAGTTTCCTTGTTATCAAATAAAGGTTATGATTTCACGTTTGTAAGTGATGTTGTTAACATCCACCTTAATCATAATTTGATTGGGTCCGGTACACTGGATAACGGTATATATGTGTTAAACCAACTCCAAAATTTCAACGTCCAGAACACACTAAAAAGAAAGTCTCCAGATTTAAATAAAGCTTTCTTATGGCATTGTAGACTGGGTCACATCAATGAGAGAAGGTTGACTAAGTTACATAGAGAAGGATATTTGGACTCGTTCGAATATCAAACTTATGCCACTTGTCAATCTTGTCTCAAAGGAAAGATGACAAAGACTCCATTTACTGGACATGGAGTAAGAGCGAGCGAGCTCTTAGGACTCATACACAGCGATGTATGTGGTCCAATGTCTACACATGCAAGAGGTGGTTTTTCCTATTTCATTACTTTCACGGATGATTACTCAAGGTACAGATTCATTTATCTGATGAAACATAAATCCGAGGCTTTCGAGAAATTCCAAGAGTACAAGAATGAAGTAGAAAACCAAACCGGCAAAAGTATCAAGACACTAAGATCTGATCGAGGTGGTGAATACTTGAGTGCCGAGTTCCTAGGTTACCTAAAGAGAAAGGAATTCTTTCTCAGCTTACTCCTCCATACACTCCACAGCAGAACGGTGTATCGGAGAGACGGAATCGAACCCTATTGGATATGGTACGATCCATGATGAGTAATGCTGAGTTACCACGATCTTTCTAGGGTTATGCGCTAGAATCAGCGGCATATCTTTTGAACATGGTTCCTACCAAAACTGTGCCTGCCACGCCATATCAGATGTGGAGTGGGAAGAAACCCCATCTTCAGTATATAAAGATTTGGGGATGTCCAGCTTTTGTTAAAAAGCAGCATGTGGACAAGCTCGAGGCACGATCAGTAAAGTGTAAGTTTGTGGGATATCCAAAGAACTCCAGGGGATATCTATTCTATTACGCAGAGGAACAAAAGGTATTTGTTTCTCGTAATGCCCATTTTCTAGAACATCAGTTTTTAGAAAAGGAAACAAGTGGGAGCGAAATAGAACTGGAAGAAATTCCAGAACCACAAACTAATACTGAAAGTTTGGTAGAACAAGTAATTCAAGAAGAACAGGATATTCCCGCACCCCTCCGCAGGAGTAGTAGGCCGTCTCATCTGCCTGAGAGATACTACGGTTTTCTCATAGATGGGGATAGAGAGGATTGCATCATAGATGATGATGAACCTACTAGCTTCCAGCAGGTCATCCAGAGCGGCGACTCGGCACGATGGCTAGATGCAATGTGGACCGAAATGGAGTCCATGTACACCAACAAAGTATGGACTTTGGACTTTGCTCCAGATGGGGTAAAACCCATAGAATGCAAATGGATCTTCAAGAAAAAGATTGGTGTAGATGGACAGGTGGAAACCTATAAGGCTAGACTTGTTGCAAAGGGTTTTCGTCAAAGAACTGGTTTGGACTATGACGAAACTTTTTCTCCAGTGGCTATGCTCAAATCCATTCGGGTCCTTCTTGCTATTGCTGCTTTCCATGATTATGAAATCTGGCAGATGGACGTAAAGACTGCTTTTCTGAATGGAAATTTAGAAGAGTGCGTCTATATGGATCAGCCAGAGGGTTTCAATCAGAGTGGGAGCAGCGGGAAAGTATGCAAGTTGCTTAAGTCCATTTATGGACTAAAGCAGGCATCGCGGAGTTGGAGCATCTGTTTTGATGAAACAGTCAAAGAATATGACTTTATCAAAAATCCAGATGAACCATGCATATATAGTAAAGTTGTAGCACGAACTGTCGTATTCCTCGTCTTGTACGTGGATGACATTCTATTGATAGGAAATGTCATTCCTATGCTACAATCTGTCAAAGGATTCTTGTCACACAGGTTCTCCATGAAAGACCTGGGTGATGCCTCTTACATTCTGGGGATCCGGATCTATCGTGATAGATCCAAGAGGATGTTGGGACTTTCACAGTCCAGGAATATCGACACTGTACTGAAAAGGTTCGGTATGGAAGATTCTAAGCGCGGTAATCTATCGGCTTGTCACGGAATCACCCTATCCAAAGAGATGTATCCCAAGACTGATTTGGAAAGGGAACGCATGTCTATTATACCCTACGCTTCTGCGGTAGGCTCTATAATGTATGCGATGTTGTGCACCAGACCAGATGTAGGTTACGCACTGAGCGTGGTAAGCCGGTATCAGTCAGACCCAGGGGAGAAGCACTGGATAGCAGTAAAGAACATTCTCAAGTACCTGAGGAGAACTAAGGAAATATTCTTGGTTTACGGCGGAAAAGACCTCAGGATGGAGGCCTTTGCTGATTCCGGCTTCCAGAGTGATAAGGACGATTCCAAGTCCATGTCAGGTTATGTCTTTACCCTCAATAGAGGGGCGGTATTGTTAGTGTATATGCCCTAGAGGCCATTACTGTATCATACTAGCTTGTATATTACTTAATGGAAGCTTGGGATATTCACAGTTGTATATACAATCTTGCTCGAAATGGTAGTATGCTACTTGGTTTGTCTCTGCTTTAATATGTGCATGTGTTTCTTTTAGCATATTGCTGGTATACATATTAGTAGAGCCCTTAGGATCTTTGCTTGATTACCAGCGTTGTGATGGCGCTCGCACTCGTGGGAGCTGGGTAATCTATAAGCACATCCTTATACAGGTCCCTGGTCGTTGGACTATCGAGACAGGGCATCGATACTCCGGAGTAGACTAGCGTATGCGCTTCTCATCCCAGTGTGGGAGACGGTCTGTCCCACAGCCGTTAGTACGTCGTACTTGGGATAGTATGCGGGTGCTCGTTAGGTTACGAGTACACTGGACAGGACTCGTCGGGAACTGTTGGTTGGTAATATACCTATCGTCAGTTATCAGTTCCCAGGTGACATGAGTACAGCTTAGTCCGCTGACTTGACACTGTCGCTTCGCCTCGAGTGTGTTCCCACTGCACTTTGATTACTACCCTACCACGGCTCAGAGGAGTCGTGCAAACAGGTAGTTTTTGGGTGCAGTCCCGAAGCACTTGGAGGCAGTGACGGTTAGACAGGATTCGTCTCTCCCGGTATTGGGGGTTGACATCGCGCTGTGTCCAGGAGAGCCATTACACGAGTAGTCCCTGGCCAGGGCAAGCGAGATATACTGGTAGGCTTCCAGTGTTATCTCAGGGTGTTCTGGGCTTCACTCCGACACGACTTGTACCGCTATTAGGGGACTGACGTTCACCGCCCCCCTAGGCCCGCCATGCGATGTATCAGACGAACAGACCGGACTGTACGGAGACTGTCACATACAGGCTCAGTAGGAGTGCAGATGGGGTTCACCTCGTCAGTCTTCTTATCGACATCTACCTGGGGACCGTTACGCACAGCTAGTGCCGCTTGCGGTCTGTGGTTAAACCCACTGCCAGCGTAGTGTCGAGTCTTTAGAGTCCCACACAGAGAGCTATTCGCCTTTAGGCAAAACGAGTAGAGGTCGCATGGTTTTGCGACAGGGTTCGTTCGCATCCGCGCACTTGTGCACGTTTGCTGTCCGGACAGTCTATACTAGCGGGCTTTGGTTTAAGCCGGATCCTAGTATATGATTTGAGATTGGTTTTTCTCATTGTGTTCGTGTTCCTCGGATCACGAATGCGGGTGCGTATGCACAGTTGCTTGAGATTGGGGGAGAGGACCTTGTTTAGGGTTAATGGCCTTTGTCATTTTATTAACCCTATTGATTTTGTGTGGATTATTGTTAATTGATAATTAGCTTAATTATTGTGCATGGTTGTTGTTGACAATTTGACTTCATTGACTTGTTGACCATGTTGACAACTTGACCATAATCATTTCATTTGGAAGATGCTCTTTGATCTTTGCAAAAATGAAATGATAATGGTCAATTCATGATTTATCATGACAATTTTCAAGCTAATTATCTAATTAAACTTATCCTCACATATTAGTGAGAATGGCTCACTATTTTTTCTCACTCTCTCATTTCTTTTCTCTCTCTTGCTCATCCTCTCCCTCAAGCTCTCTCCCTCTCATGTGTTGAGAAACAAAAAGCTTGAGAAAAACCCTCTCTTGATCTTCTCTACTCACTTCTAGGGTTCAAGTCTTAGCATTTCTTGCACTCTAGTTACTCCTAGCTTGGAGTTGAAGCTAAAGGTGGTGGCTTTCGGGTGGATCCTTCTTTGACGGGAGAAGACTAGCAAGGTGATCCTTTTCTACCATACCTAGGAGCAAGGAGAGAAGGACTAAAGACCAAAGGTATAACCTTTCTACAACTTTGTTAGTTGTTAGTTTACTTTAGCTAGTTTTAGTTTAGCAAAGATCCTCACATGCAAGGTCCATGTTGCCTAAGTCATTAAAAATCCGATTTTTATTATGTTTTCCGCCTCCCCGTAAGCACCGGGGTGGGCAACGTGGACTTACAGTGGTATCAGAGCCTAACTAAACTCAAACTAGCTAGGTAGTGAAGTGTAACGAAGTTTCGAAACCGAAAATCCAAAAACCGAACTTTTGAAAAACCCTAGTTTCTGTTGAAATTTTTTCTGCTTAAAATGAAAAACTGTATATTTGTAAATTCATCTCAGGGTTTTTTATGAACACCCATGAAAAACGACACAGAGATTCGTTCAAACCGCCGCGCTTCCGCCGCATGAGGAGGCTC
The DNA here is from genome assembly GCA_030015575.1 of Agapanthus africanus. NCBI lineage: Eukaryota > Viridiplantae > Streptophyta > Magnoliopsida > Asparagales > Amaryllidaceae > Agapanthus > Agapanthus africanus. Next base: position 886,328,654 of record CM057337.1, read on the forward strand.
GTGCCGCGGAACCGCCGCGGTTTGATGTCCTCTCTGCATCGTTTTTCGTGCAGTGTCTGTATGTGTTGATTTTGGGATTTTTAGGATATATAATATATGCCCAGATTTTCCAGAACTAAAATTTACTTTTGGGGGCCTATAAATCCGTATTTTTCGGAACTTCACTACACTTTAACTACATCGGTTATATCTGTAATGCTTGCATGTATTGAACGTCGGCTAATCGCTATAAGACGATTAGTCGGGGTTATACATGATCTGTGATTGTTATTGGTTTGTGGATATGAATGGATTGGATTGTCGCGGGTGAATAGCCGGGTTGGATGTGAGATGAGTGTTATTTTCTTTCATTCATTTGTAACATGTAAATTGATGTAATAATATTCTTTGTATGGCCGCACAACCGGGTCGGGGTTGTAGCCGTCATTGTATAATTCTTTTTACTGTTTTTGCTCCTAGGATAGACCCATGGAGGGGGTGCACAAACTACCGGGTATCTCGAAGTGCCGAGTGGCCTACTCACGGTGGTGAGGGAGGTTGCTTCGCTTCGGGTGCTTGGCGGGTAGTTTGCCGCACCCGTAGGGGTCTTGGGTGGGGTATTGGCTATTCACCGCGACCGTGTAATCCGCTTTGTGTTGCAGGCTCGAACGCATTGCGGATTCCTAGTATATCCAATGTATTCATCTGTGATCTGTAATGTCTATCATTGCTATATATTTATATATAATAACTATTTAGGCGTTGCTTATGTTTTACAGCCGCGCTAGCCCAGCCCCCGCTCTGTCGTTAGTTAAGTAACCTAACGGGTGATGACGGGGCCCCGTGGCGAATGCGAATGGCATAAGCGTACGTCATATTTTGGTTGTTTTCTGCAATGGTAGGATTAAATGATGGGACGCATTAAAAGAACTAATGCAAGAAATAAACCAAGTAAAAGTCGATTGGAACACTTTGAAAACCACTCGGTTCTTTTTCAAAAACTAAACTTTTAAACGCGGAGCTTGAACCACTCCTTTTAAAAGCTATCTCGTTCCATCGATTATATCAAGTTCACTACGTTCACGGTTTCGCCAAAACCATCCGTAGCCCTCCATCATTTCGGTTAAATATTCGGTAGTATTCAAGCTATGTATTTTGACCTCACGCCAAGGCATAGTGATTGGTAGCTGCCGGATATTTATCCGTTGCATAGATAGAATGCGTTGATTTGAGACAGTCGTACTGCCGTTTTGGCCTACGTCAAGGGTAGGTACGGGTGGGTTCAAATTAACCAGGATAATGATGGGAAGAACTTGACATGTGACTTATGACATTTTGACCTCACGCCAAGGTCATAAGAGCATGGGGCAAAAATCCACATCGGGAGTTTCATAAGTACTGAAACTTGCTAGCGTTGCATACCATTTGGAGTGTGATAATTCTGGTAGGATTCCTTCGGTTTTATCACGCGATGATATTTGGATCCCGATCCTACTGTGAGTATATGCTACTCCTCGGGAAAACTCTCACTTAACGATCAATGCTATAAACCTAGTAGGTGCCTAGAAAGGTGTTAGCGGGGCTACGCCCACAGGGAAAAGAGGTTACTTAATTAAGGAACTTCGCGAAAGCGTTGGAAAACCTCCCTCGAAGTACCGACACTGGCCTGGCTGAACGGTTAAGCAAGTATTGTACGGTGAGAATGATCCCGGCTAATCCTTTTCTTTATGGTTTGAGAAGGGATTCGAGAGACAGTGGGAGCCATCCAGTTTAGACAAACTAAAAACCACTCTAAACTTGCAAGAGCATCATGCTAAAGTGTTTCTTTTCTCTCTCCTAATTGCAGCGACCATTCAAGATGACCGGACTTAAGTTACTATTAGATAAAAACATATTGACAGGGCCAAACTACAAAGATTGGCTCAGGAATGTCAAGATGGCTATCACTTATGACAAGCTGGGGTATATACTTACCACCAAGGCTCCCCCCGTCCCAGGTCCCACCTCCAGCGTCGCGGATGTAGAAATCCGTAAGACATGGGAGATAGATTGCGCGAGGGCCAAATGCCTCGTATTAGCCTCGATGGACAACGACCATCAGAGGAGGCACGAGAATATGGACCTAGAGTCCATATTTCTCCATACAAAAGAACTGTATGGAGAGCAGTCTCGTATCGCAAGATACGAAGTGTCGAAGAAGCTCTTTTCGGCAAGGTTGGCCGTCGGATCATCGGTAGCGGACCACGTGCTTAAGATGATCGGCTATATAGAGGAGCTCGCGGACCTTGGGACCACGTTGGAGAATGAACTCTATACTGATCTGATTCTCCAGTCCCTTCCTTCCACTTACGCCCAGTTCATTCTCAACTTCAACATGCAAGGAAAGGAGGTTGAACTTGCCGAGCTTCTGAACATGTTGAGGACTGCTGAGGGCACCCTACAGAAGGGTAGGGAGACATCCACTTTGTTTGTAGGAGGATCTTCCTCTTCTAGGTCCAGGGCGAAAGCCAAGGGCAAGAAGAAGAAGGCCCCCGCCAAACCAAGAGGCGGTGTCGGTAAAGTGGATACGAAGGGAAAGGGTAAAGCAACAAAGGTAGCGGGGAAGCTGGTGGGGAAGGAAGAATGCTTCTATTGTCACAAAAGTGGCCACTGGAAACAAGATTGCAAGGCTTGGAAAGCCAGAACACAGGATTTGAAGCGAGTTGCAGCTTCAGCTTCAGGTGTGTATGTTATTGAAAACTGTCTATCTATAAACTCTACTTCCTGGGTATTGGATACCGGATCGGGATCTCATATCTGTAATTCTTTGCAGGCGTTGAGAAAGCGTAGAGTTTTGAAGGCAGGTGACATGACCCTCAGAGTTGCGAACGGTGCTAGCATGGATGCAGAGGCCGTGGGGGACTATCACCTGGGATTATCAGATGGACACTTTTTGGTTTTGCGTAGTTGTTATTATGTACCAAATGCAACCTGTAATATCATTTCTGTATCTTTATTATCTAAAGAAGGTTATGAATTTGCATTTGTAAGTAATGTAGTGAACATTCACCTTAATCAAGTTTTGATTGGGTCAGGTACATTAAACAACGGTATTTACGTTTTAAACCAACCACAGGTTTTCAATATCCAGAATACACACAAAAGAAAGTCTCCAGAAATTAATAAAACTTTCTTATGGCATTGTAGACTGGGTCACATCAATGAGAGAAGATTGACTAAGTTACATACTGAAGGATATTTTGATCCGTTCGAATATCAATCGTATGCAACTTGTCAATCCTGTCTCAAAGGAAAGATGACAAAGGCTCCGTTTTCTGGACACGGAGAAAGAGCGAGCGAGCTCTTGGGACTCGTACATAGTGACGTGTGCGGTCCAATGTCTACACATGCGCGAAGCGGTTTTTCTTACTTCATAACTTTTACGGATGATTTCTCAAGATTCGGACATGTCTTCTTAATGAAGCATAAATCCGAAGCTTTTGATAAGTTCCAGGAATATAAGAATGAAGTAGAAAAACAAACAGGCAAAAGTATCAAGATCCTAAGATCGGATCGAGGAGGAGAATACTTAAGTGCCGAATTCCTGAATTACTTAAAAGAGAATGGAATTCTCTCTCAGCTTACTCCTCCATACACCCCGCAACATAACGGTGTATCGGAAAGACGGAACCGAACCCTATTGGATATGGTACGGTCCATGATGAGTAACGCTGAGTTACCGCGATCATTCTGGGGATATGCGCTGGAAACAGCTGCATATCTTTTGAACCGTGTTCCCACTAAGACTGTGCCTACCACACCATATGAGTTATGGAGTGGGAAGAAACCCTATCTTCAATACTTGAAGATTTGGGGATGTCCAGCTTATGTCAAAAAGCAGCATACGGACAAGCTCGAGGCACGCTCAGTACTGTGCAAGTTTGTGGGATACCCAAAGAACTCCAGGGGGTATCTTTTCTATTACGCAGAGGAACAAAAAGTCCTTGTTTCTCGCAATGCCCACTTTCTGGAACATCAGTTTTTAGAAAAAGAAATAAGTGGGAGCGCAATAGAACTGGAAGAAATTCCAGAACCACAAACTATTACTGAAAGTTTAATGGAACCAGAAGGTTCAAAAGAACAGGACATTCCTACGCCGCTCCGCAGGAGTAGTAGGCAGTCTCATCCGCCCGAGAGATACTACGGTTTTCTCATTGACGGGGATAGAGAGGACTGCATCCTAGATTGTGATGAGCCTACTAGCTTCCAGCAAGCCATTCAGAGCGTCGACTCGGTAAAATGGCTGGATGCAATGCGGACCGAGATGGAGTCCATGTACACCAACAAAGTATGGACGTTGGACATTGCTCCAGACGGGGTAAAACCCGTAGGATGCAAGTGGATCTTCAAAAGGAAGATTGGTGTAGATGGACAGGTTGAGACCTATAAAGCTAGACTGGTAGCAAAGGGTTTTCGTCAGCGACCTGGTTTGGACTATGACGAAACCTTTTCTCCAGTAGCTATGCTGAAATCCATTCGGATCCTTCTTGCCATCGCTGCTTTCCACGATTATGAGATTTGGCAGATGGACGTAAAGACAGCTTTTCTAAATGGTCATTTAGAGGAGTGTGTCTATATGGACCAGCCAGAGGGTTTCATTCAGGGTGGGAGCAGCGGAAAGGTGTGCAAGTTGCTCAAGTCCATTTATGGACTCAAGCAGGCATCGCGGAGTTGGAACATCTGTTTTGATGAGACGGTCAAGGAATTTGGCTTTATCAAAAATCCAGATGAACCATGCATCTATTGTAGATTTGTAGCGAGAACTGTAGTATTCCTCGTTTTATACGTGGATGACATTCTCTTAATAGGAAATGACATTCCTATGCTACAATCTGTCAAGGGGTTCTTGTCACACAGGTTCTCCATGAAAGACCTGGGTGATGCCTCATACATTCTGGGTATCCGGATCTACCGTGACAGATCCAAGAGGATATTAGGACTCTCGCAGTCCAGGTACATCGACACCATACTGAAGAGATTCAGTATGGAAGATTCCAAGCGCGGTAATCTACCGGCTTGTCACGGGATCACCCTCTCCAAAGAGATGTCTCCCAAGACTGATTTGGAGAGGGATCGCATGTCTATTATACCCTACGCTTCTGCGGTAGGCTCTATAATGTATGCGATGTTGTGTACCAGACCGGATGTGGCTTATGCACTGAGTGTGGTAAGCAGGTATCAGTCAAACCCTGGGGAGAAACATTGGATAGCAGTAAAGAACATTCTCAAGTACCTGAGAAGGACTAAGGAGATGTTCTTGGTGTATGGCGGAAAAGACCTGCAGGTTGAGGCCTTTGCTGACTCCAGCTTCCAGAGTGACAAGGATGATTCCAAGTCCATGTCGGGTTTTGTCTTTACCCTCAATGGAGGGGCGGTGTGTTGGAAGAGCTCCAAACAGGAAACCGTTGCTGACTCGACTATGGAAGCGGAATACATCGCTGCATCTGATGCCGCAAAAGAAGCTGTCTGGATGAGGAAGTTCTTGAAAGAACTTCAGGTGGTTCCGTCCATTGTTGACCCAATACCTCTGTATTGCGACAACAACGGGGCTATAGCTTTAGCGAAGGAACCCAGGTCCCATCAGAAATCCAGACACATCTTAAGGCGGTATCACCTGATCAGGGAGATCGTGGATCGCCAGGAGATCGAGGTCCGGAGAGTTGCATCAGAGGATAACACAGCAGATCCATTCACCAAGGCCTTGCCCCAGACTCAGTTCGAGCGGCTGATCGAGATGATAGGTCTTCGATACGCCAGTACATGGCCTTAGTGCAAGTGGGAGATTGTTAGTGTATATGCCCTAGAGGCCATTACTGTATCATACTAGCTTGTATATTACTTAATGGAAGCTTGGGATATTCACAGTTGTATATACAATCTTGCTCGAAATGGTAGTATGCTACTTGGTTTGTCTCTGCTTTAATATGTGCATGTGTTTCTTTTAGCATATTGCTGGTATACATATTAGTAGAGCCCTTAGGATCTTTGCTTGATTACCAGCGTTGTGATGGCGCTCGCACTCGTGGGAGCTGGGTAATCTATAAGCACATCCTTATACAGGTCCCTGGTCGTTGGACTATCGAGACAGGGCATCGATACTCCGGAGTAGACTAGCGTATGCGCTTCTCATCCCAGTGTGGGAGACGGTCTGTCCCACAGCCGTTAGTACGTCGTACTTGGGATAGTATGCGGGTGCTCGTTAGGTTACGAGTACACTGGACAGGACTCGTCGGGAACTGTTGGTTGGTAATATACCTATCGTCAGTTATCAGTTCCCAGGTGACATGAGTACAGCTTAGTCCGCTGACTTGACACTGTCGCTTCGCCTCGAGTGTGTTCCCACTGCACTTTGATTACTACCCTACCACGGCTCAGAGGAGTCGTGCAAACAGGTAGTTTTTGGGTGCAGTCCCGAAGCACTTGGAGGCAGTGACGGTTAGACAGGATTCGTCTCTCCCGGTATTGGGGGTTGACATCGCGCTGTGTCCAGGAGAGCCATTACACGAGTAGTCCCTGGCCAGGGCAAGCGAGATATACTGGTAGGCTTCCAGTGTTATCTCAGGGTGTTCTGGGCTTCACTCCGACACGACTTGTACCGCTATTAGGGGACTGACGTTCACCGCCCCCCTAGGCCCGCCATGCGATGTATCAGACGAACAGACCGGACTGTACGGAGACTGTCACATACAGGCTCAGTAGGAGTGCAGATGGGGTTCACCTCGTCAGTCTTCTTATCGACATCTACCTGGGGACCGTTACGCACAGCTAGTGCCGCTTGCGGTCTGTGGTTAAACCCACTGCCAGCGTAGTGTCGAGTCTTTAGAGTCCCACACAGAGAGCTATTCGCCTTTAGGCAAAACGAGTAGAGGTCGCATGGTTTTGCGACAGGGTTCGTTCGCATCCGCGCACTTGTGCACGTTTGCTGTCCGGACAGTCTATACTAGCGGGCTTTGGTTTAAGCCGGATCCTAGTATATGATTTGAGATTGGTTTTTCTCATTGTGTTCGTGTTCCTCGGATCACGAATGCGGGTGCGTATGCACAGTTGCTTGAGATTGGGGGAGAGGACCTTGTTTAGGGTTAATGGCCTTTGTCATTTTATTAACCCTATTGATTTTGTGTGGATTATTGTTAATTGATAATTAGCTTAATTATTGTGCATGGTTGTTGTTGACAATTTGACTTCATTGACTTGTTGACCATGTTGACAACTTGACCATAATCATTTCATTTGGAAGATGCTCTTTGATCTTTGCAAAAATGAAATGATAATGGTCAATTCATGATTTATCATGACAATTTTCAAGCTAATTATCTAATTAAACTTATCCTCACATATTAGTGAGAATGGCTCACTATTTTTTCTCACTCTCTCATTTCTTTTCTCTCTCTTGCTCATCCTCTCCCTCAAGCTCTCTCCCTCTCATGTGTTGAGAAACAAAAAGCTTGAGAAAAACCCTCTCTTGATCTTCTCTACTCACTTCTAGGGTTCAAGTCTTAGCATTTCTTGCACTCTAGTTACTCCTAGCTTGGAGTTGAAGCTAAAGGTGGTGGCTTTCGGGTGGATCCTTCTTTGACGGGAGAAGACTAGCAAGGTGATCCTTTTCTACCATACCTAGGAGCAAGGAGAGAAGGACTAAAGACCAAAGGTATAACCTTTCTACAACTTTGTTAGTTGTTAGTTTACTTTATCTAGTTTTAGTTTAGCAAAGATCCTCACATGCAAGGTCCATGTTGCCTAAGTCATTAAAAATCCGATTTTTATTATGTTTTCCGCCTCCCCGTAAGCACCGGGGTGGGCAACGTGGACTTACAGGTATGCTGGAAGAGCTCCAAGCAAGACACCGTTCCTGACTCGACTATGGAAGAGGAGTATATTGCTGCTTGCGATGCCGCAAAAGAAGCGGTCTGGATGAAGAAGTTCCTAACAGAACTTCATGTGGTTCTTACCATTGTTGATCCAATACCTATGTATTGCGACAAAAACGGAGCTATAGCTTTAGCGAAGGAACCAAGGTCCCATTAGAAGTCCAGACACATCTTAAGGCGGTATCACCTGATCAGGGAGATCATTGATCGTCGGAAGATCGAGGTTCGGAGAGTTCCTACTGAAGAGAACATTGCTGAACCATTCACGAAGGCCCTACCTAAGATTCAATTCGAGAGGCTACTCGAGATCATCGGTCTTCGATATGCCAGTACATGGCCCTAGTGCAAGTGGGAGATTGTTAGTGTATATGCCCTAGGGGCCATTATTGTATCATACTAGTTTGTATATTACTTAATGGAAGCTTGGGATATTCATATGTATATAACAGTCTTGCTAAACATGGTAGTATGCTACTTGGTTTTTCTATCTTAATATGTGAGTATACGTATTGATAGAGCTCTTAGGATCTTGCTTGACTACCAGCGTTGTGATGGCAGTCACACTAGTGGGAGCTGGGTAGTCAACAAGCACATCCTTATTCAGGTCCCTAGTCATAGGATTATCGAGACAGGGCATCGATACTCCAGAGTAGACTAGTGTGTACGCTTCTCATCCCAGTTGGGGAGATGGTCTGTCCCACAGCCGTCAGTACGTCGTACTGGAGATAGTATGCAGGTGCTCGTTAGGTTACGGGTACACCGGACATGACTCACAGGGAACAGTTGGTTGGTTTTATACCAGTCGTTAGTTAACAGTTCCCAGGTGACATGAGTACAGCATAGTCTGCAGACTTGACACTGCTACTTCGCCTCGAGTGTGTCCCACTGTTCTTAGATTGCTACCCTACCACGGCTCAAAAGAGTCGTGCAAACAGGTAGTAGTTGGGTGCAGTCCCGAGCACTTGGAGGCAGTGGCAGTTAGACAGGATTCGTCTCTCCCGGTATTGGGAGTTGATATCGCACTGTGTCAGAGAGCCATTACGCAAATTCCCTGGCCAGGGCAAGCGAGATTTGCTGGTAGGTTCCAGTAGTTTCTCAGGGTGTAATGGGCTTCACTCCGACACGACTTATGCCGCTATTAGGGGACTGACGCTTGCCGCCCCCTAGGCCCGATATGCGATAGTCTTAGACGAACAGACCGGACTGTATGGAGATTGTCACATCAGACTCAGTAGGAGTTCGGATGGGTTTCCTCATCGGCCTTCTTATCGACATCTACCTGGGGACCGTTACGTACAGCTAGTGCCGCTTACAGTCTGTGGTTAAACCCACTGCCAGCGTAGTAGTCGAGTCTCTAGAGTCCCACACAGAGAGTTTCTCTACTCCAGGAGAAACGATATATAAGTCGTATGGTTTTACGACAAGGGTTCGGACGCACACGTGTGTTTACGCACGTACGACATCCGGACAGTTTTTACTAGCCGGCTTTGGTTTAAGCCAGTTTCTAGTATCCGGTTATTGGATTTATACAGTTTTAAGTTTTTCCGTGTTTTCACGGATAGGAGGTGCGTTCTCGTAATTTCGCGAGAAGCTTCTAGAAGATGGTGACTTGAGGGTTAAGGTGGCATATGCATTAAATGAGATTAGTGATTCATTTGCATGATTCATCCATATCATTAATGTATCATAAATGCTTAATGACTCATGGAGATAAATCACCCATTTGAATTTATGAAGCATGGTTGTAAATCCTTTATTTTCTTTTATTGGATAAATAATAATGCTTCATATATATTATGATAGATCATTATCTCATTCTCATTCACTTGCTCACCTTCTCTCTCCTCAAGCTCTCTCTCTTCAAACCCTAATCCTCCCCTCTCATGTGTTGAGATCAAGGATTAGAATAGACTACTTAATCCTTAACCATTCTCTATATCACCTAGGTTACTTAGATTAGCGATTTAGGAAACCTAGTTACCTCAAGTTAGAGGTGCAGCTTGAAGTAAAGCTCTCGGGTGGATCATCTACTACATAGACAAGGCCGGAGAGGACGTGGAGAACGAAAAGACGAAGGACACGGTTCTACAGGTATAATCACTTTTCATAGTAGTTATTAACTTCTATGATTCTTGTTAGTTATATTTTAACAAAGATTCTCGGTTAGTCGATGTTTACGCCTAAAAAAAGATCGTTTTTCATTATTCCGCCTCGTGGGGTGTTGTACATCGACTTACAGATGAACCTTGTGTATACAAGAAGGTTGAAGAGAGTAAGGTCGTCTTCCTCGTATTGTACGTGGATGACATACTCTTGATAGGAAATGATGTTCCTATGCTGCACTCGGTCAAGCTCTTCTTATCACAAAGATTCTCAATGAAAAATCTAGGTGATGCCTCATTCATCTTGGGGATTAAGATTTATAGAGATAGATCTAAACGGATGTTGGGATTGTCTCAATCCAGGTACATTGACACCATATTAAATAGGTTTAGTATGGAAGATTCCAAGTGTGGGAATTTACCCACGATATCAGGAATCACTCTCTCCAAAGAGATGTCTCCCAAGACTGATTTGGAGAGGGCTCGCATGCTAGGGATACCCTATGCTTCGGCAGTAGGCTCTATCATGTATGCGATGTTATGTACCAGACCTGATGTAGCATACTCACTAGGTGTAGTGAGTAGGTATCAAGCAGATCCTGGAGAGAATCACTAGACAGCTGTGACGAACATTCTTAAGTACTTGAGAAGGTCTAAAGAAATGTTCTTGGTGTATGGTAATGGTGAACTCCAAATAGTCTTTTATCGATTCGAGCTTCCAGAGTGATAAGGATGACTCTAAGTCATTCTCGAGTTTTGTCTTCACCCTTAATGGAGGGGGCGGTTCGTTAGAAGAGTTCCAAGAAAGAAACCGTGGCAGACTCGACGATGGAGGCTAAATACATCGCTGCCAACGATGCCGCCAAAGAGGATGTCTTGATGAAGAAGTTCATAACCGAACTTGGTGTGGTTCCATCCATCGAGCATCCAATACCTTTGTATTGTGATAACAATGGAGCAGTGGTTTTGTCCAAGGAACCCAGGTCCTATCAGCGATCCAGGCATATTCTGAGGCGGTATCACCTGATCCGGGAGATAGTTGATCGCCGGGAGATCGAGTTCAGGAGATTTGACACGAAGAATAACACGGCGGATCCACTCACGAAGGCCATACCCCAGATACAATTTGAGAGACTCTTCGGGATGTTGGGTATGAGATATGACAACAACTGGCCTTAGTTCAAGTGGAAGATTGTTAGTTGTATGTATGCCCTAGAGGCCATTATTGTACATGATTGTATATTATAGTGGACATATATAGAGAGGACTTTCTTGCTCGACATGATAATATGTCATCTGGTTGCTTTTTATCTTAACATCTAGACTTATATTGTGATACTGTCTTTCTCTCACATGTTGATAAAGCCTTTAGGATGTGTACTTGATTACCAGGACTATGATGGAGATCATACTAGTGGGGCCAGGGTAGTCCATATGTTCATCCTTTAATTGTTCCTTGTCGAGGGTGTATCGATACGGGAAATCGATATTCCAGAGTAGACTAGCGTATACGCTTCTTGACCCATTTGATGGGCGATGGATGATCCCATATCCAATAGTGTTTGAGATCAAAGATGGTATACGGGTGCTCAGTAGAGACTGGGTATACTGAACATGACTCACTGAGAACTCCAAGATGGTATTATACCTATCGTCAGATAGCAGTTCTTTGGTGACACTGGTACATGTTAGTTTGTAGACCCGATATCGTCATAGAGTCTTGTGTGATTCCCACTGTGCTTTGATTTCCATCTTACCATGTTCAAGAGAGCGTGCAAAATGGTGGTTTTTGGGTACAGTCCTGAGTCATGTGGAGGCAATGAGCGATAGGAGGGGATTCGTCTCTCCCGGCATTGGGGGTTGATGTTGCGCTGTGCTCGATTGGCCATAACAGGAAGTCCCTGACCTAGGCTGATATGGAGATTTACTGGTAAGTGTTATCAGTAGTTTTTCGACTCGTTATGAGCCTCATATCAGCATGACATATGAAGTTACTGGGGTCTGACGTTTACCACCCCTAGACTCGATATGCGACATATCAGACGAAGAGACCGGACTTTACAGTAGTGTTGCTGTTGGATTCACAGGAGTATGGACAAGCTTGCTTGTTGATCCTTTGATCGCTCAATATCTGGGTAGCCGTTACGTCCAGCTAGTACCGCTGACGGCTTGTGGGTGACTGATATGATCATCACCTACTGTCGGCGTATTAACGGGTCATTAGAGTTCTACACAGAGGTTTCCTAGCTCATGCGAAACGAAGTAGGACACATATGTGATATGTGCGGGACCGAGATTAATACGTGTATGTGATACAGTATTCTAATCTCACGATATAGGTTATATGTGATAAAACCGGATTGTTGAATCAAGTGTTGATTCAATAATATGTTATATGTATATGTGATATGCATATAATTGATATTAGTCGGTTGTATGCGATACAACCAGATTATTAAATCAAGTGTTGATTTAATAATTTAATGTGTAATTATATATTTGATATATTAATATACATTAACTGATATTAGCTCACTTAAGAAAATGTTTTCTCTTTATACATTTAATATATATGTGATATATGTTAATGTATTTATATTGTGTCATGCTAGATGATACATTGGACTTGGGTGTGTGAGACTCATACCTAACTAGAGATAATTTAGGTGTTTAAATATTAAGGGAAAAATCAAAATTAGGTGGAAATTAGCATGGCTACGATGATTGTGGAAGTATGGAGATGTTTTGACTAAAGTCCACTAATTTTGTTTTACTCTAGATATTTATTAATCTAACCATTATCTTTAGCCATGGTTTAGTCTCTACATGAGTTATATAAGATATTTACTCACCCATGGTTCACATTGGGATCACTTGATCATTTTTCTTTATCTCCTCTATTTGCTCTCTAGCTTTGAGTGAGTAAAGAAAAGAAAGAGAGAAAAATTATTCTAAAGTGAGTAAAATTCCTACTTCACCAATCTATACCAAACTAGCCATTTTGTATAGGTTGTTTCTTCACTACATCAATTAGTGACGAGATAGCATGAGTTAGAGATTCTTCGACGTAGATCATTTTCAGCCTCGAAAATCCATGAGCAAGTTCGTTCCTTTCACCTAGTGGAGCCAAAAGAGAGTCCGGGACACCACTACTTAGAGCAAAAGGGACCACTACATGAAGCTTTAGAAGTGAAGGAACGGTCTACAAAGGTTGTATTCCCATTTCACTTAGTCTAAAGTTGTTTACATGTTAGTTATAACCCTAATTCTCTAGTTAGATTCTCGGTTATGGGTTTCTTAGCACTCTAGATTTTTTAAAATCGCATGCTTGATGCATTAGAAAACATAGTAAAGATGCTAAGGAATCCTACAATAGGTGCCCTCAAGACAATTATTGTAATTGTAGGAGAACTTATACGAGAGAACAATCTTACTCGATATGATAGTATGCTATCTGGTTTTTCTTTATCATTCATATGTATATGTTTTACTCGTTATCATGTATCGCTAATACATAATAATAAATCCTGTAAGATCTTTTCTTGACTACCAGGATTATGATAGGGACCATATTAGTGGGGCCTTGGTAGTCTATAAGGACAGCCTTAAATGTCCTAAGTCAAGAGAGTATCCAGACCGGACATCGATACTCCAGATTAGACTAGTGTATACGTTTCTTGATCCCGACTGGGACGATGGTTGATCCCATAGCCATTGGTGCTTGACACCAAAGATTATATACATGTTCTTATTAGATGAATGAGTTACACTGGATGGACTCACCTGAGAGCTCCTAGATGGTATAGTACCTATCGTCATATTGCAGTTCTTATATGACATGCGTACAAGGTAGTCTGTACACCTAATATCATCATAGTGTCTTGTGTGTGTTCCCACTGTACTTTGATTATTACCCTACCACGGTTTTAAAGAGTCATGTAAACAGGTTTTAACTGGGTATAGTCCCGAAGCACATGGAGACAGTGTGCGATCGGAGAGATTTTTTTTCTCCCGGGATAAGGAGTCAAAGCCGTACTGTGCTAGATCGACTATAACCATAAGTTCTTGGCCAAGACAGTTGAGATTTACTAATAAGGATTATCAGTAGTTTCTCGGGTGGTTATGAGTTAATGATCAGTATGACTTATCGGGTTATTGGAGTCTGCGGATTCTACCTCCTAGACCCGGTATGCGACACTCTTAGATGAAAAGACCGGATTGTACGGAGACTGTCACTGATAGATATTGCAGGTTTCGGATGAGCTTGCTCGTTGGCTTGTTTCAATCAATACCTGGGTGGTCATTACGTACAGCTAGTACCGCTGACGTGCTTGTGGGTTATGGATATGATACTAACCTACTACTAGCGTATTGTCGAGTCTTAAGAGTCCTACACAAAGGTTTCTCAGCATAGGCGAAACGATGTAGGGCACATATAGTGATACGTGCAAGAGTTCGATTAAACACATGTATTGGATACACGCAATTTAATCTGGTGTTTAATGATATTAGCCGGTTCATATATGATATAACCTGATTATTAAATCAAGTGTTGAATTAGTAATTAGACATATATTTATATATGATATAGATATATATTAAACTAATATCATTTTCACTTTATTATTTCTTCTCTTTATATATATATATTTATATTTGATATAAATATATGCATCATGTTAGCTTATACATGTGAGTTGTGTGTATAAGAGGCACACACAAGTTTACATGATAATAGTGTGTATGTGATGCACATGGAAAGTGAGATGATTATTCATTAGTTTCTTTATTTTAAGAAAAAGAAAATGAGTCATTCAAAATGGAAGTGTGTAGTATTTTGTAGATTTTGTGACTCATTCTTGTTTTATATCAAAAGATAATCATGACCACTTTTTTGAAAAAGAATAATCATCATCTCATTCTCACCATCGTTATCCTCTCTCTTGAGTTTTCATAAGTGAAAAAAGAAAAAGAAAAGAGAAGAAAATTAGTGTGCAATATTTTATACATCACTTACTAATCATTTTTAGTAAATTTGATTAGTGGGTTGCTTCACAATGATATGATCAATTGAAGTATAGCTTGTGATGGAGAGATCTCAAGGCGGATCATCTTCGGCGAGTAGATTACTGAGCAAACTTGTTCCGGACTTCGTGGAGACTAGTCAGAGTCCAAAGCGAGATGGCTAACGTGGCACAGGTTGTAGTCCGCCACTATTCTCTTTTATTGCTTACTAGTTTAGTTCAAATTTAGTCTTTTGGTTAGATTCTTGGATTATGCTTGCTATAGCTCTATAGATTTTTTAAAATGAACGTTTTCGCCGCACTTTAAAAACCCCTAGGCGAGCCTAGCATCCCAGTAGTGGTATCAAAGCTATACCAAAAGACTATAACTTATTTAGACGAAGTTAGAGTTTCGAATCACAAAACTTGTTGATTTCTATTTCCGAACCTTTTGAAATCGTGGCCTGAAATTTTTTTAAACAATACCAGTGAGTTGTAAATGTTTCGAAAATGATGTAACGGGAACATGGGCCCAAACTTCTAAAATAAAACCGCTAGTGTCGGTTTTCCGTCGGTTTACAGTTTGAGTTTTGGGCTCGTGTTCCTATAATGGGTTAATTGTTTGGAAATAGGACTCTTGGGATTATTTGATTTGTTCCAGATTTTGATTTGATCATCGTAGTGTTCGGAAAGTTTTGCAATCGAAACCATAGCGTCGTTTTTGTTTCACAGATAAAGTTTTTTGTTGCTAAACGTCGCCGAATTGATGCGATCAATTCGACGGGGTTGCACATTAGTTATTTGCGATGTTGTGATATTGTGATACTGAATTATGGTTTATCGGATCTTCACGATGAATAGCCCCTCATGTGAGATACTTGTATTTTTTTTATATATGTATTTCATTATTTTAGGACAAGCAGACGGCTTGTGGTCGTCGTTATCAATTGTTGTATATTTTTTCATTGGGACACTTCCGGGTTGAGGTTGATGTCACCACTTGATGTATATTTTTCGATTCATGCACTAGGATACCTCGCAGAGAAGCACATGGATCACCGGATTCTAGAATATAGCGGGTTTCATTCTCAAGGAGTTGAGATCCGGATTACCCTATTCTAAAATTGGCGGGTGGTTCGCTGCAGTTATAGGGGGTTAGGTATGGCCCACGGAGGAGCATCCAAGTTATCAGGTTCTAGATAACGATGGGTGGCCCACTTATGATATTGAGTGTGGGTTTCCTCACTACTAGGATTGGCGGGTAGCTTACCGCGCTCGTAGGGGTCGGGATCGAAGATGTACGCGCTATTCATACGGCCGTGAAATTTTGTGTTTCCTGTTTGGCTCAATTGAAAGGCGTTATTCCTTGCATATATGCTTTTCCATATTCTGTGATATTCATTGCATACCTGTAATGTGTTTACCTGCCTGTGATGATATTTATCACTTGCTTATAATGCTGATTATCTACCTGCGTTGATATATGATATATAAATAAATGCTATATGCGTTTTGCATACGTGCTAGCCCTGCCCCTGCCCTGCCATAAATTAAGTAACCTTACGGTGAAAACCCAGAGCCCTGTGGTGAATACGGATGGCGTATATGTCCATTCTATTTTCTTTTCATAATTTTTCTGTGATTGTGTGAAAAAATGCTAGGTAATGAGATTATGTAAATGATGGGATTGAGTTAATAGGATTAATACAAGGTTAAATAAACTCAAAATATTAGAAAAATTAGATATTGGTGTTATAGTCGATTCCTTTGCTTTGCATCGAGATATTCGGTTAGGAATATTCTCCATCCCATTCGACGAGGAAAGCGCTTAGATCCTTTCACAGGGAGTGACCCCCTTGGAAAAAGATTGTGCTACTATAAGTTTGTAAATTGAATAGCCGTATCCTATTGATTTGCATAGTGGTATTCAATTAGGAATATCTTGCATTTCATTCAATGAGGTAAGAGCCTTGATCCTTTCACGAGGAATCCACACTTAAGCAATAGTCTACGTAACTATAAATTTGCAAAACCATTCAGTTCCTACGATGAGATCAAGTTCATTACATTAAAAGTTTTCTTAACAACCAGCCGTAGCCCTCTGTCATTTCAGAAAGTAGAGTACTTAGTATTCGTGCCGCGTTTGTTGACCATAGTTAAAACGCAATGTACGGAAGTAAAGTGATATCTTTCTGGTTGTATATGATGCCATTGGTTAGGACCATCGTACGACTTTGTTGACCTTAGTTAAGGGTCGTGCGGGTGGGTCTAAAACAATCAAGAAATGATGGGTTGATCTTGACTAGCGACTTATGATTTGTTGACCATAGTTAAGGTTATAAGCCGTTAGGGGTAAAAACCGATATCGGGAGTTTCAAGTGTTGAAACTTGCAATGAGATTGCATACCTTCTATGATGTGGGGTGACTTGTTGACCTTGTCAAGGTTACCACCCTGTGATAGTTTGGGTCTCGATTCCCACTGCGAGTAATTGTTACTCTCAGAAGATTTTCCATAAATGATCCCGGCTAGTTCTCCTTTTAGGGTTTGAAGGAGAATTTGACAAAACAGTAAGAGATCAGATTAGATAAATTAATTAACCAATCTAATCTAGAATAAAGTGTACACAGAGTGTTTCTTTTCTCTCTCTGGCAGCGACCCATGACTGACTTTAAACTAAAACTCGTAAACCAAGTTAACCGAACTTTTTTACAATCAGCTACTTTGGTATGTCATGATTGCCCTATTTCACGACACAGTCGCATATGTCCTTACCCCTCCCACTTCCCTTTTTGCTTCCTCCAAAACAGTCTGTATCCGAAATAGAGATCTATATCGCATGGAAGGCCATCTTGTATTGTTACATACGAACTTAGAGAAAGTGTTTCAGTTGAGAATGACCACTGGTTCTGGAGAAAGTGAATTGTATATAATACAATTCATTTGTCTCTCCTCTCCACCTTATCTTAAGTTTGAGAGCTCCTTAAATAAGGAGAATATACCAGTTATGCTTGTTGGATAGACTTCTGCCAAACCTTAGGCTGGTGCTGAAAGGTAGGGTAAGAAGAAAACCAACTAGTATAAGTCCGGTATACAGAAGGTAAGATAGAGAGACATCAAAAGGGTTCGAAATGACCGGAAAGGAAAATGCAACTATCGTTATGACACTGGGTAGAGAAAGAGACTTTATGAGAAATACCAGGCCACCCCTCAAACCATTTTGATGTTTCATGTATTTTATGTGATTATAATCGAAAACTATTTTTCAAGTAACTCCGATTCCTAGGTATATAGATATCGGATTGATATCCCACATCTGTAAGTTGTTACAGATACTGAGAAGGATTAGAGTATTGGGAAAGGTGATTTAATCCTCAATATCGGATATCGGAGCAATTGTTTCTATTGAGGAAATCATCTGGTTTTGCCTATCGGCAAACTTTTGGTTTTGAATAACCGTTATAATGCATCAATTTTTAAAACCTATATATCCATCTCTTTATTTGATAAAGTGGGATATAAATTTTGAAAAACATGTTATGAACATTTTCCTTTATCATTTGATAATTAGGTAAGGTGTATTGAATAACAGGATAAAACATTCTTAACCAAAATAAAGTTTTCAAATTATAACATACAGAATATGAGTTAGTGAACTCATACAACTTATACATCATGGTGTATGTTGTCCGGTGTCCATATGGACAAAGGGTTGGTACTCATGCTTCGTTCCGTTTTCCTATGAGTTCTCTGGTTATATACATGCATTCTTGTTGAAATGCAAAGTCTAAATATTTTGAGAAGTTTATAGGATATAAGAATAAAGTAGAGAACTAAACGTTGGAAATATCAATATTTTTCGAAGCGTTTGAAGATATGGATACTTTTGCTAGGTATTCCATGATTATACATTCGAGAATTTGTTTCTATCTTAGATTACTCATCCGTGGGTGCGCTTCTTGATGAGTAATGCTGAGTGGCCTTTTTCATTTAGGGATATGTACCGGAACCAATTGCATACCATTTGAATATGGTTCCATCTAAATTAGTGCATGCGATTCTATATGTGATATAGAACATATTTTAAGATTGTTAAGATATGGAGTTATCCGATTTATACTTAAAAACACAATTCGAACAAACTCAAGGCACATTTCGGTAATAAAAAGATTGTGGCTTATCCCAAGCTTTAGCAAGGATATAACTTTTACCATTTTTGGGATCAAAAGTTATTTTTTTCTCAACACGCTACCTTTTTAGGAAAGGAATTTCTCGTAAAAGAAATTAGTGGGTGTATGGTAGAACTGGATGTGATTTCAGAACCATAAATGGTTACTGAAGATTTAGTAGAACCTAGTGGTTCGATTGACCCTGACAAATCTTAGCCACTCCGTAAATTTAGTGGGTAATCTCGGCCACCCAAAAGATACTTCGATTTCCTCATAGACGGTGATAGGAAGGCTTGCATTATGTGATGATGACCCTACTATATCAACAGGCCATTGGAAGAGATGACTTCCGACTAATGGCCGGATGCCAAGTTATCCAAGTTGGACTATACTTGCACTGCAATAAAGTATGGATTTTGTTGGGTGCTCCTAAAAGGGGTAAAACCTATAAGGAACAAGTAGTTCTTTTGAGATCAGTGCAAATGGAAAAGTATTAATCTAATAAAACTAGACTTGTAGTAAAAGTTTTTCATCTAATACTCGATATAGATTATGATGAAACTTTACTTCAGTATCTGTACTGAAGTCCATACAGATACAACTTGCCATTATCGTTTTTCCATGACTATGATATCTGACAGATGGATGAATATAACGTCTTTCTAAATAGAGATTTAGAAGTGTATGTGTATTTGACTCTGCCATAGGGTTATCGTAATCAGTGGGAGCAGCGGAAGGTGTGCAAATAGCTTACGTCTATTTATAGACTAATACAGGTATAGCGGAGAAGGATCATCTATTTTGATATCATGGTCAAAATATTTGACTTCATCAAAATGATAGATGAACATGGAATTTGTAAGAAGGGTGTAGAGAGTGTTGTCATGTTCCTCATATTGTATGTGGATGACAAACTCCTGATAGGAAGTGAAGTTCCTATAACACAGTTCGGTCAAACTATGGTTGTCATAAATGTCTATCCATATAGGATTTGAATGGTATATCAACTGATTCTGTTAACGAGGTTTATATAGATAGATCTAGTATGAGCTTTTGGGACTGTCCCAACTCAGGTATGATGACACCATTCTAAAGCAGTTTAGAATGGATGACTCATAGTGTGGTAGTGTACCCGCATGTGGAAGAGTCACTCTCTCTAGGGAGATATCATGTACCAGACCAGATGTTGCTTTTGCACTTGATGTGGTAAGTAGATTGTTGGGCTCAAAATTTGCACTCCGTTGCCAAACTCAAAAATCAAAATCAATTTCAAAATCAGAGTCAAACTTAAAATCAAAAGCCAAGTGGGCCCAAGCCCAAGCTCAAGCCCAAATCAAGACCAAGTATGAAGAGGGGGCCAGCTAAAGAAAAGAAATGAGAAATAAAAACTAAATGTAGTTTTTGTTTTACAATAAGCCAATTTTTGTACAAGCCATGTGGCTAAATATAAAAGATATAAGCCTATAAAAGGCCCCCTATTATGATTTGATATCTAAGCTTAATCTTGATTCCCCAAAGACAAAATCTTGAGTTTTGAGCTGCTTTTTAGTGCAAAAGTCTCTCTTTCTCTCCTGCTTTCTTTTTTTAAGTGCGCACGTCAGGAGGCTTCGGAAAAGGGAAAAAGAGCCATTTTTTTATCTTCAAAAGTCAAAATCTTTATGTTTTTGGACTGTTGCTTCATTGGGTTTCGACCCTACTTACACTGTGCAAGGTGCGCACCATGCTAGGTGCCCATTTGGCTAAGTGTGCACTCCGTTGGGTGCACATCGAGCCAAGTGCACACCGGCCCAGGTGCTCACCTTGCTGGGTGTGCAGTTCTCTAAGTGCGCACTTTACCAGACCTTTTGGTCCATTCAGGACCCTTTGGCCCCTTTCATTCCCTCACACCTTGCTAGGTGCGCATCTCGGCAGGTGCACACTTGTCATGTGTGCCCCTTGCTAGGTGTGCATCTTACTATGTGCGCACTTGTCACGTGCACACCTTGCCATATGCGCACTTGACATATATACACTCTTCACCTCTTTCGTTAGAAAAAATTTCTAATGGGGCACTTTCCCGCACCTCGCAAGGGTTCTGCTAGCTCCCTTGTCCCCCAACCCGCTATCCGGTTAGCGGGACCCCCATAAAAACTCTGCAAGGCCCCCGATATTCCCGAAGCACTCTCACCTTGTTCCCAAACACAACATGCACATATTGTATATTGAGTTCACATGATATGTTTGACTTGTTAATCGGACATTCTCTCTCCAAAAGTGAGGGGTAATTAATGGCAGCTTAGTCCGCGGCTACCGGAGATTCGGATCCCCACAATCATTAAACCTTAGCCTATCCGAGGTAGGGGGAATCTGTAATATGTCTGACAAGCGATGCGCATTCCTATCTCAATAGGGTGACGAAAAACACTCTACAGATTCTGGCATGCCCGGTGGGATGATGTCTCTCCTCCCATATTTCAGGTTAAACGTTCATACGAACTCAATCAACATATATATCAATTGCCTGTACTGAATGTTGGATATAGGTACCCTCAAGACAATTATTGTAATTGAAGTAGGACCTATACGTGAGAACAATCTTACTCGAGATGATAGTATACTATCTGGGTTGTCTTTAACTTTCATGTGATGCATTTTATTTAATATCACATATCTTTTAAACGTAAGATAAATCCCAAGGATTTTGCTTGACTTACAAGACGATGATGGAGATCATACTAATGGGGCTTGGGGTACTCGATAAGCACATCCTGAAATGTCCCTAGTCATAGGTGTATCGAGACTGGGCATCAGTACTCCAGTTTAGACCGGTTTGTACGTTTTCTGACCCGGTTGGAGGGCGATAGCTGATCCTGCAGTTATTGGTGTTTGACATCAAGGATTGTATACAAGTGATCATTGGATGAGTTACACTGGACGGACTCACCAAGAATTCCTAGTTGGTAATATACCAATGTCAGGTAGCAGTTCTCTGGTAACATGAGTACAAGGTGGTCCTTAGGATCTAAGATCACAATAGTTTCTTATGTGTGTTCCTATTATACTTAGACTTCTACCCTACCATGGCACAAAAGAGTTATGCAAACAGGTTTTTTTTGGTATAGTCCCAAAGCACATGGAGGCAGTGAGCTGTCATGGGGATTCGTCTCTCCCGGTATAGGGAGTTGATATCACGCTGTGCAGGATATGAATATAACCATAAGTCGATAGCCATCGCAGTGTTATCAATTGTATCTCCGGTTGTTTATGAGTCCTATGTCGCACGACTTATCGAGTTATTGGGTTCTGACAGATTTTAAACCCTAGACCCGATATGCGATACTCTTAGACGAAAAGACCGGACTGTACGGTAATGTCACTAATATACTCTGCAGGGTTCAAATAAGCTTGCTCGTTGACTTTTTTCGATCAATACCAGGATAGTCGTTACGTGTAGCTAGTACCGTGGGCTATGGATATGATCCTAATCTACTGCCAGCGTATTGTCTAGTGTTTAGAGTCCTACACAGAGCTTTCCCAGCACATACGAAACGTGTAGGGTTCTTAGGCACTCTCAAGAAGTCTCACAAGGTATCAACCATGCCAATTTCAAAATTTACATGTGCCGAGAAACTCTAATACGGATCGTTGGCTAGAAGTTTAGGCGAAAATGAACCTAGTTAACAACTTAACTAAGTGGTATACGGAAATACAACCTTTGTAAATCCGGTGCTCCACCTCCATAGCTCCGTGATGATGTCTCCTCGCTGTCCAAAACGGATCCCGGGCTCTAGCATTGGCTTCATCGGAGAAAGAGCGGGCTAGGTCATCAACGACGATGCCGAAGATGATCTACGTCGAGGCATCACTAGATCAAGCTCCACCTTCACCAAGCCATGATAACTTGTGAAGGAAACACCCTATACTACTTGGCAAGAGGTAGAGGATGAAGAAATAGGAAGTGGGTTCACTTTAGATTTGGATTTCTCACTCTTTTTCATCAATCACCATTGATGGTCCAAGGTTTCTTCATGTTGAAGATGAAGAAGAAGAAGAAGAAAAATGTTATGATGAGTATTAAGTAAAATGAAAATAATAATAACACTTATCATCTACCAACCATGGTCAAGTGTAGAGACTAAACTAGGGTTAGTAGGAATGGTTAGGGTTAAGCATGAGACAAAAATGGTCACTTAGGTCAAAGCTTCATGAAGCTTCAACTAGAATACAAATCAAGCCACCATTTTCTTTTCATGCCATTTATTTTCCAAAAAGAATAAACAAATAAATAAATGAATAAATCAAAACCCAAACCATTAACATGTAACCATGGTTTGATCTTTACACAAAAACCCTAGCAAACATGTATCATCAAACATGATACAATCATTTGCACAAAAAGTATATCACATATACAACTTGTACATCCAAGTGAGAAAATCCATTTAAAGTGAACCAATACTAGTTAATGCAAAGTAATATATCAAATATATAATTATGCATTAAATCATTAAATCAACACTTGATTTAACGATCCGGTCATATCGCATATAACCGACTAATATACAATGTATCGGCTTATCGAATCATTCCTCGATTCGATAACTAGGTTATATCGCATACAACCATTCGTTACAATCATCGCGAGAATAGAATACGGTATCATATACATGCATTATTCTCGGTCCCGCACATATCTCATATGCGCTCCTATTTCGTTTCGCTTGAGCCAGGAAACCTCTGTGTAGGACTCTAAAGACTCGTCAATACGCCGGCAGCAGGTGATGATCATATCAAACACCCACAAGCCACAAGCGGTCTGCTAAACGTAACGGCCACCCGGGTATTGAGCGATCAGAAGATCGACGAGCAAGCCCGCTCACACTCCAGTGAATCCAACCAGTAACACTACCGTACAGTCCGGTCTGATCGTCTGATATGTCGCATATCTCGCCTAGGGGTGGTAAACGTCAGACCCCAATAGCTCGATAAGTCGTGTCGATATGAGGTCTATAACAGTTCGAGAAACTACTGGTAACACTTACCAGTAAATCTCAGCAACCCTGGCCAGGGATTTCCGGTTATAGCTAATCGAACACAGCGCAACATCAACTCTCTATACCGGGAGAGACGAATCCCCTCCTATCGCTCATTGCCTCCATGTGATTCGGGACTGTACCCAAAAACCACCATTTTGCACGCCCTCTTGGACGTGGTAAGGTGGAAATCAAAGCACAGTGGGAACCACACAAGACTCTATGACGATCTCGGGTCAACAGACTACTCTATACCAGTGTCACCAGAGAACTGCCATCTGACGTGAGGTATAATACCATCTGGGAGTTCTCGGCTCCGTCCAGTGTACCCAGTCTCCACTGAGCACCCATATATCATCTCTGATGTCAAACACCAATGGATATGGGATCATCCATCGCCCATCTGTATGGGTCGAGAAGGTATACGCTAGTCTACTCTGGTATATCGATGCCCCGTCTCGATACACCCACGGCTAGGGACCTTGAAGGATGTACTTATGGACTACCATGTCCCCACTAGTATGATCTGCATCATAGTCCAGGTAGTCAAGTACACATCCTAAGGGCTTTACCAACATGTAACAGAGAGACAATCAGTGTACACGTTAAGGTAAAGAGTAACCAGATAGCATACTATCATGTCGAGCAAGAAAGTCCTCCCTATATATGTCCCAGCATCCACTACAATATACATCCTGTGTACAGTAATGGCCTCTAGGGCATACATATAACTAACAATCTCCCACTTGCTCTAGGGCCATCTGATAGCAGTGGTTGTAGTATCTCATACACACCCATCCCAAAAAAGCCTCTCTCTGGGAAAAGGCCTTTGTGAGTGGATCCGCCGTGTTGTCCTCTGAGTCTACTCTCCTAATCTCGATCACCCTGGAGATCAACCATCTCTATGATCAGGTGACACTGCCTTAGAATATGTCTGGATCACTGATGGGACGGACGTTCCTTGGCATAAGCCACAACTCCATTGTCACACAATGGGAGGAACTAAGTTCATCTCATGAACAAATATACATCCAGACTTGCCTCTTTGGTAGCATCTTAAGTAGCGATGTATCAAGCCTTTATCGTCTAGTATGCCACGGTATTTAGCTTGGAACTCTTCCAACATACCGTCCCTTACTGAGGGTAAAGACACTGCCTGTGACTGACTTTCATTCGTCCTTATCACTCTGGAACCCTTCCAGTGATTCTACCCAGGATCGATTGATACCATCTTACTACAACTAGTGAGAATCCTAACATCCAATTAGATCTATCTCATAGATCCAAAACCCAGGATTTAGGAGGTATCACTTTGATCATTTATGGAGAATCCTTGTGATAAGCGGAGATTGACCGAGCGTAGCATAGGAAACTCCTTCCCTATCAAGAGTATGTCATCCACGTACTCTACGAGGATCATCACCATACTCCTTACTACCTTTTTGTATATACAAGGTTCATCTACCATTTTGATGATGTCAAACTCTTTGACTAACATATCAAAACAGATGTTCCAACTCCGCGATACGTGCTTTATCCTATAAAGCATCTTGTACACGTTTCCGCTGCTCCCACTGTCTACGAAGCCCTCTGGCTGTGTACTTATAGACATCCTCTTCTAAAACATCATTTAGAAAAGATGTCATGACACCCATCCACCAGATATCGTAGTCATGGTATGTAGCCATGGAAAGTAGGATCTGGATGGACTTAAGCATAGACACTTGAAAAGGTTTTATCATTATCCATGCCTGGTCGATGACGAAAAGCTTTAACAAGTCTAGCTTTGAAAGTCTCAACTTTTCTATCTACACCAAGTAATCTTCTCAAGATATACTTGCTCCTGATGGGGATTTAACCCTTCAGATATAGCAACCAAAGTCCATACTTTGTTGGTGTATAAGGAGTCCATCTCAGATCGCTAAGCATCCAGCCATTGTTACAGAGTCTCTACTCTCGATGGCCTGCTTGAAACTAGTTGGGTCATCATCTCATGATGTAATCCTCGCTCCCACTGTCATAGAGAAACCGAAGTATCTCTCAGGTGGGTGAGGAACCCTACTAGATCGGCGGAGAGGTTGAGGTTTGTTGGTTACTATTGAATCCTTTGGTTCTACCAAATCTTCAGCTGCATTTTTGTATAACTGGAACCTTTCCAGTTCTACATTACAGACCTTGCCTCGAGCTTGTCCGGATTTTGCTTTTCAGACATAGGCTGGACAACCCCAAATCTTAACTAACTTAAGAGATGGGCTCTTCCCTTATCATATCAAATATGAAGTGGTAGGCAACTGATTTGATTTGAACCCTATTCAATAGGTATGCAGCTTCTCAAGTGCATATCTCCCAAAAAGGAAATAGCTAACTCAGTAGTACTCATCATAGAGCACACCTTAATATAGAGTGTGATTGCTCCACCCCGATATACCATCGTGCTATGGTGTATACGGAGGAGTAATGCTGAGAGAGAATCTCATTCTCCTTTAGAATAGTCCAGGAATTCCGTGCTCAAGTATTCTCCTCCCTGATCACATCAAAGGACATAATACTTGTACCCTTATTGGTTCTCTACTTCTAACTTATATTCTGTGAATATCTGAA
The DNA here is from genome assembly GCA_030015575.1 of Agapanthus africanus. Taxonomy (NCBI): domain Eukaryota; kingdom Viridiplantae; phylum Streptophyta; class Magnoliopsida; order Asparagales; family Amaryllidaceae; genus Agapanthus; species Agapanthus africanus. The sequence continues at coordinate 886,355,426 of CM057337.1, forward strand.
AAGGTTCAACTTGTGTTTCAACAGGAACATATGTCTGAATCTTGAGAGATTATCAGAGAACGTAATGAAGTATAAAGAACCGGTCCTGGCATGTGTAGACAGGGGACCTTACATACATCAACATGTATCAATCCCAAGAGTTCACCAACTCTTTCTCTGTTTCCATTAAACAGAGCTCTGGTCATCTTATCTTTATGACATGACTGGTAAGTTTCACAAGATGTAAATTCAAACTGATTTAAATATGCATCTACATGTAACTTCAGCTAGTCTGGTCGCAGTGATATGACCTAGTCTACAATGCCTCAAGAAGGATTCGTTCATTTCTGAACTCTTCCTCTTGTGTGTGTTCCGTATACTAAGAACTGTAGTTTGATTTAGAACATCAACGCTTTTAGATAACGTGCCTGAACCGATCAACTTTTGATATAGGAAATGTTCAAAACATTATCCAACAATACAAAATTTTACCATTTCTTTACTACTAAAGAGACTGATATGATTTTGTATATCAGGTTGGGTATCTAATAACATTTGTTCAGAATCAATGTATTGGTAATACAGGGTGACAGTGACCAACAGACTTGGCTGCAACACTTACCCCGTTTTCTGCCTCATGAAACTTATCACCCGTTCTCAGTTCTCTACCTTTCTGTAGCCATATGTAACAAATTACATATCTGGGATCCTGATCTGGTATCAAATACCCAGGACGCAGAGGATACTGAGAAACAGTTCTTTGTAATGAACACACCCGAAGATGATGCATCAGCATGCACTCTCTTCGTTTGGGCGGCACGTGAAATCTGGTATTCCCCAATTTCCTGCTCTGTCTTATAACAATTATAAGTTAGAGCGGGACCAGCGTTCCCCAGCTCAGTATAACAAGCGGGTTCGGTCAATAATCCGTATTATTATCTTGATTAAGGCGTGATATGGTCGCTACCTGGAGAGAGAGGGAAGAAAACACCCAGCGTATGCTCTTGCAAGAATAGATTGGTTATTATTTTATCTAATCAGGATGGCTCCCACTGCTGTTTATCAAATCTTCCTTCAAACCCTAAAAGGAAAGACTAGCCGGGATTAATTACACACTACAAGTTCACCAATCTTTCAGCCAGGCCAGTGTCGGTACTTTGAGGGAGGTCCCCCGTGCTTTCGCACGAACCTAATTAATGTAAACCTCGTTTTCCCAGAGGCGTAACCCCGTTGACACCTTTCTAGATACCTACTTGATCGGCTAATTGTAATGTATAAAAATCTCCCAGAAGTAACAATTACTCGCAGCGGGTATCGGGATCCAACTATCTCATAGAAGGTATGCAATCTCATTGCAAATTTCAACACTTGAAATTCCCGATAATATTTTGCCCCTAGCAGCTATATGACCTTAACACAGTCAACAAATCATAAGTGCTAGTCAAGTTCAACCCGTCATTTCCCGATTAAATTAAACCCACCCGCACGACCCTTAACATAGTCAACAAAGTCGCACGACTACCCTAATCCAATCGCATCATATGCTTATGCAGATAAGTACTAATTAGCTACCGCACACTACGCCTTAAAATAGTAAACAAACGTAGCATGAATACTAACTAGTACTTCTCTGAAATGATGGAGGGCTACGACAGGTTTTTCTGAAAACCTATTGCGTAATGAACTTGATATCGTTGTAGAATCAAATGAATTGTGAAATGGAGTGTTTTTGAGGCTTTTCTAGTTTTGCTAAAGGAGTCACTCCCGGTGAAGGGATCATCGGTCCTTTCCTCGTCGAATGAGGTGCGGGATATATCATATATATCACTGTGCAAAGCAAAAACTCTTAAAAGCAATCAAAAGACAAACCGAGTGTGTAGCATCTGCCAGTTATTGCTAAAGGAGTCACTCCCGGTGAAGGGATCTCGGTCCTTTCCTCATCGAATAAGGTGCAGGATATATCATATATACCGCTGTGCAAAGCAAGAACTGTAGCTACCTGTTTTATTTTGAAATTCGATTCTACAACATCTTAGCTTTCTTTTCTTTCATTAATCATATTAATGAAGTCCCATCATTTAAGTACTACATCACAGATAAATACGACGTACACTTATGCCATCCGCATTCGCCTCGATGTCCCCTCGTGCACCGTTAGGTTAGGTAACTAACGACAGAGCGAGGCAGGGATAGCGCGGGTGTAAAACATAAGTAACGCCTATATAATATATCATATATACTATATACTGTATCTATCATAGAACATCACATGATCACATCACAGATATCGCAGCAGAAGAATCATATGAAATATTGGATATACTAGGACGTCCGTGTTTTCAATACGAGCCAGTATAAAACACGGATTCCACGGTCGCGATGAATAGCCAAACCCACACCCCAAGACCCCTACGAGAGCGGCAAGAAACCCTACCAATTCTAGAGTTAGGAGACCCGGACTCGACTCCTCGAGTTGGTCTCCCACTGGACTCCAGAACCCGGTTACTTATGCTCCCCTCCTTGGGTCTATCCTAGTGCGGAAAAGTAAATAATATACAAACGGTGACAACTTCCGCAACCTGGAAGTGCCCCAATAAAAGAATATTACATACAAGTTTTTACATGAATGAAAATGAAAAACACTCATCTCACATAAAAACCCCCGGCTATTCAAACACGACGATCCAATATAACATATCCAGCAACACATAACATCACATGTCATCAACGTAAGTAAATATGCGCATCCCAATTGTCGTTGACATATAGCAACGAAACCGGCGATATCATATATTACACTTACGGTCACAGAAAAGAAAGTGTAAAACTACAACAGTTGGAATCCGCAACCACCTCAGACATCGCATGCCTGACCAAATGAATTCCTTAGACATCGCATGCCTAACAATTATAAACCCCGCATTTTAGTCTCATTATCGAAAACTCTTTTCAATATCAAGTCGGGCAATTCAACAAGATTCCTGACAATTTGATCGAATGCTCGTCGCAAACTTCAGTAGACGGTCGCACCCCCGATACCGTCGACGAAGTGCACCAAGGTGGAACACCGCTACCGCGAGCACCCGGATGGATGCTTTCGGCGACGGGGTTCTCCTACAGTCACTTGGTCGGGGCTATGGGTGAGGCTGTCTATTAAGTTTACCCGGCGAGTATCCGCGTACGCTACGTGATTGCGACGGACTTTTGATCGCATCAAAATTCCGTGGCAACCGATCAAATGAGACTAAACTACTAGATTTATAACATTCATTCAGTTATCTCATAACTTCTTGTGAATTCCAATTATTGTATCACATTCCGAATAAGATAGAAAATGTTAAACTTTCCGATCGAACAATCGAACACCCAAGTTTTCCCGAAACAGCTCAACACATGAAATAAGTCTAACGACATTCAGTTCGTGCCTCAGTACCAACGGTCCAGCCGTAGAAGGGTCAAGCGAACGCCTCACATGTTGCACGCCGTACTGCCCCAAACCCTAAGGTTCAAAGGGTAGTTCAAGACGGTCACATAATCGAGTTAAGGTTTGTTGTCTTCTAGAGGGACCATCGTGCTATTTGCACTACTTAGAACGTGATTAAACTACAGAAATATCCAACACTTGGAAATTTCCCGACAGGGGAAAAATTGGGTATTTATATCCGGTCGAACTTTTTAACATATTCAAAAATTTATCCGGAAAGACACATAGACAAAGTTTGACAATCCGATCGAATGTACGAACTCCCAATACAATCCAAAATACTCAACTCTTGATTTCAGATTAAAAATTCCCAGGAACACCAGCACTGCAAAATAGGAATTACTGTGCAAAATTTAATGGGAGAAGAGACAAAAGGGCAGCGGAACCGCCGCATTAGCATGCTAATGCCGCGGTTCCGCCGCACTTTTATGGAATTAGGTCATCGAACTTCAAAGTAATTCTTATAATTTCCTTCTGGTTTTTCTGCATATTTTTAATTCTGAAAAATCCCCGAATTTCAAAAATGTCCAGAGAGCAAATTCCAATTAGGGTTTCGGTTCAATCGGATTTCAAACTCCGTCTACGCATCGCCTAAGGCTCTAGCTAGGCTCCGATACCACCGTAGGGTTCTTAGGCACTCTCAAGAGGTCTCACAAGGCATCAACCATGCCAATTTCAAAATTTACATGTGCCGAGAAACTCTAATACGGATTGTTGGTTCGAAGTTTAGGCGAAAATGAACCTAGTTAACAACTTAACTAAGTGGTATACGGAAATACAACCTTTATAAATCCGGTGCTCCACCTCCATAGCTCCGTGATGATGTCTCCTCGCTGTCTAAAACGGATCCCGGGCTCTAGCATCGGCTTCATCGGAGAAAGAGCGGGCTAGGTCATCGACGACGATGCTGAAGATGATCTACGTCGAGGCATCACTAGATCAAGCTCCACCTTCACCAAGCCATGATAACTTATGAAGGAAACACCCTATACTACTTGGAAAGAGGTAGAGGATGAAGAAATAGGAAGTAGGTTCACTTTAGATTTGGATTTCTCACTCTTTTTCATCAATCATCATTGATGGTCCAAGGTTTCTTCATGTTGAAGATGAAGAAGAAGAAGAAGAAAAATGTTATGATGAGTATTAAGTAAAATGAAAATAATAATAACACTTATCATCTACCAACCATGGTCAAGTGTAGAGACTAAACTAGGGTTAGTGGGAATGGTTAGGGTTAAGCATGAGACAAAAATGGTCACTTAGGTCAAAGCTTCATGAAGCTTCAACTAGAATACAAATCAAGCCACCATTTTCTTTTCATGCCATTTATTTTCCAAAAAGAATAAACAAATAAATAAATGAATAAATCAAAACCCTAACCATTAACATGTAACCATGGTTTGATCTTTACACAAAAACCCTAGCAAACATGTATCATCAAACATGATACAATCATTTGCACAAAAAGTATATCACATATACAACTTGTACATCCAAATGAGAAAATCCATTTAAAGTGAACCAATACTAGTTAATGCAAAGTAATATATCAAATATATAATTATGCATTAAATCATTAAATCAACACTTGATTTAACGATCCGGTCATATCGCATATAACCGACTAATATACAATGTATCGGCTTATCGAATCATTCCTCGATTCGATAACTAGGTTATATCGCATACAACCATTCGTTACAATCATCGCGAGAATAGAATACGGTATCACATACACGCATTATTCTCGGTCCCGCACATATCTCATATGCGCTCCTATTTCGTTTCGCTTGAGCCAGGAAACCTCTGTGTAGGACTCTAAAGACTCGTCAATACGCCGGCAGCAGGTGATGATCATATCAAACACCCACAAGCCGCAAGCGGTCTGCTAAACGTAACGGCCACCCGGGTATTGAGCGATCAGAAGATCGACGAGCAAGCCCGCTCACACTCCAGTGAATCTAACCAGTAACACTACCGTACAGTCCGGTCTGATCGTCTGATATGTCGCATATCTCGCCTAGGGGTGGTAAACGTCAGACCCCAATAGCTCGATAAGTCGTGTCGATTTGAGGTCTATAACAGTTCGAGAAACTACTGGTAACACTTACCAGTAAATCTCAGCAACCCTGGCCAGGGATTTCCGGTTATAGCCAATCGAACACAGCGCAACATCAACTCCCTATACCGGGAGAGACGAATCCCCTCCTATCGCTCATTGCCTCCATGTGATTCGGGACTGTACCCAAAAACCACCATTTTGCATGCCCTCTTGGACGTGGTAAGGTGGAAATCAAAGCACAGTGGGAACCACACAAGACTCTATGACGATCTCGGGTCAACAGACTACTCTGTACCAGTGTCACCAGAGAACTGCCATCTGACGTGAGGTATAATACCATCTGGGAGTTCTCGGTGAGTCCGTCCAGTGTACCCAGTCTCCACTGAGCACCCATATATCATCTCTGATGTCAAACACCAATGGATATGGGATCATCCATCGCCCATCTGTATGGGTCGAGAAGGTATACGCTAGTCTACTCTGGTATATCGATGCCCCGTCTCGATACACCCACGACTAGGGACCTTGAAGGATGTACTTATGGACTACCATATCTCCACTAGTATGATCTGCATCATAGTCCAGGTAGTCAAGTACACATCCTAAGGGCTTTACCAACATGTAACAGAGAGACAATCAGTGTACACGTTAAGATAAAGAGTAACCAGATAGCATACTATCATGTCGAGCAAGAAAGTCCTCCCTATATATGTCCCAGCATCCACTACAATATACATCCTATGTACAGTAATGGCCTCTAGGGCATACATATAACTAACAAAACGATATAGGGCACGTATAGGGATACAGCAGGAGTTCGATTAAACATGTGTATTCTATACACGTATTTTAATCGGGTGTTTATTGATATTAGCCGGTATATATATGATATAGCCAGATTATTAAATCAAGTGTTGATTTAATAATTAAATATATATTTATATACTGATATATTTATATATTAACTAATATCATGCTCACTTTATTATTTTCTTCTCTTAATTAATATTTATATTTGATATAAATATTATGTTATGTATGCTGATATATTGGAGACGGGTGTATAAGAATTGTATGGATTAAATGAGAACTATTTTATTCTTTTTCTTAAAAAAATGAGTCATGCATTTGGATGATTATAGATTACATGAGGTGTTTTATTGATGACTCATTTTTTGGAAGACTCATGAAAAACATTGATTGGTTCTCATCTTAATTCTTTTCTTTTCTTCATACTATCATATTTCTGCCATAGCTATTCTCTTCAGTTTATCTTAAGTGATGAAAAGAAAAGAAAAGAGAAAAATTAAGTGAGCAAATTATTCTACACCTCTTACTAATTATTTTTAGCAAGTTTAATTAGTGGATTTCTTCATTTTGATGAAATTAATTTGAAGCTATGGCTTATGTTGGAGTTATCTCAATGTGGATCATCTTCGGCGTGGAGATCATCGAGCAAGCTTGTTCCGGGTTTCGTGGAGATTAACTAGAGTCTAAGGAGAGGTGAATAATACGCTACAAAGGTTGTAGTCTGCAAACTCTTATTTTTAGCTTACTAGATTAGTTATAAGTTTAGTATTTTGGTTTGATTCTTGGGTTGAGTTTGTTAATGCTCTCTAGATTTTTAAAATTACCACTTCAACCGTGCTTTAAACCTACTAGAGGAGCCTACCATTATAACACTGAAATCATGTTTCTTTGTGAAGGTTAACACCTTTCAATCGCAATCTTCAAACTCAACAAGAATGTCTCCAAAGATGAATTTCGTTTCTGACGCAACTCCGATCCAATACGTGGTCAAGATCAATGCTCGCATAGTTCTCCCCGCAAGCCTCAGTCAGCAGTGGGAGGAAATTTCCCACCAATTTGGTTCTGTCATCATCTATTCTCCTTAAAGTGCTCATTTAGCAGAAATCCCGACAAATTAGGTGGCCAAGCCGGTCTCAAGGGGCAAGAGGCCGAACGTTGTGATAGCTAAGGCACTATAACCCAAACGTCATACGGTGTTTGAATGACTCTTTAGTGCTCCAGCTGGGGGCAAGACTGCCGGAACAAAGGGCATCATCAAACGTCGTGGACAAACTCAGGCGATACCTCCGAAAAATGCACGATCAGGCGTATCTCTAAAGCTCTTCATCATCCTGCCTACGACAGCTTCCCGAAGAGCTGAAACCTGCCAAGTGCTCAAAATAGAAAAGTTGAGACAGAAGTGGCTCAGATATAGAGCCAACAAGAGTGCCATGGCTCCAGCCAAGTTGAATTTTGTGAGGTTCTGAGAACAGGATTGCCTTGTGACCACAGCCGTGTCAGCCATGAAAATATGCAATTCATTCAAGCCCTTAAAATTGGTCCAGAAGAATGTGATGTCTGCCATGATTAAGAAGGGCAAATTTCAAATTATGATACGAAGAGAGGTGTCCAATCCCTAACACAAAATGCGTGACACACTCTCTTCAGAAATCTACCTAGCACTTAGGACCGCACGAAAGCAGAAGGGCAAAGCCAGAAAAGAAGCGCCAGCGCCGCCAAATGTCCCGGTCGGGCCAACCGTCTTCAGTCGATTGTCTTTTCCCGAAGCAGAAGGACCACGACAGTGGTCCGCGAAATCAGCTGCCAATGAGGAAAAGACGTCCGGATATGTTATCCACACGGTCTATATGGCGGGCATGCGTCCCAGCGACAATCTGCGCTGCAAAAGCAAGATGGGGCCGCCACATCCCAAGCCAAATCTAGCTTGAATGTGGTTGCCATTTCCCAAGATCAGCTGCCTTCGCATGACGATGAAAAACCTCTTGATGAGACCGATAGGCAGAAAGACCTCTCAGTCTATATGGAGTCAAGCTCGGAAAGCGAGGAAGTGCCGACTTTCCGCCCTAGGACTGCAGAGCAAGAGCTGCTTCAAGAGCTCCGAAAATAGCTCAAGAGCAAAGATAAATCCAAGCTTTACTCCAAAATCGACGACTTGACAAATGTTGTGATGTAGCTCATAGTTCAAATTGCCCGGGCGCCCTCCAATTAAGCGTATGTTTCCACTCAATAGCCGAGTGATAATAACCCGAAGCACCCAATGCTTGTCCCTTTAGGTCCGAGTATAGACGAGCCATGCGAAAGCCAGCCAAATTCCACTTCCAGGGATGCCTTGGCCCCGATGGCACCATTCCGTTAACATAAGATCGGATAATGGACTTGGTCACTGGCAAAGTTAAAACATTGGTGGCCGAAGCTGAGGCGCAAAAGGATATTGGCAGTAGGGGACGGCATTATCCCGCATAGTACGACCTGATCGAGTTCCCCAGTGGTTATGTCATCCCTAAGTTCGGAAGATTCGACAGGATGGGAAACGCGAATCAACATATTGCTTATTTTAAAACGCCGTGCGGAAATATAGGGGGTAATGATTCACTCCTCCTCCATCAGTTCTTCAACAACCTAACTGGTGTCTCTTTTGACTGGTACGTAAGCATACCGGATGGTTCTGTCACTACTTTCGTCCAGATGGAGTCTCTATTTCAGCAAAAATTTATGAGTGTCAACGAAAAAATTTCCATTGCTAACCTTGTGAGAACTAATTCGGGAAAGAACGAAAGCAATACGGAATTTATCGCCCGATGGCACAATCTCACTGTCAAGTGCGAGCCGCCATTGAAGCAGGACCAATCCGTTAGCCTTCTCATTGAGAACCTCAGCAATTGGATGGTTTCATTCCTATGTACTGCGGGCCTCAAAACGTTTCAGGAGCTGAACAAGAAAGTCCAATTATTGGAACGCTTAAAGTAAGAGTCTACCCCGGTCTCTCAGAGTGACAGGCTTTGGAAGAGCAAGAGAGACGACAGCCGTAGAAGCGGAAAATCCAGCAATACCAATGTATTCAATGCATCTGACAATGAAGATAAGCGAAAAGCAGGCAAATCCAAAACAAACAGGTCTCGAAAGCCAGTGCTGGGAGGAGAAAGGACTTTCCTGGAGGAGAAAAAGAATAAGGTCTACTCTCTCTGGAGAGACAAAGTTCGCAAGATATTCAAAGATGTTTTGAACAACGGTCTACAATTGCCCGGGTCGAAGAGGCCTCATGAAGAAAAGATGACCGAAAACCCTTTGTATTGTCCAAACCATCGAGTAGTAAGCCATGCGATCAAGAATTGCTATATTTTCAAAGTCTGGGTCGAAAAACAATACAAGATCAGAGAGATCGAACTGTCTAAAAGCGTGTTGGTGAAAAATCAAGTTGTGACCACCAACGTTATACAGACAGAAGATGAAACTTTTTAGGAGCAAACAGCTGAATCCGCTATCCCAAAAAATGAATCTGACTCACTGCAGCCTCCGTAGAGCATGCATATATCTAAGAAGACGAAAAAATGTTAAAGCTGCTTTGGAAGGAGACCAAAACTGAATGGGAGAGGCAGAAGTATCCTACCGTTTCACCTACCAATTCTGCTCGATCAGGCTTAAAGTCCAAAGAGCTTAAGAATAAGAAAGGAAAAAATGCAGTTCAACGCGAAAAGGAGTCAGCGAGGAAATCGATCATTCAAAAGTATATCGATTCCCTTGAAGACTATGAGCAAAAGAAAATGACTCTAATTCAATTGAAGGAGTTCTTCCTCGTAGAACCAACTGAAATTCTATAAAAGTTAGAAGAAAACTCTGATGGTGAGGTTCTTATTATGACCTGCTACGCCATCCACCTTGGCAGCGACTCTAAGGAGGAGCTCCGTTTTCCCGAAGAAGATGAGAAGCCTGGCAAAAAGGCCAACCAAATCCAGTTCAGAAGCGGTAAGGCTCTACCGCCAAATCAAGGCAACGCCCCAAAAGGAAAGGAAAAACAAACTGCTAATGAAAAGGATCGCGGAGAGCTGGCTCATGAAGACTTAAGTCCTTCCCCGATGGACTATAATGTCGTGGCTCATCTCCGGAAGCTTCCGTCTCTCCTGAGCATCTACGATGCCCTAGTCCTATCCAATAGGCTCAGAGATGTTCTCATTCATGCCTTGCAAAACCCCGAGTGGTATCAAGCTCGCGAAAATTAATATGAAAGAGGTCCAGTACACTCTACCCAGCCACAGTCACATTTAAGGATGAAGACCTGTTACTGGGAACAACTTAGCACAATCGACCGCTTTACGTGACATGGTACAATGACGGAGACCGGATTAATCGCATTTTGATTGATCCGGGGTCCTTAGTGAACATCATGAACTTGCGGACTCTGAAGAGTTTGTCAATGGATGTCTGACACCTGTCAAGGAAAAGGATAGTCATCCAAGGCTGACTCAAAAGCCAATTGGGTATGAAAATTCTCGATACTTTGTGAACCCCCAAAGTGTTGAGCCATAGCTAACCAAAGGCAGACTCAAAAGCCAATCCGAGCTGGCTATAACCTTCAAAATTAAAAACCCCAAAGTGCATCCGCGTTTCGGCAATGACACTGATGAGTCCGACGACGGAAGTCCGTCCTTCCAAAAAAACCGCCTTCATCTTGGTAGCTATACGAACAAGTGTGATATTGAAAGCCCATCCGACAGCAAAATTCATCCTTATTTAGGGAGCGACAATAAAGAGTTGGAGGAAGAGGACCCGTCTTGCAACAGCTGTGCAAATTGGGCTCTCATGCAAAAAAGCAAAACTAACAGAGACCGTCGAAATCACAGAAGGGTCTATAGTCATTATAAGGGTGCCGGAGCAGATGTACAAAGAGCTCGATGCATTGTCAGTCTCTATCATGGACCAGCTAAAAACCTTCTACGTTCCTAGAAGGAAAAGTGGACATAACAACATCCTATTTTATTGGTCAAATCTCATCGTGCATCTGGACGATTTGTCTGTCACGTACCTTCCCTATGAGAGAGGCGTAAGAGCCATCCTCAATCTCAGATATTATGTGCCCAAGATGTGGGAATGCATTAAAAAGTGCGGGTGTCGGTTATATCAAACGAACTCCGAAGAGAAGTTTTATAAGGGGCTGTGGCATCCGCCTCAAGTCCGAGCACTCATCGATGGACGAATAACAGATAGATGGGGCATAGGTTTCATTCAACCTAATATTAAGGCATGCTACATGATATATGTTGGTGAAGCCAGCGAAAATTCAAATGATGAAGATGAGCTAGCCGAGCCAGAATAATCCCCTCAAGAGCTCGAAGATGGCGGACAAGAACCTTCGACGGGCTAACCGAGATTGATTTGGGAATGCCCGATAATCTAAAGCTGACCTATATTAGCTCACTCTTATCAGAGGAAATGAAAGAACAGATAATCGCCCTGCTACATGAGCTCGTCGGCTGCTTCACGTGGACGTACAAAGAAATGCCAGGCCTCTCCCCTGAAGTGGCTGTGCATAAGCTGGCTATACGCAACCGTTGTAGCAGACTTTATCAGATTCACCCTCGTTTGTGAGGTTTTTTTTATTATGGGGACGCTCTTCCCTGCAGGCGCAAGCCCCTGCAGTTAATTACGTTACCGCATCGGGATAACCACTTTCTCCTGCTCCGGAGGTTCACTTCATGTCATGTGTATGTTTGTTTTTATTTTGGGTTGCCCGTGGATTGTATACGAAGACTAATTTATGTCGTCGCTCGTAGGGCGTGGATTAGTCCTAATCCGTATATTTTAAATTTAGGTTTAGGTTGATTTAAGGACCGTTAATTTGGTTTAAGATTAAGATCGACTTAAACATATGAGCATTTAGGCTCGATTATTTTAGTTTAAGGACATCACGGCTCATTATCGCCATGTTTGAGGCGAAGTTTTAGTTTAGGGACGTTTCGGTCCATTATTGCCATTTTGGAGGCAAATATTAGTTTAAGGACGTTTCGATCCATTATCACCATTTTGGAGGCGAATATTAGTTTAAGGACGTTTCGGTCCATTATCGCCATTTTGGAGGCGAATATTAGTTTAAGGACGTTTCGATCCAACATTCAACTTGCGTGCACGTGTATTTGTTACGTGACGAGGTGAACGATGTTGATATGGAATGTTCCCAATTTAGGACACGATCCAATTTGAGGTGTGCACGTCAATTCGGAAGTGCATCAATATGGGATGAAAGGAGTTGTTAGTCGTCGGGACCCGCCACCTCTCTGAAGACGTTGAAGAATTACAACGACATATATCAAAGGTGTGAAGAGATGTACCCTTGAACCAAATCCCATGTTTGAGGGAGAGGGGTTATTGTGGCCTTAAGAATTTTGTTAAGAATGCGTTAGTCCAATTTGAGACTAAGATCCAATTAACAACATTTCAGGATTTTCCTTATTTAAAACCCAGCAACAAAGCATTTGGACTCAGTTGCAAGACTTTAGCAACTTAGCCAATTTGGGCTTTAGTCTGCTTAGTCTCCTAGAATAAAATTCTATTTTGGGATATATTCCTTCAATCTTTCCAAACAAGAAAGATTGCCCTCTGTAAAACAGCGAATCCTTGGATTAAAAATCCAATGATGATTAAAAATTACCATTTCACAGAATAAAACCCTGCATATAGAAAATATTTCCCTAAGCTTGTTAAAAACAAGAAAATATGTTCTGTAAAACAGAAACCCTTGGATCAAAGATCCAATGATGGGTAAAATTCCCCAAATCAATTGGGATCTCTTAATGAGAGATTTCTTCAAAGCTAATTAACAAATTTGACTCCACTATATAAAGGACCGAAGACTTCAAGTCTGAGAGAGAGGAACCCCCCGTAGGCTTCTAAAAACAAAATAGAAAACTTCAAAAAAGAATTGAGAATTAAATTCTCAAGGAAGAAGATCTCCCTCCTTTAAAACTCTAGGTAAAAAAAAGAGATAAAAACATCTCATTTACATATCTAAGGGTCTAACCCTTCTCGAAAAACTTAGTTCTTTTTCTGGATCTGAGATCCACAAGACAAATCTCCCACAAGTTGAGAATTTAATTCTCATCGGGAGGAACTTGTTCTTGAAAATCAAAGATTCAGAAAGGAACTAGGAATTGAATTCCTCAAAATATAACATATAAGAGAAACCTAGTTCTCGTAAATAACTTGGTTCTTAAAAATGAAAGCTTGATCCTAGATCTGCAAAACAAAGATCCTATCGATTATTAATGGGCAAAAATGCTATCAGCAGCACCCAGCGCCGCACGTGTTTCTTATGTGGGCGCCACAGAAAGGAGTGCTTAGCACTCACTAGGCAGCGCCCAGTGCCGCACGTGTTTGTCACGCCCCGCTTCCCGGTGTACGGCGAAGGGGACGCGACTGGCCATTACGTATTTACTCAGAAGTAAATACGCTAAGCGTAACTAAGAAATATAAAAGAAATATACACAAGAGACAAATGTAATGGACATCAACTTTATTTATCAACATTCTTTTTACAATACATGGAAAAGTAAATATATGGAATAAAGCGATGCCTAAACAGTGGCATAACAGAAATGGAAAAATACAGAATGTAAAGAAAATGTACAAGTGTAACTACAGCTCGGGATCTTCAATAAACTGGTCCAAGTCTTCAGTGTTAGGCTCGATCTCTGGAAGGTTCGAATCACCTGACGATTTTCAAAGAAGAAGAAAGAGAATGTCGTCAGCGAACAAATCGCTCGGTAAGTCCCAAAGATAAGGGAGAAGTAGAATAGATAGAGAGAGTAGCTTTTAAAGTTATATTATATTGTTAACGCTGTTGTTTGTACTTTGGTACAAAAGGATGCCATTGTATATGAGAGGAGTCTTTATATGCCAGAGACTAAAGGCAAATGATGTACAAGAAACCGTTTATGCCACGGTACAACAACAACAGAATATATGTTAGGTGTCTTAATAGTTGTAGTCTCGTGCCACTTCTAACACTTTCCGTACCAATCTACCCCTTAAACCCCGTGATGTTTGTATTGTTTGTATTGTATTGTAAATTGTATTGTCTTGTATTATATATTGTACAGATGGATGACTTGCCAAAACCATTGTTCCCCTCCGAATGATAGCCAAGACATGGGCGTCTTTGCCTGAGATTCGGGGCAGATGCTATTTGGTTTTATTCGTCCACCTCTCTGAAGATGCCAAGTTGATTTATGGCACCGTATATCGGAGGTTTAGACGGATGCGGCCGATGTAGCAGACTTCGTCAGATTCCCCCTCGGTTGAGGGGTTTTTGATTGTGGGGACGCTCTTCCCTGCAGACGCAAGCCCCTACAGTTAATTACACTACCGCATCGCGGTAGCCACTTTCTCCTTCTCCAGATGTTCACTTCGTTTCGTGTCTATTTGTTTTGTTTGTGGTTGCCCGTGGTTTGTATACGGAGACTAAATGATGCCGTCGCCCATAGGACGTGGATTAGTCCAAATCCGTGTTTACTTAGATTTGGGTTTGGTGTTTTAATTTAAGGATACGTTAGCCATATTGAGGCTAAGATCAACTTAAACTTTTGTTAAGGATACGTTAGCCTAATCTCCAGACTAAGATCAACTTAACGGGATCGTTTGGATCCGACAAAAGAGCAATTGGCTCTATTGTTTAGTTTAATGACGTTGCGGTCGATTTCCAGTTTAGGGACATGGTGGTCCATCTCCAGTTTAGGGACATGGTGGTCCATCTCCAGTTTAGAGACATGGTGGTCCATCATTCCCATTTGGGGACGAGCATTAGTTTTAGGACATTTCGGTCCAACATTCCCATTTGGGACGAATATTAGTTTAAGGACGTTTCGGTCCAACATTCCCATTTAGGACGAATATTAGTTTAAGGATGTTTCGGTCCACGAATTTAGGGACCCCGCAGTCTGTATCGATGTGTGGTTGTCGGGACCCGTCATCTCTCTGACGTCGTTGAAGGATTACAGCGATAGGAGTCAAAGGAGTTCAGAGATGTACCCTTGAACCGGATGTAAATTTATTTAAGAGAGCAGCCGTGCTCAGTCAATTTAATTTGAGGACTTACGGCCATGATTGGTGTCACGACCCAAAATTGGCCCGTGATGGCCCTAATACTACGCAACGCCTAAAGACGCAACGTAGTAAAAGAAAGCCAAACCCAGAAATCTAAACCGTGAAAATACGGAAAAAGATAATATAAGTTTTGGAAACGTTTGAAATCGCAACCCAAATTCTTTAAAAAGGTCTACTTTCTTTCTTTAAAATTTTAGCAACACCCCCTTTTTGTAAAGACTAATCAAGATGAATACAACAGAATATACGACGCCGTAGCGAAGAAACAAAGACAATAGAGAAAAGCTGTATATAAAAGACATCAAATCCACAAAGATACACATTAACGTCCTCACCAAGTCTCTAAGTCAACAATACAATAGTAGATGGAGAGTACAAATACAACGAATATACAATATGAAACACAGATAACTACCAACCCACCTAAGCAAAATAACACTGTGAGCTGATGCAGTATTTGGAGCAAAAGATGATAGCTGAAAGCGGAATAGCTGGATAGAGGAATAGCCTGCCTCGACTACTCTGGGGAACAACCTGAAACACCTGTGGCACAACGGGGGTGAGTTGCCAACTCGTGAATAGTAGATAACATATGCAGGTAATCGCAGGAATGTACGTACAGCATGAATCTAAGATATGCGATTACAGTAATATCATGTCATGCAAATGCTGAAATAAGGGAAGTACAGTAACAGGTACAATCAATATATGAAGCAATAGTAACATGACAATAATATGCAATAACCATGCAATAAGGATATGAAAATGTAGATATGCAACTATTATAAGGGTATACAGCGGGTACTACCACTATATGAATCCGTGCATAAGGTAGATAAGGGTGTGGTATAGGGTGGAATATGTCATTTCCATGGAAACCTGATATCGTGGTAAAATCACAATCCATCAAGACACTCACATCCCAGATCGTCAAATCGGCCCCCAAACTGGGCTCTCACATCACATAGGTCTCACATCACCCCAAAGTACAATATCGAATAGCTCTCCTGTATCTCGAATGTACAAATCAATCATATCTTTCATATCCAATATCCAATCTCAATGAATTACCTAATAACCCAAGTCAAATCTCAAATAATCTCTAACATACTAAACATATATATATATATACAGAAATAAATATGATGGGGGCAATACACATATATTAGCGTCCCATTCCACTAATATTGGTGTAAAGGTATATATAACAACGGCTAAATCCCCTGTTATATATACAAAGGTATTAAAAGAAATATCATGAAAACAGTGTGCCAAGCATCGACACAGAAATCCTCGTATATCGGGCTCCGTCAGTCCGGATCGGCCCACGGGGTCCGTCTGCGGTGTCGGCCCTCGGCCCCGGCAGTACAGATCATCCCGCATCCATCTCTCGACTCTGGCCAGTATCCTCCGGACAACTGCCAGGTCCAACCAATCACCGGTAGGTACTCGCCCGCCTCCAGGCTCAATCGGCAAACCCATCGATCTTCTTGCCGAGGGGAACCATACCGGGCCCCACCATGTACTCTCATATGGCAACCACACCTCGTATGGAGCATATAATCAGCACCGATAAAACTCATGGTGGACGCGCAAATATCATATCAAGGAAATCGGGTTGTTCAATGTATGCATAATTTCATGAACCCCCGCGGTTCCCAAATCCCGAAAACATCATATAAAATCCAGATAAACAATGCGCAAATCCAGGAATAAATATATGCGATATATCTGAATGCGAGCAGGTAAACAAAAGTATATAGTTGAACCAGATGTATGCAAAATCAATAAGGTACAGCCAAGTATGGATATCTACCTATAAGTAAAGGATGCCGTATACCCCCCTGGGTATAAGTAACATATGTAGGAAATCCCCCCCGGTATAACTAAAATATGTGCATGGTATACCTGTAGCTGTATCTCTAGGTGTATATGTACCTATCACTAAAGGTATGATACACTATAGGTATGCCATAAGCTAGATGTCAAGTGTGATAGGCAATATAGTATCAATAAGGGGTTGTGTGTGACATGGCAATTATTGACGGTGTGTGTGTAGCATACAATCCGTGCTCGTGCAACATGAACCGTCAATAATGTGTGCAGTGTCCTACGGCTGCTAGTCACAGTACACTATATCAAGGAAATAAAGTAAAGGCGCAATTCTACAATGACGTAGAATGTGCGACAGGTATTTGAATCCTAGCCCAGACACATAACGCCATGCGGGCGATTTCCCTGTAGATGTTAAATCTACTCACCTACACTCCACGCTAGGTGAATCCTACCATCTGCTCCCCCCTGTAGTAGTGTCCGTAGTCTCTGCCTGCAAACCTGCAAATAAGACATGGAAATCATATATAAGCTAAATATTCCGCGAAACGCGATATCAAATCGAAACGAGAAACTCGCGTCGCGAACTAAACGCGCGTGTGCACGATACGCTGAAACGTGTGTGTACGCGTCTAAAACCATCGCGACACGCCGCGATACGCTGGATCACAGAACCCACTCACGTATCGCGCGTATCGCGCAAACACAACGGACACCAAAAACGATATATAGTTCCAGATTTTCCTACAGGCCAAATCTTACAAAACTAGTCATGCCAAAACACTACAATACACAGCAGACAACACTACCCAAAATACCAAGTCCCAACACCCCTTCCTGGCCGCAAATTGCGGCCAGATCGAATTAATTTGCGGCCTGGGTTGGGAGAGGGTGGCTCGTGTTTTGGTGGTGGTGTCTAGACCTAACAAGCATGTTCCAGTTTCCCCAATTTTGTTCTGTAAGGTCCGGGCCAAAAGCAGATCTCAGAAACCCAATACATCGCTTAAAAACGATAATTTTGCACAAAAGCAAACCCTATGGTATTTTAGTGAAGTCTGGGTCAATTCTCAGTTAAGGTGACCTTAACTAAACTAAAATAAGCTAGGTTAACTAACACAATCATCACTTAATCAATATTCCACACAAATCACCATAATCTAGCACTAAACTCATAATTAACACAAACCGACACCAACTATCACACAACTAAGTAAACTAGGAATTGGTGTTCAGAAATTATACCTTACCCACGACCCTAGGCACAAGGAGAAGAAGAAAAGAGCTGTTGTTGATGCTGGGGCTGTTGCTAATGTTGCTGGAGCTGCTTCTGCCTCTATTGCTGCTGCTGCCCCATGCTGTTGCTGCTTGCTGCTGATAATGATGATGATGATGATGATGATGATGATGCCTGCTACTGCTGCTGCCTTGCTCTGCTGCTGGAGCTGAAGTCTTGTGTGTGTTTGTGTGAGAGTGAGAGAATGAGAGTGAGAGAAATGAGAGAACTAAGCCAAGACCCCCCCTCTCTCTCTTCCCTCATAATGAGGCATGGCTCACACCATGCTTCCCATGCCCCCCTCTCTCACACAAAGTCAACATTCAAACCAATATCAAAACCGTTTCCAAATTCATTTTCATTTTAAAAACCATCATGAATAAATACAACCATGCATACTATTCAACCCAAAAGCACCTAAACAATAATTATTAACTTAAAGAGAATGGGTTAATCTAGCATGCTTGCTAAACATGGTCTAACCCTATCTCTAAACCCTAGTTATCATGCATAAGTGTGTGTGCGCCTAACAAAATTCTAATAAAATACACATTAAATAGGATAAAATATTTAAAACTTAATTTGGTAAACTTTTTATTAAAAACCACACATTAAAAATATAATTAGCTACAAAACACATTCTAAGGTGTTACAATTAGGCTAAGTCCAGTTGAAGATGTTCAACGTTTTTATTTTTGGCCTATTAAGCCTGTGCTAGGGCTTTGCCCTTTTTTAATAATGCACTGCATTTTATTTTGGCCTGTTAGGCCTTTTTGATTTAGGCTCTGTCCCTTTATAAATGATGTAGAGCATCTATTTGGGCTCTGCCCTTCTTTTAAAATAATGCACTGCATTTAATTTGTCTGACAGTGGTCATATGGCCTGTCAGGCGTGTTGCGCTAATTAATGAGCGCAAGCGCATGTGGAGGTGACACGTGTCACGCTCTGGTGAGCGCAAGTGCAGTTAGCGCAGTGCGCTGCGCTGCTGCGCTGCTGACACGTGGCGCGCTCTGGTGGGTTGCACCAATTTCAGAGAGCAATGCTCTATTTTAAAAGCGCATAGCGCAAGTTATTCTGGAGCTGACACGTGGCGCTCTCTGGTGGCTTGTGCCAACCCAAGAGCGCAACAGTGCAGATTTTCAAGTGCAAGGCACTGTTTCAATAACTTGATCCAATTTTGGATTCAAGAAAAGAATCTTTAAGATTCCAGAACCAATGGTTCATAAAAAAGTGCAAGGCACTGTTATTGTTTTTTTTTATTGAAGATCATTGATCTTGTTCTTAGATCAATGATCTATTCAGAAGAAGTTCTTCTTGAATAAAGGTTTTTACCTTTTTTGTTCTCGAGTTCTTCTCACAACCCTTCAAAGTTCTCTCTGTTTTGTTTTTGAAGTTCTTGATGTTATCAATGTTCATCCTTTTGAATTGAGGTCTAGGGGTCTTTATATAATGCCCATAAATTTGTTAAGTTTGTTAAAGAGATCATTCTCTGAGTGATTTGGGGAATTTACCCCACCGTTGGATCTTTGATCCAAGGGCTTCTCTTTTACAGAAGACAATATTCTTATTTTAACAAGAACAGAAGGATCTTATCAGAATTTTAATTCTGTTTGGCGCAAACGCCTCAGCGCTTGACACGTGTCACTAAGCGCAGAGTGCAGCGCAACTGCGCAAGCGCATAGTGCAGCGCAACTGCGCTGCCACGTGTCGCATAGTGCAGAGCGCAGCGCAACTGCGCTGACACGTGTCGCGCAGCGCACAGCGCAGCGCAACTGCGTTTGCACAACTGCGCTGACACGTGTCGCGCAGCGCAGTGCTTGCGCAACTGAAGCGTTGCTTCCTTTAATTTTGTTTTAAATAGAGCCTTGCTCTGATTAGGCGCGCTGCCTCGGGCGCTGCGCTCTCTGCGCTGGCGTGCTTGATTTTGACACGTGGCGTCCTGATCGCAGCACAGAGGATCTGAAGCGTTGCTTCAATTATTAAAGTTTAAATTTTCAAAGTAGAGCTTTGCTCTGATTGGGGGGAATCGGAAGCGTTGCTTCATCTCCCGCCTTGGTATTTGAACAGAGCTTTGCTCTGATTGGGGTAAACAAATTTCCCCCCACCGTTGCGCTTACGTGGCTCCAAACGCAAGCGCAACGGTGGCAGAATTCCAACCGTTGCGGCAAATTTTGGAAGTTGAAAGGGCATTTGATGCCTATAAATAGGACCTTTGGTCCTCAACAGATGATTATCATCTTCAACAATTTTACTTTCAGAATCTCAGAGCCCTGCTCTTTTGTTTAAACACTTTTAAAAGTTCAAACTTTAGAGAATTTTAGGTAAAAAATTAATTTGGATTAAATTAAATTAGTTTTAAGAGCCTTGCTTTCAATAGATCTCTGATCTAAAGAAGACCCATTTAGGGTTTCACTTAGCAGAGTTTTGCTCTAAAGGGGTCTAAAGAGGACTAAGGAGAACCCTATTAGGGTTCCATTAATAGAGCTCCTCTCTAAAAGATTTTCCTTGGATTTTCTTAATTCATTAATAGAGCTTTGCTCCTTCCAAATCATATAGAAGAACTCTTAAGAATTCTTCATGGATCTTGGAAGTTAAAGATGGTATTTTGTATTATTATTATTATTATTTTATAATCTTTTCAGAGCAAAGCTCTCAATGTTTTTAGGGGATTTTCCTCAAATTCTCCTCATAACTGATTTTGACAGGTGTCACTCCTGTTTGCAGAGCATTGCTCTCGAGGAGTTTTAACTCCCTGTGTCCCTCCTTTTTTTTATCACTAATCTTCCATTGATGTTTCCTTCAGGCATTATGGCTGTTCATCTATATAGTCTGCACTAATTCATCACCTACGAGGATATCCGTGTACAGGGCCGTCAACAAAACCAAGAGTTTACAGACGCCCAATGTGCGGAGGTTATGGGTCGCCTTAACGCAAGTGTTGGTTGGCTGCTTCCTCGTCGTTCAGCTCTCTTGAAAGTCGTGCTGGGAGAAATATGGAGAGCACTTTCGGGGTTTCACGAGGCCCTACCGCTAAATGCGCTGGATGATGCCGAAGACAAGGTGGATTCAGTGTACCTGTCGTGGCTGATCTCGAAGAAACGGCGGGATAGCCTCATCGACATTCTGCATCAAATTTTCCAGCAGACGATGATAATCGCTGCTTATCGAAGGCTGGGGGGCCTCGCCGAAGATCTTGACACACAGGAGCGCGAGAGGCTGCACACGAGAATAATCAGAAAGGCCAGAAGAACTCTGGATGGCCTTACTTTTGAATTCCTCATTCCGTGCCCTGGATCTGAGGTTATACCATTGTAATAATTTGAATAATGTTTCTCGTTTATTGCTTTCATGATTGTAAGAATTTTTGGCAATATGAATGGAAATTTTTTATTCTAGCTTGTCTTATTTCTCGTTCTGAGTCTTTTGCCTATGCATGAATGAGTGTGTCTCGAATGCTTGATCAAATGTAAATCGGATGTTCTTTCTGTCACTTTCTTCTTTCTTTTATTGTCAGCATGCTGTCTTAATAAACATGTTGACAGATAATAGAGTAAGCATCTTGGTTTCTTCAAGAGATAGCGACGGCTTAGGCCGCGGGTTCAGATCTGCCACCTAAGACTTTTCAACTCTATGAGCCGTGAGGGTCTTATAGAGACTTTTCTCCCTACGGATCGAGAGGATCTCGTAGGTGGATTTTCTCCTTAGGAATCGTGAGAATTCCTAAGTACGTTTTCTCTTATAAGTCGTAAGGATCTTATAAGAGAATTTTCCCTCTTACGAGTCGAGAGGACTCGTAAGCGGTTGTTTCCTTCCTTGTCGAGATTCGAGTTTGGAGAGTGAGACCCGTGGATAGTATGCAAGAGACCGTTTTGGGCCAACTCGCAGGGTCCCAGTGCTTAGGAAATAGGTTTTTTAATCTCTGCTGCCTAAGGCTTTATGCTGCAAGTTGAGACGAATCGGGAAGTTCTCGCGGAGACACTGGTTTTTCTGCGGGCCGACGCGAATCAGGAGGCTCTCATCAAGGACGCTAGGTTCCCTAAGTTGAGGAGTTTGCCAAGGACACTGGTTTCCCAGGGGTTGAAACGAGTCGAGGTGTTCCTGCAAAGACGCTAATTTCTCTGCGGGTCGACGCGAATCGAGGTATTCTCGTCAAGGACACTGGTTTCCCTGAGTCGAATGATTTGGCCGAAGACACTGGTTTCTTCGGGGTTGAACGAATCGGAGTATTCCTGCGGAGACACTGGTTTCCCTGCGGGCCGACGCAAATCAGGAGGCTCTCATCAAGGACGCTAGTTTCCCTGAGTTGAGGTAGTTGCCAAGGACACTGGTTTCCCTGGGGTTAAAACGAATCGATGTATTCCTGCAAAGACGCTAGTTTTTCTGCGGGTCGACGTGAATCAGGATGTTCTCGTCAAGGACACTGGTTTCCCTGATTCGAAGGATATTGCCGAAGACACTGGTTTCTTCGGGGTTGAAACAAATCGGAGTATTCCTGCGGAGACACTGGTTTCTTTACGGGCCGACGCGAATCAGGAGGCTCTCATCAAGGACGCTAGTTTCCCTGAATTGAGGTTTTTGCCAGGGACACTGGTTTCCCTGGGGTTGAAACGAATCGATGTATTCCTGCAAAGATGCTAGTTTCTCTGCGGGGCGACGCGAATCAGGATGTTCTCGTCAAGGACACTGGTTTCCTTGAGTCGAAGGATTTTGCCGAAGACACTGGTTTCTTCGGGATTGAAACGAATCGGAGTATTCCTGCGGAGACACTGGTTTCTCTGCGGGCCGATGCGAATCAGGAGGCTCTCATCAAGGACGCTAGTTTCCCTGAATTGAGGTATTTACCAGGGACACAGGTTTCCCTGGAGTTTGAACTGATCTGTGGCGGTCTTTCAGGTTTTTTTTTATATAAATTACCGTCAAAACCGTGAAGCTAGGAATTTGATCTTCGCTTCGTTTGCTGGCACTGCGTCTATTGCATCAAGACGAATGTCGCGGTTGTCTCTAAGCTGTTGGTGAACCGTCGAGATTTGGACTTTGCTTTCTGGCGGAGCCTGTTGGGAAGGTACGGTTCCCTCTTTGTTTGCGCCCTTGGATTGTATACAGGGATCGATGTGATCTCACTTGTAGGGTAAAAGTTTCATCATCATTTTTTTTATTGTTTTATTTCCGCGATGCTCTATCATTTCAGCTTTTATATCGCGAAGGTCGTGATTGCCCAATCATTTCGGTTATTTTTTGCGGTGCCCAATCATTTCGGCTGTTTATTTTTATTTTTACTCGCTGCTTTTTATTGCGAGTTGCCCAATCATTTCGGCTATTTTGTGTGCATACGTTTTTACTTGCTGCTTTTTATTGCAAGTTGCCCCATCATTTCGGCTATTTTGTGTGCATACGTTTTTACTTGCTGCTTTTTATTGCAAGTTGCCCCATCATTTCGGCTATTTCGTATGCATGTGCGGCCTGCTGGCTTTTCGCTGTAAGCCTGGAATTAGACACCGATTTTGGCATCAGCACCGCTACAACTGGGATATTGCCAGGAGCGAATCATCATTTGCCTCTGTCGATGTCGAACAAAGGTGGCTTAGCGAACAGGGTTAAGGTCCTGTCGACTAAGGGTTTTGACTTCATGAGCCGTAAGGGTCTCACAAAGGTATTTCTCCCTACAAGTCGTGAAGATCTTGTAGGTATGTTTTCTCCCTAGGAATCGTGAGGATTCCTAAGTGTATGTTCCTCTGCAAGTCGTAAGGATCCTACAATAGGGTTTTCTCCTTGTAAGTCGAGAGGATCTACAAGGGTTGTTCACCATACGAACATATCCCCAGTCACGGATGGGACTTGGTTAGGGAAATGTTTATTCGCGTCCGTGGATTGTATACAAGGGTCAGAATTGAACCACTTGTAGGGCAATATCGAAGGTTGTGGAGGTTACTTAAGCACATATTTAGGTCTCTGTAACTTAAGACTTTCAAATCTTATGAGCCGTGAGGGTCCCATAAGAGAGTTCTCCTTACGAGTCGTGAGGATCTCACAAGTGTATTTTCTCCTTAGGAATCGTGGGGATCCCTAAGTTTGTTGCTCCCTTGTGAGTCGTAAGGATCTCACGCGGGTGGTTTCTCCTTACAAGGTCGAGAGGACCCTGTAAGTGTCCTTTAACGAGGTTGCGCCCTTTTGGGTTTTCACAAACACTCGCCGGTAGTCCTGCTGTTTTACTCACAGAGCCCTTTTGGGTTTTCATCCATGCCCATTTTGCTTATGGACATACCCTTTTTTTATTCTTTTTATTCTTTTTTTTTAACGAGATCGCGCCCTTTCAGGTTTTCACGAACACTCGCCGGTAGCCCTACTGTTTTTACTCACGGAGCCCTTTCGGGTTTTCATCCGTGCCCATTTGCTTATAGACATACCGTTTATTATTATTTATTTATATTTTATAAATATATATATATATATTTTATATTTTTTTTATTCATCTCGTCAGCCTAAGGACGCTGCGGTAGTAGTTTAAAGACGTTTCGGTCCTTCGTTAGTTTAAGGACGTTTCGGTCCGTCATTAGTTTAAGGACGTTTCGGTCCTCTATTATTAGTTTAAGGACGTTTCGGTCCGTCCAGGAGAAGGCTGGCTACTGCTTATAAAGTTTAAGCTTAGGAAGATAGCGAGCGGACATAGTCGTCGTCATCTATCATGGACCTAGGCGGTAACTCGTTAAGCGTAGTATTTCTTTAGGAAGCGACCATTTATTGGCCTGAAAGGCCTTTCACCGTGCATATCCATGAGTAGATAGGCTCCACCCTGGTAGACCTTATCTATGATGTACGGGCCTTCATAGTTTGGCTCGAATTTTCCCCGCTTCGCGTGATTGGGGATCATAGGCCTTTTGACCACTAGCACGAGTTCGCCTTGGCGGAATGTCCTCGGCCGGGTCAATCTTTCATATGAGCGCGTCATCTTTGCTTTATAGGCCTCCATATTTTGTTGCACTATGATCCGTGTTTCATCAAGGGCATCAAGTTCCTCAAGCTGAAGGTGAGCATTTTCTTCGTCCGTCAGCTTGTACTGGACTGCCACTCGTAGAGAGGGTAACTCTATCTCGAGGGGGAGTACTGCTTCTGTACCGAATACCAACGCATATGGCGTTGCGTTCGTGGCCGTCTTGAACGTAGTTCGATACGCCCAAAGAGCCTCTTGAAGCCTCTCATGCCAGTCCTTCTTATTTCGGGACACCGTCTTCTTCATGATATTTGTCAAGGTCTTGTTGAAGGCCTCGGCTAGACCATTAGCTCGCGGATTATAAACTGAGGAATATCTCCAGTCTATATTATGCTGCAGTGCGAAGCGACTGATCTTGTGGCTTCTGTAAGCTGGCCCGTTATCGGAGATGATCCGTCGCGGAGTTCCAAACCGATATATGATGTGCGTCTTGAAGAAATGGAGGATATTCTCCGTCTTCACTTCTCTCAACGGTATTGCTTCTGCCCATTTGGAGAAGTAGTCAGTCGTCGCCAGGATGAAACGATGTCCTCTAGACGATACTAGTTCGATGGGGCCAACTATGTGAGTTCCCCACATTTCGAACGGCCAGCTAGCCACCGTTGGATGGAGTGGATTTGGATGCTGGTGGATGAAGTCCCCATAAATTTGGCATGAGTGGCACTGCTTCGCATACTCAAGGCAGTCCTGAATCATTGTGGGCCAGTAGCAGCCCATCCGTTTGATCTTCAACTTCATCTTTGGGCTTGCTTGGTGAGAACCGCAGAGTCCGTCGTGAACTTCCTGAACGACTCTTTTTGCCTCTTCAGGTCCCAGACATCTCAATCATAGAGAATCAAACGACCTCTTGTACAGAGTATCATTGACGAAGACGAAAGACAGAGCTCGTTTCATAAGCTGATATCTTGAGGACGCATCTTCAGGCGTTCGACGATATTTGAAGTAATCTATAAAGGCTTCTTTCCGATCCTCGTCCTTTTCCCGGTCTTTTATCTGCAGGGTCGTCTGCTCAGTCTCTCCCTTCTCTTCGGATGATTCCGAAGATATTTCTACTGGAGCAAGCACCCGACGGCTTTGCACCACAATTCTGACGTCATCGAGATTCTCGTCAGCCAGTTCTTTAGCGAGCTTGGCTAATGCGTCCGCTTTGCTGTTTTCCGCACGCGGTATGTTCTCCAAAGTGTAGGAGGGAATTTGGGTCAATAGCTGTTGCACCTTTTCGCCATACTTCACCAGCTCTGGTTTGCACGTTTGGTAGTCGCCGTTTACTTGGCTGACGACCAGTTGGGAATCTCCGTATATGAGGAGGTTTTCAATTCCTATGTCGATGGCGATCTCGAGGCCTGCTATCAAAGCTTCATATTCGGCTTCATTGTTCGTCCTCGACTCTGTTAAGAAGAAAGCGAAGCGCATTATGCCTCCTTGTGGAGTTACGAAGATGAGTCCTACCCCCGACTTGATTATAGGGGTGCTCTGTCTGCGCTTCTTCATGGAAGATGCTCCATCGAAATAGAGCTCCCATCGGGTATCACCACAGTCGATCGCATCAAACGCATGTTCATCTGGCAGCTCGCAATTCAGAAGAGAATCGGCGGGTATCGGATGCTCAGCGAGGAAGTCGGTAATGGACTGGCCTTTCACTGCCTTGAGAGGCTGATAGGTTATCGAGAACTCCATCAAGTGTAGGGCCCATTTAGCGAGTCGACCTGTCAATATGGCCTTCGACATCAAATATTTAAGGGGGTCCACCTTCGAAATGAGACGGACTTCATGCGCCAACGCATCATGCCTGAGCTTTGTTATCGCGAAGATCAACGCCAGGCAGTGTTTTTCAATGGGGGAGTAATTGCTTTCTTCCCCCAGTAGAACTCGACTCAAATAATAGAGTGCTCTTTCTTTCCCTTTATCGTTTTCTTGCGCCCATAATGCGCCTAAGGAACCTTCGAGGGCGGTTGTATAAAGAATGAGGGGCTTTCCCTTGACCGGAGCAGCCAGCACTGGCGGATTCTGCAGATACAGCTTAATTTCGTCCAGCGCGTCTTGGCATTTATGATCCCAGATGAACGGGGTTCCCTTCTTCATCAGGTGGCTGTAAGGACGGCACTTGCCTGAAAGGTTGGCTATAAATCGCCGTATATACGCGAGCTTTCCTTGGAGAGACCGCAGCTGTTTGAGAGTCTTTGGCGGAGGCATTTCCATGATCGCCTTAATCTTTGAAGGATCTATTTCGATACCTCGGTGTCAGACGATGAATCCTAAGAATTTGCCTGAGGAAACTCCGAATGCGCACTTGAGAGGGTTCATGTTCAAGTTGTATTGTCGAAGGCGTTGAAATACGGTCTTCAGATGCTCGAGATGTTCCACGTATGATTTGCTTTTAACCACGAGATCGTCGATATAGCATTTGACAATTTCATGTATAAGGTCATCGAAGATCTTCGTCATGGCCCTCTGATAGGTGGCACCGGCGTTCTTTAGACCGAAGGGCATCACCTTGTAGTAGAATATACCCAAAGGGGTCCTGAAGGCGATGTGCTTTTGGTCTTCGGGATGCATCTTTATCTGATTATACCCTGATGAGCCGTCCATGATGGAGAAAACCTCGTGAGTGGACGTATTGTCTATCATCAGTTTGGTGACTGGCACTGGGAAGTCTTCCTTCAGGCAGGCTTTATTGAGATCCCGAAAGTCCACGCATATGCGCACCGTCCCATTTTTCTTCATGGGACGATGTTGGCGATCCACTCAGGATACTGAACCTCCTGGATAAAGCCAGAGTCGATTAACTTCTTGACCTCGGCATTGATACTCATCTCAAGCTCGATCCGCATTCTCCTCGGTGCCTGTTGGACTAGCTTGACGTCCGGGGATATCGCTAAGTTGTGCACGGCAATTTCTGGATCTAATCCCGGCATTTCGGAATAGTTCCATGCGAAGCAATCTCCATGCTGTACTGTAACACCCAGCCCCTTTTTATACCAATATACGTATCTCTCTTTAACTTATAAAGTTCTTTTTATTATTTATTTTATTCATAATTATTAATTTATTTTAAAACCTTTTTAGCCCAACCCCAAACTATAGATTTATTCTTCATCAAAATATTTTCCTATATTACTATATTTCTAGTTTTCTAACTCTAGTTGTTTTATATTCTAATCTAAAATTCTAGTTCTAATTATTATCCTAAACCCAAGTCCACATTAATCACATTTTTCTTTAACCTATATCACCCAAAATCTTTACTTTCCTATTTCCTTAATAACCCTCAGCCCGTTTCATTTTAAAAAACTAAACTCCATTTTCTTTTATTCAAGCCCAGCCGGCCCTTCATTTTCCTTTCCCTTTTTTTTATTTCCTTGCGGCCCACTCCACCATTTCTCACCAAATTTCTTTAATTCTCCCTGGCCCAACATCCAAGCCCACGCCCACTCCTACCCGACCCGGCCCACTACCTACTCCTTCTTCCCAACGGCTATATTCTCCCGCTCTTTATTACTGTGCCTCCGCTCTCCTCATCGCACCCCACGCCTGCGCCCACGTCGTCGCTCGTCACGCGCCGTGCCCCGCTCGCGAGCGTTACCCACGACGCGCGCCTCGTCGCTCTTTCTCTCTCCCTCACTCCCATCACTTTCCCTCATTCCTCACTCTCTCAAACCTCCTCCTCTCTCCCAACCCACCACGAAACCCACGGCACCCCTCGGGTCCCCTCACCACCGACGAACCCTCCCCGCTGCAACCTGCCACCTTCATCCCCACCAACACCCTCATCACCTCCATTAACCCATCGAGCACATTCTTCCCACTAACCGAGCTCCTCCTCCTCCTCACAAAACCCCACTCCTCTCAGACTCCACCGAGCCTCGATGCCGCCAGCCACCACCTTTGCTTCCTGGTAGCCACCATCATCTCCTCTCGCCGACAAGCCACCACCTCACACCACCATGATCGACTCCTCCAATGAACTCCTATCTCCTTTCACCGCCAACCGCTAGCTTCCTCCCTGCCACCGTCAATCACCCCATTCGCCGTTGTCGAGGCCTCCTCCCTCTTTCCACGCATCCGAGCTCCCCGCTCCTCACCCGTCACCATCTTACCGCAGTTGCACCCTACCATCGGTCAAGACCACCGCCTCTACCTCATGCCATCACATCCTCACTGCTGCCGCAATGCCACCATCGTGCCCGAGCCATGCCCACTGTTGCCGCCATCTCCATGTCCCGCAGTGCCCAGACCATCTTGCCAGCTCCATGCCTTGAAATTTCATCAATCACTTGCAATCGTCCCAAACGCCGCAGTTTCAGTCGCCGTCGTTGCCGTCCAAGCCGTTGCCACTGTCGTTGTAACCATCACCGTCATCAATGCAGTAGCCGTCGCAACGCCAGCACACATCCGTCCGTGTCATGCGTGCATCACGTTCGAGTCTCACTCACTCCGCGTCATGTAGACGCCGTTAGGAAAGTTTCATACTTGCTACATGCTAATTTGTATTAGTTACGAACTATAATTTTATAGATTCCATACTTACTATCCTCGATATATTATGTGACGCAACTGTTCGATGCATGACCTCAATGGAAATCATCATTTAATTTGGCGGGACTCAATTTTATAGTCTGGCCCGTATGGCTGTGAACCTAGTGTGTGAATTTCGTTGGAAAATATGACCGTTATTGACTAAAACGAATACCCCCTAATACATCCGTAAAACTGGAAATTTCCCGTATCTGAAAATCGTTAAAATCATCGTAAATTATGTACATACTGGAATGATGTGTTCGAGGGCTCAAATCGAAACTGACTCGACGAACTATAACCCTATGCAAGTTTCTAATTGTTTCTGTACTTAAACTGTGACAATATTTGGATCGGAGTGTGACTCTGGACTGCGGTTCAGAGCGACTCTGTTTACTGTGTGCTGTCCCGTAATGGGTACCACACTGTTTCCTTAATTCGTAGATTGCGGAACTCTGCTGTTTATTATAGATGAATCTGTTAGCTAGATAACACAAGTGGTTTCATTCTGTTTCGTTATCGTTTGTTATTTAATCTGTAATTTAAAAGATGGGGACGTATAACAGTCCCGACAGAATCAGAATTGACCTACTAGTATTGAACAGTATATATCTCTTGACGTACAGACGCGATTGAGAATCCGTCTATTGTGTTGAAAACCTTACTGAAAAACCTAGATTTCATTCAACTGTAGTGTTGCTAAATTCTGAACCCAACTGGAATTAAAATGAGTTGCGAAACGGACTTCCGATTCTGAAACCGGATTTCCAGCCGCGAACGCTTAAAATGAAGTGGCCATAACTAATGATCCTGAAACCCGATTGGCGTGAAACCAAATTCGCTGGATAGATAATTGAACATAATATTTATTCCCAGTTCATCGTTTTGCTAAACTGTACCCGTATGACTTATGATAAATTGTGCAAGTGGTAGAATACTGTTCCATGACACCCTAATCATGCTTTACATACTGTTTACGCATCATATCATACATATGTCACTGCATTGATAACCTAGTGGTAATGCGCATTACCCAGTGTTAGGTATTAGTGATGATTGTGGCAAGTACGTTAGTATTCGTGAATAAGTGAATAAGTGAAAGTGACACGTACTTGTACACAATCAGGGAACCTTATTATTCTATTGCATTGTCGACGTCTGTGAGACGCGTGTACGTGTGACTATAAGTGGTATGGGATACTTATGGAAGCTCTTGCATGGATATCACAGATAAGGCATCAGACACTTCCATTTATCTTGAGTATTAGTCGGGACGTGCTTGATGGAGGTCCTGTCTCCAGTTCTCGTGCAGACTTGTCACCGACCGACTGGTATTTGAGGTTATGGTTAGCGTTTGATGTAGACCACGGGGTGTGGGGTAGTTTCAGTGTGAGTTCAACAGAATCTCGGGAGTCCCATGCCGGCTTATATATATATGGAGATATATGGAGATTTACAGGTTACATGATTATTACCGTGAGTTACATGTTGGGCATGTGGTCCCTTGCCCTTTGGTCCTACCCTTGGGTGGAGGACACTCGATAGTGGTTGATTCTCACACTTGAACTGACGATAGGCTTAGTGACCTGTACAGTCAGACTTAGAGACTGATAGGGATGATAGCATTGATATACATACTTACTGTGTTGACATACTTGGTATATTATTTTACTGCTTTTACTGTTCCACTGCATTGATTACCGCATGCTCATACCTATACTGTCATTGATTTACTGTATATATACTTATTATCATTGTTAGAGTTGTCACTTGGATTTATATATTATATTGCTATTGTGTCGCTCTGACGACCTGAGTATGCATGCTCAGTGTGAGGAAAGGATTTAGCCGGGACCAGGACCAGACGCACATCACGGACACCTTGATTAGCTATCCAGAGTTATACTCTTTTATTTCCATCAGGTCAGTTCTTTATATTGTTTCGTTTCAGTTACTGCATTTCTCATTGCCTGCGCATTATTTACTGATTACCATGTAAAGCTAGAAACCGAAGTATGACTACGGCAGGATGTATCCTTGACCGTAGGAGCATGGCTGGCCTTGTCAACTCCTCGTATTCCGTATTTTAGGAAGCGGGGCGTGACATGGTTTAGTTGGTATCAGAGCCAGGTTATGATTCGATTGGGATTGCAGTTTTCCGTGTATAGCTTGACAATCTAAGACATCCCTTGGTCTGGGTTGTAAACTTGTTATTCTTGATCCATATTCACATTGAGTGTTCTACTATCCATTCGCTAGGGTTTCGGGTGACTTGGAAAGGTTACGTGGTTGCAATTGCACTACCGTACTCTGTTTAAGTGACTTAGAATCCTACAGTTGATTTCCACTTGTAATAAATTTCATCACATCCGATGCTCTTGATTCCTTGCCCAATCCATATTATAATTTGATTCTTATATCGTTCTCAAAATTATTGTTTCAGGATCATGTCTTCCAACGACTCTTCATCTATCTTCACTCCCCAGATTCAGATCGTTGAGATTCTGAGTGTAGTGCAAGGTCGGAAGGAAAACCAGGAGCGGACGAACGACTTGTTAACTGAAGGACTGAGAAGGCAGGTGAATCAAGTACCAGCGGGAATCTCCCATCATAAAGGGATCCCTGTTAGACGAGGAAAAGAGAATAAGATGAAGCGCCAATTTTTTTCCCCGCGACAGAAGCAACAGAAGACCCTATGTTGTGGGTACTGTAAAAGGCCAGGACATCTTCAGAGGGATTGTCGCCGCGCCCAAGGGAAATGTCTGATTTGCGGATCCAGCGAACATCTTATCAACGGTTGCCCAAAAAGGAAGGAGCTGCAAGGAGGAGACTCGTCCACACTCCCCACTTCTTCCAAGTGATGATTATTGCGTAGTTCGAACTTTGAGAATAAAGCGGACCCAACACAGGATTCAACTCGCGTGACGAGAATACAGCGGTGTAGCAATCAAAGAAGTATTTTCATGTTTTCTAATTTCAGTAATAATGTTGTTATCCTCTTATAAATATTTCTTTCCGTTTGAAATATTGTATCCGTCGAACCTTTAGTTGAATGCAATAAAACTTGAATCGTAATATATGTATCATTCTCCTGTCCTTCCCCTTATTCATACTATTCATTATCACAGCATTTTAATCTCGATTTTTCAGTTCCTTCCACCGCATATCTTTCTATACTTCGTACACTTAGCTATTTTCTTGATGTATTCCACTGTCTAATCATGACTCCTACTTTTCAGGCCATGGCCCACCCTGGAGCAGCGCCGCATTTAGATGATGATGCACAGTCATACGTTTCCTTAGACCGCACGCTGATGAGTTCTGACGATGAGATCAATGGCCCCCAAGTCATTTTCGGAAACAGCGATTCCGACGACGAAGGAGCAGCCGCCCCAGATGTTTGACATGATAGATGATTCCGACGAAGAGGAAGGAGACCCTGAAGAGAACCCGATAGAGGAAGATCCCGAGAAAGACCCGATAGAAGAAAATCCAGTGGAGGAAAATCCCATGGAAGAGAATCCAGAAGAAGAGAATCAAATGGAATCAGACCTCGATGAAGAAGCTCCAGCCGAGGAAGAAGGACCAGAAAATCAAGACCCAGCTGTGGAAGAACTCCCAATGGCGATCCCTGCGAGGCGATATGGGAATGGACGCCCTTACCTGAGCGCGCGAGCCTACCGCAACCTGCTGAATCTCCACAACCGCGACTGACGGGATTTCTTTTAGATGTTGTCTTCTCTGGCCAAATAAATCTGTGTATAGTTTAGGGCCACTTTTCGTCTTTGAGAATGCTTTGTTTAAAATCTTCTGGAAAAAAATAAATTGCTGAGTTCGCTAATCTTTCGATCTTCTTAGTTCACTTGCTACTTGATTATTTCCTCTATACAATTATTTTCGCTACTGAGATCTGTCCACCCCTACTCCTTACTTTGTCTTAACCCTCACAGAGATTAACTAGTACCACACCCGATCTTTTAGAGGTCCACCCTTTATCCTCCGTCTGTGCCTCGTTTGAGATCCTTCTGGGAGGAGAAAATTTTAGTGAAATTTCCGAGTTCTCTAACCCTTTAAATTTTTATTCGTGTGATATACCGACTGTTGTCCTCCACATATTTTTTCCCTTGTAGTCCTTTGTTGCTCATCCTTACTTCCTGTGCTGACCCGATCCCAATCTCCTTGATCTTCAGCATAAAGCCGCCACACACCGACCTTCTGAATGAGCCACACTTCCTTGTAATCATTACCCTAGCTAGCCCTATACCTCTTTGTGTTTTTCCTATTACCCTAAATATATATAGGGACATTATTATTCGAAAATTTGGTTTTCATTATTTTATATTTATCGAAGAGTGTGTTTTATCGACTATTCTCGTTTTACGCATTTCAAGTACTCCACTACTAGCTTTCCCATTATTTTCAGTAGCGCAACCTTACATCGCGTATATTTTCGTTACATGTTTCTTATTTTCATTATGTGGGTTTTCTAAGTTATTTTAAAACTATTCGATCAAGAAATTTTCCTAAAATGTTTTAACCTACCGACTAATCTTTCACTACTTTATTGTCGTTCTATTATTTTTCGGGTATTGTGCCTATGTTTACTATTATAAATGATTGTGCCTTATACTTAGTTAGACCCATCCTTTTGTATGTTGTTCTTACATATATAAACCTTCAAATTTCTTCATCTGCCTACTTCAAGTAAAGCATTATGTGTTAGTTGCAATATAATCTTATATTTGTATAAATTATCGTTTATTTTAAATTTCGAGGACGAAATTTTTGTAAGGGTGGTATGATGTAACACCCAGCCCCTTTTTATACCAATATACGTATCTCTCTTTAACTTATAAAGTTCTTTTTATTATTCATTTTATTCATAATTATTAATTTATTTTAAAACCTTTTTATCCCAAACCCAAACTATAGATTTATTCTTCATCAAAATATTTTCCTATATTACTATATTTCTAGTTTTCTAACTCTAGTTGTTTTATATTCTAATCTAAAATCCTAGTTCTAATTATTATCCTAAACCCAAGTCCACATTAAACACATTTTTCTTTAACCTATATCACCCAAAATCTTTACTTTCTTATTTCCTTAATAACCTTCAGCCCGTTTCATTTTAAAAAACTAAACTCCATTTTCTTTTATTCAAGCCCAGCCGGCCCTTCATTTTCCTTTCCCTTTTTTTTTATTTCCCTGCGGCCTACTCCACCATTTCTCACCAAATTTCTTTAATTCTCCCTGGCCCAATATCCAAGCCCACGCCCGCACCTACCCGACCCAGCCCACTACCCACTCCTTCTTCCTAACGGCTATATTCTCCCGCTCTTTATTACTGTGCCTCCGCTCTCCTCGCCGCACCCCACGCCTGCGCCTACGTCGCCGCTCGTCACGCGCCGTGCCCCGCTCGCGAGCGTTACCCACGACGCGCGCCTCGTCGCTCTTTCTCTCTCCCTCACTCCCATCACTTTCCCTCATTCTTCACTCTTTCAAACCTCCTCCTCTCTCCTAACCCACCACGAAACCCACGACACCCCTCGGGTCCCCTCACCACTGACAAACCCTCCCCGCTGCAATCTGCCATCTTCATCCCCACCAACACCCTCATCACCTCCATTAACCCACCGAGCACATTCTCCCCACTAACCGAGCTCATCCTCCTCCTCACAAAACCCCACTCCTCTCAAACTGCACCGGAGCCTCGACGCCGCCAGCCACCACCTTTGCTTCCCGGTAGCCACCATCATCTCCTCTCACCGACAAGCCACCACCTCACACCACCATGATCGACTCCTCCAATGAACTCCCATCTCCTTTCGCCGCCAACCTCTAGCTTCCTCCCTGCCACCGTCGATCACCCCCTTCGCCGCTGTCGAGGCCTCCTCCCTTTCTCCACGCACCCGAGCTCCCCGCTCCTCACCCGTCACCATCTCACCGCAGTTGCACCCTACCACCGGTCAAGACCACCGCCTCCACCTCACGCCATCACATCCTCACTGCTGCCGCAATGCCACCATTGTGCCTGAGCCATGCCCACTGTTGCCACCATCTCCATGTCCCACAGTGCCCAGACCATCTTACCAGCTCCATGCCTTGAAATTTCATCAATCACTTGCAATCGTCCCAAACGCCGCAGTTTCAGTCGCCGTCGTTGCCGTCCAAGCCGTTGCCACTGTCGTTGTAACCATCACCGTCATCAATGCAGTAGCCGTCGCAACGCCAGCACACATCCGTCCGTGTCATGCGTGCATCACGTTCGAGTCTCACTCACTCCGCGTCATGTAGACGCCGTCAGGCAAGTTTCATACTTGCTACATGCTAATTTGTATTAGTTACGAACTATAATTTTATAGATTCCATACTTACTATCCTCGATATATTATGTGACGCAACTGTTCGATGCATGATCTCAATGGAAATCATCATTTAATTTGGCGGGACTCAATTGTATAGTCTGGCCCATATGGCTGTGAACCTAGTGTGTGAATTTCGTTGGAAAATATGACCGTTAATGACTAAAACGAATACCCCCTAATACATCCGTAAAACTGGAAATTTTCCGTATCTGAAAATCGTTAAAATCATCGTAAATTATGTACATACTGGAATGATCCGTTCGAGGGCTCAAATCGAAGAAGACTCGACGAACTATAACCCTATATAAGTTTCTTATTGTTTCTGTACTTAAACCGTGACAATATTTGGATCGGAGTGCGACTCTGGACTGCAGTCCAGAGCGACTCTGTTTACTGTGTGCTGTCCCGTAATGGGTACCACACTGTTTCCTTAACTCGTAGATTGCAGAACTCTGCTGTTTATTATAGGTGAATCTGTTATCTAGATAACACATGTGGTTTCATTCTGTTTCGTTATCGTTTGTTATTTAATCTGTAATTTAAAAGATGGGGACGTATAACAGTCCCAACAGAATCAGAATTGACCTACTAGTATTGAACAGTGTATATCTCCTGACGTACAGATGCGATTGAGAATCCGTCTATTGCGTTGAAAACCTTACTGAAAACACTAGATTTCATTTAACTGTAGTATCGCTAAATTCTGATCCCAACTGAAATTAAAATGCATTACGAAACGGACTTCCGATTCTGAAACCGGATTTCCAGCCGCGAACGCTTAAAATGAAGTGGCCATAACTAATGATCCTGAAACCCGATTGGCGTGAAACCAAATTCGCTGGATAGATAATTGAACATACTATTTATTCCCAGTTCATCATTTCGCTAAACTGTACCCGTATGACTTATGATAAATTGTGCAAGTGGTAGAATACTGTTTCATGACATCCTAATCATGCTTTACATACTGTTTACGCATCATATCATACATATGTCACTGCATTGATAACCTAGTGGTAATGTGCATTACCCAGTGTTAGGTATTAGTGATGATTGTGGCAAGTACGTTAGTGTTCGTGAATAAGTGAATAAGTGAAAGTGACACGTACTTGTACACAATCAGGGAACCTTATTATTCTATTGCATTGTTGACGTCTGTGAGACGCGTGTACGTGTGACTATAAGTGGTATGGGACACTTATGGAAGCTCTTGCATGGGTGTCATAGATAAGGCACCAGACACTGCCATTTATCTTGAGTATTAGTCGGGACGTGCTTGATGGAGGTCCTGTCTCCAGTTCTCGTGCAGACTTGTCACCGACCGACTGGTATTTGAAATTATGGTTAGCGTTTGATGTAGACCATGGGGTGTGGAGTAGTTTGAGTGTGAGTTCAACAGAATCTCGGGAGTCCCATGCCGGTTTATATATATATGGAGATATATGGAGATTTACAGGGTACATGATTATTACTGTGAGTTACATGTTGGGCCCGTGGTCCCTTACCCTTGGGTCCTACCCTTGGGCGGAGGACACTCGCGAGTGGTTGATTCTCACACTTGGACTGACGATAGGCTTAGTGACCTGTACAGTGAGACTTAGAGACTGACAGGGATGATAGCATTGATATACATACTTACTGTGTTGACATACTTGGTATATTATTTTACCGCTTTTACTGTTCCACTGCATTGATTACCGCATGCTCATACCTATACTGTCATTGATTTGCTATATATATACTTATTATCACTGTTAGAGTTGTCACCTGGATTTATATATTATATTGCTATTGTGTCGCTCTGACGACCTGAGTATGCATGCTCAGTGTGATGAAAGGATTTAGCCGGGACCAGGACCAGACGCACATCACGGTCACCTTGATTAGCTATCCAGAGTTATACTCTTTTGTTTCCATCAGGTCAGTTCTTTATATTGTTTCGTTTTAGTTACTGCATTTCTCATTGCCTGCGCATTATTTACTGATTACCATGTAAAGCTAGAAGCCGAAGTGTGACTACGGCAGGATGTATCCTTGACCGTAGGAGCATGGCTGGCCTTGTCAACTCCTCGTATTCCGTATTTTGGGAAGCGGGGCGTGACATGTACAAGCAAGTCTTTTAACGCAACCACTCTTTCTTCAGATAGCAGCTCGCTGACAAATGTCGGTCGCGGGTCGTTCGACGTCACCAACTCAATTTTCTTGAGGTTATCTGCAGTGGTATGTATTCCATCTTCCAGCTCTTTCGGTGCTGGTGGAAATTCTGAGATCACATCATCGTTGCTGTTTTCGAAACACCAGGGAAGGTCATCCATGTTCTCGGGCTCTTCTTTTGATATTGTTATCATGTGACAAGTACGAATTCGCTTCCAAGCCCAATGTGGAACTGGTTCTGCTCTCGTGGCTTTGGGTTCGTGCTTCTGTGGCGGCGTTACCCTTCAGTTGTCAGACAGAGCGAACTTGCCGAGCTGATACTGATCTTCGACCCAATTCTTGAAGGTGAAGCAGTCTTCGAGAGGATGTCCTATCACTCGGTGATAAGAGCAATAGTTTGAGTGTGAGACTTCGCCTGCTTGTTCGGGGTGTTTAGACCCCGGCAGTGTAAGCATTTGATGTTTTAGAGCGAGGTCAAGTATTCTCTTCGTCTTATCTTGAGGGAAAGAGTATGCTCGACCCATTTTCTTCATGAGGGATAGATCTGGACCGCTCGATTCCCGCTTGCGTGGCTTCTTAGTCCCGCTTTGTTGCTGTTGAGCGCCTTTTTCGCCTCTCGACTTATTTCTGCCTCTGTGTCGAACCTTTTTATAGCAGGTTGACAGAGGGCGACACTTTCATCTTTCACAGCCTGTTGGAGGAGGCGTTACGTTTTGGCTTTCTCGTAGATGGCCATTTCGCTGTTATGATCGTCTCGGACTTTTTGACCCGCTTCCCTTATAAGCTTGTCCATTTGCTCTTCGAACGACGGACTGGGCACTTTTGCATCAGGAACTTTTACTGGTTCAGGATCAGCGTCCTCCCATTGAGCATCCGCTTCTTCATCGAAGTCATGCACGACGTAGCAACCGTGGAGTAGCTCTCGTTTCTTGGACCGAATGTAACCAAGCCCGATTGTTTCCATTCTCCCATTAGGCAACTTGTGCTGAGTCCCGGGAACGTTCCAGACCCTGTCATAGAATTTGGCTTTTCGAGCGGTCTGTTTAAAGGATATCCCTTGGCGCTTTAGCAGCCTCTTCAAGCCTTCTGTATAATATCTGGGGAGACGGATGGGCTGAAGCCTGTCAAGCGCAGGATCCGCGCCGTACCAGATTTCTTTCTCCACTTTGGTTTCTTCAGAGCGGTAAAATAGAATTGCCTTTTCGCCTTCTCGTCTGGGAGGGACATAGAACGTCCGCAACCCCCCTAAGCTGTAGATATCAAGTGCATCCAGTTCTTTATAGTGTTTAAGTGGAACCATGGCGACTTGTAGACTTTGCTCTTCATCAGCGGACGTTTGTATTGAAGGCCGAGCAGAGAACACAGCATGGACCTCATCTTCCGAGTCACTACCAAAGATCAATGTAGGAGCAGATGGTCCCGGCTTGTTGTATTGGGGCGGACTGATTGATCTCAAAAACTATCTATTACCGCAATCAAGAACGGCGTCGCTTTGCAGCTAGTCGGTGAGTACGGATCGGTCCACAGGGATGTTGTGAATTTCCTAATCGCTCTTACGAGTTAATTCCAAACGGTGTGAATGGATTAATTAAATCTAAAAACTAAATTAATCTAAATCTAAATCTTGCGAGGGTTAGGTCTAGGTTAAGTTTGGAAAGTCAATAAATCTCACCGCTTTCTATACCTATATGAAGATCTAATTAGGTGTTATGGTAATTATTAATAAAAGGGATTAGAATCATCGGGAAGATGTTTTCTTCCTCTAGTTTCTTGTCCTTCCTTTATCAATCCTTACCCTAACCTCCATGGAAAACAATTACAACCGGGCCTTTATACTACGGTATCGCCACTAGCTCGAGGGATAGGGTGCCGTAGGGAGCGGTATATACATGTATGCATAGAGTCCTATGAAAATATATGACGGGCAAGAAAGGGGATGAGAGATCTTCGTCTCTCAAACCTTCCCCAGATCTAACCCTAACAAGCGAGAAGACTACTCACTCATTAGGGAATTAAAACACATTTATCTAGGGCAGAGAATAAAAGATTAACTAGGGCAAGGAATTAAATTTATCTAGGGCAAGAATAGAAAATTAACCTAGGGCTGAAAATAAAGAACTTACAAAAATGATGCTCTCC
Source organism: Agapanthus africanus (assembly GCA_030015575.1). NCBI lineage: Eukaryota > Viridiplantae > Streptophyta > Magnoliopsida > Asparagales > Amaryllidaceae > Agapanthus > Agapanthus africanus. The sequence goes on from CM057337.1 coordinate 886,396,124, forward strand.
AAAAGTTTACTAAAATTTATTAATGAAGGGAGGCATAGCCTTTACAATGATTTAGAGTTCCTATTTATAGAGGATAGGAAACCCTAGGTTACAATTGATTCACACGTCTACATTTACCAAAATATCCTTAGGAAGACCTATTCAAAGTAGACTTCAAGCTTTGGTAAAATTTTATGTCTCTGTCTCTTTAAAAGAAAGTATCGAGCCTTGAATTTTTGGGCTTCCTTATTATTTGGTTCTTTTATTAAAATAGCTTCTATGTTTCTTCCAGATCTCCAGTGAATAATTGCGGTGGACTTTTAACCGTTCGCTTTGTAATCTTGGACCTTGCATTGCCTTGTACTTTGTAAATTTTATCTTTGATGTAGGCTTGATCAAGAGTCTTCTGTTTGTTGGTCAAAGTCCACTTTTGCTCGTCTTTTCATCGTTTTCACTATTTTCTGTCCAAGAACCTGTAACCTGTAATATGTAGCAGACATGCTACAAAAGCACATGTTTATTTATAAAAAGAATAAGAATGGGGAATATAATAATACAATATTATGGTGTGAACAAATACCCCCAAACATATCTTTTGCTCGTCCTCGAGCAAACTTATTTTTTATTCTTTACAAAAAACCTAACCGCACTTTCGCAGGGAATCGCGATTGCACTGAGCACGTGCAACAAGCCGTTAAACCTCTAGGTGTCCCTAGTAGGAGGAGTGTTGTCTCCTGAGGGTTTTCAGCGGATACTACCCACAAAATCCTATCAATTCGGCTTTTCGACTTTTGTTCTCCAATTAGGGTTTCTAACAAGGAACTCTATTATCTTCGACTTGCAAATTATCCACCCATATTCTTCACACTTCCTCATTATCTAACTTATGATTATATATGTTCTGCAGACCTACTTAGCTTTCGGCATCTCTTAAGTTTTCATTCTAGGGTTCCATCTCCACTTAGGAATTTCTATCAACTCGACTAAAGATACAAGTTCTATTCTTCACTCCTTTCTCTCATCTAAACTCCAATCACATATCCCCACATGTGTGTATAAATCATCCATACACTTGGAAATTCAAATCAAGCAATCATACCCTTGTCCGTTGTCCAAAACACTTATTAATTGGTGAATTTTTAATTGAATTTTGCTTACACATCCTTCATGCGACCGTTAATACTTCTTGAGGTACCAACAACCGATTACAAGATATGTTTGCACTTTAAAGCGTAATTCCTAGTCTTGCAACACCCAAGGCTTTTAGCAGTGACTCCCAAACCAGTTGGTCTAAGGCACTAGGTGATGAAGCACCCTCGTTAAATATTTTTCTATTTTTACAGCCTTAAGTAATCAAAAAAACCAGTGTTCATTTTTTTTTCTTTATTCACTTTTTTTCTTTTATTTTCTTCGTACTAAGGACCTTAGACAAGAGCATTTCAAGGTCTTCTCTACTATTCCAAGTTTCAAGGTGCGTGATTGTGCAAATTATAGGGTATACATTTCTAGAATCTAGACTTAAGTTAGGAACTATTTTTCAAATTTATACTCTAATAAAAGTATCAATACTTTTCCTTTGTTTTGACTTAGCCCAAGAAGCGAACCTAAAATTTGCTTATTTCTAAATAAACTATAAAGACATATACTTTCTACCGCTAAACTTTAAGGAAAGTTATCTTTAGGGTTTTTAATTTACTACGTCAAAGATCTAGTTGTTCCTAGCTAGTTAACCTATCTGTCAAACGCAAGTCAATTAGCCAAAATTGAATACAATAATTTTTATAATTTTTCAAAATTTTTCAATTTTTATGGGTTTTCAAATAAATATGCAAATGCAAAAATATACAAATGAATGCGAAGGAAGAAGATGTACCGAGCATACCCCCAAACTTAAACTTGACAGTGTCCTCACTGTCATGCTACACCAAGAGGGTCAAAATGCCGGCACTCCCCTGTTTATTTATTTACAAAATATTATATATATATTTTTTAATGTTTTGAATTTTTTAAAAATATTTTTTATAGAAAAAGAAAACAAAAATATATATACATATATACAACAAGGTTCCCCCCAAACTTAAGCTTGGCCTTACACAAGCCAAAGGTTAACACCAACCATTCAAAAATCTTATCGTGGTAATGGTCGAGTTGGTGAAAGAATGGAGTGGAAAGAAAGGAAATGAGAAGCACACGAGACCGTGTGGAGATAGAAGCGGTGTACGGTCTCGGTGGAGGAGAAGAATGGCGGAAAAGAGAAAGAAGTGTAGTACGATCTTGAGGGTGTAAATCGAGTGAATAAATTAATGTAATTTGTAATGACCGATGTGTTAAAAGTGATTGTGCTAACCTATCAACCCGTCGAGAAATAGGGTCAAATCCCTCAAGATTCGTAAGAAAGCATGGGTACGCCGAACTTGGTATAGGAGATGAAAGCGTAACGGTCACTTGCACGGTCGGAACGATAGGAAGGATGAAAGGGAGTGAATTAGGGATAGTCTCAGTCTTACCGTAGTAAATTGTCTCGAACTGGAAAGATTCCAACAATGGTTCGAAACGACTGTAAGCAACCGAGTCTGAGGGATCAACTAACTCATCTGAAAATGCAAAGGACTCAAATTCGGGCGGTGAGTCATCAACATCGTCCGAAAAAGTGAAACACTCGTAAGTGTTATCGGTTGTGAGGACTGTGTCATATTCAAAAGAAAATTTTTCAAGCTCGCAGTCTTCAAGAGTGATCTTTTGTGTGGTCGGAACGATGGAAAGGAGGGAGGGTGATTTAGTTAAAGGTTTAAGAGGATGAATTGGAAAATCCGACACATCAAACAAAAATGGTTCATCCTCAATACTATCTTCATAATCCTCCTCAATACTATCCTCATAATTCTCCTCAAAATTTAGCCTATCCATGCCATTATCATCACAATCAAGACGCATATGAAGTTCGGGAGAAACATTTAATGACTCGGGATGATGAATTGGACATAAAAGTTCGATCAAATCAACATGTTCATCATCCGAAATTTTCCCGGCGTCTATATCCTCAATCAAGTGAAAATCAATATTTTCTGACACCTCATCAAAAGCATGGATATTTATCGATTTAGGTTCTAGAGTGGAGGTGTAAAGATCGAAAGGATTAGGTGTGGTTTCACTCGAAAGGGGTTCTTCATAATCTGGCAAATCAAGCACTACAAAATCACACAACTCGTTTTTATTTTCAACTAGTGAACTATTTAGGACAATCGATGGAAAACCGGAGTTGTGGGCTGGAATTGGGTATGGGTAGGTTTGATTTGGAAATCATCTCAAATTCTCACTCTGTCCAACCGCCTTCTTATACATTGAAAAATTTGAAGCTAGTTGAAAACTAGCTACCAGTTCAGCAGGTTGCATAAGGGCGGCTATGGACGCTTCCGCATTCCTAGTCATTTTGTTTGTTGCTGCAATATAAGCTTCCAACGACTGTTCCAAACTAGACATGGGTTGTGAAGGGGTTTCGGTAAAAGATTCGAAACTGTTTGGATACGTGAAACTCCCTAATGGCTGTGTAGAAACAGTGTCTAGTGAATGTGGGAAAGTCGGGTAGGACTGGTAGAAATTGGATGGTTGGACAGGATTAGGATCAACATGTGGATAAAAATGTGGATGGACTTGTTAATTCCTAGAACTAGATGAGGGGGGAGGGGTGAAAGATCGGCTACGAGATTGAGCAATATGCTCAGCAATGGACATCGATTTAGGAGTTACAGCTGGACTCGAAAAGGTGGTGTCAACGTATGAAGGTGGTGATTGTTGATATGGTTGACCCAAAATGGGTTGTAAAGTCAAACTGTTTCTCCTAGACGCTTCTATTTGATCTTTCAAAGAAATTTTGGGCATGGAAGGATCGTCTTTAAATTGACCGAAACAATTAACGTATGACGTAAAGTTAGGTTCGGGATACCAAAGTTCGGCAAGATATTTATGATATGGGGTGCCTATGATAGAAGAAAAAGAAGATGAAGAAGGTAGGTGGTGGGGTGCAAGGATTTTATGCGACAAGTTGCAAGTTTTTTTATAAAAAATTTTCCTTTTTTTTTCTTTATTTGAAATTGTTTGCAAAAAAAAAAAATTTTGATAAAGGGCTAAGACACACTTTCGATCAACTAAAAATGCACAATCAGGCCTAACTCTAGGGTCACCTAGGTCAGCTAGACAGCTCCTAACTGTTCCAAAAGGCTAGAGATAGGACCTCAAACCATCTCTTCACCGCCAATTGCGGTCAGGTAAGTGCCAGGTAAGTGGGAGGCTCTCCGCTACAAGTAGCGGTCCTAATTAAATAACCACTTGCCTTGACACACTTGTCTAGACACCGCAAAGTCAGGTTAGGATAAACGGCTGATGCCTATAACTAGTCCTCTGTCCTATTGAGCTCGAACTCCTTAGGGCTGAGTCTAGTATTTTTAAATTAAGATATGGTCAATGCAAATGCCTTATATGATTTCTGGGGTCCTGGGAAGGGTGATGAAATCCCCACCCAATCTGAATTGGTCAAAAGCCCCTTAAAATCCGATTAAAAATATGCAAAACAGTAAATCAATTGCAATCAAATCTTTTTTGTGAATTTCAAAGTTTGCAAGTTTTCTAATTAAAATTTTCCTTTTTCCGCTTAATCTTTATTTGGAAATTTTGCAAAAAGATTTTCGATAAAAGATATGCAAAACAAAAAAATATTACTTGCAATCGATTTCTATTTTAAGCGAGGCGCAAAAATCCTGCACAAGATTTGTTATTTGGAAAGGTAAAGATTTTTTTTAAGCGCAAAGAATCCTGCAGGAGATTTTTCAGAAGATATATCGGAGATTTGCAGAGGAGGAGAGAGAAAACTCACAGAGATTTTCAGTGGCGGAACTTCTTTTTTTCTTCTTTTTTTCTCCTCCGCCGCGGTTCCGCGGCAATTTTTTTTTGCTCTATTGCCGCGGTTTCGCGGCAGATTTTTTTTTTTAACTCGTCACCAGATCGCCGCGGTTCTTCTTGTTGACTCAGTCCTCCAAATTTCTTCTGTTGTCTGTTGTGATATTCCTCTGTTTGTTCGGATTTGATATTTGCTGTTTTGATCTCTGTAGATTACCAGATCCGAATTTGTTCGTAGATCCTGCAAAATTCACACAAAAATACCCTTCCCAAAAATAACAGATGAAATATTTTTATATTTTTTGATTTTTCAGATTTTTCAGATTTTTTTAATTTTAGAGTAACCCGAAATTGCAAAAAGGAAATAACACGCCATCCACGGCAACGGCGCCATTTGATTGATCTCAAAAACTATCTATTACCGCAATCAAGAACGGCGTCGCTTTGCAGCTAGCCGGTGAGTACGGGTCGGTCCACAGGGATGCTGTGAATTTCCTATTCGCTCTTACGAGTTAATTCCAAACGGTGTGAATGGATTAATTAAATCTAAAAACTAAATTAATCTAAATCTAAATCTTGCTAGGATTAGGTCTAGGTTAAGTTTGGAAAGTCAATAAATCTCACCGCTTTCTATACCTATATGAAGATCTAATTAGGTGTTATGGTAATTATTAATAAAAGGGATTAGAATCATCGGGAAGATGTTTTCTTCCTCTAGTTTCTTGTCCTTCCTTTATCAATCCTTACCCTAACCTCCATGGAAAACAATCACAACCGGGCCTTTATATTACGGTATCACCACTACCTCGAGGGATAGGATGCCGTAGGGAGCGGTATGTGCATGTATATATAGAGTCCTATGAAAATATATGACAGGCAAGAAAGGGGATGAGAGATCTTCGTCTCTCAAACCTTCCCCAGATCTAACCCTAACAAGTGAGAAGACTACTCACTCATTAGGGAATTAAAATACATTTATCTAGGGCAGAGAATAAAAGATTAACTAGGGCAAGGAATTAAATTTATCTAGGGCAAGAATAGAAAATTAACCTAGGGCTGAAAATAAAGAATTTACAAAAATGATGCTCTCCAAAAGTTTACTAAAATTTATTAATGAAGGGAGGCATAGCCTTTACAATGATTTAGAGTTCCTATTTATAGAGGATAGGAAACCCTAGGTTACAATTGATTCACACGTCTACATTTACCAAAATATCCTTAGAAAGACCTAGTCAAAGTAGACTTCAAGCTTTGGTAAAATTTTATGTCTCTGTCTCTTTAAAAGAAAGTATTGGGCCTTGAATCTTTAGGCTTCCTTATTATTTGGTTCTTTTATTAAAATAGCTTCTATGTTTCTTCCAGATCTCCAGTGAATAATTGCGGTGGACTTTTAACCGTTCGCTTTGTAATTTTGGACCTTGCATTGCTTTATACTTTGTAAATTTTATCTTTGATGTAGGCTTGATAAGGAGTCTTCTGTTTGTTGGTCAGAGTCCACTTTTGCATCGTATTTTCATCGTTTTCACTGTTTTCTGTCCAAGAATCTGTAACCTGTAATATGTAGCAGACATGCATCAAAAGCACCTGTTTATTTATAAAAAGAATAAGAATGGGGAATATAATAATACAATATTATGGCGTGAACACGGCCCCGAATAAACTATCTCCTCTTCCTCCTCGGTATCACTGCCAAAGACAGGGATGGTGGCATTAGCTTTGTTCTCCGGCTTGTGACACCTCTCCGTGTCTTCGAAATCCGGTAAAAAGTATTTGGCATCTTCATATTTGCGGACCTCGTTCACAGAGAACGGGTTTAGTTCTCCCGTCACGGTATACTCGAGACCATCCTTAAAATACTTCATACACTGATGTTGTGTAAAAGGGATGATGTTGTACTCGTGTAACCATGGTCGGCCGAGCAGAGCATTGTAGCACGTCTTGGCGTCTATGACGTGGAACTTAATGTCCGTGATGAGTAGCCCAAAGCGTAGCGTCAGTATCATAGACCCAAGAGTTCTTGATGATTGGGAATCGAACCCGGAGATGGTGATCTTGTCCCGAGCCAGGTGCTCGACGCTCATGCAGATTACCTTTAACACCCGCACATTGAGGAGATTAACGGAGGATCCATTGTCGATCAGGATTTTGCCTATCTTTATATCGTGGCAGTATCCTGAGACATAGAGTGGACAATTGTGTTCTCACGTCCCACGGAGAAGGTTTTCATCACCGAAAGTGACATCGGCCGTGTGCACTTCTTCTAATTCATCCTTCATCTTTTCTTCGGCGAGGAAAGCTTGGAATTGTTCCGGCTCCTGTAGTGCCTTGATTAACGAATCTCTCGCCTCTTTTGATAGTAAAAGGGCGTCAAGAATGCTGAGCTGCGAGGGTAGCTTCCTCAAGTATGCCAGAATGTTGTAATCCACCTTATTTTTCTTCGGCGGGTCCTTGGTGGCTAGTTCTTCCATGACTTGGTCATCTAAGGCGATATCCTTAGAGACCTTTTCTTTCCCTTTATCTTTTTTGTTTGAGGGTTCGAGATTCTTTTCGGGTAGCGTCCGATTACGCAGCCGGATATTTTCTCAGACCTTCGGCTCTTCTTCTTTTCCCGAGGTGGACTCTTTAAAGAGGGGGCTAAGAGCCATTTCCTCGTCAGAGTCATTTCCGAATGTGAGAACTTGCGCTTCCCCGGCGTTAATCATGCGACAGTCGCCGGTAGTTCTTCTAAGCTCTTCGGTCGTACTTTTCCGCTCCCGATGAGTTTTTCGTTTTTCCCGCTTAAAATGTTGCCGGTGAGCGACATATCCTTGCCACCATTTATTGAAAGCTTTGCACCCTTCGGTGGGGTGCGAAATCTTCCGATGATACAAGCAGTAGGAAGGGTGCGTTTCCACTTCACCAGTAATGCTTCCTTCAGAGGATGGTAACTTGATACCCATTGATATGGCCTTAGCAAACCTTTTCCTCGTCTTGAATTTGCTTTTATCCGCGGTGGATGTATTTTGCTCCAGCGGGAGTGTCTTAACTCTTTCGTCAAGTCGCTGGAGCTTGGCCCTTTCAAATATGGCCGTCTCGCGTTCCCGATCAGCTTTACTTTTCAACAGAGCTTCGTTGAGGAATGCGTCAATTGTTTCATCCGATGGTCCTAGAACTTCCGGTTCAAGATCTGCCCCCAGCTTTTCAGTGCAAGGAGTTTCCTCATCGTCTGTAAACGAATGGGAGATCATATGACAGCTCGCCACGTATTCCTCAGATTCATCCGACGAACTGTCTCCCTCATCTTCCTCTTGAAAGATGTGGCTGAGGAACTCTTGGAGTGTAATGGGAGTCCGCGCTTTCTGGTTGTATTCCTCCAGCGCGTCAATTTGTTTCTGTAAGTCCGTGCGTTTGTCGCCAGGCTTCACGGGCTTCTTGGATTTCTTTTTCTTCTTCTTTGAAGATTTTGACGGCTGGTTGTGAGTACTTGGGCCACCACTATCGGTCTTTGGAGTTGGACGCGGCTTCAACATTCCTTCAATGATCTGAGGTTCCAACGGGTTCTTCCACCTGATTGCTAGGCATGTTTGAAGATCGTTTATCATCCTCTTTGTCTTGGCTGATAGAACAACCTCTCATGGGGCTTTTTCAACGAGAGAGCATGTTGCCCCCGGCGTATTCATCCTTTTAGAGGTGTGAGGTTGCGGCGGATTCACCTTCCATCTGTCGGACAACGCGAACTTGCCCTGTTGGTACTGGTCTTCAATCCAATTTTTGAAGACGTAGCAATCTTCGATTGGATGACCCAGTACTCGGTGATAGGGACAGTAATTGGGATCATGGACGTCGTTTGGCTGCGACGGACGTCTTGGATACGGCAGGTTTATGAGTCGGTTGCGCAACGCCAGCTCGAATATTCTTCTCGTTTTATCTCGGGGAAACGAGTAAGGACGTCCTAGCCTCTCCTTAAGGGGTATGTGCGGACGCATATTATTTTGACGGACAGCCGGTTTCAAGTTGCTCGGCTGTTGTTGAGCATTAGCGAAAACAATTGCTTTTCCCTTCCCCTTCTCATTTCGAGAGTCCGGCTTTGGAGGGGGAGGTCTATGGCCCATCTGATCCATCTAAGCTAGCTTGTTGATCAGGGCCTGGAAGGTAGTCGGCTTGAAGAACATCATAAATTGCGAGATGGTCGCTTGCGGATCAAGGGTTCCCACAAACATACCCACTGCTGGCGCTTCTTCAATGCGTTGCTCGCATTTTGACCATAAGTTCCGCCACCGTATCGCGTATTGGACCCATGTCTCGCCTGGCTTCACCCTGGCATTAATCAATGCTGTCATCGGGGTACGTTCGCTGGCGCTTGCGAAACGCTGTGTAAACAGCAGTTCCATCTCCGCAAATGTCTTGATATAGTCTTTTGGAAGCTTAGAGTACTACTCAAACGCTGTATCTGACAAGCTGCCAACGAACTGGCGAAGCAACAATTTATCATCACCGCCGGTGTTGCCGCAAAGCGCCCTGAACTGGGCAACATGCTGGTGGGGATTGCCCGTCCCTTTATAGACATGGAATTTGGGTATTGTATAGCCTGGGGGGTACTTTATCTGATCGTACCAGCTCAGATATGGTCGTCCTGTTTTTACGACCTGACCGGCTGCCTCAGTCGCATGATGAACCCGTATCTGTTGGGCTATATATTCGTCCAAGTCAGCTTTGGAGATTATCTCCTCTTTGGCTGTTGACAGAGCCGGTGGAGGATTTGACGTTTCTCCCCTATCGTCTTCAAGGACGATCGGGGGATCTTCAGCTGGAGGATCTTGTTGGATCATCATTCCCACCATGTCGTGAAACAGGAGGGCCATTCGCTTTATGTTGGCTGCTTGTTCAGCAGCCTCTTTATCCTTCTTCTCCAATATCCGACGAAGGAATTCAGCATCAGTTTCTTGCTCCTGGCATTCATCCGAGGATGCTTCAGGGCTTTCTCTTGGCCCAGTGAGTGCGGCCATCACGTTCATCATCTCCTGGAGCTTTTGCTGTTGCTCCTGAGCTTTGGTCACTGACCGTGTAAGCGGTCTATGACCTGTAGATGCACGGCTGTCCTCCTTTCCCGACGCCATGTATACAGTATGGACCACGATGCCCCCGGACTTAGGGCGTTTGGGCTCGCCGCCTTTGACATTTGCTGTAGGCGTGGAAATTTTCTCCGGCCTCCTTCTCTTGTGGGCCGTTGAAGTTGAAGGGGCCGTTGCAGTGGGCACCCTGGCGGTTTTCGTCCTCTGCTGTTTGACGGGACGTTTCTTTTCTTCTTGCACTTTCGCCCTTTTCTGCTGACGAGAGTGACCTTGGTCAATTACGGAGTCTTGAACCCTCCGCCAGACTTTATAAATTTTGGAGGATAGCCGCTGAGGGGGCTGCTCCAGCTTCGTTTCTGGGACCCTCTCCGTAGGTGGAGGAGATCTTTTTAGCATAGCAGTTGGAGAGTTCTTACGTACCCTCCTAAGTGGTTCAAAATTGTTCCCAGTTGGAACAGCAGCATTAACTTCCACCACTGGAGCAGGTGGAGTTAGCCCTGATGGGGAGTTGCCTCCGGCCTTCCTTACTCGGCGCCAGTGGCGACGTCGAGCATGACGAGCCGTTGGGGCTGGCTCGGCGACAGAGACAGCTTCTTCTTGCCCCCTGTCTGAATGAGGTGCTGCTGGTGTCAGCCTCTTAAAGACTGATGTTGTTCTTTGAGTAGCGATATTCAATCTGTCAAAGACAGATCCTCGAGCAGGGGCAGGAGCCGGAATAGTCAGCCTTGAAAAGACTGACTCTTTAACAGGAGAAGTCGCCTTGACGACTTCAGGAGTAGGGGTTGTTTCCTTCCTTAGGACAGCCACTTTAGGGTTCATGGGCTTCTTGGCGGGCCCATCAGAGTTCTGATCCAGCATGGCAAAGACAGAGGCTACTGGTTTGATGTTGGACGACCCGTTGAAAAGGACCGTTGTAGCGGTGAGCCGATCGAAAACCGACTTCTTGTTCGCTTCTGGTGCGGGCACTGGCATGGTGAAGCTTGCTGGCGGATCATGGTCTCCAAAAACATGCCGGTGGTGGCCTGGGTCATCTTTTCTACCGACATGGCAAGGATGGAGGCCGCTTGAGGCCCATAAACTACACCTCCAGGTGAAGTGGAGCGTCGGTTGCATTGGCACTTTGAACAACTTGAGCAGTTGGAGGCCATTGATGCTTGTTTTCTGCGCCAGGCAAAAGACCAAATCTTAGTAATTTGCAACCCAAAGGCAACCATTAACAAACCGCGATTCGTTCGCGAAGACGACATACGAAGTGTGGAGTGGAAAGAGGAAAAGGTCCCACCGGGCGTGCCAGAATCTGTTCCCCTCCGAATGACGGCCAAGACATGGGCGTATTTTCCTGAGATTCGGGGCAGATACTATTTGGTTTTATCCGTCCACCTCTCCGAAGATGCCAAGTTGATTTATGGCACCGTGTATCGGAGGTTTAGACGGATGCGACCGATGTAGCAGACTTCATCAGATTCCCCCTCGGTTGAGGGGTTTTTGATTGTGGGGACGCTCTTCCCTGCAGGCGCAAGCCCCTGCAGTTAATTACGCTACCGTATCGCGGTAGCCACTTTCTCCTTCTCCAGATGTTCACTTCGTGTCGTGTGTGTTTGTTTTGTTTGTGGTTGCCCGTGGATTGTATACGGAGACTAAGTGATGCCGTCGCCCGTTGGACGTGGATTAGTCCAAATCCGTGTTTACTTAGATTTGGGTTTGGTGTTTTAGTTTAAGGATACGTTAGCCATATTGAGGCTAAGATCAACTTAAACTTTTGTTAAGGATACGTTAGCCTAATCTCCAGACTAAGATCAACTTAACGGGATCGTTTGGATCCGACAAGAGAGCAATTGGCTCTATTGTTTAGTTTAATGACATTGCGGTCGATTTCCAGTTTAGGGACATGGTGGTCCATTGCCAGTTTAGGGACATGGTGGTCCATCTCCAGTTTAGGGACATGGTGGTCCATCATTCCCATTTGGGGACGAGCATTAGTTTAAGGACATTTCGGTCCAACATTCCCATTTGGGACGAATATTAGTTTAAGGACGTTTCGGTCCAACATTCCCATTTGGGACGAATATTAGTTTAAGGACGTTTCGGTCCACGAGTTTAGGGACCCCGCAGTCCGTATCGATGTGTGGTTGTCGGGACCCGTCATCTCTCTGACGTCGTTGAAGGATTACAACGATAGGAGTTAAAGGAGTTCAGAGATGTACCCTTAAACCGGATGTAAATTGATTTAAGATAGCAGCCGTGCTCAGTCAATTTAATTTGAGAACATACGGCCATGATTGGGATAAGTCCAGTTGAAGATGTTCAACGTTTTTATTTTTGGCCTATTAGGCCTGTGCTAGGGCTTTGCCCCTTTTTAATAATGCACTGCATTTTATTTTGGCCTGCTAGGCCTTTTTAATTTGGGCTCTGTCCCTTTATAAATGATGCAGAGCATCTATTTGGGCTCTGCCCTTCTTTTAAAATAATGCACTGCATTTAATTTGTCTGACAGCGGTCATGTGGCCTGTCAGGCGTGTTGCGCTAATTAATGAGCGCAAGCATATGTGGAGGTGACACGTGTCACGCTCTGGTGAGCGCAAGCGCGGTTAGCGCAGTGCGCTGCGCTGCTGCGCTGCGCCAGTGCGCTGCGCTGCTGACACGTGGTGCGCTCTGGTGGGTTGCACCAATTTCAGAGAGCAATGCTCTATTTTAAAAGCACATAGCGCAAGTTGTTCTGGAGCTGACACGTGGCGCTCTCTGGTGGCTTGCGCCAAGCCAAGAGCGCAACAGTGCAGATTTTCAAGTGCAAGGCACTGTTTCAATAACTTGATCCAATTTTGGATTCAAGAAAAGAATCTTTAAGATTCCAGAACCAATGGTTCATAAAAAAGTGCAAGGCACTGTTATTATTTTTTTATTGAAGATCATTGATCTTGTTTTTAGATCAATGATTTATTCAGAAGAAGTTCTTCTTGAATAAAGGTTTTTACCTTTTTTGTTCTCGAGTTCTTCTCACAACCCTTCAAAGTTCTCTCTGTTTTGTTTTTGAAGTTCTTGATGTTCTCAATATTCATCCTTTTGAATTGGGGTCTAGGGGTCTTTATATAGTGCCCATAAATTTGTTAAGTTTGTTAAAGAGATCATTCTCTGAGTGATTTGGGGAATTTTCCCCACCGTTGGATCTTTGATCCAAGAGCTTCTGTTTTACAGAAGACAATCTTCTTGTTTTATCAAGAACAGAAGGATCTTATTAGAATTTTAATTCTTTTTGGCGCAAACGCCTCAGCGCTTGACACGTGTCACTCAGCGCAGAGCGCAGCACAGCTGCGCTGCCACGTGTCACACAGCGCAGTTGCACTAGCGCAACTGCGCTGCCACGTGTCACGCAGCGCACAGCGCAACGCAACCGCGCTTGCGCCACTGCGCTGACACGTGTCGCGCAGCGCAGTGCTTGCGCAACTGAAGCGTTGCTTCCTTTAATTTTGTTTTAAATAGAGCCTTACTCTGATTAGGCGCGCTGCCTCGGGCGTTGCGCTCTCTGCGCTGGCGTGCCTGATTTTGACACATGGCGTCCTGCGCGCAGCGTAGAGAATCTGAAGCGTTCCTTCAATTATTAAAGTTTAAATTTTCAAAGTAGAGTTTTGCTCTGATTGGGGGGAATTGGAAGCGTTGCTTCATCTCCCGCCTTGGAATTTGAACAGTGCTTTGCTCTGATTGGGGTAAACAATCATGATATCAGTAAATGGATGTAACTGGAGAATTATGTAGATGTAAGTATATCCATGGTCCGGTTCAGTCAATACAAATTGAATAGATTGAATATATGTATTCTTGGATTCATATTGAATTGTAGTTTGTACTTGAATCATATTCAAGTAAGATTATTTATAATGAGACTCGGTCTGAGTCAGAACAGTTAGAAAAGAAATTGAATCCCGAATCAGGTTTTGGTGTTATCGGTAACCGCTGCACATGGGCGGCAGAATTTGTGTCTTTTTCAAAGACGATTACCGTGTTGATAACACCGTTTGTTAAGTTGTCTAGCTTAAATAGGTAAGCACCCATATCTCCGGCTCCCTGAGGCTCAAGAGACTGGTCCCGCTTAAGCCTATATTTACTAGGGTCCTTAGGGTAATTTATAGAACTTGAGGGGTTTTATGTAAAAAATAATTTTGTATAGTTTTCAAAATACACCTCAAGTATTTTATTATCGTCTTTAAAGTTTTCATTGATGTATATTTTATCATTGTGATATTTCTAGTGATTAAAAACCTATTTTTCATAATATATGGTATTTAATTGTAAAGTATGGAACTTGTATAGAGTTGCATGGTATTTTCATGTAAAGTGATTCTTTTTTATTTAGAAAAGTTGGAATATTTATACTATATCAAAAATAGATATTTTGCTGATACATATATATATATTTATAAAAATAATTTAATTTATTATTTTTCTAGAAATCTCATTTTCTTAAGATGTTTGTACTTTTAAATCTTTCGAGACCGAATGGTCCCTGTGAAGGTCTGCATCTCGCACTACTAAGCCCGAGAATGTGCGATAATCCGCACAATCCAGAATGGGTTCCCCAAAATGGATTGTAGCGGCGCTTTGCAAAGATTTATTCTAAATACATAATCTTATATAAAAAGGTTTTAATAGTAAAAGGTATTTATGTGTAAATTTGTATTTCCGTATTCTATATTCCCGAAAGACATCGTGCTATGTTGCATATGAGTGTTGTGAGGAGGCATGTCATTACCTCGTGATCTATTTAAAGGTATAGCAAGAAATATGATGTTTAATGTCAAAACTAAACTACATGGTATTTTACTGAAAAGGTACGATAAAATTACAATATGAAACATTTTGCTATGAAACTTGTTCATGATGTTTTTTTAATATTTTATATTCAAGATGTGAGGATTTGGTATGTTTGTATTTAAGAAAAAGGTGGAATTTTAAGAAAACCGAATCGGAAGTTGGATTAACTCCGCTTCTATCGGGTTTTAGAAATACGTATGTTAAGAATAAAAAAGAAGAGAGGGAGGAAGGACTTACTAGAATTTAGCTTAGAAAAGAGGTTGGGAGAGTGGAAGTAGGTTTCGGTGCGTCGTTTCGTCGCTGGGAGCTCCAAGGCTCGTCGTCGGAAATTCGCCGAAGCTTCGCCCTTCGCTAACTCCACTTGTACACAAAAGTTCTAGAGATTTTCTTGAGAGTTTGGACAGAGTTGTGAGTGAGGGTGTGTGTGGAATGGAGGGGTAATTACGGGAAAAGATTAGGGTTAGGGTAGGGTAAAGGGTGTGAGAAAATGTATTAAAAATTGTATTAAAAATAGAGTAAATAGGTGTTTTTATTGGCTCTGTAAATGTGCAGGGTTTTTAAAGTGTACAGGGGTTTTTAGAAGACCAAAAGACACAACTTCCATGAAGACCAACTTGGGTTTTGGCTGAGTTCGGCAGGCGGCGCCGGCCGAGTCAGCCGCGTCGCAAGCTCGATCCGGTCGAGTCAGGCCGGGTCTGGGGGCCATGTGTTCCTTGTCGTTTTGCCTACCCCCTGGGCCAGTTTGTTTTATATATGACTTTTGGTTTTACGTGTTTAACACGTGTAGACTCTTGGGCTTCTAAAAATTTAAAAGAAAACTAATTAAAATATAATGTGGCTAATGGGATTTGAACTCTGGTGCTTTGGTTCAGCAGTGTAAGGTCTTACCAATGAGCTATAAGTTCTTTCTTTCTATTAAAAAGCAAAAAAAAAATTATAACTTGTTCTCAGGCAAAAGTACGCCTTTCTGTATTTTTGAAAAAATTGTACAGAAAGTTGTACAGAAAGTTTAGGGTTGTTACAGCGTTCCTTACGTGGGCGCCACAAAAGGGAAGAGTGCTTAGCACTCACTAGGCAGCGCCCAACGCCGCACGTGCTCCCCACGTGTGCGTCGAAAAAGAGAAGAAAAGAGTGCTTAGTACTACATAAACAACTTGTAACAACCCTAAACTTTCTGTATAAATTTTTCCAAAATACAGAAAGGAATATCTAAGCCTGAGCACAAGTTATAAATTTATTTTGCTTTTAAACAGCAAGAAAGCACTTGTAGCTCATTGGTAAAGTCTTGCACTGCTGTGACGTAGCCCTTGTGTTCGAATCCCACCGCCACATATTATTTTTTATTAATTTTTCTTTTAATCTTTTAGAAGCCCAAGGGTTTACACGTGCACTACACGTAAACTGAAGAGATACAGAATAAACAAACATGTGCACTGGAGTATACCAAACGACCCCGACACGTGGCATAAATCCCAAGCCCCTCCGCCGGAAATAGACCGGCCAAGCTTCATTTTCGACCGGTACCACCGGTACCCCCCGTCGGGAATGGTCCAAATTTTTGCCCCTAGCACCGTTTGGCCTACCCCACTTCCCCCATATTGTTTGATTTTTCTGCACATTGGCATAGGGATTAAAATCACCCCTTTAATCCTTTTAAATGCATATTTTTAATTCTCCAATTTAATATACTAAACCCTAGTTTTCCCTATAAATACCACACTCCATTTCACACATCCTCACTCAGAAATTCCCTGCCAAAACTCTCAAAAATTCTCAAGTCCTTTTAGTGTGCAAGTGGAGTTACCGAAGGGTGAAGTTCCGGCGACGTTCCAAGAAGATTCCGGCGATGAAACGATGTCCCGACACTTCCTTAGCCTTCCTCTCCCTCTTCTCTTGTTCCCTATCTAGTAAGTCCCCCTCCCCCTCTCTTCTACTATCTTAAAAACATTCATTTCTAAAACCCGATGGAAGCGGAGTTAATCTGACTTCCGATTCGGTTTTCCTTTAAAACTCTATTTTTCTTAAACAAGAAAATACCATATTCTCATATATTATTTAACAAACATATTAAAACATGTTTCATTCTAAATGAATCATTTATGCAACTTTTATAATATTCTTACGGTAAAATACCATATACTTTAGTTTCGATATAAAACAACATAATACTTGTATTACCCTTAGACAACTCACGAGGTAATGACCAACATCATCACAACACACATCTTTTACATAACACGATGAGATTTATGGGACAATACGACATTACAAATAAATACCATTAACTTGCAAAATCATTTCTTTAAAAAGTGTATTAAACAATTCCTTGCAATCGCGCCTCTACAACCCACTTTTGGGGACCTCGTTCGGAATGGTGCGGGTTATCGCACATCCTCGAGCCTAGTAGAGCGAGATGCAGACCTCCGAAAGGAGCATTCAATCTCGATGGAATTTTAATGAATTTTTCTTTAGAAAATGAGATTTCTACAAAAATAAATAAAATTATTATTATATATATATATATATATTATAAAAATATCTATTTTAATTATATTATATCAATATTCCAAGTTTTCTAAATCAAAGGAATCACCATTACACGAAAATACCATCCAAATACAAAACAATTCTAATATTTCAATAAAATACCTGTACTATGAAAACTGGGTTTTACTCACTAGAAATTTCACATTTATAAAATATACATCTATGAAAACCCTAAAGACGATAATTAAATACATAAGGTGTATTTTGAAAGCATATCAAAACTATTTTTACATAAAACCCCCTCAAGATATGCTAAATTACAATAAGGACCCTAGTAAATATAGGTTTAAGCGGGACCAATTCTCTTGAGCCTTAGGGAGCCGGAGAATATGGGTGCTTTCTTATCTAAGGTAGACAATCTAACAAACGGTGTTATCAACACGGTATTTGTCTTGGAAAAAGACACAAATCCTGCCGTCCATATGCAGCAGTTACCGATAACATCAAAACTAATTTAGGATTTCAAGTTCTTTTCAAAGTGTCTGACTCAGATTGAGTCTGAATCTAATCAATCTGACTTGAATATGATTCAAGTATAAATTACAATACAACATAAAGCCATGAATCCGTCTATTCAATCTATATTGACCGAACCGAACCATGGATATACTCCGTATACATGATTATCCATTTATATCCATTCTGTTTACTGATATCATGGTTTTGGAAAATCTTCCATTTACTACAATACAACCAATACAATCAATACATTTAATACAATAAACATTACGGGGTTTATAAAGGGGTAAACTTGTACGGAACATGTTAAAGGTGGCACGATGTGGTCACTTAAGACGTAATTACATCCATGCCGTTGTTTCGTGGTATTTTCGATGGAGCCTTGTACTACAGGTTACCAAAGTCCACGGTGTAAGTTGGACTCCTCTCGTATACACTGGCATATTCTGTACCAAGCTACAAACAACCGAGTTAACATTATAATCAAATATTATACTAGATATACTCTCCTCTCTGTCTATTCTTCTCCTTCTTTCTTTGGGACTTACCGAGCGATTGTTCGCTGACGACATTCCTATTTCTCTTTTTTCTTTGGAATGTTGTCAGGAGAACCCGACTCTGAAGAGCTCGAGACCAGCCAGGAGCACTTGGAGCAGTTCACAGAAGACCCGGAGCATTAGACTTTGCTTGTACATAATTTCATTTCAGTTATGCCATTGTTTAGGCATTGCTTTCCATCCATGTATTTAAATTTCCAGTTGTACCTGTGAAAGAATGTTTAATAAATAAAATTGATGTTCATTTACATTCCTGTCTCTTGTGTACTTTACTTTATATTGCTTAGTTACACTTAGCGTGTTTTCTTCTGAGTAAATACGTAGCGGGTCTCGCCACGTCTCCTCCCCGTACACCGGGAAGCGGGGCGTGACAGGTTTTGTTGGCGGCCCATGTAGATCAGCTCTGTATTGTCATGCAGGTCGGTTTTGCATGGACATGCGGGTTAATTCTGCATGAAGTCTTAAGCAATATAACTCAAGAATCAGCAACTAAAAATATTCTTTACATATTCCTTGAATCTTACAATTTCATATACTTTGAATTTGTCCTAACCCAAAATTTTCTTTCAAGGTTATGGATTCCCCAAACAACACCAGTACCAACTTCAATAACACACCACCACCTCTACCGTTTACACCTACCGTCGCTGCTTCGATCAATGAGCATACAGTACTGCATGAGGCAATCTGCAGCCTCCTGGAGGGACAGCAGCAGGATTGCTATCTTAATGAACCGTCCAGAAGCGGAAGCACTTGGGTAAAGCAATTCCGAGCTTTACACTCCAAGCAATTCTCGGGAAAAGAGAGCCCTCTGGAAGCTGAGGAATGGGCTCAGAGCATTGAGGATGATCTGGCAGCGGCACAAGTGCCAGAAATCTCTTGGGTTTGAGTTGCAAAGATGCAACTCACTGACAATGCCCGAGTTTGGTGGAAGGCAAAAGAAAGCCGTCTTGACCAACCGATCAAATGGAGGACTTTTCGCGACATGTTCGACGCGAAGTACTTCTCTGAGACTGCGTGATTTGATATGAAACAACAATTCATCCTTCTACAACAGGGTTCGATGTGGACCAAATCTGTGGATGAATATGATGCTGAGTTTACCATACTCAGTAGGTAAGATATATCTCAATATTCGATTTTCAAATATCACATACTACACAGCTAACACAAGACCGCAACAGGTTCGTGGCACACTTGATACCGACTGCTGATATCAGGTCCAGACGATTTCAGTAAGGGTTAGATCCGGAGATCCAAGCTGTTTTAGCTACAGAGGATTTCTTAACCCACGACTTAACTTTGAAAGCTACCTGTCAATATGAGGCAGTAATGAAGAGGAAGGGTAGACCTCAATCTGCCGGAGTAAAGTGCACTGCCACTAAGATGGCAAGAGGAGCCTCTTCAAGGCCAACTGTTGATCCCAGGAGACCGGAAGAAACCAATAACCAGCCGAGTTCAGATTTTTGCTTCTACTGTAAAAGGAATGGACATTTGTGGAAGGACTGTAGGCATGCAAGTGGCATGTGCTTAGTTTGTGGCGCATCCAATCACGGAATTGGAACCTGTCCTTATAGACGCAACTCAGCTCACACACCCACCAACTATCCGCAGTGGCCAGCTATCCAGGCTCCTGCACCTCGTCTTGCACTCCTAGCTCCACCTCCACGTGGACCTCCTGCACTGCATAATCGCTAATTCCATCAGGCACCGAGGAGCATGCCTCGAGAGCAGAGAAACATGCCCTAAGGACAGATGAATGTGCCTCCAGCTAGGAGGAATGTACCCCGGCTTCAGGCTTTCACATTAACAGCCGTAGAAGCCGAGACAGTAGACCAAGGTAACACTGGTAATCCTTTTCAATCTTTTCAAACCCTTATATCATCTTGTTACTTTTCATGCAATACTAGTATTTCTTTCACAATCACAATCACCAAATTTTCTTGAATCTGTTACACTTTCCTTTTACAAATTTCGAGGATGAAATTTTTATAAGGAGGGTAGAATGTAACAACCCTAAATTTTCTGTATAAATTTTTCTAAAATACAGAAAGGAACACCTAAGCCTGAGCACAAGTTATAAATTTGTTTTGCTTTTGAACAGCAAGAAAGTACTTGTAGCTCATTGGTAAAGCCTTGGACTGCTGTGACACATCTCCTGTGTTCGAATTCCATTAGCCGCATATATTTTTTATTAATTTTTCTTTTAATCATTTAGAAGTTCAAGGGTTTACACGTGTACTATACGTAAACTGAAGAGACACAGAATAAACAAACACATGCACAGGAGTATACCAAACGACCCCGACACGTGGTATAAATCCCAAGCGCCTTTGCCGGAAATAGACCGGCCAAGATTCATTTTCGACTGGTACCACCAGTTCCCCCCGTCGGGAACGGTCCAAATTTTTGCCCCTGGCACCGTTTGGCCTACCCCACTTCCCCCATATTGTTTGATTTTTCTACACATTGGCAGAGGGATTAAAATCACCTCTTTAATCTTTTTAAATGCAAATTTTTAATTCTCCAATTCAATACACCAAACCCTAGTTTTCCCTATAAATACCACACTCCATTTCACACATCCTCACTCAAAAATTCCCTGCCAAAACTTTCAAAAATTCTCAAGTCTTTTTAGTGTATAAGTGTAGTTAGCGAAAGGTGAAGTTTCAGCGACGTTCCAAGGAGATTCCAGCGATAAAAGGACGCCCCGACACTTCCCTAGCTTTCCTCTCCCTCTTCTCTTGCTCCCTATCCAGTAAGTCCCCTCTCTCCCTCTCTTTTACTATCTTAAAAACTTTCATTTCTAAAATCCGACCGAAGCGGAGTTAATCCGACTTCCGATTCAGTTTTCCTTTAAAAATCTATTTTCTTAAACAAGAAAATACCATACTCTCATATATTGTTTAAAAAACATATTAAAACAAGTTTCATTCTAAACGAATCATTCATGCAACTTTTATAGTATTCTTACAGTAAAATACCACATACTTTAGTTTCGACATAAAACAACATAATACTTGTATTACATTTAGAAAACTCATGAGGTAATGACCTACCTCACCACAACACACATCTTTAACATAGCATGATGAGATTCATGGGATAATACGACATTACAAATAAATACCATTAACTTGTAAAACCATTTCTTTAAAAAGTGTATTAAACAATTTCTTACAATTGCGCCTCTACAACCCACTTTTGGGGACCCCGTTTGGGATGGTGCGAGTTATCGCATATTCTCGGGCCTAGTAAAGTGAGATGTAGACCTCCGAAAGGAGCATTCGACCTCGATAGAATTTTAAAGCATTTTTCTTTAGAAAATGAGATTTCTACAAAAATAAATAAAATTATTTTTATTAAATATATATATATTATCAAAATATTTATTTTAATTATATTATATCAATATTCCAAGTTTTCTAAATCAAAGGAATCACCTTTACATGAAAATACCATCCAAATACAAAACAATTCTAATATTTCAATAAAATAACTTGTACTATGAAAATATACATCTATGAAAACCCTAAAAACGATAATTAAATACTTGAGGTGTATTTTGAAAACATATCAAAACTATTTTTACATAAAACCCACTCAAGTTATGCTAAATACAATAAGGACCCTAGTAAATATAGGTTTAAGCGGGACCAATTCTCTTGAGCCTTAGGGAGCCGGAGAATATGGGTGCTTGTCTATCTAAGGTAGATAATCTAACAAACGATGTTACCAACACGGTAATTGTCTTGGAAAAAAACACAAATCCTGCCGTCCATATGCAGCAGTTACCGATAACATCAAAACTAATTCGGGATTTCAAGATCTTTTCAAAGTGTCTGACTCCGACTGAGTCTCAATCTAATCAATCTGACTTGAATATGATTCAAGTATAAACTACAATACAACATGAAACCATGAATCTGTCTATTCAATCTATATCAATCTATATTGACCGAACCGAACCATGGATATACTCCGTTTATATGATTATCCATTTATATCCATTTCGTTTACTGATATCATGGTTTCGGCAAGTCTTCCATTTACTACAATACAACCAATACAATCAATACAATAAATATTACGGGGTTTATAAAGGGGTAGACTGGTACAGAACATGTTAAAGATGGCACGAGGTGGTCACTTAAGATGTAATTACATCCATGCCGTTGTTCCGTGGTATTTTCGACGGAGTCTTGTACTACGGGTTACCAAAGTCCACGGTGTAAGTTGGACTCCTCTCGTATACACTGGCATATTCTTTACCAAGCTATAAACAACCGCGTTAACATTATAATCAAATATTATATTAGATATACTCTCCTCTCCGTCTATTCTTCTCTGTCATTCTTTGGGACTTACCGAGTGATTGTTCGCCGGCGACATTCCTATTTTTCTTCTTTCTTTGGAATGTTGTCAGGAGAACCCGACTCTGAGGAGCTCGAGACCAGCCAGGAGCACTTGGAGCAGTTCACAGAAGACCCGGAGCATTAGACTTTGCTTGTACATATTTTCATTTCAGTTATGCCATTGTTTAGGCATCGCTTTCCATCCATGTATTTACATTTCCAGTTGTACCTGTAAAGGAATGTTTAATAAATAAAGTTGATGTTCATTTACATTCATGTCTCTTGTGTACTTTACTTTATATTGCTTAGTTATACTTAGCGTGTTTACTTCCGAGTAAATATGTAGCGGGCCTCGCCGCGTCTCCTTCCCGTACACCGGGAAGTAGGGCGTGACACAGCCCAAAATGGTTGAGTGTTCAACACTCATTGGGTAGCGCCCAGTGCCTCACGTGTTCCCTACGTAGATGCCATAAAGAGTGCCTAGCACTCCATATAAAGACAAAAGGAGTAAAGTGTTCAACACTTGTTGGGCAATCCCTATGACTGAAAGCTCCACAGGATCATATGTGGGCTTCAGAACTCATATAAGTGCTCAACACTTTTTGCATAAAAAAAGAACTTATTAAATAGAGCCCAAACAAGTGCTTAGCACTTTTTTCAAAATAAAGAGGGAGGACTAAGCAAACTAAAGCCCAAATTGGCTAAGTTGCTAAAGTCTTGCAACTGAGTCCAAATGCTCTGTTGCTGGGTTTAAATAAGGAAGATCCTAAAATGTTGTTAAGTGTATCTTAGTCTCAAATTGGACTAACGTATCCTTAATAAAAATTCTTAAGGCCAGCATAACTCCTCTACCTCAAACACGAGATTTAGTTCAAGGGTATATTTCTTCACACCTCTGATAGATGTCGTTGTAATTCTTTAACGTCTTCAGAGAGGTGGCGGGTCCCGACGACCAACAACTCCTTTCAGCTCATATTGATGCACTTCCAAATTGACGTGCACACCTCAAATCGGATCGTTGCCCAAATTAGGCACATTCCATATCAACATCGTTCACTTCATCATGTAACAAATACAAGTGCGCGCAAGTTGAATGTTGGACTGAAACGTTCTTAAACTAATATTCGCCTCCAAAATTGGGATAATAGACCAAAATTATTCTCCTCCAAAATGGCGATAATGGATTGAAACATTCTTAAACTAATATTCGCCTCCAAAATGACAATAATGGACCGAAAAGTCCCTAAACTAAAACTTCGCCTCAAACATGGCGATAATAGACCGTGATGTCCTTAAACTAAAATAATTGAACCCAAATATTCATATGTTTAAGTCGATCTAAATCTCAAACCAGATTAACGGTACTTAAATCAATCTAAATCCAAATCTAAAAATATACGGATTTGGTCTAATCCACGCCCTACGGGCGACGACATAAATTAGTCTTCGTATACAATTCACGTGCAACCCAAAATAAAAACAAACATACACACGATATGAAGTGAACCTCCGGAGTAGGAGAAAATGGTTAGCGATGCGGTAACGTAATTAACTGTAGGGGCTTGCGCCTGCAGGGAAGTACGTCCCCACAATAAAAAAAACCTCTCGCAAATGAGGGGGAATCTGATAAAGTCAGGTACAACGGTCGCGTTCGTCCAAACCTCCGATATACGGTGCCATAAATCAACTTGGCATTTTTGGAAAGATGGACGGATAAATCCAAATAGTATCTACCCCCAGAATTCAAGCCAGACGTCCCAACGTCTCCATAGAAGGAGAATTTTATTCTATGATCCAATTTGGGGAATGTTTTCTCCCCACAGAATTTAATTCTGTATCTTGATGATTTATCATCTCCGTTGGATCAAAGATCCAAAGGCTCTGTTTAATAGAATTTAATTCTACTTGGACGTCGGCGCTCACGTGTTGTGCACGTGGGCGCCATTTGAGAGTTTTAACTCTTGTTTAATTTAATAGATTCTTTTGTGCTTTGCACACTAGCGTCCGTGTGAGAAGCATATGCGATGCTATATGAGAGTTTTGACTCTTATTTAATTTAATAGATTCTTTTGTGGTTTGCACACCGGCATCCGCATGAGGAGCACGTGAGGTTCCACCATAGGATTTAATCCTATAAGATTGGCTCTGGTGCTGGCGTCCTTGTGGAAGGTATGTGAGGCGCTGTCTCATTAATTTTGAACAGAGCTTTGCTCTTTTATTGGGGGAAACAATGTCTATCTGTAATAACATGTATACGTATCCATGACTATGTATGATGCAAATATATAGCATGTTGCACTAATATAAATATAATACGATATAATGAGGTTCCAGCATACAAATAGATATGCAATTCTCAGTACGGATGCGAACGGATATCGAAAAACGGTAAATATGTAACATTGGATGCATAATATAACACATGTATTATTTTTATTCATATAGATATAAATATATTGACATAGCATATTGCAAGATAAACTTGTCTTGGAAACAACGGTTGATGTGCAGGCGGCTTGGTGCGACAAGACACAGTACGTGAAGTGGTACGACACGGTGACAGATCTTGCAGTGACACGGGACTGATGCGATGGTGGCACACAACTGGCATGAGCTGAGTACGAAACGGGCATGGTGTGGCACAGGAGCAGAGCACATGGCATGACACGGTCTGGGTACGGTGATGACACGGTAATGGCATGGTCTGGGTACGGTGCATGGCACGGTCATGGCATGGTCTGTGTATGGTGCATGGTCTGGTGGTGGTCTGGTCGTGATCTGGTGCATGGTCTGGTCATGATATGGTGCATGGTCCGGTGCATAGTCTGGTGGTGATCTGGTGCATGGTCTGGTGGTGATCTGGTAGTGGTCTGGATCATCGGCGACGTGCGCGACTCCGGTGACGGCTGGAAAAGCAAGAATCAAGAAAGAAAATAAAAGAAAGAAAGAAGAGAAGAAGGAGAAGAGTGAGGGTGTGGCTTGGCTTGGGGTTCCGAAGCAGAGGAGATGAGGGGGCGACGACGGTGAGCTGTCGACGATGATAGGTAACGGTGACAGTGGGTTTCTTGGGTTTCTCGGGGGTGCAAGAATGGGTGCTCGGGATTGTGGTGTCGGGGTTTGCAGTGGTTCCGGGGAAGAAGGAGAAGAGGGATGAGAGGATGATGGCGACAAGGTGAGGTCGATGAGGTTGTGTGACATCGACGAGGGTTCAGGCGTGGGTTAGTGTTCTCGGGTGAAGTTGGAGGGTGTTGTCGGATTGCAGGGATGGTGGTTATAGGGGGTCGTCGAGGGATGGAGAGAGGTGAGGATGAGGTTGAGAAGATGAGGACGAAGGTAAGGGGACGAGGAGGTCGGCGGCGAGGTCGAGGGTTGGAGGCATGAGGTCGGGGCTCTTGGGTTCTTGGGTTGTGGGTCGTCGGGTGTGCAGGGGTCGTGGTCATCAGGAAAAAGGAGAAGAGGGAGATGAGGTTGTAACACCCGAGCCCAATGCTACTAATTTCTGTTACCTTATGATTGGAGTGTGGCCTTTGTTTCATTTATCTTGCTTGATTATTACTTATTGCAATTTTACCCCGTCAATTCATTTCTGCATATAACAATTTAAGGCATCTAAAATAAAATTAAAAATATTCATCATGGCCTACTTGACACCCCTAACTCTGTTGTAGCGTCCGTGCATCGTGTTCTCGTCCCGTTCAGT
Source organism: Agapanthus africanus (assembly GCA_030015575.1). NCBI lineage: Eukaryota > Viridiplantae > Streptophyta > Magnoliopsida > Asparagales > Amaryllidaceae > Agapanthus > Agapanthus africanus. Next base: position 886,422,471 of record CM057337.1, read on the forward strand.
GAAACAGGCGAGTTTGGACGGCTACGCGCACGTACGTGTGCCCGTTTTGGGGGTATGCTTTTTGATTGTAAAACACTTTATTTTAAATTTTGAATCCCGCTTAAAATTTTCTTATTTCAATTTCGAATTTTTGGACCCGACCCGGGCGCAATTTGGAAATATTTTACTTTGCGCCAAAATCCCAATTTCTAATATATTTTTTAACCGTCAAAATATAAATATTATAACCTCCTAATATTTTTAAAATTTCTAAATCTTTTATTTATTTTTCCTAACCCCTTCCTTTTTTTTTCTTTTCTTGCAGTCGGTCTCCATTCTTGATCGCCGTTGTCCCCTGCAGGTGGTTCGCCGGAGCTCCGTCGACGCTGTCGACCATCACGACCCCCTTCACAATCCACAGTGAGTATCCTTCCCTCCTCTCCATCCTCCTTTCCCTCTTCCCTTCTTCTTCCTTTCATGTATTTTCTTTAGTTGCTTACTGTTTTGTGTCTCACCGGAATCCGGCCATGTCGGCGACGTGTCCCGACGTTCCAGTGTGGTACCCCGGCCCGTGTAGCTTCACCATTCGTCTTTTGGGTTCATTCCGTGAACCGTGCGCCCGTCGCGAGGTTCCCCTCCGACATTTTACGTTCCGTATTCCCGGTTCGCGACCCGTCGAGGCAAGTACCCCTTGCTACATGCTAAACAATATTTACATGTACTTGATGACACCCTAAAACCTGCAATTTAACTTTAGTACTATAATTTCCCATTTTACGTGTTCAATTTCATGTTATATCATTTTATCTTTCAAACTTAGAACCTACATGTTGCAATTACTGTTTTGAACCTAATAACCATATTTACATGTTTTAATTTCACTTTCACTAATGACGTAGCCTATGGCACTTTATCTATCGTTTTACTCCATCCGGACACTCGTGTACATTTAACCTGCATAAACTGTGATTTCATCCATGGAACCTATATATATATATATATATATATATATATATATATATATATATATATATCATTGCATCCATGAAGTCTTAAACTTGTTAACATGATTAAACGGCTATAATTGTCATACTGCATTCTTATGATGAAATCATCTCTGTGACACAATTGATAACTGTGCTGCTATTTAATCGATGCTTCTTTATTGTTTAATTCGTTGCTTAAATCTATGTTGTTGATGACCATGCTTGATTATGTGACTGAGTATGAGCACACCCATGATATCGTTTACTTCTTGACCCGACTTGCTACAAATATATTGATTGACCCGACATGGTACCGTATACTGCTTGACTTGACCTGATGTACCATAACCTGACCCGTTACCTGATCTTGTGTCTAATGACAACAAACCTGACATGTAGTCCTCATGGACCGTTCCTGTTGTCTATCCAGACAAACCTGTTTACCTGATCCTGTGTTGGCATTAGTTTCTTAATTACGGGATACCTGACTCGACTTACATATATAACTTGGGGGTATGGGGAAATCAAAGGTGAAACCTGACTTGTAACTCAACAGTTCGCTACTTGTTCTGATCAGTTTTAGGCTGGGCCAGCCTTGGAATGATGATGCTGACATCATTCATCTGTACACATTCCTGTTTGTTGTCTAGCGGCATGTCTCAATTTCAGCCCGAGAATCTGAGGCCGTGGTCCCGGGTATGTACGGGATACTATTGAGTTACATCGATGATTCATCAATTTGGTTTCAAAGACTTTAGAACAGAAAACCTGATAGAACAATTTAGTTTACCCACTGCACACTACCCTGCAACTGCTCTGATTTATATCATTATTACCCTTGCTTCATTCATGTTTATATTCGCATTGCCTTTTACCCCGTTTATTATGTTATTACTTGATGATTTGACGCGCTGACGTCTGGGTTTTGCATGGCCCAGATTCTGTACCGCTGTCGCAGCCCGAGCAGGAGTACTTCAGCCGACAGGCTGAGCTGTGAGTGTTAGCAGTAGTTAGCTTTTCTTTCCTGCATTTTATTCCTGATGTGAGCCCGCATTATGGGACATACATTCCAGTTATTTTGTATTGGATCTTTCGCTTCCGCATTATTTATTCTTGACTCATGTTATCTTGGATTATGGACATGTTTTAGATAGTTTTATTTTGTTCTTGATATCTCTACAACCGTAATATGACCGTGGATGGATATTTTCTACCCACAGATAACATGGTTGGCTATGTCACGTGCCCACTTTAGCGTACTCTGGGAAGTGGGGCGTGACAGAGGTTGAGAGGATGATGGGGTTGGGACGTCGTGGGGAGGTCGGCGATGAGGGCTTGGGTCGAAGTCGGGTTGCAGGTGTTTCTGGGCGATGGGTTCTTGGGGTCATGGTCGTGCAGGGTGTCGGAGAGGAGGTTGTGTTGTGGGTGACGGGGTAAAGTCTACGAGGGTGTCGACGGCGAGGTGAGGAAGCGGCTAAGGCTCGGGTTTGGGTGCCGGGGAGTTCTCGTGGCGGTAAAATAGAGAAGGAGGGAGAGAGGTGTTGTTAATTAATAATTTAATATATAATATAATTATATATACATATAGAAAAGAGAGTGAGAGATGACTGCTAGAGAGAGTGTGAAATAGAGAGTGAGTGAGAGATGACTGCTAGAGAGAGCGTGAAATAGAGAGAGAGAGAGAGAGAATATATAGGATTATCTAGGATTTAGTTTTAAAATATATATGATTATATATAACTGTTAGATTAGTTTTAGTTAAGAATATAATAATATAATATATTATATATATAAGTATATATACTGTTATTATTATAAAATATTATAATATTATATATTAGGTTTAAACAGCTAATATCAAAATACCCCGAATAATACCCGGGTCTCTTCTAAAATTCTAGTTTTAAAATACGGATAATATACGTGTCAGTTAAAATTATAATGCGATATCCGCTTAAATAAAATGCATACCCCCAAGAACGGATACACGTAAAAACACATAGCGATCCAAACGAGTCTGCTTTATCAGTCTGGACATGAACGCTATGTATGGATGCAAACATATGATATGGGGTATGATACAGACCATGCTAGATATTAAAAAATATTATCTGGCTATTATTTGTATTATCTAAAAAATATGCAGATACAGAATATCATATAAGTGTATATCAAATCTAAATGTGCACGGGTCCTCTGTACTAGCGAATATGACATAAACTGGTACCAAAATGAGTTTCAAGTATGCGGGTCGGGTCGGATACTAACCATAGATACCAAATGCATCATCCGCACCCCAAAAAAGTAATAAACAAGAAAACCGTCGCAAGATCTGAAAACTCCAAATAAAATATGATATAAATGCACTAGGGTGTTATATTATACCCAACTATAAAAGAATTTTGTCCTCGAAATTCCCGGAACAAGAAAAGACAAGAAAACACGGATCTAAGAAAAAAGGTGTAGAAACTTCTGTAGAATCTCGTCTTCAATTTCCCAAGTTGATTCTCCGTGCGAATGATTCCCCCATGAAACAAGCACTAGAAGGATAACCTTGTTCTTGATGACATTGTCTCGTCGATCCACGACCGCCATTGGCCATTCTTCGTATATTAAGTCCTCCCTTACTGTCATTTCCGAGTGATCTAGGACGTGTTTCTCATCTCGAATATACTTGCGGAGTTGAGATACATGAAACACGTCATGAACACTCGCCAATAATGATGGTAAAACCAATCGATAACTACTTCTCCAACGCGCTCGATAATATCGAAAGGCCCTACGAATCGAGAATTAAGCTTTTCTTGACTACCAAATCGGATTACTCCTCTAGTCGGTGATATCTTCAAGAACACAAGATCACAAATAGTGAACTTTAAAGGTCTTCTTTCAGTATCAGCCCAACTTTTCTGTCGATCCTGTGCCACCTTCATATGATTACGGATCAACTTAACTTTCTGCACGGTTTGCACGATATGATCCGGTCCCAATAATCTTCTTTCTCCAACAACGTCCCAACAGACGGGCGATCGACACTTACGACCGTATAATTCCTCAATGGATCCATCTGTATAGTCGCCTGAAAACTGTTATTATAAGAAAACTCCACCAAGTGCAAATGATCCTTCCATGAACCCTTGAAGTCTAACATGCTGTCACGCCCCGCTTCCCAAAATACAGAATATGAGGGGTTGACAGGGCCAGCCATGCTCTTACGGTCGAGGAAAAATCCTGCCGTAGTCACACTTCGGCTTCTAGCTCTACTTGGTAATCGGTAATCAATGCACAGGTAACGAGAAATGCAGTCACTAAATCAAAGCAAATACAAAGAACTAACCAGATAGAGATCAAGGAAGTATAGCTCTGAATCGCTGTTCAAGATGTCCGCAATATCCTCGTGGTACGTCAGGTCCTGATCCGAGCTAAATCCATTTCTCACTCTGAGCATGCATACTCAGGTTGTCAGAGTGACACAATAGCAATATATATATATATATATATATATATATATATATATATAAATACATTATAAACACATGCAATGATGGCGAACATGAAACGGTAAGCATAGAGTAATAACATGAGCATGAAGTAGCCAGTACAGGTAAACAGTAAAACAGTAAACAGTATGGCAGGTATATTGAATCAGTAATCAATACATGTCACTAAACCTATCAGTCTCTAAGTCTCACTATCCAGGTCGCTAAGCCTATCGTCAGTCCAAGTGTGAAAGTAAACCACTCGTGAGTATCCCCCACCTAAGGGTAGTGCCCCAGGGGCAAGGGAACACGGGCCCGAAACACGCACGATAATAATCAGTAACTCCATCCATACAACTCCCAAAATCACGATGTAAGCCGGCAATGGGACTCCCGAGATTCTGTTGAACTCACACTCAAACTACCCCACACCCCGTGGTATATATCAAACCCTGACCATAAACCCAAATACCAGTCGGTCCATGACAAGTTTACGCGAGAACTGGAGACAGGATCTCCATCAAGCATGTCTCGACTGGTACCCAAGACAAATGGACAGTGTTTGGTACCACTTGCAAAATTCATTATAAATCATACCTGCAGAATTAAGCGAAATAATTTTAAGAGCGTAAGCAGTATGTTTAATTATCTATCGATAAAAATTGGTTTCGTGTCAATCGGGTTTCAGGTTCACTAGATATGGCCATTTCAATTTAAGTGTTCACTGCTGGAAATCCGGTTTCAGAACTGGAAGTCCGTTTCGTAACACGTTTTACTCCCAGTTGGGAGCATAATTAGGCGACACTATAATTCAACTAATTGTATATTTTTCTGTTATCTTCCCAACGCATTAAACGGGTTATCAATAGGATCCCCGTATTAGAAGTCAGGTTATGTACAAGGTGCTGGTGTAAGAGGGGTCACTGCAGAAACTGCAGAACATCACGGTTTTCTAAAATACAAATTAAATATTAAATGACGGTGAAACGACACGGGACCAGATTCAGGGGTTAGCTAACTATATTTTCTATGTAATCATATGGAGTTACATGCATTTTCAGTTTAAGGAAGGGGTGTACAAGTGCTTAAATTCAGGTTTTCCCCCGTAGAATTCTGCCCGGACTGCAGTCCAGAGCCGCGAATCGTCTCAGTATTCAATATCATAACAGAACAATATTCAGTAAGAATCATCAGGGGTTTACAGATTATCCAGTCGGCTTCGTAACGAGCCTAAGAAAGTCATGAAACGAGTTATGTACAATTTACCACGAATTTAATATGGCGGTGTATGCAGTAAATTCCAGATTTCGTGTCAGTTATCGGGGATGTCATTTCATATTGTAAACGTCAATATTTTCAACCCAAATTTCTACGTGATATTCGTTATCAGTAAAGGGACTTATTGTCATATCTCTTAACATTTCAAATATGGTTTTCATTTAGGGTTTCGTGTCGAACATCTAGGTTGCAATCAAAATGCATATATAAATCACTGATTAAACAAGATTAAAATCCTATAAATTTTATACAATATTGCTACGGGATATTAGACACGAATTTGGGTTCGGTTCGGTACAATCCAATATGATACGTTATATGTATTAAATTTCGTCAATAAAATCACGACGTTGACATATAATTATGGTTATACATAATTGGCATAAGTAGCCGGTGAGAAATCACTTGCATTTGTAACTTAATCATCCGAGACCCAACTACGATGGGTTTGATGCAATCAAGTTTAGGTATAATTTATTATCCCACGATGTATTCTATTAGATTCTAGCATTTCCGGTCGTTAAGGAAGAATTCTTTGTCTGGCTTGAGCTAGGTATTAAATTAAGAATTCTAACAATGCATATAAAAATATTTATTTTTTTTAGCATGATAAGCAAGTTCCAAAACTTTCCTGAGGACGACGACGATCGGTGACACGAACACATCGGAGGCCCGACTACTCGCACGATCCAGCACAGGCAATGGCAACGATAGCGATCTCGGGTGGCGGCCGGAGGCTGTAGGTGCAGGGGCTTGGCTGCTCGAAGGAGGCGGCCAGAAGAGGATGCTGGTGGTGGTTGGCTCCGGTGTGGTGAGGGTTCCGACGATGTGGGAAGCTCGGCGATGACGAGAGCAGCGATGGGCTCACGCGGTCGTAGGGAAGAGGGTCGCAGCGGTCGGGGAGAATGGAAGGGATGAGTAAGGAGGTCGAGGAAGGGGAGGACGGGGTGACGACGGCGTGAGGTCGACGGAGGCGCCGGTGAGGTGGACTGCAGGCGTGGGCTGCCGGCGGGGTTTCCTGTGTCTGTAGGAGATGATGGTTCCTCATCGGAGATGAAAGGGGAGAGAGGGTGTCGACGAGGTAGGTGAGGTGAGCGGAGTCGAGGGTGGAGGCGGAGCTCGGGGTGTTAGAGGCGTCGGCGGAGATGGGAGGTTGGTGAGCTCGTGGAGAAGAGAAAGGGAGGGATCGAGAGGAGGGAGTGAGGTAGAGAGAGAGTTGTTGTACGAAGTGATGGAAGCGAAGCAGAGAGAGGGGGTCGTTGGAGAGAACGAGCGAGTCATGGGGAGGAGCGAGAGGAGAGGGGAGGTGGCGTGGAGGTCGCGGGGAGTGGGCGCGGGTCTCGCGGGAGCCGTTGGGGAAGAAGGTGTGGAGCGCGGGAAAAGAAAAGAAGTGGGGAAGAAGGGTTAAGCGGGTCGAGTTAGGGAAGTTGATTTTGGGCTGGGGTTCATGGGTCGGGCCATAAAATAGAAAAGAAATAGGGAGCTTGGGCCAGGGCTGGGTTTAGGGTTTGGGTTATGAATTGTTTAGGAAAATTAAAAAGGTATTAGATTAAATTAGGGTTAGGGTTTTAAAAATAATAAAAATAATAATTATAGATATAAATAAATAAATTTTGTAAGTAACAAAAATATGGATATTTGGTGTATAAAATAACTGGGTATTACATCATACCACCCTTACAAAAATTTCGTCCTCGAAATTTAAAATAAACGATAAGCTATTAAATAATATACAAAAAGCTACAACATCGAACACTAATATATAGCGATTTACTTAAAAACATCTAGATAAAAATCGAAGGTCTATATATGTATAAGGAATAACACAACTAAAAGGATAGGTCTAAGTAAGCACAAGGCAGAACCATCTATAAGGATAACTATATGTATAAGAGAATAAAATAGCAATAACAACCAATAGTGAAGGGTTTGCCGATAGGCCAAAACATTTTAGAATAAATATATCGATCAAACGATTTTAAAATAACTTGAGAAAACCCACATGGTGAAAATAAGAAACATAGAACAAAATAGTATGTGCGATATATGTTTGCGCTATTGAAAACATGGAAAATAGCAAAGCATTTAAAATGAATAAAACAGGATTAGTTAATAACACGCAATTCTTCGATAAACACAAAATATTGAAAGCTAAATTTCGAATAACGACGTCACTGAACGTAATTATAGTAATAAAAGAAAGCACTACTAATGTATAAGGGCTAGTCAGGGTATGGGTTTCAGAGGAGTATGGCCCATTCAAAAATGTCGGAATGCTGTACTTTTAATCTGAGTGTTGAAGAGACGAGGGTCAGATCAGCACAAAGTGCAAGAGTGAAGAATAGAGAATCTTAGAAGGGAAAGAAATTTATTGGGGAGGGAAAACAGTCAATGCATCATGCGAATCACTACTCGAAAGGTTAACGAACTCAGAAACTTTATTATTACTCCAGAAAATTTCAAACAAGGCATTCTCGAAAGACAAAAGGTGGCCCTAAACTATACATAGTTTTATTTGGCCAGATGAAACAAAAGATAGATCACGTCAATCGCGGTTGTGGAAGTTCAGCAGGTTACGGTAAGCTCGCGCGCTAAGATAGGGGCGTCCATTTCCATAGCGCATCGCAGGGATTGCCGCTGGAGGTTCTTCTGCCACGGGGTCTTTTTCTCCTGGTCCTTCTTCCTCGGCTGGAGCTTCTTCATCGTGGTATGCTTCCACGTGATTCACTTCCTCGGCTGGAGCTTCTCCATTTCCATATGCTTCCACGTCAATCGCGGTTGTGGATGTTCCTCTTCTTCGTTGTCAGAGTCGCCGATCATGTCGACTTCTGGGGCTGCGACCCCCTCGTCCTCGGAATCGTTATTGTCAAAAATAACCTGTGGGCCGTTGATCTCGCCATCGGAACTTATCAGCATGCAGTCCAAGGAAACGTACGACTGTATGTCCTCATCGATAGGCGGCACTGCTCCAGGATTTGCTATGGCCTGAAAAGAAAGAGTCATGATCAGACAGTGGAACACACCAAGAAAATAACCAAGGATATGGAGCATAAGGAAAATATGCGGTAGGTAAGGACTGAAAAATTAAAAATTAGAATACTGATGCAATAAGAAGTATAAAGAAAATGAGTTGCAAGGGGACGATACATACATTGCAATTCAAAATTTTATTGCATTCAAACTAAAAGTTCAACGGATACAAGATTTTAAACGAAAGGAAACATTTACAAAAGAGTGACAATATTTTTATTGAAAGCAGAAAAGGTGATAATTCTTCTTTGATATCTAGGCCGCTGCATTCTCGTCAAGCGAGTGGAATCCTGCGCTGGGTCCGTACTATCATCGAAGCTCGAACTACGAAATAACGAAGTCACTTAGCAGTAGTGGAGAGTATAGACGAATCTCCTCTTTGCAGCTCCTTCCTTCTAGGGAAACCGTTGACAAGACGTTCGTCGGATCGACAAATCAAGCACTGCCCTTTAGCACTGCGACAGTCTCTCTGAAGATGTCCTGGTTTCTTACAGTATCCACAACATTGAGTTCTCCGCTGCTTCCGTTGCTGAGGAACAAATGGGCGGTTCATCTTCACCTCTTTTCTTTGTTTAACAGGGGTCCCCATATGATTGGAGGTCTCCGCTGGCACTTGAGCCATTTGCCTTCCCAATCCTTCAGCTAAAAGGTCGTTCGTTCGCTCCTGAGCTTCCTTCAAGCCTTGCAGTACACCCAAAATCTCGACGGTCTGACTATGGGGAGTGGAGATAGAAGAAGTGTCGTTGGAAGACATGGTCCTGAAACAATAAATTTGAGGACGGTATAAGGTACAAGATATAAGAATTCGAGTAAGATGTAGAATGGATAATGAAACAAGAATATACGGTGAGGTGAAACTCAAACTGGTGGAAATCAAATATAGAACTCCAAGTCACTCAAACAGAGTACAGTATTGTAACTATGTTGCAGTTCATAATTACAATCGCATAACTCTACTAATTCACCCAGAACTCTAGCGGATGGATCAAAATATGCAGCAGAACACACTATATGAATCAAGGTCAAGGATAACAAGTTTACAATCTAAGCCGAAAGGGTGGCTTAAATTGTCAAGCTCTAGTCGGAAATTGCAATCTCGAACCCAACCAACCTGGCTCTGATACCAACAAAACCATGTAACGCCCCGCTTCCCAAAATACAGAATACGAGGGGTTGACAGGGCCAGCCATGCTCCTACGGTCGAGGAAAAATCCTGCCGTAGTTGTAGGGTTCCTAGGCACGCTAATGAAGTCTCACAAGGCATCAACCATGCAAATTTTAAATTTTATGAGCGTCGAGAAACCCTAATACGGATCGTCGACTAGAATTTTAGGCGAAACAAGAAACTAGTTAACATCTTAACTAAAAGTGAGATGCTACAACCTTTGTAGATCCGGTTATCCACTTCCTTAGCTCCACGTAGGCATCCTCTCGCTGTCCATCTCGAATTCCGGACTCAATCGTCGGCTTGATCGGAGAAATGGGCGGGCTAGGTCGTCGGCTTCGTGCCGAAGATGATCTACGTCGAAGCATCACAAGTTCAAGCTCCAACTTCACCAAGTTGTGAAACTTGTGAAGAAAACACCCTATACTACTTGGCAAGAGGTAGAGGGTGAAGAAATAGGAGGTGGGTTCACTTTAGAATTGGATTTCTCACTCTTTAGCTCAAGGTGCCATTAATGGTGTCAAGCTTTTTCTTTGAAGAAGAAGAAGAAGATGAAGATAGAATATGATAAGTATTAGATTAAAAATGAGAATAATATCATTACTTATCATATACTAACCACGGGGAAGTGTAGAGAGCAAACTAGGGTTAGGTGCATGGTTAGGTTAAAAGAAGAAAACAAAAATGGTCAATTATTCAACTTTTCATGAAGCTTCATGAAAGAAACAAATAAATCCACCATTTTTCTTTTCCTTTCCAAAATGAATAATCAATATAAATAAATGAACAAGTAAATAAAACCCTAACCATTCATATAACCATGCTTTAATCTTTACACAAGCACAAGTTAACATGTATCATCAAACATGATACAAACATGTGTACACAAAAATATATCACATATACAATGTGCACATCAAGTGAGAAAATCATTTTAAAATGAACCATTACTAGTTAATGCAAAGTAATATATCAAATATATAATTATACATCAAATCATTAAATCAACACTTGATTCAATGATCTGGTCATGTCGCACATAACCGACTAGTATACAATGCATCGACTTATCGAATCAATCTTTGATTCGATAACTAGGTTATATCGCATATAACCAATCGAAACATTCATCGCGAGAATGGAATACGGTATCACATACACGCATTATTCTCGGTCCTGCACATATCTCATATGCGCTCCTATTTCGTTTCGCTTGAGCCAGGAAACCTCTGTGTAGGACTCTAAAGACTCGTCAATACGCCGGTAGCAGATGATGATCATATCAAGCACCTACAAGCCGCAAGCGGTCAGCTAAACGTAACGGCCATCCGGGTATTGAGCGATCAGAAGATCGACGAGCTAGCCCGCTCATACTCCTGTGAATCCAACCAGTAACACTTACCGTACAGTCCGGTCTGTTCGTCTGATATGTCACATATCAAGTCTAGGGATGGTAAACGTCAGACCCCAATAACCGATAAGTCGTGCCGATGTGAGGCTCATAACGGGTCGAGAAACTACTGGTAACACTTACCAGCAAATCTCTGATCAGCCCTGGCCAGGAACTTCCCTGTTACGGCCAATCGAGCACAGCGCAACATCAACCCCCAATACCGGGAGAGACGAAACCCCTCCTATCGCTCATTGCCTCCATGTGACTCGGGACTGTACCCAAAGACCACCGTTTTGCACGCCCTCATGGACGTGGTAAGGTGGAGATCAAAGCACAGTGGGAATCACACAAGACTCTATGACGATCTTGGTTCTACAGACTAACCTGCACAAGTGTCACCTGAGAACTGCCATCTGACGTGAGGTATAATACCATCTGGGAGTTCTAGGCGAGTCCGTCCAGTGTACCCAGTCTCCACTGAGCACCCGTATATCATCTCTGATGTCAAACACCAATGGATATGGGATCATCCATTGCCCATCTCATGGGTCGAGAATCGTATACGCTAGTCTACTCTGGTATATCGATGCCCCGTCTCGATACACCCACGACTAGGGACCTTGAAGGATGTATCTATGGACTACCATGTCCCCACTAGTATGATCTGCATCACATTCCAGGTAGTCAAGTACACATCCTAAGGGTTTTACCAACATGTAACTATAAGACAGTGCAAAGAGACAAGTGTACATGTTAAGATAAAGAGTAACCAGATAGCATACTATCATATCGAGCAAGAAAGCCATCTCTATATATGTCCAAGCATCCAATAAAATATACATCATCTGTACAATACTGGCCTCTAGGGCATACATACAACTAACAATCTCCCACTTGCACTAGGGCCAGCTGCTGTAGTATCGCATACCGAGCATCCCGAAGAGTCTCTCAAACTGTATCTGGGGAATGGCCTTCGTGAGTGGATCCGCCGTGTTGTTCTTCGTGTTAACTCTCCTGACCTCGATCTCCCGGCGATCAACTATCTCCCGGATCAGGTGATACCGCTTCAGAATATGCCTGGATCGCTGATGGGACCTGGGTTCCTTGGCCAAAGCCACCGCTCCATTGTTATCGCAATACAAAGGTATTGGATGCTCAATGGATGGAACCACTCCAAGTTCAATAATGAACTTCTTGATCCAGACAGCCTCTTTAGCAGCATCGTTGGCAGCGATGTATTCAGCTTCCATCGTCGAGTCTGCCACGGTTTCCTGCTTAGAACTCTTCCAGCTAACCGCCCCTCCGTAAAGGGTAAAGACAAATCCCGACTGCGACATAGAGTCGTCCTTATCACTCTGGAAGCTCAAATCGGTAAAGGACTCCACTTGGAGTTCTCCATTACCATACACCAAGAGCATCTCTTTAGTCCTTCGTAAGTAGTTGAGAATGCTCTTCACAGCTGTCCAGTGACTCTCTCCAGGATCAGCTTGATACCTGCTCACTACACTTAGTGAGTATGCTACATCGGGTCTGGTACATAGCATCGCATACATGATAGAGCCTACAGCCGAAGTATAGGGTATCCCTTGCATGCGAGCTCTCTCTAAATCAGTCTTGGGAGACATCTCTTTGGAGAGAGTGACTCCAGAGATCGTGGGCAAGTTCCCACGCTTGGATTCTTCCATACTAAACCTCTTTAGTATGGTGTCAATGTACCTGGATTGGGACAATCCCAAAATCCGTTTGGATCTATCTCTATAGATCCTAATTCCCAATATGCAGGAGGCATCACCAAGATCTTTCATTGAGAATCTTTGTGATAAGAAGAGCTTGACCGATTGCAGCATAGGAATATCATTTCCTATCAAGAGTATGTCGTCCATGTACAATACGAGGAAGACAACCTTACTCTCTGCCACCTTCTTGTAAATACAAGGTTCATCTGGGTTTTTGACGAAATCAAACTCTTTGATAACGACGTCAAAGCAGATGTTCCAACTCCGCGATGCTTGCTTTAATCCATAAATGGATTTAAGCAGCTTGCACACCTTCCCGCTGCTCCCACTGTCTACGAAGCCCTCTGGCTGAGTCATGTACACGCACTCTTCTAAATCACCATTTAGAAAGGCGGTCTTAACATCCATTTGCCAGATTTCGTAGTCATGATACGCAGCGATGGCAAGCATGATCCGGATGGATTTAAGCATAGCCACTGGAGAAAAGGTTTCGTCATAGTCCACACCTGGTCTTTGACGAAAACCCTTTGCAACAAGTCTAGCTTTGAAAGTCTCCACTTTCCCATCTACACCAAGTTTTTTCTTGAAGATCCACTTGCTCCCGATGGGTTTTACCCCTTCAGGAGCAACTTCCAAAGTCCATACTTTGTTGGTGTACATGGATTCCATCTCGGACCGCATTGCATCCAGCCATTTCACAGAGTCACTACTCGTGATGGCCTGCTCGAAACTAGTCGGGTCATCATCTTCCATGATGCACTCCTCGCTTCCACCATCAATGAGAAAACCGTAGTATCTCTCAGGTGGACGAGAAACCCTACTAGATCGGCGGAGAGGCTGGGATTTGTCGGGTACCACCGAATCTTCTGGTTCCACTAAATCTTCAGTTATAGTTTGTGTTTCTGGAACTTCTTCCAGTTCTACCTCAGAGCCACTAATCTTTTTTGCAAAAAATTCCTTTTCTAAAAAGGTGGCATGTTGAGCAATAAACACTTTTTGTTGTTCACTGTGGTAGAAAAAATATCCATTTGAATGTTTAGGATATCCCACAAACTTACATAGAACTGACCGTGCCTCGAGTTTGCCTGGATTTTGCCTTTTGACATATGCCAGACAACCCCATATCTTAACTCGTTTAAGATATAGTCTCTTCCCACTCCGTATCTCATATGGTGTGGTGGGTACAGATTTAGTTGGAACTTGATTCAATAGGTATGCTGCTGTCTCAAGCGCATACCCCCAGAAGGAAATAGGTAACTCAGCTGTACTCATCATAGAGCGCACCATATCTAATAGGGTGCGATTCCTCCGCTCCGATACACCGTTGTGCTGTGGTGTATAAGGAGGAGTAAGCTGAGAGAGAATCCCATTCTCTTTTAGATAATCTAGGAACTCATTGCTTAAGTATTCTCCTCCTCGATCAGATCGAAGGATCTTAATACTTTTGCCTGTTTGTTTTTCTACTTCATGCTTATATTCTCTGAATTTCTCAAAAGCTTCAGACTTATGTCCGAATCTAGAGAGATCGTCAGTGAATGTAATGAAGTAGGAAGAACCATTCCTCGCATGCGTAGACATGGGACCGCATACATCACTATGTATCAGTCCTAAGAGTTCATTAACTCTTTCCCCGTGTCCACTAAACGGAGCTTTGGTCATTTTTCCTTTGAGACATGAATGGCAAGTATCATAAGATGATAATTCAAATGAATTCAAATAACCATCCTTATGTAACTTAGCCAGTCGTGTCGCATTGATATGACCAAGTCTACAATGCCACAAGTAGGATTCATTCATTTCTGAACTTTTCCTCTTGTGTGTGTTTTGTATATTGAGGACTGTATTCTGATTTAGAATGAATATGCCATTATGTAACGAGCCTGATGCAATCAGCTCTTGATTTTGGAATATGTTCATAACATTATCTTTTACTACAAAATTATATCCTTCTTTACTTAATAAAGAAACTGATATAATGTTGCACATCATGTTCGGTATATAATAGCACTCATTTAGAATCAGTGTATTACGACTTGGCAATACAAGGTGATATTCGCCAACAGCTTTGGCTGCAATACTTGCACCGTTCCCTACTTGAACGGAATGATCACCTTTTCCCAGTTCTCTACTTTACGTAGCCCATGTAACATTTTATATATATGAGATCCTGATCCGGTATCCAATACCCAGGACGTAGGGTGAACTGAGAAACAGTTCTCAATAACTAACATACCTGAAGAAGATGCATCAACATGCATGTTCTTTTGGGCGGCGAGAGTACCCAGATATTCTCCTGTTTCCTGTTCAGTCTTATAACTCTTATAAGAAAGAACGGGTCCAACGTTCCCCTGCTCAATATAATAAGCGGGTTCAGTCAATACATCCATATTATTATCTTTATTAGGGCATGACATGGTCGCTACCTGGAGAGAGAGAGAAGAAAACACTTTAGCGTATGCTCTTGCAAGATCAGATTGGTTATTATCTTATCTAATCAGGATGGCTCCCACTGTTTTTATCAAATCTTCCTTCAAACCCTAAAAGGAAAGACTAGCCGGGATTAATTACACACTACAAGTTTGCCAATCTTTCAGCCAGGCCAGTGTCGGTACTTTGAGGGAGGTCCTCCGTGCTTTCTCACGAACCTTATTACTGTAAACCTCGTTTTTCAAGAGGTGTAACCCCGTTGACACCTTTCTAGACACCTACTTGATCGGCTAATTGTAATATGTAAAACTCTCCCAGGAGTAACTCTTACTCGCAGCGGGTATCGGGATCCAACTATCTCATAGAAGGTATGCAATCTCATTGCAAATTTCAACACTTGAAATTCCCGATAATATTTTGCCCCTAGTGTGCCATGACCTTGACAGAGGTCAATAAACCATAGTGCACTAGTCAAGTTCAACCCGTCATTTCTTGATTGAATCAAACCCACTCGCACGACCCTTGACAGAGGTCAACAAGGTCATACGACTACCCTAATCCAATCATATCTCATGCTTTACAGATAATTACTAGTTAGCTACCGCACACTATGCCTTGACAGAGGTCAACAAACGCAGCACGAATACTAAATAGTCCTTATCTGAAATGACGGAGGGCTACGACAGGTTTTTCTGAAAACCTATTGAGTAATGAACTTGATATCGTTGTAGGATCAAATGAAGTTTTGAAATGGAGTGATTTTGAGGCTTTTCCAGTTTTGCTAAAGGGGTCACTCCTGGTGAAGAGATCGTCGGCCCTTTCGTCGTCGAATGAGGTGCGGGATATATCATATATATCACTGTGCAAAGCAGAAACTATAGAAGCAATCAAAAGCAGACCGAGTATGTAGCATCTGCCAGTTATTGCTAAAGGAGTCACTCCTGGTGAAGGGATCTCGGTCCTTTCCTCATCGAATAAGGTGCAGGGTATATCATATATATCGCTATGCATTGCAAGAACTGTAGCTACCTGTTTTATTTGAAATTTGATTCTACAACATCATTTGGTTTCTTTTATTTCATTAATCACATTAATGAAGTCCCATCATTTAAGTCACCTAAAACATCACAGATAAATACGACGTACACTTATACCATCCGTATTCGCCTCGATGTCCTCTCGTGCACCGTTAGGTTAGGTAACTAATGACAGAGCAGGACAGGGCTAGTGCGGGTGCAAAACATAAGTAACGTCTATATAATATATCATATATACTATATAAAGTATCCATCACAGAACATATCACATGATCACATCACAGATATCGCAGCAGAAGAAACATATGAAACATTGGATATTCTAGGATGTCCGTGTTTTCAATACGAGCCAGTATAAAACACGGATTCCACGGTCGTGATGAATAGCCAATCCCACACCCCTAGACCCCTACGAGAGCGGCAAGCAACCCTACCAATTCTAGGGTTAGGAGACCCGGACTCGACTCCTCGAGATGGTCTCCCACTGGACCCTAGAACCCGGTTACTTGTGCTCCCCTCCTTGGGTCTATCCTAATGCGGAAATGTAAATAATATACAAAAGGTGATAACTTCCGCAACCTGGAAGTGCCCCAAATAAAAGAATATTACATACAAGTTTTTACATGAATGAAAATGAAAAACACTCATCTCATATAAAAACCCCCGGCTATTCGAACACGACAATCCAATATAACATATCCAGCAACACATAACATCACATGTCATCAACGTAAGTAAATAAGCGCATCCCAATTGTCGTTGACATATAGCAACGAAACCGGCGATATCACATATTACACTTACGGTCACAGAAAAGAAAGTGTAAAACTACAACAGTTGGAATCCGCAACCTCTTTAGACATCGCATGTCTAACACTTATAAACCCCGCATTTTAGTTCCATTATCGAAAACTCTTTTCAATATGAAATGAAACTAAACCGCTAGATTTATAACATTCATTCAGTTATCTCATAACTGTTTGTGAATTCCAATTATTGTATCCCATTCCGGATAAATAGAAAATATTAAACTTTCCGATCGAACATTCGAACACCCAGTTTTCCCGAAACCGTTCAACACATGAAACAGGTTCAAAGACATTCACTTCATGCCTCAGTACCAACGGTCCAGCCGTAGAAGGGTCAAGCCAACGCCTCACATGTGGCACGCCTTACTGCCCCAAACCCGAAGGTTCAAAAGGCAGATCAAGACGGTCACATAATCGAGTTAAGGTTTGTTGTCTTCTAGAGGGACCATTGCATTACTTGCACTACTTAGAACGTCCTTAAACCACAGAAAAATCCAACACTTGGAAATTTTCCGGCAGGGGAAAAGTTGGGTATTTATATCCGGTCGAACCTTTTAACATATTCTAAAATATCCGGAAAGCCACATAGACAAGGTTTGATAATCCGATCGAATCGTCGATTCCCAATACAACCCCAGAACACTCAACTCTTGAGTCAAATTAAAAAATTCCCAGAAAATTCAGCATAATTAAATAGGAATTACTGTGCAAATATGGACAGATGATGTCATCAGATGGCCGCGGAACCGCCGCAGAAGCCAGGCTTCTGCCGCGGTTCCGCCGCGCCCTTAACAGATCATGGGATAAATTTTGCATCGTAATTCTTAGAATTCCCTGCTGAATTTTTTAAGCATTTTTAATATGGAAAAATCCTAGATTTTAGAAAAAGTCCAGAGAGCATATCGGGAATTAGGGTTTCGGTTCGATCGGGTTTCAAACGTCGTCTAGACTTCGCCTAAGGCTCTAGCTAGGCTCTGATACCACTGTAGGGTTCTTAGGCATGCTAATGAAGTCTCACAAGGCATCAACCATGCCAATTTTAAATTTTATGAGCGTCGAGAAACCCTAATACGGATAGTCGACTAGAATTTTAGGCGAAACAAGAAACTAGTTAACATCTTAACTAAAAGTGAGATGCTACAACCTTTGTAGATCCGGTTATCCACTTCCTTAGCTCCACGTAGGTATCCTCTCGCTGTCCATCTCGAATCCCGGACTCAATCGTCGGCTTGATCGGAGAAATGGGCGGGCTAGGTCGTCGGCTTCGTGCCGAAGATGATCTACGTCGAAGCATCACAAGTTCAAGCTCCAACTTCACCAAGTTGTGAAACTTGTGAAGAAAACACCCTATACTATTTGGCAAGAGGTAGAGGGTGAAGAAATAGGAGGTGGGTTCACTTTAGAATTGGATTTCTCACTCTTTAGCTCAAGGTGCCATTAATGGTGTCAAGCTTTTTCTTTGAAGAAGAAGAAGAAGATGAAGATAGAATATGATAAGTATTAGATTAAAAATGAGAATAATATCATTACTTATCATATACTAACCATGGTGAAGTGTAGAGAGCAAAGTAGGGTTAGGTGCATGGTTAGGTTAAGAGAAGAAAACAAAAATGGTCAATTATTCAACTCTTCATGAAGCTTCATGAAAGAAACAAATAAAGCCACCATTTTTTTTTCCTTTCCAAAATGAATAATCAATATAAATAAATGAACAAGTAAATAAAACCCTAACCATTCATATAACCATGGTTTAATCTTTACACAAGCACAAGTTAACATGTATCATCAAACATGATACAAACATGTGTACACAAAAATATATCACATATACAATGTGCACATCAAGTGAGAAAATCATTTTAAAATGAACCATTACTAGTTAATGCAAAGTAATATATCAAATATATAATTATACATCAAATCATTAAATCAACACTTGATTCAATGATCCGGTCATGTCGCACATAACCGACTAGTATACAATGCATCGACTTATCGAATCAATCTTTGATTCGATAACTAGGTTATATCGCATATAACCAATCGAAACATTCATCGCGAGAATGGAATACGGTATCACATACACGCATTATTCTCGGTCCTGCACATATCTCATATGCGCTCCTATTTCGTTTCGCTTGAGCCAGGAAACCTCTGTGTAGGACTCTAAAGACTCGTCAATACGCCGGTAGCAGATGATGATCATATCAAGCACCTACAAGCCGCAAGCGGTCAGCTAAACGTAACGGCCATCTGGGTATTGAGCGATCAGAAGATCGACGAGCTAGCCCGCTCATACTCCTGTGAATCCAACCAGTAACACTTACCGTACAGTCCGGTCTGTTCGTCTGATATGTCGCATATCAAGTCTAGGGGTGGTAAACGTCAGACCCCAATAACCGATAAGTCGTGCCGATGTGAGGCTCATAACGGGTCGAGAAACTACTGGTAACACTTACCAGCAAATCTCTGATCTGCCCTGGCCAGGGACTTCCCTGTTACGGCCAATCGAGCACAGCGCAACATCAACCCCCAATACCGGGAGAGACGAAACCCCTCCTATCGTTCATTGCCTCCATGTGACTTGGGACTGTACCTAAAGACCACCGTTTTGCATGCCCTCATGGACGTGGTAAGGTGGAGATCAAAGCACAGTGGGAATCACACAAGACTCTATGACGATCTCGGGTCTACAGACTAACCTGCACAAGTGTCACCTGAGAACTGCCATCTGACGTGAGGTATAATACCATCTGGGAGTTCTCGACGAGTCCGTCCAGTGTACCCAGTCTCCACTGAGCACCCGTATATCATCTCTGATGTCAAACACCAATGGATATGGGATCATCCATCGCCCATCTCATAGGTCTAGAAGCGTATACGCTAGTCTACTCTGGTATATCGATGCCCCGTCTCGATACACCCACGACTAGGGACCTTGAAGGATGTATCTATGGACTACCATGTCCCTACTAGTATGATCTGCATCACAGTCCAGGTAGTCAAGTACACATCCTAAGGGCTTTACCAACATGTAACTATAAGACAGTGCAAAGAGACAAGTGTACATGTTAAGATAAAGAGTAACCAGATAGCATACTATCATATCGAGCAAGAAAGTCATCTTTATATATGTCCAAGCATCCAATATAATATACATCATCTGTACAATACCGGCCTCTAGGGCATACATACAACTAACAGTAGTCACACTTCGGCTTCTAGCTCTACTTGGTAATTAGTAATCAAAGCACAGGTAACGAGAAATGCAGTCACTAAATCAAAACAAATACAAAGAACTAACCAGATAGAGATCAAGGAATTATAGCTCTGAATCGCTGTTCAAGATGTCCGCAATATCCTCGTGGTACGTCAGGTCCTCATCCGAGCTAAATCCACTTCTCACTCTGAGCATGCATACTCAGGTCGTCAGAGCGACACAATAGCAATATATATATACACACACACACACACACACACACATTATAAACACATGCAATGATGACGAACATGAAACAGTAAGCATGGAGTAATAACATGAGCATGAAGTAGCCAGTACAGGTAAACGGTAAAACAGTAAACAGTATGGCAGGTATATTGAATCAGTAATCAATGCATGTCACTAAACCTATCAGTCTCTAAGTTTCACTGTCCAGGTCGCTAAGCCTATCGTCAGTCCAAGTGTGAGAGTCACCCACTCGTGAGTATCCCCCACCCAAGAGTAGTGCCCCAGGGGCAAGGGAACACGGGCCCGAAACACGCACGATAATAATCAGTAACTCCATCCATACAACTCCCAAAATCACGATGTAAGCCGGAAATGGGACTCCCGAGATTCTGTTGAACTCATACTCAAACTACCCCACACCCCGTGGTCTTCATCAAACCCTGACCATAAACCCAAATACTAGTCGGTCCATGACAAGTCTACGCGAGAACTGGAGACAGGATCTCCATCAAGCATGTCTCGACCGGTACCCAAGACAAATGGACAGTGTTTGGTGCCTTACCTATGACACCAATATAAGTGCTCCATAACCGTCCCATTCCAGTTATAGTTACACTTATATATGTCCCATAGACGTCGACAATGCAATAAATCAACCGGGTCCGCTGATTGTGTACAAGTACGTGTCACTTTCACTTATTCATTCACACTTTATCACTACGTATTTGCCACAATCAAAACACTAATATCTAACACTGGGTAATGCACACGATCACTAGGTTACCAATGCAATGATATCTACAAGATATGATGAGAATACAATAATTACGATATGAATAAAATGTCATCAGCCAGTGTCCTACCACTTGAAAAATTCATTATAAATCATAGCCGTAGAATTAAGTGAAACAATGTAAAGAGGTTAGCAGTATGTTTAATTATCTATCCATCAAAATTGGTTTCGCGTCAATCGGGTTTCAGGTTCGCTAGATATGGCCATTTCAATTTAAGTGTTCACTGCTGGAAATACGGTTTCAGAACTGGAAGTCCGTTTCGTAACACGTTTTACTCCCAGTTGAGAGTATAATTAGGCGACACTACAGTTCAACTAATTGTTTATTTTTCTGTTATCTTTCCAACGCATTAAACGGATTTTCAATAGTATCTTCGTATTAGAAGTCAGGTTATGTACAAAGTGCTGGTGTAAGAGGGGTCACTGCAGAAACTGCAGAACATCACGGTATTCTAAAATACAAATTAAATATTAAATGATAGTGAAACGACATGGGAAAGATTCAAGGGTTATCTAACTATATTATCTATGTAATCATATGGGGTTCTGTGCATTTTCAGTTTAAGGAAGGGGTGTACAGGTGCTTAAATTCAGGTTTTCCCCCGTAGAATGCTGCCCGGACTGCAGTCCAGAGCCGTGAATCGTCTCAGTATTCAATATCATAACAGAAAAATATTCAGTAAGAATCATCAGGGGTTTATAGGTTATCCAGTCGGCTTCGTAACGAGCCCGAGCAAGTCACGAAACGAGTCATGTACAATTTACCATGAATTTAATATGGCGGTGTATGCAGTAAATTCCAGATTTCGTGTCGGTTATCGGGGATGCCATTTCATATTGTAAACGTCAATATTTTCAACCCAAATTTCTACGTGATATTCGTTATCAGTAAAGGGACTTATTGTCATAATGTTATCGTAGATCTCGGTACATCTTCGTGCCTCCCGGATGTACGGAATATGCGGAACTATGAGCCTCCTTTATAACTTCTTCACGAACATCTCCTTTAGGCACACTTAAATGACACCCATATTGTAATGGACCATCTTCATGAATTAACAAGTCCGTTCGAAGTCCCGCTTCAACTTGTTCTCGAAACATCTGCAATCTTGGATTGTGCAACCGCGCTGCTTTAATATTATCGATCAAGGACAACTGTACTTGCAATCGCATCAACTGTCCCGAAGAATGCAGTAGTACGATCTTCAACTCGAATATCTGAATATCAGTTATAATCTCCTTTTGTGTAGTCAACATCCGTATTGCTGGCAACTGACTTAGCGCATCCGGCACTACATTAAATTTCCCCGGATGGTACTTTAGATCAAGATCATAGTCAGCTATCAGCTCCAAACATCTACGATGCCTCAAATTGAGCTCTTTCTGTATGAACACATACTTTAGGCTTTTGTAATCGATAAATACTTTTACTCTTTCGCCCAATAAGTAGTGTCTCCAAATCTTCAAAGCGAAAATGACTGCTGCAAGCTCCAAATCATGAGTTGGGTAGTTCTTCTCATAAGTCATCAATTGTCTCTATGTGTAGGCTATAACCTTTCCATGCTACATTAGAACACATCCCAAGCCTTTTCCAGATGCATCGCTGTGAATAACCAACCCTCCGGAACCGTCTGACACTGTCAAGATTGGAGTGGTGGTCAATTTTTTGCTTCAACGCTTCAAAAGTCGACGCACATTTCTCTGTCCATACGAACGGTATCTTCTTTCGATTTAGCTTGGTCATTGGTTCTGCTATTCGAGCGAAGTTCTCCACAAACCTTCTATAATATCTGGCAAGCCCAAGAAGACTTCTGATCTCCTCTACGTTCTTTGGAATCGACCAATCATGAACTGCTGCAATCTTTTCAGGATCCACAGCAATTCCATCTCCGGATATGACATGATCCAAAAACTTCACTTTTTCGAGCCAAAACCCGCACTTGCTTATCTTAGCATATAACCTTTCTTGCTTTGTAGTGCGATCTTCAAGTTTTCTGCATGCTCTTCTTGGCTCCTCGAATAGAACAGAATATCATCGATAAACACTACTATGAACTGGTCCAAATATGGTGAAAAGATTCAGTTCATCAAGTCTATAAATATCGCCGGTGTGTTCGTGACTCCAAATGTCATCACTAAGTACTCGTAATGCCCATATCGAGGTCGAAACGCCGTCTTGCAAATATCTTATGATTTCCCTCAAACTTGATGATATCCAGATCCCAAATCCAGCTTCGAGAATACCTTCGCGCCACTGAGTTGATTGAATATTTCACCGATGCGAGAGATCGGATATTTGTTCTTAATAGTCACCCGATTTAATTCTCGATAATCGATGCACATCTTCTGCGTGCCATCTTTCTTTTTGACTAGAAGAACTGGAGCTCCCCAGGATGAATTGCTGCTACGAATCCAACCCTTATCTAGTAATTCGGCGACCTGTTTCTTGACTTCTTCTAACTCCACTGGTTCCATTGGATAACAGACCTTTGAAATCGGCGCTGTTCCAAGAATAAGATCAATCGCAAACTCTACATCTCGTTTAGACTGTAAACTCGAGATGTCCTTGAACACATTCATAAAATCTCGAACTACTATTAGTGCTACATCTGCAACTTGTTTACGAACTACACCTTTCAGTAAACGATTTCCTTCATCATGAATTTGCAAGTTTGTTCTAAGACTTGTGGGTTATTAGCCCACCACTCTTCCGCTGTGCTACTCTGATAATCTATGGCGGGTTCATCGGAACTCCTCCAAACATCCTGCATCTGAACAGTCTTGAAGCAGTCTGTACTACTGCAATCAAAAGCTTCTCATGTGTTTCTCCTTGTTCTTCGAAACACAAATGGATTGGTCACTACGGGACAAGGGGAAGATACAACACGGTTGCTGGATTCAAGTTCGCGATAAGACATAAACTTGTAAGCAATGACGCCAAGAGGAAACAATGTAATATAACGACCATAAATCAAGAAAAGGAATCAAAATAAGACTCCAAGTTACTTAAATAGAGTACCATATTGTAACCATGCCGCGGTACATAGTTACAATCACTTAACTCCATTTAAGTCGCCCAAATCCTAGTATCAGAATCGAAAGAATAGGGGGAAAACCAATAAGGAATCAGGAGCATTCCTAAGCGGAGAAGCAAAGTCATTTCCGTATCGTCAAGATACAAGAGTTAAGGGAAAGATAAGATTCAAGAACTTGAATGACAAGAAAAAATATGGCAGGACGTGTTCCTAATTCCGGGTTTCCTGGTTAGTGTATTGGGTTCAATACCCAACTACAAAGAACGAAACTCGATTAACCCTAAATCCTATGGCTCTGATACCAAACAAACCCGTCACGCCCCGCATCCCAGAGTACGCAAACTACGGCACATGACAGAGCCAACCATGCTACCTGTGGATAGGAATCATCCCTCCACAGTCACATTACGGCTGTGTATAGGATATCAAGAGCAGTAAACTACTAAATCTATCTATCACATGTCCAATAGCCACAAGGACAATAACTGGAAAGATAGAGAAGTAATAAAAACCCAAGGAATAACTAACCCGAATAAGAGCTATATCAATGAGGTGGTCCTCACTGATCGGCGATCCTGTCGAATACTCACATGCTATGTCAAATATCTGGGCCATATAAAACCCAGACGTCAGTGCGTCATAATATCAAAACAATAGTAATAACCAAGATGTAACGATATAGGTAAATATAAATATAAATCAACAACATAAATATAAACAGTGAGGTATGTGTGTGCATATGATGTGTAACCTAAAACTAGGCTTCTACGTTATCTATACTAAAAGTCTTTGAAATCAATTAATATAATCCTTATCGTAACCCATCAGTCTATGCTCCGTTCATTCCTTACGGGAACACGGGAACAAGATTATTCCGTAACGCCCGGAAAAACTGCAAACAGGATATTCCGTAACGCCTGAAAAAACGGCAAATATGTAATTATTCCGTAACGCCAGGAAAAACGGCAAACATGATATTCTGTAATGCTCGGAAAAACGACAAACATGTAATAATAGTCTTTTGAGTTACGTTTCGGTTACAATCTTGATTTCCTCTTTACCCCCAGGTTAGTGTTCAAGTCAGGTATTGCCAAGATAGATCTAATGCCAATACAGGATCAAGTAGGTATAGGTTTTCGTCTATGCAGAAAACAAGTAACGTCCGTCAGGACAATAAGTCAGGATTGTTGGAATTAGTAACTGGATCCATGTAATGAGTCAAGTAGTGGTTCGTGAACCTGTCATATGATGTCTATATATCAGACAGATACCCAAATGTAAAACTGTAGTGAATATCTGAACAAGGTAAGCACGACGGATATTAGGATGCATATGTATCTATATGTAATAACCTGTATACGTATCCATGACTACGTTTGATGCAACTAGACTGTAACAACTCCAATTTCAATGTACAGAAAATTGTTTAAAAATTAATGTACAATTGAGGTATTTGCAATCCTGTGTTTACTATAAGTATTTGTTTTAATTTTAAACAGCAAGAAACAACTTGTAGCTCACTGGTAAAGCCTTGCACTGTTATGACGTAGCCTATGTGTTCGAATCTCATCAGCCACATTATATTTTTAAAATTTCTTTTAATCTTTTAGAAGCCCAAGGGTTTACACGTGCACTACACGTAAACTGAAGAGACATAGAATAAACAAACACGTGCACTAGGGTATATGAGACGATAGGGACACGTGGCGATGAAACAAGCCAATTCCACCGGGAAATAGCCAGCGAAATCCATCAAAGACCCGGTATCTCCGGTCAAATCCATAGGTAATGCTTTGAATTTTTACCCCCTGCACCTCTTCAGCTACCCCACTCCTCTCACACTGTTTATTTTCTCTGCACATTTCCAGAGAACAATAAAACCCCATTTAATCCAAATTTTAATCTTTCACCCCATAAAGCCTAATTTCCCTTATAAACACCACACCATATTTCATCACTCCTCACTTAGAAATTCCCTGTCAAAACTCTCCAAAATTCTCAAGTCCATTTAGTGTGCAAGTGGAGTCAGCGAAGGGCAAAATTCCGGTGACGTTCCAAGGAGTTTCCGGCGACGAAACGACGCCCCGACGATCCCTGAACCTTCTCCTACCTCTCCCCTTTCCTTAAAGCCAGTAAGTCCCCTCTCCCCTTCTCTTCTTCTACTTTAAAAAGTTCTATTTCTAAAACCCGACGGAAGCAGAGTTAATCTGACTTTCGATTCGGTTTTTTTTTCTATAAAACTCTACTTTTCTTAATCAAAAAAATTCCATACCATCACATAATGCTTAACAAACATTAACAAATACTTTAAAACAAGTTTCATCTCAAAATATTGTTTTATGAAATTTTTATTGTATTTTTACGGTAAAATACCATATACTTCATTTATGTCATAAAACAACACAAAACTTGTATTACCTTTAGATAACTCACGAGGTAATGACCTACCTCACCAAAACACACATCTTTGACATAGCACGATAAAGTTTTGGGAATATATTCATGGGATAACATGAATTTACAAATAAATACCATCAACTTATAAAACCATTTCTTTAAAAAGATGTATTAAACAATTCCTTGTAATTGCGCCTCTACAACCCACTTTTGGGGACCCCGTTCAGGATGGTGTGGGTTATCGCACATCCTCGGGCCTAGTAGAACAAGATGCAGATCTCTGAAAGGAACATTTGATCTCGATGGAATTTTAATGCATTTTTTCTTTAGAAAATGAGATTTCTACAAGAAAATAAATAAAATTTAATTATATATATATATATATATATATATATTTATATCTAGTATTAAAATATCTATTTTAATTATATTATATAAATATTCCAAGTTTCCAAATCAAAAGAATCACCATTACATGAAAATACCTTCCAAATACAAAACAATACCGATATTTTAATAACCATATACTATGAAAACTAGGTTCTACTCAATAAAAATTTCACAATTATAAAATATACATCTATGAAAACCCTAAAGACAATAATTAAATACTTCAAATGTATTTTGAAAACATATCAAAACTATTTTTATGTAAAACCCCCTCAAGTTATGCTAAATTACAATAAGGACCCTAGTAAATATAGGTTTAAGCGGGACCAATTCTCTTGAGCCTCAGGAAGCCGGAGAATGTGGGCGCTTGCCTATTTAAGGTAGATAATCTAACAAACGGTGTTATCAACATGGTAATTGTCTTGGAAAAAGACACAAATCTTGCCGTCCATGTGCAGCAGTTACCGAAAATATCAAAACTAATTCAGGATTTCAAGTTCTTTTCAAAAGTGTCTGACTCAGACTGAGTCTCAATCTAATCAATCTGACTTGAATGTGATTCAAGTATAATACTACAAATGCAACATGAATCCATGAATTTGTCTATTCAATCTATATCAATTTATATTGACTGAACCGAACCATGGATATACTTCGTCTACATGACTCTCTATTTATATCCATTCCATTTACTGATATCATGATTTTGGCAAGTCATCCTTCTATATAACAAAACAATACAATCAATACAAAAGACATCGCGGGGTTTATAAGTGGTAGATTGGTACGGAAAGTGTTAAAAGTGGCACTAGACTATAACCATAATACACCTAACCTAAATATCCATTGCCATTGTACCGTGGCTGAACGGTTCCTTGTGCTCCGTATACCTTATTCTCCGGAATAGTGGGACTCCTCTCGTATACACTGGTATTTTTTATACCAAGCTACAAACAACAACGTTAACAATATAATCAAACATTATAAGATATACTCTTTTTCTGTCTATTCTATCTTTACTTAGTTTTGGGACTTACCGAGCGATTGTTCGCTGACGACATTCCTTTCTTCTTTCTTTGGAATGTTGTTAGGTTATTCGGACTCATTGGAGATTGAGCCCAGCACTGAAGATTTGGAGCAGATACCTTTTGACCCAGAACTGTAGGCACTTGTACATATTTATTTCATTTCAGTTATGCCATTGTTTAGGTATCGCTTTCTATTCATGTACTTTCATTTCAGCTGTACTTGTAAAAGAATGTTTAATAAATAAAGTTGATGTTCATTTACATTCCTGTCTCTTGTGTATATTTACTTTATATTGCTTATTTACGCTTAGCGTGTTTACTTCTAAATAAATATGCAGCGGCCTCGTCGCGTCCTCTTGTCGTACACCGAGACGAGGGGCGTGACAGGTTTTGTTGGTGGCCCATGTAGGTCAGCTCTGTATGGACACGCATGTCAGTTTTGCATGGACATACGGGTTAATTCTGCATGAAGTCCTAAGCAATATAACATAAGAACTAGCAACTAAAAACATTCTCCTTAAATCTTCCAATTTCATATATTTTGAATCTGTCATAACCCAAATTTTTCTTTCAAGGTTATGGATTCCCCAAACAACACGAGCACCAATTTTAACAACACTCTACCACCTTTACCGCTTACACCTACCGTCGTTGCTCCGATCAATGAGCAGCCGGTACTTGCTTGAGGCGATCCGCAGCCTCCTGGAGGAATAGCAGCAGCAGACTGCTATTTTGATGAACCGCCCAGAAGCAGAAGCCCCGGCGGTAAAGCGATTTCGGGCCTTTCACCCCAAGCAATTCTCCGGAAAAGAGAGCCCTCTGAAAGCTGAGGAGTGGGCTCAAAGTATTGAAGATGATGTGGCAGCGGAACAAGTGCCTGAGATCGCTTGGGTTCAAGTTGCAAAGTTGCAGCTCACTAACAATGCACGGGTTTGGTGGAAGGCGGAAGAAAGCCGTTTTGACCAACCTATCGAATGGAAGACCTTTCGCAATATATTCGATGCGAAGTACTTCCCTGAGACTGCCAGATTCGACATGGAATAACAATTCATCAATCTACAACAGGGTTCGATGTGGACCAAGTCAGTAGATGAGTATGACGCTGAGTTTACCAAGCTTAGTCGGTAAGATATGTCTCAATATTTCAATTTTCAAATATCACATACTACACAGCTAACACAATACCTTAACAGATTTGCGGCACACTTGATACCGACGGATGAGATTAGAGCCTGTCGATTTCAACAAGGGTTAGATTCAGAAATCCAAGCTGCCTTAGCTACAGAGGATTTCACAACCCACGAGTTGGCTTTGAAAGCTGCCCGCCGATATGAGACAGTGGTGAAAATGAGGGGCAGAGCTCAATCTGCCGGGATGAAGTGCCCTGCCACTCAGATGGCAGGAGGAGCCTCTTCAAGGCCACCATTTAGGCCCAAGAGATCGGGAGTACCGAACAACCGGCCCAACCCAGCCTTTTGCACCTATTGCAGGAGAGATAGACATTTGGCGAAAGACTGCCGGCGTGCAAATCGCCTTTGTTTAGTCTGCGGCTCAGCTACTCATGAAATTGGGTCTTATCCTTGTAGACACAACCCAAATGCTGCACCCAGGACAGCAATTGCTTATCAGCAACGCCCGGCCACTCAGGCATCTGCTCCACGACTCGCACTAACTGCTCCACCTCCTCCTCGTCAGTTCCATCAAGCTCAATGGAACGTACCTCAAGGACTAAGGAACGGATAGAGGAATGGTCCTCCAGCAAGGAGGAATGTGCCGTGGCGACATTCTTTCACAATGACCGTGGAAGAGGCTGAAGTCAACGGCCAAGTCATTACTGGTAACATTTTCCCTTCAAGATTTACTTTTCCATCTATATATACATATCCATATATATTCCTTATACCAAAAACTATCCCACATAACTTAAGTACAATCTTAGTAGCCTCACTTCCTGCACTAGCACTCTTCGATACTGGAGCATCTCATTGCTTTATGTCGCAACGGTTCGTCCGAACTCATGCGATTCCAGTCAAACCTCTCATATACAGCTGGACTGTCAGATCAGGGAACGACGTTCTAAAGGTAGTAATGGGATACGATCTGTGTCCAGGTCGTCTGCAGCAGAGAATTCTATGCCGACTTCAAGGTACTGGACATAACGAATTTCAATGTCGTCTTGGGTATGGATTGGCTCGGAACATTCTATGCTTATTGATTGTCGTTAAAGGAGGGTAGTATTCGAGATTCCAGATCATCCGGTCTTCTATTTCAATAGTACAGACCGTACACTGGAGTCAGGTACATACAAGGAGAAACCAAAGAAGGCAGTGATTGCATCAATTTAAGCGGAGGAAGGATCAAAGCCAGAAATAGTTTGAGAGTTTGATGATGTATTTCCTGAAGACATATCAGGTTTGCCTCCCGATCGAGCTCTTGAATTCAGCATTGATTTATCACCTGGAGCTCAACCGGTGATCAAAGCACCGTATCGGTTAACTCTGGAAGGTTTGAGGGAAGTCCGAACCCAGTTGGACGAATTATTGGCGAAAGGATGGATTCGTCCCAGCACTTCAAGTTGGGGATCAACAGTTCTGCTTTTAAAGAAGAAAGAAGGTTCATATCGAATGTGCATTGAATATAGAGCCTTGAATGATGTAACTATAAAGAACAAGTATCCACTACCGTGCATTGACGATCTGTTCGATCAGCTAATTGGATCTTGTGTTTTCTCCAAGTTAGATCTTCGTTCGGGTTATCATCGGGTGAAGGTCAAAGAATCTGATATCCATAAAACGGCATTCAGAACTCGCTATGGACATTACGAATTTCTTATGATGCCATTTGGAGTGACCAACACATTAGCTATATTCATGAACCTAATGAATCAAGTTTTCCGAGAGTACCTAGACAGATTTGTTGTCATCTTCATCGAAGACATCCTGGTGTATTCTAAGAGTCGGAAGGAACATGCCGAGCACCTACGAATTGTCGTGGAAACTTTACGACAACATCAACTCTATGCTAAGTACAGCAAATGCGAGTTTTGGCTAGATTAAGTCTATTTTCTCGGACATATTGTATCAAGCGATGGAATTTCTGTGGATCCATCTAAAGTTTCAGCAGTAAGCGAATGACTGACACTGAAATCAGTGAAGGACATTCAAAGATTCTTGGGTCTAGCTGGATATTACAGAGGGTTCATTGAAGGATTTTCGAAGATTGCAACACCCCTGACCAAGCTCACACGTAAAGATGAAGAATTCATCTGGTCAGAAGCATGCGAACGAGCTTTCGTAGAACTCAAGTCAAGATTGACATCAGCGCCTATTCTCATTATACCAGACCAATCTGGAGGTTTCGAAGTGCATTGCGATGCATCCAGTAAGGGATTAGGATGTGTTCTACATCAGTACGGTAAGGTTGTGGCTTATGCTTCAAGATAGCTGAAGATTCATGAACGCAATTATCCGACGCATGATTTGGAGTTGGCGGCCGTTATCTTTACTCTTAAGATTTGACACCATTATCTTCTTGATGAACGAGTGGACATGTACACAGATCACAAGAATATGAAATATGTGTTTACTCAGAAAGAGTTGAATATGCGGCAGAGAAGATTGTTAGAACTCATGGCGGACTTTGACATCAACCTGCAATATCACCCAGGGAAGGTGAATGTAGTACCCGATGCCCTTAGTTGCCAACCATTAGCATTGCATCTCACCGCACAGTGAAAGCTTCAACAAGACTTGCATCAAATGGAGATTGAAGTAGTCATGCCAGGTAACGCTTCAAGTTTGATGAACTTACAAGTTCAATCTACCATTGTCAATCATATCAAAGAAGCTCAAGCAAGTGATGCTAAGTTGCAAAAGATCAAAGAACAAGTGGAAAATGGACTTCGAACAGACTTCATCATCCATGAAGACGGATCTTCGAGATACGACAGCAGATTATGTGTACCTAAAGGTCCAGTGCAAGAAGAGTTGCTGAAAGAAGCTCACAGCTCTCCTTATTCAGTACACCCTGGAGGTACAAAGATGTACAAAGATCCGCGTCAAAATTACTGGTGGCATAGAATGAAGCGTGAAGTAGCCAGAAGCGTCGCTAAGTGCTTGGTGTGTCAGCAAGTAAAGGCTGAACATCACAGGACTGCTGGATTACTTCAACCGTTACCTATTCCATAATGGAAGTAGCAACACATCACAATGGATTTCGTGACTGCACTTCCTCACAGCACAAAATGTAACGACGCGATATGGATTATTATGGATCGACTCATAAAACCGCCTCTCTTTATTCCCTTTAGAGTTGGCCAATCTACTGAGACACTAGCAAAGGAGTACATGGAGGTAAGAATCTAAGAAAGATTTAAATCTTCAAATATATACTATCTCTGATACCCATGAACTCATGCAGGAAATCGTGAGATTACATGGAGTACCGGTTTGCATTGTCTTCGATTGTGACACCAGGTTCCGATCACAATTTTGGTAAAGTCTACAAGCTAGCTTGGGAACAAGTCTGAATTTCAGCACGGCTTATCATCCACAAACGGATGGTCAGTCTGAGTGAACTATTCAGATCTTAGAAGATATTCTAAGAGCGTGTATGCTAGATTTCGGAGGATCGTGGGAAGATCACTTACATCTTATGGAGTTTTCATACAACAACAGCTACCAAGCAAGTATAGGAGTGACACCTTTTGCAGCACTTTATGGAAGGAACTGTCTATCACCATTAATTTGGGACGACATCGGAGATAGAGAACTCCTTGGACCTGAGATGATAGCAGCAACTGTTGACGTAGTTCGTACTATCAGAGAAAGAATGTGCATAGCCCAAGATTGACAGAAGCACTGGGCTGATGCAAAGCGCTGTCACTTGGAGTTTCATCCGGGAGAACATGTATTTCTGAAGATATCTCCGAACTATGGAGTGATCCGGTTTGGAAGATGGGGTAAGATTAGTCCGAGGTACATTGGACCGTTCGACATACTCGAACGAGTCGGTGAAGTGGCTTATCGCTTAGCACTTCCACCTTCATTGGAAGAAATGCACAATGTGTTCTACATATCCCAACTCAGAAGGTATGTGAGTGACCCCATCCATATTCTCAATCATTCCGAGCTCCATGTACAACCAGACTTATCCCGTGAGCAACAACCTGTTGAGATCCTGGATAGAAAAGTGAAGTCACTTCGGAACAAGGAAGTCAACTTGGTTCGAGTGATGTGGAGAAAGGACATACCAGGAGAATCAACATGGGAAAGGGAAGATGAGATGCGTGCAAGATATCCTCATTTATTTGTAAACTAGTTCTTAAAATAAATTGTAAATTTCGAGGACGAAATTTTTGTAAGGAGGGTAGACTGTAACAACTCCAATTTCAATGTACATAATTTTTTTCAAAAGTTAATGTACAATTGGGGTATTTGCAATCATGTGTATACTATAAGTATTTGTTTTAATTTAAAACAGCAAGAAACAATTTGTAGCTCACTGGTAAAGCCTTGCACTGTTATGACGTAACCTATATGTTCGAATCCCATCAGCCATATTATCTTTTAAAATTTCTTTTAATCTTTTAGAAATCCAAGGGTTTACACGTGCACTACACGTAAACTGAAGAGACACAGAATAAACAAACACGTGCACTGGGGTATATGAGACGATGGGGACACTTGGCAATGAAACAAGACAATTCCACTGGGAAATGGCCGGCGAAATCCATCAAAGACTCGGTACTGCTGGTCAAATCCGTCGGTAATGCTTTGAATTTTTACCCCCTACACCTCTTCAGCTACCACATTCCTCTCACACTATTTATTTTCTCTGCACATTTCGAAAGATCAATAAAACCCCTTTTAATCCAAATTTTAATGCATTCTTTCACCCCTTAAACCCTAATTTCCCCTATAAATACGACACCATATTTCATCCCTCTACACTTAGCAATTCCCTGTCAAAACTCTCCAAAATTCTCAAGTCCCTTTATTGTGGAAGTGGAGTTAGCGAAGGGCGAAGTTCCGGTGAAGTTCTAAGGAGTTTCCGGCGACGAAATGAGGCCTCGACGATCCCTAAACCTTCTCCTATCTCTCCCCTTTCCTTAAAGACAGTAATTCCTCTCTCCCCTTCTCTTCTTCTACTTTAAAAGTTCTATTTCTAAAACCCGACGGAAGCGGAGTTAATCCGACTTCCGATTCAGTTTTTTCTATAAAACTCTACTTTTCTTAATCAGTAAAATTTTACACTATCACATAATATTTAACAAATATTAACAAACACTTTAAAACAAGTTTCATCTCAAAATATTCTTTTATACAATTTTTATTGTATTTTACGGTAAAATACCATATACTTCATTTACGACATAAAACAACATAAAACTTGTATTACCTTTAGATAACTCACAAGGTAATGACCTACCTCACCATAACACACATCTTTGATATAGTACGATGAAGTTTTGGGAATATATTCATGGGATAACACGACTTTACAAATAAATACCATCAACTTATAAAACCATTTTTTTTTAAAAAGATGTATTAAACAATTCCTTGCAATTGCGTCTCTACAACCCACTTTTGAGGACCCCGTTCGGGATGGTGCTGGTTATCGCACATCCTCGAGTCTAGTAGAGCGAGATGCAGACCTCCGAAAAGAGCATTCGATCTCGATGGAATTTTAATGCATTTTTTGTTTAGAAAATGAGATTTCTACAAGAAAATAAATAAAATTTCTATATATATATATATATATATATATATCTAGTATTAAAATATCTATTTCAATTATATTATATAAATATTCCAAGTTTTCCAAATCAAAAGAATCACCATAATATGAAAATACCATCCAAATACAAAACAATACCGATATTTCAATAAAATACCATATACTATGAAAACTATGTTCTACTCACTAGAAATTTCAC
Organism: Agapanthus africanus; assembly: GCA_030015575.1. Classification (NCBI taxonomy): domain Eukaryota; kingdom Viridiplantae; phylum Streptophyta; class Magnoliopsida; order Asparagales; family Amaryllidaceae; genus Agapanthus; species Agapanthus africanus. Next base: position 886,457,821 of record CM057337.1, read on the forward strand.
AATTATAAAATATACATCTATGAAAACCCTAAAGGCGATAATTAAATACTTGAGGTGTATTTTGAAAACATATCAAAACTATTTTTACATAAAACCCCCTCAAGTTTTGCTAAATTACAATAAGGACCCTAGTAAATATAGGTTTAAGCGGGACCAATTCACTTGAGCCTCAGGGAGCCGGAGAATGTGGGCGCTTGCCTATTTAAGGTAGACAATCTAACAAACGGTGTTATCAACACGGTAATTGTCTTGGAAAAAGACACAAATCCTACCGTCCATGTGCAGCAGTTACCGAAAATATCAAAACTAATTCAGGATTTCAAGTTCTTTTCAAAAGTGTCTGACTCAGACTGAGTCTCAATCTAATCAATATGACTTGAATGTGATTCAAGTATAATACTACAAATGCAATATGAATTCATGAATCTGTCTATTCAATCTATATCAATCTATATTGACCGAACCGAACCATGGATATACTCCATCTACATTACTTTATATTTATATACATTCCATTTACTGATATCATGGTTTCGACAAGTCATCCATCTATATAAAAAAACAATACAATCAATACAAAAGACGTCGCGGGGTTTATAAGGGGTAGATTGGTATGAAAGGTGTTAAAAGTGGCACGAGACTGTCACCATAATACACCTAACCTGAATATCCATTGCCGTTATACCGTGGCTGAACGTCCTTGTGATCCGTATACCTTAGTCTCCAGAATAATGGGACTCCTCTCGTATACACTGGCGTTTTCAATACCAAGCTACAAACAACAGCGTTAACAATATAATCAAACATTATAAGATATACTCTTTTTCTGTCTATTCTATCTGTACTCACTTTTGGGACTTACTGAGTGATTGTTCGCTGACGACATTCTTTTCTTCTTTCTTTGGAATATTGTCAGGTGATTCGGACTCATTGGAGATCGAGCCCAGCACTGAAGGTTTGGAGCAGATGCCTTTTGACCGAGAGCTGTAGGCTACATATTTATTTCATTTCAGTTATGCCATTGTTTAGGCATCGCTTTCTATTCATGTACTTTCATTTCAGTTGTACTTGTAAAAGAATGTTTAATAAATAAAGTTGCTGTTCATTTACACTTTTGTCTCTTGTGTATATTTACTTTATATTGCTTAGTTTCGCTTAGCGTGTTTACTTCTGAGTAAATACGTAGCGGCCTCGTCGCGTCCTCTTACCATACACCGGGAAGCGGGGCGTGACATAAACAACATGCTGCACTAATATAAATGTAATATGATATAATGAGGTTTCAGCATGCAACTAGATATGCTATTCTCAGTACGGACGCGAACGGATATTGAAAAACGGTAAATATATAACATTGGATGCATAATATAACACATGTATTATTTTTATTCACATAGATATAAATATATTGACATAGCATGTTGCAAGATAAATATGCCTCGGAAACAACGGTTGATGTGCAGGCGGCTCAGTGCGAAACGACACGATACGTGAAGTGGTACAACAAGGTGATAGGTCTTGCGATGACACGGACTGATGCGATGGCGGTACACAAGTGGCATGAGCTGAGCACGAAGCGGGCATGGCGTGGAACAGGAGCAAGGCATATGGAGTGACACGGTCTGGATACGGTGATGACACAATCATGGCATGGTCTGGGTACGGTGCATGGCATGATCATGGCATGGTTTGGGTACGGTGCATGGTCTGGTGGTGGTTTGGTCATGATCTGTTGCATGGTCTGGTGGTAGTCTGGTGCATGGTCTGGATCGTTGGCGACGTGCGTGACTATGGCGACGGCCGGAAAACCAAGAATCAAGAAAGAAAAGAAAAGAAAGAAAGAAGAGAAGAAGGAGAAGAAAGGGGGTGTGGCTTGCTTGGGGTTCTTGAGCAGAGGAGACGAGGGGGTGATGACGGTGGGCTGTCGACGGTGATGGGTAATGGCGACAGTGGGTTGCTTGGGGGTGCAAGAATGGGTGCTCAGGATTGTGGTGTCGGGGTCTGCAATGGTGTCGGGGAAGAAAGAGAAGAGGGATGAGAAGATGACAGCGACGAGGTGAGGTTGAAGAGGTGGTGTGATGTCGACGAGGGTTCAGGTGTGGGTTAGTGTTCTCAGGTCAAGTTGGAGGTGTTCTCGGGTTGCAGGGATGGTGGTTGTAGGGGGGTCGTCGAGGGTTAGAGAGAGGTGAGGGTGAGGTTGAGGAGATGAGGTCGAGGGCGAGGGGACAAGGAGGTCGGAGGTGAGGTCGAGGATTGGAGGCGTGAGGTCGGGGCTCTTAGGTTCTTGGGTTGGGGGTCATCGGGTGTGCAGGGGTCGTGGTCGTCAAGAAAAAGGGGAAGAGGGAAATGAGGTTGAGGGGATGATGAGGTTGGGACATTGTAGGGAGGTCGGCGACTCGTGCTTATGTCGAAGTAGGTTGCGGGTGTTTCTGGGCGATGGGTTCTCGGGGTCATGGTCGTGCAGGGTGTCGGGGAGGAGAAGGGGGAGGAGGTTGTCATGTAGGTGATGGGGTAAGGTCGACAAGGGTGTCAACGGCGAGGTGAGGAAGCGGCTAGGGCTTGGGTTTGGGTGCCGGGGAGTTCTCGTAGTGGTAAAATAGAGAAGGAGGGAGGGAGGTGTTGTTTAATTAATAGGTTAATATATAATATAATTATATATACATATAGAAAAGAAAGAGAGAGAGAGAGAAAATATATAGGATTATTTAGGATTTAGTTTAAAAATATATATGATTATATATAACTGTTAGATTAGTTTTAGTTAAGAATATTATAATATACTATAAATATAAATATATATACTGTTATTATTATAAAATATTAGAATATTATATATTAGGTTTAAACAGCTAATATCAAAGTACCCCGAATAATACCTGGGCCTCTTCTAAAATTCTAGTTTTAAAATACGGATAATATACGTATCAGTTAAAATTATAATGCGATGTCCGCTTAAATAAAATGCATACCCCCAAGAACAGATACACGTAAAAGCACGTAGCGATCCAAACGAGTATGTTTTATCAGTCTGGACATGAATACGATGTATGAATGCAAACATATGATATGGGGTATGATACAGGCCATGCTAGATATTAAAAAATATTATCTGGCTATTATTTGTATTATCTAAAAGATATGTAGATATAAAATATCATATAAGTGTATATCAAATCTAAATGTACACGGATCCTCTATACTAGCGAATATGACGTAAACTAGTACCAAGATGGGTTTCAAGCATGCGGGTCGGGTCGGATACTAATCACAGATACCAAATGTATCATCCGCACCCCAAAATAGTAATAAACAAGAAAACTGTCGCAAGATCTGAAAACTCCAAATAAAATATGGTATAAATGCACTAGGATGTTACACATATCCAGACTACTGCCTATATCATCGAAGGGTCACTCACCCCACCGAGGAATGCAGTACCTTCAAGAAGTGGTGGTAAGGATACGCTGCCCATCAAAAACACTTCAAGAGAATATAGCGCGAAGCTCGTGCCCGTCAGCGGCAAAATAGTGCGACAAACTCGCATGAAAAAATGATTGGCAACTGGCATATTGTTGGTACTAGTTCGGAATGGGAAAGACCCCAAGTTCTTACCTCTTGGAGCGATTCAGAGTATGAAATACCCCTTAGCCCTCTCTTCGAAGACTTCATCTCGGGAAAAGAAGAGGAGGAGAAGAAATGTGAAAACATCCAGTTGCATAACCGCACGCTGTTTGAGAAGAACTTTGGACCTGTGAACAAAAGTTCGAATAAAAAAGGCAAAGAGAAAGGGAAAATCCCTGAGGAAATTGCCCTTGATGAAATAGCAGTCAAAGAGCTCACCTCAAAAGACCCGCCGAAGAAAAATAAGGTGGATTACAATGTCTTAGCATATCTGAGGAAAATACCCTCATAATTGAGCATATTGGATGCTCTCCTCCTGTCCAAAGAGGCACGAGATTCCCTGATCAAGGTATTACAAGAGCCTGATCAGTTCCAAACTTTCCTCGCAGAGGAGAAGATGAAAGTTGAACTGACAGAGGTCCACATGGCTGAAATTACATTCAATGATGAGGATATTCTCCTCGGTACATGCGAGCATAATCGTCCGTTATACGTCACCGGGTACTGCCACGACATCAAGATAGGGAAAATTCTTGTCGGCAACAGATCCTCCGTTAACCTTCTCAACGTGAGAGTGCTGAAGGAGATTTTCATGAACGTTCAGCACTTTACCTGAGATAAAATTACCATCTCCGGGTTTGACTCACAGTCGTCACGGATGCTTGGGTTTGTAATACCGATGTTATGCTTCAGGCTGCTCGTCACTGACATCAAATTTCATGTCATTGACCCCAAGACTTGCTATAACGCTTTGCTTGGCAGGTCTTGGTTACACGAGTACACTTTCATCCTTTCTACACAATATCAGTGTATGAAATATTTCAAGGATGGCTCGAAGCACAACGTCACGGGAGAGCTAAACCCGTTCTCGGTAAATGAAGTCCGAAAATACGAAGACGCAAAATACTTCTTACCAGATTTCGAAGATGCGGAAAGGCGTTATAAGCCAGAGGATAAACAGAAGTCCATCGCCACTATCCAGATCTTTAGGAGCGATACTGAGAAAGATGAAAAAATAGTCTACTCGGGGCAACCCCAGAAAAAAAATAATAAGCCCGGACCATCTACTCCTATTTTGGTATTTGGCAGCGACTCAGAGGATGAGGCCAACGCAGTGTTCTCCATCCGCCTGTCAATGCAAACTTTTTCCGGAACAAATCAGAGTCTAAAAATTACAATGGCTCCGCCTCGGCATTATAAGAAACTTGATGCACTCGATACATACAGCGTATAAGAGTTACAAACTTTCTATATGCCTCCTAAGCGAAGAGGTGAAAAGACGATCCTCTTCTACCAATCTACGAAGAATGTAACAACTCCAATTTCAATGTACAGAAAATTTATTTAAAAGTTAATGTACAAATGGAGTATTTGCAATCCTGTGTACACTATAAGTATTTGAATTGCTTTTGAACAGCAAGAAGGCACTTATAGCTCATTGATAAATCCTTGCACTGCTGTAACATAGCCACTGTGTTCGAATCCCCCCAGCCACATTATCTTTTTGTTGATTGTTCTTTTAGTCTTTTAGAAACCTAAAGGTTTATACGTGCACTACACATAAAATGAAAAGCCACACAGAAAACAAACACATGGGATATGACATTTACACAGACCCAACACGTGGCGTGAATCCAAACTAATTTCACCGATTTTGTACCGGCGAGGCGTGTGATGGGGACCGACACCGCCGGGCATACCCGTAGGGGATGCTTCAAGATCTTAACCCTAACATCCCTTGGCCTACCCCTCTACCCCCATACTGTTTGATTTCTCTGCACATTTCCATAGAATTAAAAATGAGCATTAATTCACATTTTAATACACATTTTAATTCTATTCTTCATTACCCTAAACCCTAATTTTCCCTATAAATACCACACCACATTTCACTCCTCCTCATTCAGAATTCCAATACAAAATCTCTATAAAATTTCCAAGTCCCAAGTTGTACAAGTGGAGTTAGCAAGAGGCGAAATTCCGACGACGTTTCAAGGAGATTCCGGCGACGAAACGACGTCCCGACGGTTCCTAAAGTTTCCTCCTCCTCCCTTCTTTCTTAATAACTTTTAAGTCCCCACTCCCCTCCTCCATCTTTATTCTAAAACTTTTCTTTTTCAAAACTCGTCGGAAGCGGAGTTATTCCGAGTTCCAATTCGTTTTTCTTTAAAAACTCCATTTTTCTTAAACAATAAAGTACCATATTCTCTAATAATGTTTAACAAACATAAATAAATATATTAGAACAAGTTTTATCTCAAAATAATTCATGTTGCAATTTCTATTTCACCTTTACAGTAAAATACCATCATGTTTACAAACGATATTGTTATCCACTTTTAACCGTATTATCTTTAGAAAAATCACGAGGTAATGACCTACCTCATCACAACACACATTTTTTGATATAACACGATGAATTTTGGGATTCTAGTTTATGGAAAAATACGCTTTTACGAATAGATACCTTAAACATTCAAAAATCTTTTTCTCTAAAAGGTGTGTTACTTAATTCCTTATAATTGCGCCTCTACAACCCATTTTGGGGAATCTCGATCGGGATGGTGTGGGTTATAGCACATCCTCGGGCCTATTAGAGCGAGATGCAGACCTCCGCAAGGAGCATTCGATCTCGATGGAATTTTTGATGCGATTTATAAGAAAATAAGATTTCTACAAAATAAATAATTTTATTTTTATTAAATATATATATATATATATATATATATATATGAATATTATCAAAAGATCTATTTTAAATATAATTTACAAATACTCGATATTTTCTAAATCAAAGAAATCACTATTTCATGAAACTACCTTTACAATTCAATACTATTCCAAGTTTACACTAAAATACCATATACAATGAAAACTAGGTTCTAATCACTAGAAAATTTCACTTTTATAAAATATACATCTATGAAAACTCTAAAGACGATAATTAAATACTTGAGGTGTATTTTGAAATTATATCAAAACTATTTTTACTTAAAACCACCTCAAGTTATATCAACTTACAATAAGGACCCTAGTAAATGTAGGTTTAAGCGGGACCAGTTCTCTTGAGCCTCAGGGAGCCTGCGAAAGTTGGTGCTTGCCTATCTAAGATATACAATCTAACAATGGTGTTATCGTATGGTAATTGTCTTGGAAAAAGATACAAATCCTGCCGTCCATATGCAGCAGTTACCGATAACATCAAAACTAATTCAGGATTTCAATTTCTTTTCAAAGTGTCTGACTCAGACAGAGTCTCAATCTAATCAATCTGACTTGAATATGATTCAAATATAAACTACAATACAACATGAATCCATGAATACCAGAATTCAATCTATATCAATCTATTTTGACGGAACTGAACCATGGATATACTCTGTTTACATGACTATCCATTTATATCCATTCTGTTTACTGATATCATGGTTTCGGCAAGCCATCCATCTATATAACAAAAAAATACAATCAATACAAAAGACATTACGGGGTTTTAAAGGGGTAGATTGGTACAGAATGTGTTAGAAGTGGCATGAGACGGTCACTTTAATACACCTAACTTGAATATCCATTGTCGTTGTACCGTGGCTGAACGGTTCCTTATGCTCAATATACCTTAGTCTCCGGAATAGTGGGACTCATTTCATATACATTGGCATATTCTGTACCAAGCAACAAACAACTACGTTAATATTATAATCAAACATTACTAGTTATACTCTCTTTCTGACTATTCTATCTCTAATCATCTTTAGGACTTACCGAGTGATTGTGAAAGGTTATTCTAGTGCCCCGGCCAACTACCGTGACCAAATACGGAACAAATTTTTTTCTAACGATTAGAACATGACACTAGAATAACTTTTAACTCGAATCTTATCATAAAACTAACTAGCTAAATAAAGAGAGCTATCTACTATGATGAAGAAATCTCACCAAACGAACCAAGTCCTTCGGTCTTCTTTCCTCATATTTAGCTCCAAGTGGCCATCTTGAACATGCTTGATCTTCTTTGTTGGCTTTTTTGGTTCTCCGCGATCGATCTTGCTCTTCGATCATCCTTTTTCGTAGATGATCCACCCGAGAGATATGATCCATGGCTCTAGCTCCTCACAATATGTCAAGTCGAGCAACTAGAGAACTTGGGTTGCTAAACCAAGTAATTTAGGATATAGTGTGAAGATCTAAGTGTTTGCTATCCATTTCTTGCCTCTTCACTTGTTTCTCAACTCATGAGAACGATAGTGAAGAGGAAGATGATGAAGGTGGAGGAAACTCAAGAAGAGGGAGGAGATGAAGAAAAATGGGAGCTCAAGAAAATAATGAAGCATGCATAAGAGAGAAAATCAACACCTAGGTTTTGTGAAAATTCTCATGAATAAACAAGTGTAGCCATGCTTCAATAGTAACAACAAATGAATAAAGAATTCATTTGTGAACTATTGAAGCCATTCCACTCACCATGCCTCCCTCTCCTTCATTTCCACATCATTTCTATTTATCAATAAATGGAAAAGTACATGATGAGGTGTCCACCTTCTATAAGGTAATCTGTAATAAAATACGGATTACAGTCTGCTGTATATACATACTTGTATTCGGATAAAAACACGAATGCCTAAAGAGATAGAATAACACAAAGAACGTAATACTAGAATATACATATCGAAATACATATATGTAAACTATTAAATTAATACCTGATTTAATGATCCGGCTTAAACCCGAGCCGGCTAGTATTACCAACTGTCCGATCGAAAGTCCGAGTACAAAGTACATCAATCGATCGATTCCCTGCATGTATCCAATACGGCTACTATATCATTTCTCCTGAACCAGGGAAACCCTCTGTGTGGGACTCTAAACACTCGACAGTATGCCAGCAGTGAGTTACTGGATAAATCCATAATCACAAGCACGTCAGCGGCACTAGCTGTACGTAACGGCTATCCGGGTACCTGTCGAAAAGGAAGTTCGACGAGCAAACTCATCCGGATCCCTACCGAGCCTATCTGTGACAATTTCCGTACAGTCCGGTCTCTTCGTCTGAGAGTATCGCATACCGGGTCTTGGGGGTGGTAAACGTCAAACCTCGGTAACTTGGTAATTCATGCTGATGCGGCTCAGGACTAATCCGGAAAACTACTGATCAGCCTATCAGTAAATCCCAACTGCCTTGGCCAAGGTCTTATGGTTCTGACTAATCAAACACGGTGCGATATCTGTAGGGTTCCTAGGCACTCTCAAGAGGTCTCACAAGGCATCAACCATGCCAATTTCAAAAATTACGGTGCCGAGAAACCCTAGACTACGGATCGTTAACTAGATGTCTAGGCGAAACTAGAACTAGTAAACTATTTTACTAAGAGAACGGAAATACAAGCTTTGTAGATCCGGTCCTCCACCTCCATAGCTCCGCAATGAAGTCTCCTCGCTGTCCAAATGGAAACTCGGGCTCTAGCGTCGGCTTCATCGGAGAAATGGGCGGGCAATGTCGTCGGCTTCGTGCCGAAGATGATCTACGTCGAGGCATCGCAAGATCAAGCTCCAACTTCACCAAGCCTTGAAAACTTGTGAAGGAAACACCCTATACTACTTGGCAAGAGGTAGAGGATGAAGAAATAGGAGGTGGGTTCACTTTAGAATTGGATTTCTCACTCATTAGCTCAAGATGCCATTGATGAAGCAAGCTTTCTTCTTGGAAGAAGAAGAAGATGAAAAATGTTATAATAAGTATATGCAAAATGAATAATAAAATCAATACTTATCATATGGCAACCATGATTAGGTGTAGAGAATAGACCATGGTTAATTGGAAGGGTTAGGGTTAAACATGAAGACAAAATGGTCACTAGGTCAAAGCTTCAAGACGCTTCAAAAACAAACAAAGAAAGCCACCATTTTCTCTTCATCATTTTCTTTTGCTAAAATAAAAAAAAAGGATAAATAAATGAATAAATGAATAAGTAAATGAAGCAAAAGAAACCCTAACCATTGACCAACCATGGTTTAAACTATACACCAAACTATCATGTATCATCAAACATGATACAATCAAATGCACAAAAATATATCACATATACAATGTGCACATCAAGTGAGAAAATCCATTTAAAGTGAACCGATACTAGTTAATGCAAAGTAATATATCAAATATATAATTATGCATTAAATCATTAAATCAACACTTGATTTAATGATCCGGTCATATCGTATATAACCGACTAATATCAACAGTAACAACTTATCGAATCAACACTTGATCCGATAACCCGGCTATATCGCATATAACCGATCAATGTCACAAATCACGAGAATCGTATACAGTATCACATACTGGTATCATTCTCGGTCACGCAAATATCTCATATGCGCTCCTATTTCGTTTTGCTTGAGCTAGGAAAACTCTGTGTAGGACTCTAAAGACTCGTCAATACTCCGGCAGCAGGTGATGATCATATCAAACACTCACAAGCCGCAAGCGGTCTGCTAAACGTAACGGCCACCCGGGTATTGAGCGATCAGAAGATCGATGAGCAAGCCCGCTCACACTCCTGTGAATCCAACCAGTAACACTTACCGTACAGTCCGGTCTGATCGTCTGATATGTCGCATATCTCGCCTAGGGGTGGTAAACGTCAGACCCCAATAGCTCGATAAGTCGTGTCGATATGAGGTCTATAACAGTTCAAGAAACTACAGGTAACACTTACCAGTAAATCTCAGCAACCCTGGCCAGGGATTTCCGGTTATAGCCAATCGAACACAGCGCAACATCAACTCCCTATACCGGGAGAGACGAATCCCCTCCTATCGCTCATTGCCTCCATGTGACTCGGGACTGTACCCAAAAACTACCATTTTGCACGCCCTCTTGGACGTGGTAAGGTGGAAATCAAAGCACAGTGGGAACCACACAAGACTCTATGACAATCTCGGGTCAACAGACTATTCTGTACCAGTGTCACCAGAGAACTGCCATCTGACGTAAGGTATAATACCATCTGGGAGTTCTCGGCGAGTCCGTCCAGTGTACCCAGTCTCCACTGAGCACCCGTATATCATCTCTGATGTCAAACACCAATGGATATGGGATCATCCATCGCCCATCTGTATGGGTCGAGAAGGTATACGGTAGTCTACTCTGGTATATCGATGCCCCGTCTCAATACACCCACGACTAGGGACTTTGAAGGATGTACTTATGGACTACCATATCCCCACTAGTATGATCCGCATCATAGTCCAAGTAGTCAAGTACACATCCTAAGGGCTTTACCAACATGTAACAGAGAGACAATCAGTATACACGTTAAGGTAAAGAGCAACCAGATAGCATACTATCATGTCGAGCAAGAAAGTCCTCCCTATATATGTCCCAGCATCCACTACAATATACATCCTATGTACAGTAATGGCCTCTAGGGCATACATATAACTAACAATCTCCCACTTGCACTAGGGCCATCTGATAGCAGTGGTTGCAGTATCTCATACTCAACCATCTCATAAAAGTCTCTCTCTGGGAAAAGGCCTTTGTGAGTGGATCCGCAGTGTTGTCCTCTGAGTCTACTCTCCTAATCTCGATCTCCTTGGAGATCAACCATCTCCATGATCAGGTGACACTGCCTTAGAATATGTCTGGATCACTGATGGGACCGGCGTTCCTTGGCATAAGCCACAACTCCATTGTCTCACAATGGTTGGAACGTAGTTCATCTCATGAACCAATATATACACCCAGACAGCCTCTATGGTAGCATATTAAGTAGCGATATATCCAGCCTTTATCGTCTAGTATGCCACGGTATCTAGCTTGGAACTCTTCCAACATACCGTCCCTTTACTGAGGGTAAAGACAATGCCTGTGACTGACATTCAGTCGTCTTTATCACCCTGGAACCCTTCCAGTGATTCTCCCAGGATCGATTGATACCGTCTCACTACATCTAGTGAGAATCCTAACATCCAATTAGATCTATCTCATAGATCCAAAACCCAGGATTTAGGAGGTATCACTTTGATCATATATGGAGAATCATTGTGATAAGCGGAGATTGACCGAGCGTAGCATAGGAAACTCCTTCCCTATCAAGAGCATGTCATCCACGTACTCTACAAGGATCGTCACTATACTCCCTATTACCTTTTTGTTTATACAAGGTTCATCTACCATTTTGATGATATCAAACTCTTTGACTAACACATCAAAATAGATGTTCCAACTCCGCGATGCCTGCTTTATCCTATGAAGTATCTTGTACACGTTTCCACTGCTCCCACTGTTTACGAAGCCCTCTGGCTGTGTACTTACAGACGTTCTCTTCTAAAAGAGCATTTAGAAAAGCAGTCATGACACCCAACCGCCAGATATCGTAGTCATGGTATGTAGCCGTGGCAAGTAGGATCTGGATAGACTTAAGCATAGTCACTTGAAAAGGTTTCATCATTATCCACGCCTGGTCGATGACGAAGACCTTTAACAAGTCTAGCTTTGAAAGTCTCAACTTTTCCATCTACACCAAGTAATCTTCTCAAGATTTACTTGCTCCTGATGGGGATTTAACCCTTCAGATATAGCAACCAAAGTCCATACTTTGTTGGTGTATATGGATTCCATCTCAGATCACTAAACATCCAGCCATTCTTACAGAGTCCTACTCCTGATGGCCAGCTCGAAACTATTTGGGTCATCATCTCATGATGCAATCCTCGCTCCCACTGTCATAGAGAAACCGAAGTATCTCTCAGGTGGGTGAGGAACCCTACTAGATCGGCGGAGAGGCTGAGGTTCGTTGGTATCTACTGAATCCTTTGGTTCTATCAAATCATCTGCTGTTGTTTGTATAGCTGGAACCTTTCCAGTTGTACATTACAGACCTTGCCTCGAGCTTGTCCGGATTTTGCTTTTCAGACATAGGCTGGACAACCCCAAATCTTAACTAACTTAAGAGATGGGCTCTTCCCTTATCATATCAAATATGAAGTGGTAGGCAACTGATTTGATTTGAACCCTATTCAATAGGTATGCAGCTTCTCAAGTGCATAACACCCAAAAGGAAATAGGTAACTCAGTAGTACTCATCATAGAGCACACCTTATCATATAAGGTGTGATTGCTCCGCCCCGATATACCATCGTGCTATGGTGTATTCAGAGGAGTAATGCTGAGAGAGAATCTCATTCTCCTTTAGAAAAGTCCAAGAATTTCGTGCTCAAGTATTCTCCTCCTTGATCTCATCATAGGACATAATACTTTTACCTGTATTTGGTTCTCTACTTCTAACTTATATTCCGTGAATATCTCAAAAGGTTCGGACTTGTGTTTCAACAGGAACATATGTCTGAATCTTAAGAGATTATCAGAGAATGTAATGAAGTATAAAGAACCAGTCTTGGCATGTGTAGACAGGGGACCTACATACATCAACATGTATCATCCCAAGAGTTCACTAACTCTTTCTCTGTTTCCAGTAAACGGAGTTATGGTCATCTTATCTTTGTGACATGACTGGCAAGTTTCACAAGATGTAAATTCAAACAAATTTAGATATGCATCTATGTGCAACTTAGCTAGTCGGGTCGCATTGATATGACTTATTCTACAATACCTCAAGAAGGATCCATTCATTTCTGAACTCTTCCTCTTGTGTGTGTTCTGTATACTAAAGAACTGTAGTTTGATTTAGAACATTAATGCTTTTAGATAACGTGCCTGAACCGATCAACTTTTGATATAGGAAATGTTCAAAACATTATCCAACTATACAGAATTTTATCATTTCTTTACTAATAAAGAGACTGATATGATTTTGTATATCAGGTTCGGTATCTAATAACATTCGTTCAGAATCAATGTATTGGTAATACAGGGTGACAGTGACCAACAGACTTGGCTGCAACACTTGCCCCGTTTTCTGCCTCATGAAACTTATCACCCGTTCTCAGTTCTTTACCTCTCTGTAGCCCTATGTAACAGATTACATATCTGGGATCCTGATCTGGTATCATATACCCAGGACGTAAAGAACACTGAGAAACAGTTCTATATAATGAACACACCCGAAGATGATGCATCAGCATGCACTCTCTTCGTTTGGGCGGCACGGGAATTCTGGTAATCCCCAATTTTCTGCTCTGTCTTATAACAATTATAAGTTGGAGCAGGACCAACGTTCCCCAGCTCAGTATAACAAGCGGGTTCAGTCAATAATCCGTATTATTATCTTGATTAAGGCGTGATATGGTCGCTACCTGGAGAGAGAGAGAAGAAAACACTCAGCGTGCGCTCTTGCAAGAATAGATTGGTTATTATTTTATCTAATCAGGATGGCTCCCACTGTTTTTATCAAATCTTCCTTCAAACCCTAAAAGAAAAGACTAGCCGGGATTAATTACATACTACAAATTCGCCAATCTTTCAGCCAGGACAGTGTCGGTACTTTGAGGGAGGTCCCCCGTGCTTTCGCACGAACCTAAGTAATGTAAACCTCGTTTCCCCAGAGGCATAACCCCGTTGACACCTTTCTAGACACCTACTTGATCGGCTAATTGTAATGTGTAAAACTCTCTCAGGAGTAACAATTACTCGCAGTGGGTATCGGGATGCAACTATCTCATAGAAGGTATGCAATCTCATTGCAAATTTCAACACTTGAAATTCCCGATAATATTTTGCCCCTAGTGTTCTATGACCTTGACGAATGCCAAACAACCCATAGTCCACTAGTCAAGTTCAACCCGTACATTTCTTGATCGAATTAAACCCACCCGCACGACCCTTGACGAATGCCAAACAACGCCGTACGAATACCCTAATCCAATCTGCATCATATGCATATGCAGATAAATACTAGTTAGCTACCGTACACTACGCCTTGACGAATGCCAAACTACCGCAGCACGAATACTAACTAGTACTTATCTGAAATGACCGAGGGCTACGACAGGTTTTTCTGAAAACCTATTGCGTAATGAACTTGATATCGTTGTAGAATCAAATGATTTTAAAATGGAGTGTTTTTGAGGCTTTTCTAGTTTTGCTAAAGGAGTCACTCCCGGTGAAGGGATCGTCGGTCCTTTCCTCGTCGAATGAGGTGCGGGATATATCATATATATCACTGTGCAAAGCAAAAACTTTTAAAAGCAATCAAAAGACAAACCGAGTGTGTAGTATCTGCCAGTTATTGCTAAAGGAGTCACTCCCGGCGAATGGATCTCGGTCCTTTCCTTATCGAATAAGGTGCAGGATATATCATATATACCTCTGTGCAAAGCAAGAACTGTAGCTACCTGTTTTATTTTTGAAATTCGATTCTACAACATCTTAGGTTTCTTTTACTTTCATTAATCACATTAATGAAGTCCCATCATTTAAGTACCTAAACATCACAGATAAATACGACGTACACTTATGCCATCCGCATTCGCCTCGATGTCCCCTCGTGCACCGTTAGGTTAGGTAACTAACGACAGAGCGGGGCAGGGCTAGCGCGGGTGTAAAACATAAGTAACGCCTATATAATATATCATATATACTATATAGAGTATCCATCACAGAACATATCACAGCAGAAGAACCATATGAAATATTGGATATACTAGGACGTCCGTGTTTTCAATACGAGCCAGTATAAAACACGGATTCCACGGTCGTGATGAATAGCCAAACCCACACCCTTAGACCCCTACGAGAGCGGCAAGCAACCCTACCAATTCTAGAGTTAGGAGACCCGGACTCGACTCCTCGAGTTGGTCTCCCACTGGACTCCAGAACCCGGTTACTTGTGCTCCCCTCCTTGGGTCTATCCTAGTGCGGAAAAGTAAATAATATACAGAGGGTGACATCTTCCGCAACCTGGAAGTGCCCCAATAAAAGAATATTACATACAAGTTTTTACATGAATGAAAATGAAAAACACTCATCTCATATAAAACCCCCAGCTATTCAAACACGACAATCCAATATAACATATCCAGCAACACATAACATCACATGTCATCAACGTAAGTAAATATGTCCATCCCAATTGTCGTTGACATATAGCAACGAAACCGGCGATATCACATATTACACTTACGGTCACAGAAAAGAAAGTGTAAAACTACAACAGTTGGAATCTGCAACCTCCATAGACATCGCATGCCTAATCAAATGAATTCCTTAGACATCACATGCCTAACAATTATAAACCCCGCATTTTAGTCTCATTATCGAAAACACTTTTCAATATCAAGTCGGGCAATTCAACAAGATTCCCGACACCCTGATCGAATGCTCGTCGCAAACTTCAATAGACGGCCGCACCCCCAACGCCGTCGACGAAGTGCACCAAGGTGGAACACCGCTGCCGCGAGCACCCGAACGGATGCTTTCGGCAACGGGGTTCTCCTACAGTCACTTGGTCGGGGCTATGGAGCGAGGCTGTCTATTAAGTTTACCCGACGAGTATCCGCGTACACTACGTGATTGCGATGGACTTTTGATCGCATCAAAATTCCGTGGCAACCGATCAAGTGAGACTAAACTGCTATGTTTATAACATTCATTCAGTTATCTCATAACTAATTGTGAATTCCAAGTATTGTATCACATTCCAGATAATTAGAAAATGTTAAACTTTCCGATCAAACATTCAAACACCCAAGTTTTCCCGATACAGATCAACACATGAAATAAGTCTAAAAACATTCAGTTCGTGCCTCAGTACCAACGGTCCAGCCGTAGAAGGGTCAAGCCAACGCCTCACATGTGGTACACCGTACTACCCCAAACCCGAAGGTTCAAAGGGCAGTTCAAGACGGTCACATAATCGAGTTAAGGTTTGTTGTCTTCTAGAGGGACCATCGCGTTACTTGCACTACTTAGAACGTCGTTAAACTACGGAAAAATCCAACACTTGGAAATTTCCCTACAGGGGAAAAATTGGGTGTTTTTATCCGGTCGAACTTTTTAACATATTCAAAAATTATCCGGAAAAACACATAGACAAAGTTTGATAATCCGATCGAATATTCGAACTCCCAATACAACCCCAGAAAACTCAACTATTGAGTAAACATTAAAATATCCCAGAAAATACAGCACTAAAATATAGGAATTACTGTGCAATTTTCAAGTGGTGATGTGACAACTTAGCCGCGGAACCGCCGCACAAGCCATGCTTGTGCCGCGGTTCCGCCGCACTGTAGACGAATTGGCCTCACGAATTTCACAGTAATTCATCAATTTCCCTGCTGAATTTTCTGCATATTTTTAATTTCGAAAAAGACCAGATTTCGGAAAAAGTCCAGAGAGCATTTTAGGGTTTAGTGTTTCGGTTCGATCGGGTTTCTAACATCGTCTAAGCATCGCTTAAGGCTCTAGCTAGGCTCTGATACCACTGTAGGGTTCCTAGGCACTCTCAAGAGGTCTCGCAAGGCATCAACCATGCCAATTTCAAAAATTACGGTGCCGAGAAACCCTAGACGACGGATCGTTAACTAGATATCTAGGCGAAACTAGAACTAGTAAACTATTTTACTAAGAGAACGGAAATACAACCTTCGTAGATCCGGTCCTCCACCTCTATAGCTCCGCAATGAAGTCTCCTCGCTGTCCAAATGGAAACCCGGGCTCTAGCGTCGGCTTCATCGGAGAAATGGGCGGGCAAGGTCGTCGGCTTCGTGCCGAAGATGATCTACGTCGAGGTATCGCAAGATCAAGCTCCAACTTCACCAAGCCTTGAAAACTTGTGAAGGAAACACCCTATACTACTTGGCAAGAGGTAGAGGATGAAGAAATAGGAGGTGGGTTCACTTTAGAATTGGATTTCTCACTCATTAGCTCAAGTTGCCATTGATGAAGCAAGCTTTCTTCTTGAAGAAGAAGAAGAAGAAGATGAAAAATGTTATGATAAGTATATGCAAAATGAATAATAAAATCAATACTTATCATATGGCAACCATGATTAGGTGTAGAGAATAGACCATGGTTAATTGGAAGGGTTAGGGTTAAACATGAAGACAAAATGGTCACTAGGTCAAAGCTTCAAGAAGCTTCAAAAACAAACAAAGAAAGCCACCATTTTCTCTTCATCATTTTCTTTTGCTAAAATAAACAAAAAGGATAAATAAATGAATAAATGAATAAGTAAATGAAGCAAAAGAAACCCTAATCATTGACCAACCATGGTTTAAACTATACACCAAACTATCATGTATCATCAAACATGATATAATCAAATGCACAAAAATATATCGCATATACAATGTGCACATCAAGTGAGAAAATCCATTTAAAGTGAACCGATACTAGTTAATGCAAAGTAATATATCAAATATATAATTATGCATTAAATCATTAAATCAACACTTGATTTAATGATCCGGTCATATCGCATATAACCGACTAATATCAACAGTAACAACTTATCGAATCAACACTTGATCCGATAACCCGGCTATATCGCATATAACCGATCAATGTTACAAATCGCGAGAATCGTATACAGTATCACATACTGGTATCATTCTCGGTCCCGCACATATCTCATATGCGCTCCTTTTTCGTTTTGCTTGAGCCAGGAAAACTCTGTGTAGGACTCTAATGACTCGTCAATACTCCGGCAGCAGGTGATGATCATATCAAACACCCACAAGCCGCAAGCGGTCTGCTAAACGTAACGGCCACCCGGGTATTGAGCGATCAGAAGATCGACAAGCAAGCCCGCTCACACTCCTGTGAATCCAACCAGTAACACTTACCGTACAGTCCGGTCTGATCGTCTGATATGTCGCATATCTCGCCTAGGGGTGGTAAACGTCAGACCCCAATAGCTTGATAAGTCGTGTCGATATGAGGTCTATAACAGTTCGAGAAACTACAGGTAACACTTACCAGTAAATCTCAGCAACCCTGGCCAGGGATTTTCGGTTATAGCCAATCGAACACAGCGCAACATCAACTCCCTATACCGGGAGAGACGAATCCGCTCCTATCGCTCATTGCCTCCATGTGACTCGGGACTGTACCCAAAAACCAGCGTTTTGCACGCCCTCTTGGACGTGGTAAGGTGGAAATCAAAGCATAGTGGGAACCACACAAGACTCTATGACGATCTCGGGTCAACAGACTATTCTGTACCAGTGTCACCAGAGAACTGCCATCTGACGTAAGGTATAATACCATCTGGGAGTTCTCGGTGAGTCCGTCCAGTGTACCCAGTCTCCACTGAGAACCCGTATATCATCTCTGATGTCAAACACCAATGGATATGGGATCATCCATCGCCCATTTGTATGAGTCGAGAAGGTATACGCTAGTCTACTCTGGTATATCGATGTCCCGTCTCGATACACCCACGACTAGGGACTTTGAAGGATGTACTTATGGACTACCATGTCCCCACTAGTATGATCCGCATCATGGTCCAAGTAGTCAAGTACACATCCTAAGGGCTTTACCAACATGTAACAGAGAGATAATCAGTATACACGTTAAGGTAAAGAGCAACCAGATAGCATACTATCATGTTGAGCAAGAAAGTCCTCCGTATATATGTCCCAGCATCCACTACAATATACATCCTATGTACAGTAATGGCCTCTAGGGCATACATATAACTAACAATATCGACTCCCAATACCGGAAGAGACGAATCCCTGACAATCTCTCACTGCCTCCATGTGGCTCGGGACTGTACCCAACCAAAACCTGTTTGCACGACTCAGTAGAGCCATGGTAGGGTAGTGATCAAAGAACAGTAGGAACTCACACGAGACCAATGACGATCTCAGGTCTAAAGGCTACCCTGTACTAATGTCACCTGAGAACTTCCATCTGACGATAGGTATAGTACCATCTGGAAGTTCTCGGTGAGTCCGTCCGGTGTACTCACCCCCAGTGAGCACCTGTATACGATCTTAGGTGAGAAAAACCAATGGTTGCGGGACCATACCATCTCCCCTCGTCGGGGTCTAGAAACTTATACACCAGTCTGCTCCGGAATATCGATGCCCGGTCTCGATACTCCCACGACTAGGGACCATTTAGGGATGTGCGTACCGACTATCCAGCTCCCATAAGTATGATCACCATCACAACGTAGGTAGTTAAGCAATGATCTTACGGGCTTTATCAACATGTATAAAAGATATGTAATAGCAAGTAAAACATGCACATGTTAAGATAAAGAAAAACCGGATAGCATACTATCATATCGAGCAAGACTGTCCTGTACATATATATGTACAAGCATCCATATATATACATATACAATAATGGCCTCTAGGGCATACATATCCAACAATCTCCCACTTGCACTAAAGCCATATATATTGGCGTACCGAGTATCCAACGTCTGCTCTAGGCCCAGCTGTTGGAGTACCACATACCTACCATCTAAAAAAGTCTTTCAAACTGTGATTGAGGAAGGGCCTTGGTGAATGGATCCGCAGTGTTGTCTTTTGTATCCACTCTCCGGACCTCGATCTCCTGGCGATCTATGATCTCCCTGATCAGGTGATACCGCCTTAAGATGTGTCTGGATTTCTGATGGGACCGTGATTCCTTCGCTAAAACTATAGCCCCATTGTTATCATAATACAAAGGTATTGGGTCAACAATGGACGAAACTACCTAAAGTTCACTAATGAACTTCTTCATCCAGACCGCCTCTTTTGCGGCATCGCTTGCAGCAATGTATTCAGCCTCTCTCGTCGAGTCTGCAACGGTATCCTGTTTGGAGCTCTTCCAACACACCGCCCCTCCATTGAGGGTAAACACAAAACCCGAGACAGGCTTGTTGTCATCCTTTTCACTCTGGAAGCTTGAATCGGTAAAGGACTCGACCTTTTGGTCTCCATTACCGTAAACCGGAACATCTCCTTAGTCCTCCTCAGGTATTTGAGAATGTTCTTTACTGCTGTCCAGTGGTCCTCATATGGGTTCGACTAATACTGGCTCACCACGCTTAGCGCATAAGCTACATCTGGCCTTGTACATAGTATCGCATACATTATAGATCCTACCGTCAAAGCGTAGGGTATAGTGCTCATGCGAACCCTCTCCTCGTCAGTCTTGGGAGACATCTCCTTGGAGAGGGTGATTCCGTGCAATGCCGGTATGTTACTGCACTTGGAATCTTCCATACTATATCTTTTTAGTACGGTCTCTATGTACCTGGACTGTGATAGTCCCAGTAATCTCTTGGATCTATCTCTGTAGATCTTAATCCCCAGAATGTACGAGGCATCACCTAATTCCTTCATGGAGAACCTTTATGATAAGAATAGCTTGACCGATTGCAGCATAGGAATGTCATTTCCTATTAAAAGAATGTCGTTCACGTACAAGAGTAGGAACACGACAGTTCGTCCTACAATCTTCTTATAAATACAAGGCTCATCGCCGTTCTTGATGAAGTAAAAATCCTTGACTGTTTCATCAAAACAGATATTCCAGCTCCGTGATGCCTGCTTTAATCCATAAATGGATTTAAGCAACTTGCACACCTTCCCGCTGCTCCCACTGTCTACGAAACCTTCCGGTTAATCCATATAAACGCACTCTTCTAAACTTCCGTTTAGAAAAGCCGTTTTTACGTCCATCTGCCAGATCTCATAGTCATGGAAGGCAGCAATGGCAAGTAGGATCCGAATGGAATTGAGCATAGCCACTGGAGAAAAGGTTTCGTCATACTCCACTCCTGGTCTTTGACGAAAACCTTTTGCAACGAGTCTAGCCTTATAGGTTTCTACCTGCCCATCTATATCAAGTTTCCTTTTGTAGATCCATTTGCATCCAACGAGTTTTATCCCAGGTGGAGCAATATCCAAGGTCCACACTTTATTGGTTTATATGGACTCCATTTCGGATCGCATAGCATCCAGCCACTTATCAGAGTTGTTCTTCGCCGAATACAGAGACGAAACCACGTAGGTCGTCTTGCCTTAATTTAGGGGCAGATGCTATTTGGATTTTATCCGTCCACCCTCCGAAGATGCCAAGTTGATTTATGGCACCGTATATCGGAAGTTTAGACGGATGCGGCCGTTATAGAAGATTTCGTCAGATTCCCCCTCATTTGAGGGGTTTTTGATTGTGGGGTCGCTCTTCCATGCAGGCGCAAGCCCCCACAGTTAATTACGCTACCGCATCGCGGTAACAACTTTCTCCTTCTCTAGATGGTCACTTCGTGTCGTGTGTGTTTATTTTATTTTTGGTAGCCCGTGGGTTGTATACGGAGACAAATTTATGTTGTCGCCCGTAGGGCGTGGATTAGTCCAAATCCGTATTTTCTTAGATTTGGGTTTGGGTTGGGTTTAAGGATCGTTAATGTCATTTGAGACTAAGATAAACTTTAACGTTTGTTGAGAATACGTTAGTCTAATTTTAGACTAAGATCTACTCAACATGATCATTTAGATCCAACAAAAGAGCATTTGGGCTCTATTGTTTTAGTTTAGGGACGTTGCGGTCCATAAGTTTAAGGACATCATAGTCCGTAACAGTTTAAAGACGTCATAGTCTGTAAAGTTTAAAGACATTATAGTCTATGAGTTTAAGGACCCCACAGTCCATAAAGTTTAAGGACATCATAATCCATGAGTTTAAGGACCCCACAGTCCGTAAAGTTTAAGGACATCATAGTCCAGTTTAAAGACGTCATAGTCTATGTGGTTTTGGTTCATCCATTTGGGGATTCACCAAAAGTTATTGGTTATTGGGACCCTCCATCTCTCTCAAGACGTTGAAGGATTACAACGACATATATCAGAGGTACGAAGAGATGTACCCTTGAACCAATGTTGGTTGGGAGATCTGTAGTAAAGTTTGGGACTAAGATCAGTTAAAAAAATATGAGCATATGGGCTCAATTAATCTAAATGAGGGATCTGTGGCCAATTTGGGCTCGGCTCACTCAGTTAAAATGTTGAACATTTAGCAATACTGTGCATTGGTTTGGGTTATGGCAATCTTTTTTGTCTTTTATTGAGTGCTGAGCACTCATTATGACTCTAGGGACTTATTTAAAGAACAATTTATGTTCTCTCAGGGCACACGTGAGGAGCACGTGGTGCGCATGGCGATGAGCGCCAGTTAATGAGTGCAGAACGCTCCTTGTGAAATAGCGCACACGTGAGGGGCACGTTGTGCACTTGGCGCTGAGCGCCAGTTAATGAGTGCAGAGCGCTCCTTATGAAATAGCGCACACGTGAGAGGCACGTGGTGCGCTTGGCGCTGAGCGCCAATCTTGAAGCGCTGGGTGCTTCTTTGAATTGGAGCGTTAGGAGCGCTGTGGCGCTGTGCGCCAGTCTTGGAGCTCTAAGGCTATTTTAGGGAAGTTTAATCAGTTCTGCGCTCTGAGAATTAAATTCTCGTTTATAAGAGACCTTATCTCGTGGGTCTAAGAACAAAGTTCTTATTTTTATAGGAGATGTTACAATCTCTTATTTTTGTGAAAGGCTTTGCCTTTATGGATCCGTGATCTTAAGAGAATTGAATTCTTCTTCCCCCTTCCCTTTTTATGATGAGATGTTATGATCTCTTTTGTGAAAGACGTCTGTCTCATAGATCTATGATCTAAAAAAAGAAACTAAGTTCATCTTCATTTAATGAGATACTTTGATCTCTCTATTTTATTTACCTTGAAGAAATTCTTTTTCCTCCGAGAGCTTTCTCTTCTCTCTGAAATTTCTCAAAGTTTGTGTGTGGGGGGGGGAGGGGGGGTTCCTCTTTCTAAGACTTAAAGTCTTGGGTCCTTTATATAGGGGAGGCTAATTTGTTGAATTAGTTAAAGAGATCTTTTCTCTAATTGATTTGGGGATGTTTCCCACCGTTGGATCTTTGATCCTAGGGATTCTATTTTACAGAAGGCAATTTTCTTGTTTTTAACAAGATTGGGAAAATCTTTTCCCATACAGAACTTATTCTGTATCTTGGTTATTTTTAATCACCACTGGATCTTTGATCCAACGGTGTTCTGATTTACAGAGCACAATCTTTCCTGTTTGGAAAGATTTGAGGAGTATTTCCTCAACAGAACTTTCTTTCTGGTAGTTTGATGATTTTTAATCATTTTTGTTGGATCTTTGATCTAAGGGTAGGGAACATTTAGTTCCAGCGTCAGCGCTCTCGTGCTTTGCACGTGAGCGCTGTATCAGAGTCTTTGACTCTTGGCGCTGGCGCACTTGATGCTAACGCTCTCGTGCTTTGCACATGAGCGCTGCATCAGAGTCTTTGACTCTTTAGCCCTGGCGCTTAGCGCTCCCGTGCTTTGCACGTGATGCGCTGCCTAAGAGTCTTTGACTCATGGCGCTGGCGCTGGCGCTCAGCGCTCTCGTGCTTTGCACGTGAGGCGCTTCCTCATTATTGAAGGTGTCTTTTCATCTTCCTTCTCCGCTTTTCCTGTGTCAAACTTCTCTTCCCCAGAGCTTGGAAATAGTTCCATCATGCACAACATTTTCTATGCCTAGACTTAAATGTCTGCCTTCATAATCTGAAGCAATGCTTCTTTTCTCTCACATTTTCAGAAAATCATTTTAACAAAGAAGAGTTATGGCTTGTAATCGCCCACATGCTTGCCGACAACCATGGGAGGTGCCTATTGAGGAAATTGTTCCTCGTTTTGCTACGCGCTTGGTGAACCCTAATCTTACGAATGACCAGTGCGACACGGTGTTGCACGAGCTCTTGACTCGTGTAGGGTCTCCTCTCCCGATCGGCTCCATTTGGCTTCAGATGGTCTTCTTGTCCGTGATCGATGATATTCCCCCTCCCCCGGCGGAGCTGACTCTGGCAATGCTCGACGCCGCGAAGGACAAGATTGAGTGCTTTCACGAGGCACTTTTGATTACCACTGCTCTGAGGGATCGCTCTGTTCGGCTGCTAAGCCAAATACGGGCTCAGCGGGTCATCATATCTGCTTTCACTGATGGGTGCGGTGATGAACGATGGGTAGCTACTCCTCATGAAGATCGTCGCTTTGACATGGTGGAGAAGGCAGAGAGGGAGTTAGATAATTTTATTCATATTTTTGTAAATCCCTGTACTTTCGATCCCATGTTTGGTAATTTATTTCCTGTGGAATAAAATGCTTAATTAATTAAATGCTTTCTTTTTGTCGTTGACCACCGAATGCTTCTTTTCTAACACCTGGTCTTTCTCTGATGCGTGCGTGTGCGTATATATGAATAAGCCCGATTCCACACATATCTATAAACGCAACTTAAACCGGTATAAACAGGAACAAATAGCTCTTTGACCGAATATTTCTGTAACACCCGAGCCCAATAATACTATTTATATTGCTAGTTGAGGGTTATGTATTGCTCATTCCATTTATCCTGATTGTTTGGTACTTTTTGCAAAATTCTAACCGGTTAAGTCATTTTGGCACATAACAAATTTTAACTCCTAAAATGAAATTAAAATGTCCATGTTGGCCTACTCGTCGCCACTAGTCGCGTGGTAGCGTCCGCGTGTCGAGATTCCGTCCCGTTCGGAGAAACGGGCGAGTTTGGGCGTCTACGCGCGTGTGCAAGTGTCCGACTTGAGGGCATGCATTTTAATCACAAAACACCTCTTTTCAAAATTTGGAACCCGCTTAAAATCCTATAATTTGAATTTGGAGCATTTGGGCGCAACCCGGGCGCGATTTGGAAATGTTTCATTTAGCGCCAAAAGTGCCCGTTTGATTAAATATATTTAAACCATAATATATATTTATTCGTTACTTTTTACGTTAAAAATCTTTTTCAAAATCCTTTAAATATTTTCTTTCCTCCCGTACACACACACCCTCAGCCAATCACGAGAGACTCAAGTCTCTTGTGGGCCCCCCTTTTCAACCGTCTCTCTCTCTCTCTCTCTCTCTCCCCCTCGTCAAATCTCTCTCTCTCTCCTCCTATATTTATCCCTCGCAGCCGCCTCATCTTCTCCCCATCACGAGAAAATAAAACCCTACGCGAACAACCTACGAAACCCTAACCCTAGCTCCTCACGACCTCACCGCCGACCTCCCCGCGACCTCGCCGTCGCCGTCAGCACCTCCTCAACCTAGCCGCACCCTCTTCCTCCTTCCTCCGCTCTCTTCCACGCCTGCACGCAATCCCGACGACGCCACCAACCACCGCAGGTCTTGTCGTCGACGCCGCCTCCAGTCACCGACGACGCCTGCGACTCCCTCTCTTCCTCCTCGTCACTACCTCGTCGTCACCTTCCTCCTCTCCTCGCCGGACCACAGAACCCAAAACCATAACCCTACCACCCTCTACAGTTCGCCGGAAAACGCGCCGACGATCCTCGCCGTCGTCACCAGAGCCACCTCCTTCTCCCCTCGACCACCAGAGCAGGCCAGCATCTCCTTTACTCTCAGCACCATCGGTTTCAGCGAAGTCCAACCACCTCGAACCCTTGTCGCGCACTGTTCATCGCCGCCGGCGTCCCATCGCCGTCGAGCCATCGTGGTTGCACCCTGTTTCTTCCCTGTAAGCATCCCTTATCTTTCCTTTTGGGCTAATCCCCCTCGCTGGTCGTTATTTGCGTGTATCGTATCATTGTTGCTAACCTCGTTGCCGATGACTTTTGCCGGAATCCGACCGTGCCGTCTTTTGAACCCGATGCTCCAGCGAGGTACCCTGGTCCGTGTGATCCCGCTGTTCGCTGTCGGGACTCGATCCGTAGTCCGTGCACCCATCTCGTGTTTTCTGCCGACTTTGCATCCGTGCTTTCCGGTTTGCGAAACCGTCGAGGCAAGTATCTGAATACTTGCTTTAACATGCTAGCATACGAGATCTAGTCTTGCCATGCAGTTGAATATCATACTATATAATACTACAACTTAATGATGGTAATTGATATTATATTATAAGTTAGAATTGACAGTTGCAGTTATCTTTAACATGGGATCGTTATAATAGTTTCTCGTAATTAATCGACCCACTATCAATCCATATTTCAACTAAATAAAACAATTGGATCATATCTGCTTTAATTGTTAAATCATTCACGAGACAATTATTATACTTAGTGTAAATTCATGTAGCTTCATTACTTTATGATTGTGGATATTGCCTCACCTTGTGGCTATTGCACCCCAAAGGTGCGTGAACCTGTTAATAAGAGAATACAAAGCATCACTGTGTTTACATGGAATAATATTGTTAGTTACTGTTCCTGCTGTTGTTCATTATTCGTTACTATACCTGTTATCAGCATACATCTGATTTCATTACATATTGACCGATCTTGATACACCTGACACATGTACTGATACACCGGACATGACACCCTGTACATATCGACTCAACCTGTTGAAACGTGACCTGACCTGTTACCTGATTTCATGCCTAATGCCGACAAACCTGACCATTCCTGCTGTCTATCCAGACAGACCTACTTTTACCGGATTTTGTGTTGGCATTAGTCCTTGACTACTGAATACCTGACCTGACATACATAGCTTGGGGGTATGGGGAAATCAAAGGTGAAACCGACTTGTAACTCAACAGTTCGATACTTGTTCTGATCAGTCTTACGGGCTTGGCCAGTCCGGGAGTGATGATGCTGACATCACTCATCCATCCTACTACCTTTTACTGCTTAGCGGCAGGTCTCGGATTCAGCCCCGAGGACTTTGACCGTGGTCCCGGGCACGCACGGGATACTATTGAGTTACATCGACGATTCATCACTTGATTTCAAAGACTATAGAGTAGAAACCTGATAGGACAGTTTAGTCACCATTGCACATTACCCTGCTCTGTTATTTCTTAGTACTTCTTTATTCATGTTCATACTTGCATTGCTTATTACCATGTTTATATTATATACTTGATGTCATGACGCGCTGACGTCTGGGTTTTGCATGGCCCAGATTCCGTACCACTGTCGACGACCGAGCAGGAGTACTTCAGCCAGCAGGCTGAACTGTGAGTTCCTTAGGGTTTAGTTTATTTATTTTCATTCCATTTCCAGATGTGAGCCCGCATTATGGGACGTACTGTCTATTTATTGTATTGGATCATTTGCTTCCGCACTTATTGTTTATTGATTCTTGTTATTATGGATTTGGACATGTGGTAGATTAGTTTATTATTTTGTTCTTGATATCTCTACAACCGTAATGTGACTGTAGATGGATATTTCCTACCCACAGATAGCATGGTTGGCTATGTCACGTGCCCAATCTTGCGTACTCTGGGAAGCGGGGCGTGACAATTTCGGTGGGAACACCATACAGAACTTATTCTGTATCTTGGTGATTTTTAATCACCATTGGATCTTCGATTCAATGGTGCTCTATTTTTTAGAGGTAATCTGATGATTTTTAGTCATCTTTGGTGGATCTTTGATCCAAGGGTGGGGAACATTTAGCGCTCTCGTGTTTTGCACGTGAGTGCTGCATCAGAGTCTTGACTCTTGGTGCTAGTGCACTTAGCGCTAACGCTCTCGTGCTTTGCATGTGAGCACTGCATCAGAGATTTTGACTCTTAGCGCTGGCGCTGCTAGCACGAGCGCTTTCGTGTTTTGCACGTGAGCGCTACATCAGAGTGTTTGACTCTTAGCGCTGGCGCATTTAGTGCTAGCGCTTTTATGAAGTGCCGCTTCATTTCAAATTTCAAAATTTGAACAAAGCTTTTCTCTGATTAGGGGGAACATATGCCCCCCACCGTTGCGCTCACATGGCTTATACGTGAGTGCAGCGGTGGCAGCATCTGCGCCATTAGATCAACTTAGAAGTTGAAACGGCTCTTAGTGCCTATAAATAGGGCCTTTGGCCCTTGAGATGACCTCTGTTCATCTTCTTTCTTGTTTTTCTGAGAATTAATTCTCTTTCAGAGTATAGCTCTCTGCCTCAGAAACTCTTTTAGAGTTAAGACCCTGTCAAATTTTTGGTAAGATTCGAACTCATTAACAGAGTTTTGCTCTACTTAGATCATAGATCTTTAAAGATTTTTTTTAGGGTTCTTTAACCCGTTAAAAAAAACACAGAGCTTTGCTCTCTCTAGATCATGGATCAGAAAAGGAAATCCTTTTTAGGGTTTCTTTTAACCCATTAACGAAGAACTCTTAGAGTTCACTTTGCAGATCTTAAAGATCCTGAAGTTTTTACTTCTGTAGAAAGCTTTGCTTTTAGGGTTTCTGATGGATTATTCCATCTTCTTCACAGAGCATTGCTCTTTAGAAATTTTGGGGAATTTTATTCCCTTCATGATTAATTATGACAGATGTCATATCTGTTGTAGAGCGTTGCTCTTAAGGAGTCTAACTCCTTGGCCCAAAGGGCCCTCATTAAATGAGAATCTTTTTTAGGATTTCCTCATTTAATGACCGTCTCATCAAATGAAGAGACTGTTTTATTAATGATGAGCCATCATCTAGATTGCGTGGGTCCCCTTTGGTCCCTTTCTACTGCATTGCAGTGTGGCACGAATTTAAAGTACCAAGTGTCAGAACTTAAATTGTAGCATTGACGGCTAATAAAAAAAATTTGTTCTTTTTCGCGCAGGTACTGTCTTTCGATACTTCGTTTCCCTTTGCTCGTCCAGAGAGTGCATTTGCTGACGCGCCAGTGGACCGGGAAGTTTTTACACTTATCAAGGATTACGACCCAGAGCGGAAGAATCTTCATTTATGGGGAACGTGGTACAATTAGATCATCAGGGGTCGGCGTAGCTTTTCTTGCGCAACACCTTCAGAGCCCATTTTGGCGATCCATTATGCTGACGCACCTCCGGAGAACTATGCCGTGGAGGAAGTCAATTGGACCTTAGAGGGTTGTCTTCAGCCCTCTATGGCTGCGATACCTGTACAGCCGCCGCCGGCTTTGGATACTCTGGGGCGGCGTATATGTCAGGGGCAGTCACGCCCGTGGGGATAGCCGTATATGATATACCTAACCCCTCGCCATCCAGCTGGGTATTTGCAGTGGACCCGCTATATTTTGTCGGCCAAGAAGTCGCAGATGCTGAAGCTCGGGTTGTATCCCGTGATTTACGCTTCTCTCTTTCAATATTCCGCGCCTCCTGCATGGTGGGTCAAGGCTTTTCTAGAGCAATGGAATATTCCGACCCACACCTTCCTTCTGTCTGATCGAGAAGTCTCAGTGTCTTTAGAGGAATTCGCAGAAATCTCTGGCTTACCCGTTAGGGGAGAACACTACGAACGTCTTCGCCACCAAATCAGTGGTAATGGATCTTACCCCGGAGAACGCTATTCAACACCAATTCCCGAGCTTGATCAAGGTGTTGAATATATACGAAAGTCTATTTCTGGAGTCCGGAGGGCATGGAGTTAGCTACACAGATTTCATCGCTCGCTTTCTTCGTCTGGAAGCCTTGTCGACGGAAGCCGTGTATTTCGCCAAACTTGACGATCTGTTTGGTTTTGGTTTGGCTAATCAACTGACAGAGGAGGCGGATTTAAAAAGTTTCGTTATTCCGGATACTCCCGTTATTCCCTTCGCGGAGCTTGCTGCTCCGGACGTCGATGAAGAGACGTTCGTGATGGGGTTCATTGGCTTATGGCTAAACTGGTTCGTGCTTCCGATGCACTCTCGTTACATGAGGCCATCATTCTTTTACCCAGCCCATCGCATGGTCGAGAGAATGCGAGTGGCTATAGGGATTGCTGGGTTGGTACACCTATACCATGGTCTCAGCTTAACGGCAGACACCACCGAGCCGGGGGGTACAGCCAGTCACTTTCTCGCTGCACTATTTTATGTCATGGATCGGGCTGCACATACTTGGCATTTTTGGTGCTCACAAACGTCCTCGTTTCTACGACAATTACAACTTCCCTCGGATTATGTGCTTAGTTGACGCTTCCGTTTTAACTCCGACACCGCGGGAGGCTAGGGGTGTGCTTCTTCTTCCGCGTATGGTTGGAGATGGCATGACCTTTGTCGATAAGGTTTTAACCATCGGTAAAGAATCCGCAAAAACGGTGTAGCCTCTGCGCGATACTTTTAAAGATGGGGCCTCTACCTTGAAAGCTCGGAAGATTCTTCATTTATACTCCATTAGGCCGGGCTTTCTCGTGTTTAGGCAGAATGATTCGGCGTTGTTTATGAGGTACAACCCGCACCGTTTTGTCCAGCAATCAAGATATAATCAAGGTATCCCACTCAAAGCCTTCTTAGCCAAGCCTACTGCCACAGAAGAAAGTATTCGGAACGCATTGCACCATTTTATGCGGTTGAACACCGGTTCCAATTTCTTTATCAGTTAGCCGAGTTGCGTTCCACGAATCTTGAACGCGTATGTGGCGTGGTATCAACATTCGATGGGCACCGTCATTAGGGAAGAAAAACGATTATTACTTGATCGCAAGGGTACCGCTCCCACTGGTAATCCAGCCGTTCTTTAGAAGCGACGGATCATCGTCTGTCCTCCCCTAAGAGAAGCTGCTGCGGCTGTGATACCATGTGTTATGCCTGAGCTGCCCCTACCCCACGTGCCTGTAGAAGCGGTAGCTATGGCGTCTCCCAATTCTGGCATGGGTGCAGAAATCGGGACTTGTTACCCCAAATTGCCCGCCAAGCGCAAGATCGTGTTATCGGCTGTCGGTACTCGCTCACAGAAGAAAAAGAAGTCAATACTTTCTGCAGACGTCGTATTCGGACAGGAGCCTCATGCTCCCTATAGTGAGGGCCTAAGAAAGTACGGGACCAACGAGGGTTTATTTATGGCGCCGAATGATACCGATCTAGAGGCTGCAGTTGCGGACTCAAAACAACTAGCTCGCGATGAAGCAGCACTAATCACCATCGCACAATCAGGTATCCTTCGGTCATATTTTTCCGGGGTTATTTTAACTATTATGCTTTGACTAACGCTTTCTTCTTCAACAGGTATTTCCGGTGAAGAAGCTCTCGCAGCTTCCCTCAAGACTTTTGAATAGGAAGAGAGGCTTCGTGCTTCCTTGGGCCTCGGTATACTTCAGCTCACTGTGCCTTCATTCACTTTTCCTTCATGAGTAGTCTAACCTTTCTTTTTTTATCTTATTACAGGGACTCCCTCGACTCAGGTTATCCAAAGTGTGGTACCAATCGCGAGTGGTGACGCAGCGGCATCGTTAGCGCCGGCTACCGCGGCCACGACTATCCCTAAGTCACCACTAGGGGTCTCGCAGAAGCAGCCAATGATAGACGTCGTAACGGCGCCGGAAGTAGAGCTTGGCTCAGATGATGGTATACCTTTGTCGGAAGTCTTGAGGAGGTCAGCTTTTACGGCCCAGGCCAAAAGGAAGCACAGGAGGCGTGCAGTGAAAGAACGCGATGCCGCCTTGGCTGTAGGTGTAGGCTCGAGCACTGCTTCCCCTGTCACTATTTCTCCAGAGGCTGCTCCGGCTGCCCTGTCTACTGCTCATAGACAGGTTGTACGCGTGGCCCGGGCGGCAACTAAAAAGCCGTCCCAAGGGAACGCAACACTGGATCTTTTTATTAGAGTTTGATCTTCAGATTCTCATATATCATACTCTGTGATTGTTAGAGATTCTGCGTGTTCAAGTTTTAGTTTAAATACCGCAATCAAGACGGTTTCGCTTGTAGCTAGCCGGTTGAGTACGGATCGTCCGCAGGGAGATGGGAGTCTTTTTCAATGTGTTTTAACGAGTTAAGTCCGAGAGTTCAGATTTGTTTGTGATTATCTAAGTGTTAAGTTGATGTTTTAAAGAGAGCTTGTTAGGGTTAGGATTAGGTTAGTTTGAGTTAGGAGTCTCCTCATCTTTCGTTGCCCCTCTTAATATCGGTGTTACGGTAATCGGCAACAACGGGGATTAGCACGACTAGGAAGGAACTTGCGAGTATAAGCTAGGCTTTCCAACGCATAAGTTCTTCCTTTTGGTGCTTGTCCGTCCGTTCTTGGCTCTTAGCCATAACCTCCGGTTAATTCAACCACAACCGGTCTCACTACGGAATCACCGCTAGGGTGCCGTAAGGAGCGGATTGTGGTTCAATTAACGGGAGTCGAATTAAGCTGTTGGGCAAGGAAAGAGTGAGAGAGATTTCCTTCTCTTAAACTTCCCTTATCCTACCCTAACAAGTATGAACTACTCACACATCATGATACGGAAAAATAAAACAAAACAAAAGAAGAAGATAGAAAGAAAGAGATTAGAAGAATACGACTAGCTATTTGCGACCTCACCTTGGCGAGGATCGAGCGTAAGCATCATTGTCGTATTAAGGATAAAGAAAAAGAGAAGAAAGAAACAACAAGAAAATAACAACAACTACTTAACGAATAAAAATTACAACAATTAACAAGATAAAGAGACAAGCATGATAATGAATGGTTCTTCTTTATTCATCACTCTTCACTCACAAGCTCACTACAACTTTCAATGGAGAAGAGGTGAGAAGAGGAGGAAGAAACATAACTAATCCTAGCAAAATGAAAATACAAGAATGGACCTTTTTCTTCACAAAGTTCTGGGCTATTTATAGGCTAAAAAATGAAAACCTAGGGCAACCACCAGAACACAAACAAAAAGACCAAAACACCCTCAAAAATTGGTCACTTGCCGCCACCATACGGCCGCGGATCCGCGGCCTAAGCCTCTTTATGCCGTGGATCCGCCGCCCTATGGTTGAGTTGGTCTGTCGGCGTTTTTGTGCTGCCCTGGTCTGCTGTCCCCTCTTGTCTGGTACATGTATTTTCTGAAAATGCTTCCACATTTCTTCCAGAATTTCTGTTGAGGGAAAGGTGGACTTTGGACATGGATTTTCTTAAGCTCCGCGTAGATTTCTTGGTCTTGGTGTTGCCATAGTGCTTTGTGCATGAAGGTGACAATTGATTTGTCATTTTGTCTCCTAAACTGGTATCTGGCAACATACGGATGAAGAGCGGAGACCGTGTTTTATCTGTGGTTGGTAGGAACCCGGATTTTGTCGTGTTTTCTATGAATTTCACCGTTTTAGAACCGAGAACCTGTATCCTGCAATTGACTAGCAAACACGGCTCAAGAGTATCTACCGATATGCAATGTGATAAAAATTGGGCGGTATGAAAATGCAAAAATCTGATATGAACAAATACCCCCAAACTTATCATTTGCTCGTCCCGAGCAACGCCCATTTATTCACAAAAAAATTTCCTAACCTCACTTTCGCAGGGAACGCGATTGGACTGAGCATGTGCAACAAGCCGTTAAACCTCTAGGTGTGCCTAGTAGGAGGAGTGTTGTCTTCTGCGGGTTTTCAGCGGATACTACCCATAAAATCCGGTCAAGTTGGTTTTGTAAAATAACTAAGATTCAAACCTTAAAGTTTTGTTTCAGAAAATAACAATTCTATAATCCTAAGTCTAGACTATCGAACCTTTATTTTTCACACCTCGCTTCTTATTTAACTACAGATTTTATATGTCTTTACGTGTAGTGCAAATAGTGTCGTTAAGTTCCAGAAGGATCGATTAAAGTCATCATGTCGCACAATAAAGCCCGGATAACAATTTTAAAAGGATCACATAAGTTTTATAAAGAGTTAAGCATTTTTCAAGTTTCGTTTTCCAGTAAGGTTTCAACTTCAGAATTTCTATCTTCCTTAACAGGAAACTAAGTCGTATTTTTCACTCCACCTTTTTCTTGTTTTCATTTCATACACACCTCTGTGAACGTGCAATAGTCTTTATCATAGAATAAAACCTTCATATCTCCGCTTAAAATTTTTATAAAAGCCTGTCTTTTATCAAGATTATTCTCACACAAAGAACCGCTAGGAATTTTAACTCGGAGAGAACACTTGCTTGACTTTGTTTTAAACTGGACTTTCTAGGCTTCTTAGCGAGCTTTGGGCCAATGCACCCAAACCAGTTGGTTTTAGGGCATTAGGTGTAGAAACACCCCAGCGGACTTAATTACTCAAGTTACCTAGGTCCAAAAACAAAAGACAGTTTGGCGTGAAAATCAGATGATTTGATACGAACGGAGATATAACCGGCAGTTCAAATATTTTTTTGGATAAAAGACGTGTTTAGTGGGCTCGGTGTGTAATCATTCAAATCAAGTTTCAGATGGGTTATTTTTCAGACTTAGTTCCAATTACGACATCAATAACATTCCTTCATATTCGCTTTACTTCATAAACTATTCTTGACATTACTTATTTCAGAACAAACCTATTTGATCCTCAGAAAATCATTTATCTGTTTAAAAGTTTAAACATGAAAGACTTGTCATCTAATTCCCAAAATTCACGACACGTGTAGTGTGATGTAAAGACGTATATCAGCTATAGTTAACTTCAAAGGAGAGTTATCTTTCAAGTTTTCAGAATCTAAACATAAGATTTAGTTATTCCTATTTTTTCAAACAAAAACCGTCGAAATGTTGAATCAGAGTTCTTCCACAAGCTAACTTGACAAAAAAGTTTTTATATTTTTTTTTTTGAAAATTTTTAGATTTTTATGGATTTTATGGATTTTAATATGCAGATGCAAAATATACACATGAATGCGAAGGTAAGAAATGCGTACCGAGCGTACCCCCAAACTTAAACTGGACAGTGTCCTCACTGTCGTTGCATGAAGAGATCATTTGAGGGGTCAAAACTGTCGGTTAGCGATACACAAATTTTTTGTTTTTGTTTTTAAAGAAAAAAGAAAAAGAATATACACAAATATATACAAAATGGTTTGTACATACCCCTAAACTTATTTGGAACAGTGTCCACTGTTCTTGGCTGGATAACCGAAGTTTGGAGGTAGGCAGAGGAAGATCAGGCAGGGTAAACCGGCTCCTGTAAGAACAGTAGCTCCTCTGTTGGTTCGGCGCTAAGGTACGGTTTGCATCGGTGTCCGTTTACCTTGAAAAGTGAACCGTCCTTTGGATTTTCCAAATCCACAGCACCCTGCGAATACACATTCCGCACAAAATACGGCCCTTTTCAGCGAGATCTGAGCTTTCCTGGATGGAAGTGAAGTCGGGTGTCGTAAAGCAGTACCTGCTGACCAGGTACGAAGGTTTTGCGCAAAAGGTGTTTATCGTGAAACACCTTCGTTCGATTCTTAACGACAACCGCGTTATCGTAAGCCTCATCCCTAAGCTCGCTTAGTTCGTTCAACTGCAGCTTCCGATGGCTGCCCGCATCCTCGAGAGACAGATTCAGCTCCTTTATCGCCCAAAATGCGCGATGCTCTATTTCGACAGGAAGGTGGCAGGCTTTTCCGTACACAAGCCGATAGGGAGACATGACAAGGTCGGTCTTATAAGCGGTTCGAAATGCCCAAAGGGCATCAGTGAGTTTCAGCGACCAATCCTTACGGTTCTTGGAAACCGTCTTCTCCAGTATCTGCTTGATTTGCCGATTTGAAACTTCGGCCTGCTCGCAGGTTTGGGGGTGGTAGGGCGTAGAGAGCTTATGATTAATGGAATACTTCCGCATTAAGGCCTCGAAAGTCCTGTTGCAGAAATGACTTCCATTGTCGCTAATGATCGCACGGGGGTACCCAAACCGGGAGAAAATGTTTTCTTTAAGGAACCTAACGACAACCTTGTTGTCGTTAGTTCGGCTGGGCACAGCCTCGACCCATTTAGAGACGTAATCAATAGCTAGAAGGATGTACAAGTTCCCAAAAGAGCTGGGAAACGGCCCTATGAAATCTATCCCCCAAACATCGAAAATCTCCACAACCAAGATCGGTTGGAGCGGCATCTCGTTCCTCCGGGATATCCGGCCCATGTGTTGGCACCGGGAGCAAGTCTTGCAATAGTCATGAGCGTCTTTGAAAAGTTGTGGCCAGTAGAAACCACATTGCAAGATCTTCTCAGCTGTCTTTCTGGGGCCAAAATGCCCGCCACATGCTTGGTCGTGGCAAAACAACAGCACACTCTTGAATTCCTCATCAGGGACACACCGACGAATAATCTGGTCGGGACAGTACTTGAACAGATAGGGTTCGTCCCAGTAAAAGTGCTTTACTTGGGATAAGAAGCGAAGTCTATCCTGACTCGACCATTCAGTCGGTAGTAATCCTGTGGCCAAATAGTTCACAATATTTGCGAACCAAGGTTCGCATGATACTGTCAAGAGCTGTTCATCCGGGAAAACGTCGTTGATCGGAATTGGAAGCGAAGGCGAAGAAGGAAGTCGTGAGAGATGGTCGGCAACTACGTTTTCACATCCTCGTTTGTCCTTAATGACAAGGTCAAACTCTTGAAGCAAGAGGATCCAACGTATTAACCGAGATTTTGCATCTTTCTTCGCAAAAAGATGGCGCAGGGCAGAATGGTCAGTGTAGACAATGACTGGAGAGCCGATGAGGTAGGGCCTGAACTTTTCTAAAGCAAATACAACTACTAAGAATTCCTTCTCAGTTGTTGTATTGTTGAGTTGGGCGTCGTTCAGGGTTCGGCTCGCGTAATAGATTACGTGCGGCATCTTGTTGATGTGTTGTCCAAGGACAGCACCAATGGCAAAGTCGGATGCATCGCACATAATCTCGAATGGGTGCGTCCAGTCAGGTGAAGAAAGAACGGGAGCAGAAGTGAGTGAGCGTTTCAGTGACTCGAATGCAGTCACACAGCTCGAGTTGAAGTCGAAAGGCGTATCCTTGGCCAGCAAAAGAGTCAAGGGCCTAGCAATCTTGCTAAAGTCCTTGATAAACCGTCTATAAAAACCAGCATGGCCAAGGAAGGCTCGGATATCTCTGACGCATCGGGGAGGAGGCAGATTGGAAATGACCTCAATTTTTGCTTTGTCAACCTCTATGCCATTTTGCGAGATGATATGTCCTAAGACAATACCTTCGCGCACCATGAAGTGGCATTTCTCCCAGTTCAAAGTGAGATTCTTGTCCTTACATCGGGTAAGGACAGCGTCAAGATGCAGCAAACACTCGTTGAAGGAATCGCCGAAGATGGAGAAGTCATCCATGAAAATCTCCAGAAATTTTTCCACTATGTCTGAGAAGATACCCATCATACACCGCTGGAAGGTAGCGGGCGCATTGCATAACCCAAAGGGCATGCGACGATATGCAAACGTGCCGAAAGGACAAGTGAAAGTGGTCTTGTCCTGGTCTTTTTCGGCGATGGGAATTTGATTATAGCCGGAGTAGCCATCAAGAAAGCAGTAGTACTCGTGTCCGGCCAATCGTTCAAGCATCTGGTCAATGAAAGGTAGCGGAAAGTGGTCTTTCCGCGTTGCGGCGTTGAGTTTTCTGTAATCAATGCAAACTCGCCACCCAGTTTGGGTGCGAGTAGGGATTAACTCGTTTGCCTCGTTGGTTATGACCGTGATGCCCGACTTCTTGGGACAACATGAATGGGGCTAACCCACTGGTTATCAGAGATAGGGTAAATGATACCACTATCTAGACATTTGATGATCTCCTTCTTCACAGCCTCCTTCATGACTGGATTAAGACGTCTTTGTGGATCCCGGGCTGGTTTGGCATCATCCATCAGATGAATGTGATGCTCAACGATCAGGGGACTAATCCCCTTGATGTCCGCCATGGACCAGGCAAAAGCTTGCCTGTTGCTGTGCAAGACCGCGAGAAGGGCTTTCTCTTGCTCGGGAGCTAGAAAAGCCGAGATGATGACAGGGAGGGTCTTGTTCTCACCTAAGTAAGCGTACTTAAGGTGAGACGGCAACGGCTTGAGTTCGAGCGTTGGAGGTGAAACGATGGAAGGCAAGATTGGTGCAAAGGTCTCGAACTCAAAGGACTCCAGCAAAGGTTCAAAGCGAGTGTAGGCAACCGAGTTGGATGGTTCAGGTAACTCATCCGGAAAGTCGAAGGATTCAAACTCGGGTTGTGCGCAGCTAAGATCGTTCGAAAACGTGAAACACTCGTAGTCGTTGTCGGGCGCAGAAATAGCAGCAGGTTCGAAGAGAAACGCACTAGTGGCGTCAAGATTATCGTGTTCAAACATAAACTCCTCGAATTCACACTCTTCTGGGGTGATCTCCTGGATCAAGCAGACATCCAGTATATGAGCATTAGGTTCGGCGGGCTGATTCCCCAACCTAAAAATGTTGAGTTCAATCGTCATATTTCCAAAAGAGAGGTTCATCGAACCATTGCGACAATTGATCACAGCATTTGAGATTGCGAGAAATGGACGACCGAGTATCACCGGAACTTGATTCCGGGGGTTAGCTACAGGCTGTGTATCTAATACAATGAAGTCAACGGGGAATATGAAGTCCCCGACTCTTATCAACACATCCTCTAGCTCACCCCTAGGATGGGTGATCGATCGGTCAGCCATTTAGAGAGTGCAGTGCGTGGGTTTCAACTCTCCGACGCCTAATTGCTCATATACTGAATACGGAAGCAGGTTAATACTGGCACCAAGATCTAATAGTGCGCGATTGATGTTCTTATCCCCAATAGTAATTGAAATCGTAGGACAGCCAGGGTCCTTCCGTTTTTGTGGTAAAGATTGGGTAAGGCCATCACTTACAGCACTAGCCAAGAAAACTTTCTTGGGTACCTGAGACTTCCTCTTTTTCGTGCATAAGTCCTTTAAGATTTTCGCGTAGGACGGGACTTGTTGGACAGCATCTAAAAGAGGAATGTTAATGTTAACCTGCTTAAATAACTCCAGAATCTTCTCCATTTGAGGATTTTGTTTATTAGACTCAACCGGTTTGGAAATGGAACATTTTGAAAATTGGTTGAGTCTAATGCTGGAGGAGGAGATTGTGGAGTTGGAATGGATCCCAGAATAGGTGTCTTCGTGGAGTGAGAAGTGGGTCCGTTCAGAGCAGAAGAAGAGGGAGGGGAGCCTTGTGAAGAACGGAGAATAGGCTCAGAAGACGAAGAAGAAGAAGAAGAAGAAGAAGAAGCGGCCGGGGTGTCATCGTTGATCCGTTTGCCAATGTTGTTTTGCAGCGTCCTTCCCGATCTCAGTGTGGTCACGGTACTCACATTATGGTTCTGTTGTCCAAGAGCAACATGTGCATTATGTGGGTGACCGGGATTTGGAAGTGGCTGGGACGGGAGCTTTCCCTTCTCTCGCTCGCTTAAGGCCGCGTTCAGCTGTGCAATCTGGGCCTCGATGGTCTTGATGCTTTGCCCGTGTGCGGCAGTGTGTTGCACTAAAGATTGAATATAAGACTGGATGTTGGCGGTGGATTGAGTCGATTGTTTAACAAACGCCTCCAGACTTCGTTCGAGGGAGGAAACCTTATCGTTGTTTGACGGAACAAAGTTGTTTGGTGGAAAAGAATTGTTCGGTGCAAAGTTGTTCGTCTGATTTTGGAAAGGTTGGGGTTGGAAGGGCTGCTGATATGGATGCTGAGTTTGTTGTTGCGCTTGTTGTTGCGGTGGAGGGGCCCTTTGGAAATCGTTGCCTTGGAATTGATTCTGATTCTGATTCCAGGCGAAATTGGGGTGGTTCCTCCAACCGGGATTGTAGGTGGAAGAGTATGGATCATTCCTCGGTCTTTGCTGGAAGGCAGCATTAACCTGATCCTGTCCTTGCGAGGGTGGATTGTAAGGACACTCTTCGGTCAAGTGGGAAGGATCGGAACAACAAGTGCAGATGGTACGAAGGGGGAGAACAGGGACAGGAGCAGGAGCAGAAAATTTGCTCTCTATCGCTTCAAGCTTTCTTGTTATTGCAGCCATTTCAGCTTTCATTGCAATAGAGACATCAAGTTGGTGGATTCCTACCCTAGACTGACCGGTAGAAGTGGAGGTAGAAGAAGAAGACGTCGGTCTGGTGCTCTCCCATTGTAGCGTTTACTCCGCAAGGTCGTCAAAGAACTGCCACGCTTCCTCGTTAGATTTTGATAGGAAGTGGCCCTGACAGATGGTTTCCAACAACTGCTTCGTTGCTGGGTTCAGTCCTTCGTATAAGGTTTGGCAGAGTTACCATTTCTCTATACCGTGGTGAGGACACTGAACAAGAAGGTCTTTGTACCGGTCAAAGCACTTCCAGAAGGGTTCAGAAGGAAGCTGGGAGAATTGGTTGATTTCATTTCGAATCCTTGCGGTCTTATGATTCGGATAGAATTTTTTTAGAAACGCTTTAACAAACTCGTCCCAGCTGGTGATTGAGTGGGAAGCGGTGCTATACAGCCATTTTTCAGCGAGATCGCATAAAGTGAACGGAATGACCCGTAGACGTATAGCATCGTCCGACAGCTGGGTGGTTTTCATCATGGCACAGACGTTTTGAAATTTATTGATGAAGATATAGGCATCTTCAGATTCAAGCCCATGAAAACGTGGAAGCATGTTAATGAAGTGGGGCTTAACGGGTGGGAAGTGCAGAACGGGTGGGATAGAAACGATCCTGGAGCGCGATTCGCTGCGGCGCTACAACAGGCGGTGGTGGTGGGATATTGGTTTCCATAGGAGGTGGAGCCAATCCAGCGGTGGTCAAAGAGATGTCCGGATTAAATCCCGACATCGCGGAAGAAGAGGTTGGTGAAGGTGAAGGTGAAGGTGAAGGTGAAGGTGAAGATGTATGAACAGAATTCTGGTCAACGTCAGAGTTGGCCGGCAAGGGAAGGGGTGAAAGAGGAGTGGACGGAGTATCGACGTCTGAGTCGATTGCGTAGTCAGTAGCGACTAACGTAACGCGGACTAGACGGGCGCTAGTGTCCCGAGTCCAAGCGGACATACACTAAACGAGTTTAGTATAGTCAAAGCGGAGAAGGTGAGGGTAAGAAAACGTCAATGGAGAAAGGTGATGGGTGGTGGGTGAAAAATGGATTTGGCGACAAAGGGCAAGTTTTTATAAAAGTTTTTGATTTTTTTTTGTTTTTTTGTTTTTAGAAA
This sequence comes from Agapanthus africanus, assembly GCA_030015575.1. Classification (NCBI taxonomy): domain Eukaryota; kingdom Viridiplantae; phylum Streptophyta; class Magnoliopsida; order Asparagales; family Amaryllidaceae; genus Agapanthus; species Agapanthus africanus. The sequence continues at coordinate 886,499,167 of CM057337.1, forward strand.
GAGATTTACAGAAATATGTACGGATATACGGCTTAAACAATCACAAACAAGATATGCACAATCACACCTAGATCTAGGGTAACCTAGGTCTACTAGACCTGCTCCTGAACTTGATTGTCGAAGTTAAACAGTGCCGAGAAACGGGCTTAAAAATACACTGATCACGAGGCCAGGTAAGTGCAGAGATAAGGGGAGGTTGTCCAACGCTTTCGCGAAGTTCCTTAATTAAATAACCCTCTCTTTCGGCAGTTGCGCCTTTAACACTTTCCTAGACACTCCGTAAACAATATACCATTAAGCGAGGTTCTAAACACGATTTATCTTCTCCTAATGAGCGCGAAGTCCTTAGGGCGGAAGTCTAGTATTTTTTAATTTACAATGGACAATGCATATGCTTTAGTGATTTTTGGGGTCCTGGGAAGGGTGATGAAATCCCCACCCAATCTAGATTGGTTTCAAGCCCCTTAAGTCCGTATTAAAGAAATGCAAAGCAGTAACAAATCAACTGCAAACAATTTTTATTTTTGCGGCGCAAAGAATCCTGCACAAGAACAGTTTATTGGAAGGGGGAGAAGAATTTGCGCAAAGAAGGCTGCAGAAAACACAATTCAGTGGAGTTCAGAGGAGTGGAGAGAAAAGAAAGACTCACCAGAAAAAAAATTTGCACCCTGAAGCTTCCAAATGGCCGCGGATCCGCGGCCTAAGCTTCCTTATGCCGCGGTTCCGCGGCTATCTTGTGGAGTTGGGGCTTAATTTTTGTTGTGTGGGTTCTGTTGGGTTTCCTCTGCTTTTCTGGATGTGTGGAATTCTGATTTGCTCACTGTATCTGCTCCAGATTTTTACAGTAGACCGGATGCTTTGTTTTGTCCGTCGCGGTGTAGCCGCGAAATGTGGGTCTATCTTCCCACGTCTTTGGCACTGTACTTGAACTCCGTATTTTCAACGTCTTGGTCACCGAACTCGAACCTTGTATTTTCCTGCACACTTGCACAAAAACTAATCAAGAATAACAAGATGGTTTCTTTTACAAAGTATTTTTTTTTGTTTTGTTTTTCGGTTAAATTTACAAGTTAACCCGAAATTACACAAGGAAATAAACTACCGTCTCCCCGGCAACGGCGCCATTTGATTGTTAGAGATTCTGCGTGTTCAAGTTTTAATTTAAATACCGCAATCAAGACGGTTTCGCTTGTAGCTAGCCGGTTGAGTACGGATCGTCCGCAGGGAGATGGGAGTCTTTTTCAATGTGTTTTAACGAGTTAAGTCCGAGAGTTCAGATTTGTTTGTTATTATCTAAGTGTTAAGTTAATGTTTTAAAGAGAGCTTGTTAGGGTTAGGATTAGGTTAGTTTGAGTTAGGAGTCTCCTCATCTTTCGTTGCCCCTCTTAATATCGGTGTTACGGTAATCGGCAACAACGGGGATTAGCACGACTAGGAAGGAACTTGCGAGTATAAGCTAGGCTTTCCAACGCATAAGTTCTTCCTTTTAATGCTTGTCCGTCCGTTCTTGGCTCTTAGCCATAACCTCCGGTTAATTCAACCACAACCGGTCTCACTACGGAATCACCGCTAGGGTGCCGTAAGGAGCGGATTGTGGTTCAATTAACGGGAGTCGAATTAAACTGTTGGGCAAGGAAAGAGTGAGAGAGATTTCCTTCTCTCAAACTTCCCTTATCCTACCCTAACAAGTATGAACTACTCACACATCATGATACGGAAAAATAAAACAAAACAAAAGAAGAAGATAGAAAGAAAGAGATTAGAAGAATACGACTAGCTATTTGCGACCTCACCTTGGCGAGGATCGAGCGTAAGCATCATTGTTGTATTAAGGATAAAGAAAAAGAGAAGAAAGAAACAACAAGAAAATAACAACAACTACTTAACGAATAAAAATTACAACAATTAACAAGATAAAGAGACAAGCATGATAATGAATGGTTCTTCTTTATTCATCACTCTTCACTCACAAGCTCACTACAAGTTTCAATGGAGAAGAGGTGAGAAGAGGAAGAAGAAACACAACTAATCCTAGCAAAATGAAAATACAAGAATGGACCCTTTCCTTCACAAAGTTCTGGGGTATTTATAGGCTAAAAAATGAAAACCTAGGGCAACCACCAGAACACAAACAAAAAGACCAAAACACCCTCAAAAATTGGTCACTTGCCGCCACCATACGGCCGCGGATCCGCGGCCTAAGCCTCCTTATGCCGCGGATCCGCCGCCCTATGGTTGAGTTGTTCTGTCGGCGTTTTTGTGCTGCCCTGGTCTGCTGTCCCCTCTTGTCTGGTACATGTATTTTCTGAAAATGCTTCCACATTTCTTCCAGAATTTCTGTTGAGGGAAAGGTGGACTTTGGACATGGATTTTCTTGAGCTCCGCGTAGATTTCTTGGTCTTGGTGTTGCCATAGTGCTTTGTGCATGAAGGTGATAATTGATTTGTCATTTTGTCTCCTAAACTGGTATCTGGCAACATACGGATAAAGAGCGGAGACCGTGTTTTATCTGTGGTTGGTAGGAACCCGGATTTTGTCGTGTTTTCCATGAATTTCACCGTTTTAGAACCGAGAACCTGTATCCTGCAATTGACTAGCAAACACGGCTCAAGAGTATCTACCGATATGCAATGTGATAAAAATTGGACGGTATGAAAATGCAAAAATCTGATATGAACACCCTGCAGGGCCAAGTCCAGGTGAGGAGGAGGCAGGTGAGATGACGACAACCACTGAGCCCGAAACAGCTACTCTTTCTCAGGAGTCTGGGACTGCCCCAATTGCTGCTCTTTCTCCTTGTGGTTCCAGACTGTCGGTTGGCATTGCATACGTCACGATGGCCCTCGTCGAATCAGGGGACGAAGCCATGGGCGGAGAAACCATTCTAATGGAGGAAAGCGAAGTAGTCATTACGCCTAGTGATGCTCTTGTTGCGGTTTCGATTGACGACTCATCAGGTAGATCTTGGGTTACTGTTTTCTTTTCTATTTCGCAATCCCTTTCAATCCTTTTTGATGGCATTTTTTTTGTTTCTAATGCAGGTGTGGTGAGCACTGAGGCTGTGCCACCCGAAGAAGCGTCACCAGTTGCTGCTCTGACGGTCGCCGACCCTTCGCCTTCTCTTGTGTCCTCTCAAATGCTGGAAGGTATGGGTTTGCGATTTGTCTAATTTAAATTGTGGATGTCATCTTTCTTGTACTGACCATGCATCGTCACAACCTTACAGGAGTTCTCTTTGATCATCTTTATCAGGTGCTGAACCCACATTTCTCCTTCCATTCCGAAGTTAGTCTGACTGCTGGTGTTGGTAAGTATAGTTTTTTTTAACATACATCCTTTCCTTTCTTTTATGGGCAAACATGTTGTTGCTAATTTTGAAGTGATTTCAGCACTACAAATTGTAGGAGGGGATGAGAGAATTGTCGCGCCACCAGTACTCCCAGCTCTGCCACCTGCCATAGCCGGTATAGTAGCCTTTATTGCTAGTGCATTTCCTTTATCGCTTGAGCTGACGTCTGATTATGACTTGTTTTGCAGCAAACACGCCGACTCTAGCTCCCTTCGAGCTTCGCATCTTAATGCTGGCAGGGCTCTTTTCCAGATGTCCATCTTCCAAGGGCGCTGTGACCAGCCTACGCATGTTGAGTGAATCCATCGAGGAGCTTGACGTGGAGGCCCCTGCACTCACTGCTGATTTTGCTGCTGAGGTTAATCCGATGTTGGCGACGCTTATGCACTTCCATAGCGAAGGCGTCGTCGAATCTTAGGTTAATTACTGCAGACAAATCAAGGCCTGTCTGCATGAGATTGAGCTCAAGCGTCCTTCTTCAGAAGTGTTGGCTTTGAACTCCCAGCGGGCTGCATGGGTTGAGCACAGCGTTCCCTTCTTCCACCATTTTGAACAAGAAGCGACTTTGAGGTGGAAGAAACGCGAGGAGGCTTTAGAAGAATCTGCCCGGCTGCACGCCCAAGTTGAAGCAAACGCTGCGCAATTGAGAGTTGTCTTTGACAATTTACAACGATGCATTTCGGACGGGCTAGCGCTACAGCAGAAGCTCGACCTTCTAGAGAGGGTTACGCAAAATCGCGAAGATACTCAACGAGAAATCGATGAGAAACTTTCATCTTGCTTGCAGCAATGGGCTCGAGTTGAAGCGGAGCTGGCTGCAGCAGCCGACCATGAAAATGAGTTGAGAGGAGCGCGTGAGCAACTAGCCGATTTATTGAAAACGCCTCCTTCTCAGTAGCCGCCTTTGTATCAATTAAACATTTGTAATCTGTGAATAACATGTATCCATGTATCCATTTTTTTATTCTTTTATATGATTCATCTTGTACTTGATTGAATTCATGAATAAAAGATACGCATTTTTTTTATCTCCCACTGTTGCTTTCTTTTCTTTGCTGTGTTGTTGGTATGTTACTCTAGCTAGCGTAGCCTATAAAGAACATTTCATCTTAGCCTCCCTGTAGGGTAGCGATGGCTTAGGAAACAGGTCCAGGTCTGCCACCTAAGACTTTTCAACTTTATGAGCCGTGATGTTCTCATAAAGATTTTTCTCCCTACGAGTCAAGAGGATCTCGTAGGTGTATTTTCTCCTTAGGAATCGTGAGGATTCCTAAGTGTGTTTTCTCCTGAGAGTCGTAAGGATCTCACAAGTGGATTTTCTTTTTTATGAGTTAAGATGTTCGTGGGTTGATTTATTTCCAAGATGGAGCATTACTCTACGAAAGGGAGATTATGGATTAATGTATTTCCGAGATAGAGCATTGCTCTGGCGGGGAGGTTATGAGTTGACGTGTTTCTGAGTCGAAGCATTGCTTTACAACAAAGGTTGAAATTTATCCAAGTCGAAGCTTTGCTCGACGATAGGGATGTCAGGGATTGACATGCATCTAAGTCGAAGCGTTGCTTTACGACGAGGAGGTCAGGGGTTGACATATATCCAAGTCAAAGCGTTGCTTTACGACGAGGAGGTCAGGGGTCGGGGATCGACTTTCTCCGTTTTCTACGGTGTCGGGGATGGACTTTCTCCATTTTCTACGGTGTCGGGGATGGACTTTCTCCGTTTTCTACGGTGTCGGGGATCGACTTTCTCCATTTTCTACGGTGTCGGGAATCGACTTTCTCCGTTTTCTACGGTGTCGGGTATCGACTTTCGGTTGTTTGTGAACCGCAGAGTCTTGGAACTGGGGACTTTGCCGTGGCTCCGATTGGTAATGTCACGTCTGTATCCTGCTGGAATGAGGGGGAACGCCGTCGTTGGTCTTCAAGCTGTAGATGTTGTCGTTGAGACCTGACTCTCTCTTTGACAGAGTCTGTTGGGACATGTGGTTCCCTTTTCGTTTATGCCCATGGATTGTATACAGGGGTCAGTATAGACTTACCTGTAGGGCAAAAAGTTTTATTTCATACGTATTTTGTTTTCTTTCCGCGATGCTCTATCATTTCAGCTTTTTGTATCGCGAAAATTGAGATTACCCAATCATTTCAGCTATTTTTCGCGATGCCCAATCATTTCGGCTGTTTTTTCTTTCTTACTCGCTTCTTTTTATTACGAGTTACCCAATCATTTTGGCTATTTTTTGTATGCATATATTTTACTTGCTGATTTTTTTACAAGTTATCCCATCATTTCGGCTATTTCATATGCATTTTTTTCGAGTACGGAACTCAAGATCTGATACCAATATTAGCATCAGCACGCTGCGACTGGAACATTGCCAGGAGTGAATCATCATTTGCCGTGAAAGGACTTGGAACTTGATACCGATGTAGGAATCAACATCGCTACAACGGGGACATTGCCAGGAGCGAATTATCATTTGCCTTTGTCAATTTAAACAAAGATGGCTTAGCAAACAGGGTTAGAATCCTGTCGACTAAGGCTTTTGACTTCATGAGCCGTAAGGGTCTTATAAAGGTATTTCTCCCTATGAGTCGCGAGGATCTCGTAGGTGCATTTTCTCCTTAAGAATCATGAGGATTTCTATGTGTGTGTTCTCTTATAAATCATAAGGATCTTACAATAATGTTTTCTGCTTATAAGTCGAGAGGACTTGCAAGTGTTTGTTCATCAAATGAGGGCATTCCTTGTCGTTAGTGGGACTCGGCAAGGAAATGATTATTTGTGCCCGTGGATTGTATACAAGGGTCAGTATCAAACCGCTTGTAGGGCGGTATGGGAATGGTGATGGCTTAAAAACAGGTTCAGATCTCTGTAGTTTAAGGCTTTTGAATTTTATGAGCCGTGAGGGTCTCATAAGAGGGTTCTCCTTACGAGTCGAGAGGATCTCGTAAGTGTGATTTCTTCTTAGGAATCGTGAAGATCCTTAAGTGTATCACTCCTTTGTGAGTCGTAAGGATCTCACTCAGGTAGTTTTCTCCTTACAAGATCGAGAGGGTCTTGCAAGTGTATTTTAACCAGATTGCGCCCTTTCGGGTTTTCATAAATTCGCCGGTAGCCCTGCTGTTTTTACTCACGGAGCCCTTTCGGGTTTTCATCCGTGCCCATTTTGCTTGTGGACGTACCATCTTTTTTTTTACGAGTCTGCACCCTTTTGGGTTTTCATAAATTCACCGGCAGCCCTGCTGTTTTTACTCACGGAGCCCTTTCGGGTTTTCATCCATGCCTATTTTGCTTGTGGACGTAACATCTTTTTTTTACTTGCCAGCCCATGGATATTACGGGTCTGTAGTAGTTTAAAGACGTTTCGGTCAGGCGTAGTATTTTTTTCAAGAACCGACCGTTTATTGGCCTAAAGGGTCTTTCGCCATGCATATTCATGAGCAAGTAAGCCCCACCTTAGTAGACCTTGTCTATGAGATACGGTCCCTCATAGTTTGGCTCGAATTTCCCCCGTTTGGCACGATTAGGGATCATAGGTCTTTTTACGACTAGCACAAGTTCGGCTTGGCGGAATGTCCTCAGCCTAGTTAATCTTTCGTACAAGCGCGTCATCTTTGCTTTGTATGCCTCCAGGTTTTGCTGCTCCATGAGCTGGGTTTCATCGAGGGCGTCGATCTCCTCGAGCCGAAGATGGGCATTCTCTTCATCTGTCAGCTCGTAATGAACCGCCACTCGTAGAGAGGGTAACTCTATCTCTAAGTGGAGTATTGCCTTAGTGCCGAACACCAATGCGTATGGCGTTGTATTTGTGGCCATTTTGAACGTGGTCCGGTACGCCCTGAGAGTTTCATGGAATCTCTCGTGCCAGTCCTTTTTATTTTTGGACACCGTCTTCTTTATGATCTTTGTCAAGGTCTTGTTGAAAGCCTCAGCTAGACCGTTAGCTCTGGGATTATAGACCGAAGAGTATCCCCGGTCTCTATTATGCTGCTGTGCGAAGCGGCTAATTTTGTGACTTCTGTAGGCCGGCCCGTTGTCGGAGATAATTCGTCACGGAGTGCCGAACCGATAGATGATGTGTGTCTTGAAAAAATGGAGGATGTTCTCCGTCTTCACTTCTCTTAGCAGTACTACTTCTACCCACTTAGAGAAGTAATTGGTTGTCGCGAATATGAACCGATGTCCTCTAGACGATGCTGGTTCGATGGGCCCGATTATGTCAGTTCCCCATATTTTGAACGGCCAACTAGCTACCGTTGGGTGTAGAGGATTCGGATGCTGGAGGATGAAATCCTCGTGAATCTGGCACGAGTGGCACTTCTTCGCGTATTCTAGGCAGTCTTGAATCATCATGGGCCAATAGTAGCCCATCCTTTTGATCTTCAGCTTCATCTTCGGCCCGGCTTGATGAGAACCGCAGAGCCCGTCGTGGGTTTCTTGGATGACTTTCTTTGCTTCTTTCGGTCCTAGGCATCTTAGCCATAGAGAGTCAAATGACCTCTTATACAACGTATCATTGACGAAGGCGAAAGACAGAGCTCATTTCATAAGCTGATGTCTTGAGGACGCATCTTCAGGTGTTCGACAGGATTTGAAGTAGTCTATAAAGACTTCTCTCCAATCCTTGGCCTTTTCCTGGTTTTCTATTCGTAGGACTGTCTGCTCGGTCTCTTCCTTTTCTTCAAACGACTCCGGAGATATTTCTGCTAGTGCAAGAACCCGACGGGTTTGTACAACAATTCTTACGTCATCGAATTTTTCATCAGCCAGTTCTTTAGCGAGTTTTGCTAATGCATCCGCCTTAGTATTTTCCACTCGTGATATGCTTTCCAGGGCGTAGGAATGGATTTGAGTCAGCAATTATTGCACTCTCTCACCGTACTTTACCAAGGTCGCCATTTACTTAACTAACGACTAGCTGGAAGTCTCCGTATATAAGGAGGTTTTCGATTCCTATGTCGACAGCGATCTCAAGACCTTCTATCAAAGCCTCATATTCAGCTTCATTGTTTGCCCTCGGCTCTGTTAAGGAGAAGGTAAAGCGCATTATTCTTTCTTGTAGAGTCACGAAGATAAGGCCTACCCCAGATTTGATTATGGGGGAGTTGTGCTTTCGCTTCTTCATGGAAGATGCCCCATCGAAGTAAAGTTCCCATCGGGTGTCACTCTCTCCTTTCTCCCTGTCGATCGTGTCAAACGTGTGCTCGTCTGGCAATTCGCAATTTAGAGGTGAATCGGCAGGTATCGGATGCTCAGCGAGGAAGTCGGTGATGGCCTGGCTTCACTGCTTTGAGAGGTCGGTATGTTATCGAGAACTCCATCAAGAGGAGGGCCCATTTAGCAAGACGTCCCGTTAGTATGGCTCTTGACATTAAATATTTGAGAGGATCCACTTTTGATATTAGGTGGACCTCATACGCCAAAGCATAATGCCGGAGCTTCGTTATCGCGAAGATTGACGCCAGGCAGTGTTTTTCAATGAGGGAGTAGTTGTTTTCTGCCCCCAGGAGAACTCGACTCAAATAGTAAAGGGCTCTCTCCTTCCCTTGGTCGTTCTCCTGTACCCATAGCGCGCCTAAGGAACCTTCAAGGGCTGTTGTGTACAGGATGAGAGACTTTCCCTTGATCGGAGCGGTTAGTACCGGCGGATTCTGCAAGTATTGCTTGATTTCGTTGAGTGTACTCTGGCATTTATGATCCCATATGAACGGGTTCCCCTTTTTCATTAGGTGGCTGTAGGGGCAACATTTGCCGGAGAGGTTAGCTATGAACCGTCGGATATACGCGAGCTTCCCTTGGAGAGATCGCAGTTGCTTGAGAGTTCTTGGAGGAGGCATTTTTATGATCGACTTGATCTTTGATGGGTCTATTTCGATGCCCCGGTGTCGTATGATGAACCCTAGAAATTTGCCCGAGGAAACTCCGAATGCGCATTTGAGAGGGTTCATCTTCAGGTTGTATTCCCGACGACGTTGGAACACTACTTCAGATGCTCCCAATGCTCCTCGTGCGATTTGCTTTTTACCACGAGGTCGTCAATATAGCACTCCACGAATTTATATATGAGGTCATCGAAAATCTTCGTCATGGTTCTCTGATAGGTGGCGCCAGCGTTCTTCAGACCGAAAGGCATCACTTTGTAGCAGAATATGCCCAAAGGGGTCCGGAAAGCGGTATGCCTCTGGTCTTTGAGATGCATCTTTATTTGATTGTACCCTTATGAGCCATTCATGAAGGAGAAAACTTTGTGTGTGGACTTGTTGTCTATCATCAGCTCAGTAACAGGTACGGGGAAGTCATCTTTCGGACAAGCTTTGTTGAAGTCCCGAAAGTCCACGCAGATGCCCACCGTCCTATTCTTCATCATCACTAGGACGATGTTGGCAATCCAATCAGGGTATTGAACTTCTTGGATAAAGTCGGAGTCGATTAGCTTCTTGACTTCAGCGTTGATACTCATTTCAAGCCCGAGCCGCATTCTTCTCGGCACATGTTTGACCGGTTTAACGTCCGGAGAAATCGCCAATTTGTGGACGGCTATTTCTGGATCTAATCCTGGCATCTCGGAATAGTTCCATGAGAAGCAGTATTTATATTGCATGAGCACGTCTCTTAGAGTAGCTACCTATTCTTCGGACAGCAGCTCACTGACGAACGTAGGCCTAGGGTCGTTTGCCGTCCCCAAGTCGATTTTCCTTAAGTTATCCGCAGTAGTATGTATCCTATCTTCCAGCTCTTTTGGCGCCGGTGGGAACTCTGAGATCACTTCATCATCATCATTTTTGAAGCACCAGGGGAGGTCAACCATACCCTCGCATACTCCTTCTCCTGACAGCCTTATCGCGTGACATGTACGAGATCGCTTCCAAGACCGATGTTGATCCGGCTCCACTCTCGCTATGTACGTTGCTTTTGGAACATGCTTCTGTGGTGGGGTTACCCTCTAACTGCTGGATAAAGCAAATCTGCCAAGTTGATATTGGTCTTCGACCCAGTTTTTGAAGGTGAAGCAGTCTTCAAGAGGATGCCCTATCATTCGGTGATAGGAGCAATAATCCGGATGAGAGACCTCGTCTGCTTATTCGGGGTGTCTGGACTCCGGGAGCATAATCATTTGATGTTTCATAATAAGATCGAATATCTTCCTTGTCTTATTTTGGGGAAAAGAATATGCTCGACCCATCTTCTTTATAAGAGACGAATCCCGGCTACTCAATTCTCGATCGCGTGTCTTCTTGTACCCACTTTGCCGTTGTCGAACATTTTTTCCATTCTTTAGTTTGTTTTTGCCTCCGCGTCGGGTCTTCTGTAAAACGGACTGGCGATAAAGGGATTATCATTCTTCGTAGCCTGCTGAAGAAGGCACTGCGTCCTGGCTTTCTCGTAAATGGCCATTTCACGGTTGTGGTCATCTCGGGCCTTTTGACCTGCTTCCCTTATTAACTTGTTCATTTGTTCTTCGAACGACGGACTTGGCACTTTCATGGCGGGACCTCATTTTGGTTCGGGGTTAGCGTCTTCTAACAGAGCATCTCCTTCTTCATCAAAGTCATGTATAACGTGGCAATCATGGAATCGCTCCCGTTTCTTAGGTGGAACATATCCAAGCCCGATCGTTTTCATTCTCCCGTTGGGCAATTTTTGCTGAGTTCCGGGAACGTTCCATATCCTGTTGTAGAACTGAGCTTGACGAGCAGTCTGTTTGAAGGGTATGCCCTGGCGCCTCCACAGCCTTTTTAATCTTTCTTAGTATCTGGGCAGATGGATGGGCCGGAGCCTGTCAAGCGTAGAATCGGCACTATGCCAGATTTCTTTCTCCACTTTATTCTCCGCAGATCAATAAAAAGGATCGCCTTTTCATCACTTCGCCTGGGAGGGATGTAGAACGTCTGCAGTTCTTGCACACTATAGGAATCAAGTGCGTCGAGGTCTTTGTAATGTTTTTGCGAAACCATGGCAATTTGCAAACTCCTTCATCGCCAGTGAGGGCTTGTATTGATGGCCGAACAGAAAATACTGCATTGACCTCATCTTCAGAGTCACTGCCGAAGACCTACATAGGGGTAGACGGTTCGGGCTTGTTATATTGGAGTGGCTCCGAATAGACTCTATCTTCCTCTTCCTCGGTATCGCTCCCAAAGACCGGAATCGTGGTGATAGCTTTGTTCTTCGGTTTATGGTATCTTTCCGTGTCTTCGAAGTCTGGTAAGAAGTATTTTGCATCTTCGTACTTTCAAACTTCATTCACGGAGAATGGGTTCAGCTCTCTTATCACGGTATACTCGAGACCATCCTTGAAATACTTCATACACTGATGTTGTGTAGAAGGGATGGCGTTGTACTCGTGTAACCAAGGCCTGCCGAGCAAAGCGTTGTAGCAAGTCTTGGCTTCAATGACGTGAAACTTGATGTCAGTGATGAGCAACCCAAAGCGTAACGTCAGAATTACAGACCTGAGCGTCCGTGATGACTGGGAGTCAAATCCGGAGATAGTGATTTTATCCCAAGCGAGGTGTTGAACGCTCATACAGATTTCTTTTAACACCCTCACATTTAGGAGGTTGACAGAGGACCCGTTATAAACTAGGATCTTCCCTATCTTGACGTCATGGCAGTATCCAGTGACATAGAGGGGACGGTTATGCTCGCACGTTCCGAGAAGGAGATCTTCATCGCCGAAAGTGACGTTGGCAGTGTGCACTTCTTCCACCTCGTCATTTATCTTTTCTTCGGCAAGGAAAGCTTGAAACTGCTCGGGCTCTTGTATTGCCTTGATCAAAGAATCTCTCGCCTCTTTAGATAGCAGAAGGGCATCGAGAATGCTTAGGTGCGAGGGTATCTTTCTCAGGTGTGCCAGAACGTTGTAATCCACCTTGTTTTTCTTTAGCGGGTCTTTGGCTGCCAGCTCTTCGACGACTTGGTCATTGAGGGCGATATCTTCAGGGACTTTTCTTTCCGCTTATCTTTTTTGTTTGCCCCCTTGTTTGTGGGTCCGAATTCTTTTCGGGTAACGTGCGATTACATAGCTGAATGTTCTCACAGGTCTTCGTCTCTTCTGTTTCAGAAATAGATTCCTTGAAGAGAGGGCTGAGGGCTATTTCTTCAGCAGAATCGCTCCCAAAGGTGAGAACTTGTGATCCCTTGCTATCAACCATGTGACAGTTGCCGGCAGTTCTTTTGCGCTCATCTGGCGTGCTCTTCTGCGCTTGACCGTTTTGCGCTTCATCCGCTTGAAAGGTTGTCGGTCGGCGACATATCCCTGCCACCGGTTTTTAAAGGCGTTGCACTCTTCAGTGGGGTGCGCAATCCTCTGATGGTATAAGTAGTAGCTAGGATGCACATCCTCTTCGTCAAGGTGCGTATCCTCGGGGATATCTTCTTTGGGCGGTGGCAGCTTCATTCCCATGGACAGGGCTTTGGCAAACCGTTTCCTCAACTTAAGTTTGTTTTTGCTGGCGACAGAAGTGCGTCCATCCAGTTAGGGTATTTTAACTCTTTCGTCCAGCCGCTGGCATTTGGCATTTTCGAATATGGCTATTTCGCATTCCCGATCGGCTTTGCTTTTCTGACGGGCTACGTTCAGCAGAAGATCGATCATCTCATCGGACGATTCCAAGGGTTTCGGTTCGGGATCTGCCCCTAATTTCTCTGCATCAGGAGCTTCTTCACCATCTATTGACGAGTGAAAGATTACGTGGCAGCTCACCACATAATCCTCAGGTTCATCTGATGAGTCTTCTCCTTCATCTTCGTTGTCATCTTTGTTTTCAAGGATGTGGTTGAGAAACTCTTGGAGCGTGACCGGGGTTCGCGCCTTCTGGTTATATTCTTCCAGCGCGTTAATATCTTTGAAGATCCATGCGCTTGTCATCAGGCTTCATGGGCTTTTTGGTCTTCTTATTCTTCTTCGAAGACTTTGACGGCTGGGCCTGAACGTTTTGACCATCACTACCAATTCTTGACGTCGGGAGCGGTTTTAGCATTCCCTCAATAATCTCGGGTTCCAGCAGACTTTTCCACCTGATCATCGGACATGCTTGGAGATCTTTCAGCATTCTATTCGTTTTGGCAGAAAGAGCAACCTCCTATTGAGCTTCTTCTATAAAAGAGCATGATTCTCCCAGCGTGTCCGCCTTTTTAGGAGCGTGTGGCTGGGGTGGGTTTACTATCCAATTTTCGGACAATGCGAATTTGCCCTGTTGGTATTGGTCCTCAATCCATCCTTTGAAGATGAAGCAATCTTCTATTGGATGGACCATTATTCAATGGTAGGGGCAATAGTTGGGATAGTTGACGTCACTGGGCTGCAGTGGGCATCTTAGATCCAGCAAGGTGATAAGCCTGTTGCGCACCGCCAGCTCGAAAAGTCTCCTCGTTTTATCCCAGGGAAACGAATAAGGGCGCTTCAGCTTCTTGTTAAAGAATCGTTGTTTATAGTCTTGGCGATCAGTTGGTTTTGGACCACTGGATTGCTGCTGAGCATTGGCGACGAAGGTCGCTTTCCCTTTTTCGTTTCGAGGCTCAATCTTCAAAGAAGACGGTTTATGACCCATCTGATCTATTTGGGCCAGCTTGTCATTCAAGGCCTGGAATGTAGTTAGCTTGAAAAACATCATGAACTGGGATATGGTCGCCTATGGAACAAGAGTTCCCACAAACATGCCCACTGCAGGAGCTTCCTCTATGGACTATTCGCACTTCGACCATAGATTCTGCCACCTTATCGCGTAGTGAACCCATGTTTTGCATGGCTTCAACCTGACATTAATTAATGTTGTGATTGGGGTGCGTTCGGTAGCGCTTGTGAACCTTTGCGTAAATAGTAACTCCATTTCTGCAAATGTCTTAACGGAGTCGTTCGGGAGCTCGGAGTGCCACTCGAATGCTGTCTCTGATAAGCTGCCAACAAATTGGCGAAGCAGTAGCTTATCGGCACCCCCAATATTACCGCATAAGGCCCTGAATTGAGCAACGTGCTGGTGTGGATTCCCCGTCCCCTTATATATGTGGAATTTAGGGACCGTATATCCTGGCGGGTACTTTATTTGATCATACCAACCCGGATAGGGTCATCCAGTCTTAACAATTTGGTCGGCCGCTTCGCTCGCCTGATGGGCTCGTATCTGTTGAGCGATATAGTCATCCAGGACGGCTTTGGAGATCGTCTCCTCTTTGGCTGCTGATAGAGCCGGAAGAGGGTTCGATGTCTCCCCTCTGTCGTCTTCAAGAATAATCGGGGGTTCTTCAGCTGGAGGATCCGGCAGTATCATCATCCCGATCATATCTTGGAATAAAAGCGCCATTCGTTTTATGTTGGCCGCTTATTCCGTGACCTCTCTGTATCTCTTCTCGAGAATTCTGCGGAGGAACTCAGCATCGGTTTCCTATTCTTGACGCTGCTCTGAAGACGTCTCCGGGCTTTCTTTTAGCCTAGTGAGTGCGTCCATCTGTGTTAGCATCTCCTGAAGTTTTTGCTGTTGTTGCTCCTGAGCCTTTGTCACTGATCTGGTGAGAGGTCGATGGCCCGTGGAAATACGGCTATCCTCTTTCCCGGATGCCATATAAACAGTGTGCACCACCATGCCCTCAGACTTAGGGCGTTTAGGTTTAGCGCCCTTTAGATTCGTCGTAGACACGGGGATTTTCTTCGGCCTTCTTCTTTTGTGAGTGGTCAAAGTTGAGGGCGCCATTGCAGCGGGCACCCGAGTAAACGACACCTTCTGTGGTACATCAGGGTGGTCCTTCTCTTGCCGAACTTTCATCTTCTTTGGTCGGCGGGAGTAGTCTTGGTTGATCACCAAGTCTTGGACATGTCGCCGGACATTGTGAATTTTAGAGGACAGCAGCTAAGGGGGCTGTTCTGGCTTTGTCTTTATAGCATTCTCCACAGGTAGAGGAGATCTTTTCAAGATGGCAGTCAGAGAGTTCTTGCGGACCTTCCTGAGTGGTTCAAAACTGTTCCCAGTTGGAACAGCAGCGTTGACTTCCACCGTTGGAGCCGGCGGGGTAAGTCCAGATGAGGAATTGCCCCCAACTTTTCTCACTCGGCGCCAATGGAGAGGTCGAGCGTGCCTTGCGGACGGGACCACCTCTGCTGTTGGATGAGCTTCTTTTTACCCCTCCCCCTCGCTCTGATGAGGGGTTGCTGTCGGTGCCAGCCTATCGAAGACTGACGTCCGCTGAGAGGGAATGATCAATCTTGAAAAGATCGACTTTTTGGCAGGGGAAGCAGCCTTGGTTACTTTGCCTGAAGCGGGAGCTGGAACGGCCAGTCTTGCGAAGACCGACCCCTTAGCAGGAGAAGCCGCTTTGGCGACTTTAGGAGCAGGAATGGCTATTTTTTTTTTTGGCATAACCCCCTCAGGTATCGCAGGCTTCTTCACGTGCCTATTGGAGTTTTGGCCAAGTCTGTTAAAGACTGATGCGTTGGATTTGGGCGACCCGTTGAGAGGGGCCGCGGTAGTCGTAAGCCGATCGAAGCCCGACTTCTTCGGAGCTTCTTGCGACGGTAGTGGGGTTTTGAAGCTCATGGGTGGGAGCATGGTCCTAAAAAACTGCCCAGTGGTGGCTTGCGTCACCTGTTCTACTGGCATCTTGAAAACGGAGGCCGCTTGAGGCCCATAAGTCACTCCTCTAGCAGGGAGAGAGTGGGAGTTGTTGCAGTTGGTGCAGTTGAAAACCATTGATCTTCTGTTTTCTGCACGGAGCAAGACACCAAATCTTAGTTCCACGAATCCAAGGGCAACCATATCAAACCGCGATTCATTCGCGAACACGACACACGAAGTGTGGAGTGGAAAGAGGAAAAGGTCCCACCGGGCGTGCCAGAATCTGTTCTCCGCCGAATACAGAGACGAATCCGCGTAGGTCGTCTTGCTTGAATTTGGGGGTAGATGCTATTTGGGTTTTATCCGTCCACCTCTCCGAAGATGCCAAGTTGATTTATGGCACCGTGTATCGGAGGTTTAGACGGATGCGGCCATTGTAGCAAATTTCGTCAGATTCCCCCTCATTTGAGGGGGTTTTGATTGTGGGGACGCTCTTCCCTGCAGGCGCAAGTCCCTGCAGTTAATTACGCTACCGCATCGCGATAACAACTTTCTCCTTCTCCAGATGGTCACTTAGTGTCGTGTGTGTTTATTTTATTTTTGGTTGCCCGTGGATTGTATACGGAGACTAATTTATGTTGTCGCTCGTAGGGCGTGGATTAGTCTAAATCCGTATTTTCTTAGATTTGGGTTTGGGGTGGGTTTAAGGATCGTTAATCTCAATTGAGACTAAGATCAATTTAAATGTTTGTTGAGGATACATTAGTCTAATTTTAGACTAAGATCTACTCAACAGGATCATTTAGATCCAACAAAAGAGCATTTGGGCTATATTGTTTTAGTTTAGGGACGTTATGGTCAATAAGTTTAAGGACATCATAGTCCGTAACAGTTTAAAGATGTCATAGTCTGTAAAGTTTAAAGACATCATAGTCTATGAGTTTAAGGACCCCATAGTCCATAAAATTTAAGGACATCATAGTCCATGAGTTTAAGGACCCCACAGTCCTTAAAGTTTAAGGATATCATAGTCCAGTTTAAAGACGTCATAGTCTATGTGGTTTTGGTTTAACCGTTTGGGGATGCACCAAAAGTTATTGGTTATTGGGACCCTCCATCTCTCTGAAGATGTTGAAGGATTACAACGACATATAACGGAGGTACGAAGAGATGTGCCCTTGAACCAATATTGGTTGGGAGATCTGTATTAAAGTTTGGGACTAAGATCAGTTAAATAAATATGAGCATATGGGCTCAATTAATCTAAATAAGAGATCTGTGGCCAATTTGGGCTCGGCCCACTTAGTTAAAATGTTGAACATTTAGCAATACTGAGCATTGGTTTGGATTCTGACAATCTTTTTTGTCTTTTATTGAGTGTTGAGTGCTCATTATGACTCTGGGGCTTTATTTAAAGAACAATTTATTTTCCCTCAGCGCACACGTCAGGAGCACGTGGTGCGCTTGTCGATGAGCGCTAGTTAATGAGTGCAGAGCGCTCCTTGTGAAATAGCGCACACGTAAGGGGCACATGGTGCGCTTGGCGCTGAGCCAACCTTGAAGCGCTGGGCGCTTCTTTGAATTGGAGCGCTGTAGCGCTGTGCGTCAGTCTTGGAGCACTAAGGCGCTTCTTTTAAATTTGGAGCGCTAAGGCTCTTTTTTTAGGCAACTTTAATCAGTTCTGCGCTATGAGAATTAAATTCTCGTTTATAAGAGACCATATCTCATGGGTCTAAGAAAAAAGCTCTTATTTTTATAGGAGATGTTACAATCTCATATTTTTATGAAAGGTTTTGCCCTTATGGATCTGTGATCTTAAGAGAATTGAATTCTTCTTCCCCCTTTTATGATGAGATGTTATGATCTCTTTTATGAAAGAAGTCTGTCTCATAGATCTATGATCTAGAAAAAGAAACTAAGTTCCTCTTCATTTGATGAGATACTTTGATCTCTCTATTTTATTTATCTTGAAGAAATTCTTCTTCTTCCGAGAGCTTGCTCTTCTCTCTGAAATTTCTCAAAGTTTATGAGGGGGGTTCCTCTTTCTAAGACTTGAAGTCTTGGATCCTTTATATAGGGGAGGCTGATTTGTTGAATTAGTTAAAGAGATCTTTTCTCTAATTGATTTGGGGATGTTTCCCACCGTTGGATCTTTGATCCTAGGGCTTCTGTTTTACAGAAGGCAATCTTCTTTTTTTTTTTAACAAGATTGGGAAAATCTTTTCCCATATAGAACTTATTCCGTATCTTGGTGATTTTTAATCACCATTGGATCTTTGATCCAATGGTGCTCTGATTTACAGAGTATAAACTTTTCTGTTTGGAAAGATTTGAGGAGTATTTCCTCAACAGAACTTTCTTTCTGGTAGTTTGATGATTTTTAATCATTTTTGTTGGATTTTTGATCCAAGGGTGGGGAACATTTAGTTTCAGCGCCAGCGCTCTCATGCTTTGCACCTGAGCACTGCATCAGAGTCTTTAACTCTTGGCGTTGGCGCACTTGGCGCTAGCGCTCTCGTGCTTTGCACGTGAACGCTGCATCGGAGTCTTTGACTCTTGGCGCTGGCGCACTTGATGCTAGCGCTCTCATGCTTTGCACGTGAGCGCTGTATCAGAGTCTTTGACTCTTTAGCGCTGGCTCTCAGCACTCTCGTTCTTTGCACATGATGGGCTGCCTCAGAGTCTTTGACTCATGGCTCTGGCGCTCTTGGCGCTCAGCGCTCTCGTGCTTTGCACGTGAGGTGCTTCCTCATTAGTGAAGGTGTCTTTTCACCTTCCTTCTCCGCTTTTCCTGAGTCAAACTTCTCTTCCCAGAGCTTGGAAATAGTTCCATCATTCACAGCATTTTCTGTGCCTAGACTTAAATGCCTGCCTTCATAATCTGAAGCAATGCTTCTTTTCTCTCTCAATTTTAGAGAATCATTTTAACAAAGAAGAGCTATAGCTTGCAATCACCCACATTCTCGCCGGCAACCATGGGAGGTGCCTATTGAGGAAATTGTTCCTCGTTTTGCCGCGCGCTTGGTGAACCCTAATCTTAAGGTGTTGCACGAGCTCTTGACTCGTGTAGGATCTCCTCTCCGGATCGGCTCCATTTGGTTTCGGATGGTCTTCTTGTCCGTGATCGATGATTTTCCCCCTTCGCGGCGGAGATGATTCTGCAAATGCTCGACGCCACGGAGGACAAGATCGAGTGCTTTCACGAGGCACTTTTGATTACCACTGCTCCGAGGGATCGCTCTGTTCGGCTGCTAAGCCAAATACAGTCTCAGCGGGTCATCATGTCTGCTTTCACTGATGGGTGCGGCGCTGACCGATGGGTAGCTACTCCTCGTGAAGATCGTCGCTTTGACATGGTGGAGAAGGCAGAGAGGGATGTAGATAATTTTATCCATAATTTTGTAAATCCCTGTACTTTCGATCCCATGTTTGGTGATTTATTTCCTGTAGAATAAAATGCTTAATTAATTAAATGCTTTCTTTTTGTCGTTGACCACCAAATGCCTCTTTTCTAACACCCGGTCTTTCTCTGATGTGTGCATGCACGTATATATGAATAAGCCCGATTTCACACATATCTATAAACGTAACTTAAACCGATATAAACAGGAACAAATAGCTCTTTGACTGAATATTTCGGCGGGAACACTATACAGAACTTATTTTATATCTTGGTGATTTTTAATCCCCATTGGATCTTCGATCCAACGGTGCTCTATTTTTCCGAGGTAATCTGATGATTTTTAGTCATCTTTGGTGGATCTTTAATCTAAGGATGGGAAACATTCAGTTCCAGCGCTAGCGCTCTCGTGCTTTGCACGTGAGCGCTGCATCAGAGTCTTAGACTCTTGGTGCTAGCGCACTTAGCACTAGCGCTCTCGTGCTTTGCACATGAGCGCTGCATCAGAGTCTTTGACTCTTAGCACTGGCACCGTTAGCGCTGGCGCTTCTAGCACTACATCAGAGTCTTTGACTTTTAGCGCTGGCGCATTTAGCACGAGCGCATTTATGTAGCGCCATTTCATTTCAAATTTCAAAATTTGAACAGAGCTTTGCTCTGATTTGGAGAAACAAGAGTCCTTACTGATAATTGCTTGCCTGAAACTGGTAGGATCATCTTCTTCCAAGATGCAATCCTCCCGATCCCCGTCTATGAGAAACCCGTAGTATCTCTTGGGCGAATAAGAAATCCTACCAGATCTGCGGAGTGGCTGAGGTTTGTCTGAGACTATTGAATCTAGCGGTTCCTCTAAACCTTCAGTTTCATTTTGTGGTTCATGGATTTCTCCCAGTTCTACCGAACTCCCACTAGTTTCTTTTGCAAGAAACTCCCTTTCGAAAAAGGTGGCGTGGCGAGATACAAACAATTTCTGTTTCTCGGTGTGGTAGAACAGATATCCATAACCATTCTTTGGATATCCCACAAATTTACAGAGTACTGACCGTGCCTCAAGCTTGTCTGGATTATGCTTTTTAACGTAAACTGGACAACCCCATATCTTAAATCTTTTATTATATGGTCTCTTACCATTCCATAACTCGAATGGTGTCTTAGGCGCTGATTTGGATGGAACATTGTTCAATAGGTATGTTGTTGCTTCGAGCGCAAGTCCTCAAAATGAAAGAGGCAACTCGACGTTACTCATCATGGAGCGAACCATATCCAATAGGGTACGGTTCCTCCACTCTGATACTCCATTGTGTTGTGGTGTATATGGAGGAGTAAGCTGAGAGAGAATTCCATTCTCTTTTAGGTAATCTAGGAATTCCGTGCTTAAGTACTCCCCTCCTCTATCCGATTGGAGGATCTTGATACTTTTGTCAGTCTGGTTCTCTACCTCGTTTCTGAATTCTTTGAACTTCTCAAAAGCTTCAGATTTGTGTTTCATAAGATACACATATCAGAATCTAGAGAGATCGTCAGTGAATGTGATGAAGTACGAGAACACACCCCTTGCATGTATAGACATTGGACTACATACATCACCGTGTATGAGTCCCAAGAGCTATGCTGCTCTTTCTACGTGTCCGTTGAACGGAGATTTGGTCATCTTTCCTTTGAGACAAGATTCACAAGTTCCATAAGATGAAAATTCGAACGTATCCAAAAGTCCATTTTTATGCAACTTACTCAGTCTTTTCTCTCCGATATGACCAAGTCTACAATGCCACAAGTAGGATTCGTTCACATCTGAACTCTTCCTCTTGCGTGTGTTTTGTATACTAAGAACTGTGTTTTGATTCAGAACATAGATACCATTACACAGTGTACCTTCTGCAACCAATACCTGATTAAGGTAAATGTTCATGATATTTTTGTCAAGAACAAACTTATATCTATCTTTATTAAGTGAAGAAACTGATATGGTGTTGCAAACCATAGAAGGTACATAATAGCAATTGTTCAAAATCATAGTATTGCCATTTGGCAATGCTAGGTGATATTCACCGACGGCAGCAGCATCAATTTGTGCTCCTTTCCCTACTCTGAGGGACATGTCACCCGGTCCAATTATCCTACTTTTTCTCAGTCCCTGAATAAATTACAGATATGAGATCCCGGTCCGGTATCGAGTACCCAGGAGGTAGGACTTACCGAAAAATAGTTCTCAATAACAAGAACATCTGAAGAAGACACAATAGTATGTTTCTTCTTCGATGGGGTCATCAAGGAATTCAAACAATCATCTTTCCCTTACTCACACTTATGACTGTTGTCATAAGTTAGAGCCGAACCGACGTTCCCCAGTCCCGAATAAGAATTCGGATCGGTCAAGCGATACATTTTTTTATCTTGATTAGGGCATGAAATGGCTGCTACCTGGAGAGAGACAAGAAACACTCAGCGTGCGCTCTTGCAAGATTAGATTGGTTATTAGTTTATCTAATCTGGATGGCTCCCACTGTTTCCTCGAATTCTTATTCAAACCTTAAAAGAAGAATTAGTTGGGATTAATCGAACGTCACAATACTTGCTTAACCTTTCGGCCAGGCTGGTGTTGGTACTTCGAGGAAGGTTTTCCAACGCTTTCACGAAGTTTCTTAATTACATAACCTCTTTTCCCTAGAGGCGTAGCCTCGTTAACACCTTTCTAGACACCTACTTGCTTTATAGCATTGATTGTTAAGTGAGAAAATCTTCCAAGAGTAATCCTACTCATCAGTGGGATCGGGATCCAACTATCATCTTGTGATGACCTAGATGGCAGCCACTCTAGTCACCACACTCCAGAAGGTATGCAACACTAGCAAGTTTCCTGTATGTTTGAAACTCCCGATGTGGTTTTTGCCCCTAACAACCTATGATCATGACGAGGTCAACAAACCATAAGTTGCTAGTCAAGTTCAACCTGTCATTATCTTGATAAATGTAGACCCACGCGCACAACACTTGACGAGGTCAACAAGTTTGTACGACTGTCCTAAATAATCGTAACATATGCTACAAACGAGAACTACTTAGCTACCGTTCACTACGCCTTGACGAGGTCAACAAACGCAGCATGAATACTGAGCAATACTCGTAGGAAATGACGGAGGGCTACGGATGGGTTTTTTGGCGAAAAAACCCGTTTAACATAATGAACTTGATATCGTTGAATGAACCTGAGTAGTTTTAAAAAAAAGAGTGGTTTAGGCTCCGCTTTTGAAAAACATCTGTTTTTGAAAAAAAACCGAGTAATCTACAGTATAGACTTTCTCTCAAGAGGTCACCCATGAAGGGATCTCGGCTCTTGCCTCCTGGAATGAGGTGCTGGATATTCATGACTGAATACCACTGTGCAAAGCGAAAGAATATAACTACTGTTTTTCGAAATTTGTTCCAAATCTTTTAGGTTTATTTTCTTGCATTAATAAAAATTAATGTGGTCCCATCAATTTAATCCTATTACACGGGAAAAGAAAAAAAATACGATGTACGTATATGCCAATCGCATTCGCCACGGGGCCCCGTCATCACCCGTTAGGTTACTTAACTAACGACAGAGCGGGGGCTGGACTAGCGCGGGTGCAAAACATATACAACATCTACTAGTATATATATAAGTATATATAACATTCGTCCCAGACATGATAATAAGCAATATCATAGAATCTCAACCAACAATACAGAAAGGTGGATAATCTTGGAGCCCTGGGTTTCATTTGAGCCACAAATAAAACCCGACGTTCCCGGTCGTGTGGATAGGCTGTGCAATGAAAATCTGGACCCCTACGAGCGCGGCAAGTTACCCACCGATCCCAGCAGTGAGGCAACTCACTTCAACAAAGTGAATGGGCCACCCAGCACTTCACGGAATTCGGTAACTTAGGCGCCCCTCCATAGGTCATCCTATACCCCTACGAGTGCGGCAAATAGCCCGCCAATTCTAGAATGAAACCCCCTCCGTCTCAATGCCATGAGATGCGGGCTTGTTTCCTTCTAGAACCCGGCTATTCGTGCACTCCACCGTGGGGTAATCCTAGTACAGAAAATGAAAGTAATATGTACAAATGGTGACATCGACCTCAACCCGATCGTGCCCCAAACAAATAATATACAACCCGGCAAAGACGGCAGTCCACATGTCGGACGCTCGCCCCGTAATATGAATATACAAATGAATCTTTAACTGTACCACTAACATTGTACCACATGCTATCCACCACGACTATCCAACCACAATCACAGCACAAGCACAAAACATCAACGCGAATGTCATGTTCGCAAACCCGTCTAAAAGAACATATAGCAATCAGATGAGTTGTACTGATAGAATGACATTCACGGCCGCAGATAAAAGTGAATGTACTGTAAACTATTAAACAGTGTCAAATATAATGACTTCGAAACACTCCAAATTTCCCCAAACTGAAAAACAACAGAACATCAAATTTGGGCAAAAACAAGCAACACCTGAAACCCAAACTCCATGAGATAAGAACACAGACCAAAACACGACGCAATCCACCATAAGAAAACAGGTGAGGCCGGATTTTTCAAAGGTGTGGTCGGCCAAAACTTGGTAGAATTGCATCGTTTTTGTTCTGGGTACATCTCACAGTCAAAGGACCACTCTGCACTTGCTTAAAAAAATTTTGAAGCCTTTGAAAAATCGACAGAAACTTGAAGTTTGATTTCAATGTTAAGGAGTTATTTCGGTTTTGTTATTTTAACATTGTTTAAACTTTCTAGTGTAGGGTTTATGGGCTGGCTCTAATACCATGAAAGGTTACGCTAGTTCCCTGGCCAACTACCGTGACCAAATGCGGAACAAATTTTTTTCTAACGATTAGAACATGGCACTAGAATAACTTTTAACCCGGATCTTACCATAAACCTAACTAGCTAAATAAAGAAAGCTATCTACTATGACGAAGAAATCTCACCAAACGAACCAAGTCCTACGGTCCTTTTTCCTCATCTTTAACTCCAAGTGGCCACCTTGAACATGCTTGATCTTCTTTATTGGCTCCTTTGATTCTCTGATTGGAATGCTATTTTGTGTATGCGTTTTTAAAGGATTAATCAAAGAATATTTATAACCGCAATCAAGAACGGCGTCGCTTGGTAGCTAGCCGGTGAGTACGGGTCAGTCTACAGGGATGTTGTGTATTTCCTAATTTGGTCTATCGAGTTAATTCCAAACGGTATGAATGGATTATCGCTAAAAACTAAACTGTTTTAATCTAGGACTAGAATCTTGCTAGGGTTAGGTTTAGGTTAAATTTGGAAATTGAAGATTTTCTCACCGCTTTCAATGCCCTAATTTAGATCTCTTTAGGTGTTATGGAAATAATTTATAAAGGGGATTAGTACCATCTGGAAGAAACGATATTTCTTCCTCTAGGTTCTTGTTCTTCCTTTCTTAATTATTACCCTAACCTCCATGGAAAACATACGTAACCGGTCGTCTATACTATGGTATCACCGCTACCTCATGGGATAGGATGCCGCAAGGAACGGTGTGTGTACGTATGCATGGAGTCTTATTAATTATATGTGATGGGTAAGAAAGGGGTGAGCGATTTTCATCTCTCAAGCCTTCCCTATTCTTAACCCTAACAAGTGAGGAGACTACTCACTCATTAGGGAATTGATTAACATTTTCTAACTATCTAATTAGGGCAGATAAGAAAAATTATATTAAGGCAGAATAAAAATTAACAAGGGCAATTAAATAAAACTACTTACTTTATTGATGGCTCTCTCCAAACATTTACACAGGAATTAAATTCTGAATAGATGAAATAAAAAGAGGCATCACCTAAAACAGGTTTTAGGGTTTCTATTTATAGAACATAGAAACCCTAGGGTTACAATCGCGTCATATCTGCAATTACAATTTTACCCCCTAAGAAACCTAGTCAACGCACCGCCAGCGACCACAGAAATTTTCCACCTGGCACGGGCGACGCACGGCCGCGGAACCGCGGCCAAAACCCATGTTTGGCCGTGGTTCCGCGGCCGTATATGGGGATTGTTGGCTGAAGTTTCCTGGTTTGCTTCCTGCTTCTTTTAGCTTCTTTTTTCTTTACTTGGTTTCTCAGTTTGTCTTCTAAATTTCTTCCAGATTTCCACAGTGAATAAAGTCATAGACTTTTACCGCTTGCTTCGTGTCGAAGTCTTGAATCTTGCACTGCCTTGTTTATTAATCTTCGTTTATTCTCCAAACCGTAGGCTTGATAAAGATTCTTCCATTTTTTGGCCGTAGTCTCACTTTTGTATCGTCTTTTTATCTTTTTCACTGTTTTTGTTCCGAGAACCTGTAACCTGCAACTATGTAGCAGACATGGGTCAAAAACACCTGTTTATTTATAAAAAGAATAAGAATGGGGAATATAATAATGCAAAATTATGATATGAACAAATAACCCCAAACTTATCTTTTCCTCGTCCTCGAGCAAACCTAGTTTTATTCTTGAAAAAGACCTAGCCTCACTTCCGCAGGGAAACGCGATTGCACTGAGCTCGTGCAACAAGCTGTTAAACCTGTAGGTGTCCCTAGTAGGAGGAGTGTTGTCTCCTAAGGGTTTTCAGCGGATACTACCCACAAAATCCTATCAATTCGGACCATTTACTTTTATTCTCCAATTAGGTTTTCTAACAAGGAACTCTATTATCTTCGACTTAGAATTTATCCACCCATATTTTTCACGCTTCCTTATCTTTTAACTTAAGATTATATATATTCTTGTGAATTTACTTAGCTTTTGGCATCTTTCAAGTTTTCCTTCTAGGGTTTCATCTCAATTTAGGAATTTTTATCTTCTCTACTAAACATATAAGTCCTATTTTTCATTCCTATCTCTTATCTAAACCCCAATCATATACCCCTACGTGTATGTATATATCACCCCTACACTTGGAAATTCAAATCAAGCTATTATACTCTTGTCCATCGTCCAAAGTATTTTTCAATTGGTGAATTTTAGATGAAATTGTTCACACATTCTTCATGCGACCGTTAATACTTCTTGAGATACCAACGATCGATTACAAAATGTGTTTGCACATTAAAACGTAATTCCTAGTCTTATAACACCTAAGGCTTTAGCAATGACTCCCAAACCAGTTGGTCTAAGGCACTAGGTGATAAAGCACCCTCGCTAAATATTTTTTTCTATTAATGCAGCCTTCAGTAATTACAAAAACCAATGTTCATTTTTTTTTATCTCTTTATTCACACTAGTATTTTTATTTTATTTTCCTTCATACTAAGAACTTTAGACAAGAGCATTTCAAGGTCTCTTCTACTATTCCAAGTTTCAAGGTTCGTGTTTGTGCAATTTGTATGGTATATATTTTCAGAATCTCGACTTAAGCTTAGGAATTATTTTTCAAACTTACACTTTAATAAAAATATCAATACTCTTCCCTTATTTTGACTTAGCCCAAGAAGTGAACTCGAAATTTGCCTATTTCTAAATAAACTACAAAAACATATACTTTCTACCGTTAAATTTTAAGAGAGATTATTTTTAGGGTTTTTAATTTACTAAGTCTAAGATCTAGTTGTTCCTAGCTACTTAACCTTTTTGTCAAACTCAAGTCAATTATGGCCAAAATTTAATATTTTAATTTTTATAATTTTCAAAATTTTCAATTTTTATGGGTTTTAAAATAAGTATGCAAATGCAAAAATATACATATGAATGCGAAGGAAGAAAGCTTACCGAGCACACCCTCAAACTTAAACTTGACAGTGTCCTCACTGTCATGCCACACGAAGAGGGTCAAAAAATGTCGGCACTCCCCTGTTTATTTTTATTTTTATTTTTTATAATTTTTTTTATTGTTAAAATAAAAAACAAAATATATATACAAAAAGGTCCCCCCCAAACTTCAGTTAAACGATGTTACAAGTCAATGCCAAACTTTGCAAAGACCAAAAGTCAACACCAACCAGTTAAAAAATTTATCTGTGTAAAGCATCGGTCGGTAGGAGAACATGTTGTACCGAGCCAAGAAGAATTGGGAAAGAGATAAGTGGTGGTATGAAAAGTGTATGTGTATGTATGTACGTGGAAGTGAAGAGATAGGAGGTGATGATGAATCAAAACGAGAATGTGAATGATCAGAAATCAGAGGAATATTGGCATTCTCGTAGCTTATTAAAAGAATAGGGGGTGGTTCAACTTCTAATGGAGGAGGTTGATTATCCACACAACCCCCGAGATGTTTTAGTGGATCTTTTATTGACTTGGCATCATTCATCATATGCATATGATATTCAATTATGAGGGAACTAATCTTCTCGATGTCCGCCATAGTCCAGCCGAAAGGTTGTCGCTTATCTTGTAAGACCATTAGAAGGGCTTTCTCTTGCTCGAGGGCTAGAGAGGCAGATATGATAACGGGAAAGGTCTCATTCTCACCTAGGTAAGCGTATTTAAGGTGAGACGGCAAGGGTTTGAGTTCGAGTTTCGGAAATTAAACAATCAAAGGTAAAATTGGGGAATCTATCTCGAACTCAAAGGATTCCAACAATGGTTCGAAATCACTGTAAGCAATCGAATCGGATGGTTCAACTAACTCATCCAAAAATTCAAAGGACTCATACTCGGGCGGTGAGTCGTCAAAATCGTCCGAAAAAGTGAAACATTCGTAATCAGCATCGGTTATGCAAACTGTGTTAGGTTTCAGGAGGGACGCACTAGTGGCGTCAAAACTGTTGTCATCAAACAGAAATTTTTCAAGCTCGCAGTCCTCCTGCGTGATTTCGTGAATCGAGCAAACTTCTCATGTACTAGTTTTAGGCACGGCTGGCAGACTTCCTATCTTGTAAATATTGAACTCACTAGACATCTTCCCGAAGGATAGAGTCATAGAGCCATTGCGACAATTTATTACGGCATTGGAAGTGGCCAAAAATGGTCGACCGAGGATCACCGGAATTTGGTTCCGTGGGTTTGCAACAGGTTGTGTGTCCATAACAATAAAATCAACGGGGAATATGAAGTCCCCTACTTTGATCAACACATCCTCTAACTCACTCCTGGGGTGGGTAATTGATCGATCAGCCATTTGGAGAGTACAACGAGTGGGTTTCAACTCTCCAACACCTAATTGCTCGTACACGGAGTAGGGAAGCAGGTTAACACTAGACCCAAGATCTAAAAGTGCTCTGTTGATGTTCTTATCCCCAATTGTTATTGAAATTGTAGGACAGCCAGGGTCCTTTTGTTTTTGGGGTAAGGGTTGACGTTGGTTAATAGCATTGCTCACGGCACTAGCTACTAGTAATTTCTTGGGTATTTGAGATTTTCTCTTCGAGGTGCATAAGCCCTTTAAGATTTTCACGTAAGAAGGGACTTGTTGGATTTCATCCAAGAGAGGTATATTTATGCTAACATGTTTAAATAACTCCAAAATCTTCTCCATTTGTGGAGTTGGTTTATTGGATCTCAACCTGTTTGGAAATGGAACATTTTGAAAATCTGTTGAGTTCAACTTTTATGGATTAGATTGTGGAGTTGGAACGGATCCCAGTGTGGGTGTGTTCGTGATGTGAGATGTGGGTCCGTTCGAATCAGAAGAAGAAGAGCCTTTTGAAGAATGAAGAATAGGCTCTAACGAAGAAGATGAAGATGAAGATGAAGAAGAACCACCGGCGGGGGTGTCATCACTATTACCCACATTATTATGCAACACTCTTCCAGATCTCAACGTGGTCACAGCATTTACATTATAATTTTGTTATTCATATGCAACATGTGCGTTGTGTGTGTGACCGGAATTTGGCAATGGTTGAGATGGAAGCTTTCCCTTTTCTTGCTCGCTCAACGCAGCAGCTAGTTGTGCAATTTGCGCCCCAATAGATTTGATGCTTTGATCGTGTGAAGCATTGTTGTGCACCAAAGACTGAATGGAAGTCTCCAACCTTGCTGCGGATTATGTAGACTATTTTAGGAACGCATCTAGACTTCTTTCTAGCGAGGTAACCTTATCCTCATTTGGTTGAACAAAATTGTGTGGAGGGTAAGAGTTGTTGGGCACAAAATTGTTCATTTGGTTTGGGTAAGGTTGTGGTTGGAAAGGTTGCTGGTATTGGGTTTGTTGTGGTGCTTGTTGTTGTGGAGGAGGAGGCCTTTGAAAGTTGTTGTTTCCTTAGAATTGTTGATTTTGATTCCAAGCAAAATTTGGGTGGCTCCTCCAACCCGGATTATAAGTCGAAGAGTATGGATCATTTCTTTGTCGTTGCTGAAAGGCAGCATTGACTTGATCTTGCCCTTGAACAGGTGGATTATAAGGACACTCTTCGGTAAGATATGATGGATCCGAACAACAAGCGCAAACAGTTCGTGGGGGTAAAGCAGGGGCAGAAGAAGGCGATGAGATTTTGGTCTCAATTGCTTCTAGCTTTTTCGTAAGTGCGGCCATTTCGGCCTTCATTGCTATCGATATATCTAATTGATGTATGCCTGCCCTAGACTGACCAACAGAAGAAGATGAGGTGGTCTTAGTGCTTTCCCACTGAAGTGTTTGTTCAGCAAGATCCTCGAGAAACTGCCAAGCTTCCACGCTTGATTTGGTTAGAAAGTGACCTTAACAAATGGTTTCCAGCAACTGCTTCGTTGCTGGGTTCAATCCTTCATATAAAGTTTGGCAAAGTTGCCAATTTTCGATCCCATGGAGAGGGCATTGAACAAGTAGGTCTTTAAATCTTTCAAAACACTTCCAAAAGGGTTCGGACGGAAGCTGGGAAAATTGAATGATCTCATTGCGAATTCTCGCGGTCTTGTGATGTGGATAAAACTTTTTAAGAAAAGCTTGAACAAACTCTTCCCAATTTTTGATTGAATGTGATGCTGTGCTGTATAACCACTTCTCGGCTAAGTCACATAAGGTGAAAGGAATGAACCTTAGCCTTATAACATCATCTGATAATTGGGTTATTTTCATCATTGCGCAAACGTTTTGGAATTTGTTTATGAAGATATAGGCATCTTCGAATTCCAGTCCATGAAATTTTGGCAACATATTGATGAAGTGGGGTTTGATCTCAAAATTGCCCCCATTTGTCGGTGGGAGTGAAAGACAAGTAGGTAAGGCGGTGCGGGTAGAAAAGATCCTGGAGCGCGATTCGTTGGGGGCTTCAACAGGCGGGTGTTGCGGGTTATTCGCACCTAACGGAGGTGGAATCAGCCCCGTGGGTAAGGTGTTGTTAGGATTATATCCCGACATCCCTTCGGAGGAAGCATGTGAAGGTGAAGGTAAGGAAGTGGAAAGAATTTCGACTTCGGAGTCGAAAGATTCTTCGGTCGGTACCAACAAGACACGGACTAATCAGGCACTAGTGTCCCTAGTCCAACCAGACATACACTAAAGAGGTAGTGTAGTCAAAAAGTGAAAAACAGAATGTGGGGGTAAGAAAACGTCAATGAGAAGAAAGTGGGTGGAAGTGGGGTGCACGGATTTCTTAGCGACAAGTTGCAAGTTTTCGTAAAAAAAATTTCCTTTTTTTCTTTTTGTGTATTTTTATGTGGAACTTTTTGTAAAAAAGATTTTTGATAAAAGGCTTAGACACACGTTCAAACAACCACAAATGCACAATCAGGCCTAGATCTAGGGTCACCTAGGTCAGCTAGACAGCTTCTAACTGTTCCAAAAGGCAAGAAGTAGGACCTCAAACCGCCTCTTCACCGCCAATTGTGGCCAGGTAAGTGTCAGATAAGTGGGAGGTTCTCTACTATGTAAGTAGTGGGCCTAATTAAGTAACCACTCACCTTAGACACACTCGCCTAGACACCACAAAATCAGGTTAGGATCAACGGTCGATGCCTACAACTGTTCCTTGTTCCCCTTTGAATGACGCGTCGGAGACGCGATAAACGTCTTGCCTGAAATTCGGGGCAGACGTTAATTGGTGCTATCCGTCCACCTTTCCGAAGATGCCAAGTTAATTTATGGCACCATATATCTAAGGTTTAAACGGATGCGGCCGATGTAGCAGACTTCATCAGATTCCCCCTCGTTTGAAGGGATTTTGATTATGGGGACGCTCTTCCCTGCAGGCGCAAGCCCCTGCAGTGAATTACGCTACCGCATCGCGGTAACAACTTTCTCCTTCTCCAGATGGTCACTTCGTGTCATGAGTGTTTGTTTTATGTTCGGTTGCCCGTGGATTGTATACGGAGACTAATTTGTGTTTTCGCCCGTAGGACGTGGATTAGTCCAAATCCGTATTTTCTTAGATTTGGGTTTGGGGTTTTGGTTTAAGGATACGTTAGTCTCATTTTTGGACTAAGATCAACTTAAACGTTTCTTAAGGACACGTTAGTCAAATTTCTACACTAAGATCAACTTAACAGGATCATTTAGATCCAACAAAAGAGCATTTGGACTCTATTGTTTAGTTTAGAGACATTGCGGTCGATTACCAGTTTAAGGACATGGTGGTCCATGGAATGTATGGCTGACGGGACCCGTCACCTCAACGAAGACGTTGAAGGATTACAACGACAAATATCAGAGGAGTTCAGAGATGTACTCTCGAACCGGGTGTAAATTGATTGGGAGAGCAGTTGTGCTCCGATCAATTTAAATTGAGAACTTATGGCCAGAATTAGGCTAAGTCCAGTTGAAAATGTTCAACATTTTATCCATGTTCTTCCTATTAGGCTTTGCCTGGGCTCTGCCCTTTTACAATGCATAGCATTAGGCTCTGTAATTAAATGCATAGCATTTATATTTTGCATGTTAGGCCTTTACTCGGGCTCTGCCTTTTTAAATAATGCACTGCATTTTAGTGATCTGACAGTGCGCCACGTGGCTTATCAGGCGTTTTGCGCTAATTAAAGAGCGCAAGACGCTAGCGCATGTGGAGGTGACACGTGTCACGCTCTGCGCTAAGCGCAAGTCTGTTAGCGCAGTGCGCTGCGCCAGTGCGCTGCTAACACGTGGCGCGTCCTGGTGCAGTGCGTCAATCCAAGAGAGCAGTGCTCTGTTTTAGAAGCGCAAAGCGCAGATCGTTCTGTGGTTGACACGTAGCGCGCTCTGGCGCAGTGCGCCAATCCAATAAGCGCAAGGGCGCATTTCAAAAATGCAAGGCACTGTCCAATAGCGCAGAGCGCATCTTGATCAAATTCAAATCAAAGAAACAAGTTTTTCTTGTTCTAAAGAGGTTTTACCTCAAGATTCAAGAACCAATGGTTCATCAAAAGGCTGTACCTTTATGTAGATCGAAAGATCTAGGGGTGAAGTAAATTACTCTTTATTGTTTTTGTGATTAGATCTTTATGATTTTTTTCTTTTTATTAAAGATCTTGATCTTGTTCTTAGATCTTTGATCTTTTTAGAAGAAATTCTTCTTTTTGTGAGGTGTTTTCATCTCTGTTCTTCAAGAATCAAATTCTTTATCTTGAAAAAGATGATCGTCTTTCTTCAAAGGCTTGTCTTTCAAATTTTTCAGAGAGTTCTCTCTTTTCTGTATATGTCTATCATTGAGACTTGGAGTCTAGGGGCCTTTATATAGGGTCAATTGGTTTGTTATGTTAGTTACAGAGATCTTTCTCTGATTGATCTGGGGGTATTTCCCCATCGTTGGATCTTTGATCCTAAGGCCTCTGTTTTACGGAAGATAATCTTCTTATTTTAATAAGGTTGAAAAGATGTTTCTAGAATTTTAATTCTGATTACTTAAATAATTTATTATTTAAATTCCAGTGATGGCTCAATTGGCGCCAGCGCACCTGCGCTTGACACATATCGCGCAGCGCATCTACACTAGCGCACCTGCGCTAGCGCACCTGCGCTGACACGTGTCGCGCAGCGCACTTGCGCTAAGATACATGGGGCCGAAGGAAGCAAAAAAATTCATCCAAGAAATACATGACGGACTCTGCGGTTCTCACCAAGCTGAACCAAAGATGAAGCTGAAGATAAAAAGGATGGGTTACTATTGGCCCATGATGATCCAGGATTGCCTCGAAAATGCAATGCAGTGTCTTCCGTGCCAAATTCATGGGGACTTCATCCATCAACATCCAAATCTTTTACACCCAAAAATGGCTAGCTGGTTGTTCGAAATGTGGGGAACTGATATAATCGGCCCCATCAAACCAGCATCCTCCAAAGAAAATCGGTTCATATGGGCAACGACCGATTACTTCTCTAAGTCACCGGAAGCAGGGCCACTAAGGGAGGTGAAGACGGAGAATATCCTCCACTTCTTCAGAACCTATGTCATTTATTGGTTTGGCACTTCGCGATGGATAATCTTGGATAATAGGCTAGCTTACAGAAGTCATAAAATAAGCCGTTTCGCACAACAGCATAAAATAGATTAGAGATACTCTTCAGTCTATAATCCTCGGTTCAACGGTCTCGCTGAAGTTTTCAACAAGACCTTGATAAAGATTAAAAAAAAGACAATGACCAGAAACAAAAAAGACAGGTACGAAAGGCTGCATGAAGCTCTATGGACGTACCGAACAACGTTCAAGACGGCCACGAATACGACACCATACGCGTTGGTTTCGGCAAGGAAGCACTGCTCCCGTTGGAAATAGAACCCCTCTCTCTACGAGTAGCAGTTCGATACGAGCTGGAAGATGAAGAAAATGCTCATCTTAAGCTTGAGGACCTCAAAGCTCTCGATGAAACTCATCTTATAGCACAGCAAAATCTGGAGGCTTATAAGGTAAGGATGACGCGGTCATACGAAAAACTGACCAGGCCGAGAACATTCCGCTAAAGCGAACTCGTACTCACTGTCAAAAGACCAATGATCCCCAATCGTGTAAAACGGGGGAAGTTCGAGCCAAACTATGAAGGTCCGTATATTATAGACAAAGTCTACCAAGGTGGAGCCTACCTACTCATAGATATGTATGAAGAAAGACCCTTCCGGCCAATAAACGGCTGATTCCTCAAAAAATACTATGCTTGACGAGTAACGACTTAGGTCAATGATAGATGACGACGCTTGTGTCCGCTCACTATCTTCCCGATTCAGAACTCTGAGAGTAGTATCCAGAAGCTCTGTCGCCTCAAAAACAGTGACATTGGACCGAAACGTTCTCAAACTAATAACGGACCGAAACATCCCTAAACTAATAACGGACTGAAACGTCCCTAAACTAATAACGGACCAAGATGCTCCTAAACTAACATTCGTCCCCAAAACAGGAATGTTGGACCGAAACATCCCTAAACTAATATTCGTCTCCAAAAGGGGAATGCTGGATCGAAACGTTCCTAAACTAATATTCGCCCCAAAAACGGGAATGTTGGACCGAAACGTCCTTAATCTAATACTCTCCTTAAAAATGGTGATAAGGGACCGAAATGTCCTTAATTAATATTGGACCGAAACATTCTTAAAGTAACATTCGTCTCCAAAACGAGCATGTTGGACCGAAATGTGCTTAAACTAAAAGCTCGCCCCAAAATACGGCGCTAAAGGACCGTCATGTCCCTAAACTAACACGTTTAGCCCTACGGTGAATCCCCATATCGACTGCCATATACAATCCACGGGCGTAAACAATTCATAACTCTCCCAGGTTCCATATGGTAGTTCTTTAAGGGAGACCGAGACTTATAGCTAATGGTGCATTACCTTACGGGCGGCCTTAAAAAAAGTATGTCCACAAGCGAAATGGATACAGATGAAAACACAAAAGGACGCCGTTAGTAAAAACAGCAGGACTGCCGACGAGCTAATGAAAACGCGAGAAGGCACGAACTCGTTAAAAAAGACATTTGCGTGAGATCCTTACGACTTACAAAGGAACAATACACTTGGGAGTCCCTTCGATTCCTGAGAAGAAATTACACTTGCGAGATCCTCACGACTCGTAAGGAGAATCCCCCTATGAGACCCTCACGGCTCATAAGATTCAAAAGTCTTAGGTTACAGGGATCTAAATATGTCCTTAAGCCGTCATATTCTCCCAAGCAGCCCTACAGGCGGTCCAATATCGACCCTTATATACAATCCACGGGCATAAATAAATATTCTCCCACCAAGTTACACCAATGGCGAGAAATGTCCCCATATGGTGAGCAACACTTGTAAGTCCTCTCCACTTACAAGGAGAAAATACTCTTGTAAGATCCTTATGACTTATGTTTCCTGATTAAAAATCAGGAATTACCTTAATGAGGTATCACGTGTTCATACGTGACTAATGGTCACGTGATGACACGTGATGGTTAAAATTTCATCAAACAGAAATGAAAACAAACGGCTGAAAGATGACTCAATTGGGGGTCACGTGCTCACACGTGACCAAGGGTCACGTGCCAGCACATGACAGGCTTTGCAGCTTAATAGAATTTAATTCTAAAAATCGGGAATTACCTCAATGAGGTATCACGTGCTCACACGTGACCAACGGTCACGTGTTGACACGTGACAATTAAAACAGAAATAAAATAACAAACGAGGTGTCACGTGCTCACACGTGATCAATGGTCACGTATTGACACGTGATGGTTAAAACTGAAGCATATGTAAACGTTGAGAAAAGTACTCAATTGGGTGTCATGTGCTCACACGTGACCAAGGGTCACGTGTCAGCACGTGACAGGCTTCGAAAACCTTACAGTTAATAGAACTAAAATTCTAAAAGCTTCTAAATCTTTCCAAATGGAAAAAGATTATGGGGACCGTTGGATTAAAGATCCAAGGGTGATTAAAGATCACCAATTTATGGAAAAAAAATCTTAGACAAGGAAAGATTTCCCCTAAAATCTCACCGGAAATAACAAACAGAATATTTTTGGATTTAAAATCCAATGGTAAATAAAATTCACTGTGTGATCTAAAAGATCATATTAATTATGAAAACAAACAAAATCTTTCAATGAAAGATTTACTAAACAAATTGATTCTTCTCCTTCTCCTATAAATAGGAGCCAAGAGGAGAAGGAAAGAGGAGGATAGAATTTTGATATAAAATTTTGGGATCTTGAAATTTTCTAAAGGAAAATAGCAGAGAGAAAAGAAAGGAGAATTTAATTCTCAAGAAAGAAAACCCTAGGTGAGAAAAGAAAGGGAATCAAAACTGTAAACAGAGAATTTAATTCTCGAAATCTAAGAGTTTAACTCTTCTGCAAAAGAACTTAGTTCTTCCTCTGATTGAAGATCTGCAAAGAGCACATCTCCCCGCAAGTTGAGAATTTAATTCTCATCGGGTTGAGATCCTGCCATGCAGATCCGAAACTTAGAGGGGGAATTGAGTTTAGAGAATTTAATTCTCCCGAAACAAAACTAGGGTTTAACCCTATATGAGAATTTAATTCTCCCAAAGTTATAGGAATTTAATTCCTCCAAGATAAAAACTAGGGTTCAACCCTATATGAGAATTCAATTCTCCAAAGCTACGGGAATTTAATTCCTTCAAGATAGACAGAACTAGGGTTTAACCCTAATTGAGAATTTAATTCTCTTTTATTCACAGGAATTTAATACCTCTTAAAAAATAAATTAGGGTTTAACCCTATATGAGAACTCAATTCTTTCATTATAGAAATTTAATTCCTCCAAAACCATGATTAGGGTTTAACCCTACAGAGAATTTAATTCTCAAAATAAAATAAAAAGACTAAAAAAGATCTCTGTGCACGAAAAGAATCAAGGTCACGTGCCCCCACGTGACTCCTGAAGAGATCTCCAAAAATGAGAAGGAAAAGGCTCTGAGGCAATGCCTCACGTGCTCCAACGTGACCTCTAAAACACAGAAAGAAAAAGCAAAAAAAATCATGGCTTTGGGCACTCTCACGTGTCCCCACGTGACCCCTCAGCAAGTGCTTTAATTATTGATGCATAAATCCCCATCACATGTCAAAACGTGATGCTCAAAATAAAATATAAAAGAAGTGTTTAACACTTATCTGCAAAGCAAAGTAAAAAAGGGATCCGGTCCCACGTCTGTGCGCCCTCACGTGGCCCCACGTGACCCCTTCCCCTTCTAGTGTTTAACACTAACTTGAGAGCTTTAAAACTATTGTTATCTAGTGTTTAACACTAGTTTTAACCAAATTGGTTAATCTTCCAGAGGCAAAGCCTCCCATTCAAAAATGAGTAAAAATTAGAGCTCTAATGTCTACTGCTCAATCACAGATAAAAATATTACCAAAGACCTCAAACTTTTGTTTAGCATTGCTAAATAATGTGGGCTTGAACCCAGACAAATGTCTAATGATCCAACAAAGGGCCAACACTTCAAACTTAATTGGACTTAGCCCAAGTTGGCCAAAAGTCCTCAATTCAGACTCAACTGAGCCAATGTGCTCATAACTTAATTAATTGATCTCAGTTCCAAATTGGACTACAGATCATTTAATCCACTTTGGTGCAAGGGTACATCTCTTCACTCCTCTGATATTGTCGTTGTAATCCTTCAACGTCTTCAGAGAGGTGATGGGTCCCGACAACCATACATTTCTACAGACTGTGGGGTCCTTAAACTCATAGACTATGATGTCCTTAACCTCGACCGTGATGTCTTAAAACTAACATTGGACTGTGAGGTCCTTAAACTTATGGACTATGATGTCCTTAACCTCGACCGTGATGTCTTAAAACTAATATTGGACTGTGAGGTCCTTAAACTCTTGGACTATGATGTCCTTAATCTCGACCGTGACGTCTTAAAACTAACATTGGACTGTGAGGTCCTTAAACTCACAGACTATGATGTCCTTAACCTCGACCGTGACGTCTTAAAACTAACATTGGACTATGGAGTCCTTAAATCCACGGACTATGATGTCCTTAACCTCGACCGCGATGCCTTTAAACTAACATTGGACTGTAATGTCCTTAAACTAATTATCGACCGCAATGTCACTAAACTAAACAATAGAGCCCAATTGCTTTCTTGTCGGATCTAAACGATCCCGTTAAGTTGATCTTAGTTTAAAATTAGACTAAAGTATCCTTAACAAACGTTTAAGTTGATCTTAGTCTCAAATGAGACTAACGTATCCTTAAACCCAACCCCCAAACCCAAATCTAAGAAGATACGGATTTGGACTAATCCACGCCCTACGGGAGACAACATAAATTAGTCTCCGTATACAATCCACGAGCAACCAAAAACAAAACAAACACCCACGACACGAAGTGACCATATGGAGAAGGAGAAAGTTGTTACCGCGATGCGGTAGTGTAATTAACTGCAGGGGCTTGCGCCTGCAGGGAAGAGCGTCCCCATAATCAAAAACCCCTCAGATGAGAGGGAATCTGACGAAGTCTGCTACATCGGCCGCATCCATTTAAATCTTTGATACATGGTGCCATAAATCAACTTGGTATCTTCGGAGAGGTGGACGTATAGCACCAATTAGTATCTACCCCGAATCTCAGGCAAGACAGTCCGTCTTGCGCGTCTTTCGGAGGGGAACAGATTCTGGCACGCCCGGTGGGACCTTTTCCTCTTTCCACTCCACACTTCGTGTGTTGTGTTCGCGAACGAATCGCGGTTTGCCAATGGTTGCCCTTGGGTTTCGAGGTACTAAGATTTGGCGTTTTGCTTGGTGCAGAAAGCAAAGATCAATGGCGTTCACCTGCTCGAAGTGTTCCACATGCAACTGCAACCTACGTCCTACCTCAACTGGGGGCATAGCCTACGGTCCCCAAGCAGCTTCCCTGTTCACGATGCCCGTGGAACAGGTCACTCAAGCCACCATGGGATTGTTTTTCGGGACCATGCTCTAGCCAGCGAGCTTCACCGTTCCTATGCCCGCACCGAAAGCTCCCAAGAAGTCGGTCTTCGATCGGCTTGCTACTACCATAGCCCCTCTCAACGGGGCGTCCAACTCCAACTCCTCGGTCTTTACCAGGCTGAGCTTGAACTCCGATGGACCCGCCAAGAAGCCTATGATACCCGAAGTGGCCATTCCAAAGAAGATAGCCATCCCTGCTCCTGAAGTCGTTAAGGCGGCTTCTCCTCCCAAAGGGTCAGTCTTTACAAGACCGACTGCTCCCACTCCCACTCCCACTCCCGCTCAGAAGTCTGTTTTTGACCGGTTGGACACGGCTTCTCAACGGACATCAGTCTTCAAGAGGCTGACGCCAGCAACAACCCCTCACCTAAACGGGGGGCAAGACAAAGCCATTACCGAACCAACACCAACGGATCGACATGCTCGACGTCGCCACTGGCGCCGAGTAAGAAAGGCTGGGGGCAACTCCCCTTCTGGGCTAACCCCACCAGCTCCAACGGTGGAAATTAATGCTGCTGTTCCAACCGGGAACAGTTTTGAGCTGCTGAATAGGGTGCGCAAGAATTCTCCTACCGTCGTACTGAAAAGATCTCCTCCTCCGGTGGAAAATGTTGCGGAAGCAAACCAGAACAGTCCCCTCAGTGGCCGTCTTCCAAAATCTATAAAGTTTGGCGGTAGGCTCGGAACTCAGTAGTTGATCATGATTACCCTCGCCGACGGAAAAGGGCGAAGGTTCAACAAGAAGAAAGCCATCTTGCTAAACCACGAAAAGCTATCTGGGTGCCCACTGCGACGGCCCCCCCAACTTTGACCGCTCATAAGAAGAGAAGACCGGGGAAGATCCCCATGCTTGCGACAAATGTCAAAGGCACTGAGCCCAAATGCCCTAAGTCTGGGGGCATAGTGGTGCATACCGTCTACATGGCATCCGGGAAAGAGGATAGCCGCACTTCTATGGGCCACCGACCACTCACCCATTCTGTCACGAGAGCTCAGGAACAACAACAACTGAAACTTCAGAAGATGCTGACTGCAATGGCCGCACTCACCGGACCAAAAGAAAGCCCAGAGGCGTTATCGGAGCAGCGTTATGAACAAGAAACCGATGCTGACTTCCTTCGTAGAGTTCTCGAAAAGAAGGACAAAGAAGCCGCAGAGCAAGCTGCTAACATAAAACAAATGGCGCTTCTCTTCCAAGACATGGTAGGAATGATGTTACAGCCGGATCCTCCAGCTGAGGACCCTCTGGTCATTGTTGAAGACGATAGAGGAGAAACATTAAATCCCCTACCAGCTCTTTCAGCAGCCAAGGAGGAAACCATTTCTAAGGCCGCCCTGGATGATTATATTGCTCAACAAATACGAGTTCACCAGGCAAATGAAGCGGCCGGCCAAGTTGTCAAAACTGGGCGACCGTATCCAGGCTTGTATGATCAGATAAAGTACCCGCCGGGCTACACGATCCCTAAATTCCATGTATACAGGGGGACAGGAAACATGTCGCTCAATTCAGGGCTCTCTGTGGCAATACTGGTGGCGATGATAAGCTCTTGCTCCGCCAATTCGTCGGCAGCTTATCGGAGACAGCGTTTGAGTGGTACTCCGTACTTCCAAACAACTCCGTCAAGACTTTTGCAGAAATGGAGTTGTTGTTCATCCAGCGATTCGGAAGTGCCAGTGAACGCACCCCTATAACGGCATTGATCAATGCCAGGGTGAAGCCGGGCGAGACGTGGGTCCAGTATGCAATACGATGGCGGAATCTATGGTCGAAGTGCGAGCAGCACATCGAAGAAGCACCAGCGGTGGGCATGTTCGTGGGCACCCTAGCCCTCATGCAACTATTTCACAGTTCATGATGTTCTTCAAACCGACTACGTTCCAGGCTTTAATCGACAAGGTAACCCAGATGGATCAAATGGGCCATAGACCGTCTCCCCCGAAGCCGGAACCGCGGAACGAAAAGGGTAAAGGGAAGGCGATTTTCGTTGCGAACACCCAACAGCTGCCCAGTGCCCCAAAGCTAGCGGATCAACTGGAAGAGAGACGGCGATATTATAATGAGAAAATGAAGTGCCCTTACTCATTCCCGCGGGATAAAACGAAGAGGCTGTTCGAACTAGCAATGCGCAACAGGCTTATCAATTTGCCGAATCCAAGGCAACCATCGCAACCCGGCGAAGTGAATAATCCCAATTATTGCCCTTACCACCAAACAGTAAGCCATCCGATCGAAGATTGCTTCGTTTTTAAGGGATGGATCGAGGATTAGTACCTACAAGGCAAGTTTGCGCTGTCTGAGAAGTGGAAAGTAAACCCACCACAACCGCACACTCCTAAGAAGACAGACACACCGGGGGCAACGTGCTCTTATTTTGAGGAAGCCCCATGGGAGGTTGTTCTTTCGGCCAAAACCAACAGGATGGTGAATGATCTCCAGACATGCCCGGCGATCAGGTGGAAGAATCCGTTAGAGCCTGAGATCATCGAGGGGATGCTAAAACCGCTCCCGACTCCAACAATCGGTGGTAATAGCCAAAGCACATACACCCAGCCGTCGAAATCTTCGAAAAAGAAAAAGAAATCCAAGAAGCCCGTGAAGCCTGGCGACAAGCGCACGGACCTGCAGAAATAGATCGACGCGCTGGAAGAGTATAACCAGAAGGCGCGGACTCCAATCACACTCCAAGAGTTCCTCGGTCACGTCCTTGAGGACGAAGATGATGGAGAAAACTCGTCGGACGAATCTGAGGATTACGTAGCAAGTTGCCATGTGATCTCTCACTCATCGATGAACGATGAAGAAGCTCCTCACATAGAGAAACTGGGGACAGGTCCAGAATCGGAACTTCCAGGGCCATCAAGCAAAATGATCGATGCATTCCTAAACGAAGCTCTTCTGAAAAGTAAAGCCGATCGGGAGCGTGAGATGGCCATATTTGAAAAGGCCAAGCGTCGGTGACTGGACGAAAGAGTCAAGACACTTCCGCCGAATCAAGGGACATCCGTCGTGGATAAAAACAAGTTCAAGACAAGGAAAAGGTTTGCTAAAGACATATTGATGGGAATGAAGCTACCACACTCCAAAGGAAACACTGTCGGTGAAGCAGAGATGCATCCTAGCTACTACTCATATCATCGAAAGATTTCGCACCCCACCGAAGAATGTGACGCTTTTAAAAGATGGTGGCAGGGATATGTTGCTCACCGACAACATTTTAAGCTGATGAAATGCAAAACTCGTCGGGAGCGAAGAAATACGACTGAAGAGGGTGGAAGAACTACCGGCAACTGTCGCATGGTTAACGCTGGGGGATCGCAAGTTCTCACGTTCGGGAGCGACTCCGACGAAAAGATGAATCTTTGCCCTCTTTTCAAAGAATCCACCTCGGGAAAAGAGGAAGAACCGAAGACCTGTGAAAATATCCAGTTGCACAATCGTACGCTGCCCGAAAAGAATCTCGGACCCGCGAACAGAAAAGATAAGGGAAAAGAGAAGGTCTCTGAAGATATCGCCCTAGATGACCAAGTCATGAAAGAGCTGACCGTCAAGGACCCGCCAAAGAAAAGTAAGGTGGACTACAACGTCCTGGCGCACCTAAGGAAGTTACCTTCGCAGCTCAGCATTCTCGACGCCCTTTTACTATCAAAAGAAGCAAGAGATTCATTGATCAAGGCGCTACAAGAGCCAGGACAATTCCAAGCTTTTCTCGCCGAAGAAAAGATGAAGGATGAGCTGGAGGAAGTACACACAGCCGATATTACCTTCGGCGACGAAGATCTCCTCCTTGGGATATGCGAGCACAACCATCCTCTATATCTCTCAGGATACTGCCACGATATAAAGATAGTCAAAATTCTGGTCGACAATGGGTCTTCCGTCAATCTCCTCAACGCGCGAGTGTTGAAGGAAATCTGCATGAGCGTTCAGCACCTCGCTCGCGATAAAATTACCATCTCCGGTTTCGACTCCCAGTCATCACGGACTCTCGGGTTTGTGATACTGACGCTGCGCTTCGGGCTACTCGTCACGGATATTAAATTTCACGTCATTGACGCTAAGACTTGCTACAATGGTTTGCTCGGCCGGCCATGGTTACACGAGTACAATATCATCCCTTCTACACAATATCAGTACATGAAATACTTCAAGGATGGTCTCGGGTATACCGTAACAGGAGAGCTGAACCCATTCTCCGTGAATGAGGTCCGAAAGTACGAAGATGCAAAATACTTCTTACCAAATTTCGAGGACACGGAGAGATGCCATAAACCGAAGGACAAAGCTATCACCACTATTCCAGTTTTCGGGAGTGATACCGAGGAGGAAGAAGAGATAGTTTATTCAGGGCCGCCTCAGCACAACAACCCGGGACCGTCCGCCCCCATGTTGATCTTCGGTAATGACTCGGAAGATGAGGTTGACGCTATATTTTCCACTCGGACATCAATACAGGCCTTCGCTATCGATAATCAGAGTTTGTAGATTACCTTGGTTCCACAAAAGCATTACAAAGATATCGATACACTTGAAACTTTTAATGTACAAGAACTGCCGACATTCTACATCCCTCCCAGGCGAAAAGCTGAACAGGCGATCCTATTCTACCGATCCGAGGAGACCAAAATGGAGAAGGAAATCTGGCACGGCGCCAATTCTACACTCGACAGGCTCCAGCCCATCCGTCTGCCTAGATATTACTCGAAAGGCTTGAAAAGGCTATTGAAGCGCCAAGGGGTACCCTTCAGACAAACTACTCGACAATCTCGATTCTACAACAGGATTTGGGAAGTCCTCGGGACTCAACGAAAGCTGCCCAACGGGAGGATGGAAACGGTCGGGCTCGGATATGTCCAATCCAGGAAACGGGAATGAGTCCACGGTAGCTACGTCATATATGACTTCGATGAAGAAGAGGACGCCGTGTTAAAAGATGCTGATCCTGAACCAAAACAAGGTCCGGTCCACAAAGCGCCGAGCCCGTCATTTGAAGAACGAATGGACAAGCTAGTAAGGGAAGCGGGTCAAAAGATCCGAGATGACCATAACCGCGAGATGGCCATTTACGAAAAAGCCAGGACACAGCGCCTCCTTATACAGGCCACGGAGAATGGAAATGCTCTTCCTTATCAACTCGTCGTACAAAAGGCCCGACGCAGAGGCAGAAATAAATCAAAGAACGGGAAAAGCGTTCGAGAGCAACAAAGTGGGACCAAGAAGCCACGCGATCGGGGATCGAGCAATCCGGATTCATCTCTTATAAAGAAGATGGGTCGAGCATACTCTTTTCCTCAGAACAAAACACAGAAGATACTTAATCTCGCTATAAGACATCAAATGATTACACTCCCGGAGTCCAAGCAC
This sequence comes from Agapanthus africanus, assembly GCA_030015575.1. NCBI lineage: Eukaryota > Viridiplantae > Streptophyta > Magnoliopsida > Asparagales > Amaryllidaceae > Agapanthus > Agapanthus africanus. Next base: position 886,543,591 of record CM057337.1, read on the forward strand.
CCCGAGCAAGCAGACGAAGTCTCTCATCCGGACTATTTCTCCTATCATAGGGCAATAAGACATCCTGTTGAAAACTGCTTCACCTTCAAGAACTGGGTCGAAGATCAATATCGACAAGGCAGATTCGCTCTATCCAGCAGCTGGAGGGTAACCCCGCCGCAGAAGCATGAACTCAAATCCACGAGGGTAGAACTACATCAACATCGGTCTTAGAAGCGAGCTCGTACCTGCCACGTGATAACGCTCTCAGAAGAAGGGCCTGAGAATATGGATGACCTCCCATGGTGCTTCAAAAACGATGATGACGAGGTGATCTCAGAATTCCCACCAGCACCGAATGAGCTGGAAGATGGAATACATACCACTGTAGACGAGCTCAAGAAAATTGACTTGGGGACTGCAAGTGACCCGTGACCGACGTTCGTCAGTGAGCTGTTGTCTGAAGAAAGGGTGGCTACGCTAAAGGATGTGCTCATGCAGCTTAAAGATTGCTTCGCATGGAATTATTCCGAGATGCCAGGACTGGATCCAGAGATTGCTGTACACAAATTGGCGATATCTCCGGACGCCAAGCCAATCAAAAAAGCACCGAGAAGAATGCGGCTCGAGCTTGAGATGAGTGTCAACGCCGAAGTCAAGAAGCTGATCGACTCTGGCTTCATCCAAGAGTTTCAGTATCCTGACTGGATCGCCAACATCGTCCCGGTGATGAAGAAAAATGGGACAGTACGCATATGTGTGGATTTTCGGGATCTCAATAAAGCTTGCCCAAAAGACGATTTCCCAGTACCGGTCACTGAGCTGATGATAGACAATACGTCCATTCATGAAGTTTTCTCCTTCATGGACGGATCGTCGGGATACAATCAGATAAAGATGCATCCCGAAGACCAGAAGCATACTGCTTTTTGGACCCCTTTGGGTATATTCTGCTACAAGGTGATGCCTTTCGGTCTAAAGAATGCCGGTGCCACCTACCAGAGGTCCATAACAAAGATCTTCGATGACCTCATACATGAAATCGTCGAATGTTATATCGACGACCTCGTGGTTAAAAGAAAATCATACGAGGAACATCTCGAACATCTGAAGATCGTATTTCAACGCTTTTGGCAATACAACTTGAAGATGAACCCTCTCAAATACGCGTTCGGGGAGTCCTCAGGAAAATTCCTAGGGTTCGTCGTCCGACACCGAGGCATCGAGATAGATCCATCAAAGATCAAAGCGATCATGGAAATGCCCCCGCCAAGGACTCTTAAGCTCTCTCCATGGGAAACTCGCGTATATCTGGCGATTTATAGCCAATCTTTTGGGGAAGTTCCATCCTTACAGCCACCTGATGAAGAAGGGAACCCCGTTCGTCTGGGATCACAAATGCCAAAACGCACTGGACGAAATCAAGCAATACCTGCAAAATCCTTTAGTGCTGATTGCTCCGGTCAAGGGAAAGCCTCTCATTCTGTATACAACTGCCCTTGAAGGTTCCTTAGGCGCATTGTGGGCATAAGAGAGACCAAGGGAAGGAGAGAGCCCTCTACTATTTGAGTCGAGTTTTAATGGGGGCAGAAAGCAATTATTCTCCCATCGAAAAACATTGCCTAGCATTGATCTTCGCGATAACGAAGCTCAGACACTATGCGTTGGCACATGAGGTCCATCTCATATCGAAGGTGGATCCTCTCAAATATTTGATGTCAAAGGCCATATTAACGGGATGACTCGCTAAGTGGGCTTTGCTCTTGATGGAGTTCTCGATTGCTTATCGGCCTCTTAAGGCAGTGAAAAGACAGGCTATCGCCGACTTCCTTGCTGAGCATCCAATACCTGCCGATTCTCCTTTGAATTGCGAACTGCTAGACGAACATGCGTTTAACACGATCGATAGGGATGATACCCGGTGGAAACTCTATTTTGATGGAGCGTCTTCCATGAAGAAGCGCAAACAAAGCACCCCTATAATCAAATCGGGGGTAGGCCTCATCTTCGTAACTCCACAAGGAGGGATAATGAGCTTCGCCTTCTCCTTGACAGAGCCGAGAACGAACAATGAAGCGGAATACGAAGCTTTGATAGCAGGTCTCGAGATCGCCATCGACATGGGAATTGAAAACCTGCTCATATACGGAGACTCCCAGCTGGTCGTTAGTCAAATAAACGGCGACTACCAAACATGCAAGCCAGAGTTGGTGAAGTACGGCGAGAGAGTACAGCGACTGCTGACTCAAATTCCTTCCTACACCTTGGAAAGTATACCACGTGCGGAAAATAGTAAGGCGGATGCATTAGCCATGCTCACTAAAGAACTGGCTGACGAGAACCTGGATGACGTGAGAATCATTGTGCAAAGACGTCGGGTTCTTGCACCGGCAGAAATATCTCCGGAGTCGTCCGAGGAAAGGGGAGCGACCGAGCAGACATCCCTACAAATAAAAGACCAGGAAAACGTTACGGATTGGAGAGAAGTCTTTATAAATTATTTCAAATCCCATCGAACACCTGAAGATGCGTCCTCAAAACATCAGCTCATGAAACGAGCTCTGTCTTTCGCCTTCCTCAATGACACTTTATATAAAGGATCATTTGATTCTCTGTGGCTAGGATGCCTGGGACCTAAAGAGGCAAGGAGAGTCGTCCAAGAAACTCACGACGGACTCTGCGGTTTTCACCAAGCCGGGCCGGAGATGAAGCTGAAGATCAAACGGATGGGTTATTATTGGCCCACGATGATCAAAGACTGCCTCGAATACGCAAAGCAGTGCCACGCGTGCCAGACTCACGGGGACTTTATCTATCAACATCCAAATCCGCTACATCCAATAGTAGCTAGCTGGCCGTTCGAAATGTGGGGGACTGACATAATCGGCCCCATCGAACCAGCATCGTCCAGAGGACATCGATTCATCTTGGCGACACCTGATTACTTCTCCAAATGGGCAGAAGCAGTACCGCTAAGGTAAGTGAAGACGGAGAATATCCTCCATTTCTTCAAGACACATGTCATTTATCGGTTTGGAACTCCACGACGGATTATCTCTGATAACGGGCCAGCCTATAGAAGCCACAAGATCAGCCGCTTCGCACAACAGCATAACATAGACTGGAGATACTCTTTGGTCTATAATCCCTGAGCTAACGGTCTAGCTGAGGCTTTTAACAAGACCTTGACAAAGATCGTGAAAAAGAAGGTGTCCCGAAATAAAAAGGACTGGCATGAACGACTGCATGAAGCTCTATGGGCGTATCGAACCACGTTCAAAACAGCCACAAACACAACTCCATACGTATTAATATTCGGTACAGAGGCGGTACTCCCCTTTGAGATAGAGCTACCCTCTTTACGAGTGGCAGTTCACTACGAGCTAACGGACGAAGAGAATGCTCACCTTCGGCTTGAGGAACTCGATGCCCTTGATGAAATCCGGCTCATAGCGCAACAAAATCTGGAGGCTTATAAAGCAAAGATGATGCGCTCATACGAAAGATTGACTAGGCCGAGGACATTCCCCCAAGGCGAACTCATGCCAGTGGTCAAAAGACCTATGATCACTAATCGCGCCAAGCAGGGGAAATTCGAGCCGAACTATGAAGGCTCGTATATTATAGACAAGGTCTACCAGGGTGGAGCTTATCTACTCATGGACATGCACGGTGAAAGACCTTTCAGGCCAATAAATGGTCGCTTCCTGAAAAAGTACTACGCCTGACGAGTCACGGCCTAGGTCAATGATAGATGACGACGACTATGTCCGCTCGCTATCTTCCCAAGCCCAAACTCTATAAGTAGTATCCGGCTAATGGACCAGAACGTCCTTAAACTAACAACGGACCGAAACATCCTTAAACTAACGATGGACCACTATGTCCTAAAACTAGCTTTTGACCGAGATGTCGATAAACTACGGTGGATTGCAGCATCCCAGAGCTGATTCAAAAAAAGAACAAAAAAAAGACAAAAAAAACGGTATGTCCATAAGCAAAATGGGCACGGATGAAAACCCGAAAAGGCTCCGTGAGTAAAAACTGCAGGGCTACCGGCGAGTCTTGTGAAAACCCGAAAGGGCGCAACCTCGTTAAAAAATAAAAAAAAAATAAAAAAAAAAGAAGAAGAAAAGAAAAAAGAAACGGTACGTCCATAAGAAAAATGGGCACGGATGAAAACCCGAAAGGGCTCCGTGAGTAAAAACAGCAGGGCTACCGGCGAGTTTTGTGAAAACCCGAAAGGGCGCAATCTCGTTAAAAGACACTTGCAAGGTCCTCTCGACTTTGTAAGGAGAAACCACCTATGTGAGATCCTTACGACTCACAAGGGAACAACACACTTAGGGATCCCCACGATTCCTAAGGAGAAATTACACTTGCGAGATCCTCACAGCTCGTAAGGAGAATCCTTTTATGGGACCCTTACGGCTCATAAGATTTGAAAGTCTTAAGCTACAGGGATCTGAACCTATTCTTAAGCAGCCCCCACAACCTTCGATACTGCCCTACAAGCGGCTCAATGCTGACCCTTGTATACAATCCACGGACGTAAATAAACACTTTCCTATCAAAATCCCATCCGTGACTGGGGATATGTATACCCAGTGAACAGCCCTTGTAGGTCCTCTCGACTTATAAGGAGAAATCACTCTTGTAAGATCTTTATGACTTATAAGAGACCACACACTTAGGAGTCCTCACGATTCCTAAGGAGAAAACGCACCTACGAGATCCTCACGACTCGCAGGGAGAAATACCTTTATGAGACCCTTACGGCTCATGAAGTCAAAAGCCTTAGTCGACAGAATCCTAACCCTGTTCGCTAAGCCACCTTTTTTCGATATCAACAGAGACAAATGATGATTCGCTCCTGGCAATATCCCAGTTGTAGCGGTGCTGAAGCCGAAATCGGTGTCCAATTCCAAGTTTGCAGCGAAAAGCTTGCAAGCCACACATGCATACAAAATAGCCGAAATGATGGGGCAACTTGCAACAGAAGTAGCAAGTAAAAAAAATGTATGCATGCAAAAGAGCCGGATTGATTGGGCAACTCAAAATAAAAAGCAGCGAGTAAAAATAAAATAAATAGCCGAAATGATTGGGCACCGCGAAAAATAGCCGAAATGATTGGGCAATCGCAACCTTCGCGATATAAAACGCTGAAATGATAGAGCATCGCGGAATAAAATAAAAAATATATATATATAAAAAAATATGAATGAAATTTTTGGCCCTACAGGTGATATCACATCTGTCTCTGTATACAAGCCAGGGGCACGAACAAAGAAGGAATCACACCTTTCCTCCACAGGTTTCATCAGAAGAAGTAGCCAAATCCCAACGGTTAATAGATAGCCTTGAGATCATCTCAACATCAGCCTCATTACAACAAACACAAGATCAAGCAAAGTGGAACGGCGGAAACTCCCAGTTCCATGACTCGACAATACACCAGTGACCGAGAGTCAAATCCCGACTCCGTGAAATGCGGATAAAGTCAACCCTTCCTGGCTACGTGGAGCGCAGATTATGTCACTTCTGACCCCGTGGGAAACGTCCAGAGCGGATCCTGGTCCTCGCAGAGCACGGCAGTGAACCCGTGTGAAGCATCCAAAGCAGAGTCTGGTTCTCGCCGAACACGGCAGTGAACCCGTGGGAAGCATCTAGAACAAATTCCTGGCTACATGGAACGCGGATTATGTCACTTCTGACCCCGAGGAAAACGTCCACAGCGGATCCTGGTCCTCGCAGAGCACGGCAGTGAACCAGTGTGAAGCATCCAGAGAGGAGCCTGGTCCTCGCCGAACACGGCAGTGAACCCGTGGGAAGCATCCAGAGCAAAATTCCTGGCTACGTGGAACGCGGATTATATCACTTCTGACCCCATAGAAAACGTCCAGAGCGGATCCTGGTCCTAGCAGAGCACGACAGTGAACCCATGTGAAGCATCCAGAGCGGAGCCTAGTCCTCGCCGAACACGGCAGTGAACCCGTGGGAAGCATCTAGAGTAAATTCCTGGATACGTGGAACACAGATCATGTCACTTCTGATCCCGTGGAAGACGTCCAGAGCGGATCCTGGTCCTCGCAGAACATGACAGTGACCCCGTGTGAAGCATCCAGAGCGGAGCCTGGTCCTCGCAGAACACGACAGTGAACCCGTGGGAAGCACCCAGAGCAAACATTGGACTGTGAGGTCCTTAAACTCATGGACTATGATGTCCTTAATCTCGACCGTAATGTCTTAAAACTAACATTGGACTGTGAGGTCCTTAAACTCATGGACTATGATGTCCTTAACCTCGACCGTGATGTCTTAAAACTAACAACAGACTGTGGAGTCCTTAAATCCACGGACTATGATGTCCTTAACCTCGACCGCGATGTATTTAAACTACGGTATCCTGGAAAACGTCCAGAGTGGAGCCTGGTCCTCGCAGAACGCGGCAATGAACCGTAGGAAGCATCCAGAGCAGCCCCTAACGCCGTGAAATGCGGATAAGGACAACTTCACCCATCACTTGCGGGTCCTCACGACTCGTAAGGGAGTAAAATCTCTTGGGAGATCCTTACGACTTGCAAGAGAAAACAGGCACTTAGGAATCCTCACGATTCTTAAGGAGAAACCACACCTACGGGATCCTCTCGACCGGCAGGGAGAAAATTCTTTATGAGACCCTCACGGCTCATAAAGTTGAAAAGCCTTAGGAGGCAGACCCTAACCCTGAATCCTAAGCAATCGTTGTCCTGCAGAGAAATTGAGATAGACTATCCACAAAATACATTCAATGAAAAGGGAGACACCATGGTGAAGAAAAATACGTCTTTTATTCACGAATCAGAATGGATACAGAGTACAATTCGTGGAAGAACAAAAAAATAATATACTCTTATTCAGGTGTATATACAAAAAATAAATAAAATAAAATAAAAGTGTATACAAGTCTTCAGGCCGGCGGGCGATTTAGCAGCTCGGTCAGCTCATCCTTCTTCCGCTGGGCCTCGCCTTCGTAATTCAAAATCGTCAAAAGACGGGCCTCCGCCTGAGCTTGCTAGGCCTGATATGAGGCGAGCTGGCCTTCGAGCTCTTTCTCGGTAGCCTTGTGAGCCTCAACCCTTTCGTGAGTGAACACCGCGGCTTTATCTATGGCCACCATATCTCTGATGTCCTCTTGAAGTACTCGCCAGAGTTCATACACTTTATTGGCCTTGGCTGTAAGGTTGGCTTGGAGCTCGTTCAGCGCCTTCGAAGCCAACTCCCACTCTGAGAATTTGCGGCCGAGTCTCTTCTCACACGACACCATGTTCGCCGCGCACCGCTCAATCAGACCCCGTAAACCCACCTTCGCAGCCGCAGCCTCCGAAGAAAGGCGGGTACACTCAAGCAAATGCAAGCAAGCTTCCACCTGCCGGCAGAACTCAACCCAAACTTGCACCACCGCTTCGCTATGATAGGTGGCAAGAAAAGGAAGAGAACCGTTAGCTTCGGCAGAAAATGTTTCGGCCGTAATTGCGTTGCCAGTGCGGAGTTCCTCGATCAAAGATGACAGAGAAGCAAGGCTTAGCTTGGCCATCCGTTCCGAAGCACGTAGGGCATAGGGGCCGGGTGGCATAATGACACGCGACTCCAACGCAGTAGGGACTGGCAGAGCTGTTCAGATTTATAAATAGTTAACGAAGCTTGTAAATCAAGAACAAAAGAAACAACGTGGGGGCTTCACTTACCTACAGTAATGCAAGAAGGAGCTGAAGGCTCCCCTGGCCCTTCGAGGACTTCAACCTCGTCGTCGGCCTCCAGAACTGTAAAGGACATCAATGTCATTTTGCGAAATAAAAAAAAATGGTACGAAAATATGGCGGACAACACTAACCTTGCCCATACGAGAGAACAATGCGTTGAGGAGATATCTCTTGTGGAGCAGCTATCTCCAACAGGCGCTGAAAAGACTGCCTGGGGGACAAGTCAGCAATCGAAGCCGCCAATCCGTGCAGCTCTGAAAAGACAGAAAAAGTTCAGATAATGGAAAGGATACTAATTCAAACCGTGGAAGGTTACCTTCGATACTTCTCCCATTCTGAATAGGAGGGATAGCAGCTTCAACGGCCTCCGCCGCGACCTCGGGCTCCAACAAATGGAGGGTGGCCTCGACTACCTCCATCCTAGCCTCCGGGCCGCCCCTAGGGAGATCCGTTGGGATCCTGAAGGAGCGAGTGCTTCGGGAGCAAGAACCACCGTAGGAGGCTCTATCACAAGAGGGACCGTTTCATCAACCCCCTCCACACTGAGCAGTGTTTCATTAGGGGTATCAGCAGACTCTACAGTCAGCAAACCTGTGGGAACCTCTCCCATCACCGAGGTCTCTGCACAGTTCACACAAGAAGAAGAATACATATATACAAGTGCAGACAGTATGAAGTATTACAAATAAATACAGGAACATACCGATGCGTAAGGAAGCTTTCAATATGGCTTGTTCAAGCCGATGCTCCTTCTCGAGGAGGTGTGCTCGCCGAGGTTCAAGGGTGGACTCGTGGCCGCTAGTCCACAATGAAAGCGCATCCGCAACATCCTTTGAAGCAGCATGTTTAAGGGCCCTTTCGCCCCATTCCTCCAAAGGGCCGATGAAACGCCGCCGGATCCACGAAGGATCTTCATAAAAGATTACGGCAGGATAGGATTCTTTTGAACCCTCATGTTCTGAGACTCGCCTTTAGAACGTCTTATAGCCTCAGCCAATTGTGCGGCTTCCTCGGCAGTTGAACTGGGAAAAAGTAGGTCAGCATCCGACTCTTGTACGGCCAGCGGTTCATCCTGAAGAATGGGCTCAGACTCTACTAAGGAATCGAGAAAGTTGGTAGCCACTTTCCTCCACCGCTTGGATCCAGAGCCGACCGCCGAGGGCGACCGTTTCCTCCCCCGTGGAGCCTTGGCACGACGCCGACCCACATCACCTTCAACACCCTCGTTCCCATCACCCTCGCTTGGCGCTGCGGCTGAGGATGACATAGCTATTGTCAACGCCACGGGTGGTGGTACTGCTACCGGAGCCCTTTTACCCCTCGACCGAGCCCGAGTATCCAATGGCATGCCAATTGTGGGAGTGAGGTCCACCTCCGAATCCCCCGGAATGAGCACGACACTGGTATCCCTCAGGGGAAAGCGGACCGGTGCGCGCGGTCGCGGCGGAACTCCCGTGTCCTGAACCTGAGAAGGAGTACCATATCCAAGGAGCACCATCTTCTCCTCAGGAATAATCGAGCTAACCCGATGAAGGTACCAGCCCGTAAAGGACCCCACGCATCGGGGAATATCGTCAGCTTCAGGGATCATGAAGTAAGAACCAGTGTTCAGCCTCATGAAGTGATGGGAAGCATCACGAATAGCTTCGGGTGAAGGAACCGACGCAACTGTGAAAGCCTCAAAGGGGACGCCTTGATCATATCCAAACTGTCGGGCGAAGCGATGCGGATTGTACCACATAAAAAGAGCCGCATTGTTCTGAAGAAATACCAGATAATCTGGTCTGATCGTGTACAAGTGTGTGGCCTCCCGGGGCTTCAGAGAAGGCACCTCACCTTTCGATTGGTCATGGAGTTTTTGAATCGGACCTGAAGGAGCAGATAGAACCCGATCAACAAATACCAGTCCGCCCGCACTAGCATAGGGAGCAATCAACACGCGAATAGCCCCGAACTGAGTCGGATCGGGAGCAGAAGCGTCCACCAGCCGCATGAGTCGCGGAAAAGTGTAGGCATCATAAAATACGGGTCTCTGATGCGCAGCAAAAGCCCTCAACATGTGCATCTCAATTCAAGATGTGAAATAATGAAGGGAGAAGTTTACTACATCCACATCGGGAGTTGAGGTATTGGCCGCGGCGCCTAATCCATGATGGAGATACGCTAGCGCTGGGATGCCTACGGCCAACCGTGTCCCCTCAGTGATACGATGAGCCGGATAAATAACCGAAACTCTCATGAAGCGGCGATGCATGGGGATGACGAACCAGCTAAGGCAGACACTGATAAAACCCATAAAGAATGTCTCCTCGTCCATGCCGGGAGCTGCAATCGATTCGAAAGATGCCGGCGACATAATGGGAATATAATACTGCGGTAAATCCGATTCCTTAGTCGGCCGCCTGTTCAAACCAAACCCAAAGGGGTCATTAATGTTTGAAAACTTTGAAGCCGTCTTCGACAGGACATCCTCGCGAAGGAAGCAAGCGATGAAACTCTTGAAAATGACGCCCTGATCCTCTGACTCAGTAAACAGTTTGTCAAAAATGCCCAGGGTCTTGATCAAACTTGGACGCTTGTGGCGGATGGCATTCTCGGTAAATAGGCCGTCGAGCATTGCGGGCTCAGCTTCAAAGACATACTCGTCGGGAGGCAACAGCTCTTCATAAAGTGTCCCCTGATCGGTAACCCCGAGATCTCGCGGAATTCTTCCAAGGAAATCGAAACTTCGCGGTCCCCTAAGAGGAAAGTGTTGGAGGGGAGATTCCACTGGTTCAGGAAGGCCTTAACCCACCAGACGTGAGGAGACGGGTAGTAGAAGAGGGACGCATAGATCGCCTGATAAAGCCCAACCTTCTGCAGTCATGCGCGGTGGGCAGATAGGATGTAGCGAGCCCAAAGAAGGTAGCCCGTGGGGTGTCGAGGGGTGAGCCCTATTTTGTAGACCTGCCCCCACGGTTGGGCCTCGCCCTGGAAAATACGGCGTCCGAGTATATCTATGGCCGGGATAGGGTGATTCGGGATGCCCGTCGTCGAAGGCTCAAGCCGTCCCATCGGAGTCCAATTAGGCATCTTTACAGCAAAGATTGTCTCTGGAGGATCCATCGGCAGGAACAGAAAGGTAGGCTCCGTCGGTACTTCGCAGAGAAAACTCCAGCGACCCCGGATGATGTGATTGTACCGGGTCCCCCACAAAAGAAAATTGGTGTGATTCGAGTCGTGAGCCTTGATCATTGCCATCACCTCCTCGTCAGATGGCGATTGGGGAAAAGCGGCTTCCGAGCGGGTAAAAGGGAAATACGGAACAGACGTCATCGTACCTGAAATAAAATAAAGGGAAACTGTTAAAGCGAAGCCAAAAGTAAGTGTGTGTGTGTGTGTGTGTGTGTGTGTGTGTAAAGACAGTGACAGAGGGCTGTCTTATGGGACCATTGGTTACAAAACACATGGGTCTGACAAAATCCAGATGGCGGCTGGCTAATGATGAGGCAAAGTAATTATAATGAGACAAAAGGAAGATTCTCATTAAATAGACAGTGGATTTCAAATGACCCTATACATTCCCCTAAAGAGAAATCCATCTTGGACTCTGTGACAAATCAAACAGAATCAAGGGAATTAAATTCCTAGAAAGCGACATTGTGTCACGCCCCGCTTCTCGGTGTACGGCGAAGGGGACGCGACGAGGTCCGCTACGTATATACTCAGAAGTACATACGCTAAGCGTATCTAAGCAATATAAAAGTAAATCACAGGAGACAAGAGATATAGTAATAACATCAACTTTATTAATAACATTCTTTTGTACAATGCATAAAAAGTAAATACAACTGGAATGAAAAGCGATGCCTAAACAATGGCATAACAGGAAATGAAGATACTGAATAGAACAAGGTACAATGTCTAGAGCTCGGGGTCTTCGTGAAACTGATCCAAGTCTTCACCGGTGGGCTCGATCTCTGTTGGGTCCAAAGCACTTGACGACATTCAAAGAAGAAAGAAATAGAATGTCGTCAGCGAACAGGTCGCTCGGTAAGTCCCAAAGATAAGAAAGAATTAGAAAAGACAGAATAAGAGGTATCTTCTAAAGTTGTATACTACTTGTTGTAATGTTGTATTAACGCGGTTGTTTGTAGCTTGGTACAGAAGAATGCCAGTGTATAGGAGAGGGGTCTCTATATGCTAGAGACCAGGGCAAACGGAAAATAGAGTACAAGGCTCTGTTAAAAGGCCCCCCGGAACAACGGCAATTGGATTCATGTTAGGTATCTTAAGTCTGACCGTCTCGTGCCACTTTTAACATCTTCCGTACCAATCTACCCCTTAAACCCCATAGTGTTTTGATTATATTGTTGTATTGCATTGTATAAGTTGGATGACTGACCAAAACCATGATATCAGTAAACAGATTGTAACTGCAAAATCAGGTAATGGAATAACGGAATAATTGATGTATATCTATGGTTTGATTCAGTCAAGTTGTATAGAATGTTAACTGGATTCTGGGATTCATGTGTTCATATTGAGTTGGAATATTAAAGAATGTAGATTGACTTGAATCATATTCAAGTCAGGAATAACCAGACTCAAACCCGAGTCAGACTAAAAGAAATGTAAATCGAAGTTCTATATTTGTTAGGGTCATTATTGTAATTTATAAAACTTGAGGGAGTTTTATGTAAAAATACTTTTGTATAGTTTTCAAGATACACCTCAAGTATTTATTATTCGCCTTTATTGTTATAATGAGTGTGATTTTATTTTGTGATATTTCTAGTGAAAATATCCTAATTATATAAATAAAGATATTAATTTGTAATATTGATTTATTTGAAATTCATGGTATTTTAATGTAACTTTTAATCTTGTAATTTTTTTAGGAAAAGGTGAAAACTTTATCTTATAATAAAATAGGTGTTTAAATGATAAATATACATATGTTTATACAAGAATAATTTTTAATAAATATTTTATTTTCCAAAAATCTCATTTTTCTTAAATGTCGTATTTCAAACCTTTCGAGACCGAATGCTCCTTGCGGAGGTCTGAATCTCGCACTACTAAGCCCGAGGGTGCACGATAAACCGTGCTATCCCTAACAAGTTCCCCAAAGGTGGGTTGTAGTGGCACTTTGCAAAGATTTAATAAATAGTAATCATTTAGAAAACGGTTTTATAAAGATAAGGTATTTATTTGTAAAAGGTGTAAATTTCCGTATTTTAGATTCTATGGTTTCCTAAGCCAACTAACCTATTTCTAAATGGTCTAAACGACAAGTCATTGGAAGCATCAAATTGCCTCTTCACCGCCAATTGCGGCCAGGTAAGTGCCAGGTGAGTGGAAGGCTCTCCACTACAAGTAGTGGTCCTAATTAAGTAACCACTCGCCTTAGACACACTTGCCTAGACACCACAAAGTCAGGTTTAGATAAACGATCGATGTCCATAACTTATCGTATTTTCCTATTAAAAGATATTGTTTTAAAATTGTTTAAAACTTAGAACTTTTAGAAAAGGTTTTATTAAGAAAATAGTATTTTAATGTAAAATCTTATTTTATCTTATTCTAAGTTTTCAAGGTAGCGTGTTATGATTGCATATGAGTGTGTGTGGAGGTAGGTCATTGCCTCGTGATCTACTTTAAGGTATAGCAATGTTAAAGGGTTAAATGTGATAAACTAAACATTATGGTATTTAAGTGAAAGAATACTATATTTTGCAAAAGCTATAATTTCATGTGTGAAAACTTGTTCAAATTAATTTTTAAGTGATTAGTAGTCAACATGAATATGTTTAAGCATTATGGAATTAGTGATAAGTGAGTTTTGATAGAAAACCGAATCGGAAATCGGTTTGTTCCGATTTCCGTCGGGTTTGAAAAATCGTATTTTGATGGAAGAAAAGAAAGGTAGAAAAGGGGGACTTACGGTTTTGGACAACGCTAGAGAGTGAGAGGGAGGTAGAAGGTTTGTCGGTGCGTCGAATCGTCGTTGAAAGGTCCTAGCACGTTCGCCGGGATTTCGCCGTCGATTTCGTCAGCGCTTCGCCTTTCGCTCGTTTCTAACGTACCAAGTTCTCTTGGAATTTTGGGAGAGTGGACTTAGAAAAAGTGATGAGAAGGTAGAGGGTATGGGGGGTTTATATAGGGTTAGGCTAGAGTTAGGGTTTTAAATATAAAAATATAAAAATTATATAAAAATCATTAAATTCATTAAAAATTGGGAGTAAAAGAGGTTTAATGGTCATTTGATGACCGATCTAGGAATTTAGTGTATGCAGGTGAGAAGACCAGGTCAACACGGAATTTTTCCGTGTTGATGACTCGGCCGTCCGTCCGGCGGCGCCAGCCCGAGTCGGCCGGTCCGCCGGCCGACTTGGCCGAGTCGGGCCGAGTCGAAGGCTCGTCGGGTAGGGGACTTCCTTGGGGGATTTATGGTATATTTAGTTTTTATTGTTCAGTTTAAGTTTTGTGAGTTATGACGTTTTGACTGCTGTCTTCCAAAAGAATTTAAAACAAAATACATACAAAAATAATGTGGGGCATGGGATTTGAACTCTGGTGGCTTGGTTCAGTAGTGCAAGGTATTATCAATGAGCTACAAGCTCCTTCTTGTAATTATTGTGGGAAAATAACTACTTAAAGTGATAACAGCAACATTAAATACTCTAAGTACACTTTAATTTTAAAACAATTTTATGTACACTAAAAATGGAATTATTTAAAAACAAAATAATTACTTATATATATATTGTGCTCAGGTTAAAATACTCCTTTATGGATTTTTAAAAATTTTAAAAAAAATTGTATAGAAAAGTGTATAGGAAAAATTAGGGTTGTTACATTCTACCCTCCTTAAAAAATATCGTCCTCGAAATTTGAAAAAGGAAAGTGTAACAGTTTCAAGGAAAGTCTGATGGCTGTAGTGTAGATAGTGTATAAAAATGACAAAGTGATACAAGGGTGAAAAAGGCTTACCGGTGTTACCTTGACCTACAGTCTTGGCTTCTACGGCTTCTAATGTGAATGCCTGTCGCCGTGGTACATTCCTTCTAGCTGGAGGCACATTCTGCCTTTGGGGTCTCTTTCTCTGCCCTTTAGGCATGTCCCTCATTGCTTGTTGAAATTGGCGAGTAGGCTGTGCAGATGGTGGAGCAGATAGTGCATAACGAGATACAGGAGCCTGGATAGTTGGCCGCTGCGGGTAGTTGGTGGATGTGTGAGTTGAGTTTCTATTGTAAGGACAGTTCCCGATTCCGTGGTTGGATGCGCCACAAATTAGACACAAGCCTTTTGCGCGCCTACAGTCCTTCCACAAGTGTCCCTTTCTTCTGCAGTAGTAGTAGAAATCTGGACTTGACTGCTTATTGGTTTCTTCTGATCTCCTGGGTTCAAACGATGGCCTTGGAGAGGCTCCTCCTGCTATTTGAGTGGCAGGGCGTTTCAAACCGGCAGACTGAGGTCTGCCCCTTGCTTTTATCACTGCCTCATAACTGCGGGCAGCTTCCAGAGCATCCTCATGAGTCAGAAATTTTCTCGTGGCTAGAGCAGCCTGAATCTCCGTGTCCAAACCATTTTGAAAGCGAAGGGCTCTGATCTCGCCCGTCGGTATCAAGTGTGCCGCGAATCGGCTTAGCATAGTGAATTCAGCATCGTACTCATCTACTGATTTGTCCCACATCGAACCCTGTTGTAGATGAATGAACAGCTGCTCCATTGCAAACCTGGCAGTCACATGGAAGTATTTCGCGTCGAACCTCTCGCGAAAATTCTTCCATTCAATCGGCTATACCAGACGGCTTTCTTCCGCCTTCCACCAGTTGCGAGCATTATTCGTGAGCTGTAGTTTCGCCATACGTACCCAAGCTAGGTCTGGCACTTGAGCTGCTGCCAGATCGTCTTCTATGCTTTCTGTCCATTCTTCCGCTTCAAGAGGGCTTCCTTTTCCAGAGAACTGCTTCAGATGTAAAGCCCTGAATTGCTTTACCCCTGATGCGTCGGTCTCAGAACGGTTCAGGAGTTGTTGTTGTCCCTCAAGAAGGCTGCGGATCACCTCAAGTAGCACTGTTTGCTCGGTAGTTGGCGTAGGAACAGCTGGTGTGAGAGGTAGTGCTGGAGGTGTGTTGTTGACGTTGGTGCTGGTGTTGTTCGGGGAATCCATAATCTTGAAGAAAAATTTAGGCTATGACAGATTCAAATACATGAAATGATAAGATTCAAGGAATAGAAATTTGTAAGATTCAAGAAACATGAATTGTAAAGAATGTTTTAGTTGCTGGTTCTTGTGTTATATTTCTTAGGTTGTTTACGCAGACCAGAACTGCATGATAGGGATTCATACAGCTCTGACCTGTATGGGCCACCAACAAAACCTGTCATGCCCCGCTTCCCGGTGTACGGCGAAGGGGACGCGATGAGGTCCGCTACATATATACTCAGAAGTACATACGCTAAGCGTATCTAAGCAATATAAAAGTAAATCACAGGAGACAAGAGATATAGTAATAACATCAACTTTATTAATAACATTCTTTTGTACAATGCATGAAAAATAAATACAACTGGAATGAAAAGCGATGCCTAAACAATGGCATAACAGGAAATGAAGATACTGAATAGAACAAGGTACAATGTCTAGAGCTCGGGGTCTTCGTGAAACTGATCCAAGTCTTCACCGGTGGGCTCGATCTCTGCTGGGTCCAAAGCACCTGACGACATTCAAAGAAGAAAGAAATAGAATGTCGTCAGCGAACAGGTCGCTCGGTAATTCCCAAAGATAAGGAATAATTAGAAAAGACAGAATAAGAGGTATCATCTAAAGTTGTATACTATTTGTTGTAATGTTGTATTAACGTTGTTGTTTGTATCTTGGTACAGAAGAATGCCAGTGTATACGAGAGGGGTCTCTATATGCTAGAGACCAGGGCAAACGGAAAATAGAGTACAAGGCTCCGTTAGAAGGCCCGGAACAACGGCAATTGGATTCATATTAGGTATCTTAAGTCTGACAGTCTCGTGCCACTTTTAACATCATCCATACCAATCTACCCCTTAAACCCCGTAGTGTTTTGATTGTATTGTTGTATTGCATTGTATAGGTTGGATGACTGGCCAAAACCATAATATCAGTAAACAGATTGTAACTGCAAAATCAGGTAATGGAATAACGGAATAAATGATGTATATCCATGGTTTGATTCAGTCAAATTGTATAGAATGTTAACTGGATTCTGGGATTCATGTGTTCATATTGAGTTGGAATATTAAAGAATGTAGATTGACTTGAATCATATTCAAGTCAGGAATAATCAGACTCAAACCCGAGTCAGACTAAAAGAAATGTAAATCGAAATTCTATATTTGTTAGGGTCATTATTGTAATTTATAAAACTTGAGGGAGTTTTATGTAAAAATACTTTTGTATAGTTTTCAAGATACACCTCAAATATTTATTATTCGTCTTTATTGTTATAATGAGTGTGATTTTATTTTGTGATATTTCTAGTGAAAATATCCTAATTACATAAATAAAGGTATTAATTTGTAATATTTATTTATTTGAAATTCATGGTATTTTAATGTAACTTTTAATCTTGTAATTTTTTTAGGAAAAGGTGAAAACATTATCTTATAATACAATAGGTGTTTAAATGATAAATATACATATGTTTATACAAGAATAATTTTTAATAAATATTTTATTTTCCAAAAATCTCATTTTTCTTAAATGTCGTATTTTAAATCTTTTGAGACCGAATGCTCCTTGCGGAGGTTTGAATCTCGCACTACTAAGCCCGAAGGTGCACGATAAACCGTACTATCCCTAACGAGTTCCCCAAAGGTGGGTTGTAGTGGCGCTTTGTAAAGATTTAATAAATAGTAATCACTTAGAAAACGGTTTTATAAAGATAAGGTATTTATTTGTAAAAGGTGTAAATTTCCGTATTTTAGATTCTAGGGTTTTCTAAGCTAACTAACCTATTTCTAAATGGTCTAAATGACAAGTCATTGGAAGCCTCAAATCGCCTCTTCACCGCCAATTACGGCCTGGTAAGTGCCAGGTGAGTGGGAGGCTCTCCACTATAAGTAGTGGTCCTAATTAAGTAACCACTCTCCTTAGACACACTTGTCTAGACACCACAAAATCAGATTTAGATAAACGATCGATATCCATAACTTATCATATTTTCCTATTAAAAGATATTGTTTTAAAATTGTTTAAAACTTAGAACTTTTAGAAAAGGTTTTATTAAGAAAATAGTATTTTAATGTAAAATCTTATTTTATCTTATTCTAAGTTTTCAAGGTAGCGTGTTATGATTGCATATGAGTGTGTGTGGAGGTAGGTCATTACCTCGTGATCTACTTTAAGGTATAGCAATGTTAAAGGGTTAAATGTGATAAACTAAACATTATGGTATTTAAGTGAAAGAATACTATATTTTGCAAAAGCTATCATTTCATGTGTGAAAACTTGTTCAAATTAATTTTAAGTGATTAGTAGTCAACATGAACATGTTTAAGTATTATGGAATTAGTGATAAGTGAGTTTTGATAGAAAACCGAATCGAAAATCGGTTTGTTCCGATTTCCGTCGGGTTTGAAAAATCGTATTTTGATAGAAGAAAAGAAAGGTAGAAAAGAGAGACTTACGGTTTTGGACAACGCTAGAGAGTGAGAGGGAGGTAGAAGGTTTGTCGGTGCGTCGAATCGTCGTTGAGAGGTCCTAGCACGATCGCCGGGATTCCGCCGTCGATTTCATCAGCGCTTCGCCTTTCGCTCGTTTCTAACGTACCAAGTTCTCTTGGAATTTTGGGAGAGTGAACTTAGAAAAAATGATGAGAAGGTAGAGAGTATGGGGAGTTTATATAGGGTTAGGCTAGGGTTAGGGTTTTAAATATAAAAATATAAAAATTATATAAAAATCATTAAATTCATTAAAAATTAGGAGTAAAAGAGATTTAATGGGCATTTGATAACCGATCTAGGAATTTAGTGTATGCAGGTGAGAAGTCCAGGTCAACACGGAATTTTTCCGTGTTGACGACTCGGCCATCCGGCGGCGCCGGCCCGTGTCGGCCGGTCCGCCGGCCGACTCGGCCGAGTCGAAGGCTCGTCGGGTGGGAGACTTCCTGGTGGGATTTATGGTATATTTAGTTTTTATTGTTCAGTTTAAGTTTTGTGAGTTATAACGTTTTGACTGTTGACTTCCAAAAGAATTTAAAACAAAATAAATACAAAAATAATGTGGGGCATGGGATTTGAACTCTGGTGGCTTAGTTCAACAGTGCAAGGTATTACCAATGAGCTACAAGCTCCTTCTTGTAATTATTGTGGGAAAATAACTATTTAAAGTGGTAACAGCAACATTAAATACCCCAAGTTCACTTTAATTTTAAAACAATTTTATGTACACTAAATATGGAATTATTTAAAAACAAAATAATTACTATATATATTGTGCTCAGGTTAAAATACTCATTTATGGATTTTAAAATTTAAAAAAAAAAATTGTATAGAATAGTGTATAGGAAAAATTAGGGTTGTTACACATTGCAAACTTCTTCTTCCTGGTTATGAAGAAGACAAATCAGGGCAAGAGAACCCAAGGAGTTCTGTCGGAAGAACTGAGTTCTTCGTAGGAATTAAATTCCTTTTGAAAAAAGGGAATTAAATTCCCAGAGACATTTTTTCAGAGCCAAAAGTTTTTTATAGATGGAATTAAATTCCATGGAAAAGACAACACCAACATTAACCCCTGAAGATCAGAGAAACCCTAAAGGGCCTGTTGATTAAAGAGTGAGTGATTTTCTTCTTAAAGAAATTAAAAAATGGGTTCTTGTTAAAAGGGAAAACCCTCAGTGTGGATTTAAAATCCAAAGAGTTTTATATGTATGAAAGTTCTTCGATCGTCCAAAGCCATTACCTGGAGAGATGGATCTTTCTTAAACAGAGTTAAACTCTGAGGATTTTGGAACAGAGAACTAAGCTCTGAGAACGAGAATTAAATTCTCAAAAGAAAAGTTCGTAAGGAAGAAGATAAGCAAGAGTGGAGGCGCTTCTGAAGAGACCCCTGCATTTATAGGATGTGATGGGAAACGATTCATCTGACCTATTCCCTAGACAGATCCAACGGCCACAAAAGTGACGGCGTTGCACTCACGTGCAGACACGTGAGAGCAACGCTGTGGGGGCATTTGTTTCCTGATTAAAAAATCAGGAATTACCTTAATGAGGTATCACGTGTTCACACGTGACCAATGGTCACGTGATGACACGTGATGGTTAAAATTTCATCAAACAGAAACGAAAACAAACGGCTGAAAGATGACTCAATTGGGGGTCACGTGCTCACACGTGACTAAGGGTCACGTGCCAGCACGTGACAGGCTTTGAAAGCCTTGCAGCTTAATAGAATTTAATTCTAAAAATCGGAAATTATCTCAATGAGGTATCACGTGCTCACACGTGACCAACGGTCACGTGTTGACACGTGACAATTAAAACAAAAATAAAATATCAAACGAGGTGTCACGTGCTCACACGTAACCAATGGTCACGTGTTGATACGTGATAGTTAAAACTGAAGCGTAAGTAAATGTTGAGAAAAGGACTCAATTGGGAGTTACGTGCTCACACGTGACCAAGGGTCACGTGTCAGCACGTGACAGGCTTCGAAAACCTTACAGTTAATAGAATTAAAATTCTAAAAGCTTCTAAATCTTTCCAAATGGAAAAAGATTATGGGGACCGTTAGATTAAAGATCCAAGGGTGATTAAAGATCATCAATTTATGGAAAAAAAAATTTAGACAAGTAAACATTTCCCCTAAAATCTAACCGGAAATAACAAACAGAATATCTTTGGATTTAAAATCCAACAGTGAATAAAATTCACTGTGTGATCTAAAGGATCATATTAATTATGAAAACAAACAAAATATTTCAATGAAAAATTTACTAAACAAATTGATTCTTCTCCTTCTCCTATAAATAGGAGCCAAGAGGAGAAGGAAAGAGGAGGATAGAATTTTGATATAGAATTTTGGGATCTTGAAATTTTCTAAAGGAAAATAGTAGATAGAAAAGAAAGGAGAATTTAATTCTCAAGAAAGAAAACCCTAGGTGAGAAAAGAAAGAGAATCAAAACTTCAAACAGAGAATTTAATTCTCGAAATCTAAGAGTTTAACTCTTCTGCAAAAGAACTTAGTTCTTCCTCTGGTTGAAGATCTGCAAAGAGCACATCTCCCCATAAGTTGAGAATTTAATTCTCATCGGGTTAAGATCCTGCCATGCAGATCCGAAACTTAGAGGGGGAATTGAGTTTAGAGAATTTAATTCTCCCAAAACAAAACTAGGGTTTAACCCTATATGAGAATTCAATTCTCCAAAGCTACGGGAATTTAATTCCTCCAAGATAAAAACTAGGGTTCAACCCTATATGAGAATTCAATTCTCCAAAGCTACGGGAATTTAATTCCTTCAAAATGGACAGAACTAGGGTTTAACCCTAATTGAGAATTTAATTCTCTTGAATTCACAGGAATTTAATTCCTCTTAAAAAAGAAATTAGGGTTTAACCCTATATGAGAACTCAATTCTTTCATTATAGGAATTTAATTTCTCCAAAACCATGATTAGGTTTTAACCCTACAGAGAATTTAATTCTCAAAATAAAATAAGGAGACTAAAAAAGATCTCTGTGCACGAAAAGAATCAAGGTCACGTGTCCCCACGTGACCCCTGAAGAGATCTCCAAAAATGAGAAGGAAAAGGCTCTGAGGCAATGCCTCATGTGCTCCCACGTGACCTCCAAAACACAGAAAGAAAAAGCAAAAAGAATCAAAGCTTTGGGCACTCTCACGTGTCCCCACGTGACCCCTCAGCAAGTGCTTTAATTATCGATGCATAAATCCCCATCACGTGTCAACACGTGATGCTCAAAATAAAATATAAAAGAAGTGTTTAACACTTATCTGCAAAGCACAGTAAAAAGGGATCTGGTCCCACCTCTGTGCGCCCTCACGTAGCCCCACGTGACCCCTTCCCCTTCTAGTGTTTAACACTAACTTGAGAGCTTTAACATTGTTGTTATCTAGTGTTTAACACTAGTTTTAACCAAATTGGTTAATCTTCCAGAGGCAAAGCCTCCCATTCAAAATTGTGTAAAAATTAGAGCTCCAATGTATACTGCTCAATCACAGATAAAAATATTACTAAAGCCCTCAAACTCTTGTTTAGCATTGCTAAATAATGTGGGCTTGAACCCAGACAAATGTCTAATGGTCCAACAAAGGGCCAACACTTCAAACTTAATTGGACTTAGCCCAAGTTTGCCATAAGTCCTCAATTCAGACTCAACTGAGCAAATGTGCTCATAACTTAATTAATTGATCTCAGTTCCAAATTGGACTACAGATTATTTAATCCACTTTGGTGCAAGGGTACATCTCTTCACTCCTCTGATATTTGTCGTTGTAATCCTTCAACGTCCTCCGAGAGGTGACGGGTCCCGACAACCATACATTTCTACGGACTGTGGGGTCCTTAAACTCATGGACTATGATGTCCTTAACCTCGACCGTGATGTCTTAAAACTAACATTGGACTGTGAGGTCCTTAAACTCATGGACTATGATGTCCTTAATCTCGACCGTGATGTTTTAAAACTAACATTGGACTGTGAGGTCCTTAAACTCATGGACTATGATATCCTTAACCTCGACCGTGACGTCTTAAAACTAACATCGGACTGTGAGGTCCTTAAACTCACGGACTATGATGTCCTTAACCTCGACCGTGACGTCTTAAAACTAACATTAGACTGTGGAGTCATTAAATCCACGGACTATGATGTCCTTAACCTCGACCGCGATGCCTTTAAACTAACATTGGACCATAATGTCCTTAAACTAATTATCGACCGCAATGTCACTAAACTAAACAATAGAGCCCAATTGCTCTCTTGTCGGATCTAAAAGATCCCGTTAAGTTGATCTTAGTCTAAAATTAGACTAACGTATATTTAACAAACGTTTAAGTTGATCTTAGTCTCAAATGAGACTAACGTATCCTTAAACCCAACCCCCAAACCCAAATCTAAGAAGATACGGATTTGGACTAATCCATGCCCTACGGGCGACAACATAAATTAGTCTCCGTATACAATCCATGAGCAACCAAAAACAAAATAAACACCCACGACACGAAGTGACCATATGGAGAAGGAGAAAGTTGTTACCGCGATGCGGTAGCATAATTAACTGCAGGGGCTTAGGCCTGCAGGGAAGAGCGTCCCCATAATCAAAAACCCCTCAGATAAGGGGGAATCTGACGAAGTCTGCTACATCGGCCGCATCCGTTTAAACCTTCGATACATGGTGCCATAAATCAACTTGGTATCTTCGGAGAGGTGGACGGATAGCACCAATTAGCATCTGCCCAGAATCTCAGGCAAGACAGTCCGTCTTGCGCGTCTTTCGGAGGGGAACAACTTACAAAAGAAAACACACTTAGGAATCCTCACGACTCATAAAGAGAAAATACACTTACAAGATCCTCTCAACTCGTAGGGAGAAATACCTTTATGAGACCCTCACGGTTCATAAAGTCAAAATTCCTTAGTCGGCAGGATTCTAACCCAATTTGTTAAGCCATTTTGTTTAAATCGACAAAGGCAAATGATGATTCGCTCCTAGAAATATCCCAGTTGTAGCGATGCTAATACCTAAATAGGTATCAAACTTATGTCCTCTCACGACAAATAATGATTCGCTCCTGGTAATATTCCAGTTGCAGCGATACTGATACCAAGATTGGTATCAGATCTCAAGTTCCTGACTTGTAATAAAACTTAGCGAGTCGCAAAAAAATACATATGATATAGCCGAAATGATGGGGTAACTCGCAATAAAAAACTGCGAACAAAAATATGCATAAAAAAGCTGAAATGATAGGGCAACTCGTGAGAAAAAGCAGCGAGTAAAAACAAAAATAGCCGAAATGATTGGACACTGCGATAAATAGCCGAAATGATTGGGCAATCGCGACTTTCGCGACATAAAAACTGAAAAGATAAAGCATCGCGAAGAAAAAAAATAATGAAAATGAAACTTTTCTGCCCTGCAAGTATGTCCATATTGACTCTTGTATACGGCCCATGGGAACAAATAAAGGAAAAGAGACCATATTCCTTCACCACGCTTCGTCAAAAAGAGAACCAAGTCTTGGCGGTCCATATATAACCTAGAGACTATCCAGGCGTTCCTTCTCATTTCGGCAGAATGCAGATGCAACGTCTCCATCAAACAGGAAAGACATATGAATCAAAGCAAAAATAGAGCCATAGCTAAATTCTAGCTCCAAGTCCTGATGGTACATATACAACCAAGAGACTACCCCTGTGTCCCTCCCTCATTCCAACAAGGGAAGACACAACAATCAAATAAAAATGAAGTGACGGAAAAATCCTACCTTCAGATCTTAATGGAAACATCTAAAACCTAGAGATTATCCCGACATTCTTCTCATTTCAGCAGGATGCAGATGCAACGTCAACAAAAGACCCAAGGGTCAAAGAAAAATGAAGTAACGGTAAAATCCTAGCTCGAAGTCTCGACGGTAGATATACAACCTAGAGACTATCCCGGCGTTCCCCCTTATTTCAGCAGGATGTGAACGCTGCTATCAAATGAAATTGGAGCAATGGCATATTCCTAGCTCCGGACTTCAATTACAATACATACAGTATGGAGGTCCTACAGATGTCTACCCTACTTCAGTAAAGAATCAGCACGACATCGTCAAAGAAAAAATCGAAGTGACGACATATTTCTAGTTTCGGGGCTTGACGAAAACTCATATAAAGCCCAAAATGCCATTAGAGATCATCCTACCCCAGAAGGGTGCGGTTATAACTCATCGATGCTCCAAATTGAGCCTAACCTCAAGTAAAAAGCATCATGGAAAATTCCTAACGCATGCTCTTCCGATGGTAATATAATCTAGGAACATTAATTGAAGACATCTTTTCCAGCCCCCGAAGGGATAAGAGACACGACAGTCGCGGGGCTACTCGAACAATGGCTTAAAAACTGCATATTAAGGAATATATCAGCCAACACGACGGTACCACGGACTAAAACCCCAGTACCACAAACCTAACGGACCCCTATCGTAAAAAATGGGGGTTATCTACATACAACGTTACGAAAAGTTTGCCTGTAAACCCAAGGGAGGTAAACTAAAAACACTCCGAAATGAGTACATAAACTAAAAACTCTGAAATGAGTGAATAAGCTACAAACTCCGAAACAAGTACATAAACTATAAGCTCTGAAATGAGTGAATAAACTACAAACTCCGAAACGGATAAATAAATTAGAGACTCCGAAATGAGTGCATACCTCATGCCAGATTGACACATCAAGAGTATGTGTAAATAAACAATGTATATTTTTTATTCATAAATCAAAATCTTTGAAAGATACAATTTATATATAAAAAAAAGAGAAAGATACAATTCTAGCCTCTAAGAGGGCGGGGCTTTCAGTAAAGTAGCGACCCGTTCATTCTCTTGCCGCAGCTTCTTTTCACG
The DNA here is from genome assembly GCA_030015575.1 of Agapanthus africanus. NCBI lineage: Eukaryota > Viridiplantae > Streptophyta > Magnoliopsida > Asparagales > Amaryllidaceae > Agapanthus > Agapanthus africanus. The sequence goes on from CM057337.1 coordinate 886,568,905, forward strand.
CTCCACTATTGCGGCTAGGATTGCTTCGACTTGAGCTCGTTGTTGCAAGTATGAAGAAAGCTTCTTAGAAATCTCCTGCTTGGCAGCTTCAGAGTCCCGCATTTCTCGCTCAGCAGAATCAAGGTCCTGTCTCAGCGCCACTCCTTTGGAAACGTATCGTTGAAGATTTTCGAAGATAACTCGGAGCCGCGCATCATTTGTTTTTACCTGGGCACATAATTGGCTTGATTCGCTAAAAGCCATCTTATGCTCTTTCTGCTTCAGGACCAGCTTCTGCTCGAAGTTGTAACACCCTAGCACTGTTATACTATATTTTATTTTGGGAATTTCCAATCTTGCGGCAAAAATTCTTTATTATTGTTTTGGGTTGCGAATAATGCAATTAGAAGTTATGGTTATTATCCGACCCGACTCGCATGGTTGAAACCCATCATAGTTCAAGATTACATCAAATATTTGCTAGCACAGAGGATCCATGCAAATCTAGATTTTTATAAACATATATAATATTTTAGTATCTACATATCTTTTATAATACAAAATAAAGTCAAATAATATATTTTCTTATCTAGCCTTGCATGTCATAATACCCCATATCTTGTGGTTGCGCCCATATATCATATTCATATCTTAAGTGTTGAACAAACTCGTTATTGATCGCTACGTATAATTACGCAGATATGTACTTGGTGGTATACATTTTTACTTACTGGATATCACATTATAATTTAAACTTTTACGTATATTCTCTATATTGAAAAACTAGATTTTTGAAGAGACACGGGTAATATTTGGAGTAATCTGATGTTATCTATAAAATCCCATATATATTATAATTTATATAACTAATATATAACTAATATATTAATTAATTAATTAATTTCTCTCTATATATAATATATTGATTAATTAATTAATTTTTCTCTCTCCCGTCTCTCTCTCTCGTCCCTCTCTCTTCTCTCTTTATATAATATATATATATATATATATAATAAAATTTAACACCCTCTTCTCCCTTCTCTGCTCTTCTCCCGATCACCTTTCACCCCATATGGCCACGACGATCTCGCAGCCGACGACTTCGCCTCATCGTCGTCACCTCGTCGCCACCATCTCTCCTCTGTCCTCGCTAACCCAGTAACCCTAACAGCTAGTGTTCTTTTTCTTCTTCTTCTTTCTTTTCCTTCTCTTTTCTTAATCCCCGATCGTCTCGCCGGAGTTGCGTGTAAGTCCACGTTGCCCACCCCGGTACTTGCGGGGAGGCGGAAAACGGAATAAAAATCAGATTTTTATCAACTTAAGCAACATGGACTAGACAAAGAAGGATCTTTGCTAAACAAAAACAAGCTAAAGCTAACTAGAAACTAGCTAAGTGTTAGAAGGGTTATACCTAGGGCTTTATGTCCTTCTCTCCTCGCTCCTTGGAGTAGTGGAAAGAGGTCACCTTTGTCGTCTTCTCACGTCGAAGAAAGATCCATCCGAAAGCCTCAACCTTTGGCTTCAACTCCAAGCTAGAAGTAACTAGGGTGCAAGAAGTGATAATCCTTGAACCCTAGATGAGAGTAGAGATTATCAAGAAAGGGTTTTTCTCAAGCTCAAGTGTTTCTCAACACATGAGAGGAGAGAGCTTGAAGGAGAGGAAGAACAAGAGAGAGAAAGTAAATAATAGAATGAGAGAAAATATGAAGCATTCTCTCATATATGTGTGAATTATTGTAATTAGATAATTAGCTAGATAATTGTCATGGTTAATCAAGACATGACCATTATCATTTCATTTTTAATGCAATTTGCAAGGATCAAAGAGCATCTTCCAAATGAAATGATGATGGTCAAAGTGTCAACCTAGGTCAACAAGTCAAGGAGGTCAAATGGTCAACAACCATAACCATGCATAATTATTTAAACTAATATCAATTAACAATAATACACACATAAGCATTAGGGTTAATAAAATGACAATAGTCATTAACCCTAATCAAAGTCCTCTCCCTCTGTCTCAAGCAACTGTGCATACGCACCCGTATTCGTGATCCGAGGAACACGAATACAAAGAGATAAAACCAATCCCAAATCATATACTAGGATCCGGTTTAAACCAAAGCCCGCTAGTATAAGCTGTCCGGACAGCAAACGTGCACAAGTGCACGGATGTGAACGAACCCTGTCGCAAAACTATGCGACCTCTACTCATTTTGCCTAAAGGCGAATAACTCTCTGTGTGGGACTCTAAAGACTCGACACTACGCTGGCAGTGGGTTTAACCACAGACCGCAAGTGGCACTAGCTGTACGTAACGGTCCCCAGGTAGATGTCGATAAGAAGGCTGACGAGGTGAACCCCATCTGAACTCCTACTGAGCCTGTATGTGACAGTCTCCGTACAGTCCGGTCTGTTCGTCTGATACATCGCATGGCAGGCCTAGGGGGCGGTGAACGTCAGTCCCCTAATAGCGGTACAAGTCGTGTCGGAGTGTAGCCCAGAACACCCTGAGATAACACTGGAAACCTACCAGTATATCTCGCTTGCCCTGGCCATGGACTACTCGTGTAATGGCTCTCCTGGACACAGCGCGATGTCAACCCCCAATACCGGGAGAGACGAATCCTACTAACCGTCACTGCCTCCAAGCGCTTCGGGACTGCACCCAAAAACTACCTGTTTGCACGACTCCTTTGAGCCGTGGTAGGGTAGCAATCAAAGTGAAGTGGGAACACACTCGAGGCGAAGTGACAGTGTCAAGTCAGCGGACTAAGCTGTACTCATGTCATCTGGGAACTGATAACTGATGATAGGTATAATACCAACCAACAGTTCCCGACGAGTCCTGTCCAGTGTACTCGTAACCTAATGAGCACCCGCATACTATCTCAAGTACGACGTACTGACGGCTGTGGGACAGACCGTCTCCCACGATGGGATGAGAAGCGCATACGCTAGTCTACTCCGGAGTATCGATGCCCTGTTTCGATAGTCCAACGACTAGGGACCTGTATAAGGATGTGCTTATAGATCACCCAGCTCCCACGAGTGTGAGCGCCATCACAATGCTGGTAATCAAGCAAAGATCCTAAGGGCTCTACTAATATGTATATCAGCGATATGCTAAAAGAAACACATGCGCATATTAAAGCAGAGACAAACCAAGTAGCATACTACCATTTCGAGCAAGATTGTATATACAACTGTGAATATCCCAAGCTTCCATTAAGTAATATACAAACTAGTATGATACAGTAATGGCCTCTGGGGCATATACACTAACAATCTCCCACTTGCACTAAGGCCATGTACTGGCGTATCGAAGACCTATCATCTCGATCAGCCGCTCGAACTGAGTCTGGGGCAAGGCCTTGGTGAATGGATCTACTGTGTTATCTTCTGAAGCAACCCTCCGAACCTCGATCTCCTAGCGATCCACGATCTCCCTGATCAGGTGATACCGCCTCAAGATGTGTCAGGATTTCTGATGGGACCTGGGTTCCTTCGCTAAAGCTATAGCCCCGTTGTTGTCGCAATACAGAGGTATCGGAACCACCTGAAGTTCTCTCAAGAACTTCCTCATCCAGACAGCTTCTTTTGCGGCATCAGATGCAGCGATGTATTCCGCTTCCATAGTCGAGTCAGCAACGGTTTCCTGTTTGGAGCTCTTCCAACACACCGCCCCTCCATTGAGGGTAAAGACAAAACCCGACATGGACTTGGAATCATCCTTGTCACTCTGGAAGCTGGAGTCAGCAAAGGCCTCAATCTGGAGGTCTTTTCCGCCATACACCAAGAACATCTCCTTAGTCCTTCTCAGGTACTTAAGAATGTTCTTTACTGCTATCCAATATTTCTCCCCAGGGTTTGACTGATACCTGCTTACCACACTCAGTGCATAAGCCACATCCGGTCTGGTACACAACATTGCATACATTATAGAGCCTACCGCAGAAGCGTAGGGTATAATAGACATGCGATCCCTCTCCAAATCAGTCTTGGGAGACATCTCTTTGGAGAGGGTGATCCCGTGACAAGCCGGTAGATTACCGCGCTTGGAATCTTCCATACTGAATCTCTTCCATACTGATTAGTAGATTTTGTCGATCAAAAATAATTACCGCAATCAAGAACGGCGTCGCTTGAAGCTAGCCGGTGAATACGGGTCGGTCCACAGGGATGTGTAAATCTTCTTTAAGTTCTTACGAGTTAATTCCAAAAGGTGTTTGGAAGTTTAATTAAATCTAAAAATCGAAGTTGTATGAAGGTAGAATTAGAAACTTGCTAGGATTAGGTTTAGGGAAAATTTGGTTAATAAAGGTTTACATCTCTTTCCATTGCCATCAATTAAATCAATCATATTAGAGTTATGGTAAATATTAACAAAGGTGATTAGAATGATTGGGAAGATTGATTCTTCCTCTAGATCCTTGTCCTCCCTTTCTTAATCTTCACCCTAACCTCCATGGAAAACCTTAAGATCCGGGCCTTTAGACTACGGAGTTCACCGTTACCTTGAAGGTAAAAGTGCCGTAGGGAGCGGAATCAAAAGGTATGCATGGAGTTCTAATGTTCATAAAAGTTTAGCGATGAAAAGAGATGAGAGATCTTCATCTCTCAAATCCTTCCCTATTCCTAACCCTAACAAGCGAGGAAACTACTCGCTCATTGAGGGGATGAAAGAAAACAAGAATTTATTAAAGAAAGAAGTCATCGATTGCAAGTTAATAAAAACTAAACTAAGGCGAGAAAATAAGAACAGATAAAAAAAACTACAATTATTGCAAAGAAAATAACCTACTTACTTTTGATGCACTCTTAGAAAAAAAACAGAATTTTATTTCATGAGAAGAGGCATGAGAAAATACAAGGTCTTGGGTTCTATTTATAGGACATAGAAACCCTAGGGCTACAGATTGCACCGCATGTCTAAAGTTACAATTATACCCCTAAAAAGATCTCTCCAGAGCCGTCACAAAATATGGCAAAATTTATATGCACTAGGGCTTCTTTCCGCCGCGGAAGCGCCGCGTATATGGGCTTTGGGCCGCGGAAGCGCGGCGCAATGATGAGGTCAGTTGCTGGATTCTTCTGGGCTGCTTGGTATTCTTCTGGGCTTCTTGGTTCTGTATTCAGATAATCATTTGGGATTATACAGTGATACCAGATTTTCAACGAACACTTTGCAATGATTCTTGTAACCGTCTTTCTTGCAAATTTGGATCTTGCGTCGCCTTGTTAATTGTGAACCGTTCTTCTGCTGAGCTTTACTAAGATCTTCCTTTTTGTTGGTCAAAAATCCTTCTTTTGTGTCGTCTTTTGTGTTTTTCACTGTTTTCGTGCCAAGAACCTGTAACCTGTAACATGTAGCAGACATGGGTCAAAAGCACCTGTTTTTATTCTTAAATGCATAAGAATGGGGCATACAAAAATGCAATTTTATGTGATAAACAAATACCCCCAAACTTATCTTTTGCTCGCCCTCGAGCAAACTTATTATTTAAAAATCTAACCTAGCCACACTTTCGCAGGGAAAACGCGATTGCACTGAGCTCGTGCAACAAGCCGTTAAACCTCTAGGTGTCCCTAGTAGGAGGAGTGCTGTCTCCTGAGGGTTTTCAGCGGATACTACCCACAAAATCCTATCAACTTGGTTTCCCGACTTTTGTTCTCCATTTAGGTTTTCTAACAAGGAATTCTATTATCGTCGACCCGCAAATTATCCACCCATATTCTTCACACTTCCTCATTATTTAACTTAAGATTACATATATCCTGTAGAATTACCTAGCTTTCGGCATTTCTTAAGTTTTCCTTCTAGAGTTCCATCTCCGCTTAGGAATTTCTATCAACTCTATTAAAGACACAAGTTCTATTTTTCATTCCTTTCTCCTATCTAAACTCTAATCACATATCCCCACGTGTGTGTAAATATCACCCCTACACTTGGAAATTCAAATCAAGCAATCGTACTCCCGCCCATTGTCCAAAGCACTTGTGAGACTTCGCTTTTACATCCTTCATGCGACTGTTAATACTTCTTGAGGTACCAACAACCGATTACAAGATGTGTTAGCGTTTTTTAAAGCGTACTTCCTAGTTCTGCAACACCCAAGGCTTTTAGCAGTGGCTCCCAAACCAGTTGGTCTAAGGCACTAGGTGATGAAGCACCCTCGCTAAATATTTTTCTATTTTTACAGCCTTAAGTAATCACAAAAACCAGTGTCCATTTTTTTTATTTTTCATTGTGCTAAGGATTTTAGACAAGAGTATTTCAAGGTCTCTTCTACTAATCCAAGTTTCAAGGTGCGTGATCGTGCAAATTGTAGGGTATACGTTTTCAGAATCTAGACTTAAGCTAGGAACTATTTTTCAAACTTATACTCTAATAAAAGTTTTAATACTTTTCCTTCGTTTCGACTTAGCCCAAGAACTGAACCCAAAATTTGCCTATTTCTAAATAACCTACAAAGACATATGCTTTCCACAGTTAAACTCTAAGGAAGGTTATTTTTAGGGTTTTTAATTTGCTAAGTCTAAGATTTAGTTTTTCCTAGCCAGTTAACCTATCTATCAAACTCAAGTCAATTAACCAGAATTGAATACATTAATTTTTATAATTTTTGAAATTTTTCAATTTTTATGGGTTTTTCTGTTTTCTAATTTTTTTTATTTTTCAAATTTTTCAAATTTTTATGATTTTTATATAAAGATGCAATGCAGAAATATACATATGAATGCAAAAGGAAAACTTACCGAACATACCCCCAAACTTATAATGGACAGTGTCCTCACTGTCATGCTGCACCAAATGGGTTGATAATATCGGCGAGTTCCTGCTTATTATTATATTTACATAGTATACACACCCCCAAACTTATTTGAAAATAAAGTTTTGGAAAAAAAAAAATTCGAGGGTGAAGGTGGAGGAAATCAGTCGGTGTACATCGGCTCCTGCAAGAACAGGAGCTCCTCCGAAGGGTCCGCTGAGAAGAACGGTTTCAAACGATGTCCATTTACTTTGAATAAAGTACCGTCTTCAGGATTCTCAAGATCAACCGCACCGTGTGGATAAACGGTGCGGACTACAAAAGGTCCTCTCCATCTAGAACGGAGCTTGCCGGGATGAAAGTGTAACCGAGTATCATATAATAAAACCTGTTGACCCGGTTTGAATGTCTTTCGCAAAAGGTTTTTATCATGAAATACCTTAACTCGGTTCTTAGCAATCACGGCATTATTATATGCCTCATCCCGCAGCTCCTCCAATTCATTCAGCTGCAGCTTTCGATTGCTGCCCGCATCTCCTAGAGATAGATTCAGCTCTTTAATGGCCCAAAATGCTTTATGCTCAATTTCTACTGGAAGGTGGCAGGCCTTCCCGTAAACAAGCCGGTATGGAGACATGCCAAGATCGGTCTTGTATGCAGTACGGAAAGCCCATAGTGCATCGATCAATTTTAGTGACCAATCTTTACGGTTTTTAGAAACCGTTTTCTCCAAGATTTGTTTAATTTGTCTATTCGAGATCTCGGCTTGCCCACATGTTTGGGGATGGTATGGCGTTGACAGCTTATGGGTGATAGAGTATTTGCGCATTAAGGACTCAAAAGTCCTATTGCAAAAGTGAGAACCATTATCACTTATGATTGCGCGAGGGTGCCCAAATCGAGAAAAGATGTGATCTTTCAGAAATCGAACGACAACCTTGTTGTCATTCGTTCGACTTGGTATAGCCTCGACCCACTTTGAAACATAGTCAACAGCCAAAAGAATATACACATTTCCAAAAGAGTTAGGAAATGGTCCCATAAAGTCTATACCCCAAACATCAAAAATGTCTACAACCAAAATTGGTTGGAGCGGCATTTCATTTCTCCGCGAGATCCGGCCCAAGTGTTGGCACCGGGAGCAAGTTTTGCAGTATTCGAAAGCATCTTTGAAGAGTCGTGGCCAATAGAAACCACACTGCAAAACTTTTTCGGCTGTCTTCTTTGGGCCAAAGTGCCCGCCACATGCTTGATCGTGGCAAAAAGATAGCACACTCTTAATCTCATTTTCAGGTACACACCGGCGAATGATTTGGTCGGAACAATATTTAAAAAGATAAGGTTCATCCCAGTAAAAATGCTTTACTTGGGACAAAAATCGTAGTTTGTCTTGTTTCGACCAATCGTTAGGTATCAAGCCGGTGGCTAAGTAGTTTACAATATCGGCGAACCACGGTTCGCAAGAAACAGTCAAGAGTTGCTCATCGGGGAAAGCATCAGTGATAGGCAGTTCAAGCGTGGGCGACGAAGGAAGTCGTGAAAGGTGATCGGCCACTACGTTTTCACATCCCTTCATGTCCCGTATGATAAGGTCAAATTCTTGGAGCAAGAGGATCCAACGTATGAGCCTAGACTTAGCATCCTTCTTCGCAAAAAGGTGGCGAAGAGCTGAGTGATCCGTGTATACTATAACTGGAGAGCCGATTAAATAAGGCCGAAATTTTTCAAGTGCAAACACAACCGCTAAAAACTCTTTTTCTGTTGTTGTGTAGTTTAATTGGGCCTCATTTAATGTTCGGCTAGCGTAGTAAATTACATGCGGCATTTTGTTAATGTGCTGTCCAAGAACAGCACCAATGGCAAAATCTGATGCGTCGCACATAATTTCAAAAGGGTGCGTCCAGTCTGGAGATGAAAGAATGGGCGCAGAAATGAGTGAGTGTTTCAAAGACTCGAACGCTTTCATGCAAGTTGAGTCGAAGACAAAAGTAGTGTCCTTGGCCAACAAGAGAGTCAAGGGTCTAGCAATCTTGCTAAAGTCCTTGATGAACCGTCTATAAAAACCGGCATGGCCAAGGAAAGCTCGGATATCTTTGACGCATTTAGGAGGAGGAAGATTAGAAATGACTTCGATTTTAGCTCTATCAACCTCTATGCCGTTTTGCGAGATCACATGTCCTAAGACAATGCCTTCTCGTACCATAAAGTGGCACTTCTCCCAATTCAAGGTCAAGTTCTTTTCCCTACAGCGGGTGAGAACCGCGTCAAGATGTCGTAAACACTCATCGAAGGAGTCACCAAAAATGGAGAAATCATCCATAAAGATTTCTAAAAACTTCTCCACCATGTCCGAAAAGATCCCCATCATACACCGCTGAAATGTAGCGGGTGCATTGCACAACCCAAAGGGCATGCGACGATAAGCAAAAGTGCCAAAGGGACAAGTAAATGTAGTCTTGTCTTGATCCTCTTTGGCTATGGGGACTTGATTATAACCGGAATAGCCATCTAAAAAGCAGTAGAATTCGTGCCCCGCCAATCGTTCTAGCATTTGGTCAATGAATGGTAAAGGAAAGTGGTCCTTCCTTGTCGCGGCATTGAGTTTTCGGTAGTCGATGCAAACTCGCCACCCAGTTTGGGTGCGAGTAGGAATTAACTCATTTGCCTCATTGGTGATGACCGTGATGCCCGATTTCTTTGGCACGACATGAATGGGGCTAACCCATTAGCTATCCGAGATAGGGTAAATGATGCCGCTATCAAGACACTTAACAATCTCCTTCTTAACCGCCTCCTTCATGATGGGGTTGAGGCGTCTTTGTGGATCCCTTGCCGGCTTGGCATCATCCATCAAGTGTATATGATGTTCGACTATTAGGGGACTGATCCCCTTGATGTCCGCCATAGACCAGCCGAAAGCTTGCCGATTATTATATAAGACCGTTAAAAGAGCCTTCTCTTGCTCAAGAGCTAGAGAGGCCGATATGATAACGGGTAAGGTCTCATCTTCACCTAGATAAGCATATTTTAGGTGCGACGGCAAAAGCTTTAGTTCGAGTTTTGGTGGTGAAACAATAGATGGTAACAATGGAGTAACTGTTTCAAACTCGAAGGATTCCATCAAAGGTTCAAATTGAGTGTACGCTACCGAGTCGGATGGTTCAACTAACTCATCCGAAAAAGCAAAAGACTCAAACTCGGGTGGAGAGTCTTCAAGATCATCAACAAAGGTGAAACACTCATAATCTTTGTCCGACGTGAAAGCTGTGTCGGATTCTAGGAGGAACGCACTAGTGGCGTCAATATTACTGTGATCAAACATGAAATTCTCGAACTCACAGTCCTCCTCCGCGATCTCATCGATCGAGCACACATCAAGTACGCTAGAATTAGGCTCGCAAGGCTGACTTCCTAACTTGAAAATGTTGAGTTCAACTGTCATCTTGCCAAAAGATAAATTCATTGAACCATTACGACAGTTGATTACCGCGTTAGAAGTCGCGAGGAATGGTCGACCAAGTATCACCGGAATTTGATTACGGGGGTTAGCGACAGGCTGTGTATCCATAACAATAAAGTCCACGGGGAAAATGAAATCCCCTACTCTAATTAACACATCCTCCAACTCTCCCCTAGGGTGGGTGATTGATCGGTCGGCCATTTGGAGAGTGCAATGAGTAGGCTTGAGCTCTCCAACGCCTAATTGTTCGTACACCGAATAAGGTAGCAAATTGACACTAGCACCAAGATCTAATAGTGCTCTATTGATGGTCTTGTTCCCAATTGTGATCGAAATAGTAGGACAACCGGGGTCCTTGTGCTTTGGGGGTAAAGAATTGACAAGAGCATCACTAACAGCACTAGCTACAAAAACTTTCTTTGGTACTTGTGACTTCCTCTTTTTGGTGCATAAATCCTTTAAGATTTTTGCATATGAAGGAACTTGTTGGATTGCATCCAAAAGAGGGATATTTATGCTAACCTGCTTGAACAACTCTATAATCTTCTCCATCTGTGGAGTTGGTTTATTGGATCTCAACCGATTTGGAAAAGGGACATTTTGAAAAATTGTTGAGTCCAATTTTTGTGGATCAGATTGTTGAGTTGGAATGGAACCCCGTGTAGATGTGTTCGTGTTGTGAGAAGAGGGTCCGTTCGAGCTAGAAGGAGTAGAGCCATGTGAAGGATGGAGAATAGGCTCTAACGAAGAAGAAGAGGAAGATGAAGAAGGTGAAGAAGATGAAGAACCACCGGCCGAGGTGTCATGGTTAATACCCACATTGTTTTGCAGCACTCTTCCGGATCTCAACGTAGTCACAGCATTCACGTTATGATTCTGCTGTTCATGTGCAACATGTGCGTGACCGGGATTTGGGAGTGGTTGAGACGGAAGCTTTCCTTTCTCTCGCTCTTTCAATGCTGCGTTGAGTTGTGCAATTTGTGCCTCAATAGCTTTGATGCTTTGATCGTGTGAGGCACTGTTTTGCACCAAAGATTGAACAGAAGTCTCTATCCTAGCTGTGGATTGTTGTGATTGCACCAAAGTTTGTGCAGATTGCTTTAGGAATGCTTCTAGACTTCTTTCGAGCGAGCTAACAGCATTTTGAGGGGGAACAAAATTGTTGGGAACAAAATTGTTCATCTGATTAGGGTAAGGTTGCTGTTGGGGAGGCTGCTGAAATTGAGTTTGTGGAGGTGCTTGTTGTTGTTGTAGAGGAGGAGCCCTTTGAAAATTGTTGTTTCCTTGGGGTTGTTGATTGTGGTTCCAAGCAAAATTAGGGTGGCTCTTCCAACCCGGATTGTATGTTGAAGAGTATGGATCATTTCTCTGTCGTTGCTGAAAGGCAGCATTGACTTGATCTTGTCCTTGAGTGGATGCAGTGTAAGGACACTCTTCAGTGAGATGTGATGGATCCGAACAACAAGCACAAACAGTTCGTGGGGGCACAACAGGGGCAGGAGAAGGTGCTGAGATTTTGGTCTCAAGCGCCTCTATCTTTTTCATAAGAGCGGCCATCTCGGCCTTCATAGCAATTGACATTTCTACTTGATGTATGCCTGCCCTAGGTTGACCAATGGAAGAAGATGATGTGGTCTTGGTGCTCTCCCACTGAATTGTTTGCTCACTAAGATCCTCAAGAAACTGCCACGCTTCATCACTAGATTTGGACAGAAAGTGACCTTGACTAAGGGTTTCTAGCAACTGCTTCGTTGCCGGGTTCAATCCCTCGTATAATGTTTGGCAAAGTTGCCATCTTTCGATTCCATGGTGAGGGCATTGAACGAGAAGGTCTTTGAATCTTTCAAAACATTTCCAAAATGGTTCGGCAGGAAGCTATGAAAATTGAATGATTTCATTACGGATTTTTGCAGTTTTGTGATGAGGATAGAACTTTTTAAGAAAAGCTTTCACAAACTCGTCCCAATTTCTGATTGAGTGTGATGCGGTGCTGTATAGCCACTTCTCGGCTAGGTCACATAAGGTGAAAGGAATGACCCTTAGCCTTATAGTGTCATCACTTAATTGGGTAGTCTTCATCATGGCGCAAACGTTTTGGAATTTGTTAATAAAGATATATGCATCTTCGGATTCCAAACCATGAAACTTAGGCAGCATGTTGATGAAGTGGGGTTTGATCTCAAAGTTGTCCCCATTAGCCGGTGGAAGGGAAAGACAAGTGGGAAGGGCGGTGCGGATGGGGTAGAAAAGATCCTGGAGCGCGACTCGTGCGGGCGCTTCGACAGGCGGAAGATTCGGGTTATTCGCACCTGGCGGAGGTGGAATCCTTCCCGTCTGTAAGGTGTTGTTAGGATCGTATCCCGACATACCTTCGAAAGAATGTGATGGTGAAAGTGAAGAAGTGGACAAGATTTCGACTTCGGAGTCGAAAGGTTCGTCGGTCGGTACCAACGAAACACGGACTAATCGGGCGCTAGGGTCCCTAGTCCAACCGGACATACACTAAAAGGGTTAGTGTAGTCGAGACAGAATGTGAGTGCAAAGATTCTTTAGCGACAAGTTGCAAGTTTTGAAAAGATTTTCCTTTTTCTTTTTAAGTGTGCTTTTGCAAAAAGATTTTTGAAAAGAGACTAGTGACACAACTGCAATTAACCACACATGCACAATCAGGCCTAAGTCTAGGGTTGCCTAGGTCAGCTAGACAGCTCCTAACTGTTCCAAAGGGCTAGATATAGAACCTCAAACCGCCTCTTCACGGACAAGTACGGCCAGGTAAGTGGGAAGGAACCACCACTACAGTGGGCCTAATTAAAAACCACTAGCCTAGTCACCGCAATGTCGGTTAGGATAAACGGCCGATGCCTATACTAGTCCTCTGTCCTATTGAGCTCGATGTCCTTAGGGCTGAGTCTAATATTTTTTAGATTAAAAGTGGTCAATGCAGATGCTTTAAGTGATTTCTGGGGTCCTGGGAAGGGTAATGAAATCCCCACCCAATCTGAATTGGTCAATAGCCCCTTAAAGTCAGATTAAAGTATGCAAAGCAGTAAATCACTTGCAATCAATTTGCTTTTAAGCGCGGCGCAAAGAATCCTGCAGAAAATCAATTATTGGAAGGGGGAAGAAGATTTTTAGCGCGAAGAATCCTGCAGAAGATTTGACAGAGATATATGGAGATTTGAAGAGGGGAAGAATAAGGAAACAAACAGTGCAAAAATTTCGCAGAGAAGGCTCCAAGTTGCGGCGGAAGCGCGGCGCGATGTAGGCTTATGCGGCGGAAGGGCGGCACTTTGGAGGCTTCAGGTCTCCAACTTTCTTCAGCTGCTCTGGAATTCCAATATCCTCCTTTTCTGATGTATAGTTCTCTGTTTCCCTTTCAGTGTTGGTTCAGATCCGTCAAGCCTGCAAAGATTCACAAAGAAACCCTTCAAACAATAAAAGATGATATATTTTTTTTTTCTTCAGATTTTTATGATTTTTTATGTTTTAGATTAACCCGAAATTACAAAAAGAAAATTTTACGCCATCCCCGGCAACGGCGCCATTTGATTAGTAGATTTTGTTGATCAAAAATAATTACCGCAATCAAGAACGGCGTCGCTTGAAGCTAGCCGGTGAATACGGGTCGGTCCACAGGGATGTGTAAATCTTCTTTAAGTTCTTACGAGTTAATTCCAAAAGGTGTTTGGAAGTTTAATTAAATCTAAAAATCGAAGTTGTATGAAGGTAGAATTAGAAACTTGCTAGGATTAGGTTTAGGGAAAATTTGGTTAATAAAGGTTTACATCTCTTTCCATTGCCATCAATTAAATCAATCATATTAGAGTTATGGTAAATATTAACAAAGGTGATTAGGATGATTGGAAAGATTGATTCTTCCTCTAGATCATTGTCCTCCCTTTCTTAATCTTCACCCTAACCTCCATGGAAAACCTTAAGATCCGGGCCTTTAGACTACGGAGTTCACCGTTACCTTGAAGGTAAAAGTGCCGTAGGGAGCGGAATCAAAAGGTATGCATGGAGTTCTAATGTTCATAAAAGTTTAGCGATGAAAAGAGATGAGAGATCTTCATCTCTCAAATCCTTCCCTATTCCTAACCCTAACAAGCGAGGAAACTACTCGCTCATTGAGGGGATGAAAGAAAACAAGAATTTATTAAAGAAAGAAGTCATCGATTGCAAGTTAATAAAAACTAAACTAAGGCGAGAAAATAAGAACAGATAAAAAAAACTACAATTATTGCAAAGAAAATAACCTACTTACTTTTGATGCACTCTTAGAAAAAAAACAGAATTTTATTTCATGAGAAGAGGCATGAGAAAATACAAGGTCTTGGGTTCTATTTATAGGACATAGAAACCCTAGGGCTACAGATTGCACCGCATGTCTAAAGTTACAATTATACCCCTAAAAAGATCTCTCCAGAGCCGTCACAAAATATGGCAAAATTTATATGCACTAGGGCTTCTTTCCGCCGCGGAAGCGCCGCGTATATGGGCTTTGGGCCGCGGAAGCGCGGCGCAATGATGAGGTCAGTTGCTGGATTTTTCTGGGCTGCTTGGTATTCTTCTGGGCTTCTTGGTTCTGTATTCAGATAATCATTTGGGATTATACAGTGATACCAGATTTTCAACGAACACTTTGCAATGATTCTTGTAACCGTCTTTCTTGCAAATTTGGATCTTGCGTCGCCTTGTTAATTGTGAACCGTTCTTCTGCTGAGCTTTACTAAGATCTTCCTTTTTGTTGGTCAAAAATCCTTCTTTTGTGTCGTCTTTTGTGTTTTTCACTGTTTTCGTGCCAAGAACCTGTAACCTGTAACATGTAGCAGACATGGGTCAAAAGCACCTGTTTTTATTCTTAAATGCATAAGAATGGGGCATACAAAAATGCAATTTTATGTGATAAACAACATACCCCAACTTGTCATAAGTGATTGCCATCTTGACATTCCTGAGCCAATCTTTGTAGTTTGGCCCTGTCAATATGTTTTTATCTAGTAATAACTTAAGTCCGGTCATGTTGAATGGTCGCTGCAATTAGGAGAGAGAAAAGAAACACTTTAGCATGATGCTCTTGCAAGTTTAGAGTGGTTTTTAGTTTGTCTAAACTGGATGGCTCCCACTGTTTCTCGAATCCCTTCTCAAACCGTAAAGAAATGATTAGTCAGGATCAATCTCACCGTACAATACTTGCTTAACCGTTCAGCCAGGCCAGTGTCGGTACTTCGAGGGAGGTTTTCCAACGCTTTCGCGAAGTTCCTTAATTAAGTAACCTCTTTTCCCTGTGGGCGTAGCCCCGCTAACACCTTTCTAGACACCTACTAAGTTTATAGCATTGATCGTTAAGTGAGAGTTTTCCTGAGGAGTAGCATATACTCACAGTAGGACCGGGATCCAAATATCATCGCGTGATAAAACCGAAGGAATCCTACCAGAATTATCACACTCCAAATGGTATGCAGCGCTAGCAAGTTTCAGTACTTATGAAACTCCCGATGTGGATTTCTGCCCCATGCTCTTATGACCTTGACTTTGGCCAAAATATCATAAGTCACATGTCAAGTTCTACCCGTCATTCTTCTTGTCAATTTGGACCCACCCGTACCTACCCTTGACTTTGGCCAAAATGGCAGCACGACTGTCCCAAACCAACGCATCTATCTATGCTGCACATGAATACCCAATAGCTACCAATCACTATGCCTTGACTTTGGCCAAAATACATAGCTTGAATACTTTTTGACCATTCATGTGGAATGACAGAGGGCTACGAATGGTTTTGGCGAAACCATGAACGTAGTGAACATGATATAATCGATGGAACGAGATAGCTTTTAAAAGGAGTGGTTCAAGCTCCACGTTTAAAAGTTTAGTTTTGAAAAGAACCGAGTGGTTTTCAAAGTGTTCCAATCGACTTTTACTTGGTTTATTTTCTTGCATTAGTTCTTTTAATGCGTCCCATCATTTAATCCTACCATTGCAGAAACCAACCAAAATATGACGTACGCTTATGCCATTCGCATTCGCCACGGGGCCCCGTCATCACCCGTTAGGTTACTTAACTAACGACAGAGCGGGGGCTGGGCTAGCGCGGCTGTAAAACATAAGCAACGCCTAAATAGTTATCATATATAAATATATAGCAATGATAGACATTACAGATCACAGATGAATACATTGGATATACTAGGAATCCGTAATCCGTTCGAGCCTGCAACGAAAAGAGGATTACACGGTCGCAGTGAATAGCCAATACCCCACCCAAGATCCCTACGGGTGCGGCAAATTACCCGCCAAGTACCCGAAGCGAAGCAACCTCCCTCACCATCGTGAGTAGGCCACTCGGCACTTCGAGATACCTGATAGTTTGTGCACCCCCTCCATGGGTCTATCCTAGGAGCAAAAACAGTAAAAAGAATTATACAATGACGGCTACAATCCCGACCCGGTTATGCGGCCATACAAATAATATTATTACATCAATTTACATATTACAAAGAATGAAAGAAAAAGCAACACTCATCTCACATCCACCCTGGCTATTCATCCGCGACAATCCAACCCATTCATATACACATACCATCATCAATCACAGATCACAGATATGTATAACCCCGACTAATCGACATATAGCGATTAGCCGACGTTCAATACATATAAACATCACAGATATAACCTTTTAGTCAAAGTGTATTGAAGTTCGGAAAAAATACGGATTTATAGGCCCCCAAAAACAAATTTCTATTCTGGAAAACCTGGGCACATATAAACCATCTTAAAAATCCTAAAACCAAGCCAAAAATACACTGCACCAAACTCAACCCAGTGAAGAGCCAAGACAGCCGCGGTTCCGCGGCAATAGCTTGCTATTGCCGCGGAACCGCGGCTCTTTGGTCGAATCACTGGATCGTTTTTTGTGGCTTTCTTCACAAAACCCTGAGATGATTTTTGGAGTATAATTTATTTTGTTTTGAACAGAAAAAAATTAACAGAAACTTAGGGTTTTGAAAACGCGGTTTTTCGATTTTTCCTATTCGAACATCGATACACTCTACTACCTAGCTAGTTTATATTTAGTTAGGCTCTGATACCACTGTAAGTCTACGTTGCCCACCCCGGTACTTGCGGGGAGGCGGAAAACGGAATAAAAATCAGATTTTTATCAACTTAGGCAACATGGACTAGACAAAGAAGGATCTTTGCTAAACAAAAACAAGCTAAAGCTAACTAGAAACTAGCTAAGTGTTAGAAGGGTTATACCTAGGGTTTTATGTCCTTCTCTCCTCGCTCCTTGGAGTAGTGGAAAGAGGTCACCTTTGTCGTCTTCTCACGTCGAAGAAAGATCCACCCGAAAACCTCAACCTTTGGCTTCAACTCCAAGCTAGAAGTAACTAGGGTGGAAGAAGTGCTAATCCTTGAACCCTAGATGAGAGTAGAGATTATCAAGAAAGGGTTTTTCTCAAGCTCAAGTGTTTCTCAACACATGAGGGGGGAGAGCTTGAGGGAGAGAAAGAACAAGAGAGAGAAAGTGAATAATAGAATGAGAGAAAATATGAAGCATTCTCTCATATATGTGTGAATTATTGTAATTAGATAATTAGCTAGATAATTGTCATGGTTAATCAAGACATGACCATTATCATTTCATTTTTAATGCAATTTGCAAGGATCAAAGAGCATCTTCCAAATGAAATGATGATGGTCAAAGTGTCAACCTAGGTCAACAAGTCAAGGAGGTCAAATGGTCAACAACTATAACCATGCACAATTATTTAAACTAATATCAATTAACAATAATACACACATAAGCATTAGGGTTAATAAAATGACAATAGTCATTAACCCTAATCAAAGTCCTCTCCCTCTGTCTCAAGCAACTGTGCATACGCACCCGTATTCGTGATCCGAGGAACACGAATACAAAGAGATAAAACCAATCCCATATCATATACTAGGATCCTGCTTAAACCAAAGCCCGCTAGTATAAGCTGTCCGGACAGCAAACGTGCACAAGTGCACGGATGTGAACGAACCCTGTCGCAAAACTATGCGACCTCTACTCATTTTGCCTAAAGGCGAATAACTCTCTGTGTGGGACTCTAAAAACACGACACTACGCTGGCAGTGGGTTTAACCACAGACCGCAAGCGGCACTAGCTGTACGTAACGGTCCCCAGGTAGATGTCGATAAGAAGGCTGACAAGGTGAACCCCATCTGAACTCCTACTGAGCCTATATGTGACAGTCTCCGTACAGTCCGGTCTGTTCGTCTGATACATCGCATGGCGGGCCTAGGGGGCGGTGAACGTCAGTCCCCTAATAGAGGTACAAGTCGTGTCGGAGTGTAGCCCAGAACACCCTGAGATAACACTGGAAACCTACCAGTATATCTCGCTTGCCCTGGCCATGGACTACTCGTGTAATGGCTCACCTGGACACAGCGCGATGTCAACCCCCAATACCGGGAGAGACGAATCCTGTCTAACCATCACTGCCTCCAAGCGCTTCGGGACTGCACCCAAAAACTACCTGTTTGCACGACTCCTTTGAGCCGTGGTAGGGTAGCAATCAAAGTGCAGTGGGAACACACTCGAGACGAAGTGACAGTGTCAAGTCAGCGGACTAAGCTGTACTCATGTCACCTGGGAACTGATAACTGACGATAGGTATAATACCAACCAACAGTTCCCGACGAGTCCTGTCCAGTGTACTCGTAACCTAACGAGCACCCGCATACTATCTCAAGTACGACGTACTGACGGCTGTGGGACAGACCGTCTCCCACGCTGGAATGAGAAGCACATACGCTAGTCTAATCCGGAGTATCGATGCCCTGTCTCGATAGTCCAACGACTAGGGACCTGTACAAGGATGTGCTTATAGATCACCCAGCTCCCACGAGTGTGAGCGCCATCACAATGCTGGTAATCAAGCAAAGATCCTAAGGGCTCTACTAATATGTATATCAGCGATATGCTAAAAGAAACACATGCACATATTAAAGCAGAGACAAACCAAGTATCATACTACCATTTCGAGCAAGATTGTATATACAACTGTGAATATCCCAAGCTTCCATCAAGTAATATACAAACTAGTATGATACAGTAATGGCCTCTAGGGCATATACACTAACATTGCGCACGTCGCCGACGATCCGGATGACCCAGCCACTGTCGTCATCTAGTCCAGTCACCACATCATGCAGCTGCTCAGCCAGGTCCAGTCCTGCGTGCGTAAGTTTTGCGTCGTGACTTTAGTTCGACGTCGGAACATGACACCCGTATCTCGACGTGAAATCCGATCAGGCAAGTTCTGAACTTGCAACATGCAATTTTACTATATCAATATTTATTTAATAAATGATGGAGCATGTGTTTTAATAATTCAGCAAATATTACCGATTTACCATTTTTCAGTATCCGTCTGTATCCGTACTGATAATAATTTATCTAGTTGCATGCTGGAACATCGCAATGTTATTATACTACTATAACAATTCAATATGTTATCTAATTTGCATCATACATGGTAATGGACATATAACGGTTATTACAAATAATACATAAGCATCGGGTATTCGTTGTGTTTTGATATTGATTACGGTTTTACATTTGGCATCTATTTTGGTTAATATACATTACATGACATATTCACGGCCCACTAACAGACTTGTTCCTTAGATTTTATTACTAATGCCAACAAGACCTGTACCTGCTTGATCCTGTGTTGGCATTAGATTTATATTATCAAAACCTGACTTGAACACAGAACCTTAGGGTAAGGGGAAATCAATAATGAAACCTGATTTGTAACTCAACAGTTCGATACTTATACTGATCAGTCTTTACGGGCTCAGCCAGACCCAGAATGATGCTGCTGACATCATTCATCTGTACATGTTACCTATTTACTGCTTAGTGGCACGTCTGGGATTCAGCCCGAGAATCTTGACCGTAGTCCCGGGCACGCACAGGATACTACTGAGTTATATCGACGATTCCATTAAATTGATTTCTGTAACAACTCCAATTTCAATGTACAGAAAATTCATTTAAAAGTTAATGTACAAATGGAGTATTTGCAATCCTGTGTACACTATAAGAATTTGATTTGCTTTTGAACAGCAAAAAAACACTTGTAGCTCATTGGTAAAGCCTTGCACTGCTGTGACGTAGCCCTTGTAATCGAATCCTCCGGCCATATTATCTTTTTTATTAATTTTTCTTTTAATCTTTTAGAAGCCTAGAGGTTTACACGTGCACTACACGTAAAATGAAGAGTCGCACAGAAAACAAACATATGCACTGAAGTATACAAAGAGACACCAACACGTGGCACAAATCTTACAACTCGTCATCGGTAATCGACCGGCGAGATTAATGCTAGAGCCGGCACCGCTGTCACGACCTGAATGTGGCACGTGACCCGCACTTAAATCATGGGATATCTAAAGACGTCGACGCGGTTCAAGTAGGCTGAAACCCGGAATCTAAACCTTTTTTGAAAATATTAGAGGTGAAGTTTAAAATAGTCATCAGATGGAATTAGTTTAAAATAACATTTAAGTTAACTAAGTATGTTTGAAAAGTATCTATGACGTTTTGAAATTCGACATCACCTCTTTTGTAATTTGAATAAACCCACTACAACATAAAAAAATATAAATAACATCCCAACGGAAGCTAGCTTCCACGCCCAAACTGCGGAACAACCAAGCAACAATATACGACGCACAATAGCGTAGAAAAGAAAAGCGAAACAAAACAACAATATAAACAGGTCGACTCCAATGAGTACGACGCCCACAACACACAACTCTAAGTCTCGCTTCTAAGTCCACAATATACCATTTCTAAATTGATGGAGTTTTTACTAGATACAAGAATATATGAATAACCAAGTATGAGTACGATACAATAGTAACCCACCTGCCAAAAGCAATCACCGAAAGGAATGTGAGCCCTAAGCCGCTGATAATCCAAGCGGTAACACCTGTAAGAAACTGTGGCACAACGGAGGTGAGTTACCAACTCAGTGAATAAAAGTACATCACAAGGTAGAAATCGAAATGCACAACGATACATAGGTCATAAATATAGTACTATCATATCCTGTACTAATATAATATATGATATGCAAATGACCTGTATCTAGGTGTACGCCCATAAGTAGCTAAAAATATATATGTAAGCCTCTTCTTAAAAATAACCGCTGAATACATATGTCTCGGCATAAAAGCAGACGTGATAGTTTGAAATATAATAGATATCTTATTTAAGATATATGTTCTGCTGTTTTAATGAATAGTGTTAAGAAGTTTACAATTTAAAAGATTTCAATGTCATATCAGACATGTCAAAATAATGAGGCTATAGCTCGATTTTTGAATTCCTTTTTGTATACAACTACTCGTAAAAGGTATGCAGGTACTGTCCCCCGGATCAGTCCTGGTCGGCTACAATAACTACAAAATAACCGTGTGCCTCATGATAGCAACATATCAATATATATGGATGTCCAGTATCGACACCCGAAATCAGAAATCCCTCGTGTCCATTACCAACACGCAAATCCTCAGATCTCTCTTGTCCATCATCGACACACAAATGCAGATATCATCGACACCATCTCAACAGATGATCGCCACCCGATATCCCTGGCCCCAGTCTGTATCGCCTAGATATCCACCGTGCTAATTTCTATCTCCGGTATCGAGTAACCTCGCTAGGCTTCCCGCCTCAACTGCGGCTATCCTGCCCCTCGATCTCGACCCGGGTCCACCATGTATCCGACTGTATAGCTCCCCCACTCAGTCTGGATAAGTAGCAATTCTGAACCCGTATATCTCCCCCACTCGGTTCGGGATAAATCAATCAGAAAATATCAAGCTCATGGTGGACGTCAACTCATCATATCCAGAAATATCGAGGAAAGAATAAGAATACTTACATAGATCATTCTGATGATATATTATATATATACATATATAAAAGCGTCCCATACCACTGATATATCATCAAAAGTAAACCATCCTAAAAACTCATAAAAATCAACTATGAATACCCATGGTACTGGTATTCGCAATGCTTAACAGATAATAAGGTAAAGTACGTAAATGAGTCATACAAGCAAATAAATGTATCAATTCTACTGCGTTATGGCAATAATAATAATGTGTAGTGTAGCGTACGCGTTTGTGCTTGTGCAACATGGTAATCATTAGTATTTGTGCGGGTGTTCTATCAGAGTGTTCGTATTACGGAAACGTATAATATGAATAATTATAACGCGAACATGTAAGTAAATCTAAGCGTAACTAATAAATGTAACTACTTGCTATGAGCTATACCATTATCTTTGGAAATAGAACGAAACGTCGGTTTTGAAATAAGGAAGCCGCCTTAGCTTAAAAACATATATTCGTTTTGAAAATTGGCACCGCATCCTTGTCTTTTATCATTAAAAAGGGAAACGAATCGTTAGTTTTTAAAAGAATATAGCCCACTCAAGTATTACATTCTAAAACGAAATAAAACATTAATTTACGAGTCTAAAGGAAACTTGGCCATTATGCGGCATACGAATCTCATCATCACCAATACGGTATCACTCCTCGTATAATACCTCACATTATCACTATATCTAAATCATCTCTAGTACGGCATGATCCTTCGTACCAATTTACCAAACCATAAATAAACTACATGCAAATGAATATCATGCTAAGTGCAAACTAACTCCAATATCAATATCTTGAATAATTACTAAAACTAGCTATGTATCATATTACTATTTATAAGGTTGCTGGGGTGCTATAAGCCATCCACCCGACTTCCTCCGTAGATGTAAATCTACTCACCAACTTGATGAGCTTGCTGAAATCCACGCTTCTATGTCCGCCAACTCCATCTCGAAAACCTTCGCGATCGTACCTATAATCGTAGTTATAACATATCGACGTAAATATCACATCAAAACTCAAAACAACGAGATAGGCACCCATAGGTTAGAACCTACAGCATACTTAACCGAAAAACGTCAATATTCCACTCAAATTAACGTACGAACACCGATGTTTCAGTCGCAATACAAAATACGAAAAACCCGTATCGGAATATCGGAAACTTGAATAAATCCTTACTAAAACACTCCCAGATTTTGACTCAGGTAACTAGGAACTAAACAAGCAAGTACAGGGGATAGGTTGTAGGGAGTGTGGGATACTGAAAAAAACCACAACACCAGAACCCCACACAAATCTGGCGACAACCCCATAGTGTCCGAGCTCGCCGGCCGTACATAGGCTAATTGGGTTTGTATTTTGGTGGTGGGTTTCTAGTGATCTATATATGTTAATTGACTTGTTAGATTTTCTAGTGATTACACCTAATGGTTCCAGATTCAATATCTATAGGCTAAATATCACAAAACACACTGTTTTCCTATATTGCACATGAAAACAGATTTTGAACAATACTGAATATGCAAGGAGGGGAAGAATTATACCTATGGAGATTGTATACAATGAAACACCAACTCATGAAGTGCTTGTGAAAGCATCTAGGGGTTTGTAAAGTTTCTAGCTTGATGATGTGCACAACTTTGAAAACATGGTTTCCTTCTTTGATATGATGAACACGTGGGAATTTTGTTGTGTTATGAGTTTGAAGGAGCTATGTTGTCACGCCCCGCTTCCCAGAGTAGGCTAAAGTAGACACATGACATAGCCAACCATGCTACCTGTGGATAGGAAGTATCCATCCACAGTCACATTACGGCTGTAGAGATATCAAGAACAAAATAAAACTATCTAAAACATGTCCATAATCCAAGATAATCTGAATCAAGAATAATAAAATGCGGAAGCGAAAGATCCAATACAAAATAACTGGAATGTATGTCCCATAATGCGGGCTCACATCAGGAAATAAATGCAGGAAAGAAAAACTAACTACTACTGACACTCACAGCTCAGCCTGTTGGCTGAAGTACTCTTGCTCGGACTGCAACAGCGGTATAGAATCTGGGCCATGCAAAACCCAGACGTCAGCGTGTCAAGTCATCAAGTAATAACAAATAAACAGGGGTAACAAGACATGCAGGTATGATCATGAACGGTAAAACAATTAAAACAACAATATAAATAGGGACAGTGAAGGGTGGTGTACAGTGGGTCAACTAAACTGTTCTATCAGGTTTTCTGTTCTAAAGTCTTTGAAACCAAATTGATGAATCATCGATGTAACTCAATAGTATCCCGTACATACCCGGGACCACGGCCCAGATTCTCGGGCTGAAACCGAGACATGCCGCTAGGCACTAAACAGGAATGTGTACAGATGAATGATGTCAGCAGCATCATTCCAAGGCTGGCCTAGCCTCTAAAACTGATCAGTATAAGCAAGCAACTGTTGAGTTACAAGTCAGGTTTCACCTTTGATTTCCCCATACCCCTAAGTTATGTGTATGTCAAGTCAAGTATCCCGTAATCGAGAACTAATGCCAACACAGGATCAGGTAAACAGGTTTGTCTGGATAGACAACAGGGACGGTCCATGAGGACTACAAGTCAGGTTTGTTGTCATTAGACACAAGATCAGGTAACGGGTCAGGTCATGGTACATCAGGTCAAGTCAAGCAGTGTATGGTACCATGTCGGTCAATCAATATGTATGTAGTAAGTCAGGTCAAGATGTAAACGATATCATGGGTGTGCTCATAATCAGTTACAAAATCAAGCACGGTTATCAATAACATAATCTAAACAATGAATTAAACCATAAGCAAATTCAATTAATTAGCAGTACAGTTATCAGTTGTGTTTTCAGAGATGATTTCAATAACATAAGAATACAGTATGACAATTTTGGCTGTTAAATCATGTTAACAAGTTTAAGAATCTTATGGATGCAATGATATATATATATATATACATATAGGTTCAATGGATGAAATCACAGCTAATACAGGTTAAATGTACACGAGTGTCCGAATGAAGTAAAACTATAGAGAAAGTGCCATAGGTCCCGTCAATAGTGAAAGTGTGATTAAAACATGTAAATGCGATTATTAGGTTCAATACAGTAATTTCAAACGGTAGGTTTCACGTTTGGAAGATAAAATGATATATATAACAATATTGAACACGAAAATGGGTGCTAAAGTTAAACTACAGGTTTAGGGTGTCATTAATGTATATGTAAATATTGTTTAGCATGTAGCAAGGGGTACTTGTCTCGACGGGTCGCGAACCGGGAAAACGGAACGTAAAACGTCAGCGGGGAAACTCGCGACGGGCGCACGGTTCACGGAATGAACCCAAACGACGAACAGTGGAACCACACAGGTCAGGGTAACTCGCTGGATCGTTGAGACACGTCGCCGGCACGGCCGGATTCCGGAGAGACACAAAAACAGTGAATAAACCATATTTAAAGAAATGCATGAAAAGATAAGAGAATAATCAAGAAGAAAGAAGGGAAGAAGGATAGAGGAGAGGGTGCTCATGCGGATCTGTGGAGGGGTGGTGATCGCCGACCACGTCGATGGAGCTCCGGCGGCCAGCCTATGGCGACGGCGAGAAAAATTTTCAGATCAAGAAACCTGAACAGAGAAGGAAGAAGAAGAAAGGAGAAGATGAGGGGATGTGAAGCTCACCGAGGGGGTGCTTGCCAGGCTAGGAACGTATGGAGATCGCCGGCGGTGATCCCATGACGAGCTACGGCTGCAGGTGGCCGCGGTTGCCGCTGTAGGGTACACGGGGAGTTGATGAAGGAGGAAGAAGAGGTGGATGTGACGAGGGCAAGGAGACGACGAGGCCGGTGGTGATGGCGTCGGCGTTGGGTTGCTGCGGCGAAGGGCTAGGCGACTAGGGTTTCTCGCGATGTGGGTTCCTTCAGTGAAAGGAAAAAAAGAGAAGGGAGGAAAAATATATATGGGAGAGAGAGGGGGGAGATACGGGGGGAGAGAGGGAGAGAGATACGGGGAGAGAGAGAGATAGAGACGGGAAGAGAGAGAGGAGTTGCGAGAGGAGAGAGAGAGAGAGGAGAGAGATAGAGAGAGGAGAGAGATCGAGAAGAGAGAGAATGAAGAGGAGAAAGAAAGTTGTTGATTAGTGGGTGAGAGAGAAAGAGATAGAGAGAGAAGGAGGAAACGGAAAGAGAGAGAGAAAGCGAGAGAGAGAGAGAAGGTGGGGCCCGCGGGGGGTTACGAGAAATTTGATTGGCTGGGAGAAGGGATTTGTGTGGTTAGGAAAAATTAATAAAAGATTTAGAAATATTATATGGTTAAATTTATGTATATACGACGGCTTAAAGATATATTAGAAATTGGGATTTTGGCGCAAAGTAAAATATTTTCAAATTGCGCCCGGATCGGGTCCAAAAATTTGAAATTGAAATACGAAAATTTTAGGCGGGATCCAAAATTTAAAATGAAGTATTTTACAATCAAAAAGCATACCCCCAAAACGGACACACGTACGTGCGCGTAGCCGTCCAAACTCGCCCGTTTCACCGAACGGGATGAGAGCACGATACACGGACGCTACAACAGGGTTAGGGGTGTCAAGCATGCCAAAACGAATATTTTTAATTTTATTTTAGATGCCTTAAATTGTTATATGCAGAAATGAATCGACGGGGTAAAATTACAATAAGTAACAATCAAGCAAGATAAATGAAATAAAGGCCACACTCTATTCATATGGTAACAGAAACTAGTAGCATTGGGCTCGGTTGTTACAGTTGAGTTCAGTTTAGAATAGCTAAAAGAATTCTAAGTGTGGTGATAAGATAAGGTAGAGGTGTTAGGATTTGTATAGAGAAAGCATGAGGTGGAGGGTGGTGAGATGGAGGTGGCATGGTGGAAGGAGGAGGTGGAGGAGTTGTAAAGTGTTTGTGTAAGTGTTTAAACATGAGGTGGAGAGATGTGAGCATGGTGAGGGTGAGGTGTTGTGAGGGTGTAACCTAGGTTATGATATGTCAACCATTTACAAAATAATTAAAACAAAAAAAAAGAAAACCCTTTTATGTAAAATCTACATCCATGCTTAAAATGAAAGACTTGTCATGACACTTAAATATTCTTATCTTAATATGAAATATTAAATCATGTTACAATAATTAATATATCATTTTTATGATATCACACACTTTTATTCATATTTTATCGAAATAGCTACATTTTTACGGATATAAGTCTGATACCAAAAGTTGTATGTGATATCATTTTTTATAAACTCATCATATTTATATTTCAAATTATAAATTAATATTTATAATTTTCCAAAATGTTACAACCGTCGAGCCCCCTGCAGGGGATGGTCCCCAATTTTCTCCCCTGGCATCTCATCGCCTATCCCACTAACCCCATATTGTTTGTTTACTCTGCAATTATCCAGAGAGTGTAATTTCACTCTTTAATTCTAATTTTAATGCATATTTTTAATGAATTCTTTAACCCTCAAAACCATAATTTTCCCTACAAATACCACACTCCATTTCACCCCTCTGCACTCAGAATTTCATTACAAAAAACTTTAGAAAATTTCCAAGTCCCAAGTTGTGCAAGTGGAGCTAGCAAAGGGAAAGATTCCGACGATGTTTCGAGAAGATTCCGGCGACGAAATGTCACCCCGAACTTTCCTAATCATCCCCTACCTCTCCCCCTTCTTAATAGCCTGTAGGTCCCCTCTCCCCTTCTCAATCTCTATTCTAAAACTTCTCTTTTTCAAAACTCGTCGGAAGCGGGGTTATTCCAACTTCCGATTCGTTATTCTTTGAAAACTCTATTTTTTCTTAAACAATAAAACACCATATTCTCTCATAATGTTTAACAAATATAAATAAACATATTAGAATAAATTTCATCTCAAAATAATTTATGTTGCAATTTCTATTTCACTTTTACAGTAAAATATCATCATGTTTACAAACGATATTGTTATCCACTTTTAAGCGTATTACCTTTAGAAAACTCACGAGGTAATGACCTACCTCATCACAACACATAGTTTTTGACATAGCATGATGAATTTTGGGATTCTAGTTTATGGGAAAATACGCTTTTACGAATAAATACCTTAAACATTCAAAAACCGTTTTCTTTATAAAGTGTGTTACTTAATTCCTTACAATTGCGCCTCTACAACCCATTTTGGGGAACCCCGATCGGGATGGTGCGGGTTATCACACATCCTCGGGCCTATTAGAGCGAAATGCAGACCTCCGCAAGGAGCATTCGATCTCGATGGAATTTTTGATGCAATTTTTAAGAAAATGAGATTTCTACAAAATAAATAAATTTATTTTTATTATATATATATGAATATTATCAAAAGATCTATTTTAAAAATATTATACAAATATTCCATGTTTTCTAAATCAAAGGAATCACTATTTCATGAAACTACCTTTACAATTCAATACAAATTCCAATATTTCATTAAAATACCATATACAATGAAAACTAGGTTCTACTCACTAGAAAATCTCACTTTTATAAAATATACATCTATGAAAACCCTAAAGACGATAAATAAATACTTGAGGTGTATTTTGAAAATGTATCAAAACTATTTTTTCATAAAACCCCCTCAAGTTATATCAATTTACAATAAGGACCCTAGTAAATGCAGGTTTAAGCGGGACTAGTTCTCTTGAGCCTCGGGGATCCAGAGAAAGTGCGTGTTTGCCTATCTAAGGTAGACAATCTAACAACGGTGTTATCAACACGGTAATTGTCTTGAAAAAAGACACAAATCCTGCCGTCCATGTGCAGCAATTACCGATAACATCAAAACTAATTCAGAACTGCAATTTCTTTTAAAGTGTCTGACTCAGACTGAGTCTCAACCTAATCAATCTGACTTGAATATGATTCAAATATAAACTACAATTCAACATGAATCCTTCTATTCAATCTATATTAACCTATTTTTACTGAACCGAACCATAGATATACTCTTTTTACATGACTATCCATTTATATCCATTCTGTTTACTGATATCATGGTTTCGGTAAATCATCCATCCATATAATAAATAATACAATCAATACAAAAGACAATACGGGGTTTTAAAGAGGTAGATTGATACGGAATGTGTTAGAAGTGGTACGAGACTGTAACCATAATACACCTAACCTGAATATCCATTGCCATTGTACCGTGGCTGAACGGTTCCTTATGCTCCGTATACCTTAGTCTCCGGATAGTGGGACTCTTCTCATATACACTGGTATATTCTGTACCACGCTACAAACAACTGCGTTTACATTATAATCAAACCTTACTGGTTATATTTTCTTTTCTGTCTATTCTACTTCTCTTCTTCTTTGGGACTTACTAAGCGATTGTTCGCTGACGACATTCCTTTTCTTCTTTCTTTGGAATGTTGTGGGGTGGATCAGACTCACTGGAGATCGAGCCCAATACTGAAGACTTGGAGCAGTTAGCCTTTGACCCCGAGCTTTAGATACTTGTACATACTTTTCATTTCAGTTCATGTCATTATTTAGGCATTGCTTTCCATTCATTTATTTACATTCCAGTTGTACTTATAAAGAAATGTTAATAAATAAAAGTTGTTGTTCAATTACATCTATTGTCATTTTTCTTGTGTACATTTACTTTATATTGCTTAGATACTCTTAGTGTGTTTACTTCGGAGTAAATACGTAGCAGACCTCATTGCGCCTTCTTGCCGTACACTGGGAAGCGGGGCGTGACAGGTTTTGTTGGTGGCCCATGCATGTCAGTGCTACATGGAACCCTACCGTGCAGGTCAGTTCTGCATGAACATGCGGGTCAATTCTGTATGAAGTCCTAAGCTATATAACACAAGTATCAGCAACTAAAAACATTCTTTATAATTCATATTTCTTGAATCTTACAATTTCATATACTTTGAATCTATCCTAACCCTATTTTTCTTTCAAGGTTATGGACTCTCCAAACAACACCAGCACCAACATCAACAACACACCACCACCTCTACCGCTTACGCCTACCGTTGCTGCTCCGGTCAATAAGCAGACGGTACTTCTTGAGGGAATCTGAACCCTCCTGGAAGGACAGCAGCAGCAGACTGCTATTTTTATGAATCGTCCAGAAGTGGAAGCACCCTGAGTGAAGCAATTCCGGTCATTGCACCCGAAACAATTTTCGGGAAAAGAGAGCCCCTGGAAGCTGAAGAATGGTCTCAGAGTATTGAGGATGATTTGGCACTAGCACAAGTGCCAGAGATCGCTTGGGTTCGAGTTGCGAAGCTGCAACTCACCGACAACGCCCGAGTCTGGTGGAAGGCGGAAGAAAGCCGTCTTGCCCAACCTATCAAATGGAGGAAATTTCGCAACATGTTCGACGCGAAATACTTCCCAGAGACTGTTCGATTTGACATGGAGCAGCAGTTCATCCACCTACAATAAGGTTCTATATGGACCAAATCCGTGGATGAATATAACGCTGAGTTTACCACGCTCAGTAGGTAAGATATGTCTCAATATTCGATTTTCAAATACCACATACTACACAGCTAACATAAGACCTTAACAGGTTCGTGGCACACTTGATACCAACCGCTGAGATCAGGTCTAGACGATTTCAGCAAGGGTTAGATCCGGAAATCCAAGCTGCCTTAGTTATAGTGGATTTCCTAACTCATGAGCTAGCCCTGAAAGCAGCCCGCCGATATGAAGCAGTGGTAAAGATGAAAGGTAGACCCCAATCTGCCGGAGTGAAGCGCCCTGCCACTCAGATGGCAAGAGGAGCCTCTTCAAGGCCACAATTTGTGCCCAGGAGACCCAGAGTACCAATCAACCGGCCCTGCCCAGCCTTTTGCACTTACTGCCGGAGAGATGGACACCTGGCAAAGGACTGCCGGCGTGCAAATCGCTTTTGCTTATTATGCAGCTCAGCCACTCATGACATTGGGTCTTGTCCTCATAGACACAACCCAAATGCTGCACCCAGACCAGCAATTACATATCAGCAGCGTCCAGCCATCCAGGCACCTGCTCTAAGACTAGCTCTCCCTGCTCCGCCTCCTCATGGACCGATTGCACCTCCTCCTCGTCAGTTCCATCAATCTAAAAGGAACATACCTCAAGTACAAAGGAACGGGCAGAGGAATTCTCCTCCAGCAAGGAGGAATGTACCGAGGCGACAGGCTTTCACAATGACTGTGGAAGAAGCTGAAGCCACTGGCTAAGTCATCACTGGTAACAATTTCCTTTCAAACTTTCTTTCAGTCTATATACATACCCATATATATTTTCCTTATGCCTAAAACCTATCCCACATAACTTAGGTACAATTTTAGTAGCCTCACTTTCTGCACTAGCACTCTTCGATACTGGAGCATCTCATTGCTTTATGTCGCAACGGTTCGTCAGAACTCATGCGATTCCAGTCAAACCTCTCGTATCCAGCTGGAATGACAGTTCAGGGAACAACGTTTTAAAGGCAATAATGGGATAGGACCTATGTCCAGTGGTCGTCTGCAGCAGAGAATTCTATGCTGACTTCAAAGTGCTGGACATACCAAATTTCGATGTCGTTTTAGGTATGGATTGGCTCGGAACTTTTTACGCTACCATAGACTGTCGTCAAAGGAGGGTAGTGTACGAGATTACAGAACATGCGGTATTTTATTTTAAAAGTGGAGACCGTACCTTGGAGCCAAGCACATACAAAGCAAAACCAAGGAAGACAGTAATTGCAGCACTTCAAGCGGAGGAAAGATCGAAGCCAGAGATAGTTCGAGAGTTCGATGATATATTTCCTGAAAACATATCAGGTTTGCCTCTCGATCGAGCTCTTGAATTCAACATTGATTTAGTACCTGGAGCATAAGCGGTGATCAAAGCACCGTATCAGTTAAGCCCTGAAGGTTTGAAAGAGGTCCGTACTCAGTTAAACGAATTATTGACGAAAGGATGGATTCGTCCCAGCACTTCAAGTTGGGTATCACCAGTTCTACTTGTAAAGAAAAAGGAAGGTTCATATCGAATGTGCATTGATTATAGATCCATGAACAAAGTAACTATAAAGAACAAGTATCCACTCCCGCGCATCGACGATCTGTTCGATCAGCTAAGTGGATCTTGCGTTTTCTCCAAGTTAGATCTTCATTCGGGTTATCGTCAGGTGAAGGTCAAAGAATCTGATATCCATAAAATGGCATTCAGAACTCGCTATGGACATTAAGAATTTCTTGTGATGCCATTTGGAGTGACCAACACCGGCTATATTCATGAACCTAATGAATTAAGTTTTCCGAGAATACCTAGACAGGTTTGTTGTCATCGTCATCGACGATATCCTGGTGTATTCTAAGAGTCAGAAAGAACATGCCGAGCACCTACGAATTGTACTGGAAACTTTATGACAACATCAACTCTATGCCAAGTACAGCAAGTGCGAGTTTTGGCGAGATCAAGTCGGTTTTCTCGGACATACTGTATCAGGCGATGGAATCTCTGTAGATCCAGCTAAAGTATCAGCAGTAAGCGAATGACCGATACCGAAGTCAGTGAAGGACATTCAAAGTTTCTTGGGTTTAGCAGGATATTATAGAAGGTTCATTGAAGGATTTTCGAAGATTACAACACCCCTGACAAAGCTCATACGTAAAGATGAAGAATTCGTGTGGTCAAAAGCATGCGAACGAGCTTTCGTAGAATTCAAGTCAAGATTGACATCAGCGCCTATTCTCATTATACCAGACCAATCTGGAGGTTTCGAAGTGCATTGCGATGTATCTGGTAAGGGATTAGGATGTGTTCTACATCAGCACGGTAAGGTTATGGCTTATGCTTCAAGACAGATGAGGATTCATGAGCGCAATTATCCAACGAATGATTTGGAGTTGGCGGACGTTATCTTTACTCTTAAGATTTGGC
This sequence comes from Agapanthus africanus, assembly GCA_030015575.1. NCBI lineage: Eukaryota > Viridiplantae > Streptophyta > Magnoliopsida > Asparagales > Amaryllidaceae > Agapanthus > Agapanthus africanus. The sequence goes on from CM057337.1 coordinate 886,602,025, forward strand.
GTCATTATCTTCTTGGTGAACGAGTGGACATATACACAGATCATAAGAGGCTGAAATATGTGTTTACTCAGAAAGTGTTGAATATGCGGCAGAGAAGATGGTTAGAACTTATGACGGACTTCGACATCAACCTCCTATATCATCCCGGGAAGGTGAATGTAGTACCTGATTTCCTTAGTCGCCAACCATTTTGGCGAAGCCAAGTAAATTTCGGGCCACCAAATCTCACCCACGGTGGACGCTCCAACAAGATTTGCATTAGATGGAGATTAAAGTAGTCATGCCAGGTAACGCTTCAAGTTTGATGAACTTATAAGTTCAATTTACCATTATCAATCAGATCAAAAAGCCTCAAGCAAGTGATGCTAAGTTGCAAAAGATCGGAGAACAAGTAGAATGTAGACTTCGAACAGACTTCATCATCCATGAAGATGGATCTTTGAGATACGACAGTAGATTGTGTGTACCAAAAGATTCTGTGCGAGAAGAGTTGATGAAAGAAGCTCACAACTCTCCTTATTCAGTATATCCTGGAGGTACAAAGATGTACAAAAATCTGTGTCAAAATTACCGGCGGCATGGAATGAAGCATGAAGTAGCCAGAAGTGTCGCTAAATGCTTGGTGTGTAAGCAAGTAAAAGTTGAACATCACAGGACTGCTGATTTACTTAAATCGTTACCTATTCCAGAATGTAAGTGGCAAAATATCATAATGGATTTCGTGACTGCACTTCCTCGCAGCACGAAAGATAACGATGCGGTATGGGTTATTATGGATCGACTCACAAAGTCGGCTCACTTTATCCCTTTTCAAGTTGGCCAATCTACTGAGATATTAGCAAAAAAGTACATGGAGGTAAGAATCTAAATAAGATTTAACTCTTCAAATATGTGCTATCTCTGATACCCATAAACTCATATAGGAAATCGTGAGGTTACATGGAGTACCAGTTTGCATTGTATCCGATCATGACACCAGATTTTGATCGTAATTTTGGCAAAGTCTGCAAGCTAGCTTGGGAACAAGTCTGAACTTCAGCATAGCTTATCATCTACAAATAGATGGTCAGTCTGAGCGAACTATTCAGATCTTAGAAGATATGCTCAGAGCATGTATGCTAGACTTCGGAGGATCGTGGGAAGATCACCTACATCTTGTGGAGTTTTCATACAACAACAGCTACCAAGCAAGTATAGGAATGGCACCATTTGCAGCTCTATATGGAAGGAAGTGTCGATCGCTATTAAGTTGGGACGATATCGGAGATAGAGAACTCTTTGGACCTGCGATGATAGTAGCAACTGTCGATATAGTTCGCACTATCAGGGAAAGAATGCGTATAGCCCAAGATCGACAGAAGCACTGGGATGATGCAAAATGCCGTAACTTGGAGTTCCAACCGGGAGAACATGTAATTTTGAAGATATCTTCAAACCGTGGAGTGATTCCTTTTGGAAGATGTGGTAAGCTCAGTCCAAGGTATATTAGATCGTTCGACATACTCGAACGAGTCGGAGAAGTGGCTTATCGTTTGGTACTTCCACCTTCATTGGAAGGAGTGCACAATATATTCCGCATATCCCAACTCAGAAGGTATGTGAGTGGCCCCAGTCATATTCTTGATCACTCCGAGCTCACTGTACATCCAGATTTATCCTGTGAGCAACAACCTGTTGAAATCCTGGATAGAAAGGTGAAGTCATTTCGGAACAAGGAAGTAAACTTGGTTCGAGTGATGTGGAGAAATGATTCACCAAGAGAATTAATATGGGAACGTAAAGACGACATGCGTGCAAGATACCCTCACTTATTTGTAAACTAGTCCTTAAAATAATTGTAAATTTCGATGACGAAATTTTTTTAAGGAGGGTAGAATGTAACAACTCTAATTTCAATGTACAGAAAATTCATTTAAAAGTTAATGTACAAACGGAGTATTTGCAATCCTGTGTACACTATAACTATTTGATTTGCTTTTCAACAGCAAGAAAACACCTGTAGCTCATTGGTAAAGCCTTGCACTGCTGTGGCGTAGCTCCTGTGATTGAATCCTCTAGCTAAATTATTTTTTTTATTAATTTTTCTTTTAATCTCTTAGAAGCCCAAAGGTTTACACGTGCACTATACGTAAAATAAAGAGTCATACAAAAAACAAATATGTTCACTGAAGTGTAGGGTTCCTAGGCACCCTAATGAGGTCTCACAAGGCATCAACCATGCCAATTTATAAAAATACGGTGCCGAGAAACCCTAGATTACGGATCGTCGGCTAGATGTCTAGGCGAAAATGCAAACTAGTTAACACTTAACTAAGGGAATACGGAAATACAACCTTTGTAGATCCGGTGCTCCACCACCATAGCTCCACAACGAAGTCCCCTCGCTGTCCTAGTGAATTCCCGGGCTCTAGCGTCGGCTTCATCGGAGAATAGGCGAGCTAGGTCGTCGATGTCCATGCCGAAGATGATCTACGTCGAGGCATCGCTAAATCAAGCTCCGACTTCACCAAGTCAAGAAACTTGTGAAGAAAACACACTCTACTACTTGGCAAGAGGTAGAAGATGAAGAAATAGGAAGTGGGTTAACTTTAGAATTGGATTTCTCACTCATTTCATCAATCCACCATTGATGAAGAAAGGTTTCTTCTTTGAAGATGAAGAAGAAGAAGAAGATAATGAATATTATGATAATTATCCAAATAGAAAATCAAAGGAATCCTTATCATAATCTAACCCTAGTTAAGTGTAGAGAATAAACCATGGTTTGCTCAAATGGTTAGGGTTAAGAATGAAGACAAGAATGGTGACTAAGTCAAAGGTTCATGAATCTTCAACAAACAAACAAATAAAGCCACCATTCTTTTCTCTTTTCCATTCATTTTCCAAAATGTATAAACAAATAAATAAATGAATAAAAAAGTAATGGAAAATAAAACCCTAATTATATGTATAACCATGGTTTAATTCTTTACACTTAACCAAGTAAACATGTATCATCAAACATGATACAATCAAGTGCACGAAAATATATCGAATATACAATGTGCACATCCGAGCGAGAAAATCCATTTAAAGTGAACCAATATTAGTTAATGCAAAGTAATATATCAAATATATAATTATACATTAAATCATTAAATCAACACTTGATTTAACGATCCGGTCATATCACATATAACCGACTAATATTTAATGTATCGATTTATCGAATCAATCCTTGATTCGATAACTAGGTTATATCGCATACAACCATTCGACACATTCATCGCGAGAATAGAATACGGTATCACATACACGCATTATTCTCGGTCCCGCACATATCTCATATGCGCTCCTATTTCGTTTCGCTTGAGCCAGGAAACCTCTGTGTAGGACTCTAAAGACTCGTCAATACGCCGGCAGCAGATGATGATTATATCAAACACCCACAAGCCGCAAGCGGTCTGCTAAACGTAACGGCCACCCGGGTATTGAGCGATCTGAAGATCGACGAGCAAGCCCGCTCATACTCCAGTGAATCCGACCAGTAACACTACCGTACAGTCCGGTCTGATCGTCTGATATGTCGCATATCTCGCCTAGGGGTGGTAAACGTCAGACCCCAATAGCTCGATAAGTCGTGTCAATATGAGGTCTATAACAATTCGAGAAACTACTGGTAACACTTACCAGTAAATCTCAGCAACCCTGGCCAGGGATTTCCTGTTATAGCCAATCGAACACAGCGCAACATCAACTCCCTATACCGGGAGAGATGAATCCCCTCTTATCGCTCATTGCCTCCATGTGACTCGGGACTGTACCCAAAAACCACCATTTTGCACGCCCTCTTGGACGTGGTAAGGTGGAAATCAAAGCACAGTGGGAACCACACAAGACTCTATGACGATCTCGGGTCAACAGACTACTCTGTACCAGTGTCACCAGAGAACTGCCATCTGACGTGAGGTATAATACCATCTGGGAGTTCTCGGCGAGTCCGTCCAGTGTACCCAGTCTCCACTGAGCACCCGTATATCATCTCTGATGTCAAACACCGATGGATATGGGATCATCCATCGCCCATCTGTATGGGTCGAGAAGGTATACGCTAGTCTACTCTGGTATATCGATGCCCCGTCTCGATACACCCACGACTAGGGACTTTGAAGGATGTACTTATGGACTACCATGTCCCCACTAGTATGATCCGCATCATAGTCCAGATAGTCAAGTACACATCCTAAGGGCTTTACCAACATGTATCAGAGAGACAATCAGTGTACACGTTAAGGTAAAGAGCAACCAGATAGCACACTATCATGTCGAGCAAGAAAGTCCTCCCTATATATGTCCCAGTATCCACTACAATATACATCCAATGTACAGTAATGGCCTCTAGGGCATACATATAACTAACATGAAGTATACAAAGAGACACTAACACGTGGCACAAATCTCACCACTCGTCACCGGTAATCGACCGGCGAGATAAATGCCAGAGCCGGAACCGCTGGGCCCCCCATAGGGGATGGTCCCCAATTTTCTCCCTTGGCACCTCTTCGCCTACCCCACTAACCCCATATTGTTTGTTTACTCTTCAATTATCCAGAGAGTGTAATTTCACTCTTTAATTCTAATTTTAATGCATTCTTTAACCCTCAAAACCCTAAATTTCTCTATAAATACCACACTCCATTTCACCCCTCCTCACTCAGAATTTCATTACAAAAAAACTATAAAATTTCCAAGTCTCAAGTTGTGCAAGTGGAGTTAGCAAAGGGCAAGATTCCGACGACGTTTTGAGGAGATTTCGGTGACGAAACGACGCCCCGACGCTTTCCTAATCTTCCCTTACCACTCCCCATTCTTAATAGTCTGTAAGTCCGCTCTCCCTTCTCAATCTCTAGTCTAAAACTTTCATTTTTCAAACCCCGTCGGAAGCGGAGTTAATCCGACTTCCGATTCGTTTTTCTTTAAAAACTCCATTTTTCTTAAACAATAAAATACCATATTCTCTCATAATATTTAACAAACATAAATAAACACATTAGAACAAGTTTCATCTCAAAATAATTCATATTGCAATTTCATGGTGGTGATAAATCATTAAATAACAGAATAAAATTCTATTATGAGAAAATATCTCCCTATATCTTTTTAAACTGTAACGACTCTGAATTTACTGTACTCAATTTATATTTTAATGTACAGAAATGAGATTACAGTTTGAGTTTGAGTTATAGGTCAATTTTTTTAAATAACAGCAAGAAATAACTTGTAGCTCACTAGTAAAGTCTTGCACTGTTGTGACGTAGCCTGTGTGTTCGAATCCCATCAGACAAATTATTTTTTTCTGAATTTTTCTTTTAACTTTTTAGAAGCCCAAAAGACTGCACGTGCAATACACGGGTAAATGAAAAGTCAAAAAAATCAAGCATGTGGAAAATGGAGTAAACAGTGAGTTGATCAGCTGGCATAAATCTCGAGGCATGTAATCCTAGATCGACCGGTGGAAAGCTTGTTTGGGCCGGCACCGACGGCTGATTCATGGTTAAATGTCCCCGGGCTTTGCACACTAGTCCCTTCACCTACCCCTAACATCTCTGCACTGTTTGTTTTTCCTGCAATCAAACAGAGACCTTTCATTTCACAATTAAATAGCATTTTAATGCTTTTTAATCCAAATTTTTAATTCCAAAACCCTAATTCTCCACTATAAATACCATCCTCTATCTTGACTCAGCACCATTCTGAAAATTATAGCAAAATTCTTTCAAAAAGTTTCTAAGTATAAGTGAAGTAAAGAGGAGTTAGCAAGCAGGCAACTTTCAGCGAGGATCGAAGCAACATCCGGAGCTTCCGTGACACCACAAGAATTCCCTCCTCTTCCTTAAACTCTTCTTAGCGTATTCAAACCGTAAGTCCCTCCCAATATTTCTTGCACTTCATTGAAATTCCATTTCAAAACTTATATCGGTAAGTGGAGTTAATACCGATATCCTTATTCTAAACCCTACAAACTCCTTATTCTTTATTCTTTGATCAACCAAGTTTTTACACAATACTTTTAACCTTAAACCCTAATGTTTAGAATCAACTTTCATAAAAATTCTCATGTGAAATGACAATAGTAGCTCTTTTTCATTAAAATACCTTGAACTTTATAAACACTTTTTTAGTATTTGTTAAAACAATGCCTTTAGGAATTCATCACGGGGTAACGACCTACCCCACACACACACTTGGATCCATAGCACATGTCTCTTTTCTATGATATTTTCTACAACTATAATATTACGATAAAATACCACATAATTAAAAAGATATTTCATATCCTTTGCGATTATACATCTACAACCCTCTTTAAAGGACCCGCTAATGGATGTGCAGATTATCGCACATCCTTGGACTTGTAGAACGAGATGCAGACCCCGTCACAGAGCATTCGATCTCAAAAGGATTTAAATATGGTTTTTTAAGAAATACGAATTTTCTAAATAAAATAAAATTATTTTTTAAAATTAAAATTATATAAATTATAAATCCATATCTTCAAAGTATAATAAACCTATGTTTTTCAAAAATGAAAAAAAGCTTAACAAATGTTAATAGGATACCATCAAGATACCAAAAAGACAAGTTTTACAGTAAAATACCATGAACTTTCCAAACTAAGTACTTATCACTAAAATACCCCAAATATTTAAAATCCACACTCATGGAAACCCTAAACAATGCTAATCACCCTCGAGGTTTTGTAACACCCAAGTTCATTTATACCACATTCTATTTTATTATTTTCTTTATCTTGTAGCTATTTCTTGGTTTTATTTGTTTCTAGGTGCGGATAGTATATTTGGTATCTGTGTTTGTATCCGACCCGACCCGCATGCTTGAAACCCATCTTGATTCTTGAACACGACATATCCTTGCTAGTACTAAGAATCCGTGCACACATATGTTCTGTATACATGTATCTTAAATCTAGTATTGCATATATTTTCAAATACTTCAAATTATAACCAAATATATATTTTAAATACCTAGCATGGTCAACATCATACCCATACCCTATGGTTGCATCCGTACATCGTGTTCATGTCCTGTTTATTGAAACGGACTCTTTTGGATCGCTGCATGCATATTATGTGTATCCGTTCTTGGGGGTATGCATTTTCTTTAATCGGACATCGCATTATGGTTTTGGTTGATACGTATATTATCCGTATTTTCAAACTATATTTTTAGATACAACCCGGGTATTTTTCGGAGTATTTTTGTATTAGCTGTAAAACTCAAAATATATAATATAATATTCTTTATATATTATAACTGTTAATATATATATATATATATATATATTAAATATCTTTTTAACTAAAGAATCCTAACCCTCTCTCCATCTCTCTCTCTCTCTCTCTCTCTCTATATATATATATATATATATATATATATATATATAATGTTTTTTTAAATTAATTTTTTTAAACACTCGGCCTCTCTCTCTCTTCGTCCTCCTCCTCTATTTTCCTTCGCCTCATGAGAACCCTAACCCACTCCTGAGCCTCGCCGTCGTCTCCACCTCACCTCCGACCATCCCTCACCGTCTCCTCACCTCTCTCTTCTCCCGACACCACAACCACCACCACTGTCACCTTCACCCAAACCCGACGACTCAAGTAGCCCATGCTCCACCCTCGCCATCACCGTCGATCATCTCACTACCTTCGCCCTCATCCCAATCACGACACCTTCTCATCCTCTCCATTCCCGAGCTCACAACCTACTGCAAACCCCGACAACCACGATAGAACCCAAGAAAACCCTCATCGTCGGTCACCTAACCCATCGTCGCTATCACCTGACCTCACCATCGACCTCGCCATCGTCCCCTCATCATCACCCTCACCCTGACCACCATCTCCTTCCTTTCCTCTGCTCCTCTCTCTCTTTTCCCGAGCATCTTGCACCCAACTCGAGACCCCTGCACACCCCGATGCCGGCACCCCTCATCGTCAGAAACCTCGTCGTCAACCCCTCGCCTCCTCGTCTCTGACCCCAGAGCTACACCAGAGAATCCCAGACCACCTTCTTCTTCTTTACTTCTTCTCTTTCTTTTCTTGATTCTTGCTTTTCCGGTGATCGCTGGAGTCGCGCACGTCGCCGACGATCCGGGCGACCCAGTCGTCGTCCTCATCCAGCATGGTCATGTTCTTGAGTAGCCTGGTTCAGTTCTGTATGCACGTGGTTCGCATCACGACGTTTACCCAACGTCGAACATGACGTACGCACCCCATCATGATATCCGATCAGGCAAGTTTACCTTGCTATATGCTATGCTACTACATTTATATCCATATGAATAAAAATATTACATGTCGTTTAATTGTGCATCCTATATTACAGTTTTACCGTTTTACGATACCCGTACGTATCTGTACTGTCTATTGAATATCTAGTTGGATGCCGGAACACCCTGATGTCATTTCACTATTATATTATCATGCCATGTTATCAAGCTTGCATCATGAGTAGTCATGGATATATATAAGTTATTACAGATAGACACATATGCATCCAGACATCAACACTATTTGCCGTGATCCCCATATCATTTACAGTTTTACTTTTGGTATCCGCTTGATACATAAGCACCACATGACATGCCCTGATACACTACTTGACCTGATACTTGATCTTGTTACTGATGCCGACAATCCTGACTTGTTGTCCTGACGGACGTAACCTGTTGTCTACATAGACAAACATGTACCTGCTTGATCCTGTGTTGGCATTAGCTCCATATTATCAATACCTGACTTGAACACATAACCTTAGTGGTAAGGGGAAATCAATGATGAAACCTAACCTGTAACTCGACAGTTCGATACTTATACTGATCAGTCTTTACGGGCTAGGCCAGCCCCGGGATGATGCTGCTGACATCATTCATCTGTACATGTTACCTGTTTACTGCCTAGCGGCACGTCTCGGATTCAGCCCAAGAATTTGGACCGTAGTACCGGGCATGCACGAGATACTATTGAGTTATATCGACGATTCTATTAAATTGATTTCAAAAACTTTAGAGAAGATAACCCAATAATAAAGTTTAGATTACTCATCGCACTTCACATACACATACATACCTCACTATTATATTCATGCTGTTGATTTATATTCATGCTTGTATATCTAGTTACATCCTGGTTATTACTATTGTTTGATATTATGACGCACTGAAATCTGGGTTTTGCATGGCCCAGTTCTTCTATCTCTATCGCAGGCTGATCTGGAGTATTTTAGCCGTCAAGCCGAGAAGTGAGGATCGTGTTAGTGATATTTAGTTTAGTTTTTCCTGAACTTTTATTTCCTGATGTGAGCTCATATTGGGACGTATTTCCAGATGTTATTGTTTATTGGATTTATCGTTTCCGCTTATATATTTCTTGACTCTTTTATTCTGGCAGATGGACATGTATTAGAAAGTTTTATATTTTATTGTTCTTGATATCTTATAGACAGACGAAATGTGACTGTGGAGGGATGATTTCTATCCACAGGTTGCATGGTTGGCTATGTCACGTGCCGTAGTTAGCACACTCTGCGAAGCGGGGCGTGACAGATTTACTTTTAAACTATATTAAAATATTTTTCATAAAACCCTCTCGAGTTATATAAAAATAATATTTAAGAGCTTTAGTAAATATAGATTTAAACGTGATCAATTCTCTTGAGCCTCAGGGAGCCAGAGAAAGTGAGTGCTTGCCTATTTAAGGTAGAAAACTTAATGTATTTATCAATGGTAATTGTCTTGTAAAAAGACACAAATCCTGTCGTCCTTATGCAGCGGTTACCGATAACTCCCGAACCTAATTCAAGATTTAAATCAGTACAAGTGTCTGACTCAATCTGAGCCCAATTCAAATCTGAATCCAGTATCAAACATGAATACTTGAACATGAACATGAATACTTGAAATAAACATCAATATCAAACATGTATACTTGACTTGACTTGACCGAACCATGGTTATAACTTGACTTGACTACTTGAATACTTTACTACAACCTGAACATGACTACTTGAACAATTTGTATCCATAGTTTCGGCAAGACTTGTAATTATAATCTATACAATACATTATGCGGAGATAAAGGGGTAGATTGGTACAGAACGTATTGTTCCCCGCCGAAAGATGCAGGAAGACGCGGTGAATGTCTTGCCTGAAATTCGGGGGCAGATGCTAATTTGTGCTATCCGTCCACCTCTCCGAATATGCCAAGTTGATTTATGGCACCATGTATCAAAGGTTTAAACGGATGCGGCTAATGTAGCAAACATCATCAGATTCCCTCTCGTTTCAGGGATTTTTGATTGTGGGGACGCTCTTCCCTGCAGGCGCAAGCCCCTGCAGTTAATTACGCTACTGCATCGCGGTAACCACTTTCTCCTTGTCCAGATGGTCACTTCATGTCGTGGGTGTTTGTTTTGTTTTTGGTTGCCCGTGGATTGTATACGAAGACTAACTTATGTTGTCGCCCGTAGGGCATGGATTAGTCCAAATCCGTATCTTCTTAGATTTGGGTTTGTGGGTTGGGTTTAAAGTTACGTTAGCCTCATTTGAGACTAAGATCAACTTAAACGTTTGTTAAGAATACGTTAGTCTAATGTTTAGACTAAGATCAACTTAACAGGATCATTTAGATCCAACAAGAGAGCATTTGGGCTTTATTGTTTAGTTTAGGGACATTGTAGTCGATTGTTAGTTTAAGGACATTACAGTCCATTGTTAGTTTAAGGACATCTCGGTCCAATGTTAGTTTAAGGACATCTCGGTCCAATGTTAGTTTAAGGACAACTCGGTCCATTGTTAGTTTAAGGACATCTCGGTCCAGGTTAAGGACATCATAGTCCATGAGTTTAAGGACCTCACAGTCCGAGGTTAAGGACATCGTAGTCCGTGGGTTTAAGGACCCCACAGTCCGTAAAGTGTTTGGTTGTCGGGACCCATCACTTCTCTGAAGACGTTGAAGGATTACAACGACAAATATCAGAGGAGTAAAGAGATGTACCCTTGAACCGGTGTGAATTGGTTGAAAGATCTGTAGTCTAATTTGGGGGTAAGATCTGTTGAAATATTTATGAGCAGATGGGCTCAATTAAATATAAGTTGAGGACTTATGGCCAATCTTGGGCTAAGTCCAATAAATGTTTAACATTTTTATTCTGGCTATTGAGCCTTTATTTGGGCTTGGCCCTTTTAACAATGGTGAGCATTGATCAAAGCTCTGGACTTATTAAAGAACAATTAATATTCTGACAGCGCAACACGTGGCGCGCCAAGCGCTTTGCACCAGTCAAAGAGCGCGGTGCACTTCTGCCAAGTAGCGCATACGTGAAGGACACGTGTCGCGCCTGGCGCTAAGCGCCAGATGATGGGCGCATTGCGCCAGTTTTATGAGCGTTGAGCGCTAATCCATGAGCGCAGTGTGCTTTTAATTTAGTGGCGCAAGCGTGAGTGACACGTGGTGCGCTTGGCGCTGAGCGCCAGCCCATGAGCGCAGTGCGCTATTTCAGAAGCGCAAAACGCAAATTGTTAATTGGCGCATACGTGGTTGACACGTGGTGCATTTTGGCGCTGAGCGCCAGTCCAGAGAACGCAGAAGCGATGTTCAAAAGCGCAAGGCGCATTTCATGAGCGCAAAACGGATTTGATCAATTTTATGATCTGGGAACAAATTTATGTTCTTTTTAAAAGAGACTTTGTCTCAAGATTTAAGAACAACAATTCTTGTTTTGCAGGAGAAGTTTTCAATCTCTTATTTGATGAAAGGCTTCGCCTTTATAGATCAATGATCTGTGAGAAGAATTATGTTCTTCTTTTATTGTGATGAGATCTTTTGATCTCTTTTATGAAAGACTTTTTATCTTGAAAATCTATGATCTTTTTAAAGAAAAGAATTCTTCTTTTATTGAGATGATTTCATCTCCGTGTTCATCGCCATTCTTTTTACCTTGAAGAAGAAATCTTCTTTTGCTGAGAGCTACGCTTCTCTTCCTTTGAATTTTTCAAAGTTTATAGGGGGGTTTCTATCTCAGACTTGAAGTCTTGGAGCCTTTATATAGCGCAAGCTGATTTGTTGAATCAGTTAAAGAGATCTTTCTCTGATTGATTTGGGGATGTTTCCCACCGTTCGAAGTCCAACTTCAACTTGTTCTCGACACTTCTGCAATCTTGGGTCCTGCAATTGCACTGCTTCATTATCCTCGATCAACGATGACTGTACTTGCGGTTGCACCAACTGTCCTCAATAATGCGGTAGCACACCCTCCAAATTGAATCTTCGAAAGTCTTCAATAAGTCCCCCTGGTGCAGTCAACATCAGAATTGCTAGCAACCGACTAAGCGCTTCCGGCACAATATTAATTTTCCCGGATGGCTCTCAAGATCAAGATCGTAGTCAGCCATCAGCTTCAACCATCTTCGCTGTCTCACAATTAGCTCCTTCTGAGCGAACACGTACTTTAGGCTATTATGATCGGTGAATATATCGACCCCTTTCGCCTAATAAGTAGTGTCTCCAAATCATCAAGCGAAAATCCCAGCCGCAAGCTCCAAGTCATGAGTTGAGTAATTCTCCTCATAGGCCTTCAACTGTCTCAACGCGTAAGCTACAACCTTCTCATGTTGTATCGAACCACATCCCAAACCTTTTCCAGATGCGTCGCTGTGAAACACTAATCCTCCGGAACCATCTGGTACGGTTAAAGCAAAAGTGGTTATCAAATCTTGCCCCAACGCCTTAAAGGCTGACGCACACTTATTCATCCACACAAATGGTACTTTCTTGTGCGTAAGCTTAGTCAGAGGCTCAGCCAAACGAGCAAAATTTCTTCACGAACCTTCTATAGTACCCTACAAGTCCAAGAAACTTCTGATCTTTGCAACATTCTTCGGAATCAGCCGGTCTTGGACTGCTACAATCTTCCCTGGGTACACGGCGATTCCATCTCCAGCTACGGTATGTCCCAAAACTTTACTTCTTCAAGCCAAAACTTGCACTTGCTCATCTCTGCATATAATCTTTCTTGCCTCCAAGTCCGCAGTGCGATCTTCAAGTGTTCTGCATGCTCTTCAATGCTCCTCGAGTAAACCAGAATATCTTCCATGACCATTACTAAAACTGGTCCAAGAATGGTGTAAAGATTCCGTTCATCAAGTCCATAAATATTGCCGGTGTATTCGTTGCTCCGAAGGGCATCACTGATACTCGTAATGTCCATGCTGAGTTCGGAACACAGTCTTGCAAATGTATTCTGATTTAACTCGGACCTGATGATATCCGAACCGCAAATCCAGCTTCGAGAATACCCTCGCGCCACTAAACTGCTCAAACACTCTGCCAACGCGAGGGATCGGGTACCCGTTCATAATAGTCACCCGGTTTAATTCTCAATAATCAACGCACTCCTTCCCTATGTCATCTTTCTTCTTTACTAGAAGAACTGGAGCTTCCCCAGTTAAGTTGCTGCGGAGAAATCAACCCTTCTCAAATAATTCAGCAACCTACTTCCTGACTTTTTTCAACTCCACTGGTGCCATCGGGTATTATGCCCTTTGAGATTGGCGCTGCACCAGGAACAAGTTCAAGTGCGAACTCCACGTCTCGCCTCGGTGGTAAACCTGATATGTCTTCGAACACGACCATGAATTCTCAAACTATAGCCGGTGCTTCTTCCTTATCAACTCCCATCGACGAAAGAACCTTGTTTGTCGGCCTAGCCCTAAACTCGACTGGCCCAACAGAACCACTTCCTCCAGCAAAACCAGCTCCGGATGTCGGGGAATCTGTAGAGTCACTTTCCCTTCCTTACAATCAATATGTGAAAAGTGTCGCGAAATCCCATTCCCAAGACAACAGCAAACAAGGAAATGCACCAGGATTGAATAGTCCTAACACAGGGAAAAACAAGAACGGGTAAGATTCCAAGATGACTTCATCCGAAGTCAAGATACTGAAGAGGGTTAACCACGGTAAACATGATTCAAGCTGGCGATAAAACAATAGCTGGTAAGCAATGAAACCGAGAGGAACAAGGTAGTACAACGATCATGGAACATGAAAGTGAATCAAGACCAGGACTCCAAGTTACTTAAATAGAGTACCGCATTGTAACCATGCTGCAGTTCATGGGCACAATTACATAACTCCACCCAAGTCGCCCAAGTCCTAGAGATAACAAGGAATCAGGTTTTCGAGTCGATATGCAAAGGAAGTTTGCACATCGTAAAAAAATATAATCAGGAAGAATTTGATTCAAAAACGGTAAAACGGCAAGGTGGCAGGACATGTTTCCTAAACACGGGTATTCTGATTCGTGTATTGGGTACAATACCCAACTACAAAAGAATCAACCCGACTAACCTATCTCTCTGATACCAAAAGAACCATGTCACGCCCCGCTTCCCAGAGTACGCTAAGATGGGCACGTGACATAGCCAACCATGCTACCTGTGGACAGAAAATCCTTCCACGGTCACATTACGGCTGTAGAGATATCAAGAACGGGAAAGTAAATTAACTATCTAGTACATGTCCATAAGCCAGAATAAAAGAGTCAAGAAATAACAATATGCGGAAGCCAAAAGATACAGTAAATGAAACACCTGGAAGTGAAACTACATACCGACAGGAACTTCACCGTTCGGTCTAACAGCGGCAATACTCCTGAACAGTCAGCAACAAAGGGTAGAAGGATCTGGGCTATGCAAAACCCAGACGTCAGCGCGTCATAACATCAAGCAATAAATATAGCAGGGTAACAGGCAATGCAAATATAATCATGAATGAAAATCAAGTGTAACAGTAATATAAATCAGGACAGTGATGGGTATTGAGCAGTGAGTAAACTAAAATGTTCTATTGGGTTTTCTACTCTCAAGTCTTTGAAATCAAATTGATGAATCGTCGATATAACTCAATAGTATCACGTGCATACCCGGGACCACGGTCCAGATTCTCGAGCTGAATCCGAGACATGCCGCTAGGCACTAAAACAGGAAATATGTACAGATGAATGATGTCAGCAGCATCATCCCAAGGCTGGCCTAGCCTCTAAAACTGATCAGAACAAGTATCGAACGGTTGAGTTACAAGTCAGGTTTCACCATTGATTTCCCCATACCCCCAAGTTATATATGTGTCAAGTCAGGTATTCTGTAATCGAGAACTAATGCCAACACAAGAGCAGGTAAGAGCAGGTTTGTCTGGATAGACAACAGGAACGGTCCGTGAGGACTACATGTCAGGTTTGTTGGCATTAGACACGAGATCAAGTAACGGGTCAAGCCATGGTATATCAGGTCGAGTCAAGTAGTGTACGGTACCATGTCGGGTCAGGTAATATGTATAACAAGTCATGTCAGGGTATAAAAGATATCATGTGAGTGCTCATAATCAAGTAGAATAATCATGGTTATAAGTAAACAAGCATGGGTACCATCAGAACAATAAGCTGGCATATGTAATATGACATGCAAATTGGTACAGCTTAAAGTATTAGATGTACGGTTATCAGTTTGAGTATAAAATATAGTTCAACATTACATGCATACATTATAACCATCATGGGTGTTAAGTTCAATGTTAAAGTGTACTAAATAATCTAAAGGTAAAATTGAGTATACACACGATCGTCCGACAGGATATAAAATATAAAAGGGTGTTGTAAGTCATGTAAATGATTGTTACAAGATTTAAATATGAATGCGGGTACTATGTATGACAGAACTAAAAGCAAGCTGGTATGTTTCGAGCCATGATTCTAAAATGATATAATGGGATGTCGCCATGTTAAAAGAGAATTTTGGTATTAAAATGGAACTACAGATCTAAAATGCACTCTGACCGGTACATAGTAATTTAAATGGCATAAGTAGTAGTTTAAAATAGCATGTAGCAAGATTAACTTGCCTGGACGGATCCGGAACGGGAATGCGGAACGTCTCACGTCGGCGGAAAACGTCGCGACGCGCGCATGGTACACGGAATGGATCCAAACCACGCACAGTGTGATCACACGGGTCAGGAACGCTCGCTGGGTCGTCGGGATCGTCAGCGTCGTGGTCAACTCCGACGATCCTGGCGAAACAGCGAAAACAAGAAACAAGATCTTAAGGGAAAAGGAAAAGAAAGCAAGAAGAAAGAGAGTAGAGGAGAAAGGTGTGTACGATGGCTTACTATGTTGCAGAGGGGGGGTGTTAGCAGTAGCGGCGAGATCGACGGCGGTGAGGGTCACCGGAGAAGGGTTTCAGAAGCTAGGGTTCGGTTAGGGTTTGAAGCTCGGGTTAGAGGTTGCTGGGGTTTGTGCACAAGGTTTTTGGGTGCTATGTGGAGAGGAGAGGAGAGGGAGGAGGTGGTGATGGCGATGGGGACGGTCGACGGCTATGGGAGGTAGTGGGCGATGGGGTCGATAATTGCAGGTTGTGGCTCGGGAAAGAAGGAAGATAGTGGAGGAGGAAGGTGAGGTGTGGAAGAGGTTGAAAAAATGAAGATGGCTGGTTAGGCGAGGTGAGGCCGACGGGGTGATCGCCGGCGACGAAGGCGACGACAGTTGAAGTTCTTGGGTGAAGAAGGGGTTGTGCAGGGAATTTCCGGGGATGAGAGGGAGGAAAGAAGGAGTGGAGAGAGGATTGGAAGAGATGGAGGTAGATGGTGGAGGTCGGCGGCGACGAGCGCGAGGCAGGCGAGGGCTCGGCGCGGGTTCGACGCTCGAGAGGCGTAAAGAAAAGAAGATGGGGAAGAGAGAGACGCGTAAGGAAGAAGGTTTAAAAAAATATATGTATATAATTAGAGAGAAAGAGAATGGTGAGAGAGAGAATGAGAGAGAGGGAGTACGAGAGGAGAGATAGAGAGTGGGATTCTGAGAGAGAGGGGGAAAAGAGAGAGAGATACAGCAGTTTAGAATAGGATTAAAATATTTTAAAAGATATTTTAGTTTAAGAAGATATATATATATAAACGTATATATATATATATATTAAAGATTTAACTATATCGAATAAAATATTATAATACTAGTCCGTTTGAGATTTTAACAAATACAAATTTTCTCCAAAACAGGTCCGGGTCGAGTCTAAAAATTCAGATTTAAAATATGAGAAATATATGCGACTTCCAAATTTCAAAAAGAATGCCCAGTCAAAGAAAATGCATACCCCCAAGAACGGATGCACGCACGTGCGCGTAGCCATCCAACCACGTCCGTTTCACTGAACGGGACGAGAACAAGATGCGCAGACGCTACCCCGGGGTTAGGGGTATCATGCAGGCTATGAAATGTAATTTTAATTTATTTTACATGATTTAAACTGTTATATGCAAAAGATGTGATACAAGATAAATACCAGTATAAACTAAATTAAGAATTGCACTAGTCCATGCAACAACGCAAGGTAACCTATAAATGAGAGTTAAACAGGTTCAAGCAAGCGGGTCGGGTCGAATGCCCAGTAACATGTAAAGTACTATTCACACCCAAACACGCTAAATCAGGAATAGACCATGGATAAGTAAAATACTGAAACTGGAATTGGTATAAATGAACTCGGGTGTTACATTATACCCAACTACAAAAGAATTTCGTTCTCGAAATTCCAAGAACAAGAAAAGATAATCAATCAAGAAACTACAAAGATAGATGAGAAATCTTCTGTCGGACTTTATCTTCTCGTTCCCCAGTTGATTCTCCATGTGAGCGATTTCTCCAAGAAACAAATACAAGAGTGATAACCTCGTTCTTAAGAACCTTTTCTCTTCGATCCACAATTGACCTCGGTCGCCCCTCAAAGGTTAAATCTTCTTCTACAGTCATCTCCGAAAGATCCAATATATGTATTTTCTCTCAAGCATACCTACGGGGTTGAGATACAAGAACTCGTCATGAACATTCTCCAAAGAATGCGGGAACACCAAACGATGCGCCACTTCTCCAATACGCCCCAAAATCTTAAAAGGTCCAACGAATCGAGGACTAAACTTTCCTTGACTTCCGTAACGGATCACCCCTCTAGTCGGTAACACCTTCAAGAACACCACATTACTAACGGTGAACTCTAGAGGTCTTCTCAACCTATCAACCCAACTCTTTGTCGGTCTCGTGCTGCTTTAATATGATTCCAGAATCTACTGCCTTCTCAACTGTCTGCACAACCAAAACCGGTCCCACCAAACTTCGTTTACCAATATCGCCTCAACAAACAGGGAAACGACACCTGCAACCACATAAAGCTTCGAATGGAGCCATCTGTATAGTCGCCTGGAAGCTGTTGTTGTAAGAAACTCCTCTAAATGTAGATGATCCTCATAAGAACCCTGAAGTCCAACATGCAAGCTTTCCACATGTCATCAAGAGTTTGGATCGTTCCCTTTGATTGGCCATCCGTCTGAGAGTGATAAGTTATACCAAACTTCAAACTAGTCCCCAAACGTCCCTGTGAGTTCCTCCAAAAGTGTGCTAAGAAACGAGTGTCACGGTCGGACACGATGCCTCCCGGTGCTCCGTGCAACCTTCCAATCTCCTGCATTGTACCGCTCTGCCAAAGCTTCTGTTGATTGACCAACTCGAAATGGGATGAAATGAGCTGCCTTGGTCAATCAATCAAAAATCACCCAAACTGCAAGTTGCGCTTTGGACTCCACGGTAAAGCTGTTACGAAATCCATGTTTATGTGTTCCCACTTCAATTGAGGAATCAGAAGTGGTTGCAATAAACCAGTAACCCTCTAATGTTCAGCCTTAACTTACTGACACACCAAGCACTTTGCCACAGAGCGAGCAATCTCCTGCTTAACCCTTTTCCACCAGAATTACTGTCGTAGATCTCGGTATATCTTCATGCCTCCTGGATGTATGGAATACGTGTAACTGTGCGCCTCCTTCAAAACTTCATTGCGAATACCTCCATTGGCACCCATACAAACAACTATCACAACGAACTATCTTCACGAATCACTAAGCCCGTTCAAAGTCTAACTTCAACTTGTTCTCGACATTTCTGCAATCTTGGGTCCTGCAATTGCACTGCTTCATTATCCTCGAACAACGATGACTGTACTTGCGGTTGCACCAACTGTCCTCAATAATGCGGTAGCACACCCTCCAAATTGAATCTTCAAAAGTCTTCAATAAGTCCCCCTGGTGCAGTCAACATCAGAATTGCTAGCAACCGACTAAGCGCTTCTAGCACAACATTAATTTTCCCGGATGGCACTCAAGATCAAGATCGTAGTCAGCCATCAGCTTCAACCATCTTCGCTGTCTCACAATTAGCTCCTTCTGAGCGAACACGTACTTTAGGCTTTTATGATCGGTGAATATATAGACCCCTTTCGCCCAATAAGTAGTGTCTCCAAATCATCAAGCGAAAATCCCAGCCGCAAGCTCCAAGTCATGAGTTGAGTAATTCTTCTCATGGGCCTTCAACTGTCTCAACGCGTAAGCTACAACCTTCTCATGTTGTATCGAACCACATCCCAAACCTTTTCCAAATGCGTCGCTGTGAAACACTAATCTTCCGGAACCGTCTGGTACGGTTAAAGCAAAAGTGGTTATCAAATCTTGCCCCAACGCCTCAAAGGCTGACGTACACTTATTCGTCCACACAAATGGTACTTTCTTGTGCGTAAGCTTAGTCAGAGGCTCAGCCAAACGAGCAAAATTTCTTCACGAACCTTCTATAGTACCCTGCAAGTCCAAGAAACTTCTGATCTTTGCAACGTTCTTCGGAATCGGCCGGTCTTGGACTGCTGGAATCTTCCCTGGGTACACGGCGATTCCATCTCCAGCTACGGTATGTCCCAAAACTTTACTTCTTCAAGCCAAAACTTGCACTTGCTCATCTCTGCATATAATCTTTCTTGCCTCCAAGTCCGCAGTGCGATCTTCAAGTGTTCTGCATGCTCTTCAATGCTCCTCGAGTAAACCAGAATATCTTCCATGACCATTACTAAAACTGGTCCAAGAATGGTGTAAAGATTCCGTTCATCAAGTCCATAAATATTGCCGGTGTATTCGTTGCTCCGAAGGGCATCACTGATACTCGTAATGTCCATGCTGAGTTCGGAACGCAGTCTTGCAAATGTCTTCTGATTTAACTCGGACCTGATGATATCCGAACCGCAAATCCAGCTTCGAGAATACTCTCGCGCCACTAAACTGCTCAAACACTCTGCCAATGCGAGGGATCGGGTACTCGTTCATAATAGTCACCCGGTTTAATTCTCAATAATCAACCGACTCCTTCCCTGTGTCATCTTTCTTCTTTACTAGAAGAACTGGAGCTTCCCCAGTTAAGTTGCTGCGGAGAAATCAACACTTCTCAAATAATTCAGCAACCTACTTCCTGACTTCTTTCAACTCCATTGGTGCCATCGGATATTATGCCTTTTGAGATTGACGCTGCACCAGGAACAAGTTCAAGTGCGAACTCCATGTCTCGCCTCGGTGGTAAACCCGATATGTCTTTGAACACGACCATGAATTCTCGAACTACAGACGGTGCTTCTTCCTTATCAACTCCCATCGACGAAAGAACCTTGTTTGTCGGCCTAGCCCTAAACTCGACTGGCCCGACAGAACCGCTTCCTCCAGCAAAACCAGCTCCGGATGTCCGGAAATCTGTAGAATCACTTTCCCTTCCTTACAATCAATATGTGAAAAGTGCCGCGAAATCCCATTCCCAAGACAACAGCAAACAAGGAAATGCACCAGGATTGAATAGTCCTAACGCGGGGAAAAACAAGAACGGGTAAGATTCCAAGATGACTTCATCCGAAGTCAAGATACTGAAGAGGGTTAACCACGGTAAACATGATTCAAGCTTACGATAAAACAATAGCTGGTAAGCAATGATACCGAGAGGAACAAGGTAGTACAACGATCATGGAACATGAAAGTGAATCAAGACCAGGACTCCAAGTTACTTAAATAGAGTACCGTATTGTAACCATGCTGCAGTTCATGGGCACAATTACATAACTCCACCCAAGTCGCCCAAGTCCTAGAGATAACAAGGAATCAGGTTTTCGAGTCGATATGCAAAGGAAGTTTGCACATCGTAAAAAGATATAATCAGAAAGAACTTGATTCAAAAACAGTAAAATGGTAAGGTGGCAGGACATGTTTCCTAAACACGGGTATTCTAATTCGTGTATTGGGTACAATACCCAACTACAAAAGAATCAACCCGACTAACCTATCGCTCTGATACCAAAAGAACCATGTCACGCCCCGCTTCCCAGAGTACGCTAAGATGGGCACGTGACATAGCCAACCATGCTATCTGTGGACAGAAAATCCTTCCACGGTCACATTACGGCTGTAGAGATATCAAGAACAGGAAAGTAAACTAACTATCTAGTACATGTCCATAAGCCAGAATAAAAGAGTCAAGAAATAACAATATGCGGAAGCCAAAAGATACAGTAAATGAAACACCTGGAAGTGAAACTACATACCGACAGGAACTTCACCGCTCGGTCTAATAGCGGCAATACTCCTGAACAGTCAGCAACAAAGGGTAGAAGGATCTGGGCCATGCAAAACCCAGACGTCAGCGCGTCATAATATCAAGCAATAAATATAACAGGGTAACAGGCAATGCAAATATAATCATGAATGAAAATCATATGTAACAGTAATATAAATCAGGACAGTGAAGGGTATTGTGCAGTGAGTAAACTAAACTGTACTATTGGGTTTTCTACTCTCAAGTCTTTGAAATCAAATTGATGAATCGTCGATGTAACTCAATAGTATCCCGTGCATACCCGGGACCACGATCCAGATTCTCGGGCTGAATCCGAGACATGCCGCTACGCACTAAAACAGGAAATATGTATAGATGAATGATGTCAGCAGCATCATCCCAAGGCTGGCCTAGCCTCTAAAACTGATCAGAACAAGTGTCGAACTATTGAGTTACAAGTCAGGTTTCACCATTGATTTCCCCATACCCCCAAGTTATATGTGTGTCAAGTCAGGCATTTAGTAATCGAGAACTAATGCCAACACAAGATCAGGTAAGAGCAGGTTTGTCTGGATAGACAACAGGAACGGTCCGTGAGGACTACATGTCAGGTTTGTTGGCATTAGACACGAGATCAAGTAACGGGTCAAGCCATGGTACATCAGGTCGAGTCAAGTAGTGTACGGTACCATGTCGGGTCAGGTAATATGTGTAGCAAGTCATGTCAGGGTATAAAAGATATCATGTGAGTGCTCATAATCAAGTAGAATAATCATGGTTATAAGTAAACAGGCATGGGTACCATCAGAACAATAAGCTAGCACATGTAATATGACATGCAAATAGGTACAGGTTAAAGTATTAGATGTACGGTTATCAGTTTGAGTATAAGATATAGTTCAACATTACATGCATACATTATAACCATCATGGGTGTTAAGTTCAATGTTAAAGTGTACTAAATAATCTAAAGGTAAAATTGAGTATACACACGATCATCCGACAGGATATAAAATATAAAAGGGTGCTGTAGATCATTCAAATGATTTTTACAAGATTTAAATATGAATGCGGGTACTATGTATGACAGAACTAAAAGTAAGCTGATATGTTTCGAGCCATGATTCTAAAATGATATAATGGGACGTCGACATGTTAAAAGAGAATTTTGGTATTAAAATGGAACTACAGATCTAAAATGCACTCTAACCGGTACATAGTAATTTAAATGGCATAAGTAGTAGTTTAAAATAGCATGTAGCAAGATTAACTCGCCTAGACGGATCCAGAAAGGGAATGCGGAATGTCTCACGTCGGCGGAAAACGTCGCGATGCGCGCACGGTACACGGAATGGATCCAAACCACGCACAGTGTGATCACACAGGTCAGGTACGCTCGCTGGGTCGTCGGGATCGTCGTCGTCGTGGTCAACTCCGGCGATCCTGGCGAAACAGCGAAAACAAGAAATAAGATCTTAAGGGAAAAGGAAAAGAAAGCAAGAGGAAAGAGAGTAGAGGAGAAAGGTGTGTACGATGGCTTACTATGTTGCAGAGGGGGGGTGTTAGCAATGGCGACGAGATCGACGGCGGTGAGGGTCGCCTGAGAAGGGTTTCAGAAGCTAGGGTTCGGTTAGGGTTTGAAGCTCGGGTTAGGGGTTGCTTGGGTTTATGCACAAGGTTTTTAGGTGCTATGTGGAGAGCAGAGGAGAGGGAGGAGGTGGTGATGGCGATGGGGATAGTCGACGGTGATGGGAGGTGGTCGGCGATAGGTTCGATGATTGCAGGTTGTGGCTCGAGAAAGAAGGAAGATGGTGGAGGAGGAAGGTGAGGTGTGGAAGTGGTTGAAAAGATGAAGACAGCCGGTTAGGCGAGGTGAAGCCGACGAGGCGATCACCGGCGACGAGGGCAACGACAGTCGAAGTTCTTGGGTGAAGAAGGGGTTGTGCAGGGAATTTCCGGGGATGAGAAGGAGGAAAGAAGGAGTGGAAAGAGGAGTGGAAGAGATGGAGGTAGATGGTGGAGGTCGTCGGCGACGAGCGCGAGGCAGGCGAGGGCTCAGCGTGGGTTCGACGCTCGTGAAGCGTAAAGAAAAGAGGATGGGGAAGAGAGAGAGAGAGACGCGTAAGGAAGAAGGTTTAAAAATATATATGTATATAATTAAAGAGAGAGAGAATGGTGAGAGAGAGAATGAGAGAGAGAGTACGAGAGGAGAGATAGAGAGTGGGATTCTGAGAGAGAGAGGGAGGAGAGAGAGAGATACAGCAGTTTAGAATAGGATTAAAATATTTTAAAAGATATTTTAGTTTAAGAAGATATATATATATATATAAACGTATATATATAGATATTAAATATTTAACCATATCGAATAAAATATTATAATACTAGTCCATTTGAGATTTTAGCAAATACAAATTTTCTCCAAAACAGGCCTGTGTCGGGTCTAAAAATTCAGATTTAAAATATGAGAAATATATGCGACTTCCAAATTTCAAAAAGAATGCCCAGTCAAAGAAAATGCATACCCCCAAGAACGGATGCACGCACATGCGCGTAGCCATCCAACCACGTCCGTTTCACTGAACGGGACGAGAACAAGATGCGTGGACGCTACCCCGGGGTTAGGAGTATCATGCAGGCTATGAAATGTAATTTTAATTTATTTTACATGATTTAAATTGTTATATGCAAAAGATGTGATACAAGATAAATACCAGTATAAACTAAATTAAGAATTGTACTAGTCCATGCAACAAGACAAGGTAACCTATAAATGAGAGTTAAACAGGTTCAAGCAAGCGGGTCGGGTCGAATGCCCAGTAACATGTAAAGTACTATTCGCACCCAAACACGCTAAATCAGGAATAGACCATGGATAAGTAAAACACTGAAACTGGAATTGGTATAAATGAACTCGGGTATTATAGCTGCTCAGAGCGCAGCGCAGCCCGGCGCTAGCGCACCCGTTTTTGACACGTGGCGCGCAGCGCGCCTAGCGCTAGTTCACTCATGATGCGCTGCCTAGGGCGCAGCGCACTTAGCGCTGGATCTGAAGCGTTGCTTCAATTTTTTGAAATTCGAATTTCAAACAGAGCTTTGTTCTGATTGGGGGAAACAAATGCCCCCCCACCGTTGCGCTCACGTGGCCCACACGTGAGTGCAGCGGTGGCAGCATCTGCGCCCTTGGATCAACTCAGAAGTTGAAGAGGCGTTTCAATGCCTATAAATAGGACCTTTGGTCCCTTAGATGATGTTCATTTTCTTCTTTGAGAATTTTTATTCAGAGCATCGCTCTTCAGTTTAAGAACTTTTCAAGAGTAAAAACTTTGTTAAAATTTTAGGTAAAATTTAAAACTTTTAATAAACTAAGGTTTTACCCATTAACAGAGCCTTGCTCTTCATAGATCTTAGATCTAAAGAAAACTCTTTTAGGGTTTCATCAACAAAGCTTTGCTCTCCTGAACCCATAGATCTAAAGAGATCTTTTCTTGGGGTTTCTTAGCCCATGAATCAAAGCTCTGCTCTTTGATAACATGTAGATTTTTTTAATCTCTTGCGAAGAACTCTTAAGAGTTTGTTCATGGATCATGAAGATCCCAGAATTTTTTAATTCATAAAAATTGATTTTAATTAATTCTTTTCTGATGGATTTTTCCCATCATCTTTACAGAGCCAGGCTCTTAAGAAATTTTTATTTCTTCATGATCAGAGTTTAACAAGTGTCACTCTGTCATAGAGATTGCTCTCAAAGGGAGATTTTCTCCTTTTCCCGAGGGATCTCTCATTTAATAAGAGTTTTCTTGAGAATCTCCTCACTTAATTAACAGTCTCATCAAATGATGAGGATGTTTTATTAATTATTAATTGATGAATTGTCATCTAGATTTTGTGGACCCCCTAAGGTCCCTCTCCACTGCATTGCAGTGTGGTACAAATTTTAAAGTACCAAGTATCAGAATTTAAAATTAAATTATAGCACTGACAGTTGACTTCTGTCCCTTTTTGCGCAGGCAACATGTCTTTTGACACTTCCTTTCCGTTTGTCCGTTTAGAGGGAGGATTCCCTGAGGCGTCTGTAGACCGAGAGGTTCTCACGCTGATCAAAGACCACGACCTGGAACATAAAAATCTTCACCTGTGGGGTAGATGGTACGATCAAATTATCAGAGGCCGCCGGAGCTTTTCTTGTGCGACACCTTCGGAGCCTATATCGGCGATCTCGTATGCAGATGCACCCCCGGTGAACTATGCCGTGGAGGTGGTTAATTGGACTTCGGAGGGTCTCCTTCATCCTTCGATCTCCGTAGTACCCGTGCAGCCGCCGGCGGGTTTGGATACCCTAGGGCAGCGCATATGTCAGGCGAGTCGCGCCCTTGGGTGCAGCCCTGCAACATCGGGCTAACTCCCCGTCATCCGGCCGGGTACTTGCAGTGGGCCCTTTATATCTTGTCGGCGAAGAAATCGCAGCTGCTAAAGCTCGCCTTATACCCTACGGTCTACGCTTCCTTATTCCAGTATTCTGCACCTCCTACATGGTGGATCAAGGCGTTTTTGGAGCAGTGGAACATCCCGACCCATACCTTCTTCCTATTGGATAGAGAAGTCTCCATTTCCTTGGAAGAATTCGCCAAGGTTTCTGGTTTACCGATTATGGGGGAGCACTACGAGGAGATGCTTCCTCCGGATGAATATGTTTTTGCCACCAAGCCAGTGGTGATGGGCCTCACCCCAGAGAACGCCATTCAGCACCAGTTCCCAAGTCTGATAAAGGTGTTGAACATGTATGAGAGCCTCTTCCTTGAATCCGGAGGCCGAGGGGTCAGCTTTGCGGACTTCATTGCCCGTTTTGTTCGCCCGGAAATTTTGTCGCAACAAGGCGAAAAGTTTGCTAAACTTGATGATCCCTTCGGCTTTGGCTTGGACCATCGGCCGATACTGGAAGCTGATCAAAAGGGTTTCTTTCTTCCTGACGCCGCGATCGTCCCTCTGTCAGAAATCGCCGCTCCGGGCATTGATGAGGAAGCGTTTTTTCTCGGGTTCCTCGGTTTATGGTTAAGCTGGTTCATGCTTCCCATGCATCCTCATTACATGAGGCCTTCTGTCTTCTACCCCGCGCATCGCATGGTTGCCGGAATACAAGTGGCCATCGGGATCTCCGGGTTAGCCCACCTATATCACGGTCTTAGCTTAGCAGTGGATACCACTGAACCAGAGGTGCATTCTGCTAACTTCCCGATGCATTACTTCACTTCATGGATGGAGTTACACGTGCTTGGGGTCTTTGGCATCCACAAAAGACCTTCTTTTTACGACAGATGCAAGTTCCCACGGATAATGCAGCTGGTTGATGCCACCATCATGAGTCCGTCACCACGGGAAGCTAGGGGCTTGCTCCTCCATCCGCGCACAGTTAGAGATGATATGTCTTTTATGGACAAAGTCTTGACCATCGGCCAGGAAACTTCAAAGGCGGTGCTGCCTTTACGAGACATTTTTAAAGACGAGGCTCCGTGTTGAAATCCCGGAGATTCTTCATTTGTACTCCATCAGACCGGGCTTTCTTGTATTCAGGCAAAATGATGCGGCACTATTCATGAGATACAACCCACATCGTTTTGCCCAGCAGCTGAGTTACAATCAGGGAGTCCCGCTGGAGGCTTTCCTGGTAGAACCTGCTGCCACCGAAGAGGGAATGCGGAGCGCGCTGCATCATTTCATGCGCTTGAACACGGGGTCTCACTTCTTTATCAGCGAACCGAGTTGTGTCCCGAAGGCCCTTAATGTACACGTGGCCTGGTACCAACATTCAATGGGAGCTGTTATCAGGGAGGAGAAGCGAATGCTACTCGACCGCAAGGGTGCACCCCCTGCTGGTGATCGAAACGTCCCCTTGAAGCGACGGACCATTGTCCTCCCTCCGCTAAGAGAAGCTGTCGTGATTGAAGTCCCCCACGACAGGACTGAGCTACCGATGCCCCATTCTCCCGTGGAGACAGTGGATGTACAACCGGTGCCCCGTGCTCCCATGGAGACGGTAAATGTAGCTTCCTCTGAGTCTGGCGTGGGCTCAGATATCGGGACTCGTCGTCCCAAAGTGCCCACCAAGTGTAAGCTTGCGCTGGCTGCGACTGGATCTCGCTCGTAGAAGAGGAAGAAGAAGTCGATCCTCTCTGTAGACGCTATTCTCGGCCAGGAGCCTCATGCTCCTTATAGCAAGGGCTTGGGCGAATATGGGACCAATGAGGGTCTATTCATAGCGCCGGAAGATACTGATCTGGAGGCTGCTATTGCAGCTTCTGTGCTATCGGTAAGCCAAAAAGCGGGACTGGCCACCCTCGCGCAATCAAGTAAACATCAGTCGCATCTTCTGTTATTACATTATATTTTTATTATCATGTTTTGACTGACATTTTTCCTTCTGTAACAGGCTTTTCCACTGAAAAGGCTCTAGCGGCTTCCCTTAGGACCTTTGAGGAGGAGGAGAGGACTCGCGCTTTGTTGGGAGTTGGTATATCTCGGCTCATTGCATCTTCATTCTCTTTTCTTATGGACGATCTAACCCCTTCTTTATCTTATCGCAGGAACTACAATGCCAATCCCGCAAGGTGATGCGGAGATGCTCTCCGGGCCAGCCATCGAAGTCCCGGCCTCCTCAGGACTGCCGAAAGAGGCCGTACTCAAACGACCGATGACGGATGCCATAACGGCTCCAGAGGTAACCCTTGGGGCGGACGATGACGTCCTGTTGATGGAGGGTTCTAGAAGATCCGCTCTCACAACCCGGGCGGAGAGGAAACGTAGAATGCGCACGGTAAGGGAGCGTAGTGTTGCCTTAGCCGTGGGGGCAGGTTCGAGCACCGCTACCCCTACCTCTACTCCTTCAGAGGATGCTCCGTCTGCCTTGTCCACCGCCCACAGACAGGCAGCACGTACGGCTCGGGAAGCAATCGGAAGACTAACTCAAGGTAACGTGACATTGGGTTCTTTTGTCAAAGTTTTAACTTTCAGGTTCTTATATACTCTATCTTGCAGGGCCGAGTCTTACCGAAGAAGTGGCGGCAACTACTGAGCCTGGGGTAGCGGTAGAGGAGATAGCCATGATCGCCGAACCCGAGGTAGTGGTAGGTGAGATGGCTACCATTGTCGAGCTTGAGGTAGGCTACAGCCGCCGAGCCCGAGGTAGCCACTCTTTCTCAGGAGTCGAGCACCGCCCCAATCGTCACTTTTTCCTCTTATGGCTCCTTGCAGTTGCCGGGCGCTGCGAGTATCACGACGATTCTCATGGAGTCGGGGGATGAAGCCACAGGCGGCGAAACCATTCCGATGGAGGAGAGTAAAGCAATCACTGCATCAAGTGATGCCCTCGCCGCGGTTCCGACCAGCGACTCACCAGGTAGACTTTAGGTCATTGCTTTTATTTTTATTCTGCAATCCCTTTCAATCTTTCCTGACAGTATTTATCTCGTTTCTAATACAGGCGTTGTGAGTGTTGAGGTTGCGCCACCCGAGGCAGCGCCATCAGTTACCGCTTTGACGGTGACCACTCCTCTACCTTCTCTTATACCATCTCAGATGTTGGAAGGTGCGGATTTGTGACCCATCTATTTTATTTCTAGGCTGTATAATTTATGTACTGACATTGCATTACTGTGTCCTTGCAGGAGTCCTTTTTGATCACCTGTATCAGGTGCTACACCCACACTTCGCTTTCCAGTCAGAGATTAGTCCGCCCGCTGGTGTCAGTGAGTATCTTTTCTAACCGATGTTCTTTCTTTAACGGGCAGTCACATTATTGCTAATTCTTCTTTGCGTTGCTTGTAGCCTTATAAATTGAAGGAGGGGACGAGGGTATCGTTGCGCCACCAGCACTCCCAGCTCTGCCCCATGTTGCAGCCGGTATAATAGACTCTTTTGTTCGTGTATTTTCTTTATTTCTTGAGCCGACATCTGACTATGATTTATTTTGCAGCAATCACGTCGACTTTAGCTCTGTTCGAGTCTCTCATCATAATGCCGGCAGGGCCATTTTCTAGACGTCCATCTTCCAAACGCGCTGTGACCAGCCTGCGCGTTGAGCGAATACGTCGAGGAGCTTGACACGGAGGCCTCTAAATTTGCTGCAGATTTTGCTGCCGAGGTTAATCCAATGCTAGCGACGCTTGTGAACTTTCATAATGAAGGCGTCGTCGAGTCTTGGGTTAATCACTGCAGGAAGATTGAGGCCTTCCTGCATGAGCTTGAGCTTAGGCGTCCTGCTCCTGAGATTCTGGCCGTGAACTCCCACCGGGCTGCATAGGTTGAACAAAGTGCCATTTTCCTTTGTCATTTCGAACAAGAGGCAATCCTCAAGCGAAAGGAACGTGAGGTGACTTCCGCTGAGTCTGTCCAATTGCATGCCCAGGTCGAAGCGAACGCCGCGCAACTGAGAGCCGTCTTTGACAATTTGCAGAGATGTATTTCGGACGGGCTGGCATTGAGGCGAAAACTCGACTTCATTGAGCGGGTTACGCAGAGTCGCGAAGCTGCCCAACGGGAAATCGATGAGAAGGTTTCATCGTGCTTGCAGCAACGGGCTCGAATTGAAGCGGAGCTGGCTACGGCGGCTGACCTTGAAAAGGAGTTGAGAGGAGTGCGCGAGCAAATGGCTGACTTATTGAAAACGCCTCCTTCTCAGTAGTTGCCTTTGTATCAATTAAACACTTGTAATCTTTGAATAACATGTATTCATTTTTATTCTTTTATATGATGTTATCTTGTATTCAATTGAATTCATGAATAAAGACACATTTTTCTTATCTCTCACTGTCGTTTTCTTCTCTTTGCTGTGTTGTTAGTATGTTACTCTAGCAAGTGTGGCCTGTAGATAATAAAGAACAGTTCATCTTGAACTCTCCGAGAGGTAGTGATAGCTTAGGAAGCAGGTTCAGATCTGCTACCTAAGACTTTTCAACTTTATAAGCCATGAGAGTCTCATAAAGAATTTTCTCCCTACGAGTCGTGAGGATCTCGTAGGTGTCTTTTCTCTTTAGGAGTCATGAGGATTCCTAAGTGTGTTTTCCCTTATAAGTCGTAAGGATCTTATAAGAGAGTTTTCTTCATTACAAATCGAGAGGAACCGTATGTGTTTAGTGAGATTGACATTATCCGCCTTTCATGGCGTCAGAAGTTGCTTCGGGCGTTTCCCACGGGGTCAAGGTTAACTTTGGCCGTGTTCCACGGAGTCGTTGGGTGACGTATTTCCGCGACGGGGTCATTTGGATGACGTATTTCCGCGACGGGGTCATATGAATAGCGTATTTCCGCGACGGGGTCATTTGGATGACGTATTTCCGCGACGAAGTCATATAGATGACGTACTTCTGCGACGGGGTCATGTAGATGACGTATTTCTGAGACAGGGTCATTTGGATGACGTATTTCCGCGACGGGGTCATGTGGATGATGTGTTTCCGCGACGGGATCATTTTGCTGACGTATTTCCGAGATGGGGTCATTTGGATGACGTATTTCCACGACGGGGTCATGTAGATGACGTATTTCCGAGACGGGGTCATGTGGATGACGTGTTTCCGCGACGGGGTCATTTTGCTGACGTATTTCCGAGACGGGGTCACGTGGATGACGTGTTTCCACGACGGGGTCATTTGGATGATGTATTTCCGAAACGGGGTCATGTAGATGACGTATTTCCGTGACGGGATCATTTGGATGACGTATTTCCACGACGGGTTCATTTGGATGACGTATTTCTGCGACGGGGTCATGTAGATGACGTATTTCCGAGACGGGGTCATATGGATGATGTATTTCCGCGACGGGGTCATTTGGATGACGTATTTCCGAGACGGGGTCATGTAGATGACGTATTTCCGAGACGGGGTCATGTGGATGACGTATTTCCGAGACGGGGTCATTTGGATGACGTATTTCCGCGACGGGGTCATGTAGATGACGTATTTCCGAGATGGGGTCATTTGGATGACGTATTTCCGCGATGGGGTCATGTGGATTACGTAGTGTCTGTTGTAATGAGACGAATATCTAAGTGGTCTCTAGCTTGTCTGTGAACCGTTGAGATTTGGCTTCTTTTTCTGATGGAGCCTGGGGAGGGAAGGTGTGGTTCCTTCTTTGTTTGCGCCCCTGGATTGTATACAGGGATTGATATGATATCACCTGTAGGGCATAAATTTCATTTTTCTTTAATTCTTTCCGTGATGCTCTATCATTTCAGCTTTTATATCGTGAAGGTCGCGATTGCCCAATCATTTCGGCTATTCATCGCGGCGCCCAATCATTTCGGCTATTTATTTTATTTTTACTCGCTGTTTTTTATTGCGAGTTGCCCAATCATTTCGGCTATTTTGTATGCATACATTTTTACTTGCTGATTTTGTTGCAAGTTGCCCCATCATTTCGGCTATTTCGTATGCATTTGTGGCTCGCTGGCTTTTTGCTGCAAGCTTGGAATTAGACACCAATTTCGGCAACAGCACCGCTACAACTGGGATATTACCAGGAGCGAATCATCATTTGCCTATGTCGATGTCGAACAAAGGTGGCTTAGCAAACAGGGTTAAGATCCTGTCGACTAAGGCTTTTAACTTCATGAGCCGTAAGGGTCTCATAAATGTATTTCTCCCTACGAGTCATGAGGATTACGTTGGTGCATTTTCTCCTTATGAATCATGAGGATTCCTAAGTGTGTGTTCTCTTATAAGTCGTAAGGATCTTACAAGAGTGTTTTCTTCTTATAAGTCGAGAGGACTTACAAGGGTTGTTCACCGTGTAGACATATCCCTAGTCACGGATGGGACTTTGTTAGGGAAATGTTTATTCGCTCCCATGGATTGTATACAAGGGTCAGCATTGAGCCACTTATAGGGCAAAATTGGAGGTTGTGGTGGCCGCTTAAGAACAGATTCAGATCCCTGTAGCTTAAGAATTTTGAATCTTATGGGCCGTAAGGGTCCCATAAGAGGGTTCTCCTTACGAGTCGTGAGGATCTCGCAAGTGTAATTTCTCCTTAGGAGTTGTGAGGATCCCTAAGTGTGTTGCTCCCTTGTGAGTCGTAAGGATCTCACGCAGGTGGTTTCTCCTCACAAGGTCGAGAGGACCTTGCAAGTGTCTTTTAACGAGGTTGCGCCCTTTCGGGTTTTCACAAAAACTCGCCGGTAGCCCTGCTGTTTTTACTCACGGAGCCCTCTCGGGTTTTCATCCGTGCCCTTTTTGCTTGTGGACATACCGTTTTTCTTTTTCTTTTTCTTTTTTTATTCTTTTCTCTTTCTTTTTTGTACCAGCCTTGGGATACTGCAGTCTACAGTAGTTTATCGACGTCTCGATCAACAGCTAGTTTTAGGACATAGTGGTCCATTCTTAGTTTAAGGACGTTTCGGTCCGTCGTTAGTTTAAGGACATTTCGGTCCGTCGTTAGTTTAAGGATATTTCGGTCCGTTAGCCGGCTACTATTTATAGAGTTTGGGCTTAGGAAGATAGTGAGCGGAAATAGTCGTCATCATCTATCGTTGACCAAGGCCGTGACTCGTCAGGCGTAGTATTTCTTTAGGAAGCGACCATTTATTGGCTTGAAAGGTCTTTCACCATGCATGTCCATGAGTAGGTAGGCTCCACCCTGGTAAACTTTGTCTACGATATACGGGCCTTCATAGTTCGGCTCGAATTTCCCCCGTTTGGTACGATTGGGGATCATAGGTCTTTTGACCACTAGCACGAGTTTGCCTTGGCGGAATGTTCTCGGCCTAGTCAATCTTTCGTACGAGCGCGTCATCTTTGCTTTATAAGCCTCCAGATTTTGTTGCGCTATGAACCGGGTTTCATCAAGGGCATCGAGCTCCTCAAGCCGAAGGTGAGCATTCTCTTCGTCCGTTAGCTCGTAATGAGCTGCCACTCGTATATAGGGTAACTCTATCTTGAGGGAGAGTACCACTTCTGTGCCGAATACCAACGCGTACGGCGTTGTGTTCGTGGCTGTTTTGAACATAGTTCGATACGCCCAGAGTGCTTCATGCAGTCTCTCGTGCCAGTCCTTCTTATTTCGGGACACTGTCTTTTTCACGATCTTCGTCAAGGTCTTATTGAAAGCCTCAGCTAGACTGTTAGCTTGAGGATTATAGACAGAAGAGTATCTCCATTCTATGTTATGCTGTTGTGCGAAGCGGCTGATCTTGTGGCTTCTGTAGGCTGGCCCGTTATCGGAGATGATCCGTCGCGGAGTACCGAACCGATAAATGACGTGTGTCTTGAAGAAATGGAGGATATTCTCTGTCTTCACTTCCCTCAACGGTACTGCTTCTGCCCATTTGGAGAAGTAATCAGTTGTCGCCAAAATGAATCGATGTCCTCTGGACGATGCTGGTTCAATGGGATCGATTATGTCAGTCCCCCACATTTCGAACGGCCAGCTAGCCACTGTTGGATGTAGTGGATTTGGATGCTGATGGATAAAGTCTCCGTGAATCTGGCACACGTGGCACTGCTTCGCGTATTCGAGGCAGTCTTGGATCATTGTGGGCCAATAATAGCCCATCCGTTTGATCTTCAGCTTTATCTTCGGCCCGGCTTGGTGAGAACCGCAGAGTCCGTCGTGAGTTTCCTGGATGACTCTCCTTGCCTCTTCTGGTCCCAGGCATCTCAACTACAGAGAATCAAATGATCTCTTATACAGAGTATCATTGACGAAAGCAAAAGACAGAGCTCGTTTCATAAGCTGATGTCTTGAGGATGCATCTTCGGGTGTTCGACGGGATTTGAAGTAGTCTATAAAGACTTCTCTCTAATCCTTAGCCTTTTTCTGGTCTCTTATTTGCAGAGTCGTTTGCTCGGTCGCTCCCTTTTCTTTGGATGACTCTGGAGATATTTCTTCCGGTGCGAGAACCCAACGGCTTTGCACAATGATCCTCACGTCGTCGAGGCTCTCGTCGGCCAATTCTTTAGTGAGCTTGGCCAATGCATCCGCTTTGCTATTTTCCGTGCGCGGTATGCTTTCCAGTGTGTAGGAAGGGATTTGAGTCAGTAGTTGATGTACTCTTTCGCCGTACTTCACCAATTCTGGCTTGCACGTTTGATAGTCGTCGTTTACTTAACTAACGACCAGTTGGGAGTCTCCGTATATAAGGAGGTTTTCAATTCCCATGTCGATGGAGATCTCGAGGCCTGATATCAAAGCTTCATACTCGGCCTCGTTGTTCGTCCTCGGCTCTGTTAAGGAGAATGCAAAGCGTATTATCCCTCCTTGTGGAGTCACGAAGATGAGGCCTACCCTGGATTTGATTATAGGGGTGCTTTGTTTGCGCTTCTTAATGGAAGACGCCCCATCAAATTAGAGTTCCCATTGGGTATCATTATCTCTTCTCTCCCTGTCGATCGTGTCAAACGCATGTTCTTCTGGCAATTCGCAGTTCAAAGGAGAGTCGGCGGGTATCGGATGCTCAGCGAGGAAGTCGGCGATGGCCTGGCCTTTCACTACCTTGAGGGGTCGATAAGTTATCGAGAACTCCATTAAGAGCAGGGCCCACTTAGCAAGTCGTCCTGTTAATATGGCCTTCGACATCAAATATTTGAGAGGATCCACTTTTGATATGAGATGGACCTCATATGCCAAACGCATAGTGTCTGAGCTTCGTTATTGCGAAGATCAACGCCAGGCAGTGTTTTTCAATGGGAGAGTAATTGCTTTCTGCCCCCAAGAGAACTCGACTTAGATAATAAAGGGCTCTCTCCTTCCCTTGGTCGTTTTCTTATGCCCACAGCATGCCTAAAGAACCTTCAAGGGCTGTTGTGTACAGGACGAGAGGTTTTCCTTTAATAGGAGCGGCCAGTACTGGCGAATTCTGCAGGTATTGCTTGATTTCGTCTAGTGCTCTTTGTCATTTGCGATCCCAGACGAAAGGGGTTCCCTTCTTCATCAGGTGACTGTAAGGACGACACTTGCCTGAGAGATTGGCTTTAAATCGCCGGATATACGCGAGCTTCCCTTGGAGAGACCGCAATTGCTTGAGGGTCCTTGGCGGAGGCATTTCCATAATCGCCTTGATCTTTGACGGATCTATCTCGATGCCTCGGTGTCGGACGATGAATCCCAAGAATTTGCCTGAGGAAACTCCGAACGCGCATTTGAGAGGGTTCATCTTCAAGTTGTATTGCCGAAGGCGCCAAAACACGATCTTCAGATGCTCTAAATGTTCCTCGTATGATTTGCTTTTAACTGCGAGGTCGTCGATATAGCATTCAACGATTTCATGTATGAGGTCATCGAAAATCTTCGTCATGGCCCTCTAATAGGTGGCGTCGGCGTTCTTTAGACCGAAGGGCATCACCTTGTAGCAGAATATGCCCAAAGGGGTCCGGAAAGCGGTGTGCTTCTGGTCTTCGGGATGCATCTTTATCTGATTGTATCCTGACGATCCGTCCATGAAGGAGAAGATTTCGTGAGTGGACGTGTTATCTATCATCAGCTCAGTGACTAGTACTGGAAAGTCGTCCTTTGGGCAAGCTTTGTTGAGATCCCGGAAGTCCACGCATATGCGCACTGTCCCATTTTTCTTCATCACCGGGACGATATTAGCAATCCAGTCAGGATACTGAACCTCTTGGATGAAGCCAGAGTCGATTAGCTTCTTGACCTCGGTGTTGATGCTCATTTCAAACTCAAGTCGCATTCTCCTTGGTGCTTATTTGATTGGTTTGACGTCCGGGGATATTGCCAATTTGTGGACAGCAATCTCTGGATCTAATCCTAGCATCTCGGAATAGTTCCATGCGAAGCAATCTTTATACTGCATAAGCACGTCTTTTAGTGTAGCCACCCTTTCTTCAGACAGCAGCTCACTAACGAATGTCGGCCGCGGGTCACTTGCCATTCCCAAATCAATTTTTTTGAGGTTATCTACAGTAGTATGTATTCCATCTTCCAGCTCTTTTGGCGCCGGTGGAAACTCTGAGATCACCTCGCCATCATCGTTTTTGAAGCACCAGGAGAGATCATCCATATTCTCGGGTTCTTCTTCTGATAACGTTATTATATGATAGGTACGAGCTCTCTTCCAAGACCGATGTTGATCTGGTTCTACTCTCGCTGTATGCACGGCTTTTGGTTCGTGCTTCTGCGGCGGAGTTACCCTCCAACTGCTGGATAGAGCGAACCTGCCGAGTTGATATTGGTCTTCGACCCAGTTCTTGAAGGTGAAGCGGTCTTCGAGAGGATGTCCTATTGCTCGGTGATACGTGCAATAATCTGGGTAATTAACTTCGCCTGCTTGCTCGGGGTGCTTGGACTCCGGGAGGGTAACCATTTGATGTTTTATGGCAAGATCAAGTATCTTCTGTGTTTTGTCCTGGGGAAAAGAGCATGCTCGATACATCTTCTTTATAAGAGACGAATCGGATTGCTCGATTCCCGATCGCGTGGCTTCTTGGTCCCGCTTTGTCGCTGTCGAACGCCTTTCCCGCTTTTTGATTTATTTTTGCCTCTGTGTCGGGTCTTTTGTACAACGGGTTAACAAGGAGGAGCATTTTCATTTTTCACAGCCTGTTGAAGGAGGCGCTGCGTCCTGGCTTTCTCGTAGATGGCCATTTCGCGATTATGGTCGTCCCGAACCTTTTGACCCGCTTCCCTTATAAGCTTGTCCATTTGTTCTTCGAACGATGGACTGGGCATTTTCATGGTGGGAGCTCTTTCCGGTTCAGGGTTAGCACCTTCCCATAGAGCATCTCCATCTTCATCGAAGTCATGTATGACGTAGCAGTCGCGGAGTAGCTCCCGTTTCCTGGATTGAACATACCCAAGCCTGGTCGTTTCCATTCTCCCGTTGGGCAACTTTCGTTGAGTTCTCGGAATGTTCCAGATCCTGTTATAGAACCGTGCTTGTCGCGCAGTTTGCTTAAGGGGTACACCTTGGCGTCTCAAGAGTCTCTTTAGTCCGTTCGTGTAATATCTGGGCAAACGGATGGGCTGGAGCCTGTCAAGTGTAGAATCCGCGCCATACCAGATTTCTTTCGCCGCTTTGGCTTCCCCGGATCAGTAGAATAGGATTTCCTTGTCACCTTTTCGCATGGGAGGGACATAGAATGTCTGCAGTTCTTCCACGCTGTAGGTATCAAGCGCGTCTAGTTCTTTATGATGCTTGGGCAGAACCATGGCAACTTGCAAACTTTGATCTTCATCAGCGAAGGTTTGTATTGATGGCCGAGCAGAGAATACGGCATTAACCTCATTTTCCGAGTCGCTGCCGAATATCAACATAGGAGCGGACGGTCCCGGCTTGTTGCACTGGGGCGGACCTGAGTAAACTATCTCTTCTTCCTCCTCGGTATCATTCCCGAAGACCGGAATAGTGGTGATAGATTTTTTCTTCGGTTTGTGACATCTTTCCGTGTCCTCAAAATCTAGTAAGAAGTATTTTGCATCTTCGTACTTGTGGACTTCGTTCACGGAGAATGGGTTTAGCTCTCCGGTCACAGTATACTCGAGACCATCCTTAAAATATTTCATACACTGATGTTGTGTAGAGGGGATGATGTTGTACTCGTGTAACCAAGGCCGGCCGAGCAAAGCGTTATAGCATGTTTTGGCGTCAATGACATGGAACTTGATATCAGTGACGAGCAGCCCAAAGCGTAATGTCAGTATCACGGACCCAAGCGTCCGTGATGACTGGGAGTCAAATCCAGAGATGGTAATTTTATTACGAGCGAGGTGCTGAACGCTCATGCATATTTCCTTTAGCACCCTTACATTAAGGAGATTGATGGAGGACCCATTGTCGACCAGGATTTTACCTATCTTAATGTCATGACAGTATCCGGAGATATATAGGGGACGGTTTTGCTCGTATGTCCCAAGGAGGAGATCTTCATCGCCGAAGGTGATATCAGCTGTGTGTACTTCTTCCAACTCGTCCTTCATCTTTTCTTCGGTGAGGAAAGCTTGGAATTGCTCAGGCTCTTGTAATGCCTTGATCAAAGAATCTCTTGCTTCTTTGGATAACAGAAGGGCGTCGAGAATGCTTAACTGCGAAGGTAGCTTTCTCAAGTGTGCCAGAACATTGTAGTCCACCTTGTTTTTCTTTAGCGGGTCCTTGGCGGTCAGCTCTTTGACGACTTGGTCATCTAAGACGATATCTTCAGGGAATTTTTCTTTTCCCTTATCTTTTCTATTTGACCCACTGTTCGAGGGCCCAAGATTCTTTTCGGGCAGCGTACGATTGCGCAGCTAAATATTTTCACAGGTCTTCGGTTCTTCCTCTTTTCCCAAGGTGGACTCTTTAAAGAGAGGGCCAAGAGTAATTTCCTCATCAGAGTCGCTCCCGAAGGTGAGAACTTGCGATCACCCGGCGTTGACCATGCGACAGTTGCCGGTAGTTCTTTTACGCTCCTCGGTCGTACTTCTTTGCTCCCGACGAGTTTTGCGTTTCATCCGCTTGAAATGTTGCCGGTGAGCAACATATCATGCCACCATCTTTTAAAAGCGTTGCACTCTTCGGTGGGGTGCGCAATTTTTCGATGATATAAGCAGTTTCACCAAGAATATTTCCTTCGGAGGGTAGCAGCTTCATTCCCATCGATATGGCTTTAGCGAACCTTTTCCTCGTCTTGAACCTGTTTTTATTTGCGACGGATGTGCTTTGATCTGGCAGGAGTGTTTCAACTCTTTCGTCCAGTCGTCGGCATTTGATCTTTTCAAATATGGCCATTTCACGCTCTCGAGCAGCTTTGCTTTTAAGAAGAGCTTCATTCAGGAATGCATCAATCATTTCGTATGATGGCCCTAGAAGTTCCGGCTCAGGATCTGCCCCCAGTTTCTTTGTGTAAGGAGCTTCTTCATCGTCTATCGACGAGTGAGAGATCACATGGCAGCTTGCTACATAACCTTCAGATTCATCCGTTGAGTCTTCTCCATTGTCATCATCTCCGTCCTCAAGTACGTGGCTAAGAAATTCTTGGAGTGTGACTGGAGTCCGCGCTTTGATTATATTCTTCCAACGCGTCAATCTGTTTTTGCAGGTCTGTGTGCTTGTCACCAGGCTTCACAGGCTTTTTGGTCTTCTTCTTCTTCTTTGAAGACTTTGACGGCTGGATGTGAATGCTTTGGCTATCACCACAAATTTTTGGAGTTAGGCGCGGCTTCAAAATCCCCTCGATGATCTTAGGTTCCAGTGGATTCTTCTACCTAATTGCCGGACATGTGTGGAGATCCTTCAGCATTCTTTTAGTTTTGGCTGAAAGAGCGACCTCCCATGGAGCTTTTTCTACGAAAGAACATGATGCCCTCGGTGTATCCGTCTTCTTGAGAGCGTGCAGCTGAGGCAGGTTCACCTTCCAATTCTCGGATAATACGAATTCGCCCTGTTGGTACTGATCTTCTATCCAGCTTTTGAAGATGTAGCAATCATCGATCGGATGGCCCAACATTCGGTGATAAGGGCAATAGTTAGGATTACTAATGTCGCCTGGTTGCGCTGGGCGTCTTGGCTCTGGCAGAGTAATGAGCCTGTTGCGCAGTGCAAGCTCGAATAACCTCTTCGTCTTGTCTCGAGGGAACGAGTAAGGGCGTCTCATTTTATCTCCAAGAGATCGAGTTCTATCATTTTGGCGATCAACTGGTCTTAGACCACTGGGCGGCTGTTGAGTATTGGTGACGACGGTCGCTTTCCCCTTTCTCTTCTCATTCTACGGCTCCGGCTTTGGAGGAGACGGTCTATGACCCATCTGGTCCATTTGGGCCAGCTTGTCAATCAAGGCCTGGAAAGTAGTAAGCTTGAAAAACATCATGAACTGGGAGATGGTCACCTGCGGATCAACAGTGCCCACGAACATGCCCAACGCTGGCGCTTCTTCAATGCGATGTTCGCATTTCGACCACAGATTCCCCATCGTATTGCGTATTGAACCCACGTTTCACCTGGCTTCACTCTGGCATTGATCAATGCCGTTATTGGGGTGAGTTCACTAGCACTCGTGAATCGCT
Source organism: Agapanthus africanus (assembly GCA_030015575.1). Lineage (NCBI taxonomy): Eukaryota > Viridiplantae > Streptophyta > Magnoliopsida > Asparagales > Amaryllidaceae > Agapanthus > Agapanthus africanus. The sequence continues at coordinate 886,642,520 of CM057337.1, forward strand.
GGGTGAATAATAGCTCCATATCTGCGAAAGTCTTGACGGGGTCGTTTGGAAGTTCAGAATACCACTCGAATGTCGTCTCCGACAAGCTGCCGACGAATTGGCGGAGCAGAAGTTTATCATCACCCCCGGTGTTACCACATAGAGCCCTGAACTGGGTGACATGCTGGTGGGGATTGCCCGTCCCTTTGTATACATAAAATTTAGGGATCGTATATCCCGGCGGGTACTTTATTTGGTCATACCAGCCTAGATATGGTCGCCCAGTTTTAACAACTTGGTCGGCCGCTTCATTCGCCTGGTGAGCTCGTATTTGCTGAGCAATGTAGTCATCCATAGCGGCCTTGGAAATGGTTTCCTCTTTGGCTGCTGAAAGAGCCGGAGGAGGGTTCGATGTCTCCTCTCTGTCGTCTTCAATGATGACCGGAGGGTCTTCAGCTGGAGGTTCCGGCTGTAAAATCATCCCAGCCATATCTTGGAACAAGAGAGCCATTCGTTTTATATTGGCTGCATGTTCCGCAGCCTCTTTTTCTTTCCTCTCGAGCATTCTTCGGAGGAACTCGGTGTCAGTTTCTTGTTCCTGACGCTGCTCCAAGGTCTTTGGGTTTTTTTTGGCCCAGTGAGTGTCCATTGCAGTCAGCATCTCCTGAAGCTTCTGCTGCTGCTGTTCTTGAGCCTTCATTATTGACCGGGTAAGTGGTCGATGGCCCGTAGAAGCACGGCTTTCCTCTTTTCCGAAAGCCATATAAACGGTATATACCATCATGCCCCCAGACTTGGGGCGTTTGGGCTCAGCGTCATTGCGGTTTGCCGCATTCACGGGGGCTCTCTCCGGCCTCCTTCTCTTTTGAGCGGTTGACATTGAGGGAGCCGTTGCAGCGGGCACCCAGATAGCGGTCGTCTTTGGTGGCTTGACGGGACGGTTCTTTTCCTGCTGAACCTTCACCTTTTTCTTTCGGCGAGGGTAATCTTGATCAATCACCGATTCCTGGACCTGTTGCCATACTTTGTAAATTTTGGAAGAGAGCCGCTGAGGGGGTTGTTCCGGCTTCGCCTTCGGTGCATTCTCCATGGGTGGAGGAGATCTCTTCAGCACTGCAGTAGGAGAGTTCCTGCGCACCTTATTCAGCAATTCAAAGTTGTTCTCGGTTGGAACAACAGCATCGATCTTCACCGTTGGAGCTGGTGGAGTTAGCCCAGAGGGGGAGTTGCTCCCAGCCTTCCTTACTCGGCACCAATGGCGACGTCCAGCGTGTCGAGCCGTTGGGATTGTTTCAGCTTTAGGAGTGACTTCATCATGCCCCCTGTTCTGATGAGGTGCTGCTGGTACCAGCCTCTTGAAGACCGACGTCCGTTGAGCAGCAGTATCCAATCTATCAAAAACAGACCTTTGACTAGGAACGGGAGCCGAAGTGGCCATCCTCGTAAAGACTGATCCTTTGACGGGAGAAGCTTCTTTAGTGACCTCGAGAGCAGGAATGGCTATCCGCTTTGGGATGGCCGCTTCAGGTATCGTGGGCTTCTTGACAGGCCCATTGGAGTTCAGGCTCAGCCTATCGAAGACTGATGTTGTTGGCTTGACATGGACGACCCGTTGAGAGGGGTCGTGGTAGTAGTGAGCCGATCAAAGACCGACTTCTTTTGTGCTTCTTGCAGCAGCGGGATGTTAATGCTCACTGGTGGGAGCATGGTCCCGAAGAACAAACCGGTGGTAGCCTGCGTCACCTGCTCTATCGGCATTGTGAACAGGGAGGCCGCCTGGGGCCCGTAAGCTTTACCTCCAGATGAGGCGGAACGTGAGTTGCAGCTGGAACACTTCATGCAAGTAGACGCCATTGATCTTTCATTTTCTGCATGGAGAAAGACACCAAATCTTAGTATCTCGAACCCAAGGGCAACCATATCAAACCGCGATTCGTTCGCGAACACGACACACGAAGTGTGGAGCGGAAAGAGGAAAAGGTCCCACCGAGCGTGCCGGAATCTGTTCCCTGCCGAAAGACGCGGTGAACGTCTTGCCTGAAATTCGGGGGCAGATGCTAATTGGTGCTATCCGTCCACCTCTCCGAAGATGCAAAGTTGATTTATGGCACCATGTATCGAAGGTTTAAACGGATGAGGCCGATGTAGCAGACTTCGCCAGATTCCCCCTCGTTTGAGGGCTTTTTTATTGCGGGGACGCTTTTCCCTGCAGGCGCAAGCCCCTGCAGTTAATTATGCTACCGCATCGCTGTAACCACTTTCTCTTTCTCCAGATGGTCACTTTGTGTCGTGGGTGTTTGTTTGTTTTTTTGGTTGCCCGTGGATTGTATACGGAGACTAATTTATGTTGTCGTCCTTAGGGCGTGGATTAGTCCAAATTCGTATCTTCTTAGATTTGGGTTTGGGGGTTGGGTTTAAGGATATGTTAGCCTCATTTGAGACTAAGCTCAATTTAAACGTTTGTTAAGGATACGTTAGTCTAATGTTTAGACTAAGATCAACTTAACAGGATCATTTAGTTCCAACAAGAGAGCATTTGGATTCTACTGTTTCGCTTAGGGACATTGCGATCGATTGTTAGTTTAAGGACATTACGGTCCATTGTTAGTTTAAGGACACCTCGGTCCAATGTTAGTTTAAGGACATCTCGGTTCTTTGTTAGTTTAAGGATATCTCGGTCCAGGTTAAGGACATCATAGTCCATGAGTTTAAGGACCTCACAGTCCGAGGTTAAGGACATCATAGTCCGTGAGTTTAAGGACCCCACAATCCGTAAAGTGTTTGGTTGTCGGGACCCGTCACCTCTCTGAAGACGTTGAAGGATTACAACGACAAATATCAGAGGAGTAAAGAGATGTACCCTTGAACCAGTGTGAATTGGTTGAAAGATCTGTAGTCCAATTTGGGGGTAAGATCTGTTGAAATATTTATAAGCAGATGGGCTCAATTAAATATAAGTTGAGGACTTAAGGCCAAGCTTGGGCTAAGTCCAATAAATGTTTAACATTTTTATTCTGGCTATTGAGCCTTTATTTGGGCTTGGCCCTTTTAACAATGGTGAGCATTGATCAAAGCTCTGGGCTTATTAAAGAACAATTTATGTTCTGACATCGCAACACGTGGCGCGTCAGGCGCTTTGCGCCAGTCAAAGAGCGCGGTGCACTTCTGCCAAGTAGCGCACACGTGAAGGACACGTGTTGTGCCTGGCGCTAAGCCCCAGATGATGGGCGCATTGCGCCAGTTTTATGAGCGATGAGCGCTAATCCATGAGCGCAGTGCGCTTTTAATTTAGTGGCGCACGCGTGAGTGACACGTGGTGCGCTTGGCGCTGAGCGCCAGCCCATGAGCGCAGTGCGCTATTTCAAAAGCGCAAAGCGCAAGTTATTAATTGGCGCATACGTGGTTGGCACGTGGCGCATTTTGGCGCTGAGCGCCGGTCCAGAGAGCGTAGAAGCGTTGTTCAAGAGCGCAAGGCGTATTTCATGAGCGCAAAGTGCATTGGATCAATTTTATGATCTGGGAACAAATTTATGTTCTTTTTAAAAGAGACTTTGTCTCAAGATTTAAGAACAACAGTTCTTCTTTTGCAGGAGAGGTTTTCAATCTCTTATTTGATGAAAGGTTTTGCCTTTATAAATCAATGATCTGTGAGAAGAATTATGTTCTTCTTTTATTGTGATGAGATCTTTTGATCTCTTTTATGAAAGACTTTTTGTCTTGAAGATTTATGATCTTTTTAAAGAAAAGAATTCTTCTTTTACTGAGATGATTTCATCTCCGTGTTCATCGCCATTCTTTTTACTTGAAGAAGAAATCTTCTTTTGCTGAGAGCTATGCTTCTCTTCCTTTGAATTTTTCAAAGTTTATGGGGGGTTTTTCTATCTCAGACTTGAAGTCTTGGGGCCTTTATATAGGGCAAGCTGATTTGTTGAATCGGTTAAAGAGATCTTTCTCTGATTGATTTGGGGATGTTTCCCACCGTTGGATCTTTGATCCTAGGGCTTCTATTTTACAGAAGGCAATCTTCTTGTTTTTAACAAGATTGGAAAATCTTTCCATAGCAGAATTTAATTCTGATTAATTAATGATTTATCATTATTATTAGATCTATCTAGCGGTGGGGAGTTCTTTAATTCCAGCGCTGGCGCACCTGTGCTTTGCACGTGGTGTGCTGCTCAGAGCGCAGCGCACTTTGCGGTAGCGCACCTGTGTTTGACATGTGGTGCGCTGCTCAGTGCGCAGCGCAGCGCAGCCCTGCGCTAGCGCACGCGTGTTTGACACGTGGCACGCAGCACGTCTAGCGCTAGCGCACTCATGATGCGCTGCCTAGGGAGCGGCGCACTTGGCGCTGGATCTGAAGCGTTGCTTCAATTTTTTGAAATTCGAATTTCAAACAGAGCTTTGCTCTGATTGGGGGAAACACGTATATCGTGGCACGAGAGGTCACTTAAAAGACACCTACATGAATTATCATGCCGTTATCCCGTGGGTTATGACGGGGCTTTATACTACATGTTACCATAGTCCACGGGATAAGATGGACTCCTCTCGTATACATGAATACCTTCTGTATCAAGCTACAAACAACCACGTTATAATAACCATCATATACCTGTACAACTTACCTGTTCACCTCATATTACTTGTTATATTCTCTTTCTTCTTTTAGGACTTACCAAGCGCTACTTCGCTGACGACATTCCTTTCTATTTCTTTCTTTGGAATGTTCGTCAGGAGGACATGACTCTCAGGAGATCGAGCCTAGCCAGGAGGACTTGGATCAGCTTGCGGCACAGCCTGACTTCTAGTTCCTTATACTTACTTTTATTTTTGTATGCCACTGTTTAGGCACTGCTTTACTAATTGTATCTTTTCATTTTCAAATAGTTGTATATAAAGATGAATGTAAATAAAGTTTCTGTTTTATTTTAATACTCTTGTCATTCTTGTACATATTATATATTGCTTAATTACACTTAACGTATTTATTTCTTAGTAAATACGTTGCGGCCTGCCACGTCATCTTTTCCGTCTACTGGGAAGTGGGGCATGACAGGTTTTGTTGGCAGCCCATGCAGGTCTGTTCTGCATGAAGTCTTAAGAAATATATCACAAGAATTATAAGAATCAACAACTATACATTCCTTACATTTCTGATTTCTTAAATCTATCCTAATCATTCTTTTTCTATCAAGGTCATGGATTCTCCAACAACACTAGCACGAACGTCAATGGCAACACTCCACCGCCTACTCTACCACCACCACCTACCTTTGCAGCTCCCATCAACGAGCAAACGGTACTGCTTGAGGCGATCAAGAGCCTTCTGGAGGGTCAGTAGCAGCAGACTGCTATCCTCATGCACCGTCCCGAAGCTGAGGCATCCGGAGTCGAGCAATTCCGGGCACTGCACCCAAAACATTTCTCTGGGAAAGAGAGCCTACTGGAGGCAGAAGAATGGGCTCAAGCAATAGAAGATGATCTGGCAGCAGCTCAAGTGCCAAATATTGGCTGGGTGAGAGTTGCGAAACTGCAACTAACAAACAACACCAGAATCTGTTGGAAGGCTGAAGAAAGCCATTTCACCCAACCGATTGAATGGAAGACGTTTCGCGATCTGTTCGATGTGAAGTACTTCCCTGAGACTGCCCATTTCGACATGGAGCAGCGGTTCATTCATCTACAACAAGGCTCGATGTGGGTCAAGTCTGTAGATAAATATGATGCTAAGTTTACCATGCTTAATGGGTAAGATACTGTCTCAAATTCAAATTCCTGATTTCACTCATTATATTGCTAACACAAGATCGTAACAGGTTTGCTGCACACATGATTTGTACGGCTGAGATCCGGGCACGAAGATTTCAGCAAAGGTTGGACCCGGAAATCCAAGCTGCACTCGCTATAAGGGTTTTGCCAACCCATGAACTCAGTTTGAAGGCTGCCCGACGCTATGAAGTAGTTGTGAAGAAGAAAGGCAGACCGCAGACTGTCGGGTCTGAATCGCCCTGCCACTCAGATGACAGGAGGAGCCTCTTCTAGGCCAATATTTGCACCCAGGAGAAACGTTTAATCGGTCCAATCTAGACTTTTGTTTTTACTGCAAAAGAACGGAACACCTGGCGAAAGACTGCAGGCATGCAAATGGCCTGTGTTTAGTTTGTGGTGCATCCACTCATGCCATAAAAGCATATCCATATCGTTTTAACACGGCTCCAACCCCCATACCAGCAATCACATTCCCGCAGCGGCCAGCCATTCAGGCTCCTGCACCTCGCTTAGCTCTCTCTTCACCCGCTCCATGTGAACCTCCTGCATAGCCTCAACGGCAGTTCCATCAGGCACAGAGGAACACGCCTCAAGGGCAGAGAAACATACACCAAGGACAGAGAAATGTGCCTCCAGCAAGGAGGAATGTACCACGACGTTATGCTTTCAAAATGACGGTTGAGGAGGCCGAAACCACAAGCCAAGTAATCACTAGTAATTCCCAATTCTTTTAAACCTTTTCAATCATTGTATATTACTATACTTTTTCCTATACCTAAACCTTTCCCACACAACTTAGGTACTATACTAGGAGCCTCCCTACCTGCTCTAGCACTCTTTGACACTGGAGCATCACATTGCTTTATGTCGAAAAGGTTCATCCGAACTCATGCGATTCCAGTTAAACCGCTCATATCCAGCTGGAATGTCATTTCAGGGAACGGCATTCTAAAAGCAACTTTGGGATACTATCTGTGTCCAGTGGTCTTCTGTAGCAGAGAATTTTATGCCGACTTCAAGATGTTGGACATACTGAACTTCAATGTAATCTTGGGAATAGACTGGCTGGGAACTTTCTTTGCTACTATCGATTATCGCCAAAGTGGGGTGGTGTTCGAAATACCAGATCATCCAGTGTTCTATTTCAAGAGTGGAGACTGCACCCTGAAACCTAGCGTCTACAAAGCAAAACCAAAGAAGACAGTGGTTGCAGCATTACAAGCGGAAGAATCGAAGCCAGAAGTAGCTAGAGAGTTCGAGGATGTATTCCCGGAAGATATATCAGGTTTGCCTCCTGATCGAGCTCTTGAATTCAGCATTGATTTGCTACCTGGTGCACAACCGGTAATCAAAACTCCGTACTGGTTATGTCCAGAAGGATTGAAGGAGATCCGCAATCAGTTGGATGAACTCCTGAAGATAGGTTGGATTCGTCCCAGTACTTCAAGCTGGGGATCTCCGGTTTTACTGGTGAAGAAGAAAGAAGGTTCATACAGAATGTGTGTAGATTATCGAGCTCTGAACGAAGTAACGATTAAAAACAAGTATTCACTACCGCGCATCGATGACCTTTTTGATCAGCTAAATGGGTCTTGTGTATTTTCGAAGCTAGATCTTCGTTCAGGTTATCATCAGGTGAAAGTCAAAGAGTCTGATATTCCGAGGACGACATTTAGGACTCGATATGGTTACTATAAGTATCTCGTAATGCCATTTAGAGTGACCAATGCACCTGCTATATTCATGAATCTTATGAACCAAGTTTTCCGAGAGTATTTAGACAGGTTCGTTGTCATCTTTATCGACGACATCCTAGTGTATTCAAAGAATCAGAAAAAACACGCCGAGCATTTACGGATTGTCCTGAAGATATTGCGACAACATCAACTCTACGCCAACTATAGAAAGTGTGAATTTTGGCTAGATCAAGTCGGATTTCTCGGACATATAGTTTCAGGCGAAGGAATCTCAGTAGATACAGCTAAGTTGTCAGCTGTCAGCGAATAGCCGACACCAAAGACGGTGAAAGATATACGAAATTTCATAGGATTAGCAGGATACTATCGATGATTCATTGAAAGCTTTTTGAAGATTGCAGCACCCCTGACCAAGGTCACACGCAAAAATGAAGCATTCGTGTGGTCGGAAGCATGTGAAAAAACTTTTGTAGAACTCAAGTCAAGATTAACTTCTGCTCCTATTATCGTAATACCGGATCAATCTGGAGGATTTGTTGTGCATTGCAATGTGTCAGGTAAGGGATTAGGATGTGTTCTACACCAGTATGGAAAAGTTGTAGCTTTTGAATCAAGACAACTGAAGGTTTATGAGCGCAACTATCCAGCGCATGATCTGAAGTTGGCAGCCGTTATCTTTGCACTTAAGATTTGGCGCCACTATCTCTTGGGAGAACGAGTGGATATATACACTGGCCATAAGAGTCTGAAGTATGTATTTACTCAAAAAGAATTAAACATGCGGCATAGAAGATGACTAGAAATCATGGTGGACTTCAACATCAACCTACAATATCATCCTGAGAAGGTGAATGTGGTTCCTGGTGCACTTACCCGCCAGCCATTAGCAATGAATCGCACCGCTCCGTAGAAGCTACAGCAGGAATTGCACGGATTGGTAATCGAAGTAGTTATGCCAGGTAACGCTTCGTATTTGATGAGCTTACAAGTCCAGTCTACTCTTGTCAATCAGATCAAGGTTGCTCAAGCAAATGATACCAAGCTATAAAAGATCCGAGAACAAGTAGAAAGTAGACTTCGAACTGACTTCATCATCCACGAAGACGGATCCTTGAGATATGGAAGTCGATTGTGTGTGCCACACAGCCCAGTTCGAGAAGAGTTGATGAAAGAAGCTCATAGCTCTTCTTACTCTGTACACCCCGGTGGTACAAAAATGTATAAGGATCTACAGCAACACTACTGGTGGCATGGAATGAAGCGCAAAGTATCCAAGAGCATAGCCAATGGTGTGTCAGCAAGTGAAGGCTGAATATCACAGAACTGTTGTTCTACTTCAGCCGTTACCAATCCCAGAATGGAAATGGCAGCACATTACCATGGACTTCGTGAATGCCCTTCCTCGCAGCACAAAGGGTAACGATATAGTATGGATTATTGTGGATCGACTCACCAAGTCGACTCAATTTATTCCATTTTGAGTTGGCCAATCTATAGAGACGTTAGCAAAGAAGTACATAAAGGTAAGCATAAATCTAAAGTAAGATTTAAACCTTCAAAGTGTACTATATTTGATACCCATGAACTCATGCAGGAGATTGTGAGATTACATGGAGTTCCTGTTTGCATCGTATCCGATCGTGATACAAGATTCCGATCACAGTTTTGGCAAAGTCTGCAAGCTAGCCTGGGAACGTGTCTGAACTTCAGCACGGCTTACCATCCACAAACGGACGGACATTCCGAGCGAACAATTCAGATTCTGGAGGATATGCTAAGAGCTTGTATGTTAGACTTCGGAGGTTCGTACGAAGATCACTGATAGCGGATTTCCTTCTCTCAAACCTTCCTTCTCCTGCCCTAACAAGTGAGGAATTACTCACCCATTAAAAAGATAAAAATAAAATTCAAGATAAGAAAAATGCAGATTAAATTCTACGATTAGATTAACAAATAATAATTGCAGATAATAAAATACGATAAGAAAAATGCGAGAAAAATAAAGGAACTTACTTTTTATTGATAACCTCTCAACTATCTCTACAAGTTTTTAATTGATAAAGATAAAGAACAAAATTACAATTCTAGATCTAAAAATAAAAAGAGGCATGCCCAATTTGGTTTTAAGCTCTCCTATTTATAGATAGGAAAACCCTAGGTTTAAATTCTGATCCATACACGAAATTACAAAACTATCCCCAGATAGCCGAGTCAAAGCACCGACACTGCCACCGACATGTGCAGAACGTGACCGCGGAACCGCGGCAGAAGTGCCTGTTTGGCTGCGGTTCCGCAGCCATTTGGTGGACTTGGGGCATCAAACTTTCTGGTCTTTTTCATGTTGCTTTTATCTTCTATTTTATTCTCTTGGTTTCTCATAATCTCTTCAATTTCCTTCCAGATATTTAACAGCGCAAGATAATGTGGACTTTTGCCATGAGCTCCGCGTTGAAGTCTTGGATCTTGTGCTGCCCTTGTGCCTTGTGCATTGAAATGATCAACGATTTTCCATTTTGTCTTTTAAACTAGTAGGCGGCATCATACGAATGGTTAGCGGAGATCAGTATTCATCTGTTGTTGGTCGTAGTCCTACATTTGTTGCAACTTTTCATGAATTTCACTGTAAAAAGCTGAGAACCTGTAACCTGAAACTATTTAGCAGACATGGATCAAAAGTACCTACTTATATGTAATGTGATTAAGAATGAGCGATATAAAAATGCAAAAATCTGATATGAACAAATAACCCCAAACTTATCTTTGCTCGTCCCGAGCAAAACCAATTTTATTCCTGAAAAATCATAGCCTCACTTTTGCAGGGAACGCGATTGCACTGAGCTCGTGCAACAAGCCGTTAAACCTCTAGGTGCCCCTAGTAGGAGGAGTGTTGTCTCCTGAGGGTTTTCAGCGGATACTACCCACAAAATCAGATCAATTTGGCCATTGACTCTAATTCTTCAATTCAGTATTCTATCAAGAAATTCTATTATCTTCAACTTAGAAATCATCAACCGTATTTTTTTACACTTCCTTTTCATTTATCTTAAGATCATATATGTTTTGCCATTTTAAAAAGCTTTCAGCATCTCCTAAGTTTTCCTTCTAAGGCGCAATCTTAACACAGGAATTTTTATCATCTCTACTGAAGATATAAGCCCTATCTTTTATTCCTATCTCTCCTCCAAACTCCAATCATATACCCCTACGTATGTGTAATTATCACCCCTACACTTGGAAATTCAATTCAAGCTATCATACTCTTGTCCATCTTCCAAAATACTTTTTAATTGGTGAATTCTAGATGAAATTGCCCACACATCCTTCATGCGATCGTTAATACTTCTTGAGATACTAAACGACCGATTACAAAATGTGCTTGCGCATTTAGGCTAAATTTCTCGTCTTGCAACACCGAAGGCTTAGCAGTGACTCCCAAACTAGTTGGTCTAAGGCATTAGGTGATAAAGCACCCTCGCTATATCTTTTATGTATGCTGCCTTAAGCAATTACAAATCCAGTGTTCATTTTTTTCTCTTTATTCACCACTTATACTTTATTTTATTTTCCTTCATACTAAGGATTTTAGACAAGAGCATTTCAAGGTATTCTCTACTATCACAAGTTTCAAGATATGTGTAAGTGCGTAAAGTAGGGTATATATTTTCAGAATTTGGGCTTAAGGTTCAGAATTATTTTTCAGACTTATACTTCAAATAGAGCTTTCAATATTCTTCCGTTATTTCGATTTAGCCCGAGAACTGAACTCAAAATTTGCCTATTTCTAAATAAACTACAAAGACATATTTTCTACAGTTAAACTTCAAGAAAGGTTATTTTTAGGGGTTTTAATTTACTAAGTTTAGGATATAGTTTTTCCTAACTAGTCAACTGTCATGTTGAACTTGAGTCAAATATGGCCAAAAATTTTATTTTTCTAAAAAAAATTTATTTTTTTAAATTTTTGTGGGTTTTAATAAGTATGCAAATGCAAAATATACAGATGAATGCGAAGCTAGAAAGCTTACCGAGCACACCCCCAAACTTAAACTTGACAGTGCTTTCACTGTCAGGCTACACCAAGAGGGTCAAAATTGTCGGCACTCCCTAAAAGAAAATTTTTAAAAAAACAAAAGGCAAACCAAAAAATATATATACAAAAAAAGATCCCCCCAAACTTAAGTAAAACAGTGTTTCCACTGTTTAAGCGGTGGAGTTCAGGATTAGGGGGGAACAGAGAACAGTATCAATTTATACAAGGCCTTACACAGGCCAAAAGTGAGCACCAACCATTCAAAAAATTTATCGTTATAAAGCTGCGGTTGGTGAAAGAATATGGCGAGGAAAGAAATGGAGAGTACGCGAGACCGTATTGGGATAGAAGTGGAATGCGATCTCAGTATATGAGAAGAAGAATGGCGGAAGGGAAAAAGAAGTGGAATACGAACTTGAGGGTGAAAATGATTTGAATAAATTAGTACCATCTGTAATGATCGATGTGAAAAGATGGATTGTATTAATCTATCAATATGGCGAGAAATTGGGTCAAATCCTTCAAGATTCGTGAGAAAACTTGGGTACGCCGAACTTGGTAAACCAGACACAGATAATGAAGGTGATACGGTGTCTTGCGCGGTCGGAACGATGGAAAGGATCGAGGGGAGTGATTGAGGAAGGGTAACAATTAAAGGTTCAGGAGGGTGTACATAGTCAGTGGAAGGGACAGGATGAATTAGAAAATCCGACTCATCAAGCAAAACTGGTCCATCCTCAATACTATCCTCAAAATTCCCCTCGAAAGTTATCTCATCCATGCATTTATCATCTAAATCCAGATGCATATGAAGTTCGGGAAAAATGGTTAATGACTCAGGATGATGAATTGGAGAGAGAAACTCATCCAAATCTGTAGGTTCATCATCCGAAATATTCCCAGCGTCGATATCCTCAACCAAGTGAAAATCAATTTTTTCAGACATCTCATCAAAAGAATGGATATTAATCAATTCAGGTTTTAGAGTGGAGGTGTAGAGGTCAAAAGTATTGGTGATGGTTTCACTCGAAAGAGGCCCTTCACAATCAGGTAAATCAAACACTACAAGGTTGCACAACTCATTAATCGTTCTATCTTCAACTAGTGAATCATTTGGGACACTTGATAGACATTCAAAACCGGAGTTGTGAGATTCAATTGGGGATGGGTAGGTTTGATTTGGAAGGGTGCACAGCTCACTCTCTCCACTCAAATTCTCAATCTGTCCAACCGCCTCATCATATATTGGAAAATTTGGAGCTAGTTAGAAACTAGCTACCAGGTCACTAGGTTGTATGAGGGCGGCCATGGATGCATTCAAATCCATCATCTGTTGGCAGGACGCTACCCTAAAGTCTTCCAACGACTGTTCCAGACTAGACATGGGTTGTGAAGGGGTTTCAGTAAAAGATTCAAACGCGTTTGGATACTGGAAACTTCCAAAAGACTGTTCAGAAGCAATGTCTAGGGAAGGTGCAAAAGTTAGGTAGGATGGATAGGAATTGAATGGTTGGACAGGGGTAGGATCAACATACGGATAAGAAGGTGAATGGAATTGTTGATCCAAAGACTTCGCAGTGGTGAAAGGAGTGAAAGATCAGCTATGGGATTGTTTAATACGTTCAAGGATGGACAATGGACGATTCGAAAAAGGGGTATCAACGTAAAGGGGTGGGGGAGGTTGAAATGGTTGACGAAGTGGATTACGGAGTGCAAGTGTTTGTCCTAGACGCGTCTATCCGATCTTTCAAAGATATTTTAGGCATGGATGGGTCGTTCGAAATTCGACCAAAGCAAGAACCGTAGGAAGTAATGTCTGGTTGTGGGTACCAAAGTTCGGCAAGAGTTTTGCGATGTGGGGTACCCATGTTGGAAGAGTGAAAATATAGGAAGGGAGGGAAGTGGTATATTTTTTTCTTTTAAAAAAAAAAATTGTTTGTTTTTAGAGTTTTAAAAATTGTTTGATTGAAAGAATACAGAATTATGGAACTAAACATTTTACAAGCACGATCACAATCACAATATGCACAAACACATCTAGAGCTATGGTCATTAAAGTCCAACTAGACCACTTCTAGACTTACAAGCAACAAGTTGCAGGATAACCCTCGAATCGTATCTTCACTGCCAATTGTGTCCAGGTAAGCACAAGTGAGGGAAGGAGGGTTCCGCTCATGAATCATCGTGAGACGGGCCTTTTAAAATTACCTCCTCACCTGTCTAGCCTAGGTACCACAAAATCAAGCTTAGATAAACGACCGATTCCCCGCAACCTCCACTTGTCCTAAATGAGCGCGACAAGTCCTTAAAGGTTTAGTCTAGATATTTTTTATTAGCTCAAGGTAATGCGTATGCAATTAGTGATTTGTAGGGTCTTAGGAAGGGTGATGAAATCCCTACCCAATATGAATTGGTGTTATAGCCCCTTAAATTCCGTATTAAATATGTAAAGCAGTAACAACCAAAAATCTAAAACACTTGCAAAAATTTTTATTTTGGCTGCGGCGCAAAGAATCTTGCACAAAAATCGGTTTATTGGAGGGGGCAAGAGAATTTGCGTAAAGAATCCTGCACAAAAATCAGTTTATTGGAGGGGGGAAGAGAATTTGCGCAAAGAATCCTGCAGGAAAAATATTTCAGTGGAGTGCAAAGGAGAGGAAAGGAGAAAAGAGATACTCACAGAGAGTTTTTAGTTGCTGACGTCACCCGTTGACCGCAGTTCCGCGGTCAAACCCTTGATTCTGCCGCGGTTCCGCGGCTTAACAGAAGGTTGACTGCTTCAAATTTTGTCTTTGTGCTGAGTTGGTTTTCCTTTACCTGTTTAGATCCCCTGATTCTGGATTTGTTCACTGAGTTTGCTCCAGATCTGAATCAGGCCTTCTTCCAATCTTGCACACTTGCACAAAGATTTTTCAAAAATAACAAGATGATTTTTATTTTTTTTATTTTTTTAATTTTTATATTTTTAATTAACCCGAAATTTCACAAAGAAAGAAACTACCGTCTCCCCGGTAACGGCGCCATTTGATTGTTAGGTGTTTTCTATGCGTGCTTAAATTTTAATTACCGCAATCAAGACGGTGTCGCTTGGTAGCTAGCCGGTTGAGTACGGGTCGATCCACAGGGAGATGAAATCTTTTTCTTTATGTTTTAACGGGTTAAGTCCAAAAAATTGGTGGGTTGTTTTAAGATCTACGAATGAGATAAAAGATGATAAAAGACTTGCTAGGGTTAGGATTAGGTTAGTTAGAGTTTAGGAAATTCTTACTTCTTTCGATGCCCTTCTGATTATAGGTGTTAAGGTAATCGGCAACAACGGAGATTAGCACGACTAGGAAGAAACTTGCAAGTATAAGCTAGGCTTTCCATGCTTAGTTTCTTCCTTTTGGTCCTTGTCCGTCCGTTCTTGTCTCTTAGCCCTAACCCCCAATTAATTCAAGCACAACCGGTCTAACTAGGGGATCACGGCTATCATGTAGGATAGGGTGCCGTAGTGAGCGAATTATGGTTCAATTAATTGGAGTCCGAATTTTAAGGTGTTGGGCAAAGAAAGGAGTGAGAGAGATTTCCTTCTCTCAAACCTTCCTTCTCCTACCCTAACAAGTGAGAAATTACTCACCCATTAAAAAGATAAAAATAAAATTCGAGATAAGAAAAATGCAGATTAAATTCTATAATTAGATTAACAAATAATAATTGCAGATAATAAAATACGATAAGAAAAATGCGAGAAAAATAAAGGAACTTACTTTTTATTGATAACCTCTCAACGATCTCTACAATTTTTTAATTGATAAAGATAAAGAACTAAAATAAAATTCTAGATCTAAAAATAAAAAGAGGCATACTTAATTTGGCATTGAGCTCTCCTATTTATAGATAGGAAAACCTTAGGTTTACATTCTGATCCATACACGAAATTACAAAACTATCCCCAGAGAGCCGAGTCAAAGCACCGACACTGCCACCGACATGTGCAGAACGCGGCCGCAGAACTGCGGCAAAAATGCCTGTTTGGCCACGGTTCCGCGGCCATTTGGTGGACTTGGGGCATCAAACTTTCTGGTCTTTTTCATGTTGCTTTTATCTTCTATTTTATCCTCTTGGTTTCTCATAATCTCTTCAATTTCCTTCCAGATATTTAACATCGCAAGATAATGTGGACTTTTTCCATGAGCTCCGCGTTGAAGTCTTGGATCTTGTGTTGCCCTTGTGCCTTGTGCATTGAAGTGATCAACGATTTTCCATTTTGTCTCTTAAACTAGTAGGCGGCATCATACGAATGGTTAGCGAAGATCAGTATTCATCTGTTGTTGGTCGTAGTCCCACATTTGTTACGACTTTTCATGAATTTCACTGTAAAAAGCTGAGAACCTGTAACCTGCAACTATTTAGCATACATGGATCAAAAGTACCTACTTATATGCAATGTGATTAAGAATGAGCGATATAAAAATGCAAAAATCTGATATGAACAATCACCTACACATTGTGGAGTTTTCATACAAGAACAGCTACCAGGCGAGCATTGGAATGGCACCATTCGCGGCACTCTACGTATCACGACCCGAAATTTGGAACGTGACGGCACTTAAACTACGTAACGTCTACAGGCGTAACGCAATTCAAGTAAGCCGAAAACCTAAAAATCTAAACCATCAAAAGTAGTAAGTGATATGAACATTGTTAAAAACTTTTGGGAATCTCAAGTAAAAATCTTTAACTTAAGTTTCTTTCTTAAAATTTCGGCAACACCTCCTATGTAAAAACTAGCCCCAAAATGGGTACAACATAGAATATAAATAAAGTATCCCCAAACGGGAGCAAATCATGCCTAACGGCGGAAACAACCACGACAAGTATATATACGACGCCGTGGTGAAGAAATATAAATAAAAACAGCATAAGAAGGTAAAACTTCATAACAAGGCCAGCTCCCACGAGCACGGCACTGTTCATATCATAATATTGCAGTTTATATTCCCCAATTCTTATTCGTTTTATAAATAAACAGGTGCTTTTGACGCATGTCTGCTACATGTTATAGGTTACAGGTTCTTGGACAGAAAACAGTGCAAACGATGTAAAGACGATAAAAATGTGGACTTTAACCAACAAACAGAGAATCTTGATCAAGCCTACATAAGGAACAATTCACAAAGCAAGATTCAAGACATCGACTCAAAGCGAACGGTTAAAAATCCATTGCAAATTGTTCACTGAAGATCTGGAACTAACCTAGAAGCCCAAATGGAAAAAGGTATATATAAATAAGAAGCCCAAGCCAACAAGAAGCAACCAAGGAAATTTCATCAAGAGATCTCCCCAAAGGGCCGCGGAACCGCGGCCCAAGCCCACTAATGCCGCGGTTCCGCGGCCATTTAGTGCCCATGTCGGTGGATTTTTCTCGTGTTGGTGCGTCGGTGCGGGTGTTGGGATTTTCCGTGGGCAAATCTGTAATTGCACATGTGCGAGAGTCTGTAACCCTAGTTTTTATGTTTTCCTATAAATTGTAATCACAGATCTGTAAAACCTATGCCTCTTTTCAATCAATAAAATTCAGAATTGCTGGGAGTTTATTCAGATCTGTTCTATATTGCTTGGAGGGAGCCATCAAACTAGTAAGTAATTTTATTTCTTTGCTTTTTATTCTGTTTTAATTAGTATGTTTGTTCATCCCCTAATGAGCAAGTAATCTCCTCGCTTGTTAGGGTTAGCCTTAGGGAAAGGTTTAAGAGATGAGATCTATCACCCCTTTCATGTCCCTTCACAAGAATTAGAACTCCATGCATACACGCACAACCGCTCCCTACGGCACCCTACCCCTCGAGGTAACGGTGACACCGTAGTATAAAGGCCCGGTTGCGCGTGTTTTCCATGGAGGTTAGGGTAATTATCGATAAAGGAAGGACACGAATCTAGAGGAAGAAATATCTTCCCAAAAGATTCCAATCCACTTTATTGATAATTACCGTAACTTCTAATAGATCTAAAATAAAGGCATCGAAAGCGGTGAGGAAACCTTTAATCTCCAAACTTCCCCTAAACCTAACCCTAGCAAGACTTCAGATTAGATTAATTTAGTTTAGTGAAAGATCTAGGTTTTTATAGATTTAATAAACCAATCAAAACAACAATTGGAATCAACTCATAAAAACACAAATCAGAAAATCACCCATCTCTGTGGATCGACCCGTACTCATCGGCTAGCTGCAAAACGACACCGTTTCTGATTACGGTTAACTTAATATTTTTGGATTAATCAAATGGCGCCGTTGCCGGGGATGGCGTAAAATTTCTTTATGTGTAATTTTGGGTTGATATAAATTTTAAAAATTATAAAAATCTGAAAATAAAAAAAAAAGAAATAAAAAAATTATCAATTTTGATCTGTTTGAAGGGTGTATCTTTTGAATTTTGCAGGAATAGCGAAGAAGCTCGGATCTGGAATTTTACAGAGGGCAAATTAGAAAAGTGCATATCAGAACAGAGGAGAAACATCACAACAGAACCGTACAATTTTTACAGAGCCCTAATTCTACCAGAATACCGCGGAACCTCGGCTTTGACATACCAATAGCCGCGGAACCGCGGCCACTTTGGCCCTTCAGTGCGCGATATTTTCTGGTCTGTTTTCTCCTTCTCCCCTCTGAAAATCCCCATATATCTTTTGTGAAAATTTTCTGCAGGATTTCTTTGCGCTAAAAATCTTCTCTCCCCTTCTAAATAACAGATTTTCTGCAGGTTTCTTTGCGCCGCGCTAAAAAAAATTTGATTGCAAGTGAATTTTATTGTTTTGCATAATTTAATCGGACTTTAAGGGGCTAATTGACCAAACTCAGATTGGGTGGGGATTTCATCACCCTTCTCAGGACCCCAGAAAACACTTAAAGCATTTTGCATCGACCACATTTAATTAAAAAAATACTAAACTCAGACCTAAGGACATCGAGCTCAATAGGAAAAGGACTAGTATGGGAATCGACCGTTTATCCTAACTGACTTTGCGGTGTCTAGGCTAGTGGTTTTTAATTAGGCCCACTACTGTGGTTCCTTCCCACTTACCTGGCCGCAGTGTCGGTGAAGAGGCGGTTTGAGGTCCTATTTCTAGCCCTAGTTAGGAGCTGTCAAGCAGACCTAGGTGACCCTAGATCTAGGCCTGATTGTGCATGTGTGGTTGATACATTTGTGTCACGAGTCTCTTTTCAAAACTTGCAACTTGTCGCTAAGAAAACTTGCAACTCACTTCCACCACTCCCCTCCATTGACGTTATCTTACCCCCACATTCTGTTTTTCTATTTTTTCTGACTACACTACTCCTTTAGTGTATGTCACTTTGGACTAGGGATACTAACGCCCGATTAGTCCATGTTTCGTTGGTACTGACCGACGAACCTTTCGACACCGAAGTCGAAATTCCCTCCATTTCTTTACCTCCACCTTCAAATTCTTCTTTCGAAGGTATGTCGGGACACGACCCCAACGATACCTTACCGACGGGAATGATTCCACCTCCGTTAGGTGCGAATAACCCGAATCTTCCGCCTGTTGTAGCGCCCGGACGAGTTGCGCTCCAGGATCTCTTCTACCCCGTCCGCACTTCTTTACCTACATGTCTTTCACCCCCACCGGCCAATGAGGACAATTTTGAAATAAAACCGCATTTCATCAATATGCTGCCAAAATTTCATGGTTTTGAATCCGAAGATGCATATATCTTTATCAATAAATTCCAAAACGTTTGCGCTATGATGAAAACGACCCAATTAAGTGATGACTCTATAAGGCTAAGGGTCATTCCTTTTACCTTATGTGACCTAGCCGAGAAGTGGCTATATAGCACAGCATCACATTCCATTAGAAATTGGGACGAGTTTGTAAGAGCTTTTCTGAAAAAGTTCTATCCTCATCACAAAACTGCTAGAATCCGCAACGAGATTATACAATTTTCACAGCTTCCTTCCGAACCATTTTGGAAGTGCTTCGAGAGATTTAAAGACTTACTCGTTCAATGCCCTCATCATGGGATCGAAAGTTGGCAACTTTTCCAGACATTATACGAGAGATTGAACTCGGCAACGAAGCAGTTGCTAGAAACCATATGTCAAGGTCATTTTCTTTCCAAATCTAGCGACGAAGCTTGGCAGTTTCTTGAGGATCTTAGTGAGCAAACAATTCAGTGGGAGAGTACCAAGACCACATCATCTTCTTCTGTTGGTCAATCCAGGGCAGGCATACATCAAGTAGATATGTCAATCGCTATGAAGGCCGAGATGGCCGCACTTATGAAAAAGCTAGAAGCCATTGAGACCAAAATCTCATCGTCTTCTCCTGCCCCTGCTTTACCCACACGAACTGTTTGTGCTTGTTGTTCGAATCCATCGCATCTAACCGAAGAGTGTCCTTATAATGCACCTATTCAAGGACAAGATCAAGTCAATGCTGCATTTCAGCAACGACAAAGAAACGATCCGTACTCTTCGACATACAATCCGGGGTGGAGGAGTCACCAAAATTTCGCTTGGAACCAAAATCAACAAGTCCAAGGAAATAACAATTTTCAAAGACCTCTTCCTCCACAACAACAACAAGCACCTTCACAAACTCAAAACCAGCAACCTTTCCAACAACAACCTTATACAAATCAAACGAACAATTTGGCTCAACCAAATGATGATAAGGTTATCTCGCTCGAAAAAAGTCTAGATGCATTTCTTAAGCAATCTACAAAATCCGCAGCAAGATTTGAAAATTATGTTCAGTCTTTGATGCATAACAATGTTTCACACGATCAAAGTATCAAATCTATTGAGGCACAAATTGCACAATTAACTGCTACATTGAGCGAGAGAGAAAAGGGAAAGCTTCCATCTCAATCATTGCCAAATCCCGGTCACACTCAAAACGCATATCACAATCACAATGTAAATGCGGTGACCACGTTGAGATCCGGAAGAGTGTTGCAAAATAATGTGGGTACTAGTGATGACATTCCCGCCGGTGGTTCTTTTTCTTCTTCTTCTTTTTCTCCATCGTCATTTTCCCCTTCTTCATTTTCTTCACTCTCTTCTTCACCTTTTTCTTTAGAGCCTATTTTCCACCCTTCACATGGCTCTACTTCTTCTAACTCGAACGGACCCATTTCTCACAACACGAACACATCCACACTGGGATCCGTTCCTACTCCACATTCTACTCCACAGACATTTGACTCAACAAATTTTCAAAATGCTCCATTTCCAAACAGGTTGAGTCTTAATAAACCAACTGCACAAGTAGAGAAGATTGTGGAGATATTTAAGCAGGTTAGCATAAATATACCTCTCTTGGATGCAATCCAACAAGTCCCTTCATACGCAAAAATCTTAAAGGGCTTATGCACCTCGAAGAGAAAGGCATCTCAAGTACCCAAGAAAGTGCTAGTGGCTAGTGCAGTGAGCAATGCTATTAACCACCATCAAACCTTACCCCAAAAACGAAAGGACCCCGGCTGTCCTACGATTTCAATCACAATTGGGGATAAGAAAATTAATCGATCACTTTTAGATCTTGGGTCTAGTGTTAACCTGATTCCCTACTCCGTGTACAAACAATTAGGGGTTGGAGAGTTGAAACCCACTCGTTGTACTCTCCAAATGGCTGATCGATCAATCACCCATCCAAGGGGTCAGCTAGAGGATGTGTTGATCAAAGTGGGGGAGTTCATATTCCCCGTTGATTTTATTGTTATGGATACACAACCTGTTGCTAACCCAAGAAACCAAATTCGGGTGATCTTAGGTCGACCATTTTTGGCCACTTCCAATGCTGTAATAAACTGTCGCAATGGCTCCATGACTCTATCCTTTGGGAAGATATCTAGTGAGTTCAATATTTATAAGATGGGAAGTCTGCCCCCCGTGCCTAAAACTAGTACACGAGATGTTTGCTCTATTCACGAAATCACGCAGGAGGACTGCGAGCTTGAAAGATTTTTATTTCATGAAAACAGTTTTGACGCCACTAGTGCGTCCCTCCTTGAGCCTACCACAGTTGACACAACCGATATGGATTATGAATGTTTCACTTTTTCGGATGATGACGACTCACAGTCCGAATATGAGTCTTTTGAATTTGTGGATGAGTTAGTTGAACCATCCAAATTGGTTGTTTGCAGTGATTTGGAACCTGTGTTGGAGTCCTTTGAGTTCGAGGTAGATTCCGCAATGATTCTTTCGCCTCCGAAACTCGAACTCATGTCCTTACCGCCTCACCTTGAATATGCTTACATAGGTGAGAATGAGACCTTTCCCATTATCAGATCAGCTTCTCTAGCCCTTGAGCAAGAGAACGCCCTTTTGATGGTCTTACAAGATAGGCGGCAAGTTTTCGGTTGGACTATGGCGGACATCGAGGAGATCAGTTCCCTTATAATTGAATATCATATGAAATTGATGGATGATGCCAAGTCAATAGAGGACCCACAGGAACATTTTGGGGATATTGTGGTTAGTCAACCTCCTCTTTTAGAAGTTGAACCACCCCCATTTCTTTTAATAAGCTACAAGAATGCCAATATTCCACTGATTGCTGATCATTCGCATTCTCGTTTTGATTCATCACCACCTCCTGTCTATTCACCTCAATACCTTCCATACCACCACTTCTATCTTCCCTAATTCTTTTTGGACCGCCACAACTTATTCTTCCACCAACCAATACTCTTTACTGATAAATTTTTCAACTGGTTGGTGTTGACTTTTGGTCTATGCAAAGTTTGGCAGTAATGTCTAATATAGTTTAAATGAAGTTTGGGGGAGGGCCTTTCTGTATATATTTTTGTTTTCCTTAACAATAAAAAAAAATATAAAAAAATTATAAATAAATAAATAGGGGAGTGCCGGTATTTTGACCCTCATGGGTTAGGATGACAGTGAGGACACTGTCAAGTTCAAGTTTGGGGGTATGCTCGGTACGTCTTCTTCCTTCGCATTCATTTGTACATATTTTTTGCATTTGCATACTTATTTGAAAACCCATAAAAATTGAAAAATTTTGAAAAATTATAAAAATAATTGTATTCAATTTTGGCCTTGTTGGACTAGAGTTTGACATATAGGTTAACTAGCTAGGAACAACAAGATCTTAGACTTAGTGAATTAAAAACCCTAAAAATAACATTCCTTAAAGTTTAACGGTAGAAAGTATATGCCTTGTAGTTTATTTAGTAATAGGCAAATTTTAAGTTCACTTCTTGGGCTAAGTCGAAACAAGGGAAAAATATTGATGTTCTTATTAGAGTATAAGTTTGAAAAATAGTTTCTAGCTTAAGTCTAGATTCTGAAAATGTATACCCTACAAATTGCACAATCACACACCTTGAAACTTGGAATAGTAAAAGAGATCTTGAAATGCTCTTGTCTAAAAGTCCTTAGTACAATGAAAATAAGAAAAAAAAAGTAAATAAAAAAAATGGACACTGGTTTTTTGTGATTACTTAAGGCTGTAAAAATAGAAAAATCTTTAGCGAGGGTGCTTCATCACCTAGTGCCTTAGACCAACTGGTTTGGGAGTCACTACTAAAAGCTTTGGGTATTGCAAAAAACTAGGAAGTACGCTTTAAAGTGCTAACGCATCTTGTAATCGGTTGTTGGTACCTCAAGAAGTATTAACAGTCGCATGAAGGATGTGTAAGCGAAATTCAAAATTAACGAATTAATAAGTGCTTTGGACAATGGACGAGAGTACGATTGCTTGATTTGAATTTCCAAGTGTAGGGGTGATATTTACACACACGTGGGGATATGTGATTAGAGTTTAGATGAGAGAAAGAAATGAAAGATAGAACTTGTATCTTTAGTAGAGTTGATAGAAATTCCTGAGTAGAGATGAAACCCTTGAAGGAAAACTTAGAAGATGCCGAAAGCTAAGTAAGTCTATAGAACATGTATAATCTTAAGTTAAATAATGAGGAAGCGTGAAGACTATGGGTGGATAATTTACAAGGAGAAGATAATAGAATTCCTTGTTCGAAAACTTAATTGGAAAACAAAAGTAAATGGGCCGAGTTGATAGGATTTTGTGGGTGTAATCCGCTGAAAACCCTCAGGAGACAACACTCCTCCTACTAGGGACACCTAGAGGTTTAACGGCTTGTTGCACGTGCTCAGTGCAATCGCGTTTCCCTGCGAAAGTGCGGTTAGGATTTTAGTGAATAAAAAATAAGTTTGCTCAAGGACGAGCAAAAGATAAGTTAGGGGGTATTTGTTCATATCATAATATTGCAGTTTATATTCCCCAATTCTTATTCGTTTTATAAATAAACAGGTGCTTTTGACGCATGTCTGCTACATGTTATAGGTTACAGGTTCTTGGACAGAAAACAGTGCAAACGATGTAAAGACGATGAAAATATGGACTTTAACCAACAAACAGAGAATCTTGATCAAGCCTACATAAGGAACAATTCACAAAGCAAGATTCAAGACATCGACTCAAAGCGAACGGTTAAAAATCCATTGCAAATTGTTCACTGAAGATCTGGAACTAACCTAGAAGCCCAAATGGAAAAAGATATATATAAATAAGAAGCCCAAGCCAACAAGAAGCAACCAAGGAAATTTCATCAAGAGATCTCCCCAAAGGGCCGCGGAACCGCGGCCCAAGCCCACTAATGCCGCGGTTCCACGACCATTTAGTGCCCGTGTCGGTGGATTTTTCTCGTGTCGGTGCGTCGGTGTGGGTGTTGGGATTTTCCATGGGCAAATCTGTAATTGCACATGTGCGAGAGTCTGTAACCCTAGTTTTTATGTTTTCCTATAAATTGTAATCACAGATCTGTAAAACCTATGCCTCTTTTCAATCAATAAAATTCAGAATTGCTGGGAGTTTATTCAGATCTGTTCTATATTGCTTGGAGGAAGCCATCAAACTAGTAAGTAATTTTATTTCTTTGCTTTTTATTCTCTTTTAATTAGTATGTTTGTTCATCCCCTAATGAGCAAGTAATCTCCTCGCTTGTTAGGGTTAGCCTTAGGGAAAGGTTTGAGAGATGAGATCTCTCACCCCTTTCATGCCCCTTCACAAGAATTAGAACTCCATGCATACACACACAACCGCTCCCTACGGCACCCCACCCCTCGAGGTAACGGTGACACCGTAGTATAAAGGCCCGGTTGCGCGTGTTTTCCATGGAGGTTAGGGTAATTATCGATAAAGGAAGGACGCGAATCTAGAGGAAGAAATATCTTCCCAAAAGATTCCAATCCACTTTATTGATAATTACCGTAACTTCTAATAGATCTAAAATAAAGGCATCGAAAGCGGTGAGGAAACCTTTAATCTCCAAACTTCCCCTAAACCTAACCCTAGCAAGACTTCAAATTAGATTAATTTAGTTTGGTGAAAGATCTAGGTTTTTATAGATTTAATAAACCAATCAAAACAACAATTGGAATCAACTCATAAAAACACAAATCAGAAAATTACCCATCTCTGTGGATCGACCCGTACTCACCGGCTAGCTGCAAAGCGACACCGTTTCTGATTACGGTTAACTTAATATTTTTGGAATAATCAGGCACCCAGAGTCACAAAATAATACAACATCGATCCTCGCAACTCGTCTCTAAGTCAAATACATGAAGGTGGTAGATGGAGAGTATTAGATACAATAAGATATACAATGAGCATCATCGGATAACCGCAAAACCCACCTATAGCAAAACTGCTCACAGTCAGCCGTAGCGGTATCCGCTGCAAAAGATGATATGATAAAAAGAAGCCCTGCCACTACTACCCTGAAGGACAACCTGCAAAACACTATGGCACAACGGGGGTGAGTTGCCAACTCATGAATAGTAAATAACATCATGCAGGTAATCGTAGGTATGCACGTATTGCGATAATCTAACACATGCAAACTGATAGTATAATATGGCAATATGTATATGCAACAGTCATGAAAGGTACTCTATCAGGTACTACTAAAACATGAAGCAATGCATATCAATAAATGTTGAGTTTG
Source organism: Agapanthus africanus (assembly GCA_030015575.1). NCBI lineage: Eukaryota > Viridiplantae > Streptophyta > Magnoliopsida > Asparagales > Amaryllidaceae > Agapanthus > Agapanthus africanus. Next base: position 886,668,001 of record CM057337.1, read on the forward strand.
GGATAAAACATATCATCATCACGGAATCCTCATCGTGGAAAAACCAGTATCCATCAACGACACTCCAAATCCCAATACCTCAGGCACCGTCACTCTAATCGGTCCTCGTATCCTGTAACTCTCATGGAACCTGAGTGTCTAACATCGACACTGAAAACATCATGAAAACTAGTGTCCATCAACGACACGTAAATCTACATATCATGGGCTCCATCTGCGGGATCGGCCCGCGGGCTCCGGCAGAATGATCGGTCCATGTCCATCTCATAACTCCGGTTGGTATCCTCCAGATATTCTCCGAGTCCAAATACTATCACCGGTAGGTACTACTCCCTCTGCCAGGCTCATCGTCTACACCACAAAAATCACCTATTTCCCTGGGGAACCATACCGGGTCCACCATGTACCCGCAGACGGTGCCTCCCACTCCTCGAATCGGGTTTTTAACATAAGTCTCAGAACCGAGAAACTCATGGTGGACGCATCGAAATATCATATCAAGAGAAACCGGGTTTTCAAAACAATACGTAATTTCTTGAAATATCCCCACGGTTCTCCAATCCATAAATCACATGAAATCCATATCTCAATACTTAAATCCATGAAATCTGATATATGCAACATAAAACAGCAATATGAGCATATTAAGGGAAAACCGCTCTTTTAAATGAATCCAGTTTTAAAATATATCATGTGGTTCCCAATTCCTTCGAAATCAAGTGCAGCATCATATGAGGTGTACATATAACTATAGCAAGATATGTGTATCTACATGTAAGCATGTATGTATAATGCATTTCATATACGCAATATCATAATAATCAACGTCTCAATGTCGATGACAATACAATACCGCATAGGGGTATATGTAGCTATAGTAAGGTATGTGGGTGTACATGTAAGCATGTATGCATGATGTACAAATAACTATAGTAAGGTATGTGGGTGTACATGTAAGTATGTATGCATGATGTACATATAGCTATAGCAAGATATATGTGTAAGCATGTAGGTATAGCATGTATACTACATTCCATATGCACAATGGAATAAGAATCAATGTCTCAATGGCAATAACCGATACAATATCACATACGTATATATGTTGTGCGTGTCATGGTAATTACCGACGGTGTGTGTGTAGCATACAATTTGTGCTCGTGCAACATGAACCGTCAATAATAGTGCAGTGTCCAATGGGTACAAGTACAGGCACAACAAGTAATAATATGCAATGAAGTTCATGCACAATCTCTATGTACATATACTTATAATTAATAAACATATCATTGAATCTAGTCCAGACGCATAACGCCATACGGGCGATTCCCCTGTAGATGTTAAATCTACTCACAGATGATCTTGAGCTAAGTAAAACCAACCACTTGCTTTTCCTTCTTCGCTGCGTCCGAAGTCCCCGCCTGCGATCCTAAAATCATACAAACACAACACATAAGGCTAAATATCCTGCGCCGACACAAAGACAACGAAACGCAAGAATAACGTCCACAAGATATACACACTGTGCACCTAGTGCATAAAACGCGTACGACATCGGCACAACCTTAGCTAGGAACGCAAAACGACACAACCACCAAGCCTAGACCCCGATCGTACTGATCGCGAATTCATAACACAATATATATCGTGGAAGATAATATATACATAACATCGCAACGTCAATTGAAGCTCACGCCTAATTTAACCGAAAACCTACCAAGCATCTTTTAATCATTTTAGCTCAAATCTAGAAGTTTAAACCATTCTAGTTGCCACAATCAACACATAGTAGCTTAATTAAACCACACAAACCTTTACTACAATTTTAATCTCAGCCATATAAGATTTAGTAAAAGTTAGTTTGCAATCAAGCTTAATTAGACAATTAGGAATAATGACAATTAACTATCTCACAACTAGGTTAAGTTTTCCAAGTCTAAACTACTCAATTAACCATTTCAAACAATCAAAACCTTAACTTGATCTTCATAACCTTTTCTAGAAATTCCAAAACATGCTAATTAAAGATTTATTTAAACATCTAATAATTAGATTAAGGTATTTAAACAATAACTAAAGCTTAGGGTTTAGATTTTATACCTCAAACTTGATTCACAAACTTGCAACTAGATTTTCAAAATAGCCTCTAAAATGCTAACTTTCATCAAGATCCAAGCTTAGTTAAGACTAAAAAATAATGGGTATGGATTTGTTTTAGAGTTTATGGGATTATTTGTTGATTTTTGATGAATTTTTGAAGTTTTAAAGAGTGGAAATGGAGTGAGGAAAAGAAATGGGCAGCCAAGGGGGGTTAGCCAAAACATGGAAGAAGTGGAATGTTGTGGATGAGTGTGGAAATAAACTAGGTTAAAACACCATTAAAGCTCATTTAATACCCCTCACATCATGCCACCTCTTAATCCTTTTAATTAAAATTTCCATTAAACCCACAAAATATCTAGATATTTCCAAGATATTTTTGAAAAGAAGACAAAAGCTTAATCTTGTAATTAAGTTGGCATGGATTCACATTAGCATAATTAACTCAATCAAATTTGTAATTACCACTAATTAAGTGCATAATTAAAAACTTATAATAATATTTTAATTAAAGAAAAAAAATTAAGTGAACTAAAATTTACAAGCGACTAACTAAATACCGCATACTAGCAATTTCCTAGTTATACTAGGTGCAGTTAAGTCTATACTGAAAAATGATCACTTCTAGGTTTTTACGGAAAAACACAATTATTTTACCTAATAGCGGAAAATTTGCCTAAACGATTTCTAAAACGTTACACTACGGACGGAATTGTCGTTCACCACTAAGTTGGGACGATATCAGAGATCGTAAACTTCTTAGACCAGAGATGATCATAGCAACTGTGGACGTAGTTCGCACGATCAGGTAAAGAATACGCATAGCTCAAGACCGACAGAAGTATTGGGCAGATGCAAAGCGCCGACATCTAGAGTTCCAACCTGGAGACCATGTTTTTCTAAATATCTTTCCAGACCGAGGAGTGATCCACTTTGGCAAGAGGGGTAAGCTAAGTCCGAGATACATAGGACCATTCGACATACTTGAACGAGTTGGAGAAGTAGCATACCGTTTAGCACTACCACCCTCATTGGAAGGAGTACACAACGTGTTCCATATATCCCAGCTATGACGATATGTGAGCAACCCTAGCCACATACTTGATCACTATGAGCTCACAGTACAGACGGACCTAACTTGTGAGTAACAACCCGTTAAGATCCTGGACCGAAAGATGAAGACACTACGGAACAAGAAAGTAAACTTGGTCCAAGTGATGTGGAGAAAGAATTCTCCAGGATAATCAACATTGGAATGAGAAGAAGACATGCGTGCAAGTTACCCTTACCTCTTTGAAAATTAGTCCATATGTAAATGTAAATTTCGATGACGAAATTTTTATAAGGAGGGTAGAATGTAACGACTCTGAATTTACTGTACTGAATTTCTATTTTATTGTACAGAAATGAGTTTATAGCCTGAGTTTGAGTTATAAGTCAATTTTGTGAAATAACAGCAAGAAACAACTTGTAGCTCACTGGTAAAGCATTACACTGCTGTGACGTAGCCTGTGTGTTCGAATCCAATCACACACATTATTTTTTCTGAATTTTTCTTTTAACTTTTTGGAAGCCCAAAAAATTTCACGTGTAATACACGGGTAAATGAAAATTCAAAAAAATCAAGCATGTGAAAAATGGAGTAAACAGTGAGTTGATCAGCTGGCATGAATCTTGAGGCATGTAGCCCTAGTTCGACTGGCGGAAAGCTTGTTTGGGCCAACACCGACGGTTGATTCATGGCCAAATGTCCTCGGACTTTGCACACCAGTCCTTTCACCTACCCCTAACACCTCTGCACTGTTTGATTTCCTTGCAATCAAACAGAGACTTTTCATTTCACAATTAAACCACATTTTAATACTATTTAATCCAAATTTTTAATTCCAAAACCCTAATTCTCCACTATAAATACCATCCCCTACCTTGACTTAGCACCAATCTGAAAATTATAGCAAAATTCTCTCAAAAAGTTCCTAAGTATAAGTGGAGTAAAGAGGAGTTAGTAAGCAAGCAACTTTCGGCGGATCGAAGTAACATCCGGAGCTCTCGCGACACCAGAATGATTCCCTCCTCTTCCTTAAACTCTTCTTAGCCTATTCAAACCGTAAGTCCCTCCCAATCTTTCTTGCTCTTCATTGAAATTCCATTTCAAAACTTATATCGGTAAAAGGAGTTAATACCGATATCTTTTTTCTAAACCCTACAAAATCCTTATTCTTTATTCTTTGATCAACCAAGTTTTTACACAATACTTGTAATCTTAAACCCTAATGTTTAGAATCAACTTTCATAAAAATTCTCATGTGAAATAACAATAGTTGCTCTTTTTCATTAAAATACCTTGAACTTTATAAACACCTTTTTTTAGTATTTGTTAAAACAATACCTTTAGGAAAACTTCACGGAGTAATGACCTGCCTGATTGATTCTAAAGAAGTGTTTGTAGTTATAACTGCAATCAATAACGGTGTCGCGTGTAGCTAGCCGATATGAGTATGGGCCGTCCTCAGGGATTCGTGGAATCTTTTATTCTTGCTTAAGACGTGTTGATTAGAAAAGAGAAAAGAGAATAGAGAATAGTGAGGAATTGATTCTAAATCTATGGTAAATATGGATGTAGAATATATATTTTTCAGATCTAATTTAAATACGGATGTAGATTTTATAAGAAGAGGGCTTGTAGGGTTCGTTACGATTTAGTAATCATGGATGACTAATAAAGATTACTCCTTTTATCTATTGATAGATTTAAAACTAGATTGATAGTGATGAATGTGGATTAGGGTTCTTGGAAGAAACTAGAGTTTCCACACTATTAACCATTTTCCTTTCATTGATCTCTACTCATGTCTAGCCCTTAACAAAAAAAATGTTAATCTGATCTCAAATCGCGGTCAAGACTAGTAATAAATTGGTAGCACGTTCGATAAGGATGTTAACGATTCTTTTTCTAAAATTTAAAAACTTCATAAGATTTAAAAGAAGTTAAAATATTTTCGCATCCATTGTTCTACCCTAATCCTACGAACCTTATCAAGTGGAGAATTACTCGCGCATGATGGAGATAGAAGAAGAACGGATAGAGAATGAGATCATAATGTAAATACAGAAAATAAATGCAAACTAATTAATCTAATGATCTACCTTTATTAATCAACTTCACAAGTACAATTCTTCGAGTTTAGATTACAAGAGAAAGAAGAAGTTGCTATCGATCTCTGCCTCGTCGGAAGTAGATGCTCCGTCGAATCTCACGTCGCCTTATCACGTCGAATCGCGGCGTGAATCACTTGTTCTTTGACGGTGATTTTCTTCGTGTAAAAGATTGATCATTTCTAGGTTTAGCCCTCGGTCCTTTATATAGTCCCAAAACCAAAAACTATGGATCCCAGAAATTAGGGTTTGTTGAGACGATCCTACATAGAAAATCCCAAACCCTAATTCCCTAAATCCACCGTGGATCCACCGCAATATGGAGCTTTTGGCCGTGGAAAGGCGGTTCTTTTGTGGGATCTTGGCTTCAAAATTCTGGGGCTGCTTCATTGTGGCACATGGAGATTTATTTGATGTCTGGAATCTTCATATCTTTTCTAAGTCTCTGGCAGTATTGATTCATCGATTTTATCTAACTTTATCTGCAGATTTTTGATTCCCGACATCTCGATATCCCGATCTCTTGACCTGGGCTAAAACTTGCACAATATCTCAATGAATAAGTTAGTAATATTTGGTATTTTTGAGATATTATCCTAACCATTTTATATGATATTATATTTTAAGAATATTGATTAAGGATATTTGTTATGATAAGCATATTTAAATTATCAAAATATTATATACATACATTTTCCTTCATAATGTTAATTATAATATATAAACATATGATAATAGATATTTTATAGATAAACCCTCATATGTTTCATATTTATAATAAGCACCTTTAAATATTTAAGAAAAGTAAGGAAAATGATATATCAAATGTGCGATATTTTCGACTGAACAAATACCCCCAAACTTAACTTTGATCGTCTCGAGCAAACTAGTTATTCAAGAGAGGGAGAAAAAGAAAAAGAAAAACCTAAGTAGCACACTTTTGTAGGCAACACGATTGCACTGAGCACGTGCAACAAGCCGTTAAACCTCTAGGTATCCCTAATAGGAGGAGTATTGTCTCCTGAGGGTTTTCAGTGGATTACACCCACAAAATCCTATAATAAAAGGAAGAAAATGAAAGTTATATACAACGATAAGAACTATAAAAGAAAGAACTTGAAAATAAGAGTTTCCAATACTAGTTTTTCAGTTGCTATGAACCCTATCTTAATGGTCGTGAAAAGATATTAGAAATCACATCATCCCTCAATAAAACATCGTTTTTAATCTTCCTCCCTATCTGTCTTCCAAACATCGATCATATACCCCTACGTTTGTGTAAAAAACATCTCTACACTTAGAGAATTCAATTCAAGCTATCATACTCTTGTCCATCTTTCTTAGTACTTTTTAGTTGGTAAATATTTTAGATGAAATTGTTCACATATCTTTCATGCGACCGTTAATACTTCTTAAAGTACTAACCAACCGGTTACAAAATGTGCTCGCGCATTTAGACGTAATTCTTCGTCTTGCAACACCTAAGGCTTAGCAGTGGCTCCCAAACCAGTTGGTCTAAGGCACTGGGTGATAAAGCACCCTCGCTGTATTTTTTTTATTCTGCCTTGGTAATTACAAAACCAGTATTCATTTTTTTCTTCACCACTTATTTTTTATATTTTTATTATTCTTCCTTCATACCAAGGCTTTTAAACAAGAGCATTTCAAGGTATCTTCTACTATCCCAAGTTTCAAGATGTGTGAAAGTGCGTATGGTAGGGTATCAATTTTCAAATGTTTGGCCTCGAGAATAGGGACTATTTTCAGACTTATTTTTATCCTCAAATTAGTAATTTCCTTCATCTTACTAACCCTTGGAACAACGGCTCATAACTACTTATTACTAGTTTTGTTTAAGACACCATCTAATTTTCTTGCTTTTCTTAAACTTTTCCAATCTTACATATGTAAATTTTTCACTTTCAAAATTTCATTATCAAAAAAAAAATTTGTGCTTGTATATAGTATAATGTAATGATGTGTGAATAAGCACAAACCTCCCCCAAACCTGTTTGCAGCAGTGTCCTCACTGATGTCATCTGTTAAGCTTAAAAACTATAGATTAGGGAGGAAAAGTTAGTAACGGGGATATGAAATAATGACAGTGAAATTCTCTCCCAAACTTATTTTTGGCTCATAATTTTATAAAAATTTATTTTCTTTCAAGAGCCAAAATATTTTCTCCCCCCCCCCCAAACTTCAGTAAAACAGTATTAAGCTTTTAAAATTATGAGGGGGTTAAAGTTATTGGTCAATATAAAGCTTTACAAAGACCAAAAGTCAACACCAACCATTCAAATATTTTATCGATGTAACGCACTAGTTGGTAGAAAATCATGTCACCTATCGACGTGGAGAAGTGGGGAGGGGATAAGAGGTGGAATAGAACAAGTTTACGTCTCAGTTTATAGAGACAAAACAGGGATGATGGATTACTCGCATTCTCGTTATTGCTAAGAAGAAGGGGTGGTGGTTCAACTTCTTTGTGTTGAGGTTGATTCATCATAACTCCCATGTTTTCTAAGAATGCGAGTTCTTCAGCGAAGATTTCTTCAAAGCTTTCATCAATATCCCGAAAGATAATCTCATCGGAAAGAACGGGATGATACTCGGACTCTATAAAAGGTTCATATTTAGTGTTAGATGTTGACCCGGACAACTCGAAAGAAGGGTCAAACAACAACGTAATCGCGGAGTCGAGATCAGGATCATGAAGCTGTTCAAATTCGCTGCTGTCGGAATCTATCCTTTCGACAGAACATACTTGAGCATAGGGTTTGGAGGGTTCACTTCCCAACTTGTAAATGTTAAGCTCAATTGAAATCTTCCCGAAGGATAGAGTCATAGAGCCGTTTCGACAATTGATTATTTCGTTGAAAGTTGCAAGAAAAAGTCAATCTAGAATCACCGGGATTTGGTTCCGTGGGTTCGCTACAGGCTGTGTATCTATAACGATAAAGTCCACAGGGAATATAAATTCTCCGACTTTGATTAACACATCCTCTAACTCACCCTTAGGTTGGGTGATAGATAGATCTGCCATCTGGAGAGTGCAGTGTGCCAGTTTTAACTCTCCGGTCCCTAATTACTCATAGACAGAATACGGGAGCAAGTTAACACTAGCGCCTATATCGAGTAGAGCACGATTGATATTTTTACCCCCAATAGAAATAGATATGGTAGGATTCTTTTCTTGGGTAGCTGTTGTGTAAAAGCAGTGCTCACGTTACTCGTTAAGAATACCTTTTTCGGCACTTGAGTTTTTCTCTTCCTAGTGCACAAATCCTTAAGAATTTTTGCATGAGAAGGAACTTGTTGAATAGCATCTAGGAGAGGAATACTTATGTTAACTTGCTTAAACATTTCCACAATCTTCTCCATTTGTGCATTAGGTTTGTTGATCCTTAACCTGTTTGGAAACAGAGCTTTATCAATAAGTTTTGGGTCCAACATTTGTGGAGAAGTTTGTGGAGATGGAATCGATCCCAGAATTGGAGTTGGGATCGTTTTAGGTTGACTCGATGAAGTGAGCTGAGTGTTCGACCTTTTGGGAAAACGGAGAATAGGCTCACAAGAAGGTGGGAGACTAGATGAATTAGGGCAAGAAGTGGAAGTCGAGGTTCCAATTGATTCCTCATCAACATACATCTGAGCATACTGAACGAATCTAAAAATGGTCTTTACTGGTAGAAAATGAGCTGCTTTCATCAATCGGTCTACGATCACTCAAATAGAGTCATACTCTTGACTGGTTCTAGGTAGACCTGCAATAAATTCCATAGAGATCTGCTCCTATTTCCACTCCGGAATGGGCAAGGGTTGTAACTCTCCTGCTGATCTCTGATGCTCGGCCTTGACTTGCTGACAAGTCAGCATCCCAAAACAAAATCTGTGACATCTCTGTTCACCCACTTGGTTGTTCAACATTCTTCCTGATCTCAACGTGGTAACGGCACTCACATTATGACTTTGTGAGTGGCCAGGATTCGGTAGGGGTTAAGATGGAAGTTTTCCTTTTTCTCTCGCACTCATCGCGGCATTTATTTGTGCAAGTTATGCTTCTATTGATTTTATACTTTCACCATGGGAGGTGGTGGTCTGTGTTAATGTTCGGATAGAAGTATATCATCCGTAGATTGCATGGAATGTTTAATAAACATATCCATGCTTCGTTCGAGTGCAGATGAGTTTTCGGTACCGGCCGTTTGGAAAGAATTATTATAAGATGTAGAGTTGTTGGCCGGATTCTGAAAAGGTTGCGATTGAAAGGGGTGATGACTCTGTGGGTGTGGTTGTTGTTGCTATGGAGGAGGTCTTTGATAATTGCTTGGGAACTGGTTTTGATTTTGGGTTTGGTTTTGGTTCCAAGAAAAATTAGGGTGATTCCTCCATCCCTGATTGTATGTGAAAGAATAAGGATCGTTTCTAGGTTGTTGCTGAAAAGTAGCATTGGTGTGTTCTTGACCTTGAAACAGTGCATTCAAAGGATATTCTTCCGTCAGATGTGATGGGTCGGAATAGCAACCACACACGGTCTTGGGAACTGTAACCTGGTTTAGGGAGGCTGATGAGAATTTATTCTCTAAAGCGTCGAGTTTCTTTTGCATCGCTGCCATTTTGGCTTTTACTGCGATGGAAATATCGAGCTGATGGATACCTTCCCTAGACGATGTAGGTCTAACGCTTTCCCACGGTAAAGTTTGTTCAGCGAAATCTTCCAGAAATTGACAAGGTTCACCATCATCTTTAGACAGGAAATGACATTGACACATGGTTTCAAGCATCTATTTTGTTGCTGGATCAACACCCTCATATATAATGCAACAAAGGTCCCATCTATTGCTTCCGTGATGAGGGCATTGTAGAAGAAGATTCTTAAACCGTTCAAAGCATTTTCAAAATGGTTCATTGGGAAGTTGAGTAAACTGGTTAATCTTGCTTCAAACGCGGGCGGTCTTATGATTTGGATAAAATTTCTTAAGGAATGCTACAACGAATTCATCCTATTTGGCAATAGAATGTGCGACGGTGTTATAAATCCATTTTTATGCCAGATCGCACAAAGTAAAAGGGAGAAGAAGTAATCTCATAGCATCCACAGAAAGTTGTAACGTGCCCATCATTGCACATACGTTTTCGAATTTGTTTATAAAAACGTATGCGTCTTCGGATTCAAGCTCGTGAAATTTGGGCAACAGTTTGATGAAGTGGGGTTTAATTTCAAAATTATCCCCACTGGCTGGTGGAATAGATAGACAGGTAGGAAAGGGACCGCGTATAGGATAGTATCTTTCTTGGAGAGAGATGCGTGGTGGATTCTACGCATCTACGGGTGGCAGCAGCGGTGTGTTATAATCTGATGGAGAACCGTCCACCTCGGTCGATGTGGTGGGTGGAGGGGAAAAAGAAAATGAAGAAATACCGACTTCGGAATCGATATCCGAAATGCGGACAAGACGGGCAGTAGAATCTCGTGTCCAGCCGAGCATGCACTAAGCGGGTTTAGCGCAAGTGGCAGCGTGTGTGTGATTTAAAAATGATTTGTTTTGAAAAGTGTCGGGCGTGAGATAAATCACACAAGAATGCACAATTAACCCTAGAACTAAGGTCATCTACGTCAAGTCACTAGACCGCTCCTAGACTTCCAAAGGACAAGCCGCAGAATCAATCCTCTAACACCTCTTTATAACTCTTGTGGTCAGATAAGTGCCAGATAAGTGCGAGGTATCCGCTATACGAATCACCGAAAATAGCGGGCCTAATTAAATAACCACTTTCTTAGACACACTTCTCTAGCCACCACAAAACAATTGCGGATAAGCGATAGATTACCCACGACCTTCCTCTGTCCTTATATAGCGCGCCGGTCCTTAGAGTCTTGGTCTATATATTTTTTTAATTAATGTAGGGTGATGCGGATACTCGTTTTGTGATTTGTGGGGTCTAGGAAGGGTGATGAAATCCCTACTTGATCTGAATTTGGTCTTGCCCCTTAAAGTCTGTATTAAAATATGCAAAAACAACCCGCAAACAAAACATGCAAAAAAAATTTTGAGCGGCGATATTTTGCAAAGAATCCTTCAGAAAAATATATTATTAGATTTTTCAGAGGAGAGAGAAAGAGATAGAAAAGTTACCAGAGAAATTTGTATGCAGAATTCCCTAACTCCGCCGCCTAACCGCCGCAAAATGCACCCTTTTGCCGCGGTTTCGCAGCTATTTAGGGGGTTCTTTGTAAAAAAAATTCTACAGTACCTTCATAGCTCCTCTGGACCTCTCTGAAAGTCTCTGAATCTTGATTTCCTCGCTAAAGTGACTTCAGATTCCCTCGCAAAAATCGCACACTGATCGTTAAATATGCAAGTTGCGGTTTTGTTTTGTTTTATGATATAGATCGAATAAGAATTCAACACGAATAGTAAGAAAAAAATATTACGCACGTATCCCGGCAACGGCGTCATTTGATTAATTTCTATGTGAGTGTGTAGTAATTAACCACAATCAATAACGGTGTCACTTGTAGCTAGCCGAGATGAGTACGAGTCATTCTCAGGGATATGTGGAATCTTTTAATCTTACTTTAGACGTGTTGATTGAAAAGAGGAAGAATAGAAAAATAAAGAATAGTGAAGGATAGATTCTATATCTATATTAAACACGGATGTAAAATACAGATCTAGTTTAAATACGGATATAGAATGTATAAGAAGAGGGCTTGTAGGGTCCGTTAGGATTTAGGAGTCATGTATGACTAATAAAAATTACTCCTTTTATCTATTGATAAATTTAAAAGTAGATTGATAGTGATGAATGAGAATTAGGGTTATTGGAAGAAACTAGGGTTTCCACATTATTGACCCTTGTCCTTTCATTGATCTCTACTCATGTCTAGCCCTAACAAAACAATTGTTAATCTGATCTCAAATCGCGGTCGAGACTAGCAATAAATTGGTAGCGCGCCCGATAAAGATGTTAACGATTCTTTTGCTAAAATTTATAAACTTCATAAGACTTAAAAGAAATTAAAATATTTTCTCATCCATAGTTCTACCCTAATCCTACGAACCTTATCAAGCGGAGAATTACTCGCGCATGATGGAGATAGAAGAAGAACGGATAGAGAATGAGATCATAATGTAAATACAGAAAATAAATGCAAACTAATTAATCTAATGATCTACCTTTATTAATCAACTTCACAAGTACAATTCTTCGATTTTAGATTACAAGAGGAAGAAGAAGTTGCTATCGATCTCTATCTCGTCGGAAGTAGATACTCCGTCGAATCTCACGTCGCCTTATCACGTCGAATCGCGGACCTGTCTTGAATCACTTGTTCTTTGACGGTGATTTGCTTCATGTAAAAAATTGATCATTTCTAGGTTGAGCTCTCGGTCCTTTATATAGTCCCAAAACCAGAAACTATAAATCCCAGAAATTAGTGTTTGTTGAGACAATCCTACACAAAAAATCCCAAACCCTAATTCCCTAAATCCACCGTGGATCCGCCGCAATATAGAGCTTTTGGCCGCGGAAGGGCAGTTCTTTTGTGGGATTTTGGCTTCAAAATTCTGGGGCTACTTCATTGTGGCACATGGAAATTTATTTTATGTCTGGAATCTTCATATCTTTTTTGAGTCTCTGTCAGTATTGATTCTTCGATTTTATCTAACTATATCGGCAGATTTTTGATTCCCGACATCTCGATATCCCGATCTCCTGACCTGAGCTAAAACTTGCACAATATCTCAATGAATAATGTTAGTAATATTTGGCATTTTTGAGATATTATCCTAACCATTTTATATGATATTATATTTTAAGAATATTGATTAAGGATATTTGATATGATATGCATATTTAAATTATCAAAATATTATATAAATATTATATGCATACATTTTCCTTCATAATGTTAATTATAATATATAAACATATGATAATAGATATTTTGCAGATAAACCCTCATATGTGTAGGGTGTTTTTCGTCACCCCATTGAGATGGGAATACGCGCACGCTTGTCGGGCGTACTACAGTTTCCCCCTGCCTAGCGTAGGCCGGGGTTTAATGATTGTAGGGATCCGAATCTCCGGCAGCCGCGGACTAAGTTGCCGTTAATTACCTCTCGCATTTGGAGCGAGAGAACCTCTGATTAACGGGTTAAATTGGTCATGCGAACTCAATGTGCGGTATTGTGTTTTGAAGGGGTTTTGGATATATCGAGGGCCCCGCAAAGTTTTTTTACGGGGGTCCCGCTACCCGGATAGCGGGCTGGGGGTCAAGAGGGCTACCAGCATCTTTGCGAGGTTCGGGGCAGTGCCCCATTAGAAATTTTTCTAACGGAGACAGCGTTGTAGAGTGTGTGTGTGTGTGTGTGTAAGGGAAAAGCGCCCAAAGGACACATGGGGCCAGCGCCTCACGTGCGCGGCACGCGGGCGCCGGCGCTTCACGTGCGCGGCATGCGGGCGCTGGGCGCCAGCGGGAAAAAGGGTCTTAGCCCCTGCACAGGGAGTTGTACTCCCAATTGACTTTTGGAGTTGAACTCCTAGAAAGAAAGACTTCTTTTTTTTTATGGAGTTAAACTCCCAGAAACTTTAATTTATGGAGCTAAACTCCAAGAAGTCTTTGTAAATGTTCAAAGGCACCCCTTTCTTCTCCCCTGAGCCTTGGATCTTCCCCGTTAGAAATTTTTCTAACGGAGACAGCATTGTAGAGTGTGTGTGTGTGTAAGGGAAAAGCGCCCAAAGGACGCATGGGGCCAGCGCCTCACGTGCGCGGCACGCGGGCGCCGGCGCTTCACGTGCGCGGCATGTGGGCGCTGAGCGCCAGCGGGAAAAAGGGTCTTAGCCCCTGCACAGGGAGTTGTACTCCCAATTGACTTTTGGAGTTGAACTCCTAGAAAGAAAGACTTCTTCTTTTTTTTTATGGAGTTAAACTCCCAGAAACTGTAATTTATGGAGCTAAACTCCAAGAAGTCTTTGTAAATGTTCAAAGGCACCCCTTTCTTCTCCCCTGAGCCTTGGATCTTTCCCAAAATGGGATCTTTGGAGATGAGTCTCCTTCTTCCTCCTCTGTTGGCCGGATCTTGAAGAACAAGAAATATGAGATTTTCAAAATCTCTTATTTTTGAGATCTGATGGGAGATCTGAGTTTCCCTTTGTGGGTTTTGTGGTGAAAAACTATTTATTTTTATGAAAGGAAGGTTAAACTCTTGATTTAATTTAAAAAGGGAAGAAGGTTTTAGAACCTTGAGGAAGAAGAAGGAGGCATAAGAACCCTAACTTTTTTTGAGAGGAATAAAAGTATGCTTTATTTCATCATCATGTTGCCTTTTATAGGCTTAAAAATTTACATATAGCCCCTTGGGCTTTTACAAAATGGCATTTTGCCCATCTCATGTCTCATGTGCTCATTTCTTTTGCACATAAGCCATGGGCTTTACAGAAATTTGGCTTTATGCCCATTTTCTTACATTCATACATAAAAAAATTACATCAAAATTATTTATTACATAATTTTTTATTTCGGCATGGGGGAGGCCGGCCGCGGGACTCGACTAGGGCATGGGCCCACTTGCTTGGGCTTGGTCCCGCTTACTTGGGGTTGACCTTGACTTTGACCCGGTCAACTGGGGTGCAAATTTTGACCCCAATAATATGTTTCATATTTATAATAAACACATTTAAATATTTAAGAAAAGTAAGGAAAATGATATATCAAATATGCGATATTTTCGACTGAACACTATCCCACACGCACACTTGGATCCATAGCTCGATATCTCTTTTGTATGATATTTGCTACAACTATAATATTACGATAAAATACCATATAATTTTAAAAACCGGATTTCTTTTAAATCGATATTTCATATTCTTTGTGATTACGCATCTACAACCCTCTTTAAGGGACCCGCTAATGGATGATGCGGATTATCGCACATCCTTGGGGTAGTAGAACGAGATGCAGACCTCCTCACGGAGTATTCGATCTCGAAAGGATTTAAATACGGTTTTTTAAGAAATACGAATTTTCCAAATAAAATAAAATTATTTTTTAAAATTAAAATTATATAAATTATAAATCCATATTTTCAAAGTATAATAAACCTATGTTTTTCAAAAATGAACAAAAAAGCTTAACAAATGTCAATATAATACCATCAAGATACCAAAAGACAAGTTTTACAGTAAAATACCATGAACTTTCCAAGCTAAGTATTTATCACTAAAATACCCCAAATACTTAAAATCCACACTTATAGAAACCCTAAACAATACTAATCACCCTCGAGATTTACTTTTAAACTATATTAAAATATTTTTCATAAAACCCCATCGGGTTATATAAAAACAATATTTAAGGACTTTAGTAAATATAGGTTTAAACGGGATCAATTCTCTTGAGTCCTAGGGAGCCAGAGAAAGTGAGTGCTTGCCTATTTAAGGTAGAAAACTTAAAGGAGTTATCGATGGTAATTTTCTTGAAAAAAACAAAAATCCTACCATCCATATGCAGCAGTTACCGATAACTCCCGAACCTAATTCAAGATTTAAATCAGTACAAGTGTCTGACTCGGTCTGAGTCCAATTCAAATCTGAATCCAATATCAAACATGAATACTTGAACATGAACATGAATACTTGAATCAAACATCAATATCAAAAATGTATACTTGACATGATTTGACTGAACCATGGTTATAACTTGACTTGACTATTTAAATACTTGACTATATCCTGAACATGACTACTTGAACTATTTATATCTATGGTTTCGGTAAGACTTGTAATTATAATCTATACAATACATTACGCGGAGATAAGGGTTAAATTGGTACGGAACGTATATCGTGGCACGAGAGGTCACTTAAAAGACACCTACATGAATTCTCGTGCCATTGTCCCGTGGGTTATAACGGGGTCTTGTACTACATGTTACCATAGTCCACGGGGTAAGATGGACTCCTCTCGTATAGATGAATACCTTCTTTATTAAGCTACAAATAACTACGTTATAATAACCTTCATATACCTATACAACTTACCTGTTCGCCTCACATTACTTGTTATATTCTCTTTTTTCTTTTGGGACTTACCAAGCGCTTGTTCGCTGACGACATTCCTTTCTATTTTTTTTTTGGAATGTTCGTCAGGAGGACAGGACTCTCGGGAGATCGAGCCTAGCTAGGAGGACTTGGATCAGCTTGCGGCACAGCCTGACTTCTTGTTCCTTATATTTACTTTCATTTTTGTATGCCACTATTTAGGCACTGCTTTACTCTTTGTATCATTTCATTTTCAAACATTTGTATGTAAAGATGAATGTAAATAAAATTGTTGTTTTATTTTAGTACTCTTGTCATTCTTGTACATTTTATATATTGCTTAATTATGCTTAACGTATTTATTTCTTAGTAAATACGTTGCGGCCTGCCGCGTCATCGTTTCCGTCTGCTGGGAAGCGGGGCGTGACATAAACAAAGAAAGGTATGCTCTGTATAACAGAATGCCTTTGGATTAAAAATCCAATAGTGATTAAAAATCACCGTTTGACAGAATAAAATTCTGTATATTGGAAAATATTTCCCTAATCTTGTTAAAAACAAGAAGATATATTATGTGAAATAAAAATCACCGGATCAAAGATCCAACGATGGATAAAATCCTCCGAACAATCTTAAGACCAATTAAATCAATCGGAATCTCTCAATGAGAGATTTTCTCAAAACTAATTAACAATTTGCTACTACTATATAAAAGACCCGAGACTTCAAGTCTCATATAGAAAGAACCCTTGGATATGTTAGGTAAAGAAGATGTTTTGATCTCGATATTTTTTTTTCTTTACCTAGGATGTGAGAGGAGGAAAGTCTTCTTCTTTATTGAGAATTAAATTTTCTTGTTGTTTTGAAAGCTTTTTTTATTTTTCGGAAACTTATGGGGGACCCTTCCCAAGAACTTAGTTCTTTCTCTGGATCAGAAATCCACAAGACAAGTTTCCTACAAGTTAAGAATTTAATTCTCATCGGGAAAATCTTGTTATTGAGAATCAAAGATTCAGAAAAGAATTAGGTTAAAAAGAAAGAAAAAGGAAAAGAACATATCCTATGGGAATTTAATTTCTCGGAAAATAGGGTTTAAACCTAAAAGAAACTTAGTTCTTATAAAAAAAACATAAGAACTTAGTTCTTAAAGAAAACCTGATCCCAGATTTTCAAAACAAAGATCTTGGTGATCATTAATGGTCAAAATTCCATTAACAGAGATTCAATCTCAGAAAAAGAAAAGAATTTAGCGTCTCACGTGCTTCCCACGTGGGCGTCCTCCCAACAACACCGGGTGCCTCACGTGAAAAACACGTGGGCGTCCAAAGCAGAAGGTCAGCGCCCCACGTGAAATATACGTGAGTGCTGAATAAAAGTGTTTATCACTTCATATACAGCCAAAATGACTAAGTGCTTAACACTAATTGGGTAGTGCCCAGCGCCTTACGTGAAACACACGTGGGCGCTCAACAAAATAAATGGGATAGCGCCGCACGTGCTCCTCACGTGGACGCTATATAAAAAGTGTGCAGCACTATATATATATTCAGTCAAAATGATTAAAGTGCTTAGCACTAATTGGGCAGCGCCCATGACCGAGTGCTCGAAATATGTGATACACATGTGAGCACCAGAGCTCCACATGATACACATGTGAGCACCAGAGCTCCAAACAAGTATTAAGCATTTTTGCATAAAAAATGGGTGGGGGCTGAACAAACAGAGCTCAAATAAGTGCTTAGCACTGTTGAACAAAAGAAAAAAAAAGACTGAGCAAACTAAGCCCAAATTACCTAAGTCTCTCTGAAAAGTTTTCTTACAGCTGAGCCCAAATGCTCTGTTATTAGATCTTAAATAAAAATGATCCTTAAAATTTTGATAAGTTGATCTTAGTCTCAAATATGGCTAACGTATTCTTAGTTAAAAATAAATTGAGCTCAAATACTCATATATTTAAGTTGATCTTAATCTCAAACTAGATTAACGGTTTTTAACTAAAAATAAAATATTTTTGAACTAAAAGAATATATAACCTAAGTTCAAAACCTAAATCTAAAATATACGGATTTGGACTAATCCACGTCCTACGGACGACAACATAAAATAGTCTCCGTATACAATCCACGGGCAACCCAAAATAAAACAAACACAATACGACACGAAGTGAACTGCTGGAGCAGGAGAAAGTGGTTATCGCAAAGCGATAATGTAATTAACTGCTGAGGCTTGCGTCTGTAAGGAAGAGCTTCCCCACAATCAAAAACCCCTCACAAATGAAGGGGAATCTAATGAAGTCTGCTACAACGGTCGCATCTAACCAAACCTACGATATATGGTGTCATAAATCAACTTGGTGTCATTGGAGAGGTGGATGGAGAAGTCCAAATAGCATCTGCCCCTAAAATTCAGACGAGACGTCCCAACGTCTCGGTCCGATCTTTCGGTGGTGAACACCTACTTGCACCGTGCTAAGTGCACACTGTGCTAGATGCCCATTTAGTTAGGTGCACACCCCATTGGGTGCACATCGAGCCAAGTGCACACCGGCCCAAGTGCGCTTCTCGTTAGGTGTGCACTTCCCTAGTGCGCATCTTACTAGACCTTTTGGTCCATTTAGGACCCTTTGGCCCCCTTCACTCTCTCGCACCTTACTATATGCACACCTTGCTAGGTGCGCGTCTTGGCAGGGGCACACTTATCATGTGCACCCCTTACTAAGTGTGCACCTTACTAGATGCGCGTCTCGGAAGGTGCACACATGTGTGCACTTGTCATGTGCACACCTTACCATATGCGCACTTGACATATATACACTCATCACCTCTCCCGTTAGAAAAAAATTGTAGCGGGATGCTACCCCGTACCCCGCAAGGGGCCTGCTAGCCATCTTGACCCTCAGCCCGCTATCCGGGTAGCGGAACCCTCGTAAAAACTCTGCAAGGCCACCAATATACCTGAAGCACTCTCAGCTTGTTCCCAAACACAACACGCACATATTGCATATTGAGTTCGCATGATCTATTTGACTTGTTAATCGAATTTTCTCTCGCTTCAAAAGCGGGGTGTAATTAACGACAGCTTAGTCTGCGGCTGCCGGAAATCCGGATCCCTACAATCATTAAACCCTAGCCTATCCCAGGCAAGAGGAATCTGTAATATGCCTGACAAGTGACGCATATTTCTATCTCAATAGGGTGACGAAAAACACTCTACACAGATATTAGTCCGATCCTAGAGAAATAAAGGAAACTAGTGAAGAACATACATGGATGTTCTTGGTGTAAGGTAATGGCAACCTCCATTGGGAGGTAGTTACCGATTTTGGTTTCCTAAGTAACAAGAAAGACAGAGTACCTTTCGCGGGTTATTAGTTTACTCTCTTTAGTAGGAGCAGTATATTGGAAAGAGTTCCAAATAGGATACTGGAGTAGTCATGGCGCTGGGTACTGATTATGAATCAGCTGTAGATACAACCCAAGAACTTGCTGGATAAAATTGTTCATTTATGAACTTTGTCACATCATCTATCTGGGCAAATTTTAGGGCAGGTATCGCTCAATTTGGGAGATAGTTGATCTCCGCGAAGATTGAGATATAAAGAGATAAAGATAGATTCATTGCAGCGGATCCATTCGTTGAGATTGTTTCTCGAATACAGTTTGTGAAACTGTTGGTAGAGAAGTTGGGTATGCGATACCGCAATTGTTGGATATAGTTCCCTCAAGTCAATTATTGTAATCGTAGGCACGCGATTGTGATGATTGAGGGAGAACCTATACGGGTAGAACAATCTTACTCGAGGTAATAGTATGCTATTTGGTTTGTCTCTATCGTCATGTACATATTTTATGTGGTATTGCAGATCACTATTATATGTTGATAGAGCTCATAGGATTCTTGATTGACTACTAGAATTATGATAGCGATCATATACATGGGAGCTGGGTGGTCTATAACCACATCCTTAAATGTCTCTAGTCGAGAGAGTATCAAGATTAGGCATCGATACTCCGGAATAGACTAGTGTATACTTTTCAAGACCCCGACGAGGGGCGGTGGACGGTCTCACAAGCCATTGGTGTCTGTTAGTCACCTAAGACAGTATACAGGTGCTCATTGGGTTATGAGTTATACTGGACCAACTCGCCGGGGACATGCTAGATGGTATTATACCTATTGTTAGATAGCAGTTCTTAGTGACATGAGTACGTGTTAGTTTTTTTATCTGAGATCGTCATTTGTCTCGTGTGAGTTCCCACTGTGCTTTGATTACTACCTTACTATGGCTCAAAGGAGTCGTGCAAATAGATTTTAGTTGGGTACAGTCCCGAGCCACATAGAGGCAGTGAGCTGATCGTCGGGGATTCGTCTCTCCCGATATTGGGATTTGATGCCGCGCTGTTCATGAGTGGCCATCATCAGAAATCCTTAGCCAAGATAGACGAGAATTACTGATTTGGGTCATTAGTTTCTCAGTGGGTGATGGACTTCACACCGACACGAAATATCGTGTTATTAGGAGTCTAACTTTATCTTCCTCTAGACCAGATATGCGATACTCTTATACGAACAGACCGGACTGTATGGAGATTCTCACAGACAGGCTCAGTAGGGGTTCGGATGAGTTTGCTCGTTAGCCTTCCTTTCACTCAATACCTGGGTAGCCGTTACGTACTTGTGGTTAAACTCACTGCCAGCGTATTGACGAGTGTTTAGAGTCCCACACAGAGGGGTTCCCTGGTTCTGGCGAAATGATGCAGTAGTCGTATTTTGATATGTGCAGGGTTCCGATCGAATGATTGTACTAGTTACCCGGACTTTTGATCGGACGGTTGATAATACTAGCCGGCTCAGAATTGAGCCGGATTATTAAATCAGATATTGATTTAATAATTTACTTATATGTATTTCGATATGTATATTCTAGTATTAGGTTCTTTGTGTTATTCTATCTCTTTGGGTATTCGTATTTTGGTACGAATACGGGTATGCATATACAGTTGAGTGTATTTCATATTTATACGGAAAATATTCTAGAAGGTGGACACCTCATTTTGGATTATCCATTTATTTATTTAAATGGAAATGAAGTGTAAAGATGAAGAAGAGAGAATGGTGAGAATCATGCTTGAATAGTGTTGACAAATGAATTATTAATTCATTTGTGCAAACTATTCAAATATGGTTGCAATATGTTTATTGGATAAAATGGTTTTACAAAACCTTGCTTCATAATTTCTCTCACTTGATGGATGGTTCATTTTTTGACATGGGATTTTCTCACTCTCACCATTTTTTCTTGCTCTCTTCACTTTCCTTTCTTAACCTCCTCCATCTTCTTCATCTTCTACCCTACCATCTCATGTGTTGACAAACAAGGACAGAAGAAGGATAGATAAACACTTAGAGCCACTCACTACTTCCTTAGGCACTCTAGATTAGTAACCTAGAGTCCCTAGTTGCTTCACTAGATTCTTAGTGTAGAGCTAGAGTCATGAGCTACATCCCTCGGGTAAGTCATCTTCGACGGAGGAAGACCGGTGGCCAAGCTTGATCGAGGAAATCTCTAGGAGCTAAGGAAGATGGTAGAAGACCGAAGAACACGATTCATTCGGTATACAACTTCTAACCTTGTAGTTAAGATATCCTTTGTTGCTAGTTTTAGGTTTATAGTTTTGATTCTAGAACGGGTTTTTTAGCGCTAAGTTTTTTTTTAAACACCATTTTTTGCTCCGCATCGGCTACGGTAGATGTTCAGGGCGCTAGCAAACCCCAACAACAATAATTGGCCATAAGTGCAAGTGAGAGGTTGTTAGATATAGGTGCCCTCAAGATAATTATTGTAATTGTAGGAGAACCTATACGCGAGAACAATCTTACTCGATATGATAGTATGCTATATGATTTGTGTTTATCATTCATGTGTATACGTTTTAATCGTTATCACGTATCGCTAAAATATAATGATAAAGCCCGTAGAATCTTTTCTTAACTACCAAGATTATGATAGGGATCATACTAGTAGGGCATGGGTAGTCTATAAGCACATCCTTAAATGTCCCTAGTTGTGGGAGTATCGAGACTAGGTATCGATACTCCAGATTAGACTAATGTATATATTTCTTGATCTCGACCGGGACGATGGTCGATCCCATAGCCATTGGTATTTGACACCAAAGATTATATACATGTGCTCATTAGATGAATGGGTTACACTGGACAGACTCACCTGAGAACTCTGAGATGGTATAGTACCTATCGTCAGATAGCAGTTCTCATATGACATGAGTACAGGGTAGTCTATAGACCTAAGATCGTCATAGTGTCTTGTATGTGTGTTCTCACTGTACTTTGATTACTACCCTACCACGGCTTTAAAGAGTCATGCAAACATATTTTAGTTGGGTATAGTCACGAAGCACATAGTGGCAGTAAGCGGTCAAAGGGATTTCGTCTCTCCCGGTATAAGGAGTCAAGGTCGTGCTGTGCCAAATCGACTATAACTATAATTTCTTGGCCAAAGCAGTTGACATTTACTGATAAGGGTTATCAATATTTTCTCGGGTGGTTATGAGTTAATGATCGGCACGACTTATTGGGTTATTGGAGTCTGACGGATTCCACCTCCTAGATCCGGTATGCGACACTCTTAGACGAAGAGATCATACTGTACGGAGACTGTCACTGATAGACATTGCAGGGTTCATATGAGTTTGCTCGTTGGCCTTCTTTCGATCAACACCTGGGTAGCCGTTACGTGCAGCTAGTACCGCTAACATGCTTGTGGGCTATGGATATAATCTTAACCTACTGGTAGCGTATTGTCGAGTTTTTAGAGTTCCATACAGAAATTTCCCTGCACAGGTGAAACGATGTAGGTCACGTATAGTGATACGTACAAGAGTTCGATTAAACATGTGTATTGGATACACGTATTTTAATCGAGTGTTTAATGATATTAGCCGGTTCATATATGATATAACTGGATTGTTATATCAAGTGTTGATATATATATATATATGTGTGTGTGTGTGTGTGTGTGTGTGTGTGTGTGTGTGTGTATGTATATGTGTGTGTGTGTGTGTCTATATATATATATATATATATCATGTTCACTTTATTATTTATTCTCTTTATATATATATATTTATATTTGATATAAATATATGTATCATGTTAGTTTATACATATGAGTTGTGTGTATGAACACACACAAGTTTAGCTTATACATGATAGTAGTATATATGTATTAAACTAATATCCATTAGTTTCTTTATTTTAAGAAAAAGAAAATGAGTCATTCAAAATGGAAGTGTGTAATATTTTATTGATTTTGTGACTCATTCTTGTTTTATATTAAAAGATAACCATGGCTACATTTTTGAAAAAGAATAATCATCTCATTCTCACTATCTTCGTCCTCTCTCTTGAGTTTTCATAAGCGGAGAAAGAAAAAGAAAGGAGAAGAAAATTAGTGAGCGATATTTTCTACATCACTTACTAATCATTCTTAGAAAGTTTGATTAATGGATTGCTTCACAAATGATCTGATCAATTGAAACTATAGCATGTGATGGAGGGATCTCATGGTGGATCATTTTCGACGAGTAGATCACCGAGCGAGCTTGTTCCGGATTTTATGGAGACCAGTCGTAGTTCAAGAAGAGCTGGCTAACGCGCTACAAAAGTTGTAGTCTGCTACTATTCTCTTTTATTACTTACTAGTTTAGTTCAAGTTTAGTCTTTTGGTTAGATTTTTTTGTTGGGGTTGCTATAAGTCTCTAGATTCTTTAAAATGAATGCTTCCGCCGCGCTTGAAAAACCCCCTAGGCAAGCCTAGCATCCCAGCATCTATCAGAAAAAATAAAATATAACTAGAATGTCACGATGTTCTTTATTACAATGTTTTAAGTCATAAGCTCGAATTATGAGGGTTTTATATGTAATTAGGATATTCCATTTTTCTCACGGAACAACAGAAACACGAGTTTCATGAGATTCAAGATTTATTTATAATGCAATGTCTCGTGACCTCCGGGACTACAAGGAACAAAAATCATCTCCTATTACACATAAGCACCCTCATTTTTAGAGCTACCCGTCCTCATGTTATTCGTGATATTAAAGTACACACACACATAGTAACACGTGTGTCGATTATACATATCATGTTCATGAGATATACGATTTGTAATTCATGATGAACACATGGTAACAGTAATGCGTCAAGTCATTATTATTTTATATGTGCGATGCACGTAATTAAATTATTACTTTATTATTATTTTATAGGTATGATGCACGTAGTTAAACTAGTAAAGAAATTTATCAAAAAAATTCTATGGTTACACGCAACACTCGTGCCATATGCGCCATATGCGCTAATGTATATAATACAAGTTGGTATAACATTTGAATTATTTTCATGTATGATTGGACCAAAATTTATATATATCACATCCATATCTAAACAATGAAAGTTTCTACATTGATGCTTAGTTTTGTAAATGATTTGAGCTTAAACAAACAATAATGTGTTCCAATCAGCTGACATTTTGACTTGACAGGCGCTTACATTGATATATGATATCTAAAACATGATTCATATGTAAATATTTATAGTTAATATAAAATTTAATTTAAAACCTGCAACAAGAATTTCACTTTGATGATAATTTATTATAGCCAAACTGTTTTAAGATGCTATTTTACAACTTCGTTATATTTTTAATTAGTTCTAATTTAATTTAGTTGCATTTCTGGAATTTTATTTCTTAATCATATGTTTTACAATGATTATAAATACAAACACAAATAAGTGGAAGAATCAATTATACAATATTGATTAATTTTGCAATGCCAAAATGCCCATGCAACAATTTTACTGGAACAAGCATGAGAAAACAAATAAAAATAAATATAAAAATCACATTTTAAATTGTAATCGCAACTAACGATACACGTAATCAGTACAATTGGCATGATTACATTTTGTTACGATATTAAAATCTACAAAAGCATTGTGAATATATTAAATGTTACCCAATTAACAATATGTGATTATAATGTAATTATAACTTCTAATAATATTCAATATAATGGCACAACTAGGTACAAATATTTAAGCTGATGATTAGTTTAATACTGGCGACTATTAATCAATGTGAGTTTATATTATTTGTATACATCATTTAAACTAAACTATTTATTTTACATTAATAATTTGTCATACCAAGTGAAAAGTCTTTAAACAACATATATACTGTAAAAACTACATTTTTTTATATATGATAAAAAGATTTAAAAAATTAAATTTTAACGATGAATATTGATAGGGAAAAGGAAGAGAGGGCTTACTACTTTGCGACTTGGTCTTTAAATCAAGTTGTCAACCAGGTAGAGTTAGTCTCGAACTTGTTTTCAAGGCCACAGTCGACGGATCGAGATTCCTTCTTCTTCTTGTCAAAGAAATCCTTAACTTTTGATAATACAATGCAATGTGGTAATCAAGATATAAAAGAATGAACCATATATACAAAGAAAAGATATATAGATAAAAGCGAGTGTTTTTACATAAAACCCTTAATTAACGAAAAAGAGTACAGAGAAAATGTAGTCGTTACAAATAGATCGATAAAAAATCTATATTTCATGCATATCCACACATATATAATGTATAATGACTCTATATAAGAAAAGATTTATCACATTCCATTTCCGGAGTTGCAACTATTTCATTGCAAGGAATTCCGTTCTTACAGGTAAATGCTCAAAAATATCCAAATAGTCTTATAAATTTGATCATAATCAAGTGTATTTTGGACCGCCTCATATCCTTTTGATTTTATTGGTGTTTGTTTATACCCCCACAACATCTCGATTTTCTTATTTTTTTGATATACAACTGTTATATATGCAGTATTTTGAAAAATAACCCCTAATAAAAACTATTTTGAAAAACAACCCTTAAAACCTTTAACTAACTAAAAACAACCCTATAGTTAAGCTGAGGGGTAACTATGTTACATATAGCAGTTGGAGAGGGCAAAAAGACTAGTTTATCCGTCCAGCGGCTATAATCCCTTTTTAAAAATCCGGGCTTATCTTTCAAACAACTCAAAAATCTCAATTTTTATCAGGCGGTTCTAAAATCAGGACAAAGTTGGAAAAATTTAGGTGAAGTTTCTCAAAAGGTACATGAATGCAGTAAATATAACCTATTTTGTCCACAAAAATTAAAACTATATACTAACAAAGTTGGAAACTTTACCTTCAATCTATACTATGAAATGCTGATCTTTTAGGGTTTAGAAATTTTCATGCTTGATAAGGAGGAATAGAAAGAAAGAGCGCAAGGGTAAAGAGGTTATGGGTATTTAGGTCAAAGACGTTCTTATTTAACTGTGGTTTTATCATTTAACTGTGCCAAATGTATTCTTTTTTAAATCAATCTCTTTCAGGGATCAAACTTGCAGCCTCCCACGTCGGAGAGAAAATTGGTTCTAACTGAGCTAGGATATATCCCCAATTAGAGATGTATTCGAAACTTCATATATAAAATTCATCCGTTCTAAAAGTATGAAATATAACATGCTTCTGAACAATTTTGAATATTCTAAAAGGAGCAGTAAGTTGGAAGAAAAAATAGAACAACTAAATTAAACAATAAAAGATATAAATACCCCTCCATTTATATTTTCAAGGAAAATGTTTTAAACCATTTTTCCAAAATCAATGCACTTTACTCATGGACTATCAAAATTATTCCTGAAAGCTGGATCAAATAATAATTTTTTCAAAAGAATTAATTAAGATGATCATAAAGTTAGATTAAGTGTTTCATGTATATGGTATTTTGGATTATAAATAAGATATACTTATTTTTTAATAAATATGCAGCAGCTAAAAAATAAAGAAAAGACTGGAATCATAAAAACGGAGGGAGTTAAGAGAGAAGAAATAATTTAATCACATGAAATTATTTAATCCTCTACCATCAAAAATTCTATAGTGTGTCGGTCATATGTTTCCGTCATGGAAGAGATAAAAACACAAGCCACCCTGATAATGCCTAATATAGGCAACCTTTAAGATTGGGACACGTGGCGGACGGCACGTCCCAGAACTCAAAAGAAAGGACCCACAAAGGCCGACCATGCCACCCCTGTACCCGACTGGCCAGTATGAGCTAGCCCTCCTCAGGGCTCCCCGCAGATTGGCCTTCTCGGCCCCTCAGCTCGTCCCGAGCTGCCACAAGACCAAGTCTCCTCGGCCTTCTCGCTCGTCCCCGAGCCCCTTTGCCGAGAACGTCTTCCTCGTTCATCCGACCAATTCCGCCGCTCACCGGCGTAACCGCAGCTCCGCGAATCTCGCCATGCGCGGATTCTCCGCCAGCAACATCACACGGTCCACGCCTTCACGATCCCCATTCATGAGCGATCCGCTCTCTACGCAGGCGTGACGTCGGGAGCGTAACTGCCGGCGAGATTCTCGCGCCTGCTGATGCGTGCCTCCACCGCTATATAAACCCCCATCACAGAAGGGTCAAGTAAGCCATTTTCTACTCCACTTAGCCGTTACGCTGCTCGGATCTAGTACTAACTTGATCATCGAAGGGTCATCGGTGGTATCAAACCATCCCGGGACTTCTTTGCAGGTACTTAGCGTCCAACTCCTCCAATCACCAAATCTCCTCAAAATCCATTGAGACCCACACACAGCAGGGATCCCCTGCAGAATCTACCGGGAGATCGACGGAAGACAACATCTGATGGAGATCTGAAAAGGACCTCCATCAGTTGGCGCCGTCTGTGGGAACGCAAACTCCACAAAAACAAAGTTGGCCTTCTGATCTCTGTCCACATGGCAAATGACCATCCTGAAGATTCGGGTACCAGCCGCCGCCTACCCCTCACCGGAGGCACGGATGAACCCCCTCCGGCGACCATCATCCACGTCTCCTCGCGCAACAAACCCCCGAAGGTCTTTCTGTTCGACGGGAAAACCGACCCCAAAGACCATTTGGATGCTTTCACCGCGGGAATGAGCTTCCAGGACCATTCTGATGCCGCCCAGTGCAGGGTCTTCCTTGCCACCCTCATCCGTTCTGGTCGGGACTGGTTCCGAGGACTCAAGCCTCACTCAACCTCGACCTTCGACGAGCTGGCTACTCAGTTCCTCGGCCACTTCGTCGGGAACCGTCGGCAGAAGCGCACGGTCAACTACCTCTTCACAATTAAAAGTGGAGACAATGAGACGTTCAAGGCTTACATCACTCGCTTTTACAATGCCCTCCTCAAGGTTCCCAAGCATCGGGACGAGACCGTCATCACGGCGCTCAGATCTGGTCTAAGGCACAAGGAGTGGCTGCGCTCCTTCGCGTTGGCACAGCCTAAGACCATGGTCGAGGTCAAGGCGTGGACCGAGCGCGAGATTCAGCTAGAGTCCGAGATGAACGCGAACCTCCCCCGGGAAGAACGATCCGACCAGAAAAAAAGGGCTCGGGGGGAGAGGCCGGAGCGTCAGCAGCCCTATCACCCGAAGTTCCAGAAGTACACCCCGCTCAACGTCTCCTTCGCAGTGTTACTAGAGGCCCAAGGCGAAGGATCCTTCAAGTTCCCTCCAATCCCACGCCAGGCCTCAAAGCGGACCCGGGGCTCTTACTGCGCCTTCCACCAGACGCTGGGCCACGCCACCGAGGATTGCAAGCATCTCCGGGACTACATCGAGGAGCTCATCTGATCGGGGCACCTCGCCGCCATCTTAAGGGATAAACAGAAGGCCGACCGCGATCAGTAGCAGCGTCCTCCTCCCGCCAAGCTGACCATCGGCCAGATCATGCTTGCTTCCGCGGAGGACCAGTCCGGCACATGGAGTGCCCCGTACTCTGTGCCAGGCACGGAGACCAGCGAGCCTCCAGGAAGCTCGGGCCATGCTGATAGGGTAATCTATTAGCCTGTGCTTTTCTTTTGGGACAATGTAAGCTCTCCCTAGGGCTATTGTCAATTTAATAAAGATCAACTCAGCGTTACGAGGAAAGTAGAAAAATTCTTATTTATTCAAAAAAAAAGGTATTATGGGCTCCTCAACCGTACATACAAAAAGAAAAAAAAATTATTATTATTACAACAGCGAGGGAAGGGGGTGCAGAGAGCACTGCTCATGATACTCGGTAAAGATCTCCGCCAGCCGAGGCCTCACGAGATCCAACCTCTCCTCTCTGTTCCTCCATCGCGCGTTAATCCAAGCCTCAACTCGTATCACTCGCGAACGTGCGCCTCCGAGCGAGCCAGCCGATTCGCGGAGATCAGGCCGAAGCGCCTCAGAGACCGCAGCTTGCCTACGACCACGTTATAGAGCTGCTCGGACAGGGGGTTGTAAAGCCCCGGCGACGCCCTCCAGATGGAGTACATCAGCAGCCGCCCTGCTCGGTTATCCCTGGCGGGTAGCTTCCCTACCGCAACGCCAGGGATCGGAAAGTCCTCCCAGAGGCAACCTAGCAGCTGCCCTGCTCGTTCACCCCTGGCGGGTAGCCTCCCTGCCGCAACACCATGGACCAAAGCCCTCACCAAGAGGCAACCTAGCAGCTGCCCTGCTCGGTCATCCACGGCGGGTAGCTCCCCTACCCCAACGCCAAGGGATTAAAGCCCTCACCAAGAGGCAACCCAGCAGCTGTCCTGCTCGGTTATCCCTGACGGGTAGCTCCCCTACCGCAACGCCAGGGATCAGAAAGTCTTCCCAGAGGCAGTCGGGCCCAACCATCGCTCAGCTATCCCTGGTGGGTAGCTTCCCTACCGCAACGCCAGGGATCAGAAAGTCCTCCCAGAGGCAGTCGAGCCCAAACATCTGTTTACCGCCGGAAACCGGGAAGACGGACGTCTTGCCTGAAATTCGGGGGCAGATGCTATTTGGTGCTATCCGTCCACCTCTCCGAAGATGCCAAGTTGATTTATGGCCCCGTGTATCGAAGGTTTAAACGGATGCGGCCGATGCAGCAGACTTCGTCAGATTCCCCCTCGTTTGAGGGATTTTTGATTGTGGAGACGCTCTTCCCTGCAGGCACAAGCCCCTGCAGTTAATTACGCTGTCGCATCGCGGTAACAACTTTCTCCTTCTCCAGATGGTCACTTCGTGTCATGTGTGTTTGTTTTGTTTGTGGTTGCCCTTGGATTGTATACGGAGACTAATTTATGTTGTCGTCCGTAGGGCGTGGATTAGTCCAAATCCGTATTTTCTTAGATTTGGGTTTTGGTTTGGGTTTAAGGATACGTTAGTCTCATTTGAGACTAAGATCAACTTAAACGTTTGTTAAGGATACGTTAGTCTAATTTTAGACTAAGATAAACTTAACGGGATCATTTAGATCCAACAACAGAGCATTTGGGCTCTATTGTTTAGTTTAGGGACATTGCGGTCGATTACCAGTTTAAGGACATGGTGGTGCAAGGTTAAGGACATCATAGTCTATGGGCTTAAGGACCCCACCGTCCGAGCTTAAGGACATCATAGTCCATGGGCTTAAGTACCCCACAGTCCAGGTTAAGGACATCGTAGTCCGTGGGCTTAAGTACCCCACAGTCCGGGTTAAGGACATCGTAGTCCGTGAGTTTAAGGACCCCACAGTCCGGGTTAAGAACATCGTAGTCCGTGAGTTTAAGGACCCCACAGTCCGGGTTAAGGACATCGTAGTCCGTGAGTTTAAGGACCCCACAGTCCGGGTTAAGGACATCGTAGTCCGTGAGTTTAAGGACCCCACAGTCCAGGTTAAGGACATCGTAGTCGATGGGCTTAAGGACCCCACAGTCTGGTTTAAAGACATCGTAGTCTATGAGTTTAAAGACCCCACAGTCCGTAGAAATGTGTGGTTATTGGGACCCGTCACCTCTCTGAAGACGTTGAAAGATTACAACGACAGATATCAGATGAGTAAAGAGATGTACCCTTGAACCGATGTGAATTGATTGGAAGATCTGTAGTCCAGTTTGGGACTAAGGTCTGTTGAAATATTTGTGGGCAGATGTGCTCAGTTCAATATAGGTTGAGGACTTATGGCCAGAATTGGGCTAAGTCCAATAATACTAAAATGTTTAACATTTTATTGTACTGGGTTGTTGAGCCTTTACTTGGGCTTGGCCCTTTTAATAATGCTGAGCATTAGATCCTGACATTTTTTGTCTTGTGTTGAATGCATAGCATTCATCAGAACAATGTGTGTTCTGACAGCACGCCACGTGGCGTGCCAGGCGCTTTGCGCCAATTAAAGAGCGCATTGCGTTTCTGCCAAGTAGCGCACACATGAATGACACGTGGCGCGCTTAGCGCTAAGCGCTAGATGATGGGCGCATTGCGCTTCTGCTGAGTAGCGCACACATGAGTGACACGTGGAGCGCTTAGCGCTAAGCGCTAGATGATGAGCGCATTACGCCTCTGCTGAGTAGCGCACACGTGAGTGACACGTGGCGCGCTTAGCGCTAAGCGCGCCATGATGAGCGCATTGCGCCTCTGCTGAGTAGCGTACACGTGAGTGACATGTGGCGTGCTTGGCGCTGAGCGTCAGATGATGAGCGCATTGCGCTAAATTATGAGCGCATTGCACTAGTTGCATACGTGGTTGACACGTGGCGTGTTTTGGCGCTGAGCGCCGGTCCAAGGAGCGCAAAAGCGCAGTTCAAGAGTGCAATGCACTTTTCAATAGCGCAAAGCACATTTGATCAAATTTATGATCTGTGAACAAGTTTATGTTTCTTTTAAAGGAGGCTTTGCCTCAAGATTCAAGAACAACAGTTCTTATTTTGGAAAGAGCTTTGCCTTTGTAGATCAATGATCTGTGAATGAAGTAAATACTTCTTTTGTTTTTATGATGAGATCTTTTGATCTCTTTTTTTATGAAAGACCTTGGTCTTTTGTAGATCTATGATCTTTTAAGAAAATAATTCTTCTGTTTTAATGAGATGATTTCATCTCTTTGTTCAAGAATCATTCTTTTTACCTTAAAGAAATGATCTTCTTTCAAGAGCTTGCTCTCTTTCTTTTGAGTTTTCTCAAAATTTGTAGGGGGGTTTTCTATATTAGACTTTAAGTCTTGGGGCATTTATATAGGGCAAATTGATTTGTTAAATCAGTTTAAGAGATCTTTCTCTGATTGATTTGGGAATATTTCCCACCGTTGGATCTTTGACCCTAGGGCTTCTGCTTTGCAGAAGATAATTTTCTTGTTTTAATAAGATTGGAAAGATCTTTCCATAACAGAATTTTAATTCTGATTAGATAATAATTTATTATTATTAGATCTTTTGATCTAACGATGGGGAATTTTTAATTCCAGTGCTGGCGCACCTTGCGCTAGCGCACCTACGTTCGACACGTAGCACGCAGCGCACCCGTGCTAGCGCACCCGTGTTTGACACGTGGCGCGCAGCGCAGAGCGCTGGATCTGAAGCGTTGCTTCAACTTTTGAGTTTTGAAATTTTAAAACAGAAATTTGCTCTGATTGGGGGTGCGCTGCCTAGGGCGCAGCGCACCTGGCGCTAGCGCGTCTGCGTCTGACATGTGGCGCGCAGCGCCCTAGCGCTGAATTTGAAGCGTTGCTTCAATTTTCAAATTTTGAATTTTAAAACAGAGCTTTGCTCTGATTGGGGGAAACAAATTGCCCCCCCCCCCCACCGTTGCGCTCACGTAGCGCACACGTGAGTGCAGCGGTGGCAACATCTGAGCCCTTGGATCAACTCAGAAGTTGAAGAAGCGGTTCAATGCCTATAAATATGACATTTGGTCCCTTAGATGATTATCATCTTCTTTCTTGAGAATTTTTATTCAGAGCCTTGCTCTTCAGTTTAAGAACTTTTCAAGAGTTAGAACTCTACCAAAACTTAGGTAAAGTTTAAAATTTTAATAAATTAGGGTTTTTACCCATTAACAGAGCCTTGCTCTTCATAAATCTTTGATCTAAAGAAAACCCTTTTAGGGTTTCATTAATAGAGCCTTACTCTCATGAACCCATAGATCTAAAGAGATCTTTTCTTGGGGTTTCTTAGCCCATGAATCAGAGCTCTGCTCTTTTGCCCACATGTAGATTTCTTAATTTTTAATGAAGAACTGTTAAGAGTTTGTTCATGGATCTTGAAGATCCCAGAATTTTTTAATTCATAAAAATTAATTGATTTTAATTTTCTTTTCTAATGGGTTTTTCCATCATCATTACAGAGCCAGACTCTTTAAGGAATTTTATTCCTTCATGATCAGAGTTTGACAAGTGTCACTCTGTCATAGAGTTTTGCTCTCAAAGGGAGATTTTCTTCTTTTCCTGAGGGATTTCTCATTCAATGAGAATTTCCTTAAGGATTTCCTCATTAATTAACAGTCTCATCCAATGATGAGGCTGTTTTATTAATTTTTAATCGATAAATTGTCATCTAGATTTGTGGGTCCCCCTTTGGTTCCCTTTCCACTGCATTGCAGTGTGGTACAACTTTTAAAGTACCGAGTGTGGGAAAATTGAATTATATCACTGACAATTGACTTCTGTCCCCCATTTTCTTGCAGGCGACATGTCTTTCGATGCCACGTTTCCATTCGTCCGTTCAAAGGGAGGATTCCCTGAGGCACCTGTGGACCGGGAGGTTCTCGCGCTCATCAAAGACCGTAACCTGGAACACAAAAATCTCCACTTATGGGGCAGATGGTATGACCAGATTATCAGAGGTCGTCAAAGCTTCTCTTGTGCGACGCCTTTGGAGCCGATCTCGGCGATTCCGTATGCAGATGCACCCCCGATGAACTATGCTGTGGAGGTTGTCAATTGGACTTCGGAGGGTCTTCTTCAACCTTCGATTGCCGCCGTACCCATGCAGCTGCGGCGGCTTTGGATACCCTAGGGCGGCGTATATGCCAGGGCGAGTCGCGCCCTTGGGGACAACCCTACAACATCGGGCAAACTCCCCGTCATCCGGTCGGGTATTTGCAGTGGGCCAGGTCCATCTTGTCAGCGAAGAAAAAGCAGCTGCTGAAGCTCGGCCTATACCCTACGGTTTAAGCTTCGTTGTTCCAATATTCGGCTCCTCCCACATGGTGGATTAAGGCATTCTTGGAGCGGTGGAACATCCCAACCCATACTTTCCTTCTACTGGACAGAGAAGTCTCTATCTCCTTAGAAGAATTTGCTGAGGTTTCCGGTCTACCGGTTAGGGGGGAGACTACGAGGAGTTGCTTCCTCTAGATGAATATGTTTTTGCCACCAAGCCGGTGGTGATGGGCCTCACTCTAGAGAACGCCATTCAACACCAGTTCCCTAGTCTGATAAAGGTGTTGAACATGTACGAGAGCCTCTTCTTGGAATTCGGAGGTCGGGGGGTCAGTTTTGCAGACTTCATTGCCCGGTTTCTTCGCCCGGAGATTTTGTCGCAACGAGGCGAAAAGTTTGCCAAGTTCGACGACCCCTTCGGCTTTGGCTTGGACCGTCGACCAGTACTGGAAGACGATCAGAAGGGCTTTTTTCTTCCTGATGCTGCGATCATCCCTCTGTCAGAAATCGCCGCTCCAGGCATTGACGAGGAGGATTTCTTTCTTGGGTTTCTTGGGTTATGGTTGAGCTGGTTCGCACTCCCTATGCATCCTCATTATATGAGGCCTTCCGTCTTCTACCCCGCGCATCGCATGGTGGCTGGAATACAAGTGGCCATCGGGATCGCCGGGGTAGCCCACCTATACCACGGTCTTAGCGTGGCGGCTGATACCACTAAACCGGGGGTGCATGCTGCCAACTTCCCAATGCATTACTTTACTTCGTGGATGGAAATGCACGTGCTCGGAGTCTTTGGCATTCATAAAAGACCTTCGTTTTTTGATAAATGCAAGTTCCCGCGAATTATACGACTGGTTGACGCCTCTATTGTGAATCTGTCACAGCGGGAAGCTAGGGGCTTGCTTCTTCATCCGCGCACGATCGGAGATAGTATTTCTTTCACAGACAAAGTCCTGACGATCGGCCAGGAAACTTCCAAGACGGTGTTGGCATTGCGCGACGTTTTTAAGGACGGGGCCTCCATGTTGAAAGCCCGGGAGATTCTCCATTTATACTCCATCAGGCCGGGCTTTCTTGTATTCAGGCTAAATGATGCAGCGCTATTTATGAAATAAAATCCCCATTATTTTGCCCAACAGCTGAGCTATAACCAGGGGGTCCCGCTGGAGGCTTTCTTAGTAGAACCCGCTGCCACCAGAGAGGGAATACGGGGTGCGCTGCATCACTTCATACGCTTGAATACGGGCTCTCACTTCTTCATTAGCGAGCCGAGTTGCGTCCCGAGGGACCTTAACGTATACGTGGCCTAGTATCAACATGCGATGGGTGCTGTTATCAGGGAAGAGAGGCGGCTGCTGCTCGATCGCAAGAGTGCGCCCCCTGCCGGTGATCGCAACGTCCCTTTAAAGCGACGGATCGTTGTCCCCCCTCTGCTAAGAGAGGTTGCTGCAGTTGAGCCTCCACGTGTGCTAAGCACTACGCGTGGATTGCCCCGTGCTTCTGTGGAGACGGTGGATGTGCCATCGGTGCCCCGTTCTCCTGCGGAGACAGTAAATGTAGATTCACCCGAATCTGGCGTGGGCTCAGATATCGGGACTCGCCATCCCAAAGTGCCCACCAAGCGCAAGCTGGTGCTGGCTGCAACCGGAGCTCGCTCGCAGAAGAGGAAGAAGAAGTCGCTCTTCTCTGCCGATGTCGTATTTGGTAAGGAGCCTCATGCTCCTTATAGTGAGGGCTTGAGCGAGTATGGAACAAATGAGGGCTTATTCATGCCGCCAGATGATACTGATCTGGCGGCTGCCATCGCAGCTTCTGAGTGATTGGCAAGCTGCGAAGAGGGGTTGGCTATCCTCACACGATCAGGTAATCATTAGTTGTACTTTTCGCCTTTGCATCGTACTTCTATTATTGTGTTTTGACTTACGCTTTTCCTTCTTTAACAGGCATTTCCACTGAAGAAGCTCTCGCAGCTTCTCTCAAGACTTTCGAGGAAGAGGAAAGACTTCGAGCATCCTTAGGCATCGGTATGTTTCGGTTTATCGTGTCTCCGCTCCCGTTTTTTTATAGGTGATCTGACCCCGCTTTATCTTATCGCAGGGACTACAATGCCGATCCCGTAAGCTGATGCTGGGATTGTTCCCGGGCCAGGCATCGAAGTCCCGGCCTCCTCAGGGCTACCAAAAGAGGCTTTACTCAAGCAACCGATGACGAACGCCGTAACGGCTCCAGAGGTAGCTCCTGGCGTGGATGATCACGTTCCATTGACGGAGGTCTTGAGAAGATCGACTCTTACAGCCCGGACGGAAAGGAAGCGCAGAATGCGTGTAGCAAGGGAGCGTAGTGCTGCCTTATCCACGGGTGTGGGTTCGAGCGCCGCTACCCCTACCGCTACTCCTTCAGAGGAGTCCCCGGCTGCCTTGTCTACTGCCTGTAGACGAGCAGAACGTGCGGCTCGGGAAGCGGTCGAAAAACCAACCCAAGGTAATATGACATGGGGTTCCGTTCTCAAAGTTCTAGGAATAAATTCTCATATATCTTATCTTGCAGAGCCGAGTCTTCCCGAAGAGGCGGCGGCGACCGCTGAGCCTGAGGTAGCGGTGGAGGAGGTAACCGCGATTGCCGAATCCGAGGCGGCGGTAGGCGAGATGGCTGCGATCGCCGAACTCGAGGTAGCGGCAGGTGAGACAGTCACGATTGCCGAGCCTGAGATGGCGGTAGGTGAGATGACCACCATTGCCGAGCCCGAGGTGGCGATGGGTGAGATAGCCACAATTGCCGAGCCCGAGGTGGCCACTCCCTCTCAAGAGTCGAGCACCGCCCCGATCATTGCTCTTTCCGCATGCGGCTCTTTGCCATCTCCTGGCGTCGCAATCGTTACGACGGCTCTCGTAGAGTCAGGGGATGAGACGACAGGAGGTGAGACCATCCCGATGGAGGAGGGAGAAGCCGTCGCTGTATCAAGTGACTCCCTCGTCGCGGTTCCGACCGGCGACTCACCAGGTAGATCTTGGGTCGTTACTTTTCTCTTTATTCTGCAATCCTTTTCAATCTTTCCTGACAGTATTTATCTTGTTTCTAATGCAGGTGCGGCGAGCGATGAGGTCGCGCTACCCGAGGCAACGCCATCAGTTACCGTTTTGACGGTGACTCCTCCTCTACCTCTTCTCGCACCGTCTCAAATGTTGGAAGGTACGGACTTATGACCCGTCAGTCTTACTTCTACGCTGTATAATTTATGTACTGACATTGCATTACTGCGTCTTTGCAGGAGTCCTTTTTGACCACCTGTACCAGGTGTTGCACCCACACTTCTCCTTCCTGTCAGAGATTAGTCCGCCTGGTGGTGTCGGTGAGTATCTTTTCTAAACGACGTCCTCTCTTTAACGGGCAGTCACATTATTGTTAATCCCTCTTTGTATTGCTTGCGGCCTTACAAATCGAAGGCGGGGAAGCGGCTATCGTTGCGCCACCAGTACTCCTAGCTCTGCCCCCTGTTGCAGCCGGTATAGTAGACTCTATTTTTCGTGTATTTTCTTTATTTCCTGAGCCGACATCTGACTATGATCTATTTTGCAGCAATCACATCGACTCCAGCCCCATTCGAGTCTCGCATTATGATGCCGGCAGGGCCCTTTTCCAGACGTCCATCCTCAAAAGGTGCTGTGACCAGTCTGCGTATGCTGAGCGAATACATCGAGGAGCTTGACGCGGAGGTTCCTACATCTGCCGCAGATCTCACTGCCGAGGTCAATCCAATGCTGGTGACGCTTGTGAACTTCCATAATAAAGGAGTATTGAGTCTTGGGTTAATCATTGCAGGAAGATTGAGGCCTGCCTGCATGAGCTTGAGCTTAGGCGTTCTGCTCCTGAAATTCTGGCCGGGAACTCCCAGCGGGCTGGGTGGGTTGAGCAAAGTGCCCTGTTCCTTCATCATTTTGAACAAGAGGCGATCCTCCAGCAAAAGGAACGTGAGGCGACTTCTACTGAGTCTGTCCAACTGCGTGCCCAGGTCGAAGCGAATGCTGCGCAGCTGAACTCTATCTTTGAAAGCCTTCAACGATGTATTTCCGACGGGTTAGTGTTGAGGAAGAAGCTTGACTTTACTGAACAGGTCGCGCAGAGTCAGGGGGCTGTTCAGCAAGAAATTGATAAGAAACTTTCATCCTGTCTGCAACAACGGGCTCGAGTTGAAGCTGAGCTGGCTACGGCGGCCGACCTCGAAAAGGAGTTAAGAGGAGTGCGCGAGCAACTTGCTGACTTATTGAAAACGCCTCTTTCTCAGTAGCTGCCTTTGCATCAATTGAACACTTGTAATCTTTTGAATAGCATGTATCCATTTTTTTATTCTTTTATATGATGTATCTTGTATTCAATCGAGTTCATGAATAAAGACACATTTTTCTTATCTCCCGCTGTCGTTGTCTTCTCTTTGCTGTGTTGTTGGTATGTTACTCTGGCAAGTGTGGCCTGTAGATAATAAAGAATGTTTCATCTTGAACTCTCCGAGAGGTAATGACGACTTAGGAAGCAGGTTCAGATCTGCTACCTAAGACTTTTCAACTTCATGAGCCGTGAGGGTCTCATGAAAACTTTTCTCCCTACGAGTCGTGAGGATCCCGTATGTGTATTTTCTCCTTAGGAATCGTGAGGATTCCTAAGTGCGTTTTCTCTTGAGAGTCTTAAGGATCTCACAAGAGAATTTTCCGTATTACAAGTCGAGAGGACTCGTAAGTGGTTGTTTCTCTCCTTGTCGAGATTCGACTGTAGAGAGTGTGGCCCGTTAATAGTATGCAAGAGTCCATCTTGGACCGACTTGCAGGGCCCCGGTGCTTAGGAAACCGATTCTTATTTCCATTGCCTAAGGCTTTTCCTTACGAGTCGAGACGAATCGAGCAGTTCTCGCAAGAATGTCCTAACGTCACAGTTAACCTCTGCTCTTTACGATAGAGGTCCGTTAGGGTTTATGGTACTAGGGTTTTGTCCATCGTACCGTCGCGTTGGCTGATGTATTCCTCGATAGGGAATCTTGTTGTTCGAGTAGCCTTGCGACTGTCATGTCTCTGATCCCTTCGGGGGCTGGACAAGACGTCTTCAAGCAATCCTCCTAGGCAGTTTGACCGTCGGAAGAGCAAGCGTTAGAATTTTTCCATGCCGCTTTTTACTTGAGATTAGGCTCATTTTTTAGAGCCCCGATGAGTCATAACCACTCCGCGCTGGGGTGGGATGATCTCCGATAGTCTTTCAGGTTTTATATGAGTTGCCGTCAAGACCCTGAAACTAGGAATTTGGCCTTCGCTTCATTTGCTTTGGCGTGTCCGAATCCTGTTGAAGGGAGGACGCTGTGATGACATCTCGTCTGCTGTATCGAGACGAACGTCGAGGTGGTGACCACTTCGCGCTGATGTGGGATGATCTCCGATAGTCATTCAGGTTTTATATGAGTTGCCGTCAAGATCCTGAAGCTAGGAATTTGGCCTTCGCTTCGTTTGCTGGCATTGCGTCTGCTGTATCGAGACGAATGTCGTGGTTGTCTCTAGGTTGCTGGTGAACCGTCGAGGTTTGAAACTAGGGATTTTACCGTGGCTCCGTTGTTTGATTGTCGCGTCTAAATACTGCTGGAGGAAGAACGCTGTAGTGACATCTTGTCTGCTGTATCGAGACGAACGTCGAGCTGGTGACCACTCCGCGCTAGTGTGGGATGATCTCTGATAGTCTTTCAGGTTTTATATGAGTTGTCGTCAAGACCCTAAAGTTAGGAATTTGGTCTTCACTTCGTTTGCTTTGGCGTGTCTGAATCCTGTTGGAGGGAGGACGCTGTGATGACATCTCGTCTGCTGTATCGAGACGAACGTCGAGGTGGTGACCACTCCGCGCTGATGTGGGATGATCTCCGATAGTCTTTCAAGTTTTATATAAGTTGTCGTCAAGACCCTGAAGCTAGGAATTTGGCCTTCGCTTCATTTGCTTTAGCGTGTCCGAAGCCTGTTGGAGGAAGGACGCTGTAGTGACATCTCGTCTGTTGTATCGAGACGAACGTCAAGGTGGTGCTGGGATTTTGCCATCACTCTGCTTTGTTTTGACCGTGAAGTCTTTTGTTGACGTTGCGTCTGCATCCTGCTGGACTGTGAGGGAACGTCGTTGTTGACATTGCGTCTGCTGTAACGAGACGAATGTCGCAGTTGTCTCTAGGTTGCTGGTGAACCGTCGAGGTTTGGAACTAGGGACTTTGCCATGGCTCCGTTTTGCCGATGTTGTATATTCCTGCAGAGACACTAATTTCTCTGCGGGTCGGCGCGAATTGTGATGTTCTCGTCAAGGACGCTGATTTTCCTGAATCGAGGTATTTGCCAAGGACACTGATTTCCTCGGAGTTGAGACGAATCGGGGTATTCCTGCAAAGACATTGATTTCCTTGCAGGTCGACGCGAATCGAGATGCTCTCGTCAAGGACTCTGATTTCCCTGAATTGATGTATTTACCAAGGACATTGATTTCCCTGGGGGTTGGTTGACTTGTTTCCGAGACAGAGTCATTGGATATCGTATTTCCGAGACGGGGTCATTTGACAATGTATTTCCACGGCGGGGTCATTTGATGACATGTTTCCGCGACGGGGTCATTTGCTGACGTGTATCCGAGATGGGGTCATTTGATGACGTGTTTCCGCGGCGAGGTCATTTGATGACGTGTTTCCGCGGCGGGGTCATTTGATGACGTGTTTCCGTGACGGGGTCATTGGATGACTCTAGCTTGTCTATGAACCGTAGAGTCTTGGAACTGGGGCTTTGCCATGTCTCCAAGGTTGATTGTCGCATCTGAATCCTGCTGGAATGAGGAGGAACGCTGTTGGTGATCTCTAGGCTATCCCTGAACCGTCGAGATTTGGCTTTGTTTTCTGATGGAGCCTGGGGAGGGAAGGTGTGATTCCTTCTTTGTTTGCGCCCCTGGATTGTATACAGGAATTGATGTGATATCACCTTTAGGGCATAAATTTCATTTTATTTTATTTCTTTCCGCGATGCTCTATCATTTCAGCTTTTATATCGCGAAGGTCGCGATTGCCCAATCATTTTGGCTATTTTTCGCGGTGCCCAATCATTTCGTCTTTTATTTTATTTTTACTCGCTGCTTTTTATTGCGAGTTGCCCAATCATTTCGGCTATTTTGCATGTATACATTTTTACTTGCTGATTTTGTTTGCAAGTTGCCCCATTATTTCGGCTATTTCGTATGCATGTGTGACTCGCTAGCTTTTTGCTGCAAGCCTGGAATTAGAAACCGATTTCGACATCAGCATCGCTACAACTAGGATATTGCCATGAGCGAATCATCATTTGCCTCTGTCGATGTCGAACAAAGGTGGCTTAGTAGACAGGGTTAGGATCCTGTCGACTAAGGCTTTGACTTCATGAGCCGTAAGGGTCTCATAAAGGTATTTCTCCCTGCGAGTCGTGAAGATCTCGTAGGTGCGTTTACTCCTTAGGAATCGTGAGGACTCCTAAGTGTATGGCTTCTCGTAAGTCGTAAGGAACTTACAAGAGTATTTTCTCCTCATAAGTCGAGGGGGCTTACAAGGGGGTTCACCGTGCAAAC
The DNA here is from genome assembly GCA_030015575.1 of Agapanthus africanus. Taxonomy (NCBI): domain Eukaryota; kingdom Viridiplantae; phylum Streptophyta; class Magnoliopsida; order Asparagales; family Amaryllidaceae; genus Agapanthus; species Agapanthus africanus. Next base: position 886,709,917 of record CM057337.1, read on the forward strand.
ATATCCCTAGTCACGGATGGGGCTTGGTTAGGGAAATGTTTATTCACGCCCGTGGATTGTATACAAGGGTCCATATTGAGCCGCTTGTAGGGCAGTGTTGGAGGTTATGGTGGTTGCTTAAGAACGGGTTTAGATCCCTGTAGCTTAAGACTTTCAAATCTTATGAGCCGTGAGGGTCTCACAAGAGGGTTCTCCTTACGAGTCGTGAGGATCTCGCAAGTGTAATTTCTCCCTAGGAATCGTGGGGGCCCCTAAGTATGTTTCTCCCTTGTGAGTCGTAAGGATCTCACGCGGGTGGTTTCTCCTTTCAAAGTCGAGAGGACCTTGCAAGTGTCTTTTAACGAGATTGCGCTCTTTCAGGTTTTCATAAAACTCGCCGGTGGCCCTGCTGTTTTTACTCACGGAGCCCTTTCGGGTTTTCATCCGTGCCCATCTCGCTTGTGGATGCACCGTTTTTTTTACCACGTCAGCCTGAAGATGCCGCGGGTTGGTAGTAGTTTAACGACGTTTCGGTCATATCACCGTACGATTGCGCAGCTAGATTTTGCCGCAAATCTTCGCATGTTTTGTATCGGAGGTGGATTCCTTGAAGAGAGGGCTGAGGGTGTCAGAGTCACTTCCAAAGGTGATAACTTGCGATCCCTTGGTGTCGGCTATGTGACAGTTGCCAACAGCTCATTCGCGCTCATCTGTCGTGCTTTTCTGTTCCTGACGAGCCTTGCGCTTCACTCGTTGAACGTGTCGTCGATGGGCAGCATATCCCTGCCACCAGTTTTTAAAGGCTATGCACTTCTCGGTAGGGTGTGCAATCCTCTGATGGTATAGGCAGAAGTTAGGATGTATGTCCGCTTCATTAAGACGTATATCGCCGGGGGAATTTCCTTTGGAAGAGGGCAACTTCATTCCTATTGCCAAGGCCCTAGCAAATCATTTTCTTGCTTTAAGCTTGCTTTTGCTGGCGATAGAGATGCTTTGCTCCAGTTGGGGTGTCTCGACCTTTTCCTCCAGTCGTCGGCGTTTGGCTTTTTCGAATATAGCTAGTTCGCGCTCTCGATTGTCTTCGCTTTTCTGACGGGCTTTGTTCGGTAGTAAGTCAATCATCTCGTCAGACGGTTCCAAGGGTTTTGGCTTCAATCCTGCCCCCAGTTCCTCGGTGCAAGGAGCTTCCTCATTGTCTATTGACGAGTGAGAGATCACATAGCAGCTTGCTACGTAATCTTCAGATTCATTTGACGAGTCTTCTCCATCATCTTCGTTCTCAAGGACGTGGCTGAGAAACTCTTGGAGTGTGATTGGAGTCCGCGCCTTCTGGTTATACTCTTCCAGCGCGTCAATCTATTTTTGCAGGCCTGTGCGCTTATTATCAAGCTTCACGGGCTTTTGGGTCTTCTTCTTCTTCGAAGAATTTGACGGCTGGGTATGAGCGCTTTGACTGTCACCACCAATTTTTGTATTTGGGCGTGGTTTCAGCATTCCCTCGACGATCTCAGGTTCGAGTGGACTTTTCCACCTGATTGCCGGGTACGTTTGGAGATTCTTCAGCTTTCTTTTAGTTTTGGCTGAAAGAGCGACCTCCCACAGAGTTTCTTCTATAAAAGAGCACGATGCCCCCGACGTGTCCAACTTTTTAGGGGCATGAGGTTGTGGCGGTTTCACCTTCCAGTTTTCCGATAATGCGAATTTGCCTTGTTGGTATTGGTCCTCAATCCAGTTTTTGAAGACGTAGCAGTCTTCGATCGTATTGCCCAATACTCGGTGGTAGGGGCAGTAATTGGGGTCATGACGTCGTTTGGCTGTAACGGACGTTTTGGATCCGGCAAATTTATGAGCTTGTTGCGCACTGCCAGCTCGAACAGTCTCCTCGTTTTATCTTGGGGAAATGAGTAAGGATGTCCTAGTCTCTCCTCGAGGGATTGGCGTGGACGCATATTGTTTTGGCGAACAACCGGTTTTAAGTTGCTCGGCTGTTGTTGAGTATTGGCGACGAAAGTCGCTTTTCCTTTCCCCTTTTCATTCCGATGATCCGTCTTTGGAGGAGACGGTCTATGACCCATCTGGTCCATTTGGGCCAACTTGTCAATCAAGGCCTGGAAAGTAGTTGGCTTGAATAACATCATGAACTGGGAGATGGTCGCCTGCGGATCAAGAGTGCCCATGAACATGCCTACCGCCGGCGCTTCTTCGATGCGTTGTTCGCACTTCGACCATAAGTTCCGCCACCGTATTGCGTATTGAACCCACGTTTCGCTTGGCCTTACCCTGGCATTAATCAATGCCGTTATTGGGGTGCGTTCACTAGCACTCACGAAACGCTGGGTGAATAGTAGCTCCATCTCTGCAAATGTTTTGACAGAGTCGTTAGGCAACTCCGAATACCATTCAAAGGCTGTTTCCGCTAAGCTTCCGACGAACTGACGAAGTAACAACTTATCATCGCCCCTCGGTGTTGCCGCAAAGAGCCCTGAACTGAGCGACATGTTGATGGGGATTGCCTGTCCCCTTGTACACATGGAATTTAGGGATCATATATCCCAGCGGGTAACTTATTTGGTCATACCAGCCTGGATATGGTCGCCCAGTTTTAACAACTTGGCCGGCCGCTTCATTCGCTCAGTGAGCTCGTATTTGTTGAGCTATATAATCATCGAGCGTGGCTTTAGAGATGGTTTCCTCTTTGGCTGTTGAAAGAGCCGGAGGAGGGTTCAATGTCTCCCCTCTGTCGTCTTCAATGATTATTGGAGGGTCTTCGGCTGGAGATTCCGGCTGTAACATCGTCCCGACCATATCTTGGATGAGAAGTGCCATTCATTTTATGTTGGCAGCTTGTTCTGCTGCTTCTCTGTCCTTCTTTTCGAGGACTCTGCGTAGGAAGTCGGCATCGGTTTCCTGTTCATGACGCTGCTCCGATGACGCCTCAGGGCTTTCTTTTGGTCCGGTGAGTGCGGCCATTTGTGTCAGCATTTCCTGAAGCTTCTGTTGTTGCTCCTGGGCTTTAGTCACGGATCGGGTGAGCGGCCGGTGACCCATCGAAGCGCGGCTTTCCTCTTTTCCGGAAGCCATGTAAACAGTATGGACCGTTATGCCCCCAGACTTGGGGCGTTTGGGCTTAGCATCTTTGCGACCTGCCGTAGTCACAGGGGCTTTCTCTGGCCTCCTTCTCTTTTGAGTATTTGAAGTCAAGGGGGCCGTTGCAGCGGGCACCCAAGTGGTTGTAGTCCTTTGCGGCTTGACAGGACGTTTCTCTTCCTGCTGAATCTTCACCTTTTTCTGTCGGCGAGGATAGTCTTGATCAATCACCGACTCCTGGATCCGTGCCAGACTTTATAAATTTTGGAAGAGAGCCGTTGAGGGGGCTGCTCCGGCTTTGTTTCTGTAGCATTCTCCACCGGTGGAGGAGATCTTTTCAGTACGGCGGTAGGAGAGTTCCTGCGCATCTTGTTCAGTAATTCAAAGCTGTTCACGGTTGGAACAGCAGCATTGACTTCCACCGTTGGGGCCGGTGGAGTTAGCCCAGAGGGGGAGTTGCCCCCTGCCTTCCTTACTCGGCACCAGTGGCGACGTTGAGTGCGTCGAGCTGTTGGGATGGTTTCAGCTTGAGGGGTGACTTCGTCTTGCCCCCTGTTCAGGTGAGGCGTTGCCGGTACCAGCCTCTTGAAGACCGACGTCCGTTGAGTAGCGGTATCCAATCTGTCAAAAACAGACTTTTAAGCAGGAACGGGAGCCGGAGTGGGAGCCGGAACAGTCAGTCTTGTGACGACCGACCCTTTGGCAAGAGAAGCCATCTTGACGACTTCAGGAGCAGGGATGGCTATCCTCTTTGGAATAACCTTTTCTCGAATTGCAGGCTTCATCATGGGCCTACATGAACTTTGGTCCAACCTGGCGAAAACTGAGGCGTTGGAGTTGGATGACCCATCGAGGGGGGCTGCTGTAGTTGCAAGCCGATCAAAGACCGACTTCTTGGGAGCTTCTTGTGTTGGTATAGGAGCGCTGAACCTCATTGGCGGGAGCATGGTCCCAAAAAACAATCCAGTGGTGGCCTGAGTGACCTGTTCCACCGGCATCGTGAACAGGGAGGCTGCTTGGGGCCCGTAAGCTATGCCTCCATATGAGGCGGAGCGTGTGTTGCAATTGCAGCTGGAACACTTCGCGCAAGTAGACGCCATTGTTTTCTGCACCCAGCAAGACACCAAATCTTAGTACCTCGAACCCAAGGGTAACCATTAGCAAACCGCGATTCGTTCGCGAACACGACACACAAAGTATGGAGTGGAAATAGGAAAAGGTCTCACCGGGCGTGCCAGAATCTGTTTACCGCCGGAAACCGGAAAGACAGACGTCTTGCCTGAAATTCGGGGGCAGATGCTATTTGGTGCTATCCGTCCACCTCTCCGAAGATGCCAAGTTGATTTATGGCACCGTGTATCGAAGGTTTAAACGGATGCGGCCGATGTAGCAGACTTCGTCAGATTCCCCTTCGTTTGAGAGGTTTTTGATTGTGGGGACGCTCTTCCCTGCAGGCGCAAGCCCCTGCAGTTAATTATGCTACCGCATCGCGGTAACAACTTTCTCCTTCTCCAGATGGTCACTTCGTGTCGTGTGTGTTTGTTTTGTTTATGGTTGCCCGTGGATTGTATACGGAAACTAATTTATGTTGTCACCCGTAGGGCGTGGATTAGTCCAAATCCGTATTTTCTTAGATTTGGGTTTTGGTTTGGGTTTAAGGATACGTTAGTCTCATTTAAGACTAAGATCAACTTAAACGTTTGTTAAGGATACGTTAGTCTAATTTTAGACTAAGATCAACTTAACGGGATCGTTTAGATCCAACAACAGAGCATTTGGGCTCTATTGTTTAGTTTAGGGACATTGCGGTCGATTACCAGTTTAAGGACATGGTGGTCCAAGGTTAAGGACATCATAGTCCATGGGCTTAAGGACCCCACCGTCCGAGGTTAAGGACATCATAGTCCATGGGCTTAAGTACACCACAGTCCAGGTTAAGGACATTGTAGTCCGTGAGTTTAAGGACCTCACAGTCCGGGTTAAAGACATCGTAGTCCGTGAGTTTAAGGACCCCACAGTCCAGGTTAAGGACATCGTAGTCCATGGGCTTAAGGACCCCACAGTCCAGGTTAAGGACATCGTAGTCCATGAGTTTAAGGACCTCACAGTCCGGTTTAAAGACATTGTAGTCTATAAGTTTAAAGACCCCACAGTCCGTAGAAATGTGTGGTTATGGGACCCGTCACCTCTCTGAAGACGTTGAAGGATTACAACGACAGATATCAGAGGAGTAAAGAGATGTACCCTTGAACCGATGTGAATTGATTGGAAGATCTGTAGTCCAATTTGGGACTAAGGTCTGTTGAAATATCTGTGAGCAGATATGCTTAGTTCAATATAGGTTGAGGACTTATGGCCAGAATTGGGCTAAGTCCAATAATACTAAAATGTTTAACATTTTATTGTACTGGGGCTGTTGAGCCTTTACTTGGGCTTGGCCCTTTTAATAATGCTGAGCATTAGATCCTGACATTTTTTGTCTTGTGTTGAATGCATAGTATTCATCAGAACAATGTATGTTCTGACAGCACGCCACGTGGCGTGCCAGGCGCTTTGCGTCAATTAAAGAGCGCATTGTGTTTCTGCCAAGTAGCGCACACGTGAGTGACATGTGGCGCGCTTAGCGCTAAGCGCTAGATGATGAGCGCATTGCGCCTTTGCTGAGTAGCGCACACGTGAGTGACACGTAGCGCGCTAAGCGCTAAATGATGAGCGCATTGTGCCTCTGCTGAGTAGCGTACACGTGAGTGACATGTGGCGCGCTTAGCGCTGAGCGCCAGATAATGAGCGCATTGCGCTAGTTGCATACGTGGTTGACATGTGGCGCATTTTGGCGCTGAGCGCCGGTCCAAGAAGCGCAAAAGCACAGTTCAAGAGTGTAAGGCACTTTTCAATAGCGCAAAGTGCATTTGATCAAATTTATGATCTGTGAACAAGTTTATGTTCCTTTTAAAGGAGGCTTCGCCTCAAGATTCAAGAACAACAGTTCTTATTTTGGAAAGGGCTTTGCCTTTGTAGATCAATGATCTGTGAATGAAGTAAATACTTCTTTAGTTTTTATGATGAGATCTTTTGATCTCTTTTTTTTATGAAAGACCTTGGTCTTTTGTAGATCTATGATCTTTTAAGAAGATAATTCTTCTGTTTTAATGAGATGATTTCATCTCTTTGTTCAAGAAGCATTCTTTTTACCTTGAAGAAATGATCTTCTTTCAAGAACTTGCTCTCTTTCTTTTGAGTTTTCCCAAAGTTTGTAGGTTTTTTTTTCTAAATTAGACTTTAAGTCTTGGAGCCTTTATATAGGGCAAATTGATTTGTTAAATCAGTTTAAAAGATCTTTCTCTGATTGATTTTGGAATATTTCCCGCCGTTGGATCTTTGATTCTAGGGCTTCTGCTTTGCAGAAGATAATCTTCTTATTTTAATAAGATCGGAAAGATCTTTCCATAACAAAATTTTAATTCTGATTAATTAATAATTTATTATTATTAGATATTTTGATCTAACGATGGGAAATTTTTAATTTCAGTGCTGGCGCACCTTGCGCTAGCGCACCTACGTTCGACACGTGGCGCACAGCGCAACTGCGCTAGCGCACCCGTGTTTGACACGTGGCGCGCAGTGCAGAGCGCTAGATCTGAAGCGTTGCTTCAACTTTTGAGTTTTGAAATTTTAAAACAGAGCTTTGGTCTGATTGGGGGTGCGCTGTCTAGGGCGCAGTGCACCTGGCGCTAGCGAGTCTGTGTCTGACACGTGGCGCGCAGCGCGCCTAGCGCTGAATTTGAAGCGTTGCTTCAATTTTCAAATTTTGAATTTTAAAACAGAGCTTTGCTCTGATTGGGGGAAACACCATCGCTCGGCTATCTCTGGCGGGTAGCTCCCCTACCTTAACGCCAAGGATCAGAAAGCCCTCCCAGAGGCAGTCGATCCCGAGGATCCCTCGCTCGACTATCCTTCAGGAAAAAAGCCCTATCCAAGAGGCACCGGGCAGTAACCCTGCCCGGCCAAGGGTCCTTGGTAGGCTCCTACAGCCTCTCCCGCGCCAAGGACCAAAATCCTCCCAGAGGCAGTCGAGTCCTTGCTCAGCTATCCTCGGCTGTTAGCATCCTACCACAACCGACAGGGATCAAAGTCCTCGCCAAGAGGCACTGGGCAGTAACCCTGCTCGGTCCCCGTCCTGAAGGATCAAAGACCTCGCAAAAGGCAACCGGGCAGCTACCCTGCTCGGTCATCCCAGGCTGGTAGTTACCTACACACGACACCAGAAATCAGAAGCCCTTGCCGAAAGGCAACGGAGCAGCTTCCATCCATCCTCGGCGCAAATAAGGCGGACAGCCTTCTGCCCACCACGCGCAGAGGATCCAAGCCGCCAACTAAGGGCATCAGGTCTATCCAAGTCTCGAGCGATCTCCTCTCGACTTCGGGGCCATGGAGACGCCTTCATCTCTGCAGCGCTTGAATCAACTCGGCGGACGATCGCTAGGCAAATAACCGACCTGACACGGAAGCCCAACAGTGCAAGAAGAAAAAGAAGAAATTTTTTTTTACAAGAAAGACAATGAAACCAAAGAAAAAGTTTATTACTAAAAGGTAGTCTTTACAGAGGGTATTTTTGGCTCCCTAACCTCACAAAATGCCCGAACGCTTACAAAATTCCAGCGCAGCAAAATAAAAAGGAGGGGGAAGACGGAGGCTTTAGGCCTCGGGGCCAGGAGCGACCTTGAGGCCCTAGACATCCACCACGAGGCGAGCTGGGTCCTCGATGAATTCCATGCCATTAATCTCTTTCCCCTGCCCGCTAGTGTATGCGAGGGGGTACTGGGCCCGGAGCTCTTCGTCGGCGAACCCCGGCACCGGACCTTAACAGTGTCGAGGGTCTCGTGCCAGATGAGGGTCGTGGCGACGGACAGGTCATCATAGTAGTCTTTCGACTTCTTGTAGCCCTCCACCACCTTCTCCGCCGTGAGGTCGCCTTCAGGTCGGCCGACTTCGCCCACTCGGCCGCCGCACCCAGCTCCTTCCGAGGGGTTTTCACCGTCTTCTTTAGGTTGCCGGCCAGCACCTGAGCGTCCTCAAGCTTGGCCTCAGCAACCTCGGCGGCCTCGCGGTACCGGGCAACCTCTCGCTTCCCGGCCTCCACCTCGCCCTCCAAGGCAGCGACCCTCGCCTTCATCGCCTCCAGCTCCCGCTTGGAGCTCTCTTCCAGCGAGGCGAGCTGGCCCGCAGATTTCATTGTCGGGGCTACCACCTCGGCCTCCATGCGCAAGGCGAGGGCGACGTGCTGAAGGACCTGAAAAGAAGAAGATAGATCAGGAAGATGGGAGAGGTATCGAACCTCGAAAATAATAATAATAAAAGACAAGCGCTTACCTGCATGGACTCTTGAGCGATGGACGCCAGCTGAGCCCTAAAGGTCCCCCCGGGGACTCTACGCCCGGCCGATGCCTCTATCTCATGCAGCAGGCTATCCGCGACGGATAGCCCCGAAGGCACGGCGAACTGGAGACCACCTTCCTCCACCGTGATCGGCGAAGACAGTCCCCGGGCAGATCTCCTCTTGAGTGTCCTTATGGGAGAGCCGGCCTCCTCCTCCGAGGCCGGGTCCTCCAGAATTCGAGCCCGCCTCCGACCCGACGTTCTTCTGGGCCCCGGGGAGAGATCCACCTCCGAGCGCTCGCGGGGCGCTACCGCCGGGAGGGAAGGAGCCGGGGCAGGCTGTGAACGGGAAGAGCCGGCGCCCCCAACCTTCGCAACCAGCCTCGGCTGGCGCATTGAAGCCCGGAGCGAGTCCATGTCCATGGGTCCTGCACGGAACCAAGTGTAAAGGGGGTCAGTGACGCAGGCAATATATGAACCAAAAAAGAAAACCTAAACTTACCGACGAACTCAACGGGGCTGAGCCCGGCCCAACTCAGAACCCTCTCAGACAACAGCACGTCGAAACGTGGGATGGGCTCCCACGACGCCACTCTCACCGCGACGGGGTCACTGGACTGGTTCCCCTGAAAGTGCTTCTCCCTCGACCACTCTGTAGGCACGGTCCAGTTCTCGCCCTCTTGAGGGGAAACGAAGAAGAGCTTCTTCTGTAACAACCCTAATTTTCCTATACAACTTTCTTTACAAAAAAAATTTTCAAAATCCATAAAAGGATATTTATTGCCTGAGCACATGACTTAAGTAATTAATCAGCAATTTAATTACAAGAAAGAGCTTGTAGCTCATTGGTAATACCTTGCACTGTTGAACCAAGCCACCAGAGTTCAAATCCCATGCCCTACATTATTTTTAATATTTATTTTGTTTTAAATTTTATGGAAGACCAACAATCCACACACAATAACTCCAAAATCTTGAACTGAACCTGAAAATCTAAATATACCGGTGCCTACAACTCGAGACCCCCTACCTCCCAAGGCCCTAACTCGGTCCGACTCGGCCGGCGGACCGGCCGACTAGGGTCGGGGTCGCCGGTCGGACTCGGCCTAACGGCCGAGTCACCAACTGATGAAATGTGTCTTTTCACCTTCTAAACTCCCCTGCACACTCTAATTAAATGGATCGGTTCTAGAGACCTTTGAAATGCCCTATTTACTCCAATTTTTAATGATTTTTATACATTTTTATATTTTTTATTTTAAACCCTTCATCTACCCTAACCCTAACCTAACCCTATAAATACCACCTTACCATCTACCCTCTCACTCACATTTCTGAGCCAACTCTCTAAAATTCTCAAGAGATCTTGTGTACCTTGAAAATGAGCTCGAGGCGAAGCTCCGACGAATTCCCGGCGGAACTTCCGGCGATCGGAACTACCGGCGACGACGCAACACATCGGCGATTCCTCTACTTCCCTCTCACTCTATTGTGTTATCTAAAACCCGTAAGTCCCAATTTCTACCTATCTCTTCTATCAAAAAATGCGGATTTACAAAACCCGACGGAATCGGAAAAAATCTGATTTCCGATTCGGTTTCTTATAAAAATCCACTTTTCATTAACACAATTATGCTTAAACTCTCCCATGATGACTATTAAACACTAATCAACCAAATTGATCAAGTTTCATCACATGAAATGATGGCTATTTCAATTTATCATATTTTTCACTTAAATACCACATTGTTTCAATTCTACATTTAACTCCATTAAACTTGCTATATCTTTAAAGTAGAACACGAGGTAACGACCTACCTCCTCATACACTCATATACAACCTAACACAATACCATCGAAAACTTAGAATACGAGAAGACAAACATTTTCATTTAAATACCTTTTACTCAATAAAACCATTTCTAAAAGATTTAGTATTGATACACTTTTTAAATAAATACCACTTATTATGAAAATAGGATAAGTTGTGGACATCAGTCATTTATCTAAACCTGACTTTGTGGTATCTAGGCTAGGCAAGTGAGAAAGCTAACTTTAAAAGGCCCGTCTCACGGTGACTCGTGAGCGGATCCCTCCTTTCTTCACTTGTACTTACCTGCCCATAATTGCCGGTGAAGAGGCGATTCGAGATATCTCACAACTTATCGTTTTGGACCATTTAGGAATAGTCTAGTTGACTTAGGAGACCCTAAACAGAGAATACGGAAAAATTGATATCTTTACAAGTAAATACCATTTACTTCATAAAACTATTTTCTAAAGGATTTAGTATTTTACAATTTTTGCAAAGCGCCGCTACAACCCATTTTGGGGAACCCGTTCGGGATAGTGCGGATTATCGCACATCCTCGGGCGTAGTAGTGCGAGATTCAGGCCTCCGCAAGGAGCATTCGGTCTTGAAAGATTTAAAATACGATATCTTAAGAAAATGAGATTTTTAGAATATAAAATATATTAAAATTAGTTTTGTATAATTATATGTATATTTATCATTAAAATACCTATTTTGTTATGATATAAATATTCCATTTTTTTCTAAATATCACAAGAATAAATGTTACACTAAAATACCATGAATTCCAAAAAAATCAATATTACAAATAAATACTTTATTTCTGAAATTAGGATATTTCCATTAGAAATATCACAATATAAAATCTACATTCATTACAACTCTAAAGACGAATAATAAATACTTGGGGAGTATTTTGAAAAGTATATAAAAGTATTTTTATATAAAGCCCCCTCAAGTTCTATAAATTACCCTAAGGACCCTATGTAACATTTCAAAAAAATAAAATATTATTTTTGGGAATTTTTATAATTTAATATTATTTTATTGAATATTTTAATATTTTGGTATAATTAAATACAGAAAAATTTGGAAAAATTATGGAAAATTCTAAAATAGGGTATTTTATGGAATTATGTCATTTTTATGTTTTTATGATTAGTTATATGCTAATTTAGTGCTAATCGCGATTAAAAATCGCTAATCGGTTTTTTAGCAATTTTGTGCAAAACATGCACATATCTTTTTTTTCTACACTTGTGCATTTTCTACCATGGTTTTTCATTTGGGTTGAGAAGGAAATTAGAGGGAAAGGAAAAGAAAAAAAAATGGAAAAGGAATAAAGAAATGAGGTATGGGTGAGAGAGAGAAAGGGTAATCTTTGACTAAGACTTAGCTTTTCCCTTCATTCTTCATTTGATTCTCTCTCCCTCTCCCTCAACTCCCTGCTGCAGCTGCTGCCCCTCTTCTCCCTCCCCTCTTCAAGCCCCAAATCACCTCTAAAACTACACCAAACCCCTATCTCCATTTCATTAAAAGTGTGCACAAGCTCAAGAGAAGCCATTTGGACCAAGAAAGCAAGGATTTTGGCCACTAGGGGCAACTCAAGAAAATTCTTGAGTTGCCAAATGAGATATTTACTGAACCATTAGCTTAGTTTTAGCATTACTTATACCCCTATGCTAGTTTAGAACCGATATTGTTTGATTTGGTGGACTTAAGGAAAAACCTAGTTAGGGTTTGAGGGAATTTGGGTTATGATGTGAAATTGAGCTCAGTAGAGGTTATACAAACACCCTAGTGCATGTATTGAGACCCAAACCTGAGACTTGAAACCCGGAATATGGATTTAGAAACCGATATCGGAAGAATTGTTAAATCTGTGAAGGTTATATTGAATCTGCTATCACCCCGAGACTCTGATGGATAGTGATATGTGCAGGCACCCAGGAAGCTACCACCCAGACCCTAGCCCCTAACTCCTAGTCCCGGCCACAAATATATTCTAATTGGCCGCAAATTGCGGCCTGGACCCCATCAAATTGGCTCGTTTTGGTTTTGGTGCCCCCTTATCAGCAGATTAGACCCCTGGCATGTGCAAAATTGTCCAATTTGACCTAGGAAAGAATCTGGAGCCTTTTTCCTAAGTTGCTGTTCTGAATTGTGTTTCCGTATTCCGTATTTTTAATTCTGGAATTGTGTATCAGTGTGTTACCTCGACTACTTGGCGTTTATACGACGATATCGAGGATTGTTCGATGGTTTTGAAAGCGTACCCATAGGTTCTAACTTATAGGCCTCTTAGCGTATCGTTTTGAGTTTTCGGCTGTCATTTTAGTATTGATTTGGTTTTAATACGCATTCGCGATATATTGATGTGTAGGCACTCCATGAAGACTTCGGGACGACAAGTAGGCGCATGGCGACGTCGACAAATGAAGACGCAAGGTGAGTAGATTATATCTCCGGAGGGAAGTCGGGTGGATGGCGTATAGCACCCCCGCAGTCCGTAGTTGGTATACCTTATATATATTATATATATGATAGTTTATAGTGTGTCGTGGATATTATGTTAGGTGTACTATGGATAGTTTAGGGTTAGAAGTAAACTAGTATGGGTCATAGTCGCGAACCCTAGAATAGATTTACATCTACACGCACACTTGCATATTCATTATTCTTACACTGTGTTGATGATGATAGCGGATGAAATTAGAGATGAGTCGATGATATTGGGCATAGTGCCGTGAGATCGGTGATATGATATGATTTGTATTTGGGATACGACATGTGATTCTTAGCGGGCTTTCGGACGTGTGTTTCCCACACGCATTCATACTTATATAGATGGTATCGATTTGTACTAGACTTAGATTAGTATCCTAAATTATGTGATATGATGATAAGGATACCGGATAATTGATGAGATAATGTGATATTGAGCCGTACCCAGCTATTGGGATGCCGTACGACGATTTATCGTATGAGCTATACATTGATGATTGATCCGTACTCATGACTCGAGGAGGTCAGATGATATACGGTATCGTACGCGATACTATTGAGGTGAGATCACCGACTCTTATATTTATATTTATATATATCGACTCAGATTTAGGTGGTTTCCATACCCCTCCCGATTGACTTGATAGTTAGATCTGTAGTTAGTATAGTAGATGTTAGACTAGACCCGAGTCATACCTATTTCAAAACTAACGAATCGGGAGTATTTTAAAGACAGGCAAAAAGGGATTCTACGGATACTTTAAAAAGGTGCATCTTTTCTTAAAAACACCGTAGACCTTATTTTACTAAAAAATCCCGATACGTCTTATTTCAAAAGGCATAACCGCATGACATATACATATTGATGTAGATTCTTCACTGTTGCGTTGATTATTCGATTTCCGCATATTCATGCTATTCACATCGCTTTGCATGTGTAAATGTGTTTATTGCTATATTACCATCATGCTGTTAGAACACCAGCACCATTATCGATGATGCGTATGTTCCACGTACACTTGTTTGCCGGCTCACACACTTCATCATCGATAATTGCCATGTCACTACACAGTAGTATTATTGCATCAGGATATGACCCTTGTATGTGCATACTATTATTCCATGTTGCATGATATACTGTTATACTTGCATTTCATTTATATGTCACATACATCATGTTTTCTGATTATGCGCATTGAGATATGTTTTTTCTATGATATTTCTGGATTTATGAACCGTGGGTATTTCAAAGAGATTATGTAAATGTTTTAAAAACCCGGTTACCCTTGATATGATATTTCAGCTTCCACCATGAGTTTTATCGGTTCTGATATATATATATATATATATATATATATACCCCATGCGAGGAGGCGTCGAGGCCGCATGAGGGTACATGGTGGGGCCCGAAGGTACCCCGGGGTGAGAACGGATCGCTGGATTTGTTAGACTGTGAGCCTGTCAGGGGAACCATACCGTCCGGTGACATTACCTTTTACTCGGTGGTTATCTTGGGGATACCGACCGGAGTTATGTACGTATGATACGTCGAAATTCGAGGGTCGAAGCTGGGCACTCGGGTTTTCGACATAGCATATGATACATACCTATCGGGGCCAGTCTTGGTGACAGCGCCTGATAGATGAGGATTTACGTGTCGAAGCTAGGCACAGGTATCATGATGTTTTCGAGTGTCAATGCTAGGCACTCAGGTTCCATGATTTTGATTATATCCTCATATTTACATGCATGATATTTATTGTCATTGGATGACAGGTGGACGGGGATCTACATATATACAGACATTGATCACATACAGACTTTGACTACATTGATCATACTTCATTTGTATATATAACAGGGTATAAGGGCGCTGTTATATATACCCTTACACCAATATTAGTGGAATAGGACGCTAATATATGTGTGTTGGTATCAATTTAAATACTTCATCATATTTACTTCATGCAGACATACCTTATATTTATGACATGTTATTACCTGAGGCACTGGTACGAGTACTTGGCACTACATATATGTTTAGATGTTACATTGCCACCTTATCATGCTTCAGACTTACTCTTTGAGGTTTATATTATATCTGATCGTGTTGACCTAGGATTATGTCATGCATTCGATTTCTGCTTGTAGATATTTTCTATTCACGAGTTGGCAACTCACCCCCGTTGTGCCACAGCTTCTTGCAGGTTTTTGCCGTACAGGTTCCATGGCGGCATTTCTGGCACACTGATTCCTTTACAGGTGATTTGTTTGGTAGGTGGGTTATTTTGCATCAGAACCACCATTGTACATGTATTATTCATTGTATCTAGAAATTCCATCAACCAAAACTTGTATATGGTTTCAGACTTAAACACTAGTGATGTATTATTTCGACCTTAGAATCGCGTGTAGTAGTATTACGGTTTTCATGTTATTTTGAGTTTCTTTTTGAGTTTTGATCCTCGCCATTCGGCGTTGTATATTATATTGCTTGCGTGGTTGTGACCGTCGATTGACGAAAAGCTAGCTCCCGCTTAGGGATGCCTTTTATCATTGCATTTATATTACTCTTGTTGTACCCCGTTCGGGGCCAGTATTTACATAGGAAACTCTGCCGAAATTTTCAGAAAAGATTATACATTTTAAAACTTCATATTCGGCTTATGTATTTAAAAACTTTACTTTTGAAACATGTTTTCTTTGCTTCTAAAAACTATTTTACCTTCATTTATTATTTAAAATTGTTTTAGATTTCTGGGCTTTTGGCTTCCTTGGATCAGATGGAGTCCTATAGACTTCATATGGTTCAAGGGCCAGTCACGTGCTCTTTCGGGTCGTGACACCTTAGTAAACATAGGTTTAAGTGGAACCAATCTCTTGAGCCTCAGGGAGCCGAAGAAGTGGGTGCTTGCTTATCTAAGGTAGACAAATTAATAAAAATAATCAGGACTTCAATTTACCTTGTTAATTGTCTGACTCAGTTTGAGTCTCGGTATAATCTGACTTGAACACAATCTACATTCTACAATCTACAATTCTACAATCTTCAATATTACAATACAACAAGAATCCATGAATCCAATTATCAATCTATTCAACTTGACTGAACCGAACCATGGATATACTGTAGGGTTGCTAGGCATGCTCGCAAGGTTCTACGAGGTATCAACCATGCCAGATTAAAATTTTAGCCGTGCCGAACAACCCAAAGCCGGATCTTTAAACTAGGGTTTAGGCGAAAACTAGCATGTTAAACTCTTTAACACTAAGTGAGAGGGATTACAACCTTTGTAGATCCGGTCCTTCACTTCATAAGCTCCGTGTTGAGGTCTCTTCGCTGCGATCATCGTGTTTCGGACTCTCGAGAGGCTTCACGAAGAGAAAGATGCAGTCTTGCTTCCGATCTTCGATAACATAGATGATCTACCTTAAAGTTTCATTAACACAAGCTATCACTCATGAAATGATGTGAACACCCTCATCTAAATGGCAAGGATAGATGAGGATGATGAAGTAGGATTTTTGCTCTCATTTGTTTTCTTATTCTCACTTATTTTTCATCACTTAGAAAAAGCTAGAAAGCTTTTTCATGAAAAGAAGGAAGGAAGAAGATGAACAATCAACATGAAACCTTTTGTGATGAATAATGAAAGGATAAATATGATGATTAATGCAACCATGGTCAACTAAACCCTTGTAGAGAATTAACTAGGGTTAGGGTTTGGGTTGGGTTAAAGCATAAGTCATAACAAAATATCTTTCACAAAACAAAACAAAACCTTCTAGAATCATCTAGAAAGCATTAACCCAAATCAAACCCTAATCTTGTTTAATCTCTACTAAACTTATTGCATTAGTTATCATATCATGTTACAATATTATATATCACATATATAATATTTATTGTAACCAAATAAAATAATACAATTAACATATATCGCATATATATCAATGTATTACCCGAGTGAGAAAAAGAATCTTTTAGTGAGCTAATATTAGTTAATGTAATTTAATACATCATATATATTATTATATATTAAATTATCGAATCAACACTTGATCCGACAATCCGGCTATATCGCATATAACTGACTAATACGATGACCCAGCTCTATCACATATACCCGGCCAATATCTCATATCGCGAGAATCTAATACGGTATCACATACCGCATTATCCTCGGTCCCGCACATATCATCACATATATGCTCCTACTCCGTTTTGCCTGAACCAAGAAACCTCTGTGTAGGACTCTAAAGAATCGTCAATGCGCCGGCAGTAGGTGATGATCATATCAAACACCCACAAGCTGCAAGCGATCAGCTAAACGTAACAGCCACCCAGGTATTGAGCACTCAGAAGATCAATAAGCAAGCCTGTACTTTCTCCTATGAATCCAATCAGTAACACTCCCGTACAGTCCGGTCTCATCGTCTGATATATCGCATATCTCGCCTAGGGGCGGTAAAAGTCAGACCCCAGTAGCTCGATAAGTCGTGTCGATATGAGGTCTATAACAGTTCGAGAAAATACCGATAACACTTACCAGTAAATCTCAGCAACCCTGGCCAGGGATTTCCGGTTATAGCCAATCGAACACAGCGCAACATCAACTCCCTATACCGGGAGAGACGAATCCCCTCTTATCGCTCATTGCCTCCATGTGATTCGGGACTGTACCCAAAAGCCACCTTTTTGCACGCCCTCTTGGACGTGGTATGATGGAAATCAAAGCACAGTGGGAATCACACAAGACTCTATGACGATCTCGGGTCAACAGACTACTCTGTACCAGTGTCACCGGAGAACTGCCATCTGACGTGAGGTATAATACCATCTGCGAGTTTTCGGCGAGTCCGTCCAGTGTACCCAGTCTCTACTGAGCACCCGTACACCATCCTTGATGTCAAACACCGATGGATATGGGATCATCCATCGCCCATCATATGGGTCAAGATGCGTATACGCTAGTCTACTCTGGTCCATCGATGCCCTGTCTCGATACACCCTCGACTAGGAACAGTTAAAGGATGTACTCGTCGACTACCGTGGCCCCACTAGTATGATCTCATCATAGTCCAGTAGTTGAGTACATATCCTAAGGGCTTTATCAACATGTAACATAGAGACAATCAGAGTACATGTTAAGATAAAGTACAACCAGATAGCATACTATCATGTCGAGCAAGAAAGTCCTCCCTATATATGTCCAAGCATCCATTACAATATACATCGTGTGTACAGTAATGGCCTCTAGGGCATACATATAACTAACATATACATTCCATTTACATGGTTCTCCAGTTATTCCATTTACATGATTCTACAGTTACATCCGTTTACTGATATCATGGTTTCGGTCAGTCAATCAATACAATTTACAAGACAAACAATAAAATCAAAACACTACGGGATTTAAGGGGTAGATTGGTACGAAAGGTGTTAAAAGTGGCACGAGACGGTAAGATTAAGACATCTAACATGAATCCAATTGCTGTTGTACCGTGGCATAAACGGTTCCTTGAGTTCCTGATACCTTAGTCTCCTGGGCAAGTGAGACTCCTCTCGTATACACTGGCATCCTTCTGTACCAAGCTACAAACAACAGCGTTAACACTAAGTACAACAATATAACAATATAATACAACTATAAAAACTACTCTCTCTCTCTCTCTCTTACTCTCTATCTATTCTATTTCTCCTCTTATCTTTGGGACTTACCGAGCGACATGTTCGCTGACGACATTCTGTTTCTTTCTTCTTTGAATGTCGTCAGGTGATCTGGACACTTCAGAGATCGAGCCTACTGCTGAAGACTTGGATCAGTTTGCTGAAAACCCAGCGCTTTAGCTTCATTGTACACATTTCCATTCAGTACTTTACATTCCTGTTATGCCATTGTTTAGGCATCGCTTTTATTTCAGTTGTATTTACTTTTCATGCATTGTACAAAAGAATGTTAATAAATAAAGCTGTTGTTCTTATTATATCTTGTCTCTTGTGTATTTACTTTTTATATTGCTTAGTTACGCTTAGTATATTTGCTTCTGAGTAAATATGTAGCGGACCAGTCGCGTCCCCTTCACCGTATTTTAGGAAGCGGGGTGTGACAGGTTTTGTTGGCGGCCCATGCAGGTCAGAGCTGTATGGAACCCTAAGCAATATAAAACACAAGAACCAGCAACTAAAACATTCTTTACAATCCATGTTCCTTGAATCTTACAATTTCATATTCTTTGAATCATATACCTTGAATCTGTCGTAACCCAAAATTCCGTCACCTCTTTTACAATTTTACCAAAACCTTCGCATTCTTTCATTCCTTCAGACATTCTTCACATTATTAAAACTCTTACACCACCTTATTATTTTTCATATACTGTCAGTACACCAGCACCAAACTTTTCTTGGATTTGTTACACTTTCCTTTTACAAATTTCGAGAACGAAATTTTTATAAGGAGGGTAGAATGTAACAACCTTAATTTTCCTATACAACTTTCTTTACAAAAAAAATTTTCAAAATCCATAAAGGGATATTTATTGCCTGAGCACATGACTTAAGTAATTAATTAGCAATTTAATTACAAGAAAGAGCTTGTAGCTCATTGGTAATACCTTGCACTGCTGAACCAAGCCACCAGAGTTCAAATCCCATGCCCCACATTATTTTTAATATTTATTTTGTTTTAAATTTTTTGGAAGACCAACAGTCCACACACAATAACTCCCAAAACTTGAACTGAACCTGAAAATCTAAATATACCAGTGCTTACAACTCGAGACCCCCCACCTCCCAAGGCCTTGACTCGGCCCGACTCGGGCCGGCGCCGCCGGTCGGACTCGGCCGGATGGCCGAGTCACCAACTGATGAAATATGTCTTTTCACCTTCTAAACTCCCCTGCACACTTTAATTAAATGGATCGGTTCTAGAGACCTTTGAAATACCCTATTTACACCAATTTTTAATGATTTTTATACATTTTTACATTTTTTATTTTAAACCCTTCATCTACCCTAACCCTAACCTAACCCTATAAATACTACCCTACCCTCTACCCTCTCACTCATATTTCTGAGCCAACTCTTTAAAATTCTCAAGAGATCTTGTGTACCTTGAAAACGAGCTCGAGACGAAGCTCCGACGAATTCCCAGCGGAACTTCCGACGATCGGAACTACCGGCGATGACGCAACACATCGGCGATTCCTCTACTTCCCTCTCACTCTCTTGTGTGATCTAAAACCTGTAAGTCCCAATTTCTACCTATCTCTTCTATCAAAAAATACGGATTTACAAAACCCGACGGAATCGGAACAAATCTGATTTCCGATTCAGTTTCTTTTAAAAATCCACTTCTCATTAACACAATTATGCTTAAACTCTCTCATGACGACTATTAAACACTAATCAACCAAATTGATCAAGTTTCATCATATGAAATGATGGCTATTTCAATTTATCGTATTTTTCACTTAAATACCACATTGTTTCAATCTATATTTAACTCCATTAAACTTGCTATACCTTTAAAGTAGAGCACGAGGTAACGACCTACCTCCTCACACACTCATATACAACCTAACACGATACCATCGAAAACATAGAATACGAGAAAACAAACATTTTCATTTAAATACCCTTTACTCAATAAAACCATTTCTAAAAGATTTAGTATTGATATACTTTTTAAATAAATACCACTTATTATGAAAATAGGATAAGTTGTGGACATCAGTCGTTTATCTAAACCTGATTTTGTGGTGTCTAGGCTAGGCAAGTGGGAAAGGTAACTTTAAAAGGCCTGTCTCACGGTGACTCGTGAGCGGATCCCTCCTTTCTTCATTTGTACTTACCTGGCCACAATTGGCGATGGCGAGGTGATTTGAGGCATCTCACAACTTGTCGTTTTGGACCATTTAGGAATAGTCTAGTTAACTTAGGAGACCCTAAAACATAGAATACGGAAAAATTGACATCTTTACAAATAAATACCATTTACTTCATAAAACCGTTTTCTAAAGGATTTAGTATTTTACAATCTTTGCAAAGCGCCGCTACAACACATTTTGGGGAACCCGTTCGGGATGATGCGGATTATCGCACATCCTCGAACTTAGTAGTGCAAGATTCAGACCTCCGCAAGGAGCATTCGGTCTCGAAAGATTTAAAATACGACATCCTAAGAAAATGAGATTTTTAGAATATAAAATATATTAAAATTAGTTTTGTATAATTATATGTATATTTATCATTAAAATACCTATTTTGTTATGATATAAATATTCCACTTTTTTCTAAATATCACAAGAATAAATGTTACACTAAAATACCATGAATTCCAAACAAATCAATATTACAAATAAATACTTTATTTCTGAAATTAGGATATTTCCACTAGAAATATCATAATATAAAATCTACATTCATTACAACTCTAAAGACGAATAATAAATACTTGGGGAGTATTTTGAAAAGTATATAAAAGTATTTTTACATAAAACCCCCTCAAGTTCTATAAATTACCTTAAGAATCCTAGTAAACAAAGGTTTAAGCGGAACCAATCTCTTGAGCCTCAGGAAGCCGGAGAAGTGGGTGGTTGCCTATCCAAGGCAGACAAATTAATAAAAACAATCAGCACTTCAATTTACCTTGCTAATTGTCTGACTCGGTTTGAGTCTCAGTATAATCTGACTTGAACACGATCTACAGTCTACAATCTTCAATATTACAATGCAAAATGAATCCATGAATCCAATTATCAATCTATTCAACTTGACTGAACCAAACCATGGATATACATTCCATTTACATGGTTCTCCAGTTATTCCATTTACATGATTCTACGGTTACATCCGTTTACTGATATCATGATTTTGGTCAGTCAATCAGTTATACAATCAATACAATTTACAAGACAAACAATAAAATCAAAACACTACGGGGTTTAAGGGGTAGATTGGTATGGAAGGTGTTAAAAGTGGCACGAGACGGTAAGATTAAGACACCTAAAATGAATCCAATTGCTGTTGTACCGTGGCATAAACGGTTCCTTGAGTTCCTGATACCTTAGTCTCCGGAGCAAGTGAGACTCCTCTCGTATACACTGGCATCCTTCTGTACCAAGCTACAAACAACAGCGTTAACACTAAATACAACAATATAACAATATAATACAACTGTAAAAACTACTCCCTCTCTCTCTCTCTCTCTCTTACTCTCTGTCTATTCTATTTCTCCTCTTATCTTTGGGACTTACCGTGCGACGTGTTCGCTGAAGACATTCTGTTTCTTTCTTCTTTGAATGTCGTCAGGTGATCTGGACACTTCAGAGATCGAGCCTACTGCTGAAGACTTAGATCAGTTTGCTGAAGACCCAGCGCTTTAATTTCATTGTACACATTTCCATTCAGTACTTTACATTCATGTTATGCCATTGTTTAGGCATCGCTTTTATTTCAGTTGTATTTACTTTTCATGTATTGTACAAAAGAATGTTAATAAATAAAGTTGATGTTCTTATTATATCTTGTCTCTTGTGTATTTACTTTTTATATTGCTTAGTTACGCTTAGCGTATTTGCTTCTGAGTAAATACGTAGCCGACCAGTCGCGTCTCCTATGCCGTATATTGGGAAGCGGGGCGTGACATCTTCTTCCAGTCGTGAATAGAAGAAGGCAAGGCCACGACTCCCGTCCCGGCGGCGCCCCCTGGTCGCTTTCTGAAGGAGAGATAGACCCACCTCGGGTCGCCCGCTCGACCACCGGGGTGATTTTTGAAGACGAGTGAAGAATCAAGGAGGGAAAAGCTGAAGGGGATTGCCTGTAATTTCAGGCAGACCAGGAACCCGAGGAGAATCCTCCATGAGTTTGGCACCAACTGACCGGGGGCTAACCCGAAGAAGTTCAAATATAGGGCGATCTCCCGAAGAAGTTCAACGACCTCAGGAGAGAAGGGCAGACGTATTCCACCCCAAAATGCTTCCAAATACAGGACGATCTCCCTGCCCCGTACTTGGTCTGCCCTCTCTCCCTCCTTGGCCAGGCGGAGCGTGTAGCGTGAGGGGATGTGGAAGCAGGCACGAGCGTTGGCAAGCTCGTCCTCATGCCTTATCCAACACAAGGCGCTAGGGGCAGCATCTACCACCTCCTTCCTAGGGGCTGCCCCCGCCACGTGATCCCGGGAAGAGGGGCCAACCCCTGCCCCCCGGGAGGACTCAGGCTCACTTAAAGGGCTCCTAGAACCTACCTCAACGATATATACTGACCCGACAAGAGAAGACATCTAACCTTGGGAAGGATGATCCTCGGGGAACAAAAGTGGAAGGAAGAAGACGAGCGCCGAGCAACCGAGACTTAGAAAGGGAAATATGAAGGAGTAGGGGCCCTGGAACGGGCCCCACCCCTATTTTATCGCCACGAGTGACCTCATCCAACGGTTCCCTTCATCTCCCGCCAAGACGCCCCCTCGCATCCAACGGCTCCGATTGCTCCACTTGTCGTCCCCGCACTGGACCGCACCCTTTTAGGCGGCGCAGGTCTGCTCACGTCGCGTCAGCCAACCGACGCTCGACACGTGGGCCATCACTTAAAAGGCAAGATACACGAACCGGCGCACCCTCTTTAAGTGTGGGGATCTCGCCCTGATGCGCTGGCAGAAAAGAAAGCTCGCGGCCCGGGGATGCGTCCCGACGAAACCTTAGGAGGGAGCTCATCCCGGGCGGGCCGGCGGTCCACTCCTGATCTGACCCGCTGGTTGATCGGGAAAAGAGTGGGAGGCTAATGATAATGCTCAATATAGGTGACCCTTAAGATCGGGACACGTGGCGGACAACACGTCCCAGAACTCAGAAGAAAGGGCCCACAAAGACCGACCATACCACCCCTGTACCCGGCTGGCCAGCACGAGCTAGCCCTCCTCAGGGCTCCCCGCAGATTGGCCTCCTCGGCCCCTCAGCTGGTCCCGAGCTGCCACAAGACCAAGTCTCCTCGGCCTTCTCGCTCGTCCCCGAGCCCCTTTGCCGAGGACGTCTTCCTCAGTCATCCGACCAGTTCCGCCGCTCACCGGCGTAACCGCAGCTCCGTAAATCTCGCCATGCGCGGATTCTCCACCAGCAACATCCCACGTTCCACGTCTTCACGATCCCCATTCATGGGCGATCCGCTCTCTACGCAGGCGTGACGTCGGGAGCTTAACTGCCGGCGAGATTCTCACGCCTGCTGCTGCGTGCCTCCACTGCTATATAAACCCCATCATAGAAAGGTCAAGTAAGCTATTTTCTACTCCACTTAGCCGTTAAGCTGCTCGGATCTAGTACTAACTTGATCGTCAGAGGGTCCTCGGTGGTATCAAACCACCCCGGGACTTCTTTACAAGTACTTGGCGTCCAACTCCTCCAATCACCAAATCTACTCAAAACCCATTGAGACCCAAACACAACAGGAGATCCCCTCCAGAATCCACCGGGAGATCGACGGAAGACAACATCTGAGGGAGATCTGAAAAGGACCTCCATCACTCACCAAACTGTCTGAAGAGTGACCAAAATCCTTAGTCACTTTCTATCTCCTGTCCAGACGTATTACATACGGCACAACAAAAGGGACAGCTAAGGGATCTCACTTTATCTTTATGTGCAGACGCATTACACCCCGCACAATGAATCACACAGTGAATGGGGTAGACAAAGGGACATTGGAGAGTGGAGCCCACCAAGCTTATCCAATAACAATAATTATCACAAGATAAATACTAGCTGGAGTGTGTTTCAGAGAGAGGGGAGAGAGAAGAGAAGAGAGAGAGAGAGAGAGGGAATTAGGGTTCACATCCTTCAAACGAGCCGCCATCTTCAACATCAGTAAGCCCATTTCCTTTTCTTGATTTCATTTACTTTCTTTTGTTGGCTAATCTTAGATTGCATCCTTTAGTGGGTCTCTTTGATTTGTGGCTGGGATTAATTGTGTCTGATTTTATTAGCATTAAAGATTTTGTTTGAAGTCAATTTAGTTGAAATTGGGAAAAGAAAATTTTAATTATGATCGAGACAGCTGAGATGATATTGGATCATGCTATCTTCTAATATTTGAAGTGAACCAGAGCAAAATTTTATAGGTTTAAAATAGTTTTTTTAGGGTTTTTTTCTTTGAAAAAGATGTAAATTTTTCAAATCCATTTCATTTCCAAACACAAAGTTAATTGTACAAAACCCCCATAAAGCCTTTTTTTTACCACCTCAAATAATTTATTAGCACAAACACCCTTCTTTTCTGCA
This sequence comes from Agapanthus africanus, assembly GCA_030015575.1. Taxonomy (NCBI): domain Eukaryota; kingdom Viridiplantae; phylum Streptophyta; class Magnoliopsida; order Asparagales; family Amaryllidaceae; genus Agapanthus; species Agapanthus africanus. The sequence continues at coordinate 886,734,953 of CM057337.1, forward strand.
ACCAAAACCCTAGAAAAAAATACTCCAGCTCTATTATGAACAAACAGACTTCAATTATACAATCATTTGAGTTGGTTAGAATTGAATTTGTTTGAATTAAAGGGTTTTGATCATTAAGCAGAGGGGGGTTTTGCGCTGATAGATAACTTGAGGGGTATTATATGGGATAAACTAAAAGTTTTAGTTTTGGGAACTTAACCATTGGGTAAATTAATCTGAAGCTCAGTGTTTTTGATTCTTCATCCTTGAAACCCTTAGCTTAATCCATTATGTTATATGCCTTTAATAGCTTTCCGCCCTACAATTAACTGACTAGTATGCTGACTTGGATAATTTTCCACATGAAACTAAGATAGGAACCTGACAAGAGGTGATACGATTTTTAAGAAGTTAACTATTGGTTTTGATAGATTTAAAGCCGGTCGTCTCCTGGTTGTCACTTACCATCTGATATGAGTTTTGTTATATAATTAGTTCTATTTTTCACTGCACTTCTGATTTGTTGCAAAACAATTTTTATAATTTCTAGTATATTTGAAGGCTTGTTCATGTCTAAGATGGTGCTTGTTTGAATGTAAATGATATCATGTTGACTGCATAAGCTCAACAAATTAGATTGTGTTTTTGTTTAGTTATTAATTTACTATTGTCAATGTGAAAGCATATTGTATCCTTTTAGGCTAAATGACATTAAACTACCTTTAACCATCATTGTTTTTAACTAAACTATCTTAAAGTTGTTTTTCCAGTAAAATTCGTTATGGCAAAGTTTCAAGGGGTTTTACTGTAATAAGATAACTTCACGGCAATACAGTGAAAAATAGCGGTATTTAAAGGTAGTGCAGTGCAATTTAGCCTTCCATTTGGTTTACTCTTTTTCATTGGGAATGCATTTTGCTACTCAACTTTCGTGCAAGCTAACTAAGCGGGCATTTTATGCATCATGCGTTATGTACCCTCATGAGGCATAAAATTGATCCGCATGGCCCATTATGTGGGCGTAGCTCTATTTTGGAAGATAAAAATGTCTCTATGTACTTAGTTTCATGCAATTGAGATGAAAGCACTATGTGAGTTGGCCAGATTTGTGTTGGACCTACTATATATGCAACCAATTGAATCTAAATGAACTCTCTTTTTTATAACTTCTCTTCTCATGCTTTCTATTCTCATTGTCTAAGTCTGTCTTCTGTTCCCAAAAGGTATATTTTTTCAACGTTTCTCAATTTTTATCCGTATAGACTACAAAATTTTGACGTTTTCTCTCTTTTCTTTTTTTTTTACTTTTTCCTTATCAACTTGTTTTCTTTAGTCCTTTAACTTTCCTTATCCCCCCCTCTCTCTATCTTTGAAAGCTAAATCTCACATATGCAAGCCCTGCAATACGCACCACTCAACCGCATAGTGCACATACCGCATTCCAATAAGCCACAAGTTTAACAGGTGTATATTATCATTCAGGACAATGCAAGGTGTGATGCAAGCAATCCGATCACATGGAATTGTTCTTAAATGTGCTGTTCTGCAACATGTTCGGATTCTGAACCCGGCCTTGCAATCAAAAATCTTTTCGCGCTCAGAGTCAGCAACTTCTGCTCAACTCGAAGAGCATGGATTCGAAAGCACCAAAGTTGCAGATATATTAAAATCAAAAGGAAAAAGCGCTGATGGTTCCTGGCTCTGGTGCACTACAAATGACAGCGTTTATGATGCTGTCAAATCAGTATGTTTGCTTACTCAGCGCTTGTCATATGAATCATCTTGCTGAAGAAAACATTAAATGTTGGGTAAACATACTGAAGGCTAAATTACGCTAAACTGCCCTGAACTATGAATTTCTCTCTCACTAAACTAACCTTTTTTGTGTGTGGATACAGTAAGCTCCCTTACCTGCTGCATTTGAGGGTATTTTAGTGAAGACAACTCTTTAAACCAAAGTTCAAGGGAGCTTACTGTAATTTAATTTTCTTGGGTAGTTCAGTCAAAGATACTAATAGTTAAGGTTTTAGTGTAATTTTGTGGTATTTGAGAACTTCATTTCTCATGGGTCATAATCCAAACAAGGTTGATGGTGTTTCAGATGACTCAGCACAATGTTGGTGCTTTGGTGGTGGTTAAACCTGGAGAAGAGAAAGCAATTGCTGGAATTATTACCGAGAGAGGTAAAAGAAGTAATTAATGATTTTTCTTCTTCTGATAATATTGTGAACTTTGGGTGTGTTTTGTGTCACTCGACGATGTAGGTATTCTGTAGAGTTTTCTTTTTTTTTTTTCAAACGTGATGGTCTTATACTTACGAAAGCCAGTTCTTATAATAGTATTATTGCACCGCAAATATGTCTCTCATGAAGTTATCAGAGACCTTGCACACTAACAATATTTCGAATATGTGGAATGCGTCTGTCATTTCATTTGTCTCAGAACCGTTGCCATTATGAACTAGTAATATGAAATGTTAAGAGCATTCTCGATTATGCAATGGGTTTACTAGTTAGGCACCTTGTAAATATTTATGTTTTGTATGAAACATCTATGTATATGGAAAGAGATTTAGATCACGACTAGTATTATTGAAGAAAGCATCGATCTTGTGCTGTAGTTTTAACCTAAACGATTGGCTACAGACAACATGGGGATTTCCTTATAGTCATCTCTTGATAAATAAAGGTTTGGTCGGGACACTCATAATTATGTTAATACCCATGAAGAATTGAAGAAATATTATTTTATTTCAACAGGCTTTAGAACAACATCAGAATGATATGAACCATATTTGTTTTCTCAATGCTAATTCATAATAACCTCAGCATGTGATAATTTATTTATATGTATTTCAACTAATCTTTTTCCTTTAATTTCAGATTATCTCAGGAAAATTATCGTTCAGGGAAGATCATCCAAGTCAACCAAGGTCGGGGATATCATGACCGAAGAGGTACTAGTGAACTGCTCTGGCCTTCCAAGCACAAGCCGTTTCAATTTTATGTTATTCCCCCCCCCCCCCCCCCCCTTAGTAGGCTCGTAAATTATTTAAGGATTTGGTGGTCAATTATGAATACGAAGAAAACTATGTGCAATTTTTTTGTCTTATTGGTAGGCAACCTACTTAATGTCTATATACCAGAATATTTTCGGAACCTGCATCCTGTATAACAGCCGTAAATTTTCCGTTTCTGTAAAAAAGTTTTCCAAAATACCCATCTATTAAACATGGATAATTAGTTTTGTACACGGATAAGTTTAAATATTGTTAAATTACATGTTTTAGTAAGAGATGGTGGTGTTCTGCTGATTTAGGCACGTAGAACAGTCTTCATGCAATTTAGCCATTTTCATTAGTTTACATGTTCAATGAATAAAAAATCGGAACAAAGCAACTTTAAATTTGTATGTACTAATTGCTTGAGTTCATTAAAACAGAACAAACTGATCACTGTCACCCCCGATACCAAAGTTCTACAGGCTATGCAGCTGATGACAGGTTTTTACATGGATTAACTGTTTGATTCTAATTTGTTCTTGTGTTTTAAAAAAAAAAATTCTGACTTCTCTTTATGTTGATATTGATAGACAACCGAATCAGGCACATCCCAGTGATTGATGGCAACGGGATGATCGGAATGGTTTCTATTGGCGACGTGGTTCGTGCAGTGGTGAGCGAGCATCGTGAGGAGCTTAATCGGCTCAACGCATTTATTCAAGGCGGCTACTAGGACTTCAGTGTTTCACTAAGATCCTATGATGATGTCGAAAATGAAAATAATATAGGTTTGCTCTGGATGTGCAAACCCTATTGTAGAAACTCTTTAAACAAGTCAAGCATGTGTAAATATGTGTGTGCTTGTTTTTGTCGTCGTTGTTGTTGCAGAGTCTTTTTATGCTTTGCCAAACTTCTCTGTGTAATAAGAGTGAGAAGATAAATTGCTGGTTTTATTAGTGTGCATATTTGTTACCTCTTGCTGAGATCTTGAGTGCTCTTTTGTTGGTTAAAATCTTTGATAACTCTTGACCTGTGATGATGCTCAATGTTGGCATTCTGGACACGGGGCAGATGACGTGTCCCAAAACTCAGAAGGAAGAGCCACAGGGGCCGACCAGGCAACCCTTGTATCCGCCCACAAGCACAAGCCGGCCCTCCTCGGGGCCTTCTGCAAGTTGGCCTCCTCGACCTCTCCTGCTCATCTCCGAGCTCCCTAGCCGAGGCCGTCTTCCTCGGTCCCTCCGACCAGCTCCACCGCTCACAGGTGTAACCGCCGCTCCGTGAATCTCGTCATGCGCGAATTCTCCGTCAGCAACATCCCACGTTCCACGCCCCCGCGATCCCCATTAATGGGTGATCCGCTCTCTACGCGGGCGTGACGTCGGGAGCGTATACGATACCACCAGTCGTCGTTCCGTTCAGCGAAGATTCGGATAGGGGAGTCACTTGCATTGGTCGAAGACAAGCATCCATCGAATTTCACCCTTTTTATCCTGCGTGTCATTCGCAGGAGATGGGATAAGCGGACTTTGAGCGCGAAAGGAAGACTCTAAAAAAGAGAGCAAAAGGGAGTATGGTCTCAACCGTTAGAAAGAGTGGTGAAAACGCTTGCTCGAACGGAGGCAGGCACTAGATCTTGCTTTCTCTAACTCCAATTCCATAGATCAATTGTTTGCTGCTGGGTATACCATTGATTGGCGGTGAGGACTTTGTTGACAAGTAGAGCTGCTGGCGAGATTCTCACGCCTGCTGCTGCGTGCCATCACCGTTATATAAACCCCCATCACAGAGGGGTCAAGTAAGCCATTTTTTACTCTACTAAGCCGTTACTCTGCTCGGATCTTATTACTAACTTGATCGTCGGAGGGTCCTCGGTTGTACCAAACCATCCCGGGACTTCTTTGCAGGTACTCGACGCCAAACTCTTCATATCACCTTTCCCACCAAAATCCATTAAGATCCATACGCAACAGAAGATCGCCGCCAAAATCCACCGGGAGATCAACGGAAGACAACATCTGACGGAGACCTGAAAAGGACCTTTATCAGTTGGCGCCGTCTGTGGGAAACGCAAACTCCAAAAACAAAGTTGGCCTTCCGATCTCCGCCCGCATGGCGAGCAACCATCCTGAAAATCCCGGCACCAGCCGCCGCCTTCCCTTCACCGAAAGCGTGGACGAGCCTCCTCCAGCGACCATCATCAACGCCCTCGCCAGCCGAATAGATCGGCTACAGTCCCTCGTGGAGGCGCTCGTCAGTGTCCAAGCGGCCGGGCCTGTGCCCCAGATCGCCGCTCCACCGCCTCCATAAGGCTCTGCCCCCGTCTGGGCGGCTGATCACCAGCGGCCTACAACTCCTGGCCACCGATCTCTCGAGCCGGTACCCCCTGAGGCCCGCTGGGCGCCCCACGGCTTCACACCAAAGTCCGCCACCAAAACGCCTCGGCTCGAGCCTCCTCGCGACCCTTATCCCCCTGAGGAGATGTCGATCACCTCGCATGTCCACAGGCATGGTCGACACCACCCCCCTCGGCGGGGCCACACTAAAGGGGTTCATGTCGGCGGTTCGAGAGCCACCTAGCCCAGGGATCTGAGGCACCTCATCGAGAGGAATCGGGGCCGCTCCCAGACGCAGGTCACCCGCAGCGGAGGCCAGGGGTCCCAAGGCGTCGATTCCTTGGGATACCACGGTCGGCTCGACGCCCTTGAGAAAAAAATCGAGGGCATGCGCTGGGAGGCTCACCTCTCGAGCGACGGGGCTAAGTACGCCTCCGATTCGCTCACAAAGCCGTTCACCGAGGAACTGCTCGCCATCCACGTCTCCTCGCGCAACAAGCCCCCAAAGGTCTCTCTGTTCGACGGGAAAACCGACCCGAAGGACCATCTGAACGCTTTCACCGCGGGGATGAGCTTCCAGGACCACTCCGACGCCACCCAGTGCAGGGCCTTCCCGGCCACCTTTATCCGCGCAGGTCGGGACTAGTTCCGAGGGCTCAAGCCCTGCTCGATCTCGACCTTCGATGAGCTGGCGACTCAGTTCCTCGACCATTTCGTCGGGAACCGTCGACAGAAGCGCACGGTCGACTACCTCTTCAGGGTTAAGAGCGGGGACAAGGAAACGTTCAAGGCCTGCATTACCCGTTTCTACAACGCCCTTCTCGAGGTGCCCGAGCACCGGGACGAGACCGTCATCACGGCGCTTAGATCTGGTCTGAGGCACAAGGAGTGGTTACGCTCCTTCGCGTTGGCGCAACCTAAGACCATGGTCGAGGTCAAGGCGTGGACCGAGCGCGAGCTTCAGCTGGAATCTGAGGTGAATGCTAACCTCCCCCGAGCAGAACGATCCAACCAGAAGAAGAGGGCTCGGGAGGAGAGGCCGGAGCGTCAGCAGCCTTACCACCCGAAGTTCCAGGAGTATACCCCCCTCAACGTCTCCCTCGCAGTATTGCTAGAGTAGACCCAGAACGAGGGGTTCTTCAAGTTCCTTCCGATCCTGCGTCAGGCTGCGAAGCGAACCCAGGGCCCTTACTGCGCTTTCCACCGGACACTGGGCCACGCCACGGAGGTCTGCAAGCAGCTCAGGGACTACATCGAAGAGCTCATCCGATCGGGACATCTCGCCGCATACTTGAGGGACAAACGGCAGGCCGACCGCGAGCAGGAGCAGCATCGCCCTCCCGCTGACCTGACCATCGGTCAGATCATGCTCGTTTCGGCGGACGGCCAGCACGGAACTCAGGGAGCCCCGTGCCCTGCGCCAAGTACGGAAGCCCACAGTCCTCCGGGGAGCTCGGGCCAAGCTAATAAAATCATCTACTAGCCTGTACCTTTCCTTTAAGGCAATGTAAACTCTTCCTAGGATCTATTGTTAATTTAATAAAGATCAATGGAACATTGTGAAAAAGAAAGAAAAATCTTGTTTATTCAAAAGGTATTATGGGCTCCTCAGCCATACACGCAAAAAGAAAAGGAAATTACAACTGTGGGGGAAGGGGGTGCAGCGAGCACTGCTCGTGGTACTCGGTAAAGATCTCCGCCAGCCGGGGCCTCACGAGGTCCAACCTCTGTCCCCGGTCCCCCCCCTCCGCGCGCGTCGATCCCAAGCCTCAGCTCATAGCATTCGCGGACGAGCGCCTCTGAGCGGGCCAGCCGGTTCGTGGAGATTAGGCCGAAGCGCCTCAGAGACCGCAGCTTACCCACTGCCTCGTCATAGAGCTGCTCGGACAGGGGGTTGTAAAGCCCCGGCGATGCCCTCCAGATGAAGTACATCAGCATCTGCAGCAGGGAGGAGCGTCGGGGGAGCAGCCGGCCGAAATGGTCCTCAATGCTCCCATAGACCAGCTGCACCGTGTCCTCGGTGCAGTTCTGGTCGTAAAGGTACACGTCTTCGAAGTCGATGATGTCGGGGATGGTAAACGGGAAGTCTTGCATTTTCGACGACCTGTTTATGAAGGACAGAAGGACCAGTACACCTTCAGCCTTATATAGCCCACTGCGCAGCTCAACAGTCGCCCGCTTTCACCCAAAAAGTCGCTGCCACGCGGCGGTCATCAAGCCTTCTCTGGTGGAATCGAAGCGACGCGCCCCTAGCGCTTCGCCTCCCCCCGCATTCAATGCACATGCTGCGCGCACTGTGGCCGCGACCGTTCCTATTCCCCATGCCTACAGCTGGACGGTCGGGCTACACCTCGCGAAGAATTAGCCGAAGCAGCTACCCTGCTCGGCTATACCTGGCCGGTAGCCTCCCTACTCGCAACGCCAGGATTCAAAGCCCTCACCAAGAGGCAACCCAGCAGCTACCCTGCTCGGTCACCCTGGCGGGTAGCTTCCCTACCGCAACGCTAGGGATCAGAAGCCCTCCCAGAGGCAGTCGAGCTTGAGGATCCCTCGCTCGGCTATCCCCAGCGGGCAGCTTCCCTGCCACAACGTCGGGGATCAAAAAGCCCTCGCAGAGGCAATCGAGCCCGAGGATCCCTCGCTCGGCTATCCTTCAGGACAAAAGCCCTCGCCAAGAGGCACCGGGCAGTAACCCTGCCCGGCCAAGGGTCCTTGGTAGGCTTCTACAGCCCCTCCCGCGCTAAGGACCAAAGTCCTCCCACAGGCAGTCGAGTCCTTGTTTGGCTATCCCCGGCTGGTAGCTTCCTACCACAACCGACAGGGATCAAAGTCCTCGACAAAAGGCACTAGGCAGTAACCCTGCTCGGTCCCCATCTTGAAGGATCGAAGCCCTCGCAAGAGGCAACCGAGCAGCTACCCTGCTCGGTCAACTCTGGCCGGTAGCTCCCTACCCACGACTCCAGGGATCAAAAGCCCTCACAAGAGGCACCAGAGCGGCTACCCCGCTCGTTCATCCCAGGCTGGTAGTTGCCTACCCACGACGCCAGAGGTCAAAGCTCTCGCCAAGAGGCAACAGCGCAGCCTCACTGCCCAGTCATCCTTAGTGGGCTTCTTACAGCCCCTCCAGCGCTAAGGAACAAAGTCCTCCCAGAGGCAGTCGAGTCATTGCTCGGCTATCCTCGACTGGTAGCTTCCTACCACAACCGACAGGGATCAAAGCCCTCACCAGGAGGCAACCGCGCAGCTTCACTGCCCGGTCATCCGTAGTGGGCTTCTTACAGCCCCTCCAATGCTAAGGATCAAAGCCCTCGCAAGGGGCAACCGAGCAGCTACCCTGCTCAATTACCCCCGGCTGGTGGTCGATGCTAGCATTGATAGAGGTCAAAAGATGGCACCCCCCATGGAGCTACCGAGCAGGCGCCCACTCACGCTCGGCTCAAGTACGGTGAACAGCTCTCTGCCCGTCACCCGCAGAGGATTTGAGACCCCAGTGAGGGGCATCAGATCTATCCAGGTCTAAGCGATCTCCCCTCGACTTCGGGGTCCATGGGGATACCTCCTCGGCAGCGCTTGGCATGCTCGTCGGCAAGTGATCGAAACCAACCCGACGGGCGATTGATAGACAAGTAGCAAACCTGACATGAAAACACAATGGTGCAAGCAGAGATATATCTTACGAGCATTCTTCACAAACAGATGGTATAGCGCGATTCGATGAAGCCAAAGAAAAATTTTATTACCACCAAAGGCAAAAGCTTTACAAAGGGTATTTTCTGGGGCTCCCCAGCCTTACAAAATTCAAAAAACAAAATAAAAGGAGGAAAATGGGGGCTCTACACCTCGAGGCCAGGTACGACCTCGAGGTCCTCGACTTCCACCACGTGATGCGCAGGGTCCTCGGCGGCTTCCTCGCCAGGAACCTCTTCCCCCTGCTCATCGGCGTCCGCGAGAGGGAACTCGGCCCGGAGATCTCCGTCGGCAAACTCCGGCATCCGGGCCTTAACGGCATCGAGGGCGTCGTGCCAAATGCGGGTCGTAGCCACGGCCAAGTCGTCATAGAAGTCTCTCGACTTCTTATAGCCCTCAACCACCCTCAGTTTAGCCGACTTGGCCGCCTCGGCCGCCGCCCCCAGCTCCTTTCGGAGTGTCTTCACCGTCCTCTTCAGGTTGCCGGCGAGCACCTGGGCATCCTTGAGCTTGACCTCGGCAATCACGGCGGCCTCGCGGTGCCGGGGTACCTCCCGCTTCCCGGCCTCCACCTCGCCTTCCAAGGCGGCAACCCTCACCGTCATCGCCTCCAGCTCCCGCTTGGAGCTCACTTCCAGCGAGGCGAGCCGGCCGGCAGCCTCCAGCGCCGGGGCTACCACCTCGACTTTCATACGCAAGGCGAGGGCAATGTGCTGGAGAATCTGGAAGACACGAAAAAGATCAGAAAGATGAAGGAAGCACTGAATCTCACAATGAACCAAACACTTACCTGCACGGACTCCTGGGCGATGGACGCCAGCTGAGCCGTGAAGGTCCTCCCGGGAACTCTACCCCCGGCCGAGGTCTCTATTTCATGCAGAAGGCTATCCGCAACGGATAGCCCCGATGGCACCGCGAACCGGAGGCCCCCTTCCTCCACCATGGTCGGCGAGGACCCGCCCCGGGAAGGTTCCCAGAGCTCCTCTTGAGCGGCTCCGAGGGAGAGCCGATCTCCTCCTCCGAGACCAGGTCCTCCAGAATCAGGGCCCGTTTCTGGCCCGACACTCTGCTGGGACCGGGGGCGGGATCCGCCCCCGAGCGCTCGCGGGGCGCCACCACCGGAGCGGTAGGAACCGGGGCGGGCTTCGCGCGAGAAGAGCTGGCGCCCCCAGCCTTCGTAGCCTTCCTCGGCTGGCGCATGGAGGTTTTAAGCGAGTCGAAGTCCATGGATCCTGCACAAAACAAATACCCAACAAATCAGTGACACGAGCAAAACACAAGCCAAAAAAGCAAGCCTAACTTACCGACGAACTCGACAGGGCTAAGCCCAGCCCAGCTCAGGACCCTCTCAGACAGCAGCACGTCAGGTCGGGGGATGGGCTCCCACGACGCCACTCTCACCGCGGCGGGGTCATCGGACTGGTTCCCCGGCAAACATTTCTCTCTCGACCACTTGGTAGGCACGAGCCAGTCCCCGCCCTCGGAAGGGGAAACGAAGAAAATTTTCTTTTTCCAATCATGAATAGAAAGGGCAAGGCCACGACCCCGGTCCCGGCAGCGCCCCCTGGCCGCTTCCTGAAAGAGAGATAAACCCATCTCGGGTCGCCCGCTCGACTACCAGGGTGACTTTTGAAGATGAGAGAAGAATCGAGAAGGGAAAGGCTAAAGGGAACCGCCTGTAACTTCAGGCGAATCAAGAACCCGAGAAGGATCCTCCACGAGTTCGGCACTAACTGGCCGGGGGCCAAACCAAAAAAATTCAGCGCAGCGATGACCTCGGGAGAGAAGGGCAGGCGCATTCCTCCCCAAAAAACTTCCAAGTATAGGGCGATTTCCCTACCCCGTACTTGATCCGCCCTCTCTCCCTCCTTGGTCAGTCGGAGCGTGTAGCGTTAGGGGATGTGGAAGCGAGCCCGAGCATTGGCGAGCTCGTCCTCATGCCTCATCCAGCACGAGGAGCCAGGGGCCGCATCTGCCGCCTCCTCCCTGGGGGCTGCCCCCGCCTCACGATCCCGGGGAGAGGATCCAACCCGTGCTCCCCGGGAGGACTCAGACGCAACTAGAGGAACCCTAGAAGCTACTCCTACCACATCTACTGACTCTACAAAGAAAAGGGAATCTTCAGGGGCCGAAAGTGGGAGAAAGGAGACGAGCGCCGAGCAATCAAGACTTAAGAGAGGGAGATATGAAAGAGTAAGGGCCCAAGGGCGGACCCCACCCCTATTTATTGCTGCAAACGACCTCATCCAACGGCGTCCGTCATCTCCCGCCGAAACGACTCCTCGCGCCCAGCGGCTCCGATCGCTCCACGTGTCGATCCTGCGCTGGACCGCGTCCCATCAGACGCCGCATGCCTGCATACGTCGCGTCAGCCAATTGACGCTTGACGCGTGGACCGTCGCTTCAGTGGCGAAGTGCACGAACCGGCGCACCTTCTTTAAATGCAAAGATCTCGCCCTGATTCGCTAACAGAAAAGACAACTGACGGCCCGAGGACTCGTCCCGACAAAAGCCCTAGGAAGGAGCCCGCCTCGGGAGGCCTAGCAGTCTACTCCTGACCTGACCCGCTAGCTGGTCGGGACAAGAGTGGGGGGGTAATGATGATGCTCAATATTGGCAGTCTCCAAGATCTGAACACATGGCAGATGACATGTCCCAAAACTCAGAAGGAATGGCCACAGGGGCCGACCAGGCAACCCCTGTACCCGGCCCACAAGCACAAGCCGGCCCTCCTCGGAGACCTCTGCAAGTTGGCCTCCTCGACCCCCCTGCTCATCTCCGAGCTCCCCAGCCGAGGCTGTCTTCCTCGGTCCCTCCGACCAGCTCCACCGCTTACAGGAGTATCCGCCGCTCCGCGAATCTCGCCATGCGCGGATTCTCCGCCAGCAACATCCCACGTTGCACGCCCCCGCGATCCCCATTAATGGGCGATCCACTCTCTACGCGGACGTGACTTCGGAAGCGTAACTGCTGGCGAGATTCTCGCGCCTGCTGCTGCGTGCCATCATTGTTATATAAACCCTCAACACAGAGGGGTCAAGTAAGCCATTTTTTACTCTACTAAGTCGTTACTCTGCTCGGATTTCATTACTAACTTGATCGTCGGAGGGTCCTCGGTGGTACCAAACCATCCCGGGACTTCTTTGCAGGTACTCGGCGCCGAACTCCTCATATCACCTTTCTCACCAAAATCCATTGAGATCCACACGCAACAGAAGATCGCCGCCAAAATCCACCGGGAGATCAACGGAAGACAACATCTGACGGAGACCTGAAAAGGACCTCCATCAACCCGTGTTGATCTTTACTCAGAAAATTATGGTTGAATAAATAACTAGGTAAAATCCAAAAAGAAGGGACTTGTGTTCAAATTTAAATCAAAGTTACGGCTAAAAGCAAAAAGCATCGCACGGTATTATAACAAATTATCCATGCAAATTCAAATGTTTGTGTTGGTCTCAAGCGATTCAAAGGCAAAACTTAGGGTTAGCACTAAGCATTGAAAATCTTACTGTTATGCAACCCAAAATGGCCTAATCTGAAGTTTAAACAAGAAATTTAAAGGTAATTCTGACCTTGCATTACCCTAATTTTAAAGGAATTGGGGGCCTCTTTTAGCTTAATTTTAAAGAGAAAATGTGGCAGGACCTGCAGACCCAAAACTGTAGTGGCTCCTCATATGGATCAGTGGACCCTGCCGATCCAAAACTGTAGTGACCCCTCATATGGATCAGTGGGGCCCAAAAACCCAACTGCAAAATAACCAGTGGGACCTACCGACCAATGAAAATCCACATGCTGGCCCGTTTTCTCAAATTTAAAAGGTGCTGCATAACTTATGAAGACCATTTCATTAGTATACAAGTCAATAAAAGGACTTTGAAAGTCTAAATATCAGTCAAAATATGACTTCCAAGTTCCAATATTTGACTCATGTATAAATCATAGCTACAGTCACCAACTTCTCCATTTACAAGGCCTATTTCATGTAAATCAACATCTGGTAAATTTTTGGATGAAGTTTGCAAATAATAGAGTGAGAATAATGTATGACTAAAAATTTTAAGGGCACTGTCATGATTAAAGAAGTACTATGTGGAAGGTAATGTGATAATGAACTCAGGCTAAAATTACAGAATCCAATTCACCTCCAAAGAACTATGGGTTTTTTTTTGAAATAGGATAGTTTTAAATTTATATTATTAAAAAAGGGTGGTTAAATTTTTTTTTATGAAAATAGGGTGGTTTGGTGGACCCCATCCCCCTCCCCGGTTTAGAGGGCGGGTTCTAGGAACCCACCCTCTACCTATTATAGGAGAGGGCGGGTTCCTAGAACCCGCCCTCCCCTTATTTGTGAAGAGGGCGGGTTCTCAGAACCCGCCCTCTCCTTTGTAAAGGAGAGGGCGGGTTCTGAGAACCCTCCCTCTTCTTTGTAAAGGAGAGGGCGGGGCCCGCCCTCTCTAAAAAAATTTATTTTTAATTCGGTGGGGCCCACCAACCATCCTATTTTCATAAAAAAAGTTTTTACCGTCCTATTTTAATAATATAAATTTAAAATCACCCCATTTCAAAAAAAAACGGTCATTAGAAAACAACATAACTTCTAAACTATCAAATTAAATCGATTTAATGTAGTCTAAAAACTATTAAAAATGACATCTGATATACTATATATGCGGAAGGATTATATTTATTCTTCAAAATCTGTATTACAATTAATCGAGTAAATTTTCTATCTACAGTTCGATATCGAACCTAATGAACAACATCCAATGGATCTACAATTATATTTTCTTACAGTGAAGCACCACAAACAAGTGCTATCTCCCTTGCAACCAAGCTTTATTGAGCTGCTTATCTAAAGTCTCGCCGAAGCATTTAGCTCTCACCAAGCAGAAGTGAGTGCAGAACCCTGCGGTCGATTTTACTCGGCAAGTGTTCAAAATGTAGCATGATGCAGCGCATTCCATTCCTCGACCCTGAACAACCAAACCCCATGTCTTTGAAGTACTGCTCTCACTGTTATTGTTTCCGATTTCTTCTTCTTCTTTGCTTTCCTCGTCTTTGAGTTCTTCGACTAACATTACGCCATCGGGGACGGAATTGCTTTGGTTCCATTTTTTTTTAATCAGAGGCCAGCTCTCTGGTGATGCTTCTTCTTTTTCTAGTCTTAGCATTGAAGGGCCCTGGGTGAAGATTTGAACAAGAAATGGGGCTTCTCCTATGTTTCGCACGATCTGAGGAATAAAGGATTAAGGGTTAGCTATCAAGCTTTGCATGAAAATGGCTCAAATTAAGGGTTAATTGCTCATCACTAAAATACCTTAATTTATCTCATATCAGGCTAACTTCATAACCGCGCAATTTAAAGGGTATTTAAGTGAAAATTAAAAAAAATGTTATGGGTATTTTAGTGTAATTTACCCTATCAATAAATATGGTTAGCTTTGGATTTAAGGGAATTTTCTTATGGTAAAGCCAAATAGATTGCTGATCAAATTGGATTTAATTAGTATTTTGGATTTAAAGAAATGTCTGTATCAAAGTTGTGTTTTGCCTGAAGTCAGTCTCCGGCCGTTTCATAATGCACCGTTGAACTTTCAGGCTTTTACATGGACTAAATAATACTAAATTGAACAAAATACGGTTTTTCTGGATGAAAATATCTTTCAGGGGAGGGTTCATGACACTTTTAAATTCCAACGGTGTTGTCTAAAAAACCTTGAAAATTCATTATAATTTTTTTTATTTGTTCCTCTTTCCCATTCTATTTCCACTGTTGCTGCACTGTTTCTGAATCTAGGCATCAAATAAAAACCCTTGGATCCTTTTCTAGTCGCCCTCTAAATTCGGTTAAGGAGTCCCAGCTATTTTCACCCAAGTATAAAACAGGAGGCTCGTGTTTTTCACATGTTTTGTACGTGGAATGTGAGGTTTCGATGATAGCAGGGAGGCCATGATAGCAGGGAGGAAAATAGCAGGTTTTCAAAAATTGAGCATCATACTTGCAATGTTGATCTTACAAATTTGGGAAAATTTTATTCAAGAGAATTAAAATACCTCTCCTATAGATTGAGTGATCCATTGGTCCAATTTCTCAGCATTAACAGAATCCATCCTCTTCTCCCTTCTCTGCTCCTCTTCTTCCTCCTCTTCCATCTTCTTGTAATCGAGTACCGCCACCGACTCCCCTCGAATCAAAGGATAAAGATTCGACATCGACGATAGAATCGAGTCCCCGCTCGGTGTCGCAACCGCTTCGATATTCTTCTCGATCCTTCTCTTTCTCATCTTCAAAGAACAGCAAGGAGGAGGAATCGTTTTGGATCGCGATCGCGTGATCGCCGCCGATCCAAGGAAGGCGTTAGTGGATCCCAGCAAGCTCGAGAAGGCGGCCATTTCTTCAGCTGCGATCAATGCGATGATGATCTTAGAGAGAGAAAGAGGCGATCTTTTTTTCCCCCTTTTATCAATTCGCCTCTCCCTCTCTCTGTCTCTCTAAATCTCTTCGGATTCCTCTTTGGTGTCTCAAATAATAACGAATTTATTGTTGTTCAAAGGATTGGGATGCGCAAACCAAGCGAGAACCGAATCCAAACACGTGAGCAGCGGATAACTGACTGGGGACCACAGCTGGCCAGCTGACGTGGAGGATGCTGAATGGTTGATAGGAGAGGCGTGGGGCCCAGAGAGGCCGGGCACGTTGCGGGCCGAGGGTAGGCACGCGAGGAGCGCGTGGCGGCACGTTTTGGTGGGAGGAACTCCAACGCGTTTCGCGTGGCGTGGCGGAACGCAACAAGGTCGGTGCCTGTGTTTTTGTTTCCATCTCCACGTTTTATATTTTTATATCAGGTAATTTTTGCATGTTTCATTTTACACCATACTTGTATGTTCGTTTCTTCATCCCAAAAAAAAAAAGTGTTCGTTTCTGTAGCCACGTTTTATAATTTTCAATAATTTTTTTGCTTATAGCATACGAAAATAATCAAATCTTTTGAAATTCGAATTTTTTCTTTTTTCTTCGGTCTTTTCAATATTTTACTTGTTACAACATACTAGAGTCACAAAATTTATAAAAATCCTATTTTTTTTTTATTTTTCTTGAAATTTTAAGTATTTAGACGTTTTATAATTTTCAATATTTTTCTTGTTTATAGCATACTGAAATAACAAAAAAATTTAAATATCTCAAAATTTTAAGACGGGAGAAAATTGTTTTGCTCCTCATTCTTTTTTTTAGGGGAAAATTTTCCAAACCCAGTTTAGAGAGTTGATTTATTTATAAACCCATTTTTTTTAAAATTGTGAAAAAAATCCAATACTTAAAAAATACAGATGTTTCAATACCAAAATAGATTGTGTGTATTAAACTTAGAATATTTTTGCAAAAATTCCGGTTTTAAGAAAATTATTCATAGATTTCCTCTCGCGACTAATAAGGTGCTTCTTCTTCGATGCTACTCTCCCAATTCTCCAATTTTTCTCCCCAATCTTCTCTCCCAAAATCGAAACCTCCGTTTTCAAATCTCTCGTTGCCAATCAAATTCCTCAGAATCCCCCATCTACGCTTTCAATTTCTCCATATGCTCTTTCAAATCCCTAATATCTGATCTACTGGCCCCAATTCCCTTATCGCCCCTCACAATTCTCCAATCTCCTCTCTCTTATTTTTGGCATCTTCACTCCTATGATGGTTAAGACTTGGACAATAAATAATAAAAAAGGAATAATAATAAAAAAATTGAAAACTAGGATAAACAATAATAAAAGAAACAAGAACCAATAAAAAAGATGAGTTCAGAAAAAATTTAGAGCAAACAATCATAAAAAGACAATAATAAATAAGCCATGAAAAACTATAGGTTCATAACCAAAATCTCATGTTCTAAGATTCTAATATTTTGGGCAATCTAAAAAATCTTATGTTCTAATCTCTTAAAAAATATTAAAAAGGTATTATAGACAATGCATACATAAATATGTATACAAATAAAGGTTTGGTTTTAAAATAATGTGAAAGCATTTTTTTGGATTTTTTCATAATTTTGGAACTTTGTGGGTTTAAAAACAAGTCATCTTTTTAAACTGGGTTAGAAAGAAATTTTCCTTTTTTTAATGAATATATTTATGGAAATTTAAATAAATAATAACTATTTTATGCATAAAAATTTTAAAAAAACTTCAAGAATAAAGTAATCGATAATAAACTTAATCATTCTTTTAAGTCCCTGTGTATAATTTTCGCTCTACCTGACTTAATATCCTGGTTCCGCCACTGCACACGAAAATCATGAAATTTTCTAAAGTTTCAATATTTTTTGCTTTCTTTCGTTTCTCTATATCTTATATGGGGAAATTTTTCAGATATGTTAAAATCTTCTTTCCTCTTTGGTGTTTTTCAATATTATACATGGTATATGAAAATCGCAAAAATTTCAAAATTTCCATTTCTTTTAAAATTTTAATATTTTACACGCTGTAGCACATAAAAATAGCGATTTTTTAAAAAATGCCATACTTTTTGTGATCTTTGGTTTTTCTATATATATTTTTTGCAGTACGAAATGAAAATCAAGAAAAAATTTTAACTTTAAAAAATTTTATTTTTCAATATTTTGCATTCTATAGCAATACAAAAAATGTGAAAGAAATATTTTAGTATAATTTCTAACCAAGTTCATAAATACAAGAAAATATATAAAAGGTAAATTAATTATCTTTGAAAGGCATGGACGAGGACCATATCTACCTTGGTAGTTTGGCACAAATTGATTGGGTTGAGATGAGGCGAATGAAGTTGGACTGCAAGAAGCCATCCAATTTTATGAGAAGTGTCATAAAGTTGAAGGTGATTGGAAATAGTTGTCAATATTAATTGCTTGCTTCAGGTGGAAAGGATTATTTTATTTTATTGGGATAAGAAAGTGGAACGAATATAAATGGCCTTTAGATAAGAAATATGTCATGACTTATATTTTTTTAAATGAGTTGAGTTTGAAATCTATTAAAACCCAATTCCGACCTTAGAAACCCAGGCTTGCTCGAAACCTGTCCAAACCAATACTAGGGCAATATTCCGTTGGTTTTCCTTACAGCGATTTAGACCATAATACATATACAAGATAATTTCCATATGGAAGAAGTTAATTGAGGTCTAAGAATAGCCCATTCAACCCATCCCGGTTTCAACCCAAAGTAATAAGCAAGTGTTGTGACGTCAATATTCGACTAGCATGAGTTTCGCCTCAACGTCTTTTAGACATACATTTATCCCTTTGTGACGGAGGTTTGGATCTCTTTCAAATGTTGTCCTCCGTCGATCTGTCGCGAGTGTTGGTGAACGGCTGAAATTGGTGTTTAGGGTTGCCTCCTTGAGCGTGTGGATCTCAGTGAGCTTGTTTTGAGACAGAGACGAGCTATCTGCAAAAGAAGTCCCGAAATGGTTGTACCACCGTGGACCCTCCGACGATCAAGTTAGCCGAGAAATTCGGGCAGAGTAGCGGGTTATTGGAATAAAATTACCTTACCTGAGTCGTTTGAGAGAGGGGTTTTTATAGTGGTCGCTTGGAGCGAGCTGGCGCGAGATCTTCGCCGTCGGTTACACCCCTGACGTTACGCCTGTGTGAATGACGGGATTCTCCCATTAATGACGAGATACGCTCGTTAATGGGGGATATGGCGGCGTAGAACGCGAGATGTTGGGTGGCGGATATCTCGCTTTTGGCGAGAAACACGGAGCCGTGGTGGAGGTACTTGGGCTCTGCGTCTTTGGTTGCTCGGTAGAACCGGAGAGGCTTAGCTCGGCGGAGGCTCGGAGGCGAGCGGGAGGCCGAGGAAGCTCGGTTCTGTGATAGCTCGGAGGCGAGCAAGGAGGGCTCAGGATGCTCAGCGTATAGGAGGGCTCGAAGGCGAGCCGATGGTTATTTGTAAGGTGGGCATAGAAGTGTTCAGGGATCTATCGAAGATCGGGTCATGCCTCGGGACCATAGCCCGGGAAAGGCCTTCAATGCATCGTGTTTGCTCTTGTCCCGTGAGCCCCAGGACGTCATCTACCACGTGTTATGATCTGGGGAGTTCTCACTTATGAGTATCAACATTAGCCCCCCACTCTCGTCCCGACCTATTTATGGGTCCGGTCGATAGTGGTCTGGATCGGTTTCCCGGGCTCAGCCTGTTATCAAGAATTTGTCAGCGTGGATTTCCGGGACGACTCGGCGTAAGGCAGTTGCGTCGTTCAGATCTTTTTGTCACACCCCGCTTCCCGGTATACGGCGAAGGGGACGCGACGAGGCCGCTACGTATATACTCAGAAGTATATACGCTAAGCGTATCTGAGCAATATAAAAATAAATACACAAGAAACAAGATATAATAAAAACAACAACTTTTATTTATTAGCATTCTTTTGTACAATGCATGAAAAGAAAATACAACTGAAATAAAACGATGCATAAACAATGGCATAACAGGAAATGAAAAGTACCGAATGGGAAATGTATAATCAAACTAAAGTGCTGGATTTTCGGCAAACTGTTCCAAGTCTTCTGCAGATGGCTCGATCTCTGCCGGGTCCAAACCACCTGACGACATTCAAAGAAGAAAGAAATATAATGTCGTCAGCGAACAGGTCGCTCGGTAAGTCCCAAAGATAAGAGGAAAGTATAGTAGACAGAATAAGAAGGTATCTTTTTAAAATTGTATTATAGTGTTGTATTGTTGTGTTAACGCTGTTGTTTGTAGCTTGGTACAGAAGATACCAGTGTATACGAGAGGGGTCTCTATATGCTAGAGATCAGGGCAAACGGAATGTACAAGGAACCGTTAAGCCACGGTACAACATCAACGGAATATAGGTTAGGTGTCTTAATCTTGCCGCCTCGTGCCACTTTTAACAACTTCCATACCAATCTATCTCTTAAACCCCGTAGTGTTTTGTTTGTATTGTTTTGTACTGTAATTTGAATTGAGTGTATAATTGAAAGACTGACCGAAACCATGATATCAGTAGACGGATATAACAGTAGAATCATGTAAGTGGAATAACTGGAGAACCATGTAAATGGAATATATATATATCCATGGTTCGGTTCAGCCGAATTGTATAGATTGATAATTGGATTCATGAATTCATGTGTTCATATTGAATTGGAATATTATAGATTGTAGATTGACTTGGATCATATTCAAGTCAGATTAATCGGACTCAAAACCGAGTCAGACAATTAGAAATGTAAATTGAAGTCTTGATTATTACTTAAACCTATAATTGCTAGGGTCCTTAGGGTAATTTATAAAACTTGAGGGGGTTTTATGTAAAAATACTTTTTATATACTTTTCAAAATACTCTCCAAGTGTTTATTATTCTCTTTAGAGTTGTAATGAATGTGGATTTTATATTGTGATATTTCTAGTGAAAATATCCTAATTTCATAAATAAAGGTATTTATTTGTAATATCGATTTATGTGGAATTTATGTTATTTTAATGTAAAATTTATTCTTGTGATTTTTAGAAAAATGTGGAATATTTATATCATAACAAAATAGATATTTTAATGATAAATATACATATATTTATACAAAAATAATTTTAATAAATATTTTATATTCTAGAAAATCTCATTTTCTTAAGATATCGTATTTTAAATCTTTCGATACCGAATGCTTCTTGCGGAGGTCTGATTCTCGCACTACTAAGCCTGAGGATGTGCGATAAACCGCACCATCCTGAACGGCTTCCCCAAAATGGGTTGTAGCGGTGCTTTGCAAAGATTGTAAAATACTAAATCCTTTAGAAAACGGTTATATAAAGAAATTGGTATATATTTATTTGTAAAAATGTCAATTTTCCGTATTCTATGTTCTAGGGTCTCTTAAGTCAACTAGATTATTTCTAAATGGTCTAAACGATAAGTTGTGAGATACCTCAAATCGCCTCTTCACCGCCAATTGTGGCCTGGTAAGTACAAGTGAGGAAAGGAGGGATCCGCTCACGAATCACCGTGAGTCGGGCCTTTTAAAGTTACCTTTCTCACTTGCCTAGCCTAAACACCACAAAGTCAGGTTTAGATAAACGACCGATATCCGCAACTTATCGTATTTTCATAATAAGTGGTATTTCTTTAAAAATGTATCAAAACTAAATCTTTTAGAAATGGTTTTATTAAGCATATGGTATTTAAATGAAAATATTGTTTTCTCGTATTCTAAGTTTTCGATGGTTTCGTGTTAGGTTGTATATGAGTGTGTGAGGAGGTAGGTCGTTACCTCGTGCTCTACTTTAAGTGTATAGCAAGTTTGATGGAGTTAAATGAACGAATAAAACAATGTGGTATTTAAGTGAAAAAATTACGATAAATTGAAATAGCTATTATTTCATGTGACGAAACTTGATTAAATTGTTTGATTATTGTTTAATAGTCAACATGAGGAAGTTTAAGAATGATTGTATTAGTGAGAAGTGGAATTTTATAGAAAACCGAATCGGAAATCGGATTTGTTTCGATTTCGTCGGGTTTTGTAATTTCGTATTTTGATAATGGAAAAGAGAGATAGAAAAGGGACTTACGGGTTTTCGATTATACTAGAGAGTGAGAGGGAACTAGGGGGATCGCCGATGGGTTGCATCGTCGCCGGTAGTTCCTAAAACGTTCGCCGAAAGTTCCGCCGGGAATTCGTCGGAGCTTCGCCTCGAGCTTGTTTTCAAAGTACACAACTCTTGGAAATTTTTTGAGAGAGTGGGCTCAGGATTTTGGGGTGAGAGGGTAGAGTGTAGGGTTGGTATTTATAGGGTTAGGCTAGGGTTAGGGTAGATGAAAAGTTTAAAATAAAAATGTGATAAAATGTAATAAAAATGTATTAAAAGTGGAGTAATTGGGGTTTTTAAAGAGCTCTGGAAATTGTCTGAGACTGAACTTTTGCAGGTGCATAGGGAATATGAAAAGACACAACTTTCATGTTGGGGCTGTCGCCGGAATCGGCCGACTCGGCCGTGACTCGGTCTGAGGACTGAGTCAGACCGAGTCAAGGCCGATTCCCGGCCGAGTCAGGCTGCCGGGATCCCCCCCGACGGTTCATCTAACCTTTGGAAATGTTACACTTTTGGGTGTAGTGGGGTTTTTGTGAGATATGCACGTGTAAACCCTTGGTATTGTAAAGGTTTTTAAAAAAATCAATATTAAAAATAATGTGGGGTATGGGATTTGAACTCTGGTGGCTTAGTTCAGTAGTGCAAGGTATTACCAATGAGCCATAAGCTCCTTCTTGTAATTATGGAGCTAATTAATTACTTAAAGTAATAACAATAAATGTAAATACCCCAAGTATACATTAATTTTAAAGCAAATTTTTGTACACTAAAAATGGAGTTGTTACAGTCTACCCTCCTTACAAAAATTTCGTTCTCGAAATTTACAAGTTTTATTTGAGGACTAGTTTACCAAGAGGTGAGGGTATCTTGCACGCATTTCATCTTCCCTTTCCCAAGTGGACTCTCCTGGAGTGTCCTTCCTCCACATTACTCGGACCAAGTTAACTTCTTTGTTCCGAAGTGTCTTCACTTTTCTGTCCAGAATCTCCACAGGCTGTTGCTCATAAGACAAGTCGGGCTGTATAGTGAGCTCGGAATGATCAAGAACATGGCTGGGGTCACTCACATACTTTCTGAGTTGGAATATGTGGAACACATTATGCACTCCTTCCAATGAGGGTGGAAGCGCTAAGCGGTATGCCACTTCACCGACTCGTTCGAGTATGTCGAACGGTCCAATGTATCTCGGACTTAATTTACCCCGTCTTCCAAATTGGATCACTCCGCAGTTCGGAGATATCTTCAAGAATACGTGATCTCCTGGCTGGAACTCTAAGTGTCGTCTCTTTGCATCAGCCCAGTGTTTCTGTCGATCTTGGGCTATGCGCATCCTTTCTCTGATAGTACGAATTACATCAACGGTCGCTACTATCATCTCTGGTCCAAGGAGTTCCATATCCCCGATGTCGTCCCACCTTAATGGTGATCGACACTTCCTTCCATACAATGCTGCAAAAGGTGTCATTCCTATGCTTGCTTGGTAGCTGTTATTGTACGCGAACTCCACAAGATGCAGGTGACTTCCCACGATCTTTTGAAGTCTAGCATACACGCTCTGAGCATATCTTCCAAGATCTGAATAGTTCGCTCATACTGACCATCTGTTTATGGATGATAAGCCGTGCTGAAGTTCAGATTTGTTCCCAAGCTTGCTTGCAGACTCTGCCAAAATTGCGATCGGAATCTGGTGTCACGATCGGAGACAATGCAGACCGGTACTGCATGAAGTCTCACAATTTCCTGTATGAATTCATGAGTATCAGAGAGTACATTATGAAGAGTTTAAATCTTAAATAGATTATTACCTCCACGTACTTCTTTGCTAGTATCTCAGTTGATTGGCCAACTCGAAATGGGATGATGTGAGCCGACTTTGTGAGTCGATCCACAATGACCCATATGGCATCGTTACCCTTTGTGCTGCGAGGAAGAGCAGTCATAAAATCCATCGTGATGTGTTGCCACTTCCATTCTGGGATTGGTAACGGTTGAAGTAGTCCAGCTGTCCTGTGATATTCAGCCATTACTTGCTGACATACCAAGCATTTTGCGACACTTCTGGCTACTTCACGCTTCATTTCATGCCACCAATAATTCTGATGTAGATCTTTGTACATTTGGTACCTCCAGGATGTACTGAGTAGGGAGAGCTGTGAGATTCTTTCATTAACTCTTCCCGTACAGGATCTTTTGGTACACACAATCTGCCGCCGTATCTCAAAGATCCGTCTTCATGGATGATGAAGTCTGTTCTGAGTCCATTCTCCACTTGTTCTCTGATCTTTTGCAACTTAGCATCACTTGCTTGAGCTGCTTTGATCTGATTGACAATAGTTGATTGAACTTGTAAATTCATCACACTTGAAGTATTACCTGGCATGACTACCTCAATCTCCATCTGATTCAAGTCTTGTTGAAGCTTCCACTGAGTGGTGAGATTCATCGATAATGGTTGACGACTAAAAGCATCAGGTACTACATTCACCTTCCCTGGGTGATATTGCAAGTTGATGTCAAAGTCCGCCATGAGTTCTAACCATCTTCTCTGCCGCATATTCAACTCCTTCTGAGTAAACACGTACTTCAGACTTTTATGATCTGTGTAGATGTTCACTCGTTCACCAAGTAGATAATGGCGCCAAATCTTGAGAGCAAAGATGACGGCTGCCAACTCCAGATCATGCGTCGGATAATTGCGCTCACGAGTCTTCAGTTGTCTTGAAGCATAAGCCACAACCTTACCGTGCTGATGTAGAACACATCCTAATCCCTTACCGGATGCATCACAATGGACTTCGAATCCTCTAGATTGATCCGGTATTACGAGAATAGGTGCTGATGTTAACCTTGACTTGAGTTCTACGAAAGCTTGTTCGTATGCTTTTGACCACACAAATTCTTCATCTTTACGTGTGAGCTTGGTCAGGGGTGTTGCTATCTTCGAAAATCCTTCAATGAACCTTGTTCCCTTCCGAAAGACGGCGCACAAGACTGCGATGTCTTGGCACTGAGATTCGGGGCAGATGCTAATTGGTGCTATCCGTTCACCTCTCCGAAGATACTAAGTTGATTTATGGCACCATATATCGAAGGTTTAAACGGATGTGGCCGATGTAGCAGACTTCGTCAGATTCCCCCTCGTTTGAGGGGTTTTTGATTGTGGGGACGCTCTTCCCTGCAGGCGCAAGCCCCTGCAGTTAATTACGCTACCGCATCGCGGTAACAACTTTCTCCTTCTCCAGATGGTCACTTCGTGTCATGTGTGTGTATTTTCTGTTTTGTTGCCCGTGGATTGTTTACGGAGACCGAGTTATGTCGTCGCCCGTAGGGCGTGGACTAGTCCAAATCCGTATTATCTTAGATTTGGGTTTAGGGGTTTGGTTTGAGGATACGTTAGCCATATTTGAGGCTAAGATCAACTCAAACGTCTGTTAAGGATACGTTAGTCTAACTTGAGACTAAGATCAACTTAACGGGATCGTTTAGATCCGACAAAAGAGCATTTGGGGGCTCTATTGTTCAAGTTTAGGGACATAGTGGTTCATTGAATGTATGGCCGTTGGGACCCGTCACCTCTCTGACGACGTTGAAGGATTACAACGACAGGTGTCAGAGGAGTTCAGAGATGTACCCTTGGACCAAAGTTGGTTGGGTGATCCATAGTCCAATTTGGGACTAAAGTCTGTTTGAAGGTTTAAGGATACGTTAGCCATATTTGAAGCTAAGATCAACTTAAACGGTTGTTAAGGATACGTTAGTCCAGTTTGGGACTAAGATCGACTTGACGGGATCGTTTAGATCCGACAAAAGAGCATTTGGGCTCTATTGTTCCAGTTTAGGGACATGATGGTCCATTGCCAGTTTAGGGACATGGTGGTCCATCTCCAGTTTAGGGACGTAGTGGTCCATTGCCAGTTTAGGGACATGGTGGTCCATCTCCAGTTTAGGGACGTAGTGGTCCATTGCCAGTTTAGGGACATGGTGGTCCATTGGTAGTTTAAAGACGCATAAGTCCATGGGTTTAAGGACCCCACAGTCCATTGTTAGTTTTAAGACATCTCGGTCAAGGTTAAGGACGTCGTAGTCCATGGGTTTAAGGACCCCACAGTCCATATCAATGTGTGGTCATCGGGACCCGTCACCTCTTTGAAGACGTTGAGGGATTACAACGCCAAGTATCAAAGGAGTGAAGAGATGTACCCTGGAACCGGAGTGGATTAAATAGTCTTTGGCCCAATTTGGGATCAAGACCAATTAATTATGTTATGAGCCCATTAGCCCAGTTAATTACGAATTGAGGACTTATGGCCAGATTGGGCTTAGTCCAATCATGTCTGGGATATCGGCCCTCCTGTTGGTCCCTTGAAGGAAAGGCTTTGCCTCTGGCCATTTAGCCAATTGGGCCAATGCCTAGTGTTAAACACTAAAGACCAATCAGTGTTGAACAACTGGGAATGAGATTGATAATTCAGTGTTTAACACTAAAAGATAGTTGGTGTTAAACACCAGCAACAAGGCTTTCAAATTAGTGTTAAACACTAAAACAGGTCAGTATTAAACACTGGCAACAGAAATCTCAAATTAGTGTTGAACACTAAGGTAATCAGTGTTGAACACTACAAATAAAGTTCCTTGATTAGTGTTGAACACTAAGGCCAAACAGTGTTTTAACACTAGATTCAGGGGTTCCAATTCAGCGTTAGACGCTAAGGCAAGAGGGGTCACATGGTAGCACGTGAGGGCGCCCTCCCCTTCGTTTGTTCTGCTGAGAATATCGCATCTTTTGGGGCATCATGTGCCATCACGTGGCGGGTGTTTAAATGGAGTATGTTGAAGCCTCTGCCAAGGGTCACGTGGGTCATGTGAGGCACTGCCTCAAAGAGGCTTTTCTGTAGATCTTTTTGGGGGTCACGTGGTGACACGTGACCCTGCCTTTATGTATGTTTTTTGGAAGATCTGTTAATCCCTTTCAGGAATTAAATTCCTCGTAGGGTTGAACCCTGACAATAATTTCAGAGGAATTAAATTCCTACTTCCTTTCGAAGATTTATGTTCTGGAATAGAGTTGAACTCTGAATTTTCTGTAGGAATTAAATTCCTCATATATGTGAAGAACTGAATAGGGTTAAACCCTAATAAAAGCTTTAAGGAATTAAACTCCCACTCTCTGTTAAAGAATTATCCTGGGGAATGAGATTAAGGGAATTAAATTCCTGTTGTTTTAACAGAACTAAGTTCTTAACCAGGGTTAAACCCTGATTCTTCTCATTCTGAAGGAATTAAATTCCCATAACACAGGGTCAACCCTAATTTTATTTTAAAGGAATTAAATTCCTATAGTTCTGTGAGAATTAAATTCTTGTGCTTTTATTCCCTCTCTATGCTTTGGATCTGCATGGCAGGATCTCAACCCATTGAGAATTAAATTCTCAACTCAAGGGGAGATGTGCACTTTACAGATCCTCCACCAAAGAGAGAACTATGTTCTTCTGTTTTATGTCAGAGCTAAACTCTGTTGAGAATTAAATTCTTTTTACTTTCAAAAAGCCTTCCCTTTCTTACCTAGGGTTTTCTTTTGCAGAAGATCCAAATTCCTCCAAAGTATCAAGGCTCTCTCTCTTTTCTTCCCTCTGTATATCTCTTTTGTGTGTCTCTTGGCTCCTATTTATAGGAGAAGCAGCCGAGTCAATTAGTTTTTGATGAATCTTTCGTTGAGAGATTTGATTTGTATCCATCATTCGTTTTGGACCTTTGGATTATTAGGTGAATTTTATTCACCATTGGATTTTACATCCAGAGATTCTCCTTTGTTATTTTGGTTAGATTTTACGGGAAATTCTTTCCAAATTCGAGATTTTCCCATAGATAGATGATATTTAATCACTTTTAAATCTTTAATTCAATCGGTTGCTTTGGAAAGGTTTAAGAGGTCTTTTCTCAGAATTTAATTCTGTTAACAGATAGGCTTTGAAAGCTGGTCACGTGTGGGCACGTGACCCCCTTGTAACGAGCCCTCTTCTTTCTTTCTGCGCTCTGCTTTCTGGTCGCTGCTTAGCTGTCACGTGCCACCACGTGACCCCTGGTCACGTGTGAACACGTGACCCTCGTCTGGAGCTTTTTTTTTTCTTGATTCAATCAGGGAATTGAGTCTGCCGCTTTTGAGTGTCACGTGCCAACACGTGACCCTGGTCACGTGGGAGTACGTGACCCTTTCTGAAGCCCTTTTCTTCGATGTAGTTGGGAAACTGAATTTGCCTCGCCGATACTTTTAGATGTCACGTGCCAACATGTGACTGGTGGTCACGTGTAAGCACGTGACCCTTTTCTGAAACCTTTTCCGTAAGCTTTCCTGATTTTGAATCAGGAAACAAATACCCCCACAGCGTTGTTCTCACGTGTCCGCACGTGAGTGCAACGCTGTCTCCTTTTGTGACCGTTGGATTCCTCTAGGGATTTGGGAAGATGAAACGTTTCCATCACCTCCTATAAATACTCATGTTTCTTCAGAAGAGCCTTCACTTTGCTCATCTTCTTCTTCTGAGAACTTTTTCCCTTGAGAATTTAATTCTCGTTTCCAGCGCTTAGTTCTCTGTCTCAGACATTTTCCAGAGTTTAACTCTGTTGAACGATCCCTTTTCCTCAGGTAATAATGTTGAACGGCCGAAGCACCTTTGTTTTAGAAGAACTCTCTGGATTTTAAATCCACATTAAGAATTTCACAAAGAACCCATTTTTCTTCAATTTCTTTAACCAAATATGAGACCACTTAACCTCCAATAGTAGATCTCTTAGGGTCGGATGATCCTTGGGGAGATGATGATGGCGGTTCAACTCCATGGAATTTAATTCCATCCAAAAATGTTTCTGGGAATTTAATTCCCTTCTCTTAATAAGGAATTTAATTCCAATGAAGAACTCAGTTTCTTCACACGGAGGCTTCTTGGGGTCTCTTGATCCGAGGTTGTCCTTCTGCAATTAATGAAACATGAGCTTTGTAATGATTCTCATGACCTTTATTTCAGGTATCATGGATGCCCATCTGTATGGTCTTGACGAGATCATTTCCTATGGGAATATTCGTGCATTGGGCCGCAGTCAGAGCCAGGAGTTCACCGATGCTCAGTGTGCCGAGATCATGAGCCGCTTTGACGAGTACAACCATCGGCTACTCCCCCGTCGCTCTTCTCTTTTGAGGCTGATCGTGCTGGCGATCCGGGAGGCACTTCCTCTCTTTTGCACCGGCATACCGCTCAGGGCCTTGGACACTGCTGAGGATAAGGTACATTCGGTGTACCTGATGGGCTTGATCTCAAAGAGGAGGCGAGATCACCTCATCGATCTCTTGCACCAAGCCTTTCAGCAGTCAGCCATACTTGTCGCCTATCGGAGGGTGGAGGATATTCGTGAGGATCCCGACGCTTGCGACCGCGAGAGGAAGCATACTCGGGAGGTTCGAAATGCTTGGAGAATCTTGGACAAAGTTAATCTTGAGTTTCTCAACCCATGCCCCGCGTCTGAAGTCTTACCATTGTAAACGTGTCCTCTTTATTTTGTATGAACTTCTTGAAAGATTCAGTGACAAGTTTTATTATGTTTTGCCATGTTTGCATGCCTTTCTCTGGGATTTTATCATTTTGCTACTGTTGTTGTTGGTGCTTTCAATATGCAGGGTGCTACACTATTTTTTTTGTGTACGTCAGGTTTAGGCCTCACGTGTTCTGCACGTGGGGTCCCTTGATGGGGCTGTTTACAAAATTTTCCCGTGCCATATTTTCAGTGCACAATATCAGATGCAGAAAAAGGGCCTTGGAAATAGTTCCATCTCCTTGATTTTCGATGCCTTTACTTTTTTGGGCCTTGGAAATAGCTTCACCATGCAAAATTTTCCGCGCACAGCACTTAATGCACTTCTTTATATATGGGGCTATAGCTTTCTTTTCCCTTCACAGAGAGATTTATGTTATTTTTTTATTTTGGTGTAACTTGTCTTGAGAAACAAGCGAGCGCCATGGCCTGCAATCGTCCTCATGCTCGTCGACAGCCATGGGAAGTTCCTATTGAGGAGATGATCCCCCGCTTTGCTGCTCGGTTGGTGGATCCCCTCCTTACCGACAACGAATGCGACTCAGCCATGTATGAACTCTCGATCCGTAGGGGGTCCCCCCTCCCGATGGGTTCCCTCTGGCTCCGGATGATTCTCACGGCCGTGCTTGCCGACATCCCTCCTCATCCGGCGGAGATGACCCTGGCGATGCTTGACGCGGCGGAAGAAAAGCTCGAGGGCTTTCATGAAGCGTGCCTGATTACTCAGGCTTTGAAGGATTGCTCAATTCATCTGCTGAGCCAGATAAAGGCCCGGCGAGCTATTATGTTTGCTTTCACGGATGAACATGGCGCCAATCGATGGGGAGCGACTCCTCACGAGAACCGTCGCTTTGACGTGCTGGAGAGAGCGGAAAGAGAGATGGAGAACCTTGTTCTTTGTTTTGTTAACCCTTGTGCCATTGATCCCGTGTTTGGTGACCTTTTTCCATTAGCGTAGCATTTTCAAATTAGTCCCTCCTTTTCCTTATGTTCTATGCTGAACTTCTCTGTAGGCTTGGTGCTAGAATGTATGTTTCCGCTTGCATAAATAAACTTTGTATTCTTCTTATGAGAACTTTCTTTAATTGCAAATGCTATCATCACTTTCATGCGTATCAGACCTTCTTGGGCATTATGTTCATACGATTGCAAATGTTATTATTATTTTTTTGAATACTCATATGATTGCGAATGCATGCTTGAAATACGTCGGAAATCTTTCTTGTTGCTTTTCATATCAGGTGATGTGAGCACGTTTTAGATCGATTATTCTCGTCAAGCGGAAGCCCATTTATACGGTCTTGTAAATGTCTTGTTTCCAAGGCTGCGGTCACGAAAGCGAGCTTACGCGGCCTGATAGAGCGACACGTAGCGAACATATTGTTGTGCGAGAAAAGGGCTTGACCGTAAATTTTCGGAGAGGGAGCTAGCTTCTAAGGCGCTGAGCGAGCTTCGCGCCACTCTTACCGCCAAGGCCAACAAAGCATACGAACTCTGGCGGGTGCTCCAGGAGTCCATAAAAGAGGTGGTGGCTTTCGATAAAGCTGCCACGTTCACTCGTGAGAGGGTCGGGGCTCATAAAGCCACCGAGAAAGAGCTCGAAGCTCGGCTTGCTTCGTATCAGGCTCAGCAAGCTCAGGCGGGGGCTCGTCTTTTGGAGATCTTGCGTCATGAAGCCGTGGCTCAGCAACAGAACGATGAGCTGGTAAAATTACTGCACCGCCCGCCGGCTTGAGGACTTGTATCTTTTCCCCTTTTTTGTACATACTCATGGATGAGAGAATCTTTCTTTTTTTGTTTCTTTCATGAATTGTACTTTGTATCCATTTTGGTTTATGAATAAAAGATACATTTTTCTTTCTCAATGATGCGTCTCCTTTTTGTTGAATGCGTTTGCGGATATTCTATCTTGATCTCCTCGCAAGACAGCGATGGCTCAGGATTCAGGGTTAAGATCTGCCTCCTAAGACTTTTGTATTTTATGAGCCACGAGGGTCTCATAAAGAGTTTTTCTTCCTACAGGTCGAGAGGATCCCATAGGTGTAAGTCTTTCTTAAGAATCGTGAAGATTCCTAAGCGGGTTTTCCCTTGAGAGTCGTAGGGATCTCACAAGAGAGTTTTCTTCCTTACAGGCCGTGAGGGCCTGCAAGTACTGGATGTGGTCGCCCTTGCCCGTGTTTCACGGAGTCAGGGGTTTCTCAAGGCATCGTAGTTTAAAGACGTTGCGGTCAAGGTTAAGGATCTCATAGTCCGTGGATTTAAGAACTCCATAGTCCGATGTTAGTTTTAAGACATCACGGTCAAGGTTAAGGACCTCATAGTCCGTGGATTTAGGGACTCCACAGTCCGATGTTTGGTTGCAGGGACCCGTCACCTCTTTGAAGACGTTGAGGAATTACAACGCCAGGTATCAAAGGAGTGAAGAGATGTACCCTTAAACCAAGGCAGAATCCGTAAGGAATCGGGGTGGTTGATCGTTAGTTTTAAGACATCAAGGTCGAGGTTAAGGACATCATAGTCCGTGGATTTTAAGGACTCCACAGTCCGGTATTTGCTCTGGATGCTTCACACGGGTTCACTGCCGTGTTTGGCGAGGACCAGGCTCCGCTCTGGGCGTTTTCCGCGGGGTCAAAGAGTGACGTTATCCGCGTTCCACGTAACCAGGAATTTTGCACTAGATGCTTCACACGGGTTCACTGCCGTGCTTGGCGAGGACTAGGCTCCGCTCTGGATGCTTCACACGGGTTCACTGCCGTGCTCTGCGAGGACCAGGATCCGCTCTGGACGTTTTCCACGGGATCAAAGAGTGACGTTATCCGCGTTCCACGTAACCAGGAATTTTGCACTAGATGCTTCACACGGGTTCACTGCCGTGCTCGGCGAGGACTAGGCTCCGCTCTGGATGCTTCACACGGGTTCACTGCCGTGCTCTGCGAGGACCAGGATCCGCTCTGGACGTTTTCCACGGGGTCAAAGAGTGACGTTATCCGCGTTCCACGTAACCAGGAATTTTGCACTAGATGCTTCACACGGGTTCACTGCTGTGCTCGGCGAGGACTAGGGTCCGCTCAGGATGCTTCACACGGGTTCACTGCCGTGCTCTGCGAGGACCAGGATCCGCTCTGGACGTTTTCCACGGGGTCAAAGAGTGACGTTATCCGCGTTCCACGTAACCATGAATTTTGCACTAGATGCTTCACACGGGTTCACTGCCATGCTCGGCGAGGACTAGGCTCCGCTCTTGACGTTTTCCACGGGGTCAAAGAGTGACGTTATCCGCGTTCCACGTAACCAGGAATTTTGCACTAGATGCTTCACACGGGTTCAATGCCGTGCTCGGCGAGGACTAGGCTCCGCTTTGGATGCTTCACACGGGTTCACTGCCGTGCTCTGCGAGGACCAGGATCCGCTCTGGACGTTTTCCACGGGGTCAAAGAGTGACATTATCCGCATTCCACGTAACCAGGAATTTTGGTGATTGTATCCGCATTTCACGGGATGGAGGTTTGACTGTTTGGCGATATGTATACCACCGAGCCATGGAACTGGGAGTTGCCGCTGTTCCGCTTAGCTTGAAGTTGTGTCCGTCGTTACGAGACGAGTGTTGGGATGATCTCTAGGTCGCTTGTGACCCGTCGAGATTTAGCTTCTTTCTTTGGTGAAACCTGGGGGGGGAGGTATGTTCCCTTTTTGTTTACGCCCTTGGATTGTGTACAAGGTATGATGGAACATCACCTGTAGGGCATAAATTTTATTTTTATTTTATTTCTTTTTCCGCGATACTCTATCGTTTCAGCTTTTATATCGCGAAGGTCGCGATTGCCCCATCATTTCGGCTATTTTTCGCTGTGCCCAATCATTTCGGCTATTTATTTATTTTCTACTCGCTGCTTTTTATTGCGAGTTGCCCCATCATTTCGGCTATTTTTATGCATACATTTTTACTTGCTGCTTTTTATTGCAAGTTACCCCATCATTTCGGCTATTTCGTATGCATGCGTGGCTTGCTAGCTTTTTCGTCGCAAGCTTGGATTTTAGACACAGATTTCGACATCAGCGCCGCTGCAACAGGGATGTTGCCAGGAGCGACTCATCATTTGCCTCTGTCGATGTTTGAACAAAGGTGGCTTGGAAAATAGGGTTAAGCGTCCTGTCGACCAAGGCTTTTGACTTCATGAGCTGTAAGGGTCTTACAAAGGTATTTCTCCCTACAAGTCGTGAGGATCTTGTAGGTGTATTTTCTCCCTAGGGATCATGAGAATTCCTAAGTGTATGTTCCTCTGCAAGTCGTAAGGATCCTACAAGAGGGCTTTCTTCTTATAAGTCGAGAGGACTTATAAGGGTTGTTCACCATAGGGACATACCCCTAGTCACGGGTGGGACTTTGCTGGGGAAATGTTTATTCGCGCCCGTGGATTGTATACAAGGGTCAGTATTGTGCCCCTTGTAGGGCAGTATCGAAGGTTATGGGGGATCTGCTTAAGAACAGGTTTGGCTTTCTGTAACTTAAGACTTTCAAATCTCATGAGCCGTGAGGGTCCCATAAGAGAATTCTCCTTACGAGTCGTGAGGATCTCGCAAGTGTATTTTCTCCTTAGGAATCGTGGGGATCCCTAAGTGTGTTGCTCCTTTGTGAGTCGTAAGGATCTCACGCGGGTGGTTTCTCCTTACAAGGTCGAGAGGATCCTATAAGTGTCTCTTAACGAGGTTGCACCCTTTCGGGTTTTCACAAACACTCGCCGGTAGTCCTGCTGTTTTTACTCACGGAGCCCTTTCGGGTTTTCATCCGTACCCATTTTGCTTATGGACATACCGTTTTTTTAATTCTTTTTCTCTTTTTTATTTACAAGGTCGCGCCCTTTCGGGTTTTCACGAACACTCGCCGGTAGCCCTGCCGTTTTTACTCACGGAGCCCTTTCGGGTTTTCATCCGTGTCCATTTTGCTTATGGACATACCGTTTTTTATCATTTTTTTTTATTTTTCTTTTTCTCCCTTTTTTTTTATCTCGTCAGCCTAAGGATGCTGCGGTAGTAGTTTAGGGACGTTTCGGTCCGTCGTTAGTTTAAGGACGTTTCGGTCCGTCGTTAGTTTAAGGACGTTTCGGTCCGTCGTTAGTTTAAGGACATTTCGGTCCGTCGTTAAGGGGAAGGTCGGCTACTGCTTATAAGGTCCGAGCTTAGGAAGATAGCGAGCGGACATAGTCGTCGTCATCTATCATTGACCCAGGCCGTGGCTCATTAAGCATAGTATTTCTTTAAGAAGCGGCCGTTTATTGGCCTGAAAGGCCTCCCACCGTGCATGTCCATGAGTAGATAGGCTCCACCATGGTAGACCTTGTCTATAATGTACGGGCCTTCATAGTTCGGCTCAAATTTTCCCCGCTTGGCACGATTGGGGATCATAGGTCTTTTAACTACTAGTACGAGTTTGCCTTGGTGGAATGTCCTCGGCCTGGTCAATCTTTCGTATGAGCACGTCATCTTTGCTTTGTAGGCCTCTAGATTTTGTTGCGCCATGAGCCGGGTTTCATCGAGGGCATCAAGCTCCTCGAGCCGAAGGTGGGCATTTTCTTCGTCCGTCAGCTATTAGTGGACTGCCACTCGTAGAGAGGGTAACTCTATCTCGAGGGGGAGCACTGCTTCCGTCCCAAATACCAACGCGTACGGCGTTGTGTTCGTGGCCGTCTTGAACGTAGTTCGATAGGCCCAAAGGGCCTCTTGCAGTCTCTCATGCCAGTCCTTCTTATTTTGGGACACCGTCTTTTTTATGATCTTTGTCAAAGTCTTATTGAAGGCCTCGGCCAGACCGTTAGCTCGCGGATTGTAAACTGAAGAATATCTCCAGTCTATATTGTGCTGCTGCGCGAAGCGGCTAATCTTATGGCTTCTGTAGGCTGGCCCGTTATCGGAGATAATCCGCCATGGAGTTCCAAACCGATAGATGACGTGCGTCTTGAAGAAGTGGAGGATATTCTCCGTCTTCACTTCCCTCAATGGTACTGCTTCCGCCCATTTGGAGAAGTAATCAGTCATCGCCAAGATGAAACAATGTCCCCTGGACGATGCTGGTTCAATGGGGCCGACTATGTCAGTCCCCCACATTTCGAACGGCCAGCTAGCCATCGTTGGATGTAGTGGATTCAGATGCTGGTGGATGAAGTCCCCGTGGATTTGGCACGAGTGGCACTGCTTCGCATACTCGAGGCAGTCCTGGATCATCGTGGGCCAGTAGTAACCCATCCGTTTAATTTTTAACTTCATCTTCGGGCCTGCTTGATGAGAACCACAGATTCCGTCATGAATCTCTTGAACGACTCTTTCTGCTTCGTCCGGCCCTAAACATCTTAGCCACAGAGAATCAAACGACCTCTTATACAGAGTATCATTGACGAAAGCGAAAGATAGTGCTCGTTTCATGAGCTGATGTCTTGAGGACGCTCCTTCAGGCATTCGGTGGGACTTGAAGTAGTTTATGAAGACTTCCCTCCAGTCATCGGCCTTCTCATGGTCTTTTATTTGTAGGGTCGTCTGCTCAGTCGCCCCCTTTTCTTCGTATAATTCCGGAGATATCTCCGTTAGGGCAAGCACCCGACGGCTTTGTACCACAATTCTTACATCATCGAGGTTTTCATCGGCGAGCTCTTTAGCAAGTTTGGCCAATGCGCCTGCTTTGCTGTTTTCCGCACGCGGTATGTTCTCCAAAGTATAGGAAGGAATTTGAGTCAACAGTTGTTGCACCTTTTCGCGGTA
Organism: Agapanthus africanus; assembly: GCA_030015575.1. Taxonomy (NCBI): domain Eukaryota; kingdom Viridiplantae; phylum Streptophyta; class Magnoliopsida; order Asparagales; family Amaryllidaceae; genus Agapanthus; species Agapanthus africanus. The sequence continues at coordinate 886,770,879 of CM057337.1, forward strand.
TTTCACCAACTCCGGTTTGCACGTTTGGTAGTCACCAGTTACTTGACTAACGACCAGTTGAGAATCCCCGTATATAAGGAGGTCTTCAATTCCCATGTCAATGGCGATCTCAAGGCCCGCTATCCAAGCTTCGTATTCGGCTTCATTGTTCGTCCTTGATTCCGTTAAGGAGAAAGCAAAGTGCATTCTCCCTCCTTGTGGGGTTACAAAGATGAGGCCTACTCCCGATTTGATTATGGGGGTACATTGTTTGCGCTTCTTCATGGAAGATGCTCCATCGAAATAGAGTTCCCATCGGGTACTACCGCCGCCGATCGCATCGAACGTATGTTCATCCGGCAAATCGCAGTTCAGAGGAGAACCGGCAGGTACTGGATGCTCAGCGAGGAAGTCGGCAATGGCCTGGCCTTTCACTGCCTTAAGAGGTCGATACGTAATCGAGAACTCCATCAGGAGTAGAGCCCATTTAGCGAGTCGACCCGTTAATATAGCCTTTGACATCAAATATTTAAGAGGGTCCACCTTCGAGATGAGACGGACTTCGTGCGCCAACGCATAGTGCCTGAGTTTTGTTATCGCGAAGATTAACGCCAAGCAGTGTTTTACAATGAGAGAGTAGTTGTTTTCTGCCCCCAGCAGAACTCGACTTAAGTAGTAGAGTGCTCTCTCTTTCCCTTGATCGTTTTCTTGTGCCCATAATGCGCCTAAGGAACCTTCGAGGGCGGTCGTATAAAGAATGAGGGGTTTTCCCTTGACCGGCGCAGCCAACACCGGAGGGTTCTGCAGGTACTGCTTGATCTCGTCTAGTGCACCTTGGCATTTGTGATCCCAAACGAATAGAGTTCCCTTCTTCATCAGGTGGCTGTAAGGACGGCATTTGCCTGAAAGATTGGCGATAAACCGCCGGATGTATGCGAGCTTCCCTTGGAGAGACCGCAACTGTTTGAGGGTTCTTGGCGGAGGCATTTCCATGATCGCCTTGATCTTAGATGGATCTATTTCGATACCTCGGTGTCGGATGATGAATCCCAGGAATTTACCCGAGAAGACTCCAAACGCGCATTTGAGGGGATCCATCTTCAAATTATATTGCCGAAGGCGTTGAAATACAGTCTCCAGATGCTTTAAATGCTCTTCGTATGACATGCTCTTTACTACAAGGTCATCGATATAGCACTCGACGATGTCATGTATGAGGTCGTCGAAGATCTTTGTCATGGCCCTTTGATAGGTAGCGCCGGCGTTCTTTAGACCAAAGGGCTTAACCCTATAGCAGAATATACCCAAAGGGGTCCAGAAAGCGGTGTGCTTCTGGTCTTCGGAATGCATCTTTATCTGATTGTACCCTGATGAACCGTCCATAAAGGAGAAAACCTCTTGAGTGGACGTGTTATCTATCATTAGCTCGGTTACTGGTATTGGGAAATCGTCCTTCGGACAGGCTTTATTGAGATCCCTGAAATCCACGCATATGCGTACCGTCCCATTTTTCTTCATTACGGGGACGATATTGGCGATCCAGTCGGGATACCGGACTTCTTGGATAAATCCAGAATCGATCGGCTTCTTGACTTCGGCGTTGATGCTCATTTCAAGCTCGAGTCGCATCCTTCTTGGCGCCTGCTTGACTGGCTTGATATCTGGGGATATTGCTAATTTATGCACAGCAATCTCCGGATCCAATCCCGGCATTTCGGAATAGTTCCACGCGAAGCCGTCTTTATGCCGTAGAAGCACGTTCTTTAACGCAGCCACCCTTTCTTCAGATAGTAGCTCGCCGACAAATGTTGGTCGCGGGTCATCTGCCGATTGTTAGTTGTATGTATGCCCTAGAGGCCAGTATTGTACAGATTATGTATATTATATTGGATGCTTGGACATATATATAGAGATGACTTTCTTGCTCGACATGATAGTATGCTATCTGGTTGCTCTTTATCTTAACATGTACACTAGTCTCTTTATACTGTCTTATAGTTACATGTTGGTAAAGCCCTTAGGATTTGTACTTGACTACCTGGACTATGATGTAGATCATACTAGTGGGGACATGGTAGTCCATAAGTACATCCTTCAAGGTCCCTAGTCGTGGGTGTATCGAGACGGGGCATCGATATACCAGAGTAGACTAGCGTATACGCTTCTCGACCCATGTGATGGGCGATGGATGATCCCATATCCATTGGTGTTTGACATCAGAGATGGTATACGGGTGCTCAGTGGAGACTGAGTACACTGGACGGACTCGCCGAGAACTCCCAGATGGTATTATACCTCATGTCAGATGGCAGTTCTCAGGTGACACTTGTACAGGTTAGTCTGTAGACCCGAGATCGTCATAGAGTCTTGTGTGATTCCCACTGTGCTTTGATCTCCACCTTACCACGTCCATGAGGGCGTGCAAAACGGTGGTCTTTGGGCACAGTCCCGAGTCACATGGAGGCAATGAGCGATAGGAGGGGTTTCGTCTCTCCCGGTATTGGGGGTTGATGTTGCGCAGTGCTCGATTGGCCGTAACAGGGAAGTCCCTGGCCAGGGCTGATCAGAGATTTGCTGGTAAGTGTTACCAGTAGTTTCTCGACCCGTTACGAGCCTCACATCGGCACGACTTATCGGGTTATTGGGGTCTGACGTTTACCACCCCTAGACTTGATATGCGACGTATCAGACGAAGAGACCGGACTGTACGGTAAGTGTTACTGGTCGGATTCGCAGGAGTGTGAGCGGGCTAGCTCGTCGATCTTCTGATCGCTCAATACCCGGGTGGCCGTTACGTTTAGCAGACCACTTGCGGCTTGTGGGTGCTTGATATGATCATCATCTGCTACCGGCGTATTGACGAGTCTTTAGAGTCCTACACAGAGGTTTCCTGGTTCAAGCGAAATGAAATAGGAGCGCATATGAGATATGTGCAGGACCGAGAATAATGTGTGTATGTGATACCGCATTTCATTCTCGCGATATATGTTTCGATTGGTTATATTCGATATGACCTAGTTATCGAATCATTGATTCGATAAATCGATGCATTGAATACTAGTCGGTTATGTGCGACATGACCGGATCATTAAATCAAGTGTTGATTTAATGATTTAATGTATAATTATATATTTGATATATTGATTTGCATTAACTAGTATTGGTTCACTTTAAACGGATTTTTCTCACTTGGATTGCACATTGTATATGTGATATACTTTTGTGCACTTTTTTGTATCATGTTTGATGATACTTGATCATATGGTTAAGTGAATAGAATTAAACCATGGTTATTATGATAATTAGGGTTTTGCATATTTAGTTATTCATTTATTTAGTTATTCATTTATTTGGATAAGTTTAAGATAAGAATGGTGGCTTTATTTGTTTTATGTTGAAGCTTCATGAAGCTTTGACTTTGCTAACCATCCTTATCTTCATGCTTAACCCTTACCCATCCAAGTGACCATGGTTAATTCTCTACACTTAACCCTAGTTTAAGTTATGATAAGTATTTGATTTTCTATTTCTTTTTAATAGAACTTATCATAACTATATTGATCTTCTTCTTCTTCAAGCTTGCTACATCAATGGCAACTTGAGTTTTAGTGAGTAAAATCCAATTCCAAAGAGAACCCACCTCCTATTTCTTCACCCTCTACCTCTTGCCAAGTTGTTTTGGGTGTTTACTTCACAAGTTTCATAAGTTTGTGAAGTCGGAGCTTGAACTTGCGATGCCTCGAGGTAGATCGTCTTTGACACAAAGCCGACGACCTAGCTTGCCCGTTTCTCCGATGAAGCCAAAGTTCGAGTTTGGGAATGGAGATGGACAGCGAGAGGATGCCTTCGTGGAGCCAAGGAAGAGGATTACCGGATCTACAAAGGTTGTAGCATCCTAACTTTTAGTTAAGTAGTTAACTAGATTTACTTTTCGCCTAGACATCTAGTAAACGATCCATGTTAGGGTTTCTCGGCTTCCATATTTTTTAAAACTGGCATGGTTGATGCCTTGAGAGACTTCATTAGGATGCTTAGGAACCCTACAGTGGTATCAGAGCAAGGTTAGAGCCTTAGGCGAAGTCTAGACGGAGTTTGAAGTCCGGACGAACCCGAAACCCATATACCCATGAGCTCTCTGGAAATTTTCTAAAATCTGGGATTTTTTAATATTAAAAATGTCTAAAAAATTCAGTAAAGAATTATAAGAATTACGGTGCATTTATTTTTCAATGAACAGTTCCTTTTGCCGCGGAAGCGCGGCAGAAGCATGGCTTCTGCCGCGGTTCCGCGGCCAGATCGTGACGTCAGCCCTGTTTAAATGTACAGTAATACCTGATAAATTCTACTGAGTTTTCTGGGAATTTTTAAATTGATTTAAGGGTTGAGTGCTCTGGGGTTATATTGGGAATCGACGATTCGATCGGAATATCAAACTTTGTCTAAGTGTTTTTCCAGATAACTGTAGAATATGTTAAAAATTTTGACCGGATACAAATACCCAACTTTTCCCCTGCCGGAAAAATTCCAAGTGTTGGATTTTTCTGTGGTTAAAAGACGTTCGAAGTAGTGCAAGTAACGCGATGGTCCCTCTAGAAGACAACAAACCTTAACTCGATTATGTGACCGTCTTGAACTGCCCTTTGAACCTTCGGGTTTGGGGCAGTACGGCGTGCCACATGTGAGGCGTTGGCTTGACCCTTCTACGGCTGGACCGTTGGTACTGAGGCATGAAGTGAATGTCTTTGAACCTATTTCATGTGTTGATCGGTGTCGGGGAAACTTGGGTGTTCGAATGTTCGATCGGAAAGTTTGATATATTCTATTTATCCGGAAATGGATACAATAATTGGAATTCACAAACAGTTATGAGATAACTGGATGAATGTTATAGATCTAGCAGTTTAGTTTCACAAGATATCGAAAAGAGTTTTCGATGATGGGACTAAAATGCGGGGTTTATAACTGTTAGGCATGTGATGTCTAAAGAGGTTGCGGATTCCAATTGTTGTAGTTTTACACTTTCTTTTCTGTGACCGTAAGTGTAATATGTGATATCGCCGGTTTCGTTGCTATATGTCAACGACAATTGGGATGGACATATTTACTTACGTTGATGACATGTGATGTTATGTGTTGCTGGATATGTTATATTGGATCGTCGTGATTGAATAGACGGGGGTTTTTATGTGAGATGGGTGTTTTTCATTTTCATTCATGTAAAAACTTGTATGTAATATTCTTTTATTTGGGGCACTTCCAGGTAGCGGAAGTTGTCACCCTTTGTATATTATTTACTTTTCCGCATTAGGATAGACCCAAGGAGGGGAGCACAAGTAACCGGGTTCTGGGGTCCAGTGGGAGACCAACTCGAGGAGTCGAGTCCGGGTCTCCTAACCCTAGAATTGGCAGGGTTGCTTGCCGCTCTCGTAGGGGTCTAAGGGTGTGGGATTGGCTATTCATCACGACCGTGGAATCCGTGTTTTATACTGGCTCGTATTGAAAACACGGACGTCCTAGTATATCCAATATTTCGTATGTTTATTCTGCTGCGATATCTGTGTTGTGACTCTATGATGGATATAGTATATAGTATATATGATATATTATATAGACGTTACTTATGTTTTACACCCGCGCTAGCCCTGCCCTGCTCTGTCGTTAGTTACCTAACCTAACGGTGCACGAGGGGACATCGAGGCGAATGCGGATGGCATAAGTGTACGTCATATCTATCTGTGATGTTTATGTATTTAAATGATGGGACTTCATTAATGTGATTAATGAAAGGAAAGAAACCTAAGATGTTGTAGAATCAGATTTTAAATAAAACAGGTGGCTACAGTTCTTGCTTTGCACAGTGGTATATATGATATACCCCGCACCTTATTCGATGAGGAAAGGACCGAGATCCCTTCACCGGGAGTGACTCCTTTAGCAATAACTGGAAGATGCTACACACTCGGTTTTCTTTTGACTGCTTTTGGGTTTTTGCTTTACATAGCGATATATATGATATATCCCGCACTTCATTCGACGAGGAAAGGACCGAGATCCCTTCATCGGGAGTGACTCCTTTAGCAAAACTAGAAAAGCCTCAAAATCACTCCATTTCAAAAACTCCATTTGATTCTACAACGATATCAAGTTCATTACGCAATAGGTTTTCAGAAAACCTGTCGTAGCCCTCCGTCATTTCAGATAAATTACATATAGTATTCGTGCTACATTTGTTGGCTTTCGTCAAGGTGTAGTGTGCGGTAGCTATGTGCTGTTTATCTGCTGCATATGATGCGACTGGATTAGGGTAGTCGTACGGCTTTGTTGGCTTTCGTCAAGGGTCGTGCGGGTGGGTTTAATTCAGTCAAGAAATGTACGGGTTGAACTTGACTAGCGGGCTGTGGTTTGTTGGCTTTCGTCAAGGTCATAGCACGCTAGGGGCAAAAATATTATCGAGAATTTCAAGTGTTGAAATTTGCAATGAGATTGCGTACCTTCTATGAGATAGTTGGATCCCGATACCCACTGCGAGTAAGAGTTACTCCTGGGAGAGTTTTACACATTGCAATTAGCCGATCAAGTAGGTGTCTAGAAAGGTGTCAACGGGGTTACGCCTCTGGGAAAACGAGGTTTACAGTAATTAGGTTCGTGCGAAAGCACGGGGGACCTCCCTCAAAGTACCGACACTGGCCTGGCTGAAAGATTGGTGAACCTGTAGTGTGTAATTAATCCCGGCTAGTCTTTCCTTTTAGGGTTTGGAGGAAGATTTGATAAAAAGCAGTGGGAGCCATCCTGATTAGATAAGATAATAACCAATCTGATCTTGCACGAGCATACGCTAAAGTGTTTTCTTCTCTCTCTCTCCAGGTAGCGACCAGTTCATGCCTTAATCAAGATAATAATATGGATGTATTGACCGAACCCGCATGTTATACTGTGCTGGGGAACGTTGGTTCCGTTCTTTCCTATAAGAGTTATAGGAATGAACAGGATATAGGGGAATACCAGGATTCCCATGCCACCCGAATGAAGAAAGTACATGTTGATGCATTTTCTTCGGGTGTGTTCGTTACTGAGAACTGTTTCTCTATTTGCTCTACGTCCTGGGTATTGGATACCGGGTCGGGATCCCATATATGTAATCAGTTACATGGGCTAAGGAAAGGTAGAGAACTTGGAGAAGGTGATAAAGACATTAGAGTTGTAAATGGTGCAATTGTTGCAGCTAAGACTGTCGGGGAATATCACCTTGTATTACCAACTGGTAATACATTGGTTCTGAACGAATGCTATTACATGCCGAACCTGATATGCAACATTATATCGGTTTCTTTATTAAGTAAAGAGGGATATAATTTTGTATTACAGGACAATGTTATGAACATTTTCCATAACCAAAAGTTGGTTGGATCAGGCACGTTATGCAATGGCATTTATGTTCTAAATCAATCAACAGTTCTGAGCATAACAAACACACACAAGAGGAAGAGTTCTGAACTCAACGAATCCTTCTTGTGGCATTGTAGACTGGGTCACATCAATGCGACACGACTGGCTAAGTTGCATAAGGATGGGTATTTGAAACCATTCGAATTTTCATCTTATGACACTTGCCAGTCATGTCTCAAAGGCAAGATGACCAAAACTCCGTTTACGGGACACGGAGAAAGAGTTACCGAACTCTTGGGACTAATACATAGTGATGTATGCGGTCCAATGTCTACACATGCCAGGGATGGTTCTTCGTACTTCATTACATTCACTGACGATCTCTCAAGATACGGACATGTGTACTTGATAAGACACAAGTCTGAAGCTTTTGAGAAATTTAGAGAATATAAACAAGAAGTAGAAAACCAAACCGGAAAAAGTATTAAAATCCTTCGATCTGATCGAGGAGGTGAATACTTGAGCAATGAATTCCTGGACTTCCTAAAAGAGAATGGGATTCTCTCTCAGCTGACTCCTCCATATACACCACAGCACAACGGTGTATCAGAACGGAGGAACCGCACCCTATTAGATATGGTGCGCTCTATGATGAGCACAGCTGAGTTATCTATTTCCTTCTGGGGGTATGCGCTTGAGACAGCCATACATCTATTGAATATGGTCCCCACCAAATCTGTGCCTACCACTCCATATGAGATATGGAAAGGGAAGAGACCATGTCTTAACTATGTTAAGATATGGGGTTGTCCAGCCTATGTCAAACGACAAAATCCGGACAAACTCGAGGCACGGTCTGTTCTATGCAAATTTGTAGGATATCCCAAGAATTCTCAAGGGTATATCTTCTACCACCCTGAGGAACAAAGAGTATTTGTTTCTCGGCATGCCACCTTTTTAGAAAAGGAATTTCTTGAAAAAGAGATTAGTGGTCATGAGGTAGAACTGGAAGAGGTTCCAGCTGCAGAAGCTACAACAGAAGATCTGGTGGAACCAGAGGATTCCGTAGTTCCCGATGAACCCCAGCCACTCCGCCGATCTAGTAGGGTTCCTCGCCAACCTGAGAGATACTACGGTTTTCTTATGGACGGTGGGAGAGAGGATTGCATCATGGAGGATGATGACCCAACTAGCTTCGAGCAGGCCATCACGAGTAGGGACTCAGTGAAATGGCTGGATGCTATGCAGTCCGAGATGGAATCCATGTACACCAACAAAGTATGGACTTTGGAAGTTGCTCCTGAAGGGGTAAAACCCATTGGGAGCAAGTGGATCTTCAAGAAGAAACTTGGTGTAGATGGGAAAGTGGAGACTTTCAAAGCTAGACTTGTAGCAAAGGGTTTTCGTCAAAGACCAGGTGTGGACTATGACGAGACCTTTTCTCCAGTGGCTATGCTTAAATCCATCCGGATCATGCTTGCCATCGCTGCTTATCATGATTACGAAATTTGGCAAATGGATGTTAAGACCGCATTTCTAAATGGTGATTTAGAAGAGTGCGTGTACATGACTCAGCCAGAGGGCTTCGTAGACAGTGGGAGCAGCGGGAAGGTGTGCAAGCTGCTTAAATCCATTTATGGATTAAAGCAAGCATCGAGGAGTTGGAACATCTGCTTTGACGTCGTTATCAAAGAGTTTGATTTCGTCAAAAATCCAGATGAACCTTGTATCTACAAGAAGGTGGCAGAGAGTAAGGTTGTCTTCCTCGTATTGTACGTGGACGACATACTCTTGATAGGAAATGATATTCCTATGCTGCAATCGGTCAAGCTCTTCTTATCACAAAGATTCTCAATGAAAGATCTTGGTGATGCCTCCTGCATATTGGGAATTAGGATCTATAGAGATAGATCCAAACGGATTTTGGGATTGTCCCAATCCAGGTACATTGACACCATACTAAAGAGGTTTAGTATGGAAGAGTCCAAGCGTGGAAACATGCCCACGATCTCTGGAGTCACTCTCTCTAAAGAGATGTCTCCCAAGACTGATTTGGAGAGAGCTCGCATGCAAGGGATACCCTATGCTTCGGCAGTAGGCTCTATCATGTATGCGATGCTATGTACCAGACCCGATGTAGCATACTCACTAAGTGTAGTGAGCAGGTATCAAGCTGATCCTGGAGAGAGTCACTGGACAGCTGTGAAGAGCATTCTCAAGTACTTGCGAAGGACTAGAGATATGTTCTTGGTGTATGGTAACGGAGAACTCCAAGTGGAGTCCTTTACCGATTCGAGCTTCCAGAGTGATAAGGACGACTCTAAGTCGCAGTCGGGCTTTGTCTTTACCCTTTACGGAGGGGCGGTTAGCTGGAAGAGTTCCAAGCAGAAAACCTTGGTAGACTCGACGATGGAGGCTGAATACATCGCTGCCAACGATGCTGCCAAAGAAGCTGTCTGGATCAAGAAGTTCATTTCTGAACTTGGAGTGGTTCCATCCATTGAGCATCCAATACCTTTGTATTGCGATAACAATGGAGCGGTGGCTTTGGCCAAGGAACCCAGGTCCCATCAGCGATCCAGGCATATTCTGAGGCGGTATCACCTGATCTGGGAGATAGTTGATTGCCGGGAGATCGAAGTCAGGAGAGTTGACACGAAGAACAACACGGCGGATCCACTCACGAAGGCCATTCCCCAGATACAGTTTGAGAGACTCTTCGGGATGCTCGGTATGAGATACTACAGCAGCTGGCCCTAGTGCAAGTGGGAGATTGTTAGTTGTATGTATGCCCTAGAGGCCAGTATTGTACAGATTATGTATATTATATTGGATGCTTGGACATATATATAGAGATGACTTTCTTGCTCGACATGATAGTATGCTATCTGGTTGCTCTTTATCTTAACATGTACACTAGTCTCTTTATACTGTTTTATAGTTACATGTTGGTAAAGCCCTTAGGATTTGTACTTGACTACCTGGACTATGATGTAGATCATACTAGTGGGGACATGGTAGTCCATAAGTACATCCTTCAAGGTCCCTAGTCGTGGGTGTATCGAGACGGGGCATCGATATACCAGAGTAGACTAGCGTATACGCTTCTCGACCCATGTGATGGGCGATGGATGATCCCATATCCATTGGTGTTTGACATCAGAGATGGTATACGGGTGCTCAGTGGAGACTGAGTACACTGGACGGACTCGCCGAGAACTCCCAGATGGTATTATACCTCACGTCAGATGGCAGTTCTCAGGTGACACTTGTACAGGTTAGTCTGTAGACCCGAGATCGTCATAGAGTCTTGTGTGATTCCCACTGTGCTTTGATCTCCACCTTACCACGTCCATGAGGGCGTGCAAAACGGTGGTCTTTGGGCACAGTCCCGAGTCATATGGAGGCAATGAGCGATAGGAGGGGTTTCGTCTCTCCCGGTATTAGGGGTTGATGTTGCGCAGTGCTCGATTGGCCGTAACAGGGAAGTCCCTGGCCAGGGCTGATCAGAGATTTGCTGGTAAGTGTTACCAGTAGTTTCTCGACCCGTTACGAGCCTCACATCGGCACGACTTATCGGGTTATTGGGGTCTGACGTTTACCACCCCTAGACTTGATATGCGACGTATCAGACGAAGAGACCGGACTGTACGGTAAGTGTTACTGGTCGGATTCGCAGGAGTGTGAGCGGGCTAGCTCGTCGATCTTCTGATCGCTCAATACCCGGGTGGCCGTTACGTTTAGCAGACCGCTTGTGGCTTGTGGGTGCTTGATATGATCATCATCTGCTACCGGCGTATTGACGAGTCTTTAGAGTCCTACACAGAGGTTTCCTGGTTCAAGCGAAACGAAATAGGAGCGCATATGAGATATGTGCAGGACCGAGAATAATGCGTGTATGTGATACCGCATTTCATTCTCGCGATATATGTTTCGATTGGTTATATTCGATATGACCTAGTTATCGAATCATTGATTCGATAAATCGATGCATTGAATACTAGTCGGTTATGTGCGACATGACCGGATCATTAAATCAAGTGTTGATTTAATGATTTAATGTATAATTATATATTTGATATATTGCTTTGCATTAACTAGTATTGGTTCACTTTAAACGGATTTTTCTCACTTGGATTGCACATTGTATATGTGATATACTTTTGTGCACTTTTTTGTATCATGTTTGATGATACTTGATCATATGGTTAAGTGAATAGAATTAAACCATGGTTATTATGATAATTAGGGTTTTGCATATTTAGTTATTCATTTATTTAGTTATTCATTTATTTGGATAAGTTTAAGATAAGAATGGTGGCTTTATTTGTTTTATGTTGAAGCTTCATGAAGCTTTGACTTTGCTAACCATCCTTATCTTCATGCTTAACCCTTACCCATCCAAGTGACCATGGTTAATTCTCTACACTTAACCCTAGTTTAAGTTATGATAAGTATTTGATTTTCTATTTCTTTTTAATAGAACTTATCATAACTATATTGATCTTCTTCTTCTTCAAGCTTGCTACATCAATGGCAACTTGAGTTTTAGTGAGTAAAATCCAATTCCAAAGAGAACCCACCTCCTATTTCTTCACCCTCTACCTCTTGCCAAGTTGTTTTGGGTGTTTACTTCACAAGTTTCACAAGTTTGTGAAGTCGGAGCTTGAACTTGCGATGCCTCGAGGTAGATCGTCTTTGACACAAAGCCGACGACCTAGCTTGCCCGTTTCTCTGATGAAGCCAAAGTTCGAGTTTGGGAATCGAGATGGACAGCGAGAGGATGCCTTCGTGGAGCCAAGGAAGAGGATCACCGGATCTACAAAGGTTGTAGCATCCTAACTTTTAGTTAAGTACTTAACTAGATTTACTTTTCGCCTAGACATCTAGTAAACGATCCATGTTAGGGTTTCTCGGCTTCCATATTTTTTAAAACTGGCATGGTTGATGCCTTGAGAGACTTCATTAGGATGCCTAGGAACCCTACAGTGGTATCAGAGCAAGGTTAGAGCCTTAGGCGAAGTCTAGACGGAGTTTGAAGTCCGGACGAACCCGAAACCCATATACCCATGAGCTCTCTGGAAATTTTCTAAAATCTGGGATTTTTTAATATTAAAAATGTCTAAAAAATTCAGTAAAGAATTATAAGAATTACGGTGCATTTATTTTTCAATGAACAGTTCCTTTTGCCGCGGAAGCGCGGCAGAAGCATGGCTTCTGCCGCGGTTCCACGGCCAGATCGTGACGTCAGCCCTGTTTAAATGCACAGTAATACCTGATAAATTCTACTGAGTTTTCTGGGAATTTTTAAATTGATTTAAGGGTTGAGTGCTCTGGGGTTATATTGGGAATCGACGATTCGATCGGAATATCAAACTTTGTCTAAGTGTTTTTCCAGATAACTGTAGAATATGTTAAAAAGTTTGACCGGATACAAATACCCAACTTTTCCCCTGCCGGAAAAATTCCAAGTGTTGGATTTTTCTGTGGTTAAAAGACGTTCGAAGTAGTGCAAGTAACGCGATGGTCCCTCTAGAAGACAACAAACCTTAACTCGATTATGTGACCGTCTTGAACTGCCCTTTGAACCTTCGGGTTTGGGGCAGTACGGCGTGCCACATGTGAGGCGTTGGCTTGACCCTTCTACGGCTGGACCGTTGGTACTGAGGCATGAAATGAATGTCTTTGAACCTATTTCATGTGTTGATCGGTGTCGGGGAAACTTGGGTGTTCGAATGTTCGATCGGAAAGTTTGATATATTCTATTTATCCGGAAATGGATACAATAATTGGAATTCACAAACAGTTATGAGATAACTGGATGAATGTTATAGATCTAGCAGTTTAGTTTCACAAGATATCGAAAAGAGTTTTCGATGATGGGACTAAAATGCGGGGTTTATAACTGTTAGGCATGTGATGTCTAAAGAGGTTGCGGATTCCAATTGTTGTAGTTTTACACTTTCTTTTCTGTGACCGTAAGTGTAATATGTGATATCGCCGGTTTCGTTGCTATATGTCAACGACAATTAGGATGGACATATTTACTTACGTTGATGACATGTGATGTTATGTGTTGCTGGATATGTTATATTGGATCGTCGTGATTGAATAGACGGGGGTTTTTATGTGAGATGGGTGTTTTTCATTTTCATTCATGTAAAAACTTGTATGTAATATTCTTTTATTTGGGGCACTTCCAGGTAGCGGAAGTTGTCACCCTTTGTATATTATTTACTTTTCCGCATTAGGATAGACCCAAGGAGGGGAGCACAAGTAACCGGGTTCTGGGGTCCAGTGGGAGACCAACTCGAGGAGTCGAGTCCGGGTCTCCTAACCCTAGAATTGGCAGGGTTGCTTGCCGCTCTCGTAGGGGTCTAAGGGTGTGGGATTGGCTATTCATCACGACCGTGGAATCCGTGTTTTATACTGGCTCGTATTGAAAACACGGACGTCCTAGTATATCCAATATTTCATATGTTTATTCTAATGCGATATCTGTGTTGTGACTCTGTGATGGATATAGTATATAGTATATATGATATATTATATAGACGTTACTTATGTTTTACACCCGCGCTAGCCCTGCCCTGCTCTGTCATTAGTTACCTAACCTAACGGTGCACGAGGGGACATCGAGGCGAATGCGGATGGCATAAGTGTACGTCATATCTATCTGTGATGTTTAGGTATTTAAATGATGGGACTTCATTAATGTGATTAATGAAAGGAAAGAAACCTAAGATGTTGTAGAATCAGATTTTAAATAAAACAGGTAGCTACAGTTCTTGCTTTGCACAGTGGTATATATGATATACCCCGCACCTTATTCGATGAGGAAAGGACCGAGATCCCTTCACCGGGAGTGACTCCTTTAGCAATAACTGGAAGATGCTACACACTCGGTTTGCTTTTGACTGCTTTTGGGTTTTTGCTTTACATAGCGATATATATGATATATCCCGCACCTCATTCGACGAGGAAAGGACCGAGATCCCTTCATCGGGAGTGACTCCTTTAGCAAAACTAGAAAAGCCTCAAAATCACTCCATTTCAAAAACTCCATTTGATTCTACAACGATATCAAGTTCATTACGCAATAGGTTTTCAGAAAACCTGTCGTAGCCCTCCGTCATTTCAGATAAATTACATATAGTATTCGTGCTACATTTGTTGGCTTTCGTCAAGGTGTAGTGTGCGGTAGCTATGTGCTGTTTATCTGCTGCATATGATGCGACTGGATTAGGGTAGTCGTACGGCTTTGTTGGCTTTCGTCAAGGGTCGTGCGGGTGGGTTTAATTCAGTCAAGAAATGTACGGGTTGAACTTGACTAGCGGGCTGTGGTTTGTTGGCTTTCGTCAAGGTCATAGCACGCTAGGGGCAAAAATATTATCGGGAATTTCAAGTGTTGAAATTTGCAATGAGATTGCATACCTTCTATGAGATAGTTGGATCCCGATACCCACTGCGAGTAAGAGTTACTCCTGGGAGAGTTTTACACATTGCAATTAGCCGATCAAGTAGGTGTCTAGAAAGGTGTCAACGGGGTTACGCCTCTGGGAAAACGAGGTTTACAGTAATTAGGTTCGTGCGAAAGCACGGGGGACCTCCCTCAAAGTACCGACACTGGCCTGGCTGAAAGATTGGTGCACCTGTAGTGTGTAATTAATCCCGGCTAGTCTTTCCTTTTAGGGTTTGGAGGAAGATTTGATAAAAAGCAGTGGGAGCCATCCTGATTAGATAAGATAATAACCAATCTGATCTTGCACGAGCATACGCTAAAGTGTTTTCTTCTCTCTCTCTCCAGGTAGCGACCAGTTCATGCCTTAATCAAGATAATAATATGGATGTATTGACCGAACCCGCATGTTATACTGTGCTGGGGAACGTTGGTTCCGTTCTTTCCTATAAGAGTTATAGGAATGAACAGGATATAGGGGAATACCAGGATTCCCATGCCACCCGAATGAAGAAAGTACATGTTGATGCATTTTCTTCGGGTGTGTTCGTTACTGAGAACTGTTTCTCTATTTGCTCTACGTCCTGGGTATTGGATACCGGGTCGGGATCCCATATATGTAATCAGTTACATGGGCTAAGGAAAGGTAGAGAACTTGGAGAAGGTGATAAAGACATTAGAGTTGTAAATGGTGCAATTGTTGCAGCTAAGACTGTCGGGGAATATCACCTTGTATTACCAACTGGTAATACATTGGTTCTGAACGAATGCTATTACATGCCGAACCTGATATGCAACATTATATCGGTTTCTTTATTAAGTAAAGAGGGATATAATTTTGTAATACAGGACAATGTTATGAACATTTTCCATAACCAAAAGTTGGTTGGATCAGGCACGTTATGCAATGGCATTTATGTTCTAAATCAATCAACAGTTCTGAGCATAACACACACACACAAGAGGAAGAGTTCTGAACTCAACGAATCCTTCTTGTGGCATTGTAGACTGGGTCACATCAATGCGACACGACTGGCTAAGTTGCATAAGGATGGGTATTTGAAACCATTCGAATTTTCATCTTATGACACTTGCCAGTCATGTCTCAAAGGCAAGATGACCAAAACTCCGTTTACGGGACACGGAGAAAGAGTTACCGAACTCTTGGGACTAATACATAGTGATGTATGCGGTCCAATGTCTACACATGCCAGGGATGGTTCTTCGTACTTCATTACATTCACTGACGATCTCTCAAGATACGGACATGTGTACTTGATAAGACACAAGTCTGAAGCTTTTGAGAAATTTAGAGAATATAAACAAGAAGTCGAAAACCAAACCGGAAAAAGTATTAAAATCCTTCGATCTGATCGAGGAGGTGAATACTTGAGCAATGAATTCCTGGACTTCCTAAAAGAGAATGGGATTCTCTCTCAGCTGACTCCTCCATATACACCACAGCACAACGGTGTATCAGAACGGAGGAACCGCACCCTATTAGATATGGTGCGCTCTATGATGAGCACAGCTGAGTTACCTATTTCCTTCTGGGGGTATGCGCTTGAGACAGCCATACATCTATTGAATATGGTCCCCACCAAATCTGTGCCTACCACTCCATATGAGATATGGAAAGGGAAGAGACCATGTCTTAACTATGTTAAGATATGGGGTTGTCCAGCCTATGTCAAACGACAAAATCCGGACAAACTCGAGGCACGGTCTGTTCTATGCAAATTTGTAGGATATCCCAAGAATTCTCAAGGGTATATCTTCTACCACCCTGAGGAACAAAGAGTATTTGTTTCTCGGCATGCCACCTTTTTAGAAAAGGAATTTCTTGAAAAAGAGATTAGTGGTCATGAGGTAGAACTGGAAGAGGTTCCAGCTGCAGAAGCTACAACAGAAGATCTGGTGGAACCAGAGGATTCCGTAGTTCCCGATGAACCCCAGCCACTCCGCCGATCTAGTAGGGTTCCTCGCCAACCTGAGAGATACTACGGTTTTCTCATGGACGGTGGGAGCGAGGATTGCATCATGGAGGATGATGACCCAACTAGCTTCGAGCAGGCCATCACGAGTAGGGACTCAGTGAAATGGCTGGATGCTATGCGGTCCGAGATGGAATCCATGTACACCAACAAAGTATGGACTTTGGAAGTTGCTCCTGAAGGGGTAAAACCCATTGGGAGCAAGTGGATCTTCAAGAAGAAACTTGGTGTAGATGGGAAAGTGGAGACTTTCAAAGCTAGACTTGTAGCAAAGGATTTTCGTCAAAGACCAGGTGTGGACTATGACGAGACCTTTTCTCCAGTGGCTATGCTTAAATCCATCCGGATCATGCTTGCCATCGCTGCTTATCATGATTACGAAATTTGGCAAATGGATGTTAAGACCGCATTTCTAAATGGTGATTTAGAAGAGTGCGTGTACATGACTCAGCCAGAGGGCTTCGTAGACAGTGGGAGCAGCGGGAAGGTGTGCAAGCTGCTTAAATCCATTTATGGATTAAAGCAAGCATCGCGGAGTTGGAACATCTGCTTTGACGTCGTCATCAAAGAGTTTGATTTCGTCAAAAATCCAGATGAACCTTGTATCTACAAGAAGGTGGCAGAGAGTAAGGTTGTCTTCCTCGTATTGTACGTGGACGACATACTCTTGATAGGAAATGATATTCCTATGCTGCAATCGGTCAAGCTCTTCTTATCACGAAGATTCTCAATGAAAGATCTTGGTGATGCCTCCTGCATATTGGGAATTAGGATCTATAGAGATAGATCCAAACGGATTTTGGGATTGTCCCAATCCAGGTACATTGACACCATACTAAAGAGGTTTAGTATGGAAGAGTCCAAGCGTGGAAACATGCCCACGATCTCTGGAGTCACTCTCTCCAAAGAGATGTCTCCCAAGACTGATTTGGAGAGAGCTCGCATGCAAGGGATACCCTATGCTTCGGCAGTAGGCTCTATCATGTATGCGATGCTATGTACCAGACCCGATGTAGCATACTCACTAAGTGTAGTGAGCAGGTATCAAGCTGATCCTGGAGAGAGTCACTGGACAGCTGTGAAGAGCATTCTCAAGTACTTGCGAAGGACTAGAGATATGTTCTTGGTGTCTGGTAACGGAGAACTCCAAGTGGAGTCCTTTACTGATTCGAGCTTCCAGAGTGATAAGGACGACTCTAAGTCGCAGTCGGGGTTTGTCTTTACCCTTTACGGAGGGGCGGTTAGCTGGAAGAGTTCCAAGCAGGAAACCGTGGCAGACTCGACGATGGAGGCTGAATACATCACTGCCAACGATGCTGCCAAAGAAGCTGTCTGGATCAAGAAGTTCATTTCTGAACTTGGAGTGGTTCCATCCATTGAGCATCCAATACCTTTGTATTGCGATAACAATGGAGCGGTGGCTTTGGCCAAGGAACCCAGGTCCCATCAGCGATCCAGGCATATTCTGAGGCGGTATCACCTGATCCGGGAGATAGTTGATCGCCGGGAGATCGAGGTCAGGAGAGTTGACACGAAGAACAACACGGCGGATCCACTCACGAAGGCCATTCCCCAGATACAGTTTGAGAGACTCTTCGGGATGCTCGGTATGAGATACTACAGCAGCTGGCCCTAGTGCAAGTGGGAGATTGTTAGTTGTATGTATGCCCTAGAGGCCAGTATTGTACAGATTATGTATATTATATTGGATGCTTGGACATATATATAGAGATGACTTTCTTGCTCGACATGATAGTATGCTATCTGGTTGCTCTTTATCTTAACATGTACACTAGTCTCTTTATACTGTCTTATAGTTACATGTTGGTAAAGCCCTTAGGATTTGTACTTGACTACCTGGACTATGATGTAGATCATACTAGTGGGGACATGGTAGTCCATAAGTACATCCTTCAAGGTCCCTAGTCGTGGGTGTATCGAGACGGGGCATCGATATACCAGAGTAGACTAGCGTATACGCTTCTCGACCCATGTGATGGGGGATGGATGATCCCATATCCATTGGTGTTTGACATCAGAGATGGTATACGGGTGCTCAGTGGAGACTGAGTACACTGGACGGACTCGCCGAGAACTCCCAGATGGTATTATACCTCACGTCAGATGGCAGTTCTCAGGTGACACTTGTACAGGTTAGTCTGTAGACCCGAGATCGTCATAGAGTCTTGTGTGATTCCCACTGTGCTTTGATCTCCACCTTACCACGTCCATGAGGGCGTGCAAAACGGTGGTCTTTGGGCACAGTCCCGAGTCACATGGAGGCAATGAGCGATAGGAGGGGTTTCGTCTCTCCCGGTATTGGGGGTTGATGTTGCGCAGTGCTCGATTGGCCGTAACAGGGAAGTCCCTGGCCAGGGCTGATCAGAGATTTGCTGGTAAGTGTTACCAGTAGTTTCTCGACCCGTTACGAGCCTCACATCGGCACGACTTATCGGGTTATTGGGGTCTGACGTTTACCACCCCTAGACTTGATATGCGACGTATCAGATGAAGAGACCGGACTGTACGGTAAGTGTTACTGGTCGGATTCGCAGGAGTGTGAGCGGGCTAGCTCGTCGATCTTCTGATCGCTCAATACCTGGGTGGCCGTTACGTTTAGCAGACCGCTTGCGGCTTGTGGGTGCTTGATATGATCATCATCTGCTACCGGCGTATTGACGAGTCTTTAGAGTCCTACACAGAGGTTTCCTGGTTCAAGCGAAACGAAATAGGAGCGCATATGAGATATGTGCAGGACCGAGAATAATGCGTGTATGTGATACCGCATTTCATTCTCGCGATATATGTTTCGATTGGTTATATTCGATATGACCTAGTTATCGAATCATTGATTCGATAAATCGATGCATTGAATACTAGTCGGTTATGTGCGACATGACCGGATCATTAAATCAAGTGTTGATTTAATGATTTAATGTATAATTATATATTTGATATATTGCTTTGCATTAACTAGTATTGGTTCACTTTAAACGGATTTTTCTCACTTGGATTGCACATTGTATATGTGATATACTTTTGTGCACTTTTTTGTATCATGTTTGATGATACTTGATCATATGGTTAAGTGAATAGAATTAAACCATGGTTATTATGATAATTAGGGTTTTGCATATTTAGTTATTCATTTATTTATTTATTCATTTATTTGGATAAGTTTAAGATAAGAATGGTGGCTTTATTTGTTTTATGTTGAAGCGTCATGAAGCTTTGACTTTGCTAACCATCCTTATCTTCATGCTTAACCCTTACCCATCCAAGTAACCATGGTTAATTCTCTACACTTAACCCTAGTTTAAGTTATGATAAGTATTTGATTTTCTATTTCTTTTTAATAGAACTTATCATAACTATATTGATCTTCTTCTTCTTCAAGCTTGCTACATCAATGGCAACTTGAGTTTTAGTGAGTAAAATCCAATTCCAAAGAGAACCCACCTCCTATTTCTTCACCCTCTACCTCTTGCCAAGTTGTTTTGGGTGTTTACTTCACAAGTTTCACAAGTTTGTGAAGTCGGAGCTTGAACTTGCGATGCCTCGAGGTAGATCGTCTTTGACACAAAGCCGACGACCTAGCTTGCCCGTTTCTCCGATGAAGCCAAAGTTCGAGTTTGGGAATCGAGATGGACAGCGAGAGGATGCCTTCGTGGAGCCAAGGAAGAGGATTACCGGATCTACAAAGGTTGTAGCATCCTAACTTTTAGTTAAGTAGTTAACTAGATTTACTTTTCGCCTAGACATCTAGTAAACGATCCATGTTAGGGTTTCTCGGCTTCCATATTTTTTAAAACTGGCATGGTTGATGCCTTGAGAGACTTCATTAGGATGCCTAGGAACCCTACACCGATCCCAACTCAATCTTCTTGAGGTTATCTGCAGTAGTATGTATGTCATCTTCCAGTTCTTTTGGAGCTGGCGGA
This sequence comes from Agapanthus africanus, assembly GCA_030015575.1. Taxonomy (NCBI): domain Eukaryota; kingdom Viridiplantae; phylum Streptophyta; class Magnoliopsida; order Asparagales; family Amaryllidaceae; genus Agapanthus; species Agapanthus africanus. The sequence continues at coordinate 886,791,638 of CM057337.1, forward strand.
AATTCTGAGACCAGCTCATCATCGCTGTTCTCAAAGCACCAGGGAAGGTCATCCATGTTCTCGGGCTCTACTTTTAATAACGTAATCTTGTAACAGGTGCGAATCCGCTTCCAGGACCGAGGTGGATCTGGTTCTGCTTTTGCGGCTTTGGGTTCGTGCTTATGTAGCGGCGTTACCTTCCAGCCGTCGGATAAAGCGAATCTGCCCTGTTGGTACTGGTCCTCGAACCAGTTCTTAAAGGTGAAGCAGTCTTCGGTAGGATGTCCTATGGCTCGGTGATAAGAGCAATAGCTCAGATGAGACGCCTTGTTAGCTTGCTCAGGGTGTCTAGACTCTGGAAGCGCGATCATTTGATGTTTTATAGCGAGCTTGAGTAACCTCTCCGTCTTGTCTCGGGGGAAGGAATACGCTCGACTCATCTTCTTCACGAGGGACAAATCAGAGCCGCGCAATACCCGATCACGTAACTATCTAATCCTGCGTCGTTGTTGTCGGCTCCTCTTCCCGCTTCTTGATTTATTTCTGCCTCTGCGTCGGGCCTTTCGTACAACGGGTTGACAAGGATGAGCATCTTTGTCTTTTGCAGCCTGTTGAAACAGACGTTGCGTCCTGGCCTTCTCGTAGATGGTCATCTCGCGGTTGTGGTCTTCCCGAGCTTTTTGACCCACTTTCCTGATAAGCTTGTCCATTCGTTCTTCAAACGACGGACTCGGCACTTCAATCGCGGGATCTAGTTTTGATGAGGGGTTAGCATTTCGTGACAGGGCTTCCTCTTCTTCATCAAAGGTATATATAGCGTAGCTACTGTGGGCCCGTTCCCGTTTTCCGGCTCTCACGTATCCAAGCCCAAGTGTTTCTATTTTCCCGTTGGGCAATTTGCGTTGAGTCCCAGGGACATCCCAAATTCTGTTGTAGAACCGAGCTTGTCGAACAGTCTGTTTTAAGGGTACTCCTTGGCGCTTCAATAGCCTCTTTAATCCATTTGTATAGTATCTGGGCAGACGGATGGGTTGGAGCCTGTCGAGTGTAGCATCCGCGCCATGCCAAATCTCTTTCTCTACTTTCGACTCCGAGGATCGATATAATAGGATTACCTTCTCACCCCTTTGCCTGGGAGGGACGTAAAATGTTTGCAGGTCCTGCACGTTGTAAGCTTGAAGTGTGTCAAGATCCTTGTAGTGTTCTCGCGGCACCATGGTGATTTGCAAACTCTGATCATTGCTAGGGGGCGCTTGTATTGACAGCCGATTGGAGAACACGGCATTAACCTCATCTTCCGAGTCACTTCTGAAGACCAACATTGGGGCGGACGTCCCCGGGTTGTTGCGTTGAGATGGCCCAGCATAGACTATCTCTTCTCCTTCTTCGGTATCGCTCCCGAAAATAGGGATGGTGGCGGCGGCTTTGTTCTCCGGCTTGCGACACCTTTCTGTATCCTCGAAATCTGGCAAAAAGTACTTCGCATCTTCGTATTTGCGGACTTCGTTCACGGAAAATGGGTTCAGCTCACCTGTTACGGTATACTCGAAACCATCCTTAAAGTACTTCATACACTGATGTTGTGTGGAAGGGATGATGTTGTACTCGTGTAGCCAAGGACGACCGAGCAAGGCGTTGTAGCAGGTCTTGGCGTCAATGACATGGAATTTGATGTCTGTGATGAGTAGTCAAAAGCGTAATGTTAGTATCACGGATCCGAGAGTTCGTGACGATTGTGAATCGAAACCGGAGATGGTAATTTTGTCACAAGCGAGGTGTTGCACACTCATGCAGATTTCCTTTAACACCCGAACGTTAAGGAGATTAACGGAGGATCCATTATCCACTAGGATCTTGCCTATCTTGATATCATGGCAGTATCCAGAGACATATAGGGGACGGTTGTGGTCGCACGTCCCGAGAAGGAGGTCTTCGTCACCGAAAGTGATGTCGGCCGTATGCACTTCCTCCAGTTCATCCTTCATCCTTTCAGTGGCGAGGAAGGCTTGGAATTGCTCAGGTTCTTGTAGCGCCTTAATTAGTGAATCTCGCGCTTCTTTTGATAATAGGAGGGCATCGAGAATGCTAAGCTGAGAAGGTAGCTTCCTTAGGTGCGCTAGGATGTTATAGTCCACCTTACCCTTCCTGGGAGGGTCTTTGGTAGTCAGCTCTTTCATGACTTGGTCATCTAAAGTGATATCCTCAGTGACCTTTTCCTTTCCCTTATCTTTTCTATTTGCGGGCCCGAGATTCTTTTCCGAGAGCGTGCGGTTGCGCAGCTGAATGTTTTCGCAGGCCTCCGGTTCCTCCTCTTTCCCTAAAACGGATTCTTTAAAGAGAGGGCCCAGAGCCATTTCTTCGTCAGAGTCGCTCCCAAAGGTGAGAACTCGTGACCCTCCGGCGTTAACCATGTAACAGTTGCCAGTGGTCTTGCTGTGCCCGTCGGCAGTACTTCTTCATTCCCGACGAGTCTTACGTTCATGCGCTCAAAATGTTGCCGATGAGCAACATATCCTTGCCACCATATCCTAAAGGCGTCGCACTCCTCCGTGGGGTGTGAAATTTTCCGATGATATGCGCAATAATCAGGGTGCCTCTCCGCCCCATTGAGCGTGTTTTCTTCCGAGGGTGGTAGCTTCATTCCCATTGACATGGTTTTGGCAAACCTTTTCCTTGTCTTGAATATCTTCTTGTCTTCCTCGGATGCCTTTCGATCTGGTGGGGGTACTTCAACTCTTTTGTTCAGTCGCCTGCATTTAGCTCCTTCCGATGCGGCCATCTCACGCTCCTGATCCGCTTTACTTTTTAGACGAATCTCGTCCAGAAAGGCATCGATCATTTCATCTGTTGGCCACACATGCTCTGGTTCAGGCTCTGTCCCTAGTTTCTTAGTGCCAGGAGTTTTTTCATCGTCGGCAAACGAGTGGGAGATTACGTTACAACTCGCCACGTGTGCCTCAGATTCATCCGACGAACTCTCTCCCTCATCTTCCTCTTGAAAGATGTGGTTGAGGAACTCTTGCAGCGTGACGGGAGTCCGCGCCTTTTGATTGTACTCTTCCAGTGCGTCGATTTGCTTCTGCAAGTTCGTGCGCTTGTCTCTAGGCTTCATGGGCTTCTTGGATTTCTTCTTCTTTTTCTTCGAAGATTTTGACGGTTGGGCGTGAGTATTTGGGCCATTATCACGAGTCTTCGTAGTTGGGCGGGGCTTCAACATCCCTTCGATAATTTGAGGTTCAAGAGGGTCCTTCCATTCGATCGCAGGGCACGCATGAAGGTCTCTCAGCATTCTTTTGGTTTTAGTTGACAGCACGACTTCCCATGGAGCTTCTTCAATAAAGGAACAGGTTGCCCCCGGTGCATCTGCTTTTTTAGGAGTATGCGGCTGTGGTGGGTTCACCTTCCATTTTTCGGATAGTGCAAACTTCCCCTGGAGGTATTGATCTTCAATCCATCCTTTGAAGACGAAGCAATCCTCAATCGGATGACTTACCGTTTGATGGTAAGGGCAATAGTTAGGGTTATTCACCTCAGCGGGTTGTGGCGGTCGCCTTGGATTTGGTAGATTTATAAGTCTGTTGCGTACTGCCAGCTCGAATAACCGTTTCGTCTTGTCTCGTGGGAATGAGTAGGGACGCTTCATCTTCTCATTATAATACCGGCGTCTTTCTTCTAATTGATCCGCCAGCTTCGGGGCGCTGGGTTGCTGCTGGGCATTCGCGAAGAAGGTTGCCCTCCCTTTACCTTTGTCATTCCGAGGTTCCGACTTCGGGGGAGGTGGTCTATGACCCATCTGGTCCATCTGAGCCAACTTTTCGATTAAAGCCTGGAACGTGGTTGGCTTAAAGAACATCATAAACTGGGAGATAGTTGCGTGAGGGTCTAGGGTTCCCACGAACATGCCCACTGCGGGTGTCTCCTCAATGCGTTGCTCGCATTTCGACCACAAATTTCGCCAACGTATAGCATACTGGACCCAAGTTTCGCCTGGTTTTACCCTGGCGTTAATCAATGCCGTTATTGGAGTGCGTTCGCTGGCGCTTGCGAATCGCTGAGTGAATAGCAACTCCATTTCAGTGAACGTCTTGATAGAATCGTTCGGGAGTTCCGACGCTGTTTCTGATAAGCTGCCTACGAACTGGCGAAGCAACAGTTTATCATCACCGCCGTGTTACTGCAAAGGGCCCTGAACTGGGCGATATGTTGATGGGGATTGCCGGTCCCTTTATACACGTGGAATTTTGGTATTGTATAACCCGGCGGGTATTTGATTTGGTCATACCAGCTTGGATACGGCCGACCCGTTTTTACGACTTGGCCAGCTGCCTCAGTCGCATGATGAACCCGGATTTGCTGGGCTATATAGTCGACCAAATCAGCCTTAGAGATTGTCTCCTCTTTGGCCGTTGAGAGGGCCGGTGGTGGATTTGACGTTTCTCCCCGGTCATCTTCAAGAACGATTGGGGGATCCTCGGCGGGTGGGTCCTGTTGGATCATTATTCCTATCATATCTTGGAAGAGAAGGCCCATACGCTGTATGTTGGCTGCTTGTTCAGCAGCCTCTTTGTCCTTCTTCTCCAATATCCGGCGAAGGAATTCGGCGTCGGTTTCTTCCTCCTGGCGTTCGTCCAAGGACGTTTCTGGGTTTTCTTTTGGCCCGGTAAGTGCGGCCATAGCATTCATCATTTCCTGGAGCTTTTGCTGTTGCTCCTGAGCTTTGGTCACCGACCGTGTAAGCGGTCTATGACCTGTAGACGCACGGCTGTCTTCTTTTCCCGACGCTATGTATACGGTATGGACCATCATCCCTCCAGACTTAGGGCATCTGGGTTTAGTGCCTTTGGCTGTCGTTGCAGGCTGGGGGATCTTCTCTGGCTTCCTCCTTTTATGAGCAGTGGCAGTTGAGGTGGGCACCCAGACAATGTTTCGTGGTTTAGCCTGGTGACTGGCTTCCTGTTGGATTTTCAGCTTCTTATGTTGGCGGGAGAAGTTTGGATCGATCATCGAGTCTCGGGCCTGCCGCCAAACCTTATAGATTCTGGAAGACAGCCGTTGTGGGGATCGGGGCTGTTCTGGCTTTGTTTCCGCAACCTTTTTTAGCGGGGGAGGAGATCTCTTTAGCACCGCAGTAGGAGAATTCCTTCGCACCTTATTTAGCATCTCGAAGCTGTTCCCAGTTGGAACAGCAGCATTAACCTCTGCCATCGGGGCTGATGGAGTTAGCCCAGAGGGGGAGTTGCCCCCAGCCTTCCTTACTCGGCGCCAATGGCGACGTCGAGCGTATCGAGCGGACGGCGCTGGTTCAGCGGTGAGAATGGCTTCGTCTTGCCCTCTGTGTAGGTAGGGGGTCGTCGCTGGGGTTAGCCTGTCAAAGACCGACGTCCTTTGGATAGCAAGAGTGGGAGCTGGAGCCGTCAATCTCATAAAGACTGACTTTTTGGCAGGGGAAGCCGCTTTGACGACTTCAGGAGCAGGGCCGGTCACTTTCTTGGAAGCAGCCTTCTCTGGGATTGTAGGCCCCATTGTGGGTCTACAGGAGTTCTGGCCCAATCTAGAGAAGACCGAGGCGCTGATGTTGGGCGACCCGTTGAGAAGGGCCGCGTCAGGGGTAAGATGATCAAACACCGACTTCTTGGGAGCTTCCTCTGTCAGCACCGGCGCGGTGAGGCTTGTCGGTGGGAGCATAGTCCCAAAGAACAATCCTGTGGTGGCTCGAGTGACCTGTTCCACGGGCATTGTGAATAGCGAAGTAGCTTGGGGTCTGTAGGCTATACCTCCTGGCGGGGCAGAGCGTTGGTTGCAATTGCAGTCCGAGCAGTTGGAGCATTTCGCAGAAGTAGAAGCCATCGATTCTTTCCTTTCTGCAATAAGTAAGACGCCGAGCCTTAGTATCTTGAAACCCAAGGGCAACCATTAGCGAACCGCGATTGGTTCGCGAATCACGACACACGAAGTGTGGAGTGGAAAGAGGAAAAGGTCCCACCGGGCGTGCCAGAATCCATTCCCCTCCGAAAGACGGCGCACAAGACTGCGATGCCTTGGCACTGAGATTCGGGGCAGATGCTAATTGGTGCTATCCGTTCACCTCTCCGAAGATGCCAAGTTGATTTATAGCACCATATATCGAAGGTTTAAACGGATGTGGCCGATGTAGCAGACTTCGTCAGATTCCCCCTCGTTTGAGGGGTTTTTGATTGTGGGGACACTCTTCCCTGCAGGCGCAAGCCCCTGCAGTTAATTACGCTACCGCATCGCGGTAACAACTTTCTCCTTCTCCAGATGGTCACTTCGTGTCATGTGTGTGTATTTTCTGTTTTGTTGCCCGTGGATTGTTTACGGAGACCGAGTTATGTCGTCGCCCGTAGGGCGTGGACTAGTCCAAATCCGTATTATCTTAGATTTGGGTTTGGGGGTTTGGTTTGAGGATACGTTAGCCATATTTGAGGCTAAGATCAACTCAAACGTCTGTTAAGGATACGTTAGTCTAACTTGAGACTAAGATCAACTTAACGGGATCGTTTAGATCCGACAAAAGAGCATTTGGGGGCTCTATTGTTCCAGTTTAGGGACATAGTGGTCCATTGAATGTATGGCCGTCGGGACCCGTCACCTCTCTGACGACGTTGAAGGATTACAACGACAGGTGTCAGAGGAGTTCAGAGATGTACCCTTGGACCAAAGTTGGTTGGGTGATCCATAGTCCAATTTGGGACTAAAGTCTGTTTGAAGGTTTAAGGATACGTTAGCCATATTTGAAGCTAAGATCAACTTAAACGGTTGTTAAGGATACGTTAGTCCAGTTTGGGACTAAGATCGACTTGATGGGATTGTTTAGATCTGACAAAAGAGCGTTTGGGCTCTATTGTTCCAGTTTAGGGACATGATGGTCCATTACCAGTTTAGGGACATGGTGGTCCATCTCCAGTTTAGGGACGTAGTGGTCCATTGCCAGTTTAGGGACATGGTGGTCCATCTCCAGTTTAGGGACGTAGTGGTCCATTGCCAGTTTAGGGACGTGGTGGTCCATTGGTAGTTTAAGGACGCATAAGTCCATGGGTTTAAGGACCCCACAGTCCATTGTTAGTTTTAAGACATCTCGGTCAAGGTTAAGGACGTCGTAGTCCATGGGTTTAAGGACCCCACAGTCCATATCAATGTGTGGTCATCGGGACCCGTCACCTATTTGAAGACGTTGAGGGATTACAACGCCAAGTATCAAAGGAGTGAAGAGATGTACCCTGGAACCGGAGTGGATTAAATAGTCTTTGGCCCAATTTGGGATCAAGACCAATTAATTATGTTATGAGCCCATTAGCCCAGTTAATTACGAATTGAGGACTTATGGCCAGATTGGGCTAAGTCCAATCATGTCTGGGATATCGGCCCTCCTGTTGGTCCCTTGAAGGAGAGGCTTTGCCTCTGGCCATTTAGCCAATTGGGCCAATGCCTAGTGTTAAACACTAAAGACCAATCAGTGTTGAACAACTGGGAATGAGATTGATAAGTCAGTGTTTAACACTAAAAGATAGTTGGTGTTAAACACCAGCAACAAGGCTTTCAAATTAGTGTTAAACACTAAAACAGGTCAGTATTAAACACTGGCAACAGAAATCTCAAATTAGTGTTGAACACTAAGGTAATCAGTGTTGAACACTACAAATAAAGTTCCTTGATTAGTGTTGAACACTAAGGCCAAACAGTGTTTTAACACTAGATTCAGGTGTTCCAATTCAGCGTTAAACGCTAAGGCAAGAGGGGTCACGTGGTAGCATGTGAGGGCGCCCTCCCCTTCGTTTGTTCTGCTGAGAATATCGCATCTTTTGGGGCATCACGTGCCATCACGTGGCGGGTGTTTAAATGGAGTATGTTGAAGCCTCTGCCAAGGGTCACGTGGGTCACGTGAGGCACTGCCTCAAAGGGGCTTTTCTGTATATCTTTTTGGGGGTCACGTGGTGACACGTGACCCTGCCTCTATGTATGTTTTTTGAAAGATCTGTTAATCCCTTTCAGGAATTAAATTCCTCATAGGGTTGAACCCTGATAATAATTTCAGAGGAATTAAATTCCTACTTCCTTTCGAAGATTTATGTTCTGGAGTAGAGTTGAACTCTGAATTTTCTGTAGGAATTAAATTCCTCATATATGTGAAGAACTGAATAGGGTTAAACCCTAATAAAAGCTTTAAGGAATTAAACTCCCACTCTCTGTTAAAGAATTATCCTGGGGAATGAGATTAAGGGAATTAAATTCCTGTTGTTTTAACAGAACTAAGTTCTTAACCAGGGTTAAACCCTGATTCTTCTCATTCTGAAGGAATTAAATTCCCATAACACAGGGTCAACCGTAATTTTATTTTAAAGGAATTAAATTCCTATAGTTCTGTGAGAATTAAATTCTCGTGCTTTTATTCCCTCTCTATGCTTTGGATCTGCATGGCAGGATCTCAATCCATTGAGAATTAAATTCTCAACTCAAGAGGAGATGTGCACTTTACAGATCCTCCACCAAAGAGAGAACTATGTTCTTCTGTTTTATGTCAGAGCTAAACTCTGTTAAGAATTAAAATCTTTTTTCTTTTGCAGAAGATCCAAATTCCTCCAAAGTATCAAGGCTCTCTCTCTTTTCTTCCCTCTGTATATCTCTTTTGTGTGTCTCTTGGCTCCTATTTATAGGAGAAGCAGCCGAGTCAATTAGTTTTTGATGAATCTTTCGTTGAGAGATTTGATTTGTATCCATCATTCGTTTTGGACCTTTGGATTATTAGGTGAATTTTATTCACCATTGGATTTTAAATCCAGAGATTCTCCTTTGTTATTTTGGTTAGATTTTACGGGGAAATCATTCCAAATTCGAGATTTTCCCATAGATAGATGATATTTAATCACCTTTAAATCTTTAATTCAATTGGTTGCTTTGGAAAGGTTTAAGAGGTCTTTTCTCAGAATTTAATTCTGTTAACAGATAGGCTTTGAAAGCTGGTCATGTGTGGCCACGTGACCCTTGGTCACGTGTAGGCACGTGACCCCCTCGTAACGAGCCCTCTTCTTTCTTTCTGCGCTCTGCTTTCTGGTCGCTGCTTAGCTGTCACGTGCCACCACGTGACCCCTGGTCACGTGTGAGCACGTGACCCTCGTCTGGAACTTTTTTTTTCTTGATTCAATCATGGAATTGAGTCTGCCGCTTTTGAGTGTCACGTGCCAACACGTGACCCTGGTCACGTGGGAGCACGTGATCTTTTCTGAAGCCCTTTTCTTCGATGTAGTTGGGAAACTGAATTTGCCTCGCCGATGCTTTTAGATGTCACGTGCCAACACGTGACTGGTGGTCACGTGTAAGCACGTGACCCTTTTCTGAAACCTTTTCCGTAGGCTTTCCTGATTTTGAATCAGGAAACAAACCTTCTGTAATATCCAGCTAAACCCAAGAAACTTCGAATGTCCTCCACTGATTTTGGTGTAGGCCATTCGCTAACTGCTGCAACTTTCGCTGGATCCACAGAGATTCCTTCCCCTGATACGATATGTCCAAGAAAACCAACTTGCTTTAGCCAAAACTCGCACTTGCTGTACTTGGCATAGAGCTTATGTTGTCGAAGAGTTTCCAGGACAATTCTTAGGTGCTCTGCATGCTCTTTCCGACTCTTAGAATACACCAGGATGTCGTCGATGAAGATAACAACAAACCTGTCTAAGTACTCCCGGAAAACTTGATTCATTAGGTTCATGAATATTGCTGGTGCATTGGTCACTCCAAATGGCATCACTAGAAATTCATAATGTCCATAGCGAGTTCTGAAAGCTGTTTTGTGAATATCAACTTCCTTGACCTTCACTTGATGATAACCTGAACGAAGATCCAATTTAGAGAACACACAAGATCCACTTAGCTGATCAAATAAATCATCGATGCGCGGGAGTGGATACTTGTTCTTTATAGTGACTTCGTTCAAGGCTCTATAATCGATGCATATTCTATATGAACTTTCCTTCTTCTTCACAAGTAGTATAGGGTCTCCCCAACTTGAAGTGCTAGGACGAATCCATCCTTTCGCTAATAATTCGTCCAACTGTGATCGAACTTCCTTCAAACCTTCCGGACTTAATCTATAAGGTGCTTTGATCACCGGTTGTGCTCCTGGTACTAAATCAATACTGAATTCAAGAGCTCGATCGGGAGGCAAACCTGATATATCATCAGGAAATACATCATCGAACTCTCGAACTACCTCTGGTCTTGTTTCTTCTTCCGCTTGAGCTGCTGCAACTACTGCTTCTCTTGGCTTCGCTTTGTAGGTACTTGGCTCCAGGGTACGGTCTCCGCTTTTGAAACAGAAGACCGGATGGTCTGGAATCTCGAATACTACCCTCCTTTGACGACAGTCGATGGTAGCATAAAAAGTTCCAAGCCAATCCATTCCGAGAACCACATCGAAGTTCGGTATGTCCAGTATTTTGAAGTTAGCATAAAACTCTCTGCTGCAGACGACGACTAGACACAAGCTGTATCCCATGGTTGCCTTTAGAACACCATTTCCTGAACTGACATTCCAGCTAGATACAAGCGGTGAGACTGGAATCGCATGGGTTTGGACGAACCGTTGTGACATAAAGCGGTGGGATGCCCCAGTATCAAACAGTGCTAGTGCAAGGAGTGAGGCTACAAGATTGTACCTAAGGTATGTGGGATATGTTTTAGGTATAGGGAAAGTGTGTAGATAAACAAGACTGAAAGAAAGGTTTGAGAAGAAAAGTTTACCAGTGATGACTTGGCTAGTGGCCTCAGCTTCTTCCACTGAATAGTGAAAGCCTGGCGTCTTGGTACATTCCTCCTGGCCTGAGGAGCATTCCTCGGAACGTTCCTTTGAGCTTGATGGAACTGACGAGGAGGTGGTGCAGCTTGTGGTCCTCTGGGTGGTGCAGGTAGTGCAGGTCTTGGAGCAGGGGCTTGGATCGCTGGGCGCTGTGGGTAATTGTTTGCTGGCCTGGGTGCAGCAACTGGGTTTTGCCTTTGGGGACAAGACCCAATATCATGAGTAATTGAGCCGCAGACTAAGCAAAGACGGTTGGCTCGCTGGCAGTCTTTCATCATATGTCCGGCTCTTTTGCAGTAGGTACAAAAGGCTGGGCTGGGACGATGGTTCGGTACTCCGGGTCGCCTTGGCACAAAAGGTGGCCTGGACGAGGCTCTTCCTGCCATCTGGTTGGCAGGGCACTTAACTCCTGCAGACTGAGGTCTGCCCCTTGTTTTTATCACTGCCTCATAACTGCGGGCAGCTTCCAGAGCTTCCTCATGAGTCGGAAATTTCCCTGTGGCTAGTGCAGCCTGAATTTCCATGTCCAAATCTTGTTGAAAGCGATGGGCTCTGATCTCATCCGTCGGTATCAAGTGTGCCGCGAACTTGTTTAAGGATTGTGTTAGCTGTGTAGTATGTGATATTTAAAATTTGAAATACTGTGACATATCTTACCGACTTAGCATGGTGAATTCAGCGTCATACTCATCTACGGACTTGTCCAACATCGAACTTTGTTGTAGATGAATGAACTGCTGCTCCATGGCTGTTTCCCCCAATCAGAGCAAAGCTCTGTTTTAAAAATGAAGCGACGCTTCTGCTTCCCCCAATCAGAGCAAGGCTCTGTTCAAATTCCAAGATTTGGAATGAAGCGACGCTTCCTTTCCCTCAATCAGAGCAATGCTCTGTTTTGAATTTCAAAATTCAAAAATTGAAGCAACGCTTCAGATTCTGCGCGCTGCGCGCCACGTGTCAAACGCAGATGGGCTAGCGCCAAGAGCACTGCGCCCTAGGCGGCGCACCCCCAATCAGAGCAAAACTCTGTTTTAAATTTCAAAAAGTAAAAAGTTGAAACAACGCTTCAGATCCAGGCTCTGCACTGCGCGCCACATGTCAAATACGGGTGCGCTACCGCAGTTGCGTTGCGCTCTGCGCTGCGTGCCACGTGTCAAACACAGGTGCGCTAGCGCAGTTGTGCCGCGCTCTGCGCTGCGCGCCACGTGTCGAACGTTGGTGCGCTCGCGCAAGGTGCGCCAGCGCTGGAATTAAAAATCTCCCACCGTTAAATCAAAAGATCTACTTATAATGAATTATCAATTAATCAGAACTAAAATTCTGTTATGGAAAAATCTTTCCAATCTTATTAAAATAAGAAGATTATCTTCTGTAAAACAGAAGCCTTAGGATCAAAGATCCAACGGTGGGAAATATTCCCAAATCAATCAGCGAAAGATCTCTTAAAACTGATTCAACAAATCAATTGGCCCTATATAAAGGCCCCTAGAATTCAAGTCTAAAAGATATATAGAAAGATAGAGAAAACCCTCTGAAAAACTTTAAGAAAACTCAAAGAGAAAGAAGAGCAAGCTCTTAAGAAAAAAGAAGATTTTTCTTCATCTTCAAGGTAAAGAACTATGTTCTTGAACAACAGAGATGAAACCATCTCGTAAAAAGAAGAACCATCTTCTAAAAAGATCAGAGATCTAAAAAAGACCAAGGTCTTTAATAAAAAGAAAATGATCAAAAGATCTAATAGTAAAATAATAAAAGAAGTATTTTACTTCATTCACAGATCTTTGATCTATAAAGGCAGAGCCTTTTATAAAAAAAATAAGAACTTTTGTTCTTGAGTCTTGAGACAAAGCCTCCTTTAAGAAGAACATAAATTTGTTCTTTGATCTTAAATCTGATCAAATGCGCTTTGTGCTATTAGAAAGTGCCTTGCACTCATGAATTGCGCTTTTGCGCTTCTTGGACCGGCGCTCAGCGCGAAAACATGCCACGTGTCAACCATAGACACCACTTGCGCTTTGCGCTTTTAAAACAACGCACTGCGCTCATGAGCTGGTGCTCAGTGCCAAGTGCGCCACATGTCACTCACTGGCGCACTAACAGACTAGCGCAGAGCGCTCATAAATTAAAAAAGCGCAATGCGCTAAATGAACTAGCGCTAAGCGCGACACGTGTCCTCTTCGTGTGCGCTACCTGACAGAAGCGCAATGCGCTCTTTAGCTAGCCCAAAGCGCCTGGCGCGCCACGTGGCGCATTGTCAGAATACAATCTGTTCTGATGAAGGCAAAAGATGTCAGACTTCAATGCTTAGCATTATTAAAAGGGCCGAGCCCAAATAAAGGCTTAATAGCCAGAACAAAAATAAAATGTTAAATATTTTTAATTGGACTTAGCCCAATTCTGGCCATAAGTCCTCAACTTATCTCAAATTGAGCACATTTACTCTTTCAACCAACTCACATCGGTTCGAGGGTACATCTCGTTACTCCTCTGATATTTGTCATTGTAATCCTTCAACGTCTTCAGAGAGGTGACGGGTCCCGACGACCACACATTTCTACGGACTGTGGGATCCCTAAACCAATGGACTATGATGTCCTTAACCTCGACCGTGATGTCTTAAAACTAACACTGGACTATGGGGAACTTAAACCCACGGACTATGATGTACTTAACCTCGACCGTGATGTCTTAAAACTAACATCGGACTGTGGGGTCCTTAAACCCACGGACTGTGGGGTCCTTAAACCCACGGACTATGATGTCCTTAACCTCGACCGTAATGTCTTAAAACTAACATCGGACTGTGAGGTCCTTAAACCCACGGACTATGATGTCCTTAACCTCGACCGTAATGTCTTAAAACTAACATCGGACCGTGAGGTCCTTAAACTCACGGACTATGATGTCCTTAACCTCGACCGTAATGTCTTAAAACTAATATCGGACTGTCGAGTCCTTAAACCCACGGACCGAGATGTCCTTAACCTGGACCGAGATGTCCTTAAACTAACAATGGACCGTAATGTCCTTAAACTAATCGACCGCAATGTCACTAAACTAAACAATAGAGCCCAATTGCTCTCTTGTAGGATCTAAACGATCCCGTTAAGTTCATCTTAGTATAAAATTAGACTAACGTATCCTTAATAAACGTTTAAGTTGATCTTAGTCTCAAATGAGGCTAACGTATCCTTAAACCCAAACCCCCAAACCCAAATTTAAGAAAGATACGGATTTGGACTAGTCCACGCCCTACGGGCGACAACGTAACCTAGTCTCCGTATACAATCCACGGGCAACCAAACACAAAACAAACACCCACGACACGAAGTGACCATCTGGAGAAGGAGAAAGTTGTTACCGCGATGCGGTAGCGTAATTAACTGCAGAGGCTTGCGCCTGCAGGGATGAGCGTCCCCACAATTAAAAACCCCTCAAACGAGAGGGAATCTGACGAACTCTGCTACATCGATCGCATCCGTTTAAACCTTCGATACATGGTGCCATAAATCAACTTGGCATCTTCGGAGAGGTGGACGGATAGCACCAATTAGCATCTTCCCTGAATTTCAGACAAGACGTTCATCGCGTCTCCACCGCGTCTTTCGGAGGGGAACATATTCTGGCACGCCCGGTGGGACCTTTTCCTCTTTCCACTCCAAACTTCGTATGTCGTGTTCGCGAACCAATCGCGGTTTGCTGAGGGTTGCCCTTGGGTTCGAGGTACTAAGATTTGGCGTTTTGCTTAGAGCAGAAAGTGAAGGATCAATGGCGTTCACTTGTGCAAAATGTTCCAGCTGCAACTGCAACGTACGCTCCTCCTCATCCGGAGGCATAGCCTACGGGCCTCAAGCGGCTTCGCTACTCACAATGCCGGTGGACCAGGTGACTCAAGCCACTACCGGGTTGTTTTTCGGGACCATGCTCCCACCAACGAGCTTCACCGTTCCTGTGCCAATGCCGGAAGCTCCCAAGAAGTCGGTCTTTGATCGGATTACAACTACTGTGGCCCCTTTCAACGGGTCGCCCAGCTCCAGCACCTCGGTCTTCTCCAGATTGGGCCGAAGTTCCTGTGGGCCCATGTTGAAGCCTGTAGTCCCAGAAAAGGTTGTTCCGAAGAAGATAGCCATCCCTGCTCCTGAAGTCGTCAAGGCGGCTTCTCCTACCAAAGGGTCAGTTTTTACAAGACTGGTTGTTCCGACTCCCACTACGGTTCCCGTCCCTGCTCAGAAGTCTGTTTTTGACCGGTTGGATACCGCTTCTCAACGGACATCAGTCTTCAAGAGGCTGACGCCTGCAACAGCCCCTCACCTGGATAGGGGGCAAGACAAAGCCGTCCCCATCACTGAACCAACCCCAACAGCTCGACACACTAGACGTCGCCACTGGCGCCGAGTGAAGAAGGCTGGGGGCAACTCCCCCTGTGGGCTAACTCCACCAGCTCCAACGGTGGAAGTCAATGCTGCTGTTCCGACCGGGAACGGCTTTGAACTGCTGAACAAGGTGTGTAGGAACTCGCCTACCGCCATACTGAAAAGATCTCCTCCACCAGTGGAGACTGTCGCAGAAGCAAAACCGGAACAGCCCCCTCAGCGGCTTTCCTCCAAAGTTTACAAAATCTGGCGACAAGTCAGAGAGTCGGTGGTCGATCAAGACTATCCTCGCCGGCAGAAGAAGCTGAAGGTCAGACAGGAAGAAAACCGTCCTGTTAAGCCACAGAAGGCGACGACTATTTGGGTGCCCATTGCAACGGCCCCCTCAACATCAACTGCTCATAAGAGGAGAAGGCCGGAGAAAATCCCCATGTCTGTGACAAATGTCAAAGGCACTGAGCCTAAACGCCCTAAGTCTGGGGGCATGGTGGTGCATACCGTCTATATGGCATCCGGAAAAGAGGGTAGCCGTATCTCCACAGGTCACCGACCGCTTACACGATCAGTGCCCTTACCACCAAACGGTAAGCCATCCAATCGAAGATTGTTTCGTCTTTAAGGGATGGATCGAAGATCAGTACCAACAAGGTAAGTTTGCGTTGTCTGAGAAGTGGAAAGTGAGCCCACCACAACCGCACACTCCTACGAAGATGGACACACCGGGGGTAACGTGCTCTTTTGTCGAAGAAGCTCCATAGGAAGTCGTTCTTTCAGCCAAAACCAAAAGAATGCTGAATGATCTCCAGACATGCCCGGCGATCAGGTGGAAGAATCCGCTGGAACCCCAGATCATCGAAGGAATGCTAAAACCGCCCCAAACTCTAAGAATCGGTGGTGATAACCAAAGTGTTCGCACCCAGCCGTCGAAATCTGCAAAAAAGAAGAAGAAATCGAAAAAGCCTGTGAAGCCTGGCGACAAGCGCACGGACCTGCAGAAACATATCGACGCACTGGAAGAGTATAACCAGAAGGCGCGGACTCCAATCACGCTTCAGGAATTTCTCAGCCACGTCCTTGAAGACGGAAATGATAGAGAAGACTCATCAGATGAATCTGAGGATTACATAGCAAGTTGCCATATAATCTCTCATTCGTTTACAGACGATGAAGAAGCTCCTTACACAAAGAAACTGGGGGCAAATCCCGAACCGGAGCTTCCAGGGCCATCAGATGAAATAATCGACGCATTCCTAAACGAAGCTCTTTCGAAAAGCAAAGCTGATCGTGAGCGTGAGATGGCCATATTTGAGAAAGCCAAACGCCGGCGGCTGGACGAAAGAGTTGAAACACTCCCGCCAGATCAAAGTACATCCGTCATGAACAAAAACAAGTCCAAGACGAAGAAAAGGTTTGCTAAAGCCAAATCAATGGGGATGAAGCTGCCATCCTCCGAAGCGAACGCTCTTGGTGAAGGAGAAACACATCCTAGCTACTGTCTATATCATCGAAAGATTTCGCACCCCACTGAAGAGTGCAACGCTTTTACAAGATGGTGGCAGGGATATGTTGCTCACCGGCAGCATTTCAAGCGGATGAAACGCAAAACTCGTCTGGAGCAGATAAGTACGACCGAAGAGCATAAAGGAACTACCAGCAACTGTCGCGTGGTCAACGCTGGGGGATCGCAAGTCCTCACCTTCGGAAGTGACTCCGACGAAGAGATGACTCTTTGCCCTCTTTTCAAAGAATCTACCTTGGGGAAAGAGGAAGAACCGAAGACCTGCGAAAACATTTAGCTATGAAATCGTACGCTACCCGAAAAGAATCTTAGGCCCTCGAATAGTGGGTCAAACAGGAAAGATAAGGGAAAAGAAAAGATCTCCGAGGAGATCGCCCTAGATGACCAAGTCATGAAAGAGCTGACCACCAAGGACCCGCCAAAGAAAAGTAAGATGGACTACAACGTCCTGGCGCACCTAAGGAAATTAACTTCGCAGCTCAGCATTCTTGATGCCCTTTTACTATCAAAAGAAGCAAGAGATTCATTGATCAAGGCGCTGCAAGAGCCAGAGCAATTCCAAGCTTTCCTCGCTGAAGAGAAGATGAAAGACAAGATGGAAGAAGTACACACAGCCGATATCACCTTCGGCGATGAAGATATCCTACTTGGGACATGTGAACACAACCGTCCCCTATATGTCTCCGGCTACTGTCATGATATCAAGATAGGCAAAATCCTGGTTGATAATGGGTCCTCCGTCAACCTTCTTAACGTGAGGGTGTTAAAGGAAATCTGCATGAGCGTTCAACACCTCGCTCGCGACAAAATCACCATCTCCGGGTTTGACTCCCAGTCATCACGGACGCTTGGGTCCGTAATACCGACGTTACGCTTTGGGCTGCTTGTCACGGACATCAAGTTCCATGTCATTGATGCCAAGACATGCTACAACGCTTTGCTCTGCCGGCCCTGGTTACACGAGTACAACATCATCCCCTCCATACAACATCAGTGTATGAAATACTTCAAGGATGGTCTTGAGTATACTGTAACAGGAGAGCTGAACCTATTCTCCGTGAACGAAGTACGAAAGTACGAAGATGCAAAATACTTTTTACCAGATTTCAAGGACACGGAGAGATGTCACAAGCCGAAGGACAAAGCTATCCCTATCATTCCGGTCTTCGGGAGTGATACCGAGGAGGAGGAAGAGATAGTTTATTCAGGTCCGCCCCAGTACAACAAGCCGGGACCCTCCGCTCCTATGCTTATCTTTGGCAGCGATTCAGAAGATGAGTTCAACGCCATATTCTCTTCTCGGCCATCAATACAAACCATCGCTGGTGAAGGTCAAAGTTTGCAAGTTGCCATGGTTCCGCCAAAGCATCATAAAGAATTAGACTCGCTTGATACCTACAGCGTGGAAGAGCTGCAGACATTCTATGTCCCTCCCAGGCGAGAAGGCGAAAAAGTAATCCTATTCTACTGAGCCGGGGAGACCAAAGTGGAGAAGGAAATATGGCATGGCGCGGATTCTACACTTGATAAGTTCCAGCCCATCCGTTTGCCCAGATATTACACGAACGGACTAAAAAGGCTGTTAAGACGCCAAGGCGTACCTTTCAAACAGACCGCTCGGAAAGCTAAGTTCTATGACAGGATCTGGAACGTCCCTTGAACTCAGCGGAAATTGCCCAACGGGAAAATGGAAACGACCGGGCTTGGGTATGTTCAATCCAAGAAACAGGAGCTACTCCGCGACTGCTACGTCATAAATGACTTTGATGAAGAGGGAGATGCTCTGTGGGAAGATGCTAACCCTAAACCAGAAAGAGCTCCCGACGTGAAAATGCCCATTCCGTCGTTCGAAGAACAAGTGGACAAGCTAATAAGGGAAGCGGGTCAAAAGGTTCGAGACGACTATAATCACGAAATGGCCATCTACGAGAAAGCCAGGACGCAACGCCTTCTTCAACAGGCTGCAAAAGATGAAAATGCCCCTCTCTGTCAACCCGTTGTACAAAAGACCCGACGCAGAGGCAGAAACAAACCAAAGAATGGAAAAGGCGTTCGACAGCGACAAAGCGGGTCCAAGAAGCCACGCGGTCAGGAATCGAGCAGTCCAGATTCGTCTCTTATAAAAAAGATGAGTCGAGCATATTCTTTTCCCCAAGACAAGACAAGGAAGATATTTGATCTTGTCATAAAACATCAGATGATGACACTGCCAGAGTCCAAGCATCCCGAACAAGCAGGCGAAGTCTCCCACCCGGACTATTGCTCTTGTCACCGAGCAATAGGGCATCCCCTCGAAGACTGCTTCACCTTCAAGAATTGGGTCGAAGACCAATATCAGGAAGGCGGGTTCGCTCTATCCACCAGCTGGAGGGTAACCCCGCCGCAAAAGCATGAACCCAAATCCATGAGGGTAGAACCAGATCCACATCGGTCTTGGAAGCGAGCCCGTACCTATCACATGATAATATCATCGAAAAAAGAAATGCCCGAGAATATGGATGACCTCCCCTGGTGCTTCGAAAACAATGATGACGAGGTGATCTAGGAGTTTCCGCCAGCGCCGAAAGAGCTGGAAGATGGAATACATACCACTGCAGATGAGCTCAAGAAAATTGATTTGGGGACGGCAAGTGACCCTCGGCCGACGTTCGTCAGCGAGTTGCTGTCTGAAGAAAGGGTGGCTACACTAAAGGACGTGCTCATGCAGCATAAAGACTGCTTCGCATGGAATTATTCCGAGATGCCAGGACTAGATCCAGAGATTGATGTCCACAAACTGGCCATATCCCCGGACGTCAAGCTAATCAAACAAGCACTGAGAAGAATGTGGCTCGAGCTTGAGATGAGTATCAACGCCGAAGTCAAGAAGCTGATCGATTCTGGCTTCATCCAAGAGGTTCAGTATCCTGACTGGATCGCCAACATCATCCCGGTAATGAAGAAAAATAGGACAGTGCCCATATGTGTAGACTTTCGGGATCTCAATAAAGCTTGCCCGAAGGACGACTTCCCAGTGCCAGTCACCGAACTGATGATAGAAAATACGTCCACTCACGAAGTCTTCTCCTTCATAGACAGCTCATCAGGATATAATCAGATAAAGATGCATCCCGAAGACCAGAAGCGTACCGCTTTCCGGACCCCTTTGGGTATATTCTGCTACAAGGTGATGCCTTTCGGTCTAAAGAACGCTGGTGCCACCTATCAGAGGGCCATGACGAAGATCTTTGATGACCTCATACATGAAGTCGTCGAATGCTATATCGACGACCTTGTGGTTAAGAGCAAATCATACGAGGAGCATTTAGAGCATCTGAAGACCGTATTTCAACGCCTTCGAAAATACAGCTTGAAGATGAACCCTCTTAAATGCGCGTTCGGAGTCTCCTCGGGCAAATTCCTGGGGTTCATCGTCCGACACCGAGGTATCGAAATAGATCCGTCAAAGATCAAAGCGATCATGGAAATGCCTCCGCCAAAGACTCTCAAGCAATTGCGGTCTCTCCAAGGAAAGCTCGCGTATATTCGGCGATTTATAGCCAATCTCTCCGGCAAGTGCCGCCCCTACAGCCACCTAATGAAGAAGGGAACCCTGTTCATCTGGGATCACAAATGCCAAAGCATGCTGGATGAAATCAAGCAATACCTGCAGAATCCGCCAGTGCTGGCTGCTCCGGTCAAGGAAAAACCCCTCATTCTGTATACAACCGCCCTTTAAGGTTCCTTAGGCGCATTATGAGCACAAGAGAATGAACAAGGGAAGGAGAGAGCCCTCTACTATTTGAGTCGAGTTCTGCTGGGGGCAGAAAGCAATTATTCTCCCATCGAAAAACACTGCCCGACATTGATCTTCGCGATAACGAAGCCCAGGCACTATGCATTGGCGCATGAAGTCCGTCTCATATCGAAAGTGGATCCTCTCAAATATTTGATGTCAAAGGCCATATTGACAGGGCGGCTCGCTAAATGGGCCTTGCTCTTGATGGAGTTCTCAATAACTTATCAGCCTCTTAAGGCAGTAAAAGGCCAGGCCATCGCCGACTTTCTCGCTGTAACGTTTTAGAAATCGTTTTGCGAATTTTCCCGTTTTAAGTCAAAATTGTCGGTTTTTCCCTTTTTAACCCGATTTCGATCAAACGACCGTATAAGCTTGCCGACACCTAATTTGGCCAAAATAAAGCTTGTGCGTGAACTTTGGGAGTATTTGGGAGGTTTTGGTTCAGATAGATTTTTTCCCGAATAAAATATTATTTTAAGCGGTATTTTGTGCACGTAAATCGGGAAATTTTTTCTTTTGTGAATAAATTAATTTTGTCACTAGAATTATTTTAGAAGGTTCTTTTTAAATATCTAGATTTTTTTTGGTGACTAATGATTTGTTTTTAAAAAGAGAAAAGGGTGTAAAGGTGGCAAAATGCATTTATTAGCTTTTATTACTCATTTCTTAACAATTTCTTCACCCAAAATTCACAAAAATACCCCCCATCCCTCCTTGGCCGACCCACATCCCCATTTCTGCCCATTTCAACTTCCAAGCTCATTTCTCACTCTTTTTCTTTCAAAAACAAAAAAATAAATCCAAAAATAAATCCAAAAATTCCTATATAAATATTAAACCATTTTTCCTTCACTAATCCTTCATGGATCTTCTTCAAAGCTTGATTTTTGGAGGCTAAAATGATGGATCTATTTTCATTTTGGTGTTCTTGAGGAGGTATAATTTCTTACCTTAATCCATAATTAATTGCTTTAATCTTGAACTAGCTAATTTAGTTAACTATTTAAGTGCTTAGTTTAGTTTTTAATTCATGATTAATTCATTATATTTGGTTTAAGAAATTCATGTTAGGGTTAAATTTTGATTAAGTGATTAGTGTTTATTTGAAGTGTTAAATTGTGTTTTGGAAAAGATTAATCTAGTAGAAAATGTTAAAATTTGCTAATGATTATTTTGTTTAATTAAGCAAAGTTGCTTACTAGATTTTTGCTAAAACATAATTAGCGAGTGTTAAAAATATAGGATTGGTTTAGATAGCTTAGTTAAGCTATTTTAAGGTATTTTTAATTGTTAGATTTGCGTTATCTTGAATCTAGTGCGATATATTGCAATAGGCTGCTTACTAGATTTCGGGGTTTTCCGACGTAGGGTTCGTTTGGTAGTTGCGAGGTTATATCCAGTGTATTCTTCGTAATTTTTGTGTTGTGTTGCGCGATCAGGACGATCGGGGTCCAGACTTGGTGTTTTGTAGTTTAGCGACCCCAATTAGGGTTTTGGCCGGTATCGTGCGCGATAGATGCGCTAAGCGCGCAGTGTAATTTTCCGGGCGTTTTCGTCACGTTTCGTTGTCTTTTCATCATTATAGGATATTTAGCTTATGTGTTGTATTTATGAAATTTTAGGTTCGCAAGCAGGGATTTCAGGTGCTGCGGACAAGGGGAAGCAGGTGGTCGGATTTTCATAGCTCAAGACCATCGGTAAGTAGATTTAACATCTACGGGGAAATCGCCCGTATGGCGTTATGCGTCACGGCGAATATGATATGATAGCGGCATGCATTTGCATATTAGTTACTTTCATATGAATGTCATTGCATAGCATTATCTGTTGTACTTGACTCGTAACTTTAGATATAACACATTACTGATGGTTCATGTTGCACGAGCACTAAATTGTATGCTACACCCACACCGTCTGTAATTGCCATGATACACACAAACACCTACATATGTGATATGATTGTGGATAGGAATGATTGGAGTAGTAACTCTTATTCTATTGTGCATATGAAATACTGTGGGCACATACATACGTGATATTGCATTGGGCAGGAATAGTTAAGGTAGTGAACCTTATTCCACTTCACTTATATCTTGCTATAATTACTTATACATCATGCATATATATTGACATGTACACCCTCGTACTTGATTACATGTAGATACTTAAACCTTGCTACACTTACATGTACACTTCATATGATACCGCATTTATTTTCGAAGGAATTGGGAACCGCATGATATGTTTTAAAGCTAGATTCAATTTAAAGAGCGGTTTTCCCTTTATATGCTCATATTGATATTTTATGTTGCATATATCAGCTTTATATGGATTTTACGTATTGAGATATGGATTTCATATGATTTATGGATTTGAGAACCGTGGGGGATATTTTCAAGAAAACTATGTATTGTTTGAAAACTCGGTTTCTCTTGATATGATATTTGATGCGTCCACCATGTGATTTCTCGGTTCTGAGATTTGGCTTGTGATACCCGATTCGAGGAGCGGGACGTACCGTCTGCGGGTACATGGTGGACCCGGTATGGTATCCCGGGGTGAGTGGTGATTTCGTGGTGTAGACGATAAACCTGATGGTGGGACCACTATCTACCGGTGATTGTATTTGGACTCGGCGGTTATCATAGAGATACCGACCGGAGTGAGGTATGACATATCGTCAGGGCTAGTCATGGTGACAGCGCCTGAGTTATGAGGATTTACGTGTCGATGCTAGACACGGGTTTCATGATGTTTCGAGTGTCGGTGTTTGACACTCAGGTTTTCGTGAGACATACAGGATGTGAGGGCCAATCTGAGGATGCGGTGCCTGAGGATTTGGGATTTGATGTGTCAGTGAGGGACACTGGTGTTTTTTCATGCTGATGATTTTTGCATGAGATTTTATATTATATCATCCCACACTCAGGATTATGTTGATATGCATTGTTTCATGTAGTTGTAGTACCCTGATGATGTATCTTTACATGATTGTTGCATATTCACCTATCATACTTATGCTATCGGATTGCTTGTGATAGATAGATCGCTGTTCATGCATACTTGCGATTACTGTATGATGTTATTTACTATTCACGAGTTGGCAACTCATCCCCATTATGCCACAGTGTTGTGCAGGACTTACCCTCTGAGTAGTCGCGGCAGAGCATCTTTTCATCTCTACTTTTGCGGATACCGCTACGGTTGGCTGTGAAGCCTTGCTTTTAGGTGGGTTGCGGTTATCTGTTTGTACTTTGTATATTTTTTGTTGGATCTAGTATTCTCCATCTACCACTATGTTGTATATGACTTAGAGACGACTTGTGAGGATTCAGTGTTATTATTTTGTGGTGACTTTGGGTGCCATGCTCGTGGGAGCCGGTTTTGTTGAAAAGTTTTACTTCATTATGCAGTTTCCTTTTATATTTCTTCGCTTCGGCGTCGTATATATGTTGTGGTGGTTGTCTCCACCGTTAGGCGTGATTTGCTCCCTTTTGGGATGCTTTTATTATTATCTATGTTGTACCCGTTTTCGGGGTTAGTTTTTACAAAGGAGGTGCTACCGAAATTTTTAAGAACGAAAACTAAACTTAAAGATTTTTACTTGAAAAGTTCCGAATGTTTAAAACAATGTTTTCTCCGTTGATCCAGTTTTGGGTGGTATAGATTTCTGGGTTTTGGCTTACTTAAGTTGCGTACGCTTTTAGATGTTATGTAGTTTAAGTGCCGGTTACGGGCCAAATTTGGGTCGTGACACTCGCTGAGCATCCGATACCTGCCGATTCTCCTTTGAATTGCGAACTGCCAGATGAGCATGCGTTTGACACGATCGACGGTAATGGCACCCGGTGGGAACTTTACTTCGATGGAGCATCCTCCATGAAGAAGCGGAAACAAAACACCCCCATAATCAAATCAGGGGAAGGCCTCATCTTCGTAATTCCACAAGGAGGGATAATGCACTTTGCCTTCTCCTTAACAAAGCCGAGGACAAACAATGAAGCCGAGTATGAAGCTTTGATAACAGGTCTTGAGATCTCTATTGACATGGGAATTGAAAACCTCCTCATATACGGAGACTCCCAACTGATCGTTAGTCAAATAAACGGCGACTACCAAACGTGCAAACCAGAGTTGGTGAAGTACGGCGAGAGAGTACAACAAATACTGACCCAAATTCCTTCCTACACCTTGGAAAGCATACCGCGCACGGAAAATAGCAAAGCAGATGCATTAGCTAAGCTCGCTAAAGAATTGGCCGACGAGAACCTCGATGACGTAAGAATCGTGGTACAAAGCCGTCGGGTTCTTGCACCGGCAGAAATATCTCCGGAGTCGTCCGAGGAAAAGGGAGCGATTAAGCAAAGGGCCCTCCAAATAAAAGACCAAGAAACGGTTGAGGATTGGAGAGAAGTCTTTATAGACTACTCCAAATCCCGTCGAACGCCCAAAGGTGCGTCCTCAAGACATCAGCTTATGAAACGAGCCCTATCTTTTGCCTTTGTCAATAATACTCTGTACAAGAGGTCATTTAATTCTCTGTGGTTAAGATGTCTGGGACCTGAAGAAGCAAAAAGAGTCGTCCAAGAAACCCACGACGGACTCTGCGGTTCTCACCAAGCCGGGCCGAAGATGAAGCTAAAGATTAAAAGGATGGGCTACTATTGGCCCACGATGATTTAGGACTGCCTCGAATACGCAAAGCAGTGCCATTCGTGCCAGATTCACGGGGACTTCATCCATCAGCATCCAAATCCACTACATTCGACAGTGGCTAGCTGGCCATTGGAAATGTGGGAGACTCACATAATCGGCCCCATCAAACTAGTATCGTCCAGAGGACATCGATTCATTTTGGCGACAATTGATTACTTCTCTAAATGGGCAGAAGCAGTACCGCTGAGGGAAGTGAAGACGGAGAATATCCTCCATTTCTTCAAGACGCACGTCATTTATCGGTTTGGAACTCCGAGACGGATCATCTCCGATAACGGGCCAGCCTACTGAAACCATAAGATCAGCCGCTTCGCTCAACAACACAACATAGACTGGAGATACTCCTCGGTCTATAATCCCCGAGCTAACGGTCTAGCTGAGGCTTTTAACAAGACTTTGATGAAGATCGTGAAAAAGACGGTGTCCCGGAATAAGAAGGACTGGCACGAGAGACTGCATGAAGCTCTCTGGGCGTACCGGACTACGTTTAATACGGCCACGAACACAACGCCGTACGCATTGGTATTCGGTACAGAAGCAGCACTCTCCCTCGAGATAGAGCTACCCTCTCTACGAATAGCAGTTCATTACGAGCTGACGGACGAAAAGAATGCTCACCTTCGGCTTGAGGAGCTCGACGCCTTTGACGAAACCCGGCTCATAGCGCATCAAAATCTAGAGGCTTATAAAGCAAAGATGACGCGCTCATATGAAAGAATGACTAGGCCGAGGACATTCCGCCAAGGCGAACTCGTGCTGGTGGTCAAAAGACCTATGATCCCCAATCGCGCCAAGCGGGGGAAATTCGAGCCAAACTATGAAGGCCCGTACATCATAGACAAGGTCTACCATGGTGGGGCCTATCTACTCATGGACATGCATGGCGAAAGGCCCTTCAGGCCAATAAATGGTCGTTTCCTGAAGAAATAATACGCCTAACGAGTCACGGCCTAGGTCAATGATAGACGACGACGACTATGTCTGCTCGCTGTCTTCCTAAGCCTAAACTCTGTAAGTAGTAACCGGCTTCCTTAACAACGGACCGAAACGTCCTTAAACTAATGATGGACCGAAACGTCCTTAAACTAACCACGGACCGAAACGTCCTTAAACTAACAACGGACCGAAACGTCCTTAAACTAACGGTAGACCGAAACGTCCTTAAACTAACAATGGACCGAAACGTCTTGAAACTAACAATGGACCGAAACTTCCTTAAACTAACGACGGACCAAAACGTCCTTAAACTAACAACAGACCACTATGTCCTAAAACTAGCCGTTGACCGAGATGTCGATAAACTACGGTGCATTGCAACATCCCAAACCTGATACAAAAAAAAGAATAAAAAGAAAGAAAAAATAAAACGGTATGTCCATAAGCAAAATGGGCACGGATGAAAACCCTAAAGGGCTTCGTGAGTAAAAACAGCAGGGCTACCGGCGAGTCTTGTGAAAACCCGAAAGGGCACAATCTCGTTAGAATAAAAAAAAAGAAGAGAAAAAAAATGGTATGTCCACAAGCAAAAAGGGCACGGATGAAACCCCGAAAGGGCTCCGTGAGTAAAAACAGCAGGGCTGCCGGCGAGTTTTGTGAAAACCCGAAAGGGCGCAATCTCGTTAAAAGACACTTGCAAGGTCCTCTCGACTTTGTAAGGAGAACCCACCTGCGTGAAATCCTTACGACTCACAAGGGAGCAACACACTTAGGAATCCTCATGATTCTTAAGGAGAAATTACACTTGCGAGATCCTCATGACTCATAAGGAGAATCCTCTTATGAGACCCTCACGGCTCATAAGATTTGAAAGTCTTAAGCTACAGGGATCTGAACCTGTTCTTAAGCAGCCCCCACAACCTTCGATACCGCCCTACAAGCGGCTCGATGCTGACCCTTGTATACAATCCACGGGCGTGAATAAACATTTCCTTAACAAAGTCCCATCCGTGACTAGGGATATGCCTACACGGTGAACAGCCCTTGTGAGTCCTCTCGATTTATAAGGAGAAAGCACTCTTGTAAGATCCTTACAACTTATAAGAGACCATGCACTTAGGAATCCTCACGATTCTTAAGGAGAAATTACGCCTACGAGATCCTTACGACTTGTAGGGAGAAATACCGTTATGAGACCCTCACGGCTCATGAAGTCAAAAGTCTTAGTCGACAGGATCTTAACCCTGATTACTGAGCCACCTTTGTCCGACATCGACAGAGGCAAATGATGATTCGCTCTTGGCCATATCCCAGTTGTAGCCATGCTGATACCGAAACATGCATACGAAATAACCGAAATGATGGGGCAACTTGCAAACAAAATCAGCAAATAAAAACATATGCGTGCAAAATAGCCGAAATGATTGGGCAACTCGCAATAAAAAGCAGCGAGTAAAAATAAACAAATAGCCAAAATGATTAGGCACCGCGAAAAATAGCCGAAAGGATTGGGCAATCGCGACCTTCGCGATATAAAAGTTAAATGATAGAGTATCGCGGAAAGAAATAAAAAAATGAATGAAATGAAATTTATGCCCTACAGGTGATATCATGTCAATCCCTGTATACAATCCAGGGGCGCAAACAAAGAAGAAATCATACCTTTCCTCTCCAGGTTTCATCAGAAGAAGAAGCCAAATCTCAACGGTTCACAAATAGCCTGGAGATCATCTCAACATCCGTCTCATTACGACATACACAACATCAAACAAAGCGGAACCGCGGCAACTCCCAGTTCCTTGACTCGGCGGTGCACAGATGACCGAGAGTCAAACCCTGACTCCGTGAAATGCGGATAAAGTCAACAATTCCTGGCTACGTGGAACGCGGCTTATGTCAATCATGACCCCATGTGAAGCATCCAGAGCGGAGCCTGGTCCTCGCCGAACACGGCAGTGAACCCGTGGGAAGCATCCAGAGCAAAATTCCTGGCTACGTGGAACGCGGCTTATATCAATCCTGACCCCGTAGGAAGCGTCCAGAGTGGATCCTGGTCCTCGCAGAGCACGGCAATGACCCCGTGTGAAGCATCCAGAGCGGAGCCTGGTCCTCGCCGAACACGGCAGTGAATCCGTGGGAAGCATCCAGAGCAAAATTCCTGGCTACGTGGAACGCGGCTTATGTCAATCCTGACCCCGTGGGAAATGTCCAGAGCGGATCCTGGTCCTCGCAGAGCACGGCAATGACCCCGTGTGAAGCATCCAGAGCGGAGCCTGGTCCTTGCCGAACACGGCAGTGAACCCGTGGGAAGCATCCAGAGCAAAATTCTTGGCTACGTGGAACGCGGCTTATGTCAATCCTGACCCTGTGGGAAACGTCCAGAGTAGATCCTGGTCCTCGCAGAGCACGACAATGACCCCGTGTGAAGCATCCAGAGCGGAGCCTGGTCCTTGCCGAACACGGCAGTGAACCCGTGGGAAGCATCCAGAGCAAAATTCCTGGCTACGTGGAACACGGCTTATGTCAATCCTGACCCCGTGGGAAACGTCCAGAGCGGATCCTGGTCCTCGCAGAGCACGGCAATGACCCCGTGTGAAGCATCCAGAGCGGAGCCTGGTCCTTGCCTAACATGGCAGTGAACCCGTGGGAAGCATCCAGAGCAAAATTCCTGGCTACGTGGAACGCGGCTTATGTCAATCCTGACCCCGTGGGAAACGTCCAGAGCGGATCCTGGTCCTCGCAGAGCACGGCAATGACCCCGTATGAAGCATACAGAGCGGAGCCTGGTCCTTGCCGAACACGGCAGTGAACCCGTGGGAAGCATCCTGAGCAAATTCCTAGCTACGTGGAACGCGGCTTATGTCAATCCTGACCCCGTGGGAAACGTCCAGAGCGGATCCTGGTCCTTGCAGAGCACGACAATGACCCCGTGTGAAGTATCCAGAGTGGAGTCTGGTCCTCGCCGAACACAGCAGTGAACCCGTGGGAAGCATCCAGAGCAAAATTCCTGGCTACGTGGAACGAGGCTTATGTCAATCCTGACCTCGTTGGAAATGTCCAGAGCGGATCCTGGTCCTCGCAGAGTACAGCAATGACCCCGTGTGAAGCATCCAGAGTGGAGCCTGGTCCTCGCCGAACACGGCAGTGAACCCGTGGGAAGCATCCATAGCAAATTCCTGGCTACGTGAAACGCGGCTTATGTCAATCCTGACCCCGTGGGAAACGTCCAGAGCGGAGCCTGGTCCTCCCAGAACACGGCAGTGAACCCGTGGGAAGCATCCAGAGCAAAATTCCTGGTCATATGGAACGCGGATAATGTCAACCCTGACCCCGTGGGAAACGTCCAGGGTGGAGCCTTTTCCTCACAGAACACGATAGTGAACCCGTGGGAAGCATCCAGAGCAACCCTTGACTCCGTGAAATGCGGATAAGGGCAACTTTACCCATCACTTGCGGGTCCTCATGACTCGTAAGGGAGTAAATTCTCTTGTGAGATCCTTACGACTTTCAAAAGAAAACACACTTAGGGATCCTCACGATTCTTAAGGAGAAATTACACCTACGGGATCCTCTCAACCGGTAGGGAGAAAATTCTTTATGAGACCCTCATGGCTCATAAAGTTGAAAAGTCTTAGGTGACAGATCCTAACCCTGTTTTCTAAGCCATCTCCACCCCCACAAAGAGCCCAAGATGGACAGTTATATGCTATCTACAGGCCACACTTGCTAAAATCACATGGCAGCAACACAGCAAGGGGAAGAAAGCGACAAGGAGAACATTTGATTCGTATTTAATTAAGCGTTCGAGGCATACCCGTTCATGCATGCACAAAAGATTTAGTATGTAAAATAAAACAAGATGAAATGAGAAACTTGCCATTCATACTGCGAAAAAGTTCTTACAATTATGAAAGCAGTAAACAGAAAAATTATCAAAACAATTACAATGGAAAAACCTCAGATCCAGGGCATGGATTGAGGAACTCAAAAGTGACTTTGTCCAGAATCTTCCAGGCATTTCGAACCATCCTAGTATGCTTTCTATCGCGATCACAAGCGTCGGGATCCCCACGGATGTCCTCCACCCTCCGATAGGCAGCAAGTATAGCCGACTGTTGAAAAACCTGGTGCAGGAGATCGACAAGAATGTCTCGCCTTCTCTTTGAGATTAGGCTCATCAGAAACACCGAGTGCACTTTATCCTCGGCGGCATCCAACGCCCTAAGCGACACGCCGGTACAGAATAAAGGAAGCGCTTCCCAGATCGCTCCCACAATAAGCTTCAGGAGAAAGGAACGTCGAGGAAGCA
Organism: Agapanthus africanus; assembly: GCA_030015575.1. NCBI lineage: Eukaryota > Viridiplantae > Streptophyta > Magnoliopsida > Asparagales > Amaryllidaceae > Agapanthus > Agapanthus africanus. The sequence goes on from CM057337.1 coordinate 886,822,055, forward strand.
GCCGACCATTGTATGCATCAAAGCGACCCATGATTTCGGCACACTCGGAATTTGTGAATTCTCGATTCTGAGAACGGCCGAGTGAGCAGATGTCTCCGTAAGAGATAATCTCGTCGTGATCATACATATGAGCGTCCATTACTCCTGAAAAAGAAAATCAACAAAAAAATCAGCGGACGGACTAATTAAGTGAATTCTTATCAAAACAGGCACAGGGAGTTAAACTCCTCGAGAGCAATGCTCTGCAGACAGGAGTGACACCTGTCAAAATCAATTATGAGGGGAATTTAAAGAAATTCCCTGAGAACACTGAGAGCCTTGCTCTGAGAAGGTGATATAATTCATCAAAAAATAAAATTCCATTTTTAATCTTCAAGATCGATGAAAAAACTCTTAAGAGTTCTTCTATATGATTTGAAAGGAGCAACGCTCCATTAATGAATTAAGAAATCATAAGTAAAATCCTTTTAGAGAGCAAAGCTCTTTTAATGGAACCCTAAAAGGGTTCTCTTTAGATCTCTTTAGATCTATGGAGCAAAGCTCTACTAATGAAACCTTAAATGGGTTTTCTGAAGATCAAAGATCTATTAAGTGTAAGGCTCTGTTAATGGGTAAAACCCTAACTCATTAAGATTTATTAAAACTTTACCTAAGTTTGGAAAGAGTCTCTTTTTGCGTTTGAGAAGTTCCCAAACAGAAGAGCTGTGCTCTGAACAAAATTCTCAAAGAAGATGATAATCATCTAGAGGACCAAAGGTCCTATTTATAGGCGCTAAGCCGCCTCTTCAACTTCTGAGTTGATCCAAAGGCTCAGATGTTGCCACCGCTGCGCTCACGTGTGGACCACGTAAGCGCAACGGTGGGGGGGCATTTGTTTCTCCCAATCAGAGCAAAGCTCTGTTTTAAAAATGAAGCGACGCTTCTGCTTCTCCCAATCAGAGCAAATCTGTATTCAACTTCCAAGATTTGGAATGAAGCGACGCTTCCTTTCCCCCAATCAGAGCAATGCTCTGTTTTGAATTTCAAAATTCAAAAATTGAAGCAAAGCTTAAGATTCTGCGCGCTGAGCGCCACGTGTCAAACGCAGATGGGCTAGCGCCAGGAGCACTGCGCCCTAGGCGGCGCACCCCCAATCAGAGCAAAGCTCTGTTTTAAATTTCAAAATTTAAAAAGTTGAAGTAACGCTTCAGAACCAGCGCTCTGCGCTGCGCGTGCGCTAGCGCAGTTGCGCTGCGCGTGCGCTAGCGCAGTTGCGCTGCGCTCTGCGCTGCATGCCACGTGTCAAACATGGGATGCGCTAGCGCTCTGGGCTGTGTGCCACGTGTCAAACACGGGGTGCGCTAGCGCAGTTGCACTGCGTTCTGCGCCGCGCGCCACGTGTCGAACGTTGGTGCGCTCACACAAGATGCGCCAGCGCTGGAATTAAAAATCCCCCACCGTTAGATCAAAAGATCTACTAATAATAAATCATTAATTAATCAGAACTAAATTTCTGTTATGGAAAGATCTTTCCAATCTTATTAAAACAAGAAAATTATCTTCTGTAAAACAGAAGCCTTAGGATCAAAGATCCAACGGTGGGAAATATTCCCAAATCAATCAGAGAAAGATCTCTTAAAACTGATTCAACAAATCAATTGGCCCTATATAAAGGCCCCTAGACTTCAAGTCTAAAAGATATACAGAAAGATAGAGAAAACCCTCTGAAAAGCTTTGAAAAAACTCAAAGAGAAAGAAGAGCAAGCTCTTAAGAAAAAAGAAGATTTTTCTTCATCTTCAAGGTAAAGAACTATGTTCTTGAACAATAGAGATGAAACCATCTCGTAAAAAGAAGAACCATCTTCTAAAAAGTTCAGAGATCTAAAAAAGACCAAGGTCTTTAATAAAAAGAAAAAGATCAAAAGATCTAATAGTAAAATAATAAAAGAAGTATTTTACTTCATTCACAGATATTTGATCTATAAAGGCAGAGCCTTTTATAAAAAAAACAAGAACTTTTGTTCTTGAGTCTTGAGACAAAGCCTCCTTTAAGAAGAACATAAATTTGTTCTTTAATCTTAAATCTGATCAAATGCGCTATTAGAAAGTGCCTTGCACTCATGAATTGCGCTTTTGCGCTTCTTGGACCGGCGCTCAGCGCCAAAACATGCCACGTGTCAACCATAGACACCACTTGCGTTTTACGCTTTTAAAACAACGCAGTGCGCTCATGAGCTGGCGCTCAGCGCCAAGTGAGCCACGTGCCACTCACTGGCGCGCCAACAGACTAGCGCAGAGCACTCAAAAATTAAAAAAGCGCAATGCGCTAAATGAACCAGTGCTTAGCGCTAAGCGCGACACGTGTCCTCTTCGTGTGCGCTACCTAACAGAAGCGCAATGCGCTCTTTAGCTGGCGCAAAGCGCCTGGCGCGCCACGTGGCGCATTGTCAGAACACAATCTGTTCTGATGAAGACAAAAGATGTCAGACCTCAATATTTAGCATTATTAAAAGGGCTGGGCCCAAATAAAGACTTAATAGCCAGAACAAAAATAAAAGGTTAAACATTTTTAATTGGACTTAGCCCAATTCTGGCCATAAGTCCTCAACTTATCTCAAATTGAGCACACCTGCCCTTTCAACCAACTCACATCGGTTCATGGGTACATCTCGTTACTCCTTTGATATTTGTCGTTGTAATCCTTCAACGTCTTCTGAGAAGTGACGGGTCCCAATGACCACACATTTCTACGGACTGTGGGGTCCCTAAACCCATGGACTATGATGTCCTTAACCTCGACCGTGATGTCTTAAAACTAACAATGGACTGTGAGGTCCTTAAACCCATGGACTATGATGTCCTTAACCTCGACCGTAATGTCTTAAAACTAACATCGGACTGTGGAGTCCTTAAACCCACGGACTATGATGTCCTTAATCTATACCGTAATGTCTTAAAACTAACATCGGACTGTGAGGTCCTTAAACTCACGGACTCTGATGTCCTTAACCTCGACCGTAATGTCTTAAAACTAATATCGGACTGTTGAGTCCTAAAACCCACGGACTATGATGTCCTTAACCTCGACCGTAATGTCTTAAAACTAACATCGGACTGTGAGGTCCTTAAACCCACGGACTATGATGTCCTTAACCTCGACCGTAATGTTTTAAAACTAACATCGGACTGTCGAGTCCTTAAACCCACGGACTATGATGTCCTTAACCTGGACCGAGATGTCCTTAAACTAACAATAGACCGTAATGTCCTTAAACTAATCGACCGCAATGTCACTAAACTAAACAATAGAGCCCAATTGCTCTCGTGTAGGATCTAAACGATCCCGTTAAGTTGATCTTAGTCTAAAATTAGACTAACGTATCCATAACAAACGTTTAAGTTGATCTTAGTCTCAAATGAGGCTAACGTATCCTTAAACCCAAACCCCCAAACCCAAATTTAAGAATGATACGGATTTAGACTAGTCCACGCCCTACGGGCGACAACGTAACCTAGTCTCCGTATACAATCCATGGGCAACCAAAAACAAAACAAACACCCACGACACGAAGTGACCATCTGGAGAAGGAGAAAGTTGTTACCGCGATGCGATAGCGTAATTAACTGCAGGGGCTTGCACCTGCAGGGAAGAGCGTCCCCACAATCAAAAACCCCTCAAACGAGGAGGAATCTGACGAAGTCTGCTACATCGGTCGCATCCGTTTAAACCTTCGATATATGGTGCCATAAATCAACTTGGCATCTTCGGAGAGGTGGACGGATAGCACCAATTAGAATCTGCCCCGAATTTCAGGCAAGACGTTCGTCGCGTCTCCGCCGCGTCTTTCGGAGGGGAACAATGGCAAACCTGGCAGTCACAGGGAAGTACTTCGCGTCGAACTTCTCGCGAAAATTCTTCCATTCAATAGGCTGTACAAGACGGCTTTCTTCCGCCTTCCACCAAATGCGAGCATTGTCCGTGAGCTGCAGTTTCGCCACACGGACCCAAGCTATGTCTGGCACTTGTGCTGCCGCCAGATCATCCTCTATACTTTGTGCCCATTCCTCAGCTTCAAGTGGGCTTCCCTTTTCGGAGAACTGCTTGGGATGTAAATCCCTGAATTGCTTTACCCCAGGTGCGTCAGTCTCGGGACGGTTCAGGAGTTGTTGTTGTCCTTCAAGAAGGCTGCGGATCGCCTCAACTAGCACTGTTTGCTCGGTGGGTGGCGCCGGAACAGCAGGTACGATTGGTAGTGGAGATGGAGGTGTGTTGTTGACATTGGTGCTGGTGTTGTTCGGAGAATCCATAACCTTGAATAAAAATTTGGGTTAGGACAGATTCAAGATAAGATTCAAAGAATATGAAATTGTAAGATTCAAGGAACATGAATTGTAAAGAATGTTTTAGTTGCTGGTTCTAGTATCATATTGCTCAGGTTGTTCACGCAGAACAGAACTGTATGATAGGGTTTCATACAGCTCTGACCTGCATGGGCCACCAACAAAACCTGTCACGCCCCACTTCCCGGTGTACGGCGAAGGGGACGCGATGCGGCCGCTACGTATATCCTCAGAAGTATATACACTAAGCTTATCTAAGAAATATAAAAATAAATGCACAAGAGACAAGATATAATAAAAACAACAACTTTTATTTATTAACATTCTTTTGTACAATGCATGAAAAGGAAATACAACTGAAATAAAACGATGCCTAAACAATGGCATAACAGGAAATGAAAAGTACTGAATGGAAAATGTACAATGAAACTAAAGTGATGGATCTTCGGCAAACTGCTCCAAATCTTCTGCAGATGGCTCGATCTCTGCCGGGTCCAAACCACCTGACGACATTCAAAGAAGAAAGAAATAGAATGTCGTCAGCGAACATGTCGCTCGGTAAGTACCAAAGATAAGAGGAAAGTATAGTAGACAGAATAAGAATGTATCTTTTTAAAATTGTATTATAGTGTTGTATTGTTGTGTTAACGCTGATATTTGTAGCTTGGTACAGAAGATGCCAGTGTATACGAGAGGGGTCTCTATATGCTAGAGACCAGGGCAAACGGAATGTACAAGGAACCGTTAAGCCACGGTACAACAGCAACGGAATATAGATTAGGTGTCTTAATCTTACCGCCTCGTGCCATTTTTAACACCTTCTATACCAATCTACCCCGTAAACCCCGTAGTGTTTTATTTGTATTGTTTTATACTGTAATTTGAATTGAGTGTATAATTGAAAGACTGACCGAAACCATGATATCAGTAGACGGATATAACAGTAGAATCATGTAAGTGGAATAACTGGAGAACCCTGTAAATGGAATATATATATATTCATGGTTCGGTTCAGCCGAATTGTATAGATTGATAATTGGATTCATGAATTCATGTGTTCATATTGAATTGGAATATTGTAGATTGTAGATTGACTTGGATCATATTCAAGTCAGATTAATCAGACTCAAACTCGAGTCAGACAATTAGAAATATAAATTGAAGTCTTGATTATTTCTGAAACCTATAATTGCCAGGGTCCTTAGGGTAATTTATAAACTTGAGGGGGTTTTATGTAAAAATACTTTTTATATACTTTTCAAAATATTCCCCAAGTATTTATTATTCATCTTTAGAGTTGTAATGAATGTGGATTTTATATTGTGATATTTCTAGTGAAAATATTCTAGTTTCATAAATAAAGGTATTTATTTGTAATATTGATTTATGTGGAATTTATGGTATTTTAGTGTAAAATTTATTCTTGTGATTTTTAGAAAAAGGTGAATATTTATATCATAACAAAATAGATATTTTAATGATAAATATACATATATTTATACAAAAATAATTTTAATAAATATTTTATATTCTAGAAAATCTCATTTTCTTAAGATGTCTTATTTTAAATTTTTCGAGACCGAATGCTCCTTGCGGAGGTCTGATTCTCGCACTACTAAGCCCGAGGATGTGTGATAAACCGCACCATCTCGAACGGGTTCCCCAAAATGGGTTGTAGCGGCGCTTTGCAAAGATTGTAAAATACTAAATCTTTTAGAAAACAGTTATTTAAAGTAAATGGTATTTATTTGTAAAAATGTCAATTTTCCGTATTCTATGTTCTAGGGTCTCCTAAGTCAACTAGACTATTTCTAAATGGTCTAAACGACAAGTTGTGAGATGCCTCAAATCGCCTCTTCACCGTCAATTGTGGCCAGGTAAGTACAAGTGAGGAAAGGAGGGATCCGCTCACGAATCACCATGAGTCGGGCCTTTTAAAATTACCTTTCTCACTTGCCTAGCCTAGACACCACAAAGTCAGGTTTAGATAAACGACCGATGTCCACAACTTATCGTATTTTCATAATAAGTGGTACTTCTTTAAAAATGTATCAAAACTAAATCTTTTAGAAATGGTTTTATTAAGCATATGGTATTTAAATGAAAATATTGTTTTCTCGTATTCTAAGTTTTTGATGGTTTCGTGTTAGGTTCTATATGAGTGTGTGAGAAGGTAGGTCGTTACCTCGTACTCTACTTTAAGTGTATAGCAAGTTTGATGGAGTTAAATGAAGGAATGAAACAATGTGATATTTAAGTGAAAAAAATACGATAAATTGAAATAGCTATCATTTCATGTGACGAAACTTGATTAAATTATTTGATTAGTGTTTAATAGTCAACATGAGGAAGTTTAAGAATGATTGTATTAGTGAGAAGTGGAATTTTATAGAAAACCGAATCGGAAATCGGATTTGTTCCGATTCCGTCGGGTTTTATAATTTCGTATTTTGAGAATGGAAATGAGAGATAGAAAAGGGACTTACGGGTTTTTGATTACACTAGAGAGTGAGAGGGAACTAGGGGGATCGCCGATGGGTTGCGTCGTCGCCGGTAGTTCCTAAAACGTTCGCCGGAAGTTCCGCTGGGAATTCGTCGGAGGTTCGCCTCGAGCTTGTTTTCAAAGTACACAACTCTTGGAAATTTTTTGAGAGAGTGGGCTCGGGATTTTAGTGTGAGAGGGTAGAGTGTAGGGTTGGTATTTATAGGGTTAGGCTAGGGTTAGGGTAGATGAAAAGTTTAAAATAAAAATATGATAAAATGTAATAAAAATGTATTAAAAGTGGAGTAATTAGGGTTTTTTTAAGTGCTCTGGAAATGGTCTGAGGCTGAAATTTTGCAGGTGTATAGGGAATATAAAAAGACACAACTTTCATGTTGGGGCCGTCGCCGGAATCGGCCGACTCGGCCGTGACTCGGTCTGAGGACTGAGTCAGACCGAGTCAAGGCGATTTGGCCGATTCCCGGCCGAGTCAGGCGGCCGGGATCCTCCCCGACGGTTCATCTAACCTTTGGAAATGTTACACTTTTGGATGTAGTGAGGTTTTTGTGAGATATGCACGTGTAAACCCTTGGTATTCTAAAGGTTTTTAAAAAAATCAATATTAAAAATAATGTGGGGTATGGGATTTTAACTCTGGTGGCTTAGTTCAGCAGTGCAAGATATTACCAATGAGCCACAAGCTCCATCTTGTAATTATGGAGCTAATTAATTACTTAAAATAATAACAGTAAATGTAAATACCCAAAATATACATTAATTTTAAAGCAAATTTTTGTACACTAAAAATGGAGTTGTTACACTTTTAGCCCGTTTGTCGTATCCCGGGCTCTTGGATCTCTGCGCGTATTTTGGATGACGTCAGCGGATCAGGGGAAAGGATCGTGAATTTAAAGAGGAGCGCCTATTCGCTTGCACGTCTGTTGAGGCGCAGGCCACGCGTCCGACGCGGATTGGTGGATGTGACAGGATGTCGTTGTCGCTGTCACCTGCGCCCGAAGGGACGTCTCCAATAGTCGTTCGACACGTGGGGCTTCGACGACTGGCAGACGTGAAGCATTGTTTTGGCGGGAAACGGTCTGGGCCGTCGAATGCGTCCCCCAAGCAGTATAAATAGGGACGGGATCCCCCTAGGGTTCATACCTTCACCACTATTTTCCTTTGCTGCGAGAGATTGCTCGGCGCTCCATCCTTTAGATCGGATCCTTCGCACTCTTCCCTCGGAGAACTTCTTCCTTTGAATTAGGTTAGATGTCTTCTTCTGAGGAGTTTGTTGAAATAGTTAGGGTAGAGTCTAGGGAGTCTTCCACCTCTTCCCGAGAGGGTTCCCTTGTTGCTTCATCATCGTCGGGCCCGCCCCGTAGAGTCAAGGCAACCCGCGCCGCTAGCCGTCCGGCTGCGATGAGGGTCCCTAAGGTGCGCATCGGGAACGCCAGCGATGCGCCTTCTGTCTTGAGGGATCTGGACGAGCTTGCCAAGATTCGGTCTCGTTTCCATATCCCCACTAACTATTCGCTCCGTTTGGCAAAAGGGGGCGAATGGGCGGACCAAGTGCAGGAGAAGGAGATTGCCTTATATTTAGAGGCGTTCCATGCGGGAATGCGTTTGCCCTTTCCAACCGAGGTATGCGGGATACCCCGTTGTTTCCAACTCTCGCCGGACCAGCTTGCGCCGAACTCGTGGAGGATCCTCCTCGGGTTTCTGGTCCGGATGAAGCTTGAGGAAATCCCCTTCAGCTTGACCCTTCTTACTTCCTTTCTCTGCTATAAAAATCACCCCGGCACCAGCAAGAATGAGCCGAGCTGGGTGTATTTTTCCTTTAAAAACGCAAGGGTGGGATGGCCAGGTCGGGTGTGGTGGTCGTTCCTTCTTCCATCCATGACTAGAAGGAGAAGTTTGTATTCGTCAGGGGTAAGGACTGTCCTATGCATGTCCAGTGGCACCGGACCGACTGCCCACGGGCGAAGCAGTCATCCTCTCTCGAGGCGAGGGCTGTGTCCATGTAGGAGCCGATCCAGCGGGCCGACGTCTTGCTTTCCGAGCAGGTCCTTAGCTGGGCTCAGTCCCACGTGCTTTGTGGGTAAGTTAGGAGATTGGACGACCTGTTTAGACTTGAGTAATTTACTTTTGCCCTTCTTGCATCGCTAACTTCTCTGTGCTTTCTCCCTTTGCAGGACATATGGACCAGTCCAAGATTCAAGTTGCTATATCCACCATGGCCCGAAAGAAGGCCGGGGGCGTGGGCTTGTCCTGAGCAAACCCGAGCTCGGCACTGAAACCTTCCCCACCGGCGAAGTCCTCCGCAGTGCCTCGGACACCTGATGACTATCGCAGGGGTAGCCAGAAGCACGCCCGTAACCCGGAACCCCGGGCGAGAGAGGAGGAGGGGGTGACCGAGGTCCCCTTCAAGAGGAAAAGGACGGTCTCCCGCACGCCGTCGACTGATATCCCCGAGGGGATTCCGGCGCAGGAGGGGGAGGTCTGGTTCGTGGTCCCCTCGGGGCTTTCCGTTGCCGACAGCTTGCTCGCGGACATGGAGCAGTCGGCCGGGGGAACGATTCCGTGGGGGACCCTGAAGGCCCAAGTGGCCGCCATCGCTCAAGAGGCTGTCCATGTCGGTATTCATTTAACTGTTGTCTTCATTGTCCTTTCTTAGCCCGGACACCTCTAAATCTATCTGTTGCTTCCCTTAGGTCCTCCAACATTGCGCCCTCATTGTCAACATGGAAGCCGAGGAGATTGCCCCGGCCATGCGGAAGGTGGGGGAGTCATCTTCGGAGGCGGAGGATCTGCGCCTTCAGCTGCTGCAGGAGAAGGAGAAGACGGCCGCCCTTGAGACCCGGTTGGCCATCGGGGAGCTCATGCTCTCCAAGAGCCAGGAGTCCTACCGGCTCACAGGTGAGTCCCACCGAGCCATGGAGGGCAAGTTGGAGGAGCTGGGTAAGCGCCACGCCTTAATAAAGAAGGCGAGGGACTCCAGCAAGAGGGAGACCGAGGCTGCGCTTGAGGCGGCGAAGATCGTCGAGCTTCGGGCCCGCAGGTCGGTGGACGCGTACAAGGAGTCAAACCAGTTCTACACCGACCTCGGCAAAGCCTCCACTATCGTTTGGCATGCAGCCTTTGATGCCGTCAAGGAGTTGATGCCGGAGTTTACCGAAGGTTAGCTCCGTGCTCGGGTCCCTCTCTCGGTGGAAACGCCGGAGGCGGCTGGTGCCGGAGGCGGGGTGGCTATGGAAGCAGAAACCCCAGCTTCTGAGGACGGTGCCGAACAAGGCGAGGTCCTGACGGAGCCTGCTGCCTGAGCTCCTCTTTTTTTTCTTTTAGCTACGAAAAATTTTGTAAGCCCCCAGGCAATTTTTGTAAGGCTGAGAAGCCTCGAATACCCTGTAAATGCTTTTTAGAACATAAATAAAACTGAGTTTATCTTCCTCTGCGTGGCAATGTTTTTCTTGTGTGAGTACTTGAGTTTATCAGTCTCTTCCTCGAAGCAAATGTTAGGCCATAGGTCAATGGCTGACCTTTTAGATGACGATCGCGCGTCGAGTGTAAGCCAACTAGTTGTCAAGTACTGGAAGGCCGGTGTCCTCCCGCCCCGAAGTCGAGGTGGCGATCGTTCACTTAGGATACGTCGCGAGACTTCTCATAGTAGGCAGGTCGGTATCTGACCACTCTTTAGAGTCGTTTCTTAGCGTTAGGTGAACAACAGCCAAGTCAGAGTTGGTCGCCATCGGCAGATTCTTCCTTGGCGCGGTTTCCAGACCTCTATCTTGGGATGGTAAGAATTCACCACTCGGAGGTTAGCCGAGCAGAAATCTGCACAGTTTCCCCTTGAGGAGGGCTTCGGTCCTTAGTGTAGGTGTGCAGGACATGCCCGCTAAGGATTGACCGAGCAGGGAAGCTGCTCGGTGGCTTCTTGATGAGGGTTTTGATCCTTAGCGTAGGTGGGCAGGATGTGCCCGCTAAGGATTGACCGAGCAGGGAAGCTGCTCGGTGGCCTCGTGAGGAGGGCTTTGATCCTTAGCGTAGGTGGGTAGGATGTGCCCGCTAAGGATTGACCGAGCAGGGAAGCTGCTCGGTGACCTCGTGAGGAGGGCTTTGATCCTTAGCGTAAGTTGGCAGGATGTGCCCACTAAGGATTGACGGAGCAGGGAAGCTACTTGGTGGCCTCGTGAGGAGGGCTTTGATCCTTAGCGTGGGTGGGAAGGATGTGCCCGCTAAGGATTGACCGAGCAAGGAAGCTGCTCGGGGGTCTCGTGATGAGGGCTTCGATCCTTAATGTATGTGGGCAGGACGTGCCCGCTAAGGATTGACCGAGCAGGGAAGCTGATCGGTGGCCTCATGATGAGGGCTTCGATCCTTAGAGTAGGTGGACAGGATGTGCCCGCTAAAGATTGATCGAGCAAGGAAGCTGCTCGGGGGTCTCGTGATGAGGGCTTCGATCCTTAATGTATGTGGGCAGGACGTGCCCGCTAAGGATTGACCGAGCAGGGAAGCTGATCGGTGGCCTCGTGATGAGGGCTTCGATCCTTAGAGTAGGTGGACAGGATGTGCCCGCTAAAGGTTGACTGAGCAGGGAATGTTCCCCTCCGAACGGCGGCCTGCGCTTCGCGTCCGTTGCCTGAGGTTCGGGGCAGATGCTATTTGGTTTTATCCGTTTATCTCTCCGAAGATGCCAAGTTGATTTATGGCACCGTGTATCGGAGGTTTAGACGGATGCGGCCGATGTAGCAGACTTCGTCAGATTCCCCCTCAGGATGAGGGGTTTTTGATTGTGGGGACGCTCTTCCCTGCAGGCGCAAGCCCCTGCAGTTAATTACGCTACCGTATCGCGGTAACAACTTTCTCCTTCTCCAGAATTTCACTTCGTGTCGTGTGTGTTTGTTTTGTTTGTGGTTGCCCGTGGATTGTATACGGAGACTGAGTAATGCCGTCGCCCGTAGGGCGTGGATTAGTCCAAATCCGTGTTTGCTTAGATTTGAGTTTGGTGTTTTTTAGTTTAAGGATGCATTAGTCGCGTCGCGACTAAGATCAACTTAAACGTTTGTCAAGGATACTTTAGTCCTGTTTTGGACTAAGATCAACTTAACGCAGTGCTCGATTTAATTATCTGGCTGTCGGGACTCGTCACCTCTCTGACGTCGTTGAGGGATTACAACGACAAGCGTCTGAGGAGTTCAGAGATGTACCCTTGAACCAAAGTTGATTTGGGGTTTTATTGTTTATTTAAAGATCTAAGGACACATTAACCGTATTTGGGGCTAAGATCAACTTAGACGGGACCGTTTAGATCCGGCAAAAGAGCATTCGGGCTCTATTGCGCCAGTTTAAGGACGTGGTGGTCCATTGTTAGTTTTAGGGACGTTTCGGTCCGTTATTAGTTTAGGGACGTTTCGGTCCGTCGCCAGTTTAAGGACGTAGTGGTCCAATATTAGTTTAGGGACGTTTCGGTCCGATTTTAGTTTAGGGACGTTTCGGTCCGATTTTAGTTTAGGGACGTTTCGGTCCGATATTAGTTTATGGACGTTTCGGTCCGATATTAGTTTAAGGACGTTTCGGTCCGATATTAGTTTAAGGACGTTTCGGTCCGATATTAGTTTAAGGACGTCTCGGTTCGATATTAGTTTAGGGACATCTCGGTCCAATATTAGTTTAGGGACATCTCGGTCCATGAGTTTAAGGACCCCGCAGTCCATATCGATGTGTGGTCGTTGGGACCCGTCACCTCTTTGACGTCGTTGAGGAATTACAACGATGGATGTCAAAGGAGTTCGGAGATGTACCCTCGAACCGGATGTAGATTGATTTAGGAGAGCCATTTTGCTCAGTCAATTTAATTTAAGGACTTATGGCCACGATTGGGCTATGTCCATTTCAACATTTTATTTGCATTGCATTTTTTATTTAGGCTCTACTCACAAAAGATACAGAATATCAGTTTATTTTGGGCTCTGCCCATTTGCAAAAGCATCTACTTCGTTTGGGCTTTGCCCCTTTTTAAAATGCATAGCATTCTGAATATTTTGTTTGGGCTCTGCCCATTTATAAATGATGCAAAGCATCTGTTCTTGTTTGGGCTCTGCCCCTTAAAATAATGTATTTGCGCTTTATTGAGCCTGTTAGGCCTTCTCTTAATTGGGCTTGGCCCTTTTTAATGCATCTGCGCTTTGCGCTAAGTAATGAGTGCAAGTCCATATGGTGATGACGCGTGTCGTGCTCTGATGAGCGCAAGCGCACTAGCGCAGTGCAATGCGCTGTTGCGCTGCTGACACGTGGCGCTCTCTCAGCGAGTTGCGTCAATTCCAGAAAGCAAAGCTCTATCTTAAGGGCGCTTAGCGCAAGTGGTTTTATGGACGACACGTGGCGCTCTCTTAAGAGCGCAACGGCGCAACTTGGAAGTGCAAAGCACTAAGAATCTTTTTAGATTCAAGAAGGGAAATGCAAAGCACTGTTTAAGTTCTTGATCTGAACTAGATCAAAGAAAAATAAATTTCTTCTTTATTCGAAGAACAGAGGTTCATAAAAGTGCAAAGCACTATTCTTTTATTTTTTATATCGTTTTTAAAGAACCGAAGGTTCACAAGAAGTGCAAAGCACTGTTTTCTTTTTTTTATATAAAGATCCTTGATCTTATATTTTTTTTTTAGACTAATGGTCTTTTAGAAGGAATTTCTTCTAATCCATGAAGGTTCTTTACCTTTTTCTTGAAATCTTCTCGGAGTTCTTTCCGTTTAAGGTTCTTGAATTCTCAAGAGAAAACTCGATGCCTTTGAATTGAGGCCTAAGGTCCTTTTTATAGTGCTCACAAATTAGTTAAATTTGTTAAAGAGATCATCCTCTGAGTGATTTGGGGAATTTTCCCCACCGTTGGATCTTTGATCCAAGGGCTTCTGCTTTGCAGAAGGAAATCTTCTTGTTCCAACAAGAACAGAAAAGATTTCTTAAAAACCTTAATTTAGTTTGGCGCAGATTCCCCAGCGCGTGACACGTGTCACGCAGCGCAGAGCGCAGCGCAACTGCGCTAGCGTATCTGCACTGACACGTGTCGCGCAGCGCAGAGCGCAGAGCGCTAGCGCAAAGGATCTGAAGCGTCGCTTCCTTTAAACAGAGCTTTGCTCTGATTGGGCGCGTCTTCTTGGGCACAGCGCTGATATATCTGCGCCTGACACGTGGCGCGTTGCGCTCAGCGCAGAGGATCTGAAGCGTTGCTTCATTTATTAAATTTTGGAGAATCAGAAGCGTCGCTTCATCTTCTCTTTTCAAGTCAAACTTGTATTCCCAAAATTCTGATTTCCCGGGCCTTGGCAATGATTTCATTGTGCACAGAATTTTCTGTGCTTGGGTCTATATATATAACTCAAGGCTGAGCCTTTTCTTCTCTCATTTTCAGAGAACTTCTTCGATCATGGCTTGCAACCGCCCTCACGCCCGCCGACAACCATGGGAGGTGCCGATCCGGGACATCGTTCCTCGTTTTGCTGCACGTTTGGTGGACCCTTCTCTCTCGGACGAGCAATGCGACGCTGCAATGCACGAGCTTTTGACTCGTGTGGGGTCTCCTCTCCCTCCGAATTCCATTTGGCTTCGGATGATCCTTGCCTCGGCGCTCGCCGACATTCCCCCTCCTCCAGCAGAGATGTCCTCAGCAATGCTGGATGCCGCCGAAGATAAGATTGAGTGCTTTCTCGAAGCGCACTTGATCACCAAACCCTTGAGGGACTGCTCTTTCCACTTGCTGAGCAAGATACGGGCTCGTCGAGTCGTCATCGCCACTTTCTCCCAGGAATGCGGCGTCGACCGTTGGATGGCTACCCCTCGGGAAGATCGCCGCTTCGACGCGATGGAGAAGGCGGAGAGGGAGCTGAATAATTTTCTTTTCCTTTTTGTGAACCCTTGTCTCTCTGATCCCGTATTCGGTGATCTTTTTTAAATTTAATAATAAATAAATGTTTTGATTAAGTATTTTATTATCTGTTAAGTGTTCTTTTTATTTGAACTCTTTGTTGTGCTTGTGCATCGTATTTTAATTTGTTGTTATCAAGTGCATGTAATTTTGCATGGCTAAATTGCCTTTGGCACTTAGCCCCTTTTTCTGCACTAGCGCATCTGCGCTGACACGTGTCGCGCAGCGCAACTGTGTTGCCACGTGTCGCACAGCGCAGAGCGCAGCGCGGCGCTTCCTTTAAACAGAGCTTTGCTCTGATTGGGTGCGCTGCGCTAATGTATCTGCGCTGGACACGTGGCGCGTCGCGCGCAGCGCAAAGGATCTGAAGTGTTGCTTCCTTTAAACAGAGCTTTGCTCTGATTAGGTGCGCCTTCTTGGGCGCTGCGCTGATATATTAGCGCCAGACACGCGGCGCATTGCGCCTGAGACTTGAAGCGTCGCTTCAAAAATTCAAAAATTTAAATTTTGAATTCAAACAGAGCTTTGCTCTGATTGGGCGAAACAAATGCCCCCCCACCGTTGCGCTCACGTGGCGCACACGTGAGTGTAACGGTGGCAACCCCTCCTGACCGTTGGATCGAGGGGAATTCCAAGAGGCGCAAGCGCCTTATAAATAGGGTCTCTGGCCCTTAAAAAATTCTCCACCATTTTCTAGGTTTAGATTTTCAGAGCTCTGCTCTTGCTTAAGAATTTCAGAGCTTTGCTCTTGCTTTCAGAACTCTAGAGCTTTGCTCTCATTTCCCAAAGTTTTTAGAAAACTTTAGGTAATATTTAATTTAAAATTAAGTTAAATTAATTTAAGTCAATTTCGACCCACAGAGCTTTGCTCTCATAGATCTTTTGATCTAAAGAAATTCCCTTTGGGGTTTTATCAACAGAGCTTTGCTCTCACAGATCTATAGATCTACATAGATCTTGTTCATGGGTTCTAACCCATGAACAGAGCTTTGCTCTTGAATCAAATGTAGATCTTTTTAGATCTGAAAAACAAAGAACTCTTTTTTTTTTTGTAAGTTTTCATGGATTTTTCGAGATTCCAGAAATTTTAATTTTAAATTTCTTTTCAAAAACTTCCTTTTTGATGGAATATTATAGAGCTAAGCTCTTTCTTAAGGAATTTTAATTCTTTTGAGACCAGAATTTGACAAGTGTCATTCTGTGACAGAGCTTTGCTCTGAAAGAGGAGATTTTCTCCTTGTCTCTAGGGATTCTTTCCCCCCTTTTTTTTATTATGGGAATGTTCCCCCCAAGGACCAACTGACAATCTCATCCAATGATGAGTTTGTCTTCTTAATTGACGTATTGTCACTTAGATTTTGTGGGTCCCTCTTTGGTCCCCTACTCACTGCACTGTGGTGCGGTGTAATTAATTAATTTTGATTTTAATTTAATTAATGCATTTTCTTCTTTCGATGTCAAACGTTGGGATTACAACACTGACGGCTACATTGCTCTTTTTGCAGCGATCATGTCTGAAGACACTTCATTCCCGTTTTTCCGCTCGGAGGAGGGATTTCCAGAGGCGCCTTTGGACCGTGAGGTCCTGGCCATGATCAAGGCATATGACCCGGAGTACAAGAAACTCCACCTTTGGGGGTCTTGGTATAACCAGATTATTATGGGTCGACGCAGCTTCACTTGCGCGGTGCCGTCGGACCCTATCACGGCAATTCATTATGCTAACCCACCTCCAGTGCAGTATGCCGTGGAGATGATAGACTGGACTGTGAACAGCTTTCTTCATCCCGCTATGGATGCGGTCCCGGTTCAACGTCCTATGGTTTTGGATATCCTAGGACGCCGTATCTGTCAGGGAGAAGCACGACCCTGGGGGCAATCATATAACCTTGGTTTGATTCCCCGCCACCCAATTGGATATCTGCCGTAGGCCCGGTACATCCTGTCGACGAGGAAGTCGCAGTTGATAAGACTAGGACTGTACACCGCGGTCTACGTCTCTCTTTTCCAATATCCTACGCTCCCCACTTGGTGGTTCAAGGCTTTCTTGGAGCAATGGAATATTCCCACCCACACTTTCCTTGCCATGGATCGGGAAGTGTCAATTTCTTTGGAGGAATTCGCGGAGGTATCCGGCTTACCAGTTATGGGGGAACACTATGAAGAGCTGCTCCCGACAGATGAATACGTCTTCGGTGCTAAGCCGATGGTAAGGGGGATTACGTCGGAAAATGCCGTTCAACACCAATTCCCAATCCTGATCAAGGTGTTGAACATCTACGAGTCCCTTTTCATCGAACACGGGAGCCGAGGAGTTAATTTTGAGGACTTCATTGCTCGCTTCCTCCGTCCTAGCGTCATTTCGCCAGGAGCTGTCAAATCTGCTATTCTGGATGATCCTTTTGGTCTGGGTTTGGCTAACCTGCCGACGAAGGAAATAGACCAAAAGGCTTTCTTCCTCCCAGACTTTCCTACCATATCTTTCACGGAGATTGCAGTCCCTGGGATGGATGAGGAGGCCTTTTTCTTAGGATTTCTCGGGCTGTGGCTGAGTTGGTTCGCGATCCCAATGCATTCTCATCTCATGCGGCCCTCTGTCTTTTATCCAGCCTACCGCATGGTCATTGGGGTAAAGGTGGCCGTGGGGATTGCCGGCCTGGCGCACCTATATCATGGCCTCAGCCGAGCAGCGGATGCCAATGAGCCCGGGGCACTACACGTGGTCTTCCCGATGCACTACTTTGCATCGTGGCTCGAGTTACACACGGCGGGTGTCTTTGGCATGCATAAAAGGCCTTCATTCTTTGACAAGTGCGGTTTCCCTCGCGTTTTACATCTGATTGGCTCATCAATCGTGACCCCTTCACCACGGGACGCCAGGGGTTTACTGCTTCGCCCTCACACCGTTGGAGTCGGGATGTCTTTTATTGATAAGGTATTAACCATTGGGAAGGCGTCCACCACTGCGGTGCGACCATTACAGGACTCCTTCAAGGATGGAGCTTCAGTGTTGACGGCCCGGGAGATCCTCTATTTGTATTCTATTAGACCGGGTTTCCTAGTCTTCAGGCAGGGCGGTGCAGCAGTCTTCATGAGATATAACCCGTATCGTTTTGCCCGACAACTGGGTTACGATCAAGGGGTACCCTTAGAGGCTTTCTTATTGGAACCTGCTGTAAATGAATAAGGGATGGAGAACGCGTTACACCACTTCATGCGCCTGAACACGGGTTCTCGTTTTTTCATTAGCCCGCCGGTCTGTGCTCCACGACTCCTTAATGTATATAAAGACTGGTACAATCATGCGACGGGGGCTGTTATAAAGGAAGAGAGGCGAGTGTTGATTGACCGTAAAGAAGTACCCCCCGGTACCAATCGTAACGCTCCCTTTGCACCAAGGATCCTGGTGGTCCCTCCTCTAAAAGATACTGGGGGCAGACCATTACGTGCGCAAAGTCCTCCACGTGAGCTGCCGCTCCCTGATATCACAGACGCACCTACCGCACCCCGTGCTTCAGTGGAGGCAGTGGTTGTACCCTCGCCGGAGTCTGGTGTGGGTGCGGACATCGGGATTCGTCGTCCCAAAGCGGCTGCTAAACGGAAGTCGATTCCCCGCGAGCCTAGGATTGGAGGGCAAAAGAAAAAGAAGTCACTCTTTGCTGCGGACGTTGCGTTCGGCCAGGAACCTCATGCTCCCTATTCCGAGGGTCTGCTCGAATATGGGACTAACGCAGGGTTGGTGATGCCGCCGCCGGACGATACAGACTTGGAGACTGCTCTCAGAGCTTCGGCATGGTTGGTGAAGCGTGACGCGTGGCTGGCTAAGCTTGCGCAATCAGGTAACTACTAGTCGCTTTTTCTTTATTGCAGCATATCCTCTTTATTATTTTTGACTAACGCTTTTCTTTCTTTCCTTTCAACAGGCATTACTGATGAAGAAGCCATTGCTGCTTCTCTGAGGACTTTTCAGGAGGAGGAACGTCTCAGGGCATCTATGGGCCTTAGTAAGTTTCCACTCATCAAGTTTTTCATTTTCCTTGTGTTATGGTCGATCTAACCCTTCCCTCTTAATTACAGAGACTTCAATGCCGTTTCCTCCTAGCGACGCAGATGTTGTACCAGCTGCTGACGTTCCTGCTTCTTCTGGGCCACCGCAGGAGGTTCGTCTTGGAGAGCCGATGAAAGATGCCTTAAAGGCTCTGGAGGCATCCCTGAATGAAGACGATGATGCCTTGAAGGAGGCATCACAGAGGTCCTTCGTGACCGCTCGGGAGGAGAGGAAGCGGTTGAGGCGTGAGGCGAAGGCGCGCAGGGCTGCCCTGGCTATGGGAGCGGGCCCGAGCACCGCTCCTCGAGCTGATACTCCATCCGAAGAGGCCCCTGTCGCCCTATCCACTGCCCGCAGAGAGGTGGTGCGTGCAGTTCGGAGCGCAAACGGTAAATCCGCTTCAGGTAATATTTCTCTCAGAGTTTTTATTATAAAGGGTTTTTAATGTCATTGGTCCTTATATCCCTCATCTTGCAGGGCCGAGTCCGATTGAGGGGGAGGCGGAAACCGTTGATCCCAAAGAAGCAGAGGAGGCGGTACCTGCCGAACTCGAGCCGACGGTGGGCAACGTCGTTGTGGCTTTGGAGCCTGAGGCGGAGGTCGAGGGGCCTGCCGCCGAGAAGGTCATTGATGCTGAACCTGAAGTGGTGGCAGATGATATGATCATTATAAATGAGTCCAGGGTGGCGGCGAATGAAGCGCTCGAGGCCGGCGACCCCCCGGCGACGGTAGACGATACAACCGCTACTACCGAACCTGAGATGGTAGTGGGCGAGGTGGCCACGATTCCTGAAGACGAGCCCGCCGCTCCTTCTCTGGAATCTGGCAATACTCCACTCATAGCCCTTCCCGTCTACGGTCCTCCGCCGTCTCCCGGTCGTGCGAGCACGACGACGGTCCCCATTGAGTCAGGCGATGAGGCCACAGGCGGTGGTCTCATGTCGATAGAGGAGGGAGTCGTCTCTGTTTCCGCCGGGAGCTCCTCAGGTACACCTTAAGTTGTTGTTTTTATTTGCTTTACAATCTTTTCTGACAAGTTCATTTTTCGTAATGCAGGTGCAGCTAGTGTTGATGCCCCAGTACTTGAGGGAGCTCCTTCCACGACTGCCTTGGCGATGGTTACCCCTCAGCCCTCTCTTACACCGTCAAAGATGTTGGAAGGTATGAGTTTGCAATTTACTAAACCCATCTTTCAAACGTATAATCCATATACTATATTCACATTGTTGTGTTTTTCAGGAGTTCTCTTTGATCATTTGTATCAAGTGTTGGTCCCACACTTCTCCTTTTCATCTGAGCTCGCCTCTCCCTCTGGTGGCGCCGGTGAGTACTGTTCCTGATTGATATCTTTGTTTTTCCAGTGGTAGAATTATTTCTAACTCTCTCTTGTCCTGACTGCAGTGTTACAAATCGAAGGGGGAGAAGAAAGATCGGTTGCGCTACCGGCCCTTCCGTCCTTGCCACCTGCTCCCACCAGTATAGTAATTATCTTGTCAATGATTTTCTCCGTATCTATTGGATCATCATCTAATCACATTTTGTCTTTTTCAGCTGTCGTTCCAGTCTCAGTGCCTTTTGAGTCTCATATTACAATACCGGGCGGCCCTTCCCAGCGACGTCCGTCCTCGAAAGGTGCCGCGAATAGTTTGCGCATACTGAGCGACTTCATCGAGGAGCTCGACATCGAGGCTCCAGTATCTGCTGAGGATTTCGCCACGACGGTTAACCCGATGTTGGCGATATTTGCTACCTTCCATGACGAGGGTGCTGTCGCCTCTTGGGTTAACTATTGTCGGGAAATCGAGGCTTGCCTTCATCAGCTAGAGTCAATGCGCCTGTCCCCTGAGACTTTGGCCTCGAGCACTCAACGGGGAGCGTGGCTCGAGCAAAGCGCTTCTCATTTCCGTCATCTGGAACAAGAAGTGGTTTTGAAGCTGAAAGAGTGCCAAGAATCTTCAAGCAACACTGCTCGCCTGCGTGCTGAAGTTGAGACGAACGCCGCTGAGGTAAAGGCCGTCTTCGAGGGCCTTCTGGAGCGCATCTCAAATGGGCTGAGATTGAAGCGGGCACTCGATATTGCCGAGCGTGACATCGCGGGCCGTGAGGCTGCTCATCAGGCCGTCAGGGATCAGCTTGCTTCCGTCGCACAGCAACGGGCCCAAGTGGAGGCGGAGTTGGCAGTGGTGGCCAATCGGGAAAAGGCATGGAAGGAAGTGTGCGAGCAATTGCTGGATCTGTGCAAGACGCTTCCTTCTCAGTAATTTTCCTTATATCGTTAGTATTTGTAACATATATGTATATCTTGTATTCTTTAGCACGATGTATCCTAAACTCCATCAAATTTTATGAATGAAGGATGCATATTTTGTAATGTCTTGTGTCATTTCTCCGTCTTTTCTTTCTTTTATTATCAGCATGCTGTCTTGATAAACATGATTGACAGGTAATAGAGTAAGCATTTTGGTTTCTTCGAGATATAGCGATGGCTTAGGCCGCAGGTTCAGATCTGCTGCCTAAGACTTTTCAACTCTATGAGCCGTGAGGGTCTCATAGAGACTTTTCTCCCTACGGATCGAGAGGATCTCGTAGGTGGATTTTCTCCTTAGGAATCGTGAGGATTCCTAAGTGTGGTTTTCTCTCATAAGTCGAAAGGATCTTATGAGAGAATTTCTCCCTCTTACGAGTCGAGAGGGGTCGTAAGCGGTTGTTTCCCTCTTTGTCGAGAATCGACTTCAGAGAGTGAGACCCGTGAATAGTATGCAAGAGACCATTCTGGATTGACTTGTAGGGTCCCATTGCCCTCTTACGAGTCGAGAGGGCTCGTAAGCGGTTGTTTCCCTCTTTGTCAAAAATCGACTTTAGAGAGTGAGACCCGTGGATAGCATGCAAGAGACCATTTAGGATTGACTTGCAGGATCCCATTGTTCAGGAAGTAAGTTTCTTTTTGAATCCTTACTGCCCGAGGTGTGAGTCAAGAAGCTCTTGTCACGGAGTGTTTGTATCCGTGAGTTGAGTATTTTGCTAGGGATTATTTGTTTCCCAAGCGCCAAGGATTATTTGTGTCCTTGGGGTTTGAAACGAATCGATGGTTCCCGCGGAGGCGTTGGTGGCTCTGCGAGTCGACGCGGATCAGAAGGCTCTCGTCAAGGAGTGTTTGTATCCGTGAGTCGAGGATTTTGCGAGGGATTATTTGTTTCCCAAGCGCCAAGGATTATTTGTGTCCTTGGGGTTTGAAACGAGTCGATGGTTCCCACGGAAGCGCTGGTGGCTTTGCGAGTCGACGCGGATCAGAAGGCTCTCGTCAAGGAGTGTTTGTATCCGTGAGTCGAGGATTTTGCGAGGGATCATTTGTTTCCCAAGCGCCAAGGATTATTTGTGTCCTTGGGGTTTGAAACGAGTCGATGGTTCCCACGGAAGCGCTGGTGGCTTTGCGAGTCGACGCGGATCAGAAGGCTCTCGTCAAGGAGTGTTTGTATCCGTGAGTTGAGAAGTTTTGCGAGGGATTATTTGTTTCCCAAGCGCCAAGGATTATTTGTGTCCTTGGGGTTTGAAACGAGTCGATGGTTCCCACGGAAGCGCTGGTGGCTTTGCGAGTCGACGCGGATCAGAAGGCTCTCGTCAAGGAGTGTTTGTATCCGTGAGTTGAGAAGTTTTGCGAGGGATTATTTGTTTCCCAAGCGCCAAGGATTATTTGTGTCCTTGGGGTTTGAAACGAGTCGAGGGTTCCTACGGAGGCACTGGTGGCTCTGCGGGTCGACGCGGATCAGGAAGTTCTCGTCAAGGGGTGTTTGTATCCGTGAGTCGAGAAATTTGCTAGCTTCTTCGGTTGAAATGAACCGTTGAGGTTTGGCTTCGTCGTCTGACGGAATCCGCTGGGGAAGTATGGTTTCTTCTTTGTTTGCGCCCTTGGATTGTATACAGGGATCGATGTGATCTTAACTGTAGGGTCGAAGTTTCATCATTTCTTATTTTTGTTTTATTTTATTTCCGCGATGCTCTATCATTTCAGCTTTTATATCGCGAAGGTCGCGACTGCCCAATCATTTCGGCTATTTTTCGCGGTGCCCAATCATTTCGGCTTTTTACTTTATCTTTACCCGTTGCTTCTCATTACGAGTTGCCCAATCATTTCGGCTGTTTTGCATGCATATATCTTACTTGCTGCTTTTTATTGCAAGTTGCCCTATCATTTCGGCTATTTCGTATGCATGAGCGGCCTACTGGCTTTTTAC
Organism: Agapanthus africanus; assembly: GCA_030015575.1. Taxonomy (NCBI): domain Eukaryota; kingdom Viridiplantae; phylum Streptophyta; class Magnoliopsida; order Asparagales; family Amaryllidaceae; genus Agapanthus; species Agapanthus africanus. Next base: position 886,845,055 of record CM057337.1, read on the forward strand.
CGTAAGCCTGAAATTAGACACCGATTTTGGCATCAGCACCGCTGCAACTGGGATATTGCCAGGAGCGAATCATCATTTGCTTCCGTCGTTGTCGAACAAAGGAGGCTTAGCGACCAGGGTTAGGGTCTTGTCGGCTAAGGCTTTTAACTTCATGAGCCGTAAGGGCCTCATAAAGGTATTTTTCCCTACAAGTCGTGAGGATCTTGTAGGTGTATTTTTTCCTTAGGAATCATAAGGGTTCCTAAGTGTTTTGTTCCTCCGTAAGTCGTAAGGATCCTACAGGGGGTTTTCTTCTTGTAAATCAAGAGGACTTACAAGGGTTATGCGAACATATCTCTGGTCACGGATGGACCTTGGTTAAGGAAATGTTTATTCGCGCCCGTGGATTGTATACAAGGGTCAATATTGAGCCACTTGTAGGGCAACATTGGAAGTTTGTGGGGGTTTGCTTAAGCACAGGTTTAGGTCTCTGTAACTTAAGACTTTCAAATCCTATGAGCCGTGAGGGTCCCATAAGAGAGTTCTCCTTACGAGTCGTGAGGATCTCGCAAGCGTATTTTCTCCTTAGGAATCGTGGGGATTCCTAAGTGTGTTGTTCCCTTGTGAGTCGTAAGGATCTCACGCGGGTGGTTTCTCCTTACAGGGTCGAGAGGACTCTGTAAGGGTTCTTTAACGAAGTTGCGCCCTTTCAGGTTTTCGCAAACATTCGCCGGTAGTCCTGCTGTTTTTACTCACGGAGCCATTTCGGGTTTTCACCCGTGCCCATCTTGCTTATGGACATACCGTTTTTTTTTTTTTTTTTACAAGGTCGCGCCTTTTCGGGTTTTCACGAACACTCGCCGGTAGTCCTGCTGTTTTTATTCACGGAGCCCTTTCGGGTTTTCATCCGTGCCCTTCTTGCTTATGGACATACCTTTTTTTTTTTTTTAAGCAGTAGTAGTTTAAAGACGTTTCGGTCTGATATTAGTTTAAGGACATTTCGGTCCAATATTGAGAGGGCTGGCTACTGCTTATAAAGCCTGAGCTTAGGAAGATAGCGAGCGGACATAGTCGTCGTCATCTATCATTGACCTAAACTAAGGCTCGTTAAGCGTAGTATTTCTTTAGGAAGCGACCGTTTATTGGCCTGAAAGGCCTTTCACCGTGCATGTCCATGAGTAGATAGGCCCCGTCCTGGTAGACCTTATCAATGATGTACGGTCCTTCATAGTTTGGCTCAAACTTTCCCCGCTTGGCGCGATTGGGGATCATGGGCCTTTTGACGACTAGCACGAGTTCGCCTTGGTGGAATGCCCTCGGGCGGCTCAATCTTTCATATGAGTGCGTCATCTTTGCTTTATAAGCTTCCAAATTTTGCTGTGCTAGAAGCCGGATTTCATCAAGGGCGTCAAGCTCTTCAAACCGAAGGTGAGCATTTTCTTCGTCCGTCAACTCGTAATGGACTGCCACTCGTAGAGAGGGTAATTCTATCTCGAGGGGGAGTACTGCTTCTGTCCCAAATACCAACGCGTACGGCGTTGTGTTTGTGGCCGTTTTAAATGTAGTTCGATACGCCCAAAGAGCCTCTTGCAATCTTTCGTGCCAATCTTTCTTATTTCGTGACACCGTTTTCTTGATGATCTTCGTCAAGGTCTTGTTGAAGGCCTCAGATAGACCGTTAGCTCGCGGGTTGTAAACTGAGGAATATCTCCAGTCTATATTGTGCTGCTGTGCGAAGCGGTTAATCTTATGACTTCGGTAGGCTGGCCCATTGTCAGAGATGATCCTTCTTGGGGTTCCAAACCGGTATATGACATGTGTTTTGAAGAAATGGAGGATGTTTTCCGTTTTCACTTCCCTCAACGGTACCGCTTCTGCCCATTTGGAGAAGTAATCAGTTGTCGCCAAGATGAAACGATGTCCCTTTGACGATGCCGGTTCGATGGGGCCGACTATGTCAGTTCCCCACATTTCGAATGGCCAACTAGCCACTGTTGGATGCAGTGGATTGGGATGCTGATGGATGAAGTCTCCATGAATTTGGCATGAATGACATTGCCTCGCGTATTCTAGGCAATCCTGCATCATCGTGGGCCAGTAGTAGCCCATCCGCTTTATCTTCAGCTTCATCTTAGGGCCTGCTTGGTGGGAACCGCAGAGTCCGTCGTGAACTTCTTGGACGACCCTTCTCGCTTCGTCAGGTCCTAAGCATCTCAACCACAGAGAATCGAATGACCTCTTGTACAAAGTATCATTGACGAAGGCGAAAGACAGAGCTCGTTTCGTGAGCTGATGTCTTGTGGACGCTTCTTCAGGTACTCGTTGGAACTTGAAGTAATCTATGAAAACTTCTCTCCAGTCTTCGGTCTTCCCATGGTCTTTTATTTGTAGGGTCGTCTCCTCGTTCGCTCCTTTTTCTTCAGACGATTCTGGAGATACTTCTGCTGGGGCAAGCACTCGACGGCTTTGTACCACGATTCTAACGTCGTCGAGGTTCTCGTCAGCCAGTTCTTTAGCAAGTTTGGCTAGTGCGTCCGCTTTGCTGTTTTCCGCTCGCGGTATGCTCTCCAAAGTGTAGGAGGGAATTTGGGTTAGCAGTTGCTGCACTTTTTCACCGTATTTTACCAATTCCGGTTTGCATGTTTGGTAATCGCCGTTCACTTGACTGACGACTAGTTGGGAGTCCCCATATATGAGGAGGCTCTCAATTCCCATATCGATGGCGATCTCGAGGCCTGCTATCAAAGCTTCATATTCAGCTTCATTATTCGTTCTCGGCTCCGTTAAGGAGAAGGCGAAGCGCATTATTCCTCCTTGGGGAGTCACAAAGATGAGTCCCACCCCTGATTTGATCGTTGGCATACTTTGTTTGTGCTTTTTCATAGAGGACGCTCCATCAAAGTAAAGCTCCCAACGGGTATCACCACTGTCGATTGCATCAAATGCATGTCTGTCTGGCAAATCGCAGTTTAAAGGAGAGTCGGCAGGTATGGGATGCTCAGCAAGGAAGTCAGCGATGGCCTGGCCTTTTACTGCCTTGAGAGGTTGATATGTTATGGAAAATTCCATCAAGAGCAGGGCCCATTTAGCGAGTCGTCCTGTCAATATGGCTTTTGACATTAAATATTTGAGAGGGTCCACTTTTGAAATCAGACGGACTTCGTGCGCCAACGCATAGTGCCTAAGCTTTGTTATTGCGAAGATCAATGCCAAGCAGTGTTTTTCAATGGGAGAATAGTTGCTTTCTGCCCCCAGCAGCACTCGACTTAAGTAGTAGAGCGCCCTCTCTTTCCCTTGATCGTTTTCTTGTGCCCATAATGCGCCTAAGGAACCTTCGAGGGCGGTTGTATAAAGAATAAGAGGCTTCCCCTTAACCGGAGCAGCCAACACCGGCGGGTTCTGCAGGTATTGCTTGATCTCATCCAGTGCGCCTTGGCATTTTTGATCCCAAACGAATGGGGTTCCCTTTTTCATCAGGTGACTATAAGGACGGCACTTTCCTGAAAGGTTAGCTATAAATCGCCTTATATACGCGAGCTTCCCTTGGAGAGACCGCAGCTGTTTGAGAGTCCTCGGCGGGGGCATTTCCATAATCGCTTTAATCTTCGACGGATCTATTTCAATACCTCGGTGTCGAACGACGAATCCTAGGAATTTGCCCGAGGAAACCCCGAACGCACATTTAAGAGGATTCATCTTCAAATTGTATTGCCGAAGGCGTTGAAATACAGTCTTCAAATGCTCGAGATGTTCCTCGTATGATTTGCTCTTAACCACAAGATCGTCGATATAACATTTGACGATTTCATGTATAAGGTCGTCGAAGATCTTCGTCATGGCCCTCTGATAAGTAGCACCGGCGTTCTTCAAACCGAAGGGCATCACTTTATAACAAAATATACCAAGAGGAGTCCTGAAGGCTGTATGCTTCTGGTCTTCTGGATGCATTTTTATTTGATTATACCTCGATGAGCCGTCCATGAAGGAGAAAACTTCATGAGTAGACGTGTTGTCTATCATCAGCTCGGTGACTGGTACTGGGAAATCATCTTTTGGGCAGGCTTTATTAAGATCCCGAAAATCTACGCATATACGCACCGTCCCATTTTTCTTCATCACCGGGACAATGTTGGCAATCCATTCAGGGTATTGAACTTCCTGGATGAAGCCAGAGTCTATAAGCTTTTTGACTTCGGCGTTGATGCTCATCTCAAGCTTGAGTCGCATTCTCCTCGGCGCTTGTTTGACGGGCTTGATGTCCGGAGATATCGCCAATTTATGTACAGCAATTTCTGGATCTAGTCCCGGCATTTCGGAATAGTTCCACGCGAAGCAATCTTTGTGTTGTAGAAGCACATCCTTCAACGCAGTCACCCTTTCTTCAGATAACAGCTCGCTGATGAATGTTGGTCGCGGGTCATTTTCCGTCCCCAACTCAATTTTCTTGAGATTATCTGCAGTGGTGTGGATTCCATCCTCCAGTTCTTTCGGAGCTGGGGGAAATTCTGAGATCACCTCATCGCTGTCGTTTTCAAAGCACCAAGGGAGGTTGTTCATATCGTCGGACCCTTCTTTTAATATTGTTATCACATGACAGGTGTGACTTTTCTGCCCACTCTGATGTGGAACTGGTTTTTCTTTCGCGGTTTTGGGCTCGTGCTTCTGTGGTGGTGCTACCCTCCAGTTATCAGACAACGCGAACTTGCCAAGCTGATATTGATCTTCGACCCAATTCTTGAAGGTGAAGCAATCTTCGAGCGGATGCCCTATTACTCGATGGTAAAAGCAATACTTTGGGTTGGAGACTTCGCCTGCTTGCTCAGGGTGTTTAGACTTTGGCAGAGTAAGCATTCGATGTTTCAGAGCAAGCTCAAGTATTTTCCTTGTTTTGTCCTGAGGAAATGAGTATGCTCGACCCATTTTCTTCATGATGGCTTGGTCAACAACGCTCGACTCTCGGATGCGTGGCTTCTTAGCTTTTCTTTGTGGTTGTCGAGCGCTTCTCTTGCCTTTCAACTTATTTCTGCTTTCGAGTCGAACCTTCTTCATAGCAGGTTGACAAGGGGTGGCGTTTTCGTCTTTCATCGCCCGCTGAAGGAGGCGCCGTGTCTTGGCCTTCTCATAGATTGCCATTTCACGATCGTGATCATCTCGGGCTTCTCGACTGGCATCCCTTGTAGGTTTGCTCATTTGGCCTTCAGACGATGGGTTAGGAGGTCTCGCATCGGGAACTTTTACTGATTCAGGCTTAGCGTCTTCCCAGTGAGCGTCTGCTTCTTCATCAAAGTCATACATGACATAACAGCTGTTTATTAGCTCACGTTTCTTTGAGCGAATATACCCGAGTCCTTTCGTCTCTGTTCTCCCGTTAGGCAGTTTGCACTGAGTCCCGGGAACGTTCCAGACCTTGTCATAGAATTTGGCTTTTCTAGCGGTCTGTGTGAAGGACATACCTTGGCGTTTCAGCAGTTTCTTTAAACCTTGGGTGTAATATCTGGGAAGACGGATAGGTTGGAGCCTGTCGAGCGTGGGATCCGCGCCGTGCCAAATTTCTTTTTCCACCTTGTTTTCTTCAGAACGGTAGAATAGGATTGCTTTCTCGCCTTTTCTTCCGGGAGGGATATAGAATGTCTGCAATTCTTCTACGCTGTTGGTGTCGAGTGCATCCAGTTCTTTGTAATGTTCAAGCGGCACCATGGTTATCTGTAGACTTCGCTCTTCATCAGTGGAAATCTGTATTAAGGACCGAGCGGGGAATACAGCATGAACTTCATCCTCTGAATCACTACCGAAGATCAATGAAGGAACAGATGGTCCTGGCCTGGTGGACTGGGATGGACCTGAATAAATTATATCCTCCTCCTCCTCGGTGTCACTGCCGAAGACAGGGATGGTTGCGTTAGTTTTGTTTTCCGGTTTGTGACACCTTTCCGTGTCTTCGAAACTCGGTAGGAAGTATTTGGCATCTTCATACTTGCGAACCTCGTTCACGGAAAATGGATTCAACTTTCCTGCCACTGTGTACTCGAGGCCGTCCCTAGAATACTTCATGCACTGATGCTGTGTAGAAGGGATGATATTGTATTCGTGTAGCCATGGTCGGCCGAGCAGAGCATTGTAGCACGTCTTGGCGTCTATAACATGGAACTTGATATCTGTGACGAGCACCCCGAAGCGTAGCGTCAATATCACAGATCCAAGAGTCTTTGAGGATTGAGAGTCGAAACCGGAGATGGTGATTTTGTCCCGGGCGAGGTGTTGGACACTCATGCAAATCTCCTTTAACACTCGCACATTGAGTAAATTGACAGACGATCCGTTATCGACCAAGATTTTTCCTATCTTTATGTCATGGCAGTATCCTGAAACATAAAGTGGGCGATTGTGCTCACACGTTCCGAGGAGAAGGTCTTCATCACCAAAAGCAACGTCGGCTGTGTGCACCTCTTCCAATTCATCCTTCATCTTTTGTTCGGCTAGGAAAGCTTGGAACTGGTCCGGATCTTGTAGGGCCTTAATCAAAGAATCCCTCGCTTCTTTCGATAGCAATAGGGCATCGAGAATGCTGAGTTGTGAGGGTAGCTTTCTCAGATGCGCCAAGACATTGTAATCTACTTTATTCCTTTTTGGGGGATTCTTGGCGGTTAACTCTTCCGCAACTTGGTCATCCAAAGCGATGTCTTCAGAGACCTTCTCTTTCCCTTTGTTTTTCTTATTCAAGGGTCCGAGGTTCTTTTCGGGTAATGTTCGATTGCGCAGCTGTATATTCTCGCAGGCCTTCAGTTCTTTTTCTTTTCCTGAAGTGGATTCTTCGAAGAGGGGGCCAAGCTCTAGCTCTTCATCGGAGTCGCTCCCAAATGTAGGCACTTGTAACCCGGTAGTGTTAACCATGTGACAATTGCCGGCAGCTCTTTCAAGTTCTTTAGTCGTATTTCTCTGCTCTCGGCGAATTTTACGTTTTTCCCGTTTAAATCGTTGTCGATTAGCGACGTATCCTTGCCACCATCCATTGAAAGCTTTGCAATCTTGGGTGGAATGTGAGACCTTCTGATGGTATAAGCAATAAGAGGGATGCATTTCTACCGCGCCAGTAACTTTTTCTTCAGAGGGTGGTAGCTTCATGCCCATCGATATGGCCTTAGCAAACTTCTTTTTTATCTTGAATTGGCTTTTGTCAGCGGTGGAGGCATTTTGCTCCAGCGGGATCACCTCAGCTCTTTCCTCAAGTCGCTGACGCTTGGCCCTTTCGAATATAGCCGTCTCGCGTTCTCGATCCGCCTTGCTTTTCAACCGAGCTTCATTAAGAAACGTGCTAATCATTTCAACTGGTAGCCCTGGGGTTCCTGATTCGGCATTTGCCCCCAGCATCTCAGTGCCAGAGGTCCCTTCATCGTTCGTGGTCGAATGGGAGATCATATGACAGCTTGCCACATATTCGTCAGATTCATCCGATGAACTTTCTCCTTCATCTTCTTTTTGGAAGACGTGATCAAGGAAATCTTGGAGCGTGATGGGAGTTCGCGCCTTTTAGTTATATTCATCCAGCGCATCGATTTGCTTTTGTAAGTCCGTGCGCTTGTCGCCAGGCTTCACGGGCTTCTTAGATTTCTTCTTCTTCTTTTTCGAAAATTTTGACGGCTGGCTATGAACGTTTGAACTACCACCATCGGTCTTCGGAGTCGGTCGTGGCTTCAACATCCCTTCAATAACCTGTGGTTCCAAGGGGTTCTTCCACTTGACCGCTGGGCAGGTTTGAAGATCATTTAGCATTCTTTTCGTTTTGGCCGATAATACAACCTCCCAGGGAGCCTCTTCAATAACGGAGCATGTTGCTCCCGGCGTATTCGTCCCCTTATAGGTGTGGGGCTGTGGAGGGTTCACCTTCCATTTGTCAGACAGCGCAAATTTGCCCTGACGGTATTGATTCTCAAGCCAATTTTTGAAAACGTAACAGTCTTCGATTGGATGTCCCAACACTCTGTGATAAGGGCAGTAATTAGGATCGTTGACGTCATTCGGTTGTGACGGACGTTTTGGATCTGGCAGATTTATGAGCCTGTTGCGCAACGCCAGCTCGAATAGCCTCCTTGTTTTATCACGGGGGAAGGAGTAAGCACGTCCCATCCTGTCCTCAAGGGGTACGTATGGGCGTGTATTGTTTGGACGAGCAGCCGGCTTCGAGTCGCTCGGCTGTTGTTGGGCATTGGCGACGATGATCGCTTTTCCCTTTCCTTTATCGTTTCGGGGGTCCGGCTTCGAGAGAGGGGGTTTATGGCCCATCTGGTCCATCTGCGCTAATTTGTCGATCAAAGCCTGAAAGGAAGTCGGCTTGAAGAACATCATGAACTGCGAGATGGTTGCCTGTGGATCAAGCGTTCCAACAAACATCCCCACCGCTGGCGCTTCTTCTATGCGTTGTTCACACTTAGACCATAGATTACGCCACCGTATAGCGTATTGAACCCACGTCTCGCCGGGCTTTACCCTGGCGTTAATCAGCGCCGTCATCGGAGTACGCTCGCTGGCGCTTGCAAAACGTTGGGTGAAGAGCAGCTCCATCTCCGCAAAGGTTTTAATAGAGTCGTTGGGGAGCTCGGAATACCACTCGAAAGCCGTGTCTGATAAGCTTCCAACGAATTGGCGCAGCAAGAGTTTGTCGTCGCCTCCAGTGTTACCACACAGCGCCCTGAACTGGGCAACATGTTGATGGGGGTTGCCGGTCCCCTTGTAGACATGAAATTTAGGAATCGTGTAACCTGGCGGGTACTTGATTTGGTCGTACCATCCCGGATATGGGCGCCCCATTTTCACGATCTGACCGGCTGCTTCAACCGCCTGATGCACTCGTATTTGTTGAGCAATATATTCATCCAAATCAGCTTTTGATATGGTATCCTCTTTAGCTGCGGACAGAGCCGGTGGAGGATTCGATGTCTCTCCCCTATCATCTTCAAGAATGATTGGGGGATCTCCAGCAGGTGGATCTGGTTGAATCATCATACCCACCACATCCTGGAACAGGAGGGCCATTTTCTTTATGTTGGCCGCCTGTTCTGCAGCCTCTTTGTCTCTTTTTTCCAGTATTCGGCGGAGGAACTCAGCGTCGGTCTCCTCCTCTTGGCGTTCATCTAAGGACGTCTCAGGATTCTCTTTTGGCCCCGTGAGTGCAGCCATTGTAGTCATCATCTCCTGGAGCTTTTGTTGCTGCTCCTGAGACCTGGTCACTGACCGGGTAAGCGGTCGGTGACCCGTAGAAGTACGACTTTTTTCTTTTCCTGAAGCCATATAGATTGTATGAACTGTTATGCCCCCTGACTTGGGGCGTTTAGGTTCACCATTGTTAACTCTTGCTGCTGTTGCGGGAGCTTTCTCTGGCCTCCTTCTTTTGTAGACCTTTGAGGTTGAAGGAGCCGTCGAAGCGGGCATTCTAGCATTTGTTGCCCCCTGCTGTTTAATGGGGCAGCTTTTGTTACTCTCCACCTTCGCCTTCTTCTGGTGACGCAAGTGGTCCGGATCGATCACAGAGTTTTGAACCCTGCGCCATACTTTATAAACTTTTGATGACAGCCGTTGAGGGGGCTGTTCCTGTTTCGTCTCCGGAGCTTTTTCCATGGGTGGAGGAGACCTTTTCAATGTAGCAACCGGGGAGTTCTTTCTCACCTTCCTTAGCAATTCAAAGCTGTTCCCAGTTGGAACAGCAGCGTTGACCTCCGCCACTGGAGCAGGCGGGGTTAGCCCTGAAGGGGAGTTGCCTCCTGCTTTCCTTATTCGCTGCCAATGGCGACGTCGCGCACGACGAGCCATTGGGACTGGCTCAGATATCGGGACAGTTTCTTGTTGCCCCTTGTTTGGGAGTGGGGCAACTGCCGGTGTCAGCCTATCAAAGACTGATGCTTTTTGATCAGCTGAAGGAGGAGTAGGAACCGTCAATCTTGTGAAGACTGACTTTCTGATAGGAGAAGCTGCTCCAACGACTTCCGAAGCTGTGGCCGTTGCCCTCTTTGGGACAGCCACTTTATGATCCTGACCTAGCCTGGTGAAAACAGAGGCTGTCAGCTTAGTAGCGGGCGACCCGTTGACAGGGGTCGTAGTAGCAGCGAGCCGGTCGAATACCGACTTCTTGTTCGCTTCTGGTGCGGATATCGGCATGGAGAAGCTTGCAGGTGGGACCATGGTCCCGAAAAATAAACCGGTGGTGGCCTGAGTCACCTGGTCTACCGGCAGAGTCAGGAAGGAAGCCGCCTGGGGCCCATATGCTACACCTCGCGGTGAGGTGGAACGTCCGCTGCAATGGCATTTCGAGCAGTTGGTGGCCATTGAATCTTGAGTTCTGCGCCAGAAAAAAGACCAAATCTTAGCAACTTGAAATTCGAGGACAACCATTTAACAAACCGCGATTGGTTCGCGAAGACGACACACGAAGTGTGGAGTGGAAAGAGGAAAAGGTCCCACCGGGCGTGCCAGAATCTGTTCCCCTCCGAACGGCGGCCTGCGCTTCGCGTCCGTTGCCTGAGGTTCGGGGCAGATGCTATTTGGTTTTATCCGTTTATCTCTCCGAAGATGCCAAGTTGATTTATGGCACCGTGTATCGGAGGTTTAGACGGATGCGGCCGATGTAGCAGACTTCGTCAGATTCCCCCTCAGGATGAGGGGTTTTTGATTGTGGGGACGCTCTTCCCTGCAGGCGCAAGCCCCTGCAGTTAATTACGCTACCGTATCGCGGTAACAACTTTCTCCTTCTCCAGAATTTCACTTCGTGTCGTGTGTGTTTGTTTTGTTTGTGGTTGCCCGTGGATTGTATACGGAGACTGAGTAATGCCGTCGCCCGTAGGGCGTGGATTAGTCCAAATCCGTGTTTGCTTAGATTTGAGTTTGGTGTTTTTTAGTTTAAGGATGCATTAGTCGCGTCGCGACTAAGATCAACTTAAACGTTTGTCAAGGATACTTTAGTCCTGTTTTGGACTAAGATCAACTTAACGCAGTGCTCGATTTAATTATCTGGCTGTCGGGACTCGTCACCTCTCTGACGTCGTTGAGGGATTACAACGACAAGCGTCTGAGGAGTTCAGAGATGTACCCTTGAACCAAAGTTGATTTGGGGTTTTATTGTTTATTTAAAGATCTAAGGACACATTAACCGTATTTGGGGCTAAGATCAACTTAGACGGGACCGTTTAGATCCGGCAAAAGAGCATTTGGGCTCTATTGCGCCAGTTTAAGGACGTGGTGGTCCATTGTTAGTTTTAGGGACGTTTCGGTCCGTTATTAGTTTAGGGACGTTTCGGTCCGTCGCCAGTTTAAGGACGTAGTGGTCCAATATTAGTTTAGGGACGTTTCGGTCCGATTTTAGTTTAGGGACGTTTCGGTCCGATATTAGTTTAGGGACGTTTCGGTCCGATATTAGTTTAAGGACGTCTCGGTCCGATATTAGTTTAAGGACGTCTCGGTCCACGAGTTTAAGGACCCCGCAGTCCATATCGATGTGTGGTCGTTGGGACCCGTCACCTCTTTGACGTCGTTGAGGAATTACAACGATGGATGTCAAAGGAGTTCGGAGATGTACCCTCGAACCGGATGTAGATTGATTTAGGAGAGCCATTTTGCTCAGTCAATTTAATTTAAGGACTTATGGCCACGATTGGGCTAAGTCCATTTCAACATTTTATTTGCATTGCATTTTTTATTTAGGCTCTACTCACAAAAGATACAGAATATCAGTTTATTTTGGGCTCTGCCCATTTGCAAAAGCATCTACTTCGTTTGGGCTTTGCCCCTTTTTAAAATGCATAGCATTCTGAATATTTTGTTTGGGCTCTGCCCATTTATAAATGATGCAAAGCATCTGTTCTTGTTTGGGCTCTGCCCCTTAAAATAATGTATTTGCGCTTTATTGAGCCTGTTAGGCCTTCTCTTAATTGGGCTTGGCCCTTTTTAATGCATCTGCGCTTTGCGCTAAGTAATGAGCGCAAGTCCATATGGTGATGACGCGTGTCGTGCTCTGATGAGCGCAAGCGCACTAGCGCAGTGCAATGCGCTGTTGCGCTGCTGACACGTGGCGCTCTCTCAGCGAGTTGCGTCAATTCCAGAAAGCAAAGCTCTATCTTAAGGGCGCTTAGCGCAAGTGGTTTTATGGACGACACGTGGCGCTCTCTTAAGAGCGCAGCGGCGCAACTTGGAAGTGCAAAGCACTAAGAATCTTTTTAGATTCAAGAAGGGAAATGCAAAGCACTGTTTAAGTTCTTGATCTGAACTAGATCAATGAAAAATAAATTTCTTCTTTATTCGAAGAACAGAGGTTCATAAAAGTGCAAAGCACTATTCTTTTATTTTTTATATCGTTTTTAAAGAACCGAAGGTTCACAAGAAGTGCAAAGCACTGTTTTCTTTTTTTTATATAAAGATCCTTGATCTTATATTTTTTTTTAGACTAATGGTCTTTTAGAAGGAATTTCTTCTAATCCATGAAGGTTCTTTACCTTTTTCTTGAAATCTTCTCGGAGTTCTTTCCGTTTAAGGTTCTTGAATTCTCAAGAGAAAACTCGATGCCTTTGAATTGAGGCCTAAGGTCCTTTTTATAGTGCTCACAAATTAGTTAAATTTGTTAAAGAGATCATCCTCTGAGTGATTTGGGGAATTTTCCCCACCGTTGGATCTTTGATCCAAGGGCTTCTGCTTTGCAGAAGGAAATCTTCTTGTTCCAACAAGAACAGAAAAGATTTCTTAAAAAACCTTAATTTAGTTTGGCGCAGATTCCCCAGCGCGTGACACGTGTCACGCAGCGCAGAGCGCAGCGCAACTGCGCTAGCGCATCTGCGCTGACACGTGTCGCGCAGCGCAGAGCGCTAGCGCAAAGGATCTGAAGCGTCGCTTCCTTTAAACAGAGCTTTGCTCTGATTGGGCGCGTCTTCTTGGGCACAGCGCTGATATATCTGCGCCTGACACGTGGCGCGTTGCGCTCAGCGCAGAGGATCTGAAGCGTTGCTTCATTTATTAAATTTTGGAGAATCAGAAGCGTCGCTTCATCTTCTCTTTTCAAGTCAAACTTGTATTCCCAAAATTCTGATTTCCCGGGCCTTGGCAATGATTTCATTGTGCACAGAATTTTCTGTGCTTGGGTCTATATATATAACTCAAGGCTGAGCCTTTTCTTCTCTCATTTTCAGAGAACTTCTTCGATCATGGCTTGCAACCGCCCTCACGCCCGCCGACAACCATGGGAGGTGCCGATCCGGGACATCGTTCCTCGTTTTGCTGCACGTTTGGTGGACCCTTCTCTCTCGGACGAGCAATGCGACACTGCAATGCACGAGCTTTTGACTCGTGTGGGGTCTCCTCTCCCTCCGAATTCCATTTGGCTTCGGATGATCCTTGCCTCGGCGCTCGCCGACATTCCCCCTCCTCCAGCAGAGATGTCCTCAGCAATGCTGGATGCCGCCGAAGATAAGATTGAGTGCTTTCTCGAAGCGCACTTGATCACCAAACCCTTGAGGGACTGCTCTTTCCACTTGCTGAGCAAGATACGGGCTCGTCGAGTCGTCATCGCCACTTTCTCCCAGGAATGCGGCGTCGACCGTTGGATGGCTAACCCTCGGGAAGATCGCCGCTTCGACGCGATGGAGAAGGCGGAGAGGGAGCTGAATAATTTTCTTTTCCTTTTTGTGAACCCTTGTCTCTCTGATCCCGTATTCGGTGATCTTTTTTAAATTTAATAATAAATAAATGTTTTGATTAAGTATTTTATTATCTGTTAAGTGTTCTTTTTATTTGAACTCTTTGTTGTGCTTGTGCATCGTATTTTAATTTGTTGTTATCAAGTGCATGTAATTTTGCATGGCTAAATTGCCTTTGGCACTTAGCCCCTTTTTCTGCACTAGCGCATCTGCGCTGACACGTGTCGCGCAGCGCAACTGTGTTGCCACGTGTCGCACAGCGCAGAGCGCAGCGCGGCGCTTCCTTTAAACAGAGCTTTGCTCTGATTGGGTGCGCTGCGCTAATGTATCTGCGCTGGACACGTGGCGCGTCGCGCGCAGCGCAAAGGATCTGAAGCGTTGCTTCCTTTAAACAGAGCTTTGCTCTGATTAGGTGCGCCTTCTTGGGCGCTGCGCTGATATATTAGCGCCAGACACGCGGCGCATTGCACCTGAGACTTGAAGCGTTGCTTCAAAAATTCAAAAATTTAAATTTTGAATTCAAACAGAGCTTTGCTCTGATTGGGCGAAATAGGGAAGATGCTCGGTGGCCTCATGATGAGGGCTTCGATCCTTAGCGTAGGTGGGTAGGACGTGCCCGCTAAGGATTGACCGAGCAGGGAAGCTGCTCGGTGGCTTCGTGGTGAGGGCTTCGATCCTTAGCATAGGTGGGCAGGATGTGCCCGCTAAGGATTGACCGAGCAGGGAAGCTGCTCGGTGGTCTCATGATGAGGGCTTCGATCCTTAGTGTAGGTGGGCAGGACGTGCCCTCTAAGGATTGACCGACCAGGGAAGCTACTCGGTGGCCTTGTGATGAGGGCTTTTTAGATTTCTTCTTGCCTTCACGGGGTGTCGTTCAATCTCCCTTGACTTGTAAAAAATCTGGAAGAGTGACCGTCGCAGACGACACGTGGAAGAAACACAGAGGCGAGGCGCGACGCTCCAAGATCTGCGTCGTTCCGACTTCCATTGACCATGTAGGGGCTCGTGAGGTACAGCACGGTCACCACACGGCAGCTCTGCATTGGGAAATTTGAAAATGTCCCGCGATTCGCACTGATGTGCGCGCAAATTTTGGCCTTTAGGGATTATGTTGAGGCTATAAATAGTGAAGGCATGTTGGTTTCTTTCAGCGTTGCATTTCTGAAAATGGCCGGGCTCATATACTACATCGAAGAGATCATCTCCCGTGATGACGTGTTTCTTTATGATCAGGAGTGCACGGAGGAGACGTACCAAACGGTAGTCGAATGCATAGAAGACCACTTCGGCCGCCTACTTCCTCGGCGGTCACCTTTCCTCCAATTGCTCATGTGCGCAATTTGGAGGATATCCCCGGGTTTGTTCAACGCCTTGTCTCCGCAGCTGCAGAACGAGGTGCTTGATAAACTGCACACGCTCTACGTCTCGAAGAACATACACGACCGATCGGCAGCCCTTCTTTTGGAGTGTTTCCAAAAGAAGTAGATCGCGGACTCTTGCCCGGCGGGGGGAGCTCTGGTGCTTCCGTGGCGTCTTGGGTCCATGGGCAACATCAGAAGGAGCGAGCTGAAGAGGCTAGGGCTATGCCGGTGGAGATCTCCTCGGAGTACCATCAGCGGTGCTTTCTCGACCCCCTACCCCCTTTATTGTAATTTTTGTAAGGCTGAGGAGCCCATAATACCTCTTAATGAATAAAATTCTTCTTTTCTGATGTGTTTTGTCTTCTCTTATCCTTTAGCATTTTGCATTTTCTCTCAGAAATGAATCTAGGGACCTCGGAACCGTGAAAGAGAACAAAATTTATGGAAGAAGTCTCTTATAACTTGGGAGAGTTAATAAAAACTACATTGCTTCGAAAAGAAGAAAACACATTCATTTGTATAGTTTAAGTTTTTCAGCGTTGTAGGGCCGAATAAACTTCTGTCCCCCTGCGTCTTGTAAGCGGTAGGCTCCACCAGGCAATACTTCGGAGACAAGGAAAGGGTCGTCCCATTTCGGGGAGAACTTGTGCAGTCTTCCCTGATCTACGAATTCGTTCCGCCTTAGGACCAAATCTCCTGTCTTGAAGGCGCGATGCTTAACTCGGGCGTTATAGTAGCGAGCAGTTTGTTGTTGATAAGCGGTGGCTTTGATCTGTGCCCGGTCCCGCTTCTCTAGCAAGATGTCCAAATTGGTCCGGAGAGCCGAGATGTTTGCTTTGTCATCGAAGTGTTCGACTCTGTAAATGGGCAGTCCGATCTCCACTGGGACCATTGCCTCGGTACCGTAGAAGAGGCTGAATGGGGTCTCTCTCATGGGCGTCTTCTTTGATGTGCGTAAGGCCCATAACACCCGTGGTAGTTCTTCGAACCAGCTGCCCTGCCTTCCTTCTAAATGAGTTCGAAGACCTCAGATGACGTCTCGGTTAGCAACCTCGGCCTTCCCATTGCATTGAGGATGCGTGATCGCGGCAAACTTCATTAGTATGTGAGTATTCACTGCAGAACCCTTTGACTTTGTCGTTTTCGAAATTCATCCCGTGGTTGGTAACGATGCACTTCGGGATCTCGAATCGGGAGATTACGTTGTTCTGCAGGAATTTGATGGTCGTGATGGCGTCCGGTTTTCTGATGGGGACAGCCTCAATCCACTTCGTGAAATAGTCTACCGCGACGAGGATGTATTTGTGCCCGCCCGTACCTGTGGAGAGTTGGCCCACCATGTCCATCCCGCACTGGGCAAACGGCCAGGGGGAGATGAGGGCCGTTAACTCGGTAGCCAGAAGACGGGGTATGCTGCCATGGAGTTGACAGCTTTTACATCTTCTGACGAGCTTTTGAGCGTCTTGGTGAATCGTCGGCCAATAGTACTTTTGGAGCAGCGTCTTTTGTACTAAGGTACGGGCCCCTTGATGCGCTCCACCGACCCCTTCATGTATCTCACGCAGGACGTAGTATGCTTCGTGGGGGTCGACGCACCGGAGCAGAAGCTGTGTATATGACTTCTTGTAAAGATTTCCATTGCTCCAGACGAAATGGTGGGCTTTAGCTCGAAGGCGACGCGCTTCCCCTTGGTCCTCTGGAAGTGTACCTTCATTCAGGAACTCTATGAGGGGCTTCCTTCAGTCCCGACCTTCAACTTGAGTAGTATATACTTGAAGCGTCGCCTTTCTGTCTTCCACGCTAGGCTGCGGCAAGACTTCGAAGAGGATATTCCTCTTATTGTTGGCCGTATAGGAAGAGGCTAGCTTGCTCAAGGCGTTAGCCTGGGAGTTCAGGTGTCGAGAAATCTGCTCCACTTGGACTTCGTCGAAACTTTTTCGTAGTCTCTTTACCTCAGCTAAGTACTTCATCATGAGTGGCTCTCGAGCCTCAAAGCGCCCGGTCACTTGGCCGACGACTATGGCGGAGTCGCTGCGAATTCGGATCATCTTCAGCCCCACACCGGAAGCGATTCACAACCCGGCGAGCAAGGCCTCGTATTCCGCAGCATTGTTTGACGCTCTGAACCCAAGCTTCAAAGAGTACTCCATTTCTGTCTCGTTCGGGCCTCGAATGATAAGGCCGGCACCGCTTCCCTTCTCGGTAGAGGATCCATCAACGTAGAGGACCCAGTCGAGGACGGAGTCAGGCACTTCCTCGACCGAGGGTCGGGACCCGGGGACGGGCGCCGACGCTACTTCCTTGTTGGGGATAGTACACTCGATGACAAAGTCTGCCAGGACTTGCGCTTTGATGGCTTTCCTGAAGCGGTATTTGATGTCGAACCGGGATAACTCCCACCTCCATTTCTCCAGATGACCAGACGATTCGGGGGAGGCGAGAATAGCCCCTATGGGCCGCTTGGTAAGGATGAGGACGGTGTGTACCTGGAAGTAGTGTCGTGGCTTCCTTGAGGTGACGATAAGCGCCAAGACAATCTTTTCTATGACCGGGTACCTCGTTTTCGCGTCTTTAAAGACATGGCTCACGTAGTAGACCGACTTCTGTACTCCTTTGAATTCTCGGACGAGCACCGAACCAGCAGCATGATCGGATACCGCAGGTACATCAACCGCTTGTCTCCTTCGATTGGCCGGGTGAGTAGTGGGGGAGTTTCCAGGTGCACTTTGAGTTGCTCGAAAGCGTTTTGACACTCTTCCGACCATTCGAACCTTGGGATCTTTCTCAGGGCTTTGAAGAATGGGAGGTACTTTTCTCTGGATCTCGACATGAAGCGACTAAGAGTGACCACTCTCCCCGTGAGTCGCATGATCTCCACGTTGTTCTTTGGCGTGGCCATGTTGAGAATGGCGCTGATCTTCTCCGGGTTAGCTTCGATTCCTTGGTGGGTAACTAAGAACCCGAGGAATTTTCCGCTGGTGACTCTGAACGCGCACTTGGCTGGATTCAGCTTCATTTTGTACTTGCGGAGGATGTCGAATGTCTCACCAAGATTCTTGGTGTGCTCGTCCGACGCGGTTGATTTCACGAGCATGTCGTCGACGCAAACCTCCATGTTCCTCCCGATCCGGGGTTTGAACATTTTGTGTAACAACTCTAAACTTTCTGTACGAAATTTTTTCAAAAATACATAAAAGGGTACTTGAGCCTGAGCACAGGTTATAAGTTTGATTTGCTTTTGAACAGCAAGAAAGAGCTTATAGCTCACTGGTAATACCTTGTACTGCTGAACCAAAGCAACAGAGTTCAAATCCCATCAGCCACATTATCTTTTTATTTTCTTTTCTTTTAATCTTTTAGAAGCCCAAGAGTCTTCACGTACACTACACGTAATAGGGTAAGTTACAGAATAAATAAACATAAACACGAGGGAAATTGAACCGACCCCAACACTTTACACCAAACCCACCCCACCCCCATCGGAAATAACCCGGCAACATTGCGAAAATCCCCGGCGCCGCCGGTCATACCCGTAGGTAATGCCCTCAACTCTTCAGCCCTGCAACCTTTGGTCTACCCCATTTCTCCCTTATTGCTTGTTTACTCTGAATTAATCCAGAGAGCAATAAAATGCCCATTTAATCTCATTTTAATGTATATTTTTAATGCATTTTTTTCACCCCTATACCCTAATTTTCCCTATAAATTACACCCTCAATTCACACTCCCTCACTCACAATTCCCTGCTAAAACTCTCAAGAAAATTCCAAGTTCCCATAGTGTGCAAATGGAGCTAACAAAGGGCGAAACTCCGACGAATTTCCGGCGATGATCCAAGGAGTTTTCGGGGACGAAACGACGCACCGGCGCTTCCCCACTCTTTCTCTTTCTCTCCTTTAGCCGAACAAATAGTAAGTCACATTCTTCTCTCTCATCTTGATCTCTAAAAAGTTCTATTTTTAAAACCCGACGGAAGCGGAGTTAATCCGACTTCCGATTCGGTTTCCTTTGAAAACTAGATTTTTATTAATCAAGATAACTTTGTATTCTCAAATATTGTTAAGCAAACATTAACAAAACTAGTAAATCAAGTTTCACCTCAAAATAATTATTGTGGTAACTTTTATCGCATTTTATATTAAAATATCTTCATGTTTCATTTCGACATTATAATTTATTTTCTTTGCTATACCTTTAGGTAGTTCACAAGGTAATGACCTATCTCATCACAACACACATCTCTATCATAGCACGATAAAATTTTGGTACAATAGAATACGGGAAATACGACTTTGCAATTAAATCCATTTAACTTATAAAACCGTTTTCTTTAAAAGATGTATTTAACTTTCCATGCAATTGCGCCTCTACAACCTATTTTGGGGAACCTGTTCGGGATGGTGAGGATTATCGCACATCCTCAGGCTTAGTAGAGCGAGATGCAGACTTCTGCAAGGAGCATTCGATCTCGATGGAATTTTTATACGTTTTTCTTTAGAAAATAAGATTTTTACAAGAAAATAAATAAAATTATTTTCATTAAATATGTATATATGATTACCAAAATACCTATTTTTTTAAATATATATATTATTCCATGTTTCTAAAACTCAAAAAAAGAATTCAAATATTACATGAAACTACCATGATAATTCAAAACAATATTCATATTATAAATAAATACCATATATTATGAAATTAGGTTTTATTCACTAGAAATGTCACATTTATAAAATATACATCAATGAAAACTCAAAAGACGATTATTAAATACTTGAGGTGTATTTTAAAATTATACCAAAACTATTTTTACATAAAAACCCATCAAGTTATATTAAATTACAATAAGGACCCTAGTAAACATAGGTTTAAGCGGGACCATTCTCTTGAGCCTCAGGGAGCCGGAGATATGGGTGCTTGCCTATTTAAGGTACACAACCTAACAAACGGTGTTATCAATACTGTAATTGTCTTTGGAAAAAACACAAATCCTGCCGTCCATGTGCAGCAGTTACCGATAGCACCAAAACATAATTCAGGACTTCAATTTCTTTTCTAATTGTCTGACTCAGACCAAGTCTCAATATAATCAATCTGACTTGAATATGATTCAAGTATCAAACTACAATAGAACATGGATCTATGAATCCGTCTATTCAATCTAATCAATCTATATTGACTCAACCGAACCATGGATATATTCCAGTTGCATGATCATCCATTATATCCGTTCCATTACTGATATCATGGTTTCGGCAAGTCATCCATCTATACAATTTACAATACAAGACAATACAATACAATCAATACAATCAAGATATCGCGGGGTTTATAGGGGGTAGATTGGTACGGAAGGTGTTAGAAGTGGCACGAGACTGCAACCATAAGACACCTAACCTGAATCTCCATTGCCGTCGTACCATGGCTGAACGGTTCCTTGTACTCCGTATACCGTAGTCTCTGGTATAGTGAGACTCCTCTCGTATACACTGGCCTCTTCTGTACCAAGCTACAAACAACAGCGTTAACACTAAATAACAACAATAAACAACTATACTCTATTTCTGTCTATTCTACTCTTATCTATCTACGGGACTTACCGAGCGATTTGTTCGCTGACGACATTCTTTTTCTTCTTCTTTGGAATGTCGTCAAGAGATTCGGACTCACTAGAGATCGAGCCCAGCAGCGAAGACTTGGATCAGTTTACTGAAGACCCAAAGTTTTAGATTCACTTGTACATTACGTTTCATTTTCATTTTCATTTCTGTTATGCTATTGTTTAGGCATTGCTTTCATTCCATGTATTTTTTTCATTTCAGTTGTATTGTAAAAAGAATATTGAATAAATAAAGTTGCTGTTTATTTACATCTTGTCTCTTGTGTACGTTTTATTTTATATTGCTTAGATACGCTTAGCGTGTTTACTTCTGAGTAAATACGTCGCGTGACCCATCGCGTCCTCTGCCCATACATTAGGAAGCGGGGCCTGACATTTTGTTAACCAGGCGCTGGTATATAGCCCTGGTGATTTTGAGGCCGAAGGGCATCACTTTGTAGCATTATACCCCTCGGTCCGTGGTGAACGCGGTTAGTTCTTTATCTTCCGGGGTCATACGGATCTGGTTGTAGCCGGAGAAAGCGTCTATGAAACTGAGCAATTCGTGGCCTGCCGAGCTGTTCACAAGATGGTCTATCCTAGTGAGGGGATAGTTGTCTTTCGGACAGGCCTTGTTCAAATCTGTGAAATCGAGGCACATGCGCCACTTCCCGCTCGCCTTTTTAACCATGATCACATTCGCCAGCCATTCCGAGTAGGCCACATTTCGAATGAAATTGGCTGCAAGCAACCTATTGACCTCATCCTCGATCACCTTTTGTTTAATCGGAGCAAAACTTCGCTTCTTTTGTCTGATGGGTCGGGCCATCGGGTCGACCCCGAGCTTGTGCGAGATTACCTTAGGGTCGATCCCGGGCATGTCAGCAGGGGCCCAGGTGAACACGTCCGAGTTTCCTCGGAGAAAACGGATCAAGTCTTCGCGCCAGGCTCCCGTTAAAAGGGATCCGATCTGGACAGTTCGTTTCTTGTTTCCCTCGACGAGGGGGACCTCAGTTAGCGCCTCCACCAGGGCCTCTCGGATTTCCTTCTGTTCTTCATGAGTATTCAAGAACCCCTGGAAATCATTTGCTCTTCCGAGGTCGTCGCTTTGCTCTTCAGTGGTGGATGTCGCCGTGAAGCAAATCTTGATGATTTGCTGGTTCCCGTAGACCCGGTCTATCCCACCTTGATCCAACGGAAACTTGATCGCGGGGTGGTAGGTCGAGATTTGAGCCCGAAGAGAGTTGAGCGTCGGGCGTCCCAAGAGTATGTTGTAGGACGAGGAAATCCTGGCGACGATGAATTCTACCGGTACTGTCTTCGTATGGCCCGCTTCTCCAATGTTAAGGAGGGGGTAACCACTCCCTCGACTGAGATGGAGTGGTTGGTAAACCCTGATAGGATGTGGGCGGTTGGCCATAGTTCTGATGGGCCGAGCCCCATACGCTGGAAGCTGTCATAGAAAAGGAAATCTGCCGAGCTTCCTGAGTCGACCAATATCCTTTGAACCTCGTAGCGGTGGACCTGTGCCTTAATCACGAGGGGGTCGTTGTAAGGAAAGGATATACCGTGGAGGTCTTCATCAGTGAAGTTGATGGGCTCAACGGCCTTGCATTTCTTCCGGGGCTGGTCGCTTGTTCCTTCGACAGGTAGGAGGCGATGAATTTTGCCAGCCCCATGTGCACA
The DNA here is from genome assembly GCA_030015575.1 of Agapanthus africanus. Taxonomy (NCBI): domain Eukaryota; kingdom Viridiplantae; phylum Streptophyta; class Magnoliopsida; order Asparagales; family Amaryllidaceae; genus Agapanthus; species Agapanthus africanus. The sequence goes on from CM057337.1 coordinate 886,867,350, forward strand.
CCTCGAAGAAACGACCATGATTTGTCCGATCGTCAATTCGCCGGGAAGGGGATGGTTATCATGCTCCCTGTCTGCCTGTCGTTTTTCCCGTAGGTATTTCGCCAGGTGGCCCGAGCGGATCAACTCCTCGATATAGTCGCGGAGTTGTTTGCAGTTCTCGGTCGGGTGTCCCTGCGACCTGTGGAAGACGCAGTATGGGCCCCGGGTCCGTTCAGCCGCTCTATTGGTGGCCAGAGGGAGCTTGAAGAATCGCTTGCCCTTCGCCTCCTCTAACAGCTTGGTCTGAGAGATGTTGAGTAGAGTATACTCCTGGAACTTCGGAGAGTATGGCTTTGGCCGGTCGACCTTCTTCTTCTCTTCTCTGCCCCTCTTCTTTTGGTCGGCCTGATCGCTACGGGGTAGGTTTGCGTTTACCTCAAACTCGAGTTGGATTTCTCGCTCGGTCCAAGTTTTTACCTCGGCCATGGTCTTAAGTTGCGCTAATGCAAAGGAGCGGAGCCACTCCTTGTACCACAATTTCATCCCAGTACTCGGGAACTTCAAGAAGAGCGTTGTAGAAGCGAGTGACGTATCCTTTAAAGGATTCCTTGTCCCCGCTCTTTATGGTGAAAAGGTAATCGACAGTCTGCTTCTGTCGTCTGTTCCCGACGAAATGTCCGAGGAACTGGGCGGCCAGCTCATCAAAGGTAGAAATGGAGCGTGGCGTGGGTCATCGGAACCAGTCTCGTCTAACCCAGATGAGAGTGGCGGGAAATGCTCGGCATTAGACAGCGTCGGAATTATCCTGGAAGCTCATGCCTGCCGTGAATGAGTCCATATGGTCCTTCGGGTCGGACTTCCCGTCGAAGAGGGCCACCATGGGAGGTTTATTTCTAGATGAGACGTGTACGACAAGCAACCCTTTGGTGAAGGGCTTTGTAACAGAGTCGGCGGCATACCTAGCCCCCTCGCTTGACGGGTGACCCTCCCGATGTATATCTTCGATTTTCTTTTCGAGTGCGTCGAGACGATTGTGGTACCTCGAGGATTCGGCGTGGTCGGATTAGTGGCCATTCCCGCTTGTAGCCTGTGCCCGGCTGCGACTCCAATTCCGTTCTATCAAATTCCTCAGGTCCCCCTGCGAGGTCCTTCTTGAGTCCTCGCGGCGAGTGTCGTTCGTGCGATCCCGTCGAGAGAGAGAGGGGGTGTCGGTCATGCCTGGGTGCAGGCGAGCTGACTGATACCTCCTCGAGAAGGACGGGAACGCGACGGCCTCAGGACAATGGGCTCTTTCGCGAGACCATGGCATGGGGCCATGTGGCGCCCAGTGTTCACACCATAATATTGTATTATTATATTCCCCATTCTTATTCGTTTTATAAATAAACAGGTGTTTTTGACGCATGTCTGCTGCATATTATAGGTTACAGGTTCTTGGATCTAAAACGGTGAAAAAGAGAAAAGACGATGCAAAAGTGGAACTACGACCAGCAAACAGAAGGATTTTAATAAAGCCTACACAAAGATCAGTACAAGGCAACGCAAGGTCCAAGATTACAAAGCGAACGGTTAAAAGTCCACTACAATTGTTCACTAGAGATCTGGAAGAAACCTAGAAGCTATTTTAATAAAAGAACCAAAGAAATAAGAAGCCCAAGAGTCCAAGAAAAAGCCCAGAAAAAACTAGCCTCCAGTGCCATCATTGGGCAGCGGAACCGCGGCCCAACCCTTGTTGTGGCCGCGGTTCCGCGGCCATATAGAGCCCGGAGATAAAATATTTTTTACCAAAATTCCAGAGGCGGCGCGGATCTTTGACTAGGTCTTTTCTTAGAGGGCATTTTTGTAAAAACAGATGTGTGAATCAATTGTAACCTAGGGTTTCTATGAATCTATAAATAGAACCCTAAAATCCTTTTCTAGGTATGCCTCTTTTCACTTCATAAATTCAGATCTGTACTGTGTTCATGTTTGGAGAGAGCCATCAATAAAAATTAGTAAGTTCCCTTATTTTCTTTACTTTAGTTTTCTTTAATTTAGAATGTCTTTAAATTCTCTAATGAGCGAGTAGTCTTCTCGCTTGTAGGGTTAGCTTTAGAGAAAGGTTTGAGAGATGAGATCTCTCACCCCTTTCTTGCCCCTTCACACATAATAATTAGAACTCCATGCATACACGCACACACCGCTCCCTGCGGCACCTTACCCCTCGAGGTAATGGTGATACCGTATTATAAAGGACCGATTGTGCGTGTTTTCCATGGAGGTTAGGGTAAGGATCAATAAAGGAAGGACAAGAACCTAGAGGAAGAAATATCTTCCCAAATGATTCTAATCCACTTTATTGATAATTACCATAACACCTAATAGATCTATAATAGGGCATTGAAAGCGGTGAGGAAACCTTTAATCTCTCAACTTCCCCTAAACCTAACCCTAACAAGACTTAGATCTAGATAATCTTAGTATAACTTAATTTGGTAGTTTTTTAGATTTAATAAATCAATCCGACACCCATCGGAATTAACTCGTTAGCGCGATTAGGAAAACACAAAATCCCTGTGAACCGACCCGTACTCACCGGCTAGCTACCAAGCGACGCCGTTCTTGATTGCGGTAATAATATTTTTGATCGTAAAATCCTACACTAATCAAATGGCGCCGTTGCCGAGGATGGCGTTGTATTTCCTTTTTGCAATTTCAGGTTAATCTAAATTAAAAAAATCATAAAAACTGAAAAATCAAAAAAAAATATAAAAATTTATCATTTTGTTATTTTCTGAAGGGTATCTTTGTTTGAATTTTGCAGGATCTACAATCAAGTTCGGATCTAGAAATCTCCAGAGATCAAAATAGCAAATATCAAATCCGAACAAATAGAGAAATATCACAACAGATAACAGAACAAATTTGGAGGACCGAGTTAACAAAAAGAACTGCGGAGATCTGGTGAAAAAAAAAACTTGCCGAAGCGACCAACCGGCGGCGGATCCGCGGTCGTAGGGACTATTCGCGGCGGTTCCGCGACGGAGGTGACGGATCGGTTCCCCAAAAAAGGCTGAAGCGCGGTTAAAAAAAAGCCCTGTAAGTCTTCTGATCTCCTCCTCTACAAATTTATAATATATCTTCTGAAAAATCTCCTGCAGGATTCTTTGCACTTTAAAAATCTTCCCCCTTGTCAATAACAAATCTTGTGCAGGATTCTTTGCGCCGTGCATAAAATAAAAAGATTTGATTGCAAGTGATTTACTGTTTTGCATAACTTTAATCGGACTTTAAGGGGCTTTTGACCAATTCAGATTGGGTGGGGATTTCATCACCCTTCCCAGGACCCCAGAAATCACATAAGGTATTTGCATTGACCAATTTTTAATTAAAAAATACTAGACTCAGCCCTAAGGACCTCGAGCTCAATAGGACAGAGGACTAGTTATAGGCATCGACCGTTTATCCTAACCTGACTTTGCGGTGTCTAGGCAAGTGTGTCAAAGGATAGTGGTTATTAATTAGGCCCACTACTGTGATTCCTTCCCACTTACCTAGCACTTACCTGGCCGCAATTGGCGGTGAAGAGGCGGTTTGAGGTCCTATCTCTAGCCCTGTGGAACAGTTAGGAGCTGTCTAGCTGACCTAGGTGACCTAGATCTAGGCCTGATTGTGCATTTTTTGTTGATCGAAAGTGTGTCTTAGTCCTTTATCAAAAATATTTTTTGCAAACAGTTCCAACTAAAAAAAAGGAAAAATTCTTTTATAAAACTTGCAACTTGTCGCATAAAATCCTTGCACCCCACCAACACTCACTTTCTTCTCATTGACGTTATCTTACCTCCACATTCTGTCTTTCATTTTTCTGACTACACTACCCCTTTAGTGTATGTCACTTTGGACTAGGGACACTAGCGCCCGATTAGTCCGTGTTTCGTTGGTACCGACCGACGAAACTTTCGACACCGAAGTCGAAATTCCGTCCACCTCCTTACCTCCACCTTCAAATTCTTCTTCCGAAGGTATGTCGGGATATAATCCCAACAACACCTTACCCACGGGACTGATTCTACCTCCGTTAGGTGCGAATAACCCGAATCTCCCGCCTGTTGTAGCGCCCTAACGAATCGCGCTCCAGGATTTCTTCTATCCTGTTCGCACCTCTTTACCTGCCTGTCTTTCACCCCCACCAGTAAATGGGGACAATTTTGAGATAAAACCCCACTTCATCAATATGCTGCCAAAATTTCATGGATTGGAATCCGAAGATGCCTATATCTTTATCAATAAATTCCAAAACGTTTGCGCCATGATGAAAACAACCCAATTAAGTGATGACGCTATAAGGCTAAGGGTCATTCATTTCACCTTATGTGACTTAGCGGAGAAGTGGCTATACAGCACAACATCACATTCAATTAGAAATTGGGATGAGTTTCTTAAAGCTTTTCTTAAAAAGTTTTATCCTCATCACAAGACCGCGAGAATTCGCAATGAGATAATACAATTTTCCCAGCTTCCTTCCGAACCATTTTGGAAGTGTTTTGAAAGATTCAAAGACCTACTTGTTCAATGCTCTCACCATGGGATCGAAAATTGGCAACTTTGCCAAATATTATACGAGGGATTGAACCCGGTAACGAAGCAGTTGCTAGAAACCATTTGTCAAGGTCACTTTCTTACCAAATCTAGTGAGGAAGCATGGCAGTTTCTCGAGGATCTTAGTGAACAAACAATTCAGTAAGAGAGCACAAAGACCACCTCATCTTCTTCTATTGGTCAATCTAGAGCAGGCATACATCAATTAGATATGTCGATTGCTATGAAGGCCGAAATGGCCGCACTTATGAAAAGGCTAGAAGCCATTGAGACCAAAATCTCATCGTCTTCTCCTGCCCCTGCTTTACCCCCACGAACTGTTTGTGCTTGTTGTTCGGATCCATCACACCTTACCGAAGAGTGACCTTACAATCCACCTGTTCACGGACAAGATCAAGTCAATGCTGCCTTTCAGCAACGACAACGGAATGATCCTTACTCTTCGACTTACAATCCGGGTTGGAGGAGTCATCCAAATTTTGCTTGGAAACAAAATCAATAACTCCAAGGAAACAACAACTTTCAAAGGCCTCCTCCTCCACAACAACGAGCACCCCAACAACCTTTCTACCCACAACCTTTCTACCACAACCTTATCCAAATTAAACGAACAACTTTGTTCAACCAAATGATGATAAGGTTATCTCGCTAGAAAAAAGTCTAGATGCGTTTCTCAAGCAATCTACAGAATCCGTAGCAAGATTAGAAAATTGCGTCCAGTCTTTGGTGCACAATAATTCTTCACACGATCAAAGCATCAAATCTATTGAGGCACAAATTGCACAACTAACTGCTGCGTTGAGCGAGAGAGAAAAGGGAAAGCTTCCATCTCAATCATTGCCAAATCCCGGTCGCATACAAAACACACATGAATATCATAATGTAAATGCGGTGACCATGTTGAGATCTGGAAAAGTGTTGCAAAATAATATGGGTACTAGTGATGACACCCCTGCCGATGGTTCTTGTCCTTCTTCTCCTTTTTCTCCTTCTTCTTCTTCACCCTCATCTCCTCCGCTAGAGCCTATTCTCCATTCATCAAAAGGCTATTCTTCTTCTAATCCGAACGGACCCACTTCTCACTTCACGAACACACCCATACTGGGATCCGTTCCAACTCCACATTCTACTCCACAGACTTTGGACTCAACAGATTTTCAAAATGCTCCATTTCCAAACAGGTTGAGTCCCAATAAACCAACTCCACAAATGGAGAAGATTGTGGAGTTATTTAAACAGGTTAGCATAAATATACCTCTCTTGGATGCAATCCAACATGTCCCTTCATACGCGAAAATCTTAAAGGGCTTATGCACCTCAAAGAGAAAGTCGTCTCAAATACCCAAGAAAGTGCTAGTGGCTAGTGCAGTGAGCAATGCTATTAACCAACCTCAACCCTTACCCCAAAAGCGAAAGGACCCTGGTTGTCCTACGATTTCAATAATAATTGGGGATAAGAAAATTAATTGAGCACTTATAGATCTTGGGTCTAGTGTTAACATGCTTCCCTACTCCGTGTACGAGCAATTAGGGGTTGGAGAGTTGAAACCCACTCGTTGTACTCTCCAAATGGCTGATCGATCAATCACCCATCCTAGGGGTGAGCTAGAGGATGTGTTGATCAAAGTTGGGGATTTCATATTCCCCATTGATTTTATTGTTATGGACACACAACCTGTTGCTAACCCACGGAACCAAATTCCGGTGATCCTCGGTCGACCATTTTTGGCCACTTCCAATGCCGTAATAAATTTTCGCAATGGCTCTATGACTCTATCCTTTGGGAAGATGTCTAGTGAGCTCAATATTTACAAGTTAGGAAGTTTGCCCCCCGTGCCTAAAACTAGTACACGAGAAGTTTGCTCTATTCACGAAATCACGCAGGAGGACTGCGAGCTTGAAAGATTTCTATTTGATGAAAACAGTTTTGACGCCACTAGTGCGTCCCTCCTTGAATCCACCATAGTTAACCCAACCGATATTGATTATGAAAGTATCACTTTTTCGGATGATTTTGACGACTCACAGCACGAATATGAGTCTTTTGAATTTTTGGATGAGTTAGTTGAACCATCCGAATCGGTTGTTTGCAGTGATTTCGAACCTGTGTTGGAGTCCTTTGAGCTCGAGGAAGATTTCCCAATTTTGCCTATGATTCTTTCGCCTCCGAAACTCGAACTCACACCCTTGCCGTCTCACCTTAAATATGCTTACATAGGTGAAAATGAGACGTTCCCCATTATCATATCGGCATCTCTTGCCCTCGAGCAAGAGAACGCCATTTTAATGGTCTTACAAGATAGGCGGCAAGATTTCGGCTGGACTATGGCAGACATCGAGGAGATTAGTTCCCTCATAATTGAATATCATATGCATATGATGGATGATGCCAAGTCGATGAAGGATCCACAGAAATATCTTGGAGATAGTGTGGTTAGTCAACCTCCTCCTTTAGAAGTTGAACCACCCACATTTCTTTTAATAAGCTACGAGAATGCCAATATTCCACTGATTGCTGATCATTCACATTCTCGTTTTGATTCATCACCACATCATATCTATTCACTTCCACATTTTCCATCCCACCACTTCTATCTTCCCCAATTCTTTTTGGATCGGTACAACATGTTCTTCCACCAACCGATACTCTATACAAATAAATTTTTCGAATGGTTAGTGTTGACGTTTGGTCTTTGCAAAGTTTGGCAATGACGTTTAAAATTGTTTCAATGAAGTTTGGGGGGGGGGCCTTTCTGTATATATATTTTTGTTTTTCTTTTACCAATAAAAAAAATTATAAAAACAATTTGTAAATAAATAAACAGGGGAGTGCCGACATTCTCAACCCCCTCTTGGTATAGCATGACAGTGAGGACACTGTCAAAATTAAGTTTGGGGGTATGCTCGGTAAGCCTTCTTTCCTTCTCATTCATTTGTACATATTTTTGCATTTGCATACTTATTTTTAAAAACCCATAAAAATTGAAAAATTTCAAAAATTATAAAAATTAATGTATTCAATTTTGGCCTTATTTAACTTGAGTTTGACAAATAGGTTAACTGGCTAGGAACAACTAGATCTTAGACTTAGTAAATTAAAAACCCTAAAAATAACCTTCCTTAAAGTTTAACGGTAGAGAGTATATGTCTTTGTAGTTTATTTAGAAATAGGCAAATTTTGAGTTCAGTTCTTGGGCTAAGTTGAAACAAAGGAAAAGTATTGATGTTCTTATTAGAGTATAAGTTTGAAAAATAGTTCCTAGCTTAAGTCTAGATTCTGAAAATGTATACCCTACAATTTGCACAATCATGCACCTTGAAACTTGGAATAGTAGAAAAGACCTTGAAATGCTTTTGTCTAAAGTCCTCAGTACGAAGGAAAAAAAATATAAGTGTGAATAAAGAAAAAAAATGAACACTGGTTTTTGTGATTATTTAAGGCTGTAAAAATAGAAAAATATTTAGCGAGGGTGCTTCATCACCTAGTGCCTTAGACCAACTGGTTTGGGAGTCACTGCTAAAAAGCCTTGGGTGTTGCAAGACTAGGAATTATGTTTTAAAGTGCAAATGCATTTTGTAATCGGTCGTTGGTACCTTAAGAAGTATTAACGGTCGCATGAAGGATGTGTAAGTAAAATTCAATTAAAAATTCACCAATTAATAAGTACTTTGGACAACGGACAAGAGTATGATTGCTTGATTTGAATTTCCAAGTGTAGGGATGATATATACACACGTGGGGATATATGATTGGAATTTAGATAAGAGATAGGAGTGAAGAATAGAACTTGTACCTTTAATAGAGTTGATAAAAATTCCTAAGTGGAGATGGAACCCTAGAAGGAAAACTTAGGAAATGCCGAAAGCTAAGTAAGTCTATAAAACATATATAATCTTAAGTTAGATGATAGGAAGTGTGAAGAATATGGGTGGATAATTTGCAAGTCGACGATAATAGAATTCCTTGTTAGAAAACCTAATTGGAGAACAAAAGTCGAAAAGCCAAATTGATAGGATTTTGTGGGTAGTATCCGCTGAAAACCCTCAGAAGACAACACTCCTCCTACTAGGGACACGTAGAGGTTTAACGGCTTGTTGCACGTGCTCAGTGCAATCGCGTTTCCCTGCGAAAGTGCGGTTAGGTTTTTGTAGAGAATAAAAAAATAAGTTTGCTCGGGGACAAGCAAAAGATAAGTTTGGGGGTATTTGTTCACACCATAATATTGAATTATTATATTCCTCATTCTTATTCGTTTTATAAATAAACAGGTGCTTTTGATGCATGTCTGCTACATATTATAGGTTACAGGTTCTTGGATCTAAAACAGTGAAAAAGAGAAAAGACGATGCAACAGTGGAACTACGACCAGCAAACAAAAGGATTTTAATAAAGCCTACACAAAGATCAGTACAAGGCAACGCAAGGTCCAAGATTACAAAGAGAACGGTTAAAAATCCACTGCAATTGTTCACTGGAGATCTGGAAGAAACCTAGAAGCTATTTTAATAAAAGAACCAAAGAAATAAGAAGCCCAAGAGTTCAAGAAAAAGCCCAGAAAAAACTAGCCTCCAGTGCCATCATTGGGCCGCGGAACCGCGGCCCAACCCTTGCTGTGGCCGCGGTTCCGCGGTGGCCGCGGTTCCGCGGCCATATAGAGCCCGGAGATAAAATATTTTTTACCAAAATTCCAGAGGCGGCGCGGATCTTTGACTAGGTCTTTTCTTAGAGGGCATTTTTGTAAAAATAGATGTGTGAATCAATTGTAACCTAGGGTTTCTATGAATCTATAAGTAGAACCCTCAAAACCTTTTCTAGGTATGCCTCTTTTCACTTCATAAATTCAGATCTGTACTGTGTTCATGTTTGGAGAGGGCCATCAATAAAAATTAGTAAGTTCCCTTATTTTCTTTGCTTTAGTTTACTTTAATTTAGAATGTCTTTAAATTCCCTAATGAGCGAGTAGTCTCCTCGCTTGTTAGGGTTAGCTTCAGGGAAATGTTTGAGAGATGAGATCTCTCACCCCTTTCTTGCCCCTTCACACATAATAATTAGAACTCCATGCATACACGCACACATCGCTCCCTGCGGCACCTTACCCTTCGAGGTAATGGTGATACCGTAGTATAAAAGACCGGTTGCGCGTGTTTTCTATGGAGGTTAGGATAACGATCGATAAAGGAAGGATAAGAACCTAGAGAAAGAAATATCTTCCTAAATGATTCTAATCCACTTTATTGATAATTACCATAACACCTAATAGATCTATAATAGGGCATTGAAAGCGGTGAGGAAACTTTTAATCTCTCAACTTCCCCTAAACCTAACCCTAACAAGACTTAGATCTAGATAATCTTAGTATAACTTAATTTGGTAGTTTTTTAGATTTAATAAATCAATCTGACACCCATCGGAATTAACTCGTTAGCGCGATTAGGAAAACACAAAATCCCTGTGAACCGACCCGTACTCACCGGCTAGCTACCAAGCGGCGCCGTTCTTGATTGCAGTAATAATATTTTTGATCGTAAAATCCTACACTAATCACCCAGCAGGTCATAGAATCGATCGCCGCGGGGGATCTGTGGTCGCCGGAGTGAGCAAGACGTTGTTCAGTGGTACCAGCGTAGGCAGTGTCATCCTCCCCTTTGCGGAGGTCGTGATCCCCAGGCGGGGGAACGACGATCTGGGGGCTGGGCCCGCCGTTTGGACGTGGACAAGGATATCCATTATGGACGCGGGCCTATCGATCCTTGCCGAGAGGGCATGGATGGCATTCAGTGGGGGCGTAGATCCGTCCGCGCTTCCATTGTGGGGAGGACGGCGGCTTATGCTGGGATCTCCACGGTCTTCGCTCGCCATATAGTCGAAGGCGGAAGATCAACTTTTGATGGGTGGAAAAATTTCTAGTTTCTTATAGACGGCGCCAACTGATGGAGGTTTGGATCTCCTTCAGATGTTGTCCTCCGTCGATCTGTCGCGAGTGTTAGTGAACAGCTGAGATTGGTGTTGAGAATTGCCTCCTTGAGCATGTGGATCTCAATGAGCTTGTTTTGAGGCGGAGTCGAGCTATCTGAAAAGAAGTTCTGGGATGGTTGTACCACTGTGGACCCTCCGACAATCAAGTTAGCAGAGAAATTCGGGTAGAGTAGCGGCTTATTGGAATAAAATTGCCTTACCTGAGTCGTCTGAAAGAGGGGTTTTTATAGTGGTCGTTTGGAGCGAGCTGGCGCGAGATCTTTGCCGCCGGTTACGCCCTGACGTTATGCCTGCGTAAATGACGGGATCCTCCCATTAATGACGAGATACGCTCGTTAATGGGGGGGATACGACGGCGTGGAATGCGGGATGTTGGGTGGCGGATATTTCGCTTCTGGCGAGATACGCGGAGCCGTGGCGGAGGCGTTTGGACTCTGCGTCTTTGGTTGCTCGGTAGAACCGGGGAGGTTTTGCTCGGCGGGAGGCTCGGAGGCGAGCGGGACGCCGAGGAAGCTCGGTTCTGTGACAGCTCGGAGGCGAGCAGGAGGGGCTGAGGAAGCTCAGCGTGTAGGAAAGCTCGAAGGCGAGCCGATGGTTATTTGTAAGATGAGCATAGGAGTGTTCAGGGATCCATCGAAGATCGGGTCATGACTCGGGACGATAGCCCGGGAAAGGCCTTCAATGCATCGTGTTTGCTCTTGTCCCGTAAGCCCCGGAACACGTCATCTATCATGTGTCATGATCTGAGATGTCCCCACTTATGAGTATCAACAATTTAAATGTTAATAATACATTGATGTGATAAGCTTACCCTGGTTGTAATTAGTTTCTTGGATAATCATTTTACCCCTCGGAGACAGGTCCTCTTGCCATCGGAAACTGCTAGTCTGCTACCAAACATCTCCATTAGCTGTGGACAGTAGTTGTTGCATGATGTTCCTGCAATGTGAAAAGTGGAAGTGTTGATTTCGGTGAGTAAATTACTACAAATTTGATTTTATATTTGTTTTTAATTTAAAAAAGCACTTAATTAAGGACATGAGAGGAGAACATTTCTTACTTGTTTGTAACATGGAAGTAGTTGAGATGAGATGAGAGAGACAGAGGGATGAAGTGGAATGCAAGAAGATATATATATATATATATATATATATATATATATATATATATATCCAATTTAATGAAGTCTCTTAAAAGTTGAAGTCGAGTGTTGGAGGTTGGTGTCGGTGAGAGATGCTTTCAATTATGCTTGTGAGGTCGTTTTCAGATATTTTAGCACATCTTGGCACACCGAAAATAATTTATCCACCTTGGGACCTTAAGAAAACCAAAATTAAATTGTTCAGCTCTAAATTTCTTGTGGAGCTGTATGTGACAAAATCTTTTCTTAAAAAAAATATATTCCTCATTTAAGGCACATTTGGATTTGGATGTATGGAAGTAAGGAAAAAACGAGAAATATACATGAAATAACTTCTCAAGAAGGTTTCGTATATAAAGTGACGAGTTATTTCAAGCTTTTGTTTGCTTTTTTTTTTTGAAAAAAGAAGGAATTATGAGTTAACTTCTTTTATGAATTGTTGAGATGGGAGAGACTAAAATAGTTCCACATTGGAAAAACTATGAGAGGTATATAGATTTAAGATATAAAATGAAACAAACCTTAATAAAACATAAGTTTTATTGTTGTAACTCACTTATATCAAAATCCAGTGTACACTCATAAATAAGACTTAAGTCTTATTGATGAATTGAGGATCTTCCGCTGCGTGGATTTCTTAGGACACAAAGTCATTGATGGAGCCCTCTTATATCAAAAGCCCATGTACACTCAAATATAAAATACCTTTGAGAGAAGCGGACAAATCACAACAAGACTTGAGTCTTATTTTTGAAACCCACTTATATCAAAAACTCGTGTACACTCATAAATAAAATATATAATTCTCTCCTCAATCTTTAAAATATATATATATATATATATATATATATATAAAGATGGGAATTGCCCCCTCATTCTTTAAAAAAGGACAGTTTTTTGGAATAAATTATTTTAAAATAATATTATTAAAAATAAATCGTTTTCAAAAGATATTGCAAAAGTAAGCCGTTTTTGGCCACTAGATGCCACATAGGCGCTGGCGGTGGCATGCAAAATTTTTTTTTTAAGGGGCGCAGTTTCAGACTGCGTCCATTTATTTTATCAATGGACGCACTTTCAAAGTACGCTCATATATTTTACTGAAAAATGATGGGGTGCACTTTCAAAGTGCACCACATTCCCTAATTCCAGATTAAATAGATGCAGATTTATTTTTTTCTCCGTTCCTCTCTCTCTCTCTCTCTCTCTCTCTCTCTCTCACGCACTCTCTCTCATCCCTCCCTGATCTCTCTTCCCCCATCTCTCCTTACCCCCCAACCCGATCTCTCTTCCCCCATCTCTCCCTACCCCCAACCCGATCTCTCTTCCTTCCCCGATCTCTCTTCCCCCATCTCTCTTTGATCTCTGTCTCCCTCTCTCTCGCTCTCTTCTCTCCGATCTTCCCCTCTGTCTCATCTCTCACATTCTCTCTCCGGATCTCACATTCTCTCTCTCGTGCAGTTTTAGGTGGAAATTCACCGGCGAACAATCACCTTCACTCTCGTCGTCGTCGTCGTCAACGTGAGCATCAAAAAGATAAGCAAAACCCTAATTTTCTTTAAAAACCATTCATAAAAATATTTGGTTCAAACAATTCGAAAAAAATTAGGCACATATTATAGGTTTTTTCGATTTTACTTGTGACAGATCAATGAGTAGGATACAAGTTCTTACAACTTGTTACATACTAAAAATATGGATTTTATTGTAAATTTAAGTAATTAAGTGAGTATAAATATGAAGATAAATAAGGAGGGTGTTTGATGAGAACTCTCAAAACATGCGTCAATTTTTCTACAGGTAGAAAAATGATGGATAATTATATCCATCTAATTTGCTATTTCAGTGGCCAATTATCGATTGGAAAAAGTAATATTTCTGAATATATCGGAGGAAAAACTAAGATGATTAGAGTCAAAAAGTCTAGCAGATACAACGAGCTATGCCTAGTAGTATACAAAACTACCAAAATCAATTCGTTAGAGTTTAATATCTCTTTAATATGCAAATGGCCGACGAAGCGTGAATATACCGCCATTGAAGTATCCGATGACGAGGATACACAAGTCATGCTTGCATCGGAATCAAAATCGATCGAGCTGTTTATGAAAAAGGAGATATTGACGTCCGCTCAACTGCCCGAACCTTCTTCTAAAGTGTCTGATCCTTATTTTTGAGCATCCAAGCATTACTCGCAAGGAGAATATTCTCGCACGCTCAATATGAATGCTGATTCTACCGGTTTAATGTCTCCTACCAATAATGAACAGTATAGAGATCAAAGTTACGTAGGTGAAAGCACATCAAGCGAAATGCCAGCGAATTAGTAATTTACGAAGTAAGTATTATCTTGCATATCTTTATACCGCATATACATTTAGCGGAACATTATTTATTGAGAGTGGATGTATGATTTAGTTACTAAGTATTCATAAATTTGTGTACAGTTCCTATGTACCGTCGGTCGGTTATAATTGCATGTCACCGCCAAGTTTCGGTTTTAATTGCATACCAACGCCAAACTTCGGCTTCAAGATTTTGTCCCAAAATGCCGAGCACATGCAGTCATAAAATACAGGACACAATACGGGATGGATACCGTTTGCAAACGATAGATCAGGATTTCGTTAGTATGAAACCGAACATCAAATATCATGCAAGTCCCTAATGTTGGTTCCGCACATCCAACCAATGTACCTGCTATGAATCCAGTGGTGTTAGAACATAATAGAGATGAAAGTGATGATGATGATGATGATTATGATGATGATGCTAGTGATGAGGATGAAATTCAAGTACAAGATAGCATGCAAATTGCACAAGTCCTTGATGATGAGAATGATAGGCAGTGGATTACTAACTCATGTGTTAATAATGATTTCATTGCGTTTGAAGATCTGCTTGCCTATAATATGACAGATGCTCACATGTTATCTACATCGGTAGTGGAAAATGTCAACTTTCATGCCGATAGGCTTTCGACGGTCGATATTGAAAGTGGGTTGAAGGTCGGCGATTTGTTCGAGAATAAGAAATTAATTCAGGCAGTCAGCGTTTAGTAATTAAACACGGAGTTTCTTTTAAACCAACCAAGACTACCACGACCAAGTACACCGTCATTTGTATAACAGACGTGAACTGCCCTTGGAGGCTTCATGCATATATATCGAAGAAAACACCGACAGAACATTGGCAGATAAAGAAGTATGCTGGTAATCATACTTGTGTGATTTTTGTAGTGAATTCAAATCATAAACATGTCACTTCTACATTCTTATGTAACAGGATCCTGCCTTTCGTGAAAACGGATGTCGATTTAACCTCCCAAACGATTCAAGTGCTTATAAAAGATACATTATTCAATAAAAATAAATTATATGAATGTATGGAATGCGTTGAATAAGGCATTATCTAAAATATACGGAAATTGGAAACATTCGTATAAACATTTGACACGATATCTTATCGTCATCAAATCTACTAATCCTGATACTGTTTTCAAGATAACCAACACATCAATGTCAGAAAGAATGGAATATTTTACCGGTTCATTTTGGGTATTTGGACCGGCCATTAATGCTTTCACTTATTGTCGTTACGTTCTCAGTATTGATGGGACACACGTATACGGCAGATACAAAGGGACTTTGCTCATTGGTACCGGTACTGATGCAAATGATGACCTTTAT
Source organism: Agapanthus africanus (assembly GCA_030015575.1). NCBI lineage: Eukaryota > Viridiplantae > Streptophyta > Magnoliopsida > Asparagales > Amaryllidaceae > Agapanthus > Agapanthus africanus. The sequence continues at coordinate 886,882,714 of CM057337.1, forward strand.
CTTTTGTCATATGCTGTAGTTGGAGTTGAAACCACAAAAAATTGGGAGTGGTTCATTGCTTGCATTCATCTCTACATTCCATCTGTGTGGAGAAGACACATTACTTTCATATCTGACCGAATGAAATGAATTCCGACTGCTCTAAGAAATTCATGGCCGGAACCTCATAGTCATTATTATTGTATGCGACATATCAGAGTCAACTTCTCAACTGCTAGATTTAGTGGCAAAACCTTACAGAGTTTATTCTGTCAAATTGCATGTGCACCAGATGACTTGTGTAGCATTTCGAAAAAATTTAAATGTTATTTTAGAATTTTAAATAATGATAAAAAGGTTTTATTAAGATTATGGTAATAATTTGTAAATGGTATTTTTGTGTAAATGAGAGTGGTTGGTGTATATTAGGTTTAGAGTAAACCTTCACACACAACATACCATAGTATACCATGTCATGGCTCCATCTCCTCCTTGTTCTATACTCTTTTTCTAAACTTCCTCCTTATTTTATCTCATAATTCAAATGGTTCCTATCAATTCTAAACAAAACCTATCACTTTCCTTTAACCATCATCTCAATTTTTAGCAACCTTTCATAAAATCACCAAGAGTTTGATGATTTCTTCATTGAAAATGGATCAAAATTTCAAGCTAAACAAATACCGCTCCATGAAGCCTCATGTAGATATCATAAGAGCTTGAACTTCCTTTATGATCCATCCAAATAGGTAAAATTTTATTTTATTTTTCAAGTTTTTCAAGTGTTAAAGTTTCAGATCACTTTTTTTGATGTCAGAAAAATAGAGTTTTTGTAAGGTTTTGGTGTTCAAATGAATTTTGGGATGAATTAGGATCTTTATAAAATATTCTGAGTATAGAATTGACCTAATAGGATCATCAGAAGACACCAACAAAAGCACGAACCCTTCAATCTTATTCCAAACCGCAAATTACGATTTTATAGAATATTTTGACTGTCCAATTTTTAAGTTAGGGTGTGGGTCTTGGTCTGAGACTTGTTTATGAGTAGAATAAATCTCTTTTATATTTTGTTTTTCCCCAGGTTCCCTGAGTCAAAATGTAACAACTCCAATTTGAATGTACAGAAAATTGTTTAAAAGTTAATGTACAATTGGGGTATTTGCAATCCTGTGTACGCTATAAGAATTTGTTTTACTTTTGAACAGCAAGAAAGAGCTTATAGCTCATTGGTAAAGTTTTGCACTGCTGTGAAATAATCGATTCCCCCAGCCACATTATCTTTTTATTTAATTTTCTTTTAATCTTTTAGAAATCCAAAGGTTTGCACGTGCACTACATGTAATATGATAAGTTACAAATTAATTAAACATGTGCACGAAGGTATACGAGACGACAAGGACACACAGCACAAATCTAGAACCCATCTCACCGGTTTAGACCGGCGAGATTCCTTGGTAGGGCCGGTACCGCCGGAGCGCCCGTAGGGAATGACCTCTATCTTTTCACCCGAGCACCTCTTCAGCTACCCCACTTCTCTCACATTGTTTATTTTCTCTGCACATTTTCTAGAGAACAATAAATCACCTTTAATTCAATTTTAATGCAAATTTTCAATGCATTCTTTAACCCTTTAAACCCTAATTTTTTCTATAAATACCACACTCCATTTCACTCATCCTCACTCAGAAATTCCCTGCCAAAACTCTCAAAAATTCTCAGGTCCTTTTAGCATGTAAGTGGAGTTAGCAAAGGGTGAAGTTCCGGCGACGTTCCAAAGAGATTCCGGCAACGAAACGACGCCCCGAAGACTTCCTTAATTTCCCCTCTCCCTTCTTTTATTCCCTAGCCAGTAAGTCCCCTCTCCCCCTCTCTTCTTCTACTCTATAAACTTTTATTTCTAAAACCCGACGGAAGCGGAGTTAATCCGACTTCCGATTCGATTTTTCCTTAAAAAGGTTATTTTTCTTAAACAATCAATACCATACTCTCATATAATGTTTAACAAACATTAACAAACACTTTAAAACAAGTTTTAATTCAAAATAATCTTTTGTGCAACTTTTATGGTATTTTTACGGTAAAATACCACATACTTCATTTTCGACATAAAACAACATAATACTTGTATTACCTTTAGATAACTCATGAGCTACTGACCTACCTCACCACAACACACATCTTTGATATATCACAATGAGAATTTAGGAATATATTCATTGGATAACATGACATTACAAATAAATACCATCAAACTTGCAAAACCATTTCTTTAAAAAGTGTATTAAACAATTCCTTACAATTGCGCCTTTACAACCCACTTTTTGGGACCCCATTCAGGATAGTGCGGATTGTCGCACATTCTCGAGCCTGGTAGAGCGAGATGCAGACCTCTGAAAGGAGCATTCGATCTCGATGGAATTTTTAATGCATTTTTCTTTAGAAAATGAGATTTCTACAAGAATAAATAAAATTATTTTTATTAAATATATAACTATTATCAAAATATCTATTTTAATTATATTATATAAATATTCCAAGTTTTCCAAATCAAAGGAATCATCATTACATGAAAATACCATACGAATACAAAACAATTCCAATATTTCAATAAAATACTATATACTATGAAAACTAGGTTCTACTCACTAGAAATTTCACATTTATAAAATATACATCTATGAAAACCCTAAAGACGATAATTAAATACTTGAGGTGTATTTTGAAAACATATCAAAACTATTTTTACATAAAACCCCATCAAGTTATGCTAAATTACAATAAGAACCCTAGTAAATATAGGTTTAAGCGGGACCAATTCTCTTGAGCCTCAGGGAGCCGGAGAATGTGGGTGCTTTCCTATCTAAAGTAGACAATCTAACAAACAGTGTTATCAATACGGTAATTGTCTTGGAAAAAGACATAAATCTTGTCGTCCATGTGCAGTAGTTACCGATAACATCAAAACTAATTCAGGACTTCAATTTCTTTTTAAGTGTCCGACTCAGACTGAGTCTCAATCTAATCAATCTGACTTGAATGTGATTCAAATACAATATGAATCCATGAATCCATCTATATCAATCTATATTGACCGAACCGAACCATAGATATACTCTGTCTACATGACTCTCCATTTTATATACATTCTGTTTACTGATATCATGGTCTCGACAAGTCATCCATCTATATAACAAAACAATGCAATCAATACAAAAGACATCGCGGGGTTTTTATAAAGGGGTAGATTGGTACGGAAGGTGTTAGAAGTGGCACGAGACTGTAACCATAATACACTGTACCGTGGCTGAACGGTTCCTTGTGCTCCGTATACCTTAGTCTCCGGAATAGTGGGACTCCTCTCGTATACACTGGCATTTTCTGTACCAAGCTACAAACAACAACGTTAACATTATAATTAAACATTACAAGTTATATTCTCTTTCTGTCTATTCTATCTCTACTCACCTTCGGGACTTACCGAGCGATTGTTCGCTGATGACATTCCTTTTCTTCTTTCTTTGGAATGCTGTCAGGTGTTTCGGACTCATTAGAGATCGAGCCCAGCCGTGGAGATTTGGAGCAGTTAGCGTTTGATCCAGAGCTGTAGGCACTTGTACATATTTATTTCATTTCAGTTATGTCATTGTTTAGGCATCGCTTTATATTCATGTATTTACATTTCAGTTGTACCTGTAAAAGAATGTTTAATAAATAAAGTTATTGTTCATTTACATTCCTGTCTCTTGTGTACTTTATTTTATATTGCTTAGATACGCTTAGCGTGTTTACTTCTAAGTAAATACGTCGCGTGACCCGTCGCGTCTCCTTACCGTACACGGGAAGCGGGGCGTGACACAAAATCTGGAAGTGTTTTGGTATGATTTTGACGATGTTTTAACGTTTTTAAAACTTGTGTTTTCGTATTTATAATTCTGGTTTCGATGGATTTGGTTGAATTGCGATGCCGGAAAGGTGATTTCTTGTTGTTAGCACTCGCCAAGATTTTATTGGTCATAGGTTCTAACCTATGGACCTTTATTTGATATATCGGTTCCGATATGGTTTCTTATGTATGTTGTGATATTATATGAATGCTAGGTTTCGTTGCGGAGACCTTCGAGGCGGCAAAGATGCGCAAGGCGATTGTCGGATGCGACTAGCGCGATCGCACATAGTGAGTAGATTATATCTACGAGTGGGGAAATCGGGGGGATGGGGTATAACACCCTCACGAAACATAATGTTATATTATCATTGAATTTGCATAAGATACATGTCGTGTATGTTTAGATGTGTCCGATATGTAGTATATTCCGTTAGTATCGTGTAGTAGACTTATAATAGAAACACTTGGTAGAACACAAACATAAATACTAATGATTGACATGTACACAATCACAGACTCGGATATTACACTACACATCATTAATACTTCCATGCCACGTAGAACTGTCATACTTACATATCATAGAAGAATTGACGTTATAGTAGGATTATGTTATTATACAAGTTATATTGGGTGCACGTACGAGACTAGATGTCCGTACTTATTGTCGAGCGAGTACGAGACTGGAGGTCTGTACTGGTTGCCGTATGTGTATGTGACACAAGATGTCCATACCGATCATTGTGCGGGTGCGTTGACGAGATGTCCGCATCGGTCGCTGTGTGCATACGTAGACTTGATGTCCGTACGAATTGCGAGATGTGCGTAAGACTTGAAGTCCGCACTACTATTGTCGTATGTTGGGTACGTAGATTAGATATCCGTACCGATCATTATTATTATATAATGATATATCTAATGGTCATCGTACGATGCGAGATTTCTGTACTGGATGACATGATGATGAGGATTTGCCGAATACGGTTTTATTGATTTTGGCTTGTGGAGTCTTATTTTACCCTGATTGGGAAATTATAATATTCAGAATGTAACCTCCAATTTCACAACAACGATTCATTTCATGTTTTCAAAAGAGATAACAAGGATGTGCTGTTGGATTTTAAAAGGGCATTTACAAATTTTAAAACACCGCAGCCTCCTTATTTACAACCAACGTTTCGTTATATTTTACAAATGTATATATGGGGTTACTTGCATATATATTCATTTACTGTTCGTTTACGTTACGCTTACCGTATATGTTATTCACTTACGCATTATTTATTTTATCTGATATGTTGCGCTTACATTACCATTCGTGTTACTATTATTATATTCACGATGCTGTTATATACTACCTGTTTGTGCTATGACTAATTCACACAAACTAAAAAGGGTACGAGAATATGATATGATATGATATCAATTTTAAGAGATTAAATATATATATATATATATATATATAATATGAGAAAGAAAATTATGATTCAGACACGGAGGATATAACCAGGGAGCCATGAGATATATATATATATATATTTGTGATCAATTCATGAGAGATTGAGGGTAGTTGACACATGATATCTCTACGGATATATTTTTTGATCAATCAATGAGAGATTGAGGGTAGTTGACACATGATGTCTTTACGGATATATATGTGAGGGATCGATAAGATACCATGCACTGAGATGGATGTATTATATATATGTGAGGCATCGAGATAGATACCTGCACTGATGTGATATATTATGTTGTATACATAGTAGTCGGACAAGACTGATCAACGAGACAGTACATGAATAGTATTTTCATATATCGATATATATTGAAGAGGGTTTTATAAAAAGTTATAGTCTCATATTTTCCATGTGTCTATGATCAGCACCGAAACTTTCAAAAGAAACCCGCTTCTAAGTCATTTTCAAATAAATAAGAGCGGGACGTATATTTAAATGAAACGCCTATTTTCTTCTTACATCAACGTCCGCTACTAAGTGTCATGATATAGACATCATATGGCTATTTTGAAAAGATTTAACATACATACATCTTTCAGCTACTTTTATTGGATTACATATGGATGTGTGTTATACGTATTATAGCCTTGCTTTTATTTATGTTCGGTCTTGTGCTATAGATATTGCACTACAGGTACAGTGATCGTGATTTGACATAGGTATATTTGTACACAATGAGTTATTATTTATTGATGATGGATCATCATTACATTGCACGGTATTGCGTTTATTTCCGTGACTCACATGCTTTCAGATAATTGTGGTTATGTTCTGCCCGTACCGGGCTGATATTGTTTAGTTGATATTGACATGATAACCACACACAGATTCATATGTAGGATAGCGGCACACGAGTTGTACATGAGGCCTTACCATCATATATTTCATTGCTCGAACTCTAATTTTAATGCATGCTATTTTACCCTCCGTAATGTACACATTTATATTGTTTAGATATTTCACAGCTTATCTATGCAAGTTTTAGCTCGTTATATAATACTATTCACGAGTTGGCAACTCACCCCCGTTGTGCCATAGTCCTGTGCAGGTTTGACCGCTTGAATCAGTAGCGGCTAGTTTGGACACATCTTCTGGTTTGTGGATGTAATTACACATGTATATGAGTGGTGGGTTATTTCTGTATCGGCAATTGCCTTGTACCTATTGTATCTAAAAATACTCCATCAAAGACCAAGTTTAGTTATTCGTCGTATCCTTAGTGTTATTGTGACTTGATGTATATTTATTCTATTTACTTTCCATATATGATCCTTCACCATGGCGTCGTATATATATCTTGCGTGGTTGTTGATCTGCCGTTGGGCGTTGATTTTGCTCCCGTGCTAGGGATGCTTTATTATTATATTATTGTATATGTTTTTATCAACATTTACAAAGGTGATACTGCCCGATTTTTAAACAATAGTAATATTTTCAAACCAAACTTGATTTTAAGTTAATAAAACTTTCAAAACTTCACCTTCGCTATTTCTTGTAAAAATGGTTTAGATTCCTGTTTTTGGCTTACTTGAGTTAATGTGAGATCCTATAAATTCCACATGATTCAAGTGCCGGTCACATGTCATTTCCGGGTCGTGACATCTTGACTATACAGAGCTGAGAGGGGAACTTAAACGTATACGTCTAAGAGAGGATACTTGGATTAAAAGTAGTTTTAAAAATAAAGGAAAAAGATGGGCACTTTCGAAAGATGGTGGTAAGCGATTTTGCATGATGACTATGAATGCTTCAGAAACCTTTAACGGGATCTTAAAAGGATCTCGATTTTTGCCTATTCAGGCTTTAGCAGCACAGACTTTTTACCGGGCGAACAAATACTTCTTTGCACGATGTCAGGAGGGACAAGAGTGGACGACCAAGTTATGTCCTAAGTTCGAATAATTAATAATGAAAATGGCTACTGATACTAGGCATGCTTGGCTCGTGAGGTTCAGCCGGTCCGAATGGAAGGTGACTAATAAAGATGGAAAAAATTACGCCATAGTCATCGATTGTAGAAACTGCAGTTGTACGTGCAATATACTTAGGTTGCAAAAGTTATCTTGTTCACATGTAATTTCAGCATGTACATGAGCAGAGAATGGGGAGAACATTGCACATCACGATCTTATTTCGAAGTGATATTCTGTATCTAAATACAAAACTGCTTATGCTCTATTATTCCATCCTGTACCTAATAGCCGATATTGGGAGGCGTACAATGGTCTATTGATATTACCACCTATCGGTAGGAGACAAGTAATACGACCACGTTCTACTCGTATCAAATGTGTTATGAATGATTTATGAGAAGGACGTAGGCAAAATAGATGCAGCATCTGTAACGAGTATGGTTATAACAAGACTCGATGCAAAAATCCTCCAGCACCACATCGCCATTGGTAATCACTGCCTATACTTTGAAATGCACACACATGCATACACACATACATGTAAACACAAAAAACAAACATACATATATACACACATACACGCACACATATGTTCTTTGTTATACATGCCCGTTTTTTCAATGTTAATATAACTCGAATTTTTCATTGTGCAGATATACTTATGGAGTCTGGACCTATAGATACGAGTGTTCTATACTTGCAGGCAGAAAACAGGTCAGCCAATTTGTAATTTTATTTTCTGTAATTACATATATTATTTATATGTTACTGATATGAGTCCTCTTATTGTAATTGGCAGAGTGACCGGGTGATTACATGTGTTGATCACTCAGTCCAGAACAGCATGATCCCATCTGAAGATGCCCGTGTGCAGGTTAAGCTGCAACGGGTAGGATTTCATCTTCCATTCAGATTAGAGTATATACGTCTGGATAGAGACTTGATTACGAATTTGGTAGATAGATGGAGACCAGAGAACTTCACATTTCATTTTAGAGTTGGTGAGATGACTATCACCCTGCAGGACATCGTTGTGTTGTTTGGTCTGCCTATAGACGAACATGTGGTTGTTGTAGAGTACAAACACGATTGGTCGGATTTGTGTCCTCGCTTGTTGGGTAGGATTTCATCTGTTGGACAGGATTCCACCTGTTGGACAAAGGAGATGCAATAGCATTAACTTGAGTTGGTTGCGGAAGGCGTTTAGTGCTGAGCCTACCATGGATGTTACGCCTGCGGCGGTCGAGCAGCACGCATGCGCCTATATTTTATATCAGATAGAGGTTCGCTGATTCTCGGATAGGAGTAAGAGCATAGTTAGTCTTGCCTGGCTGGCGCTTTTAGCTAATCTCGACCAGTGTGCCACTTTATCATGGGGGAGTGCGGTTCTGTCTTCCTCTACAACGATCCGAGGATGGCTATCTTGATGGAGCAGAAGAGTTTTGGGGATTGTTTAATGCTTCTTTAGGTATAAAATACTTAAAGCCGCATTCTACTAATTTTGCGTAATTAAATTAATATTGAATGTAAATTGATATTAAATTGATATTCAAAACATATACTTAAAGCCGCTTTCTACTAATTCATCATCACAGCCGCCCCTCCGCCCACATTATATACGCCTCAAGGACCAATAGAGAGAGATTTTGTAACTTTATATCAAATCTATAAAACTATAATCTTATTTTTAAGAAATTCATTATCTTATTTACCATCAATATATGTACAAACCATTTAAGCATTAGAGAATATAGCTTATGAGGGGATTAGTGGCACTAGTGACTCAGCGAGCTGCTTTATGAATATCAAGTCCCTTATCAGGTGTGTGATGACTGTTTCCCCCAATCAGAGCAAAACTCTGTTTGAATTTCAGAAATTCAAAAAATTGAAGCAACGCTTCAGATTCCTTGCGCTGCGCGCAATGCGCCACGTATCAAAAGCAGATACATCAGCGCTACGCCCAAGACAGCGCACCCAATCAGAGTAAGGCTCTGTTTTAAAATAAAAATAAAAGAAGCAACGCTTCAGATAACTTGCGCTCTGCGCTGCGCGACACGTGTCAACGCAGTTGCGCTGCGCTCTGCGCTGCGCGACACGTGTCAAGCGCAGGTGCGCTTGCGCCAACTGTGCCAGAATTTAAACAATAAAATTTTGGAAAGATCTTTCTAATCTTGTTAAAACAATAAGATTATCTTCTGTAAAACAGAAGCCCTGAGATCAAAGATCCAGCGATGGGGAAACATCCCTAAATCAATCAGAGAAAGATCTCTTTAACTGATTTAACAAATCAATTGTCACTATATAAAGGCCCCTAGACTCCAAGTCTAAAACATACAGAGATAGAGACACAGAACTCCTCTAAAACTTTGAGAAGAACTCGAAGAAAAGAAAAAGGTAAAACCTTTAGAAAAAAGAAGAATTTGTTCTAAAAAAGATCAAAGATCTAAGAACAAGATCAAGATCTTTAATAAAAAAAATAATAATAAAAAAGAAGTAATTTTACTTCTTTATTAGATCTTTCGATCTATATAAAGGCATTGCCTTTTGATGAACCACTGGTTCTTGAAATTTGAGGTAGAACCTCTCTGGAAAAAGAAAAACTTGTTTTCTTTGATTTAAATTTGATCAAGATATTAAACAGTGCCTTGCACTTTTGAAATTTACACTGTTGTACTCTTTGGATTGGCGCAAGCCACCAAAGAGCGCCACGTGTCAATCACAGAACAACTGCGCCTTGCGCTTCTAAAACAGAGCACTAATCTCTTGGTTTGGCGCAAGTCACCAGAGCGCGCCACGTCTCAGCAGCGCACTGGTGCAGCGCACTGCGCTAACAGACCTGCGCTCACCAGCGTGTGACACGTGTCACCTCTACATGAATTTGCGCCTTGCGCTCCTCAATTGGCGCAAAGCGCCTGACAAGCCACGTGGGGCATTGTCAGAACATTTAATGCAGTGCATTATTGAAAAGGGCAGAGCCCAATTAAAAGGTCTATCAGACCAAAATGCAATGCATTATTTAAAAAAAGGGGCAGAGCCCAATTAAAAGGTCTATCAGACCAAATAAAAAAAAGGCAGTGCATTATTAAAAAGGGCAGAGCCCAAATAAAAACCTGACAGGCCAAACACAAATAAAATGTTGAATATTTTCAACTGGACTTAGCCCAATTCTGGCCATAAGTCCTCAAATTAAATTGACTGAGTACGACTGCTCTCTCAAATCAATTTACACCCGGTTCAAGGGTCCATCTCTGAACTCCTCTGATATTTATCGTTGTAATCCTTCAACGTCGTCAGAGAGGTGACGGGTCCCGACAACCACACATTGCTACGGACTGTGGGATCCTTAAACTCATGGACTAATGCGTCCTTAAACTAATATTCGTCCCTAAAATGGGAACAATGGACCACCATGTCCCTAAACTGGCAATGGACCGCCATGTCCCTAAACTGGTAATACGGACTGTGGGGTCCTTAAAATCATGGACTAATGTGTCCTTAAACCAATATGCGTCTCTAAAATGGGAATGTTGGACCACCATGTCCCTAAACTGGTAATACGGACTGCGGGGTCCTTAAACTCGTGGACTAATGCGTCCTTAAACCAATATTCGTCCCCAAAATGGGAATGCTGGACCACCATGTCCCTAAACTGGCAATGGACCACCATGTCCCTAAACCGGTAATACGGACTATGGGGTCCTTAAACTCATAGACTTATGCGTCCTTAAACCAATATTCGTACCCAAAATGGGAATGTTGGACCACCATGTCCCTAAACTGGTAATACGGACTGTGGGGTCCTTAAACTCAAGGACTTATGCGTCCTTAAACCAATATTCGTCCCCAAAATGGGAATGTTGGACCACCATGTCCCTAAACTGGTAATACGGACTGTGGGGTCCTTAAACTCATGGACTAATGCGTCCTTAAACCAATATGCATCCCTAAAATGGGAATGTTGGACCACCATGTCCCTAAACTGGTAATACGGATTTCGGGGTCCTTAAACTCGTGGACTAATGCGTCCTTAAACCAATAGTCGTCCCCAAAATGGGAATGCTGGACCACCATGTCCCTAAACTGGCAATGGACCACCATGTCCCTAAACTGGTAATACGGACTGTGGGGTCCTTAAACTCATGGACTTATGCGTCCTTAAACCAATATTCGTCCCCAAAATGGGAATGTTGGACCACCATGTCCCTAAACTGGTAATACGGACTGTGGGGTCCTTAAACTCATGGACTTATGCATCCTTAAACCAATATTCGTCCCCAAAATGGGAATGTTGGACTACCATGTCCCTAAACTGGTAATATGGACTGTGGGGTCCTTAAACTCATGGACTTATGCGTCCTTAAACCAATATTCGTCCCCAAAATGGGAATGTTGGACCACCATGTCCCTAAACTGGTAATACGGACTGTGGGGTACTTAAACTCATGGACTTATGCGTCCTTAAACCAATATTCATCCCCAAAATGGGAATGTTGGACCACCATGTCCCTAAACTGATAATACGGACTGTGGGGTCCTTAAACTCATGGACTTATGCATCCTTAAACCAATATTCATCCCCAAAATGGGAATGTTGGACCACCGTGTCCCTAAACTGGAACAATAGAGCCCAAATGCTCTTTTGTCGGATCTAAACGATCCCGTTAAGTTGAGCTTAGTCTCAAATTAGACTAAGTATCCTTAACAAACGTTTGAGTTGATCTTAGCCTCAAATATGGCTAACGTATTCTCAAACCAAAACCCCAAACCCAAATCTAAGAAAATACGGATTTGGACTAATCCACGTCCTACGGGCGACGACATAAATTAGTCTCCGTATACAATCCACGGGCAACCACAAACAAAACAAACACCCACGACACGAAGTGAACATCTGGAGAAGGAGAAAGTTGTTACCACGATGCGGTAGCGTAATTAACTGCAGGGGCTTGCGCCTGCAGGGAAGAGCGTCCCCACAATCAACAACCCCTCAAGCGAGGGGGAATCTGAAGAAGTCTGCTACATCGGCCGCATCCGTCTAAACCTTCGATACACGGTGCCATAAATCAACTTGGCATCTTCGGAGAGGTGGACGGATAAAACCAAATAGCTTCTACCCCGAATCTCAGGTAAGACGCCTCTATGTCACGCCGTCATTCGGAGGGGAACAGATTCTGGCACGCCCGGTGGGACATTTTCCTCTTTCCACTCCACACTTTGTGCGTCGTATTCGCGAACGAATCACGGTTTGTTAATGGTTGCCCTTGGATTTCAAGTTACTAAGATTTGGTCTCTTGCTTGGCGCAGAAATCAAACAGTAATGGCGTTCAACTGCTTGAACTGCTCCAATTGCAAGTGCAACCGACGCTCCGCCTCACCTGGAGGTGTAGCCTATGGACCGCAGGCGGCATCACTATTCACAATACCGGTGGAACAAATTACCCAAGCTACTACCGGTCTGTTTTTTGGGACCATGCTCCCGCCAGCGAGCTTTACCATCCCTGTACTCGTATCGGAAGCTTCAAAGAAGTCGGTCTTTGATCGACTTGCTACTCTCACGGCCCCTTTCAACGGGTCGTCCAATTCCTCAGTCTTCACCTGGCTGAACTTGGGCTCCAAAGGGCCTACCAAGAAGCCCATAATACTTGAAGTGGCCATCCCAAAGAAAATAGCTACTCCTAAAGTCGTCAAGGCGGCTTCTCCTCCCAGAGGGTCGGTCTTTGCGAGACTGACTGCTCCCGTTCCCGCTCCCGCTCAGAAATCTGTGTTTGACCGGTTGGACACGGCTTCTCAACGGACGTCAGTCTTCAAGAGGCTGACACCGGCAACAGCCCCTCACCTGAACAGGGGGCAAGATAAAGCCGTCGCTGAACCAATCCCAACAACCCGTCACGCCCAACGTCGCCACTGGCGCCGGATAAGGAAGGCTGGGGGCAACTCCCCCTCTGGGCTAACTCCGCTAGCTCTAACGGTGGAAATTGATGCTTCTGTTCCAACCAGGAACAGCTTTGAGCTTCTGAACAGGGTACGCAGGAATTCGCCAACAGCTGTACTCAAAAGGTCTCCTCCACTGGTAGAGATCGTCGTAGAAACAAAGCCGGAGTAGTCTCCTCAACGGCTGTCTTCCAAAGTCTACAAGACTTGGTGACGAATACGAGACTCGGTGATTGATCCTAATTTCTCCCGCCAGCACAAGAAACTGAAGGTCCAACAGGAAGTCAGCCATCCTGCTAAGCCACGAGAAGCTGTCTGGGTGCCCACTTCAACGGCTCCCTCGACTTCAACGGCCCACAAGAGAAGAAGGCCAGAGAAAATCCCCACGCCTGCGGAAAATATCAAAGGAAGTGAACCCAAATGCCCTAAGTCTGGGGGCATGGTGGTACACACCGTCTACATGGCGTCCGGGAAAGAGGACAACCGTATATCCACAGGTCATAGACCGCTTACGCGATCGGTGACTAAAGCTCAAGAGCAGCAGCAGAAGCTCCAAGAAATGATGACTGCGATGGCCGCGCTCACCAGGCCAAAAGAAAGCCTAGAAGCATCCTCGGATCAACGCCAGGAGCAAGAAACCGATGCCGAATTCCTTCGGAGAATACTGGAAAAGAAGGATAAAGAGGCTGCGGAACAAGCAGCCAATATAAAACGAATGGCCCTTCTGTTCCAGGACATGGTGGGTATGATGATCCAGCAGGATCCTCCTGCTGAAGATCCTCCGATTGTCCTTGAAGATGACAGAGGAGAAACGTCAAATCTACCGCCGGCTCTTTCAACAGCCAAGGAGGAGACAATTTCCAAAGCTGCCCTGGATGAATATATAGCTCAGCAGATACAAGTTTACCAGACAACTGAGGCAGCCGGTCAAGTTGTCAAAACGGGGCGACCATATCCGAGCCGGTATGATCAGATCAAATACCCGCCGGGCTACATGATCCCGAAGTTCCATGTCTATAAGGGGACAGGCAATCCCCATCAACATGTTGCTCAGTTCAGGGCTCTTTGTAGCAACACCGGCGGCGATGATAAGCTCCTGCTTCGCCAATTCGTCGGCAGCTTGTCGGAGACGGCGTTTGAATGGTACTCCGAGCTTCCGAACGACTCCGTCAAAACTTTCGCTGAAATAGAGTTGTTGTTTACCCAGCGTTTCGCAAGCGCCAGCGAGCGTACTCCAATAACAGCTTTGATCAATGCAAGAGTAAAGCCGGGCGAAACTTGGGTTCAATATGCAATCCAATGGCGGAACTTGTGGTCAAAATGCGAACAACGCATTGAAGAAGCGCCAGCGGTGGGCATGTTCGTGGGCACCCTGGACCCTCATGCAACTATTTCACAGTTCATGATGTTCTTTAAACCGACCACATTCCAGGCTTTGATCGACAAGCTAGCCCAGATGGACCAGATGGGCCATAGACCGTCTCCTCCAAAGCCGGACTCTCGAAATGAGAAAGGAAAAGGAAAAGCGATCGTCGTCGCCAATGCTCAACAACAGCCGAGCAACTTGAAGCCGGTTGTCCGTCAAAACAACTGCGTCCACGCATATCCCTCGAGGAGAGGCTAGGACGTCCTTACTCGTTTCCTCAAGATAAAACGAGAAGACTGTTCGAGCTGGCAGTGCGCAATGGACTCATCAATCTGCCGGATTCAAAACATCCGTTGCAGCCAAGCGACGTCAATAATCCCAATTACTGCCCCCACCATCGAGTATTGGGTCATCCGATCGAAGATTGCTACGTCTTCAAAAACTGGATTGAAGACCAATACCAACAAGGCAAGTTCGCGTTGCCCGAAAAATGGAAGGTGAACCCGCCGCAACCTCATACCCCTAAAAAGGTGAATATGCCGGGGGCGACGTGCTCCCTTGTTGAAGAAGCTCCGTGGAAGGTTGTGCTATCAGCCAAAACCAAAAGGATACTGAATGACCTCAAGACATGCCCGACGATCAAGTGGAAGAACCCACTAGAACCCCAGATCACCGAAGGGATGCTGAAGCCACGCCCAACTCCAAAGATCTGTGGTGATGGCCCAAGCACTCACACCCAACCGTCAAAATCTTCAAAGAAGAAGAAGAAAAGATCCAAAAAGCCCGTGAAACCTGGCGACAAGCGCACGGACTTACAGAAACAGATTGACACGCTGGAGGAATATAATCAGAAGGCACGGACTCCCATTACGCTCCAAGAGTTCTTCAGCCACGTCTTTCAGGAGGAAGATGATGGAGAAAGCTCATCAGATGAATCTGAGGGTTACGTGGCGAGTTGTCATATGATCTCCTATTCGTTTACAGACGATGATAAAACTCCTTGCACTGAGAAGCTGGGGGCAGATCCTAAACCGGAACTTCTAGGGCCATCAGATGAAACAATTGATGCATTCTTCAACGAAGCTCTTTTGAAAAGTAAAGCTGATCGGGAACGCGAGACGGTCATATTTGAAAGATCCATGCGCCGGCGACTAGACGAAAGAGCCGAGACACCCCCGTCAAATCAAAAGACATCCGTTGCGGATAAAAACAAATTCAAGACGAGGAAAAGGTTGGCTAAAGCCATATCAATGGGGATGAAGCTACCACCTTCTGAAGGAAACATTGCCGGCAAAGCAGAAATGCACCCTTCCTATTGCTTGTATCATCGGAAGGTTTCGCACCCCACCAAAGAGTGCAAAGCTTTCAATAGATGGTGGCAGGGGTATGTTGTTCACCGGCAACATTTTAAGCGGGAGAAGCGCAAAACTCGTCGAGAGCGGAAAAGTACGACCGAGGAGCTTATAAGAACTACCAGCGATTGTCACATGGTTAACGCCGGGGAAGCACAAATTCTCACGTTCGGGAGCGACTCTGACGAGGAAATGGCTCTTAGCCCTCTCTTTAAAGAGTCTACCTCGGGAAAAGAGGAAGAGCCGAAGGCCTGTGAAAATATCCGGTTGCGTAATCGTACGCTACCCGAAAAGAATCTTGGACCCTCAAATAAAAAAGATAAGGGAAAAGAAAAGGTCTCTGAGGATATCGCCCTAGATGACCAAGTCATGGAAGAGCTAACCGCCAAGGACCCGCCAAAGAAAAATAAGGTGGACTACAACGTTCTGGCACACTTGAGGAAGTTACCCTCACAGCTCAGTATTCTCGATGCCCTCTTACTATCAAAAGAAGCAAGAGATTCATTGATCAAAGCACTACAGGAGCCGGAGTAATTCCAAGCTTTTCTCGCCGAAGAAAAGATGAAGGACGTACTGGAAGAAGTGCACACAGCTGATGTCACTTTCGGTGATGAAGACCTCCTCCTTGGGACGTGCGAACACAATCGTCCCCTCTATGTCTCAGGGTACTGCCACGATATAAAGATAGGCAAAATCTTGGTTGACAATGGGTCTTCCGTCAATCTCCTCAATATACGAGTATTGAAGGAAATCTGCATGAGCATCCAGCACCTCGCTCGGGATAAGATCACCATCTCTGGGTTTGACTCTCAATCATCACGGACTCTTGGGTCTGTGATACTGACGTTACGCTTTGGGCTACTCGTCACGGACATTAAATTCCACGTCATAGATGCCAAGACATGCTATAATGCTTTGCTCGGTCGATCCTGGTTACACGAGTACAACATCATCCCTTCTACACAGCATCAGTGTATGAAATATTTTAAGGATGGTCTCGAGTATACCGTAACAGGAGAGCTGAACCCATTCTCCGTGAACGAAGTCCGCAAATATGAAGATGCAAAATACTTCTTGCCAGATTTCGAAGACACGGAGAGGTGTCACAAGCCGGAGAACAAAGCTATCGCCACCATCCCTGTCTTCAGGAGTGATACTGAGGAAGAGGAAGAAATGGTTTATTCGGGTCCACCCCAATACAACAAGTCAGGACCATCCGCTCCTATGTTGATCTTTGGCAGTGACTCGGAAGATGAAGTCAACGCTATATTCTCTGCTCGGCCTTCAATACAAACTTTCGCTGATGAAGAGCAAAGTCTGCAAGTCGCCATGGTTCCACTTAAACATCATAAAGAACTTGACGCGCTTAATACCTACAGTGTAGAAGAGCTGCAGACGTTCTATGTCCCTCCCAGGCGAGAAGGCGAAAAGGCGATTCTATTCTACCGCTCCGGGGAAACTAAAGTGGAAAAAGAAATCTGGCATGGTGCGAATCCTACGCTTGACAGGCTTCAGCCCATCCGTTTGCCAAGATATTACACGGAAGGATTGAAAAGGCTATTGAAGCGCCAAGGGATACCCTTCAAACAGACCGCTCAAAAAGCCAAATTCTATGACAGGGTCTGGAACGTTCCCGGGACTCAGCACAAGTTGCCTAACAGGAGAATGGAAGCAATCGGGCTTGGATATGTTCGGTCCAAGAAACGGGAGCTACTCCACGACTGCTATGTTATGCATAACTTTGATGAAGAAGGGGATGCTTAATGGGAAGATGTTAACCCTGAACCAGAAAAAGTCCCCGATGTAAAAATTCCCAGTCCGTCGTTCGAAGAACAAATGGACAAGCTTGTAAGGGAAGCTGGTCAAAAAGTTCGAGACGACCACAACCGCGAAATGGCCATCTACGAGAAAGCCAGGATGCAACGCTTCCTTCAACAGGCTGTGAAAGACAAAAATGCCACTCCCTGTCAACCTGTTGTAAAAAAGGCCTGACGCAGAGGCAGAAACAAGTCAAAAAACGGAAAAGACATTCAGCAACGTCAAAGCGGGACCAAGAAGCCATGCAGTCGGAAATCAAGCGGTCGGGATTTGTCCCTTATGAAGAAGATGAGTCGAGCATACTCTTTTCCTCAAGACAAGACAAAGAAGATACTTGACCTAGCTATAAAGCACCAAATGCTTACACTTCCGGAGTCCAAGCACCCCGAACAAGCAGGCAAAGTCTCACACCCGATCTATTGCTCTTATAACAGAGTAATAGGGCACCCTCTCGAAGATTGCTTCACCTTCAAGAATTGGGTCGAAGATCAGTATCAGCTCGGCAAGTTTGCTCTATCTGACAGCTGGAGGGTAACGCCGCCACAGAAGCATGAACCCAAAGCCATAAGAACAAAACCAGATCCACATCGGTCTTGGAAGCGAGCTCGTGCTTGTCATATGATAACGATATCAAAAGAAGAGCCGAGAATATGGATGACCTTCCTTGGTGCTTCGAAAACAGTAATGACGAGGTGATCTCAGAATTCCCACCAGCGCCAAAAGAGCTGGAAGATGGGATACACACCACGGCGGATAACCTCAAGAAAATTGAGTTGGGGATGGCGAACAACCCGCGACCGACATTCATTAGTGAGCTGTTGTCTGAAGGAAGGGTGGCTTCATTAAAAGACGTGCTTATGCAGTATAAAGATTGCTTCGCATGGAACTATTCCGAAATGCCAGGACTAGATCCAGAAATTGCTGTGCATAAATTGGCGATATCCCCGGACGTTAAACCAATCAAACAAGCACCGAGAAGAATGCGGCTCGAGCTTGAGATAGGCATTAACGCCGAAGTTAAGAAACTGATCGACTCTGGGTTTATCCAGGAAGTTCAGTATCCCGATTGGATCGCCAACATCGTTCCGGTGATGAAGAAAAATGGGACTGTGCGCATATGTGTAGACTTTCGGGATCTCAATAAAGCTTGCCTGAAGGATGATTCCCCAGTACCGGTCACCGAGATGATAATAGATAACACGTTCACTCACGAGCTTTTCTCTTTCATGGACGGCTCATCAGGATATAATCAGATAAAGATGCACCCTGAAGACCAGAAGCACACCGCTTTCCGGACCCCGCTGGGTATATTCTGGTACAAAGTGATGCCCTTCGGTCTAAAGAACGCTGGTGCCACCTATCAGAGGGCCATGACGAAGATCTTCGATGACCTTATATATGAAATCGTCGAATGTTATATCGACGACCTCGTGGTGAAAAGTAAATCGTACGAGAAACATCTCGAGCATCTGAAGATCGTGTTTCAACGTCTTCGGCAATACAACTTGAAGATGAACCCTCTCAAATGCGCGTTCGGAGTCTCCTCGGGCAAATTCCTAGGATTCATCATCCGACATCGAGGTATCGAGATAGATCCGTCAAAGATCAAGGCGATCATGGAAATGCCTCCGCCAAGGACTCTCAAGCAATTGCGGTCTCTCCAAAGGAAGCTCGCGTATATTCAGCGATTTATAGCCAATCTCTCAGGCAAATGCCGTCCTTATAGCCACCTGATGAAGAAGGAAACCCCGTTCATTTGGGATCACAAATGCCAAGGCGTGCTGGACGAAATCAAGCAGTATCTGCAGAATCCGCCAGTGCTGGCCGCTCCGGTCAAGGGAAAGCCTCTCATTCTGTATACAACAGCCCTCGAAGGTTCCTTAGGCGCATTATGGGCGCAAGAGAACGACCAAGGGAAAGAAAGAGCTCTTTATTACTTAAGTCGAGTTCTCCTGGGGGCAGAAAGCAACTATTCCCCCATCGAGAAACATTGTCTGGCGTTGATCTTCGCGATAACAAAGCTCAGGCACTATGGTTGGCGCATGAAGTCCGTCTCATTTCGAAGGTGGACCCCCTTAAATATTTAATGTCGAGGGCCATATTGACAGGAAGACTCGCTAAATGGGCATTGCTCTTAATGGAGTTTTCGATAACCTATCAGCCTCTTAAGGCAGTGAAAGGCCAGGCCATCCCCGACTTCCTCGCTAAGCATCCGATACCGGCCGATTCCCTCTGAATTGCGAGCTGCCAGAAGAACACGCATTTGATGCGATTGACGGTAGTAATACCTGATGGGAACTTTATTTTGATGGAGTATCTTCCATGAAGAAGCGCAAACAAAGCACCCCTATAATCAAATCGGGGGTAGGCCTCATCTTCGTAACTCCACAAGGAGGGATAATGCGCTTTGCTTTCTCCTTAACAGAGCCGAGGACAAACAATGAAGCCGAATACGAAGCTTTGATAGCAGGCCTCGAGATCGCCATCGACATGGGAATTGAAAACCTCCTCATATATGGAGATTCTCAACTGGTCGTCAGTCAAGTAAATGGCGACTACCAAACGTGCAAACCCGAACTGGTGAAATATGGCGAGAGAGTACAGCAACTGCTGACTCAAATTCCCTCCTATATGCTGGAAAGCATACCGCGTGCGGAAAATAGCAAAGCAGATGCACTAGCTAAGCTCGCTAAAGAACTGGCCAACGAGAACCTCGATGACGTAAGAATCGTGGTACAAAGCCGTCGGGTGCTTACCCCAGTAGAAATATCTATGGAATCATCCGAAGGAAAGGGAGTGACTGAGCAAATGGCTATGCAAATAAAAGACCAGGAAAAGGCTGAGGATTGGAAAGAAATCTTTATAGACTACTTCAAATCCCGTCGAACGCCTGAAGATGCGTCCTCAAGACATCAGCTCATAAAACGAGCTCTGTCTTTCGCCTTCGTTAATGATACTCTGTACAAGAGGTCGTTTGATTCTCTATGGTTGAGATGTCTGGGACCTGAAGAGGTGAAAAGATTCGTTCAGGAAGTTCACGACGGACTCTGCGGTTCTCACCAAGCAAGCCCGAAGATGAATTTGAAGATTAAACGGATGGGCTACTATTGGCCTACGATGATTCAGGACTGCCTCGAATATGTGAAGCAATGCCACTCATGCCAGATTCATGGGGACTTTATCCATCAGCACCCAAATCCTCTACATCCAACAGTGGCCAGCTGGCCGTTCGAAATGTGGGGGACTGACGTAATCGGCCCCATCGAACCAACATCGTCCAGAGGACATCGATTCATTTTGGCGACGACTGACTACTTCTCCAAATGGGCAGAAGCGGTACCGTTGAGGGAAGTGAAGACGGAGAATATCCTCTGTTTCTTCAAGACGCACGTCATTTATCGGTTTGGAACTCCGCGACGGATCATCTCCGATAACGGGCCAGCCTACAGAAGCCACAAGATCAGCCGCTTCACGCAACAACACAACATAGACTGGAGATATTCCTCAGTTTATAATCCCAGAGCTAACGGTCTAGCTGAGGCTTTCAACAAGACCTTGACGAAGATTGTAAAGAAGACGGTGTCCTGAAATAAAAGGGACTGGCACGAAAAACTGCAAGAAGCTCTCTGGGTATATCGAACTACGTTCAAGACGGCCACGAACACAACGCCGTACATGTTGGTATTCGGTACAGAAGCAGTACTCCCCCTCGAAATAGAATTACCCTCTCTACGAGTGGCAGTCCACTACGAGCTGACCGACGAAGAAAATGCTCACCTTCGGCTTGAGGAGCTTGATGCTCTTGATGAAACCCGGCTCATAGCGCAACAAAATCTGGAGGCTTATAAAGCAAAAATGACGCGCTCATATGAAAGATTGACCAGGCCAAGGACATTCCGCCAAGGCGAACTCGTGCTAGTGGTCAAAAGACCTATGATCCCCAATCGCGCCAAGCAGGAAAAATTCGAGCCGAACTATGAAGGCCCGTACATCATAGACAAGGTCTACCAAGGTGGAGCCTATCTACTCATGGATATGCACGGTGAAAGGCCTTTCAGGCCAATAAACGGTCGCTTCCTAAAGAAATACTACGCTTGACGAGTCACGGCCTAGGTCAATGATAGATGATGACGACTATGTCCACTCGCTATCTTCCTAAGCCCAAACTCTATAAGTAGTAGCCGGCCTTCTTCAACAACGGACCGAAACGTCCTTAAACTAATGACGGACCACTACGTCCTAAAACTAGCTATTGACCGAGATGTCGATAAACTACGGTGGATTACAATATCCCAAAGCCGATAAAAAAAGAATAAAATAAATAAAATAAATAGAAACGGTATGTCCATAAGCAAAATGGGCACGGATGAAAACCCGAAAGGGCTCCGTGAGTAAAAACAGCAGGGCTACCGGTGAGTGTTTGTGAAAACCCGAAAGGGCGCAACCTCGTTATATAAAAAAAAAGAAGAAAAGAAGAATAAAAAGAAAGAAAACGGTATATCCATAAGCAAAATGGGCATGGATGAAAACCCGAAAGGGCTCCATGAGTAAAAACAGCAGGGCTACCGGCGATTGTTTGTGAAAACCCGAAAGGGCGCAACCTCGTTAAAAGACACTTACAGGGTCCTCTCGAGCTTGTAAGGAGAAACCACCCACGTGGGATCCTTACGACTCACAAGCGAGAAACACACTTAGGGATCCTCACGATTCCTAAGGAGAAATTACACTTGCGAGATCCTCACGACTCGTAAGGAGAACTCTCTTATGGGACCCTCACGGCTCATAAGATTTGAAAGTCTTAAGTTACAGAGACCTGAACCTGTTCTTAAGCAACCCCCCAACCTTCGATATTGCCCTACAAGTGGTTCAATTCTGACTCTTGTATACAATCCACGGGCGCGAATAAACATTTACCCAGCAAAGTCCCACCCGTGACTAGGGATATGCTCGTACAACAAACAGCACTTGTAAGTCCTCTCGACTTATAAAGAGAAGATCCTTTTGTAAGATCCTTACGACTTACAGAGGAACATGCATTTAGGAATCCCCATGATTCCTAAGGAGAAAACACACCTACGAGATCCTCACGACTTGTAGGGAATAATACCTTTATGAGACCCTTACGGCTCATGAAGTCAAAAGCCTTGGTCGACAGGATCTTAACCCTGTTCGCTAAGCCACCTTTGTTCGACATCGATAGAGGCAAATGATGATTCGCTCCTGGCAATATCCCAGTTGTAGCGATGCTGATGCCAAAATCGGTGTCTAATTCCTAGCTTGCAGCGAAAATCCAACGAGCCACACATGCATACGAAATAGCCGAAATGATGGGGCAACTTGCAACGAAATCAGCAAGTAAAAATGTATGCATACAAAAACAGCCGAAATGATTGGGCAACTCGCAATAAAAAGCAGCGAGTAAAAATAAAATAAATAGCCGAAATGATTGGGCAACTCGCAATAAAAAGCAGCGAGTAAAAATAAAATAAAGAGCTGAAATGATTGGGCACCGTGAAAAATAGCCGAAATGATTGGGCAATCGCGACCTTTGCGATATAAAAGCTAAAATGATAGAGTATCGCGGAAAGAAATAAAATAAAAAAATATATATATAATGAAATTTATGCCCTACATGCGATATCACAGCAATCCCTGTATACAATCCAGGGGCACAAACAAAGAAGGACACATTTTTCCTCCCCATGCTCCATCAGAAAACGGAGCCAAGTCTTGACGGTAACTCATATAAAAACTGAAAGATGATTGGAGATCATCTCGCACCAGTGCGGAGTGGTCACCACCTCGACGTTCGTCTCGACACAGCAGACGCAACATCACCAAAAGGAGCCATGGCAAAATCCCTAGTTTCAAACCTCGACGGTTCACCAGCAATCTAGAGACAACCGCGACATTCGTCTCGATACAACAGACGCAATGCCAGAAAACGAAGAAAAGGCCAAATTCCTAGTTTCAGGTTCTTAACGGCAAGTCATATAAATCCTGAAAGACTATCGGAGATCATCCCACACCAGTGCGGAGCGGTTATGACTCATTGGGGCTCTCTAAAATGAGCCTAACCTCAAGTAAAAAGCGGCATGACAAAATTCCTAATGCTTGCTCTTCCGACGGTCAAACTGCCTAGGAGGATTGCTTGAAGACGTCTTGTCCAGCCCCGAAGGGATCAGAGACACGACAGTCGTAAGGCTACTCGAACAGCAAGACTGCCTATCGAGGAATACATCAGCTAACGCGCGGTACAACGGACAAAACCCTAGTACCACAGACCCTAACGAATCTCTGTTGTAAAGAGCAGAGGTTAACTGTGACGTTAGGATATTCTTGCGAAAACTGCTCGATTCGTCGACCCGCAGAGAAATCAGTGTCTTTGCAGGAATATCCCGATTCGTCTCAACCCCAAGGAAATCAATGTCCTTGGCAATACCTCGATTTAGGGAAATCAGAGTCCTTGACGAGAGCATCTTGATTCGCGTCGACCCGCAGAGAAATTAGTGTCTTTGCAGGAATACCTCGATTCATTTCAACTCCGAGGAAATCAGTGTCCTTGGCAATACCTCGATTCAGGGAAATCAGCGTCCTTGACGAGAGTATCTTGATTCGCGTCGACCCGTAGAGAAATCAGTGTCTTTGCAGGAATACCTCGATTCGTTTCAACTCCGAGGAAATCAGTGTCCTTGGCAATACCTCGATTCAGGGAAATCAGCGTCCTTGACGAGAGCATCTTGATTCACGTCGACCCGCAGAGAAATCAGTGTCTTTGCAGAAATACCTCGATTCATTTCAACTCCGAGAAAATCAGTGTCCTTGGCAAATACCTCGATTCAGGGAAATCAGCATCCTTGACGAGAGCATCTTGATTCGCGTCGACCCGCAGAGAAATCAGTGTCTTTGCAGGAATACCTCGATTCGTTTCAACTCCGAGGAAATCAGTGTCCTTGGCAATACCTCGATTCAGGGAAATCAGCATCCTTGACGAGAGCATCTTGATTCGCGTCGACCCGCAGAGAAATCAGTGTCTTTGCAGGAATACCTCGATTCGTTTCAACTCCGAGGAAATCAGTGTCCTTGGCAATACCTCGATTCAGGGAAATCAGCATTCTTGACGAGAGCATCTTGATTCGCGTCGACCCGCAGAGAAATCGGTGTCTTTGCAGGAATACCTCGATTCGTTTCAACTCCGAGGAAATCAGTGCCCTTGGCAAATACCTTGATTCAGGAAAATCAGCGTCCTTGACGAGAATATCTCGATTCGCGCCGACCCGTAGAGGAATCAGTGTCTCTGCAGGGATATACAACGTCAGCAAAGCGGAGCCGCGGCAAAGTTCCCAGTTCTATGACTCGGTGGTGCACAGACAACCCAAAGTCAACCCTCGACTCCCTGTTGAAGCAATGCATTAACTCAGGAGTAGATCAACTCATCAATCACTTACGAGTCCTCTCGACTTGTAAGGAAGAAAATTCTCTTGTGGGATCCTTACGACTCTCAAGAGAAAACACACTTAGGAGTCCTCACGACCCCTAAAGAGAAAATACACCTACGAGATCCTCTCGATCCGTAGGGAAAAAAGTCTTTATGAGACCCTCACGGCTTATAGCGTTGAAAAGTCTTAGGCAGCAGATCTGAACCTGCGGCCTAAGCCATCACTACCTCTTGAAGAAGCCAAGACAGGAGGCTCGCTCTATCATCTATCGACCATGTTTGCTAAGGTAGCATGCTGATAATAAAAGAAGGGAGAAAGCGCAGAGATGACACAAGACATTGCAAAAGAAAAATGTGTATATCTTTATTCATGAATTCAATTAAGTACAAGGCGAATCGTATAAAAGAATAAAGAATGGATACATATTATTCAAAGATTACAAGTGTATAATTGATACAAAGGCAGCTACTGAGAAGGAAGTGTCTTAAGTAGGCCCATCAGCTGTTCTCGCTCTTCTTTAAACGCCTCTTCTTGATCGGCCGCCACCGCCAATTCTGCTTCCACCTGAGCCCGCTGCTGCAGGAAGGATGAAAGCCGCTCCTCAACTGCCTGCTGGGCTGCCTCCTGATTTGGGGCATCCCGCTCGACGGCGTCAAGCTGTTGCCTCAGTGTTAACCCGTCAGAGATGCATCGCAGAAAGCCTTCAAAGATAACCTTCAACTGTGCAGCATTTGCATCCACCTGAGCATGCAGTCAGGCAGATTTGCTCGAAGTCTCTCCGCGCTCCTTACGCCTTAAAGCAACTTCTTGTTCAAGATGGCGAAAGTAAGAAGCGCTCTGCTCGATCTATGCCGCCCGTTGAGTGCTCGCGGCCAAGATCTCGGGGGCAGGACGCATAAGCTCCAGCTGATGCAGACGGGCCTCGATCTCCCTGCAATGATTAACCCAAGACTTGACGACGCCTTCATTATGAAAATTTGCAAGCGTCGCCAGCATTGGATTAACTTCCACAACGAACTCTGCGGCAGATGGGGGAGCTTTTGCGTCAAGCTCTTCGATGCATCCGCTCAGCGTACTCAAACTCATCGCAGCACCCTTTGAGGATGGACGCCTGGAGAATGGGCCTGCCGGCATCGTGATGCGAGACTCGAAGGGGGCCGGAATCGGAACGACAGTTGCAAAACAAATCACAATCAGATAACGGTTCAAGAAATATAGGAAGTTCATGAGCAATGGAATTTACTATACCAGCAGTAGCAGGTGGCAAAGCCGGGAGAACCGGTGGCGCAACTGATCTCTCATCTCCTCCTTCGATCTGTAGCACTGCTATCAAGGCAAGGAAGAATCAGAAACAAGTTCATTATTGGAAAAAGAAAGAGCTTTAATTGAAAACTATACTCACCAGCGCCACTGGAGGAAGCAAGCTCCGACGGGAAGGAGAAGTGTGGGTGCAGCACCTGGTACAGGTGATTAAAAAGCACTCCTGCAAAGACACAATAGTACAATGTCAGTACATAAAATATGCAGCCTAAAGATGAAACTAATAAGTCGCAAATCCATACCTTCCAGTATCTGCGACGGTACGAGAGAGGGTAGAGATGTGGCAACCGTCAGGGTAGTAACTGACGGCGCTCCCTCGAGTAAAGGGGTATCGGCACCAGCCGCACCTGCATTAGAAGCAAGATAAACTTTATTAGGAAAGACTGCAGAATAAAAAAAAAGAGAAAAGGGCGGTGACCCAAAATTTACCTGATGAGCCGCCAGCCAGGGCCCTAACGAGGGTGTTACTTGATGTAACGGCGGCGTCTTCCTCCTCCATTGGGATGGTCTCACCTTCCGTTGCCTCATCGCCCGACTCTACAGGAGCCGTCGTCACGCTCGCGGCGCCGGGAGACGACAAGGAACCGAAAGCAGGGAGAGCGATGATCGGAGCGGCACCCGACTCTTGAGAAAGAGCGGCCGTCTCATGCTCAACGATCATGCCCGTCTCATCCACAACCACCTCGGGCTCGGCGGTCGCAGCCGTCTCGTCCACCACCGCCATGGGTTCATCGGTCGCAGCCGCTTCATCCGCTACTGCCCCAGGCTCGGTCGTAGCAGCCGTCTCACCTACCGCCCCCTCAGGCTCGGCATCGGCAACCTTCTCGGGCATAGTAGGCGTGACTGTCTCGTCAGCCACTAGCTCGGGCCCGGCAACTACGACTGCACCGCATTCCGTCGCTTTAGGTTCAGCTGCTACCTTCTCTAACGTCCCCTCAGGCTCGACAGCTTCCTCCGCTCCTTCAGTTGTACTTGGCCCTGCAGGACAAGATGTATAAGAACGATAGTTTTACAACTTTTACAACAAAGCCTCGAAAAACATATTATCTGAGGTGGATTGATTGTTAGCTCCCCGAGCTGCACGCGCCGCCTGTCTATGAGCAGTAGACAAGGCGACCGGTGGCTCCTCGGAAGGAGTAGAAGCGGGAGTAACGACACTTGGGCCCGCTCCAACGGCCAAAGCAGCGCTGTGCTCCTTCGCTGCGCGCCTCAACCGCTTCCTCTCCGCCCGGGCCGTTGATTGATCTTAGAATTCGATTGTGTATAAAAGAATCAACTCAAATGATCCCTGATAACGGTCTCATTTGATTGTAATATTTTCTTGTTTGTGTAAATCGAATAAAGCGAATAAGTTTCTATGTGTCGGTAATATTGAATAAAATTCACAATCAAAGAATTATATTTGACCGCAATCAATTACGGTGTCGGTTGTAGATCGTAAGCGAGTGCGGATCGTCCACAGGGATTGTGCGATTCGTTTTTATATTTAATTTGTTTGAATTGAAAAGTTAATCGAAAAGAAAAGAAAGCATGATTCAAGATTTATCAATTATTTCAAGTGTCACTATTCTATTCAAGAATCAAGAAAATGATAAACAATCGAGAATCGGGTTTCGATGATATTTCCAACCAAATGTCAAGAATCTAAATGAGGCTCGTGGGAATCGATCGGATCTATAGACGTGATGTAATCTCAAGATTTCGTGTTCTTGTCCTTCGAAGGATTGATACTAGATCGATGATGATCGATGAGAGTTAGGTCTTTCTTGATGAAACTAGGATTTCATCATTTAACCCTTGTTCTTTCATAGATATCATTTACATTCTAGCCTCTAACAATTTCAAGAAACGATCGTAACTCCCCAATCTCGAGCGATATCAATCAAGAAAGTATCGCAACGAATTGGGTCGTCGATTCTTTAACTTGGTAGGGTTTACAAAACTCGTAGGATTCAAGAATCGATTTAAGATATATTACATCATTATTCTATTGATCGTCTCGACTCCTCGACGAGCGGAGTATTACTCAAACATCATCACACAGAAAGCATTCAAGAATTGAAAAGATATCATGATGCAAGAATTTAAAGAAAACAAGATAAAAGAATATCACATTTTATTTATATCAACAATTTGATTACAGTCGCTCAAGAACTACAAGAGGAAGAACTAAATTGTCGAATTGGCGTCGCTCGGCTCCGTGAGTCGCGGATCGGCTTAGACCACTTGCTCTGTTGAAGATCGGCTCGGCTCATAAAAGGTTGCAAGGCTTCTTGCTTGATGGGTACTCGGGATCTTGGCTTTTGATTGGAATTAGGGTTAGGGTTTCACACAAGCCTTCTCACTAGACTTGTGGAAGAAGAAGATGAAGAAAGAGAGTGAATGGATTTAGATTAGCTACTAAAATGAACTAATGGAGGGATTTTTCCATGATGGTTTACAAGTGAGCCTAGGGTCTTATTTATAAATCTCCCAAACCCTAAGCCTTGAGAAGTTCCCTCCAAAAGTTTGTTGAAAGACTTCTAGAAGTAGTTAGTTAGGCTTAGCTTAGGGTTTAAGCTAGGATTTAGGGAGAAGTTTCTAGAATACAAGGCTAGTTTAGTGTTGATCCCAAAGCTTGCTGATCTGGCAGAAGTCTCTGGAGTCTTCTGGAAACTGACATGTCATTCTGAGCTGTAGGCCTTGAGCTAGGAATTATGGTGCAAAGATGAAGTGATGATGTCATCAAGACGCCGCGGAACCGCGGCCTAAGCCGGCTTGCGCCGCGGTTCCGCGGCCAAGTTATGGCTTCATGGCTTGGTTCTTCTGCTGTGGTCTTGGGATGATATTTGTAGCTTTATCTGATGTGTTGATTTGTATTTGTCCCTTTGGATTAATACCAGAATTGAAATCATTAAGTTGGCGTAATGTTTGATCGGTACCGTATAAATTGTGGCCTTTCTCCTGGATTTTCCTGCACAGATCTCAAAACAAGTGTTGCGCAATATAGGGATGATGCGATGCCATGAAATGCGGTCAATTTCCTTTATAGTGCCGGTTTTAGAGTCTAACACATGCAATCTGATATTTTGCGACAGTTTTGCTAATATGTGAAATATGAATGCCGAACACTTCTAAATGAGTGCAAATAATAGGGAAATTGCCGTGTAAAAAATACAATATTTTCGACTAATCAAATTCCCCCAAACTTAATTTCGATCGTCTCGAGCGAACTTTTTATTAAAAAGAGAAGGAGAAAATAAAGAAAGAGAAAAACTAGCTAGCATACTTTCGTAGGCAACACGATTGCACTGAGCATGTGCAACAAGCCTTTAAACCTCTAGGTGTCCCTAGTAGGAGGAGTGTTGTCTCCTGAGGGTTTTCAGCGGATTGCACCCACAAAATCCAATAATAAAAGAAAGATCATGAATATTACATTTAAAGAAAAGAATTGTAAAAGAAAAGCTTTGAAAATTAGGGTTTCCAACTAAGCTAGCTTTTCGGTTGTCATGAGCCCTATCTTAATGGTCATGAAAAGATGTCAAAAATCACGTCCTCCCTCAATAAAACATCGTCTTATTTTTCATTCCTATCTTTCTTCCAAATATCGATCATATAACCCTGCGTGTGTGTAAAGACATCCCTACACCCGGAGAATTCAATTCAAGCTATCATACTCTTGCCCATCAGCCTCAGTACTTTTTAATTAATGAATATTAGGATGAGATTGCTCACACACTTTCATGCGACTGTTAATTCTTCTTGAGGTACTAACCGACCGATTACTCCCGTGCTTGCTTACTTGGTGTATTTTCCTCGTCTTGCACCACCTTAGGCATAGCAGTGACTCCCAGACCAGTTGGCCTTAGGGCACTAGGTGAAAAGGCACCATTGCTATATATTTTTTATTGCCCTCGGTGATAACAAAACCAGTATCCATTTTTCTCACCACTTTATATTTTCTTTATTCACTTTTTTTTCTTTTTATTTCCTTCATACATCGGCTTTAAAACAAGAGCATTTCAAGGTATCCTCTACTATCTCAGGCTTTAAGACGTGTGTAAGTGCGAATAGCAGGGTAGCAATGTTCAAAATATTTGGCTTCCAGAATAGAAACTATTTTTCAGACTTATTTTTATCCTCAGATTAGTGACGTCCTTCATCTTACTAACCCTTGGGACAACGGCTCATAACTACTTATTACTAGTTCGTATAAGAAAACTTCTAATTTTCTTAGTTTTCTTAAATTTTTCTAATCTCATAGATGTAATTTTTCACTATCTAAACTTTCATTATCTTATTTATATACAAAAATGTGTAAATATTAAAATTATTTTTATACCTGAAATTTTTTTAAATTTTTATCGGTTTTGAAATTTTTTCAATTTTTATAGATTTTTAAAGAAATGTTTTGTGCTTATGCAAATGATATGTAAATGATGCAAAAATAAGCACAAACCTCCCCCAAACTTGTTTTCAACAGTGTCCTCACTGTTGCCAAATGCTATACCTACAAAAATTGTAAGCCTGGGGGGAATTATTAGTGGGGGCAAAATATATAAGTGAAGAACTTCCCCCAAACTTATTCTTTTCATTCACCTTCATCCAAAAAAATGATGTAATGCTATACTGGACATGAAGGTGAGACGGAGGAATTTTAATCCAAATAAACTGGCTCTTGTAAGAACAAGAGCTCCTCCGTGGGGTCAGTGGAAAAATATGGCTTAAGTCTATGTCCATTCACTTTGAAAACGTGCCATTTTTAACATTTTCTACTTCTACTGCCCCGTGCGGATATACAGACCGCACAACAAAAGGTGCCTTCCATCGAGATTGGAGCTTACCCGCGTGAAGGTGTAATCGTGAATCATAAAGAAGGACTTGTTGACCAGGTGAAAATGTTTTCCTCAAAATGTTTTTATCGTGAAAAACTTTAGTCCTATTCTTTGTGATTACAGCGTTATCATAAGCTTCATCGCGGAGTTCGCTTAGCTCATTTATTTGCAGCTTCCGAAAGTTGCAAGCAAGGTTTAGATCAAAATTTATTTCTTTAATAGCCCATAATGCTTTATGCTCTATCTCGACGGGTAAATGACATACTTTTCCAAACACTATCCTATATGGAGACATCCCTAGGTCGGTTTTATATGCAGTCCTGAATGCCTAAAGAGCATCCGTCAATTTGGTCGACCAGTCTTTTCTATTTTTAGCAACAGTCTTCTCCAGGATAAGTTTGATTTGTCTATTTGAGATTTTAGCCTGCCCGCTTGTTTGGGGATGATAGGGTGTAGAAAGTCGGTGGTTGATTGAGTATTTTCGCATCAGAGTCTCGAAAGACCTGTTGCAGAAATGTGTCCCATTATCGCTAATAATAGCGCGTGGGTGTCCAAATCGCGAAAAGATATTCTCTTTTAAGAACTTAATGACAACTTTCTTGTCATTAGTGCGACATGGAATGGCTTCTACCCACTTTGAGACATAATCAACCACCAGCAGTATGTACAGATTCCCAAAGGAGTTGGGAAAGGGACCCATAAAATCAATGCTCCAAACATCGAATATTTCAACAACCAAGATGTGTTGCTGAGGCATTTCATTCCTCTAAGATATTCTACCCGTATACTGACATTGTGTACAGGTTTTGCAATGCTCAAATGCGTCCTTGAATAAGGTCGGCCAATAGAATCCACATTGCAAAACCTTCTCCGCTGTCTTTTTGGGACCAAAGTGACCCCCACAGGCCTGATCATGACAAAAAGAAAGAACACTCTTGAACTCTTCATTCGAGACACACCGGCGAATGATCTGATCAGGACAATATTTAAACAAATAAGGCTCGTCCCAATAAAAGTGTTTTACTTGGGAAAGAAAACGGTATTTGTCCTGTTTTGACCAATCGCTCGGTATCAGTCCTGTGGCATGATAGTTCACAATATCCCTGAACCATGGTTCAGCGGATACGTTCAAGAGTTGTTCATCAGGAAACGAGTCATTGATCGGCAGGGTCACAGGGGAAGAAATGATGCGTGAAAGATGGTCAGTTACTACGTTTTCACATCCTTTCTTATCTTTGATAACAAGATCGAATTCTTGTAACAGAAGGATCCAACGTATTAGTCGACCGTTTGCATCTTTCTTCGCCAGAAGATGTTTTAAAGTGGAATGGTCAGTATACACAACTATAGGAGAGACAATTAAGTAAGGCCTGAATTTTTCTAATGCAAATACAACCGCTAAAAGTTCTTTTTCTGTGGTTGTATAATTGATTTGCACATCATTCAGGGTCTTACTTGCATAGTATATCACGTGTGGCATCTTTTCGATGTGCTGTCCTAAGACTGCACCTACTGCAAAATCAGATGCGTCACACATCAGCTCAAAAGGGTAGTCCCAGTTTGGTGATGATAGCATGGGGGCTGAAGTGAGTGAGTGTTTAAGTGAGTCGAAAGCTGTCTCGCAGTCCGAGTCAAAATGGAAGGTCGTATCCTTGGCCAGGAGAAGAGTTAAAGGTCTAGCAATTTTGCTAAAGTCCTTAATGATTCTTCTATAAAAGCCCGCATGGCCAAGGAAAGATCGAATATCTTTGACGCTTTTGGGATGAGGGAGGTTTTGAATGACATCTATCTTAGCTCTGTCAACCTCAATGCCTTTCTGTGAAATGACATGTCCAAGAACAATTCCTTCTTGAACCATAAAATGGCAGTTTTCCCAATTCAATGTCAAGTTCTTCTCTTTGCAACGAGTAAGAACCGCGTCAAGATTCGCTAGGCAATCGGAAAAAGAGTCTCCAAAAATCGAGAAGTCGTCCATAAAGATCTCCAGAAAATTCTCTACCATATCAGAGAATATCCCCATCATACACCGCTGAAAGGTAGCGGGAGCATTGCATAACCCAAAGGGCATGCGACTGTAAGCAAAGGTACCAAAAGGACAAGTAAAAGTGGTTTTATCTTGATCCTTTTTGGCGATGGGGACCTGATTATAGCCTGAGTATCCGTCCATAAAACAATAATACTCTCGTCCTGCTAAGCGTTCCAGCATCTGATCAATGAATGGTAGAGGAAAGTGGTCTTTCCTCGTGGCAGCATTGAGTTTTCTATAATCGATACATACACGCCACCCAGTTTGGGCACGTGTCTGAATCAACTCATTCGCCTCATTGGTTATAACAGTGATGCCGGATTTCTTAGGAACGACATGTATAGGACTCACCCACTGGCTATCGGAGATGGGGTATATAATACCATTATCTAAGCATTTGACGATCTCTTTCATGACCGCTTCCTTCATGACGGGATTCAACCGTCTCTGTGGTTCTCGGGTCGGTCTGGCATCATCCATCACATGTATATGATATTCAACTATCAAGGGACTAATCCCTTTGATGTCCGCCATACTCCAACCAAACGCCTCTTTGTTAGATCTCAATACCGATAAAAGTGCATTCTCTTGCTCTGATGCAAAAGAAGCGGATATGATAACCGGTAAAGACTCATTCTCACGTAGATATGCATATTTAAGGTGAGAAGGTAAAATTTTGAGATCTAATTCGGGCGGAGAAATGATAGAAGGAGGGATCATTGAGTGATTTTTGGATTTACAACGAAGCTCAGAGCCTGTGAAAGATACAGACTCGGGTGGAGAAAAGTCAGGAGTGTAGGACTCAAGTGTAGAAAAAGTGTCCTCACTAAGATCATGTGTAAAGTCAAACAGAGATGTGGTAATGTCATCGAGATAAGTAAAGCAAAATTCCTCAGCTCCATAACTATCGGGAGCGATCTCATGGACAGAGCACACATCTAAAATATGAGCAGAGGGTTCTGATGGCTGACTTCCAACTTTGTAGATATTTAGTTCAATGGTCATATTTCCAAATGATAAGTTCATTGAACCGTTTCTACAGTTTATAACAGCGTTGGAAGTGGCAAGGAAAGGACGACCCAGAATCACCAGAATTTGGCTCCGGGGGTTTGCTACAGGCTGTGTGTCAAGTACAATGAAGTCTACAGGGAAAACAAATTCCCCGACCTTTATCAACACATCCTCTAATTCACCCCTTAGTTTGGTGATTGAGCGGTCTGCCATCTGGAGAGTGCAGTGAGCAGGTTTCAGCTCTCCAATCCCTAATTGCTCATAGACAGAATATGGAAGGAGGTTAACACTTGCGCCAAGATCTAAAAGAGCAAGATTTATGTTTTTACCCCCAATAGAAATCGATATTGTAGGACATCCTGGGTCCTTTCGTTTCTTTGGTAGCTGGGGAATAAAAGCAGTGCTGATATTATTAGCCATAAAGACCTTCTTCGGCACTTGAGTCTTCCTCTTCCTAGTGCACAAGTCCTTAAGAATTTTCGCATAAGCGGGGACTTGTTGAATTGCATTTAGGAGAGGGATGTTGATGTTAACCTGTTTGAACATTTCCATAATTTTCTCCATATGAGGACCCGTTCTATTACCCCTTAACCGGTTCGGGTAAGGAGCTTTCGCAATAAGCGCCGGGTCCATCTCAGGAGAAGAAAGAGGGGGTAGACGAGGTCCCAAAAGAGGTGTGGAGACCATCTGTGGAGAACTATAAGGGTTGGGTTCAGGTGTCGAGCCTAATGGGAAATGGAGAATAGGCTCACGAGAAGGTGGTGTGGTAGAAGAAGAAGGATCAGAAGGAGAAGTGTGTGTGTGTGTGGAAAGGTCTCAGCCGGGGTGTTGATATGATTTTCAGTATCATCAATACCTTCCCCGACATGATTATTCAGCACTCTTCCCGATCTCAACGTTGTGACGGCATTTATATTGTAATGCCCAGGATTCTGTAGGGGTTGAGAGGGAAGTTTCCCTTTTTCTCTCGCACTCATTTCGGCTTTAAGGCGTGCGATTTCAGCTTCCATCGATCTGATACTCTCAGCTTGGGACGCTGAGTTTTTCTTTATCTCACTGACGGAAGATCTAACCTCAGTCGAAACCTCTATAAATTTGATAAAAGTGATTTCATGGTTTGAGTGAATTGAGAGAATTCGTCAGAACAGGTGCAGGATTGTTGACCTGATTTTGGAAGTTTTGTGACTGATAGGGGTGCTGAGTGAGTTGAAGGGGTTGCTGTTGTGGTGGAGGAAGAGCCCTTTGAAATTGATTCGTGTTTGGAACCGTGTTTTGAGATTGGTTTTGGTTCCAAGCGAAATTCGGGTGATTCCTCCAACCCTGATTGTACGTGGAAGAATATGGATCGTTTCTCGGTCTTTGAAATGCGGCATTAGAATGCTCGTGACCTTGAAACGCAGAGTTTAATGGACATTCTTCCGTTAAATGAGACGGATCAGAACAGCACCCACAAACAGTTTTGGGGAGCGACACTGGGTTTAGGGAGGCTGCTGCAAATTTGTGTTCCATAGCGTCGAGCTTCTTTTGCATTGCTGCCATCTCAGCTCGAACACCTATGGACACATCTATTTGGTGTACGCCACCCCTATTCAATGGTTGGGTTCCACTCTCCCACTGTAGTGATTTTTCAGCGAACTCTTCTAAATACTTCCACACTTCCCCATCATCCTTAGTCATAAAAATACCTTGACACATGTTTTCAAGGCTCTGTTTAGTGCTTGGGTTAATGCCCTCATAAATGATTCGGCACAATTCCCATCTAGGGATGCCGTGATGAGGACACTGAACCAATAGATCCTTGAAACGATCAAAGCATTTAGAGAATGGTTCAGTAGGGAGCTGGGCAAATTGATTCAGTTCGCTACGGATTCGAGCTGTATTTTGTATTGGGTAAAATTTCTTAAGGAATGCAGCGACGAATTCTTCCCAATTCATAATAGAATGTGCGGTAGTGTTATATAGCCACTTCTCGGCTATATCGCACAATGTAAATGGAAAAAGTCGTAGACGCATAGCATCCACTGAAAGTTGTGACGTACCCATCATTGCGCATACGTTTTCAAATTTGGTAATGAAAACGTAAGCGTCCTCAGTCTCGAGTCCGTGGAATTTGGGTAAAAGATTGATGTATTGGGGTTTAATCTCAAAGTTATCCCCATTGGCTGGTGGTGTGGATAAGCAGGTCGAAAGAGTACCTCGAATAGGGTAGCACCTCTTCTGGAGAGAGATGCGGGGTGGATTCTGCGCACCAACGGACGGCGGCAGATTAGGGTTAAAGAAGTTCGATGGATTCGGATCCATCAGTGTGGGTGTGGTAGTGGGTAAAGTAAAGGTAAATGGAGAAATATCGACTTCGGAGTCGATAAAGGGTACGCGGACTAAACGGGCACTAGAATCCCGTGTCCAGCCTATCTTGTACTAAAAAGGGTTAGTACAAGTGGCAGCGTTGGTTTATAATTAGGGGTAAATGAATGAATGCGGTGCTTGCTTTGAAAAAGGGACGGATTTTTGAAAAAATGATGCGACACAACAAATGCAACACACAAATCCTAGAATCTAGTGGTCACCTAGGTCCGGCTCTAGACCGCTCCTAACTGCCAAAAGACAAGTCGCGGGATAGAATCCTCCACTGCCTCTTTGTCCCCCTGTGGCCGGATAAGTGCCAGGTAAGTAGGAAGGTACTCCACTACGTAAGTAGTGGGCCTAATTAAAAACCACTAGCCTTAGACACACTCGCCTTAGACACCACAAGAAAACGCGGATAAGCAATGAATTTCCCACGGCCTTCTCTTGTCCTAATTGAGCGCGACGGTCCTTAGAGTCATCTCTAGATATTTTTTAGTTAATGTGGGTCAATGCGGATGCAATTTTTGTGGTTTTCGGGGCCTAGGAAGGATAATGAAATCCCCACCTAATTTGGATTTGGCCGTGCCCCTTAATTTCCGTATTTAGAATGCAAACAACCAAGAAACAAAATCACGCACAAATTTACTTTTGCTTTTTGCGAGCTGCGATTATTTGCAAAGAAACCTACAGAGATTTGTTAGTTGAGCTAAAAAGAGGAGAGAGGAGAAGGTAAGAAATCACCTGAAGCAAAAATTTCACAGAGAACCCTTCACCAAGCCGCGGTTCCGCCGCAATAGGGGGCTCCCACCGCGCTTCCGCGGTCTACTGTTCAGGTCTCTTGAAAAGGAAATTTGCAGAATACTTCTGATCACTTCCCTAGTCCTCTGGAATTTTCAAAAAAAATTCTTCAATTGTCAAACAGCTCCAGATTTCCTTGCAATGAACCACAACAAATCGTTTAGGGTTTGCACGAATTTTGATCTCAAATAACAATGGAATAAATCTTTCAATTCAAACTATAATATGAAACGAATTAGCGCGTAATCCCCGGCAACGGCGCCATTTGATTGATCTTAGATTTCGATTGTGTATAAAAGAATCAACTCAAATGATCCCTGATAACGGTCTCATTTGATTGTAATATTTTCTTGTTTGTGTAAATCGAATAAAGCGAATAAGTTTCTCTGTGTCGGTAATATTGAATAAAATTCACAATCAAAGAATTATATTTGACCGCAATCAATTACGGTGTCGGTTGTAGATCGTAAGCGAGTGCGGATCGTCCACAGGGATTGTGCGATTCGTTTTTATATTTAATTTGTTTGAATTGAAAAGTTAATCGAAAAGAAAAGAAAGCATGATTCAAGATTTATCAATTGTTTCAAGTGTCACTATTCTATTCAAGAATCAAGAAAATGATAAACAATTGAGAATCGGGTTTCGATGATATTTCCAACCAAATGTCAAGAATCTAAATGAGGCTCGTGGGAATCGATCGGATCTATAGACGTGATGTAATCTCAAGATTTCGTGTTCTTGTCCTTCGAAGGATTGATACTAGATCGATGATGATCGATGAGAGTTAGGGCTTTCTTGATGAAACTAGGATTTCATCATTTAACCCTTGTTCTTTCATAGATATCATTCACATTCTAGCCTCTAACAATT
Source organism: Agapanthus africanus (assembly GCA_030015575.1). Classification (NCBI taxonomy): domain Eukaryota; kingdom Viridiplantae; phylum Streptophyta; class Magnoliopsida; order Asparagales; family Amaryllidaceae; genus Agapanthus; species Agapanthus africanus. Next base: position 886,921,106 of record CM057337.1, read on the forward strand.
TCAAGAAACGATCGTAACTCCCCAATCTCGAGCGATATCAATCAAGAAAGCATCGCAACGAATTGGGTCGTCGATTCTTTAACTTGGTAGGGTTTACAAAACTCGTAGGATTCAAGAATCGATTTAAGATATATTACATCATCATTCTATTGATCGTCTCGACTTCTCGACGAGCGGAGTATTACTCAAACATCATCACACAGAAAGCATTCAAGAATTGAAAAGATATCATGATGCAAGAATTTAAAGAAAACAAGATAAAAGAATATCACATTTTATTTATATCAACAATTTGATTACAGTCGCTCAAGAACTACAAGAGGAAGAACTAAATTGTCGAATTGGCGTCGCTCGGCTCCGTGAGTCGCGGATCGGCTTGGACCACTTGCTCTGTTGAAGATCGGCTCGGCTCATAAAAGGTTGCAAGGCTTCTTACTTGATGGGTACTCGGGATCTTGGCTTTTGATTGGAATTAGGGTTAGGGTTTCACACAAGCCTTCTCACTAGACTTGTGGAAGAAGAAAATGAAGAAAGAGAGTGAATGGATTTAGATTGGCTACTAAAATGAACTAATGGAGGGATTTTTCCATGATGGTTTACAAGTGAGCCTAGGGTCTTATTTATAAATCTCCCAAACCCTAAGCCTTGAGAAGTTCCCTCCAAAAGTTTGTTGAAAGACTTCTAGAAGTAGTTAGTTAGGCTTAGCTTAGGGTTTAAGCTAGGGTTTAGGAAGAAGTTTCTAGAACACAAGGCTAGTTTAGTGTTGATCCCAAAGCTTGCTAATCTGGCAGAAGTCTCTGGAGTCTTCTGGAAACTGACATGTCATTCTGAGCTGTAGGCCTTGAGCTAGGAATTATGGTGCAAAGATGAAGTGATGATGTCATCAAGACGCCGCGGAACCGCGGCCTAAGCCGGCTTGCGCCGCGGTTCCGCGGCCAAGTTGTGGCTTCATGGCTTGGTTCTTCTGCTGTGGTCTTGGGATGATATTTGTAGCTTTATCTGATGTGTTGATTTGTATTTGTCCCTTTGGATTGATACCAGAATTGAAATCATTGAGTTGGCGTAATGTTTGATCGGTACCGTATAAATTGTGGCCTTTCTCCTGGATTTTCCTGCATAGATCTCAAAATAAGTGATGCGCAATATAGGGATAATGCGATGCCATGAAATGCGGTCAATTTCCTTTATAGTGCCGGTTTTAGAGTCTAACACATGCAATCTGATATTTTGCGACAGTTTTGCTAATATATGAAATATGAATGCCGAACACTTCTAAATGAGTGCAAATGATAGGGAAATTGCCGTGTAAAAAATACAATATTTTCGACTGATTAGCCGTCTCGACGGACCCCTTGGAGACCTCCTTCAGCAAGGCGTCGTCGTCCGCGTTTAGAGTTGCCTCCAGAGCCTTCAAGGCATCCATCATCGGCTTTTTGAGCCGGGTCTCTTGCGGCAATTCCGAAGAGGCCGAGGCATCGGTAGCTGGCCCGGGTAGAGTCCCCGCATCGTCTTGCGCAGTAAATCCCGCGGCCCCTGCAAAGAGATAAAGAAAAGGTTATATTGGCCATAAGAAAAGAGAATAAAGACTCACTGAGACGAGACGTACCAACGCCCGATAGAGCACGTTTCCTTTCCTCCTCCTGGAAGGTTTTCAGGGAAGCAGCGATGGCTTCTTCGGTAGAGACGCCTGTTAAAAAAAGGAGGAAAAGCATTAGTCAAAGACAATGATAAAAGTACGATGCAATGACGGAAAAATACAGCTAGTCATTACCCGATTGCGCGAGTTTAGCCAACCACGCTTCGAGCCTTGCCGATCGCTCAGAAGCCGCGATGGTGGCCGCCGTGTCGGTGTCTGCTGGATCTACAAAGAAAACCTCGTTGCTTCCGTACTCGCTTAGGCCTTCGATGAGAGGGGCCTGAGGCTCTAAGCTGAGGATAGCATCCAGGGAAAGAACGGACTTCTTCTTCCTCTTCTGCCCATGGGCCCCGGTCGCCGCCAAAATCAGCTTACGCTTCGCAGGCACCTTAGGACGGCGGGTCCCGATGTCCGAGCCCACACCAGACTCCGGAGAAACCACATTCACCGTCTCCACTGGAGCACGGGACGCTGGGGGCACGTCTGCGGTAGTACAGGGCAATCCGCGCGGAGGGCTCAGCACGCGCGGTGGCTCAGCTCCGGCATCTCTCAGCGGAGGAACAACAGGGATCCTTGGCCTCAGGGGAGCTTTGCGGTCGCTGCCGGGAGGCACACCCTTGCGGTCAACCAACAATCGCCTTTCTTCCTTAATAACGGCGCCCGTCGAATGCTGGTACCACGCCGTATATGTATTAAGGATCTATAGGACGCAAGTGGGCTCGCTGATAAAAAAATGAGAGCAAAAAAATGAGAGCCCGTATTCAGACGCATGAAGTGATGCAACGCGCTCCGCATCCCTTCTTCAGTGGCAGCAGGTTCCAGCAAGAAAGCCTCCAACGGCACTCCTTGATTATAGCTCTGTTGCTGGGCAAAACGATGCGGGTTGTATCTCATGAAAAGCGCCGTATCGTTTTGCCTAAACACCAGGAAACCCGGTCTGATAGAATACAAATGGAGGGTCTCCCGGGCTGTCAGAACTGAGGCCCCGTCTTTGAAAATATCTTGCAATGACCGCACTGTGGTAGTAGACGCCTTTCCGATGGTTAATACTTTGTCGGTGAAGGTCATCCCATCTCCAACTGTGCGGGGACGAAGGAGCAAACCTCTGGCATGCCACGGCAACGGATTTACAATTGAGGCGCCGACCAATCGCATGATCCGAGGGAACCTGCACCTGTCATAGAACGAAGGCCTTTTGTGCATACCAAAAACGCCAAGTGCATGTAGCTCAAGCCATGACATGAAGTAATGCATCGAGAAGATCGCGTGCGGTACTCCAGGTTCATTAGCATCCGCCACTTGACTAAGGCCATGATACAGGTGGGCTAAGCCGGCGATCCCGACGGCCACATTTACCCCAATGGTCATCCGGTGAGCTGGGTAAAAGACAGATGGCCTCATACGGCGAAGATGCATCGGGAGCGCAAACCAACTCAGCCATAGCCCAAGAAATCCTAAGAAGAATGCTTCCTCATCCATCCCAGGGACTGCAACCTCCGCAAAAGGGACAACCGGGGAGTTAGGAAGGAAGAAACCCTTCTGATCTACCTCCGTCGCTGGTAGGTTTTCCAAACCTAAACCGAAAGGGTCATCAAGCGTGGCAAACTTAGCAGCTTCCGCCGAGAGGACTTTCGGGTGAAGGAAGCGAGCGATGAAATCCTCGAAATTAACCCCGCGACTCCCAGATTCGATAAAAAGGCCCTCGTAGATATTCAACACTTTGATCAAACTTGGAAACTGATGTTGAACAGCATTCTCCGGGGTAAGGCCCATGATCACTGGCTTAGCACCGAAGACATATTCGTCCGTGGGAAGTAGCTCCTCGTAATGCTCCCCTATGACCGGTAAGCCGGAAACTTCTGTGAACTCCTCTAAAGAAATCGACACTTCCCGGTCCAGTGCGAGGGAACTGTGAGTAGGGATATTCCACTGCTCCAAAAAAGCCTTAACCCACCAGGTAGGAAGCGTGGGATATTGGAAGAGAGAAGCAACAACCCAAGCCTCATCAACTGCGACTTCTTCGCTGACAAAATGTAGCGAGCCCATGGCAGATAACCGATCGGATGATGAGGGATCAGACCTATATTATATGGTTGCCCCAAGGGTCGCGCTTCACCTTGACAAATACGGCTTCCCAAGATACTAAAACCATGGGAGGCTGAACGGGAATTGCAGCTATGGCGGGATGAAGAAGGCCTTCTGAAGTCCAATCGACCATCTCCACGGCATACTTCACCGGGGGTGGGTCGGCATAATTGATCGCCATGATGGGCTCTGATGGTACTGCGCATGAAAAGCTCTGTCGACCCCTGATAATTTGATTGTACCACGACCCCCAAAGGTGAAGATTCTTATGTTCCGGATCATGGTCTCTAATCAAAGCTAGGGCCTCCCGGTCTACGGGTGCTCCAGGGAATCCTCCCTCCGAGTGAACGAATGGGAACGAGGTATCGAAAGACATGTTGTCTGCAAAAAGAAGAGGGACGGAGATCAACTGTCGGTATTATAATTTTTAAATTTCTGACACTTAGAACTTTAAAAGTTGTACCACACTGCAATGCAGTGGAAAGGGGACCAAAGGGGGACCCATAAAATTTAGATTACAATGCATCAGTTAATAAGACAACTCCATCATTGGATGAGACTGTCAATTAATGAGGAGATCCCCAAAAGAATATTCTTATTAAATGAGAAATCCTTTGAGACAAGGAGAAAATCTCCCTTTTCATAGCAAAGCTCTGTCACAGAGTGACACTTGTTAAACTCTGGTCACAAGAGAATAAAATTCCTTAAAAGAGCCTAGCTCTGTAATAATGATGGAAAAATCCATCAAAGGAAAAATTAACTCCTAAAAATGAAAGTGTGGGACCTTAAAGATCCATGAAAAACTCTTGAGAGTTCTTCATCAAAGGATCAAAAAGATCTATATTTTGTCCAAGAGCAAAGCTCTGTTCATGGGTTAAGAAACCCTGAAACAAGATCTCTTTAGATCCATGGATTCTTGAGAGCAAAGCTCTGTATATGAAACCCTAAATAGGTTTTCTTTAGATCAGAAGATCTATGAGAGCAAGGCTCTGTTGGTTAAAATTAATTTAATCTAAATTTTTACCTAAAAGTTTTTAGAGTTTAACTCTTGGAGTTCTTAAAAACGAGAGCAAGGCTCTGAAAAATCATATTCTTGAAGATGATAGTCATCTGCTGAGGATCAAGGGTCTTATTTATAGGCGCTTAAGCGCCCCTTCAACTCCTGAGTTGATCTAACGGTTGGGGTCTTGCCACCGCTGCACTCACGTGTGCGCCACGTGAGCGCAACGGTGGGAGGGGCATTTGTTTCCCCCAATTAGAGCAAAGCTCTGTTTAAATTTCAAAAATTCAAAAATTGAAGCAACGCTTTAGATTCCTTGCGCTGTGCGCAATGCGCCACGTGTCAAAAGCAGATACGTCAGCGCTGCACCCAAGACAGCGCACCCAATCAGAGCAAGACTCTATTTTAAAATAAAAATAAAGAAAGGAACGCTTCAGATGACTTGCGCTGCGCGACACGTGTCAGCGCAGTTGCGCTGTCGCTTGCCGCGTCTAGCTTTGGTGCCCCGGGGGTCTCAGCGCAGTTGCGCTGCGCGTCAAGCGCAGGTGCGCTTGCGCCAACTGTGCCAAAATTTAAACAATAAAATTTTGGAAAGATCTTTCTAATCTTGTTAAAACAAGAAGATTATCTTCTGTAAAACAGAAGCCCTAGAATCAAAAATCCAACGGTGGGGAAATATCTCTAAATCAATCAGAGAAAGATCTCTTTAACTGATTTAACAAATCAATTGGCACTATATAAAGGCCCCTAAACTCCAAGTCTAAATCATACAGAGAAAGAGACACAGAACTCCTCTAAAACTTTGAGAAGAACTCGAAGAAAAGAAAAGGTAAAACCTTTAGAAAAAAGAAGAATTTCTTCTAAAAAAGATAAAAAATCTAAGAACAAGATCAAGATCTTTAATAAAAAAATAATAATAAAAAAGAAGTAATTTTACTTCTTTATTAGATCTTTCGATCTATATAAAGGCATTGCCTTTTGATGAACCACTGGTTCTTGAAATTTGAGGTAGAACCTCTCTGGAAAAAGAAAAACTTGTTTTCTTTGATCAAGATATTAAACAGTGCCTTGCACTTTTGAAATTTGTACTGTTGCGCTCCTTGGATTGGCGCAAGCCACCAGAGAGTGCCACGTGTCAATCACAGAACAACCGCGCCTTGCGCTTCTAAAAACAGAGCACTGCTCTCTTGGTTTGGCGCAAGTCACCAGAGCGCGCCACGTGTCAGCAGCGCACTGCGCTAACAGACTTGCGCTCTCTAGCGCGTGACACGTGTCACCTCCACATGGATTTGCGCCTTGCGCTCCTCAATTGGCGCAAAGCGCCTGACAAGCCACGTGGGGCATTGTCAGAACATTTAATGCAGTGCATTATTGAAAAGGGCAGAGCCCAATTAAAAGGTCTATCAGACCAAAATGCAATGCATTATTTAAAAAAGGGGCAGAGCCCAATTAAAAGGTCTATCAGACCAAATAAAAAAAAGGCAGTGCATTATTAAAAAGGATAGAGCCCAAATAAAGGCCTAACAGGCCAAACACAAATAAAATGTTGAATATTCTCAACTGGACTTAGCCCAATTCTGGCCATAAGTCCTCAAATTAAATTGACTGAGCACGACTGCTCTCTCAAATCAATTTACACCCAGTTCAAGGGTACATCTCTGAACTCCTCTAATATTTGTCGTTGTAATCCTTCAACGTTGTCAGAGAGGTGACGGGTCCCGACAACCACACATTGCTACGGACTATGGGGTCCTTAAACTCATGGACTAATGCATCCTTAAACCAATATTCGTCCCCAAAATGGGAACAATGGACCACCATGTCTCTAAACTGGCAATGGACCACCATGTCCCTAAACTGGTAATACGGACTGTGGGGTCCTTAAACTCATGGACTAATGCATCCTTAAACCAATATGCGTCCCTAAAATGGGAATGTTGGACCACCATGTCCCTAAACTGGTAATACAGACTGCGGAGTCCTTAAAATCGTGGACTAATGCGTCCTTAAACCAATATTCGTCCCCAAAATGGGAATGCTGGACCACCATGTTCCTAAACTGGCAATGGACCACCATGTCCCTAAACTGGTAATACGGACTGTGGGGTCCTTAAACTCATGGACTTATGCGTCCTTAAACCAATATTCGTCCCCAAAATGGGAATGCTGGACCACCATGTCCCTAAACTGGTAATACGGACTGTGGGGTCCTTAAACTCATGGACTAATGCGTCCTTAAACCAATATGCGTCCGTAAAATGGGAATGTTGGACCACCATGTCCCTAAACTGGTAATACGGATTGCGGGGTCCTTAAACTCGTGGACTAATGCGTCCTTAAACCAATATTCGTATCCAAAATGGGAATGCTGGACCACCATGTCCCTAAACTGGCAATGGACCACCATGTCCCTAAACTGGTAATACGGACTGTGGGGTCCTTAAACTCATGTCCCTAAACTGGAACAATAGAGCCCAAATGCTCTTTTGTCGGATCTAAACGATCGCGTTAAGTTGAGCTTAGTCTCAAATTAGACTAACGTATCCTTAACAAACGTTTGAGTTGATCTTAGCCTCAAATATGGCTAACATATCCTCAAACCAAAATCCCAAATCCAAATCTAAGAAAATACGGATTTGGACTAATCCACATCCTACGGGCGACGACATAAATTAGTCTCCGTATACAATCCACGGGCAACCACAAACAAAACAAACACTCACGACACTAAGTGAACATCTGGAGAAGGAGAAAGTTGTTACCGCGATGCGGTAGCGTAATTAACTGCAGGGGCTTGCGCCTGCAGAGAAGAGCGTCCCCACAATCAAAAACCCCTCAAGCGAGGGGGAATCTGACGAAGTCTGCTACATCGGCCGCATCAGTCTAAACCTTCGATACACGGTGCCATAAATCAACTTGGTATCTTTGGAGAGGTGGACGGATAAAACCAAATAGTATCTGCCCTGAATCTCAGGCAAGACGCCTCTATGTCGCGCAGTCATTCGGAGGGGAACAATGACGAGGCACAGATTCACACGTCCACCGGCCTGGCTGTACTTATGAAGTTCCAAGCGTCCTTACCGCTAACCCACGGTCTTTGCGGAATGAAAAACTTTAAATTTTAAAATTGGTGCTAGAAACTAAATCCTATAATCTTAACCAAACACTAAACTAGCTATCTACAAAAGAGTTCTAACTATTCAGTTAAAGTTACAACCTTTATAGACGTGTCCTTCATCTTCAAATCCATTTCCTTAGCTCCTCCTAACTCCGGGATCGAGCTTGTAAGCCGGTCCTCCTTCGCCAAAGATGATCCACCCGAGAGAAATGGTTTAAGGCTATAGCTTCACACCGAAAAAATAAGTAAAGCAACTAAAGACCCTAGATTACCAATCTAAGGTATTTAGGGATGTAGTGATATGTTCTAGTATTTTTCTATCTCTCCTTTCTTTTGATTCTCAACACATGAAAAGTTAAGAAAAAAGAAAAAGGAAAGAGGACGAGGAGCACAAGTGAGGAGAGAGAAAGACAATGGTGGGAATGAATTATCAAGTGAGAGAAAAATGGCTAGCATTGTTTTGTTAATTCTTTCGACGGGGCGGCCTGATTCGTTCGGGGTACGATTAGCCAGCCTTGCGGCGGCAAACATTTTTCAAATCGAAAAATAATAACCATGCTTGAATAGTAGAAGCAAATGAAATAATAAAATAACAAAGACATTCCTCTGACCATTCCTCCATGCCACCTCACCCCTCCAACTCATTTTCATTTTCCAATAAATGTAAAATCCTAAAATGAGGTGTTCTCCTTCTAGAATGTATGATGTATAAATACAAAATACATTCTACAGTATATACATACCTGTATTTGTATAAAAATATGAATACCCAAGAGATGGGGAAAATACAATGAACATAATACTGGAATATACATATCGAAATATATATATGGAAATTATTAAATCAATACTTGATTTAATAATCCGACTTAATTCTAAGTCAGCTAGTATTATCAACTGTCCGATCAAAAGTCCATGTAGTTAGTACACCCATTTAATCAGAACTTTGCACGTATCAAAATACGGTCACTACATCATTTCACCTGAACCGGGAAAACCCTTTGTGTGGGACTCTAAAGTCTCGAGAGTATATCGGCAGTGAGTTACCGAATAAATCCATAACCACAAGCTCGTCAGCGGCACTAAATGTACGTAACGGCCACCAGGTATTTGTCGAAAAGGAAAACCAACAAGCAAACTCATCTGAATCTCTACTGAGTCTATTTGTGACAATCTCCGTACAGTCCGGTCTCTTCGTCTAAGAGTATCGTATACCAGGTCTAGGAGGTGGTATACATCAGACTCTAATAACCCGATAATTCATGCCGATGTGGTTAAGGACCAGTCCAAGAAACTACCGATCTAACTATCAGTAAATCTCATCTTCCTTGGCCAAGGTCTTATGGTGTTGGCCAACCGAACACAGTGCGACATCGAATCCCTATACCGAGAGAGACGAATCCCTAACAATCGCTCACTGCCTCCATATGGCTCGGGACTGTACCCAACTAAAACATGTTTGCATGACTCAGTAGAACCGTGGTATGGTAGTAATCTAAGTACAGTAGGAACTCATATGAAACAAATGACGATCTCAGGTCTAAATACTAACATGTACTCATGTCACCTTAGAACTGCTATCTGGAGATAGGTATAATACCATCTAGAAGTTCTCGGCGAGTCCGTCCAATGTACTCATCCCTAATGAGCACCTGCATACAATCTTAGGTGCCACACACCAATGGTTGTGGGACCAATTATCGCCCTTCGTCAGGGTCTAGAAACGTATACACCAGTATACTCCGGAATATCAATGCCCAGTCTCGATACTTCCATGACCGGGGACTTTTAAAGATGTGCTTATAGACTACCAAGCCCCCACATGTATGATCGTCATCATAACGCTGGTAGTCAAGCAATAATCCTACGGGTTTTATCAACATATATTAGCGATATATAATAACAAGTAAAACATATGCACGTATTAAGATTAAGACAAATCAAATAGTATACTATCATATGGAGTAAGATTATCTTGTACATATATATGTCCAAGTATCCACTATATATATATACAATAATAGCCTCTAGGGCATACTTATCCAACATGCACCACTTGTGCTTGCACCAGCCATTCCTACACTACCCGTGCCTGCACCACCCATGCCTCCACCACCTGTGTCCGCACCAGCCATTCTTATCACATATGCACGAACAAGACTTAGACGGACACGGCTAGAGCCGTCTTAGCATCCCGATGAGTACAAGCATGGACTATCACAGCCAGAGCCGTCTCAGCCACCTGCCGCCGACGAAGAAGGACCGTCACAGTCTCGATGTTCTATAGCAAAGAAGAGGACACCAGAGATGTTGCGACGACTTTGTTAGATTGCACGAAGTATTGTGTTGTAGTCGAACTCGTATGGAGTCGGCTTAACTTTATTTATTTTACAGTGTTTATTGTTTTCAGCTTATTGGTCTTCGCCGTTTGGGCGTCGTATGTATTGCGTGGATTGTATCTCCTCCGTTAGGGCGTCGTGTTAGTTCCGTCTGTGGATGCTATTATTTTACTATTCTTGTACGTGAATTTTATTCAAAATTTAAGAAGGAGGCGCTATCCGATTTTCAAACATTAATTCTTTACAAAAAAAAATTTAATTCATTTTAATTCAAACGTTAATTCTCTCTCATATAAACACATGTTCATACATAATATAATGCATACACATAGTTTATGCACATTCAAAACATACACGCAAATGTCACAAACAAAATATATATCAAGAATAGTAACACCACTATAATTCATCACTAAAATTTTAGAAATAAATTCTCTTCCGTACTGAGCTCCGCAATAACAAAATTGATCCACTGACCTCATCACCTACCGCAGAATCTCGAGTGGGTTCAAGATGGTTCAAAATCTGACGGTGCATAAAGATGCGGTAGAGAGAGTTTGAGAAATACTCGATATTGCGACCAGAAAGAAGACTAATAGAATGAAAAAAATTAAGACAACGATTTTCTTTTCCATGATGGTCATGGGTTACTTCTTCAGGAGGAGACGGGAGCACATCAAATACGGTTAAGCGCAAGAGCCGTAGGATTTCACGATCGATCTTCATCAGCTAGTTCATAATCCCCCGATAGAGAATGCCTTTATAACTAGAGTAGTTTATTCTTATGTATACAGATTTCACGACAATGTAAGGGATGTACCTCTTGATTTCATCGATTGATGGCAATTCTGCAGATAAAGATTCCGACATTGAAAGAGAGAAAGACTGAGACCTGAGAGGAAGAAAGATAGAGATGGTGATGGCGATAAGATTTGAGAGTGTGAGAGAGAGAGCGACATGGGGAGTGAGATTTGAAATGGAGACGATGAGATCAAACTCTTCATATAAGGAACACAAGCATTAACGAGTATTTTTTTTTTGCGCAGACAACTACGCCTCAGAAAAACACATACCCGTGAATGGCTGTGTTTCCTTTTGGAGCGCACTTACAAACCGCGCCATAAAAAGACACAAACCCGTGATTAAATATGTTTCTTTTTGGGGCTTAGTTTGTAACCGCGCGAAAAAAACAAAGTCCCAACAATGAAAATGGTGTATTTGGCGCACTTTTAAAATGCGCTCATTGATAAAATTAATGGGCATACTTCGAAAGTGCGCCCATTAATAATTCATATTTTTTGCTACATTTTTAAAGGGTGAAATTTGAAACCATGCCCTTTACATTTGTAATGGGCACAGTTTCAAACTGTGTTCCTGAAAAAAAAATACCCGCCAACGATAACTTGGCACCTATGCGGCGTCCAGTGACCAAAAGTAGCCTGCTTTTGTAATATGTTTTAAAAGTGATTTATTTTTAATAATATTATTTTAAAATAGTTTATTCCAAAAAACCGTCCTTCTTTAAAATATATATAAAAATCTATTAGATAAATGAGAAATGCAATCATAAAAACCGAGATAGATAATAAAATATATATAAAAATCTATTAGATAAATGAGAAATGCAATCATAAAAACCAAGATAGATAATGGGATTCGAACGGCTGCTATTATAGGCAAAATAGCACTCATGCTATTATATCCAACGGTTCAGATCCATCCACAATAGAAATAAACGGTAGAGATTAGTGTGAAACATGAAGATTTTGGTATTGATGTATCACAGCACGGAGAAATTGTGGACAAAATTGAAGCAGAGCACCTATTATTTACCTATTATTTATTACAGAGCAGACACTCTTCTTCCTAGATAATGATACAAAGAAGTTTAAGGATAAAACAAAAAGGGCACCTTCCCAACATCTATTATTGTTTTTAATGATCTATTTACAAGTCTCAAACTAATCAACCCAGCACAAACTAATTCCAATCTATAAAACCAACAACTACGTAATTCAAGGATGACTGGCTTTCATAAAATGAAAAATAAATAAACCCACAAAAACAAGAACTGCACAGTTGTTTGGAGAGAAGTCGCGCAACTTGAATATCAAAAATAAATGTTACAATAAATTATAATTGCCACAGAAAGTGTTAAGATTTTCATGTTCGGCACCAGATATCTTGAGGCGTCGGCCAGTGTCCCCTGCTGCTTCCATCCCAATTGTTATAGCAGTCACAAAATTGGGGCACGCTCAAAATCATCTGTACTTTCCGAGCTCCATTTTCTTCTTAATTGCTCGATGGCCATGATAGATGAAGGAATCGATGATTCCAGCAACAGTGAAAACCCCTGAGCACATATCCAAAGTACAATAGTTAAGAAATAATCATTCATTTGGATAAAACACCATTGGAATTCAAAAAATGCATCAAGCACCATAACTATTAAAAATAGAATTGGATATTACAGAAGACACCATGTAGAAGTTGCGATAAACACCACACCAGTGGTGGTGCTTGTGTACTTTTTAAAGTTCAACTTCAATGGGGTTCTGTAAGAAACTGGAAAGGTAAAGACGGTGTTTTATGTAATTTACCCGTTATTCATTACTACAATTAATATCACACTGGTTTCTCGCATGTGCAACAAAAGACGTAAATAGTTAATTTTAGGACATCTATAACTTAATATTTATTACAACTATCTTTATTCTAAGAATAAAACCTTTTTAATGCAATTCTATGAAGTTTGAAATGCTTATATAAACACAGATAAAAATCTTTTTTACTTGAGGAAGTTAATATTTCCCCCTTTATTTGTAAAAAATGCTACATGCCAAAATAGATAGCAATGGCATCAGTTCATAAAACAGACAAACCCTTCGAGAGTTGCATCATAACAGTTGAAATTTGGGGAAAAGATCATACTTCGCTGATATGCCATATCATAACCCCTCGCGATACAATAAAACAGTATCATTAAGCTGATATATCAACCAATATTTTAAATATCAGCCTATATATCAGCTGAATCTGATACAGGTAATTACCTATCCGGTTCGATTCTGATATTATTTTTATTATGATTCAGAAGCGGAGAAAAAATAGCTTCATCTTGAAGAGGGGCAGGGAATAAAGATCAAAAGTAGGATTCCATGACGAATTCATCAGAGAAAATTCGAAGAAATTGAAAGGTTTTGGTAAGAACCTCCAATTATAGCGCAGACATTTGTCAGGAAGTGTAGGAATGATGTTGTCCCTTCTGTGTAGATCACCTGCAGTAGTAGCAATGGATCCAAGGGTAGATTAATTCAGTAACTGAACCAAGAATGAATTAAAGGGAAAAGAATATAGCAATACTAAAACTGAGCTTTTAGAATTTGTAGCCCATTCTATGCGAAGTCCATCTTATGTGTGTGTCTTCGCGTGTATTCAGATCATAAAGGTAAAGGGAAATAGCTATTTTAAAAGCTTTTGCTCATAACAACCAAGGAAATAGCAAATGGTGAGAAAACAACCTAGAAGATGTGCTGGTTTTCTTGCTTAGGGAACCTTTTGCTCATAACAACCAAGGAGATAGCAAATGGTGAGAAAACAGTTTCCAAATGAATAGTGAACACATGTAAACTTAGGAACATAAGATTTCTTCACAAGTAATTTCCTCCCATTGTCTCCGGTATAAGGTAGCTAACCCTACAAAAATATGTTTTCTAACATGAAATTTTCGATATGACTACCCATCAGTAAAGAGGCTGATATGATAAACTATACATCAGACAATCCGTGTTCTGAAAACTATGTTCTTATCGACCGATCTTGTCAAGATGTTTTTGGTATCATAAGTTTCACAACAAACAATAAAGGACGATATTACCGGCATCCTTTCAACAAAAATTTAGATGCTTCTTCACACATTGAACATTGGACAAGACAGCAATGTCAGTGCATCTTCATGCTGAGACTTCGTACTACTATTAAATTCATTTCATTTTACCTCCCATGAAGCCAGAACCGATCCATTTACAGATGTGGTCCTTGTCATTATATTAAGCTTCAACCTACACTATAATGCAAAGCTGGTTTTCTTCTAAAGTATTCTTAGGGCATTAGTCTGCTATGCATGCTTCTTCCTTAATTTCTCTGTTTGAGAAAATACTTTCGGACTCGAATATTGAATTGTCTTTTGAGATACAAACAAAGACAATGTTCTCTCCGTTTCTCACTCCACTTCAGTTACGGAGTATATAGGGAATTCAACAATTTAATTTTTTTAATCACTTATAATTAGTTGGATCAAGGACTTTTGACCCCTGTTACTTTCATTTATTAATAGAATTAGAAGGGTGTACTGTACCCATTCATGCTAGCTAGATCTATAACCGGTAATTTTGAATCCCAATTATGTTAATTTCGTTTAAATCAAAATTGGTACCCGAAAACCATGTGGGGGTAATCTAGGGTTGTCTTTTTTTAAGTAGACAGTCTGTTTGACACTTATCAGACCCTTCTCAGTCATTTAGTCCGTCAGTTAAAAAGAAATCTGGCTAATCATTTCGGTAGTCAACAGTAAAAGCATAGCTAACTTGATTCTTGTAAAAGTAAAATATACAATCATCTTCGATTGGTTAAAGAATGCTCCAGACACTGACCTTGATAGGCGAGAAATCATAAATAAAATATACTCCAGATGGGGGCTTAGGATAAACACTTTCATCTCTGAAGTGTTCTGTCACGGAATACTGCAAGTTGTGGTCAATGTTGGATGTGTTTTTTTCATAATAGAAACATAATACTACGATCAAACCTAGTACCTGATTTGATTGAATCTTGCGTCCTCTTTTATCATTGTAGACTGTTGGAACAACCTGAGTAGAAAATTTCAGTTTTTGACTGAATATTCATATAAATTGTTCTAAAGGGCACACTAACATAAGCATAAATATGTTTAAGATAACAATATCGTGAATGATTAAATCAAGTGCTCACTTTAATAAAATACTGGTACATCCCAGAGGATGTGTGATGAGTCCATTTCGCACTGAAAGTTTAGAAAAACCAAACAACATTAGTTACATGTCGTATTGAACAAATTCAGACACTGATAATTTGCTCTCTTCTTTCCCAGCCAAGCTACAACTGCAAGGCAATATCTAAGGCTTACCCATCAAGTGGATTGACAACACCTGGGAAGTCCTCTCCAAATGATAGTTTGTTTATCTTGTGGCTTATCTGGTTTTATGGAAAATAGAGAAAGTAAAAAACTGTTATAATGTGCTCCAAATATAAGGCAATAAAGGAAAAGCATGAAATAGGGAGAACAGGTTGCCTCACATTATAAGATCCTAGTTGGATGTCCAACAAATTTGAAAGAAAATTCTGAGAGTGGTGTATAGATTTTCCCGCTGCAAAGTGAAAATTTCCAGCTACTTTACTGACATCCACAAACCCATGAATGTTGCATCCTTCACCTTCCTCTTCTTTAATCTTACTGATGTAGCCTTCCCTTTCACACTGAAAGTATCAGCATTAACAATAATTACAGGAAAGAAAGTACCAGATTAAATCAAAACAAATATTCGCTGAGAAATCAAGATTACAGTTTGGCAAATGTTTAGGCTTGGAGCAGCTAAGCATAATGTGAACTAGAACGCACAGCGTGCTGTCCGCATAAGGAGGTATGAGAAACCAAAGTGTGCTGTCCGCACCAAAATTTAGTTAAGATACCTTGTTAATTTGAAGTTTAATGATCTACATGTCTGACAAAAAGCCATGTCGATCAACGATTTATAGAGAACAAAAATGAGCGGAGTGACTCTACCACATGAAAATCCATAGTTTACAATGTCATAAATTGGTGCATTATAGATAAAAAAAAAAGTCGACTAGAAAAGCACAATGAGAATGACGAAAATTATCAAAGCTTTCTCCTTTACCTGATCAATTAATTCAGGATTTGAGAGACCCCACCCTTTCTTTTGGTATGCTTCACGAACTTCCTCACATGAGTTACAACAGTCATCATCTGACTGCACCAAAACAAAAAAGTTCACTAATCATCAAAGGTATGACACTGTCAAACATCTTTTTAGAAAGAACAACAGAAAGGGAAACTGGCCCAATGATAAAAGTGAACATGAGGTGAAGTAGTGCAGTTGAGGGAAAAGAGAACATACCGCTTCTGCTCCATAACAAGAACCACAGTAAGTCTCATTATGATCAAGCCTTCCACCATGCCTTTGCAAAGGTCTATCAATCTGAAAAGAAAAGAAAAAGGTTATTAAGATATAATTTGACGAATCACATTAATAGCATTTATAGAAATAATAATTAATAAATTAAATAAACGGATACACACATAATATTGGAGATAGGCTAGGATCCTATCCATAGCATTTGAAAACAAATCCTACCACTTTTCTTGACTTTGGATTTGCATTGACATATGTGCAATCAATTATGAAAAGTGTTGAGTTTGATATAAGAAAGTGTTTACTCCCACGTTGAAAACTAGAGAGGGTAGACATATTGTAACACCTGTATATAGAGGAGCTCTCTGCATCTTTTAAAAACATAATGAAAGAGTTCTGTTTTTCTTCAAATTCCTTGATATGGTATTAGAGCCATGTTTCGCCAAACCCTAGCCGCCGCCAACCTCCACCATCAAACCCTAGCCGCCAGCTCCTAGCCGAAACCATCACCCCGCCGCATCACCGAGGCATCACCCCATCTACACCATCGCATCACCTCGCTGCACCACCGCATCACCTCACTGCATCACCATCACATCACCGCCGCATCATCACCGCATTACCCTGCTGCATCACCGCATTACCCTGCTGCATCACTGCATTGTCACCGCATCACCATCGCATCACCGCATCATCATTGCATCCAGATATGATACAACATCTGTTTGGGTCTGATTTTTTGTCTGCGCGTCTGTTCGGTTGAATGTATGTTTAGATTCGGTCGCAGAACATCTGTTCGGATTCGTTTGGTCAATTGGGAGATTGAGGGGAGCTAGGAGTTTTCGTGCTGTGACTTTGTTATTGTTGCCATGGGTGACGCTGAAAATGAGGTTGTCAAACGATTTGTTGTAGCACCAATCTTTGCTTCTGTTAAGTTGTTGGATCAGAAACGCAATGTTTCGTATTGACAACAATGGCAGATTATTATGATGGTGAATTTAACTGAGAGGGGTAAAGATCACCATCTCACCAATGATCCCCAACCCGAAAACTGCTGCTTAGATAAAAGATGATAGTTTGGTGAAAGATCTCTTATGGGAGGTCATGGAGCAGGAGGTGATGGATCTAGTTCTTACTTGCTCCACTGCGAAGGAGGTGTGGGCATTGTTGCAGTCCACTTATTCAGGAAAGAGCAGTATGTCCCGGACTTACTCTATCTCTCAGACTTATTCTAGATCAGGTTAGGAGAGTCAGATGTTAGAGGAGCTCTATATTGCCTTTAAGAAGATATGTAATGAGTTCCAGACTGTTTTTCCTTTAGAACCTGATTTGAAGAAAATGAAGACACGCCAAGATAAGCTTGATGTACTGGGAGTCTGAATTCTTCGTATGACGTGGCAAAACCACTGGTGATTGATAGTGAGTCGTCAAAGAATCTTCAGGAGGCGTTCTATCTTATCCGAGAGATATTTCCAACTCATCCGAGCGCGGAACCAATCACAGAAAAATCTGCATTGGCCACTATGCCACAGAGAGACGCTTCAGGCAGGGCTCGTTCTGGTCGTCAAGGAGGTCGTGGCAATTATTTTGAAAGAGGAGTTAGTGGGGATAGTAGCCGAGATAGTTACTTAGGGATAGGATCTGGTGGTAGTCGAGAGGGGTTCAGTATAATTATTGTCATGAATTCGGACATATGAAGTGTGATTGCCCGAAAAAAAAAGTAACAGTTCTACAACTCATGTCACTTCCGGCACTGACTCTGCCATTAATTCTATGGATGCGGAGACGTTGGAAAATTTTATATTGTTTCAGCAGTTGCAGCTCTCTCGGTCGAGTCATCCTCTGGTGCTATGTTTGCTAAGACAGATAACTCTACTCCTTGTTTATCCTAAATAGCTCCTACGTCAAGGATGATAGACTCGGGAGCGTCAGATCACATGACTGGGAATTCAGGTATATTATGCAATTTCTCACATTTCTCACCCCTGTCAAACTAACTGATGGTTCCGTTTCACCTGTTAATGGTATAGCTTCAATGATTTTAAATCTGTCTATGCCTTTGCACTACGTTTTATATATATATATATATATATATATATATATATATATATATATATATATATATCTTGCTTTCCTTTCAATTTGCTTTCTATTAGTCAACTCATAAAATCCCTAAAATGTTGTGTTATCTTTTACCCTAACCGCTGTATATTTCAGGAACTGGGAACGAGGATGATAATTGACACCAGACATGTGTCTGATGGTCTATATCGGATAAGTAGTTTTTCAGAGTTGGTTGCATACTTGAATGATTCTACAGCCTTTAGATTTGCACCGTTGGTTGGGACATCCATCATTATACATCATTACAAAACCTGAAGAAATTACATCCAGAAATTTCTGCAACTAATGAGTTATTATGCGAGTCTTGTCAGTTGGGTAAGCATCATCGTGTATCTTATCCTTTTCGAGTCAACAAGTGAGTTAGTACTCCATTTAGTTTAATTCATTTCGATATATGGGGACCATGTCCTATTGAGGCGTTATTTGGTGATCGTTACTTTGTCACATTTGTTGATTTTTCCAGGGCAACTTGGTTATATTTAATAAAATTTCGCTCTGATGTTTTTTTTCCATATTTCGCAAATTTTGTGCTGAAATTAAAACACAATTTAATATTTCTGTGAAAATACTCCGTAGTGATAATGCGAAAAAATATTTCTTTTGAGTTTCAGAACTTTATGTCTGTGTCTCTGGTATTCTTCATGAGTCATCTTGTTCCTATACCCCCAACATAATGATATTGTTGAGCGCAAAAATCGTCATATGCTAGAAGTCGTCCGAACACTACTCATTCATTGACAGATTCGTCATCGTTTCGGGGGGGGTGCGGTTCTTACGACCGCTTATCTTATAAATCGTATGCTCTCCTCTGTGTTAGATAGTCAAACGTCTTTTTCTATCCTATACACTAATGACCCTATGTTTTCTGTTCCTCACCGAATTTTCGGTTGTGTGCTTTGTCCATGAACATAGACCTGGTCGAACTAAATTGGATCCTCGATCCTTTCGGTGTGTCTTTTTAGGATACTCTCACTCCTAAAAACGGTATCGTTGTTATCATCCTACCTTTCGTCGGTGCTTTATCTCAACTAATGTCACTTTTCTTGAGTCGCATTCTTTCTTTCCCGTGAGTCTATCCCCAAATGACACCAAGGACATGGTATTTCTTGAATACCTCGACATGCCACAGGATATGACTATTTCCACTCAAGTTTGCAACCAATCTTTGGACACTACTGCTGCTCCAGCACCTAAGACGCCTCCACCAGACCAAGATATTCCTCTAACCCTAGCTTATGTTATACCAACCCCTGAGCCTACTCCTGATCCGGTTTCTGAACCCACACCAGCTGCACCTTCTGACCTTGATGTTCCCATCACGATCCGCAAAGCATCTCGTTCCACTGCCAATCCATTTTATCGTTCGTCTTCTATGCTCATTTGTCTTCTCCACACAGTGTTTTCATTTTATCTGTGGATAAATATACAATTCCCATGAATGTATCTGAGGCTCTTGCACATACTGACTAGAAACAATCTATGATTGAGGAGATAACTGTTGTTCGGTAGAATGATACTTAGGATCTAGTTCCGCTTCCACCTGGAAAGCATGCCATTGGTTGTCGATGGGTATTCTCTGTCAAGCTCAACTCCGATGGTTCCCTCGCTCAGTTAAAATCTCGGTTAGTCGCCAAAGGATATTCTCACACCTATAGATAGGATTTTACTGATATCTTCTCTCCTGTCGTGAAAATGGCCTCTGTACGCCTATTGGTTTTTTTGGCTGCTATCTTTCATTGGCCATTGCATTAGTTTGATATCAAGAATGCCTTCTTGCATGGTATTCTTGATAAGAAGGTTTACATGATGCAGCCGATTAGTTTTATTGTCAGGAGGAATCATCGAAGGTCTGTCGATTACAAAGATCTTTGTATGGACTCAAACAATCTCCGAAGGCCTGATTTAGACGATTTGCAAAAAGTATTAAGAGGTTTTGGAATGAGAAGTAATGATGATCACACAGTGTTCTATAGATATCAGCACGGCCGCCGAATCATTCTGATAGTATATGTGGATGACAATGTTATCACAGGTGATGACGAGAAAGGTATTCGTGTTCTTAAGGTGTATGTTCAGAAGCAGTTTCAAACTAAAGATCTTGGCCGATTTAAGTATTTAGGGATTGAGGTAGCTCGATCTAAGGAGGAAAATATGCACTGAAAATACTTTCTGAGAATAGAATGTTGGACCGCACACCTCGTCACACACCGATAATCCAAATTCCAAGTTGTTGCCATATCGGTAAACGTTATTAAATGATCCAACTAGATATAGGAGGTTGGTTGGATGGCTAAACTATCTCACTGTCACTCGACTAGATATCTCATATCCAGTTAGTATTGTGAGTCGGTTTCTAAAATCACCCCACACAGGCCATTGGGATACGGCTATTAGGATTCTTCAATATATGAAGAGTTCTCCAGAAAAAGGATTGTTGTATACTGATGGAGGACACAACAGAATAGCGGGTTTTTTGATACTGACTGGACAGGATGCCCGATAACTAGAAGATCCACTATATAGTATTGTGTTCGTAGATAGGAACCTAGTGACTTGGAAGAGAAAGAAGCAACGTGTGGTATCACGTTCTAGTGCATAGTCCGAGTATCGTGCTATGCCGGACATCACTTGTGAGATGGTATGGGTCAAATGATTTCTGGAAGAACTAGGTGTGGTTCAACACAACTTGATGAGATTATATTGTGACAATCAGGCTGCTATCCATATTGCTTCAGATCCAGTGTTCCATGAGCAGACCAAACATGTCGAGGTAGATTGTCATGTGGTCCGAAATAAGATTGTTAGAACTGACGAGTCTCCAGAGATTGAGACACGACATGTATACATAGGTTACCAGTTAGCTGATATATTCACTAAACCACTTGTTCATGATAGGATACAATTTACTTGTAACAAGTTGGATATGGACGACATATATACTCCAACTTGAAGAGTGTTAGAGTTTGATATAAGAAAGGGTTTAATCCCATATTGGAAAATAAAGAGAGTAGACATATTGCAACACATATATATAGAGGGGCTCTCTATATCTTTTAAAAACATAATAAAAGAATTCTATTTTCCCTCAAATTTCTTGACAAAGAGAACCGTTCACTCTTTTAAATAATCACATAATTAATAACACATACTCCAATGCAAATCCAAAGGCAAAGAAAGTGATAGAATTTGTTTCCAAATCCTATCAATAGGATCCTAGCCTATCTTCATAATATTGATATAATAAATCCATCCAAAAAGATGTTATCAGCATCATAATCAAGTTGATAAGTAGAAAAAAGAATCTTTATAGTAATAGTAATCAACATGCAACCTTTTACTTAGTTTTGTGTAACAAAAAAATAATGAATTCATCCTTATAAGGACAAAGGCAGAAGAACGTCCAATGCTACACTGATTACTTTTCCTTCTCCTTGTCCTTCTGCAGCATATATTGCATTTAAAATTTGAAGAACAAATGTGCATTTTGAAATTATTGTAAAATGTATAAGAGACCAAATTGTGACTGTATAACCAAATTTATAAAACAGAGTAGCCGAATACAGAAATAAAATATGGTAACATGTGCACATACCATAGATTCTTCATTCTCTAACAATTTTAATTGTCTTTCTACCCATCCAAATTCCAAAATCTAGAGCAAAATAAAATGGAAAAATGTAGTAGGTTCTCAATTAATTGATCACAGTAGTTTATTATTTTAAATATATGTTGATCCACTCATGAAGCTCCTCTCTCGCTATGATCTTGAAATGGTTCAAGATTGCATTTGACTGGATAAAGAAGTCAAATGTAGAGGGCGGTTTTAATCGATCCAGAATGATGTTTGCCCCCCAATTCTTAGCATATGGTCATCTCTGTGTTTTTAAAGACATGAGACCAGGACACACTGTTGTTTACATCACAAATGACCATGCAATGATGCACTGAGAAGTAAGCATATAAAGATTTGCAGTTGACTTCACTCATCTATATGTAGACCCAACTCCTTCATTGCTGGGCAATAGATACAGAATATTCATTCATACAAATCTATCGCATGCCCTGTTAGGATGTAAATGAATAAGCAAGATTATGCTTAAAATATTCCCTTCAACCATTTTCCACAAGATGCCGAGGAACATTACTAGAAACAATGAAGGTAATTGAGTATATTATGCTTCAGAGTAAATTCACATACAAACAAGATCACGTAGCTTATATGTTTTATACATATATTGAAAGCAATAAATAAAAGTTATATTAGAACAAATAACAGTCAATGCAAATATGGTATGCTGCCTACCTTGCGTGCACCAACATCTCCCTGTTTTGATTCAATAACATTACCAAGATGATCTATTCTTTTCTTTAGAATATCATGCCTCTGTGAAAATGGAAAAGATAAGATATACGTCAAACTATAAGTATTTGAATGAGACAAAGCTATCTGAGATGACAAAATTCAGCAAAAGAAATCTAGAGAAGTTTCTGAACTTACTATATCATAATGTTGTTCGCCACTGATATCCATGGTATCAACAGCTATCAGAGAACAAGCAAGGGATGGAAAGGTAACATCAAACTGCAAAGCATAAATATAGCTTAATTGTTTAAATTGATGAGCTAAACTTCTACCATTGAATAGATACATCATACATTTAGACCATGCCAATCTTACATTCAACTGCTACCTTGTCTTACTAATCATTTTAAATATCAACTCCAAAAAATAGATACAAGATATGTGTCGCCAACTGAGCTTGGTAATAATACGATCATATCTAAAACTTCCTCACAGAAGTGACAGATACATACTTTCAGAGATCGCTTAACCAAGATAATGAAATAATAGATAAAAGTGTATTATTTACTAACATTTACGCGCAGTCTTTCTCCTCTTGAAGTGTCTACTACAAGTTTTGTCTCAGTTCCTGCGTAAAGATAGAGACCTGCATGGATAGAAGTAGACAAGTCGTCAAATGTAGCGTAAAAACAAACCTCAACGGACACTGGTAAAAACAAATATGTAATAACACACAGAGACAGATATAACGAAATGTCTCTGTTTCAAACGAAAACATTGAAACTGTCAATGGTATGTGGTTCTGTTAATTAGGGAAGGCATAGGCTAAATTTTTCTTCCGCATGATATGATCTTCCTACGACTTTAAAGAGCTTGGCGAGTCAAAGGGCCATAAAAATTATAAGTCCACACAACTAGGGACTTGGTAACAAGCCTCCTAATACTATCAAATCTTTTGGTGTTGTATGGAAAATATTTCTTGTGTTATATATTGCTTGATCCCTTGACACTATAGGCATCAGCAACAGGAGTACGAGACACAGAGACCCACCCTACCCTGCACCCCCGCACACACAGAACATCATTTTCTTTTCTTCTATAAAAATGCAAGTGTAAGGGGGAAATAGATCATACATGCAAGCATAATACCTATATTGCATGATTCCTCAACCATTATTAAGGTCACGCATGTTAAATGAAACACTAAAATATTCTTTATTTTCCCCTTTAAATGCGTGGATGAGTCGATCCTTGATCATATAAGCTCCCATGCCCCAACAGGCTCAACTACTTACTTTATTCATCAAGATGCCAAACCATAAACCATATATGAGTAAGGAATCATATGACTTTTACTAATCCAGTTTACGAAATGATATATGATCGCATTTGTTCTCTTACTTCAAAAACATCCATTTTGCAATTTTGTAGCCTCGTGATGCATTCTATGAAGTAATAAAAACATGGCGAGATAGAGATTTTATAGCACCATATCCTCAATATTATATACACACATCCATGCACACACATAATCAGATACATCTCTGGATGGGTGTATGTAGCTTCTGATATAAATTATCATAAGCTTTATTAGCTTTCTCGCATCCTCCTTTCGGGTGAAACATGTTGCTTGTTGCCAGTATTTTTCTCTATTGTCTTCTACACAATATACGCTTGATGTAGAGGAAGTATAACCACTCTTCTAAGTGGGACCTAAAATCTGAAAGAACTATATGAGCTCCAGTGATTCTATCTTGTCAGCTGAAACATTTCGATATTTTAATGCATGATTATATGAAATTCATTCTTCGGTACATTATTCTAGATTTTTTAATCTAAATATCCCCGATGTGTAATTGCCAATAAAATTAAAAAGTATTTGTCAACTGCGTGAACGAGCAATTAAAGTTATAATGACTGGAACACGTATGTACATACTTTCTGAATATTTTTCCAAATGCATTGTCGTAGAATTGTTCTTTCAGTATTGAATTATTCATGGAGAGAATCCAGAAGAATTCACAGGTGTCACTACCCAGTACACACAATACCTCCAGCTAAAGACAATCTAGGTTTCATCAAAATTTGCACAACTTGCAAAGAAACTTGGCAAGACCACAATCTAATAGCCTTTTCATCTATAATTGCAAGAAAGACCCCAAAATAGACAAATGTTTCACCTAATCTCAAATAATTCAATCAAGATCTTATGAAAACCAAATTGGATGCACTTAGCATCAACAAGCACAGATCTAGAACCTCATTCTGATGCATAATTCCCTTCCCGCTCAAACACATTCATAAACACATCCACGTTAAAACAAACCAACATGAAGCAAGAACCCACAAGCTCCAATCTTTATCCCAATTCTAAAACCAAGATTCAATCTTTAACCAAGAACAAAGCAAGAAAACTCACTAATCTCCGAAATGAACAAGAAGAAGATGACAACGGTGGAGACGATGGTGATGAGGCCCCCAGAGAGCGTCCTGCTGTAGAAATCCTCATTAATCTTGGGGTACGCATCAAGATTCCTCAGCTTATTGAACATCTCCATCGCTGATTATCGAGGGATTGGAGCCCTCGAATCAACGAAACCCTAACGCGATCAGAGAATTTCTAGGGCTTCGCTTCGGCGCCTCCGATCCCCAAAAGTTCAACGATTCACCCCTGGCGTCACCGGCGGCGTCCTCCTTTTATAATTGCCAATGATTAATCTGTTTTTAGAACTTAGTTCTTCGTTGGAACAGCTAGGAGTAAGATGCTCCGCTTACGTGGCGTGTTTGGATTGGGTGTAATTACGTGGCGCTTGCTGTTATGAGGTGGCGCGTAGCTGGGGATGGATAAGCAAAATTGGGTTTTGGAGTTTGGGGAGTTTTTACAAATTTGAGGATTGTGAGGGGGCGGGAGAAAAATATTGCGGGGATTTAGATGCGGGCTGGGGTCAAAAAAGAGTGGACAGTGGTCGAAATAGGAAGGCGCGTATTCAATGACGGAAATGCCCTCGGAATGCTGTTTGTGAGTTGGAGGGAAAGCGGGAGATTTGGGGAAAAGATAGGGGCAGCTTGTGTATAAAAATTATAACTGGATGAAATGGGTCGTTTTCCACTGCGAGACGAGCCAGAAGGGGGGCGATACGGTAAATCTCAACCCTGCGGTGTTATCGGCACGTGAGTTTCACTTGTCGATAATGGTTGAAATAAAATAATTGACATTTTTGGTAGTTTTTTTATTCTGTCTGGATTCTGTTGAAGAATCTAGCAAATAAAATTTAGCCAAAATAAGCCCTTTAGGGGCTGTTTTTGGTTATAGGATTGTGAAATTTGGATCCCACAATTGAAAAATTTTGGATAAGTTAATTTTGTATTTTGTTAAGATCGGATTCTCAGTATTGGATTTGTAGATACTTATGGTGAAAGTTAATTTTTTTAATATATAAATGCAATGGGTCCCACATATTTTGCTTGAATCGACAAGAATCCAATCAAAAAAGAATCTGAGGATCCATATTTTCTTGTGGCCCCCTCACTAAATCCAAACTTACCTAATTCTGCAACCAAACACAATATTTGCCAATCCGGTTCTAGAATCCAAATAGTGCAAAATCAACATAAATTCTACAACCTAACCTGCCCTTAGAGAGACGGATACGCTTGTTATTTATAGTAGCCAAAATACATCATGTTTGTTTCATTAGTAGTTCTTTTATTTAATTTAATTTTTTTGAAAGATGGGGTTGGGATGGGAGTTGATCGTAGCCCCATTACATTGTATGCTTAGGGGTGGGGTCCGCAACAACTTAAACTTAGGGCCCCCACCCCCATGTTTAATCCCTGGAGAATATGGATACCTTGTTGTATTGTGATGTTATGGGGAAAATGGTCAATTTCCTTAAATTAAGTATTTGGGTTCAAGTTATTGGCCTGGCTTACTGAAATGTGTCCCGGTAAATTTCATATGTGTAAATATTATGCAATGATGTTTAGTTGTCTGGAAATTGAGCTCCGGTAAATTTCAAATGTGTAAATATTATGTAATGATGTTTAGTTGTCTGGAAATTGAGCTGCATGCAACACTTGTTGCAATCAAAATAAACAATCCAGAGATAAATGGATCTCTAACATGCATGCAAGTGCAAGCATTAATTTCCAAATGGTATAATTTCAGGAGCTATAGGGTCCTGAGCACGTTCTCAGGAAACGGTGCACAGAGACGTGCACCGGACCATTAAAGCCTAATTTTAGTTGGATGATGAAAATAAGTTAATATCAGCTAGCTGCATACATCTTTTTAATGTATCTTCTTCCTCTTTTTTAACTAGGGTCTTGCCTTGCCTTTTTTTTTTGTCCTTCTAGAGAACATAACTAGGGTCTAGCCTTGCCTCTTTTTTTATTCCTTCGAGAGAACACAATATGCATCTTCAATAAATTTAACAATTGTTTCAGCTTTTCCAGTTGCATGTACATTATTAATAACAAGAAATACAAAAAAAATAAAACATACTGTTTGTTCTTGATATTATTTGTGACCAATAGTTATGTATAACTTTCTAAACAAAAACTATAATCTTGTGTATTCTGGACTTCATTTCAACGTTAATAGGTATAAAATTAGACAATTGGTCTTATGGCAGCACCCTCTCTTGTATACAAACTTATAAAGAATTGACATCATATTGATACTGTAACTTAAAACATTAGCTGACCCCATTTTGACGGAAAAGGATTAGACTATGAGGAAATAAACTTATTGTTGTTAGTTAACAAATGAAACATACCATTGTCCATGAAAGATCACAGGCAAATATAATATATTAGCTCCATTTCAGCGTGCAAAGCATCCAAGAACATAAACATTATACAAATATAGAAATTGCACAATAACCTTATAAACTAATCACAAAATTCCACATTGTACAACTCACCATTACACTTTACATTACAAAAATTAATATATATTTTTTTTCTATTAAAGAACCGTCCCTACTTTGCCTACATCTCTGCCCATAACCACACACTTGTTGAATCATGTACAAGTAGAAATGAACTAATTTCTCCACAATTCCCAATGGTATTTATTGCTAATTTTACAAGAAGTATAAAAGAATAATTTCCTGTCCATTTACTACTCTTGTCTCCACCAAAAGATAAGCATACCAAATCTTTTTAACTCCAGTATAATGTTCGTATCAAGATGGCATAGGACATGTCTTGAATAAACAGTAAGTATCGGGATGGTATAGAATTTACTTGAACAAAGGAATGGTTAGATCGATCGTCAGCCCATAAAAACTTCACTCAAATCATCTTGCTCCACCATTATCATCTCCCTCGTAGGCTGCCCGAGCATCACCAATCTCCTTCTCCAGTCTCTCATACTTCTCCACCGAAATCTCTGCAAATGACTTCAACCGATTCAACACAACCACCAACCCCGATTGCAAACTATCATAACTCAAACTCAAGTCCACAACATTTTCGCTAGTTTGCAACTCCTCGTAATTTCTCCCCCCTCTCTTTAAACCATGTCTCTTCTCTTTATCCCGAGGCAAGAATTGCCCGATCACATTGACCACGTCTATAATATCATTGGCCACTCCTTTTGTCGGTAGTTCGTCAAGAATTTTTAGCCACTCTTTGCACATGACAAATATGGGAGGAGCTAAGCTTCTTTTTGGAGAAAACAGGGTCTGATTTTTCCGTCGTGAGGATTTTTGCCGAGCTTGGATGAGGAAAATGCACTTGAGGAGCCATGAGTTTATAGATTCTACATAGGATTTGTGAGATGAGATCCATCTTGTGAAGGTTGATGATAGTGAGGTGAGTTCAAACTGGAGCAGGAGTGTCGCTTGGCGGTGAGATTCGGAGCGGATTTTAGAGAGTTTGGTGGTGTTATTGTTGGATGCAGCTTTGATTATGTTGTATTGTTGGTTATGGCAATCGAGCATTGTTCTCCACATCCGAGTCAAACTGCATTGATATCCGAAGCATTTAGAATAATATAAGTTATGGATTTCTAAAACACAGCCATTAAACAGGAAAAATAGGTAATGTGTGCAATCTAAACCAATAGCAACCAATGCGCCAAGAACATATATTTACCGCTATATACTGGTCCATCACGGGTTCTGTTAACCAGGATGACCCGTTTATCAGTACACTGAAATATTTAAATAATAATATATTTGCTTAAAACGTATAAATTAACTACATAAGATATATGTTTGTAAGAAAAATATATTTAACATATTAATAAAATATTGAACAATGGTATGGTGATTGATCTCGTTAAGGATAAATGAGAAAGAACCGATTGTGATGGTTTGGACATATGCAGCAGAGACCGAAAACGATTTGGCTAGGAGAAGTGACCTAATTATAGTTAAGAATGCAATGAGGGCTACTGGTAGACCTAGACGAATATCGATTGAGACAGTTAAAAATGAAATGGTAATTACTAATTTACGGCGGACATGGCCATTGATAGAGCAAAATGAAATAAATGGATTCATATAGCCGATATCAAAAAATTTGGGATAAAGGCTTGATGTAGTTGTTGACGATCTGGAATTACGGTATATCGGTCTGTATTGAATGCTAAATCGGTATCTGACCGGTATTGACATACTGGCTGGTATTAACAAAAGGTAAAGGGAACATGGTATTGAAATCTATACATTCATTTTGGGTTATCAGATTACTCAGCACTACTGAGGCACTTGGGTCTTATCATTAGCCAATTTGATTCAGCAAAAGAAAGAATCATAAATAGATATGTCGATCATTTTGACACCATTTATGTTATCATTAACTAAGATGTTTGATTCAGCAAAGAAAGAACTATAAATCGATATGTAGAAAAATATCTATATTGGCATCCATATATGTAAATGATTTTTTTTATATATATCCAAATAAAATCCTAATACGGATTCGAATAAAATGCAGATATCCCTAACCGAATGCATCCCTACTTTACATCCTCCAAACATGAGTGTTGATATCAAAGTACTGAGCATGATAGTTGTGATAAGGAAACAATACCCTTCAATTAACTCCTCAAGCTGTGGTTGCAATTCTCTATCCCTTATTTCCTCAATTGTCTTCGATATCGAGTCAATTCTCTGAATTGCAACTCGAATCCTAGAGTGTAAGTCCTTGACAGAAGCACGGGTTTTGTCAATCTTGTACGAGCTTTCATCTCTCGAAACCTGATCCCTTAACAGCCTGCATTTCATTTCATATTCCCTTCGGATGATACTGCTTGCCTAAATAAGTGGCAAATAGTTTAGATTCTGATATAAAAATTAAATCAAAATTTCACCAAACAACCTTTTTAGTTCTAAATACAAAGTAGATAACATGAGAACGATGATACAAGTTGTTTATTGTTAACGGAGATGAATTTGCATTAGAGATTCGCCGACCCCAATGGTTTGAGATGAACCTTCATGGGTTTTTTCCCTTGTATATAATCCAGGGAAATGCATTGATTCCAACAAGAGAGGCACTCTAAAGCTAAAACTCTATGATTATTGACTATCATCTCTACTATTTAATGCAAAAAAGCAAAAAAGCAGGTCTTCAAACTGAAGTTGATAGGTGACTTGGGATTTTCTCCTTTTTAATCAAAAGAAAAGAAAAAGGAGAAAGTTCCATGTCAACATTAACCACTCCCTTTTTTTACCCTCACGGGCCACTTCTCTCTTTGACTGCTCCCAACCAAAGAAGCTTAGCACTGAGGTAAAACTTTCCTCCCCAAAGAGAGAGCTCGCCGGTTCAATTCCTAAATGGGGGTCTCTTCCAACACACTCCCTCTCTAATTTTCACATGCATCGCATGTGTTCAAAAGCTAGTTATATTCAAAGCTAGAACTTTTCTATGAAGATTATAGCCCAGGAGATCTTTCCGCAAGCACTTCATCAGCTTCTGTCTACTAAACTAAGTTCATACACAATCAAATGACTCGTAGAATAAATACATACTAGAATTAAATCAAGCAACCTAAGACCTACACCATAAATTATAGGTTAATTGCAAAAACACCCCTGTAGTTTACCCGTTATAGCACTTGTACCCCCTCAAGTGATGACCAAAACCCTCAAATTATACCCTTAAAAAAACAAAACAAGTTTCAGTGTAGAATTTGGATTATTTTAGGGTTCTGGTTGATATCATGCAGAGGTGGTGTTTGCGCTAATAAATCACTCGATTGGATATAAGTTTATACAGGATAAGTTACAGAGGGTATTCTATGCAATTACCCAAAAGAAAATAATGAAGTTAATCTCAGCCACGGTTTTATTAAACTAAATCAACAAAGATGCATAATCATGACAAAAGAGTTGCTCCAAATTCGATCAACTTTGATGAACTCGATTGTGTATAAACAAGCATATTGCCTATGTAGATAGGTGTGATGTAAGGTTAGCTGTAATGGATTGCCTGAGTTGGTATAGTGTTATACGGGTAAACAGCAGGGTTTTTTCGCAATGAACCCAAAAAATGATGATGTAACGAACAGGAAAACTAAATCAACTAAAATACATAATTATGACACAAATGCGGATCCAAATTTGGTAAACCGCTTGACAAACTCAACTATGTACAAGATAGAGACATGCATATTGCCATCGTCTAATAAATGTACATGGAGAAATTGGTTACCTTGACCTCATCATAAAGCTTTATCTCCCATGCATATAATCTATCTAATGTGGATGCATGACTGCCTGAGTTCATGCATATGCTACCAAAGAGATTGCTGCCGATGTCCTCAACTTCGTCTTTAGATGTGGGCCCAAGAGGGTTTCTTGATGATGAAGAGCGTGACGAGGCCGATCTATGCCATGTTAAGTATTTTACCTCATTTGGAGGAGGAGCTGCGATATCAAAAATGTTAATGAACGTTTAAGATCTGCATATGTGCTCAACTTCACGATTTAATACTGGCTAGAAATTAGACTCATGCAACACGCATGGAAGTATGGAACATTACCTTTCAATTTTAATTTAATTTTATTATAGGGTAAATTAAACAAAACAGCATCAAATTTTGTTCCTAGTGTTTATAGAACGCCTTTGAACTTTAATTCTTTAAATAAATAGAAATACCATCACTGGTGTAGTGTTTCATGCAACTTTTGGAAGATGTTTTATGTAAAATTTAATACATTTATTACGCGTTCAGGGGTGCTTAATGCAACTTTTAAAGTTTAATGGTGTTCTATGGAAAAGGGAAAGGTTCAAATGGCATCTTATGTAATTATACCTTTCATTAACTAGTATCAAATGAAAATTGGCCCTAGCAGAACAAAATCGAACTATTATCGACAATCATCGACTAGTATCGGCTCTTATGATCAGCTAATATGGCAGCGCTAAAAAATAGTTCTGATAGGGCCGATAAATAATATTGATCTCGATTTTCAGTATTTAAAAAAATCAACTAGTATGAGAAGTGTACCTGGTGGAAGATGGGTTTCTTCTGTGCAACAAGTAAAACAAGATGTAAGATACGCCAATGCCTTCGATTTATGTCCTGCATACAAAAACTAATATTAGAAACTACAAATGATATCACAACAAAGGGAAAGATTTTATAATAGAAATCCAAAGCTTGTATCCGTCACTTTTCTATTAAAAGGAACTTTAAAACATGTACTAAACGAGGATTGTGATCAGCAATTTAAATGGCTAAGTTACCCTAGCCTATCCTTGACTATCATTGTTTCTATTAAACTAATAAACTCGTCGTTTCTCACTAAAGTTCCTTAATTTTTTCTAATTATGCTTTACTACATCAAACCCCTTTAAACTTTGGTTTCTAGAGAGTTCTTCACAAATATGCCATTAAACGTAACACTTCAACAGGGCTTACCATAATAATAAAAAACTTTAGTTTAGTGAAGAAAAACGATAGTTAAGGGTAGTTTAGTGTACACTTTTTAAATCGTTCTGTCGGAAGAAAATAAAAATTAGCAAGGTAAAAAGAGATAAACCCAGCAGTAAAATAAACACCCTTCAATTGGATTATGCATTGATCAACAAGTCAAAACTAAATAAATAAACTATAGCTTGCAGAAATTGTAGGGTAGACGCGATGCAGACCTATCTCTTGCGGAAACAAAGGGCGGAAATGCACTTTATTCGCCTCTAGCATCCTCGGGATTTCTCTTCCAGATTCAGAGGCCCTCAAAAAGAGATCTTCAATTTCTTTTACACAAGAAAATAAGTCCTTCAGTTTATTTTCAGAACCAACTTCTTTGTCTTTTCCATTCATTGGAAGTGTGATCACAGAAGATGTGGTCTTAGTTAGTGTCACTTCAGAAGTCTCATCGGCCTCATATATGCCATTACTGAGAACTGTTTTCTCCTCATTTTGCTGCTCGGTTTCAGAAACGGTGCCTTCCACAGATGGAGCATCTCCAACTTCATTTCGATTCCTATACATTCGAACAAGAGGTTCATCAGATAATTTGTCAAACTCGTCATCTGAGTTCGAATATGCAACATCCCTTTCAATTTTCGAGGTCTTCTCTTCGTTTTCTTCTTCTAACTCTGGGATACCCTCCTCCTCTCTAAGTCGGTTTATATCATCTACATTCTCATCGTGAAACGAGAATTGGTTGTCTATAGGATGGAAAAGACCAAAATAATCCCATGGAGCTTCGAATGATTCATCTAAATGTGATTCGGACCTTTGTATATCCGGTGGTTTTTCCTCGATGGTTTTTGAATTGCTCTTTGAAGATTTCATGTAATTCATGTGAAATCTTCCTGAGTTTGGTGGTGAAGGAGCGGGGGACAATTGCTCGCTAGCTTCGACATTTTGAGAAAGAGATTGAGATGAATTTGAAAAATGAGTAAGAGCAAGGGGCTCGAGAGTTTCGGAGGTTGATGTGGTGTATAATGAAGATTCTGAGGTGATCTCGGGCTGTACAAATTTTCTTAGGGCGGTTCCAGTATTTCTAAGGGATTGTATGTATGCAACATGAGAAGATGCTAGAGAGCATCTTTGGTCAAGAGCTTGTCTAATGAACTGTTTTCTTTCACGACACAATAGAAGGGCCTTGTCGTCTTCGATAATAGAGCTCGAAACCCCCATTTTCAGAGAAAATGGCGACTAGTTTGTTCTAAAGTTTCCGAAATTATAACAGAGAAGATCCCGGTACGAACCTAAAATATTTATTGCTTACTTTGGTAAAATTCATCGCATAGAACTAAAGAAATCCAGTCGAACTCGGGAAAAAGCATCAAGCCAGCATAAAGCCTTCACTGCTCAATGAATAACGAGGAGGGTGTCCTTCCTGCATCTCTGGACCAATAAAAATTCATCAGTTAATCACCAGCCTTGTCACCCATACTGCTTCATTGTTACACCAAACAATTTTTACAAAAAATGCGATACAAGAATATAGAATTGAGAAATAAATATCAGATCACGTCTTTAAGCCTATTTCACAAACCAAATTTGACACCAGTCCACTAGAGAACTGAAAGTAGATTCTCATATCAGCAGCCCTTCCTTCTTCAATTTTAAATGGTATTGCACTTGAATATATTAAAAGGTGTCATGCATTCAAATCTTTAAGGAGAGGAAGGTAGTATTTAAATTTAGATTTAAATTTAATTCTAAATTTAAATCGTTAGTCTGTAAGAGATAAGATACAATAAGCATCTTAATTCAATATAAATAAACTCCTGTTTGGATACGAAAAGGAATTAAAATTTATTTATTTATTTTGAGAAAAAAATCTTACCCTATCAATGTTTAGAATATAGCTTTCAAAAGGAGAGGGATGTTTTCATCTTAATTGAGAGATTAGAGTTGTAGTCTAATCTGAGAGATGTTTTTTGTTCAAGGAGAAGATAAAAGTGTCGGTTTTAAAAGTTCTTTTCTCCCTCGGAGTAATAAAACTGCTGTACACAATTTCAATGAACCATGTAAATCTTTGTGTTTGCATTTTAAACTATCATGTGATCGTCTTTGTCACCAACCAGAAATTTTTATCATTACAGTTTTGCAGTGCGCGACAGGATTTCTAACTAATTCTTATTCTGCGAATCTTCGGTTAAAATAGAAATCAATAGGATTTACAAGAGGGAAGTCATACTATTCAGAACAACAACGTGCTAAGTTACGAACACTAATAGACTCCATAAAAATAAAAATAAAAACTCTACCCTTGAATTGTGCATGATCGTAAGTAGACAACTAGCCATATATGTTAAATAAAATTATTGAAAGAGACATCTCCCGACTCAAGATGAAAATGAAGAATATAAAACATTTCAAATATGCCATCCTCATAGAAAAACTAAATTAACCTTGTATCAAACATTTAAATCAACCTCAAAAAGAAAAAGAGAAGACCTTACCAGCTCCCATACAACAGATGTTAAAAGGGCAAATTACGGCTCAACTCCCAAATTTTACCAAAAGGTTTGGGCATTTGGCAAGAAACTGCCATAAGGTTTCAAAGTTATGAAAAACTACCATGAGTAACGGCAGGCAACAGTGCCACATCACATAAGTTATGGTGTGAGTGGCACGTGACCCCCCAACATTCAAAAATTCCGAAAAATTACCTTTCTTTCTCCCTTCATCATCATATTCTATTCTCCCACCGACCTCCACTACCTGCCTCCACCTCCTCCTCCTCCTCCTCCTTTGATCATCCTCCTCCATCACCTCCTCATTCCACCCTCAAGCCCTAATTTCCCCTAATCTCTCTCACCCTAGTCCATCATAGCCGGCGCCGGTCTCCTTATCCCATCCGCATCCACCTCGACCTCCTCCTCCTTCCACACAACTCCAACCATCCGCGTCCATCTGCTTCACCTCCTCCTCCCTCAAGTGCTAATATTTTTCAAATCCCCAAACCCAAATATAAAATAGCCACCATCTCCAAGACTCTCCTTCTTCCTTCTCCACCACCTGCCACTTGCATCCACCTCCACCACGACCTCCTCCACCTCCTCCAACTACCTGACTCCTCCCTCTTCCGTCCTTAAACCCTATTTTCTTATTTTACTTATTACAATGGCAAAATAGTCATTTCATATGCAGGAACGATGTAATTTTGTGATTTTTGAACCTATTAGTGGTTTCTTGCCAAATTTTTGTGTCCAGGCCTTTTGGTGGCTTTCGGGGATTAACCCCGAAAAATCTTCCTAATCAATAACTTTGCATTGTAATCCTATTGTAAAGAGAGTATCGAAAATTCAAAGATATCCAATTAGAAGGGCAATCATAGCTAATCCCCATTAAACAACAAATAAAAAAGCTTGACAACATTTTAAAAAAAAAGATTTAATAGCACACACCCCTTCTCAAGCGACTTATCCATCCAAACACCCCTTGGACTTTTCAAACTTGTAAAGCCAATTGATAGTTTCTCTCTAAGCAATCCACGTTACGAATTAATAATTGTATAAATAAACTCTAGGGCTTGTTTTTGTGTTGTTTAGAGTGGGGTTTTGGTTGGATGAGTGCTTCTGTACAATTGCTAATGGTTTTATTGGGGCTGCACGACCGCAGCTAATTAAATGATTACAATTTTGCTAATATATCTACACTCTTGCAATTGGATGCATTAAAAAGGAAAACAGAGATGAATGATTTTTTTTAATAAAAAAAACACAAAATATGAGAAATACCTCAAGATGAATCTGAGAACTCAGACTGATAGACCAATTAAGAAGCGATCACTCCAGCTCCTACAAAAATAAATGAAATAGGATTAAATTTCAAGAATACCCAAATTTTAATATAAAAAAGAGACGAATTAAATCAGACCCGTCTTGGGTCAAAAGATTTAGAAGCAGAATTAAGTTGGCACCTGAGATCAAAATCTATGGCATTACAAGCTTGTAGTAGAGAGAGGAACAAGAATTTTGTGGGTAGAGAGAGATAGAGCGAGTTCAAGTCATGCTAAAAATTTAGAGAGAGGAAGAGAAGGCCAGATGGGGGTGGGGGAGGGGTGAGAGAGAGGTGGAGCCCTCATGGAAACAGAGAAGATGGCAAAGAAAAGGTAAAGATTAAAATAATAGGGTTTTTTTTTTCTTTCTTTAAATAAATATATTTGTACGCCTCCTACTTTGAGGATAAGGATGAAGGGTGCCACATACTGGAGTTTCATCGCGTCAAAAATTACACCCTTGATGGTTTTTTTCCATGATCGGATGAGATGAGATTCTTAAAGTCGGATGCAAAAATCCGACTATCATCAAATGGCGATCTTTTCCATACAATTTGGTCTATATGTCGATCAACATATATATATATATATATATATATATAGATGATTGATATATTTCTAAGGTATGGATATCACGATCGCAAAATGGAGGTTGTTAAAGCATCGTAAAAGTTGTATATATTGTGTCACGTTCCGCTTTCCAAAAAACAGTAACAAGCACACAACAAGATCCACGACGTATTTATTCCGAGAAAGCTTTTTCCTACAACAAATACGTTAAGCGTTTATAAGCAACATAAAGTGGTAGGAAATAACAAGTGAAATAAAATCCAACTACTATATATTACATTCAAGATTTCCTCAGAGTTTCAAACTAATATTGGATGTCTTAAAACAAAAAATGCAAAATAAGCAAGCCTTAAACAAGAGGCATACATAAATGATAAGTCGAAGAAAGAAATGTAGCGGTCGGTTTGTGAAGTAAGCTGAGAGTACTCTTCTTCCGTTGTCTCGATTTACTCTGTCCCTACGCCACCTGATGAACATTCAATGCAAAGAAAGAAATATGGTGGAATACCCGTCAGCGAACTTGCGCTCGGTAAGTCCCCAAAAAGGATATGAATAAAAGTGATAAAAGACATGCATATAAGTAGAATGTGAACTCTATTGTAGTAGCGAACAAGTAAGAATGACAATTAAATATGACAACTATATGAGCATGTCAGTGTATGTAAGCATGGCAATTCTATTATAACGTATTTGTTTATAATTCGATAACGAAGGTATGCGTGTATACGAGAATGGTCCGTCAAACCCCACGTACCAACAACGCATAGAAGTACAAGGTCTCGTCAAACCACACAGGACAACGATACACGAGATTTAAGTTAGGTGATTTCTAGTGGATTTCCGTGCCATCACATACATTCGTTACCAAACTACTCCTTATTCTCACATATTTTAATTTATAGTTAAATTTACAGGTCTTGCCTGAAACATAAGAAGAGTACAAGTTCAAGTATTCATATCAAGTTCAAGTATTCATATCAAGTCATTACGTATTCATAACTCGAGTCAAGTCAAATCAAGTATACAATAGGTTTAATCAAGTCAGTCATGTAAATATAGCAAGATGAGAAGCATGATATAAAACAATAATGATATCAGAATTCAGATCATGTTACATGCAGGGTAACCAATCAGGCATTATGTCTAGCAGGTATGAATCGATTTATCTTGTCAGATGCTAATTAAGTTTTCATAATAGTTTAAAACGGTACGACCTCACTTTGTTTAAAAAGGGAGATAGGCATGTGGAAGCGCTCATTGTCTCCGGCTCATCGAGACTCAAGAGAGAATATGCCACTTAAACTCATACGTTATCTAAATATTTTAAACATCAGTTGTTTTATAGATCCTAAGCATTAACTGAAAATAGGCCCTTGAAGTATCGAGGAGTTTTTATGTAAAACATTCTATTTTAAAGTCTCGAGGGTGTTTTGGTAAAAATATACTATTTAAAATGTCGAGAGTGTTTTGATAAAAATCATAACCTTTCCCTTTCAAGACAGTGTTGATTGGTTCGAAAAAATGTGCCTTTATGTGTTCTGGTTACTGCAATCAATAACGGTGCCGCAATAGCTAACCGATAGTGAGTACGGGTTGTCCACAGGGAAATGGTGAATTACTTAACTTGTTTAGACGGATTAATAAAGAAAAGTGGGATTTTTATCATTTTTTATTATGAAGATTTGAAAATTTTATAAAAGAAGGGCTTGTAAAGTTTATATGATTTAGTAGTTAATGAATAGAGTTTTAAAAATAATTCTTTTTATTTTTTAATTATTTAATAATGGAGAAATAGCGATGAATGTTGATTAGGGTTCTTGGAGGGATTAGGGTTTCCCTCTACTGACCCTTGTCCTTCCATTGATCCATATTTATCTCAAGCCCTTAACAAAACGAGTATTAATGAATCTCAAACCGTGGTCATAACTATCATGAATTGGTAGCACGCCTAATAAGAGGGTCAATATTCATTTTGCTAAAATTTATAAAAATTAAAACTTTAAAAAGAATTGAAGAGATATTGTTCATCCATTATTATATCTTATCCTACAAACCCTAACAAACGACAATTTACTCGCTCGTTAGGATAAACAAAGTAAAAGAAAGGTTGAAAATGAATGAACCCATAAGAAAATACAGAAATTAAAACTGTCGAAAGTAAATGCAGAAATTAAAATACAGAAAGTAAATGCGACAAAATTAAAAGAAAGAACTGCATCTTATTGAATAAACTAGCGCATTATAGAAATTGCTCGCCGAAAAAATAAATTACAAAACCCTAGTTTTTTCTAGATTGCTTGGTCGGTAGACCAGTCGATAGATTCTTCGATTGATAGATTGATCATAATGCTCTCGGTCCTTTTATAGGCTCTGGAACTTGAAACCCTAGACATCATATTGAAGTGTGTGCAAAGACGATCAAGCCCCTGATTTTTCACATCCTACGGCCACAAATTGACCACGCTTCCGCTACCCAATACCCTTATTGTCCGCGGATCCGCCGCCCTCTGGTGGGTTTGAATTTACAGATTCTTCATGCCTTTTTGTAACGACTCCGAAATCTTAATACGGAAATTCTTCTGTTAATACACAAAATAGAGTTTGACAGCCTAAGTTTGAGTCATAAGTCATTTTTGCTAAATAACAGTAAGAAGCCACTTGTAGCTCACTAGTAAAACCATGCACTGCTGTGACGTAGCCCCCGCGTTCGATTCCCATCAGACACAATTATTTTTCTGATTTTTCTTTT
The DNA here is from genome assembly GCA_030015575.1 of Agapanthus africanus. Classification (NCBI taxonomy): domain Eukaryota; kingdom Viridiplantae; phylum Streptophyta; class Magnoliopsida; order Asparagales; family Amaryllidaceae; genus Agapanthus; species Agapanthus africanus. Next base: position 886,960,924 of record CM057337.1, read on the forward strand.
TAACTTTTTGGAAGCCTAAAAAATTGCACGTGCAATACATGGGTAAATGAAAAGTTCAGAAAAATCAAACATGTGGAAAATAGTTTAAACAGGGATTTGATCATGTGGAACAAATCTCGAAGCAGATGCCTCAAGATCAGCCGGCCAAATTGACCTAAAAACCGGCACCGACGGTCGAGATATATCCATTTCACCCCTAGATTTGCACATAAACCTCTTCAGCTACCCCTAACCCATTTGCACTGTTTGATTTCTCTGCAATCAAACAGAGACCCTTCATTCCACAATTTAACATCATTTTTAACTCTTTTTAATCCAAATTTTAATTCCCAAATCCCAATTCTCCACTATAAATACCACCCCATGACCTAGCTCTTCATCATTCTGAAAATTCTAGCCAAAACTCTCTCAAAAATTCCTAGTGCAAGTGAAGTAAAGTGGAGTTAGCGAGCAAGTAACTTCCGGCGAAGATCGAAGTAAATTCCGGAGCACCCGCGACACCCCAAGGCCTCCCTCCTCTTCTTTAACCCTATCTTAATGTATTCTAATAGTAATCCCCTCTCAATATCTTTTCCTCTTCATTAAAATTCCATTTTAAAACTTATATCGGTAAGTGGAGTTAATACCGATATGTTTTTTCTAAACCCTAGAAATTCCTTCTCTTTTATTTTTTGATCAGCCAAGTTTTTTACACAATACTTGTAATTTTAAACCCTGATATTTAGAATCAAATTTCATAGAAATTCTCATGTGAAATAACAATAGTAGCACTTTTTCATTAAAGTACCATGAACTTTATAAACACCTCTTTTAGTATTTGTTAAAACAATACCTTCAGGAAAACTTCACGGGATAACGACATATCTCACACGCACACTTGGATCCATAGCACGATGTCTCTTTTGTATGGATATTTGTTACAAAGAAAATATTACGATAAAATACCATATAACTTTAAAAACTGGATTTCTTTTAAAGCGTATTTTCTATCCTTTGCGATTACGTATCTACAACCTTCTTTAGGAGACCCGCTAATGGATGGTACGGATTATCGCATATCTTTGGGCTAGTAGAACGAAATGCAGACATTCTCACGGAGCATTCGATCTCGAAAGAATTTAAATACGGTTTTTAAGAAATACGAATTTTCTAAATAAAATAAACTTATTTTTAAAATTTAAATTATATAAAATTATAAGTCCCTATTTTCAAATTATAATAAACCTATATTTTTCAAAAATGAAAAGTTTATCAAATGTCAATAAAATACCATCAAGATACCAAAAAGGAAAGTTTTACAATAAAATACCATGAACTTTCCAAGCTAAGTAATTATCACTAAAAATACCTCAAACACTTAAAATTCATGCTCATGACAACCTCAAATAATACTAATCATCCTCGAGGTTTATTTTTAATCTATATTAAAAATATTTTACATAAAACCCCCTCGAGTTATATATAAAAACAATATTTAAGGACTTAGTAAATATAGGTTTAAGCGAGATCAATTCTCTTGAGCCCCAGGGAGCCGGAGAAAGTGAGTGCTTGCCTATTTAAAATAGAAAACTTAATGGAGTTATCAATGGTAATTGTCTTGGAAAAAGACACAAATCATGCCGTCCATCCAGCAGTTGCCGATAACTTCCGAACCTAATTCAAGAGCTAAATCTGTTTACAAGTGTCTAACTCAGTCCGAGTCTAATTCAAACCTGAATCCAAAATCACACATGAATACTTGAAATCAAACATCAATATCAAACATGTATACTTGACCTAACCCTGGTTATAATTGGACATGAACTTAACATGAATATCAGAACACAATAGTTGCTATTGAAACTAACTTGATTCGAACCATGAATACTTGACACGAATACATGATATTGACTTGAACTCAATCTTGCAACTTGATGTATTCATGGATTCGAGCAAAACTAGTAATTTTAACTATAACTTAGAATACAAGGGGTGTTAGGGTAATTCATGTGTGAATCCAACGAAATCTCAGGAGTCCTCCTAAATCATGAATCCATGTCCACTAAAACAAACAAGCAATTATGAGGGCCCATGTTTCCTTACTCCTGGATTATAGCTTGTTGGGTTTGGAATACTTCAACAATAGTTTGAAGTTTCGTTACTAACACTTGATTTGGGCCCGTGGTTCCTTAGCCCTGAATTACAGCATATTGGATTCGAGAACACTCTTGAGATTGGTTGACATTCACTCTTGAACTTATGTTAAATTAGTTTATCCATGTAAATACCATTTAAGACACTTACATTCACTTCATATTCACTATACCTACACTATACGGACATACTATACTATGTTCATGTTATTTTGCCATGATATATATATATATATATATATATATATATATATATATATATATAACTGTATTGTTCACCGCCGAAAGACGCGACCTGGGATGTTAGGACGTCTGGCATGAATTTTGGGGGGCAAATGCTATTTGGATTTATCCGTCCACCTCTCCGAAGATACCAAGTTGATTTATGGCACCGTGTATCGGAGGTTTGGACAGATGCGGTCGTTGTAGCAGACTTCGTCAAATTCCTTCTTATTTGCAAGGGGTTTTTGATTGTAGGGATGCTCTTCCCTGTAGGTGCAAGCCCCTGCAGTTAATTACGTTACCGCGTAGCGATAAGCACTTTCTCCTGCTCCAGATGTTCACTTCGTGTCGTGTGTGTTTGTTTTATTTTAGGTTGCCCGTGGATTGTATACGGAGACTAATTTATGTTGTCGCCCGTAGGGCGTGGATTAATCCAAATCCATATTTTCTTAGATTTGGGTTTGGTTTGATTTAAGGATTGATAGTCTCGTTTGAGATTAAGATCAACTTAAATGTTTGTTAAGGATACGTTAGTCTAATTTTAGACTAAGATCTACTTAACAAGGTTTTAGGATCATTTAGATCCAACGAAAGCGCATTTGGGCTCTATTATTTTAGTTTAAGAATGTTACGGTCCACGACTAGTTTAAGGACATTACGGTCCATTGGGTTTAAGGACATCATAGTCCATAGAGTTTAGTTTAGGGACGTTGCGGTCCATTGGGTTGAAGGACATCATAGTCCATAGAGTTTAGTTTAGGGACGTTGCGGTCCATTGTTGGTTTAAGGACATCATAGCCCATGCAGTTTTTGGTTTAAGTACATCATAGTCCATGTAGTTTAGTTTATGGACGTTGCGGTCCATTGGGTTTAAGGACATCATAGTCCATAGAGTTTAGTTTAGGGACGTTACGGTCCATAGAGTTTTTAGTTTAAGAACATCATAGTCCATAGAGTTTAGGCTCATCGATTTGGGGGTGCGCCAAGAGTTATTGGTTATTGGGACTCTCCACCTCTCTGAAGACGTTGAAGAATTACAACGACATGTATCAGAGGTGTGGAGAGATGTACCCTTGAACCAAATTCCAAATCGAGGAGTTATCAGTTCTGAGCATAGAGGTTCGGTTTGCTTGGAGATTTAATCTCAGGAGGAACTTAACCAATTTGGGGTTGAAGTTGGTTCCTTATAGTGTTAAACACTAATGTATTTTTAGTGCTCACATGCTCCCACGTGATGCTCTAAGGCAGTGTTAAACACTGAAAGTTGAAGGCGCTCACGTGTGGCATGTGAGGCTCTAAACCAGTGTTAAGCACTGGAATTTGAGATCGCTCAAGTGTTGCACGTGATGCTCTTGAAAGTTGGCACTATTCGCTTGGGTTTATTCCCTTGTTCTGTACATGTAAGTGTTAAACACTTAAGTCTTGCAACCATCATGTATAGACACGTGAGGCGCCACTGAGTTAGGCACTGCCTCCTTTGAATTTATCTTCCTATTCTTTCTAAGTGCTAAGTACTATTAGAGGTCACGTGGGATCATGTGACTCAATCTCAGTCGTCCTTGTTTGTTTCTTAGAGGTGCTCACGTGGGAACACGTGATCTGTCATTGTAGCGTTTAAACGCTAATATGCATGGGGCTCTCGATCTTAGTCTTGAGAATTTCAAATCCTTTGTTTTATAAGAATTAAATTCTTATGTAGGGTTAAACCCTAGTTTTATTAGAGGAATTAAATTCTTATATCATTGGAAGAATTAAATTCTTCAAACCTAATTCTTTCCTCTAAATTTTGGGACTGCATAACAGAATCTTCCCGATGAGAATTAAATTCTCAACTTATGGGGAGATTTGCTTCTACAGATCTCAACCAGAAGAAGAACTAAGTTCTTTTTTGGAAAAGTTAAACTCTTGTAAAAGGAGATAAAATGATCTCTCTGTCTTTTCCTCACCTAGAGTTTCTTTTTCTCTAAAGAGAACTCATATTCTTTTTTGTTTTCTCAAATCTTATGGGGGCTCTCTCCTTTTTCTCTTTTTTCTCCTCAGTCTCGAGTCTTTTATACAGCAGAGGTAAGTTTGTTGATTTTTGTTAAGGAAATCTCTCATTGAGAGATTATTGATTAATTTGGGGATTTTATCCACTGTTGGATCTTTGATCCAGGGACCTCTGTTTTACAGAAGACATTTTTCTTGTTTTTAACAAGATTAAGAAAATATTTTCCCATACAGAGCTTATTCTGTATCTTGATGATTTTTAATCGCCATTGGATGTTTGATCCAACGGTGCTCTGATTTACAGAGCACAATCTTTCTGGTTTAAAAAGATTGGGAAAATATTTTCCCATACAAAGCTTATTCTGTATCTTGGTGATTTTTAATCACCATTGGATCTTTGATCTAATGGTGCTCTGATTTACAGAGCACAATCTTTCTGGTTTAGAAAGATTGGGGAAAATATTTTCCCATACAGAGCTTATTCTGTATCTTGGTGATTTTTAATCACCATTAGATCTTTAATCCAACGGTGCTCTGATTTACAAAGCACGATCTTTCTTACTTAGAAAGATTGGGAAAATATTTTCAAAATAGGGTTCTAATCCCTTTTATATAGAATTTAATTCTATTGGCTCAGAAGATATTATGAATCCTCACGTGTAGCACGTGACCCAATGGCACTAGGCCGGTTTGCCTATATGCAGCAGTCGCAGAGAGGAGCATCACGTGTTGGCACGTGATGCGCTTTCTGCCTTTTATTTATTATCATGAAGGTACCTATATACTTTTATATATAGATGCTCACGTGTGGCACGTGAGGCTCAACTTCAGCCTTATTTGTTAAGTGTAATACTTATAATTTTTGCTCCAAGGCGCATCACGTATGGGCACGTGATGCTCCTTTTGGGAAATTCTTCCATCGCTTTTTGGTTCATTATTTTTTTTATAAGAGAACAAATGCCCCCACAGCGTTGTTCTCACGTGGCTTGCACGTGAGTGCAACGCTATCAACTTTACAGCCGTTGGATGGCCTAGGGGAACGGGAAGTGAACCGCCCTTGTGACGTCTTATAAATGCAAGGGTTTGGCCTTTGGGAAACCACTGTTCTTTCATCTTCTTCCTTCTTTATTTTCTTCGAGAATTTAATTCTCTTTTTTAGGGCTTAGTTCTCTGTTCATTGCAATTCCAGAGTTAAACTCTGTTAGAGAAAGGAACTTTTTCTAGGTAAAGATCTCGAACATTTAGAGAAACCCTTTTCTTTAAAGAAACTTCTGGATTTTAAATCTATCATGAGTGCTTTGCTCTCCTCTGAAACCCATCTCTTAAAGATCCAAAGACGTGATCTTTGAGTAATAACTCCCATTGCTTTGGGCATTCCTCCTCTGATCTTTAAGGTTTCATGGCATTTGATTTTTCATTTCCTTTTTATGGGGGTTTCTGGAATTTAATTTTATTGCGTAAAAGGAATTTAATTTCTCACCAAAAAGCTCTGCTCTGAAGATCAAAAGGGGCTCTAAGGAATTTTATTCCCCGATGGTCTCGAGAACATTGTCACAGGCTATTTCCTTACTTGCATAAATTCAATTTTTTTGAGTATTTTAACAGAACCTGCTTTCTCTATGAGGATGTTAATGGTTGTTTAAACCTCTCATGTCCGTTTAATGAGAATCTTTCTAGATTCTTATAATAATTGTCCTGTCTTGATCATTGGTGAGCCGCCATATTGATTTTGTGAGGTCCATTAGTTTTGCAATCAGTGGTCCTATGGAACAAACTTTCTGTCGTTTCCCTCTATTATTATTATTATTATTATTATTATTATTATTATTATTATTATTATACATACATACATACATACATACATACATACATACATACATACATAGGGTTCATTAACGGCCTTTCTTTCCCCTTTTTCAGGAACAATGGCTTCTCTTCCTTACTTTCCTTTTACTCGCTCAAACGCCACTTTTCCGCAATCGCCGTCGAATGAAGAGACCATGGCGATGATCCGGGCCCATGACAGGGATTGAAGTAGTTTTCTCTTATGGGGAGCTTGGTACGGGCACATTATCCGGGGCCGCCGCAGCTTTACTTGTAAGATGCCGACAGAGCCTTTGTGCCCAATATTGCTGATGGAGCGCCAGCCGACTGCTTATACGGTGCAGGTGGCTAATTAGACTCCCACATGCCGACTCGAGCCATCAATAACGGGGATACCTAACCAGCCCGTGCCGGCTATAGATATCTTGGGACGCCGCATCTGTCAAGGCGAAGTCCAACCCTGGGGACAAGTCTATAAGGTAGGGCTTACCCCTCGTCATCCAATCGGCTATCTTCCTTAGGCTCTGTTCCCTCATAGGAACTGAATAAAGCAGCAAAGAAATACCCAAGAGGAGCATCATGTGTCCACACGTGATCGGGCATCACGTGTCCACATGTGATCGGATATCACGTGAGGACACGTGACCTTCTATGAGCAAAGTTATGGGCGCTGAAATACACAATTGGAGATGGGGTCACGTGCCAACACGTGATGGGCCCCTGAGCCCTTTGAAATAATAAAATTAAATTCTAATGAAATGCCTAACTGGTGGGGTCACGTGCCAACACGTGATGGGCTCTTAAGTCCTCTGAGCGAATAGAATTAAATTCTAATTAATTGCTTAATCGATGGGGTCACGTGCCAGCACGTGATGGGTTCCTGAACCCTTTGAACTAATAAAATTAAAATCTAATTAGATGGGTTACGTGCCAACACGTGATGGGTTCCTGAGCCCTCTGAAATAATAGAATTAAATTCTAATTAGATGGGTCACGTGCCAACACGTGATGAGCTCTTAAACCCTCTGAATAATAGAATTAAATTCTAATTAAAAGGGAATCAAAAACCCTAATTGGAAAAATATTTTCCTAGATCTTTCCAAACAAAAAAGATTGCGCTCTGTAAAGTGGAGCACCGTTGGATTAAAAATCCAATGGTGATTAAAATCACCAATTTATAGAAAGATTCTATACAAGAATATATTTTCCTAAAATTTGCCAGGAACAACAAACAAAATATCTTTTGGGATTAAAAATCCAATGGCAAATAAAATTCACCGAGTGATCTAAAAGATCTTGTTGGTTATAAAATCAATCAAAATCTTTCAATGAAAGATTGACTAAACAACCTGATTTTTTTCTTTCTCCTATAAATAGGAGTCAAGAGAGAAGAAAACAAGGAGAGATACAACAAGAGAGAGAGAAAAGGAAGAGAATTTAATTCTCCAAAAAAAGAAGATCTCTTCAGAAAAGAAAGAAACCCTAGGTAAGAGAGAGAAAGAGATCATTCTATAAGCTCCTACAAAACAAAAGGAGAATTTAATTCTTAAACTAAGAGTTTAACTCTTCTGAATAAGAACTTAGTTTTTGTTTTGGTTAAAGATCTGCAGAAGTAGATCTCCCCATAAGTTGAGAATTTAATTCTCATCGGGGGATTTTGCCATGCAGATCTAAAACCTAAGGGAGGACTTAGGTTCAGAGAATTTTATTCTCCCACAAAGCATATAGGAATTTAATTCCTCCAACAAAGATAGGGTTTAACCCCTAATATTAGAATTTAGTTCTTCTTCATGGTAATAGATCTGCAGAAGCAGATCTCCTCATAAGTTGAGAATTTAATTCTCATCGGGGAGATTCCGCCATGCAGATCCAAAACTTAGAGGGAGAATTGAGTTTAAAGAATTTAATTCTTTCGAACATATAGGAATTTAATTCCTCTAAACAAAATTAGGGTTTAACCATATAAGAGAATTTAATTCTTAAACAAGCAATTTATCTCTCCATGCATGTAAAAAGATCAAGTACCCAGCATGATCACGTGGCAACACGTGACTCTCCCCCTCAATGATCAAAAGAGAACGAATAAGATTAGGTCACGCGCTCCCACGTGACCCTTGAACAGACTCCTCAAAATAAGAATGGCAGAACATATTTTGGACGCCTCACGTGTCTCCACGTGACCCCTGACAAACACCCCTTTTAAAAAAAAAGAAAAGGGGGTAAAACTGAGGAGTTAATACCCAATGCATGTGCACTATCACGTGTCCACACGTGATGGTCATAAAGATTAAGTGTTTAACACTTATTTGCATATTCTGAGAATAAAATAAGGGAAGTCTGGCCCAATACTCAAGCGCCTCACGTGACCCCACGTGAGCGCTTCTCTTTTTAGTGTTTAACACTATTTTGAGTATTTCGTCCCTAGTGTTTAACACTATTGTAAGCGCATCACGTGGGAGCACGTGATAGCCGATTGTACTCTAGTGTTTAACACTATATTCGAGCCAATCTTAGCCTAAATTAGCTAATTCTTTCAGAGGCAGGACCCCCTTTTGACTGAACCTCAAATACACTCATGTCTTCCAAAATTGATCATCTCATATGACATTCAAAGTAAAACCCAGAGCCCTTCAACCAACATTGGTTCAAGGGTATATCTCTTCATACCTCTGATACATGTCGTTGTAATTCCTCAGCTGTTTACCGCCTGAAACCGGGAAGACTGGGCTGTCTTTCCTGAATTCGGGGGCAGATGCTAATTGGTGCTATCCGTCCACCTCTCTGAAGATGCCAAGTTGATTTATGGCACCATGTATCGAAGGTTTAAACAGATGCGGCCGATGTAGTAGACTTCGTCAGATTTGAGGGGTTTTTGATTGTGGGGACGCTCTTCCCTGCAGGCGCAAGCCTCTGCAGTTAATTACGCTACCGCATCGCAGTAACAACTTTCTCCTTCTCCAGATGGTCACTTCTTGTCGTGGGTGTTTGTTTTGTTTTTGGTTGCCCGTGGATTGTATACGGAGACTAATTTATGTTGTTGCCCGCAGGACGTGGATTAGTCTAAATCCGTATTTTCTTAGATTTGGATGTTTACCACTGGAAACCGGAAAAGGCTGACGTCCTGCCTGAATCTGGGGGCAGATGCTATTTGGTTTAATCCATCCACCTCTCCGAAGATGCCAAGTTGATTTATGGCACCGTGTATCGGAGGTTTAGACGGATGCGGCCGATGTAGCAGACTTAGTCAGATTCCCCCTCGCTTGAGGGGTTTTTGATTGTGGGGACGCTCTTCCCTGCAGGCGCAAGCCCCTGCAGTTAATTACGTTACCGCATCGTGGTAACAACTTTCTCCTTCTCCAGAATTTCACTTCATGTCGTGGGTGTTTTTTTTGTTTGTGGTTGCCCGTGGATTGTATACGGAGACTAATTTATGTCATTGCCCGTAGGACGTGGATTAGTCCAAATCCGTATTTTCTTAGATTTGGGTTTGGGGTTTTGGTTTAAGGATACGTTAGCCATTTTTGAGGCTAAGATCAACTTAAACGTTTGTTAAGGACACGTTAGTCTGATTTGAGACTAAGATCGACTTAACGGGATCGTTTAAATCCGACAAAAGAGCATTTGAGGGCTCTATTGTTCCAGTTTAGGGACATGGTGGTCCATTTCCTGTATGGCCGTTGGGACCCGTCACCTCTCTGACGACGTTGAAGGATTACAACAACAAATATCAGAGGAGTTCAGAGATGTACCCTTGAACCAAAGTTGGTTGGGAGATTTATCGTTCCCATTTTGATGATGAATGTTGGTTTAAGGACGCGTTAGTCCGTGAGTTTAAGGACGTGTTAGTCCGTGAGTTTAAGGACGCGTTAGTCCGAGAGTTTAAGGACGCGTTAGTCCGAGAGTTTAAGGACGCGTTAGTCCGTGAGTTTAAGGACGCGTTAGTCCGTGTCAATGTGTGGTTGTCGAGACCCATCACCTCTCTGACGACGTTGAAGGATTACAACGACAAATGTCAGAGGAGTTCAGAGATATACCCTTGAACCGGGTGTAAATTGATTTAAGAGAGCAGTCGTGCTCAGTCAATTTGAATTTGAGGACTTACGGCCAGTATTGGGCTAAGTCCAATTGAAAATGTTTAACATTTTATTTGCATTTGGCCTATTAGGCCTTTACTAGGGCTCTGCCCCTGTTTAATAATGCACTGCATTTATTATTCTGACAGTGCGCCATGTGGCCTGTCAGGTGCTTTGCGCTGACTGAGGAGCGCAAGGCGCAAGCGCATGTGGAGGTGACACGTGTCACGCTCTGGTGAGCGTAAGCACAGTGCACTGCTGACACGTGGCGTGCTCTGATGACTTGCTCCACTTTAAGAGAGCAGTGCTCTGTTTTAGAAGCGCATAGCACAGTTTGTTCTGGGGCCGACACGTGGCGCTCCCTGGTGGCTTGCGCCAATCCAAGGAGCGCAACAGCGCAAACTCAAAAGTGCAAGGCACTGTTTAATTTTTGGATCAAATTTAGATCAAATAAAACAAGTTTTTCTTGTTTTCAGAGAACCAGTGGTTCATCAAAAGGCAATGCCTTTATATAGAAGTAAATTACTTCTTCTTTTTATTAATATTATTATTATTATTATTTTTTTCAAGATCTTGATCTTGTTCTTAGATCATCGATCTCTTTTAGAAGAAATTCTTCTTTTATTTAAAGGTTTTTACCTTTTCTTTCTCTGAGTTCTTTCTTCAAGTTTTCAGAAGATTTCTGTGTTTTTCTCTTTTTTCTCTGTGTCAATCTATCCCTTTTCTTTTTTTTTTATTTTAGAAAGAAGGATCATTGGTCGTTGGGACCCACCATCTCTCCGACGACACTGAGAGATTACAGTGTCATATATCGAAGGTGTGGAGGGATGTACCCTTTGAACCATGTCTCACTCATTAAGGGGGAAGAACAGGCTGGAGCTTAAGCTTCTCGCTGCTGAAAAAGGGTTCTTTGCGTTCGCGCACGTGCGTCGCACGTGTTGGGTGCACGTGCGTCGCACGTGTTGGGCGCTCATATTTGCATATAGCGCACATGGAGCTTGCGCATATGCGCATTATGAGGAGAAGCATGGCTTCTATATATGGAGAACTAAGCTCATTTTAATATTATTAAATATTCTCATGTGGTGCGCACGTGCGTTGCACGTAGCGCACATGCGCATTATGAGGAGAAGCAGGGCTTCTATATATGGAGAACTAAGCTCCTTTTAATATTATTAAATGTTCTCATGTGGTGCGCACGTGCGTTGCACGTGGTGCGCGCGCGGCGGGCACACGTGCGTTGCACGTAGCGCACATGCGCATTATGAGGAGAAGCAGGGCTTCTATATATGGAGAACTAAGCTCCTTTTAATATTATTAAATGTTCTCATGTGGTGCGCACGTGCGTTGCACGTGGTGCGCACGTGCGTTGCATGTGATGCGCGCGTGGCGGGAACACGTGCGTTGCACATAGCGCACATGCGCATTATGAGAAGAAGCAGGGTTTCTATATATGGAGAACTAAGCTCCTTTTAATATTATTGAATATTCTCATGTGGTGCGCACGTGCGTTGCACATGGTGCGCGCATGACAGGCACGTAGCGCACACGGCGCTTGCGTATATACGCATTATGGGGAGGAGCATGCTCCTATTTTGGAGAACTAAGCTCCTATGGAGAACTTAGCTCCTTTGAGAATTGAATCCTTTGAGGATTGAACTCTCCCTTTCTAAGAGGTATCCCCTCTTATTTATATGGGAGTGGTAGAGAAGCCATCTCTCATTTTCCCGATGTGGGACTAAAAAATGCATTCCCCATGTAGTAGAGCATTACTTTAGATTACACGTGCATAGCACATTTGCTCATAACTTTTGATCTCGGATGAATTATGAGGCCTATAATATATCAAATCGAAGGTTTTTTCGAGATGCTTTCAATACCATCAGAATTTAGCTGTTTCTCATTCCAGAGTTTGTCAAAATACAGCTCGGAAAATACCGGTTCGCATCTTCTTCCTTAGATCACATGTGCATGCTCATAACTTTTGATCCCGGATGAATTATGAGGCCCATAATATATCAAATCGAAGGTTTTTTCGAGATGCTTTCAATACCATCAGAATTTAGCTGTTTCTCATTCGGGAGTTTATCAAAATACAGCCCGGAAAATATAGGTTCACATTTTCTTAAGCGTATCGCTGCCAGCCTTGGGCTCTTTTGTGCAGAAATTTTTAGCGGGAATAAATGCCCCCACTACTTTGCCCGTGTAAGTATGTACGTGGGTGAAATAGTGCAGAGTTATGCATGGCGTATGACCAGTTTCGGGTTGATATATAACTTTCAGAATCTTGATCTGAGAAGATAACGAACGGACATAGGCATCGTCATTTATCGTTGACCTAAATCTCAACTTTTAAGGGATATAGTTCCAAACTCTCAACTCCATGAGCCACACCCTTCTATTTCTTTATGTCTTACTCTGGCGTGAAGTAGTTTATACGCTCATGAGTAAGTTCTCCATTTCAGTGGCATGTAGTTTTGGCAAGTGTGGCTCATAGATGGTCCATCTTAACCTCTTTGTAGGGCAGTGATGGCTTAGGAGACAGGGTTAGGATCTGCCACCTAAGACTTTTCAACTTTATGAGCCGCGAGGGTCTCACAAAGACTTTTCTCCCTACGGATCGAGAGGATCTCGTAGGTGTATTTCTTCCTTAGGAATCGTGAGGATTCCTAAGTGCATTTTCTCTTATAAGTCGTAAGGATCCTATAAGAGAATTTCCCCTCTTACGAATCGAGAGGACCCGTAAGCGGTTGTTTCCTTCCTTGTCGAGATTCGACTTCGAAGAGTGTGACCCGTGAATAGTATGAAAGAGTCCACTTTGGACCGACTTGCAGGGTCCCAGTGCTTAGGAAACAGGTTTTTTGATCCCCACTGCCTAAGGCTTTTCAACTTTATGAGCCGTGAGGGTCTCACAAAGACTTTTCTCCCTACGGATCGAGAGGATCTCGTAGGTGTATTTTCTCCTTAGGAATCGTGAGGATTCCTAAGTGCGTTTTCTCTTATAAGTCGTAAGGATCTTATAAGAGAATTTTTCCCCCTTACGAGTCGAGAGGACCCGTAAGCGGTTGTTTCCCTCCTCGTCGAGTTTCGACTTTGGAGAGTGTGACCCGTGAATAGTATGCAAGAGTCCATTTTTGACCGACTTGCAGGGTCCCAGTGCTTAGAAAAGAGGTTTTTTAATCCCCGCTGCCTAAGGCTTTTCCTCACGAGTCGAGCCGAATTGAGCACTCCTCGCAAGAATATCCTAACGTCGCAGTTAACCTCTGCTCTTTACGACAGAGGTCCGTTAGGGTCTGTGGTACTTAGGGTTTTGGTTGTCGTACCGTCGCGTTGGCTGATATATTCCTCGATAGGAAATCTTGCTGTTCGAGTAGCCTTGCGATTGTTGTGTCTCTGATCCCTTCGGGGGCTGGACAAGACGTCTTCAAGTAATCTTCCAGGTAATATTACCGTCGAAAGAGCAAGCGTAGGGATATTCCATGTCACTTTTTACTTGAGGTTAGGCTCATTTTGGAGAGCCCCGATGAGTCATAACCACTCCGTGCTGGTATGGGATGATCTCCGATAGTCTTTCAGGTTTTATATGACTTGCCGTCAAGACCCTGAAGCTAGGAATTTGGCCTTTGCTTCGTTTGCTGGCATTGCGTCCTCTATATCGAGACGAATGTCGCGGCTGTCTCTAGGTTGTTGGCGAACCGTCGAGGTTTGGAACTAAGGGCTTTGCCGTGGCTTCGCTGTTTGATTGTTGCGTCTGAATCTTGTTGGAGGAAGAACGCTGGGGTAACATCTCGTCTGCTGTATCGAGACGAACGTTGAGGTGGTGACCATTCCGCACTGGTGCAAGATGATCTCCGATTGTCTTTCAGGCTTTATATGACTTGCCGTTAAGACCCTGAAACAAGGAATTTGACCTTCGCTTCGTTTGCTTTGTCACGTCTGAGTCCTGTTGGAGGAAGAATGCTGTTGTGACATCTCGTCTGTTGTATTGAGACGGACGTCGAGGTGGTGACCACTCCGCGCTGGTGCGAGATGATCTCCGATCGTCTTTCAGGTTTTATATGAGTTACCGTCAAGACTTGGCTCCGTTTTCTGATGGAGCATGGGGAGGGAAGATGTGTCTCCTTCTTTGTTTGCGCCCCTGGATTGTATACAGGGATTGCTATGCTATCGCCTGTAGGACATAAATTTCCTTCATCATTTTTTTGTATTATTATTTTATTTCCACGATGCTACATCATTTCAGCTTTTATATCGCGAAGGTCGCGATTGCCCAATCATTTCGGCTATTTTTTGCGGTGCCCAATCATTTCGGCTATTTATTTTACTTTCACTCGCTGCTTTTTATTGCGAGTTGCCCAATCATTTCGGCTATTTTGCATGCATACACATTTTTTTTACTTGCTGATTTTTATTTACAAGTTGCCCCATCATTTTGGCTATTTAGTATGCATGTATGGCTCGCTGATTTTTCTATCGCGAGTGTGAAACTTGGAATCTGATGCCAATCTTAGCATCAGCATCGCTACAACTGGAATATTGCCAGGAGCGAATCATCATTTGCCATGAAAGGACTTGGAATTTGATACCGGTTTAGGCATCAGCATCGCTACAACTGGGATATTGCCAGGAGCGAATCATCATTTGCCATAAAAGGACTCGGAATTTGATACCGGTTTAGGCATCAGCATCGCTACAACTGGGATATTGCCAGGAGCGAATCATCATTTGCCATGAAAGGACTCGGAATTTGATACCGGTTTAGGCATCAGCATCGCTACAACTGGGATATTGCCAGGAGCGAATCATCATTTGCCTCTGTCGATGTCGAACAAAGGTGGCTTAGCGAACATGGTTAGGATCCCGTCGACTAAGGCTTTTGACTTCATGAGCCGTAAGGGTCTCACAAAGGTATTTCTCCCTACAAGTCGTAAGGATGTCGTAGGTGTGTTTTCTCCTTAGGGATCGTGAGGATTCCTAAGTGTATGTTCCCCTGTAAGTCGTAAGGATCTTACAAAAGGGTTTTCTCCTTATCAGTCGAGAGGACTTATAAGGGTTGTTCACCATATAGACATATCCCTAGCCACGGGTGGGACTTGGTTAGGGAAATGTTTATTCACGCCCGTGGATTGTATACAAGGGTCAGTATTGAGCCGCTCATAGGGCAATATCGAAGATTGTGGGAGTTACTTAAGAACAGGTTCAGGTCCTTGTAACTTAAGACTTTCAAATCTTATGAGTCGTGAGGGTCCCATAAGAGAGTTCTCCTTACGAGTCGTGAGGATCTCGCAAGTGTAATTTCTCCTTAGGAATCATGAGGATTCCTAAGTGTGTTGCTTCCCTGTGAGTCGTAAGGTTCTCACGCGGGTGGTTTCTCCTTATAAGGTCGAGAGGACCTTGCAGTGTCTTTTAACGAGGTTGCGCCCTTTCGGGTTTTCACAAACACTCGCCGGTAGTCCTGCTGTTTTTACTCGCGGAGCCCTTTCGGGTTTTCATCCGTGCCCATTTTGCTTATGGACATACCGTTTTTTTTTATTCTTTTTTTTTAACGAGGTCGCGCCCTTTTGGGTTTTCACGAACACTCGCCGGTAGCCCTGCTATTTTTACTCACGGAGCCCTTTCGGGTTTTCATCCGTGCCCATTTCGCTTATGGACATACCGTTTTTTTATTATTATTATTTTTATTCTTTATATTTTTTTATCTCGTCAGCCTGAGGATGCTGCGGTAGTAGTTTAAAGACGTTTCGGTCGTCAGCTAGTTTTAGGACGTAGTGGTCCGTCGTTAGTTTAAGGACGTTTCGTTCCGCCGTCGCCGTATTTGAGGCGAATCTCTAGTTTACTGACTTTTCGGTCTATGGGGCTTTCCCTATGAATGAGCATGATGCCCCCGGCATATCCATATTTCTCGGAGCATGTGGTTATGGCGGGCTCACCTTCCAGTTTTCGGACAACGCGAACTTGCCCTGTTGGTATTGGTCTTCAACCCAGTTTTTGAAAACGTAGCAGTTTTCGATCGGATGACCCAATACTTGGTGGTAAGGGCAGTAATTAGGATTGTTGACATCATTCAGTTGTGGTAGGCATTTCGGCTCCGGTAGAGTGATAAGCCCGTCGCGCACCGCTAGTTCGAACAGCCTCCTTGTTTCATCCCGGGGAAATGAGTAAGGACGTTTCAATTTCTCATAGAGGGGTTGCCGCTTGTTGCTTTGGCAAACGACCGGTCTAGGGTCACTCGATTGTTGTTGAGCGTTGGCGATGAAGGCCGTTTTTCCCTTCCCTTTATCCTTTTTGTTCGCTCCGTTGTTTGTGGGTCCGAGATTCTCTCCAGGTATCGTGCAATTGTGCGGCTGAATGTTCTCGTAATTCTTCAATTCTTCAGAGATGGATTCCTTGAAGAGAGGGCCGAAGGCTACTTTTTCGTCGTAATCGCTCCCAAAGGTGAGAACTCATGATCCCCCGGGATCATCCCTATGGCAATTGCCGGTAACTCTTTTATGCTCATCTGTCGTATTTTTTCGCTGTCTACGAGCTTCCCGCTTTGTTCTGTTGACGTGTTGCCTGTGAGCGACATACCCTTGCCACCAACACTTAAAGGAGTCGCAGTCTTCAGTAGGATGTGCGATCTTCTGATGATATAAGCAGTAATTAGGATGCATCTCTACTCCACCGAGCGTGTTTTCTTCAGAGGGCGGTAGCTTCATTCCCATTAATATGGCTTTAGCAAACCTTTTTCTCGTCTTGAATTTGTTTTTATCGGCAGCGGATGTCTTTTGATTTGATGGGAGTGCGTCGACTCTTTCGTCTAGTCGCCGGCGTTTGACTCCTTCCAATATGGCCATCTCACGCTCCTGATTGGCTTTACTTTTTAGACGAATCTCATTCAGGAAAGCATCGATCATCTCATCTGACGGCCACAGAAGTTCTGGTTCAGGACTCGTCCCCGGTTTCTCGGTGCAAGGAGTTTTCTCATCGTCCGTAAACGAGTGAGATATCACGTGATAACTCGCTACGTACTCCTCGGATTCATCCGACGAGCTCTCTCCCTCATTTTTCTCTTGAAAGACGTGGCTGAGGAACTCCTGGAGTGTGATGGGAGTTCGTGCCTTTTGATTGTATTCCTCCAGCGCGACGATCTACTTTTGTAAGTCCGTGCGCTTGTCGCCAGGTTTCACGGGCTTTTTGGATCTTTTCTTCTTCTTCTTTGAAGATTTGGACGGCTGGGTGCAAGTGCTTGGGCCACCACCATCGATCTTTAGAGTTGGGCGCGGCTTTAGCATCCCTTCGATGATATCAGGTTCCAACGGGTTCTTCCACCTGATTGCCGGACATGTCTGGAGATCATTCAGCATCCTCTTGGTTTTGGTTGATAGCACAACCTCCCACGGAGCTTCTTCAACAAGGGAGCATGTTTCCCCCAGTGTACTCACCTTTTTAGGGGTATGAGGTTGCGGTGGGTTCACCTTCCATCTCTCGGACAACGCGAACTTGTCTTATTGGTATTGGTCTTCAATCCAGTTTTTGAAGATGTAGCAATCCTCGATCAGATGACCCAATACTCGGTGGTAGGGACAGTAATTGGGATCATTGACGTCGTTTGGCTGCAACAGACGTCTTGAATCCGGCAGATTGATAAGTCTATTGCGCAACGCTAGCTCGAACAGTCTTCTCGTTTTATCTTGAGGAAACGAGTAGGGACATCCTAGCCTCTCCTCTAGGGGTATGCGTGGATGCATATTGTTTTGACGGACAACCGGCTTCAAGTTGCTCGCTTGTTGCTGAGCATTAGCGACGAAAGTTGCTTTTCCCTTCCCCTTCTCATTTCGAGAATTCGGCTTTGGAGGAGACGGTCTATGGCCCATCTGGTCCATTTGGGCTAGCTTGTCGATCAGGGCCTGGAAGGTGGTCGGCTTGAAGAACATCATGAATTGGGATATGGTCGCCTGCGGACCGAGGGTTCCCACAAACATGCCTACTGCAGGAGCCTCTTCTATGCGTTGTTCGCATTTTGACCATAGGTTCCTCCACCGTACTCGTATTGGACCCACGTCTCGCCCGGCTTCACCCTGGCATTAATCAATGCTATTATCGGGGTGCGTTCGCTGGCGCTTGCGAATCGTTGTGTAAACAGCAGCTCCATCTCCGCAAATGTTTTGACGAAGTCATTCGGAAGCTCGGAGTACCATTCAAACGCCGTCTCCGACAAGCTGCCGACGAACTGGCGAAGCAACAATTTATCATCACCGCCGGTATTGCCACAGAGAGCCCTGAACTGGGCAACATGTTGATGGGGATTGCCAGTCCCCTTATAGACATGGAATTTCGGTATTGTATAGCCCAGCGGGTACTTGATCTGATCATACCAGCTCAGATATGGTCGCCCCGTTCTGACAACTTGACTGGCTGCCTCAGTTGCCTGGTGAACCCGTATTTGCTGAGCTATGTATTCGTCCAAGTCAGCTTTGGAAATTGTCTCCTCTTTGGCTATTGAAAGAGCCGGTGGAGGATTTGACGTTTCTCCCCTCTGTCGTCTCCAACAATGATCGGAGGGTCTTCAGCTGGAGGGTCCGGCTGTAACATCATCCCTACCATATCTTAGAAGAGGAGCGCCATTTGTTTTATGTTAGCCGCTTGCTCTACGGCTTCTTTGTCCTTTTTTTCGAGGACTCTGCGTAAGAAGTCAGCGTCAGTTTCTTGCTCGTGCTGCTGTTCTAATGATGCCTCCGGGCTTTCTTTTGGCCCGGTGAGTGCAGCCATTGCAGTCATCATTTCCTGAAGCTTCTGTTGTTGCTCCTGGGCTTTGGTCACGGATCGGGTGAGTGGTCGGTGACCCGTCGAAGCACAGCTTTCGTCCTTTCCGGAAGCCATATAAACGGTATGCACCACCATACCTCCAGACTTGGGGCGTTTAGGTTCAGTAGTCTTGCGATTCGTCGTAGACTCAGGGATTTTCTGCGGCCTTCTTTTCTTGTGAGCGGTCGAAGTTGAGGGGGCCCTTGCAGTGGGCACCCAAGTAGCTATCGCCTTTTGTGGCTTGATAGGACAGTCCTCTTCCCGCTGAACTTTCACCTTTTTCTGTCGGCGGGGATAATCTTGATCAATTACCGAGTCTTGGACTTGACGCCAGACCTTGTAGATTTTAGAGGACAGCCATTGAGGGGGCTGTTCCGGCTTCACCTTTGTAGCGCTCTCTGAAGGTGGAGGAGATCTTTTCAGCACAGCGGTCGGAGAGTTCTTGTGGACCTTCCTAAGTGGTTCAAAGCTGTTCCCAGTTGGAACAGCAGCATCAATTTCCGCCGTTGGAGTCGGCGGAGTCAGTCCAGGAGGAGAGTTGCCCCCAGCCTTCCTTACTCGACGCCAGTGGCATATCCTTAGTAGGAGGAGTGTTGTCTCCTGAGGGTTTTCAGCAGATTACACCCAAAAAATCCTATAATAAAAGAGAGATGGTGAAAGTTATATAAAAATAAGAATTATAAAAGAAAGAACTTGAAAATAAGAGTTTTCAACTATACCACCTTTTCAGTTGCTATGAGCCCTATCTTAATGGTCATGAAAAAAATGTTAGAAATCACATTATCCCTCAATAAAACATCGCCTTTAGTTTTCATTCCTACTTTTCTTCCAAACCTTGATCATATACCCCTACGTGTGTGAACTGGACATCCATACACTCAGAGAATTCAATTCAAGCAATCATACTCTTGTCCATCTACCTTAGTACTTTTTACTAGATATTTAGATGGAATTTGCTCACACGTTTTTCATACGACCGTTAATACTTCTTGAGGTACTAACCGACCGATTACTCATGTGCTTGCTAATTAGGTGTTTTTCCTCGTCTTGCAACACCTAAGGCTTAGCAGTGGCTCCCAAACCAGTTGGTTTAAGGCACTAGGTGATAAAGCACCTTCGCTATATTTTTTTATTGCTGCCTCGGTGATAACAAAACCAGTGTTCATTTTTCTTTTCACCATTTTATCTTTTATTCTCCACTTTTATTTTCTTCATACTTTGGCTTTTAGACAAGAGCATTTCAAGGCATCCTTTACTATCCCGAGTTTCAAGATGTGTGTAAGTGCGTATAGTAGGGTATCAACGTTCAAATGTTTGGCTTCCAGAATAGGAACTATTTTCAGGCTTATTTTAATCCTCAGATTAGTAATTTCCTTCATCTTACTAACCCTTGGGACAACAGCTCATAACTACCTATTACTAGTTTCATTTAAGAAAGCATCTAACTTTCTTGTTTTTCTTAAACTATTCCTATCTTTTAAATATAATTTTTCACTTTCTACTCTTTTATTATCACAATTTTTTTTTGTGTGCTTATATATAGTATAATGCAAAGTAGGGCGTAAATAAGCACATGAGCGCTGAAAAACGACTTCTTGGGAGCTTCTTGCGATGGTACAGGAGCGCTGAAGCTCGTTGGCGGGAGCATGGTCCCGAAGAATAGCCCAGTGGTGGCTTGAGTTACCTGCTCCACTGGCATAGTGAAAAGAGAGGCCGCTTGGGGCCCGTAGGTAACTCCTCCAGATGGGACAGAGCGAGAGTTGCTGTTGCAGTTAGTGCAGTTTGAATCCATTGATTTCTTGAAGAGCTTGAATATTCTGCCCCTTGCGTCGACCTTGGTCTTTGGCATGTGCCAGTTGTTTGAGAACCGATTCCGTCGGCAAGGCTGCTGCTTGGGGAGCCTGTCTTTGGACGACAGACATCCTCTGGGCTTCCTCCATCGACGTTGAGGCACCGAGGGTAGGAGGTCGGAGCATCGACCCAAAAAGAAGCCCGCTGATTTCTTGAAGAGCCGGATTGCAGAGATTTGAGGCTGCAAGTGACCCATACTTGACTCCGCCGAATATGACAGAGCCTGAGTTGCTAGGGTGGGAGCAAATGCCATTCTTCATAGAGACGAAATGCCGGCTTCAATATCCACTCCCCTAAGGGCAACCAAAAATATACACACCGCGATTATTTGATCGCGGGAAAAACACGACACACGAAGTGTGGAGTGGAAAGAGGAAAAGGTCCCACCGGGCGTGCCAGAATCTGTTTACCGCCGGAAACCGGGAAAGACTGACGTCTTGCCTGAATCTGGGGGCAGATGCTATTTAGTTTTATCCGTCCACCTCTCCGAAGATGCCAAGTTGATTTATGACACCGTGTATCAGAGGTTTAGACGGATGCGGCCGATATAGCAGACTTCGTCAGATTCCCCCTCGCTTGAGGGGTTTTTGATTGTGGGGACGCTCTTCCCTGCAGGCGCAAGCCCCTGCAGTTAATTACATTACCGCATCGCGGTAACAACTTTCTCCTTCTCCAGAATTTCACTTCATGTCGTGGGTGTTTGTTTTGTTTATGGTTACCCGTGGATTGTATACGGAGACTAATTTATGTCGTCGCCCGTAAGACGTGGATTAGTCCATATCCGTATTTTCTTAGATTTGGGTTTGGGGATTTTGGTTTAAGAATACGTTAGCCATTTTTGAGGCTAAGATCAACTTAAACGTTTGTTAAGGACACGTTAGTCTAATTTGAGACTAAGATCGACTTAACGGGATCGTTTAGATCCGACAAAAGAGCATTTGAGGGCTCTATTGTTCCAGTTTAGAGACATGGTGGTCCATTCCTGTATGGCCGTCGGGACCCGTCACCTCTTTGACGACGTTGAAGGATTACAACGACAAATATCAGAGGAGTTCAGAGATGTACCCTTGAACCAAAGTTGGTTGAGAGATTTATCATTCCCATTTTGATTATGAATGTTGGTTTAAGGACGCGTTAGTCCGTGAGTTTAAGGACGCGTTAGTCCGTGAGTTTAAGGACGCGTTAGTCCGAGAGTTTAAGGACGCATTAGTCCGTGAGTTTAAGGACGCATTAGTCCAAGAGTTTAAGGACACATTAATCCATGTCAATGTGTGGTTGTCGGGACCAGTCACCTCTCTGACGACGTTGAAGGATTACAACGACAAATGTCAGAGGAGTTCAGAGATGTATCCTTGAACTGGGTGTAAATTGATTTAAGAGAGTAGTCGTGCTCAGTCAATTTTAATTTGAGGACTTACGGCCAGTATTGGGCTAAGTCCAGTTGAAAATGTTTAACATTTTATTTGCATTTGGCCTATTAGGCCTTTACTAAGGCTCTGCCCCTGTTTAATAATGCACTGTATTTATTATTCTGACAGTACGCCACATGGCCTATCAGGTGCTTTTCGCTGACTGAGGAGCGCAAGGCGCAAGCGCATATGGAGGTGACATGTGTCACGCTCTGGTGAGCGCAAGCGCAGTGCGCTGCTGGCATGTGGCGCGCTCTGATGACTTGTGCCACTTTAAGAGAGCAATGCTCTGTTTTAGAAGCGCATAGCGCAGTTTGTTCTGGGGCCGACACGTGGCGCTCCCTGGTGGCTTGCGCCAATCCAAGGAGCGCAACAGTGCAAACTCAAAAGTGCAAGGCACTGTTTAATTTTTGGATCAAATTTAGATCAAAGAAAACAAGTTTTTCTTGTTTTCAGAGAACCAGTGGTTCATCAAAAGGCAATGCCTTTATACAGAAGTAAATTACTTATTATTATTATTATTATTGTTGTTGTTTTTTTTTCAAGATCTTGATCTTGTTCTTAGATCATCGATCTCTTTTAGAAGAAATTCTTCTTTTATTCAAAGGTTTTTACCTTTTCTTTCTCTGAGTTCTTTCTTCAAGTTTTCAGAAGATTTCTGTGTTTTTCTCTTTTTTCTCTATGTCAATCTATCCCTTTTCTTTTTTTTTAATTTTAGAAAGAAGGATCATTGGTCGTTGGGACCCACTATCTCTCCGACGACACTGAGAGATTACAGTGTCATATATCGAAGGTGTGGAGGGATGTACCCTTTGAACCATGTCTCACTCATTAGGGGGGAAGAACAGGCTGGAGCTTAAGCTTCTCGCTGCTGAAAAAGGGTTCTTTTGCGTTCGCGCACGTGTGTCGCACGTGTTGGACGCACGTGCATCGCACGTGTTGGGCGCTCATATTTGCACGTAGCGCACATGGAGCTTGCGCATATGCGCATTAGGAGGAGAAGCAGGGCTTCTATATATGGAGAACTAAGCTCCCTTTAAAATTATTAAATATTCTCATGTGGTGCGCACGTGCGTTGCACGTAGCGCACATGCGCATTATGAGGAGAAGCAAGGCTTCTATATATGGAGAACTAAGCTCCTTTTAATATTATTAAATGTTCTCATATGGTGCGCACGTGCGTTGCACGTGGCGCGCGCACGGCGGGCACACGTGCGTTGCACGTAGCGCACATGCGCATTATGAGGAGAAGCAGGGCTTCTATATATGGAGAACTAAGCTCTTTTTAATATTATTAAATGTTCTCATGTGGTGCGCACGTGCGTTGCACGTGATGCGTGCGTGACGGGCACATGTGCGTTGCACATAGCGCATATGCGCATTATGAGAAGAAGCAGGGCTTCTATATATGGAGAACTAAGCTCCTTTTAATATTATTGAATATTCTCATGTGGTGCGCACGTGCGTTGCACGTGGTGCGCGCATGGCGGGAACACGTGCGTTGCACGTAGCGCACACAGCGTTTGCGCATATACGCATTATGGGGAGGAGCATGGTCCTATTTTGGAGAACTAAGCTCCTATGGAGAACTTAGCTCCTTTGAGAATTGAATCCTTTGAGGATTGAACTCTCCCTTTCTAAGAGGTATCCCCTCTTATTTATATGGGAGTGGTAGAGAAACCATCTCTCATTTTCCCGATGTGGGACTAAAAAATGCATTCCCCATATAGTAGAGCATTACTTTAGATTACACGTGCATAGCACATTTGCTCATAACTTTTGATCTCGGATAAATTATGAGGCCTATAATATATCAAATCGAAGGTTTTTTCGAGATGCTTTCAATACCATCAGAATTTAGCTGTTTCTCATTCCGGAGCTTGTCAAAATACAGCTCGGAAAATACTGGTTCGCATCTTCTTCCTTAGATCACATGTGCATAGACATTTGCTTATAACTTTTGATCCCGGATGAATTATGAGGCCCATAATATATAAAATCGAAGGTTTTTCGAGATGATTTCAATACCATCAGAATTTAGCTGTTTCTCATTCGGGAGTTTGTCAAAATACAGCCAGGAAAATACAAGTTCACATTTTCTTAAGCGTATCGCTGTCAGCCTTGGGCTCTTTTGTGCAGAAATTTTTGGCGGGAACATTGGGTTTTTTGGGAGTTGAGTTTAAGGATACGTTAGCCTCATTTGGGACTAAGATCAACTTAAACGTTTGTTATGGATACATTAGTCTAATTTCCAGACTAAGATCAACTTAACAGGATTATTTAGATCCAACAAGAGAGCATTTAGGCTCTATCGTTTAGTTTACGGACATTTCGGTCGATTGCCAGTTTAGGGACATGGTGGTCCATTGTTAGTTTAAAGACATCCCGGTCAAGGTTAAGGACATCGTAGTCCGTGGAATGTATGGCCGTCGGGACCCGTCACCTCTCTGAAGACGTTGAAGGATTACAACGACATATATCAGAGGAGTTCAGAGATGTACCCTTGAAACAATGTTGGTTGGGAGATCTATAGTTCAATTTGGGAATAAAGTCTGTTTGAAGGTTTATGAGCATATGGGCTCAGTTGATATGAGTTGAACATTTTATTGTTCTGGCTGTTGGGCCTTTATTTGGGCTCGGCCCTTTTAATAATGCATAGCATTGGGCTCTGTAATTAAATGCATGACATTTATCAGGAGCAAAATAGTGGTCTGATAGTGTGCCACGTGGCTTGTCAGGCGCTTTGCGCCAATTAAAGAGCGCAATGCGCTAGCGCATGCGAAGGTGACACGTGTCACGTTCTGCGCTAAGCGCAAGTCTGTCAGCGCACTGCACTTTCTGAGTGCGCTGCGCCAATGAATGACACGTGGCGCTTTGGCGCTATGCGCCAGTCCAAGAGCGCAATGCGCTATTTTAGAAGCGTAAAGCGCAGATTGTGTCTATGGTTGACACGTGGCTCGTTCTGGCGCAGTGCGCCACTCCAATAAGCGCAAAGGCGCATTTCAAAAGTGCAAGGCACTGTCCAATAGCGCAGAGCGCATCTTGATCAATTTAAGATCAAAGAACAAGTTCTTTTTTGTTCTGTTCAAAAGAGGTTTTACCTCAAGATTCAAGAACCAAAGTTCTTGCTCTCATCAAAAGGCTGTGCCTTTATAGATCAAGAAATCTATGAATGAAGTAAATTACTTCTTTTTAATCTTTTATAATTAGATATTTTTGATCTTTTTCTTTTTTTATTGAAGATCCTGATCTTGTTCTTAGATCTTTGATCTTTTTAGAAGAGGATTCTTCTTTTGTGAGATGTTTTCATCTCTGTTCTTCAAGAATTAAATTCTTTACCTTTAAAGATGAAGAAAATGATCTTCTTTCTTTAAAGGCTTGCATGTCTTTCTCTCTGAGTTTTTTTTCCTCAAAGTTTGTAGGGGGTTCTCTCTATTCTGTATATGTGTGAGACTTAGAGTCCAGGGGCCTTTATATAGGGTCAATTGATTTGTTAAGTTAGTTACAGAGATTTTTCTCTGATTGATCTGGGGATATTTCCCTACTGTTGGATCTTTGATCCTAAGGCCTCTGTTTTACAGAAGACAATTTTCTTATTTTAATAAGATTGGAAAGATCTTTTTAGAATTTTAATTCTGATTAATTAATAATTTATTATTATTATTAGATCTTTTGATCTAACGGTGGGGAATTCTTTAAATTCCAGCGCTGGCGCAATTGGCGCTTGCATGCATGCGTTTGACACGTGGCGCGCAGAGCGCAGCGCAACTTCGCTAGCGCGCCTGTGTTTGACACGTGGCGCGCAGCGCAACTGCGCTAGCGCAAGGGATCTGAAGCGTTGCTTCAACTTTTTAGATTTTGAATTTTGAAACAGAGCTTTGCTCTGATTGGGGGTAAGGAAGCGTCGCTTCATTCCAAATATTGGACTTTGAACAGAGCTTTCCTCTGATTGGGAGAAGCAGAAGCGTCGCTTCATTTTTAAAACAGAGTTTTGCTCTGATTGGGGGAAACAAATGCCCCCCCACCGTTGTGCTTACGTGGCCCAAGCGTGAGCGCAGCGGTGGCAAAATCTCAATTGTTGGATCAACTTTTGAAAGTTGAAACGACTCTCAATGCCTATAAATAGGTCCTTTGGTCCCTCAAATGATTTTCATCTCTTCCTTGAGAATTATCTCTTTGTCAGAGCATTGCTCTCCTGTTAAAAAACTTTTAAGAGTCAGAACCCTGCAAAAATTTAGGTCAAGTTTAAAACTTTCACTAGATTAGGGTTTTACCCATTAAAAGAGCTCTGCACTTCATTGATCTTTAATCTAAAGAGAACCCTTTTAGGGTTTGATCAATAAAGCTTTGCTCTTTAAAAGGATTTCACTTATGATTTCTTAGTTCATTAATGGAGCTTTGCTCCTTTTAGATCATATAGAAGAACTCTTAAGAGTTTGTTCATAGATCATGAAGATCAAACATGGAATTTTATTTTTGATGAATTACATCATCTTCTCAGAGCAAGGCTCTGAGCATTCTCGGGGAATTTCTTTTAAATTCCCCTAATAATTGATTTTGACAGGCGTCACTTCTGTCTGCAGAGCATTGCTCTCGAGGAGTTTAACTCCCTGTGCTTGTTTTTAATAAGAATCCGCTTAATTAGTCTGTTTGTTAATTTTTGTTGATTTTCTTTTGCAGGAGTAATGGACGCTCACATGTACGATCTCGACGAGATTATCTCTTACGGAGACATCCGCCAACTCGGCCGTTCTTAGAATCGAGAATTTACAAATGTCGAGTGTGCCGAAATTATGAGTCGCTTTGACGCATACAATGGTCAACTGCTTCCTCGGCGTTCCCCTCTCCTGAAGCTTATTGTGGGAGCGATCTGGGAAGCGCTCCCTCTATTCTGTACCGGCGTGCCGCTTAGAGCATTGGATGCCGCTGAGCATAAGGTGCACTCGATGTATATGATGAGCCTAATTTCAAAGAGACAGCGAGACAATCTTGTCGATCTGCTGCACCAGGCTTTTCAACAGTCTACCATACTTGCTGCCTATCGGAGGGTGGAGGACATCCGTAGGGATCCCGACGCTTGCGATCACGAAAGAAAGCATACTAGGATGGTTCGCCAGGCCTGGAAAATTCTGGACAAAGTCACTTTTGAGTTCCTCAATCCAT
The DNA here is from genome assembly GCA_030015575.1 of Agapanthus africanus. Classification (NCBI taxonomy): domain Eukaryota; kingdom Viridiplantae; phylum Streptophyta; class Magnoliopsida; order Asparagales; family Amaryllidaceae; genus Agapanthus; species Agapanthus africanus. The sequence continues at coordinate 886,988,374 of CM057337.1, forward strand.
GCCCTAGATCCGAGGTTTTGCCATTGTAACCATCTTGATAATGCTGCTTTTGTTTATTGTCTTTATTGATGTAAAAATTTTCCTGAGTATGAATGAAAAATCTTTTGCCTCTTTCCTTTTATTTTCTGCTTTGTTATTGGCATATTCCTTAAGTAAGCGTAGCCTATAGGTGATATAGAACATTCCGTCTTGAATACTTCAAGGAGTAGTGATGGCTTAGTAAGCAGGTTCAGGTCTGCTACCTAAGGCTTTTCAATTTTATGAGCCGTGAGGGTCTCATAAAGACTTTCTCCCTACGAGTCGAGATGATCTCGTAGGTGTATTTTCTCCTTAGGAATCGTAAGGATTCCTAAGTGCGTTTTCCCTCATAAGTCGTAAGGATCTTATAAGAGAATTTTCTCTCTTACGAGTCGAAAGGACCCATAAGCAGCCGTTTCCCTCCTTGTCGAGATTCGACTTTGGAGAGTGTGACCCGTGAATATTATGCAAGAGTCCATTTTGAACCGACTTACAGGGCCCCAGTGCTTAGGAAACCGGTTCTTATCCTGATTGCCTAAGGCTTTTCCTCACGAGTCGAGACGAATCGAGCATTTCTCGCAAGAATATTCTAACATCATAGTTAACCTCTGCTCTTTACGACAGAGGTCCGTTAGGGTCTGTGGTACTAGGGTTTTGTCCGTCGTACCGTTGCGTTGGCTGATGTATTCCTCGATAGGCAACCTTGTTGTTCGAGTAGCCTTGCGACTGTCATGTCTCTGATCCCTTCGGGGGCTGGACCAGACGTCTTCAAGCAATCCTCCTAGGCAGTTTGACCGTCGGAAGAACAAGCGTTAGGAATTTTGCCATGCCGCTTTTTACTTGAGGTTAGGCTCATTTTGGAGAGCCCCGATGAGTCATAACCACTCCGTGCTGGTGTGGGATGATCTCCGATAGTCTTTCGGGTTTTATATGAGTTGCCGTCAAGACCCTGAAGCTAGGAATTTGGGCTTTGCTTTGTTTGCTGGCATTGCGTCTGCTGTATCGAGATGAATGTCGCGGGTTGTCTCTAGGTTGTTGGTGAACCGTCGAGGTTTGGAACTAGGGATTTTGCTGTGGCTCCATTGTTTGATTGTCGCGTCTGAGTCCTGTTGGAGGAAGAACGCTGGGGTGGCATCTCGTCTGCTGTATCGCGACGAACGTCGAGGTGGTGACCACTCTGCGCTGATGTGAGATGATCTCCGATAGTCTTTCAGGTTTTATATGAGTTTCCGTCAAGACTTTGAAGCTAGAAATATTGCTTTTGCTTCATTTTCTTTGGCGTGTCCGAATTCTGTTGGAGGAAGGACGCTGTAGTGACATATCGTCTGCTGTATCGAGACGAATGTCGCAGTTGTCTCTAGGTTGCTGGTGAACCGTCGAGGTTTAGAGCTAGGGATTTTGCCATGGCTCCTTTTGGTGATGTTGCGTCTGCTGTATCGAGACGAATGCTAAGGTGGAGTTGGGATTTTGCCATCACTCCGCTTTGCTCTGACCGTGAGGTCTTTTGTTGACGTTGCGTCCGTTGTAACGAGACGAATGCTGAGGTGGAGTTGGGATCTTGCTGTCACTCCGCTTTGTTTTGACGTTGCGTCTGCATCCTGCTGGATTGCGAAGGAACGCCATTGTTGACATTGCGTCTGTTGTAACGAGACGAATATTGAGATGGTCTCTAGGTTGTCTGTGAACCGTCGAGATTTGGAACTAGGGACTATGCCGTGGCTCCGCTTTACTGACGTTGCGTCTGCTGTAACGAGACGAATACTGAGGTGGAGCTGGGGTTTTGCCGTCACTCCGCTTTGTTTTGACCATAGGGTATTTCGTTGACGTTGCATCTGCATCCTGCTGGACTGCGAAGGAATGCCGTTGTTGACATTGCGTCTGGTGTAACGAGACGAATGCTGAGGTGGAGTTGGGATTTTACTATCACTCCGCTTTGTTTCGACCGTGAGGTATTTCGTTGACGTTGTATCTGCATCCTGCTGGACTGCGGAGGAACACCGTCGTTGATATCTCGTCTGCTGTAACGAGACGAATGCTGAGATGGTCTCTAGGTTGTCCGTGAACCGTCGAGATTTGGAACTAAGGACTATGCCGTGGCTCCGTTTGATGGTGTTGCATCTATGTCCTGCTGGAATGAGGAGGCACACCGTTGTTGGTCTCCAGGCTGTAGATGTGGCCATTAAGATTTGGAACTAGGGACTTTGCCATGGCTCCATTTCATTGCAACTCTGAGGTCGGTTGTTGACGTCACGTCTGTATTTGGTTGGAGTGAGGAGAAACGCTGTTGGTGATCTCTAGGTTGTCGATATCGACGTCGAGACTCTGAAGCTAGGGATCTTCCTTTGCTTCGTTTGTTGATATTATGTTTGCAATATTGCGACAAATGTCGAGGTTGTCCCTAGGTTGTCTATGAACCGTCAAGATTTGGCTTCGCTTTCTGGTGGAGCCTGTTGGGAAGGTATGGTTCCTTCTTTGTTTGTGCCCCTGGATTGTATACAGGGATTGATGTGATCTCACCTGTAGGGCAAAAAGTTCCATTCTTTCATCATTTTTTATTCTTTCCGCGATGCTCTATCATTTCAGCTTTTTATATCGCGAAAATCGCGATTGCCCAATCATTTCGGTTATTTTTCGCGGTGCCCGATCATTTCGGCTATATTTTTTTATTTTTACTCGCTGCTTTTTATTGCGAGTTGCCCAATCATTTCGGCTATTTTGCATGCATACATTTTTACTTGCTGGTTTTATTTGCAAGTTACCCCATCATTTCGGCTATTTCGTATGCATGCGTGGCTCACTGGCTTCTTTGCTGCAAGCTTGGGATTAGACACCGATTTCTGCATCAGCACCGCTACAACTGGGATATTGCCAGGAGCGAATCATCATTTGCCTCTGTCGATATCGAACAAAGGTGGCTTAGCGAACAGGGTTAGTATCCTGTCGACAAAGGCTTTTAACTTCATGAGCCGTAAGGGTCTCACAAAGGTATTTCTCCCTGCGAGTTGTGAGGATCCCGTAGGTGTGTTTTCTTCTTAGGAATCGTGAGGACTCCTAAGTGTATGGCTTCTCATAAGTTGTAAGGATCTTACAAGAGAGTTTCCCCCTTATAAGTCGAGAGGACTCACAATGGTTGTTCACTGTGCAGACATATCCCTAGTCACGGATGGGACTTTATTAGGGAAATGTTTATTCGCGCCCGTGGATTGTATACAAGGGTCAGTATTGAGCCGCTTGTAGGGCAGTATCGGAGGTTGTTGGGGGTTGCTTAAGAACAGGTTCAGGTCTCTGTAACTTAAGACTTTCAAATCTTATGAGCCGTGAGGGTCCCATAAGAGAGTTCTCCTTACGAGTCGTAAGGATCTCGCAAGTGTAATTTCTCCTTAGGAATCGTGGGGATCCCTAAGTGTGTTGCTCCCTTGTGAGTCGTAAGGATTTCACGCGGGTGATTTCTTCTCACAAGGTCGAGAGGACCCTGCAAGTGTCTTTTAACGAGGTTGCGCCCTTTCGGGTTTTCACAAGACTCGCCGGTAGCCCTGTTGTTTTTACTCACGGTGCCCTTTCGGGTTTTCATCCGTGCCCATTTCGCTTATGGACATACCGTTTTTTTTACCATGTCAGCCTAAGGATGCCGCGGGTTGATAGTAGTTAAATGATGTTTCGGTCATCTGCAAGTTTTAGGACATTGTGGTCCGTCGTTAGTTTAGGGACGTTTCGGTCCGCGGCCAGTTTTAGGACATAATGGTCCACCGTTGCTGTATTTGAGGCGAATCTCTAGTTTACTGACTTTTCGGTGTATGGGGCTTTCCCTATGAATGATCATGATGCCCCCGGTATGTCCATCTTTCTCGGAGTATGTAGTTGTGGCGGGCTCACCTTCCAGTTTTCGGACAGCGCGAACTTGCCCTGTTGGTATTGGTCTTCAATCCAGTTTTTGAAGACATAGCAGTTTTCGATCGGATGGCCCAATACTTGGTGGTAAGGGCAGTAATTAGGACTGTTGACTCATTCAATTGTAACTGGTGTTTCGGCTCCGGTAGAATGATAAGCCTGTTGCGCACTGCTAGTTCGAACAGCCTCCTTGTTTCATCCCGGGGAAATGAGTAAGGACGTTTCAACTTCTCATAGAGGGGTTGCCGCTTGTTGCTTTGGCGAACAACCGGTCTAGGGCCACCCGATTGTTGTTGAGCGTTGGCGACAAAGGCCGTTTTTCCTTTCCCTTTATCCCTTTTGTTCGATCCCTTGTTTGTGGGTCCGAGATTCTTTCCGGGTAACGTGCGATTGCACGGTTGAATGTTCTCGCAACTCCTCAATTCTTTCGTTTCAGAGATGGATTCCTTGAAGAGAGGATCGAGGGCTACTTTTTCATCGGAGTCGCTCCTGAAGGTGAGAACTCGCGATCCCCCGGGATCAACCCTATGACAATTGCCGACAGTTCTTTTACGCTCATCTGTCGCATTCTTCCACTGTCTACGAGCTTCACGCTTTGTCCTGTTGAAGTGTTGCCTGTGAGCGACATACCCTTGCCACCAACACTTAAAGGAGTTGCAGTCTTCAGTAGGATGTGCGATCTTCTGATGATATAAGCAGAAGTTAGGATGTACGTCCACTTCATCAAGATGTATACCGCCAGGAGAATTTTCTCTGAAAGAGGGCAGCTTCATCCCCATCGATATGGCTTTGGCGAATCGTTTCCTTGTCTTGATCCTGCTTTCATTCGCGGCGGATGTACTTTGATCTGGTGGGAGTGTTTCGACCTTTTTGTCCAGTCGCCGGCGTTTGCCCTTTTCAAGTATGGCCATCTCGCGCTCCCGATCGGCTTTACTTTTCAGATGAATTTCACTCAGGAAGGTGTCGATCATTTTGTCTGACGGCCATAGAAGTTCCGGTTCAGGACCTGCCCCTGGATTCTCTGCGTCAGGAACTTCTTTACTGTCTATCGACGAGTGAGAGATCATATGGCAGCTTGCCACATAATCCTCAGGTTCATCCGATGAGCCTTTGTCATTATCTCCGTCCTCAAGGACATGACTGAGGAATTCTTGGAGTGTGACTGGGGTCCGCGCCTTCTGATTATATTCTTCCAGCGTGTCAATATGTTTTTGCAGATCCGTGCGCTTGTCATCAAACTGCGCGAGCTTTTTGGTCTTCTTCTTTTTCTTTGAAGACTTTGACAGCTATGCCTGGGTGTTTTGCCCACTGTTATCAATTCTCGGTGTTGGGCGTGGTTTCAGCATCCCATCGAAGACCTCGGGTTCCAGTGAATTTTTCCACCTGATTGCCGGGCACGTTTGGAGATCCTTCAGCATCCTTTTCGTCTTGGCTGAAAGAACGGCCTCCCATGGAGCTTCTTCAACAAAAGAGCACGTTGCCCCCGATGTGTCCACCTTTTTAGGAGCATGAGGCTGTGGCGGGTTCATCTTCCAGTTTTCGGATAACGCAAACTTGCCTTATTGGTATTGGTCCTCAATCCAGCCTTTGAAAACGAAGCAATCTTCGATTGGATGGCTTACTGCTTGATGGTAAGGGCAGTAATTAAGATTGTTGAGATCGCCTGACTGCATTGGACGTTTTGGACTCGGCAGATTGATGAGTCTGTTGCGCACTGCCAGCTCGAACAGTCTTCTCATTTTATCCTGAGGAAACGAGTAAGGATGTCTCAGTCTCTCCTCGAGGGATGGGCGTGGACGCATATTGTTTTGACGGACAACCGGTTTTAAGTTGCTCGTCCGTTGTTGAGTATTAGCGACGAAAGTTGCTTTCCCTTTCCCCTTTTCATGTCGAGGATCCGTTTTTAAAGGAGATGGTCTGTGACCCATCTGATCCATTTGGGCCAACTTGTCAATCAAGGCCTGGAAAGTCGTCGGCTTGAAAAACATCATGAATTGGGAGATAGTCGACTGAGGGTCAAGAGTACCCACAAACATGCCTACCGTAGGTGCTTCTTCGATGCGTTGTTCGCACTTCGACCATAAGTTTCGCCATCGTATTGCGTATTGAACCCACGTTTCGCCTGGCCTTACCCTGGCATTGATCAATGCAGTGATCGAAGTGCGCTCACTGGCGCTTGCAAATCTTTGTGTAAACAGCAGCTCCATCTCCACAAATGTTTTGACAGAGTCGTTAAGTAGCTCCGAATACCATTCGAAGGCCGTTTCCGCTAAGCTGCCGACGAATTGACGAAGCAATAGCTTATCGTCGCCTCCGGTGTTGCCGCATAAGGCCCTAAATTGAGCGACATGCTGATGTGGATTCTCCGTCCCTTTATACACATGGAACTTAGGGATCGTATATCCCGGCGGGTAACTTATTGGTCATACCAGCCCGGATAGGGTCGTCCGGTCTTGACAACTTGGCCAGCCGTTTCGTTCGCTCGGTGAGCTCGTATTTGCTGAGCTATATAATCATCGAGTGCGGCCTTGGAGATGGTTTCCTCCTCGGCTGCTGAAAGAACCGGAGGAGGATTAGATGTCTCCCCTCTATCGTCTTCAACAATGATCGAAGGGTCTTCAGCTGGAGGATCCAGCTGTAACATCATCCCTACCATGTCTTGGAAGAGAAATGCCATTTGCTTTATATTAGCCCTTGTTCTGCTGCTTCTCTGTCCTTCTTTTCGAGGACTCTGCGTAGGAAGTCAGCGTCAGTTTCTTGTTCGTAATGCTGTTCTGATGATACCTTCGGGCTTTCTTTTGGCCCGGTAAGTGCGGCCATTGTAGTCAGCATCTCTTGAAGCTTCTGTTGTTGCTCTTGGGCTTTTGTCATGGATCGGGTGAGCGGTCGGTGACCTGTCGAAGCACGGCTTTCCTCTTTTCCGGAAGCCATGTAAACAGTATGTACCATTATGCCCCCGGACTTGGGGAGTTTGGGCTTGGTGCTTTTACGGTTCGCCATGTTCACAGAGGCTTTCTGCGGCCTCCTTTTCTTTGGAGTGGTTGACGTTGAGGGAACCGTTGCAGTGGGTACCCAGGCAGTTGTCGTCCTTTGTGGCTTGATAGGACGGTCCTCTTCCTGCTGAACCTTCAGCTTCTTTTGTCGGCGAGGATAGTCTTGATCGACCACCGACTCCCGGACCCGTCGCCAGACTTTGTAAACTTTGGAGGACAGCCGTTGAGGGGGCTGCTTCGACTTTGCTTCTGTAACATTCTCCACAGGTGGAGGAGATATTTTCGCATAGCAGTCGGAGAATTCTTGCGCACCCTCCTTAGTGGTTCAAAGTTGTTCCCAGTTGGAACAGCGGCATCAACTTCCACCATTGGAGCTGGCGGAGTCAGTTCAGAAGGGGAATTGCCCCCAGCTTTCCTCACTCGGCGCCAGTGGCGACGTCGAGCATGTCGTGTGGTCGGGATTACCTCCACTGTTGGATCAGCTTTTCCATGCCCCTTGTTCTGATGAGAGTCTGCTGTTGGCGCTAGCCTATCAAAGAAAGATGTTCGCTAAGAGGGGATAGTCAGTCTTGCGAAGGCCGACTTTCGAACAGGGAAAACAACCCTCATGACTTCAAGCGGAGTTGGAGTTGAAATGGCCAGTCTCGTGAAGACCGACCCCTTAGCAGGAGAAGCCGCCTTGGGGACTTCTGGAGCAGGGATGGCTATATTCTTTGGGATGGCCACTTCGGGTATCACGGGCTTCTCGGCAGGCCCATCGGAGTTTAAGCTCAGCCTGGTGAAGACCGGGGAGTTGGAGTTGGACGACCCGTTGAGGGAGGCCGCAGTAGTTGTGAGTCGGTTAAAGATTGAGCTCTTTGGGGCTTCTTGCAATGGTACAGGGGCGTTGAAGCTCATTGGTGGGATCATGGTCCCAAAGAACAGCCCAGTGGTGGCCTGAGTCACTTGTTCCACTGGCATCTTGAACAGGGAGGCCGCTTGGGGCACGTAAGTCACTCCTCCGGATAGGACTGAGCGAGATTTGCAGTTGCAGTTAGTGCAGTTTGAAGCCATTGGTCTTCTGTTTTCTGCACGGAGCAAGACACCAAATCTAAGTATCTCGAATCCACAGGCAACCATAGCAAACCGCGATTCGTTTGCGAACACGACACACGAAGTGTGGAGTGGAAAGAGGAAGAGGTCCTACCGGGCGTGCCAGAATCTGTTTACCGCCGGAAACCGGGAAGACTGGGCTGTCTTGCCTGAATTCGGGGGAAGATGCTAATTGGTGCTATCCGTCCACCTCTCCGAAGATGCCAAGTTGATTTATGGCACCATGTATCAAAGGTTTAAACAGATGCGGCCGATGTAGCAGACTTCGTCAGATTCCCCCTCGTTTGAGGGGTTTTTGATTGTGGGGACGCTCTTCCCTGCAAGCGCAAGCCCCTGCAGTTAATTACGCTACCGCATCGCGGTAACAACTTTCTCCTTCTCCAGACGGTCACTTCATGTCGTGGGTGTTTGTTTTGTTTTTGGTTGCCCGTGGATTGTATACGGAGACTAATTTATGTTGTCGTCCGTAGGACGCGGATTAGTCTAAATCCGTATTTTCTTAGATTTGGGTTTTTGGGGGGTTGAGTTTAAGGATACGTTAGCCTCATTTTGGACTAAGATCAACTTAAACGTTTGTTAAGGATACATTAGTCTAATTTCCAGACTAAGATCAACTTAACAGGATCATTTAGATCCAACAAGAGAGTATTTGGGCTATATCGTTTAGTTTACGGACATTTCGGTCGATTGCCAGTTTAGGGACATGGTGGTCCATTGTTAGTTTAAAGACATCCCGATCAAGGTTAAGGACATCGTAGTCCGTGAAATGTATGGCCGTCGAGACCCGTCATCTCTCTGAAGACGTTGAAGGATTACAACGACAAATATCAGAGGAGTTCAGAGATGTACCCTTGAACCAATGTTGGTTGGGAGATCTATTGTCCAATTTGGGACTAAAGTCTGTTTGAAGGTTTATGAGCATATAGGCTCAGTTGATATGAGTTGAACATTTTATTGTTCTGGCTGTTGGGACTTTATTTGGGCTCGGCCCTTTTAATAATGCATAGCATTGGGCTTTGTAATTAAATGCATGGCATTTATCAGGAGCAAAATAGTGGACTGATAGTGCGCCACGTGGCTTGTCAGGCGCTTTGCGCCAATTAAAGAGCGCAATGCGCTAGTGCATGCGAAGGTGACACGTGTCACGTTCTGCGCTAAGCGCAAGTCTGTTAGCGCACTGCGCTTTCTGAGTGCGCCGCGCCAGTGAATGACACGTGGCGCGCTCTGGCGCTATGCGCCAGTCCAAGAGCGCTATGCGCTATTTTAGAAGTGCAAAGCGCAGAATGTGTCTGTGGTTGACACTTGGCGCGTTCTGGCACAGTGCGCCACTCCAATAAGTGCAAAGACGCATTTCAAATGTGCAAGGCACTGTCCAATAGCGCAGAGCGCATCTTGATCAATTTAAGATCAAAGAACAAGTTCTTTTTTGTTCTGTTCAAAAGAGGTTTTACCTCAAGATTCAAGAACCAAAGTTCTTGCTCTCATCAAAAGGCTGTGCCTTTATAGATCAAAAGATCTATGAATGAAGTAAATTACTTCTTTTTAATCTTTTATAATTAGATCTTTTTGATCTTTTTTTTTTATTGAAGATCTTGATCTTGTACTTAGATCTTTGATCTTTTTAGAAGAGGATTCTTCTTTGGTAAGATGTTTTCATCTCTGTTCTTCAAGAATTAAATTCTTTACCTTTAAAGATGAAGAAAATGATCTTCTTTCTTCAAAGGCTTGCCTTTCATTCTCTCTGAGTTTTTTTCTTCTCAAAGTTTGCAGAGGGTTCTCTCTATTCTGTATATGTGTGAGACTTGGAGTCTAGGGGCCTTTATATAGGGTCAATTGATTTGTTAAGTTAGTTACAGGATCTTTCTCCGATTGATCTGGGGATATTTCCCCACCGTTGGATCTTTGATCCTAAGGCCTCTGTTTTACAGAAGACAATCTTCTTATTTTAATAAAATTGGAAAGATCTTTCTAGAATTTTAATTCTGATTAATTAATAATTTATTATTATTATTAGATCTTTTGATCTAACGGTGGGGAATTCTTTAAATTTCAGCGCAGGCGCAATTCGCGCGAGCGCAACTGCGCTAGCGCGTTTGTGTTTGACACGTGGCGCGCAGCGCAGAGCGCAAGAGATCTGAAGCGTTGCTTCAACTTTTTAGATTTTGAATTTTGAAACAGAGCTTTGCTCTGATTGGGGGTAAGGAAGCGTCGCTTCATTTTTAAAACAGAGTTTTGCTCTGATTGGGGGAAACATCAGCGTCTTCAGAGAGATGGAGGGTCCCGATAACCGATAACTTTTGGTGCATCCCCAAACAGTTGAATCAAAACCAAACAGACTATGACGTCTTTAAACTGGACCGAAATATCCCTAAACGAAACTCTATGGGCTATGAGGTCCTTAAACTCATGGACTATGATGTCCTTAACCTCTATAGACTGTGAGGTCCTTAAACTCACGGACTATGATGTCCTTAACCTTTATGGACGGTGAGGTCCCTAAACTCATAGACTATGATGTCTTTAAACCTTATAGACTATGACGTCTTTAAACTGGACCGTAATGTCCTTAAACTAATTACGGACCGCAATGTCCCTAAACTAAAATAATATAGCCCAAATGCTCTTTTGTTGGATCTAAATGATCCTGTTAAGTAGATCACAGTCTAAAATGGGACTAACATATCCTTAACAACCACTTAAGTTGATCTTAATCTCAAACGAGATTAACGATCCTTAAATCAATTCAACTACAGATCATTCAACTGACACTGGTTCATGGGTACATCTCCTCACACCTATGATATATTTCGTTGTAATTCTTCAACGTCTTCAGGGAGGTGGCGGGTCCCGGCAATCAGACACTCACTGGACCGTAAAATCCCTAAACTAAAACAATAGAGCCCAAATGCTCTTTTGTTTGATCTAAATAATCCTGTTAAGTAGATCTTAGTCTAAAATTTGACTAACGTATCATTAACAAACGTTTAAGCTGATCTTAGTCTCAAATAAGATTAACGATCCTTAAACCTAACCCATACCCAAATCTAAGAAAATACGGATTTTGACTAATCCCCGCCCTACGGGCGACAACATAAATAAATCTCCGTATACAATCCACGGGCAACCAAAAACAAAACAAACATATACGACACGAAATGACCATCTGGAGAAGGAGAGAATGGTTACCGCGATGCTGTAGCGTAATTAACTGCAGGGGCTTGCGCCTGCAGGGAAGAGCGTTCCCACAATCAAAAAACCCCTCAAATGAGGGGGAATCTGACGAAGTCTGCTACATCGGCCGCATCAGTCTAAACCTCCGATACATGGTGCCATGAATCAACTTAGCATCTTTGGAGAGGTGGACGGATAAAACCAAATAGTATCTGCCCCCAGATTCCCGGAAGACGTCAGTCTTCCCGGTTTTCGGCGGTAAACAGATTCTGGCACGCCCTGTGGGACCTTTTCCTCTTTCCACTCCGCACTTCGTGTGTCGTGTTCGCGAACGAATCGCGGATTGATATGGTTGCCCTTGGGTTCAAGGTACTAAGATTTGGTTTTGCTCTCATGCTAGAAAAAAGAACATCAATGGCCTCTAACTGTTCCAGCTGCAGCAACAACTCCCGTTCCGCCTCATCTGGAGGAGTAACCTACGGGCCCCAAGCGGCCTCCCTTTTTATAATGTCGATGGAACAAGTGACCCAAGCCACCACCGGGCTATTCTTCGGGACCATGATCCCACCAACGAGCTTCAACGTTCAAATGCAGTCGCACGAAGCTCCAAAGAAGTCGGTCTTTGATCGGCTTACAACTACCGCGGCCCCTCTCAACGGGTCGCCCAAATCTAGTGCCTCAGTTTTCAGCAGATTGAGCCAAAGCTCAAGTGGGCCCATGAAGAAGCCCGCGATACCTGAAGTGGCCATCCCGAAGCGGATAGCCATTCCTGCTCCTGAAATCGTCAAGCCGGCTTCTCCTGCTAAAGGGTCGGTCTTCACAAGGCTGGCCATTTCAGCTCCTACTCCACGCGAAGTCACGAAGGCCGCTTCCCCTGTTCGAAAGTCGGCCTTCGCAAGACTGACTATCCCCTCTCAACGGACTTCAGTCTTTGACAGGCTAGCACCAATAACAGCCTCTCCTCAAAGTTGGGGGCATGAAGAAGCTCATCCAACAGCGGAGGTGATCCCGGCCGCACGACATGCTCGACGTCGCCACTGGCGCCGAGTGAGGAAAGCTGGGGGCAGTTCACCCACTGGACTGACTCCGCCAGCTCCAACTGTGGAAGTTGGTGTTGCTGTTCTAACTGGGAACAGCTTTGAACCACTCAGGAGGGTCCGCAAGAACTCTCCGACTGCTGTGCTGAAAAGATCTCCTCCACCTATGGAGAACGTTACAAAGGTGAAACTGGAGCAGCCCCCTCAGCGGCTGTCCTCTAAAATTTATAAGGTCTGGTGTCAAGTCCAAGACTCGGTGATTGATCAAGATTACTCCCCGCAACCGAAGAAGATAAAGGTTCGGCAAGAGAAGGACCACTCTGTCGTACCACAGAAGGTGTCGTCTACCTGGGTGCCCGCTGCAACGGCCCCCTCAATGTCACCAGTCCACAAAAAGAGAAGGCCAGAGAAGATCCCCGTGTCTGCGACAAATGTCAAGGGTACGTGCATACCGTCTATATAGCATCCGGAAAAGAGGATTGCCGTATATCCATAGGTCATCGACCGCTTACGCGATCAGTGACTAAGGCTTAGGAGCAACAACAACAAAAGCTCCAAGAGATGCTACCGTTGCCGCGCTCACCGGATCAAAAGCAGGCCCAGAGACATCTTCGGAGCAGCGTCATGAGCAGGAACAGATGCCGAATTCCTTTGAAGAATGCTTGAGAAGAAGGACAAAGCGGCTGCGGAACAAGCGGCCAATATAAAACAAATGGCCTTTTTATTCCAAGATATGGTGGGCCTGATGATCCAGCCGGACCCTCTAGCCGAAGATCCTCCAGTAATAATTGAAGATGATAGAGGAGAGACATCAAATACTCTGTCGGCTCTGTCAGAAGCCAAGGAAGAGACCATCTCCAAAGCCATGCTCGATGATTATATAGCTTAACAAATACGAGCTCATCAAGCGAATGAAGCAAACGGCCAAGTCGTCAGAACTGGATGACCATATCCAAGATGGTACGATCAGATCAAGTATCCGCCAGAATACACGATTCCTAAGTTTCATGTATACAAGGGGACAGGCAATCCCCATCAAAATGTCGCTCAGTTCAGGGCTCTCTGCGGAAATACCAGAGGTGACGACAAATTGTTACTTCGTCAGTTCGTCGGCAGCTTGGCGGAAACGGCCTTTGAGTGGTATTCAGAGCTGCCCAACGACTCCGTCAAAACTTTTACGGAGATGAAATTGCTATTCACCCAACGTTTCGTGAGCGCTACCGAACGCACCCCAATCACAGCATTAATTAATGCCAGAGTGAAGCCGTGCGAGACATGGGTCTAGTACACGATACGATGGCGAAATCTATGGTCGAAGTGCGAACAACGCATCGAGGAAGCTCCTGTGGTAGGCATGTTCGTGGGTACTCTTGATCTGCAGGCGACAATATCTCAATTCATGATGTTCTTCAAGCCAACTATTTTCCAGGCCTTGATTGACAAGCTGGCCCAAATGGACCAGATGGGCCATACCGTCGTCCTCAAAGATGGATCCTCGGAATGAGAAGTGGAAAGGGAAAGTAACCTTCGTCGCCAACGCTCAACAACAACCGAGTGGCCCGAGACCGGTTGTTCGCCAAAGAAACAAGCGGCAATCTCTCGATGAGAAGTTGAGACGTCCTTACTCGTTTCCGCGGGATAAAACAAGGAGACTGTTTGAACGAGCAGTGCACAACAGGCCCATCACTCTACCGGAGCCGAGACACCTACTACAACCGAACGATGTCAATGATCCCAATTACTGCCCCTACCATCGAGTATTGGGCCATCCACTCGAAGATTGCTACTGTTCCCTCATAAAATACAAGAAAAAAATGTGGGGCATCACGTGCCCATACGCGATCGGGGATCACATGCCGACACGTGATGGTTTCCCGAGGACTCTAAAATAATAAGAATTAAATTCTGATCAAAAGGAGTCACATGCCCACACGTGATGGGCCTTTAAACCCACTGAAAGGAATTAAAAGGTATAATAAAACAGCAAGAAAAAATCCCAATGGGGCATCACGTGCCCACACATGACCAGGGGTCACGTGCCGACACATGATGAGTTCCCGAGTTCTTTAAAATAATAGAATTAAATTCTGGTTAAATGCTTAATCTGTGAGTCACGTGCCACCACGTGATAGGGTCTTAAAACTCTCTGAGTTAGTGGAAAAAAACCCTAAATGGAGCATCACGTGTGTAACAACCTAGTTCATTTATACCAATTACAGTTCTCGTATTTTCCTTAATTGTGGTATTTTCCTGATTTATCGTGATTTGGGTGCGAATGGTATTTTACATTTTACTTTGCATTCGACCCGACCCGCTTGCTTGAACTTGTTTGATTCATATTTATGAATTACCCTGACTTGTTACGTAGACTGTGCATATTCATGTATACTGCATGCTGGCATTTCATCTGGCATTGCATCTTTTACCATATAACATTTTAAGTCACGTAAAATAATTTAAAATTTCATAACATGGACTGCATGATACCCCTAACCCCGTGGTAGCATCCGCGCATCTTGTTCTCATCCCGTTCAGTGAAACGGACGTGTTTGGATGGCTACGCGCACGTACATGCATCCGTTCTTGGGGGTATGCATTTTCGTTACCTATGCATTCATTTTGAATTTTGAAAGTCGCATATATTTTTCATATAAATTTGAAATTTTAGACCTGACCCGGGCTCGTTTTGAAATATTTTGTATCCCGCCAAAATTCAATTTATTTAAATTTTAAAATTCCATTCAAATATTTTTTTATCAGTTCATAAAATTTTAATTAACTAACTAAATATATTATTAAATTCTTAACGCATTTTAACAAATTAAAATCTTTCCTTAACTCCTTAACCAATCAGCACATCTCTCTCTCTTCTCTCTTTCTTTCTCTCTTTCTCTCTCCCCCGCTACCTTCCAACTTTCTTTCTCCTCCTCTCTCTCTCCTCTCATTCTCTCTTTATCTCTCTCCTCTCGCGATACCCTCTCTCTCATCTCACGGATACTGTGGAGGATCTCGTCACCTCTCTCTTGATCCCGTCACCTCCCTTCACCGTTTATATTTTTCCTTCTTCTTCACTTTAAAACCCCGAGCCCCATCTCTTTAACCCATCAACGATTCTCAAAACCTAACCCTAAAATCCCCAGAGCTCCTCCTCCTCCTTGCCAACTTCATCCTCTCCTTCACCAACTCCTCCTCACCTCCCTCATTCTCCCTAGATCCATGCACAGACCCTGCACACACCAAGAAACCAAAACCCAGCACCACCTCGTCGCCGTTCCTTCATCTCCGACGACCCTAGACTCACACCACCATCATCACCATCTCCTTCCTCTTCTCTCCTTTCTCCTCTGTCCTCTCTCCTTCATAAGAACCCTGCACCAAACCCCAGCAAACAAAACCCAAACCCTAACCGAAACCCTAGCTTCAAACCCCTTCGCCGGAGCTCCGTTCTTCATCGTCGACACCACTACCTCGTCTCCTATGTCCCCAGAAACCCCAGAGCACCAAACTCCAGTGAGCACTTGTCTTCTTCTCTTCTTCTTCTTCTTCTTCTTTTCTTTTTCTTTTTCTTTTCTTTTCTTGAATCTTGGAACTGCGGAGATAGCCGGAGCCTAACGTCGCCGACGATCCAGACGACCTGCGTGATCACCCTCGTGTGTTGTTTGGACTCGTTTCGTGTACCGTGCGCGCGTCGCGACTTTTCACCGACGTGAGACGTTCTGTACACATCCGTTTCTTGATCCGTCGATGCAAGTTAATCTTGCTACATGCTATATAACTCATTATATACCTATTTAAATAAATATCACACCCGTATTTTAAATCAAGCATCCCATGTTTCATATTACAGCTTTTCGATGTTCCGTTTGCATCCATTCATATCATTTCAGATCTAGGTCATGAAAACTTATCTTGTTACATACCATATTACAATAGACTGCACCCAATGGAATATTTACATCACATATTGCTTAGTTGTACATCCCACAATACCATTTTACAGCTTTACTGTTTTTCGGATACCCGTTTGCATCCATCTCATTTAAAATATATATAATTGCATCCATAGATCACATTAATACATAACACTGTAATATTGACACCCCATGTTTAGTAAAGTACATCCTAATTAGTATTGGAACTATAAATGTAACCCTAATCGATAATTGTGCATCCATATCTTTGAATTTATATCTATCTGCATACCATATCACATTATTCCATTTTATTATTATATTAGTACTCCATACTTGATTTTGTGTACCCATACTTATTACAGTTTGATTATGAGCACCCACTCGACACTTTTGCACTACCTGACATGACCTGATACACTACTACTGACATGACTTGATACCTGTGCACTACTTGACATGACATGATACATGTACACCACCTGACATGACCTGATGTACCACATCTTGACATGTTACCTGATATTGTTACTAATGCCGACAATCTTGACCTGTTGTCCCTACGGACATTTCCTGTTGCCTATACAGACAAACCTGTACCTGCTTGATCCTGTGTTGGCATTAGCTCCAGATTAATCAATACCTGACTTACACACATAACTTGGGGGTATGGGGAAATCAAGAATGTATCCGAACAGAACTCAAAGGGCTATTACATCTTGTTACCGTGGTCCCGTGGGGTTGAACGGGACATAGACTCACAGTCTATTACATCTGGTTACCGTGGTCCCGTGGGGTTGAACGGGACATAGACTCACCGTCTATTATATCGTGCTACCGTGGTCCCGTAGGGTTGAACGGGGCATAGACCGATGGGTTACGATGATGATTACATTAATTGATTTCGAAAGACTTTTAGAGTAGATAGCCCTATAGCACAGTTTAGACTACTCACTGCACTTCACCTGTTTATATCATGTTCACTGATTTATATTCATGTTACGTTTTACTTGTTACTGAGGACTTGTTACTGTTCATACTTCATGCCTGCATATTTCATTATATACTGCTTGCCTTGAATTATTGATATTATGACGCACTGACGTCTGGGTTTTGCATGGCCCAGATCCCTTATCCTTATCGCAGGCTGTCCAGGAGTACTTTGATCAACAAGCCGAGCAGTGAGGACCTGTTATTAGTTTAGTTTAGTTTCCTTTCAGTATTTTCATTCCTGATGTGAACCCGCATTATGGGACGTATATTCCAGTTATTATTGTATTGGATCTTTTGCTTCCGCATTATTTTATTCTTGACTCGTTATTCTGGCTCATGGACATGTATTAGATAGTTGTTTATTATTGTTCTTGATATCTCTATAGTCGTAATGTGACCGTGGAGGGATATTTCATATCCACAGGTAGCATGGTTGGCTCTGTCACGTGCCTATCTTAGCGCACTCTGGGAAGCGAGGCGTGACAACGTGCCCACACGTGACAAGGGGTCACGTGCCCACACGTGACAAGGGGTCACGTGTTCCTTGTTGGGGTCAAAATTTGCACCCTGGTTGACCGAGTAAAAGTCAATGTCAACCCCAAGGCAGGTGGGCCCAAGCCCAGGTCAAGCGGGCCCATGCCCAAGTCGAGCCCGCGGCCAGCCTCCTCCAAGCCAAAATATAGATCATGTAATAAATAGTTTTTATGTAATTTTTTATGCATGAATGTATGCAAAATGGGCAAAAAGCCAATTTTTTTGTAAAGCCTATAGCTTATGCGCAAAAAGAAATGGCACATGATCCATGGGATGGGCAAAATGCTATTTTGTAAAGCCCAAGGGGCTATATGTAAATATGTAAGCCTATATAAGGCAACATGATGATGAATAAAGAGATGGACTTTTTCATTCCTCTCAAAATCTAGGGTTTATGCCTCTTTCCCCTTTCTGAAGGTTCTAAACTTTCTTCTTTCTTTTGAATTAAATCAAGAGTTTTACTCTTCCTTTTCCAAAACTAAATAGTTTTTCACCACAAAACCCACAAAGGTGAGTTTAGATCTCCCATCATATCTCAAAAAGAAGAGATTTTCAAAATCTCACATCTCTTGATCTTCAAGATCCTGCCAACAGAGGAGGAAGAAGGAGGCTCATCTCCGAAAAACCCATTTTAGGGAAGACCCAGGGCTCCAAAGAAGAACCCCTTTCATCAACTCCAAAACATCTTAGGAGTTTAACTCCACAATAAATCCTCTTTTGGGATTTTAAATCCTATTTCTGGGACTAAAAGCCCCCTTTTTCTCGCCGACGCCCGAGCGCTCAAGGGCCCAGTGCCCACGTGCTGGGCACATGGTGCGTTAGCGCTCAAGCGCCCACATGCCGGGCACGTGGTGCGCTAGCGCTCGAGCGCCCACGTGTCGGGCACGTGGTGCGCTCGCGCTCGAGCGCCCACGTGCCGGACACGTGGTGCGCTGGCGCTCGAGCGCCTGGCGCTCAAGCGCCCTGTGCCCAGGTGCCGGGCACGTGGTGCGCTGGCGCCTAAGCGCCCAGCGCTCGCGTGTTAGTCACGCGAGGCGCTGGCCCCCACGCATCCTGTGGATGCCCTTTCCCTCATATATATATATATATATATAGACATACACACACACATACATACATACATACATATACACACACACATACATACTCTACAGCACTGTCCCTCTCAAAAAAAATTTGGGTCGGGGCGCTGCTAGCCCCCTTGACCTCCAGCCCGCTATACGGGTAGCGGGACCCCTGTAAAAACTCTGCGAGACCCCCGACGTATCCAAACCCCTTCAAAACACAACACTGCACATTGAGTTTGCATGACCAGTTTAACTTGTTAATCGGAGGTTCTCTCGCTCCAAAGGCGAGTGGTAATTAACGGCAGCTTAGTCCACGGCTGCCGGAGATTCGGATCACCACAATCAATAAACCCCAGCCTACCCTAAGCAGGGGGAATCTGTAGTACGCCTGACAAGCACGCGCGTATTCTCATCTCAATGGAGTGACGAAAAACACCCTACAGATTCTGGCACGCCCGGTGGGACCATCTCTCATCCCATATTTCGGGTTAAACATTCATGCGAACTCAATCAATATACATATCTATATTTATACTAAAATAATGCTCTTTCATACAGGTCTTCAAGCGATCAAGCCTCGACCATGTCTCCAAGGACCAGCTCAGCTCTCAACATGGCTCCCATTTCATATACGATGAAGATGGACGCCAGGACGGTCCTTCCGGCCAGTCTCGGGCGACAATGGGAAGAACCGCCGCAACCATTCGGCTCTATTCTGTTCGTGTCAGCTAACGCCATCCCAGCTCCCAAGCCCCGGTGACTGACAAACCGGTCTCGAAAGGCAAGAGACCAAATGTGGTGGTCTCGAAGGCGCCCCAACTCAAACGCAAGTCGGTGTTTGAACGACTCTCCTTGGCCCTAGCTGGGGGCAAGGCCATCAACACCAACAAAGCAACAAGGCCTCTCGAGCAAGCTCCGGCGGTACCCCTGACAACTGCTCGATCGGGTGTCTTCTCTAAGCTCCCCGGTAATCGACTCACGGTGGCTTCCTAGGAAATGGATGCCCGCCAAGCCCTTAAAATTGAGAAGCTGATGCAGAAGAGGCTCAGATATAGAGCCAACAAAAAGCTAGGGCTCCTGTTAGGATGAACCTTATGAGGTTCGAAAAACAGGGTCACCTTGCCAAAGATGAGGAAATGGCTGGATATGTGGTCCACACTGTCTACATGGTGGGCACACGCAGCAAGAGCAAGGACGGGGCCACCACATCTCAAATCCAATATGGCTTGAATGTGGTTGCCGCTTCCCAAGAACAGCCGCCTCCGCTGGATGATGAAAAGCCTCTCGATAAGGATGATAGGCAGAAAGACCCTTCGGTCCATGAGGAGTCAGACTCGGAAAGCGAAGATGAGACAATCTTCCGTCCCAAGAACGCAGAGCAGCAACTTCTCCAAGTGCTCCGAAAACAGTTCAGAATCAAAGACAAGGGGATGGCCAAGCTCTACTCAAAAATTGACGACTTGACAAATGTCGTCTAACAGCTCACGGCCCAACTTGCCTCTCAGCCGCCCAATCAGGTGCAGGGCTCTCATGAACCGGGAACGGTGTCCCGAAACAACCGACGCTCGTTCCCTCAAATCCAAAGGTGGGCGGACCGCATGAAAGTCAGTCGCATCCTATCTCAGGAAATGTCTTGGCTACCGATAACAGTTGCCCGCTAACTCAAGATCAAATCATGGATTTGGTTGCCAACAAAGTCAAAACATTGGTAGCTGAAGCCGAAGCGCAAAAAGATATTAGCAATAGCGGGAGACTGTATCCTGCTCAGTATGATCTGGTAGAATTTCCCAGCGGCTATGTCATCCCTAAATTTGGAAGATTCGATGGGACGGGAAATGCGAATCAGCACATCGCCCACTTCAAAGCCTCATGCGGGAATACTGGGGGCAATGATGCGCTTCTCCTCCGCCAGTTCGTTAATAACTTGGCCGACATTGCTTTCGACTGGTACACGAGCATACCGGATGGCTCCGTCATAACTTTCGTCCAAATGGAGTCTTTGTTTCGACAAAGATTCATGAGTGTCAGCGATAAGATCACCATCGCCGACCTCGTGAGGGCCAAGCCAAAGAACAACGAAAGCGGCATGGATTTTATAACCCGATGGCGCAATCTCTCCGTCAAGTATGAACCGCCGATAGAACAGGACCAATCTGTCGGTCTCCTCGTTGGAAATCTCAACAATTGGATGGCCCCGTTTCTATGCACCGCGGGTCTCAAAACATTCCAAGAGCTGACCAGGAAAATTCAGATGCTGGAGCGATCAAAGTAGGAGTCCTCCTCGGATTCCCAAAATAACAATAGGTCCTGGAGAAACCGAAAGGATGATAATCGCAAAGGCGGGAATTCCGACGATTCTGAATCTTTTAACACTTCGGCTAACTGAAATAAGCAAGGGATGAGCGGGCCTAGTGCCAACCAGCCTCGGAATCCAGTGTTCGGAGAGGGGGGAGAATCTCCACTCAAAGAGAAGCTAGATAAGGTCTATTCCTTCAGAAGGGACAAAATCCGTAAAATATTCAAAGACGCCCTGAGGAACGGTCTACAACTGCCAGAGTCAAAGAGACCGCAGGAAGCGAATATGACCGACGACCCCAAATACTGCCCCTATCACAGAGTGACAGGTCATGCCATTGAGGACTGCTTCGTCTTCAAACATTGGGTTGAAAAGCAATATAAGGCAGGAGAGATAGAACTGTCTAAAGGTGTGTTAACAAACAGTCCAGCTGCGACCGCCAATTTCATACAAACGGAGACCGAAATTCTTCGTGAAACTGATTCTCTCAGACATCTGCCTTTCTCTGAAAACAATAGTCCGCTAAGTCTTTAAACTGGGAATAGTCGACCTCTGAGTCGTTAAACTGGGAATGTAACAAATATATATATATATATATGTAAATAAACAATAAAATGTGTAAATAAAAGAAAAATAAAAGCCGAAATGATGGGGCAACTCGCAATAAAAATAAAGATGAAAATAAAGCCGAAATGATGGGGTGAGTAAAATAAAGCCGAAATGATGGGGCAACCACGAAAAAAAGCCGAAATGATAGGGCAATCGCAATCTTCGCGATAAGAAAAGCGGAAATGATAGAGCAATCGCGATCTTCGCGATAAGAAAAGCTGAAATGACAGAGCAATCGCAGTAAAACAAAAAAAAAACAACAAAAACAAAAACAAAAAAAGGGCGAATGATGAGTCGCTCCTGGTACCATATTCCAGTGCAGCGATACAGACGCCAACCAAAATCCAGTTTCCTAAAATTCTTCCTGCCCTACGGTTAGTCCCCAAATTGACTACCGTATACAATCCACGGACTCAAATAATTCTCATCACACTCATGCCCCACTGCAATCACCAGTCCAGCGGCTGGTCTCCGCCCTTGGAATTATGCTCCATTTGGGAAGACCCACTCATGTGTCCTGATCAGTCGAAAATACTGCATCTTAAAACCGGCAATTTCCCTATCATCTGCACTCATCTAGAAGTGTTCGGTTTGCATATTGCACATATTAGCAAAACAGTCCTGAAATACCAAATTGCATGTGTTATACTCTAAAACCGGCATTTCGAGGGAAATTGTGTGTTTATCATGGTATCGCATCATTCTTGTATAGCGCAACACTTGTTTCGAAATCTGTGCAGGAAAATCCAGAAGAAAGCCAAAATTGGGAAAAGAGCTAATAAAAAATACACCAACTCCAAGATTTGAGATCTGGTAGCAATATAGAGGGAAAAATAAAATTCAAAATATCAGGAAATAGACCAAGTGACAGCCCAAACAAAGCCCAAACTTTTCAAGCCCTGAAGCTTCAATAGCGCCGCGGTTCCGCGGCGCTATGATGGCTTCAGTTGCTCCAATTTCTTACACGTGTCTCTAATAACGGCCCAAGCTTCCAGAACATTGTAGAAACGCCACGTGGCTCATCTAGAAGGCTCGGGTTACCAAACTATTTCTAGAAGGCTCTCCTTAACAAACTTTTGGAGAGAAATTCAAATCTCCTTAACAAACTTTTGGAGGGAAATTCAAATTTGAAATCCTAGATCTAGGATTTTGATGGTCTATAAAAAGGAGCCTAGATCTAGGGTTGAGGGGGTTCAATTAGTTGTTCAATTTCTCATCATTCTCTCTTCATCTTCCATCCACAAGTTGAGTGACACGACTTGTGCGAAACCCTAACCCTAATTCCAATCCAAATTCAAGATCCCGAGTACCAAATCAAGCAAGAAGCCTTCAACCTTTTAGGAGCGGAGCCGATCTTCAATCGAGCAAGTGATCCAAGACGATCCGCGACTCAAGGAGACGAGCGAAGCCAAATCGATGATCGAGTTCTTTCTCTTGTAGTTCTTGAGCGATTTGTAACAGAATTGTTGATATAAATAAAAGGTGAAATTCTTTAATCTTGCTTTCTTTAAATTCTTGCATCATGATTCGATCTCAATTTGTGATTGTGGTTCTTGTTGTGATGTTTGAGTAAAACTCCGCTCGTAAAGGAGTCGAGACGATCAATAGAATGATGATGTAACAAATCTTAAAACGATTCTTAAGTCCTATGAGTTTTGTAAACCCTAGCAAATTGAAGAATCGACGACCTAGTTTCGTTGCGATGCTTTCTTGATTGTGATCGCTCGAAATTAGGGATCCACGATCGATTCTTGAATTTACTAGAGGCTGGAATGTGAATGATATCGACGATGGAACAAGGGATAAATGTTGAAACCCTAGTTTCACTAGAAATCCCTAATTCTCGTCGATCATCATCGATCTAGTATCAATTCATCGAAGGATAAGAATACGTAATCGCTAGATTTCATCACATCTATAGATCCGATCGATTCCTACGAGCCTCACTTCGATTCTTGATATTTGGTTTGGAAAAATCATCAAACTCACAATTCTTGATTTTAATGTTATCTTGTTATTAGATCTACATTTTCTAATTCTTGAACTTCAATTACAAATCATGAATTGCTTGTTTTCTTTTTCTTAAAGTTTCGATTCATCTAATTCAAAAGACGAACGATTACACTTTCCCTGTGGACGATCCGCACTTACTAACGTGCTACATTCGATACCGTTATTGATTGCGGTCAAAATATTTTTGGTTGTGAATTCTACATAATTTTCTAACTACACAATCGGAAATCGTATCAATCATGTCCTCACGATACGTGAGGAGAAAATCCCCGCGTGAGATCCTTACGACTCACAAAGGAAAAACACACTTGGGGGTCCTCACGACTCCTAAGGAGAAAATGCACCTACGGGATCCTTACGACTCGTAGGGAGAAAATGCTTTTGTGGGACCCTTACGGCCCATAAAATTGAAAAGTCTTAAGTGATAGGGATCTAAACCTGTCTCCTAAGCCATCGCTTCCTAATCCCCAAGTGGCGAATGATGAGTAGCTCCTGGTATCATATTCCAGTGCAGCGATGCAGACACCAACCAAATTCCAAATCCTCAAGTAGCGAATGATGAGTCGCTCCTGGTACCATATTCCAGTGCAGCGATGCAGATGCCAACCAAATTCCAAATCCCATACCCCAACGGCGAATGATGAGTCGCTCCTGGTACCATATTCCAGTGCAGTGATGCAAACGCCAACAAAGTCCTGAAATTTTTCCGGCCCTACGGTCTGGATCATACATCCTGCAAAACCGTATACAATTTACGGGCGTAAAGCAATCCCAATCTCTCTCAAGTCCTACCAGTGAGACCACATTCAAAGTCAAAAAAAATGGTATGTCTACAAGAAAAATGGGCACAGATGGAAACCCGTAAGGGCTCTGTAAGTAAAAATAGCATGACTGCCGGCGAGTTTGTGAAAACCCGAAAGGGCACAAACTCGTAAAAAAGAGATGAAATTCACTCCCAAAGTCCTCTCGACTTTGTGAGGAGAAAATTCCTGCGTGAGATCCTTTTGACTCACAAAGGAACAACACACTTAGGAGTCCCCACGACTCCTAAGGAGAAAATACACCTACGGGATCCTTGCGACTCATAGGGAAAAATGCTTTTATGGGACCCTTACGGCCCATAAAATTGAAAAGCCTTAGGTAATATGGATTTAAACCTGTCTCCTAAGCCACCAATTTCCAAATCCTCCCAGGCAAATGATGAGTCGCTCCTGGCATTATTCCAGTGCAGCAATGCAGATGCCAAACCAAAACCAATTCCCAAATCCTCTCATGGCAAATGATGATTCGCTTCTGGTACCATATTCCAGTATAGCGGTGCTGATGTTAACCCAAATCAAATCAAACCAACAACCTCTGCGGCGGAATCATGCTCCATCCCAGAAATTACCCCTTGTCGAAATCGTGCTTCACCTCGGGATATCTACCTTCCCTTTCGGAATTATGCTTCGGCTCGGAATCAACCAGCGACCTGCTTATCGGAATTATGCTCCTCCTCGGAATCAAGTCAACCGGCAACCTCTGCGCCGGAATCATGCTTCGTCTCAGAATGTGCACCCCGTGTCGAAATCATGCTTCGCTTCGGTGTACCTGCCTTCCCTATCGAAATTATGCTTCACCTCAGAATCAAGTCAACCAGCAAGCTCTGTGTCGGAATCATGCTTCGTCTCAGAATGTGCACCCCATGTCGAAATCATGCTTCGCCTCGGTGTACCTGCCTTCTCTGTCGAAATTATGCTTCGTCTCGGAATCAAGTCAGCCAACAAGCCCTGCGGAATTATGCTCCGTCTCAGAATGTACCCTGTGTCGAAATCATGCTTCGCCTCGGTATACCTTCCTTCCCTGTCGAAATTATGCTTCGTCTCGGAATCAAGTCAGCCAACAAGATCTGCGCCGGAATTATGCTCCGTCTCAGAATGTATCCCGTGTCGAAATCATGCTTCGCCTCGGAGTATTTGCCTTCCCTATCGAAATTATGCTTCGCCTGAGAATCAACCTCTGCATCGAAATTATGCTTTGGTCAGAATGCCTGCCGCTTTTCGGAATGATGCTCCGTCCCCTGGAATCATGCTCCGCTCTTCGGAATGATGCTCCGATCCTTGGAATTATGCTCCGCCCTTCGGAATGATGCTCCGATCCCTGGAATCATACTCCGCCCTTCGGAATGATGCTCTGATCCCTGGAATCATGCTCCACTCTTCGGAATGATGCTCCGTTCCTTGGAATCATGCTCCACAAATCGGAATGATACTCCGATCCCTGGAATCATGCTCCGCTCTTCGGAATGATGCTCCGATCTCTGGAATCATGCTCCACCCTTCGGAATGATGCTCCGATCCCTGGAATTATTCTCCGACTCTTCGGAATGATACTCCGACTCTGGAATTATGCTCTGCAAATCAGAATGATGCTCCGATCCCCGGGAATCATGCTCCCCCCCGGAATGATGTTCCACCTCGAAGTCCAGTTTCAAGATCTATCAATTTCATGCACACAACTCAAATGTGCGGTGTGAATTTATTGATGGGGGAACTTTGTTAAGGTCAAAATTTGCACCCCGGTTGACCGACTCAAAGTCAAGGTCAACCCCAAACCAGGTGGGCCCAAGCCCAGGTCAAGCAGGCCCATACCCAAGTCGAGCCCGCGGCCAGCCTCCTCCATGCCAAAATATAGATCATGTAATAAATAATTTTTATGTAATTTTTTATGCATGAATGTATGCAAAGTGGGCATAAAGCCAAATTTTTTGTAAAGCTCATGGCTTATGTGCAAAAAGAAATGGCACATGAGCCATGGGATAGGCAAAATGCCATTTTGTAAAGCCCAAGGGGCTATATGTAAATATGTAAGCCTATATAAGGCAACATGATAATGAATAAAGAGAGACTTTTTCATTCCCCTCAAAATCTAGGATTTGTGCATCTTTCCCTTTCTGAAGGTTCTAAACCTTCTTCTTTCTTTTGAATTAAATTAAGAGTTTTACTCTTTCTTTTCCAAAACTAAATAGTTTTTCACCACAAAACCCACAAAGGGGAGCTTAGATCTCCCATCAGATCTCAAAAAGAAGAGATTTTTAAAATCTCATATCTCTTGATCTTCAAGATCCTGCCAACAGAGGAGGAAGAAGAAGGCCCATCTCCGAAAACCCCATTTTGGGGAAGACCCAGGGCTCCAAAGAAGAACCCCTTTCATCAACTCCAAAACATCTTAGGAGTTTAACTCCACTCTAAATCCTCTTTTGGGATTTTAAATCCTATTTCTGAGACTAAAAGCCCTCTTTTCCTCGCCGGCGCCCGAACGCTCAAGCGCCCAGCGCCCACGTGCTGGGCACATGGTGCGCTCGCGCTCGAGCGTACAAGCGCCCATCGCCCACGTGCCGTAAAAACTTTGTAGGGCTCCCGACGTATCCAAAACCCCTTCGAAACACAACACTGCACATTGAGTTCACATGACCAGTTTAACCCGTTAATCGGAGATTCTCTCGCTCCAAAGGCGAGAGATAATTAACGGCAGCTTAGTCCGCGGCTGCCGGAGATTCGGATCCCCACAATCAATAAACCCCAGCCTACCCTAAGCAAGGGGAATCTGTAGTACGCCCGACAAGTACACGCGTATTCCCATCTCAATGGGGTGACGAAAAACATCCTACATTCCTAAGATCTCTGTACTAATAGAATTAAATTCTAATTAAATGGTCAATCAGTGGGGTCACGTGCCAACACGTGATAGGCTCTTAAACCTTTTGAACTAAAAGAATTAAATTCTAATTAAGAGAAATCAAAAACCATAAAATTTCCCTAGATCTTTCTAAACAAAAAGATTGCACTCTGTAAAGGAAACACCGTTGGATTAAAAATCTAATGGTGATTAAAAAAATCACCAATTTATAGAAAGATTCTATATAAGGAAATATTTTCCTAAAATTTGCTAGGAACAACAAACAAAATATCTTTTGGGGATTAAAAAATCCAATGGTGAATAAAATTCACCAAATGATCTAAAAGATCATGCTGATTATAAAATCAATCAAAATCTTTCAATGAAAGATTGACTAAATAAACCGATTCTTTTCTTTCTCCTATAAATAGGAGCCAAGAAAAGAAGAAAAAAAAGGAGAGGAGAGACAACAACAGAGAGAGAATACAAAAAAAAGGAAAAGAGAATTTAATTCTCCAGAGAGAAAAAAGATCTCTTCAGAAAAGAAAGAAACCCTAGGTAAGAGAAGAAAAGAAATCATTCTATAAGCTCCCATAAAAACAAAAAGAGAATTTAATTCTCAAACTAAGAGTTTAACTCTTCTGAATAAGAACTTAGTTCTTCCTTTTGTTGAACATCTGCAGAAGCAGATCTCCCCATAAGTTGAGAATTTAATTCTCATCGGGAGGATTTTGCCATGCAGATCTAAAGCCTAAGGGAGAACCTAAGTTCAGAGAATTTTATTCTCCCATAAAGCATATAGAAATTTAATTCCTCCAATAAAGATAGGGTTTAACCCTTAATTTAAGAACTTAGTTCTTCTTCATGGTAATAGATCTGCAAAAGCAGATCTCCCCATAAGTTGAGAATTTAATTCTCATCAGGAAGATTCTGCCATGCAGATCCAAAACTTAGAGGGAGAATTGAGTTTAAAGAATTTAATTCGTTCGAACATAAAGGAATTTAATTGCTCTAAATAGAATTAGGGTTTAACCCTATAAGAGAATTTAATTATACGAGGGATTCATCTCTCCATGCAAGTAAAAAGATCAAGTACCCAACATGATCACGTGGCAACATGTGACCCTCCCTACAATGAACAAAAGAGAACGAATAAGATTAGGTCGCATTCTCCTACATGATCCTTGAATAGACTTCTCAAAATAAAAGGGCAGAATCGATTTTGGGGTGCCTCACGTGTCCCCACGTGACCCCTGGCAAACATTTCTCTAAAAAAGAGAAGATGGAAAAAACTGAAGGATTAATACCCAATACATGGGCACCCTCACGTATCCCCTCGTGACCCCTAACAAATCCTTTTAATATCCAGTGCATGGGTACCCATCACGTGCCCACACGTGATGGCCATGAAGACTAAAGTGGTCAACACTTATTTGCATATTCTGAGAATAAAATAAAGAAAGTTTGGGCCCAACACTCAAGCGCCTCACATGATCCGACGTGAGCGCTTCTTTTTTTAGTGTTTAACACTATTTAGTGCGCTTCATCCTTAGTGTTTAACACTATTTTAAGTTCATCACATGGGAGCACGTGATAGACGAGCATACTCTAGTGTTTAACACTACATTCGAGCCAACCTTAGCTCAAATTAGCTAAGTCTTCCAGAGGCAGTACCCCCTTTTGATTGAACCTCAAACACACTTTTTTCTTCCAAAATTGGTCATCTCATATGACATTCAAAGTAAAACCCAGTGCCTTTCAGTCAATATTGGTTCAAGGGTACATCTCTTCACTCCTCTGATATTTGTTGTTGTAATCCTTCAACGTCTTCATAGAGGTGACGGGTCCCGACAACCAGACATTCCACGGACTGTGGGGTCTTTAAACTCATGGACTATGATGTCCTTAAACTTTACGGACTGTGGGGTCCTTAAACTCATGGACTCTGATGTTCTTAAACTTTACAGACTATGATGTCTCTAAACTACCATGGACTATGGGGTCCTTAAACTCATGAACTATGATGTCCTTAAACTTTACAGACTATGATGTCTCTAAACTGGACCGAGATGTCCTTAAACTAACTTTGGACCGTAATGTCCCTAAACTAATGGACCGCAAAGTGCCTAAACTAAAACAATAGAGCCCAAATGCTCTTTTGTTGGATCTAAATAATCCAGTTAAGTTGATCTTAGTCTAAAATTAGACTAACGTATCCTTAACAAATCGCTAAGTTGATCTTAGTCTAAAATTAGACTAACGTATCCTTAACAAACGTTTAAGTTGATCTTAGTCTTAAATGAGACTAACGCATCCTTAAACCCAACCCCAAACCCAAATCTAAGAAAATACGGATTTGGACTAATCCACGCCCTACGGGCAACAACATAAATTAGTCTCCGTATACAATCCACGGGCAACCAAAAACAAAACAAACACCCACACACGAAGTGACCATCTGGAGAAGGAGAAAGTGGTTACCGCAATGCAGTAGCATAATTAACTGCAGAGGCTTGCGCCTGCAAGGAAGAGCGTCCCAACAATCAAAAAACCCCTCAACGAGGGGGAATCTGACGAAGTCTGCTACATCGGTCGCATCCGTTTAAACTTTCGATACACGGTGCCATAAATCAACTTAGCATCTTCGGAGAGGTGGACGGATAGCACCAAATAGCATCTGCCCTCAAAATTCAGGCCGGACGTCCCAACATCCCGGTCGCGTCTTTTCGGCGGAGAACAGCTACGTCTTCAAAAATTGGGTTGAAGACCAATACCAGCAGGGCAAGTTCGCGCTGTCTGAAAACTGGAAGGTAAATCCGCCACAACAGCACACCCCTAAAAGGGTGGACACGACGGGGGCATCGTGCTCTTTTATAGAAGAAGCTCCATGGGAGGTCGCTCTTTCGGCTAAGATGAAAAGAATGCTGAAAGATCTTCACACATGCCCGGCGATCAGGTGGGAAGTTCGCTGGAACCCGAGATCATTGAGGGAATGCTGAAGCCGCGCCTGACTCTAAGAATTGGTAACAATAATTAAAACGCTCAAGCCCAGTCGTCAAAGTCTTCGAAGAAGAAGAAGAAGACCAAAAAGCCCGTGAAGCCTGATGACAAGCGCACAGACCTGAAAAAATATATCGACGCGCTGGAAGAATACAACCAGAAGGCGCGAACCCCGGTCACGTTCCAAGAATTTCTCAACCACATCCTTGAGGATGGAGATGATGACAATGATGGAAAAAAAGACTCGTCAGATGAACCAGAGAACTATATAGCGAGCTGCCACATGATCTCTCACTCGTCAATAAATGGTGAAGAAGCTCCTGATACAGAGAAACTGGGGGCGGATCCAGAACCGGAATCAAAATCCCTAGAGCCATTAGACGAATTGATTGACAGACTGCTAAGCGAAGCTCTTCAGAAAAGCAAAGCTGACAGAGAGCGGGAAACGGCCATATACGAGAGGTCCAAGCGTCGGCGTCAAATTGAAGAAGCTCCAGTATTGAAAAACCATGGAGTACCCCAATCGGGTCGAATCATCCCTGTCACCAGTAAAAGAAAACTTAAAGCAAGGAAATGATTCGCTATGGCCCTGTCAAAGGGAATGAAGTTGCCCCCTCTCAGAGGAAACTCTCCCGGCGTTATACATCTTGATGAAGCGGACGTGCATCCTAACTTCTGCTTATACCATCAGAGGATTGTACACCCTACCGAAGAGTGCACGGCCTTTAAAAACTGGTGGCAGGGATATGTTGCCCACCGACAACACGTCCAGCGAGTGAAGCGCAAGGCTCGTCGGAAACAAAGAAGCACGACAGATGAACGCAAAAGAACCGCCGGCAAATGTCACATAGTTGACAACAAGGGATCGCAAGTTCTCACCTTTAGAAGCGACTCTGATGAACAAATAGCTCTCAGCCCTCTCTTCAAGGAATATACCTCTGACACGAAAGATACGAAGACTGGCGAGGATATCTAGCTGCGTAATCATACGTTGCCCCGAAAAATCTCGGACTTACGAACAACGGACTAAAACGCCCCTAAACTAACGATGGACCGTAATGTCTTTAAACTAGTTACTGACCGAGACGTCTAAAAACTACTACGGACTGCAGCATCTCAAGGCTGACGCAAAAAAAAAACGGTACGTCCATAAGCGAGATGGGCACGGATGAAAACCCGAAAGGGCTCCGTGAGTAAAAACATCAGGACTACCGGCGAGTTTGCGAAAACCCGAAAGGGCGCAATCTCGTTAAAAGACACTTGCAAGGTCCTCTCGACCCTGTAAGGAGAAAATACCTGCGTGAGATCCTTATGGCTCATAAGGGAGCAATACACATAGGAATCCCCACGATTCCTGAGAAGAAAACACACTTACGAGATCCTCACGAATCGTAAGGAGAATTCCCCTATGAGCCCCTCACGGCTCATAGGATTCAAAAGCCTTAAGCTACAGGAATCTGAAGCTGTTCTTAAGCCGTCATACACCCCGATTTTTCCCTACAAGCATTTCAATATTGATCCTTGTATACAATCCACGG
Source organism: Agapanthus africanus (assembly GCA_030015575.1). NCBI lineage: Eukaryota > Viridiplantae > Streptophyta > Magnoliopsida > Asparagales > Amaryllidaceae > Agapanthus > Agapanthus africanus. The sequence goes on from CM057337.1 coordinate 887,020,191, forward strand.
GCACGAATAAACATTTCCCTAACAAAGTCCCACCAGCGACTAGGGATATGCTCACACGGTGAACGACCCTTGTAAGTCCTCTCAACTTATAAGGAGAAAACACTCTTGTAAGATCCTTACGACTTATAAGAGAACACACACTTAGGAATCCTCACGATTCCTAAGGAGAAAATGCACCTACAAGATCCTCACGACTCGTAGGGAGAAAAATCTTTATGAGAACCTTACGGCTCATTAAGTCAAAAGCCTTAGTCGACGGGATCCTAACCCTATTTGCTAAGCCATCTTTGTTCGAATCGACAAAGGCAAATGATGATTCGCTCCTGGCAATGTCCCAGTTGTAACGATGTTGATGCCTAAATCGGCATCAAATCCCAAGTCCTTTCACGGCAAATGATGATTCTCTCCTGGCAATATTTCGGTCGTAGCGATACTAATGCTGAGATTGGCATCAGATTCCAAACTCAATACTCGCAACAAAAATCAGCGATCTATAAATGCATATGAAATAGCCGAAATGGTAGGGCAACTTGCAACAAAATCAGCAAGTAAAATATATGCATATAGAAATAGCCGAAATGATTGGGCAACTCGCAATAAAAAGCAGCGAGTAAAAACAAAAAAGTAGCCGAGATGATTGGGCACCGCGCAAAATAGCCGAAATGATGGGACAATCGCGACTTTCGCGATACAAAAAGCTGAAATGATAAAGTATCGCGGAAAGAAATAAAAAAAATGAAATGAAACCTTTTGCCCTACAGATGAGATCACATCGATCCCTGTATACAATTCAGAGGCACAAACAAAGAGGGAATCGTATCAGCCCACCAGGCTCTTTTAAACGGAGACTCGGATTTCAACGGCGACATCTACAGCCTAGAGATCATCAACGGCGTTCCTCTTCATTCCAGCAGGATGCAAACGCGACATCAACCAACGGAGCCATGGCAAAGTCCCTAGTTCCAGATTTCGACGGCGACATCTACAGCCTAGAGATCATCAACGGCGTTCCTCCTCATTCCAACAGGATGCAGATGCGACATCAACCAACGGAGCCATGGCAAAGTCCCTAGTTCCAGATTTTGACGGCGACATCTACAGCCTAGAGATCATCAACGACGTTCCTCCTCATTCCAGCAGGATACAAACGCGACATCAACCAACGGAGCCATGGCAAAGTCCCTAGTTCCAGATTTCGACGGCAACATCTACAATCTAGAGATCATCAACGGCGTTCCTCCTCATTCCAGCAGGATGCAGACGCGACATCAACCAACGGAGCCATGGCAAAGTCCCTAGTTACAGATTTCGATAGCGACATCTACAGCCTAGAGATCATCAATAGCGTTCCTCCTCATTCCAGCAGGATGCAGACGCGACATCAACTAACGGAGCCATGGCAAAGTCCCTAGTTCCAGATTTCGACGGTGACATCTATAGCCTAGAGATCATCAACGGCGTTCATTCTCATTCCAACAGGATGCAGACGCGACATCAACCAACGGAGCCATGGCAAAGTCCCTAGTTCCAGATCTCGACAGTTCATAGATAACCTAGAGACTATCTCGACATCCGTCTCGTTGCAACAGGCGCAACGTCAGCAAAGCGGAGCCGTGGCAAAGTTCTCAGTTCCAGGACTTGGCGGTGCACAAACAACCGAGAGTCAACCCCTGTCCTCGTACGGCCAAAGTCAATACTGACCCCGTATGGCTAAAGTCAACCCCTGACCCCATACGGCCAAAGTCAATCATGACCCCGTATGGCTAAAGTCAACCACTGACCCCGTACGGCCAAAGTCAATACTGACCCCGTATGGCTAAAGTCAACCCCTGAGCCCGTACGGCCAAAGTCAATCCTGACCCGTATGGCTAAAGTCAACCCCTGACCCCGTACGGCCAAAGTCAATCCTGACCCGTATGGCTAAAGTCAACCCCTGACCCCGTACGGCCAAAGTAGAAAGTCAACCCCTGACCCAGTATGGCCAAAGTCAATCCTGACCCCGTATGGCTAAAGTCAACCCCTGACCCTGTATAGCTAAAGTCAATCCTGACCCCATATGGCCAAAGTCAAACCTCGACCTCCCCGTCGAAGCAATGCTTTGACTCAGGAGTAGGTCAACTCATCAAACACTTATGAGTTCTCTCGACTTGTAAGGAAGAAAATTCTCTTGTGAGATCCTTACGACTCTCAAGAGAAAACACACTTATGAATCCTCACGATTCCTAAGAAGAAAATACACCTACGAGATCTGTTCCCTGATTAAAAATCAGGAAAAGATTCAGAAGAGGCATCACATGCTCACACGTGACCAGTAGTCACGTGTTGGCACGTGATAGTCGAGCAGCGGCACAGAGCATATTTGTTCTCTAATTAAAAGTCAAAAGGAAGCTTCAGAACAGGCATCACGTGCTCACACGTGGCCAGTGGTCACGTGTTGGCACGTGATGGTTAAGCAGCGGCCAGAGAACAGAGCGCAGAAGAAGAGAAGCCCATTTCAGGGGTCACGTGTGTACACGTGACCAGGAGTCACGTGGCCACACGTGACTAGCTTTAAGAGCCTTATTCTTTAACAGAATTAAATTCTGAGGATAAATCTTTCAAATCTTTCCAAAATGAAGAAGGATTATCTGAAACCGTTGGATTAAAAATCTAAAGGTGATTAAATATCACCAATTTATGGAAAAATCTTGGACTTGGAAAGATTTCCCCCCAAATCTAACCGAAATAACAAAGAGATATCTTTGGATTTAAAATCCAATGGTGAATAAAATTCACCTAATAATCTAAAGTCCCAGATTAATGATGAAGATAAATCAAATCTCTCAATGAACAAATCAAATCTTTCAATGAGAGATTTACCAAACAGATTGATTCATTTCCTTCTCCTATAAATAGGAGCCAAGAAAAGAAGAGGAAAGACCTTTGGAACTTTTCTTTTGATACATAGAGAGAGAGATATAGAGCCTTTGATTCTCTGCAAAAGGAAAACCTTAGGTAAGAAAAGAAAAGGGAGGCTTCAAAAGAGAATTTAATTCTCAAAAGAGTTTAACTCTTATATAAAGAAAAGAACTTAGTTCTTTCTCTGGTGGAGGATCTGCAAAGTGCACATCTCCCCATGAATTGAGAATTTAATTCTCATTGGGTTGAGATCCTGCCATACAGAACTAAAACACAAAGGAGGAACTGAGTTTTGAGAATTTAATTCTCACAAAATGATAGAAATTCAATTCCTTTGAGATAAAATTAGGGTTTAACCCTATGTTATAGGAATTTAATTCCTTCAAAATGAACAGAACTAGGGTTTAACCCTAATTGAGAACATAATTCTCTCAAACTCACAGGAATTTAATTCCCTTAAAAAAAAAGAAATTAGGGTTTAACCCAATTTAAGAATATAATTCTTCAGAAGAAAACAGGAATTTAATTCCTCTAAAGTTTGTTGTTAGGGTTTAACCCTATGAAGAATTTAATTCTTAAAAGATGAACAGATCTTTAAAACATGCAAAGAACCAGAGTCGCGTACTACCACGTGACCCCTGCAAAGATCCACAGAAAAGAACTTTGAAGCAACACCTCACGTGTTACCACGTGACTCCTGCAAAGATCCTTAAAAAAGAACTTTGAGGCAATGCCCCACGTGATCTCTAAAGCACACAGAGAAAAAGGCAAAAGAAACAGAAAAGAGCTCTAGGGCGCCCTCACGTGTCAACACGTGACCCCTAATGGATATTCTAACAGATCAAAGCGTGAGCCCCTATCACGTGCCCACACGTGATGGCTTTCAGAATTAAAAGTGTTAAACACTTATCTGTAGAACAAAATAAAAGGAAGCGGGGCGCTCTCACGTGCTACCACGTGACCCCTTGGCTGAAGCTCTAACAGATAAACCCCCAAATTCTCATCACGTGACAGCACGTGATACTTCAAAGTATTCAATACTTTTGACTGAATAAAATAAGGGGAATCAGGGCGCTCTCACGTGTCCACACGTGACCCCTCTCTCTTTAGTGTTTAACACTAGTCTGGAGATTTTGTCCCCAGTGTTTAACACTGATTTGCTTAGTGTTTAATACTAATTTGAAAACTCTGTTCCCAGTGTTCAACACTGATTATCTTTTAGTGTTTAACACTAACTTGTTAATCTTATTCCCAGTGTTCAACACTGTTGGTCTCTAGTGTTTAACACTAGCTTTAGCCCAATTGGCTAAGTTTCCAGAGATAAAGCCTCTCCTTCAATGAACCAACAGAGGGCCAATATCCCAAACATGATTGGACTTAGCCCAAGCTGACCATAAGTCCTCAATTCAAACTTAACTGGGCCAACGGGCTCATAATATAATAATTGATCTTAGTTTCCAAATTGGACTACAGATCACTTAATCTACCTTGGTTTAAGGGTACATCTCTTCACTCCTTTGATACTTGGCGTTGTAATTCCTCAACGTCTTCAAAGAGGTGACGGGTCCCGATGACCACACATTGATACGGGCTGTGGGGTCCTTAAACTCATGGACCATGAGGTCCTTAACCTTGACCGTAATGTCTTAAAACTAAACGCCGGACTGTGGGGTCCTTAAACCCGTAGACTATGAGGTCCTTAACCTTGACCGTAATGTCTTAAAACTAAACGCCGGACTGTGGGGTCCTTAAACCCGTAGACTATGAGGTCCTTAACCTTGACCGGAATGTCTTAAAACTAGCTACGGACCATGACGTCCTTAACCTTGACCTTGATGTCTTAAAACTAATATCGGACTGTGGAGTCCTTAAATCCACGGACTACGACGTCCTTAACCTTGACCGCAATGTCTTAAAACTAACACTGGACCTCAATGTCTTTAAACTACCTATTGACCACAACGTCACTAAACTAAACAACAGGGCTCCCCTAATCGCTCTCTTGTCGGATCTAAACGATCCCGTTAGGTTGATCTTAGTCTAAAACTAGACTAACGTATCCTTAACAAACGTTTAAGTCGATCTTAGTCTCAAACGAGGCTAACGTATCCTTAAACACAACTCCCAAACCCAAATCGAAGATAATACGGATTTGGACTAGTCCACGCCCTATGAGTGACGACATAACTCAGTCTCCGTATACAATCCACGGGCAACCAAACACAAATTAAACACATAGGACACGAAGTGACCATCTGGAGAAGGAGAAAGTTGTTACCGCAACGCGGTAACGTAATTAACTGCAGGGGCTTGCGCCTGCAGGGAAGAGCGTCCCCACAATCAAAAACCCCTCAAGCGAGGGGGAATCTGACGAAGTCTGCTACATCGGACGCATCCGTTTAAACCTTCGATACATGGTATCATAAATCAACTTGGCATCTTCGGAGAGGTAGACGGATAGCACCAATTAGCATCTGCCCCGAATTTCAGGAAAGACGTCCCTGCGTCGCGCCGTCTTTCGGAGGGGAACAGATTCTAGCACGCCCGGTGGGATCTTTTCCTCTTTCCACTCCACACTTCGTATGTCGTGTTCGCGAACCAATCACGGTTTGCTAATGGTTTCCCTTGGGTTTCGAGGTACTGAGATTTGGTGTTTTGCTTGGTGCAGAAAGCAAAGGATCAATGGCTGGCAACTGCTCAAGCTGCTTCAACTGCAAATTCAACCGACGCTCCGCCTCACCTGGAGGTGTAACCTATGGACCGCAGGCTGCTTCCCTGTTTACTATGCCTGTGGAACAAGTAACTCAGGCTACCACCAGTCTGTTCTTCGGGACCATGCTTCCGCCGGTGAACGTTAACATCCCAATGCCCGTACCGGAAGCGTCAAAGAGGTCGGTCTTTGATCGACTTGCCACTCCCACGGCCCCTCTCAACGGGTCGTCCAACTCTTCAGTCTTCACCAGAATGAACCTGAACTCTGATGGGCCCGCCAAGAAGCCCATAATACCTGAAGTGGCCATCCCAAAGAAGACAGCTGCTCCCGAAGTCGTCAAGGCGGCTTCTCCTCCCAGAGGGTCGGTCTTCGCGAGACTGACTACCCCCGTTCCCGGCCCCGCTCAGAAATCTGTTTTTGACAGGATGGACGTAGCTTCTCAACGAACGTCAGCCTTCAAGAGGTTGACACCGGAAGCAGCCCCTCACCTGAACAGGGGCAAGACGAAGCCGTCGCTGAACCAATCCCAACATCTCGACACGCTCGTCGTCGTCATTGGCGCCGAGTAAGGGAGGCCGGGGGAAACTCTCCCTCAGGGCTAACTCCACCGGCTCCAGTGGTGGAAGTTAACGCTGCTGTTCCAACCGGGAACAGCTTTGAGCTGCTAAACAGGGTACGCAGAAATTCGCCGACTGTGGTTCTCAAAAGATCCCCTCCACCCGCGGAGAAAGTTATAGAAACAAAGCCGGAGCAGCCTCCTCAACGGCTGTCCTCCAAAATTTATAAAGTTTGGCGGAAGGTTCAAGACTCGGTAATTGACCAAGATCACTCTCGTCAACAGAAAAGGGCGAAAGTGCAGGAAGAAAAGAACCGTCGTGTCAAACAACAAAGGACGACAACCGCTTGGGTTCCCGCTGCAACGGCTCCCTCCACGTCGACTACTCAAAAGAGAAGAAGGCCGGAGAAAATCCCCACTCCTGCAGCAAATGTCAAGGACAATAAGCCTAAACGCCCTAAGTCTGGGGGCATGATGGTGCATACGGTATACATAGCGTCGGGAAAGGAGGACGGCCGTATATCCACGGGTCATAGACCGCGTACACGGTCAGTGACCAAAGCTCAGGAGCAACAGCAGAAGCTCCAAGAAATGATGAACGCGATGTCCGCACTCACTGGGTCGAAAGAAAGCCCCGAAGCATCATCTGATCAACTCCAAGAGCAAGAAACTGACGCTGAATTCCTTCGTAGGATATTGGAGAAGAAGGATAAAGAGGCTGCCGAACAAGCAGCCAATATACAACGAATGGCCCTCCTGTTCCAGGACATGGTAGGAATGATGATCCAACAAGATTCTCCTGCTGAAGATCCTCCAATCGTTCTTGAAGACGACATGGGAGAAATGTCAAGTCCTCCACCCGCTCTGTCAATAGCCAAGGAGGAGACAATCTCCAATGCTGACCTAGACGAATATATAGCTCAGCAGATATGGGTTCACCAGGCGACTGAGGCAGCTGGTCAAGTTGTCAGAACAGGGAGACCACATCCGAGCTGGTATGATCAGATCAAGTACCCGCCGGGCTATACAATACCGAAATTTCATGTCTATAAGGGGACAGGCAATCCCCATCAACATGTGGCCCAGTTTAGGACGCTTTGTGGCAACACTGGCGGCGATGATAAGCTCTTGCTTCGCCAATTAATCAGCAGCTTGTGAGAAACAGCTTTCGAATGGTATTCTGAACTCCCGAACGATTCCGTCAAGACGTTCACTGAAATGGAGTTGCTATTCACTCAGCGATTCGCGAGCGCCGGCAAACGTACCCCGATAACGGCATTGATTAATGCCAGGGTGAAACCAGGCGAGACGTGGGTCCAGTACGCTATACGCTGGTGAAACTTGTTGGAGATAGTGCCCTCAGAGTCAATTATTGGATCACAGGCACGTGATTGCAATGATTGAGGGAGGACCTATCCCGGTAGAACAGTCTTACTCGAGATGATAGTATGCTATCTGATTTATCTTTATCATCGTGTACTGCTTTAAGGTGACCTGACATGTCGCTATTACACGTTGATAGAGCCCCTAGGATTCTTGCTTGACGACCAGCAGTATGATGGCGATCATATACGTGGGAGCTGGTAGTCTATAAGCACATCCTTAAAAGGTCCCTAGTCGTGGGAGTTTCGAGACAGGGTATCGATACTCCATTAGTAGACTAGTGTATACAGTCGAGACCCCGACGAGGGGCGGTGGCCGGTCTCACAAGCCACTGGTGTCAGTTGGTTCACCTAAGATGTATACAGGTGCTCATTGGGTTATGAGTACACCGGACAGGACTCGCCGGGAACCTGCTAGTTGGTCTTATACCAGATGTCAGATAGCAGTTCCCAGGTGACATGTGTACAGGTTAGTTCATCGACCTGAGATCGTCATTTGTCTCGTGTGAGTTCCCACTGTGCTTTGATTACTACCCTACCACGGCTCAAAGGAGTCGTGCAAACAGGTTTTAGTTGGGTACAGTCCCGAGCCACATGGAGGCAGTGAGCGGATCTGCAGGGGTTCGTCTCTCCCGGTATTGGGGGTGAGGTCGCGCTGTGTCTAGGAGAGCCATTACGCAAAGCCCTCGGCCGAGGCAGGAGATTTACTGGTAGGTATTCCAGTAGTATCTCAGGGCGTTCTGGGCTACGCTCCGACACGACTTGTACCGCTTTTGGGGGTCTGACTTTCACCAACCCCCTAGGCCCGCCATGCGATACTCATAGACGAACGGACCGGACTGTACGGATATTGTCACTGACAGGCTCAGTAGGGTGTCGGGGTGAGCTTCCTCATCGACGTCCCTTTTGTTCAATAGCTGGTGGCCCGTCACGTATTGGCTTATACCTCTGACGTGCCAGTGGTTAAATCCACAGCCATTGTATTGACGAGTCTTTAGAGTCCACCACACTTTCAGTTACTCAGCTTTCGGGCGAAACGCTGTAGAGGCCGTATGGAGATATGGCAGGGTCTGATCAGATACGTGCGGTATTGCACGGATCAGGATCAGACAGTATTGTACTAGTAGCCGTATAGGTATATGGCAAGGTTCGATCAGATACGTGCGGTATTGCACGGATCAGGATCGAACAGTTTTACTAGCCGGCTTTGGTTTAAGCCGGTCCTAGTTTAGTACAGTGTAGATTTTGTCTCATTGCATTTGTATCCGGACGGAATACAGATGCGGGTGTGTATGCACAGTGTCGGGGTTTTTCCTGTAATTTATTACGGGACCAGTTTTCTGGAGTTGCCAGTTTGCATTCCGTTCCGGCCGGTTTTCCTTTGTTCTTTCCCGGCCGGACTTTTCCGATGGAGGGGGTTATTTGCAGTTTTGCAAATAACACTTTGTGGAGGGGTTTCTTGCATAAAGTTTGATTATGATAGATTTCATATCTTTCAACCTTGACTTGCTTTTTAAAGTGAAGTGAAAGGTTATGGAGAAAATAGTGTTTTAAGCATGGTTGATGTTTTCATTGACTTTGGTTGTAGTCACCACTTCTTTGCTCCTACACTCACCTCCCTTCATGTATATGTTATGATATTCATTCCTCCACCATCTTCTTCTCACTTGAAGAGAAAGTCTTTCATGGTTATGAAAAAAAAAGAGAGTAGAAGAAAAAGAAAGAGTAGAAGAAAAAGAAAGAGAGAAAGAAAAGGAATGAGAGAGTTGATTTCATCTTCTTCTTGCTAGAAAAATGCAAGCACCATCTTTCTAGTCTTGATTCCTCCATCTATGGCAACCAACCCCAAAATGAGACAAGCATCTTCTACACAACATTCTACAGCACATCTTGAGCATGTCGAGTTGCCGGCTTCATGCTCGAGTTGCCTCGGTATTGAGGCGGGAGCCCGTAAAAGACGAAGGCGATGTGGTGCCCTTTCCGGCGAGGAGGCGACGACATGGAGACTACACTTTCCGTGGGAGATCGGGACGATGACGAGAAGACCGGAGGACTCGGATCACTCGGTATACTTCTCACTCCATCTCTTGTTTGCTAGTTAGGTTAATGGTTAACGATCCGGGTTATTGTCCGCGGTAGCGCCGGTTTCCGAGCAAGGAAAAAATTTTTATTCCGCATTTTGGCCTCGAGTACGAGGCCGGGGCGCTCCCGTGGCGCAACAAAACTTGTGGTCAAAATGCGAACAACGCATTGAGGAAGCGCCCGCGGTGGGCATGTTCGTGGGTACCCTAGATCCTCATGCAACTATCTCACAGTTCATGATGTTTTTTAAGCCAACCACATTCCAGGCTTTGATCGACAAGTTGGCCCAGATGGACCAGATGGGTCACAGACCGTCTCCCCCAAAGCCAGAACCTCGGAATGACAAGGGTAAAGGGAAGGCAACCTTCATTGCAAACGCTCAGCAGCAACCCGGTGCCCCAAAGCTGGCGGATCAGCTGGAAGAAAGACGGCGGTATTACAATGAGAAAATGAAGAGCCCCTACCCATTCCTGCGGGATAAGACGAAGAGGCTATTCAAGCTGGCAATACGCAACAGGATTATCAACTTGCCAAATCCAAGGCGACCACCGTAGCCCAGTGAGGTGAATAACCCCAACTACTTCCCTTACCATCAAACGGTAAGCCATCCGATTGAGGATTGCTTCATCTTCAGAGGATGGATTGAAGATCAATACCTACAGGGCAAGTTTGCGCTGTCCAAGAAGTGGAAGGTGAACCCGCCACAACCTCACACTGCTAAGAAGACGGACACACCGGGGGCAACTTGTTCTTTCATTGAAGAAGCTCCATGGGAAATCATGCTTTCAGCAAAAACCAAGAGGATGCTGAACGATCTTAAAACATGCCCGGCGATCAGGTGGAAGAACCCGCTGGAACCCCAAATCGTTGAAAGGATGCTGAAGCCATGCCCAACTTCGAAGATCAGTGGTGATGGCCCGAGCACTCACAACCAGCCGTCGAAATCTTCAAAGAAAAAGAAGAAGAAAGATAAGAAGCCCGTGAAGCCTGGTAACAAGCGCACAGACTTACAAAAGCAGATTGACGCGCTGGAGGAATATAACCAGAAAGCACGGACTCCCACCACACTCCAAAAGTTCCTCAACCACGTCTTTCAAGAGGAAGATGAGGGGGAGAGTTTGTCGGATGAATCCGAGGGATACGTGGCGAGTTGTAATGTGATCTCCCACTCGTTTACCGACGATGAAAAAACTCCTGGCACTAAGAAACTGGGGGCAGATCCTGAGCCAGAACTTGTATGGACGACAGATGAAATGATCGGCGCTTTTTTAGATGAAATTCGTTTGAAAAGTAAAGCCGATCGGGAGCGTAAGATGGCCGCATCAGAAGGAGCCAAATGTAGGCGACTAAACGAAAGAGTTGAAGTACTCCCGCCAGATCAAAAGACATCCGATGCAGATAAAAACAGGTTCAAGATGAGGAAAAGGTTTGCCAAAGCCATGTCAATGGGAATGAAGCTACCACCTTCGGAAGAAAACACGCGCAATGGAATGGAGATGCACCCTAATTACTACTCATATCATCGGAAGATTTCACACCCCACTGAGGAGTGCGACGCTTTTAAGACATGGTGGCGGGGATATGTTGCTCACCGGCAACATTTTAAGCGAATGAAACGCAGAACTCGTCGGGAGCAGAGAAGTACGATCGAAGGACACAAAAGAACTACCGGTAACTGTTACACGGTCAACGCCGGGGATCGCAAGTGCTCACATTCGGGAGCGATTCTGACGAGGAGCTGGCTCTTAGCCCCCTCTTTAAAGAGTCCACCTCGGGAAAAGAGGAAGAACCAGAGGCCTGCGAAAACATTCAGCTGCGCAATCGCACGCTTCCCGAAAAGAACCTCGGACCCGCAACTAGAAAAGATAAGGGAAAGGAAAAGGTCGCTGAGGATATCGCCTTAGATGACCAAGTTATGAAAGAGCTGACTGCCAAGGACCAGCCTAAGAAGAGTAAGGTGGACTACAACATCCTAGCGCACCTGAGGAAGCTACCCTCGCAGCTCAGCATTCTCGACGCCCTCCTGTTATCAAAGGAAGCGAGAGATTCATTAATCAAGGCGCTACAAGAGCCCGAGCAATTCCAAGCCTTCCTCGCCGAAGAAAGGATGAAGGATGAACTGGAAGAAGTGCACACGGCCGATATCACTTTCGGTGATGAAGAACTGCTCCTTGGGACGTGCGACCACAACCGTCCCCTATACGTCTCTGGATATTGCCACGATATAAAGATAGGCAAAATCTTGGTTGACAATTTGTCTTCCGTTAATCTCCTCAACGTGCGGGTGTTAAAGGAAATCTGCATGAGCGTACAGCACCTCGCTCGTGATAAAATTACCATCTCCGGTTTCGACTCCCAGTCATCACGAACTCTGGGATCTGTGATATTGATGCTACGCTTTGGGCTACTCGTCACGGACATTAAGTTTCACGTCATAAATGCCAAAACATGTTACAATGCTCTGCTCGGCCGACCTTGGTTACACGAGTACAACATCATCCCTTCTACGCAACATCAGTGTATAAAGTATTTCAAGGATGGTCTCGAGCACACCGTAACAGGAGAGCTGAACCCGTTCTCCGTAAACGAAGTCCGCAAATACGAAGATGCGAAGTACTTTTTGCTAGACTTCGAGGATACAGAGAGGTGTCGAAAACCAGAGAACAAAGCCACCGCCACCATTCCTGTTTTCGAGAGTGATACCGAAGAAGAAGAGGAGATAGTTTACGCTGGGCCGTCTCGACGCAACAACCCGGGACCGTCCGCTCCTATATTGATCTTCGGAAGCGATTCGGAGGATGAGGTTAATGCTGTGTTCTCCAGTCGGCCACCAATACAAGAATTCCCTGGTGATGATCAGAGTTTGCAAATCACCATGATTCCGCGGGAGCACTACAAAGACCTTGATGTACTTGAAGCTTACAATGTGCAGGACCTGCAGACGTTTTACGTCCCTCCCAAGCGAAAGGGTGAAAAGGCGATCCTGTTCTTCCGGTCCACGGAAACAAGAGTAGAGAAAGAAATCTGGCATGGAGCGGATTCTACACTTGACAGACTCCAACCCATCCGTTTGCCCAGATATTACACAAACGGACTGAAAAGGATATTGAAGCGCCAAGGGGTACCCTTAAAACAGACTATTCGACAAGCTCGATTCTATAACAGGATTTGGGATTCCCCGGGACTGAGTGCAAGTTGCCCAACGGGAAAATGGAAACGCTTGGGCTCAGATATGTGAGATCCGGGAAACGAGAACGAGGCCACGGTAGCTACGCCGTATATAACTTCTATGAAGAAGAGGACGCCCTGTCGGGAAACGCCGACCCCTTTTCAAAACTAGATCCCGCAATCAAAGTGCCGAGTCCGTCATTTGAAGAGCAAATGGATAAGCTTATCAGGAAAGCGGGTCAAAAAGCTCGGGACGACCATAACCGCGAAATGGCCATCTACGAGAAAGCCAGGACGCAACGTCTTCTTCAACAGGCTGCCAAAGACGAAAATACTCCTCCCTGTCAACCTGTTGTGCTAAAGGCTCGACGCAGAGGTCGAAACAAGTCAAAGAGCAGAAAAGGCGTTCGACAGCGACAAAGCGGGACCGAGAAGTCACGCGATCGGAAATCGAGCGGTCCAGATTTGTCCCTTATGAAAAAGATGAGTCAGGCATACTCTTTTCCTCAGAATAAAACACGGAAGATACTTGACCTCGCTTTAAAACATCGAATGATTACACTTCCGGAGTCTAAACACCCTGGGCAAGCTAACGAGGTCTCTCATCCGGGCTATTGCTCTTATCACCGAGCCATAGGACACCCTATCGAAGACTGCTTCACATTCAAGAACTGGGTCGAAGACCAATACCAGCAAGGCAGATTTGCTCTATCCGATAGCTGGAGGGTAACGCCGCCACAAAAGTACGAACCCAAACCACAAGAGCAGAACCAGATCCACATCGGTCTTGGAAACGAGCTCGTACCCGTCGTATGATAACGGTATCAAAAGAAGAGCCCGAGAATATGGATGACTTTCCCTGGTGCTTCGAAAACAGCGATGACGAGGTAATCTCGGAATTTCCGCCAGCGCCAAAAGAGCTGGAAGATGGCATACATACTACTGCAGATAACCTCAGGAAAATTGAGCTGGGAACGAGGAACGACCCACGACCGACATTCGTCAGCGAGTTGCTATCTGAAGAAAGGGTGGCCGCGTTAAAATACGTGCTTATGCAGCATAGAGATTGCTTCGCATGGAACTATTCTGAAATGCCAGGACTAGATCCAGAAATAGATGTCCATAAATTGGCGATATCCCCAGACATTAAGCCGGTCAAACAGGCGCCGAGAAGAATGCGGCTCGAGCTTGAGATGAGCATCAACGCCGAAGTCAAGAAGCTGATCGATTCTAGGTTTATCCAGGAAGTTCAATATCCTGACTGGATCACCAACATCGTCCCGGTAATGAAGAAAAATGGGACAGTGCGCATATGCGTGGATTTCCGGGATCTCAATAAAGCTTGCCCGAAGGACGATTTCCCAGTACCTGTAACCGAGCTGATGATAGATAACACGTCCGCTCACGAGATTTTCTCTTTCATGGATGGCTCATCAGGGTACAATCAGATAAAGATGCACCCCGAAGACCAGAAGCATACCGCTTTTCGGACCCCTCTGGGAATATTCTGCTACAAGGTGATGCACTTCGGTCTAAAGAACGCCGGTGCCACCTATCAAAGGGCCATGACAAACATCTTCGATGACCTCATATATGAAATCGTCGAATGCTATATCGACGACCTCGTCGTGAAAAGAAAATCATACGAGGAACATCTCGAGCATCTGAAGACTGTATTTCAACGCCTTCGGTAATACAACTTAAAGATGAACCCTCTCAAATGCGCGTTCGGGATGTCCTCAGGCAAATTCCTAGGATTCATTTTCCGGCACCGAGGCATTGAGATAGATCCGTCGAAAATCAAGGCGATCATGGAAATGCCACCGCCAAGGACTCTCAAACAATTGCGGTCTCTCCAGGGGAAGCTCGCGTACATCTGGCGATTTATAGCCAACCTTTCAGGCAAATGCCGCCCCTACAGTCACCTGATGAAGAAGGGAACCCCGTTCGTCTGGGACCAAAAATGCCAAGGCACACTGGACGAGATCAAGCAGTACCTGCAGAACCCGCCGGTGTTGGCTGCTTCGGTCAAGGGAAAACCTCTTATTCTTTATACCACAGCCCTCGAAGGTTCCTTAGGTGCATTATGGGCACAAGAGAACGACCAAGGGAAAGAGAGAGCGCTCTACTATTTAAGTCGAGTCCTACTGGGGGCAGAAAGCAACTACTCCCCCATTGAAAAACACTGCCTGGCGTTGATCTTTGCGATAACCAAGCTCAGGCACTATGCGTTGGTGCATGAAGTCCGTCTCATATCGAAAGTGGACCCCCTTAAGTATTTAATGTCGAAGGCCATACTGACTGGTCGACTCGCTAAATGGGCCCTGCTCTTGATGGAGTTCTCGATAACATATCGGCCTCTCAAGGCAGTGAAAGGCCAAACCATCGCCGACTTCCTCGCTGAGCATCCGATACCAGCCGATTCCCCTCTGAATTGCGAACTGCCAGACGAACACGCGTTTGATACGATCGATGGTGGTAATATCCGATGGGAGCTTTATTTCGATAGAGCATCTTCCGTGAAGAAGCGCAAACAAAGCACCCCTATAATCAAATCAGGGGTGGGTTTCATCTTCGTAACTCCACAGGGAGGGATAATGTGCTTTGCTTTCTCCTTGACAGAGCCGAGGACGAACAACGAGGCTGAATACGAAACTTTGATAGCAGGCTTCGAGATCGCCATTGACATGGGAATTGAAAACCTCCTTATATACGGAAATTCCCAACTGGTCGTCAGTCAAGTAAATGGCGACTACCAGACGTGCAAACCAGAGTTGGTAAAGTACGGCGAAAGGGTGCAATGACTGTTGACCCAAATCCCCTATTACATTCTGGAAAGCATACCGCGTGCAGAAAATAGCAAGGCAGATGCGTTAGCTAAGCTCGCTAAAGAACTGGCTGATGAGAACCTCGATGACGTCAGAATCATGGTACAAAGCCGTCGGGTCCTCACACCGGCAGAAATATATCCGGAATCATCTGAAGAAAAGGAAGCAACCGAGCAAATGGCTATGCAAATAAAGGACCAAGAGAAGGCTGAAGATTGGAGAAAAGTCTTTATAGACTACTTCAAATCCCGTCGAACGCCTGAAGATGCGTCCTCAAGACATCAGCTTATGAAACGAGCTCTGTCTTTCGCCTTCGTCAATAATACTCTGTACAAGAGGTCATTCGAATCTCTGTGGTTGAGATACCTAGGACCTGACGAAGCGAAAAGAGTCGTTCAGGAAGTTCATGACGGACTCTGCGGTTCTCATCAAGCGGGCCCAAAGATGAAGCTGAAGATCAAATGAATGGGTTATTATTGGCCCACAATGATCCAGGACTGCCTCGAGTATGCGAAGCAATGCCACTCATGCCAAATTCATGGGGACTTCATCCACCAGCACCCAAATCCCTTACATCCAACGGTGGCTAGCTGGCCGTTCGAAATGTGGGGAACTGATATAATCGGCCCCATCGAACCAGCATCATCCAGGGGACATCGTTTCATCCTGGCGACGACTAATTACTTCTCCAAATGGGAAGAAGCAGTACCGTTAAGGGAAGTGAAGACGGAAAATATTCTCCATTTCTTCAAGACGCACGTCATTTATCGGTTTGGAACTCCGCGACGGATCATTTTCGATAACGGGCCAGCCTACAGAAGCCACAAGATTAGTCGCTTCGCGCAGCAACACAACATAGACTGGAGATGTTCCTCAGTTTATAATCCGCGGGCTAACGGTCTAGCTGAGGCTTTCAACAAAACCTTGACAAAGATCATGAAGAAGACGGTGTCCCGAAACAAAAAGGACTGGCACGAGAGACTGCAAGAAGCTCTCTGGGCATATCGAACTACGTTCAAAACGGCCATGAACACAACGCCATATGCGTTGGTATTCGGTACAGAAGCAGTACTCCCCCTCGAGATAGAGTTACCCTCTCTACGAGTGGCGGTCCACTACGAGCTGACGGACGAAGAAAATGCTCACCTTCGGCTTGAAGAGCTTAATGCCCTTGATGAAACCCACCTCATAGCGCAACAAAATCTGGAGGCTTATAAAGCAAAGATGACGCGCTCATATGAAAGATTGACCAGGCCGAGGACATTCCGCCAAGGCGAACTTGTACTAGTGGTCAAAAGACCTATGATCCCCAATCGCGCCAAGCGGGGAAAATTCAAGCCGAACTATGATGGCCCGTACGTCATAGACAGGGTCTACCACGGTGGAGCCTATCTACTCATGGATATGCACGGTGAAAGACCTTTCAGGCTAGTGAACGGTCGCTTCCTGAAGAAATACTACGTTTAACGGGTCAAGGCCTAGGTCAATGATAGATGACGACGACTATGTCCGCTCGCTATCTTCCTAAGCCCAGACTCTAAGTAGTAACCAGCATCCTTTACAACGGACCGAAACGTCCTTAAACTAACAACGGACCGAAACGTCCTTAAACTAACAGCGGACCGAAACGTCCTTCAACTAACGACGGACCGAAACGTCCTTAAACTAATGACGGACCACTACGTCCTAAAACTAGCTGTTGACCGAGATGTCGACAAACTACGGTGGATTGCAGCATCTCAAAGCCGATACAAAAAATATATATAAAAAAAAAGAAAAATATAATAAAATAAAAAACGGTATGTCCATAAGCGAAATGGGCACGGATGAAAACCCGAAAGGGCTCCATGAGTAAAAACAACAGGGCTACCGGCGAGTGTTTGTGAAAACCCGAAAGGACGCAACCTCGTTAAAGGACACTTGCAAGGTCCTCACGACCTTGTAAGGAGAAACCACCCGCGTGAGATCCTTACGACTCATAAGGGAGCAACACGCTTAGGAGTCCTCACGATTCCTAAGGAGAAATTACACTTGCAAGATCCTCACGACTCGTAAGGAGAACTCTCTTATGGGATCCTCACGGCTCATAGGATTTGAAAGTCTTAAGTCACAGAGACCTAAACCTGTGCTTAAGCAACCCCCACAACCTTCAATTTATGCTCTAAAAGTGGCTCAATACTGACCCTTGTATACAATCCACGGGCGCGAATAAACATTTCCCTAACCAAGTCTCATCCATGACTAGGGATATGTTCATATGGCGAACAACCCTTGTAAGCCCTCTCGACTTATAAGGAGAAGACCCTTTTGTAAGATCCTTACGACTTGCAAGAGGACATGCACTTAGGAATCCTCACGATTCCCAAGGAGAAAACACACCTGCAAGATTCTCACGACTTGTAGGGAGAAATACCTTTATGAGACCCTTACGGCTCATGAAGTCAAAAGCCTTAGTCGACAGGATCTTAACCCTGTTCGCTAAGCCACATTTGTTCGATATCGACAGAGGTAAATGATGATTTGCTCCTGGCAACATCCCAGTTGTAGCGGTGCTGATGCAGAAATCGGTGTCTAAAATCCAAGCTTGCAGCGAAAAGGCTAGCGAGCCACACATGCATACGAAATAGCCGAAATAATGGGGCAACATGCAATAAAAAGTAGCAAGTAAAAATGTATGCATGAAAAATAGCCGAAATGATTGGGCAACTCGCAATAAAAAGCAGCGAGTAAAAATAAAATAAATAGCCGAAATGATTGGGCATCGCGAAAAATAGCCAAAATGATTGGGCAATCGCGACCTTCGTGATATAAAGCTGAAATGATAGAGCATCGCGGAAAAAGAAATAAAATAAAAATAAAATTTATGCCCTACAGGTGATGTTACATCTATCCCTGTATACAATTCAGGGGCGCAAACAAAGAAGAGATCATACTCCTCCTCGCCTAGGTTTCATCAGAAGAAGAGGCCAAATCTCGATGAGTCGCAGATAGCCTAAAGATCATGTCGACGTTCGTCTCGTTGCAGCGGACACAACATCAAGCAAAGCGGAACAGCGGCAACTCCCAGTTCCATAACTCGGCGATGTACTCCCACTGAGAGTCAAATCCCAACTCCGTGAAATCAACAGAATTCCTGGTCTCGTGGAACGCGGATAACGTCACTCCGTGAACCCATGGAAAACGTCCAGAGCGGAGCCTGGTCCTCGCAGAACACGGCAGTGAACCCGTAGGAAGCATCCAGAGCAAAATTCCTGATTACGTGGAACGCGGATAACGTCACTCTTTGACCTTGTGGAAAATGTCCAGAGTGGATCCTGGTCCTCGTAGAACATGGCAGTGAACCCGTGTGAAGCATCCAGAGCGGAGTCTAGTCCTCACCAAGCACGGCAGTGAACCCGTGTGAAGCATCTAGTGCAAAATTTCTGGACACGTGGAACGCGGATAACGTCACTCTTTGACCCCGTGGAAAACGCCCAGAGCGGATCCTGGTCCTCGCAGAACACGGCAGTGAACCCGTGTGAAGCATCCAGAGCGGAGCCTAGTCCTCGCCGAGCACTGCAGTGAACCCGTGTGAAGCATCTAGAGCAAAATTCCTGGTTACGTGGAACGCGGATAACGTCACTCTTTGACCCCGTGGAAAACGTCCAGAGCGGATCCTGGTCCTCGCAGAGCACGGTAGTGAACCCGTGTGAAGCATCCAGAGTGGAGCCTGGTCCTCGCCGAACACGGCAGTGAACCCGTAGGAAGCATCCAGAGCAAAATTCCTGGTTACGTGGAACGCGGATAACGTCACTCTTTGACCCCGTGGAAAACGTCTAGAGCGGATCCTGGTCCTCGCAGAGCACGGCAGTGAACCCGTGTGAAGCATCCAGAGCGGAGCCTGGTCCTCGCCGAACACGGCAGTGAACCCGTGGGAAGCATCCAGAGCAAAATTCCTGGTCTCGTGGAACGCAGATAACGTCACTCTTTGACCCCGTGGGAAATGTCCAGAGTGGATCCTGGTCCTCGCAGAGCACGGCAGTGAACCCGTGTGAAGCATCCAGAGCGGAGCCTAGTCCTCGCCGAGCACGGCAGTGAACCCGTGTGAAGCATCTAGAGCAAAATTCCTGGTTACGTGGAACGCGGATAACGTCACTCTTTGACCCCGTGGAAAACGTCCAGAGCGGATCCTGGTCCTCGCAGAGCACGGCAGTGAACCCGTGTGAAGTATCCAGAGCGGAGCCTGGTCCTCGCCGAACACGACAGTGAACCCGTGGGAAGCATCCAGAGCAAAATTCCTGGTTACGTGGAACACGGATAACGTCACTCTTTGACCCCGCGGAAAACGCCCAGAGCGGAGCCTGGTCCTCGCCGAACACGGCAGTGAACCCGTGTGAAGCATCCAGAGCAAACATTGACTGTGGAGTCCTTAAAATCCACGGACTATGATGTCCTTAACCTCGACCGTAATGTCTTAAAACTAACGATCAACCATGATGATTCTAGACTGATTTTACCTTGGTTAAAGGGTACATCTCTTCACTCCTTTGATATTTGGCGTTGTAAATCCTCAACGTCTTCAAAGAGATGACGGGTCCCAGTAACCACACATTTCATGGACTGTGGAGTCCTTAAATCCACGGACTATGAGGTCCTTAACCTTGACCGTGATATCTTAAAACTAACATCGGACTGTGGAGTCCTTAAATCCATGGACTATGATGTCCTTAACCTTAACCATGATGTCTTAAAAATAACATCGGATTGTGGAGTCCTTAAATCCACGGACTATGAGGTCCTTAATCTTGACCGTGATGTCTTAAAACTAACATCGGACTGTGGAATCCTTAAATCCACGGACTATGAGGTCCTTAACCTTGACCGTAATGTCTTAAAACTAACATCGGACTGTGGAGTCCTTAAATCCACGGACTATGACGTCCTTAACCTTGACCGTGATGTCTTAAAACTAACATCGGACTGTGGAGTCCTTAAATCCACGGACTATGAGGTCTTTAACCTTGACCGTGATATCTTAAAACTAACATTGGACTGTGGAGTCCTTAAATCCACGGACTATGAGGTCTTTAACCTTGACCGTGACGTCTTAAAACTAACATTGGATTGTGGAGTCCTTAAAACCCACGGATTATGAGGTCCTTAACCTTGACCGTGATGTCTTAAAACTAACATTAGACTGTGGAGTCCTTAAATCCATGGACTATGAGGTCCTTAACCTTGACCGTGACGTCTTAAAACTAACATTGGACTGTGGAGTCCTTAAAACCCACGGACTATGAGGTCCTTAACCTTGACCGCGATGTCTTTAAACTACGATACCCTGGAAACCATCCCAAACCAACCCCTGACCCCGTGAAATACGGATAAGGGTGACCGCACCCAGCACTTGCGGGTCCTCACGACCCGTAAGGAAGAAAACTCTCTTGTGAGATCCTTACGACTCCCAAGGGAAAACCCACTTAAGAATCCTCACGATTCTTAAGGAGAACTTACACCTACAGGATCCTCTCGACCTGTAGGGAGAAAAACTCTTTATGAAACCTCCTGGCTCATAAAACTCAAAAGTCTTAGGAGGCAGATCTTAACCCTGAATCCTAAGCCATCGCTACCCTGCAAGTAGGCCAAGATAAATTGTCCACAGAACAAGTTCAATTGAGAAGGGCACACCATTAAAATATATATATATATATGTCTTTATTCATGAAACAAAATGGATACGTACAATTCATGAAAGAACAAAAAGAAAATACTCTCGTCCAGGAGTATGTACAAAAAGAAATGAAAAGATACAAGTTTTTCAAGCCGGCGGGCGATTTAGCAATTTTGCTAGCTCATCCTGCTTTTGCTGGGCCATAGCTTCATGATTCAGGATCGCCAGAAGACGAGCCTCTGCCTGAGCCTGCTGGGCCTGATATGAGACAAGCCGACCTTCGAGCTCCTTCTCAGTGGCCTTGTGAGCCTCGACCCTTTCGCGAGTGAACACGGCAGCTTTATCAAGAGCCACCGCCTCTCTGATAGACTCTTGAAGTACCCACCAGAGTTCATACGCTTTATTGGCTTTAGCTGTGAGGCTGGTTTGAAGCTCGCTCAATACCTTAAAGGCCAGCTCCCTCTCCGAGAATTTGCGAACGAGTCTCTTCTCGCACAACACTATGTTCGCCACACATTGCTCTATCAGACCAGGCAAGAAGCCCGCTTTCACGACCGCAACCTTTGAAACAGGACGTATACGCTCAAGAACGTATAAACAAGCTCCCGGTCGATAGCAATAGCCGATCTAAAACACGCGCACATCATCTGGTATGGGAAGGAACAAAAAAAATTCCGATGTATATCCTATCAAGCATGCATTCGCAACTATATGAATATCCAAAAAGAAATAATACCCGAAGCTTTGATGTGCATGCAACATAGTGATAGTGTTCGCAATTAAAGGAAGTTCTCATGGGAAGAATACAAAGTTCATTTATGCAAGCAAAAACATACATACGAGTACCCAGCATACATGAAAGTTGAACATAAAGCATACGAAAACTAATTTGAATATACTACGCTAGCGGGAAAAGGTCGCCAAACAAAGGATCGGTAGCACAAGGGTTAACAAAACAAAGAACAAAATTCTCCATCTCTCTCTCTGCTTTCTCCAACACATCAAAGCGACGGTTTTCGCGAGGAGTCGCTCCCCACCGATTGGCGCCATGTTCGTCCGCAAAAGCAGACATAACAGCCCGCCGAGCTCTTATTTCCCTCAAAAGGTGAACTGAGCGATCTTTCAAAGCCTGAGTAATCAGGCACACCTGGTGAAAACCCTCGAGCTTTTCTTCAGCCACGTCAAGCATCGCCAGGGTCATCTCCGCCGGGTGAGGAGGGACGTCGGCAAGCACGGCAGCAAGAATCATCCGGAGCCAGAGGGAGCCCATTGGGAGGGGGAACCCCCTACGGGTCGAGAGTTCATATACCGCTGAGTCGCATTCGTCGTCAGTAAGGAGGGGATCCACCAGTCGTGCGGCAAAGCGCGGGATCATCTCCTCGATAGGCACTTCCCATGGTTGTCGACGAGTATGAGGGCGGTTGCAAGCCATGGCACTCAGTTGTCTCTCAAGACAAATTACACCAAAGTGAGAATAAATTTCTTTGTGAAGGAAAAATAGGCTATGGCCTCAGGACTATAAAGAGGAGCATTAAATGCTACGCGCGGAGAACATGGCATGATGGAACTATTTCCAAGGCCCAAAAAGGGGAAGGCATTAGAAATCAGGAAAGGGGACTATTTCCAAGGCTCCTTTTCTGCATCTAATACCATGCACAAAAAAAATAGGGCAGGGAAAGTTGAACAGCCCCATCGAAGGGACCCCACGTGCAGAGCACGTGAGCACTAAACTTGGTGTGCATTAGAAAGTAAAATGGTGCCTTACACACCAAACACGTCAACAGTGACAATAACAAAAAGAGCAAAATCCTAAAAAAGGCATGCAAACACAGAAGGACACGATAAAACTTATCATTCATGCTTTAAAAAGTTCATACAAAATAAAAGAACACGTTTACAACGGTAAGACCTCAGACACGGGGCAGGGATTGAGAAACTCAAACGTAACTTTGTCCAAGATCTTCCAGGCATTTTGGACCATCCTAGTATGTTTTCTCTCACGGTCACAAGCGTCGGGATCCTCACGAATGTTCTCCACTCTCCGATAGGCAGCAAGAATAGCGGACTGCTGAAAAGCCTGGTGAAAGAGATCAATGAGGTTGTCGCACCTTCTCTTCGAGATTAGGCTCATCAGATACACCGAATGTATCTTATCCTCAGCAACGTCCAATGCCCTAAGCGGTATGCCGGTGCAGAAGAGAGGAAGCGCCTCTCAGATCGCCAGCGCGATGAGTCTCAGAAGAGAAGAGCGACGGGGGAGTAGCCGATTGTTGTACTCGTTGAAGCGGCTCATGATCTCAGCACACTGAGCGTTGGTAAACTCCTGGTTCTGACTACGGCCCAGGGCACGAATGTTTCCATAAGAAATGATTTCATCAAGAGCATACATATGGGCGTCCATAATGGCTGAAATAAAGAACATGAGGGTTTAGTGTAAACTTCTTGGATGTGAAGGAGACAACTCAGGGCAAGAAAACCCATGAAGTTCTCTAGGAAGAAACTTAGTCCTTCATAGGAATTAAATTCCTTTTTGGAAAGGGGAATTAAATCCCCAGAGACATTTCTGAGAGCCAAAGCTCTTTGAAGATGGAATTAAATTCCATGGAAAAGACAACCGCCACCATTAGCCCCTGAAGATCAGAGGAACCCTAAAGGGTCTGTTGATTAAAGATTGAATGATTTTCTCTTTATTTTAAAGAATTAAAAAAATGGGAGGTTCTTGTTAAAAGGGAAAACCCTTGGTAGGGATTTAAATCCAGTGGTGATTTTTGTGAAAGTCCTTCGTTCGTTCAAGATGATTACCTGAGGAAAAGGAATCAGTCAACAGAGTTAAACTCTGGAAAATTCTTGAGGCAGAGAACTAAGCTCTGGAAAAAGATAATTAAATTCTCAAAAGAAGAAAGTTCTCAAAGGAGGAAGATGAGCAAAGTGGATGCTCTTCTGAAAGGACATGGGCATTTATAGGATGGGATGGAAAACGTTTCATCTACCCTACTCCCAAAGCAGATCCGACGGTCACAAAAGTGACATCGTTGCACTCACGTGCAGACACGTGAGAACATTACTGTGGGGGCATTTGTTCCCTGATTAAAAATCAGGAAAACATTCAGAAGAGGCATCACGTGCTCACACGTGACCAGTAGTCACGTGTTGGCACGTGATAGTCGAGCAGCGGCACAGAGCATATTTGTTCTCTAATTAAAAGTCAAGAGGAAGCTTCAGAACAGGCATCACGTGCTCACATGTGACCAGTGGTCACGTGTTGGCACGTGATGGTTAAGCAGCGGCCAGAGAACAGAACGCAGAAGAAGAGAAGCCCATTCCAGGGGTCACGTGCCTACACGTGACCAGGGGTCACGTGGCCACACGTGACCGGCTTTAAGAGCCTTATTCTTTAACAGAATTAAATTCTGAGGATAAATCTTTCAAATCTTTCCAAAATGAAGAAGGATTATCTGAAACCGTTGGATTAAAAATCTAAAGGTGATTAAATATCACCAATTTATGGAAAAATCTTGGACTTGGAAAGATTTCCTCCTAAATCTAACCGAAATAACAAAGAGATATCTTTGGATTTAAAATCCAATGGTGAATAAAATTCACCTAATAATCTAAAGGCCCAGATTAATGATGAAGATAAATCAAATCTCTCAATGAACAAATCAAATCTTTCAATGTGAGATTTATCAAACAGATTGATTCTTTTCCTTCTCCTATAAATAGGAGCCAAGAAAAGAAGAGGAAAGACCTTTGGACCTTTTCTTTTGATACACAGAAAGAGAGATATAGAGCCTTTGATTCTCTGCAAAAGGAAAACCTTAGGTAAGAAAAGAAAAGGGAGGCTTCAAAAGAGAATTTAATTCTCAAAAGAGTTTAACTCTTATATAAAGAAAAGAACTTAGTTCTTTCTCTGGTGGAGGATCTGCAAAGTGCACATCTCCCCATGAATTGAGAATTTAATTCTCATTGGGTTGAGATCCTGCCATGCAGATCTAAAACACAGAGGAGGAACTGAGTTTTGAGAATTTAATTCTTACAAAATGATAGGAATTCAATTCCTTTGAGATAAAATTAGGGTTTAACCCTATGTTATAGGAATTTAATTCCTTCAAAATGAACAGAACTAGGGTTTAACCCTAATTGAGAACATAATTCTCTCAAACTCACAGGAATTTAATTCCCTTAAAAAAAAGAAATTAGGGTTTAACCCTATTTAAGAATATAATTCTTCAGAAGAAAACAGGAATTTAATTCCTCTAAAGTTTGTTGTTAGGGTTTAACCCTATGAAGAATTTAATTCTTAAAAGATGAACAAATCTTTAAAACATGCAAAGAACCAGAGTCACGTGCTACCATGTGACCCATGCAAAGATCCACAGAAAAGAACTTTGAAGCAACACCTCACGTGTTACCACGTGACTCCTGCAAAGATCCATAAAAAAGAACTTTGAGGCAATGCCTCACATGCCCCACGTGATCTCTAAAGCACACAGAGAAAAATGCAAAAGAAACAGAAAAGAGCTCTAGGGCGCCCTCACGTGTCCACACGTGACCCCTAATGGACATTCTAACAGATCAAAGCATGAGCCCCCATCACGTGCCCACACGTGATGGCTTTCAGAATTAAAAGTGTTAAACACTTATCTGTAGAACAAAATAAAGGGAAGCAGAGCGCTCTCACGTGCTACCACGTGACCCCTTGGCTGAAGCTCTAACAGATAAACCCCCAAATTCTCATCACGTGACAGCATGTGATACTTTAAAGTATTCAATACTTTTGACTGAATAAAATAAGGGGAATCAGGGCGCTCTCACGTGTCCACACGTGGCCCCTCTCTCCTTGGTGTTTAACACTAGTCTGGAGATTTTGTCCCCAGTGTTTAACACTGATTTGCTTAGTGTTTAACACTAATTTGAAAACTCTGTTCCCAGTGTTCAACACTGATTATCTTTTAGTGTTTAACACTAACTTGTTAATCTTATTCCCAGTGTTCAACACTGTTGGTCTCTAGTGTTTAACACTAGCTTTAGCCCAATTGGCTAAGTTTCCAGAGGCAAAGCCTCTCCTTCAATGAACCAACAGAGGGCCAATATCCCAAACATGATTAGACTTAGCCCAAGCTGGCCATAAGTCCTCAATTCAAACTTAACTGGGCCAATGGGCTCATAATATAATAATTGATCTTAGTTTCCAAATTGGACTACAGATCACTTAATCTACCTTGGTTTAAGGGTACATCTCTTCACTCCTTTGATACTTGGCGTTGTAATTCCTCAACGTCTTCAAAGAGGTGACGGGTCCCGATGACCACACATTGATACGGACTGTGGGGTCCTTAAACTCATGGACTATGAGGTCCTTAACCTTGACCGTAATGTCTTAAAACTAAACGCCGGACTGTGGGGTCCTTAAACCCATGGACTATGAGTTCCTTAACCTTAACCGTAATGTCTTAAAACTAAACACCGGACTGTGGGGTCCTTAAACCCGTGGACTATGAGGTCCTTAACCTTGACCGGAATGTCTTAAAACTAACAACGGACTATGATGTCCTTAACCTTGACCGTGATGTCTTAAAACTAATATCGGACTGTGGAGTCCTTAAATCCACGGACTGCGACGTCCTTAACCTTGACCGCAACGTTTTAAAACTAACACTGGACCGTAATGTCCTTAAACTACCTATTGACCGCAACGTCACTAAACTAAACAACAGGGCTCCCCTAATCGCTCTCTTGTCGGATCTAAACGATCCCGTTAGGTTGATCTTAGTCTAAAACTAGACTAACGTATCCTTAACAAACGTTTAAGTCGATCTTAGTCTCAAACGAGGCTAACGTATCGTTAAACACAACCCCCAAACCTAAATCTAAGATAGTACGGATTTGAACTAGTCCACACCCTACGGGCGACGACATAACTCAGTCTCCGTATACAATCCACGGGCAACCAAACACACATTAAATACACACGACACGAAGTGACCATCTGGAGAAGGAGAAGGTTGTTACCGCAACGCGGTAACGTAATTAACTGCAGGGGCTTGCGCCTGCAGGGAAGAGCGTCCCCACAATAAAAAATCCCTGAAGCGAGGGGGAATCTGACGAAGTCTGCTACATCGGACGCATCCGTTTAAACCTTCGATACATGGTGCCATAAATCAACTTGGAATCTTCGGAGAGGTAGACAGATAGCACCAATTAGTATCTGCCCCGAATTTCAGGCAAGACGCCCCTGCGCCGCGCCGTCTTTCAGAGGGGAACAAGATCCTCTCAACTCGTAGGGAGAAAAATCTTTATGAGACCTTCACGGATCATAAATTTGGAAAGCCTTAGGAGGCAGACCTGAACCTGACTCCTGAGCCATCGCTGTCCTACAAGGAGATCAAAATAGATTATCCACAAAACGCATTTGCTAGAACGGACACACTGTCATGAAACAAAATATGTCTTTTATTCATGAACCAAAATGAATACAAAGTACAATCTATAAAAGAATCAAAAAATACTCTCATTCAGGAGTAAGTACAAAAGGAGAATGAAAAGAAACATATACAATTTTTTCAAACCGGCGGACGATTCAGTAGATTCGTCAATTCATTCTTCTTCCGCTGAGTCTCAGCCTCACAATTTGTTATTGCGATAAGACGAGCCTCCGCTTGAGACTGTTGGGCCTGGTATGAGGCGAGCCGGCCTTCAAGCTCCTTTTCAGTAACCTTTTGGGCTTCAACCATCTCGCGAGTAAAAAGAATGGCTTTATCAATAGCTACCACCTCCCCGATAGCTTCTTGAAGCACCCGCCAGAGTTCATATGCACGAGTGGTCTTGGCCGTAAGTTCAGCTTGAAGTTCCCCCAGCGCATTTGAAGCCAGCTCCCTCTCCGAAAATTTTTAGTTGAGCCTCTTCTCATATGACAACATATTTGTGGCGCACCGTTCAATCAGACCCCGCAAACTCGCCTTTTCAGCCACAACCTCTGAAGGAAGGCGCGAGCACTCAAGACTATGTAAGCAAGCCTCCACCTGACGACAAAACTCAACCCAGACATGCACCAATGTTTCACCATGGTAAGCAGTAAGAAATGGGAGAGAAATGTTGGCTTCGGCAGAAAATTCTTCGGCTGTGAGCGAGCTACCAGCACGAAGGTCTTCGATCAGAGCCGACAAAGAGTGAAGGCTTAGCTTCGCAATTCGTTTAGATGCGCGTAGAGCATAAGGGCCGGGTGGCATAATAATGCGAGATTCCAGCGCGGTAGGAACTGGCAAAATGTTAAGATTAATAAAAAAAATCAACGAGATTTGCAAATAAAGAGCAGATGGAACAGCGTTGAAACCTTACTTACCCACAGTTATGCAAGAAGGATCTAAAAGATCTCCAGGCCTGTCAAGGATCTCAACTTCGTCGTCAGCTTTCAGAACTACAGAAGACATCAGCATCGTCATATGAAATAATGATAATGTCGTGAGAAGGGGAAATAACACTAACCTTGCGTGGAAGAGAGGACGATGCATTACGGGGATATTGCCTGCGGAGTGGCCATCTCGAGCAAACGCTGGAAAGACTTTCTGGGAGATAGGTCCGCGATGGACGCCGCAAATCCTCATAACTCTGAAAAGACTGAAGGATTCAGGTAATGAAGAGATCATTAAAACAAAAGATAGAAGGATACCTTCGATACTCTTCCCGCTTAGAACAGGAGGGATAGCCGCTTCGGCAGCTTCCTCCGTACCATCAGGCACATCATCGGAGACACTTGCTGGTGTGACGGCTATCAGTCAAAGGGCAGCAGCCACCACTTCAGGGACGACAATTTCAATTATTTGTTCCGCCATCTCCAGGCCATCGCCAGAAAGGTCCATTAAATCCACAGTCAGAAGGGACACCTCTTCAGGGTGAACGGGCACAAGGGAAACAGAAGCCGTCGATGGAAGCTCTGCAGCAGGAATAGCAATTGTAGCGTCCCCCTCCACACCTACTGGTGTCTCATCGGGGATATTTAGAGAGTCTACAGTCAAGACGCTACTTGAGCCCAGATTCTCTGCCGTCGCCGAAGTCCTTGTAAGGTTTTACGGAGATAAGAAGACATGGAAAGCAAAATAAATTACTCGCCGAAGGAAAAATACAAAAGAAATGCACACATATTCGCCAAGATGCCTTGAGTATGGCATTTTTAAGCCGACGTTCCTTCCTCAGAAAGTATGCTCACCGGGGTTCTAATGTAGATTCATGACCGCCGGTCCATAACGATAATGCATCTTCAGAAGTGGCAGAGATAGGCTGTTTGAGGGCTATCTCGCCTCCCCACTCCAGAGGGCTTATAAACACTCACCGTACTGATGGAGGATCTTCATAGAATATTACGACAGGGTAGGAACTCTTCGAGACGTACACGTTGTCGGTCTCATCTTGGAAACGCCTTATAGCCTCAGCCAGTTGTGCGGCTTCCTCGGCAGACGAGTCTGGAAAAAGAAGACCATCATCCGGCTCTTGTGGTTCATCTTGAATGATGGGCTCAGATTCCATTAAAAGGTCATGTAGACCAGTGACGGTCTTCTTCCCCCGCTTCGACCCAGAGCTGGCGCTGGAAGATGATCGCTTCCTTCCCTTCGGCGCTTTGGTGCGACGTTGACCCACTTCGCCTTCGATATCCTCTCTTGGCGGTGCTACCGATGATGACACTGCCATTGCTGATGCCGCAGCCGATGAAACTGCTACTGGCACCTTATCAGAAGCCCTCGCTTGAGCTCTAGTGCGCAGCGGCATGCCAACTGTGGGAGAAGTCAGACCTGCATCCACCGCCTCAGGAATAAGTAAGGCGCCAACACCCCTTAAGGGAGGGCGAGCCATTGCCCGCGGTCACAGCGGGACTCCCGTAGCCTGGAGTGGGGCAGGAGCTCTAAGCCCAAAAGTATCCTCCTCTCCTCAGCAATGATGGGACTAACTCGGTGGCGATACCAACCCGTGAAAGCCCCCACACACCTCGGAATATAGTCGGCCTCAGGGATCATGAAATGAGAACCGGTGTTCAGCCGCACGAAATGATGGGTGGCATCGCGAACAGCTTCGAGAGAAGAGTTAGGCTCCACCATGAATGCCTTAAAGGGAACACCCTGGTCATAACCTAATTGCCGGGCAAAGCGGTGCAGATTATACCGCATAAAAAGAACCGCATCATTTCGGTGGAACACCAAATAACCTGGCCTAATCGAGTACAAGTGCATGGCTTCCCTGGGCTTCAAAGACGGTGCTCCCTCTTTCGATAAATCAAACAGTTGCTGGACAGGTCCCGAGGGAGCAGAGAGGATTCGGTCATTAAAAACCATCCCGCCTTCGTGGGCATAAGGATTAAGCAGCACACGAAGAGCCCCTAATTAAGTCGGATCAGGAGCAGAAGCGTCCACCAACCTTATGAGCCGCGGGAAAGTATAAAAGCCGGGTCTCTGGTGCGCAGCAAATGCCCCTAGCATGTGTGTAACATCCTAGTTCATTTATACCAATTCCAGTTCTCGTATTTCCTTAATTGTGGTATTTTCCTGATTTATCGTGTTCTTGGTGCGAATAGTATTTTACATTTTATATTACATTCGACCCGACCCGCTTGCTTGAACCTATTTGATTCATATTTATAGATTACCCCGAGTTGGTATATGACACGTGCATCTCATGTATACTGCATTCTGGCATTTTACCTAGCATTGCATATTTTACCATATAACATTTTAGGTCGTGTAAAATAATTTAAAATTGCATTTCATAGCCTGCATGATACCCCTAACCCCGTGGTAGCATCCGCGCATCTTGTTCTCGTCCCGTTCAGTGAAACGAACGTGTTTGGATGGCTACGCGCATGTACGTGCATCCGTTCTTGGGGGTATGTATTTTCGTTACCTGAGCATTCATTTTGAATTTTGAAAGTCGCATATATTTTTCGTATTTTAAATCTGAATTTTTAGACCCGACCCAGGCGCGTTTTGAAATATTTTTGTATCCCGCCAAAATTCAATTTATTTAATTATTTTCATATGATTTCTTTAACAAACTGAAATCTCTTATCTAAAATTTTTAATCTAAAAATCTTTTAAAATTTTAAATCTAATTTCCTAACAAA
This sequence comes from Agapanthus africanus, assembly GCA_030015575.1. Lineage (NCBI taxonomy): Eukaryota > Viridiplantae > Streptophyta > Magnoliopsida > Asparagales > Amaryllidaceae > Agapanthus > Agapanthus africanus. The sequence continues at coordinate 887,051,576 of CM057337.1, forward strand.
CTAACAACTCCTTTCTCTCTCTCTCTCCTCTGCATATATATATTTATATATATTTTATTTAGTTAATTTTTCTTTCCTTATTTAATACACAACCTCTTCTTCTTACTTCTTCTTCTTCTTTCTTCTTTCTTTTTCTTGATCTTGTTTCTTGATTCCGGTGATCACCGTCGGAGCCGTGCTCGTCGCCGACGATCCGAGTGATCCAGTGAACGTACCTGACTTGCGTGATCACCCTCGTGCGTTGTTTGGAACCATTCCGTATACCGTGCGCGCGTCGCGACATTTCGCCGACGAAGGATGTTCCGTACACATCCGTTCTTGTTCTGTCTAGGCAAGTTAATCTTGCTACATGATATATAATTCATTTTATACCTATTTAAATAAATACCATACCTATAGTTTAAATCTAGTGCCCCATGTTTAATTTTATAACGTTTCGATGTTCCTTTTGCATCTGTTTATATCATATTAAATCTAGATCATGAAAACTTATTTTGTGACATACTAGATTACATTATACTGCATCCATATCATTTAAAATATATATCGTCGTAATATTTCTTATTATTATCTTTAATTAGTTTATAATCTGCATTTTATAATGTTATACATTTGAAAATATTATAGTTTACACATGAAACGTCGTTGAAAAGCGGATACGACAAATCTGAAATTTACTGTACACCTTACCTTATAAAATTCATTATAAATCATAAAAAAATCATTAGTATGCGTTCTTTAGTTTGTTACGAAGCTAACTCATAATACTATAACTCTATGAAATATTTACTTGCAAAATAAATTGTTTAAATAACGTAAAATGCAAATGAAAATGTCTCTAAACTGCTGTCCAGGGAAATTCCAGCAGCAAACTTTCAATTTCGAATATTCATAACTTTTTGTAGGGACAACCTGAGATGCTTATACTTATAAAACTGAAAACCTTATTGAATTATCTTTGTTTTGGTATAAGACACGTCCCTATTAGAGAACGTTTGTTATTTTTAAACTATTTTACAAATTAGGGCGACGCTGAATTTCTGAACGGAACTTTCTTGTGCATGGTTAATCAATACCACTTTTATAGTTATTAATCGCTTTGAATATGTTATCCATATTAATATTATTATATCAATATTTATATCACATATTGCTTAGTTGTACATCCCACATTACCATTTTATAGTTTTATAACTTTTCGGATACTCGTTTGCATCCATCGCATTTAGGATACATATAATTGCATCCATAGATCACATTACTACATAATACTGTGATATTAACACTCCATGTTTAATAAATTGCATTCTAATTAATATTGGAACTATAAATGTAACCCTAATCGATAACTGTGCATCCATATCCTTGAAATTATATCTATTTGCATATCATATTACATGTTCCAGTTTATTGTTTTGATAGTACCCATGCTTGTTTATTTATACACATGCTTATGTTAGTTTGATTATGAGCACCCACATGACATCTTGTGCTTTCTGACATGACCTGTTACACTTCCTACTTGACATGACATGGTACCGTACACTCTTGACATGACATGACATCTAAATACACTACTCGACTTGACCTGATATACCATGGCTTTACCTGTTACCTGATCTTGTGTCTAATGCCAACAAACCTAACATGTAGTTCTCACGGACCGTTCCTGTTGTCTATCCAGACAAACCTGCTCTTACCTAATCCTGTGTTGGCATTAGTTCTTGATTACGTAATACCTGACTTGAACACATAACTTGGGGGTATGGGGAAATCAATGATGAAACTTGACTTGTAACTCGACAGTGTACTACCTTACTGATCAGTTTTAAAGACTAGGCCAGCCTTGGGATGATGTTGCTGACATCATTCATCTGTACATATTTCCTGTTTTAGTGCCTAGCGGCATGTCTCGGATTCAGCCCGAAAATCTTGAACGTGTTCCCGGGTATGCACGGGATACTATTGAGTTACATCGATGATTCATCAAATTGATTTCAAAGACTTGAGAGTAGATAACCCAATAGAACAGTTTAGTTTACCCACTGCACACTACCCTTCACTGCCCTGATTTACATTACTGTTACATCTGCTTTTCATTCATGATTATATCTGCATTTCCTGTTACCCTCTTTATATTTTATTGCTTGATGACATGACGCGCTGACGTCTGGGTTTTGCATGGCCCAGATTCTTCTACCTCGTTGCAGACTGATCAGGAGTATTGCCGCTGTTAGACGAGCGGTGAAGTTCATGTCGGTATGTAGTTTCACTTCCAGGTGGTTCATTTATTGTATCTTTTGGCTTCCGCATATTGTTATTTCTTGACTCTTTTACTCTGGCTTATGAACATATACTAGATAGTTAGTTTACTTTCCTGTTCTTGATATCTCTACAGCCGTAAAGTGACCGTGGAAGGATTTTTCCTATCCACAGGTAGCATGGTTGGCTATGTCACGTGCCCATCTTAGCGTACTCTGAGAAGCGGGGCGTGACAACGTGCATCTCAATCCATGACGTAAAATAATGAAGAGAAAAACTCACCACATCCACGCCTGGGGTTGAGGTAATGGCTGCATTGCTTAGCCCGTAGTACAGATGCGATAACCCTGCGATGCTGTCACGCCCCGCTTCCCAGTGTACGGCGAAGTGGACGCGACAAGGCCCGCTACATATATACTCAGAAGTATATACGCTAAGCGTAACTAAGCAATATAAAGTAAATCACAAGAGACGAATAATATGGAAATAACAGCAACTTTTATTAATAACATTCTTTTTACAATGCAGGAAAAGAAAATACAACTGGAATGAAAAAGCAATGCCTAAACAGCGGCATAACAGGAAATGAAATAAACTGGAAAGAACAAGGTACAATTATCTAGAGCTCTGGGTCTGCCTGGAACTGCTCCAAATCTTCACCGGTGGGCTCGATCTCAACTTGGTCCAACGCACCTGATGACATTCAAAGAAGAAAGAGATAGAATGTCGTCAGCGAACAGGTCGCTCGGTAAGTCCCAAAAGAATGAGAATGATAGAGTAACAGTATTTTCTAAAGTATTATATTGTTGAATATTATGGAACATTGTGTAACGCTGTTGTTTGTAGCTTGGAACAGAAGGATGCCAGTGTATACGAGGGGGATCTCTATATGCTAGAGATCAGGGCAAAAGGAAAGTACAAGGAACCGTTATGCCACGGTACAACAGCAATAGGATTCAGGTTAGGTGTCTTAATCTGACCACCTCGTGCCACCTTTAACACCTTCCGTACCAATCTACCCCTTAAACCCCGTAGTGTTTTAACAGTATTGTAGTGTTGGATTATGTAAGTTGGATGACTAACCAAAACCATGATATCAGTAAACATGTTGCAACTGTGTAATCAGGTAAATGGAATATCAGGATAATGGATGAATATCCATGGTTTGATTCAGTCAAAATGAATATATTATTAACTCGGTTCATGGATTCATGGATTCAAAGTGTGTTGGAATATAAAAGAATATAGATTGACTTGAATCATATTCAAGTCAGAAATAGTCAGACTCTAACCCGAGTCAGACTACAAGAAGATGATTTGAAGTTCAATATTAGCTAGGGGCCTTATGGTAATTTGTAAAACTTGAGGGGGTTTTATGTAAAAAATACTTTTGTATATTTTTCAAAATACACCTCAAGTATTTAATAATCGTCTTTATTGTTATAATGAATGAGAATTTTATTTGTGTTATTCTAGTGAATATATCCTAATAAAAGTATTAATTGTTTTATCTGAAATTCATGGTATTTTAGTGTAACTTTTAATCTTGTAATTTTTAGAAAAACTGTGGAAACTTATATTATGATAAAATAGATGTTTAAATGATAATTATATATATATTAACACATGAATAATTTTATATAAATATTTTATTTAGAAAAATCTCATTTTCCCTAAATATCGTATTTTGAACCTTTCGAGACCGAATGCTCCTTGCGGAGGTCTGAATCTCGCACTACTAGCCTGCGGGTGCACGATGAACCGTACTATCCCTAACAGGTTCCCCAAAAGTGGGTTGTAGCGGCGCTTTGCTTAGGTTTAACAAATACTTTTCATTTGGGAAAATGGTTTTATAAATATGGGGTATTTATTTGCAAAAGAGTACAGTTTTCCGTATTTTAGTTATTAGGGTTTCCTAAACCAACTAGCCTATTTCTAAGGTCTAAACGATGAATCATTAGAAGCCTCAAATCGCCTCTTCACCGTCAATTGCGGCCAGGTAAGTGCCAGGTAAGTGGAAAGGAACCGAAGTCGTGGGCCTAATTAAAAACCACTAGCCTTAGACACACTTGCCTAGGCACCACAAGACAGTTTAGATAAACGATCGATGTCCATGACCAATCGTGTTTTCATTTTATTAAAAGATTTTATCTAGAAAAGTTTACAACTTAAAGCTTTAAATAAAAGTTATAAAGATTATGGTATTTTAGTGAAAAGTCCTGTAATTTCGTATTCTGTATTTTTGATATTTATCAATTAGGGTTAGATTGAGTGTGTGTAGGGGTAGGTCATTACCCCGTGACTTATATTAAGTTTTGGTGAACTTTAAAGGTAAAACATGCAATGTAAAACTTAAAGGTATTACAGCGCAAGAATACGGTATTCGAAAACGTTATCATTTTATGTGTGAAATTTCATTCAAATTGGATTTTACAAGTTTAGTGATCAGGATAAACCTATTTAGGAGTGATGGAATTAATTAAACTAAGAAAAATGAACTTCATGGTACTTTTATGAAAAGAGTACGGTTTTGCAAAGAACTTATCATTTCATGTGAAAAAATTTGATTAAATTGGTTTATTGGTGATTAATAGTCAGCATGAATATGGGTAGATAGTATGTATTAGGTGACAAGTGGAAATTTATAGAAAAACCGAATCGGAAATCGGTTTGTCCGATTTCCGTCGGGTTCCAAAAAGTCGTATTTTTATACTTATAGAAAAGAGAGATAGAGGGGATGGGACTTACGGTTTGGACAAGATAAGGAAGCTAATGGACGTGGTGGTTGTCGATTCGTTGAAAATGTCGCGAAGGTTCTGATCCGGTCGCCGGAATCCGTCGTCGATTTCGGCAGCGCTTCGCTTCTCGCTCTTCGTACCGAGTTCTCGAGAATTTGGAAGAGTGGACTTAGAGTTGTGAGGTGAAATGGTAGAGGGTAGGGATCTTTATATAGGGCTAGGCTAGGGTTAGGGTTAGGGTTAAAAATATTTTTAAAAAATATAAAAAACATTAAAAACTCATTAAAAATCATTAAACCTAGGAGTAAAAGGGATTTATTGGCCAAATCAAAACCGATCCAGGTATAATAAGTGTGCAAGAGGGTTGACCAAGTCAAGAGCCAACTTTTCTCAGTTGGTGACTCGGCCGTCCGGCCAAGTCCGACCGGCGGCGCCGGACCGAGTCGGCCGAGTCGCCGGCCGGCGGCGCCGAGTCGGGCCGAGTTAAGGGTCCAATGGCCGGGGTTTTCCTGAGGAACAACTTGGTATTTTTACTTTTTGTTGTCCAGTACATATTTTGGGAGTTATGGCCTTTTTACCGTTGACTTCCAAAAAAAATAAAACAAAATAAATACAAAAATAATGTGGGACATGGAATTTGAACTCCGGTGGCTTGTTTCAGCAGTGCAAGGTATTACCAATGGGCTACAAGCTCTTTCTTGTAATTATTGTGTTATTTAATTACTTAAAATGATAGCAGCAAGAGTAAATACTCCAAGTATACATTAAATTTTAAAGTAATTTCTTGTACACTAAAAATGGAGTTATTTCATTCTTGTAGCTTGTAATTAAAAACAAAAATAATTACCTAAATCTTGTGCTCAGGCTAAAATACCCCTTTGTGGATTTTTAAAAAAAAATTGAAAAAAATTTGTATAGGAAAAAGTGTATAGTAAAATTAGGGTTGTTACATTCTACACTCTTTATAAAAATTTCGTCCTCGAAATTTGTAAAAGGAAAGTGTAACAGTTTCAAGAAAGTTTTGTATTGATGTGCTGACAGTATGTGAAAAATAATAAGGTAGTGCAAGGGTTTTAAAAACGTGAAGAATGTGTGAAGGAATGAAGGAAGCGAAGGTTTTGGTAAAATTTTAAAAGAGGTGAGGGCATTTTGGATTAGGACAGATGCAAGGTATATTATTCAAAGAAATGATGGGATTCAAGGAACATGATTGTAAAGAATGTTTTAGTTGCTAGTTCTTGTGTTATATTGCTTAGATTGTTCACGCAGACCAGAACTGCATGACAGGGATTCATACAGCTCTGACCTGCATGGGCCACCAACAAAACCTGTCACGCCCCGCTTCCCAGTGTACGGCGAAGTGGACGAGACGAGGCCCGCTACGTATATACTCAGAAGTATATACGCTAAGCTTAACTAAGCAATATAAAGTAAATCACAAAAGACGAATAATATGGAAATAGCAGCAACTTTTATTAATAACATTCTTTTTACAATGCAGGAAAAGAAAATACAACTGGAATGAAAAAGCAATGCCTAAACAGCGGCATAACAGGAAATGAAATAAACTGGAAAGAACAAGGTACAATTATCTAGAGCTCTGGGTCTGCCTGGAACTGCTCCAAATCTTCACCGGTGGGCTCGATCTCAACTTGGTCCAACGCACCTGACGACATTCAAAGAAGAAAGAGATAGAATGTCGTCAGCGAACAGGTCGCTCGGTAAGTCCCAAAAGAATGAGAATGATAGAGTAACAGTATTTTCTAAAGTATTATATTGTTGAATATTATGGAACATTGTGTAATGCTGTTGTTTGTAGCTTGGAACAGAAGGATGCCAGTGTATACGAGGGGGATCTCTATATGCTAGAGATCAGGGCAAAAGGAAAGTACAAGGAACCGTTATGCCACGGTACAACAGCAATAGGATTCAGGTTAGGTGTCTTAATCTGACCACCTCGTGCCACCTTTAACACCTTCCGTACCAATCTACCCCTTAAACCCCGTAGTGTTTTAACAGTATTGTAGTGTTGGATTATGTAAGTTGGATGACTAACCAAAACCATGATATCAGTAAACATGTTGCAACTGTGTAATCAGGTAAATGGAATATCAGGATAATGGATGAATATCCATGGTTTGATTCAGTCAAAATGAATATATTGTTAACTCGGTTCATGGATTCATGGATTCAAAGTGTGTTGGAATATAAAAGAATATAGATTTACTTGAATCATATTCAAGTCAGAAATAGTCAGACTCTAACCCGAGTCAGACTACAAGAAGATGATTTGAAGTTCAATATTAGCTAGGGGCCTTATGGTAATTTGTAAAACTTGAGGGGGTTTTATGTAAAAAATACTTTTGTATATTTTCAAAATACACCTCAAGTATTTAATAATCGTCTTTATTGTTATAATGAATGTGAATTTTATTTGTGTTATTCTAGTGAATATATCCTAATAAAAGTATTAATTATTTTATCTGAAATTCATGGTATTTTAGTGTAACTTTTAATCTTGTAATTTTTAGAAAAACTGTGGAAACTTATATTATGATAAAATAGATGTTTAAATGATAATTATATATATATTAACACATGAATAATTTTATATAAATATTTTATTTAGAAAAATCTCATTTTCCCTAAATATCGTATTTTGAACCTTTCGAGACCGAATGCTCCTTGCGGAGGTCTGAATCTCGCACTACTAGCCTGCGGGTGCACGATGAACCGTACTATCCCTAACAGGTTCCCCAAAAGTGGGTTGTAGCGGCGCTTTGCTTAGGTTTAACAAATACTTTTCATTAGGGAAAACGGTTTTATAAATATGGGGTATTTATTTGCAAAAGAGTACAGTTTTCCGTATTAGTTATTAGGGTTTCCTAAACCAACTAGCCTATTTCTAAGGTCTAAACGATGAATCATTAGAAGCCTCAAATCGCCTCTTCACCGTCAATTGCGGCCAGGTAAGTGCCAGGTAAGTGGGAAGGAACCGCAGTCGTGGGCCTAATTAAAAACCACTAGCCTTAGACACACTTGCCTAGGCACCACAAGACAGTTTAGATAAACGATCGATGTCCATGACCAATCGTGTTTTCATTTTATTAAAAGATTTTATCTAGAAAAGTTTACAACTTAAAGCTTTAAATAAAAGTTATAAAGATTATGGTATTTTAGTGAAAAGTCCTGTAATTTCGTATTCTGTATTTTTGATATTTATCAATTAGGGTTAGATTGAGTGTGTGAAGGGGTAGGTCATTACCCCGTGACTTATATTAAGTTTTGGTGAAGTTTAAAGGTAAAACATGCTATGTAAAACTTAAAGGTATTATAGCGCAAGAATACGGTATTCGAAAACGTTATCATTTTATGTGTGAAATTTCATTCAAATTGGATTTTACAAGTTTAGTGATCAGGATAAACCTATTTAGGAGTGATGGAATTAATTAAACTAAGAAAAATGAACTTCATGGTATTTTTATGAAAAGAGTACGGTTTTGCAAAGAACTTATCATTTCATGTGAAAAAGTTTGATTAAATTGGTTTATGGGTAATTAATAGTCAGCATGAATATGGGTAGATAGTATGTATTAGGTGACAAGTGGAAATTTATAGAAAAACCGAATCGGAAATCGGTTTGTTCGATTTCCGTCGGGTTCCAAAAAGTCGTATTTTTATACTTATAGAAAAGATAGATAGAGGGGATGGGACTTACGGTTTGGACAAGCTAAGGAAGCTAATGGACGTGGTGGTTGTCGATTCGTTGAAAATGTCGCGAAGGTTCTGATCCGGTCGCCGGAATCCGTCGTCGATTTCGGCAGCGCTTCGCTTCTCGCTCTTCGTACCGAGTTCTCGAGAATTTGGGAGAGTGGACTTAGAGTTGTGAGGTGAAATGGTAAAGGGTAGGGGTCTTTATATAGGGCTAGGCTAGGGTTAGGGTTAGGGTTAAAAATATTTTTAAAAAATATAAAAAACATTAAAAACTCATTAAAAATCATTAAACCTAGGAGTAAAAGGGATTTATTGGCCAAATCAAAACCGATCCAGGTATAATAAGTGTGCAAGAGGGTTGACCAAGTCAAGAGCCAACTTTTCTCAGTTGGTGACTCGGCCGTCCGGCCAAGTCCGGCCAGCGGCGCCGGACCGAGTCGGCCGAGTCGCCGGCCGGCGGCGCCGAGTCGGGCCGAGTCAAGGGTCCAATGGCCGGGGTTTTCCTGAGGAACAACTTGGTATTTTTACTTTTTGTTGTCCAGTACATATTTTGGGAGTTATGGCCTTTTTACCGTTGACTTCCAAAAAAAATAAAACAAAATAAAAACAAAAATAATGTGGGACATGGGATTTGAACTCCGGTGGCTTGTTTCAGCAGTGCAAGGTATTACCAATGGGCTACAAGCTCTTTCTTGTAATTATTGTGTTATTTAATTACTTAAAATGATAGCAGCAAGAGTAAATACTCCAAGTATACATTAAATTTTAAAGTAATTTCTTGTACACTAAAAATGGAGTTATTTCATTCTTGTAGCTTGTAATTAAAAACAAAAATAATTACCTAAATCTTGTGCTCAGGCTAAAATACCCCTTTGTGGATTTTTAAAAAAAAATTGAAAAAAAATTGTATAGGAAAAAGTGTATAGTAAAATTAGGGTTGTTACATTCTACCCTCTTTATAAAAATTTCGTCCTCGAAATTTGTAAAAGAAAAGTGTAACAGTTTCAAGAAAGTTTTGTATTGATGTGCTGACAGTATGTGAAAAATAACAAGGTAGTGCAAGGGTTTTAAAAACGTGAAGAATGTGTGAAGGAATGAAGGATGCGAAGGTTTTGGTAAAATTTTAAAAGAGGTGAGGGCATTTTGGATTAGGACAGATTCAAGGTATATTATTCAAAGAAATGATGGGATTCAAGGAACATGATTGTAAAGAATGTTTTAGTTGCTGGTTCTTGTGTTATATTGCTTAGGTTGTTCACGCAGACCAGAACTGCATGACAGGGATCCATACAGCTCTGACCTGCATGGGCCACCAACAAAACCTGTCACGCCCCGCTTCCCAGTGTACGGCGAAGTGGACGCGACGAGGCCCGCTACGTATATACTCAGAAGTATATACGCTAAGCGTAACTAAGCAATATAAAGTAAATCACAAAAGACGAATAATATGGAAATAACAGCAACTTTTATTAATAACATTCTTTTTACAATGCAGGAAAAGAAAATACAACTGGAATGAAAAAGCAATACCTAAACAGCGGCATAACAGGAAATGAAATAAACTGGAAAGAACAAGGTACAATTATCTAGAACTCTGGGTCTGCCTGGAACTGCTCCAAATCTTCACCGGTGGGCTCGATCTCAACTTGGTCCAACGCACCTGACGACATTCAAAGAAGAAAGAGATAGAATGTCGTCAGCGAACAGGTCGCTCGGTAAGTCCCAAAAGAATGAGAATGATAGAGTAACAGTATTTTCTAAAGTATTATATTGTTGAATATTATGGAACATTGTGTAACGCTGTTGTTTGTAGCTTGGAACAGAAGGATGCCAGTGTATATGAGAGGGATCTCTATATGCTAGAGATCAGGGCAAAAGGAAAGTACAAGGAACCATTATGCCACGGTACAACAGCAATAGGATTCAGGTTAGGTGTCTTAATCTGACCACCTCGTGCCACCTTTAACACCTTCCGTACCAATCTACCCCTTAAACCCCGTAGTGTTTTAACAGTATTGTAGTGTTGGATTATGTAAGTTGGATGACTAACCAAAACCATGATATCAGTAAATATGTTGCAACTGTGTAATCAGGTAAATGGAATATCAGGATAATGGATGAATATCCATGGTTTGATTCAGTCAAAATGAATATATTGTTAACTCGGTTCATGGATTCATGGATTCAAAGTGTGTTGGAATATAAAAGAATATAGATTGACTTGAATCATATTCAAGTCAGAAATAGTCAGACTCTAACCCGAGTCAGACTACAAGAAGATGATTTGAAGTTCAATATTAGCTAGGGGCCTTATGGTAATTTGTAAAACTTGAGGGGGTTTTATGTAAAAAATACTTTTGTATATTTTTCAAAATACACCTCAAGTATTTAATAATCGTCTTTATTGTTATAATGAATGTGAATTTTATTTGTGTTATTCTAGTGAATATATCCTAATAAAAGTATTAATTGTTTTATCTGAAATTCATGGTATTTTAGTGTAACTTTTAATCTTGTAATTTTTAGAAAAACTGTGGAAACTTATATTATGATAAAATAGATGTTTAAATGATAATTATATATATATTAACACATGAATAATTTTATATAAATATTTTATTTAGAAAAATCTCATTTTCCCTAAATATCGTATTTTGAACCTTTCGAGACCGAATGCTCCTTGCGGAGGTCTGAATCTCGCACTACTAGCCTGCGGGTGCACGATGAACCGTACTATCCCTAACAGGTTCCCCAAAAGTGGGTTGTAGCTGCGCTTTGCTTAGGTTTAACAAATACTTTTCATTTGGGAAAACGGTTTTATAAATATGGGGTATTTATTTGCAAAAGAGTACAGTTTTCCGTATTTTAGTTATTAGGGTTTCCTAAACCAACTAGCCTATTTCTAAGGTCTAAACGATGAATCATTAGAAGCCTCAAATCGCCTCTTCACCGTCAATTGCGGCCAGGTAAGTGCCAGGTAAGTGGGAAGGAACCGCAGTCGTGGGCCTAATTAAAAACCACTAGCCTTAGACACACTTGCCTAGGCACCACAAGACAGTTTAGATAAACGATCGATGTCCATGACCAATCGTGTTTTCATTTTATTAAAAGATTTTATCTAGAAAAGTTTACAACTTAAAGCTTTAAATAAAAGTTATAAAGATTATGGTATTTTAGTGAAAAGTCCTGTAATTTCGTATTCTGTATTTTTGATATTTATCAATTAGGGTTAGATTGAGTGTGTGTAGGGGTAGGTCATTACCCCGTGACTTATATTAAGTTTTGGTGAAGTTTAAAGGTAAAACATGCTATGTAAAACTTAAAGGTATTATAGCGCAAGAATACGGTATTCGAAAACGTTATCATTTTATGTGTGAAATTTCATTCAAATTGGATTTTACAAGTTTAGTGATCAAGATAAACCTATTTAGGAGTGATGGAATTAATTAAACTAAGAAAAATGAACTTCATGATATTTTTATGAAAAGAGTACGGTTTTGCAAAGAACTTATCATTTCTTATGAAAAAGTTTGATTAAATTGGTTTATGGGTGATTAATAGTCAGCATGAATATGGGTAGATAGTATGTATTAGTTGACAAGTGGAAATTTATAGAAAAACCGAATCGGAAATCGGTTTGTCCGATTTCCGTCGGGTTCCAAAAAGTCGTATTTTTATACTTATAGAAAATAGAGATAGAGGGGATGGGACTTACGGTTTGGACAAGCTAAGAAAGCTAATGGACGTGGTGGTTGTCGATTCGTTGAAAATGTCGCGAAGGTTCTGATCCGGTCGCCGGAATCCGTCGTCGATTTCGGCAGCGCTTCGCTTCTCGCTCTTCGTACCGAGTTCTCGAGAATTTGGGAGAGTGGACTTAGAGTTGTGAGGTGAAATGGTAGAGAGTAGGGGTCTTTATATAGGGCTAGGCTAGGGTTAGGGTTAGGGTTAAAAATATTTTTAAAAAATATAAAAAACATTAAAAATTCATTAAAAATCATTAAACCTAGGAGTAAAAAGGATTTATTGGCCAAATCATAACCGATCCAGGTATAATAAGTGTGCAAGAGGGTTGACCAAGTCAAGAGCCAACTTTTCTCAGTTGGTGACTCGGCCGTCCGGCCAAGTCCGGCCGGCGGCGCCGGACCGAGTCGGCCGAGTCGCCGGCCGGCGGCGCCGAGTCGGGCCGAGTCAAGGGTCCAATGGCCGGGGTTTTCCTGAGGAACAACTTGGTATTTTTACTTTTTGTTGTCCAGTACATATTTTGGGAGTTATGGCCTTTTTACCGTTGACTTCCAAAAAAAATAAAACAAAATAAAAACAAAAATAATGTGGGGCATGGAATTTGAACTCCGGTAGCTTGTTTCAGCAGTGCAAGGTATTACCAATGGGCTACAAGCTCTTTCTTGTAATTATTGTGTTATTTAATTACTTAAAATGATAGCAGCAAGAGTAAATACTCCAAGTATACATTAAATTTTAAAGTAATTTCTTGTACACTAAAAATGGAGTTATTTCATTCTTGTAGCTTGTAATTAAAAACAAAAATAATTATCTAAATATTGTGCTCAGGCTAAAATACCCCTTTGTGGATTTTTAAAAAAAAATTGAAAAAAATTTGTATAGGAAAAAGTGTATAGTAAAATTAGGGTTGTTACAGATGCCCACGGCTAGTCGCGTCCCTTCGGTAATGCGATGAGCAGGGTAAATTACCGAGGCTCATAAATCGACGATGCGTTAGAACGACAAACCAACTGAGCCAAACGCTGATAAATCCGACGAAAAAAGTTTTTTCATCCATGCCAGGAGCTACAATCGACTCAAAAGATACAGCAGACAAGATTGGAATATAGAACTATGACAAATCTTCTTCTCTAGCTGGTAGCATATTTAAACCAAACCCGAAGGGATCGTTGATATTCCCGAACTTTGGAGCCACCTTTGATAGGACGTCTCCACGAAGGAAGCAGGCGATAAAGCTTTTAAAAGTGACGCCCTGTCCCTCTGACTCTGTGAACAGCTTCTCAAAAATACCCGGAGTCTTGATTAGACTCGGGTACTTATGGCGGACGGCATTTTCAGTCGACAAGCCGTCAAGCGTAGCGGGTACAGTCTCGAAGGCATACTCGTCAGAAGGCAACAATTCTTCGTAAGTCGCTCCCCTGATCGGCAAACCCAAGATCTCGCGAAACTCTTCCAAAGAAATCGAAACTTCGCGGTCCCCTAACAAGAAAGTGTTGGTGGGAAGATTCCATTGATTAAGGAAAGCTTTAACCCACCATACATGAGGAGACTGATAATGGAAGAGAGACGCGTACACCGCCTGGTAAAGCCCGACCTTCTGTAGTCGCACACGATGGGTGGACAGGATATAATGAGCCCAGAGAAGATAGCCCGTGGGATAGCGAGGGGTAAGCCCTATCTTGTAGACTTGTCCCCAGGACTGGACTTCACCTTGGCAGATACGACACCCCAAGATGTCTATGACCGGCACAGGCTGGTGTGGTATCCCAACTGTCGACGGCTCAAGCCGGCCTGTAGGAGTCCAATCCGCCACCTCTACAGCAAAAGCAGTCTGCGGATGGTCCATCGGCAAGAACGGGCGGAGAGGTTCTGTTGGCACCTCGCAAAGAAAGCTTCGGTGACCGCGGATGATATGACCGTACCAGGTTCCCCACAAAAGTAGATTGGCGCAGTCCGGGTCATGAGCCTTAATCATTGCCATTACCTCTTCATCAGACGGTGACTGAGGAAAACCAGCCTCCGAGCGGGTAAAAGGAAAGTACGGAAGAGAAGTCATTGTTCCTGAAACAAAGGAAAGGAAACTGTTAATGAAACCCACACGTGTATATATATTTATAAATATATATATATATAAAAAGACAGTGGAAGAAGACGACAAGCCGCTTATTTCATGGGACCATTGGTTGCAAAACACAGGGGCCCCACAAAATCAAGATGGCGGCTCACTAATGATAAGGCAGGGTAATCATTATGAGAACAAAGGAAGATTCTCAATAAATGAATAAGTGGATTTCAAACATCTCTACACATTCCCCAAGAAAAAAAACTCATCACCAACTCTGGGCGAAATCCAAGAACTATCTCTCCTAAAATTTTGCCAAGAACAACTGAAAATGAAAATCTCAAGAAGTGTTTTTTGAGAACTAAGTTCTTTGAGGGAATTAAATTCTTTTTCAACAGAAGAATTAAATTCCAAGAAAATCTTCAGAGCTTGGCTCTTTGAAACGGAATTAAATTCCAGAAGAAACTATGTGCTATCATCAAACTCCCCTTGGAAAAAAAATGCCCAACATCGGGGGCTTACTACCTAAAGATCGTGCATTCTTAAAGCTTGCAAAGATAGGTTTTTATTAAAGGGAAAAACCCTTGGTGTGGATTTAAAATCCAAAGAAAATTTCTACAAAAAAGTTCCTCGGCCGTTCAAGATCCTTACCTAAAAAAAAGGGGATTCTTTTTCGTTGACAGAGTTAAACTCTGGATTTTTGTTGAACAGAGAACTGAGCTCTGAGGAAGGAGAATTAAATTCTCAAGGCAAGAATGAGGAATGAAGAAGATGAAGGAGTGGAGGCGCTTCTGAAGAGACCCCTGCATTTATAAGACATGATAGGAAACGGTTCATCTTCCCTGTTCCCTAGGCAAATCCAACGGCCACAAATGTTACAGCGTTGCACTCACGTGCAAACACGTGAGAATAACGCTGTGGGGGTATTTGTTCCCTCATGGGAACTGAATAAAGCAGCAAGGAAATACTCAAGAGGAGCATCACGTGTCCACACATGATCGGGCATCACATGTCCACACGTGATCGGACATCACGTGGGGACACGTGACCTTTTATGAGCAAAATTATGGACGCTGAAATACACAATTAGAGATGGGGTCACATGCCAACACGTGATGGGCCCCTGTGTCCTTTGAAATAATAGAATTAAATTCTAATGAAATGACTAACTGGTGGGGTCATGTGCCAACACGTGATGGACTCTTAAGTCCTCTGAGCGAATAGAATTAAATTCTAATTAATTGCTTAATCGATGGGGTCACGTGCCAGCACGTGATGGGTTTTGAACCCTTTGAACTAATAGAATTAAAATCTAATTAGATGAGTCACGTGCCAACACATGATGGGTTCCTGAGCCCTCTGAAATAATAGAATTAAATTCTAATTAGATGGGTTACGTGCCAACACGTGATGAGCTCTTAAACTCTCTGAACAATAGAATTAAATTCTTATTAAAAGGGAATCAAAAACCCTAATTGGAAAAATAATTCCCTAGATGTTTCCAAATAAAAAAGATTGCGCTCTGTAAAGTGGAGCACCGTTGGATTAAAAATCCAATGGTGATTAAAAATCACCAATTTATAGAAAAATTCTATATAAGGAAATGTTTTCCTAAAATTTGCCAGGAACAACAAACAAAATATCTTTTGGGATTAAAAATCCAATGGTGAACAAAATTCACCGAGTGATCTAAAAGATCATGTTGGTTATAAAATCAATTAAAATCTTTCAATGAAAAATTGACTAAACAACCTGATTCTTTTCTTTCTCCTATAAATAGGAGTCAAGAGGGAAGAAAAAAAGGAGAGATATAACAAGAGAGAGAAAAAAGAAAGAGAATTTAATTTTTCAAAAAAAAGAAGATCTCTTCAGAAAAAAAGAAACCCTAGGTAAGAGAAGAAAAGAGATCATTCTATAAGCTGCCACAAAACAAAAAGAAAATTTAATTCTCAAACTAAGAGTTTAACTCTTTTGAATAAGAACTTAGTTCTTCCTTTGGTTGAAGATCTGCAGAAGCAGATCTTCCCATAAGTTGAGAATTTAATTCTTATCGGGGGAATTCTGCCATGCAGATCTAAAATTTAAGGGAGGACCTAGGTTCAGAGAATTTTATTCTCCCACAAAGCACATAAGAATTTAATTCCTCCAACAAAGATAGGGTTTAACCCCTAATATAAGAACTTAGTTCTTCTTTATGGTAATAGATCTGCAAATACAGATCTCCCCATAAGTTGAGAATTTAATTCTTATCAGGGAGATTCTGCCATGCTGATCCAAAACTTAGAGAGAGAATTGAGTTTAAAGAATTTAATTCTTTCGAACATATAAGAATTTAATTCCTCTAAACAAAATTAGGGTTTAACCCTATAAGAGAATTCAATTCTTAAATAAGGGATTTATCTCTCCATGCACGTAAAAAGATCAAGTAGCCAACATGATCACGTAGCAACATGTGACTTTCCCCCTCAATGATCAAAAGAGAACGAATAAGATTAGGTCACGTGCTCCCACGTGACCCTTGAACAGACTCCTCAAAATAAGAAGGGCAGAACAGATTTTGGACACCTCACGTGTCTCCACGTGACCCCTGACAAACACCCCTTTTAAAAAAAAGAGAAATGGGGGTAAAACTGAGGAGTTAATACCCAATGCATAGGCACTATCACGTGTCCACACGTGATGGTCATAAAGATTAAGTGTTTAACACTTATTTGCATATTCTGAGAATAAAATAAGGGAAGTCTGGCCCAATACTCAAGCGCCTCACGTGACCCCACATGAGCGCTTCTCTTTTTAGTGTTTAACATTATTTTGAGCATTTCGTCCTTAGTGTTTAACACTATTGTAAGTGCATCACGTGGGAGCACGTGATAGCCGATTGTACTCTAGTGTTTAACACTATATTCGAGCCAATTTTATCCTAAATTAGCTAAGTCTTCCAGAGGCAGGACCCCCTTTTGATTGAACCTCAAATACACTCCTGTCTTCCAAAATTGATCATCTCATATGACATTCAAAGCAAAACCCAAAGCCTTTCAACCAACATTGGTTCAAGGGTACATCTCTTCATACCTCTGATATATGTCGTTGTAATTTCTCAGCGTCTTCAGAAAGATGGAGGGTCCCGATAACCGATAACTTTTGGTGCATCCCCAAACAGTTGAATCAAAACCAAACAGACTATGGCATCTTTAAACTGGACCGTAATGTCCCTAAACTAAACTCTATGGACTATGAGGTCCTTAAACTCATGGAATATGATGTCCTTAATCTCTATGGACTGTGAGGTCTTTAAACTCACGGACTATGAGGTCCTTAACCTTTATGGACTGTAAGGTCCCTAAACTCATAGACTATGATGTCTTTAGACCTTATAGACTATGACGTCTTTAAACTGGACCGTAATGTCCTTAAACTAATTACGGACCGCAATGTCCCTAAACTAAAACAATAGAGCCCAAATACTCTTTTGTTGGATCTAAATGATCATGTTAAGTAGATCTTAGTCTAAAATGGGACTAACATATCCTTAACAACCACTTAAGTTGATCTTAATCTCAAATGAGATTAACGATCCTTAAATCAATCCAACTATAGATCCCTCAACTGGCACTGGTTCATGGGTACATCTCCTCACACCTCTGATATATGTCGTTGTAATTCTTCAACGTCTTCAGAGAGGTGGCGGGTCCCGGCAATCAGACACTCACTGGACCGCAAAGTCCCTAAACTAAAACAATAAAGTCCAAATGTTCTTTTGTTGGATCTAAATGATCTTGTTAAGTAGATCTTAGTCTGAAATTAGACTAACGTATCCTTAACAAACGTTTAAATTGATCTTAGTCTCAAATGAGATTAACGATCCTTAAACCCAACCCAAACCCAAATCTAAGAAAATACGGATTTGGATTAATCCCCGCCCTACAGGCGACAACATAAATTAGTCTCCGTATACAATCCACGGGAAACCAAAAACAAAACAAACATATACGACACGAAGTGACCATCTGGAGAAGGAGAAAGTGGTTACCGCGATGCGGTAGCGTAATTAACTGCAGGGGCTTGCGCCTGCAGGGAAGAGCGTCCCCACAATCAAAAAACCCCTCAAATGAGGAGGAATCTGATGAAGTCTGCTACATCGGCCGCATCTGTCTAAACGTCCGATACATGGTGCCATAAATCAACTTGGCATCTTTGGAGAGGTGGACGGATAAAACAAAATAGCATCTGCCCCTAGATTCCCGGAAGACGTTGGTCTTCCCGGTTTTCGGCGGTAAATAGGCTCGATATGTCCTCTCCGCCCACCGTACATGGTTGCATAAAGTTGGGTTACATCAAGCGGTATACTCGTCTCTTTTTCATTACCCGGCTCCTCACGTTTGGTGGGTTAAAACTTTCCTGAATCAATGGAATCTTCCCACCAACACTTTCTTGCTAGGGGATCGTGAGGTCTCGATTTCTCTGGAAGAGTTCCGCGAGATCTCTGGATTGCCGATCAGGGGAAAGCCCTATGAAGAGTTGCTGCCTCCCGATGAGTATGTATTTACGACCGTCCCTGCTATGCTTGATGGCTTGACGACCGAAAACGTCGTCCGTCATAATTACCCCAGTCTAATCAAGACTCTAGGTATTTTTGAGAAGCTGTTCGCGGAATCAGAGGGACAGGACGTCACCTTTAAGAGCTTCATCATCTGTTTTCTCCATGAAGATGTCTTATCAAAAGAGGCTCCAAAATTTGCGAATATTAACGACCCTTTTGGGTTTGGGCCGAATAAGATGTCGACCAAAGAAGAGGACTTGCCGCAGTTTTATATTCCGGTTTTGTCGGTCGTGCCCTTCGATTCGATTGCGGCCCCTGGCATGGACGAAGAGACCTTCTTTGTCGGCTTCATCAGTCTTTGGCTTAGTTAGTTTGCTATACCGACACATCGACGCTTAATGAGAGCTTTTGTCTTCTACCCTGCTCATCGCGTAGCAGAAGGGGCACGGTTGGCGGTTGGAATTGTGGGACTGTCGCATCTTTATCATGGATTGAGCGTTGTGGCCAACACTTCAACCCCAGGTACAGATGTCGTGAATTCCTTTCTCCACTACTTCACGTCGTGGATCGAGATGCATGTATTGGGAGCGTTCGCGGTGCATCGGAGGCCATATTTTTATAACTCCTATACCTTCCCACGGATCATGAGGCTGGTGGATGCTTCTTCTCCCGACCCTACCCAGCTAGGAGCCCTCCGCGTTCTGCTTAATCCGTACTCCAACGAGGGCGGGATAGTTTTCGTTGACCGAGTCCTTTCTGCTCCCGTCGGGCCTATTCAGCAGCTGTTTGACTTGTCGAAGGGTGGAGCGTCGTCTTTAAAACCTAAGTAGATCATGCACCTATACTCGATTAGGCCGGGTTACCTGGTGTTCAGGCAGATCAACGCGGCTCTTTTTATGAGGTACAATCCGCATCTCTTCGCCCAGCAGTTGGGCTATAACCAGGGTGTCCCTTTCGAGGCGTTCTTGGTTGAACCTACTGCATCTCTGGAAGTCATGCGTGACATCATCCATCACTTCATGCGGCTGAACACTGGCTCCCGTTTCGTGATCCCCGAGGCCGACTATATTCCAAGGTGTGTGGGGTCCTTCGCGGGTTGGTACTGTCATTGAGTCGGTCCCGTCATCGTCGACGAGAGGCGGGTACTCTTCGAATGTCGATCGTCGGCTTCGGCCCAAGCTACTGGTATTCTGTTGCGGCCGCGGACAACGGTTCGCCCTCCGTTGAGGGATGGTGGCATGGTCCTTATCCCGAAAGCCGCAGAAGTAGAATCAACTCCTTGCACTGCTGGGATGCCAGTGCGCACTAGAGCTCAGGCGAAGGCCTCCGATGAAGCGTTAGTGAGAGTACCATCAATGGAGGTGTCATCCATGGTGGTATTTCTAAAAGGGGATACCGGAAGTGAGGTTGGCCAACGTCGCACCAAAGCGCCGAGGGGAAGGAAGCGTCTCTCTTCTAGTGTTAGCTCTAGCTCGAAAAGGAAGAAGAAAATAGCTGCCGGCTTGCTTGAACTCGTGCTGGAATCTGAGCCTATTGTTCAAGACGAGCCCATCTCCATGCAAGAGCCGGATGACAGTCTTATTTATCCTGGCTCATCAGCTGAGGAAGCCGCGCAATTAGCTAAAGCTTTAAGGCGCTCGCAGGATGAGACCGAAAATGTGTGCATCCCGAAGAAGCCCTACCCCCCAGTTATCTCCTACGAAGATCCCTCTTCGCTACGGAGAGTACATATGGGTCCTCTGCGAATGGAAGATGAAATAGCCTTCAAGCAGCCCATCTCAGCTACTTCTGAAGATGAGCTGGCACTGAAGACCGGTAAGCATGAATCTGCATTTGAAGCCCGGCGAGCACATTTCCTCAGGAAGGAACGACGGCTTGAAAAAGCCATACTAGAAGTATCCTGGCGCATTGGTATGTGTGCTTTCCGTATTTTTCTTTTGGCAAATAATTTGTATCGCTTTTTATATCTTCTTATCTTTGCGAAAACTTTTCAGGGACTTCAGCAACGAAAGAGGATCTGAGCCCAGGTCGTGCCATGACCGTCGCTTCTATAGATGTCTCCCATGACACATCGGCATGTGCAAAAGGGGTTACTATGGCTTCCATTCCTGTTGTAGAGCCTCCGGTGGTGGCTCTTGTTCCTTCGATGTCCATTGCTCGAGCGGCGGTGGCCCCATTGGCCACGGACCCTATGGATTTTTCTGATGGCGTCTTAGAAATTGTAGGAGGGACCGCGAAGGCCACTATTATTTCTCCGGAGCCTGAAATGGCGGTTGTTGCTTCGCAACTGGAAGCTGCTATGCCCGCAAATGTCCCTGGTGATGTGCCTAAAGGCGTGGAGTATGCAACCGAAGCTACCGTGCTTCCAGTTCAAGGCGAGCGGAGCGTCAAAGGTAACCTCCTACATTTTATTGTTAATGATCCCCTCATTATCTGAACTCTTCTTTCTTTTAGAACTACGGGAATTAGCGGCTTCTATAGTAGATCTATCTCCCAGGAAGTCCTTCCAGCGCTTACTTGACATGGCTGCCCTACGGGCGATATCCCCGCAAAGCATCGTCCTTTCTTCCGGGCAAGGTCGGTGTTCTTTGACCCCTTTACTTTATTATCACTTTTTTTACGATGATGCTAATATGCCCTCTGCACCTCTGGAAGCTGATGATGAAGTGGAGATTCTGGATGGGCCTGGGGATCTTTCAAACTCCCCTTGCATGGCTGTGGGTAAGTAAAACTTTACCCTTGGTATTATTTTGTTTATTCCATGTTTGTCAGTCTCGCTGACTAGTCATAAACTTTGACAGCTTTGCCAGCTCCAGCTCCGTTAGAATCCCGAATCTCTATGCCACCGAGACCATATGCCCGACGTGCGTCTGAAAGGATTGCGAGACAAAGCATTCACTCCTTGTCGGCCCTCATTGAAGATCTTCGTGCTGGAAGTTCTGTTACGGCCGAAGAATTTGCTGCCGAAGCCAATACTTCTTTGCCTTTCCTTGCTACTTATCATGATGAGACATTGGTGCATGTTTGAGTTGAGTATTGTCGCAGAGTGGAGGCTTGCTTACATAATCTCGAGTGTATACGCCTTCCTTCCGAGCTCTTAACTGTAAAGGTGAGCCTGCGGGGGTGGATTGAGCGGTGCGCCGCTAATCTTCAGTCTTGCGAAAAGAGGCTCAACCGGAAATTTTCGGAGAGGGAGCTAGCTTCAAATGCTTTGGGGGAACTCCAAGCTCAACTCACTACTAAGACCACCCATGCGTACAAACTTTAGCGGGTACTTCAAGAAGCTATCACAGAGGTGGTAGCTCTTGATAAAACCGTTATCTTTACCCGCGAAATGGTTGAAGCTCATAAAGTTGCTGAAAAGGAGCTTGAGAGTCGGTTCGCCTCGTATCAGGCTCAACGGTCTCAGGCGGAGACCCATCTTCTGGCAATAACAAAGCTTGAAGCCGATGCCCAGCGGAAGAATGATGAATTGACAAACTTATTGCACCATCCGCCGGCTTGAAGACATATATATTTTTTATATTCTCCCTTTATTATATTTACTCCTGAATGAGAGTGTCTTTTGATTCTTTTATGAAATGTACCTTGTATTCATTTGGATTCATGAATAAAAGACATATTTTATTTCATATTGGCGCTTTCTTTTCTTTTCTGTGTCATTGGCATGTTATTTTAGCAAATGTGGCCCGTAGATGGTAGATAACGGTTCATCTTGAACTCCTTGAAGGGTAGCGATGGCTTAGGAAACAGGTTCAGATCTGCTGCCTAAGACTTTTCAATCTTATGAGCCGTGAGGGCCTCATAAAAATGTTTCTCCCCATGAGTCGAGAGGATCTCGAAGGTGTAATTTCTCCTTAGGGGTCGTGAGAACTCCTAAGTGCGTTTTCTCTTGAGAGTCGTAAGGATATCACAAGAGAGTTTTCTTTTTACGGGTTGAGAGGTTTGTGCAGGGACACTGATTTCCCTGGGGATCGAGATGAATCGAGAGATTATTGGTTGACTTGATTCCGAGACGGAGCATTATTCCGGCGGGGAGGTCATTGGCTGACTTGTTTCCAAGACAGAGCATTGTTCTGGCGGGGAGGTCATTCACTGACTTGTTTCCGAGACGGAGCATTGTTCCTGCGGGGAGGTCATTGGCTGACTTGTTTCCGAGACGGAGAATTGTTCCGGCGGGGATGTCATTGGCTGACTTGTTTCCGAGACGGAGCATTGAGCATTGTTCCTGCGGGGAGGTCATTGGCTGACTTGTTTCCGCTTTCTGCGGTGTCGGGGTTGACTTGCTCCGCTTTCTGCGGTGTCGAGAAGGAACGTCGTGTTTATCTTCTGGGATGCAAATGTTGTCGTCGAGATCTGACTCTCCCTTTGACAGAGTCTGTTGGGAAATGTGGTTCCCTTTTCGTTTATAGCCATGGATTGTATACAGGGGTCAGTATGGACTCTCCTGTAGGGCAAAAGTTCCATTCTTTCATTTTTTTATTTCTTTCCACGATACTCTATCATTTCAGCTTTTTATATCGCGAAAGTCGCGATTGCCCAATCATTTCGGCTATTTTTCGCGGTGCCTAATCATTTCGGCTATTTTTCTTTTACTCGCTGCTTTTTTAATGCGAGTTGCCCAATCATTTCAGCTATTTTTATATGTATTTTTGGCTCGCTGATTTTGTTGCGAGTATGGACTTGAGATCTGATACTAATCTTAGCATCAGTATCGTTGTGACTGGAATATTAGCAGGAGCGAATCATCACTTGCCGTGAAACGACTTGGAATTTGTTACCGATTTAGGCATCAGTATCGCTACTACTGGAACGTCGCCAGGAGCGAATCATCATTTGCCTTTGCCGCTATCGAACAAATGTGGCTTAGTAAACAGGGTTAGGGACCTGACGACTAAGGCTTTTGATTTCGTGAGCCGTAAGGGTCTCATAAAGGTATTTCTCCCTACGAGTCGTGAGGATCTCGTAGGTGTAATTTCTCCTTAGGGGTCATGAGGACTCCTAAGTGCGTTTTCTCTTAAGAGTCGTAAGGATCTCACAAGAGCATTTTCTCCTTGCAAGTAGAGAGAACCTACAAGTGTTGTTCACCAAATAGGGGAATTTCATACCATTGGTAGAACTGGACGAGGGAACGTTTATTTATGCCCGTGGATTGTATACAAGGGTCAACATTGACCGCCTGTAGGGCAGTTTGGGGGATATGATGGCTTAAGAACAGGTTCAAGTCCCTGTATCTTAAGACTTTTAAATTCTGTGAGCCGTAAGGGTCTCATAGGGGGGAAATTCTCCTTACAAGTCATGAGGATCCCGTAAGTGTTTTGCTCCCCTATGAGTCGTAAGGATCTCAAGCGGGTATTTTCTCTTTACAAGGTCGAGAGGACCCTGCAATTGCACAGGAAATTCTTTATGAGTCTGCGCCCTTTCGGGTTTTCACAAACTCACCGGTAGCCCTGCTGTTTTTACTCATAGAGCCCTTTCGGGTTTTCATCCGTGCCCATTTTGCTTATGGACGTACCTTTTTTTTTTTGCCGCGTTAGCCTAAAGATGCTGCGGTTCGTAGTAGTGTAAGGACGTTACGATCCGTAACTAGTTTCAGGACATTACGGTCCGTAGCTAGTTTAGGGACGTTTCGGTCCGTTGTTAGTTTAGTGACGTTTTGGTCCATTGTTTTTCGTGTTTGGGACGGGGTATCATTGGAGACTACTTTTAGAGTCTTGACTCAAGAAAATAGCGAGCGGACATAGGTATCTTCATCTATCATTGACCGGAGTCATGACTCGTTATGCGTAGTACTTCTTTAAGCATCGGCCGTTTATTGCCCGAAAGGGTCTTTAGCCATGCATATCCATGAGAAAGTAAGCCCCACCTTGGTAGACTTTGTCTATGATGTACGGGCTCTCATAGTTTGGCTCGAATTTTCCCCGTTTGGCACGATTGGGGATCATAGGTCTTTTGACAACTAGCACGGGTTCGCCTTGGCGGAATGTTCTCGGCCTAGTTAATCTTTCGTATGAGCGTGTCATCTTTACTTTGTAAGCTTCTAAGTTTTGCTGCATTATGAGACGAGTTTCATCGAGGGCGTCTAGCTCTTTAAGCCGAAATGAGCATTCTCTTCGTCTGTTAGCTCGTAATGAACCATGGTAGCTCTATCTCGAGGGGGAGTACCGCTTCTGTGCCGAATACCAACGCGAATGGCGTTGTATTTGTGGCCATTTTGAACGTGGTCCGATAAGCCCAGAGAGCTTCATGTAGTTTTTCTTGCCAGTCCTTTTTGTTTTTGGACACCGTCTTCTTTATGATCTTCGTCAAGATCTTGTTGAAAGCCTTAGCCAGACCGTTAGCTCGGGGATTATAGACTGAAGAGTATCTCCAGTCTATATTATGTTGCTGTGCGAGGCGACTGATTCTATGACTTCTGTAGGCCGGCCCGTTATCGGAGATAATCCGTCGCGGAGTGCCGAACCGATAGATGACATATGTCTTGAAGAAATGGAGGATGTTCTCCGTCTACACTTCTCTTAGCGGTACTACTTCTGCCCATTTAGAGAAGTAATCAGTTGTCGCCAATATGAACCGATGTCCTTTGGACGACGCTGGTTCGATAGGCCCAATTATATCGGTTCCCCGCATTTCAAACGGTCAGCTAGCCACTGTTGGATGTAGCGGATTTGGATGCTGGTGGATGAAGTCCCCATAAATTTGGCATGAGTGGCACCGTTTCGCATATACGAGACAGTCCTGAATCATCATGGGCTAATAGTAGCCCATCCCTTTGATCTTCAGCTTCATCTTTGGTCTGGCTTGATGAGAACCGCAGAGTCCATCGTGAGTTTCTTGGACGACTCTCCTTACTTCTTCCGGTCCCAGGCATCTCAGCCATATAGATTCGAATGATCTCTTATATAGAGTATCATTAACGAAGGCAAAAGACAGAGCTCGTTTCATGAGTTGATGTCTTGAGGATGCATCTTCAGGTGTTCGATGGGATTTGAAGTAGTCTATGAAGACTTCTCTCCAATCCTTAGCCTTTTCTTGGTCCTCTATTTGTAGGGATGTTTTCTTGGTCGCTTCCTTTTCTTCAGACGAATCTGGAGATATTTCTGCTGGTGCAAGAACCCGACGGCTTTGTACAATGATCCTTACGTCATCGAGGTTTTCGTTAGCCAGTTCTTTAGCGAGTTTAGTTTATGCATCCGCTTTGCTATTTTCTATACGTGGTATGCTTTCCAGGGCGTAGGAGGGAATTTGAGTTAGTAACTGTTGCACTCTTTCGCCATATGTTACCAACTCCGGTTTGCACGTCTGATAGTCACCGTTTACTTGGTTAATGACCAGCTGGGAGTCTCCGTGTATGAGAAGGTTTTCGATTCCCATGTCGACAGCGATCTCAAGACCTGCTATCAAAGCATCATATTTCGCTTCATTATTTGTCCTTGGCTCTGCTAAGGAAAAGGCAAAGCGCATTATCCCTCCTTGCAGAGTCATGAAGATAAGACATATCCCAGATTTGATTATGGGGGTGTTATGATGTCGCTTCTTCACGGAAGATGCCCCGTAGAAATAGAGTTCCCGTCGGGTATCACTCCCTCCTTTTTCCCCGTCGATCGTTTCAAACGCGTGCTCGTCTGGAAGTTTGCAATTTAAAGGTGAGTCGCCAGGTATCGGATGCTCAGCGAGGAAGTCGGCGATGGCTTGGCCTTTCACTGCCTTGAGGGGTCGATAGATTATCGAGAACTCCATCAAGAGGAGGGCCCAATTAGCGAGTCATCCTGTTAGTATGGCTTTTGACATCAAATACTTAAGAGGATCCACTTTTGATATGAGATGGACCTCATGCGCCAAAGCATAGTGTCTGAGCTTCGTTATCGCGAAGATTAACGCCAGGCAGTGTTTTTCGATAGGGGGTAGTTGTTTTCTGCCCCCAGGAGAACTCGACTCAAATAGTAGAGGGCACTCTCTTTCCCTTGGTCGTTCTCCTGTGCCCATAGCGCGTCCAAAGAACCTTCAAGGGCGGTTGTGTACAGGATGTAGGGCTTTCCCTTGACCGTAGCGGTCAATACCGGCGGATTCTGCAGGTATTGCTTGATTTCGTCCAGTGCACTCTGGCATTTACGATCCCAAACGAACGGGGTTCCCTTCTTCATCAGGTGACTGTAGGAACGACATTTTCCGGAAAGGTTGGCTTTGAACCGTCGGATATATGCGAGCTTTCCTTGTAGAGATCGCAATTGTTTAAAGTTCTTGGAGTGGGCATTTCCATAATCGCCTTGATCTTCGATGGATCTATTTCAATTCCCCGGTGTCTTATGATGAACCCTAGAAATTTACCTGAGGAGACTCCAAATGCGCATTTCAGAGGGTTCATCTTGAGGTTATACTTATGAAGACATTGGAACACTATTTTCAAATGCTCCCGGTGTTCCTCATACGAATTGCTTTTCACTACGAGGTCATCGATATAGCATTCGACGATTTCATGTATGAGATCATCGAAAATCTTTGTCATGACCCTCTGATAGGTAGCGCCGGCGTTCTTCAGACCGAAAAGCATCACTTTGTAGCAGAATATGCCCAGAGGAGTCCGGAAAGTGGTATGCTTCTGGCCTTCAGGGTGCATCTTTACTTGATTGTACCCCGATGATCCGTCCATGAAGGAGAAGACTTCATGAGTGGACGTGTTATCTACCATTAACTCGGTAACCGGTACGGGAAAATCATCCTTCGGGCAAGCTTTATTGAGGTCTCGGAAATCCACGCAGATGCGCACCGTCCCATTTTTCTTCATCACTGGGACAATGTTGGCAATCCAGTCAGGGTATTGAACTTCTTGGATGAAGCCGGAGTCTTGACTTCGGCGTTGATACTCATTTCAAGTTCAAGCCGCATTCTTCTTGGTGCTTGTTTAACTGGCTTGACGTCCGGAGATATTGTTGATTTATGCACAGCTATTTCTGGATCTAGTCCCGGCATCTCGGAATAGTTCCATGCGAAGCAGTCTTTATACTGCATGAGCACATCTTTTAGCGTAGCCACCTGCTCTTTAGACAGCAGCTCACTGACGAACGTTGGTCGCAGGTCATTTGTCGTCCCCAAGTCGATTTTTCTCAGGTTGTCCGTCATGGTGTGTATCCCATCTTCCAATTCTTTTAGCGCTGGTGGAAATTTTGAGATTAACTCATCTTCATCCTCATTTTCAAAGCACCAGGAGAGGTCATCCATATTCTCGTGCACTCCTTCTTCCGACAGTGTTATCACGTGACAGGTATGAGATCGTTTTCAAGACCGATATTGATCTGGTTCTACTCTCGCTATATACGTTGCTTTTGGCATATGCTTTTGTGGTGAGGCTACCCTCCAACTGTTGGATAGAGCAAACATGCCTTGTTGATATTGGTCTTCGACCCAATTTTTAAAGGTGAAGTGGTCTTCAAGAGAATGTCCTATCGCTCGGTGATGGGAGCAATAATCCGGGTGATGAACCTCGTTTGCTTGATTGGGGTGCCGAGATTCCGGGAGTGTCATCATTTGATGTTTCATGACAAGGTCAAAGATTCTCCTTATCTCGTCTCGAGAGAAAGAATATTCTTGACCCATCTTTTTCATAAGAGACGGATTCCGGCTGACCTTTTCTCGATCACGTGGCCTCTTGGATCCGTTTTGCCGCTGTCGAACGTTTTTTCCGTTCTTTAACTTTTTTTGCCTCCGCGTCGGAACTTTTTCTTGTCTTGGGAATGCATGGCGGGCTGACGGTGAAGGGCATTGTCATCCTCCGTAGCCTGCTGAAGGAGGCGTTGCGTCTTGGCTTTCTCGTAAATGGCCATTTCGCTGCTGTGGTCGTTCCGAACCTTTTGATTCGCTTCCCTTACTAGCTTGTCCATCTGTTCTTCAAACGACGGACTCGGTATTTTTATGGCAGGACCTCGTTCTAGTTCAACGTCAGCGTCTTTTAAAAGAGCACCCCCCTCTTCATTGAGGTCATTTATGACATGGAAGCCATAGAATTGCTCCCGTTTCTTGGACTGGACATATCCAAGACCGATCATTTCCATTTTTCCGTTGGGCAATTTTCGCTGAGTTCCGGGGACGTTCCAAATCCTGTTGTAGAACTGAGCTTGTCGAGAAGTCTGTTTGAAAGGTACGCCTTGGCATCTTAATAGCCTTTTCAATCCTTCTGTGTAGTATCTGGGCAGACGGATGAGTTGGAGCATGTCGAGCGCAAAATCGGCACCATACCAGACTTCTCTTTCGACTTTAGTCTCCGTGGATCGATAGAATAGGATCGCCTTTTCACCTCTTCGCCTGGGAGGGACGTAGAATATCTATAGCTCTTGCACATTATATGTCTCAAGCGCATCAAGCTCTCTGTAGTGCTGCCGCGGAACCATGGTGATCTGCAAACTCCGATCATCTCCAGTGAGGGCCTGCATTGATGGACAGACCGAGAACACTGCGTTGACTTCGTCTTCAGAGTCACTGCCAAAGACCAAAATAGGGGTAGATGGTCCTGGCCTGTTGCATTGGGGCGGCCCCGAATAGACTATCTCTTCTTCCTTCTCGATATCGCTCCCGAAGACCGGAATAGTGGTGTTAGCTTTTTGCTTATTCTCCGGTTTATGGCATCTTTCCGTGTCTTCAAAGTCTGGTAGGAAATACTTTGCATATTCGTAATTTTGAACTTCATTTACGGAGAATGGGTTTAGTTCTCCCGTCACGGTATACTCGAGATTATCTTTGAAATACTTCATACACTGATGTTGTGTAGAAAGGATGATGTTGTACTCGTGTAACTAAGGCCTGCCGAGCAAAGCGTTGTAGCAGGTCTTGGCGTTGACATGAAATTTGATGTCAGTGACGAGCAGCCCAAAGCGTAACATCAATATTACAGACCCGAGCGTCCGTGATGACTGGGAGTTGACCCCGGAGATGGTGATTTTATCCCAAGCGAGGTGTTGAACGCTCATGCAGATTTCTTTTAGCACCCTCACATTTAGGAGGTTGACAGAGGACCTGTTGTCAACTAAGATTTCCCTATCTTGATGTCATGGCAGTATCCGGTGACACACATGGGACGGTTGTGCTCGCACGTTCCGAGGAGGAGATCTTCATCGCCGAAAGTGATGTCAGCTGTGTGCACTTCTTCCAGCTCGTCCTTCATCTTTTCTTCGGAAGGAAAGCTTGAAACTGTTCGGGCTCTTGTAATGCCTTGATCAGAGAATCTCATGCCTCTTTAGACAACAGAAGGGCATCCAAAATGCTTAGCTGTGAGGGTATCTTCCTCAGGTGTGCCAGGACATTGTAATCCACTTTGTTTTTCTTGGACGGGTCCGTGGCTGCCAGCTCTTCGACGACTCGATCATCGAGGGCGATATCCTCAGGGACTTTTTCCTTTCTCTTATCTTTTTTGTTCGATCCCTTGTTTGTAGGTCCGGGATTCTTTTCGGGCAACGTACGATTACGCAGCTGAATGTTTTCACAGTTTTTTTATCGCTTCCTTTTTCCTGAGGTGGATTCCTTGAAGAGAGGGCCGAGGGCTACTTCTTCATCAGAATCGCTTCCGAAGGTGAGAACTTGCGATCCCCTGGTATCAACCATGTGGCAGTTGCCGGCAGTTCTTTTGTACTCATCTGTCGTGCTTCTCTGCTCCCGATGAGTTTTGCGCTTCATCCGCTTGAAATGTTGTCGGTGGGCAACGTATCATTGCCACCACTTTTTAAAGGCCATGCATTCTTCGGTAGGGTGTGCAATCCTCTGACGGTATAAGCAGTAGTTAGGATGTACATCCGCTTCATCAAGGTGTATACCGCCAGGAGTATTTCCTTTGAAAGATGGCTGCTTCATTCCCATTGACAGGGCTTTAGCGAACCGTTTCCTTGTCTTAAGCCTGTTTTTGTCTGCCGCGGGCATGCTTCGATCTGGTTGGAGTGCTTTACGACTTATCCCCACCATGACTTCTTCAACTTGATGTCGATGCCTGGCCCTTTCGAATATGGACATTTCACGCTTTTGATCAGCTTTGCTCTTCTGATGGGCTTCGTTCAGCAGCATGTCAATCATCTCGTCTGATGGTTCCAAGGATTTTGGCACCGATTCTACCCCCAGCTCCTCTATATTATTTTATGACACCGAATGAGCTTCTTCGTCATTTATTGACGAATGAGAGATCACGTGACAACTTGCCACATAATCCTCGGGTTCTTCTGACGAGTCATCTCCATCGTCATTGTCATTATCTCCGCTTTCAAAGATATGGTTGAGAAACTCTTGGAGTGTGACTAGGGTTCACGCATTCTGGTTATATTCCTCCATTGCGTCGATGTGCTTTTGCAGACCTGTATGATTGTCGTCGAGCTGCACAGGCTTCTTGGCCTTCTCTTCTTCTTCGAAGACTTCGAGAGTTGGGCCTGAGTGTTTTGCCCGTCGTTACCAATTCCCGATGTTGGGCACGGTTTCAGCAACCCCTCAATGATCTCGGGCTCTAGCGGGCTTTTCCACCTGATTGCTGGGCATGCTTGAAAATCCTTCAGCATTCTTTTGGTCTTAGATGAAAGGACAACTTCCCATGGAGCTTCCTCTATAAATGAGCACGATGCCCCCAGCGTGTCCACCTTTTTAGGAGCGTGCTGTTGTGGCGGGTTTACCCTCCAGTTTTCAGACAATACGAACCTGCCCTGTTGGTACTGGTCCTCAACCCAGTTTTTGAAGACGAAGCAATCTTCGATTAGATGGCCTACTATTCGGTGGTAGGGGCAGTAATTTGGATTGTTGACTTCGCCCGGTTGCAGTGGGTGTCTCGGATCCGGCAGAGTGATGAGCCTGTTGCGCACCGCCAGTTCGAACAGCCTTCTCATTTTATCCCGAGGGAATGAGTAAGGGCGTCTCAAATTTTCTCCGAGTGATCGCGGTTTATCGTTTTGGCGAGCAGCTTGTTTTGGATCACTCAGCTGCTGCTGAGCTTTGGCAACGAAGGTAGCTTTCCCTTTACCCTTTTCATTTCGAAGCACCATTTTTTAGGAGGACGGTCTATGGCCCATCTGGTCCATTTAGGCCAGCTTGTCAATCAAGGCTTGGAAAGTGGTCGGCTTAAAGAACATCATAAATTGGGATATAGTTGCCTGCGGATCAAGGGTCCCCACGAACATGCCCACGGCAGGAGCTTCTTCTATGCGTTGTTCGCATCTCGACCATAGGTTCCTCCACCAAATTGCATACTGAACCTAGGTCTCTCCTGGCTTCACCCTGGAATTGATCAATGTCGTGATCGGGGTGTATTCACTGGCGCTTGCGAAACGCTGGGTGAATAATAACTCTGTTTCTGTGAATATTTTGATGGAGTCATTCGGAAGCTCCAAGTACCATTCAAATGGCGTCTCCGCTAAGCTGCCGACGAACTGGTGAAGTGGCAATTTGCCATCGCCTCCTGTATTGCCGCATAGAGCCCTGAACAGAGCGACGTGCTGATGGGGATTGCCTGTCCCCTTATACACGTGGAATTTAGGGACCGTATATCCCGGCGGGTACTTAATTTGATCGTACTAGCCTGGATATGGTCGTCCAGTTCTAACGACTTGGCCTGCCGCTTCGTTCGCTTGATGAGCTCGTATTTGTTGAGCTATGTAGTCATCATGGCTAGCTTTGGAGATCGTCTCCTCCCTGGCTGTTGATAATGCCGGAGGAGGGTTTGATGTCTCTCCTATGTCGTCTTCGATGATTATCGGGGGATCTTCAACTGGAGAGTCCGGTTGGATCATCATCCCAACCATGTCTTGGAACAGCAGCGCCATCTGTTTTATATTAGCCGTTTGTTCCGCGGCCTCTTTATCCTTCTTTTCAAGAATCCTCCGTAGGAATTCTGTGTCGGTCTCCTGCTCTTGGTGTTGTTCCGACGATACTTCCGGGCTTTCTTTCTTCCCAGTGAGTGCGGCCATTCTTATCAACATTTCCTGGAGCTTTTGTTGTTGCTCCTGAGCTTTCGTCACAGACCTTGTGAGTGGTCGATGGCTCACGGAAGCACGACTATCCTCTTTTCTGGATGCCATGTAGATGGTATGCACAACCATGCCCCCAGACTTAGGGCGTTTGGATCCATCTCGCTCAGAATTTGTCGCCGGTGGTGTTTGATTCTCCGGCCTTCTTTTTTTGTGGGAGGCCGAAGTTGAGGGAGCTGTTGCAGCGAGCACCTATGCAGATGATACTTTCCCTGGAATAACGGCAGGATGGTCCTCCCCTTGCCGAGCCTTTGTTTTCTTCAGTCGGCGAGAGTAGTCTTTGTCAATTACAGAGTCTCAGACTCTCCACCAGACTCTGTGGATTTTGGAGGACAGCCGCTGAGGGGGCCGTTCCGGCTTTGCCTTTGTGATGTTCTCCGTAGGCGAATGAGACCTTTTTAGTACGGCAATTGGAGAATTCTTGCTCACCCTCCTGAGCGGCTCAAAACTGTTCCCAATTGGAACAGCAGCATCAACTTCCACCATTGGAGATGGTGGGGTAAGTCCAGAAGGGGAACTGCCCCCAGCTTTCCTTACTCGGCGCTAGTGACGACGTTGAGCATGTTGTGTAGCCGGGATCACCTCTATTGTCGGAGTAGCTTCGTCTGCTTTAAGGAGAGGCTGTTATTGGCACCAGCCTGTCAAAGACCGACATCCGCTGGGAAGGAATGGTCAACCTGTCGAAGGCTGACATTCGAGCAGGGGAAGTAGTTTGGACGACTTCACCTGCAACAAGAGTTGGGATAGCCTTCTCCGGTATTGCGAGCCTTTTTGCGGGCCCATTTGAGCTTAAGCTCAGCCTGTTAAAGACTGAGGCAGTAGACTTGGACGACCCGTTGAGAGGGGCTGCGGTAGTTGCAAGCCGATCGAAGACCGACTTCTTTGGAGTTTCCTGTGACGGCACTGAAGCGTTGAAGCTTGTCGGCGGGAGCATGGTCCCGAAGAACAATCCAGTGGTGGCCTGTGTCACCTGTTCCACTGGCATTGCGAAGATGGAGACCGCTTGGGGCCCTTAAGTTACTCCTCCAGACGGGGTGGAGCGGGAGTTGTTGTTGCAGTTGGTGCAGCTGGAAGCCATTGACGTCATCTTCTCTTCTGCGTAGGAGCAAGACACCAAATCTTAGTATCTCGAATCCAGGGGCAACCATATTAAACAGCGACTCGTTCACGAACACGACACACGAAGTGTGGAGTGGAAAGAGGAAAAGGTCCCACCGGACATGCCAGAATCTGTTCACCGCCGAAAGACACGACCCGGGATGTTAGGACGTCTGGCCTGAATTTTGGGGGGCAGATGCTATTTGGATTTATCCGTCCACCTTTCCGAAAATACCAATTTGATTTATGGCACCATGTATCGGAGGTTTGGACAGATGCGGCCGTTGTAGCAGACTTCGTCAGATTCTCTATCATTTGCGAGGGGTTTTTGATTGTGGAGACGTTCTTCCCTGCAGGCGCAAGCCCCTGCAGTTAATTACGTTACCGCGTAGCGATAACCACTTTCTCCTGCTCCAGATGTTCACTTCTTGTCGCGTGTGTTTGTTTTGTTTTAAGTTGCTCGTAGATTGTATACGGAGACTAATTTATGTTGTCGCCCGTAGGATGTGGATTAGTCCAAATCCGTATTTTTTAGATTTGGGTTTGGTTTGATTTAAGGATCGTTAGTCTCGTTTGAGGTTAAGATTAACTTAAATGTTTGTTAAGGATACGTTAGTCTAATTTTAGACTAAAATCTACTTAACAAGGTTTTAGGATCATTTAGATCCAACGAAAGAGCATTTAGGCTCTATTATTTTAGTTTAAGGATGTTACGGTCCACGGCTAGTTTAAGGACATTGCGGTCCATTGGGTTTAAGGATATCATAGTCCATAGAGTTTAGTTTAGGAACGTTGCGGTCCATTGGATTTAAGGACATCATAGTCTATAGAGTTTAGTTTAGGAACGTTGCGGTCCATTGTTAGTTTAAGGACATCATAGTCCACGTAGTTTTTGGTTTAAGGACATCATAGTCCATGCGGTTTTTGGTTTAAAGACATCATAGTCCATATAGTTTAGTTTAGGGACGTTGCGGTCTATTGGGTTTAAGAACATCATAGTCCATAGAGTTTAGTTTAGGGACGTTACGGTCCATAGAGTTTTTAGTTTAAGGACATCATAGTCCACAGGGTTTAAGGACATCATAGTCCACAGAGTTTAGGCTCATCGATTTGGGGGTGCGCCAAGAGTTATTGGTTATTGGGACCTTCCACCTCTCTGAAAACGTTGAAGAATTACAACGACATGTATCAGAGGTATGGAGAGATGTACCCTTGAACTAAATTCCAAATCGAGAAGTTATCGGTTCTGAGCATAGAGGTTCGGATTTTCTTGGAGATTTAATCTCAGGAGAAACTTAACCAATTTGGGGTTGAAATTGGTTCCTTATAGTGTTAAATACTAATGTATTTTTAGTGCTCACGTGCTCCCATGTGATGCTCTAAGGCAGTGTTAAATACTGAAAGTTGAAGGCGCTCACATGTGGCACGTGAGGCTCTAAAGTAGTGTTAAGCACTGGAATTTGATATCGCTCACGTGTTGCACGTGATGCTCTTGAAAGTTGGCGCTGTTCGCTTGGGTTTATTCCCTTGTTCTGTACATGTAAGTGTTAAACACTTGAGTCTTGCAACTATCACGTGTAGATACGTGAGGCGCCACTAAGTTAGGCATTGCCTCCTTTGAATTTATCCTCCTATTCTTTTCTAAGTACTAAGTGCTATTAGAGGTCACGTGTGATCATGTGACTCAATCTCGGTCGTTCCTGTTTGTTTCTCAGAGGTGTTTACGTGGGAACACGTGATCTGTCATTGTAGCGTTTAAACACCAATATGCATGGGGCTCTCGATCTTAGTCTTGAGAATTTCAAGTCCTTTGTTTTATAAGAATTAAATTCTCATGTAGAGTGAAACCCTAGTTTTATTAGAGGAATTAAATTTCTATATCTTTGGAAGAATTAAATTCTTCAAATCCAATTCTTTCCTCTAAGTTTTGGAAATGCATAACAGAATCTTCCCGATGAGAATTAAATTCTCAAATTATGAGAAGATATGCTTTTGCAGAGCTTAACCAGAAGAAGAACTAAGTTCTTTTTTGGAAGAGTTAAACTCTTGTAAAAAGAGATAAAATGATCTATGTGTCTTTTCCTCACCTAGGGTTTCTTTTTCTCTAAAGAGAACTCATCTTCTTTTTGTTTTCTCAAATCTTATGGGGGGTCTCTCCTTTTTCTCTTTTTTTTCTCCTCAGTCCCGAGTCCTTTATATAGCAGAGGCAAGTTTGTTGATTTTTGTTAAGGAAATCTCTCATTGAGAGATTTTTTATTAATTCGGGGATTTTATCCATTGTTGGATCTTTGATCCAGGGACCTCTGTTTTACAGAAAACATTTTTCTTGTTTTTAATAATATTGGGAAAATATTTTTCCCATACAGAGCTTATTCTGTATCTTGGTGATTTTTAATCACAATTGGATTTTTGATCCAACGGTGCTCTGATTTACAGAGCACAATCTTTCTGATTTAGAAAGATTGGGAAAATATTTTCCCATACAGAGCTTATTCTGTATCTTGGTGATTTTTAATTACCATTGGATCTTTGATCCAATGGTGCTCTGATTTACAGAGCACAATCTTTCTGGTTTAGAAAGATTGGGGAAAATATTTTCTCATACAGAGCTTATTCTGTATCTTGGTGATTTTTAATCACCATTGGATTTTTAATCCAACGGTGATCTGATTCACAGAGCACAATCTTTCTTGTTTAGAAATATTGGGAAAATATTTCCAAAATAGGGTTCTGATCCTTTTTATATAGAATTTAATTCTATCGGCTCATAAGGTATTAGGAATTCTCACGTGTAGCACGTGACCCAATTGTACTAGACCGGTTTGCCTATATGCAGCAATCCCAGAGAGGAGCATCACGCGTTGGCACGTGATGCGTCTTCTGCCTGTTATTTGTTTCATGAAGGCGCCTATATACTTTTGTATATAGATGCTCACATGTGGCACGTGAGGTTCAATTTCAGCCTTATTTGTTAAATGTAATGCTTATAATTTTTTCTCCAAGGCGTATCACGTATGGGCACGTGATGCTCCTTTCGGAGAATTCTTCCATTGCTTTTTGGTTCATTATTTTTTTTATAAGAGAACATGCATGTTATACAGAATTGTCATGCTTATTAACATGTTTCAACACCATATCTCCTAATCTATTGTTTCATGATATACTTTTTCTATATCATTATACTGTTAAACTTCACCCACATTTCTTGGGGACTTACCGAGCGAAGGTTCGCTGACGGGCATTCTACCCATCTTTGTTTTCGTGGAATGTTCGTCAGATACTGTGGAAACTGAGGAGATGGACACCACCAAGGAGGAGCAAAACCAGTTCACGACTCAGGACTAGACTAGCTATTTCTCTCAGTTTATGTATGCCACCTGTTTAGGCATTTCTCTTTTTGTAGTGTATTTCCTTTCAGTTGAACTCATGTATTGTAAATACTTCAAGTTGAATGTAAATAAAGTTGTTGAAGTTTAAATCTTATATTTATTTCTTATCATTTTATATTGCTTATTTTACGCTTAGCGTATTTATTGTGAGAAATGACCTTCTCGAAATAAATACGTCGCGGGCTTACCACGTCACCGTTTCCGTCTATTTGGAAGCGGGGCATGACACTTTTTCTCTTGATATTTGAAAATCCTTCTGATAAAAATATTCTAAAAATATATCTCTAGTCGCTGCCGTTGCGAGATTTTTCAATTTGCTCCTAACATTCAGCAGATTTGGTTTTGGTAAATCGATTTACTGTGGATCTCCTACTTATTTTTCTGACCTGAGCCGATTTATTATAATACCTGCATAATATCTCAAATCAAATTGTTAGTAGTATTTGTTTTATTTGAGATGATATTCCAACCAATTAATTGATATAATATCTCGATAATATTGGTTAAGAATATTTGATATGATATGCATATTTTAATAATAAATAATCTCATGGATATTTTATTTAAATATGATATGTATATATTCCCCAATTATATTAATTATAAATTAAGAAATATATGACAATAATCTTTTTACAAATAAACCCACATATGTTCTTAATTTACAAATAACTCATTTTAGTAATTAATAATAATAAGGAAAATGTCAATACAAATGTGCAATAAATTTGACTGATCAAGTGCTCTGTGAGGAGCTCTGCATCTTACTCTATTAGATCCAAAACGTACTTTCACTAGCATCATCCATAACTGGGTTCTTTAAAGAGGGCTGCAGAAGTAGAATATGCAAAGGAAAAAAGATAATAAATAATTATAAAAAAATAATCATAATACTTAATATAATAAACAGTAAATATATGTTAAAAAAACATAAACAGTCCATAAAAAGATGGAAACTAAAATAACATAATGAAAAAATGTGCTTTACTATAATGTTGAATCAAATAGTTAAAATTTACTCCGAATGTATTACATACTATTTGATTCTGATACATACAATGTGTGTGTGTATAATGAAATGCTTATAACATAACAATTTTTTTACTACCGATAAATATTGATGTCACTTACATTTAGTCGATAATGTTACTAAACACGGAAATGGGATAACATGTCGAAATCATTGTTCAATAGTTTTATTTAAGTTAAAATAACACAACACAGTGCAGTGTTAATGGATTAACGATGTCAAAAATCCCCATGAGTTAAATCTGCGAACATAAAAATTTATCTCATTTGGGTACGATGTTGAGGCAAGAATAGGGATACGTGTGAAACACAACAAGGAGAGAGTGAGAAAGGGAACGAAGAGAGAGAACGAGGAGAGGATGAGACTTTACACGCAGTCAGAACATGAAAAACGACATAATTCTCATTGAGGCATTCCATCGAACATTGTCACGCGTAAAATTGAAACGTCGACAGAACGGAGATCCGGTGTCATGCCCCATGCCCCAGCACGGATGGTATTGTCTGCACTGGCCGAAACCGCACGGTTTTGTCTTTTGAAATGAACCAGACTCGAAAAGGGGCCACTTCCCACGAGCTCACCCATCCTAGAATTTCTCCGGCCCGAGCGCTCTTAACTCCGGAGTTCTTCGAATTTCGAAGTATCGGTTCACCCCAAAAAAACGTCTCTGTAATTGAGAGTGGTATCATTATATTTATAATATAGTTCAGTCCTCTTCCGGAATGAAGTCCGAAGACTGCACTGCTTTGGGGTATTACATTCCCTCATCTAAGAATGATGGTTCGTCCTCGAACCACAGATCTACTGCTGAGGGACGTGCATGGGCCACCATAAATGTCACGTCCCACGCTCCAGTATGGAGGGTATTGTCCGTTCTGGCTGAAATTGCACGGTTTTGTCCTTTGTAGTGAACCGAACTCGAGAAATGGCCGCTTTCCAGGAGATCACCCATCTTAGGATTTCCTTGATCCGAGCACGCTTAACTTCGAAGATCTTGGAACTTCGAAGTGCCGGTTCATCCTAAAAGGCGCTTCCGTAATTCAGGACGGTATCATTACATTTATAATGCAGTTTAGTCATCTTTCGGAATGTGCTTCAGGGACCCGGTCTCATTGTTCTGAAGCGGTCCCATACTTAAATTATCATGTGTCCACAACAGACCTGGGCAGAGAAAATCAGCATAATGTCCGAAGACCGCACTGCTATGGGGTTTTACATCCAAAGGTGGGGAAACGATCATGGCGTTCACGTATACTTCGGTCCAGCCTTGGAGCCTCGGTTCTCGGCTCGGGATTGCATCGAATGAGCTGTCGAAGTCGAGGGTTTGGTTCTTGCGATGGGCTCGATTGCTGGTTACTTGAGGGGCTGGAGATGTCGGTGGTGCAGCTGATGGAGAAAGAGGATAAAGGTGTGAGTTCAAGGGAATACTCGGCCAAGAGAAGCGGCCAACCATGGAGGGGTTGCACATGAGTTAGGACTTTGTAGAGGGGAAGAAAAAGAGGTGATAGAGTCTACTCTTTTTAAAGAAGAAGAGAGAGATGGAGATTGCTTGGATGAGTGGAGTAATGAGAATTGAAAAGAAAAAACGAGGAGTCGCTTTGCAAGGAGGAAGGGGAAGAGGATGAAGGTGTCGGTTACAATAGATGAAGGGAACGAGATGGAAAGAGAAGAAGAGTGGGCTGCATGGGTTGTGTGTGCAGTTTGAGAAGGGAAGGGAAGAAACAAAAGAAATAAAGGAGTTTATGCTTATGTCTTCGGCCTAGGAAATAGAAAGAAAAGAAAATCAAATGCAAATTGTTTTGGATGAGGGGGTTGGACCTGGGCTGGTTTTGGAGAAAAGAAAAAGAATTAGAAAAATTGATCTGAGATTTGGGAAAAATAAGATAGGAAAATAGATGGAGGGATTAAGTAAAAATAATAAAATAATATATTTAATAGAAAACAAAATATACGGAAAATACCGAAAACAAATAAATACAGTGTTTTATTAAAGAAAGATAATAAAGAGGTATAGAAATTTTAGGGTCGTTACATATTGCATACCCTTGATGCATCACTTACAAGCCTCGAAATCGTCTAATTTTTTTTTATATGTATTTTGATGCGTAGAACATCATGCAAAAATTCGATTATCGATCCAACAGTCAGATTTTTCTATCTCAGTTTAAAAATCCCATCTCACCATCCCACTCTATCGTTACTAGGGTTGCATCCGGATCTGGATATTAACCGGATACAGATACAGATTCTGATATCCGGCCGGATACGGATGTAGATATATATTTTAATGTTCTTTGGAATATGGATACGCTTTTAGCAAAATTATCCGGACACGGATACAGATATCCGGATATGTGAATCCGGATACGGATACGGATACGGATATCCATAGAAAAATACAAGAAAATATATCTTTTCGTATTAATTTTTTCCTTAAAATGCCATTTAAACCATACTACATGCTATGCATTTAAAAGAATATCATTACATATTGTTTCATTACTTTTTTTTATAAATTTATTTTAAATTACGCTAATTAATTTTAGTATATCGTTAACATTTTTGTTTATTAATATATTGTTCATTTTCATGTAAATTTGTCTCATCCAAATATTTTTTAAGTCATATTAAATAAGCTTCAATGAAATATATTGATTATATGTACACAATTCCGCTTCACATTTATATATATATTTTTATATTATATGTTATTTATACAAATATCCGATTCATATACGTATCTGTCTCTTTAATATCCACTTCGTATCCATATCCGTTTTTCTCGGATATGGATATAAATATTTCTTACCGGACCATATCCGT
Source organism: Agapanthus africanus (assembly GCA_030015575.1). Lineage (NCBI taxonomy): Eukaryota > Viridiplantae > Streptophyta > Magnoliopsida > Asparagales > Amaryllidaceae > Agapanthus > Agapanthus africanus. Next base: position 887,092,958 of record CM057337.1, read on the forward strand.
ATCCGTATCCGAAATTAGAAAGCGGATACAGATATGGTAATTTTCATATCCGACCCGGATGCAACCTTAATATATATATATATATATATATATATATATATATATATATATATATAAAGGGGAATAGGTTTTCCGATTTTGATTGTCATGAATCATATAATCAATAAAATTGAAGGTTTGGTTCGATGAAACCGGATCGTTCATGTATTCGAACAGAGCCTTAAGGACCTTCAACTCTCTCCACATCATACAATTTAAAAGCTTCTGAAGGTTATTAATCGTTCGTCGGTTAAACAAGCCTATAGATTTAATCTTATCCATATCGAAATCGGATACATCTCTACTATTTTAATCAGGACCCATGTATTGACAAATGGCATATTGTTATTTTTTGAAGATAAATTCAAAGAAGTGTTGAAATTTCTATAATTCTTCTCTAAATTCCAATGCATCCACGTCATTCTCTCTCTCTTACACACACATGCATCTTGGAACTTAAAACAAGAAATTATAGATAACCCCTGAGTGTTTAATTAATTCATATGTATTTACTCTTATTATTATATTCACTTTCATCTTTTATGTGTTTCGCACGTGCATGAATTCTAGTAAAATTAATAGACATATTGAGACCGGATACACAAAAACAATAGACATATTAAAACTCGATACATTAAAATAACAGACAACAACAAGAATAATCTATAACTTGATCAACGTTGCTAACTTTTTTTCCTTCGCCATGCATCTGCATTCCTACAATGTTGTATGAATCATTTCATACCAATTAAATTCCATCCGCTAAATTACAATACCAGCCCACATTTCCAACATAAATAAAAACATCCAAATCCCATCCCCTATTCTGAAGTGATTTTTTTCTTTTTATAACCCCCAAATCCACCAACAAAAAAAACAAAAATGCCAGCATTTTTCGGTGAAAAAGGGAAACATGACAAAAAACAGGCCCAAATTAAAGGGGGACACACGTGGCCTAAAGCTAAGCATATCCACGTGGAACCGCCAAAAGAGGAATGATTAGGAAAATATCTACAGCATCCCTTGTTATTTCGAGATTATTTTATTTTATTTCTCTATTATCTTTATTTTTTTCGATTTTTGGCAATCGATTTAAAACGAAACAAAATATCCCTTCCTTTTATTTGAATCGCTCCTCCAAAAAAAAAAAGAAAATAAAAAAAAAAACCCTTGGAATCTCCTCAAGTCTCCAGGGTTTTGTTGGCACTGGACTCTATTTCTCAATTTTCTTCCTTTTTTGGGGGATTTTTGTGAGAGTTGTATAAGTGTCGAGTTTGGTCGAGTCTTGGCTTCTCAAGGGATCCAAACCCAGGTATGATTTTTGGGTTCTTCTTGCCTTTTGATTGTATTTTGTAATTTTATGGTTTGGGTTGTGTTTATTGATGCTGCATTTGGTTTCATTCATGGGTAGATAAAAGTTATGATTTTGGATTGAAGGTGAGGATTGTATCAATTTTTTAAAATTGATTTCTAGGGTTTCCTTGTTGAACATTGAGTAGTTCATTGTGTTTTTTTAGTGATGTTCTGCAACAAAGCAGCAACAGCTGCTAGAACTAAGCTTTTAGCTTAAATCTTTGCGGGTGGGATGCATGAATCCTTTTATCAATTTTTCTCTTTAAAAGGCGATCTCTTACATGAAAAATTCAATACGGAAATTAATTATTTGACCTTGAGAATACAATGGCTGTAGAATTAAATACAGATTTCTATAGGACTATAATTAGATGAACCAATCTTACATGGAACGCCGAATGTTTCGGTGCGCAAAACGAAAATGGGAACGCGGATCACCACTTGGTGTGGAACGCGGCACGATAAGGATAGTCTTTTTCCATATGCTTACATGGGATGGAAAACATATCTCTAAAATAGGAAGTGTTTTTGGACCGTTTGTATGTATGTGTGTGTATTTATGTATAATATACATACAAATAATTCAATTTCTTCTACTAAAAAATATTTTTTTTTAGTATAATCGAACACAAACCCATTATATGTCCCATTTAACTTAAGCTTTGATCAGAACGGTGATTCTTCCGATTCGGAGCACTAATGTTCCCGAATTGGGAACGATAGTTTCAAATCGCAATTCGCTAGCGGTTTAGCGATTTATGGTTACATAGAGATGAACACTACCTATGTGCTAGAATGCCGGGCAATTAAGAAACAACTTATTCAAAAAATAGCTGTACCTAAAACGAGAATGTTGAGATTGATGAGTGCCAATATTCCAAAAGATAGGATAAGAAATGAGTGTATTCGTAGTAATAAGTTTGTATATAGCTCGCATGGAGTATTAAATAAGGGTTAACCAATTGAGATGATTTGAACATCTACCAATAAATGCACATGTGAGGAGTGATATATTTGTTGTTGCTGAAAGCGACTAGGCAGAGGTAGGCCTAAACAAACATAGCTTGAGGTGTTTAGAAAAAAAGATATGTTAGTTGCCAATTCGATCGGGAGATGACCAGAATTAAGTTCAATGGAAGAAAAGGATTCATGTAAGCAGCTTGAGAGAAAATTACTGCTGCTGATTTAATCGAGGCAGTCGATAAAGATAATTTAATCATGCAGTTGAGAAATTTTTAGATTGAAGTTATATCGTTGTCGTCCTAATCAAACTATTTTTCATGATTTTAGAAAACGTAAAACAGATAGAATACTTGCAATCACTGTTTATACTAGGATACTAGCACATGTCGGCTATCGATCCCAACCTCCAAGTCCGGCGCTTCAAATTACGTGCATTCATTATGGGTTATTATTCTACCCGTTCTGCTGACTTTTTATCGATATTTATGTATGCTTTTACGGTTTGAGATTGCCATACAACCTTTAAAATTTGAGTATTTATTTTATTCCTTTAACATTGTGGGAGAGGCAGTAGATTTTTATCCCTCTAATCAAAGGTAACGTTATTCTTAGAGATGTTATTATGCTTTTATCATAGATGCATAAATTAATATTCATAGTTTGTCTTTTTATTTTTTCAGGTGAAGATAGCTTGCTTCTTGCAATGTGGCTTCATAAAGGGACTTCTCCTTTTAACTCTCTAAACGAGCACTGCTCTCAATGGGCTTGGACCTACTTGAAATATTCTTTGTGCAACACAAGGGATGCGGTTTCTTTAACCCTGGGATTAGTTAGCGTTCTCAGTTGGGGAGTTGCTGAAGTTCCACAAATCATAACAAATTATAAGGAGAAATCCACAGAAGGCCTTTCGCTTGCTTTTTTAATGACTTGGATTCTAGGGTAAGAAATATATTTCTCATTCAACATGATAAATAAGTTCGAAGTTATACAAGATCCGTTGGACTATATTATAGCTTAAACTTTCATGCTTAAACATGTTCTGCTAGAACTTCAGATAGGTAGATCCTCGTTTGCCCGGTTTTGGCCCATGGAAGCTTGTTCTTCCACAAGTTACGACTTAAAGAGTTTGTTTGCAGTATACGTTTTTTTGGGTAATTTCAGTGGCTTGCTTAGAAAATACAAGCCTAGTAAGGTTTAAGGTCTCTGTACTGATACCAGACTGTTGTTTATTGCATCAGGCCATCTCGGCTATATCCGTCATCTTGAATCGAAATATCGGATTTCTCATTGTTTGGCCAAATGAATTTTTAAAAATTACTAGAGAATTTTAAATAAATAGGAAATATAACTATAAACAATTTGACATATTCTTCTAAAAAATCGTGAAAGTGGTTTTTAAATGTGTTCTAGAGATAATTGTTTTTAGTAATCAATGATGTCAAATAAATCAATAACCCATGAATAAACTTATTATTAACCCAATTATAAACCCACTAACCCATTACTAAACTTAATACTAAAACCCCAATAATCAATTGGTGAACCCAGTATTTAGGTTTAAAATCTCGGTATCGAACATCGGACGGTCCATTTTGAGATCGGGATTGACCGAGACTAAAACCCATAGCAGTAATTGCATGGTTTGAATTTTGATCACATAAGAATGGGGTGGGATGTCACACGTCTTGGAGTAATAGGATCATCGTTTACAAAATAAATTAGTATGTTGGAAGAGCATGACAAGTGCTTATGCAACGCAATAAGCATATGAACTGGTTCTGGAGCTTTGTTTAATGGAAGCTGCGATACCATTTTAACACATGTTCAACTACGAATGCGTGTATTTAAGTTTCTTCTCTCATAATTTCGTTGACGTGGAAAGAAATTTTATTCTAAACGCACACGATTTTCTTACTTTTCATGATGGTTCCTGCTCTGCTGTAGTAACTGATCTGTTCTTCTTTTTCAAACCATCTGCAGAGATATTTTCAATCTTATCGGGTGTTGTTTGGAGCCAGCAACAGTAAGTTCCATATTACCCTTCTGATATTTATGACTGATATATTTTTGGCACTGAACTTCCTTTGAACCATTTATCTTTGAAACATTGATGACTTGTATATTGGCCTCCACTGTAGATTTGTGTATTCACATAAGTTACTTCCCTTCATCTTTTTTGCTACATTTAAAGAGCTTAGGAGCAAGTCTACCGTTTATATACCCATTAGAATACTATGAATATTCATGCTCACAAATATATTTTTATTGCTTTAATAGCTAATCAGTTTTTATACATCAAATTCACAGACGCTTGTTTCCATGCATATGTTTGCAACTTTGCATCAGTTACTGTGATTAAACTTGAAAGACTATTCTGTCTTACTGTACTAGAAAATCAATGTTTTCCCCGTAAAGTAGACATAGTTCGATTATTATGCATGGCTTATTTAGTATTACAAGAATATGAATCCTTTCTATTATTTTGTGCAGTTGCCAACTCAATTTTATATGGCACTGGTAAGAATCTTGACTTGTGTTCTGATAGTTGTTATTTGTTATGTTATTAATCCCTCTCTTAATAAGATGCTATTTATCTTCAAACTGCAGCTGTACACACTTACTACAGTGGTTTTGACAACTCAAGCTGTATATTACACTCACATATATCATCGGCTGAAGGCAAACAGAATTGGCTTACTTCGCAAGGTCAGAGCTCATGTTTTTTACTGATACCTGAGGCATCTCGCATTTAAACTCAATTATTTCAGGTTTTTGTATGATTTTATATTTTTTAGTTTATTGCTAAGTTTGTGTGGATGCAATCTTGTCAAATTTTGCATGTTGCAGCTATCTTATAATGGTTCACATGAATTGTGTATATCTTTTCTCCTTCCCTATTACCGTTTTACGCTATTGTGATTGACTTGAACACTCGAGTTGGCATTACTTTTGTACTGTGTCAGCACATGTCCTTGATTTACATACCAGTGCACACTTGCCAATTTGCTGTTCATTATGTATTTTTTTTGTTTAATCTATCAAGGGTGCACTTAGTAGGAGGTAATCTACGTGGTAATCCTAGATTACCATGAAATATTACCAAGCTTGTTTAGGTGTAAAAGATATTCCTGAGAATATATATAGGATTATCATGGTAATCAAATGGCCACATTTCATGGTAATCCTATTCCTCCCAAAACATCTGTTTGCCCAAGATTACCACGAAATATTCCAGCCTAACATGAAATTAGCCATGACCATCCGCCGTCGGTCTCTCTCGCCATCCGCCGTCCGGCCTTTCGCCTCTGGTCATTGCTGGTCGTTCACCGATCATCGCAGATCTTTTACCGGCCGGCCCGCCACCGATCGGACGTTTGCCGGCAGCCGGCCGTAGTTTGTCACCGTCCGCCCCGCAGCCGATCGGCCATTCGTCGTCGGCCTCACCGTCATCCACCAGCCCTCCTCCGGCGTCGACGCCGATCGACGGTTGCACACATATATTACCGGGAATGATTAAAGAAATATATCAACCACGTTAATGCAAGATTCCTTGGAATTAGATGCCCGGCCATCCCATTCCCCGGAATGCGAAAATTCCCGGTATTCCATTCCATGTACCAAGTGCAATCTAAATGATCTAGCGTTTTATCTTATGATATCCCTATAAACAGTCATGCTTGTTTATAGATGTGAAATGCAAAATGGATAATGATTTCTTCCAAATGTTTTCAATGCCATATATACCGAAAATTTTGAGACGTTCAACATAAAATTAAAAATACCATGGCACTAATATTTGAAACACATTTATCATGATGAACTCAGTTTGTTTTTGTAATTGTATCACTAAATCATTAATTTAATATATTGAAGATAAGACCATGCAACCGACACAAGGAAATAGAAGACCAACTCTATTTATTGAATGGAGGAGAAAGTGAGTCCCACAAGGGCCAACTTTATGATTCGAAAGAAGGAAAAGTTATTGATGCCACTATATGCACTTTATATAAGCAAGCACTCCTGTCTTTGCTAGCTGAAACCACTCCGAGTCTGGAAATAACAAAAACAAAACAGTGGTGTAGAGTTGAAAGAGCCTAATTTATATCTCTTTTTATCAATTATATTTGTTATTCGATGCGGACGGCCAAAGTTTTGGACAAAGCCTTTGTTCTTGTTAAATATTTGATGTTCAGTCTTTTAACTGGCTTATTTTTTTCAGAGTCACCACAAACTTGCAGAGGAGGATGCATTAACAAATGAGAAGCTCTTATATAGAATTGATGAGAAAGATTATGAAACCAATGGAATCGAAATTGTAAAGGATGGTTTAAATGGACGAAGCTCACCAATTCCTGTCTCTACACCCGTAATGCAACGCCCTGGTTCAGCAGGAAGAGACCTATACTACATGTAATCATCTAATTTTCTAAATATTTCTTAGATTTAACTTTTCTAAGGTTCTTATCTGTTTCTATGAATTTTCTTTATTATTATTATTATTAAGATATTTTAGGATCATAGTTGGTTTGTAAATTTTGTTGAAAAGCAAACCTACAGTTCTATGTTAAACAATTAACTGCGGATTTTTATTTTATTAAATAAAAGTGAGTTAATTGACCTGTAAATGAGGAGCTATATGGAAATGCAAAAAATCATGTAACCATCAAGTTAAAGTGGAACTATCACATCAAGGAGCAGACAAAGTATGTGCTATTCCTTACAGAATCTAATTATTGGATACCAACAATTAACAATTTCCTGTCTCTTAAAATTAATAGAGATGTTGTTGTCGCCTATAGTTTAGATTACATTGTATTACATACTTGGTTATGTGAATTCTTTATCTCTTTCTGTCGCCTATAGTTTAGACTCTTGTAGACTCATTGGTTTCAAATCAAACATATATCGAAACTTTTCATTCTGTAGCTGCCAGTTCTCTTCTTATTGAACTCCAGGTTTTGAAATTAAATTATTTTACTCAGAAAATTCCGGGTCAGCTTCTCAGCTTTTCCATATGAAATATCCAGTTAAGAAATAATTAAACATTGTCGTACCTCATTGTCTGGTTAATTTACCAATGGACTCCATACTTGAATATTAACCTGTTTTATTTTGAAAACTTCCAGGTCAGCACGTTCTCTTTCGAAGAGTCCAGTACCTACTCCAGGAACATGGTCAGCGCATTCACATTCACGAGATTTTGTCAGAACACCTCCAATTCACACGCATGCTCAACAATCATCAAGAGAGCCTCTGCTTGACCCTGCACAATCTTCGCCAACTTTGACTACTAAAAACATGCTTTGTGTGGTGCGATAAAAAAACACATTTTACGCTCTTTCCTTTTTGAGGGGTTTATCATTGAGTTTAACACTATCCTTTTCCATTGTTACTCCAGGTTTCTTCGGCTTCTTTTTTCCTTTGTGCCTTGCGTTTTCATCTTTCCATGGATCACTCTCTCAAAGAATCGCCCCGTGGGACGGTCATAATGGTTAACCGCAAACTTCTAGAGGTAATCGGATGTTTAGAATGTGAAGTTATTGGCAAACTATTGTATTTGTGAAATCCCTTTTTTTTACTATAAACTATTGAGTATCCATGTACATGTGAAATACCCTTTTTTAGTTTTGAAGGGTTGGGCCCATGTGGGAATTGGGATCCACCCCCTCCCCTAAATAAATAGGTTCAGTAACCTCTTCCATTTTGTTAGTTACTATCAAGAACCATTTTACCCAAAGCTTAAGCTGATGGACTTTCAGAGAACAATGCATATCAAACTGACATAATGCTTTAACATTCGCGACGTAGGCCTTTGGGCCAAGCGAAAAGGCCTCTAGTGGAAACTCTCGCTTGTAAATACAGAATAAACATGGGAAAGTACATATATATTTAAATCGACGTCGAGAGGTTCTATGCCGACCTGATACCAAAAATGATCATCCGAGTTCCGAAATCGATGTCCGATACCAAGTAATACGTGTTTACCATTTTATAACAGGGTTTTCATATTAAGTTTATTATGGGTTAGTTGGTTGACTAATGGGTTAATGGGTTCATCAATGTTTTAATGACTTTATTATAGGCTATTGGGCTATTACGGTTTGTTTGGCATTATTAATACTAATTTAGACATCATTAATTAACAATTACAAAAGGATTTGCCAAATTCTTTATAGTTACTCTAAATGTTTATTCAAAAAATACTTCTAATTCAAAAAATTCTTTTTCTCAAATGATATAAAATCTGATATTCCGATCCAATACTGCCGATTTTGTCAATTCAGACCCCAAAAGTGACCCGACGATACCGAGATTTTAAACCTAGGTTTGAACCCATGACCTCTTGAAACCAGGTGCTCTAATATCCACGCACCGCTTAAGCCGAAAGCCTAAGCCGTGGGGTTGCGGCAGGGCCAGAGCCAAAGGGGGTGGGCCCCAGGCCCCCTAAGGCTCTGACGTACCCATATAGATATCTGTCTTTCTTTTCTTTAGATGCCTTTAAAGATTACTATACAGATACATATTGATATACATTATTCAATATGCTTCGGATAGCAGCAGCAGCATACATTATTCAATATGAAGAAAATAATATGTATTTAATAAGATACTAAAGATAGCATATTAATTTAAGTCGGTATATAATTTAGACACAACTAAATCACTTATTTCTTGAAGCATCATTTACTTTGAAAATTGTATATAAAATATACGAAGCTTTTTTGATTTTGAAGTTTTAGAATTGAATCAACATTGTAAAAAATAGAAAGTGATCAGCACTCTAATCTAAAATGGTTTAAAAAACATTTGGTAATATCTTGAACTATATGACTGTTTTATGTTTGAGAATATGTTTATACATGACCCCCAAAGGAAAATTTTGCCTCCTCCCCTGGGTTGTGGGATAACAATGTATATCTGACAATGTTTGGCAGCTGCATGACTTGAACCTCTGACCTTCTACGATTCACAATTCTCCTGCCCTACCATCTCTTCCTCTCCCTCGAGGTTATATGAACTCTTTTTGTTAGTATTTTGAGAGAATCTGATTTTTGTTAATTTGTTCTATTCACAGGCTACTGTCATAAAGTCACCATTGGGCCACGGTGGCGGAGGAAGTGAAATTGGAAGCATCCTTGGTTGGGCAATGACGGCTATTTATATGGGAGGAAGGCTTCCACAAATCTGGTTAAATGTGAGGCTGGATTTTATATTTGGAATCAATTTACAGTGAAATATATATATTTTTGTTATTGGTGGATGGACTCAAAATCATATTCCACAACGGAACTTTCCTGATGGAATTCCAAGAATTCAATCGTAAATATCCATTCCTGATGGATTTCTTGGTACCAGATGGGAAGTCCATTGGAAATGCATATGTTTTCTGAAGTGTGTGAATAATTTCATGTATACAAGGAATATGACATAATTAATGTTTATATTTTTGCTTGTCTTTTTCGCAGATTAGAAGAGGCAACGTGGAGGCAAGTATTCAGACTCATGTTATTCTGATTTATACCTGCTAAGTGATATATCCGATCTGTTCATAATCTTTGTTATATAAAGACCTTTACATTAGAATAAACATTGATATTGCTTTGTTTTATGAAGATGTAACCAAAAAACCATGTGGTCTCCTTTAATAATTTTCTTGGTAGAAATTACAGTGATTAGAAAGATAAAGTTACTGGAAGTTTGTTTATAGTTTCCCTTGTACCAACAAAGGGAAAATGAAACAAAAAATCGCCACTATTATGTACTCAGTTTAAATCATGTAGTAAACTAAAGATATTCTTGTTTCTTTTCAAGTACAAGCATATCTTAGTTACCATCTGTTTGTGTCATTTGCCTATCCAAGTTGTGTTTTTCTCATGTTTTCACTTTGTACCATTTATCAGGCAGTTTAAGAAATATTGATCATCCTTCACACTATAATATTAGTTGGATTTCAGTTGATATGAACTGTCTTTCCTTTTTACAGGGGCTCAGTCCACTAATGTTTATATTTGCACTGATTGGAAATGCAACATATGTCGGAAGGTTTGCTATTTAGACATATTTATGAATAATGTATTTTAGTTTCTTTCCGGCAGATATCTCCAATTGTTATTTAATATGGTTATTTTTAAAGAAATATGCATGTAATGCTTTTAGTTATTTTGTTTATTCCTTTTGCAGTATACTTCTAAACAGCTTGGACTGGTCTAGAGTTAGACCTAACATGCCGTGGTTAGTTGACGCAGGAGGATGTGTTCTGCTAGATTCTTTTGTATCCTTTTAACTCTCTCTCTCTCTCTCTCTGTGTGTGTGTGTGTGAGATCACATGGATGCACTCTTAGTAAATGCCAGCTGAAATTTTGTTTAAAAAAAACACAATTGCGAGTGCTGCCAATATGTGAAAAATAAAACTACTGATTGGTGGTATTTATTGTTTTTTTTTCCTGGAAAATATTCAATATGCTTATTGCCTTCGATCCTTGAAACCTAGTAATTCGCTTTCGGGTTCTATTATGATTAATTGTTATAAAGTGGAGATAGGTTTACCTTAACCGTGTTTAACAGATACTTATTCAGTTTGTCTATTTCCGCTATTGGAAGACTGAGGAAGATGTGGAAAGCATATACGTCCAGTGATTCGGGCCAAAATCTTTAACGAGCTTACTCAGGTGACATGACATTTTTTATGCTTCTTTTCATTCTAGAACTTAGTTTTTGAATATATTTGTTTGCAAGGTTTTAGAAAGTATTATATAATCTTCTTGTATTGAAAATGATGTATATCAACTTTGTCCCTTGTCTTACAAAAAAAGGTCTCCGTTTGAGTGTACTGCCATGTTCAGTTTTCATGTTTTAAAATCGTTTGATAGTGTTTGCTCTATGTCCCAATTTTTTATATGGTGGCTCTTCTAGATCTACAATAGTAGTTTTACTTTTTTGTGCATATTTGCTTGTAATTATTACCATAACTAGTCAAAATTAGAATCTTACTTTTTTCCTTTTCCCCTCTGCTGGATGCATAATTTGGATCACTCTAGCCTTCTCCCTGAATGTGCGAGAAAATTCCTCATCCTTGCTAAGTTGATATATGACATTGCCGATTATTAAGATAACGGATCTGATGATGCATTTTGCATCTTAGTTCGGTTGGTAACTTGGTCATTCTAATTGTGTTGTATTCTTTTGGGGATTTGTTTTATGGTAACCATACTTAGGAACTGCAACGTCCTACTCTCTGTCTCTCTCAATAGCATATAGTGTATTTTTGGTTAGCAAAGCAATGCTGTAGTATCCGTCATTTTATGATTAAGAAGGATAGCAGAAGATCAAGTGTCGATATCGAGGGTTATTGCCAACCAAATTATTCTTGAGAACCTATCTGAGTTATCTCTTGTTATTGGCTAGCATATGACGACTGCAAGAGTCTTTCCTTTCGCCTTCTTTTGTGGATAGTTGTGGTTGTTGGCAGAGAAGCGCAGTGAATTTTTTTTTATGAAAAGGTGGTAGAAAAAGGCGGAAGAAATGGATCTTCTTATAGATTTTTTCCCCTTCGGCTCTTTGTCAATTTGTTACATGATCAGTGTATAGAAAAAATTACAAGGCTTTTCATAACCCCGAAACGCATTCACCTAGCATTTTCCACTACCATTTAATAATTTAATTATTTATATTACTAATAAAAACTTCATACTTATTAAAAATATATAGATATGCAGATATTTTACCGCTCATTTTTATTGTTGAATTTTCTTTTCCGTTGATGCATGTTGTATATTTCTGACATGTATTTCCTATTTTGCAACCCTACTTATTTCTTTAATGAAATATGGGTTAATTGCTAAATAACACCTCAATATTTCACCCACTTTGCACTTATATACCTTGTTGATTTTTTCGTAGCATTTAGATATCCTAAAGTACAAATCGTATAGATTTTGTTTAAAATAGTGATGGATTTGATGGTCAACTGAAGGGAGCGAGGTATTAACGGTTTGCACTTTAGGGTATTTAAGTGCAACGAAAAAAGATATATAATTGCAAAGTAGCTGAAATATTGGGGTATTATTTAGCAATTAACCCTATTTTATATGTCTATACTTGTATCGACTCAATCTAGCTTTCTCCACAACAAAAACAAACAAACAAACAAACAAACAATAACTTTACTTTTATTGTTGTATTTTCTCTACTGATTAAACTAGGGTTACTACGGCCTTATTTGTTTCAATGTAATCAAACAATGGATGTGTGAGCTGCTCTATTGACGACTCTTGCGTTTCAATCATACAGGGAATTGATTCTATGCCATGGCCTGAGGTTGTGCCAATCAAGCGTGCATATTTGCAAGAAGACCGTCTCACGTCCAAACTGCATAAATCTTTTATCTGAAGCTATCATTTATTGTTCAATTTAAGTCGGGAATTAGTATTCTGAATAATTTTTAAGCTTTAATTAGCAATTCATGAAGAGGGAGAGACTGGCTGTACTTAAAGTTGTCTTTTTCCCCCTTTCTTTCCTTTTAAATTTTCAATGACGCTTGCGGATCTGAACTAACCAACGAGCCTCAAAATTAGAGAGCAAGAGTAAACCTATTCTAAAGTCTTCTCTTTACTCCTTTTGCTTATAGATTCTCTTGAAATTTTGTGCGGGCTTTAATGACTTAAGCAGATATCAAATGTTGAGGCGTGGCATACTTTGTGAAAAACACGACGGCATGGATATGTATTGCATTTTAGTTCAGATCATACCATGTTTGTGATAATTATGTTTTAGTACTGCATTTCTTGAGAAAATCCATGTATGTGGATAGCTCATAAAGCTTCTTCAGTTCCAGCTTATTTAGTTTAAAGCTTCTACATTGGTTAAGCAATAATTACAAGTAAAATTACTTCAACTATCATTTTTTTAAATTTAAAACACCTAGAAATTTTTTATTACAGTAAAATACCTCAAACTACGGGTTCTCATGCCTTCAAAAGCAGCACCTAAAGTATTTTACCATAATAAAAATGCTTGCGGGTATTTTGTTGAAAATCTCTGGTAATTAAGGGCATTTAAGTGTAATTTACTCTGTCATATATACAAGTTCTTTTTTAACTGTCTATTGAATAAATATCTCTACTATTATAATGCTAAAGTAAGGGGTTGATAAGGCTCATAAACGGGAATTCCTCAGGTTACGTCACATGGCAGATAATGTGTCGTCCACGTAAGCTCATTAGATTTCTGGAGGCCACGGAGTTGGAATCAATATGATACATGGGGGACTTTCCTTGGACATCGTCTTCGAGGTTGCATTCGACCTTTCAGAGACCTCTCCGGAGTACCTTTCCTATGCGTCTACCAACTAGCCAACAGCTCGCCTCCAAACTATCCTACAGCTGAGCTTTCTCAGCCTCCTCGCTCGTCTCCGAGCTATTCAGATTCCTCAGCTCACTTGCTCATCACCAAGCTATCGCAGAGCAGAGATTCCTCAGCATCCCTGTTTATCCGGGAACACGAAGCCCGAACGTCCCTGTAACGGCTCCGTATATCTTGCCACAATGAGATCTTCGTCGGCCCACGTCCCGCATCCTACGCTAGCCTATCTTACCATCAATAGGCGTATTCCGCCATCTACGCGAACGTGACGTAGGTACGTAACCGACGGCGAGAATCTCGCATCGGTTCGCTCTATGCGACCATTATATAAACCCCTCTTCCAGATGACTCAGGTACGTTCCAATACGCCGCTACCCTACTATTATTCTTCGGTACTTGATCGTCGGAGGGTCCTACGGTGGTTACCCATCCCGGGACTTCCCTTGCAGGTAGCTCGGCGTTAACAATAACCCACTAAGATCCACACATTCAACCTTCACACCAAATCTCAACCGTTCAGAACCGCTTGCAGTAAAATCGACGGGGGACAACTACTGAGGGAGATTCTGACCTCCATCAGTTGGCGCCGTCTGTGAGAAGCGAGAAGCTCCTCCACCCCAAAAATTGATCTTCCACCTTCGATTCAATGGCAAGCGACAATTGCGACGACCCCAGCACGAGCCGCTCCGTCCTCCATAACGGAGGCGGGAGCGGTCCAACTCCCCTCCTAACGTCATCAACGCCTTGTCCGTTCGGATTGATAGGCTCACGGTGGTGGTGGATAAGCTCGCCCGTGTTCAAGCGGCCGGCCGTACTGGCCAAACCGTAGTTACCCCCAGGATAAAGATGTACGCAGGAAGACGGAAGTGCATGCTCAGGCCCTCGACCTCACTCGCGCTCATCTTGATATTACCGAACACCAGCGTGCCGATTCCGGCAGTCATGACCCGCTGGGAACCAGACAGCTCGACACCCCGATCTCAGGGGAGACCAGGCTATCACTTTGACGCCCGCCGCATTTTCTCGCCCTCTGAAGAGGTGTCGGTCAGATCGCCTGGTTCCAGACAAGACCCACGCCGCTATTTCCGTCGAGGCCACGCATACGGAGAACGTCGGGACTATCCATGAAGGATCCGCCCCGAAGATTTAAGGAATGTGATTGAGCGAAGCCGAAACCGCTCCTTTGCGGAAATCCGGAGCAGAGATAGCAGGCGCTCTAACTATGAAGTATCCTCGGGGTACCAACAACGCATTGAGGCCCTCGAAAATAAAATCGAAGACATACGACAGGATGACCGCACGGCCAGCGAAGAGGCGAAGTACTCCGCTGATTCGCTCACGAGGCCATTTACAGAACAACTACTAGCTGAGCGTGTCTCGTCCAGGAACAAACCGTTCAAAGTGGCCCTCTTTGACTGGAAGTCCGACCCGAAGGACCACTTGGACGTGTTCATGGCGGGCATGAGCTTCTAAGACAACTCGGATGTGGCTCAATGCCGAGCTTTCCCCACCACCCTTATCCGCGCTGGCCGGGATTGGTTCCGAAGGCTCGCGCTGTGCTCGATCTCGACCTTTGACGAGCTGGCGACCCAATTCCTCGGTCACTTCGTCGGTAACTGATGACAGAAAAAGACGGTCGACTACCTGTTCACCATCAAGAGCGGAGACAGGGAATCCTTTAAGGGGTACGCTACTCGCTTCTACAATACCCTCCTTGAGGTTCCCGAGCACCGCGACGAAACGGTCATCACTGCCATGAGGTCGGGTCTTAGGTACAAAGAGTGGCTCCGCTCTTTTGCATTAGTGCAATCTAAGACCATGGCCGAAGTAAAAGCATGGATTGAGCAAGAAATCCAACTCGAGTCAAAGGTGAACGCCAACCTACCCCGGGGCGACCAAGCAGACCGAAAAAGACGGGACATAGAGGAGAAAAAGAAACCCAACCGTCCAAAACCCTATTCCCTGAGGTTCCATGAGTACACTCCTCTGAACGTCTCCCAGACCGAGCTGCTAGAGGAGGCTAAGGGTGAGAGATTTTTTAAGCTCCCGCCGGCTACCCAGAGGATGGGCATGCGACTCCGCGTCCCATACTGCGCCTACAATAGGTCGCAGGGGCACCCGACCGAGAGTTGCAAACAACTCCGTGATTATATTGAGGAACTGATCCGCTCCAGTCACTCGGCGGAATACCTACGAGACAAGTGGCAGGCGGAGCAGGAGAAAAAGGACCAACCCCCTCCCGGGGAGTTAACAATCGGGCAGATCATGGTCATTTCGATGGGTCTGGCTCCAGACAGTGAGAGGGACTGCCGCCTCCTACCAGTCATGGCCATAAATGATCCGTCCCACAAGAAGTGCAGGAAGGATGACCCGATCACCTTCATCGATGAAGAACTTCATGGCATATCACTCCCATACAATAACCCCCTTATGATAACAGCCCGAGTTCACCGTTACGAGGTTCGGAGAATATTGGTCGACTCAGGGAGCTCAGCGGATATCCATTTCTATGACTGTTTCCAGTGTATGGGATTAGATCCATCCGATCTCCAACCGAGCTCCTACGGCTTTTTCGGGTTTACCAACCATTCCATCTTGGCCGAGGGATCGGTCACCCTCCTTCTCAACATTGGGGAAGCAGGAAAAACGTGAACCATTTCGGTAAACTTCTTCGTCGCCAAGATCCCATCGTCCTATAACATCCTTCTGGGACGCCCCCACCCTAAACACCCTTCGAGCTTAGATCTCAACCTACCACATTGCGTTCAACTTCCCTTTAGATAACGGGGGGATAGCCGGGCCTATTGAGACCAGCAAATTGCCAGGATCTGTCTTACCTCGACATCTCCCGCCGGGGAGCAGGGCGACTGTTGGGGTCAAAAATTACACCCCGGTTGACCAAGTTAAAATCAAATTCAACCCAAGCTAAGTGGGCCCAAGCCCGGGTCAAGACCGAGCATGGAAGGGACCGGTCCCATGACAAAAATAATGAAGTCATAAATTAGTTTAATGTAATTCTTTTTTTAGGAATAAATGTATGTAAAATGGGTAAAAAGCCAAAATTTTGTAAACCCCATGGCTTATTTGCAAAAAGAGATAAATACATAAGGCATGGGTTGGCACAAGTGCCATTTGGCAAAACTCAAGGGGTTATATGTAAAATGTGCAGCCTATAAAAACAAACATGATGAAAAAATCAAGGAGAACTTTTTCATTCTCTCTCAAAAAATGTCTAGGCTTCTGTGCCTCTTTCTCTTTGCTCAAGGTTCTAAACTTTCTTCCTTTTTCTTAAATTAAATCAAGAGTTTCACTCTTATTTCCCCCCAAAAAATAGTTTTTCATTATAAAACCCACAAAGGGGAACTCAGATCTCCCATTAGATCGGAGATTTTTAAGTCTCGCCCCCCTTTTTCTCCAAGATCCAGCCAACAGAGAGAAGGAAGAATGAGACCCATCTCCAAAAATCCCACTTTGGGAAGATCCAAGACTCAAGAGAAAATCCAGGACTCAAGGAAGAAAAAAGGGGTCCCCTTTCATCATCTCCGAAAATCTCTTAGGTGTTTAACTCCACAAAAAAAAATAATAAATCCTTCTTTTAGGAGTTTAACTCCCAAAGTCAATCGGGAAGTACAACTCCCTGTGCATGGGCTAAGCCCCTCTTCCCTTTTTTAGGAGCTTAACTCCAAAAGTCAATCGGGAGTACAACTCCCAGTACAAGGGCCAAGCCCCTTTTTCCGCGGACGCCCGGCGCCCGCGCGGGGCGCGTGGCTCGCTGGCGCCCGGCCCCCGCACGGGGCGCGTGGCCCGTTGGCGCCCTGCACCTGCGCGTGGGGGGCGTGGCCCGCTGGGGCCCGGTGCCCACGCGTCATTCACGCGTCTTTAGGACGCTCCTCACCCCTCTTTTTCCCTCATGCCCCATACTCAAAACACGTCCCTGTTAGGAAAAAATATCTAACGGGGTGCTGCTCCGTACCCCGCAAGGGGGATGCTAGCCCCCTTGATCCCTAGCCCGCTATCCAGGTAGTGAGACCCCCGTAAACTTTGCATGGTCCCCGATATATCCAAGTCCCCTCCAAAACACAACACACGCACACCGCATATTGAGTTCGCATGAGAAGTTTTACCCGTCAATCGGAGGTTCTCTCACTTCAAAGGCTAGGGGTAATTAATGGCAGCTTAGTCTGCGGCTGTCGGAGATTAGGACCCCAACAATCAATAAACTCCGGCCTATCCTACCCAGGGGGAATCTGTAGTACGCCTGACAAGCGACGCTTATTTCCCATTTCAATAGGGTGACGAAAAACACCCTATAGATTCTGGCATGCCCAGTGGGTCCTCCCATATCTCGGGTCAAGCGTTCATGCGAACTCATTTAACATATATACCGATGTTTGTACTGAAATAATGTTTTCCCGTGCAGTAATCAAGTTTCAACGACGATGACTTCTAAGATGAATTCAGCTTCCGACGCAACCCCGATCCAATACGTGGTCAAGATCAATGCCCGTGTGGTTCTCCCCGTAAGTCTCAGCTGGCAATAGGAGAAGCCACCCCGTCAATTTAATTCCGTCATTATCTACTCTGCTTGAAGCGCTCATCCGGCGGAGGTTACGGCAAACCAAGCGGCCAAACCGACCTCAAGAGGCAGGAGGCCGAACGTTGTGGTCGCCAAAGCATCCCATCCCAAATGCAGAGCCGTATTCGAATGACTTTCCACCGTTCCAACTGGGGGCAAGGCTGTCAACACCAATGGAGCCACAAAGCATCTCCAGCAGGCTAAGACGGCGCCCTTGACAATCGCGTGAGCGGGTGTCTTCTCTGGACTCCCTGTTAATCGATCTATGGCGGCTTCCGGAAGAGCCGAAACCTGCCAAGTGCTCAAAACAGAAAGGTTGAGATAGAAGCGGCTCAGGTATCGAGCCAACAAGAGGGCTAGGACTCCGGTCCAGTGGTATCTTATGAGGTTTCAAAAGCAGGGTTACCCCATGACGACGGCTGAGTCGGCCGTAAAAGTCAGCAATTCCTTCGAGCCTCTGAAGTGGGTTCAGAAAAATGCCTTGACCACTAGAATCAAGAAGACAGCAGTCCGAACAATACTACAAAGAGACGTGTCCCAGCCCCAAAAGAGAAAGCATGGCACCATCTCTTTAAGAGTCTATCAGGCGCTCTGTGCCGCGTGAAAGCAGCGGGGCAAATCTAGAAAAGAAGCGCCGGCACCACTCAAGAACCCGGTCAGGCCAGCCGTCTTCAATCAATTGTACGTTATTGAAACAGAAAGGCCCTGACAGCGGTCCACGAAATCAGCTACCAATAATGAAAGGACCGCCAAATATGTTATCTACACTGTCTATATGGCGGGCATGCACCCCAGCGTCAACCTTCGCAGCAAAAGCAAGGATGGGACCACCACATCCCAAGCCCAATCTGGCTTGAACGTGGTTGCCGCTTTCCAAGATCAGCCGCCTCCGTTGGATGATGAAAACCCTCTCGATGAGGCCGATAGGCAGAAAGACCCCTCAGTCCATGTGGAGTCAAGCTTGAACAACGAGGAAGAGCCGACTTTTTGCCCCAGGACCGCAGAGCAAGAGCTGCTTCAAGAGCTTCGAAAATAGCTCAAGAGCAAAGATAGAGAGATGGCCAAGCTCTATTAAAAAATTTATGACCTAATGAACGTTGTGATGCAGCTCACGGCTCAAATTGCTCGGACGCCACCCAATCAAGCACAAGTCTCTACTCATGAGCCGGGTGATGACAACCCGAAGCAACCGATGCTTGTCCCTTTGGGTCCAAGATTGGGCGAGCCACACGAAAGCCGGCCACATTCCGCTTCTGGGGACACCTTGGCCCCAGATTGCACCATCCAGCTAACACAAGAACAGATAATGGATTCGGTCACTAGCAAGATTAGAACATTGGTAGCTGAAGCCGAAGCTCAGAAAGAAATCGGCAGTAGTGGGCGGCCATATCCCGCACAGTACAATCTGATCGAGTTCCCGAGCGGCTATACCATTCCTAAGTTCGGAAGATTTGATGGGACGGGAAATGCAAATCAACACGTCGCCCACTTTAAAGCATCGTGTGGAAATACAGGGGGCAATGATGCACTCCTTCTTCGTCAGTTGGTCAACAGCCTGACCGGTGTTGCTTTCGACTGGTACGTAAGTATACCAGGCGGGCCCGTCACTACTTTTGCCCAAATGGAGTCTCTGTTTCGGCAAAGATTCATGAGTGTTAGTGACAAAATCTCCATCGCTGACCTTGTGAGAAACAAGCCGGGGAAAAACGAAAGCAACACGGACTTTATTGCCCGATGGCGCAACCTCACTGTCAAGTGCGAACCGCCGGTAGAGCAGGACCAGTCCGTCAGCCTCCTTATTGGAACCTCAGTAATTGGATGGTCCCATTCTTATGTACAGCAGGCCTCAAGACGTTTCAAGAGCTGACCAAGAAAGTCCAAATGCCGGAATGCTCGAAGCAAGAATCTACCCCAGACTCTCAGAGAGACAAGACTTGGAAGAGCAAGAGCGACGAAAACCGTAGAAGCGGGAATTCCAGCAATACCAATGCATTCAATGCGTCCGACAATGAAGACAAGCGAAAGGTAGGCGAATCCAAAACCAACCGGTCTCGAAAGCCAGTGCTGGAAGGAGAAGGGCCTTCCCTAGAGGAGAAAAAGAACAAGATTTACTCTTTTAGAAGGGACAAGGTCCACAAGATATTCAAAGATGCCTTGAACAGCGGCTTACAATTGCCAGAGTCGAAAAGACCCCACGAAGCAAAAATGACTGACAATCCTCTATATTGCTCGTACCACCGAGTAGTGAGCCATGCGATCGAGAATTGCTATATTTTCAAAGACTGGGTCGAGAAGTAGTACAAGACTGGGGAGATCGAGTTGTCCAAGAATGTGTTGGTGAACAACCAAGCTGCAATCACCAACTTCATACAGACACAAGCTGAAGCCTTCTGGGAGTAGACAGCTGAACCCGCTACCCCGAGAAATGAAACTGACTCGCCGTAGCCTCCATAGAACATGCACATGTCTAAAAAGATGAAGAAGATGCTAAAGCTGTTTCAGAAAGAGCCCAGAACGGAATGGGAAGGGCAAAAGGAGCCCACCGTTCCAGCTTGGCTCAATCAGGCTCAAAATCTAAAAAGCTCAAGAAGAAAAAAGTGCTGCTCGACGCGAAAAAGAGTCCGCAGGGAGATCGACCATTCAAAAATATATCGATTTCCTTGAAGACTATGAACAAAAGGAAAGAACTCTAATTCAATTGAAGGAGTTCTTCCCCGTAGAAGCGGCTGAGATTCTGGAGGAGCTAGAAGAAGACTCCGATAACGAGATCTCTATAGTGACCTGCTACGCCGTCCATCTTGGCAGCGACTCTGAGGAAGAATTCTGTTTTCCCGAGGAGGCCAAGGAGCTCGCCACGAAGGCCAACCAAATCCAGCTCAGAAGCGGCAAGGCTCTACCACCAAATCAAGGCAACGCCCCAAAAGGGAAGGAAAAACAAGTCGCTAATGAAGAAGATGGCGGAGAGCCGGCTCATGAAAATTCGAGTCCTTCCTCGGTGGACTATAATGTTTTGGCTCATCTCCGAAAGCTTCCGTCTCTCCTGAGCATCTACGATGCCTTGGTCCTATCTAAGGAGCTTAGAGATGTTTTCATTCATGCTCTACAAAACCCCGAGCGGTACCAGGCTCGCTTTGCGGAAATTGATATGAAAGAAGCCCAGTACACTCTGCATACAGCCGCGGTTACATTTAAAGATGAAGACCTGTTATTAGGAACAACTGAGCATAACTGACCGCTTTACATGACAGGGTACAACGACGGAGATCGGATTAATCGCATATTGATTGATCCAGGGTCCTTAGTGAACATCATGAACTTGCGGACTCTGAATAGTTTGTTAATGGACGTCCGACACCCTTCAAGGGAAATGATTGTCATTCAATACTTCAATCAAAATTGCCAGCAAGTTCTAGGATCCATAGCTCTGCTGATCAGGTTCGGGGACCTATAAACCGAAGCCAAGATATACGTGATCGACACCGACACGTTCTATAAGATTCTCCTGGGAAGGCTGTGGCTTCACGATTACAGCATCGTTCCGTCAACTCTCCATTAGTGCATGAAGTATACCAAAAATGGAGAAGAAAGACGCATTGGTAGAGACATCCAGCTGTTCGGTGTGCATGAAGTCAGATATGAAGATTCTCGGTACTTTGTGAACCTCCAAAGTGTTGAGCCACAGCTGACCAAAGACAGAACGACCCCGAAACTCAAAAGCAAATCTGAGCCGGCCGTAACTTTCAAAAGCAAAACCACCCAAGTGTGTCTACATTTCGGCAGTGATACTGATGAGTCCGATGTTGGAAGTTCGTTCGTCCATAAAAACCTCCCTTATTTTGGTAGCGATATGGACGAGTCTAATATCGAAGACCTATCTGACAACAAAATTCACCCTCGTTTAGGCAACGACACTGAAGAGTCGGAGGAAGAGAACCTGCCTTGCAACAGCTATACGGATTGGGCCCCCACGCAACAAGCAAAGCTACGAGAGACCTTCGAAGTTGCAGAAGGGTCCCTAGCCGTCACAAGGGTGTCGGAGCAGATATGCAAAGAGCTCGATGCATTGTCAGTCTCCACCGCGGACCAGCTGAAAACTTTCTATGTTCCCGAAAGGAAAAGTGGATAGAAGGGCATCTTGTTTTATGGGTCAAATCCTGTCGCGCACCCGGACGATTTGTTTATGACATGTCTTCCATACGAGAGAGGCATAAGGGCCGTCCTCAATCCCAGATATTATGCACCCGAGATGCGGGAATACTTTAAAAATTGCGGGTGTCGGTTATATCAAACGGACTCCGAAGCGAAGTTTTACGAAGGACTATGACATCCGCCTCAGGTCCGAGCACTCATCGATGGACGAATCCCAGATAGACGGGGTATATGTTTCATTCAACCTGATACCAAAGCATGCTACATGATCCATGTTGGTGAAGCCAGTGAGGGGTCAAATGATGACATCGAGCTAGCCGAGCCAGAAGAAACCCCTCGAGAGCTTGAAGATGGCGGACAAGCAACCTTCGACAAACTAACCGAGATTGATTTGGGAACGTCCGATAATCTAAGGCTGACCTACATTAGCTCGCTCTTGTCTGAGGAAATGAAAGAGTAGATAATCACTCTGCTGCATTAGTTCGCCGACTGCTTCGCGTGGACGTACAGAGAAATGCCAGGCATTTCCCTTAAAGTGTACGTGCATAAGCTGGCTATATCTCCTGATGCTAAGCCAGTCAAATAAGCTCCTCTAAGAATGAGAAGGGAACTGAAAGAAAAAGTCAACGAGGAAACCAAGAAACTCATCGATGCCGGTTTTATCAGAGAAGGGAAATATGCGGACTGGATCGCATGCATCGTCCCAGTGAAAGAGAAGAATGGACAGATACGAGTTTGCGTTGATTTCAGAGAGCTCAACAAGGCATGCCCTAAAGATGATTTCCCGCTTCCGGTAATGGAAATGATGGTCGACGATACCTCAAATTATGAGTTGTTCACTTTCATGGATGGTTCGTCTGGGTACAATCAGATAAAAATGTCGCCTGAGGATGAGAATCATACAACATTTTGAACCCCGATCGACATATACTGTTACAAAGTGATGCTGTTCGGACTGAAGAACGCAGGTGCTATATATCAAAAGATAATGACCAATATCTTTGATGACCTAATCCATAAAGTCGTCGAATGTTATGTTGATGATTTGGTCGTCAAGACTAAAGCCAAGGTCAATCACATCAAAGATCTCAGCACCGTTTTCACCAGACTGAGTGAATACGATCTGAAGATGAATCCTCTAAAGTGCGCTTTTGGCATGTCATCGGGAAAATTCCTGGGCTTCATAGTCCGATATTGAGGGATCGAAGTTGACCCATCAAAGATAAAGGCCATCCTGGAGATGCCCCCTCCGAAGAATCTGACGCGACTGAGATCTTTTCAAGGCAAGCTTGCTTATATACGAAAGTTTATCTCAAATTTATTAGGGAGATATAGGCCCTTCTCAAAGCTCAAGAAGAAAGGAGCTCCTTTTGTCCGGGATGCCGAATGTCAAGAAGCGTTCGAAAGCATCAAACAGTACCTGTTGCACCCTCTAGTGCTGGCTGCTTCCATTCCAAATAAATCGCTGATTTTCTACACTGCCACGCGAGATGAATCATTCGGCGCGCTCCTTGCCCAGAATAACGAGGAGGGAAAAGAAAATGCCCTTTACTACCTCAGTCGAACTTTAGTCGAGGCGGAACATAACTATTCCCTAATCGAAAAGCAATGCCTAGATATTCGCTATGAAGAAGCTGAGGCACTACCTGCTCGTTCATCGGGTTATGCTGATCTCCAAGGTCGACCCACTCAAACACTTAATGACCAAAGTAAGTCTAGCCGGCAGAATGGCAAGATGGGCTTTCATACTGCTTGAGTTTGACATAGTTTTATACTCCTCAGAAAGCAATAAAAGGGCAAGCCCTCGCCGATTTCCTCGCTGCTCATCCCATACCAGAAGGGTCGCCGCTAAATTATGATTACCCGATGAACAAGTGCTGCACCTCGAGGATAGCGAGCCATGTTGGGAGCTCTATTTCGATGGAGCCTCATCAATAAAGACCTCTAGTAAATCAAGCGTCCCGGAGATAAAAGCGGGGATAGGATTGGTGTTCGTCACGCCATCGGGAGGAAACCTACGACGTTCTTTCACTCTCACCGAGCCTCGCACAAACAACGAGGCTGAGTACGAAGCTCTGATAGCTGGTCTGGAGCTCTTCATAGAAATGGGAATCCTTCGGGTACGGGTTTACGGTGACTCTCAGCTTGTTGTCAACCAAGTGAGCAGCGACTACAAGATATATAAGCCCGAGTTAGCTCGATTTAGAAGCCGGGTGGTGGTACTCATGAAAAGATTCACTCACATTGAACTAATGAGAGTTCCTAAAGCATTGAACGGAAGAGCCGACGTATTCACTCGCCTAGCCAAAGAGCTGGCTGATCCCGACATGGATGAAATTCTGATCACAGTCAGGAACCGGAAAATTCTGCCCCTGTCTTTTTATGAGAAGAAGAAAGCGCAGAATAAAAGAGCAATCCTGCTGAAGAAGTTCTGATCATTCAAGAGGAGCCCGATTGGAGAGAGCCCTTCATAGAGTACCTCCGATACGACAAGCCGTCTAAAGAAAAATCTGCGAGGGTTCAGCTGAAGAAGAGAGCTCTCTGATATGTGTTTATAAATAATGCGCTATACCGCAGATCATATGACCAACTCTGGCTCAGGTATCTATCTTTGGCCGAAGCCCAAAAATTCATGAAAGAAGTTCACTCGGGCGTCTACGGGGCTCACCGGTCTGGCCCCAAAATATAGTTTCAGATCAAACGGCTTGGATATTACTGGCCCACCAAGATAAGGGATTGCGAAGAGCATGCAAAGAAATGTCATATCTGCCAAATTCACGGTGATTTCATTCACAAGTATCCCAATCCGTTGCATTCTACGGTGGCGTCGAGGCCCTTCAAAGTTTGGGGCACCGACATAGTTGGCCCAATTGATCCTCCATCATCCAAAGGCCACCGGTTTATATTGGCTGCAACAGACTACTTCTCCATATGGGCTGAAGCTGTCCCGCTAAAAAAAGTCAAGACAGAAGATATTCTGACATTCTTCCGGCATAATATTCTATACCGCTTCGGTGCACCAAGAAGAATCATTTCTGACAACGTGCCTTCTTTCAAGAGCTTAAAAATCTCAAGGTTCGCTACTTAGCACAAGATAGACTGGAGATATTCCTCCATCTATAATCCAAGAGACAATGGGCTAGCCGAAGTCTTCAATAAAACTCCATGCAAGTTCCTAAGGTAAAATGCTTCAGCCAACAAGAGAGACTGGAATCTCAAACTTCACGAGGCATTGTGGGCATATCGTACCACGCACCGTACTCCAACTCAGTCCACTCCATACTCATTATTCTTCGGAGTGGAGGCGATCCTCCCCCTCGAAGTCGAAGTTCCAAGTTTAAGAATGGCCTTTCAGCACGAGTTGACAAAGGAGGAAAATATGCTCCTTCAGCTCGAAGAGCTCGACGCCCTCGAAGAAAAGAGGCTCGCGGTACAGCAAAATCTGGAGCTGTACCGAGCCCAAATGTCTCGGGCCTATGACAAGATGACCCGTCTCCACGCTTTCAAGAAAGGCGAATTGGTGTTGGTCCTCAAAAGGCCGATCATCCCCAATTGATATACCAAGGGAAAATTTGAGCCAAATTGGAAAGGGTCATACGTCATCGAGAAAGTATTCGATGAAGGATCTTACCAACTAATAAGCGCCGAGAGAGAAAGGCACATGCCACCCATCAATGGCCGATATCTTAAGAAATACTATGCGTGAATACTCCAAGTCGTAGACGAATTGAGCACACCGGCCCTACGGTCTGGATCATACATCCTGTAAAACCGTATACAATCCACGGGCGTAAACGACCCTTATCTCTCCGAAAGTCCTACCGGTGAGACTACATTTAAAGTCCCACCGGCGATGAAGCTAAAAAAAAAATGGGATGTCCACAAGAAAAACGGCCACGGATGAAAACCTGAAAAGGCTCCGTGAGTAAAAACAGCAGGATTGCCGGTGAGTTTGTGAAAACCCGAAAGGGCGCAAACTCATGAAAAGAGATAAAATACACTCGCAAAGTCCTCTCAACCTTGTGAGGAGAAAATCCCCGCGTGAGATCCTTATGACTCACAAAGGAGCAATGATCAGTCGAAAATACTGCATTTCTAACACGGCATTTTCCCTACCTTTTGTAGTCAAGTAAAGGTATCCGGTATTCATATCACACATATTTGCATAACACATGTAAAAATACAGGATTACTCATACTGTAGACTAAAACCGGCACTTTTTAGGGAAATTGTGTGTTTTTCATGGCATCGCATCATCCTTGTATTGCGCAACTCTTGTCTTGGAGTCTATGCAGGAAATTCCGGAAGCAGAGCCCAAAATTGGGAAAAGATCTGATAAAAAAATACGTCAACTCAAAGGCTGAAGACCTGGTAGTAATACAGAAGGCCAAATAAAAATCCATGTATCAGAAAAAGGCCCACAAGAAAGCCCAAGAATTACCATAGAAAAATCAAGCCCTAAGGCTTCCAAACCGCCGCGGTTCCGCGGCGGGAGCTGGCTTGAGCCGCGGAACCGCGGCGCTTTGATGTGATCACTGCGTCAATTTTTCTCACGTGCTCTCAACTAACGGCCAAAGCTTCCAGAAGACCCCAGAATCTCCACGTGGCACATCTAGAAGGCTCGGCTTAACAAACTCTTGGAGGGAAATTCAAATTTTAGGCTTAACTAACTTTTTGGAGGGAAATTTAAATCTTTTGGTTAACTAACTTGTGGAGGGAATTCAAATTTCAATCCTAGATCTAGAGGTCTATAAAAAGGAGCCTAGAGCTAGGGTGAAAAATGTTCAAGAATCACCACCATCTTCAACCCACAAGTTTAGTGACAAAGCTTGTGCATCAAATTCAAACCCCAATTCAAAATCAAGATCAAAATCCCGAGAGCAATTCGAGCAAGAGAGCCTTCAACCTTTAGAAGCGACGCCGGATTCCAACGGAGCAAGAGATCCACGTCGATCCGTGACTCAAGGAGCCGAGCGAAGCCGAAATCGACGATCTAGTTCCTTCCTTTTGTAAATTCAAGAGAGTTGTAACGAAATTTGTCGATAAATAAAGGTGAATTTTCTATATTCTTGCTTATCTTTTAATTCAAGCATAATGATTAGATCTCAATTTGTGATTGTGTTTGTGATCATGATATTTGAGTAATCTCCGCTCGTGTAGGAGTCGAGACGATCAATAGAATGATGATGATTTAGATATTTTTACAATTCTTAAATCCTATAATGTTTGGAAATTCTAGTTAATCAAATGATTAATAACCTAGTTTTGAGATGATGCTTTCTTGATCGTGTTCACTCGAAACTAGGGAACAACTATTAAACATTTGATTAACTAGAAGCTAGAATTTGAATGCGATCCATCGAAAGGACAAAGGATGAGTTGCGGAATCCCTAATTTTCTCGCAAAGATCCTTAAACCTCGATGAATTTTCATCGATCTAGTATCAATTCATTAATGGATAAGAATTAGTAATCTTTAGATCTCATCACATTTATAGATCCGATCTACTCCTACGAGCCATACTTCTAATCTTGATTGTTGGTTGAAAATTATCACACATCTCAATTCTTGTTTTTAATGTCTTTTCTAGATCTAGATTTTTCTTATTTCTTGATCTTCAAATGCAAATCATGAATTGTTTTCTTTTCTTTGCCCTAAATTTTCAACTCATCTAATTCGAAAATTGAACGGATTACACTTTCCCTGTGGACGATCCGCACTTACTAACGCGCTACATCCGACACCGTTATTGATTGCGGTCAAATAATTTTTGATTGTGATTTCTAAAATCTATTTTCTAAAAACCAACTACACAATCGGAAAATCATTTAAATCAAAATGGCGCCGTTGCCGGGGATTGTATACTATTTGTTCGGTTTTTGAAATTTGAGCTAAAAAGTTTATTCCATCAATATTTTTAGATCAAAACTCGCGCAAAATACTAATACGAGTTGTTGTGGTTAATTGCAAGGAGATCTGGAGCTTGCTGGAAAATTGGAAAATTATTTGAAGAATTCCAGAGGACTAAGGAAGTGATCTGGAGATTGCTGGAAAAATTTTGTGCAGTGATTCCACTAAAGCACCACGTTTCCGCGGCCCTAGCTCCCAAATGCGGCGGTTCCGCGGCGGCATGAGGGCTTCTCTGTAAAATTTTCATCTGGTAATCTCTAACCTTCTTATCTCCTTCCTAAAATCTGCTCCAATTAACAATTTGTTGTAGGATTCTTTGCAAATATCGCAGCGCCGCAAAAAGCAAAATAAATTGTGCTTGTTTTAGATTTTGTGGATGTTTGCATAATTAATATGGATATTAAGGGGCATGGCCAAATCCAGATTAGGTGGGGAGTTCATTACCCTTCCTAGGCCCCAAAAATCACAAACCTGCATCCGCATTACCCTCATTAATTAAAAAATATCTAGAGATGACTCTAAGGACCGTCGCGCTCACTTAGGACAGAAGAAGGCCGTGGGTAATTCATTGCTTATCCGCGTTTTCTTGTGGTGTCTAAGGCAAGTGTGTCGAAGGCTAGTGGTTATTAATTAGGCCTACTACTTACGTAGTGGAGTACCTTCCCACTTACCTGGCACTTACCTGGCCACAGGGGGACAAGAGGCAGTGGAGGATTCTATCCTGCGACTTGTCTTTTGGCAGTTAGGACCGGTCTAGAGCCGGACCTAGGTGACCACTAGAATTAGGGTTTTGTGTGTTGCATTTTGGGATTCACATCATTTTTTTCAAAATCCGTATCATTTTTTCAAAACAAACACCACACTCACTTCATTCCCCTAATTATAAATCACGCTGCCACTTGTATTAACCCCTTTTAGTGCAAGATAGGCTGGACACGGGATTCTAGTGCCCGTCTTGTCCGCGTCCCCTCGATCGACTCAGAAATCGGTATTTCTCCATTTACCTTTCTTTTACCCCCCACCACACCCACGCCGATGGATCAGTCTCCATCAAACCTCTTTACCGCTACTCTGCCGCCGTCCGTTGGTGCGCAGAATCCTCCCCGCATCTCTCTCCAAGAGAGGTGTTACCCTTTGCGAGGTCCTCTCTCGACCTGCTTATCCATTCCACCAGCCAACGGGGATAACTTTGAGATTAAGCCCCAGTATATCAACCTTCTACCCAAATTCCACGGTCTCGAGACTGAAGACGCGTACGTTTTTATTACCAAATTTGAAAACGTATGCGCAATGATGGGTACATCACAACTTTCTGTGGATGCCATGCGTCTACGACTTCTTCCATTTACCTTGTACGATATAGCCGAGAAGTGGCTGTATAACACCACCGCACATTCCATCACGAATTGGGAAGAATTCGTTGTGGCATTCCTTAAGAAATTTTACCCTATGCAAAAGACAGCTCGAATCCGTAGCGAACTCTATCAATTCTCCCAGCTTCCGGCTGAACCATTTTCAAAATACTTTGACCGATTCAAGGATCTTTTGGTTCAATGCCCACATCACGGCTGTTAGTTATATGTATGCCCTAGAGGCCATTACTGTACATACGATGTATATTGTAGTGGATGCTAGGACATATATAGGGAGGACTTTCTTGCTCGATATGATAGTATGCTATCTGGTTGTGCTTTATCTTAACATGTACTCAGATTATCTCTATATTACATGTTGATAAAGCCCTTAGGATATGTACTCGACTACTGGGACTATGATGAGATCATACTAGTGGGGCCACGGTAGTCGACGAGTACATCCTATAACTGTTCCTAGTCGATGGTGTATCGAGACAGGGCATCGATACACCAGAGTAGACTAGCGTATACGCATCTTGACCCATATGATGGGCGATGGATGATCCTATATCCATCGGTGTTTGACATCAAGGATGGTGTACGGGTGCTCAGTGGAGACTGGGTACACTGGACGGACTCGCCGAGAACTCGCAGATGGTATAATACCTCACGTCAGATGGCAGTTCTCCGGTGACACTGGTACAGAGTAGTCTGTTGACCCGAGATCGTCATAGAGTCTTGTGTGATTCCCACTGTGCTTTGATTTCCATCATACCACGTCCAAGAGGGCATGCAAAAAGGTGGTTTTTGGGTACAGTCCCGAATCACATGGAGGCAATGAGCGATAGGAGGGGATTCGTCTCTCCCGGTATAGGGAGTTGATGTTGTGCTGTGTTCGATTGGCTATAACCGGAAATCCCTGGCCAGGGTTGCTGAGATTTACTGGTAAGTGTTATCAGTAGTTTCTCGAACTGTTATAGACCTCATATCGACACGACTTATCGAGCTACTGGGGTCTGACGTTTACCACCCCTAGGCGAGATATGCGACATATCAGACGACGAGACCGGACTGTACGGGAGTGTTACTGTTTGGATTCACAGGAGAATGTACATGCTTGCTTGTTGATCTTCTGAGCGCTCAATGCCTGGATAGCTGTTACGTTTAGCTGACCGCTTGCAGCTTGTGGGTGTTTGATATGATCATCACCTACTGCCGGCGTATTGACGATTCTTTAGAGTCCTACACAGAGGTTTCTTGGCTCAGGAAAAACGGAGTAGGAGCACATATGTGATATGTGCGGGACCGAGGATAATGCGATATGTGATACCGTATTATATTCTCGCGATATTTGATATCAGCCGGGTCATCGGATCAAGTGTTGATTCGATGAATCGGTATGGATAAATATTAGTCGGTTATATGAGATATAGCCGGATTGTCGGTTCAAGTGTTGATTCGATAATTTAATGTATAATAATATATATGATATATTAAATTGCATTATCTAATATTAGCTTACTAAAAGATTCTTTTTCTCACTCGGGTAATACATTGATATATATGCGATATATGTTAATTGTATTATTTTATTTTGTTACGATAAATATTATATATGTGATATATAATATTGTAACATGATATGATAACTAATGCAACATGTTTAGTGGAGTTTAAACTTGATTAGGGTTTGGATTAGGGTTAAGCTTTCTAGATGTTTCTAGAAGGTTTTGGTTTTGTTTTGTGAAAGATATTTGTAAGTGACTCATGCTTTAACCCAACCCAAATCCTAACCCTAGTTAATTCTCTACATGGGTTTAGTCAACCATGGTTGCATTATTCATCATATTATTTTCTTTTTCTATTCATCACAAAAGGATTCTTATGATATTATTCATCTTCTTCTTCCTTCATTCTTTCATGAAAAAGCTTTCTAGATTTTCTTCAAGTGATGAATAAATGTGAGAAAAAGATAAATAAAGAGAGCAAAAATCCTACTTCATCATCCTCATCTTCCCTTGCCATTTAGATGAGGGTGTTCACATCATTTCATGAGTGTTAGCTTGTGTTAACGGAACTTCATGGTAGATCATCTTAGTATCGAAGATCGGAAGCAAAGGTTGCATCTTTCTCTTCGTGGAACCTCTCGAGAGTCCGGAACCCGATGATCGCAGCGAAGGGACCACAACACGGAGCATATGAAGTGAAGGACCGGATCTACAAAGGTTGTAATCTCTCTCACTTAGTGTTAAAGTTGTTAACATGTTAGTTTTCGCCTAATCTCTAGTTTAAAGATCCATATTCGGGTTGTTCGGCACGGCTAAATTTTTAATCGGGCATGGTTGATGCCTCGTAGACCCTTGTGCACGTGCATAGCAACCCTACAGTGGTATCAGAGCCAAGCTAGAGCTTTAGGCGAAGTCTAGACGAAGTTTAAAGTCCGATCGAACCCGAAAACCCCGACACGCCCTTCTCTGTACATTTTCTGAAAATGCGGTTTTTTCCAAATTAAAAATATCCAAAAAATTCAGCAGGGAATTTGATGAATTACTGTGAAGCACGTGCCATTGATTCGACAGAAGCGCCGCGGAACCGCGGCCCCACCCTGGCCTTCGCGGCGGTTCCGCGGCCAAAGTGCTGAATCAATGCACGTGCTTTGCACAGTAATTAGTAACTTTATGTGCTGTATTTTATGGGAATTTTTAATATTTACTCAACAGTTGAGTTTTCTGGGGTTGTATTGGGACTTCATAGATTCGATCGGATTGTCCAATTTTGTTTATGTGTTTTCCGGGTAATTTTTAGAAACTGTTAAAAAGTTCGAACGGATATCAACAACTCACTTTTTCCCCTGTCGGAAATTTTTTCAAAATTTGGATTTTTTTTCTCGTGTTTAAGAATGTTCTAAGTCGTGCAAGTAACGCGGTGGACCCTCTAGAAGACAACAAACCTTAACTCGATTATGTGACCGTCTTGAACTGCCTTTTGAACCTTAGGGTTTGGGGCAGTACGGCGTGCCACATGTGAGGCGTTGGCTTGACCCTTCTACGGCTGGACCATTGGTACTGTGGCATGTGATGGATGTTTTTAAACTGATTTCAAGTGTTGAGATATATTGGGGAAATCTTGGGTGTTTGATGATTCGATCGGAAAGTTTAACTTTGTCTATTTATCTGGAATGTGATACAATATTTGGAATCCACAGGTAGTTATGAGATAACTGATTTGAATATTATAGACATAGCAGTTTAGTCTCAGATGATCGGTTGCCACAGAATTTTGATATGATCAAAAGTCCGTCGCAATCACGTAGTGTACACGGATACTCGCCGGGTAAACTTAATAGACAGCTACGCCTCATAGCCCTGACCAAGTGACTGTAGGAGAACCCCGTCACCGAAAGCATCCGTTCGGGTGCTCGCGACGACGATGTTCCGCCTTAGTGCACTTCGTCGACGGCATCGGGGGTGCGGCCGTTTACTAAAGTTTGCGACGAGCATTCGATCAGGATGTCGGGAATCTTGTTGAATTCACGGCTTGACATTGAAAAGAGTTTTCGATAAATGAGACTAAAATGCGGGGTTTATAATTGTTAGGCATGTGATGTCTAAGGAATTCATTTGGTTAGGCATGCGATGTCTAAAGAGGTTGCGGATTCCAACTGTTGTAGTTTTACACTTTCTTTTCTGTGACCGTAAGCGTAGTATGTGGTGTATCGCCGGCTTCGTTGCTATACATCAACGACAATCGGGATACGCATACTTGCTTACGTTGATGATATGAGATATTATGTGTTGCTGTGATATGTTATATTGGATAGTCGTGTTCTGAATAGCCGGGGGTTTTATGTGAGATGAGAGTTTTTCTTTTTCATTCATGTAAAATTCATTTGTATGTAATATTCTTTTATTGGGGCACTTCCAGGTTGCGGAAGATGTCACCGTTGTATATTATTTACTTTTCCGCATTAGGTAGACCCAAGGAGGGGAGCACAAGTAACCGGGTTCTAGGGTCCAGTGGGAGACCATCTCGAGGAGTTGAGACCGGGTCTCCTAACCCTAGAATTGGCAGTGTTACTTGCCGCTCTCGTAGGGGTCTAGGGATGTGGGTTTGGCTATTCATCGCGACCGTGGAATCCGTGTTTTAAATAGGCTCGTATTGAAAACACGGACGTCCTAGTATATCCAATATTTCATATATGTTTCTTCTGCTGCAATGTTCTGTGTTGAGATCATATAACTGCCTGAGACGAATGTTTATATTATATATATGAGATATATGTTATATTGCAGATTTCGTTTTCAAAAAGAGATGCTTGCGAAGCATAATTAAAATGGGACTTCATTAATGAGATTAATAAAAATAAAAGAAACCTAAGATGTTGTAGAAACTTGTTTAAATTAAAAACTGGTAGCTCTAGTTCTTGCTTTGCATCGCGGTGTTCCTTGTAGAACATCCAGTACCTTATTCGATAAGGAAAGGACCGAGATCCCTTCACCGGGAGTGACTCCTTTAGCAATAACTGGCAGATGCTACAAACTCGGTTTGTCTTTTGATTGTTTCTATAGTTCTTGCTTTGCATAGTGATATTTGTGAAATATCCTGCACCTTATTCGATGAGGAAAGGGCCGACGATCCCTTCACCGGGAGTGACCCCTTTAGCAAAACTAGAAATGTCTCAAAAACACTCCATTTAAATTCACTCGATTCTACAACGATATCAAGTTCATTACGCTCAGGGTTTTCTGAAAAACCTGCGTAGCCCTCCGTCATTTCAGATAGATATTATTTAGTATTCGTGCTATGTTTGTTGACTTAGTTAAGGTATAGTGTACGGTAGCTAAGTAATGTTTATCTGCTAAAACATAAGATGTGATTGGATTAGGGTATTCGTACGGCCTTGTTGACTCAGTTAAGGGTCGTACGGGTGGGTTTAATTCAATCGGGAAATGTACGGGTTGAACTTGACTTGCGATTTATGATTTATTGACTTAGTTAAGGTCATAGATCGCTAGGGGCAAAATTATCGGGAATTTCAAGTGTTGAAATTTGCAATGAGATTGCATACCTTCTATGAGATAGTTGGATCCCGATACCCGCTGCGAGTAAGAGTTACTCCTGGGAGACTTTTACACATTACAATTAGCCGATCAAGTAGGTGTCTAGAAAGGTGTCAACGGGGTTACGCCTCTGGGAAAATGAGGTTTACATTAATTAGGTTCGTGCGAAAGCACGGGGGACCTCCCTCAAAGTACCGACACTGGCCTGGCTGAAAGATTGGCGAACTTGTAGCGTGTAATTAATCCCGGCTAGTCTTTCCTTTTAGGGTTTGAAGGAAGATTTGATTAAAACAGTGGGAGACATCCTGATTAGATATATTAGATAACCAATCTAATCTTGCAAGAGCATACGCTGAGTGTTTTCTTCTCTCTCTCTCCAGATAGCGACCATATCACGCCTTAATCAAGATAATAAAACGGATATATTGACCGAACCTGCTTGTTATACTGAGCTGGGGAACGTTGGTCCCGCTCCAACTTATAATTATTATAAGACAGAGCAGGAAATTGGGGAATACCAGATTTCCCGTGCCGCCCAAACGAAGAAAGTGCATGTTGATGCATCATCTTCGGGTGTGTTCATTACACAGAACTGTTTCTCAGTATCCTTTACTTCCTGGGTATGTGATACCGGATCAGGATCCCGTATATGTAATCTGTTACATGGGCTACAGATAGGTAGAGAACTGAGAACGGGTGATAAGTTTCATGAGACAGAAAACGGTGCAAGTGTTGCAGCCAAGTCTGTTGGTCACTATCACCCTGTATTACCAGAATACATTGATTCTGAACAAATGTTATTAGATACCGAACCTGATATACAAAATCATATCAGTCTCTTTATTAGTAAAGAAAGGATATAATTTTGTATTGCTGGATAATGTTTTGAACATTTCCTATATCAAGAGTTGATCGGTTCAGGCACGTTATCTAAAAGCATTGACGTTCTAAATCAAACCACAGTTCTTAACGTACAGAACACACACAAGAGGAAGAGTTCAGAAATGAACGAATCCTTCTTGAGGCATTGTAGACTAGGTCATATCAATGCGACCCGACTAGCAAAGTTACATATAGATGCATATTTAAATTAGTTTGAATTTACATCTTGTGAAACTTGCCAGTCATGTCATAAAGATAAAATGACCACAGCTCTGTTTATTGGAAACAGAGAAAGAGTTAGTGAACTCTTGGGAATTGATACATGCTGATGTATGAAAGTCTCCTGTCTACATATGCCAAGACTGGTTCTTTGTACTTCATTACATTCTCTGATAATCTCCCAAGATTCAAACATGTGTTGAAACACAAGTCCGAAGCTTTTGAGATATTCACAGAATATAAGTTAGAAGTAGAGAACCAAAATACGGGTATAAGTATTATGTCCTTTGATGAGATCAAGGAGGAGAATACTTGAGCACGGAATTCGTGGACTATTCTAAAGGAGAATGAGATTCTCTCTCAGCATTACTCCTCCGTATACACTACAGCACGTCGGTGTATTGGGGCAGAGCAATAGCACCCTATGTGATATGGTGTGCTCTATGATGAGTACTACTGAGTTTCCTATTTCCTTTTGGGTATTATGCGCTTAAGAAGCTGCATACCTATTGAACAGGGTTCAAATCAAATCAGTTGCCTACCACTTCATATGTGATATGGAAAGGGAAGAGCCCATATCTTAAGTTTGTTAAGATTTGGGGTTGTTCGGATTATGTCTAAAAGCAAAATCCGGACAAGCTCGAGGCAAGGTCTGTTATGTAGAACTGGAAAGATTCCAGCTATACAAACTGCAGCTGATGATTTGGTAGAAACCAAAGGATTCAATAGTTTCCAACGAACCTCAGCCTCTCCACCGATCTAGTAGGGTTCCTCACCCACCTGAGAGATACTTCGGTTTCTCTATGACAGTGGGAGTGAGGATTGCATCATGAGATGATGACCCAACTAGTTTCGAGCTGGCCATCAGGAGTGGGACTCTGTAAGAATGGCTGGATGCTTAGCGATCTGAGATGGAATCCTTATACACCAACAAAGTATGGACTTTGGTTGCTTTATCTGAAGGGTTAAATCCCTATCAGGAACGAGTATATCTTGAGAAGATTACTTGGTGTACATGGAAAAGTTGAGACTTTCAAAGCTATGCTTAGGTCCATCCAGATCCTACTTGCCACGGCTACATACCATGACTACGATATCTGGTGGTTGGGTGTCATGACAGCTTTTCTAAATGATGTTTTAGAAAAGAGCGTCTATAAGTACACAGCCAGAGGGCTTCGTAGACAGTGGGAGCAGCGGAAACGTGTGCAAGATATTTTATGTGATAAAACAGGCATCGCGGAGTTGGAACATCTGTTTTGATGTGGTAGTCAAAGAGTTTGATTTCATCAAAATGGTAGATGAACCTTGTATATACAAAAAGGTAGTAGAGAGTATGGCGGTGATCCTCGTAGAGTACGTGGATGACATACTCTTGATAGGGAAGGAGTTTCCTATGCTACGCTCGGTCAATCTCCGCTTATCACAAGGATTCTCCATATAGGATCAAAGTGATACCTCCTAAATCCGGGGTTTTGGATCTATGAGATAGATCTAATTAGATGTTAGGATACTCACTAGTTGTAGTGAGATGGTATCAATCAATCCTGAGGAGAATCACTAGAAAGGTTCCAGAGTGATAAGGACGACTGAATGTCAGTCGCAGACATTGTCTATACCCTCAGTGGAGGGACGGTATGTTAGAAGAGTTCCAAGCTAGATACCGTGACATACTAGACGATTAAAGGCAAGATACATCGTTACCAAGGATGCTACCAAAGAGGCAGTCTGGATACATATAAGTTCATGCGATGAACTTCGTTCCTACCATTGTGTGACAATGGAGTTGTGGCTTATGCCAAGGAACTACCGTCCCATCAGAAATCCAGATATAATTCTTAGGCAGTATCACCTGATCATGGAGATGGTTGATCTCCAGGGAAATCGAGGTTAGGAGAGTAGACACAGAGGACGACAGCGCGGATCCACTCACAAAGGCCTTTTTTCCAGTAGAGACTTTTATGGGACGGTTGAGTATGGGATACTTCAACCGCAGCTAATTGTTGGGTATGCGATACCATAACAGATGGCCCTAGTGCAAGTGGGAGATTGTTAGTTATATGTATGCCCTAGAGGCCATTACTGTACATACGATGTATATTGTAGTGGATGCTAGGACATATATAGGGAGGACTTTCTTGCTCGACATGATAGTATGCTATCTGGTTGTACTTTATCTTAACATGTACTCAGATTGTCTTTATATTACATGTTGATAAAGCCCTTAGGATATGTACTCGACTACTGGGACTATGATGAGATCATACTAGTGGGGTCACGGTAGTCGACGAGTACATCCTATAACTGTTCCTAGTCGAGGGTGTATCGAGGCAGGGCATCGATACACCAGAGTAGACTAGCGTATACGCATCTTAACCCATATGATGGGCAATGGATGATCCCATATCCATCGGTGTTTGACATCAAGAATGGTGTACGGGTGCTCAGTGGAGACTGGGTACACTGGACGGACTCGCCGAGAACTCCCAGATGGTATAATACCTCACATCAGATGGCAGTTCTCCGGTGACACTGGTATAGAGTAGTCTGTTGACCCGAGATCGTCATAGAGTCTTGTGTGATTCCCACTGTGCTTTGATTTCCATCATACCACGTCCAAGAGGGCGTGCAAAAAGGTGGCTTTTGGGTACAGTCCCGAATCACATGGAGGCAATGAGCGATAGGAGGGGATTCGTCTCTCCCAGTATAGGGAGTTGATGTTGTGCTGTGTTCGATTGGCTATAACCGGAAATCCCTGGCCAGGGTTGCTGAGATTTACTGGTAAGTGTTATCAGTAGTTTCTCGAACTGTTATAGACCTCATATCGACACGACTAATCGAGCTACTGGAGTCTGACGTTTACCACCCCTAGGCGAGATATGCGACATATCAGACGACGAGACCGGACTGTACGGGAGTGTTACTGTTTGGATTCACAGGAGAATGTACAGGCTTGCTTGTTGATCTTCTGAGCACTCAATACCTGGGTAGCTGTTACGTTTAGCTGACCGCTTGCAGCTTGTGGGTGTTTGATATGATCATCACCTACTGCCGGCGTATTGACGATTCTTTAGAGTCCTATACAGAGGTTTCTTGGCTCAGGCAAAATGGAGTAGGAGCACATATGTGATATGTGCGGGACCGAGGATAATGCGATATGTGATACCGTATTATATTCTCGCGATATTTGATATCAGCCGGGTCATCGGATCAAGTGTTGATTCGATGAATCGGTACGGATAAATATTAGTCGGTTATATGAGATATAGCCGGATTGTCGGTTCAAGTGTTGATTCGATAATTTAATGTATAATAATATATATGATATATCAAAATTACATTATCTAATATTAGCTCACTAAAAGATTCTTTTTCTCACTCGGGTAATACATTGATATATATGCGATATATGTTAATAGTATTATTTTATTTTGTTACGATAAATATTATATATGTGATATATAATATTGTAATATGATATGATAACTAATGCAACATGTTTAGTGGAGTTTAAACATGATTAGGGTTTGGATTAGGGTTAAGCTTTCTAGATGTTTCTAGAAGGTTTTGGTTTTGTTTTGTGAAAGATATTTGTAAGTGACTCATGCTTTAACCCAACCCAAACCCTAACCCTAGTTAATTCTCTACATGGGTTTAGTCAACCATGGTTGCATTATTCATCATATTATTTTCTTTTTCTATTCATCACAAAAGGATTCTTATGATATTATTCATCTTCTTCTTCCTTCGTTCTTTCGTGAAAAAGCTTTCTAGATTTTCTTCAAGTGATGAATAAATGTGAGAAAAAGATAAATAAAGAGAGCAAAAATCCTACTTCATCATCCTCATCTTTCCTTGCCATTTAGATGAGGGTGTTCACATCATTTCATGAGTGTTAGCTTGTGTTAACGGAACTTCAAGGTAGATCATCTTAGTATCGAAGATCGGAAGTAAATGTTGCATCTTTCTCTTCGTGGAACCTCTCGAGAGTCCGGAACCCGATGATCGCAGCGAAGGGACCACAACATGGAGCATATGAAGTGAAGGACCGGATCTACAAAGGTTGTAATCCCTCTCACTTAGTGTTAAAGTTGTTAACATGTTAGTTTTCGCCTAATCTCTAGTTTAAAGATCCGTATTCGGGTTGTTCGGCACGGCTAAATTTTTAATCGGGCATGGTTGATGCCTCGTAGACCCTTGTGCTCGTGCATAGCAACCTTACAACGGCATCTTGAGATGGGAACTTTGCCGAATCATGTATGAGGGCAGTAACCCTACCACTAAACAAAACCTTGAAAACATGTGTCAAGGCACCATTATGACCAAGGATGATGGGGAAGCGTGGAAATTTTTAGAAGAGTTCGCTGAAAAGTCATTACAGTGGGAGACTGGAACCCAGCCATCGAGTAGAGGTGGCGTACACCAGATAGACGTGTCCATAGGTGTTCGAGCTGAGATGGCAGCAATGCAAAAGAAGCTCGACGCTATGGAACACAAATTCTTAGCAGCTTCCCTGAACCCAATGTCGCTCCCCAAAACCGTTTGTGGGTGCTGTTCTGACCCTTCTCACTTGACGGAAGAATGTCCATTAAACTCTCAGTTTCGAGGTCTCGAGCATACCAATGCCGCATTTCAAAGACCTGGAAACGACCCTTTTTCTTCCACATATAATCAGGGTTGGAGGAATCACCCAAATTTTGCTTGGAACCAATCCCAAAACACGGTTCCAAACCCTAATCAATTCCAAGGGGTCCTTCCACCACAACAGCAACCACTTCAACTCACCCAGCACCCCTACCAGTCACAAAATTTCCAAAACCAGGTCAACACTCCTGCACCTTCTAATCCTATGCAGTCGACCTGTTCTGACGAATTCTCTCAATTCGCTCAAACCATGAAATCACTCATGTCAAATTTCATGGATGTGTCGGCCGAGGTTAAGTCTTCTGTCGGTGAGATAAAGAAAAACTCAGCGTCCCAAGCTGAGAGTATCAAAACGATGGAAGCTGAGATTGCACGACTTAAGGCCGAAATGAGTGCAAGAGAGAAAGGGAAACTCCCAGCTCAACCTGTACCCAATCCTGGCTATTCACATCATGTGAATGCAATCACCACGTTGAGATCTGGGAGAGTGCTGGATAACCATGTTGGGGAAGAAGTTGATGATACCGAGAATCCTATCAACACCCCGGCTGAGACCTTTCCTCTCACACACACTTCTACGTCTGATTCTTGTTCTTCTACCCCACCACCTTCTCGCGAGCCTATTCTCCATTTCCCTCTAGGCTCGACATCTCATCCCACCTCTTTTACTCCTCCACAGAAGATCCCCACTTCTATTTTGGGATCGGGGCCACACACACTTCCTTCTCCTATGATGGACCCAGCGCTTATTGCTAAAGCATCTTATCCGACCCGGTTAAGGGCTAACACATCGAGTCCACATATGGAGAAGATTATGGACATGTTCAAGCAAGTTAACATCAACATCTCTCTCCTAAATGCGATTCAACAAGTCCCCGCTTATGCGAAAATTCTTAAGGACTTGTGCACTAGAAAGAGGAAGACTCAAGTGCCAAAGAAGGTCTTCATGTCCAATAGCATTAGCACTGCTTTTATCCCTCCGCTACCAAAGAAACGTAAGGACCCAGGATGTCCTACGATATCGATTTCTATTGGGGATAAACACATCAATCGTGCTCTTTTAGACCTTGGCGCCAGTGTTAACCTGCTTCCATACTCGGTTTATGAGCAACTAGGAATCGGAGAGTTGAAACCAGCCCAT
The DNA here is from genome assembly GCA_030015575.1 of Agapanthus africanus. NCBI lineage: Eukaryota > Viridiplantae > Streptophyta > Magnoliopsida > Asparagales > Amaryllidaceae > Agapanthus > Agapanthus africanus. The sequence continues at coordinate 887,134,610 of CM057337.1, forward strand.
TGCACTCTCCAGATGGCTGACCGATCAATCACCAAACCTAAGGGTGAACTGGAGGATGTGTTAATAAAAATTGGGGAATTTGTATTCCCAGTGGATTTTATTGTACTTGATACACAGCCTGTAGTGAACCCACGGAATCAAATTCCGGTGATTTTAGGTCACTCATTTTTGGCCACTTCCAATACTATCAACAATTGTCGTAATGGCTCTGTGACCCTATCCTTCGGGAATAGGTCAATAGAGCTGAACATTTACAAGATTGGAAGTGTACCCTCCGAACTTACCGCTCTTATCTGTTCTGTCGACTTAATGGATGTCGACAGCAGCGAATTTGATGATCCTCCTGATACCGATCTTGACTCTTTTCATACGTTGTTGTTTGACCCAACTATGTATCATACACATACGGACTCTTCCACCGCGATGTCCGGGTCAACCACTAACACCGATTATGAATTGCTTTTAGAGTCTGAAGATCATCCCGCACTTTGTGATGACATTATTCTTCGGGGTATTGATGAAACTTTTGAGGCGATCTTCGCTGATGAACTCACATTTCTGAATAACACGGGTGTTGAGATGAATCATGTCCCAATCATTGAAATTGAACCTCCACCCCCTCTTCTGAACTGTAAAAAGAATGCGAGTAATCCATCACATTCACTGCTTCGTCTCTCCAAAATGAGATGCACATACACTCTCTTCCACCCCTTACTCTTTCCCCACTTCTTCTTCCACCAACTCGAGCACTGCATTGATAAAATCTTCGAATGGTTGATGTTGATCTTCGGTCTTTGCAAAGCTTGGCATCGACCAATGATTCTTGACCCCCTCATGTGATTTTCAAAGCTTAACATTGCATAACTCAAGTTTGGGGGGGGGGAACAATATTTTTGGCTCTTGGAAAGCAAATTTTTACAAAAAAATTTTAAGCTAAAAAAAGTTTGGGGAAGGATCTTCACTTAAATATTTTGCCCCCACTAATAAATTCCTCCCAGGCTTACAGGTTTTCGAGATTTAGCAGATGGCAACAGTGAGGACACTGTTGAAAACAAGTTTGGGGGAGGTTTGTGCTTAGTTTTGTATCATGTGCATATCATTTGCATAAGCACAAAACATTTCTTTAAAAAAAAAAACCATAAAAATTTAAAAATTTCCAAAACCCATAAAATTTTTTTGTGTAAATATTTTTCTTTTGGTTCATCATTTTTTGTAAATAATTTTTCAAAACCCTTAAAAACCTATAAAAATTTAAATTTTTTTTCAAAATCCATAAAAATTCAAAAAATTTCAAAACTCATAAAAATTTAAAATTTTCAAAATATAAAAATATTTAATATTTATGATAATGAAAGATTAGATAGTGAACAATTACATCCATGAGATTAGAAAAATTTAAGAAAACCAAGAAAATTAGAAGTTTTCTTATACGAACTAGTAATAAGTAGTTATGAGCCGTTGTCCCAAGGGTTAGTAAGATGGAGGAAGTCACTAATCTGAGGATAAAAATAAGTCTGAAAAATAGTTTCTATTCTGGAAAGTCAAACATTTTGAACGTTGATACCCTGCTATTCGCACTTACACACGTCTTAAAGCCTGAGATAGTAGAGGATACCTTGAAATGCTCTTGTCTTAAAACCGATGTATGAAGGAAATAAAAAAAAAATGAAGAAAATATAAAGTGGTGACAAAAATGGACACTGGTTTTTGTTATCACCGAGGGCAATAAAAAAATATATAGCGAGGGTGCCTCTTCACCTAGTGCCCTAAGGCCAACTGGTCTGGGAGTCACTGCTATGCCTAAGGTGGTGCAAGATGAGGAAAATACACCAAATAAGCAAGCACATGAGTAATCGGTCGGTTAGTACCTCAAGAAGTACTAACGGTCACATGAAAGTGTGTGAGCACATCTAGATATTCATTAATTAAAAAGTACTGAGGCTGATGGGCAAGAGTATGATAGCTTGAATTGAATTCTCCGGGTGTAGGGATGTCTTTACACACACGCAGGGTGATATGATCGATGTTTGGAATAAAGATAGGAATGAAGTATAAGACGATGTTTTATTGAGGGAGGACGCGATTTCTAACATTTTTTCATGACCATTAAGATAGGGCTCATGACAACCGAAAAGCTAGCTTAGTTGGAAACCCTAATTTTCAAGGCTTTTCTTTTACAAATCTGGTCTTTAAATGTAATATTCACGGTCTTTCTTTTATTATTGGATTTTGTGGGTGCAATCCGCTGAAAACCCTCAGGAGACAACACTCCTCCTACTAGGGACACCTAGAGGTTTAAAGGCTTGTTGCACGTGCTCAGTGCAATCGTGTTACCTACGAAAGTGTGCTTTTCTCTTTCTTTATTTTCTCCTTCTCTTTTTAAATAAAACAATTCGATCGAGATGATCGAAAATAAGTTTGGGGGAATTTGATCAGTCGAAAATACTGCATTTCTAACACGGCATTTTCCCTACCTTTTGCAGTCAAGTAAAGGTATCTGGTATTCATATAACACATATTTGCATAACACATGTAAAAATACAGGATTACTCGTACAGTAGACTAAAACTGGCACTTTTTAGGGAAATTGTGTGTTTTTCATGGCATCGCATCATCCTTGTATTGCGCAACTCTTGTCTTGGAGTCTATGCAGGAAATTTCGGAAGCAGAGCCCAAAAGTGGGAAAAGATCTGATAAAAAAATGCGTCAACTCAAAGGCTGAAGATCTGGTAGTAATACAGAAGGCCAAATAAAAATCCATATATTAGAAAAAGGCCCACAAGAAAGCCCAATAATTACCATAGAAAAATCAAGCCCTAAGGCTTCCAAACCGCCGCGATTCCGCGGCGGGAGCTGGCTTGCGCCGCGGAACCGCGGCGCTTTGATATGATCACTGCGTCAATTTTTCTCATGTGCTCTCAACTAACGGCCAAAGCTTTCAGAAGACCCCAGAATCTCCACGTGGCACATCTAGAAGGCTCGGCTTAACAAACTCTTGGAGGGAAATTCAAATTTTAGGATTAACTAACTTTTTGGAGGGAAATTTAAATCTTTTGGTTAACTAACTTGTGGAGGGAATTCAAATTTCAATCCTAGATCTAGAGGTCTATAAAAAGGAGCCTAGAGGTAGGGTGAAAAATGTTCAAGAATCACCACCATCTTCAACCCACAAGTTTAGTGACAAAGCTTGTGCATCAAATTCAAACCCCAATTCAAAATCAAGATCAAGATCCCGAGAGCAATTCGAGCAAGAGAGCCTTCAACCTTTAGAAGCGACGCCGGATTCCAACGGAGCAAGAGATCCACGCCGATCCGTGACTCAAGGAGCCGAGCGAAGCCGAAATCGACGATCTAGTTCCTTCCTTTTGTAAACTCAAGAGAGTTGTAACGAAATTTGTTGACAAATAAAGGTGAATTTTCTATATTCTTGGTTATCTTTTAATTCAAGCATAATGATTAGATCTCAATTTGTGATTGTGTTTGTTATCATGATGTTTGAGTAATCTCCGCTCGTGTAGGAGTCGAGACGATCAATAGAATGATGATGATTTAGATATTTTTACAATTCTTAAATCCTATAATGTTTGGAAATTCTAGTTAATCAAATGATTAATAACCTAGTTTCGAGATGATGCTTTCTTGATCGTGTTCACTCGAAACTAGGGAACAACTATTAAACATTTGATTAACTAGAAGCTAGAATTTGAATGCGATCCATCGAAAGGACAAAGGATGAGTTGCGGAATCCCTAATTTTCTCGCAAAGATCCTTAAACCTCGATGAATTTTCATCGATCTAGTATCAATTCATTAATAGATAAGAATTAGTAATCTTTAGATCTCATCACATCTATAGATCCGATCTACTCCTACGAGCCATACTTCTAATCTTGATTGTTGGCTGGAAATTATCACACATCTCAATTCTTGTTTTTAATGTCTTTTCTAGATCTAGATTTTTCTTATTTCTTGATCTTCAAATGCAAATCATGAATTGTTTTCTTTTCTTTGCCCTAAATTTTCAACTCATCTAATTCGAAAATTGAACGGATTACACTTTCCCTGTGGACGATCCGAACTTACTAACGCGCTACATCCGACACCGTTATTGATTGCGGTCAAATAATTTTTGATTGTGATTTCTAAAATCTATTTTCTAAAAACCAACTACACAATCGGAAAATCATTTATGCCCATTCATGCATAAAAAATTACATCAAAATTATTTATTACATGATTTCATTTCGGCATGGGGGAGGCTGGCCGCGGGGCTCGACTTGGGCATAGGCCCGCTTACTTGGCGTTGACTTTGACTTGGTCAACCGGGGTGTAATTTTTGACCCCAACAGAGTGCCCCCCATCAATAAATGCACACCACACATGTGTGTCGTGTGCATGAAATTGATGGATCTTCTTTCATTTGGAGGCAGCTTGATTTAGTTCCTGCTTTTGGGAACTTGGCACTGCCCTTTTTACGACATGGACGGTCGATGCTTGACGTGTCCCCGAGACGGAGTGTCGGTGTATGGCGTATCCCCGGCACAGAGTGTTGCTGGTTGAAATTTCCCTGGCCTGGAGTGTCGCTGGTTGACTTATCCCCGCACGGAGTATCGCTGGCTGTTCGACTTGTCCTCGGCACGGAGTGTCGCTGGTCCTTCGACTTTTCCCCGGCATGGAGTGTCGCTAGTCGACTTGTTCCCGGCACGGAGTGTCGCTGTCTGTTCGACTTGTCCCCAACACGGAGTGTCTCTGGTTGTTCGACTTGTCCCCGGCACGGAGTGTCGCCGGCTGGTCGACTTGTCCCCGGCACGGAGTGTCGCTGGTTGACTTGATTCCGAGGCGGAGCATAATTCCGGCAGGGAAGGTAGATATCCCGAGGCGAAGCATGATTTCGATACGGGGTACATTCTGGGACGAAACATGATTCCGTCGCAGAGGTTGTTGGTGTTGGCTATAGTGCCCTCAAGTCAATTATTGGATCGTAGGCACGTGATTGCAATGATTGAGGGAGGACCTATACCGGTAGAACCGTCTTACTCGAGATAATAGTATGCTATCTGGTTTGTCTTTATCATCGTGTACATGCTTCAGGTGACATTATAGTTCACTATTACATGTTGATAGAGCTCATAGAATTCTTACTTGACTACCAGCAGTATGATGGCGATCATATACGTGAGAGTTGGGTAGTCTATAAGCACATCCTTAAAGTGTCCCTAGTCGTGGTAGTTTCGAGACTAGGCATTGATACTCTATGAGTAAACTAGTGTATACGGATCGAGACCCCGACGAGGGGCGGTGGCCGGTCTCACAAGCCATTGGTGTCAGTTGGTTCATCTAAGATAATATACAGGTTCTCATTGGGTTATGAGTACACCGGACGGACTCGCCGGGAACGTGCTAGTTGGTATTATACCTATTGTTAGATAGCAGTTCCCAGGTGACATGTGTATAGGTTAGTCTATCGACCTGAGATCGTCATTTGTCTCGTGTGAGTTCCCACTGTTCTTTGATTACTACTCTACCACGGCTCAGAGGAGTCGTGCAAACAGGTTTTAGTTGGGTACAGTCCCGAGCCACATGGAGGCAGTGAGCGGATCGTCAGTGGATCTGTCTCTCTCGGTATTGGGGGTTGAGGTCGTAGTGTGCACGGATGGCCATCACCAGAAATCCTTGGCCAAGGTAGTCGAGAATTACCGATCTAGGATAGGTTTTTTCTCAGGTGGTGATAGGTTTCATACCGATACTAAATATTGCGTTATTTGGGGTCTGACTTTATCCACCCCCTAAACTCGATATGCGATACTCATAGACGAACGGACCGGACTGTACGGATATTGTCACTGTCAGGCTCAGTAGGGTTTCAGGATGAGTTCGCTCGTCGGCCTCCCTTTCGCTCAATACCTGGGTAGCCGTTACGTACAGCTAGTGCCACTGACGTGCTTGTGGTTAAACCTATTGCCAGCATATTGACGAGTCTTTAGAGTCCCACACCAGAGGGTTTCCCTAGTTCTGGCGAAACTTTGTAAAGGCCATATGGTTTTATCGCAGGGTTTGATCATATACATGCACTCGTGCACAGATCATGATCGGACGGATCATACTAGTGGGCTTTGGTTTAAGCCGGATTCTAGTATTAGATTGTTGGATTACTTTCGTCTTGTAGTATTCGTATTCAGTCGGAATATGGATGCGGGTATGTATATACGGATGATGGGTATTCTTGTAATTCGTTACAAGATAAATTTAGTTGATGCCATTTTTCTTTTTGTGGATTTAACATTTTTGTTTAAATGTTAAATGTGGAAATTGTGACTCATTTTTAGCATGACATAGATTTTGTCATGGCTAAGATATTTTGTGTAAGTTGTGAGATATTTTGTGAGAGAATTGCTAGATATTTTCTTGTGTTTATTTTCTTTATTACTCTAAAAAAAATAACTCACAACACTCACTTTATATTTATGGGGCAGCCACATGATTTTTAGGTTTTTTTTGCTCATTTGCTCACTTGTTTTGCTTGAGCTCATACTTTCCTCTCACCTTGGGCATCATCTTCAACCTCCACTCTATATCTCTTATGTGTTAAGAATCCTAGAGTGTATTGAGACAAAGTAATCACACACTATCTCTACTTCATCTTGGACACCTAGGTTAGCAAACTAGTTGTTCGAGTTGCTTCGGTTTGAAGCGGGAGCCCGTATTAAGAATCCTCAAGGTGGACTGTTTTCGACGAGGGAGACCGGAGAGCGGACTTGTTCGGGGCAGCCGGCGAGGAGCTTAGGAAGAGATTGAAGACCGAAGGAAACGGATCGATCGGTATAATCTCTGAACACTTTACAATAGTTAGCTAGTAAACGGTTAATGGCACGATCCAGGTAATTGGTTGTGGTGGCGCCAAGTTTTACAAATTTTTGTTCCGCATTTGGCCACGGATTGGTGGCCGGGGCGCTGCCATAACCCAACATGGTATCAGAGCCAACCCATTAACCGTATACTAGTTGGTTTAGACAATGTTAAAGTATCGAAACTGAAACAATTCTGATTCACTGCACTGCTGATTCCAGTCTCTGTCGATTTTAAAGTGTCTTCAAAAATTATTTAAACAACTGCAGAAGACTACTGACCTTACCATTAGACCACAGACCAAATACGAGACAATTCCACCCTGAAAAAACCGGCCACATTGCTTGAAAAACCGAGGAGGCCGGCCTCTTTGAAGAATTAGGGTTTCGTATTTGGGTTGTGGTCTTGTCTCTGGAATCTTGGTTCAGTGGTATTGTTTGTTTAGCTCAGTTTGGATATGGTTTTATCTACTTGTTTGGGGGCTATTCGGGGTTATTTCGAACACGATATTTTCTAACATTGTTTAAAGTTTACAGTACATACATTTCTATCTGCGACCATGAATGTTATTTGATCGGTACAACTTGTTTAATTGCTATAGTTCCGTTAAACGGGTTTGCGAACGTGACATTGACGTTGATGTTGTGTGTTGTGCTGTGATGTTGCGGATTGTCGTGGTGGGTAGCTCTCGTGCAATGGTAGTGCAGTTTGGATTTATTTGTACATTTGATATCGCGGGGCGAGCGTCCGACATATGGACTACCGTCACTGCCTGTTTGTATATTATTCTTCTGGGGCACGACCGGGTTGAGGTCGATGTACCCGTTGTACATATTTCCTTTTCTGTACTAGGATTACCCCGCGATGGAGTGCACGGATAGCCGGGTTCTGGAGGGCAACATGTCCGCATCTCATTGCATTGAGACAGAGGGGGCCTCACTCTAGAATTGGCGGGCTATTCGCCGCACTCGTAGGGGGTACAGGTTGACCCAAGGAGGGGTGCTCAAGTTACCGGATTCCGTGAAGTGCTGGGTGGTCCATTCACTTTGCTGAAAGGGGCTGTCTCGCTTCTGGTTTTGGCAGGTAACTTGCCGCGCTCGTAGGGGTCTAGGTTTTCATTGCATAGGCTATCCACACGACCAGGGAAACGTCGGGTTTCACTTGCGGCTCAAAGGAAACCCGGGGCTCCCAGATTATCTGTATTGTTCTGTGATGCTTATTACTTTTCTGTTATGTTGCATTTATCACGCCTGGAGCGATTATTGTATATTGTTATATATATATACTAGTAGATGTTGTATATGTTTTACACCCGCGCTAGTCCAGTCCCCGCTCTGTCATTAGTTAAGTAACCTAACGGGTGATGACGGGACCCAGTGGCGAATGCGGATGGCATATACATACATCATATTTTCGTTCTTTTCTGGTGTGATTAATTGATGGGACTGCGTTGATTTAGATCAATGCAAGGAAAACAAACCTATTCGATATTGTTGGAACAATTTCAAAAAGCTGTTATTACAAGGACGTTCTCTTTTGCTTTGCACAGAGGTATTCGGTTATGAATATCCAGCACCTCATTCTATGAGGCAAGGGCCGAGATTCCTCCATCGGGAGTGACCCCTTGGGCAGAAGTTTGCGTCAGCGTAATAATTTCACTATAGTCGATTACTTTTCACTTTGCATCGCGGTATTTCGTTATGAATATCCAACACCTCATTCTACGAGGAAAGAGTCGAGATCCCTTCACCGGGAGTGACCTCTGTAGCAAAGGTTTTTGCTATTATATATTTATAAAAAGCTATGCGGTTCCTTCAACGATATCAGGTTCATTACGTTAAAAGTTTTCACCAAAAACCAGCCGTAGCCCTCCGTCATTTCTTACGAGTATTATTTAGTATTCGTGCTGCGTTTGTTGACCTAGTCAAGACGTTGTGTTCGGTAGCTAAGTGGTGCTTGTTTGTTGCATAAATGGGATTGGTTAGGACAGTCGTGCGGCCTTGTTGACCTAGTCAAGGGCACGTACGGGTGGGTTTAATGCAATCTAGGATAATGACGGGTTGAACTTGACTAGCGGTTTATGGTTTGTTGACTTAGTCAAGATCATAAGCCGCTTGGGGTAAAAATCACATTAGGAGTTTCTAAAGAAACTGAAACTTGCCAGGCATGCGCATACCTTCCGGAGTGTGGTGACTTGAGTGGATTCCATCAGGTTATCATGCGATGATAGCTAGATCCCGATTTCCCCTGATGAGTTGGTTTATTCCTCGGGTGATCCCGACTAATTCTTCTTTCAGGTTTGGAGGAGAATTTGAGGATACAGTGGGAGACATCCTGATTAGATAAAGTGATTAACCATTCTGATCTAGGTTAGAGTGCACGCTGAGTATTTCTTTCTTTCTCTCTCTCTCTTTGGCAGTGACCATAGCCTGACCCTAGACTATAACTCAGTGACCAAGTTAACTGAACTTTCTTAAAACACTGGCCTTTGGATTGTCAGAGTTGCATATAACATTGCCATTCCTTCTTTTACCATTTGCTTTTCTCCGGAACAATTTGTATCACTACGCAGATCCCATTTTTATTGGATATGACCATCGTATAGTTACATACGAACTCGAAGAAACTTGTTTCAGATTCGGGGATGGTTTCCGGTTCTGGAGAAAATGAATAGGACCATTTAGTTGTCTTTTCTTTTTACCTTCTCTCAGGTTGTGAGGGCTCCTAGGATTAGGAGAGTGCACCTGTTATGCTTATTTGATAGTCTTCTTCCAAACCATAGGTAGGTGCCGAAAGGTGGGGAATGAAGAAAACCAATTAGCCTAAGTATGGTGTACATAAGGTAATAAGTAAAGACAAATAAAGGGACTAGAAAGAGGGAAAAGTAAATTGCGACTGCTATCATTCACGGCCAAACCACGTATTTCATCGCCACTCCTACTTCACCTTTGTATTTCTCCAGAACACTCCGTATCATTACGAAGATCCACAGTTTTTGGATAATCCATCGTATTGTTATATACGAACTCGAAGGAACTTGTTCCAGTACGAGGATAGATTCTGGTTCAGGAGAAATAGAATAAGGTTTATTCAGTTGTCTTATATCATCACCTTCTCTCAGGTTGCGAGTACTCCTAAGATTAGGAGAGTACACCTATTATGCTTATTGGATAGTCTTCTTCCAAACCATAGGCTGGTGCCGAACGGTAGAGAAGGAAGAAAACCATTTAGCCTAAGTGTGGTGTACAGAAGGTAATGAGTAAAGACAAATAAAGGGATTTAGAGAGATGGAAAAGGAAATATACGGTTATAGTTATGAATCTGGATAATGGAAGAGGCATTACTATGAATACCCGGATACCCATTTGAAACATTTTCATGTTTCAGTTACACTATGCGTTGTTAGTAGAAAACTGATTTCCCAATTAGATCCTTACTCCAGGGTATGTATTTACCAGGTTTGATTCTCACATCTGTATGGTTTTACAGATGATGAGTGGGAGTAAGTTATTGGGAATTAGGTGATCATCCTCATTATATCAGAATTCGTTGTAATTGGTAATATTTGAGGAAATCGCCTGGGTTTTTGCCGGACGACAAATATTTGGTTTTGAATATATGTTGTTATGCACAAATTTCAAACTGATATATCTGTATGTTTATTTTATAAAGTGAGATATAACTTTTTGAAATTATGTCCATGACATTTACCTATATCAGTTGATGGTTAAGTAAGGAGCATTAAATATCGGTGTAATTCTTCTTAACCATAGTTCAGTTTTCAACCTACGACGCACAGGGTTTGAGTTGTTTAACTCAGGGGACTTATACAAAGTATTGTATGTTGTCCAGTGTCCATTAGGACAAAGGGGTTGGTCCTCGTACTATATTCTGTTTACTTGTGACTTCTCAAGTTTTAGACAAGTGTTTCGTAGAAATATAAGGTCCAAGTCTTGAGAAATTATAGGTATAAGAATAAAGTAGAGAACCATGTGATGCAAGTATCAGGATTCTTCAACGTGATCGAAGAAGTGGATACTTGTGTTTGGTATTCAGTTGATAGTAATGGTTTTGAGAACTTGCTTCTCTTTTAGGTTACTCATATCTGGATGCACTCCTAAGTTGAGTAATGCTGATCGGCCTCTCTCCATTTAGTTGACATGCACTGGAGACAGATGCATGATTTGAATCTGGTTCCAATTAAATCAGTGCTTCTGTTTCTATATTATATATAGAACGGATCATATCTTAACGATGTTAAGGTATATGGAGTTGTCCGGCTTATGCTTAAAACCAGATTCTGGATAACTCAAGACACGTTTTTGTAATGGCAGTTTGTGGGTTAACCCAGGCCATGACGAGGGTTAATTTTCTATCATCTGGAAGATCAATAGTGATATTGTTCTTGACTCGCCACAATTTTAGTAAAATGGAATTTTTCAGAAAACAGTAGTGGGAGTATGGTAGAACTGGAAGTGATTCCAGAACAACAAACGATTACTGAAAATTTAATGGTACCTAAAGATTCAATCGGGTTTGACATTCCATTGGCCATTCCGCAGATATGGTGGGTAACCTCAGGTGTCCGAGAGGTACTCCGGTATCCTTAAGAACGGTGACAGGGAGGTTCTTGTTTACCTAGACTTGACACTACTGTTGTTCCAGACTATGAGACCCGGCAGGGGATGAGTATAACGTCGTTCTAAACTAGTTTTAGAAGTGTACGTGTATATGACTCTTCCAGAGGGTTGTTATAGTCAGTGGGAGCAGCGGAAGCATAGTGAACAAGTAGCTTATTTCTATTTATAGACTAAAGCAGATATAGTGGAGATAGATCATCTATTTTTGATGTGACAGTCATAAGCTTTGACTTCATCAGAATAGGAGATGGATCTGTTAAAAAGTAGTAGGGTGTGATGTCCTGGTATTTGGATGACATACACGATGTAGGAAGTAAAATTCCTATACTACGATCGGTTATACTATGGTTGTCACACAGTGTTTTCTCTACATAGGATATGGATATTATATCAGGCATTCTGGTTACTAGATCTATGGTTTTAGATCTAGATTTGGGTAGTTTCCCAATCTGGGTACTTAGACAGTATTCTAAAGGTATTTTAGAATGGACGACTCCTGGCATGGTGGTGTACCTGCAGGTGATGGAGTCACCCTCTCTAAAGGTGTCTTACAGACTAAAGGGGAGAGGGATGTGCATGATTGGCATATCACTTGCTTAGGCAAATGAGTCAATTGTGAGATGTCAAGTACCACACCAGATGTTGTTTTTGCACTAGATGCAATAAGTTGATATATTAATCAAATCTTGGAGAAACGTTCAGAAGCAGCTTATGAACATAAGTGGATGTTGTAGGGGTTTGATAATAGCAGCCTCTTTCGGGAGACGGTTATCATTCTAGACTTCCAAGGTGACCTGGATGACAGAGTGACTGTCAGAGTTATAGTTTTCCCTCTGACGAGGGGCAGTAGTTTGGACAGGTGGTCCAAGCGGATACTGAGGGGGGCGTGGCGCATGATACTGATTTAATTCAGTTGATAATACAGTCTAAGAAGTTTACTGGATTTGAAGTTCATTTGTGAACTGGGTCCCATCAGATATCCAGACATATTCTAAGACAGGTATTGCTCATTTCGGAAGATGGTTTTCTCCGCGAACTTGAGATAAAGAGAGACATAGAAAGAAACATTGGAGTGGATGCACTCACTGAGGCTATTCTCGAACGCAATAGTTTCACAAATGAGCTTTGTGAAACTGATTGGTAGAGAAGTTGGGTGTTCGGTATCACACGGGCTGTGAGTATGCGACACCGAAATAATTAGCTTTAAGTGCAAGTGGGAAATTGTTGGTTATAGTGCCCTCAAGTCAATTTTTGGATCGCAGGCATGTGATTGCAATGATTGAGGGAGGACCTATACCGGTAGAACAGTCTTACTCGAGATGATGGTATGCTATCTGATTTGTCTTTATCATCGTGTACATCCTTCAGGTGACACTACAGTTCACTATTACATGTTGATAGAGCCCATATGATTCTTGCTTGACTACCAACAGTATGATGGCGATCATATACGTGAGAGTTGGGTGGTCTATAAGCACATCCTTAAAGTGTCCCTAGTCGTGGGAGTTTCGAGACTGGGCATCGATACTCTATGAGTAGACTAGTGTATACGGATCAAGACCCCGACGAGGGGCGGTGGCCGGTCTCACAAGCCATTGGTGTCAGTTGGTTCACCTAAGATTGTATACAGGTGCTCATTGAGTTATGAGTACACCGGACGGACTCGCCGGGAACGTGCTAGTTAGTATTATACCTATTGTCAGATAGCAGTTCCCAGGTGACATGTATACAGGTTAGTCTATCGACCTGAGATCGTCATTTATCTCGTGTGAGTTCCCACTGTGCTTTGATTACTACCCTACCACGGCTCAGAGGAGTCGTGCAAACAGGTTTTAGTTGGGTACAGTCCCGAGCCACATGGAGGCAGTGAGCGGATCGTTAGAGGATTCGTCTCTCCCGGTATTGGGGGTATAGGTCGCAGTGTGCACGGATGGCCATCACCAGAAATCCTTGGCCAAGGCAGTCGAGAAATACCGATCTAGGATCGGTAGTTTCTCAGGTGGTGATCAGTTTCATACCGACACTAAATATCGCATTATTTAGGGTCTGACTTTATCCACCCCCTAGACCCGATATGCAATACTCATAGATGAACGGACCGGACTGTACGGATATTGTCACTGTTAGGCTCAGTAGGGTTTCAGCATGAGTTCGCTCGTCGGCCTCTCTTTCGCTCAATACCTAGGTAGCCGTTACGTACAGCTAGTCAACTGGGGTGTAATTTTTGACCCCAACAGAGTGCCCCCATCAATAAATGCACACCACAGATGTGGGTCGTGTGCATGAAATTGATGGATCTTTTTTCATGTGGAGGCAACTTGATTCGGTTCCCGCTTTTAGGAAGCTGGCACTACCCCTTTTACGACATGGACAGTGAATGCTTGACGTGTCCCCGAGACGAAGTGTCGGTGTATGACGTATCCCCGGCACAGAGTTTCGCTGGTCGACGTTTCCCCGGCCCAGAGTGTCGCTGGTCAACTTGCCCCCGGCACGGAGTGTCACTGGCTGTTCGACTTGTCCTCGGCATGGAGTGTCGCTGGTCGTTCGACTTATCCTCGGCATGGAGTGTCGCTGGTCGACTTTTCCCCGGCATGGAGTGTCGCTGGCTATTCGACTTGTCCCCAGCACGGAGTGTCGCTGGTTGTTCGACTTGTCCCCGGCATGGAGTGTTGCTGGTCGACTTGTCCCGGACACAGAGTGTCACTGGTCGACTTGTCCCTGGCATGGAGTGTAGCTGTCTGTTTGACTTGTTCCCGGCACGGAGTGTCGCTGGTCGACTTGTCCCCGGCTCGGAGTGTCGCTGGTTGTTCGACTTGTCCCTGGCACGAAGTGTCGCTAGTCGACTTGTCCCCGGCACGGAGTGACGCTGGCTGTTCGACTTGTCCCCGGCACGGAGTGTCGCTGGTTGACTTGATTTCGAGGTGGAGCATAATTCCGGCAGGGAAGGTAGATATCCCGAGGCGAAGCATGATTTTGACATGGGGTACATTCTGGGACGAAGAATGATTCCGTCGCAGAGGTTATTAGTTTGATTTGATTTGGATTTGAGGATTTTGGTTTTGGTTTGGCATCAACATCGCTATACTGGAATATGGAATCAGGAGCGAATCATCATTTACCATGAGGGGATTTCCCTCGTTCCCAGTTTAACGACTTATGGGTCATCTGTTCCCAGTTTAACGACTTAGACGTCATCTGTTCTTAGTTTAAAGACTTAGGGGTCTATTGGATCGGAAGTTTGGAATTTTGGGGTTAGGGTTGGTATCAGCTTTGCTAACACTGATGCACAGGTGCCATGAGCAATTCATCATTTGCCTTTCCCTGTTGGGGTGCGATAGCTTAGGAGACAGGTTTAGGTCCCTATCACCTAAGACTTTTCAATTTTATGAGCCGTAAGGGTCCCATAAAAACATTTTCTCCCTACGAGTCGGAAGGATCTTGTAGGTGTACTTTCTCCTTAGGAGTCGTGGGGACTCCCAAGTGTGTTTTTCCTTTGTAAGTCGTAAGGATCCCACGAAGGTGTTTTCTTACGAGTCGAGAGGATCTCGTATGTTTTGTTCTCCTCTTATATCGTGAGGACACATGAGTGGGTCTTCCAAATAGAGCATAATTCCAAGGGCGGAGACCGGCCGCTGGGCTGGTGATTGCGGTGGGGTATGGGTATGATGAGAATTATTTGAGCCCGTGGATTGTATACGGTAGTTAGTTCGGGGACCAACCGTAGGGCTGGGAGAATTTTGGGATTCTGTTGGTGTCTGCATCATTGCATCGGAATATGGTACCAGGAACGATTCATCATTCGCCATTTGGGAACTTGGAATTTTGTTGGCGTCTGCATCGCTGCACTAGAATATGGTACCAGGAGCGACTCTTCATTCGCCTTTGGGACATTCAGAGATTTGAAATTTTGGTTGGCTTCTGCATCGCCGCACTGGAATATGGTACCAGGAGCGACTCATCATTCGCCATTTGGGAACTTGGATTTTGGACGGCGTCTGCATCGCTGCACTGGGATATGGTACTAGGAACGACTCATCATTCTCCATTTTGAGGGGTTTTTTTACCGCTATTGCTCTATCATTTCAGCTCTGCTTATTTTCATTTTTATTTTACTCGCTGATTTTTATTGCGAGTTGTCCCATCATTTCGGCTTTTTATTTATTTATTTATTCACACATTTTTTTACATCCCCGGTTTCACGACTTAGGGGTCGATTGTTCCCAGTTTAACGACGTGGTGGTCCATCGTTCCCAGTTTAACAGCGTGGTGGTCAGCTGTTTTCAGAGAAAGGCAGATGTCTGAGAGAATCAGTTTCACGAAGAACTTCGGTCTCCGTTTGTATGAAATTGGCAGTCGCAGCTTGAATGTTTGTTAACACACCTTTAGAGTTCTATCTCTTCTGCCTTGTATTATTTTTCGACCAAATCTTTGAAGACGAAGCAGTCCTCAATGGCATGACCTATCACTCTGTGATAGGGGCAATATTTAGGGCCGTCGGTCATATTCGCTTCTTGCGGTCTCTTTGATTCTGGCAATTGTATACCATTTCTTAGGGCGTCTTTGAATATTTTATAGACTTTATCCCTTCTGAAGGAATAGACCTTATCCAGCTTCTCTTTTAGTGGAGATTCTCCTCCCTCTCCGAACACTGGCTTCCGAGGCTGGTTGGCATTAGGCCTGCTCATCCCTCGCTTATTTCGGTTAGCCGAAGTGTTAAAAGATTCAGCATCGTCGGAATTTCTGCCTTTAGGATTATCGTCCTTTCGGTTTCTCCAGGACCTATTGTTATTTTGGGAATCAGAGGAGGACTCCTGCTTTGAGCGCTCCAACATCTGAACTTTCCTGGTCAGCTTTTAGAATGTTTTGAGACCTTGGTGCATAAAAACGGGGCCATCCAATTGTTGAGATTTCCAACGAGGAGGCCGACAGATTGGTCCTGCTCTATCGACGGTTCACATTTGACGGAGAGATTGCGCCATCGGGTTATAAAATCCGTGCTGCTTTCGTTGTTCTTTGGCTTGGTCCTTACGAGGTCGGCGATGGTGATCTTATCGCTGACACTCATGAACCTTTGTCGGAACAGAGATTCCGTTTGGACGAAAGTAGTAACGGAGCCATCCGGTATGCTAGCGTACCAGTCGAAGGCGACATCGGTTAAGCTATTAACAAACTGGCAGAGGAGAAGCGCATCATTGCCCCCAGTATTCCCGCATGAGGCTTTAAAATGGGCGATGTGATGATTCACATTTCCTGTCCCATCAAATCTTCCGAATTTGGGGATGACATAGCCGCTAGGAAATTCTGCCATATCATACTGAGCAGGATATGGTCTCCCACTACTGCTGATATCTTTTTGCGCTTTGGCTTCGGCTACCAATGTTTTGACTTTGTTGGAAACCAAATCCATGATTTGATCTTGAGTTAGCGGGCTACTGTCATCGGTAGCTAAGCCATTTCCCGAAATAGGATGCGACTGACTTTCATGCGGTCCACCCACCTTTGGATTTGAGAGAATAGGCGTCGGATGTCTCGGGACACCGTTTCCCGATTCATGAGCTGGGATGGCGTTAGCTCACATGAACAGAATAGAGCCAACTGGTAGCGGCGGCTCCTCCCATTGTCGCCCAAGACTGGCCGGGAGGACCGTCCTGGCGTCCATCTTCATTGTGTAGGAGATGGGAGTTGTGCTGAGAGCTGAGATTGTCCTTGGAGACATTTTGTTGCATCCGAAGATTGCAGTCGAAATTCACTAACCTGTAAATAGAAGCATGCTTTCAGTAGAGGCAATCAATGTATATGTTGATTGAGTTCGCATGGATATTTAACCCGAAATATGGGAGGAGAGATTTGTCCCACCGGGCGTGCCAGAATCTGTACGGTGTTTTTCGTCACCTCGTTGAGATGGGAATATGCGCGCGCTTGTCAGGCGTACTAGTGATTCCCCTTGCCTAGGGTAGACGGGGGTTTATTGATTGTGGGGATCCGAATCTCCGGCAACCGCGGACTAAGATGCCGTTAATTACTCCTCGCATTTGGAGCGAGAGAACCTTCGATTGGCGGGTCAAACTGGTCATGCGAACTCAATGTGCAGTGTGCGTGTGTTGAAGGGGGGTTTGGATATATCGGGGGTCCCTCTACCCAGATAACGGGCTGGGGGTCAAGGGGATAGCATCCCTTTTGCGGGGTGCGGGGCAGCGCCCCGTTAGAAAAATTTTCCTAACGGGAGATGTGTTTTTGGTATGGAGTGCACGGAAAATGAGGGGTGAGGAGCATCTTAAAGACGCATGCCTGGCGCGGGCGCTGGGCGCTCACGGGTGCGTGCGCAGCACGTGACCGCTGGACGCCAGCGGATCACGTGCGCAGCACGCGACCGCTGGGCGCCTGCGGGTCATGTGCGCAGCACTCTACCGCTGGGAACACCAGCGGGAAAAGAGGCTTAGCCCCTGGGTTAAGAGTTGAACTCCAATGGGGGATTTGGAGTTGAACTCCTAACAGAGATTATGTATAGATTTGGAGTTAAACTCTAGAAATCTTTAGATCTTCTTTTGAGCCTCGGATCCTCCTGGAACGGGATTTTGGAGATGGGTATCCTTCTTCTTCCTCTCTGTTGGCCGGATCTTAGGGGAAAAAGTGGAGGTGAGACTTAAAATCTCCCCTTTTAGGGATTTGATGGCAGATCCGAGCTCCCCTTCAAGGGTTTTATGGTGAAAAACTATTTACTCTTGGAAAAGGAAGAGTTAAACTCTTGGTTTAATTCAAAAAAAAAAGGAAGAAGGTTTAGAATCTTGAGGAAGGAGAAAGAGGCACAGAAACCCTAGATTTTTAGGGGAATCAATTCTTCTTTATTTCATTATCATATTGCCTTATATAGGCTTACAAATTTACATATAGCCCACTGGGTTTTACAAAATGGCATTTTACCCATCCCATGCCTCATGTGCTCATTTATTTTGCACATGAGCCATGAGCTTTACAAAAATTTGGCTTTATGCCCATTCATGCATAAAAAATTACATCAAAATTATTGAATGATTTCATTTCGGCATGAGGGAGGCCGGCCGCGGGGCTCGACTTGGGCATGGGCCCACTTGATCTGGGTTTGGACCCGCTTACTTGGGGTTGACTTTGACTTTGACTTAGACTTAGTCAACCGGGGTGTAATTTTTGACCCTAACAGAGGCGTCTGCGAAGACCTGATCTGATTCCTCCGGAACGACTTGGATGTGTTCGCTTGGACACCAGCAGATATGCCCGGGATCAACCCCGAGGTGATCTCCCACAAGCTCGGGATCGACCTAAAGTCAAGCCAATCCGACAAAAGAAAAGAAGTTTCACACCAATGAAACAAAAGACGATAGAGGAGGAAGTGGACCGACTGCTTGCAGCCGACTTCATCAGGAACCTGGACTACGTGGATTTGCTGGTGAACGTGGTCATGGTCAAGAAAGCGAATGGGAAATGGCGTATGTGCATTGATTTCACTGACCTAAATAAGGCTTGCCCCAAAGACAACTACCCGCTTCCTCAGATAGATGAGCTAGTAGACAAGTCGGCCGGTCATGAATTACTAAGCTTCATGGACACTTTCTCCGGTTATAATCAGATTTGGATGAACCCGACTGACAAAGAGCTGACCGCATTCACCACGGATCGGGAGTATACTGCTACAGGGTAATGCCCTTCGGACTTAAGAATGCCGGAGCCACGTACCAGTGACTGGTCAACAAACTGTTCAAACCACAAATTGGGAAAAACATGGAAGTCTACGTCGACGACATGCTCATGAAATCCACCTCATCAGCCGGACACACTTGTTGGATATATGTATGCCCTAGAGGCCATTATATGATAGTGGATGTATTGGGGTGTGTGTGTGTGTGTGTGTGTGTGTGTGTGTGTATATATTCAGAGGACATTCTTGCTCGACATGATAGTATGCTGTCTGGTTGTACTTTATCTTGACATGTTCATTTGATCTTGCATCTTACTCATTTAGTACATATTGATAAAGCCCTTAGGATATTTGCTTGACTATTGGTATTATGACATGGATCATACCAGTGGGACATCTATAGTTTATAAGCATATCCTTGAAATGTTCCTAGTCGTGGGTGTATCGAGACAGGGCATCGATATTCCAGAGTAGACTAGCGTATACGGTTCTTGTCCCATATGATGGGCGATGGATGATCCAATATCCATCTGGTGTGGTGACACCAAAAATTGTATACGGGTGCTCAGTGAAGACTGAGTACACTGAACGGACTCGCCGAGAACTCCTATGTGGTATTATATCTATCGTCGGATAGCAGTTCTCAGGTGACATTGGTACAGGTTAGTCTGTAGACCCGAGATCGTCATAGAGTCTTGTGTGTCCTCCCACTGTACTTTGATCTCCATCCTACCACGGCTCTACCGAGTCATGCAAATAGGTGGATTTTGGGTACAGTCCCGAGGCGCATCGAGGCAATGAGCGATAGGAGGGGTTTCTTCTCTCTCGGTATTGGTGGTTGTTGTTGCGCTATGCTCAATTGGCTATAACAGGAAGTCCCTGGCCAGGGCTGCTGATATTTACTGATAAGTGTTATCAGTAGTTTCTCGATCTGTTATGAGCCATATACCGACATGACTTATTGAGTTATTGGGGTCGACGATACCATCCCTAGACTCGATATGCAGCATATCTGACGAAGAGACCGGACTGTACGATAAGTGTTGCCAGTTGGCTCGATGGGAGTTTTGACAGGTTCGCTTGTTTTTCTTCTGATCGCTCAATACCCGGGTGGCTGTTACGTTTAGCTGACCGCTTGTGGCTTGTTGGTGTTTGATTTGATCATTACCTACTGCCGGCGTATTGACGAGTCTTAGAGTCCCACACAGGAGTTTCCTAGCTCCGGCGAAACGATGTGGTGTGCATATGAGATATGCGCGGGAGCTCGATTAAATGCGTGTATGTGATACCGTATTTTAATTGGGGGTTTTTCTATTGGTCGGGTCGTATGTGATATGACCGATTTATTAAATCAAGTGTTGATTTGATATAGACTTTTAGCTCATTTTTTAATAAACCTTTTCTTTTGGATGTATGCATGAATGGGTGTATGTGCATATGTTGATGTGAATGCACACATGCATGCATACATGGTGTCATGGTTGCTGATACATGGGAGATGGCAAAGCAAGACACACATGGTTCATATATATATATATATATATATATATATATATTTGTTTTGAGAAAAAGAAAATGGGATTAAATCATGGTTGAAGATATTCCACACTCTTCTACACTTGACCTAATTTAAACCATGGTTTAATTTTCATTTGGCTTTTGGCTCAACACAAAAATATCTAGATATTTATTAACCATAGTTTGGCATGATATAATTATATCTTATATATTTATTTTTATGCACATTTTTATTAGAGGTCTTTTATAAAAAAAAGGGTTTTGGCTTTGCCATCTCCTTCTTCTTCTTCCTCCTTCATTCTCTCTTGAGATTTCTAGTGAGTGAGGTTTATAAAAAGAAAGGGTTTTTAAGTGAGCATACAAATCACATCACCATTCTACACTAGTCTAGCCTATTAGTGTAGCTTGTTTGCTTCATCTTCATCCTTGATTAAGTGAAGCTTGGAGCTTGAGCAAAGGGACTTCGGGTGGGTCGTCGTGGGCGTAGAAGGATTCTAGCAATCCGGTTCAAACTTTAAGAGATTCAAGAAGTCAAGGAGGTAAGTCTACAAAGGTTGTATCACCTACCACGTAGTGTTAGATTACCTCTAGTATGTGATACTAGTTTGTTGTTACCCTAAAATTCTAGTTCGATTCTTTAGGTTAGTTTGCTTAGCACCACCTAAATTTTTTATTGTGGGATGTGTTATGCTTCCAAACCCTAGGCAAGGTTCTAAGGAAACCCTACAAAATTTAGCCACAATGTTATAACTATTACGAAAACAAAAACAACTCCGAAAAATACGATGTTTTGAAACCCTAAAATTGCTCTCTGTTGATTTTTTAAATTGTTGTCTAAAAATTATTTTAGCAACCGCAGAAGCTTGCATGTGATGTGCTGAGAACATAGTATAAAAACGATGCCAATTGCTCGGATTTCAACCGAGCACAACACCAAAAAAATCGGCCAGGTCGGCCATAACTGCTCCTTTGTGCCTTGTATTTCTACCGTGCTCTAGTCTGTAGGTTTTGGGGTTTCAGGTATTGTTTGTTTAGCCCAAAATTTCATGTGATGTTTATTTTCCTTAGGGGCTAATTCGGAGTATTTCGTAACTGTATATTTTAACATTGTAATGGTAACCTAGACAATGTTTAACAATTCGAACGAACTTCAAACCCCACAACAAGACCCTCGTTGATATTTTCCAAGTGTTGGAATTTCCCAAGTTGAATATATTCGGAAGATCGTGCAAGTATCCCTATGGACCCTCTAGAAGAACGTAACCCTAACTCGATCCAATGACCATGGAACCGCGACCAAACCTTAGGGTTTGTCGTAATCCTGTGGCGCCATAGGTGAGGCAAGGGTTGACCCTTCTACGGCTGGTCTATAGATACTGTGGCATGTTTTTTGGTATCTTAATTTTGCTCAAGTGTTGAGCTCTCGGGGTAATTTGTGGGTGTTTTTTTATTCGATCGAAACGTTTAACATCGTCTGGATATATGTGAAAGTGATGATTCCAAGTGTTGTTGTTTTTCACTTTCTTTTCTGCGACCGTAAGTGTAGTATGTGGTGTATCGCCGGTTTCGTTGCTCTACATCAACGACAATCGGGATACACATACTTACTTACGTTGATGATATGTGATGTTGTGTATTGCTAAGATATGATGTGCATGATCGTCTTGATTGAATAGCCGGGGGTTTTATGTGAGATGAGAGTTTTTATTTTCATTCATGTAAAATTAATTGTATGTAATATTCTTTTATTTGGGGCACTTCCAGGTTGAGGATGATGTCACCATTGTTGTATATTATTTACTTTTCCGCATTAGGATAGACTCAAGGAGGGGAGCATAAGTGACCGGGTTCTAGGGTTCAGTGGGAGGCCATCTCGAGGGGTCGAGACCGGGTCTCCTAAACTCTAGAATTGGTAGGGTCACTTGCCGCTCTCGTAGGGGTCTGGGGGTATGGGATTGGCTATTCATCGCAACCGTGGAATCCGTATTTTCTATTATCTGCTAAATACAAAATACGGACCTCCTAGATATCCTATATTTTCATATGTGCTTTTGCTGTTGATATTCTGTGATGTGATCACTTTATACGCTGAGACGAATGGTATTATATATATGATATATAATAAACGTTGCTTATGTTTTACATCCGCGCTATTCCCGTCCCGCTATGCCGTTAGTTAAGTAACCTAACAGTGCATAACGGGTCATTGTGGTGAATGCGAATGGCATAAGCGTACGTTCTATTTTCGTTTCTTTTCTGTGATGGCTTAAGGACTTAAAAGATGGGACTACATTAATGAGATTAATGTAAAGAAAAATGAACCTAAAAGATGTTGTAGAATCGGATTTGAAGCCTACTTGGCTTTTTATGAAAAAGCAAGTTTTCAAAGTGCGGAGCTTAAGCCACTCCTTTTAAACCTATTTGATTCTGTAACGATATCAAGTTTAAAGCGTTAAAAGTTTTCTTAAAAACTATTCGCAACCCTCCGTCATTTTAGGAAGTAGAGTACTTAGTATTCGTGCTGCGTATTTTGACTATAGTTAAGGCGCAGTGTACGGTAGCTAAGTGATGACTTCCTACAACGCATATGATGCGATTAGTTAGGACATTCATATGATTATGTTAACTATAGTTAAGGGTCATATGGGTGGGTCTGGTTAATCACGAAATTTCCGAGAAGAACTTGACTAGTACTTATGATATGTTGATTATAGTTAAGGTCATGAGTGCTATGGGTAAAAACCATATCGGGAGTTTTAAGAGTTGAAATTTTCAATGAGATTGCATACCTTCTATGTGATAGTAGGATCCCGATCCCACTGTGAGCAAGAGTTACTTCCGGGAGAGTTTTGCACTTTACAATTTGCTAACCCATTAAGTGTCTAGAAATGTGTCAACGGGGCTACGCCTCTGGGAAAATGAGGTTTATTCTAATTAGGTCCGTGCGATAGCACGGGGAACCTCCCTCAAAGTACCGGCACTGGCCTGGCTGAACGGTTAGCGAAGTTGTAGAATGTAATTAATCTTGGCTAATTTTCTTTTTAAAGGTTTTAAAGAAAATTTGATAAAAGCAGTGGGAGACATCGATTAGATAAGATAATAACCAATCTGATCTTTGCAAGAGCTTTCGCTGAGTGTATTATTTCTCTCTCTCTTAATGGCAGATACCAATGACAAGCCTTAAGCTTCTACTAGATAAAAACAAGCTGACCGACCGAACTATAAAGACTGGCTGATGAACATTAACATTGCTCTCACATATGATACAGTATCATATGTCCTCACTGCCTCAGCCCCACCTACCCCATACTCTGAATCTTCTGTTGCGGATAGGGAAATCCGCAAAATGTGGGATATTGACTGTGCCACTGCCAAATGCCTCACGCTTGCATTGATGGACAATACACATCAAAAGCAGCACGAGCAGATGGATGTCCAATCCATCTTTCTCCATACAAAAGAGTTGTATGGGGAGCAATCTCGGACCCTGAGATACGAAGCATCTCGAAAGTTGTTTCAGATGTGGATGGTTCCTGGCACACCAGTAGGCAATCATGTGTTGAAGATGATAGCTCTTATAGAAAAGCTTGAGGATCTCGGATGGACAATGGATAATGAACCGTATACTGATATTGTTCTTCAGTCTCTTCTCCCTGCCTTTGCTCAATTCATAGTGAACTTCAATATGCATAACATGGAGAAGTCACTGCCCGAACTTCTCAATATGTTAAGAAGTGTGGAGAGCACGCTTAAGGCGAAGTCCCCCTCTCTGATTGTTGGACAATCTTTCTCTTCCGTCCCAAAATCCAAGGCCAAGGGAAAGAATAAGAAGAAATCCACCAAACCGATAGGTGGAATCAAGAAAGCAAAAGGAAAGGACAAATCCAAAGCTGCGGAGTCGGGGAAAGGAGAATGTTTCTACTGCAAGAAGACGGGGAACTGGAAGCGAAATTGTACTGAGTGCTTGGATCTGAAGAAAAAGAAGTATGGTGATGCTTCCGCTTCAGGTGTGTTAGTATCTGAAAACTGTTTCTCTATTAGCTCTGCTTCTTGGGTATTGGATACCGGTTCAGGTTCTCATATCTGCAATTCTGTGCAGGCGTTAAGAAATAGCAGAGTTTTGAAGACCGGTGATCACACTCTCCGAGTTAGAAATGGTTCCAATATACATGCAGTTTCAGTGGGAGAGTATCACCTAGGGTTGCCGTCGGGTTGTATATTGGTTTTGAACCCATGTTATTTTGTACCAAGCATGCTTTGTAATATAATATCTGTTTCTTTGTTAGACAATGAAGGATATCATTTAATATTGCAGCATAATGTTATGAACATTAAACTGAATTAAGAGTTAATTGGTTATGGTACACTAAATAACGGGATATACATCCTAAATCAACACACAGTTTTCAACATACAACAAATAAAAGAAAAATTTTCAGATATAAATGAAGCTTTTCTTTGGCATTGTAGACTTGGTCATATTAATGAAATAAGACTAAACAAGCTTCATAAAGATGGATATTTAAATCCTTTTGAGTATAAATCTTATGTGACCCGTCAGTCTTCTATTAAAGGGAAAATGACCAAAACTCCGTTTACTGTATACGAAGAAAGAGCTACAGAGCTCTTGGGCCTCATACATAGTGATATATGTGGGCCAATGTCTACACATGCGAGAGGCGGTTTTTCTTACTTCATAACTTTTACTGAAGATTTCTGAAGATTCGGTCATGTGTTTTTGTTAAAACATAAGTCTGAAGCTTTCGAGAAATTCAAGAAGTACAAACTTGAAGTAGAAAAACAAACATGAATGAGCATCAAAATACTTCGATCAGATCGAGGTGGAGAGTATCTTAGTACAGAGTTTTCGAACTTCCTAAAAGAGAATGGGATTCTCTCTTAGCTCACTCCCCCTTACACACCATAGCACAATGGTGTGTCAGAGCGGCGGAATCGCACTCTATTAGATATGGTACGATCCATGATGAGTGATACTGAGTTACCTCTCTCCTTTTGGGGGTATGCATTGGAGACTGCAGCTTTTCTGTTGAACAAAGTTCCAACCAAGACCGTGTCTACCACTCTATATGAGACATGGTATGGGAAGAGACCATCTCTTAAACGAGTTAAGATTTGGGGTTGTCCGGCTTTTGTCAAAAAGCAGAATCCAGACAAACTCGAGACACGATCGGTCAAGTGTATATTTGTGGGATATCCGAAACATTCGTTTGTGTATCTTTTCTACCACAAGAAGGAACAAAAGGTGTTTGTTTCTTAGTATGCCATATTTTTAGAAAATGAGATTTTTCCAAATGATAATGATGGCAATGTGGTAGATCTAGAAGAGGTTCTAGAGACACAAGTTACAAACGACGACCTGGTTATACCTGATGTTGCAACAGAATCTTATGAATCTCATCCACTCCGTAGATCTGGTAGGACTTCTCGCCCACCGGAGAGATACTACGGTTTTCTCATTGATGATGATAGAGAAGATTGCATCATGGATGATGACGACCTTGCCAGTTTTCAGCAGGCTATCACGAGTGGTGACTCTGTGAAGTGGCTGGATGCCATGAGGTCCGAAATGGAGTCTATGTACACCAAAAAAGTATGGACTTTGGAGGTTGTACCCTTTGGGGTAAAACCCTTAGGGTGTAAATGGATCTTTAAAAGAAAGATCAGTGTAGATGGGCAGATGGAGACCTATAAGGCAAGGTTGGTAGTGAAAGGCTTTCGTCAAAGACCAGGATTGGACTATGATGAGACTTTCACTATGGTAGCCATGCTTAAATCCATTCGGATCCTACTTTCTATTGCTGCTCACTACGACTATGAAATCTGGCAGATGGACGTTAAAACTGCATTTCTAAATGGTGATTTAGAAGAATGCGTTTATATGGATCAGCCAGAGGGCTTCATTGATAGTGGGAGCAGCGGGAAAGCATGTAGGTTGCTTAAATCCATTTATGGGTTAAAGCAGGCATCACAGAGTTGGAACATCTGTTTTGATGATGTTATCAAAGAGTTTGATTTCGTCAAAAATCCAGACGAACCTTGTGTTTATAAGAAGACTGTAGGGAGAACTATCGCATTCCTCGTATTGTACGTGGATGACATTCTTCTGATAGGAAATGACATTCCTATGCTACAGTCAGTCAAATCATTCTTATCACAAAGGTTCTCCATGAAAGACCTGGGTGATGCCACGTACATATTGGGCATATGGATCTATAGGGATAGATCCAAACGGTTATTGGGATTGTCCCAAACCAAGTACATCAACACCATCCT
The DNA here is from genome assembly GCA_030015575.1 of Agapanthus africanus. Taxonomy (NCBI): domain Eukaryota; kingdom Viridiplantae; phylum Streptophyta; class Magnoliopsida; order Asparagales; family Amaryllidaceae; genus Agapanthus; species Agapanthus africanus. The sequence continues at coordinate 887,161,579 of CM057337.1, forward strand.
AAATATGTTTAGTATGGAAGACTCCAAGCGGGGTGCCTTACCCGCTTGCCATGGAGTCACTCTTTCTAAGGACTTTTGCCCAAAGTCTGATGAAGAGAGAGCTCGCATGAGCATTATTCCCTACGCTTCAGCCGTAGGATCAATAATGTATGTGATGTTGTTTACACGCCCTGATGTAGCTTATGCACTGAGTGTAGTAAGCAGGTATCAGTCAAACCCAGGGGAGAATCACTGGACTGCCGTGAAGAACATTTTTAAGTACTTGCGAAGGACTAAATAATTGTTCTTGGTGTATGGAAACGGGGATTTCCAAATGGAGGCCTTTACCGATTCGAGCATCCAGAGTGATAAGGATGACGGCAAGTCTATCTCAGGGTTTGCATTTACCCTCAACGGAAGGGCGGTGAGTTGGAAGAGTTCCAAATAGGATACCGTTGCAGACTAAACGATGGAAGCTGAGTACATTGCTGCAAATGATGCTACCAAGGAAGCCGTCTGGATGAGGAAGTTCATCTCGGAGCTAGGAGTAGTTCCAACCATTATTGATCCAATACCATTGTATTGTGATAATAATGGGGCTGTGGCGTTGGCCAAAGAGCCCTGGTCCCATCAGAAGTCCAGACACATCCTGAGGCGATATCATTTGATCCGGGAGATAGTTGATCGCCACGAGATCGAGATTAGGAGAGTAGATACAAACAATAATAGCGCGGATCCACTCACCAAGGCCTCCCTCAGCCGCAACATGAGCGACTTTTTGAGATGTTGGGTATGAGATACGCCAATAATTGGCCTTAGTGCAAGTGGGAGATTGTTGGATATATGTATACCCTAGAGGCCATTATATGATAGTGGATGTATCGGTATGTGTATGTATATATATATTCAGAGGACATTCTTGCTCGACATGATAGTATGCTATCCGGTCGTACTTTATCATGACATGTTCATTTGATCTTGCATTTTACTCATTTGGTACATGTTGATAAAGCCCTTAGAATATTTGCTTGACTACTGGGATTATGATGTGGATCATACTAGTGGAACATCTGTAGTTTATAAGCATATCCTTGAAATATTTCTAGTCGTGGATGTATCGAGACAGGGCATCGATATTTCAGAGTAGACTAGCGTATACGGTTCTTGTCCCATATGATGGGCGATGGATGATCCCATATCCATCTGGTGTGGTGACACCAAAGATTGTATACGGGTGCTCAGTGGAGACTGGGTACACTGAACGGACTCACCGAGAACTCCTATGTGGTATTATATCTATCGTCGGATAGCAGTTCTCAGGTGACACTGGTACATGTTACTCTGTAGACCCGAGATCATCATAGAGTCTTGTGTGTCCTCCAACTGTATTTTGATCTCCACCCTACCATGGCTCTACTGAGTCGTGCAAACAGGTGGATTTTGGGTACAGTCCCAAGGCGCATGGAGGCAATGAGCGATAGGAGGGTTTCGTATCTCCCGGTATTGGGGGTTGATATTGCGCTATGCTCGATTGGCTATAACAGAAAGTCCCTGGCCAAGGCTGCTAAGATTTACTGATACGTGTTATCAGTAGTTTCTCGATCTGTTATGAGCCATACATCGACATGACTTATTGAGTTATTTGGGTCGACGATACCATCCCTAGACTCGATATGCAGCATATCTGACGAGGAGACCGGACTGTACGGTAAGTGTTGCCAGTTGGCTCGATGGGAGTTTTGACAGGTTCGCTTGTTTTTCTTCTGATCGCTCAATACCCGGGTGGCCGTTACGTTTAGCTGACCGCTTGCAGCTTGTGGGTGTTTGATGTGATCATCACCTACTGCCGGCATATTGATGAGTCTTAGAGTCCCATACAGGAGTTTTCTAGCTCAGGCGAAACGATGTGGTGTGCATATGAGATATGCGTGGGAGCTCGATTAAATGCGTGTATGTGATACCGTATTTTAATCGGGGTTTTTTCTATTGGTCGGGTCATATGTGATATGACCGGTTTATTAAATCAAGTGTTGATTTGATATAGACTTTTAGCTCATTTTTTAATAAACCTTTTCTTTTGGATGTATGCATGAATGGGTGTATGTGCATATGTTGATATGAGTGCACACATACATGCATACATGGTGTCATGGTTGTTGATACATGGGAGATGGCAATACAAGACTCACATGGTTCATATATATGTGTGTGTGTGTGTGTGTGTGTGTGTGTGTGTTTTGAGAAAAAGAAAATGGGATTAAATCATGGTTGAAGATATTCCACACTCTTCTACACTTGACCTAATTTAAACCATGGTTTAATTTTCATTTGGCTTTTGACTCAACACAAAAATATCTAGATATTTATTAACCATAGTTTGGCATGATATAATTATATCTTATATATTTATTTTTATGCACATTTTTATTAGAGGTCTTTTATAAAAAAAAGGGTTCTGGCTTTGCCATCTCCTTCTTCTTCTTCCTCCTTCATTCTCTCTTGAGATTTCTAGTGAGTGAGGTTTATAAAAAGAAAGGGTTTTTAAGTGAGCATACAAATCACATCACCATTCTACACTAGTCTAGCCTATTAGTGTAGTTTGTTTGCTTCATCTTCATCCTTGATCAAGTGAAGCTTGGAGCTTGAGCAAATGAACTTCGGGTGGATCGTCGTGGACGTAGAAGGATTCTAGCAAGCCGGTTCAAACTTTAGAAGATCCAAGAAGTCAAGGAGGCAAGTCTACAAAGGTTGTATCACCTACCTCTTAGTGTTAGATTACCTCTAGTATGTGATACTAGTTTGTTGTTACCCTAAAATTCTAGTTCGATTCCTAGGTTAGTTTGCTTAGCACCCCCTAAATTTTTTATTGTGGCATGTGTGATGCTTCCAAACCCTAGGAAAGGTTCTAAGGAAACCCTACAACACTATAGACCTCGGCGAAACATTCGACGTCCTGCGGAAATACAAGATGAAGCTGAATCCAGCTAAATGTGCGTTCGGCATCATAAGCGGGAAATTCCTTGGATTCATGGTTACCCACCATGGAATCGGGGCGGACCCAGAGAAAATCAAAGCCATCATCTACATGGCGACGCCCAAGAGAAATGTCGATTCATGTGACTCACCTGGAGGGTGGCTGCATTGGGTCGCTTTATGTCCAGATTCGGAGAAAAGTGCTTCCCTTTCTTCAGAGCCCTAGGGAAAATCCCCAGGTTTGAATGGTCCGAGGAATGCCAAAACGCTTTCGAACAACTCAAGGCACACCTAGTGACCCCACCACTTCTCACCTGACCGGTCGAAGGCGACGAGCTATTACTATATCTACCCGTCTCCGACCAAGCCGCCGGCTCAGTTCTCGTCTGAGAATTCGAAAGCACACAGAGACCGGTCTATTACGTGAGCCATGTTTTTAAGGAGGCGGAGGCCATAGAAAAAAATAGTCATTGCGCTTGTCGTCGCCTCTAGGAAACTACGACACTATTTCCAGGCACACACGATCCTCGTCCTCACTGAATGACCTTTAGGGAATATCCTCACCTCTCCCGAATCGTTGGGCCGCTTAGAGAAATGGAGGTGGGAGTTGTCCCAATTCGACATCAAATACCGACCCAGACAGGCCATCAAAGCACAGGACTTAACCTATTTTGTTGTCGAGTGCACCATTCCTACTAAGGAAGGAACGGCAGGATAGGGCCCCAACCCATGACCCTCGGTCGAGGAGGTGCCCGGCCCAATCCCAGACTGGGTACTCTATGTGGATGGATCCTCCACAGAGGAAGGGAATGGGGCCGGCTTGATTATTCGTGACCCAAATGAGGCGGAAATGGAGTACTCTCTGAGGCTTGGTTTTAAGGCATCGAACAACGCCACAGAGTACGAGGCCTTATTGGCCGGGCTACGAATCGCTTCCGGGGTGGGGCTGAAGTCTATTCGGATACGAAGCAACTTTGTGCTAGTCGTCGGCCAAGTAAACGGGCATTTCGAAGCCTGAGAACCACTAATGATAAAATACCTGATGGAGGTAAGAAGGCTTAGGAGAAATTTCGACAAGTACAAGTGGAGCAGATTCCCAGAAACTTGAACACCGAGGTCGATGCCCTGAGTAAACTCGCCTCTTCCTATTCGGCCAATCACAAGAGAAATATCCTCTTCGAAGTCCTACCGCGACCTAGCGTGGAAGATGGAGAGGCAACACTCCAAATCTACACGACTCGAGAAGATGCCCCGGGTTGGAGAAAGCTCATTTTAGAATTTCTGAAAGATGGGGTACTTCCGAAAGACCAGGTCGAGGCTTGTCGGCTTCGAGCAAAAGCTTGCCATTTCGTATAGAGCAAAGAAAACCTATTCAAGAAATCGTACACTCAACCTCTGCTCCGATCCGAGAAATACATGAAGGGGTCGGAGGGGCGCATCAAGGGCCCGCATCCTGGTCCAAAAGACACTGATCCATGGGTACTATTGGCCTGGAATACACCAAGATGTCGAGAAATTGGTCAGAAGATGCAAGAGCTGCTAACTCTTCGGCAGCATCTCTCGTCTCCTCGCCACCAAATTAACGCCACTGAGTTCTCCTGGGCCAGTTGCGCAGCGGGGGATGGATATGGTGGGCCAGCTCCCCACCGGTACGGGTGGACACAGGTGCATTCTTATCGCTATAGAATACTTCACAAAGTGGATTAAAGCCGTGCCGATCAGGAAACCGGACGTCGCCTTTACGATAAAATTCCTGCAGAACAATATAATCTCCCGATTCGGAATCCAAAAGTGCATCGTCACCGACCATGGAACTAACTTCGAGAATGACAAAGTCAAAGAATTTTGTGTAACAACCGAGTCCAGTTATACAAATTCCATTTATTGTATGTGTGGTGTGTGGTATTTATTTCTTTGATCATGCTTAGACAGTTACTAGTTATAATTTACCCCGACATTACGAATGTTTGCATATTACAATTAGGTTACTTAAAATAGTTTTAAAATACTTGTCATAGCCTGCTTGTTATCCCTAACCCTGTGGTAGCGTCCTTGCATCGTGTTTTCGTCCCGTTTAGTGAAACGGACGTGTTTGGACGGCTACGCGCACGTATGTGCGTTCGTTCTTGGGGGTATGCTTTTTAATTATAAAATCCTTTATTTTAATTTTTGGAGCTTGCCAATAAATTTCATGTTTCAAATTCAAATTTTTGGACTCGACCCGGGCGCAATTCTCAAATATTTTGTATCCCGCCAATTCTAATTATTTAATATTTAATGTTACCTAACTTATTTTTTTAGGAGCATAGAAATTAATTACGTGGGGTTGGAAATCTTTTCAGCCTATGGAAATCCTCTTTAAAATTTTTAAATACCTTTTCATATTTTTCCCCACCTATTCTCCTTAGAAGGATTCTTTCATTGAAATTTTTAATTAAATTTCCAACAAATCTCTTAACCAATCAAAACCCCATAAATCTTTCACAATTTTCCCTGAGCCAATCGCGAGCCTCCATTTCCATCCGACCCCACATCCCTCTCTCTCTCCCTTCATTGCCATTCCTCTCTCTCTCTCCTCTTTCCCCTTCTCTTTCTCTCTCTTCTCTCTTTCTCTCTCTTGCGAATACTACCAAATTTATATCTCCTCACTGTTACTCTCTCTCTCTCACTCCTCTCGCGTGTTCTCTCTCTCCTCTCGAATCTCTTTCTCTCTCCCCGTATCTCTCTCTCTCTCTTTATATTTCTTCTCTTCTTCTTTAACACAAACCAAAACCCATCGCCTACGAAACCCTAGCCGCCGTCCCTCGCCTCTGCCTAGCGCCGACGACGCCCGCACAAGCCTCATCGCCCCTCACCCTCATCGCAGTCGCCTCCACCTTCTCTCCTCCCTCCTTTTCTTCTCTCCCGAGCAGCCGAGAACCGCACACCCACTCGTCTCGGCCACCCCCGTTTCTAGCCGCCGCCGGTGACCTCGTCCCCGTGCTCTTAGCCTTGTGCACACCCCAGTAAATGCCCTTTTCCATCTCATTCTTCTCTTCTTCTTCTTTACATTCTTTTCTGTAAAGTTGTTGTTCTGGTTTCTTGAAGGGAGGTCTCTGTTCATCGTCGGAGCCCGTCGATCTCGCCACGGTTGGTCTTGCTGCCACCACAGCACCTCCTCTGCAAACCCTGTATGCTCTAGTACCCTCATTCCTCCTCTGTTCTTTCCTTGCCTTCTTTTCTTTTCTTGTTAAAAATTATTGTTTCTTGTAGTCGTTGTTTTCTGGTTCGTCGGAATCCGACAGTGCCGGCGACGTTTCCCGACGACCCAGCGGGGACCTCTGACCCGTGTGACTCCACTGTTCGTCGTTTGGGCTCATTCCGTGTACCGTGCGCGCGTCGCGACTTTCCCCGCCGACGCGTAACGTTCCGTTTTCCGTATCGCGACCCATCGAGGCAAGTCAAACTTGCTACATGCTATTCAAACTATTCTTATACTAATTTATCTATTCTCCTATTAAATCTCTAGATAGAATCGAAAGTCTTGAATTTCAAGTTAACCGCATAACGTTCCGTATACATATTTTCTGATCTAGAACTTGAAACTTAATTGTTGCATCTAGTTGTTTATACTTAGTAATCACATGTATATGTTAGACCACATGATCACAATTGTTTTATAGCCATGATACCCTTTTTCTCTAGTATTAACCTATCGGACATCCGTGTGCATCTTTAACCGGTTTAGTTACAATTGCATCCATTGAACATATTATACATGTCATCGCATCCCTAGATTACTCAATACTTATTAACTTGATTTTTTTAACATTCATATCTGTCATACTGCATCCATATAATGCTGAAACCATCTCTTAAAACACAAACTGATGACCGTACAGCTAAGTAGTTTAATCTGCACATATTGCTTAACCTATTACATGTGCCAATTTATTGTGTTATTGATACCCATGCTTGTTTATTTACAACCATGATTTTTTTCAGTTGATTATGAGCACTTATATGATATCCTTTACATCCTGACATGACTTGCTACACACATACTACTTGATCCGACATGGTACCGTACACTACTTGACTTGACCTGATGTACCATAGCTTGACCTGTTACCTGATCTTGTGTCTAATGCCAACAAACCTGACATGTAGTCCTTACGGACCGTTCCTGTTGTCTATCTAGACAAACCTGCACCTACCTGCTCCTGTGTTGGCATTTGTTCTTGATTACTTAAATACCTGACTTGAACACCTATAACTTGGGGGTATGGGGAAATCAATGATGAAACCTGACTTGTTACTCGACAGTGTGCTACCTTTAGCGACCAGTTTTAGAGGCTGGGCCAGCCTTGGGATGATGCTGCTGACATCATCCATCGTTATCCATTACCTTTTAGAGGCTAGGCCAGCCTTAGGATGATGCCATGGACATCATTCATCTTTACCCTTTTCCTTTAGTGCCTAACGGCATGTCTCTGTTTCATTCCGAGAATCTTCGCCGTAATCCCAGGCACGCACGAGATACTATTGAGTTACATCGATGATTCATCAAATTGATTTCAAAGACTTAAGAGTAGATAACCCAGTAGACCAGTTAGTTTAATCACTGCACACTACCCTTCACTGCCCTGATTTATATTGCTGTTACACCTGCTTTATCATTCATGATTATATTTGCATTGCTTGTTACCCTGTTATACTTTATTACTTGATGACATAATGCGCTGACGTCTGGGTTTTGCATGGCCCAGATTCCGTATCTTTGCTGCAGTCCAAGCAGGAGTATTTCAGCCAGCAGGCTGAGCAGTGAGGATTCTGTAGTAGTTAGTTCTTTTACTTCCAGCATCTTATTCCTGATGTGAGCCCGCATTATGGGACATACATTCTAGTTATTTTGTATTGGATCTCTTGCTTCCGCACTTTTATTATTCTTGACTCATGTTATCTTGGCTTATGGACATGTATTAGATAGTTATATTTTATTCTTGATATCTCTACAGCCGTAATGTGACTGTGGATGGATACTTCCTACCCACAGGTAGCATGGTTGGCTATGTCACGTGCCCATCGTAGCGTACTCTGGGAAGCGGGGCGTGACATTTTGCAACGACTACCACATATTGATGAAGTTCGCCACGGTGGCACATCCCTAATGCAATGGGCAAGCCGAAATAGCGAACCGAAATGTCATTCGCGGGCTCCGAGCCCGCCTGGAGGGAAGGTAAGGCGGCTGGGTCGAGGAACTGCCTTGGGTACTGTGGGCACTACGGACATCGAGAAAGACACCCATGGGAGAAATCTCGTTCAGCCTCTGTAACAACTCCAATTCTTGTGTACATAAAATTGATTTAAAGTAAATGTATACTTGGTGTATTTACATTTCCTGTGAGCACTATAAGTATTTAATTTGCTTTTGAACAGCAAGAAGGAGCTTGTAGCTCACTGGTAAGATCTTGCACTGCTGAACCAAAGCACCAGAGTTCAAATCCCATCAGCCATATTATCTTTTTTTTTATATTTCTTTTAATCTTTTTAGAAGCCCAAGAGTCAACACGTGCATAAACCGTAAAACCAAGAGTCACAGCTTAAACAAACGGGTCCACGAGGTAGACCAAGAGGCAAGGGACACGTGGCGTCGAGACCCGGCCCGACTCAACCGAATCGGCCGGTACCGCCGGCCTGACTCGGCCGAAACCCTAATTTTCTTCTTTTCTCTGTGACTCTTGAACTCCCCCATAACCCCTGTATGGCTTAATTTCCCTGCACATTTATAGAGCAATTTAAATCACACATTTAATCCATTTTAATTCAATTTTTATCACACCCTTTCATTTACCCTAAAATCCTAATTTTTCCTATAAATACCACACCTAAACTCACCCCTCCTCACCTTCAAATCTCTGTCCAAACTCTTAAGAAAAATCCTTAGACTTTCTGTGTGCAAGTGGAGTTAGTGAAGGGCGAAACTCCGGTGAACTTCCGACGACGTTCCGAGGAGATTCCGGCGACGGAATGACGCACCGGCACCTCCTACTTCTTCCTTTTCCTCTCCTCCCCACTACAATCCAGTAAGTCCCTTCTCCCCCTTCTCATTACTATTCTAAAAACTTACAATTCTAAAACCCGACGGAAGTGGAGTTAATCCGACTTCCGATTCGGTTTTTCCTTAAAAATCATATTTTTCTTTAAAAAAATAATACAAAACCATCACATCATGATCATTAAACATTAACAAAACATATTGACAAGTTTCATATCAAAAGAATTCCTATTTTACTTTTTATTGCAATTTTACAGAAAAATACCTTATAGTTTAGTTTCGACATAAAAACATCATTACCCCTTACTATACCTTTAGAAAACTCACGAGGTAATGACCTACCTCCTCACAATACTCATATGTAACATAGCACGATGATCTTCGGGAACATAGTTTTGGGAAAATACGATTTTACACAAAACTATCTCCAACTTATAAAAACCTTTTTCTATAAGATATGTATTTTTAACAAATCTTTGCAATGTGCCGCTACAACCCATTTCGGAGAATCCGTTCGGGATGGTGCGGATTATCACACATCCTCGGGCTTAGTAGTGCGATATGCAGACCTCCGCAAGGAGCATACAGTCTCGAAAGATTTAAAATACAATTTTCTTTAGAAAATGTGATTTCTATTATAAATAAAACTGATATTTTTAATAAATAAATATATATTTAATTAATATCAAAATATCTATTTTTAATATTTATAATATTTCACATTTCCAAAATTCAAGAAAAACATCTCATTTACAAGAAAATACCAAACAATTCCAATATTATAAATAAATACCATATATTATGAAATTAGGTTTTAATTCACTAGAAATGTCACAATGATAAAATATACATCAATAAAAACTCTAAAGATGATAATAAAATATTTGAAGTGTATTTTGAAAATTATACAAAATTATTTTTATATAAAACCCCTCAGGTTATACTAAATTACAATAAGGACCCTAGTAAATATAGGTTTAAGCGGGACCAGTCTCTTGAGCCTCAGGGAGCCAGAGATATGGGTGCTTGCCTATTTAAGGCAGACAACTTAACAAACGGTATTATCAACACGGTAATCGTATTTGAAAAAGACACAAATCCCGCCGTCCATGTGCAGCGGTTACCGATAACACCAATACCTAATTCAGGATTCAATTTCTTTTCTAATTGTCTGACTCAGACCGAGTCTCAATATAATCAATCCGGCTTGAATGAGATTCAAGTATATATAACAATTCAATATGAATCCATATATTTAATCTGTTCAATCTATCAATCTATAATTGACCGAACCGAACCATGGATATACATCCATCTACATGATTCTCCAGTTACATCCATTTACAGATATCATGGTTTCGGCAAGTCATCCATCTATATACAATATACAAATCAAACAATATATCAATACAATCAAGACATCGCGGGGTTTATAAAGGGTAGATTGGTACGGAAGGTGTTAGAAGTGGCACGGGACTGCAACCATTAAGACACCTAACCTGAATTCAATTGCCGTTGTACCGTGGCTGAACGGTTCCTTGTATTCTGTCCACCGTAGCCTCTGGTCTAACGAGACTCCTCTCGTATACGCTGGCCTCTTCTTTACCAAGCTACGAAGAACAGCGTTAACACTAAATACAACATTATAACAATATAAAACCACTTTAAAAGTTACACTCCCTCTGTCTATTCTACTTCTCCCTTATCTTTGGGACTTACCGAGCGATTGTTCGCTGACGACATTCCCTCTCTTTTTTCTTTGGAATGTTGTCAGGTGATTCGGACCTTCAGGAGATCGAGCCCACCAGCGAGGACTTGGATCAGCTAGCCTTCGACCCGGAGCTCTAGATAATTGTACATTTCATTTCAGTACTTTCCATTTCTGTTATGCCACTATTTAGGCATTGCTTTTCATTCCATGTATTTACTTTTCAGATGTATTATAAAAAGAATGTGAATAAATAAAGTTGATGTTCATTTATATCTATTATCTCTGTCTCTTGTGCATTTTACTTATATTGCTTAGATATGCTCAGCGTGTTTACTTTAGAGTAAATACGTAGCGGCCTCGTCGCGTCCTCTGCCCGTATACTGGGAATTGGGGCGTGACAGGTTTTGTTGGTGGCCCATGCAGGTATGGAACCCTACCATGCAGTTCAACTCTGTGTGGAAAACCTAAGCAATATAACACAAGAACCAGCAACTAAAAAACATTCCTTACAATACCTATTCTTTGAATCTTATCATATATTTTGAATCGGTCCTAACCCAAAGTTTTCTTTCAAGGTTATGGATTCCCCAAACAACACCAGCACGAATGTCAACAACACCCCCACCACTACCACTTACACCTGTTGTCACTGCTCCGGTCAACGAGTAGACGGTTCTGCTTGAGGCAATCCGCAGCCTCCTGAAAGGACAGCAGCAGGAGACTGCTATCCTGATGAACCGACCCGAGGCAGAAGTACCTGGAGTGAAGTAAATCAGGGCTTTGCACCCCAAACAGTTTGCGGGAAAAGAGAGCCCTCTGGAAGTGGAGGAATGGACTCAAAGTATCGAATATGATCTGGAAGCGGCACAAGTGCCAGAGATAGCTTGGGTTCGTGTTGCGAAATTACAGCTCACAGACAATGCACGGGTTTGGTGGAAGGCGGAAGAAAACCGTCTTGACCAACCTATCGAATGGAAGACTTTCCGTGACATGTTCGACGCAAAGTACTTCCCTGAGACTGCCAGGTTCGACATGGAACGGCAGATCATCCATCTGCAACAAGGTTCAATGTAGACCAAGTCAATAGATGAATATAACGCTGAGTTCACCATGCTCAGTCAGTAAGATATGTCTCAATAATTCGATTTTTCAATATATCACATACTACACAGCTAACACAATACTTTAACGGATTTGCGGCACACCTGATACCGAGGGATGAGATCAGAGCCCATCGATTTCAACAAGGGTTAGACCCAAAGATTCAGGCTGCATTAGCCACAGGAGATTTTCCGACTCATGAATCGGCTCTGAAAGCTGCTCGCCGTTATGAGGCAGTAGTAAAGATGAGGGGCAGATCTCAATCTGCTGGAGTTAAGCGCCATGCCAACCAGATGGCAGGAGGAGCTTCATCAAGGCCATCTTTTATGCCCAGGAGACCGGGAGTACCAAACAACCGGCCCGACCCAGCCTTTTGTACCTACTGCAAGAGAGATGGGCATCTGATGAAAGACTGCCGGCGAGCTAACCGTCTTTGCTTAGTCTGCGGCTCAGCTACTCATGATATTGGGTCTTGTCCTAGAAGACACAACCCAATTGTTGCACCCAGGCTAGCAATCAATTATCAGCAACGACCAGCCCTTCAGGCACCTGCTCCAAGACTCGCTCTCCCTGCTCCACCACCTAGAGGACCACCGACTGCACCTCCTCCTCGTCAGTTCCATCAAGCTCAACGGAACGTTCCGAGAAATGCTCCTCCGACCAGGAGGAATGTACCATGGTGACAGGCTTTCACGATGACCGTGGAAGAAGCTGAGGTCACTGGCAAAGTTATCATTGGTAAACCTTTCTTCTCAAGCTTTTCTTTCAGTCTTAACACCTACCTACATACTTTTCCCTATACCTAAAACATATCTCATATACCTTAGGTACAATCTTAGTAGCTTCACTTCCTGCACTAGCACTCTTTGATACTGGAGCATCTCATTGCTTTAAGTCGCAATGGTCCGTCCAAACTCATGCGATTCCAGTCACACAGCTTGTATCCAGTTGGAATGTCAGTTCAGGAAATGGCGTTCTAAAGGCAACAATGAGATACAGCTTATGTCCAGTAGTCGTCTGCAACAGAGAATTCTATGCCGACTTCAAAGTGTTGGACATACCAAACTTCGATGTGGTTCTAGGTATGGATTGGCTCAGAACATTTTATGCTACAATTGACTGTTGTCAAAGGAGGGTAGTATTCGAGATTACAAAGCATCCGGTCTTCTATTTTAAAAGTGGAGATCGTACCCTGGAGCCAAGTACTTACAAGGAGAAACCAAAGAAAGTAGTGATTGCAGCAATTCAAGTGGAGGAAGGATCAAGGCCAGAAGTGGTTCGAGAGTTTGACGATGTGTTTCCTGACGATATATCAGGTTTGCTTCCCGATCGAGCTCTTGAATTCAGCATTGATTTAGTACCAGGAGCACAACCGGTGATCAAAGCACCTTATCGATTAATTCCGGAAGATTTGAAGGAAGTCCGAACTCAGTTGGACGAATTATTGGCGAAAGGATGGATTCGTCCCAACACTTCAAGTTGGGGATCACCAGTATTACTTGTGAAGAAGAAGGAAGGTTTATACAGAATGTGCATCGATTATAGAGCCTTGAACGAAATAACGATAAAGAACAAGTATCCACTCCCGCGCATCGACGATTTATTCGATCAGCTAAGTGGATCTTGTGTTTTCTCCAAATTAGATCTTCGTTCAGGTTATTATCAGGTGAAGGTCAAGGAAGCTGATATTCATAAAACGGCTTTCAGAACTCGTTATGAACATTACAAATTTCTTGTGATGCCATTTAGAGTGACCAACACACCAGCAATATTCATGAACCTGATAAATCAAGTTTTCCGGGAGTACTTAGACAGGTTCGTTGCCATCTTCATCGACGACATCCTGGTGTATTCTAAGAGTCAGAAAGAACATGCCGAGCACCTACGAATTGTCCTGGAAACTCTACGACAACATCAATTATACGCCAAGTACAGCAAGTACGAGTTTTGGCTATATCAAGTTGGTTTCCTCGGACATATTGTATCAGGCGAAGGAATCTCTGTGGATCCAGCGAAAGTTTCAGCAGTAAGCGAATGGCCGACACCAAAGTCAGTAAAAGACATTTGGAGTTTCTTGGGTCTAGCTGGATATTACAGAAGGTTCATTGAAGGCTTTTCGAAGATAGCAACATCCCTGACCAAGCTCACACGTAAAGATGAAGAATTCATGTGGTCAGAAGCATGCGAGCAAGCTTTCGTAGAACTCAAGTCAAGGTTGACATCAGCTCCTATTCTCGTTATACAGGAACAATCTGGAGGTTCCGAAGTGCATTGTGATGCATCCGGTAAGAGATTAGGATGTGTTCTACATCAGCACAGAAAGGTTGTGGCTTATATTTCAAGACAGCTGAAGATTCATAAGCGCAATTATCTGATGCATGATTTGGAATTGGCAGCCGTTATCTTTGCTCTTAAGATTTGGCGCTATTATCTTCTTGGTGAATGAGTGAACATATACACAGATCACAAGAGCCTGAAATATGTGTTTACTCAGAAGGAGTTGAATATGCGGCAGAGATGATGGTTAGAACTCATGGCGGACTTTGACATCAACCTGCAATATCACCGGGGAAAGGTGAATGTGGTACCTGATGCCCTTAGTCGCCAACCATTAGCAATGAATCTCACCGCCCAGTGGAAGCTTCAACAAGACTTGCATCAGATGGAAATAGAAGTGGTCATGCCAGGTAACGCTTCAAGTTTGATGAATTTACAAGTTCGATCAACTATTGTCAATCAGATCAAAGCAGCCCAAGCAAGTGATGCTAAGTTGCAAAAGATCAGAGAACAAGTAGAAAATGGACTCAGAACAGACTTCATCATCCATGAAGACGGATCTTTGAGATACGGCAGCAGATTATGTGTACCAAAAGGCTCTGTTCGGGAAGAGTTAATGAAAGAAGCTCACAGCTCTCTCTACTCAATACACCCTGGAGGTACAAAGATGTACAAAGATCTACGTGAAAATTACTGGTGGCATGGAATGAAGCGTGAAGTAGCCAGAAACGTCGCTAAATGCTTGGTGTGTCAGCAAGTAAAAGCTGAACATCACAGGACAGCTGGATTACTTCAACCGTTACCAATCTCAGAATGGAAGTGGAAACACATCACAATGGATTTTGTGACTGCACTCCCTCGCAGCTCAAAGGGTAACGATGCGATATGGGTTATTGTGGATCGACTCATAAAGCGGCTCACTTCATCCCATTTCGAGTTGGCCAATCTACCGAGACATTAGCAATGAAGTACATAGAGGTAAGAATTTAAGTAAGATTTTAAATCTTCAAATATGTACTATCTCTGATACCCATAAACTTATACAGGAAATTGTGAGACTTCATGGAGTACCAGTCTGCATTGTCTCCGATCATGGCACTAGATTTCGATCAAAATTTTGGCAAACTCTGCAAGCAAGCTTGGAAACAAGTCTAAACTTCAGCATAGCTTATCATCCACAAACAGATGGTCGGTCTGAGCGAACTATTCCTATCTTCTAATATATGCTCAGAGCGTGTATGATATACTTCGGAGGATCGTGGGAAGACCACCTACATCTTGTGGAGTTTTCATACAACAACAGTTACCAAGAAAGCATCGGAATGACACCTTTTCCAGCACTTTATGGAAGGAAGTGTCGATCGCCATTAAGTTGGGATGACATCGGTGATAGAGAACTCCTTAGACCTGAGATGATAGTAGCAACTGTTGACGTAGTTCGTACTATCAGGGAAAGAATGCGCATAGCCCAAGATCGACAGAAGCACTGGGCTGATGCAAAGCGCCGTCATTTGAAGTTTTAACCGGGAGATCATGTATTTCTGAAGATATCTCCAAACCGTGGAGTGATTCGATTTGGAAGACGGGATAAGCTAAGTCCGAGATACATTGGACCATTCAACATACTCGAACGAGTTTGTGAAGTGGCATACCGCTTGGCACTTCTACCCTCATTGGAAGGAGTGCATAATGTGTTCCATATATCCCAACTCAGAAGGTATGTGAGTGACCCCAGCCATATTCTCGATCATTCCGAGCTCACTGTACAGCCCGACTTATCTTGTGAATAACAACCTGTTGAGATCCTGGACAGGAAAGTGAAGTCATTTCGGAACAAGGAAGTCAACTTGGTTCGAGTGATGCAGAGAAAAGACACTCCAGGAGAATAGACATGGGAAAGAGAAGATGAGATGCGTGCAAGATATCCTCACTTATTTGTAAACTAGTTCTTAAAATAAATTGTAAATTTCGAGGTCGAAATTTTTGTAAGGAGGGTAGACTGTAACCACTCTAATTCTTGTGTACATAAAATTGATTTAAAGTTAATGTATACTTGGGGTATTTACATTTCCTGTGAGTACTATAAGTATTTAATTTGCTTTTGAACAACAAGAAGGAGCTTGTAGCTCACTGGTAAGACTTTGCACTGCTGAACTAAAGCACCAGAGTTCAAATCCCATCAGCCACATTATCTTTTTATTTTGATTTCTTTTAATCTTTTTAGAAGTCCAAGAGTCTACACGTTCATAAACCGTAAAACCAAGAGTCACAGCTTAAACAAATGGGTCCACGAAGTAGACTAAAAGGCAAGGGACAAGTGGCGTCGAGACCCGGCACGATCCGGCCGACTCGGCCGGCGCCGCCGGCCTGACTTGGCCGAAACCCTATTTTTCTTCTTTTCTCTGTGACTCTTGAACTCCTTCATAACCCCTGTATGGTTTAATTTTCCTGCACATTTACAGAGCAATTTAAATCATACATTTAATCCATTTTAATACAATTTTTATCACACCCTTTCATTTACCCTAAAACCCTAATTTTTCCTATAAATACCACACCTAAACTCACCCCTCCTCACTTCTAAATCTCTGTCCAAACTCTTAATAAAATTCCCTATACTTTTTGTGTGCAAGTGGAGTTAGCGAAGGGCGAAACTCCGGCGAATTTCCAACGACGTTCCGAGGAGATTCCGGCGACGAAACGACGCACCGGTGTATGGTGTTTTTCGTCACCCCATTGAGATGGGAATACGCACGTGCTTGTCAGGCGTACTACAGATTCCCTCTGCCTAGGGTAGGCGGGGGTTATTGATTGTGAGGATCCGAATCTCCGGCAGCCGCGGACTAAGCTGCCGTTAATTACCCCTCGCCTTTGGAGCAAGGGAACCTCCGATTGACGGGTCAACTATTCATGCGAACTCAATATGCAGTTTACATGTGTTGTGTTTTAAAAGGTGGTTATGGATATATCGGGGGCCCCATAAAGTTTTTACGGGGGTCCCGCTACCCGGATAGCGAGCTGGGGGTGGGTCAAGGGGGCTAGCAGCCCCCTTGCGGGGTGCGGGGCAGCGCCCCGGCCCAAAATTTTTTTTGAGAGGGACTGTGTGTGTATATATAAATATATATAAAAAAGGAAAGGGAAAAGGTATCTAGAGGATGCATGGGGAAAAGTGCCAGCGCTTTGAGCGCAAGAGCGCTAGCGCACCACGTGTCAGCACGTGGGCGCTCGGGTGCTAGCGCTCTGAGTGCAAGGGCGCTAGCGCACCACGTGTCAGCACGTAGGAGATCGGGAGCTAGCGCACCACGTGTAAGCACGTGGGCGCTAGCGCTCTGAGAGCAAGGGCGCTAGCGCACCACCTGGGCGCTCGAGCGCTAGCGCTTTGAGCTCTAGCGCACCACATGTCAGCACGTGGGCGCTCGGGCGCTAGCGCCCAAAGCGCTAGCGCTCTGAGCGCAAGAGTGCTAGCGCTTTGAGCGCTAGCGCACCACATGTCAGCACGTAGGCGCTCGAGCGGCAAAATGGACTTGGTCCCTGCAATGGAAGTTGTACTCCCAGAAAGGAGCACTTATTATTCTGTGTGTGTGTGTGTGTAGGAGGAGTTAAACTCCTAGGATATTTTGAAGCTGATGAAGGAGCTTCTCCCCTTGAGCCCTAGTTCTTCCCCAAAGTGGGGTTTCTGGAGATGTGTCTCCTTCTTCTTCTTGTCGTTTGGTCGGATCTTGAAGGTCAAGAAGTGTGAGATTTTTTAAAAATCTCTTCCTTTCAAGATCTGATGGTAGATCCAAGTTCCCCTTTGTGGGTTTTGTGGTGAAAAACTATTTAGTTTTGAAAAAAGAAGAGTAAAACTCTTGATTTAATTCAAAAGAAAGAAGAAGGTTTTGGAACCTTGAGGAAGGAGAAAGAGGCACATACCCTAATTTTTTGAGGAATGAAAAGTGTATATTTTATTCATCATCATGTTGCTTTATATAGGCTTACATCTTTACATATAGCCCATTGGGCTTTACAAAATGGCATTTTGCCCATCTCATGGTTCATGTGCCATTTCTTTTTGCACATAAGCCATGGGCTTACAAAAAATTGGCTTTATGCCCATTTTGCATACATTCATGCACAAAAAATTACATCAAAATTATTCGTTACATGATTTTTATTTTGGTATGGCGGAAGGCCGGACGCTTCGTGTTCGGGCTCGACCCGGGCATTGGCCCACTTGCTTGGGCTTGGGCCCACCTGGTTTGGGGTTGACCTTGACTTTGACTTGGTCAACCGGGGTGCAAATTTTGACCCCAACAAAGTGCCCCCCATCAATAAATGCATACCACAAATGTGAGTCGTGTGCATAAGATTGATGGATCTTCTTTCGCATGGAGGCGACTTGCTTTGGTTCCCACTTTTTGGGATACACTGCCCTTTTTACGACGTGGACGGTCGGCGCTTGACGCGTCTCCGAGATGGAGTGTCCGTGGTAGATGTTTTCCTGGCCCGGAGCGATCTGGTTCCTGCTTTGTAGGAAGCCTGCACTGCCCTTTTTGCGACATGGACGGTCGATGCTCTGATCCGGAACGATTTGGTTCCCGATTTGTGGGAAGCCTGCACTGCCCTTTTTGCGACATGGACGGTCGACGCTCTGATCCAGAGCGATTTGGTTCCCGATTTGTGGGAAGCCTGCACTGCCCTTTTTGCGACATGGACGGTCGACGCTCTGATCCGGAGCAATTTGGTAGACGTGCCCCCGGCACGGGGTGTCGCCGGTCGACGTTTCCCCGAGGCGGAGTGTCGGCTGGCTGATGTGTCCCCGAGACGGAGTGTCTGCTTGACGTTTCCCTGTTATGGAGTGTCGTTGTTTGACGTTTCCCTGTTATGGAGTGTCTGTGTTGGACGTTTCCCCGATGCAGAGTGTCATTGTTGGACGTTTCCCTGATGCGGAGTGTCTGTGTTGCACGTTTCCCCAATGTAGAGTGTCGCTGGTTGACGTGTCCCCAAGACGGAGTGTCTGCTTGACGTTTCCCCATTACGGAGTGTCTGCTGGCTGATGTGTCCCCGGCACGGAGTGTCTGCTAGCTGACGTGTCCCCGGCACGGAGTGTCTGCGTTGGACGTTTCCCCGAGATGGAGTGTCGCTGTTGGACTTTTCCCCGAGACGGAGTGTCGCTGGTTGATGTGTCCCCGAGACGGAGTGTCTGCTTGACGTTTCCCCGTTACAGAGTGTCGTTGTTGGAAGTTTTCCTGATGCGGAGTGTCTGTATTGGACGTTTCCCCGATGCGGAGTATCTGTATTGGACGTTTCCCCGATGCAGAGTGTCGCTGGTTGACGTGTCCCCGAGACGGAGTGTCTGCTGGCTGACGTATCCCCAGTACGGAGTGTCTGCGTTGGACGTTTCCCCAAGACGGAGCGTCACTGTTGGACGTTTCCCTGGTACAGAGTGTCTGTTTGCGACGTTTCCTCGGTATGGAGTGTCGCTGGTCGACGTTTCCCCAGTACGGAGTGTCTGTGTTGGACGTTTCCCCGTTACGAAGTGTCGCTGGTCGACGTTTCCCCGAGGCGGAGTGTCTGCTTGTTGACGTGTCCCCGAGATGGAGTGTCTGTTGGTTGACGTATCCCCGATACGGAGTGTCGTTGTTTGACGCAAAGGTCGATGTTGGAATTGGTTAGTTTGATTTGTTTGGTTTGAGTTGACATCAGCATCGCTACACTGGAATATGGTACCGGGAGCGAATCATCATCTGTCATGAGAGGATTTGGGAATTAGTTTTCTGTCGGCATCTGCATTGCTGCACTGGAATAATGCCAGGAGCAACTCATCATTTGCCCCGGGAGGATTTAGGAATTGGTCTTTTGTTTGTCATCTGCATTGCTGCACTGGAATAATGCCAGGAGCAACTCATCATTTGCCCCGGAAGGATTTGGGAATTGGTTTTTGTTTGGCATCTGCATTGCTGCACTGGAATAATGCCAGGAGCAACTCATCATTTGCCCCGGGAGGATTTGGGAATTGGTTTTTGTTTGGCATCTGCATTGCTGCACTGGAATAATGCCAGGACCAACTCATCATTTGCCCCGGAAGGATTTGGGAGAGATTGGGGTCGTTTTGCGCCCGTGGATTGTATACGGTTTTGCAGTATGTAAGATCCAGACCGTAGGGCCGAAAAAAATATCGGGACTTTGTTGGCGTCTGCATTGCTGCACTGGAATATGGTACCAGGAGCGACTCATCATTCTCCGTTGGGGTATGGGAGTTGGAATTTGGTTGGCGTCTGCATCGCTGCACTGGAATATGGTACCAGGAGCGACTCATCATTCGCCACTTGGAGATTGGGGAGCGATGGCTTAGGAGACAGGTTTAGATCCCTATCACCTAAGGCTTTTCAATTTTATGGGCCGTGAGGGTCCCATAAAAGCATTTTCTCCCTATGAGTCGTAAGAATCCCGTAGGTGTATTTTCTCCTTAGGAGTCGTGAGGACCCCCAAGTGTGTTTTACCTTGCTGAGTCGTAAGGATCCCACGAAGGTTTGTTCTCCTTATGCATCGTGAAGACACATGAGTGGGTCTTTCCAATATGGAGCATAAGTCCAAGGGCAGAGACCAGCCGTGTAACTGGTGATTGTGGTGGGGCATGTGTATGACGAGAATTATTTGAGCCCGTAGATTGCATACGGTAATCAATTTGGGGACTGGCCGTAGGGCTGGAAAAATTTTGGGAATTTGAATTTTGGTTGGCGTCTGCATCACTGCACTGGAATATGGTACCAAGAGCGACTCATCATTCGCCGTTGTTATTTTTTGTTTTGTTTTTGTTTTTGTTGTTTTTTTACCGCGATTGCTCTATCATTTCAGCTTTTCTTATCGCAAAGATCGTGATTGCCCTATCATTTCGGCTTTTATTCGCGGTTGCCCAATCATTTCAGCTTTATTTTTATCTTTATTTTACTCGCTGATTTTTATTGCGAGTTGCCCCATCATTTCGGCTTTTCTTTATTTCTCTTTTATTTACACATTTTTTTGTTTATTTACATATATATATATATATATATTTTTTACATTCCCAGTTCAACGACTTAGAGGTCGGTTATTCCCAGTTTAATGACGTGGTGGTCGATTGTTCCCAGTTTAATGATGTGGTGGTCCTCTAGTGTTCCCAGTTTAACGACGTGGTGGTCCTTTGTTTCCAGTTTAACGACGTAGAGGTCATCTGTTTCCAGTTTAACGACGTAGAGGTCATCTGTTTCCAGTTTAATGACGTAGAGGTCATCTGTTTCCAGTTTAACGACGTAGAGGTCATCTGTTTCCAGTTTAACGACGTAGAGGTCATCTGCTTCCAGTTTAACGACGTAGAGGTCATATGTTTCCAGTTTAACGACATAGAGGTCATCTGTTTCCAGTTTAACGACATAGAGGTCATGTGACGAGGAGCTTAGAGAAGATATCTGATCGAGCAGTTGTCGGGGGTGCCGCTGGAGCTTGCATGAGATGCCTTATTACTTTGTCGGTGTTGATGGCTTTGCCCCCAGTTGGGGCCGAGGAAAGTCGTTCAAATACCGGCTTGCGTTCGAAGATGGCAATTGGAAATTGTTAACCCCTGCTAATAGAAACATGATTTCAGTATAGACGATCGATATGTACATTGATTGAGCTCGCATGAACATTTAACCCGAAATATGGGAGGAGAGATTGGTCCCACCGGGCGTGCTAGAATCGGTAGGGAGTTTTTCGTCACCCCATTGAGATGGGAATGCGCATGTGCTTGTCAGGCGTACTACAGATTCCCTCTGCTTAGGGTAGGCGGGGGTTTATTGATTGTGGGGATCCGAATCTCCGACAGCCGCAGACTAAGCTGCCGTTAATTACCCCTCGCCTTTGGAGCAAAGGAACCTCCGATTGACGGGTCAACTATTCATGCAAACTCAATGTGCAGTGTACGTGTGTTATGTTTTAAAAGGGGGTTATGGATATATCGGGGGCCCCGCAAAGTTTTTACGGGGGTCCCGCTATCCGGATAGCGGGCTAAGGGTCAAGGGGACCAGCAGCCCCCTTGCGGGGTGCGGGGCAACGCCCCGGCCCAATTTTTTTTTGAGAAGGACTGTGTGTGTATATATACATATATATAAAAAAGGAAAGGGAAAGGGCATCCAGAGGATGCGTGGGGAAAAGCGCCAGCGCTTTGGGCGCTAGCGCTAGCGCACCACGTGTCAGCACGTGGGCGCTAGCGTTTTGGGCGCTAGCGCTCTGAGCGCATGGGCTCTAGCGCTTTGAGCGCACCACGTGTCAGCACATGAGCGTTCGGGCACTAGCGCTTTGAGCGCCAGCGCACCACATGTCAGCACGTGGGCGCTAGCGCTTTGGGCGCTAGCGCTCTGAGCGTAAGAGCGCTAGCACTTTGAGCGCTAGCGCACCACGTGTCAGGACGTAGGCGCTCGGACGCTAGCGCTTTGGGCACTAGCGCTCTGAGCGCAAGAGCGCTAGCGCAAGAGCGCTAGCGCCCCACGTGTCAGCACGTGGGCGCTCGAGCGGCAAAAGGGACTTGGTCCCTGCAATGGGAGTTGTACTCCCAGAAAGGAGCACTTATTATTCTCTGTGTGTGTGTGTGCGTGCGTGTGTGTGTGTGTGTGTGTGTGTGTGTGTGTGTTTGTATATATATATATAGGAGGAGTTAAACTCCTAGGATAATTTGAAGCTGATGAAGGAGCTTCTCCCCTTGAGCCCTAGTTCTTCTCCAAAGTGGGGTTTCTTGAGATGGGTCTTCTTCTTCTTCTTGTCATTTGGCCGGATCTTGAAGGTCAAGAAGTGTGAGATTTTTTAAAAATCTCATCTTTTTGAGATCTGATGGTAGATCCAAGTTCCCCTTTGTGGGTTTTGTGGTGAAAAACTATTTAGTTTTGAAAAAGGAAGAGTAAAACTCTTGATTTAATTCAAAAGAAAGAAGAAGGTTTTGGAACCTTAAGGAAGGAGAAAGAGGCACATGCCCTAATTTTTTGAGGAATGAAAAGTGTATTTTTTATTCATCATCATGTTGCTTTATATAGGCTTACATCTTTACATATAGCCCATTGGGCTTTACAAGATGGAATTTTGCCCATCCCATGGTTCATGTGCCATTTCTTTTTGTATATAAGCCATGGGCTTACAAAAAATTGGCTTTATGCCCATTTTACATACATTCATGCACAAAAAATTATATCAAAATTATTCGTTACATGATTTTTATTTTGGTATGGTGGAAGGCTGGACGCTTCGTGTTCGGGCTCGACCCGGGCATTGGCCCACTTGCTTGGGCTTGGGCCCACCTAGCTTGGGGTTGACCTTGATTTTGACTTGGTTAACCGGGGTACAAATTTTGACCCCAACAACCGGCACCTCCTACTTCTTCCTTTTCCTCTCCTCTCCACTACAATCCAGTAAGTCCCTTCTTCCCCTTCTCTTTACTATTTTAAAAACTTATAATTCTAAAACCCGACGGAAGTGGAGTTAATCCGACTTCCGATTCGGTTTTTCCTTAAAAATCATATTTTTCTTAAAAATCATGTTTTTCTTAAAAACAATAATACAAAACCATCACATCATGATCATTAAACATAACAAAACATATTGACAAGTTTCATATCAAAAGAATTCCTATTTTACTTTTTATCGCAATTTAACAGAAAAATACCTTATAGTTTAGTTTTGACATAAAATATCATTACCCCTTGCTTTACCTTTAGAAAACTCACGAGGTAATGACCTACCTCCTCACAACACTCATATGCAGCATAGCACGATGATCTTTGGGAACATAGTTTTGGGAAAATACGATTTTACACAAAACTACCTCCAACTTATAAAAACATTTTTCTATAAGATGTGTATTTTTAACAAATCTTTGTAATGTGCCGCTACAACCCATTTCGGGGAACCCGTTCGGGATAGTGCAGATTATCACACATCCTCGGGCTTAGTAGTGCGAGATGCAGACCTCCGCAAGGAGCATACAGTCTCGAAAGATTTAAAATACAATTTTCTTTAGAAAATGTGATTTCTATTATAAATAAAACTTATATTTTTAATAAATAAATATATATGTAATTTATATCAAAATATCTATTTTTAATATTTATAATATTTCATATTTCCAAAATTCAAGAAAACATCTCATTTACAAGAAAATACCAAACAATTCCAATATTACAAATAAATACCATATATTATGAAATTAGGTTTTAATTCACTAGAAATGTCACAATGATAGAATATACATCAATGAAAACTCTAAAGATGATAATAAAATACTTGATGTATATTTTGGAAATTATACAAAATTATTTTTATATAAACCCCCTCAGGTTATACTAAATTACAATAAGGACCCTAGTAAACATAGGTTTAAGCGGGACCAGTCTCTTGAGCCTCAGGGAGCCGGAGATATGGGTGCTTGCCTATTTAAGGTAGACAACTTAACAAACGGTATTATCAACACGGTAATCGTCTTTGAAAAAGACACAAATCCTGCTATCCATGTGTAGCGGTTACCGATAACACCGAAACCTAATTCAGGATTCAATTTATTTTCTAATTGTCTGACTCAGACCGAGTCTCAATATAATCAATCTGACTTGAATGAGATTCAAGTATATATAACAATTCAATATGAATCCATATATTCAATCT
The DNA here is from genome assembly GCA_030015575.1 of Agapanthus africanus. Lineage (NCBI taxonomy): Eukaryota > Viridiplantae > Streptophyta > Magnoliopsida > Asparagales > Amaryllidaceae > Agapanthus > Agapanthus africanus. Next base: position 887,186,301 of record CM057337.1, read on the forward strand.
GTTCAATCTATCAATCTATAATTGACCGAACCGAACCATGGATATACATCCATCTACATGATTCTCCAGTTATATCCATTTACTGATATCATGGTTTTGGCAAGTCATCCATCTATATATAATATACAACTCAAACAATACATCAATACAATCAAGACACCGCGGGGTTTATAAGGGGTAGATTGGTACGGAAGGTGTTAGAAGTGTCACGAGACTGCAACCATTAAGACACCTAACCTGAATTCAATTGTCGTTGTACCGTGGCTGAATGGTTCTTTATATTCTGTCCACCGTAGTCTCTGGTCTAACGAGACTCCTCTCGTATACACTAGCCTCTTCTGTACCAAGCTACAAATAACAACGTTAACACTAAATACAACATTATAACAATATAATACCACTTTAAAAGTTACACACTCTCTCTGTCTATTCTACTTCTCCCTTATCTTTAGGACTTACCGAGCGATTGTTCACTGACAACATTCCTTCTTTTTCTTCTTTGGAATGTTGTCAGGTGATTCGGACCTTCAGGAGATCGAGCCCACCAGCAAGGACTTGGATCAGCTAGCCTTCGACCCGGAGCTCTAGATACTTGTACATTTCATTTCAGTATTTTCCATTTCTGTTATGCCACTGTTTAGGCATTGCTTTTCATTCAATGTATTTACTTTTCAGAAGTATTGTAAAAAGAATGTGAATAAATAAAGTTGATGTTCATTTATATCTATTATCTCTGTCTCTTGTGCATTTTACTTATATTTCTTAGATATGCTCGGCGTGTTTACTTCAGAGTAAATACGTAGCGGCCTCGTCGCGTCCTCTGCCCTATACTGGGAAGCGGGGCATGACAACCTCTGCTATGGTACCGAGGCAATGGTCCCCGCAGAAATTGGGTTGCCCAGTTATTGGGTCGAGCACTTTGATGACGAAGCTAACACCTTGGCGCTACGAAGTAACTTGGACATCTTGTTGGAAAAAAGAGATTGGGCGCAAATCAGAATGGCCGCATACCAGCAGCAAACCGCCCGTTACTATAACGCCCGAGTTAAACATCGAGCCTTCAAGACAGGAGACCCGGTCCTACGATGAAACGAATTCATAGACCAAGGGAAGCTACATAAGTTCTCCCCGAAGTGGGATGGGCTGTTCCTCATGACAGAGGCATTGCTCGGTGGAGCCTACCGCCTCCAAGACTCTAGAGGGCGTAATTTTCCTCGGCCATATAACTCCGAAAAGCTTAAGTTGTACAGATAAACTTGTACCCCCTTTCCGAATAATGCAATTCCCTTTCGCATCGACTAAAATTTTCAAGCTGAGTCCTCACGTAAATAGACTTCTGCACCGACCCATGGCCCTAACCCTTCCTTCCTTTCCTTGGCCTCGAGCTAGAGGGTAGGGTGGAGGCACAGGTCGGCCAATGCACAAAAGTATACCAAAAAGGGGGGAGAAAGAGATAATACACTATAACCTTGGCCAAAAGGAAATTTATTTATATTTTATTCGGAGGTATTCTTAGCTCCGCAGCCTTACAACCATTACAGCAAAGGAGGAAGTGGATTAAGAAAACATTGATGATGATATTCGGAAGAGAGTTCCTCCAGCCAAGCCCAGGCAACCTCCAACCGCTCCTTCTAACGGTGCCCATAGACCTTAGAAGCTACGAATTCGCTGGGGTTCCCAACTGCCGAACACGACGCCACGACCAACCTCTGCTGGAAACATTCGAGAAGAATGGCCACCGAGCGATCCCGCCTGCTCTTCGAGATCAGGCCAAGCTCGTAGGCCGTATGCATCTTATCAAACGCTTCATCCATCGCTAGTGGGGATAGAGCATTATAAAGACCCGGGGAAGACTTCCATATTGCGTATGTTAGCACTTGCAGGAGAGAGATCGTCGGGGAAGTAGACACCCACAGTGGCCCTCCAAACGGCCTATCACGGCCTCATACGTTGCCTCGGAACAATCGAGATCATAGAAATACATGTCGTCTTGAGATACGATCTCCCTGATGGTGTATACACAGCCCATCATCTGGAAGAAACGTAACAGCTTGGAGGAAGTCAATATGGGTATCCGAAGGTGATACCATATCTTCGATATTTATAGACTCAACAAAAATCTTTCAACGACTGAGATCTTCTCGCGCCACAATGCAAATCACGGAATATCGCACTTTCCCGATAAGGCGCGGCTACGTGGCATCCGATTACTGGTCGCTCCCCTCATACCGGTCAAGGAAGGTTGAACGGCATTCCCAGGAAAACCATAGAATCAGGAAAGCCCTCGTCAAGAGGTGGCCGAGTAGTTTCCTGCTCGGTTCATCCGCTGAAGGCAGTTTCCTGCCCGGCCACTGTGCAGATCCAAAGCCCTCATCAAGAGGCGGCCGAGTAGTTTCCTGCTCTGCTAATCCGCTGAAGGCAGCTTCCTTCTCGGCCACTCTGTGGATCCAAACCCCTTGTCAAGAGGCGGCCGAGTAGTTTCCTGCTTGGCTCATCCGCTGAAGGCAGCTTCCTGCCCGGCCACTCTGCGGATCCAAAGCACTCGTCAAGAGGCGGCCTAGTAGCTTCCTGCTTGGCTCATCCGCTGAAGGCAGCTTCCTACCTAACCACTATGTGGATCCCATGCCATCATCAAGAGGCGGCCGAGTAGTTTCCTTCTCGGCCCTTTTAAGGTTTAATCAAAAGGCGTCGACCTATTTATACTTGGCGTTCGCTCGATTCATACGCAGCGCTCGATCATCACCTCGACTCCAGGGTGAGGGTGGACTCCGGCCTACCTATACTTAGCGTTCGCTCCATTCATACACAGTGCTCGATCGTCACCTCGACTCCGGGGTGAGGGTGGACGCCGATCTACCTATACTTGGCGTTTGCTCGATTCTTACACAGCGCTCAATCGTCACCTCGACTCCGGGGTGAGGGTGGACGCCGGTCTACCTATACTTGGTGTTTGCTCTATTTATACGCGGCTCTCAATCGTCACCTCGACTCCAGGGTGAATGAGGACGCCGGTCTACCTATACTGGGCTTTTGCTCGCTCTTACATCGCGCTCGCTTAGCACTTGACACTCGACTTTACATATACCGGACATCCGCAAGACACCGACTTATCTACACTTGCAAAAATAGAAACACTCCATAGGCGAGCTAAAAACACTTTGTTTATATTCGAAACTATGTACAAGGTACTATAGGCTCCCCAGCCTTACAAAATGCCCGGAGGCTTACAAAATTTAATAACCGAGAAGGGAGTAGCTCAAACCGCCTTCTCGGCCGCCACTTCTCCTGGTTCGGCGCTTATGTCAGGGGCTACGATGGTGACCTCTGGCTCGGCGCTTCTGCCCGCGGCCCGGCTTCCACCAAGCCGGCTCGGCGATGCCCCCCTGTGGCACTTTTTCGGCAAGGGGATACCTTGCGCGAAGCTCCTGATCATCAAACCCGGGCAGGGCTTCCTTGATGGCATCGAGGGCGTTGTGCCACCCGATGGCTGCGGAATCGACGAGGTCGATATAGAACTGATCAGAAGCCTTATACTCCTCCACGGCCATTTCCGCCCTGCTCTCTGCAAGCTTCGCCGCCTCGTAGGACGCCCGGGCATCTCTTTTGAACGAGTCCCTCTGTCTTTTCATGGCGTCGAAGAGCCCGTTGAATTCCTCCATCTGGGCATGGATAGCCCGGTTAGATTCGGTCAGAAGCCGATGGGACTCCTTTAGTTTAGCGACCGTCAGGCCCTCCGCGACCAACCTCGAGTCGAGAAGGGCCACCTTTTCTTTCGCCTGTTGCAGCCGGGCAAGGAGCTTTTCCTCTCGCGAGGAAGATTCGCCCGCCTTCTTCATCGCCGGGGTCACCTCCTTGGACTCTATTACAGCAAGCATGGCGCAATGCTGGAGGATATGAGGAAAACGGGAACCGTGTTAAGAGCTAAAACAGGGTAAAACGGAGTAAAAAAACACTTGAGGAGATTCTTGGAGAGTTGCCGACCTGAACGGCCTCCTGAGTTATCGCCGCCACTTGGGCCTTCATGATGCCTCGGGGAATCTTAGCCCCCGCCGCCTTCTCCATGTCCGCCAGTAAACTGTCGGCCACAGAGAGCCCCGAGAGCACCTCGATGCAGAAGTCTCCCTCTTACACCTGAATCCCATAGTTCCCCTCACTCTTTACTTTGAATCGAATCTTGCCGGGGGTGGCCGAGAAACCACCCTCTTCTGCCTCTTGAGTGGGGATTCGGCAGGGGGAGGCACCTTTATCCTAGCCCGGGGCAACGGATCCCGCACGTGCTTATGCCCTCCCTCGTGGCGTTCCTCCGGAACATGGGGTGCTGCGGAAATCTTGGCCGAAGGTGCTTTTCGGGGAGCCGTGCCCAGAGTAGATCGGGACGAGTTTGCGCCACTTCCTTTCTTCCCCTGAGCCTAGGCGGCCATGTCAGCCATAATCTTCAAGCGATCCATCGGCTCTACGAGATACACATAGGAAAAAGATCAGCGACCAAAAACATCAAAATTTTTCTAAGTTTAAATAGATCGGCGAAAGCCCTAACTTACCGACAAAGCGCGCGAGACTGAGTCCTGCCCAGCTCAAAGCTTGCTCGGAAAGCAGGACATCAGCCCGTTGGATCGGTTCCCACTGAGACAACACCTTTGCCTCTGAGGCATTCGACTGTCTAACCCTATGATAATCGGCCCAATGCCACTTGATGGGCACAGGCCAATTCTCAACCTCCGGTGGCCCGACGAAGACAAACTTCTCCTTCCATTCGTGGATGGAAGAAAGGAAAACACTACCCCGACCCGGCCGTCCTACCCTTATGTTTTTTGAATGAAAGATACATCTAGCTCGGTTCGTCTTTGCTGGTACCAGGATGATTTTTATAGCAAAGAAAGGAGATAAGAAGGCTCAAATTAAAAGGGATCCGATCAATTTTCAAGTGGACCAGAAACCCGAGGAGGATTCTTCATGAATTCGGCGCTAGCTGGCCCGGAGCGAGACGGAAATAATGGAGCACGGCGCAAACTTCAGGCAAGAAGGGCAGACGCATCTCTGCCCGGAAAACTTCCAGGTATAGAGCAATCTCGTTGCCCTGCAGCTGGTCTGCCTTCTTGCCCTCCCTGGCCAAACGGAGTGTATATCCAGGGGGAATATGAAAACGAGCCCGGATGTTGGAAAGCTCATCCAAACGATTCAAAACTGAGGGCGCATCGCGGGTATTCCCGATGCGCGCCTTGGGGGCCTTTTTCGCCCCTTGACGACGAGGGACAAAGGCATCGTTCCCCCTGGGGGGCGAGCCCGACACAGAAGACGGAGACGAAGAGGAAGAAGAACTCTCTCGGTTATCAGAAGCCGAGGAGGAGGAAGACCGTAAATCCCCGGTTCCGAATAAAATTTTTCCGTATTTTCCCCAATTTTTCCTTGAATTTTTCTATTTTATACATATTATATATATATATATATATATATATATATATATATATATATATATATATATATTACCTAAACTCTAAACCCAGATTCTTAAATCCTAACTGACCCGACCCATGACGACCCGCTTTTCCCCTCTCCTTCTTCCTCACTCCCTCTCGTTTTCCCGCCACTCCATTCGCATCACCCCAACGACTCCCACTTCTCGCGCTCTCCACGACGACTGCGCCACTCGCATCACCCCAACGACTCCCTCTTCTCGCGCTCGCCCGAGACCCGCTCCCCAATGGGTACTGCCTCCAACGGCTCTCCCTCCCTCATGACGACCGAGCTTCCCCCTTCTTTTCCCCCTCGCTTTTCTTCTTCCTCGTTTTCCTTTTTCTCACCTCCTCTAACTCAATCCCAAAGAGCCTCCCCTGCCCCTCATCGTCCACTTACCTCAACCCAGCACCCTCCCTTGAGCACCGCCGTGACTGAGCTCCCCAGCACACCACAACACCCCCTCACCATCGACCCTATCTTCAACCCCGACCTTCTGCAACTGTCGCCACCACGACGTCCCGACCTCACCTCGCCACCACATCTTAACCATCACCATCATCAATTTCATCCCCGACAACCCAGAGCTTTCCCCCGCTAACCACCTCCGACCGCGAGCTATGAGCACTCCAACACTGAACCCAACTCCCTCGTCCCTGCACCCTCACCTGAGCCCCGACCCTCGTCGCCTCCACGCCTCGCCAACCTCTCCATGACGAGCGCCCCAGCCGCCTACCTCAGACGACCTCTCCATGGTTGATAGCTTTTGAAAATGTGCTTGATTTTTCCGTTCTTTTAATAAAAGTTTAAAGCGCTTTCTTGATATAAACTAACTATGAAATATCTGCTGATCCCAATCAAAGCCTAACTTAGAGTACTTTTGGTTCGTTGAAATAGATAATGCAGGATTGTTCTGCAGGTAATCTAGTCAAATCTTTTATTTTCATGCTGGATGTTATTGTTTTCTTAGAAGAGTTAAAATTCCCCAATTTTATTATTTGAAGTTTCGATCACGGTTAATGAGTGACGTATAAGAAATTGGGATCCAATAGTTAAGGCATCGAATATAATTGACGTCCCAATTGGTTACGTCAAATCTGAAAATCACTGTACTCATCACGTTGTAAAATTAGTAGTTAAACAAATACAAATCTAATCATGGTGTTCCAGGGTTCGTATCGAACCTAACTAGATAACCTAAAACCCTATGTAATTAGTTATGGAATAATGCAATTTCATGACCCTAAGAAATGAAGAGGAATGCAACTCTGGACTGCAGTCCGAGGAGGCATTTACGGGGAAAACTGACTTTAAGCACCTGTATACCCCTTCTTTAAACTGAAAATGCATGGAGCCCCATATTTTCACGTAGATAACTTAATTAGCTAACACCTGAATTTGGTCCCATGCATTTTTACGGTCGTTTGACATTTAAATTGTATTTTTGAGTGTCGCTATGTTCTGCAGTTTCTGCAGTAATATTCCTTACACTGTCACCTTAAACTGAACATAAATTCTGATACAGAGGTGTGAATGATAATCCGTTTGATACGTTGGAAACTTAACTGATAGAACTAGATTTCATTCAACTAGGGAAATACCTGAATCTGAACATAATCACTGGTAAAATGCACGCGAAGTTGGGCATTCAGTTCTGAAACTGAAATTCCAGAAATCGAGCGCTGCCTTAAAATGATCATAATTCCCAAACCTGAACCCCGATTGACCTGAAATTATTTTTACTGGTTATATAATCAAGTTTACTTCGTACGCCTTTTATATTATTTTGGTCGATTCTATAAGTGTGAATTATCGTAAATTTTACAAGTTATATTGTATTGGTCGCCATTGAAATAGTGAATACCTGTTCAGTGCGTTTCTACATAATTTCTTGTTTTCTTTATACCTGCTACTTGTTCTCCTCCGAAATGCAGAGACACGACCGCGTAGGTCCGTCTTGCCCGAATTTGGGGGCAGATACTAATTAGTGTTATCTGTCCACCTCTCCGAAGATGTTAAGTTGATTTATGATACCGTGTATCGGAGGTTTAAACGGATGCCGCCGATATAGCAGACTTCGTCAGATTCCCCCTCATTGAGGGGTTTTTGATTGTGGGGACGCTCTTCCCTGCAGGCGCAAGCCCCTGCAGTTAATTACGCTACCGCATCGCGGTAACCACTTTCTCCTTCTCTAGATGGTCACTTCGTGTCGTGGGTGTTTGTTTTGTTTTTGGTTGCCCGTGGATAGTATACGGAGACTAATTTATGTTGTCGCCCATAGGGCGTGGATTAGTCCAAATCCTTATTTTCTTAGATTTGGGTTTGGGGGTTGGGTTTAAGGATACGTTAGTCTCATTTGAGACTAAGATCAACTTAAACGTTAGTTAAGGATACATTAGTCTAATTTTAGACTAAGATCAACTTAACGGGATCATTTAGATCCAACAAAAGAGTATTTGGGCTCTATTGTTCAGTTTAGGGACATTGCGGTCGATTGGTTTAAGGACATTACGGTCCAAGGTTAAGGACATCATGGTCCATGGGTTTAAAGGACCGCACAGTCCGAGGTTAAGGACATCATAGCCCATGGGTTTAAAGGGACCCTACAGTCCGAGGTTAAGGACATCATAGTCCATGAGTTTAAGGACCCCACAGTCCATAGAATGATTGGTTATTGTGACCTGTCACCTTTCTGAAGACGTTGAAAGATTACAACGACAAATATCATAAGAGTGAAGAGATGTACCCTTGAACCAAACTTGATTGGAAAATATGTAGTCCAATTTGGAACTATGATCAATTAATTAGATTATGAGCACATTGGCTCAGTTAAATCTGAATTGAGGACTTATGGCCAACTTGGGATAAGTCCAATTAAGGTTTAAAATGTTAGACCTTGGTTTGGGCTGTTGAACATTTGTCTGGGTTCAGCCCCGCATTATTTAGCAATGCTAAACAAGGGTTTGAGGGCTCTGATAACATTTTGTCTTTGGCTGAGCACTAAATATTATAGCTCTGGATTTTAAGGTTCATTTGAAGGGGAGATTTGCCTCTGGAAAACTTAGCCAATTTGGGCTAAGCTGGTTTTAAAATAGTGTTAAACACTAGAGGACATCTGGCGGTCACGAATCCTCACGTGATGTATTTAAAACAGTGTTAAACACTGGAGACAAAATGCTTAAAATAGTGTTAAACACTAGAAAGGAAGGGGTCACGTGGGGTCAAGTGAGGCGCCTGAAGATGGGGCCAGACTTCCTTTATTTTACTCCCAAATCTGCAAATAAGTGTTAAACACTTTTAGTTTTCAGGCCATCACGTGTGGGCACGTGATGGGTACCCATCCATTGATTATTAAAGTGTTTATTAGGGGTCACGTGGGGACACGTGAGGGCGCCCAAAATTGATTCTGCTCATGGATTTGTTCCCTTTTGGTTTGAGAGTCACGTGTGAGCACATGAGGCATTGCCTTCATACTTTTTCTTTCTCATTTTGAGGGGTCTGTTTAAGGGTCACGTGAGGACACGTGAGCTAGTCTTTTTCATTCTTTTTTTTACTCATTGAGGATGAGGGTCACGTGTTACCACGTGGTTACGTTGGATACTTTGATCTTTATGTGCATGGAGAGCTTTAAGTCTCTTATTTTTAAGAATTAAATTCTTTTATAGGGTTAAACCCTAGTTCTGTTTAGAGGAATTAAATTTCCGTGTATTTGGAAGAATTAAATTCTTATGTAGAGTTAAACCCTAGTTTCATTTGGAGGAATTAAATTCCTGTGAATTTGAAAGAATTAAATTCTTGTGTAGGGTTAAACCCTAGTTTCATTTGGAGGAATTAAATTCCTATGAATTTAGGGGAATTAAATTCCCTAAACACAATTCTCCAACTAGGTCTTGGATCTGCATGGCAGAATCTCCCCGATGAGAATTAAATTCTCAACTTGTGGAGAGATCTGCTTCTGCAGATCTTCATCCAAAGGAAGAACTAAGTTCTTTTCAGAAGAGTTAAACTCTTAAATTGAGAATTAAATTCTTTTTTTTTTGTTTTATGGAGCTTAGATCTCTTTCCCTTTCTCACCTAGGGTTTCTTTTTCTGAAGAGATCTTCTTTTTCTCTCTTGAGAATTAAATTCTCCTCTCTTTTTTCTCTCTGTTGTTATATATTTCCCCAAAAAAATAGATCCTCCTCTCTTCTCTTCTTGGCTCCTATTTATAGGAAAAAAAAAGAATCAATTTGTTTTGTCAATCTCTCATTGAAAAATTTTAGTTGTTTTTTGTAACCAACATGATCTTTTAGATCATCCAGTGAATTTTATTCACCATTGGATTTTTAATCCAAAAGATATTTTATCTGTTATTCCTCGCAAATTTCAGGGAAATCTTTTCTTATATAAAATATTTCTATAAATTGGTGATTTTTAACCACCATTGGATTTTTAATCCAACGGTGCTCCATTTTACAGAGCACCATCTTTTTTGTTTGGAAAGATTTAGAGAAATATTTTTCCAGTTAGGGTTTTTGATTCCCTCTTAATTAGAATTTAATTCTATTAATTCATAGATCTTTAGGAACCCATCACGTGTTGGCACGTGACCCTCTGATTAAGCATTTGACCAGAATTTAATTCTGTTATTTTAAAGAACTCAGGAATTATCACGTGTCAGCACGTGACCCTTGGTCACGTGTTGGCACGTGATGCCCCATTGGGATTTTTCCTTGTTATTTTATTATACCTTTAATTCTTTTCAGTGGGTTTAAAGGCCCATCACGTGTTGGCACGTGACCCCACTGATTAATTATTTCCAATTATTTATTTTATTCAGTGCCTACAGGCTTTGCCTGTAAATGGTCACATGTTTGCACGTGATGCTCGGTCACGTGTGGTAACTTTTGATTCCGGATGAATTATGAGGCCCATTCGAGACATTTTTGATACCATCAGAATTTAGCTGTTTCTCATTCGGGAGTTTGTCAAAATGCAGCCCGGAAAATACTGGTTCGCATTTTCTTCCTTAGATTACACGTGCATAGCATATTTGCTCATAACTTTTGATCCTGGATAAATTATGAAGCCCATAATATATCAAATCGAATTTTTTTAAGACGCTTTCGATGCCATCAGAATTTAGCTATTTCACATTCGGGAGTTTGTCAAAATACAGCCCGGAAAATACTGGTTCACATTTTTTTAAACGCATCGCTGCCATTTGATACCTTGGGCTCTTTTGCGCAGAATTTTTTGGCAGGAACACTACTTAGCGATCATTTATATTGAAACCTAGCGACCAAATTGCATTGTCGATATAGTAGTGTTAGTGATTGCGTTGTGGCAAATACGACAGTGATATTGATAAGTGGAAAAGTGACTGAAAGTGACAGTGATACGTATTTGTTCACAATCTATCTAATACATGAATGCATGCTATAACCTGGGGAATGGGGAAATCAAGGTGGAATTGAACTCGTATTTAGCGAGGTACAATGATTTAGAGGATGATCATTCGCTATCAGTGACACACACACACACACACACACACACACACACAGACACATACTTACTTTAGGTCATGGGCCTAGCTGCACGGCTGACAGGGTTATGTCCTGGGCACAGTGGAGTGTAGTCTCGAGCATGCACGAGACCCTTTTTAAACACGAGCATCCTCTCCACCATTTGATTTCATGGACTTAGTGACCATTAAGTAGTGACATATGCATTGCTTAGTTCACCGACATGATACTCATATTGCACTATTCATATTCAGTTGATGTTATTATACACATGTTCTGCAATTCATTATACTCCTCATGTTTAATAATACTGCATGCCCATTATATATGTTTATTGCTATATGTGTCGCCCTGATGACCTGAGTGTGCTTGCTCAGAGGACGAAGTGGATCCAGCCCAGGAGCAGGACTTATCTTTCGAGATCGCGGAGATCTAGACTGCATCACCAGCGCTATTTTCTTTGATTTCAGCATTTGTTTTATTGTTTAGTTGTTTATTCTGTGAAATAAATGTACCTCGAACTCTTTTAAATTGCAATGTAATAAAGTTGTGAACTGTGATTTTCCTTTACTCAAGTATTGTTTATTGACTATCATGTAATGTTAGAAGCCGAAGTGTGACTACGACGGGATTATCCCCTGACCGTAGGAGCATGGCTGGCCTAGTCACCTCTTGTATCCCTTATTTTGGGAAGCGGGGCGTGACAAATACCCGCTGGACTCAGCTTCAGAAGCTGAAGCCTCATCGCCCGACTCAACCCCTACTACATCAATAGATACTTTGGAGGAAAACATCTAACCTGATTCAAGGAAGGATTGGCCGAGAAAAGTTTTTTTAGCTGAAGTTCCGACCTAAGCAGATGTATGCCGGGCAATCATCAGACGACAAGAGACGACTAGGGCGAAGTATCTGCCATGGGATGACCCCCTATTTATACACTCAACAAGAAGGCATCCAACGGCCCAAATCCGTTCCCGCCGAAACAAAGCGTCATACCTAGCTGCCACCGGGACTCCATGTGGCGACCGACCATTGGACACTTCCCTTCACGCTAAGATTCGGGTGACAACCCCTCGCGTCCATCCACCCTGTGGTGGACACATGGCATGTAGTCTAATCGACCAAGTGAGCAAAACGACGCCTCCTTTAAAGCGCAATCATTTCACTAATCCGCTGACGTCACCAAAGATACGCACGGGAATTAAAGCGCTTCGTGAGCCGCCACCTGGATCTAAGGATCCGAGAGGATTAGCCGCCAAATGTCCCATCTTTCTCGGACAACCCATTGCGGGAAATCTTAGGCTGAATCGTTAAAAACCGGGCTTACCACTCTCGACCTGACCCATAAATAGGTCAGGACAAGAATGGGGGGCTAATGATAAGGCTCATAAACGGGAATTCCCCAGGTTACGACACGTAGCAGATGACGTACCGTCCACGTAAGGCCACTGGATTCCTGGGGGCCATGAAGTTGGAATCAATATGATACATAGGGGACTTTCCTCGGACCTCGTCTTCGAGGTTGCATCCGACCTTTCGGAGACCTTCCCTATGCGCCTAGCAAGCAGCCAACAACTCGCTTCCAAACTATCATACAGCTGAGCTTTCTCAGTCTCTTCATTCGTCTCCGAGCTATTACAGAGCTGAGATTCCTCAGCTTACTTGTTCGTTTCCAAGCTATCGCAGAGCAGAGATTCCTCAGCGTCCTTGGCTGGCCGGGAACACGAAGCCCGAATGCCTCCGTAACGGTTCCGTATATCTCGCCACGACGAGATTCACCGGCCCACGTCCTGCATCCCACACTTGCATATCTTACCATTAATGGGCATATCTCTCCATCAATAGGCGTATCCCGCCATCTACGCGAACGTGAAGCATGTGCGTAACGGACGGCGAGAATTTTTCATCGGTTCACTCCATGCGACCGCTATAACCTCTCTTCCAGACGACTCAGGTACGTCGAACTTATTCCAATATGCCGCTACCCAGCCATTATTTCTCGGTACTTATTTAATCGTCAGAGGGTCCTACGGTGGTTATGTTGGAGATAGTGCCCTCAAAGTCAATTATTGGATCGCAGGTACATGATTGCAATGATTGAGGCAGGACCTATACCGATATGACAGTCTTGCTCGAGATGATAGTTTGCTATCTGGTTTGTCTTTATCATCGTAAACATGCTTTAGTTCACTATTGCATGATGATAGAGCCCATAGGATTCTTGCTTGACTACCAGCAGTATGATGGCGATCATATACGTGAGAGCTGGGGTCTGTAAGCACATCCTTTAGGTGTCCCTAGTCGTGGGAGTTTCGAGACAGGGCATCGATACTCCAGAGTAGACTAGTGTATACAGTCGAGACCCCGACGAGGGGCGGTGGCCGGTCTCACAAGCCACTGGTGTCAGTTTGATCACCTAAGATGTATACAGGTGCTCATTGGGTTATGAGTACACCGTACAGGACTCGCCGGGAATCTGCTAATTGGTATTATACATATCGTCAGATAGCAATTCCCGGTGACATGTGTACAGGTTAGTTCATCGACCTGAGATCGTCATTTGTCTCATGTGAGTTCCCACTGTGCTTAGATTACTACCCTACCATGCTCAAAGGAGTTGTGCAAACATATTTTAGTTGGGTATAGTCCCGAGCCACATTGGAGGCAAGTGAGCGGATCGTCAGGAATTCATCTCTCCCGCTATTGGGGGTTGATGTCGCGCAGTGTACGGGTGGCCATCACTAGGAATACTCGGCCGAGGTAGTGGAGAATTACTGATTTGGATCAGTAGTTTCTCAGGTGGAGATGGGCTTCATGCCGACACGATTTATCGCGTTATTAGGGGTCTGACTTTATCCACCCTCTAGACTCGATATGCGATACTCTTTAGACGAATGGACCAGACTGTATATACATTGTCACTGTCAGGCTCAGTAGGGTTTATGGATGAGTTCGCTCGTCAGCTTCCCTTCCAATCAATACATAGGCAAACCGTTACGTACAGCTTGTACCTCAGACGTGCTAGGGGTTATACCCAGTGCCAGTGTGTTGATGAGCCATTAGAGTCCCCCACAGACACTTTCCCAAGTTCGGGCGAAACGTTGTAAAGGCCGTATGGGTTTATGGTAAGGTTCGGAAAAAGCACGTGCGTTTTCGCACGTGTCGTTCTTCGGACAGATAATACTGGCAGGCTTTGGTTTAAGCCGGAACCCAGTATTATACTATGTAGATATAATATCTTTGTCTCAGTTGCATTTGTATTCGGTCGTAATACAAATGCGGGTATGTTTATACTGATACGGGGTTATCCTGAAATTCGTTTCAGGATCACTTTTGGAAGTTGCCAGTTTCCAGTTTTCTATCAGCTGTATTTTGACATTCGGTTAAATACGGATTTATCTTTTCTTCTGGAGGGTGAGTCATGAGGTGAGTCGTGCATCTAGAAGTTTCTATATGATGACTAGGATTAGTGACTCATGGTTGCATTAATTGTTCCATTAATGTTTTGGTGACTAAGCTTAATGATTCATCACTTGCTTTAAATTGTGTTCATACTATGTGTCATGATAAGCTTCATTCTTATTGTCACCACTTTGCTCCTACCCTCACCTCCCTCTTCCTATAAATGGCCGGCCACCCCTTGGTGGAGGTTCATGGTTGTTATTTGGAAAAAAGATATAAGTTTTGATGCATAGAAATTAGATGTGATCGTTTTCTCTTTTCACCCGATCCAAAAGGCAACTTCATTAACTGTTCGTCCATAGCCTTGGACGTAACGAGACAAAGTGTTTTACTCATTCTCTACTTCATCTTGGTCGTCTCTTTTAGCAAACTTGACGATCGAGTTGCCTCGGTTCAGAGGCGGGAGCCCGTTTAAAGATCAGTCGACGTGGTGCCACCTGGACGACAAGACTGGAGATCGAGGAGATCGGAGCAGCCGCAACAAGCGTGGGATGATGGTTGAAGACCGAAGGACTCGGATCGTTCGGTATAACTCTTCTACCCACTTTGTAGTTTGTTAGTTTAGCTTTAATGGTAGATCCGGGTTACGGTACACGATAGCGCCAGTTTATAAAAAGTTTTTGTTCCGCATTTGGCGTCTGTTAGACGGCCGGGGCGCTACCGTGGACTTACAGTGGTATCAGAGCCTCACCATTAAGCTATACTAACTTGTGCTAACGCGTTTAAAATATCGATCGTACGGATTTTCAAAAACCGCAAATTCCATGTTCACAGTTTCTGTAAATTTTAAACAGTGTCTAAAATTTTTTTGACATATCACAGAAAGCTAAGCAGGCTGTTTTAAGAATAATGGAGAAAAACGACACACTGAATCGTCCGTACAACCGCGGAACCGCGGCCGTCTTGGCGTTTCAGTTTGTCAATTTTCTATAGTAGATTCTTATAAGGAAATTGGGGTTTTGGTAATATTCTTTTAGGCCCAGAATTTGTTTCTGTACAGCAGTTGTACGTGGGGCCCACTTCGGGTATTTTTGTCGATCGAAATTTTAAACTTGTTGGTTTACAGTATTTACATTATATCTCCGACTGGGAATTTTATTTGATCAGTAAACCGCGTCTGATTATAGTTCTTTTAGACGGGTTTGCGAACGTGACATTCGCGTTGATGTTCTGTGTTGTGCTGTATTGTTGCGGATATGTCGTGGTGGATAGCAGGGTGCAATGATAGTGCAGTTTGGATTTATTTGTACATTTGATATTGCGGGGAGAGCGTCCAACATGTGGACTGCCGTTGCTACCTGTTTGTATAATATTCTTTTGGGGCACGACCGGGTCGAGGTCGATGTACCCATTGTACATATTTTTTATTTCTGTACTAGGTATATCCCGCTAAGGAGTGCACGGATAGCCGAGTTCTGGAGGGCAACAGGTCCGTATCTCATGGCTTTGAGAGGCAAAGGGACCTCACTCTAGAATTGGCAGACTATTCGCCGCACTCGTAGGGGGTATAGCTTGACCCAAGGAGGGGTGCTCAATTTACCGGATTCCGTGAAGTGCCGGGTGTTCCATTCGCTATGTTGTGGGGACTACCTCGCTTCAGGTTTTGGCGGGTAACTTGCCGCACCCGTAGGGGTCTAGGTTTCATTGCACAGGCTATCCACACGACCAGGGGAATGTCAGGTTTCAGCAGTGGCTCTGTGAAACCCGGGCATTCCAGATTATCTGTATTGTTCTGTGATGCTTATTACTTTTCTGTAATGTTGCATATTATCACGCCTGGAGCGATTATTGTATATTGGTATATATACTATTAGATGTTGTATATGTTTTACACCTGCGCTAGTCCAGCCCCCGCTCTGTCGTTAATTAAGTAACCTAACGGGTGATGACGGGACCCAGTGGCGAATGCGGATGGCATATACATACATTTTATTTTTCCGTTCTTTTCTGGTGTGATTGATTGATGGGACTGCATTGATTCTTATCAATGCAAGGATAAAACAAACCTATATTTGATGTTGTTAGAGCAAATTTTAAAAAGGTGTTATTACAAAGATGTTTCCTTTTGTTTTGCATAGTGATATTCAGTTAGAATATCCCGCACCTCATTCCACGAGGCAAAGACCGAGATCCCTTCACCGGGAGTGACCCTTTGGGCAGAAGTTTACGTCAGGGTAGTAACTTTAATATAGTCGATTACAAGTTGCTTTGCATCACGGTATTCAGTTGGAATATCCTGCACCTCATTCCACGAGGAAAGAGCCGAGATCCCTTCACCGGGAATGACCTCTTTAGCAAAACGTTTTCGCCACTATATTTTTATAAAAAGCTATCAGTTTCCTTCAACGAGATCAAGTTCATTACGTTAAAGGTTTTTCGCCAAAAACCAGCCGTAGCCCTCCGTCATTTCTTATGGGTGGTCAGTAGTATTCAAGCTATGTTTGTTGACTAAAGTCAAGGCATAGTGTTTGGTAGTTGCTGGGTATTCGTATGTTGCATAGATAGATGTGTTGGTTTGGGATAGTCGTATTACCTTGTTGACTAAAGTCAAGGGTATGTACGGGTGGGTTCAAATCAACCTGGACAATGACGGGTAGAACTTGACATGTGACTTATGATTTGTTGACTAAAGTCAAGGTCATAAAAGCATGAGGCAAAAATATATATCAGGAGTTTCTAACATACAGGAAACTTGCCAGGAATGCGCATACCTTCTGGAGTGTGATAACTTGAGTGGCTTCCATCAAGTTATCATGCGATGATAGTTGGATCACGATTCTCACTGATGAGTTGGTTTACTCTTCGGGTGATCCCGACTAATTCTTCTTTCAGGTTTGGAGGAGAATTTGAGATAACAGTGGGAGGTTTCCTGATTAGATAAAGTGATAACCATTCTGATCTAGGTTAGAGTGCACGCAGAGTGTTTCTTTTCTCTCTCTCTTTGGCAGCGACCTTTGACCGACCCTAGACTATGACTCAGTAACCAAGTTGACCGAACCTTCTTAAAATACTGGCTTTTGGATTGTCTGAGTTGCATAAATCATTGCCGCTCCTTTTTTTACCCTTTGTATTTCTCAGAACACCCCGTATTACTACGAACATCCACTTCCATTGGATAGATCCATCGTATGGTTATATACGAACTCGAAGGGACTTCTTCGAGGATGGATCCAGGTTCAGGAGAAATAGAATTGGTTTATTCAGTTGTCTTTTATTATCACATTCTCTCAGGTTGCGAGAGCTCCTTAGTCTAGGAGAGTACACCTATTACGCTTATTGGATAGTCTTATTCCAAACCATAGGCTGGTGCCGAAAGTTAGGGAATGAAGAAAACCAATTAGCCTAAGTAGGGTGTACAGAAGGTAATATGTAAAGACAAAATGAAGGGATTAGAAAGAGGGCAAAGTAAATTGCAACTGTTATCATTCACGACCAAACCGCGTACTTCATCACCACTCCTATTTCACCTTTGCTTTTCCCCGGTTCGGGAGAAATAGAATAAGGTATTATTCAGTTGTCTTTTATCATCACCTTCTCTCAAGTTGCGAGTACTCCTAGGATTAGGAGAGTACACCTATTATGCTTACTGGATAGTCTTCTTCCAAACAATAGGCTGGTGCCGAACGGTAGGGAAGGAAGAAAACCATTTAGCCTAACGATGGTGTACAGAAGGTAACGACTAAAAACAAATAAAGGGATTTGGAGAGATGGCAAAGAATTATACGGTTACGGTCATGAATTGGATTATGGAAGAGGCATTACTAGGAATACCAGGATACCCCTACGAAACATTTTCATGTTTCAGTTACACTGTGCATTGTTAAAAGAAAACTGATTTCCCGATTAGATACTTACTCCAGGGTATGTATTTACCAGGTTTCATTTTGCATATCTGTATAGTTTTACAGATGATGAGTGGGAGTAAGTTATTGGGAATTAGGAGATCATCCTCATTATATCGGAATTCGTTGTAATTGGTGATATTTGAAGAAATCGCCTGGGTACAGTTTTCAACCTGCGATGCACAGGTTTTGAGTTATTCAACTCAGCGGACTTATACAGAGTATTGTATGTTGTCCAGTGTCCGTCAGGACAAAGGGGTAGGTCCTCGTACTGTGTTCTGTTTACTTATGACTTCTCTAGTTTTTAGACAAGTGTTTCGTAGAAATACAATGTCTAAGTTTTGAGAAGTTGTGGGTAGAATAAAGTAGAGAACCAGGTATCACAAGTATCGGGATTCTTCAAAAAGATCGAAAATGTAGATTCTTGTGATTAGTATTCAGATGAAAGTAATGGTTTTGAGAAACTTGTTTCTCTTTCAGGTTACTCATAATTGGATGTATTCCTAAGTTGAGTAATGCTGATTAGCCTCTCTCTAGTAAGATGATATGTACTGGAGACAGCTGCATGATTTGAATCTGGTTCCAATCAAATTAGTGCTTCTGTTTCTATATTAGATATAGAATGATTCGTATCTTAACGTTGTTAAGATACGGGGAATTGTCCAGTTTATGCTTAAAATCAGACACTGGATAACTCTAGGCACGTTTCTGTAATGACAGTTTGTGGGTTGACCCTGGCTTTGACGAGGGTTGACATTTCTACCATCTGGAAGATCAATAGTGATATTGTTCTTGACTCGCCACAGTTTTATTAAAATGGACTTTTTCAGAAAACAGTAGTGGGAGTATGGTAGAACTGGAAGTGATTCCAGAACCGCAAACGATTACGGAAAATTTAATAGGATCTATATATTTAAATCAGGTTTGACATTCCATTAGCCACTCTGCAGATATGGTGGGTAACCTCAGACACCCGAGAGGTACTCAGGTAGCCTCAAGGACGGTGACAGGGAGGTTCTTGTTTACCCAAACTTGACACTACTGTTGTTCCAGACTGTGAGACCCGGCAAGAGGATAAGTATAACGTCGTTCTAAACATACTTTAGAAGTGCACGTAGATATTATTCTGCCAGAGGGTTGTCGTAGTTAGTGGGAGCAGCGGAAGCATAGTGGGCAAGTAGCTTATGTCTATTTATAGACTTGAGCAAATATAGCGGAGATAAGATCATCTAATTTTGATGTGACAGTCATAGGTTTGACTTCATCAGAATAGGGAATGGATCTGTTAAGAAGGTAGCAGGGTGTGATGTCCTGGTATTTTGATGACATACACAGAGTAGGAAGTAAAATTCCTATACTACGATCGGTTGTACTTTGGTAGTCACACAGTTGTTTCTCCACAAAGGATATGGATATAATATTAGACATTCTGGTTTCTAGATCTATGGTTTTAGATCAAGATTTGGATAGTTTCCCAATGTGGGTACTTTGACAGTATTCTAATAGTTTTTAGAATAGATGACTCCTGGCATGGTGGTGTACCTACAGGTGATGGAGTCGCCCTCTCTAAAGGTGTCTTAGAGACTAAAGGAGAGAGGGATGTGCATGATTGGCAGATCACTTGCTTAGGCAATCGAGTCGATCATGAGATGTCAAGTACCACACCAGATGTTGTTTTTGCACTTGATGCGATAAGTTTATATTAATCCAATCCTGGAGAAACATAAGAAAGCAGTTTTAGAACATGGGTGTATGTTCTAAGGATTTGATGACGGCAACCTCCATAGGGAGACGGTTATCATTCCAGGCTTCCAAGGTGACATGGATGACAGAGTGATTGTCAGAGTTGTAGTTTTCCCTCTGACGAGGGACAATATTATGGACAGGTGGTCCAAGAGGATACTGTGGGAGGCATGGTGCTGGATACTGATTAGGTTCAGTTATCGATACAGTCTAAGAAGTTTGGATTTGAAGTTCATTTATGAACTAGGTCCCATCAGATATCCAGACATATTCTAAGACAGGTATTACTCGATTCAGGAGATGGCTTTCTCCGCGAACTTGGGATTAAGAGAGATATAGAAAGAAACATCATGACGGATCCACTCACTGAGGCTATTTCTCGAACATAAGAGTTTTACAAACTAGCTTTGTAAAACTGATTAGTAGAGGAGTTGGATGTTCGGTATCACACGGGCTGTGAGTATGCGACATCGCAATAATTAGCCTTGAGTGCAAGTGGGAGATTGTTAGAGATAGTGCCCTTAAAGTCAATTATTGGATCGCAGGTATGTGATTGCAATGATTGAGGCAGGACCTATACCGATATGACAGTCTTGCTCGAGATGATAGTTTGCTATCTGGTTTGTCTTTATTATCGTATACATGCTTTAGTTCACTATTGCATGATGATAGAGCCCATAAGATTCTTGCTTGACTACCAGCAGTATGATGGCGATCATATACGTGGGAGCTGGGGCCTGTAAGCACATCCTTTAAGTGTCCCTAGTCGTGAGAGTTTCGAGACAGGGCATCGATACTCCAGAGTAGATTAGTGTATACAGTCGAGACCCCGACGAGGGGCGGTGGCCGGTCTCACAAGCCACTAGTGTCAGTTTGATCACCTAAGATGTATACTGGTGCTCATTGGGTTATGAGTACACCGGACAGGACTCGCCAGGAATCTACTAGTTGGTATTATACATATCGTCAGATAGCAATTCCCTGGTGACATGTGTACAGATTAGTTCATTGACCTGAGATCGCCATTTGTCTCATGTGAGTTCCCACTATGCTTAGATTACTACCCTACCACGCTCAAAGGAGTTGTGCAAACAGGTTTTAGTTGGGTACAGTCCCGAGCCACATTGGAGGCAAGTGAGCGAATCGTCGGGGATTCGTCTCTCCCGGTATTGGGGGTTGATGTCGCGCAGTGCACGGGTGGCCATCACTAGGAATCCTCGGCCGAGGTAGTGGAGAATTACTGATTTGGATCAGTAGTTTTTCAAGTGGTGATGGGCTTCATACCGACACGATTTATCGCGTTATTAGGGGTTTGACTTTATCCACCCCCTAGACTCGATATGCGATACTCTTTAGACGAATGGACCAGACTGTATATACATTGTCACTGTCAGGCTCAGTAGGGTTTATGGATGAGTTCGCTCGTCAGCTTCCCTTCCAATCAATACATAGGCAAACCGTTATGTACAGCTTGTACCTCTGACGTGCTAGGGGTTATACCCAGTGCCAGTGTGTTGATGAGTCATTAGAGTTCCCTACCGACACTTTCCCAAGTTCGGGCGAAACGTTGTAGAGGCGGTATGAATTTATGGCAAGGTTCGGAAAAAGCACGTGCGTTTTCGCACGTGTCGTTTTTCGGACAGATAATACTGGTAGGCTTTGGTTTAAGCCGGAACCCAGTATTATACTGTGTAGATATAATATCTTTGTCTCAATTGCATTTGTATTCGGTTGTAATAAAAATGCGGATATGTTTATACTGATACGGGGTTATCCTGAAATTCGTTTCAGGATCACTTTTGGAAGTTGCCAGTTTCCAGTTTTCTATCAGCCGTATTTTGACATTCGGTTAAATACGGATTTATTTTTTCTTCTGGAGGGTGAGTCATGAGGTGAGTCGTGCATCTAGAAGTTTCTAGATGATGACTAGGATTAGTGACTCATGGTTGCATTAATTGTTCCATTAATGTTTTGGTGACTAAGCTTAATGATTCATCACTTGCTTTAAATTGTGTTCATATTATGTGTCATGATAAGCTTCATTCTTATTGTCACCACTTTGCTCCTACCCTCACCTTCCTCTTCCTATAAGTGGCTGGCCACCCCTTGGTGGAGGTTCATGGTTGTTATTTGGAAAAAAGATATAAGTTTTGATGCATAGAAATTAGATGTGATCGTTTTCTCTTTTCACCCGATCCAAAAGGCAACTTCATTAACCGTTCGTCCATAGCCTTGGACGTAACGAGACAAAGTGTTCTACTCATTCTCTACTTCATCTTGGTCGTCTCTTTTAGCAAACTTGACGATCGAGTTGTCTCGGTTCAGAGACGGGAGCCCATTTAAATATCAGTCGACGTGGTGCCATCTGGACGGCAAGACTGGAGATCGAGGAGATCGGAGTAGCCGCAACAAGCGTGGAATGATGGTTGAAGACCGAAGGACTTGGATCGTTCGGTATAACTCTTCTACCCACTTTGTAGTTTGTTAGTTTAGTTTTAATGGCAGATCCGGGTTACGGTACACGATAGCGCCAGTTTATAAAAAGTTTTTGTTCCGCATTTGGCGTCTGTTAGACGGTCGGGGCGCTACTGTGGACTTACAGGTTACCCATTCCGGGACTTTCGTTGCAGGTAGCTCGACATTAACAATGACCCACTGAGATCCACACATTCAACTCTCACACCAAATCTCAACCGTTTAGAACCGCTTGTAGGAAGATCGACGGGAGACAACTACTGAAGGAGATTCTGACCTCCATCAAATTCCAAAAATTCTAAAAATTGTCAAATAGAAAGAGAATGAATTAAAAAATTCTAAAAATTCAAATTAAATTTCATAACCGAATCCAACCCTATTATCAAATTGAATCCAAACTCCTTTCATAACCACTCTCTCTTTCTATTTGACAAAAGTCTAATTTATCGACTAAATGCACGGCACGTGCAAAATATCAATCTCTACTATTATAATACTAAAGGGTCTCCAATTTTGAAATCAATTTGGAGATGTAGCATTCTTATTTGCAAGAAAAATCACCAAAAAAAATTCCAAAAATTCAAATCAATTTCATAAGCATCTGACTACACTATCAAATTGAATCCAAACTTCTCTCCTAACCACTTTCTCTTTGTATTTTACAAAAGTCTAATTTATCAAATAGGCACAGGCTATTTTCTTGTCGGTTTGCTGGATTTTTTTCGCCAAACATTTTCAAAATCACTATAACATATTTTTTTGTGTGCATGTTTTCATCATTTTTAATATTTTCTTACCAATGGGGTCTTTTGCTAATAAAAGGAAATTTGTAAAATTGGAAAAATAATTAAAGAATAAGATGTGCTCCCAATGTGGGGGAATTCTCGTGTGCTTCCGCTCTCGCTCACTCTCCTTCTCCTAGAGATCTTGGCATTTTGAAACCCTAACAATTGCATCAAATTCTCCCCTAGAATTCTCAAAACTCTAGGTTTTTTATCTATAGATCTCGACAATGGAGTGAAAGAAATCGCTTCCGATTCAAAACAAACAAAAGGAAATGGAAGGGATGGGGTTCGAAGACATCGGGGTCGAAGATCTGCCCAAGATCGGAGGAATCGCCACCGTGTCGCTGCTCCACTCCTTCATCCCTACGCATTGGCTCCCCTTCTCGATCGTTGGGCGAGCTCAGAAATGGACTCTCACGAGAACTCTCCTCGTCAGTAAGTTTGGTTTCTTGATTGAATCTTGCTCTCTTGTTGTGTTTGCCTCTAGATCTAGGGCTAGATTTGTGGCGGAGATGTTCTAATATGAAGAATTTCGTAACTTTGGATTCATTGTTACGGTTCTGATTTCGTTTTCTGGATAATTTCAGTTAACTGCAGTGAAAACTAAGTATTTTTTGATATAATTTCAAGAAAATATCATGAATTTGTAGGTTTCAAATAAGTATGCCTTTTCTAGCAAGAACCAGTTTACTCAATTCATCTCTTCGCTAACGCATGTTGTAACTGTTGTTAAATCGGAAAACTTTGAAAATTTGTGATAGTTATTTTCAATTTACTAGTTAATGGTATTTATTCGTAATTTACAAATCTTATGGTGAATGCTGAAAAATTCATTATGTGGATTTCAAGCCTAATTTTAACGAGCAAGTAACAACAAATTTGTGGGCTGCTGCCAAAGAGCCTTTGCTCGAACGGCAATGACACACCCAACCTAGTAGGAGGTTTTGGGTTCCAAAACCCCCCACTTGCAGTGGCAAACCAATCAATTGTGTGGAAAAAGTTCTTATGGGCTCCCCACAACCCCCCTCCCCCCCCCCCCAAAAAAAAATCCCCACATGCTGTTGCGCGCGTGCGCACACGTTCGTGGGCTGTTGGTTGTAGTAGGGTGTTGCAAGAAATTTTTATTCTGATTGACATACTTATTTTGCCGTTTTTATTGGTTTGGGGGATTTATGCAGCATAACTGGTTTTTTTGCCAAAGGCGAGGGCAAAAAGCCCAAATTTTATATATTAAAAAAATTGTTACAAAAAATATTAAACACAAACAATAAAATCAAGGCTATTTCAAGTCAATAGTTCAAGATCTAATCATATCCTTTAAAAAGGAAGGTAAAACACTCCAATTGCGAGCAATTGATCCACAATTAAGATCCGTTACATTAAAGAACTTAGCCATCCTAATCGAACAATGGAGATAACATCTCGAAGAACAATCTCTTTAGACTTATAATGAGATCTAAAAATTCTATAGTTGCGTTCTTTCCAAATATGCCAAACAATGTTTGCAATCACGATACGAAGGAGTGCTTCAATTGACTTCTTGCTTGAAACCTTCGATTCAATGAAATCCATCATGTCACACATATTGGAGGATGAACTAAAAACACCACAACGTGCTAATGATGTCCGGACCACCCACCCAATTGGAGAAATGACACTCAAAAAAGAGATGTTTATGGTTTTCGGGTTGCGATTAGCAAAGAATGCATTGTCCCTTCTCACTAATACCTCTTGCTTGAAATGGATTGAGAGTTTCCAATTTTTCAAGAGTGGCTTGTCATAGACAAAAAGAGTTTTTAGGAATCGATTTGTGAAACCAAACAATCTTAGCCCAAGGATGTATCAAGCTAGATTGTGGTATAAGCGATGTTTTTGCTAATTTTGATGTGAATTTGCCGGAATGAGAAGTCTTCCAAAATAAGATATCATTGGCGATGGATCTATCAATATTTATCGATCGAATTAATTTGCATGCCTCCAAACTTTGTGGTGAAGTAATTTGAGGTAGTAACCATTTTCCATCACGAATAAAAACCGAAAGCTTTGCGCTAAGGGGTAAACCAATCTCATGTGTCAATTGCTCTCCAAAAATATCAAGAAATCAATAAGTGGAATTCCCATCATGAATATGATAATCAACTCTTTTTTTTAAATAAATCTCTTGTATGAATAATACTTCTCATAATAGGAGATCTCCATGATGATGTAATTTCTTCAAGGTGCCACAAATACCGAGTGGTCCATAAAGCCCAAAGACCCTCTTTATGAAAAAATTTCCAACAAAACTTTAGTCGTGATGCAAGATTGTAATAATGCGGACTAAATATTCCCAACCCACCTTGATCTTTCGGTTTGCAAATATCCGTCCACTTGATGGTAAATAGTTTACCCCACAAAAACCCTTGACAAATAGATTCCATTTTCTTTAAAACGCCTTTCGGATGGTTAAAAACTTGCGACCAAATATCCCTCCACTTGATGCATGACTGCTTTTCCTGGGGAAGGATTTTTGTTCGATGCTAATTAAGACAAGGTATGACTCTTTAGTAGAGGATGATTGAAACGTAAAGTTCTGTTTAATTTCATATTGGGAATGAGTACATAGTTTTCTTGTTACAAAAGTTTAGGGTTAGTTTTTGGTGATTTACACCTAAATTATAGTAACTATACAAGTATATTCTTAAACATTCATCTTGATATTTTTTCGAAAGGGAAAGTAACTTCAAACAAGAAAAGGAGTCTAGAAGGACAAGTAAATTGAAACAGAGGAGTAGGTTGTTTAGATTGCAGAGCATTGAGTAGTAAGAGTGTAGTGTTAACTCGATTAGAGCATTGGGAATCTTATTAGTTGAAATATGTATGCTATATCCATGGATTAAAGTATTCCAAGAGGCAATACATATTGGCCATTCCACATATGGTATCGATGCCATTCTCCAAAATTAGGCGGAAATATCAATTTGGCCGATATTTATTAATAGCATTGAATGTGGTTTGCTATAGAACACAATCCATATTAACGTCTTCATTGAGAATTTAACAAACGTTTGCAACTTGCTAAAAACGTATGATCAATCGTCAAGTTTGGGTTATAACATGGCCAAGGAAACAATACACGAGAGACTGAGAGAGAATCTTCTAATAGACCTTGGTGGAAAACCTAGCTTTGATTTTTCAGTGTAAGCTCATCCAACATGAAAGCAACCCTCAAAACTTCATATAATATGAGATAATCTAGATGAAGGGAAGATGGCAAGTTTTTTCTATAATATTATTTTATTCATCTACGAGCCCTGGCGTAACTCATATGACGGGAAGATGTCTCAGATGGGTAAGTTATGAGTTCAATGTATACAGTTTGACTTTGAGGCTATTATTTCTTAGTAGATTGGTGCCAAGATATCTAGATTAGCATCATGTTTGCAAAAAAAATTAAAAATTGGTGATTCAGAACGTATAGTTTCATTATCCATGCGGTTTTTGATGTACTTATAGTAAATTCACAGTACTTTTACTGTAATAACCATCAGCTAATTCCTATATCACAGTAGCAATTACATATTTGCATGCCGTAACTCAATGATGCTTGATGATGATGTCCATAATGGCATTGTTGTGGCCCTTGTGGGAATATGCTTGCTTGAGTGCCACCTGACACAACTACTAATATGCAATTGTACTTTAAGTTTGTGCTTAACTCTATTTAATTGGTATTCTAACTTGCTTCCTGTACACACATGTGCCGTTTCCCTATGTCAGAATATACAATTTACGCATGTTTTAAAGGTATAATTTACTCTCGTGTTCATTTAGCATGTCAGATGTGATTTCTTATTTGATGCACATTCATCCTGAAACATAAAAAACTGTTTTCTACCTCATAAGCTCTATCACTGTCTTGTCCACTTCCTATCTTAACTTAGACATTGGTGGAAGTACTATCATCTTCCAAAGCCTTCATGTTGCGTCTTTAAATTTTCCTTGCCACTCACTGACGATGCCTCATCAACATTTGCAGCTGCATTTGGAGCAGTGTTTCATGTGATGTCCACCTCGCTTCTCGGCATAACTGCCGTCACCATGGCTAATACCATTGCTGGTGAGGAAACAGTGCACAGGCTCGCTTCCTTGCTACTTGTTTTTCTCGGTGCAAGCTATATCTTGTTGTTTGCATTGGGAAAAGGTGGTCATAGCCATTCTCATGGCCATCCTATGGAAAAGATGGCTGTGGCTGGACTTGTTCTTGTACCAGCTCTGTCTCCTTGTGCAACAACACTTCCTGTGTTCCTTGCTGTTGGTAACTCATCCTCTATGATGGTTCTTGCTGTTATTGTGCTGCTATTCAGGTACCCTTTTTGGTTGTTATTGAGCTAAATTTCAGAGAACCTCCCTTTCTTTTGCCTGTATAGCATGATATCACCCTCTATTAGCAATGGAAAAAATAAATTCTTTCCTGTATAACAATTTTATTCACAAATAAACCTTGCTGAAAGTGTTAATTTATAAACCACTATGAAACAGTGATGAAAATGATTCAGGGGTATTTTGGAAATATAAATTTAGTAGAAAGTAGAAACAGAAAAGTTAATCGTTACTTAAATGAGGCGGGAGAGGGCAGGCTTTTGAAAATGGTGGCGGCATCCTACTATACGAGCAAAAGTGAGGGAGGTTTCAGGCAAATCTGCCTTTTATTTTGATAGTATTATTGGCGAGCAACATATTCTCGAAATTGGTGATTGTCGCTCTAAATTTTCTTAAGTGGACACTCAAAGATATTGTGGCTATGGCGAATTTTTGCTTATTTGTAATTTTTTCCTTGGTTGTAATTTTTTCCTTAAAATCAGGTTGGGTAGTGCTAGCCTACTGGGTACCCCGAAACTCTTAGTTTGGCCTGTAAAATATGAGGGCTATGAATTTCTAATATTTTATCCAGATCCATTTATTCAAATTGCATATCTTAATAATGAAACCAACTAACCAGTCCACTTTGCAAACGAGTTGAAGCTAATTGTTTAGGTATTAAGATTCTTGATATATATTTACCTTCATGTATAGATACAGAATGCCGAGTTTCAAAGCATAAGGGGAGTTAAAACTTATTTACCGTGGAGAGTAGCTTTGCCCGCTAAGCTTTGATGGCTCTTATTCATTTGTTTACTCATTGTTCTTATTTTTCCAGTACTATTACTGTAATGACCTCGTTGGTAGCTCTGTCGTTCTATGGGGCTAGCAAGCTCAAGTTTCACTGGGTTGAACGCTATGATAAGCTTCTCGTCGGATCGGTGCTGTGTCTTGTGGGGATATTAACGTACATTTTCCATGATCACGAAGGAGGGGAGCATTCCGCGCACGTGCACAACAGAAAGCTTGTTGGCTTGTGAGGTGGATAAGCTCAATAAATTCACCACTTGAATGTTTTTTGTATCATGCATCATTTTGGAGTTTTATTGGAAAGAAATTGATGTTGAGTGAAGTGAGGGTATTAGTTGCTTTCTCGTTATGTTTGTTTTAGATTTGATTGATGTTGATAATGAATTGGGAAAGTGGCAATATGAAACACAGTTTTTGCTTTTTTCCCCCTCTTTCTTTGCCTGAGCTCTGTTTCATTCTCCTTTTTATTTAAAGTTTTTCTTTTCAAAATGATAGTTGAGTGAGTTCTTTCTCCCAAGCTTTAGGGCTTGTTTGGTAATGAGAAAGAGAGGTGGAAAATGGGTAAGCAAAAAGAAAGCGATTCACTTTTCACTATTTTTGGTGTTTGGCAATTAGAAAGTACAAAATGAAAAGTGAGTTCATTTTCCATCCACATAGGATTTAGAAAGGCACTCATCAATTTTTCTTATCATCTAGAGGGGGTGGAAAATAAATGGAAAGTTAAAAATAAAATCATTTTGATATCTAAACCAATTTTTTTTTCTCTCTGACTAATTTTTATTATTAGTTAATAACTATGTGCCACCTCATTATTTACCTCAAATTTATTTGTAGTTTCTTATTCCAAACCAAACACATTTTTTCATGGGCAAAGTGAAAAGAAAATACTTTCCATAGAAATTACTTGCTTTGGTTTGCTTTCTATCCATACTTTCCACCGCTTTCCTTTTGCTAAACATGCCCTTAAATAGAATGAACATGCAGAGAGGTAATGAAAATACGTCGACATGATTTTTTTAAAAATTATTTGTTGAGCTTACCTCGTATTCTCGATCCCTAGAAGTTGAGTCGGCGCATGCTTGGCATGAGCCGCCTTATACATTTAGAGAAAAATATGATTTTCACGTACTTTATGAGCCGTCTCATCTAAGTGTTGAGCCGTCTCTTGTGAGAAAAATTCATTTTTCTTGGCAAGTTGTGAGCCGTCTCAAGAAGATGGTGAGCCGGCTCTTTTAGTCGGTCGACGTTTGGGACGAATTCTGGACTGTTTTGGGAAATCCTATTTGTATTCTATTTGGCTCATACTATATATGGTATTTTGTAACCCTAATTTGTAAAGAACCCTTTTATTAATTAGAGAGAGAAGATGCTAGGGTTTTAAGAGAGATCTTGTGAGAGTTCATTCACCATTGTAATTCTCCATATTTGTCGATTAGTAAGGTGCTTCTTCTTCGCCAGTGGTTTTTCCCGTAAGGGTTTTCCACGTAAATCTTGTGTCTTTTGGTTTGTGCTCTATTTTTATTGCTTTTGTTTATTTGTTTGCCTCTCTTTATTATTTGTTTATTACTTTGTAATCGTTTTTGCAGCAACAAATTGGTGTCAGAGTTACGTTGTGGTTCTTCGGGAGATTTAGTGTTTAGGGATTTGTCTGCTTGAACCGTTAGGTCTCGATCTTATAATCTAGGTTTACAGTGGGTGACAACGCTTGTGTCCTCTCCCCATCTTTTTAGATTGTGATTTTGAGGTTTTTTTTAGTTTGTAAGTACTCAACGTGTTGGTGGAAATTCCTAAGTGAATTTCAACTAGTTCTTTTAACCCCGTAACCACTACAAGCAAAATAGAGTTTTTTTGTCGGTTAATACCCGACGGAAAAAATATTTACCCAACGAAAAAAACATATTACGTCAGGTAAGTGCCGACGGAATAACATACGACGGAAAAACCTTTTTCGTCGGTTGTTCAATTTATTTCGTCGGCTAATATCCGACGGAAAAAGGTAAAAAAACCTGGGCATTTTAGCCCAGATTTAGCCCATGTAATACACTTATTTCGTTAGCTGTTTGAGTTTTTTCGTCGGGTAAGAGCCGAAGAAAAAGGTCGCTGACAATGAAATTTTTTTTCCAGCTTTTCGTTGTTTCGATCAATTGATACGCTTTCAATCTCACAAACTAATATACATGAAATATATTCATCACAAACTGAATTCAATTCATGACAAATTTCATTAAAATCTCCACAAAACCAATTCATTTCATCACAAACTCAAATCCATTAAATTCAATTTATTTACAAACCAATTCAATTACATTTGGCACTTTGCAAAAAATGACACGAAGACGCGTAATCAACTCACTGGGGGGCACCGCCGTCGAGGGCCGGAGGATGGTGAGTGAAATCGAGCAGCTCCAACAGTGTTATCAACAGACAATTATTAGATATGATATTCACGATAGCTATATGAAAGTTGTATTGAAAAGAATTATTATCAATTAAACTTACACACGGTATTTCCCTTCCTTGAAGCAATAGCTCTGGATCAAGAGTTTTCTCGCCTCAATATCGGCGAGGGTTTCTGCTCTAGTCAATCTCTTTTGTGCACCCGAATCCGACGCGGGTTCAGATGAAAAAGAAGCCGAGAAGACGCGTGCTCGATCACCTGCGGGAGTATGAGGAGAGTCGTTTGGATGGTGTATCGGAGTGGACGGAGAGGGAGCTGGTGCCGCAGGGGGCGCGGGTGCCACAAAGGGAGCGGGCTCCTGAATGAATATCCTCTGGCGTACTGTAATGACCCTAAAATCTTTAAACCTTCCCATTATCTTTCTATTATATTTCTTTATTTTGTCTATTTTCCGTAATATATATATATATCCCTCCATTAATTTTCCCTATTCTATAATCTTACAAAAACCCAACACCTAAGCCTTCATCCAAATCGGTTCCTTTTGATCTCTTCCTAAATCTGTTTCATTTTCGAGCTACAAAATATATTTAATATTTGTTAAATAAATAAAAGAAACTCCTTATAGCCTATTGATTAAGGCTCTCCACTGTTATCCCATAGCCTGCGTGTTCGAATCCCATCATCTTCAAATGTTTTATTATTCATTTATTTTTTCGACGTTTTGACAGCCCAAGAGTTTGTTCGGGTATTACATGGAAATGCGAAAAGTTGCAACAGAAGAAGTATGTAAATGCGACTTTTAAATCTAACCCAACGCTTGGCACGAACCCCAAGGCAAAAGCCTCTGCCTTGACCGACCCCAAGCCAAGATCGGCAGCCCTACCATGCCTATTTGGGTTTGTCTCGTGCAGGGACGTCCCTTGCACTCCCACATTTTCATTTTCTTACCTCGAAACTCCTGCATTTATCCAGAGAACTACCCCCTCACTTATTTTCACATTAAAAATCCTTTTCGGTACATAATTTAACACAAATTCTCACACCATCTTAATCCTATTCTCTTATAAATACCCCAGTACCCCAGTACATTCCCATACTTCTTCCCTATAAAATTATCCACAAATTCTTTCTCAAATCTCTCAAGAGGTTGCTCAAGTCCCAAGATGAAGTACCCAAGCTTCCGAAGTCGAAACTCCTCCCAATCGAATTTTCTTACCGCACAAAAAAACTCTCTAACACCTAATTAGCGGTGAATTGGTTATTATACCAATCACTACACGAGCAAGTCTCTCCACTCTCTTCTATGCCCTTTTGAATCCATTCTTTTATCACATCGTCTAAATAATTCTATGTATTGAAAGTATCTATAAAATACCATGACCAAACAATATTTCTTGTATCAAACATCTTTATGTATTATTAAATAATAAAAGGAAAAATTATGATGATGGTAATTATTTTGCAAATAATATTGCAACCTACACTCGTCTATTCTTCTTATGAAAAGACTTGCAGTTCATGTAACTTCTATCACTTTGATTTTTCTTTTACTATTGTCACGTCCCGTTTCCCAGAGTATGGATAAGGAGACGTGGCAGGGACGTGGTGTATTTACTCAGAAGTAAACACGTTAAGCGTAAATAAACAATATAATAAATGTACACAAGAAATGGCAAGAGATATAAATAAACAACAACCTTTTTATTGATTAAACATTCTTTACATACAACTGGAAAGTAAATATAAGGCTGGAAAGCAACGCCTAAACAATGGCATGAACTGAAAGTAAAAATATATACAAGTGAACTAGAGCTCTGGGTCCTCAGTGAATTGCTCCAAATCGTCTTGGCTGGGATCGATCTCCAGAGAGTCGGGTCTTCCTGACAAGATTCCAAGAAAGAAGAGAAAATGAATGTCATCAGCGAACAATCGCTGGGTAAGTCCCAACAGAGAGAGAGAAAATAGAATGGACAATTAAAGAGAATATAACTGTATAATGTATGTTTTTATGCCGACGTAGTTGTTTGTAGTTTGGTACAGAATGTGCCAGTATATACGAGAGGAGTCCAACTTGCTCTGTGGACTAAGGTATATAGAGTACAAGGCACCGTCAAAATCCACGGGACAATGGCAACGGATGTTCAGATTAGGTGTATTATAGTGACCATCATCATGCCACTTTTAACACATTCTTTACCAGTCTACCCGTTAAAAACCCAGTAAATGAATATTGTATTGATTGTAATGATTTATTGTATAAGACTTGCCAAAACTATGATATAAATTGCTCATGTAAACGGATAAAGATATAAAAGGATAGTTATGTAGTCAAGTCAATATATATCCATGGTTCGGTCAAATCAAGTCATGTTGATATTTGATAGTATTCTAGGATTCATGTTCAAGTTCCAGTATATATGGATTCATGTTGTATTGGAGTTATATTTGAATTGAGTTCATGCATAGATTGTATTCGGATTAGATTGAGACTCAGATTGAGTCAGACACTTAAACAGAATTTAATTTCTGAAATAGGTTTTGGAGTTATCGGTAACTGCTGCACATGGACGGCAGGATTTATGACTTTTTCCAAGCCAATTACCATTGATAACCACGTTTTAGTTTTCTACCTTAAATAGGCAAGCACCTACTTTCTCCAGCTCCTTAAGACTCAAGAGAATTGGTCCCGTTTAAACCTATATTTACTAGGGTCCTTAATGTAAATTAATATAACTTGAGGGGGTTTTATGAAAAATATTTTTAGTATACTTTCAAAATAAACCTCAAGTATTTATTTATCGTATTTAAGGTTTTCATGAATATAAGTTTTAAAAGTAAGGTATTCTAGTGAATAAATACCTAGTTTGAATAATATATGGTATTTTTGTGTAAATTTGACTTGTATGGATTCTTGATAGTATTTTCATGAAACTTGTGATTCTTTTCTTTTGTTTTGAAAAACATGGAATTTATTATATATTTAAAATATATGATTTGATAATATTTATATATAATTATTAAAAATAAAATTTATTTATGAAATAGAAAATCACGTTTTTCTTAAAAATTCCATCGAGATCGGATGCTCCGTGAGAAGGTCTGCATCTCGCTCTACTAGTCCCGAGAATGTGCAATAACCCGTACCATCCCGATCGGTTTCCCCAAAATGGATTGTAGAGCCTTAATCGCAAGGAATGTGAATAATACAAATTTAAAGAATACAGTTTTTAATAGTTTATGGTATTTTAATGTAAAAGTCGTATTTGTCCCAAAAATATTGTTGAAAGGAAATCGTGCTATGTCAAGATGCGTGTTGTGAGAGGTCGGTCATTACCTCGTGAGATTTTCCTAAAGGTAGTATAAGCAAAGGTATTAAAATATGTCATATGTAAGTTTGTGGTATTTAAACGAAAATTTCAAATAAAAGTTACATATGATAGTATTTTGAGATGAAAATTATTCTCAAAGGTTGTTTCATGATTACTAAGCAAGTTGTAATAACATGGATGAATGTTATTAAGAAAAGTTGTGAAACGAATGTCAGAATAACTCCACTTTCGACGATTTTTGAAAAGAGAATTTTTTAATTTTGGAAGAGAGGAGAATAGAGGGGACTTACAAGATGAAATGAAAGAGGGGAGGTTGAGGAACAAGTTGAAAGTTTCGTGGAGTCGCGGGGTCGCCGGAATCTTCTTGAATTGTCGCCGGAACTTGACCTTGGGCTAACTCCACTTGTACACTTCTTTGACTTGAAAAAATTTGAGAATTTTTGATAATGGATTTCCGAATGAAAAGGCTAGGGTGTGGGGTTGTATTTATAGGAGAAATTAGGGTTTTGAGGATTGAAGAATGGAATTAAAAATGCATTAAAATTTAGATTAATGCCGAATTTTAATTCTCTGGATAATTGCAGAAAAAAAAGTACCGGGGTTAAGGGGGGAGGCCAAAAGATTAGGGTTCAAAATTTTGGAGCATTCCCGACGGGGGAGCCCGGAGGCGCCGGCCCAGAGGCGATTCTCGCCGGTCGATCTAGGGGTGTGGGGTCTTGAATGAATGCCACGTGTTCTACTCTGTTCATATAATATTTTCTACATGTTTGTTTTCAGTGAATTTTCAGTTTTACGTGTATTGCATGTGTAAACTTTTGGGCTTCCAAAAAGTTTAAAAGAAAAATCAGTAAAAATATATGTGGCTGATGGGATTCAAACACAGGGGCTACGTCATAGCAGTGCAAGGTTTTACCAATGAGCTACAAGTGCTTTCTTGTTGTTTTTCAAACAAAATATTACTTAAAGTATACTTAGCCTTGCAAATACTCCATTCAATACATTAACTTTAAGAAAATTTTGTACATTAAAATAGAGTCGTTACAACTATGGTACAGTTGATATTGTGAAATATAGTTTTAGATAATATACACGGGGTAATGACTTTCCCCACTCACGCATACCTGAAAATCATAGCACTTTTATAAGTCGTTACATTTATTTAAAAGAATCATATTTCAATAAAGTACCCTAAAGTTTTAATTTAACCATTTTTCTTTGCAAATATGTCTCTACAATCTCTCAAGAAGTTGCTCCATTCCCAAGGTGAAGTGCCCAAGCTCTCGAAGTCAAAACACTCCCAATCGGATTTTCATACCGTGCAAACGAACCCTCTAACACCTACCTAGCGATGAATTAGTTGTTATACTAATTCACAACGCGAGTAAGTCTTCCTACTCTCTTCTACGTCCTTTCAAATCCATTCTTTTATCACATCGCCTAAATAATTCTATGTATTGAAAGATATCCATAAAATACCATGACCAAAAAATATTTGTTGTGTCAAATATCTTTAAGTATTATTAAATAATAAAAGGAAAAATTGTGATGACGGTAATTATTTTGCAAATAATATTGTAACCCACACCCATCTATTCTTCTCATGAAAAGACCTGTATTTCTTGTAACTTCTATTGAAACATATACTTTGATTTTTCTTTTACTATGGCACGGTTGATATTGTGAAATATAGCTTTAGATAATATACACGGGGTAATGACCTTCCCCACTTACGCACACTTGAAAATCATAGCACGTTTATAAGTCATCACATTTATTTAAAAGAATTGTATTTCAATAAAATATCCTAAAGTTTCAATTTAAACCTTTTTCTTTTGCAAATATACGCCTCTACAACCCTTTTTAGGGGACCCGTTTATGGTTGGTGTGGATTATCGCACATCCTGAGGATAGTAAAGTGAGATGTAGAACTCCTCACGGAGAATACGATATCGAAAGGAAAAATACGATTTTAAAGGAAAATAAACATTTTCAATAATAAAATGTAACATAAAAGAATATATAGCATGTTATGTTAAATTGAGTTATCACTGTTTTCTAAATATCAAATTAAAGCAAGTTTTTAAATTAAAATTTATAATAAAATACCTTCAAGTTTCCAAAAGATAGATTTTTCATTAAAATATCATAAATTTTAAAAGTTAGGTTTTGACACTAAAATACCACAAAATATAAAATATGTTTTTATGAAAAATCTTGATATTTTAATTAACATAATTTTATCATAAAACACCTTCGAGTTTTTAGGATGAATTAAAACCCTTCAAGAATTTTTAAATGACATCTATCATATAAATACCTTAAAAATCAAAAGACTAGTCTAGCTTACGTGTTTAAGTTGCAGATTGGTTTGAGTGGTATCTTCTCTTATCAGTACCTCGGGGTCGTTGAAGACAATGACGCATCGCTTGCCTCTTCCTAAATATTGATCGTAACTTAGTGAAGGGATTATCGTTGGCAATCGTTTTTGAAAAGTCACAAATACTGCTTCCCATGTGCAGGGTTTCTTGATTGTTCCTAAACTTAAGAAGTTTACTATGATAAAATCCTCGCTAAGATAAAATATAATATTACATGAATCAAACCACATAGGACTCGAACTTGACTTGAACTCCAACTTAAACCCGAACTTAAACACTTGACTTGACCCGGACCATGAATATGACTTGGTTTGAACTTGACATGAATACTTGAACACATCCTGAATTAGAACTTATACTCTCTCTATTTATGAATTCGGTCAAGACCTGTAAACTTGATCTATACAATAAAATATGCGGAGGATAAGAGGTAGGTTGGTAAGGAATGTATGATGTGGCACGAGAGTCCACTAAAAGACACCTCTTGAATATGCTTTTGCCGTTGTTCCGTGGGATTTGACGGAGCCTTGTACTTTTTGTACTTTTGGTCCGCGGGGTAAGCTGGACTACTCTCGTACACACACATACCTTTCTTATCAAATTATAAACAACCACGTTAGAATAGAATAACCAGATTCTTATACCTATCATGCTTAAGATACC
The DNA here is from genome assembly GCA_030015575.1 of Agapanthus africanus. NCBI lineage: Eukaryota > Viridiplantae > Streptophyta > Magnoliopsida > Asparagales > Amaryllidaceae > Agapanthus > Agapanthus africanus. The sequence continues at coordinate 887,223,488 of CM057337.1, forward strand.
TCAACATACTCATATCTAGTTAACACTCTTTTATCTCCATCTTTGTTTAAGATTCGTGTTCTATTTTCATACATTCCCTTTATCATACTTTATGGCTATACTCTTTTGGGGACTTATCGAGCACAAGTTCGCCGATGACATTCCTACATCTTTGTTTTTCTTGGAATGTTCGTCGGGTGGCTTAGAGACTGAGGAGATCGAGCCGATTCAGCAGGAGTACGATCAGATTGCAGCACAGTCAAACTTCTAGTTTATTTCGGATTTTATTTTCTATATGCCACCTGTTTAGGTACCTTCTTGCATTTGTACTTTTTTTTCGAACATCATGTAATCGGTTGAATTCTTATGGAAGTGAAAATAAATAAAATTGTTATTGAATTTCAATCACTCTTATTAATTCTTGCATGTTTTTATATTGCTTATAAATGCTTAATGTATTTGTTTTGAGAAATGACATTCTCATAATAAATACATTGCGGGCCTTATCACGTGTCGTTACCATATTTTAGGAAGCAGGGCGTGACACGTACGCGAGGAGGATGCACCTCTGGACTGTGATGGGTGTTGGATATAGGTGCCCTCAAGGCAATTATTGTAATTACATGAGGGCCTATACGGATCGAAAAATTTTGCTCGAGATGATAGTATGCTATCTGGTTTGTATTTATCATTTATGTGTATATGTTTTACTTGTTATTACGTATCGCTAATGCATAATGATAAAGCCCATATGATTTTTGCTTGATTACTAGGATTATGATAGGGATCATACTAGTGGGGCCTGGGTAGTCCATAAGCACATTCTTAAAAGTCCTTAGTCGTAGGAGTATCAAGATTGGGCATCAGTATTCCAGTTTAGATTAGTGTATACGTTTCTTGACCTCGTATGGGGCGATGATTGATCCTATAACCATTGGTGTTTGACACTAAAGATTTTATACATGTGCTCGAAAATGAGTAATATTGGACGGACTCACCGAGAACTCCTGGATGTTATTATACCAATTGTCAGATAGCGGTTCTCTGGTGACATAGGTATATGGTAGTCCCTTGATCTGAGATCGCCATAGTGTCTTGTATGTGTTCCCACTGTATTTTTATTACTACCCTACCACAGATTTAAAAAGTCATGCAAACAGGTTTTAGTTGGGTGCAGTCCCGAAGAACATGGAGACAGTGAACGCTCGAGGGGATTCATTTCTCCTGGTATAGGGAATCGATGTTGCGTTATACGAGACATGACTATAACCAAAAGCCCGCGGCAACGGCAATTGAGATAAACTGATAAGTGTTGTCAGTGTATCTATGATGGTTATAAGTCAAATATCTGCATGACTTATTGGGTTATTGGAGGTCTAACGGATTCCACCCCCAGACCCGATATGTGGCACTCTTTGATGAAGGGACCAGAATGTACGACGACTGTTACTGATAGGCACTGATTGCGTTCGGCTGATCTTGGTTTTTGACCTTTCTTTTGATTAATATCTGAGTAGCCGTTACGTTCATCTAGTGCCAATGACGTGCTTGTGGGTTAACCTTTCTGTGAGCGGATTGATCTGAAAGTGTTTCAGATCAATCGGATACGATCTTAATCTACCGCCTGCATATTGATTGAGTCTTTAGAGTCCTACGCAGAGGTTTTTCATACTTAGGCAAAACGATGTATAGTGCGTATGGTGATACGGGTGGGAGTTCGATTAAATACATGTGATACATGTATGTTAATCGGACGTTTTTAATACTAGTTGATTTATGTTTAAACTAGATTATTAAAGCAAGTGGTGATTTAATAATATATATATATATATTCTAGTATTATGTTCATTTTCTATTATCTCTTATTTGCTATTTGTATACGATACAAATATGGGTATATGCATGCGATACATATACATTTGTGTATATGATATACATACTAGAAGTTTGATACATTAAAACATCTTGTCACGCCCCGCTTTCCCAAAAATACGGAAATAGGCATGTGACAAGTCCGCGACGTATTTATTCCAAGAAAGCTATTTCCTGCAATAAATACGGTAAGCATTTATAATCAATATAACATACAAGAAAATTTGACAAGTGAAATAAAACTTCAACAACTTTATTTACATTCAACTTCCACATAGTTTTGATACAAGATAACTGAAAATAAAAGTGCAATGAAAATGCCTAACATGTAGCATACTGAAAATAAACTACTGAATGAAACTAAAAGTTAGTCCGTGTTTCGAGCTGAGCGTCAACCTCTAAACTTAGTTCAATCTCCCCAGTATCTGACGAACATTCCAAGGAAATAAAGAGAAAAGAATGTTGTCAGCGAACTAACGCTCGGTAAGTCCCAAAAAAGAATTATAAATGTGAATATGATAAAGAACAACATATAAGGAGAATATGAATTTTATTGTGTTGTAACAGATAGGTGAAGGTGCCTTTTAAACGTGAGCATGATAATATCTCTTAAGTATGTCGTTATATAAAAGCATGACAATGTATGTGAACTTTATTACTCTATTCTAACGTGTTATTTGTAGTTCGGTAAAAAAGGTATGCGTGTAAATACGAGAGTAGTCCGTGAAGCCACGGACCAACAACATGTTTTGTTCAAGGCCCGGTGAAGCCATGAGACAACAACATATTGATTCATATTAGGTGATTTTTAGTGGACTCTCATACCATGATATACATTCTTTATCAGACTACCCTTATCCCTGTGTATGTTGATTTATAGTTAAACTTACAAGTTTTGATCGAATTTATGAATACAAAAAGATGATGTAAAATGTAAGTTTTCAAGATTGATTTCGTGTTGTCATGTTGATTGCAAGAATTCATGTCAAGTGTATTCATGGTTCGAGTCAAGTTGTATCAAGTGTAGATATTGGGTTCAGGTATACTCGTTGAGTTCATGTATACATGTTAAGTTTCAAGTAGATAGTTCATGTTCAATTTCGTGTTCAAGTCAAGTTGGAATTTAAGTTCGAGTTCAATTTAGGTTCAATTTTGAGTCAATTTGTGATTTGAGTTCAAGTTCTAATCATATATTATTAAAAGATTTAACTTTTGAAGATCTTAAGTTCGGTAATAACTGGACAACCGCTGCACATGGACGACAAGATTTGTCAAAGATGATTACCATTGATAATTCCTTTAATTTCCAGTGTTATCTAATCTGGATAGGCAAGCACTCACTTTCTCTGGCTCCTCAAGGCTCAAGAGATTTGAAACCGCTTAACCCATGATTAATCTAAGATTCTTAAATATTTATTCAAGCTATTTATTATTTGTATTTGCATGTTTACATTTCCCGAGGGGGTTTCATATAAAATGTTTTAAAAATAAACCTCGAGGTTTTTTTTTGGATAAAAACTTGTTAATTATAATGTCAAGAGTTTTTATAAAATGTATTTTAAATTTATAGGTATTTTAGTAATAAAACCTAGTTTTTAAAAGTTTATGATATTTTTATGAAAGTTTATTTTTTGTAAACTTGAGAGTATTTTCATAAAAACTTTAATCTTTTCATTTTAGAGTATTGTATAAAAACTAGTTTTCACAAATTTTTTTTCTTTGAAACTATGAATATATAATTTAAAGTATTTTCAATTTGCTTTAACTTTGTTTTAAAAGGTCGTATTTTCTATAAACCGTATTTTATTTATTTTAAGACCGAATTCTCCGTGAGGAGTTATGCACCTCACTCTACTATTTCAAGGATGTGCGATAATCCACACTATCCACAAACGGGTCTCCTAACGAGAGTTGTAGAGGCGTAATTGCAAAAAAATGATTTTCTATTAAAAATTCTATGTTTCAATACTTGAGGTATTTTGTTGAAATACGATTCTAAAAATAATACTATAATTATATTATCGTGCTATGAGTCCAAATGTGTGCGTGAGTGGGGTATGTCATTACCCCGTGCATGTTCAAGATTAACATAACATATAGACTAGCATTGATAAGAGAAAAATGCTATGGTATTTATGGGTTAACTTGTATATGTTAACAAATATGGTTTTTTACAATATTTTAACCATAAACTACCACAAAGATTAACATAAGCACATGGTATTCATTAGCTATTTTATTTTCAAACTACCAATAATATTTATATGTCAAATTTCCATGAATATGAACCATGGTTTGCAATGAATTATAAAATGGTAATTTATATGTTTCTTGTTGGCATGAAAATTTTAACGAACATATCAAGTTGTGTAACGAATATTTTTAATTTCCAATTTAACCTACTAATAATCGTATTAGGTGTTGATGAGAGAGGATGAATAAGAGAGAGAGAGAGAGAGAGAGAGAGAGAGAGAGATCAAGGTGGACTTAGCGTATTTATAAGTGATGAAGCGTGGCGACTTGGAAAAAGAGAAGAGAGTATACAAGAGGGAAAAGAAGAGGGAATGAGAGGACTTACTTGTTCTGTGAATCAATATAATAATCGATTCACCGATTAACTTCTTGAATGCAACCTGAGAGATGGCTTCACTTGGATTTGGAAGAAGATCTAGAGAGCAAGAAGCAGCCTCGGTTAGAAGAACCGAGATCGCAAAGCGACGGAGAAGGTGAGCTTGATCTACGACTTCCTTTTGCTAGGAGTTTCGACGTTCGTGAGCTTGGCCAAGGTCTTCAAGATTTTTGGGAGGAATTTTGAGATAATTTTCAGACTATGACATAAGGAAAAAGTAAGGAGTTGTCATAGGTATTTATAGGAGAAAAGCAAAGAGAGATGATGTAAAAGAATTGAATTAAAGGGTAATAAAAAGGATTTAATGGAGAAAATGAAGAGTTGTAAGCTCTCGGTTCGAATTGGGAATTTTAAAGTGTAAAAATCAACTGAGGGTAGGCAAAAGGACGCACGGGCAGAACACGGAGAAACTTTTTCATGATCAAATCGCCGGGGGCGATTTTCTTGTGGCCAAAAAGTGGGCTCGAGTCTCGGGGTTTGTGCAGTGCATTCATCTGGGTATTTATATATAATTTATATTGTTTGATTTATTTGCAACTCTTCGTTTTTCCGTGTAACGCTCGTGCAACTCTTGGGCTTCCGAAAAGTTAAAAAGAAAAATATTAAAAATAACTGGGGTTGATGGGATTCGAACGCGCATGCTAAAGAACAGCAGCGGAGAGTCTTAACCAGTGAGTTATAAGGAGTTTCTTGCATTTATTTAACAATAATTACTTATAACTCATAGTCAGAGTAGAAATACACCTTCATATTTATATTGAACTTGATACAAACATTCAGAGATTTCAGGGTCCTTACACATCTAGAAAGGACACTTCATTTCTTATTATCAATATAAGAGAAATGACTCATTTCTTTTAATTGATAAAAGAAATGAAGCATGGTTAAAAGAGAGTAGTAGAGTTTCTAAGTTCATTCTAGCACATTGTATTTTGATGACAAGGCTAGAAATATTGAAGCCCCTCTCTTTTTCCTAGCTCATTCATTCATTCATTCTTTTTCTTTCTCTTGATTTTCTATAGAGAGAGAGACATGAGAGATAATATTTGAGGGTGATTTCTACATCTCTTGATCTTTTTCATTAGCAATGAAATCGATCAAGTTTCTTCACAAAGATTAGTTTATTGGTGGAGATGAAACTTGAGTTGAGATTTTCTCAATGTGGATCATCTTCGGCGAGACGATTGATTTGCAAACTCAATTCGGAGGTGACGGAGTTTAGCATGGATCTTCCACGATTAGGTAGACACGCTACAAAGTTTGTAGCACCCCAAACTCCCCTCTTTACTTACTAGATTTCTATATTTGTTGCAGTATTAAGTAAATGATGTATTTGGTTTTGGAATTGGTGCTATATTTTGTAAAATTATTGTTTTATACCTCCGCTGGGTCCGCAAGTGTTGCGACCCTAGCATCGGATTCCCTTCAATGGGTGTGATATATCAGAGGCGAAATGCCTTAGCCGCTCATGTGAACTCTCCCGTGTCGGTCCGGGTTGTGCTGCAGGATGAAGGCCTCATTGATAGCATGATGCTCCACATCTGTAGGATCTTGGCCATGCGTCTCAACAAATGCAATCGTCCGTTGTTCATTCTCGCTGTTGATCCGTTATTGTAAGAAATTATAGTATGAACCAAGTTAAATCAAGTATTGAAAAAGAAATTAAGTAATTTAAATAACTACAAGAAATCGTTTAGAAGCATACTTACATAATACTTAGTTGCCTTCTGTGAGCTAGGGCAGCTGGAGGCACACGCAAACCCTATACTGTAAAGATCCACGCGACTGGGCATTTCTCTTGTCCGTCTTGCCTTCCATTTAGACAAAAAAATGATTTAGATGAAGTTTAGGAAGTTGAAAAATTCAAAATATTTTGATTTGTTCTTACATGAGCAACCCCATATTAGGAGGAGTTCATCCTTCCACCCAACCAACGATCAGTGTTGCGACCCTGCACTGCTGATCCCCACCGGCTCTTAGCCCTCCATTTAGATATGATATAACATCTTCTACTAATAAAGGATTAACGTCTAATGCTATCACAGTTCTCGGTGATATACATACTAAGAATTTAGGAGATTTGAAGTGATCAATCATGGCGGCCCAATACTCGTCTGATCAATTCGCGGGCTTCGCCACCCATTTTGCCTCATTGGTGGCAGCGTCCCTCCATTTCTTATGGACGGCGTGTTTCAGATCACGCCAACTTCCCAACATGTATATAACCACTCGGTCTCAGAAGACGTGCAGAGGTACATGAGAGCTATCAATCTACCAAATTATGGAAAAACGCGCCTACAAAGAAATTCCGAATATGTATTAGCGTCAATATATATATATATGCAAAAGTAATAATTGAATATGTAATTATATAAACTTACCAAAATCTCATCTTAGGCCATTTGTTTCTTGGCCTCCAAAGCTTTTGACGTCCGGTTCATTGCCACGTAACTGGAACCGTTTTTCACGACGTGCGGCATGCGTTTCTCATTATTGCAGATCGAGGCTCTGAATTTCTTCAGCTCTTTTGCCCCGAGATCAATGAATTACCCAGATGTCGACATGTGAACATCGATCTTCGGGCCGTCTCGATTGCGGGCCCATATCGACCTTGCTTGTATGGGCCCCCTTTTCCCAAGACCCCGACCCCGATCCCAGCCACGGCTGGCGGAACTGGAGGAAGTGGATGCCAGGTCCCCCTCAGGCCGTCCTCGACCAGAACTGGATACCATATCCTGAAAAAATAAATAATGCAACATACATATATAACAACAATTTCAAGAAACAGTTAAGCAAAATTAAATATCTGTAGATGAAATTAAATTTATCATATTCAAGATATTCAATATATAAATTAAATTCTGCATATCTGTCACGTCCCGCTTCCCAAAAGACGATGACGGCACATGACTAGGCCCGCGATATATTTATTTCGAGAAGGTCATTTCTCATAGTAAATACTCTAAACGTAAAATAAGCAATATAAAATGTACAAGAAAAGACATGAGATTTAAATTTTAACAACTTTATTTACATTCAACTTGATACATTTACAATACATGAGTTCAACTGAAAAGGAAATACAAGAACAATAATGCCGTAGCAGGTGGCATACATAAACTGAAAGAAGAGATGAGATAAGCTAAAATTGAGTAGTGATCTGGTCGTAATCCCCTATAGTCTCTTCTATCTCCTCAGTCTCTAGACCACCTGACGAACATCCAAAAGAAGAAAGAGATGGGTGGATACCCGTTAGCGAACTTTCGCTTGGTAAGTCCCTAAGCAAAAGGGTGAAGTATAAAAATATACTGATAAGTTGGAAATGGATATCATGAAGCAATGGACTAGGATATATGGTATATAAACATGTCATTTAATATAAACATGCCAATTCTATGTAACATGCAGTTCTATATAACATGACAAAGTAACATGGGCATAGTAAAATAGTATAGCATGGCCGTGTAGTGTAGATATAGTGAACATGAAGTACATATAAGCGTCCTAAAAAGTCTCTGCAAGGGTAAACTAATCTAACATAAGTTCAAGGGTGAATGTCAACCAATCTCAAGAGTGTTCTCGAACCCAACAGGCTGTAATCTAGGGGTAAGGAACCACGGGCCCGAATCAAGTGTTAGTAACGGGACTTCAACCTAGTGTTGAAGTATTCAAACTCAACAGGCTGTAATCCAAGGGTAAGGAACCACGGGCCCGAATCAAGTGTTAGTAATATGACTTCAACCTAGTGTTGAAGTATTCCAAACTCAACAGGCTATAATTCAGGAGCAAAAAAACATGAGCCCTCATGATAGATTGCTTGTGTTAGTAGATATAGATTCATGATCTAGGAGGACTCTAAAAATTTTGTTGGATTCATACTTAAACTACCCTAACACCCCGTGTATTCTAGATTACAGTTAAAGTTACCAGCCTTACTTGAATCCATGAAAACATCAAGTTGCAAGATTGAGTTCATGTCAAGATCAAGTATTCGTGTCAAGTGTTCATGTATTCATGTCAAGTTATATTCATGGTTCGAGTCAAGTCAGGTCAAGAGTAGACATTGGGTTCCGGTATTCATGTTAAGTTCATGTCAAGTCATAGTATTCAAGTATTCAAGTTTTTTGGATTTCAAGTTCAATTATTCAGGTTCATGATCAAGTATTCAAGTTTGTGTTTGAGATTATATTCGAGTTCAAGATTGTATTCAAATTATAATCAATATCATATGAATGGATTTAAATGTTGAAGATTTTATGTTTGGAAGTAATTGAACAACTGTTGCACATGGACGACAGGATTTGTGTTTTTTCCCAAGACAATTGTCATTGATGACTCCGTTAATTTGTCTAACCTGAATAAGCAATCACTCACTTTCTCTATCTCCCTGGGTCTCAAGAGAAATGATACCGCTTAAACCTATATGAATTTAGAGTCCTTAGATTGTTTACATTGTATTGACATTGTTTGCATTTCTTGAGGAGGTTTTATGAAAATTATTTTAATATTGTTTAAAACTAAACCTCGAGAGTGATTTATAATTTTAAAAGTTTTTATAAAAAACGTAGTTTAGTTTTAGTGTTATTTTAATGATGAAACCTAGTTTTTAAAATTTTATGGTATTTTTATAAAAGTCATACTTTTGGAAACTTAGTGGTATTTTCTTGAAACTTTAATATTTCATTTAAAGATTTGTTTTCATAAACTATTTCATTTAGAAATATGAGTTTATGATTTGAGGGTTTATCCAATTATTTAACTTGTTTTTTTTAAAAGTCGTATTTTCTTTTATAACTATATTTTTATTTTCTTCCGAGACCGAATTCTCCGTGAAGAGTTTTGTATCTCACTCTATTATCCTAAGGACGTGCGATAACCCGCACCATCCGTAAATGGGTTCCTCTAAAAGGGTTGTAGAGGCACAATTGCAAAGGATTTAAATAGCGATAAAACATTTTATAAAAGTAATGGTATTTTAAAGTAATTTGTTTCATTTTAGATAAACCTGTAGTCTAGCATACCGTGCTATGAAGCCATAGTGTATGTGATGGGATAGGTCATCACCCTGTGAGTTTTCTAGTGGTATATATTTCTAGATATCGATAAAATGGCACTTTTAAAGTTCATGGTATTTATTCGTTATTTATAATCTACATGTTATTTAACATTATAAATATCATATAAAAATTATGAGATATGGATAGAGGTTTAAATTCGTATTTTCTTGAAATCATGGCATGAAAATTTATGATGAACATGTCGAATTACAATGAATATATTTTTAAATTAAACTTATTTATAATACCATATTCTTTCGCGTCGATGTAAGACTAGAAGTAAAGAGAGAGAGAAGTAGAGGGAGGAGTTAGCGTAGTTACAAGTGATGTGGAGTGGCGATATGAAAAAGTAGAAGAGAGTATATAAGAGGCAAAAGAAGAAAGGATGAGAGGACTTATGGTTGCGCGTTCGTACTCGTATGAACAAGAAGGAAATGTAGAGGTCTCGGTTTGTAGAACCGAGACCGTGAATGCGACTAGGGGCGAGTTCGATCTACTGACGTCACTTGGGCGAGTTGTGGAGTAATGGAAAGGGATGAAATATCTTAAGGGAACGACGACGCGAGAGAGAAGAAACATGCTCGACTCCTTGAGGGAACTTGAATACTTGAGAATTTTGAGAGAGAATATAGATTTGAGAGAGTAGCATGTCTAGGGGAGGAGTTAGGACTGGTCTAGTTATTTATAGTGAGTGAGGGATAGATGTATGGATAATTAAAATAATTAACAAGAATTAAAAAGATTAATTGTAGAGATGAAGGGTCTGATAGTTCTCTGGTTAATTGCAGGAAAATCAAATAGGAAAAAGGAGTAGTAGGGAGCTGAAGGGGTGCACGGGCGAAGCACGGAGGGAATTAGGGTTAAACCAACCGTCTGTACCGGTTTTCTGGCGGTCCAAAAAGAGGCAATTGCCTCGGGGTTTGTGCAGTGCATTCATCTACGTATTTATGTATCATTTATATTGTTTGATTTATTTGCAACTCTTCATTTCTTCGTGTGATGCATGTGCAACTCTTGGGCTTCCGAAAAGTTAAAAAGAAAAAAATTATAAAAATAACTAAGACTGATGGGATTCGAACTTGTAGGCTATGCGACAACAGTGTAGAGACTTAACCAGTGAGCTACAAGTTGCTTCTTGTACATAAGTTATCAATAATAACTTATAACTCGAAACCAAAATAGAAATACACTCTTTTATTAATATTGGATCAATAAAAGTGTATGAGAATTTTAGGGTCATTACATTCTACCTACCTTAGAAAAAATTTCATCCTCAAAATTTATACAAGGGGATGCTGTAACAGATTCAAGAAAAATTTAGGTTAAAGCAGTGGTGAAGGTAGGGACTACTAATATCGTACCAAAAGTGCATGAAAAAGTTCAGGTAGATAGGAGAACAAAAGGATGCAAGAATTTGAAATGGCTGAAAAAGATGGAAGGGAATTTTACCAGTGTTATCTTGACCCATGGCTTCGTCCTCTACGACCGACAAATTGAAAGCTTGGCATCTCGACACATTTCTGTGTGCCTGCTGGTATATTGACGGCTGACGAGGTAAAGGTGATCCGTGCGGAGGTGGTATAGAAAGAGCTAAACGAGTAGGATGAGCTTGAATAGTTGGTCTAGCTGCGGGGGCTGGGCTAGCTCGGTTTTGTGGGCAAGTTCCTACAGTGTGAGAAGGTGATCCACATATTAAACAAAGACCATTTGCTCGATGACAATCCTTGACCTGATGTTCGGTCCTCTTGCAATAGACACAGAAGTTTGGTTCAGTCTTCGAAAATGATCCTTCTGGCTTAATAGGTGATGCTGAAAGAGTTGGCCTAGAAGAGATTCCTCCAGCAATCTGGTTGGCGAGACTTTTCATACCGGTCGACTGTGACCTTCCCTTCTTTTTAATGACGGTTTCATAATGACGGGCTGACTTCAAAGCGGCTTCATGTGTCAGGTATTCCCTCATTGCTAAGGCAACATAGATCTCGGGGTCTAATCCTTGCCGGAAGCATCTGGCTTTGATTTCTGCAGTAGGAATTAATGGGCAGCAAATCTGCCGAGCATGGTGAATTCAGCATCGTACTCATCCACCGATTAATCCCACATGGATCCTTGTTGCAGGTGTATGAATTTCTGTTCTATCTCGAAATGTGCGGTTTTCAGAAAGTACTTGGCGTCGAAAAGATCACGGAAAGCTTTCCTCTCGATCGGTTGCTCAAGACGGTTCTCTTCGGCCTTCCACCAGACTCTGGCATTGTCAGTAAGCTAGAGTTTTGCTACTCTGACCCAAGCCACTTGTGGAACTTGGGCTGCTGCTAGGTCGTCTTCTATGCTCTGAGCCTATTTCTCGCCTTCAAGCGGTTTCTCTTTCCTTGAGAAGTTCTTCGGGTATAATACTCGAAATTGTTTCACTCTCCATGCTTTTGTTTCAAAGCGGATGAAACTCTGTTGAAGGAGAGCAGTCTGCTCCTGCAAAATCATGCCTTGAGCCTGCTGACCCTCAAGTAGGCTTTTGATAGCCTCCAGAAGTATTGTCTGTTCGGTGAGCGGAGCGGCTACTGTAGATGGAGGTGGCAGAATAGTAAGGGTAGGTGGTGGTGGTGTACTACCATTGACGTTGGTGCTAATGTTGTTGGGAGAATCCATCATCTTAGATAGAGAAGAAAGATTAGGATAGATTCAACGGAAATTGAAATGCAAGGAATGTAAAGTTGTTGAATTTCATATTTCTTGTGATATATTGCTTACGAGTTCATGCAGAACGGACCTTCATGGGCCACCAACAAAACTTGTCACGCCCCGCTTCCCAAAAGACGGTGACAACACGTGACTAGGCCCGCGACGCATTTATTTCGAGAAGGTCATTTCTCGGAGTAAATACGCTAAGCGTAAAATAAACAATATAAAATGTACAAGAAAAGATAGAGATTTAAACTTTAACAACTTTATTTACATTCAACTTGATATATTTACAATATATGAGTTCAACTGAAAAGAAAATACAAGAACAATAATGCCTAAACATGTGACATACATAAACTGAAAGAAGAGATGAGATAAGCTAAGCTTGAGTAGTGATCTGGTCGTAATCCCCTACAGTCTCTTCTATCTCCTCAGCCTCTAGACCACCTAATGAACATCCAAATGAAGAAAGAGATGGGTGGATGCCCGTCAGTGAACTTTCGCTCGGTAAGTCTCCAAGTAAAAGGGTGAAGTATAAAAGTATAATGATAAGTTGGAAATGGATATCATGAAGCAATGGACTAGGAGATATGGTATGTAAACATGTCATTTAATATAAACATGTCAATTCTATGTAACATGTAGTTCTATATAACATGGCAAAGTAATATGAGCATAGTAAAATAGTATAGTATGGCTGTATAGTGTAGGTATAGTGAACATGAAATGCATCTAAGTTTCCTAAAAAATCTCTGCAAGGGTAAACTAATCTAACGTAAGTTCAAGGGTGAATGTCAACCAATCTCAAGAGTGTTCTTGAATCCAACAGGCTGTAATCCAGGGGTAAGGAACCACGGGCCCGAATCAAGCGTCAGAAACGGGACTTCAACCTTGTGTTGAAGTATTCCAAACTCAACAGGATATAATTCAAGAGCAAGGAAACACGGGCCCTCATGATAGATTGCATGTGTTAGTAGACATGGATTCAAGATCTAGGGGGACTCCTAAGATTTCGTTGGATTCGGACTTGAACTACCCCAACACCCTGTGTATTTTAGATTATAGTTAAAATTATCAGCCTTACTCGAATCCATGAATATATCAAGTTGCAAGATTGAGTTCATGTCAAGATCAAGTATTCATGTCAAGTGTTCATGTCAAGTTGTATTCATGGTTCGAGTCAAGTCAGTTCAAGAGTAGACATTAGGTTCAGGTATTCATGTTAAGTTCATATCAAGTCATAGAATTCAAGTATTCAAGTTTTTGGGATATTCAAGTTCAATTGTTCAGGTTCATGATCAAGTGTTCAAGTTTGTGTTTGAGGTTATATTCGAGTTCAAGATTGTATGCAGATTATAGTCAATATCATATGAATGGATTTAAATGTTGAAGATCTTATGTTTGGGAGTAATCAGACAATTGCTACACATGGACGGCAGGATTTGTGTCTTTTTCTCAGATAATTACCATTGATGACTCCGTTAATTTTTCTAACCTGAATAGGCAAGCATTCACTTTCTCCGACTCCCTGAGGCTCAAGAGAAATAAAACCACTTAAATATATATTAATCTTGAGTTCTTAGATTGTTTACATTGTATTAACATTGTTTGCATTTCTCGAGGGGGTTTTATGAATATTATTTTAATATTGTTTAAAAATAAATCTCGAGGGCAATTATAATATTAAAGGTTTTTATAAAAACGTATGTTCACCGCCGAAAACGGGGACGAACTGGGATATATCGTCCTGCCTGAATTTGGGGGCAGATGCTATTTGGATTTTTCCGTCTACCTCTCCGAAGATGTTAAGTTGAATTATGGCACCGTATATCAGAGGTTTGGACGGATGCGACGTTGTAGCAGACTTCGTCAGATTCCCCCTCGTTTATAAGGGCTTTTTGATTGTGGAAATGCTCTTCCTTGCAGGCGCAAGCCCCTGCAGTTAATTACGTTATCGCATCGCGATAAAATCTTTCTCCTTCTCTGAAAGTTCACTTCGTGTCGTGCGTATTTTTGTTTGTTTAGATTGCTAGTGGATTGTATACGGAGACTAATTTATGTCGTCGCCCGTAGGGCGTGGATTAGTCCAAATCCATATATTTTTAGATTTGTGTTTGGGTTGATTTAAGGATCGTTAATCTGGTTTGAGATTAAGATCGACTTAAATGTATGCGAGCATTTATGGCTCGATTTGTTTTTTTAAGGATACATTAGTCCAATTTGAGACTAAGATCCACTTAACAGGGTTTCAGGATCATTTTTATTTCAGATCCAACAGAAAAGCATTTGGGCTCTATTATTTTAGTTTAAGAATATTTTGATCCATTATCGCCATTTTGGAGGCGAATATTAGTTTAAGGACATTTCGGTCCATTATCGCCGTTTTGGAGGCAAATATTAGTTTAAAGACATTTTGGTTCATTGCCAGTTTAAGGACGTAGTGTTCCCGTGTGTTCATCTTGCGCGCACGTGTATTTCTTACGTGACGGAATGAACATGGGTGATATGGAATGCACCCAGTATGGGATGCGGTCTGATTTAAGGTGTGCACGTTGGTTTGGACCGTTTGAGAATGCACTGAAGAATTGTTGGTTGTCGGGACCCGCCACCTCTCTGAAGACGTTGAAGAATTACAACGACGTATATCAGAGGTGTGGAGAGATGTACCTTTAAACCAAATCCCGTATTTGAGGAAAATGGGTTATGGTGACCCTAGGAATCGTTAGTCATGTTTGAGACTAAAATTATCTTAGGAGATATAAGATGAATATCATTTGGGATATTATCAATTGAAAGATCAATAGTCATATGTGAGACTGAGATTAGTTTGGGCAATCATGAGCATATGGGCTCGGTTGATTTGAATTAAGAAGGTTCTTTCCTTAGAGGGCTTAGCCAATTTTGGGCCTGATCTGCTCAGTGGTCTTTTTTTTATTGAAAAGTGTTAAGAACTTGCTTGGGCTCTGTTTAATCAGTCCCCCTTTTATGCAAACAGTGCCGAGCACTTAAATAAGTTCTGACGCCCACATATGATCATGTGAAGCTTTCAGTCATGGAGAATTACCTAATAAGTGTAAAACACTTTACTCCGTTTGTCTTTATATGGAGTGCTGGGTGCTCTTTATGGTGCCTACATGGGGAGCGCGTGAGGCGCCAGGCGTCGGGCGCTGCCCAATGAGTGCTAAGCACTCTTTTCTTCTTTGGCGCCCACGTGAGGGACACGTAGGCACTGGGCACTGCCCAATGAGTGCTAATCACTCTTTTCTTCTGTGGCGCCCATGTAAGGGACATGTGAAGCGCTGGGCGCTAGGCGATGCCCGATGAGTGCTAAGCACTCTTTTCTTCTGTGGCGCTCACGTGAGGGACACGTGAGACGCTGGGCGCTAGGCACTACCCAATGAGTGCTAAGCACTCTTTTCTTCTGTGGCGCCCACATGAGGGACACATGAGGCGCTGGGCATTAGGTGCTGCCCAATGAGTGCTAAGCACTCCTTTCTTCTGTGGCGCCCACGTGAGGGACACGTGAGGCACTGGGCGCTAGGTGCTGCCCAATGAGTGATAACTACTCCTTTCTTCTGTGGCGCCTATGTGGGGGACACGTGAGGCACTGGGCGCTGGGTGCTAGGCGCTGCCCGATGAGTGCTAAGTACTCCTTTCTTCTGTGGCGCCTACGTGAGGCGTTGGGCGCTAGGTTTTCTTTATATGTTTTGTTTTTAGAAATTTGATTTCTAGTTCTTTTCTGAATCTTTGATTTTCAAGAACAAGTTCTTCCCAATGAGAATTAAATTCTTAAATTATTGGAGACTTGTCTTGTGGATCTCAGATCCAGAGAAAGAACTAAGTTCTTTTAAAAGGGTTAAACCCTTCAATAGGTAAATAAGATGTTTTGATCTTTTTTTTATTTACCTAGAGTTTCTTGAGGAGGGAGATCTTCCTCTCTGTTCCTTTCTGAAGTTTTCTACTTTAGTTTTTTTAGAAGCTTATGGGGGGTTCCTCTCTCTCCGACTTGAAGTCTTGAGTCCTTTATATAGTAGAGACAAATTTGTTAATTAGTTTTTGAAGAAATCTCTCATTAAGAGACCCTAATTGATTTGGGGATTTTTACCCACCATTGCATCTTTGATCCAAGGGTTTCTGTTTTACAGAACATATTTTCTTGTTTCTAACAAAATTGGGGAAATATTTTCCCTTGCACAGAATTTATTCTGTAAAACGGTGATTTTTTAATCACCTTTGGATTTTTAATCCACCGGCTCTCTGTTTTACATTGAGGGAATATATCCCAAAATAGAATTTTATTCTATAATCCAATTTGGGGGATGTTTTCTCCTGACAGAATTTAATTCTGTATTTTTGATGATTTATCTTCTCCGTTGGATTTTTAATCCAACGGCTCTGTTTAACAGAGAGTAGAATTTAATTCTACCTATGCGCCGTCGCTTACGTGTTGTGCACGTGGGCACTACTCAAGGTTTTAATTCTTATAATGGGTATTCATATGCTTTGCACATTGGCGCCCGCGTGAGGAGCACGTGAGGCACCACCATAGGATTAATTCCTATCAGATTGGTCTTGGCGCTGGCGCCCGCGTGAAGGGCACGTGAGGCGCTACCATAGGATTAATTCCTATCAGATTGGTCTTGGCACTGGCGCCCTCGTGGGAAGCACGTGAGGCGCTGCCTCATTAATTTTTAAACAGAGCTTCGCTCTTTTATTGGGGAAACAACGTACTTTAGTTTTAGTGTTATTTTAGTGATGAAATCTAGTTTTTAAAAGTTTATAATATTTTTATGAAAGCTATACTTTTGGAAACTTGGTGGTATTTTCTTGAAACTTTAATCTTTCCATTTAAAAATTTATTTTCATAAACTATTTCATTTAGAAATACGAGTTTATGATTTAAGGGTTGTTCCCCTCCGAATGACGGCCGTGACTGAACGTCTTGTCTGAGATTCGGGGCAGATGCTATTTGGTTTTATCCGTCCACCTCTCCGAAGATGCCAAGTTGATTTATGACACCATGTATCGGAGGTTTAGACGGATGCGGCCGATATAGCAGACTCCGTCAGATTCCCCCTCGTTTGAGGGGTTTTTGATTGTGTGGACGCTCTTCCCTGCAGGCGCAATCCCCTGCAGTTAATTACACTACCGCATCGCGATAGCCACTTTCTCCTTCTCCAGAATTTCACTTCGTGTCGTGTTTGTTTGTTTTGTTTGTGGATACCCATGGATTGTATACGGAGACTAAGTTATGCCATCGCCCGTAGGACGTGGATTAGTCCAAATCCGTATTTACTTAGATTTGGGTTTGGTGTTTTAGTTTAAGGATACGTTAGCCATATTTAGGCTAAGATCAACTTAAACGTTCGTTAAGGATACGTTAGTCTGATTTAAGACTAAGATCAACTTAACGGGATCGTTTGGATCCGACAAAGGAGCATTTGGGGGCTCTATTGTTCCAGTTTAGGGACGTAGTGGTCCATAGGTAGTTTAAGGACGTTTCGGTCCATTGGTAGTTTAAGGATATTGCGGTCCATTGGTAGTTTAAGGACATTGCGGTCCAATAGTTTAAGGATGCATAAGTCCGTGGGTTTAAGGACCCCACAGTCCGTATCTTGGTTTAAGCACGCATAATTTCGTGGGTTTAAGGACCCCACAGTCCGTGTCTTGGTTTAAGGACGCATAAGTCCATGAGTTTAAGGACCCCACAGTTCGTGTTGACGTGTGGTTGTCGGGACCCGTCACCTCTCTGACGTCGTTGAAGGATTACAACGATAGGAGTCAGAGGAGTTCGGAGATGTACCCTCGAACCGGATGTAAATTGATTTAGGAGAGCAGCCGTGCTCAGTCAATTTAATTTGAGGACTTACGGCCATGATTGGGCTAAGTCTATTTGAGAATATTCAACGTTTTTATTTATTTTTGGCCTATTAGGCCTGCGCTAGGGCTTTGCCCCTTTTTAAATAAGGCACTGCATTTTTGTTTTGTTTGGGCTCTGCTCTTTTATAAATGATGCAAAGCATCTATTTTGTTTGGGCTCTGCCCTTTTAATGCATTGCATTTTTGTTTTGGCTTGCTAGGCCTTTTTTAATTGGGCCTGGCACTTCAGTAAACAATGCAGTGAATTTGTCAGGCGCATTGCGCCAATCATTAAGCGCAAGCGCTTGTGGTGGTGACACGTGTCGCGCAAGCACAGTGCGCTGCGCCAGTGTGCTGCGCTGTTGCGCTGCTGACACGTGGCGCGCTCTGGTGAGTTGCGCCAATTTCAGAGAGCAATGCTCTATCTTAAAAGCGCATAGCACAAGTGGTTCCGGTGCTGACACGTGGCGCTCTCTGGTGGCTTGCGCCAACCCAGGAGCGCAACAGTGCAGTTTTGCAAGTGCAAGGCACTGTTTCAATAACTTGATCCAATTTTGGATTCAAGAAAAGAATCTTTAAGATTCCAGAACCAATGGTTCATAAAAAGTGCAAGGCACTGTTATTATTTATTTATTTTTTATTGAAGATCATTAATCTTGTTCTTAGATCAATGATCTATTCAGAAGAAATTCTTCTATTTTATAAAGGTTTTTTACCTTTTTCTTGAATTTTCTTTAGAATTCTCTCTGTTTTGAAGTTCTTGATCTCTCACAATGCTGATGCTCTTTTGAGTTGGGGTCTAGAGGTCTTTATATAGTGCCCATAGAATTGTTAAGTTTGTTAAAGAGATCATTCTCTGAGTGATTTGGGGAATTTTCCTCACCGTTGGATCTTTGATTCAAGGACTTCTGTTTTACAGAAGACAATTTTCTTGTTTTAACAAGAACATAAAGATCTTACTAGAATTTTAATTCTGTTTGGCGCAAACGCCTCAGCACATGACACGTGTCACGCAGCGTAGAGCGCAGCGCAACTGCGCTGACACGTGTCGCGCAGCGCACAGCGCACAGCGCAGCGCAACTGCGCTGACACGTGTCGCGCAGCGCACAGCGCAGCGCAACTGCGTTTGCGCTGATACATGTCGCGCAGCGCAGCACTTGCGCAACTGCACTTGCACAACTGCGCTGACATGTGTCGCGCAGCGCAGCGCTTGTGCAACAGCGCTGACACGTGTCGCGCAGCGGTTGAGCAACTGAAGCGTTGCTTCCTTTAATTTTTGTTTTAAATAGAGCCTTGCTCTGATTGGGCGCGCTGCCTTGAGCGCTACGCCTGACGTATCAATTTCTGACATATGGCACGTTGCGCGCAGTCGCACGGGATTTGAAGCTTTTCTTCAATTTTTGAATTTTTGAAATTCAAACAGAGCCTTGCTCTTATTGGGGGAAACAAATGCCCCCCCACCGTTGCGCTCACGTGGCGCACACGTGAGTGCAGCGGTGGCAAGATCCCAACGGTCGGATCAACTTAGGAGTTGAAGGGGCGCATGCTCCTATAAATAGGACCCTTGGTCCTCAGTAGATGATTACCATCTTCAAGATTTTATTTTCAGAGCCCTGCTCTTGCTTTTAAGAACTTCAGATCCTTGCTCTTATTTTTCAAGAACTTCAAAGTTCAAACCCTAGAATATTTTAGGTAAAATTTAACTTAAATAAATTAAATTAATTTTAATCAACAGAGCCTTGCTCTCATAGATCTTTGATCTAAAGAAAACCCCTTAGGGGTTTCACCAACAGAGCCTTGCTCTCAAGAATCTATGGATCTAAAGAGATCTTGTTTCAGGGTTTTTACCTATGAACAGAGCTTTGCTCATGGACAAAATATAGATCTTTTTGATCTAAAAATGAAGAACTCTTAAGAGTTTTCATGGATCTCTAAGATCCCAAATTTTTTAACTTCTAGGAGTTAATAAATTTTTTTATTTAATTTTTTTATTTAATGGATTCTCTCATCATTATTACAGAGCTAGGCTCTTTTAAGGAATTTTACTCCCTTGAGACCAGAGTTTGACAAGTGTCACTCTGTGACAGAGCTTTGCTCTGAAAGGGGAGATTTTCTCCTTGTCTCTAGGGATTTCTCATTTAATGAGAGTATTCTTTTGGGGATCTCCTCATTAATTGACAGTCCCATCCAATGATGGGGCTGTCTTATTAACTGACACATTGTCACCTAGATTTTGTGGGTCCCTCTTTGGTACCCCCTACACTGCATTGCGGTGTAGTATCAAATGTCAGGCTTTTAAAATTAAATTATGACACTGACGGCTGAATTTCGTTTTTCTTTGCAGGCAATCATGTCTACTGATCTGTCTTTCCCATTTGTTCGCTCAGAAGGAGGATTTCCCCAGGCACCAGTAGACCGAGTAGTGCTCGCTCTCATCAAGGATCATGACCCCGAGCATAAGAGCCTTCACCTGTGGGGTAGGTGGTACAATAAGATCATCCAGGGTCGCCGAAGTTTTGGTTCCGCTACGCCGTCTGAGCCCATATCTTCACTCCCTTACGCGGATGAACCCCCGGTGAAGTATGCCGTGGAGGTTAAAAATTGGAACTCGGATGACCTCCTCCAACCCGCGATTGGTGCTATTCCCATGCAGCCGCCACCGGTAATAGATATTTTAGGGAGGAGAATCTGTCAGGGTGAAGCACGCCCTTGGGGACAGGCCTATAATATTGGATTGATGCCGTGACCGCCCGCCGGATATTTGCAGTGGGCCCGGTATATCTTGTCAGCGAAGATGACTCATCTGATGAAGATTGGTTTGTATTCGGCCATCTATGTCTCGCTCTTCGAGTATCCCTCTCCTCCAACGTGGTGGGTTAAGGATTTTATTGAACAATGGAACATCCCTACCCACACCTTCCTGATGACAGACAGGAAGTCTCTATCTCCTTGGAGGAGTTTGCTGAAGTCTCAGGTTTGCCGATGAGGGGGGAGCATTATGATGAGCTGCTTCCTCCTGACGAATATGTCTTTGCCACCAACCCATTGGTGTTCAATCTGACGCCGGAGAACGCTATTCAGCACCAGTTTCCGGGTCTGGTGAAGGTGCTGGAGATCTATGAAGGGCTCTATCTGGAATCAGGCACCCGAGGAGTCAGTTTCGCAGACTTTATTGCCCGCTTCATCCGACCGGAGTTTCTATCGGAACAGTGCGAGAAGTTCGCCAAGCCTGACGACCCTTTGGGCTTCGGCCTGGACCGTCGACCAACATCGGAGGGCGATCAAAAGGATTTTTTATCTCCCCAGCGCCGTCGTCATGCCGTTATCGGAGATCGCCGTCTTGGGTATGGATGAAGAAACCTTTTTTTATAGGGTTCCTGGGATTGTGGTTGTGCAGCTTTGCGCTCCCCATCCACCCGCGCCTCATGCGGCCATCCATTTTCTACCCAGCGCATCGGATGGTGGCTGGCCTGCAGTTAACAATAGAAATTGCCGGGTTGGCTCACCTCTATAATGGACTTAGCGTGGCGGCGGACGCTAATGAACCCGGGGTGCAGCCTGCTAATTTCCCGATGCACTACTTCACCTCTTGGATGGAAATGCACGTGCATGGGGTGTTCGGCGTCTACAAGATCCCTCCGTTTTTTGAAAAGTGCATACTCCCGAGAGTCATGTGGCTGGTCGGCGCCTCGATCGTGGTTGCGTCTCTGCGAGAGGCTAGGGGGCCACTCCTTCGTCCACTACTCCTTCGTCCACACCTGGTCGGAGCGAAGGTTTCTTTTTTGGACAAGGTCATAACCATAGGCTCAGAAACCACTAAGTCGGTGGTGCCGCCGCGCGATGTTTTAAGGACGGGGCCTCCATATTGAAAGCCCGAGAGATCCTCCACCTCTATTCCATTCGGTCGGACTACCTGGTGTTCAGGCAGAATGAGATGGTGCTTTTTATGAGGTATAACCCTCACCGGTTCGCCCAACAATCCAGCTATCACCAGGGGATACTGCTGGAAGCCTTTTTGGAAGAGCCTATGGCCAGCCGGGAGGGGATAAGGAGTGTGATGCACCATTTCATGCGGCTTAACACGGGCTCTTTTTTCTTCATCAGCGAGCCGAGCTGCGTCCCCAAAGTCTTCAACGCGTACGTGGCTTGGTACGCCCACACAATGGGTCCGGTTATCCATATGGAGAAGCGCATGTTGGTTGACCGGAAGGGTGCGCCTCCCGGTGGCGATCGCAAGGCTCCTTTGAAAATAAGGACCCCGGTTATTCCTCCGCTGAGAGATGCTGGAGCCGTGCCACCGCGCGTGTTGAGCCCTCCGCGCAGACTGCCACTCCGTGGTACTGCGGATGTACCACCATCGCCCCGTGCTCCAGTGGAGACGGTAGATGTGGTTTCGCCCGAGTCCGGCATGGGCGCGGATATCGGGACCCGCCGCCCTAGGGTGCCTGCCAAGCACAAGTCAATCTCGGGTGCACCCAATGCTGGTGGGCAGAAGAGGAAGAAGAAGTCGCTCCTCTCTCTCGATGCTATCCTCGGTTTAGAGGAGCCTCAGGCCCCTCTTACCGAAGGTATAAGCGAATATGGCAGCAATAAGGGCTTCTCGGTAGACCCGGCAGACACCGATCTGGCGGCCGCCATTGCGGCCTCTAAGCGATCAGCCAGACTTGAAGCGTGGTTGGATAAACTCGCTCGAGCAAGTAATCATTAGCTGTACTCTTCATCATTTTATAGCATTTTTATCATTATCCTCGACTAATGCGTTTCCCCCTTTTTTAACAGGTGTCACTACCGAAGAAGCCATCGCTGCTTCTTTGAAAACCTTCCAGGAGGAGGAAAATAAGAGCGCTTTAACGGGCGTTGGTACGTTTCATCTTATTGAGTTTTTATCCTCCTTTCTGATGGCCAACCTAACCTTCTTCTTTTGTTTCTTTACAGGGGCTGCGCCAGCTGATGCAGGGACTCTCCCTGGGCCTGAAACTGAAATCCCAGTCTTTTCGGAGCCGCCGCGAGAGCCTCGACTCGACAAGTCGACGAGGGATGCCTTGAAGGATTTGGAGGCATCCCTGTTTACGGACGAGGACGTCTCAAAGAGGGAAGCCTTGGAAAGCTCCGTCTTGACGGTTCGAGAGGAGAGAAAGCGGCTAAGGCACGAAGCGAAGGCACGCAGGGCTGCTTTGGCCATGGGAGCGGGCCCAAGCACCATCCCTTGTACTGATAGCCCCTCAGAAGAGCCTCCGGTCGCCTTGTCCACTGCTCGCAGACAGGTGGCGCGTGCAGTTCGGAGTGCTAACGATAAATCCTCTTCAGGTAATGTATCTTTTGAGATTTGTTTATAAGAATTGTAAACTTGTCAGTTCTTATATATCTTGTCTTGCAGGGCCAAGTCCAACCGAGGGGGAGGCGGAGACCGTCGAACCCAAGGGGCCAGAGGAAGGAGCATCGGCCGAACCCGAGCCGACGGTGGGCAACGTCGCTGGGGTTGCCAAGCCTGAGCTGGGGGCTGAGGGAGCTATACCTGAGAAGGTCGTTGATGCCGAGCCTGAGATGGCGGAAAATGAGACGACCGCTATAATTGAGCCCGAGGCAGCGGCGGACGAGGCGCCTGAGACCGGCGACCCCATGGTGACGGCGGATGAAACAATAGTGACCGCCGAGCCCGAAGAAGTAGTGGGTGAGACGGGTATGACTATTAGGGAAAATCCAGCCGCTCTTTCTCAAGAGTCCGGCAATGCTCCAATCATTGCTCTCCCTGTCTACGGTCTTCCGCCGTCTCCTGGCCGGGCGAGTACGACGACAGCCCCTGTCGAGTCTGGTGATGAGGCCACGGAGGTGGACCCATGTCGATGGAGGAGGGAGACGCCTCCGTTTCGGCTGGCGGCTCATCAGGTAAATTTCGGGTTACCGCCCCCCCTTTTTTTTATCTCGCAACCTTTCCTGACAGGTTTATCCTTGTTTTTGACGCAGGTGCGGCCAGTGCCGATGCTCCATTGCTCGAGGGAGCGCCGTCAACTACTGCCTTGGCGGTGGTCACCTCTCAGCCTTCCCTTATACCATCAAAGATGTTGGAAGGTATGGATTTGCAACTTATTAGTTTTATCTTTCATACGCATAATTTATGTACTAAAGTCGTACTGTTATGTCTTTTCAGGAGTGCTTTTTGACCATCTTTATCAGGTGTTGCTCCCACACTTCTCCTTCCCATCTGAACTCCCTTCTTCCCCTAGTGGTGCTGGTGAGTATAGTTTCCGACTGATATCTTTCTTTTTCAGTGATGGAATTATTTCTAACTTTCTCTCGTCCTGATTGCAGTGCTACAAATCGAAGGAGGGGATGAAAGATCGGCCGTGCCACCGGCCCTTCCGGCCTTGCCACCTGCTGCAGTTGGTTTAGCAAACTATCGCATTGATGACCCCTTTTTTGTTTTTCTT
Organism: Agapanthus africanus; assembly: GCA_030015575.1. Lineage (NCBI taxonomy): Eukaryota > Viridiplantae > Streptophyta > Magnoliopsida > Asparagales > Amaryllidaceae > Agapanthus > Agapanthus africanus. The sequence continues at coordinate 887,247,988 of CM057337.1, forward strand.
AAACTGTCATCTAATCGTATCTTGTTTTTTCAGCTGCCGTTCCGATCTCGGCGTCTTTCGAGTCTCGTGTCACAATGCCGGCAGGCCCTTTCCTGAGACGTCCGTCCTCGAAGGGCGCCGTGAATAGTCTGCTCATGTTGAGCAACTACATTGAGGAACTCGACGTCGAGACTCCTACGTCTGCCGCAGATTTTTCTACGGCGGTTAACCCAATGATGGTGATACTCGAAACTTCCATAACGAGGGCATCGTCGCGTCTTGGGTTAATCACCGCAGGGAGATCGAGGCTCGCCTGCATTAACTGGAGTTCATGCGCCCTGCTCCCGAGACCTTAGCCGCAAGCCATCAAAGAGCAGTGTGGATTGAGCAAAGCGCTTCTTGCATCCACCACTTGGGACAAGAAATGGCTTTAAGGCTGAGGGAATGTCAAGAGTTTTCAAGCGAGACTGTTCGTCTACGTGCTGAAGTTGAGGCGAACGCTGCCCAGGTGAAGGCTATCTTTGAGGGTCTCCTGGAGCACATCTCAAATGGGATAAATTTGAAGCAGAAACTTGACGCTGCTGAGCGTAATGCCCAAGGCCGCGAAGCAGCTCAGCAGGCCGTTGGGGAGCAGCTTGCATCTCTCTTGCAGCAACGGACTCAAGTGGAGGCAGAACTGGCGGTGGTGGCCGATCAGAAAAGGCGTGGAAGGAAGTGTGCGAATAACTGATAGGGCTATTTAAGACGCTTCCTTCCCAGTAGCTGCCTTTGTATCAATACACTTGTAAATTTTTTCTTTTTCAAATAATATGTATCCATTCTTTATTCTTTTGTACGATTCACCCTGTACTTGATTGAATTAATAAATAAAGATACATATTTTTTCTTTACAATGTCTTGTATGCTCTTTTGTTTTCTCCCTTTCTCTTATTATCAGCGTGCTGTCTTAATAAACATGGTTGACAGATAATAGAGTAAATATCTTAGTTTTTTTTAAGAAATAGCGATGTCTTAGGCCGCAGGTTCAGATCTTCCGCCTAAGACTTTTCAACTCCATGAGCCGTGAGGGTCTCATAGAGACTTTTCTCCCTACGGATCGAGAGGATCTCGTAGGTGTATTTTCTCCTTAGGAATCGTGAAGATTCCTAAGTGCATTTTCTCTTATAAGTCGTAAGGATCTAATAAGAGAATTTCCCCTCTTACGAGTCGAGAGGACCCGTAAGCGGTTGTTTCCCTCCTTGTCGAAATTCGACTCTGGAAAGTGAGACCCGTGAATAGTATGCAAGAGACCGTTTTATACCGACTTGCAGGGTCCCAGTGCTCAGGAAACAAGTTTTTTAATCCCTGCTGCCTGAGGCTTTATCTTGCAAGTTGAGGCGAATCGGGAATTTCTCGCGGAGACACTGGTTTCTCTGCGAGCAGACGCGAATCAGGAGGCTCTCATCAAGGACGCTAGTTTCCCTGAGTTGAGGAGTTTGCTATGGACACTTGTTTCCCTGGGGTTGAAACGGATCGAGAATTTCTCGCGGAGACACTAGTTTCTCTGCGGGTCGACGCGAATCAGGATTTTCTTCGTCAAGGACACTGGTTTCCCTGAGTCGAAGGATTTTGCCGAAGACACTGGTTTCTTCGAGGTTGAGACGAATCGGGAATTTCTCGCGGAGACACTGGTTTCTCTGCGAGCCGATACGAATCAAGAGGCTCTCATCAAGGACGCTAGTTTCCCTAAGTTGAGGAGTTTGCCAAGGACACTTGTTTACCTGGGGTTGAAACGGATCGAGAATTTCTCGCGGAGACGTTAGTTTCTCTGCGGGTTGACGCGAATCAGGATTTTCTTCGTCAAGGACACTGGTTTCCCTGAGTCGAAGGATTTTGCCGAAGACACTGGTTTCTTCGGGGTTGAGACGAATCGGGAATTTCTCACGGAGACACTGGTTTCTCTGTGAGCCGATGCGAATCAGGAGGCTCTCATCAAGGACGCTAGTTTCCCTGAGTTGAGGAGTTTGCCAAGGACACTTGTTTCCCTGGGGTTGAAACGAATCGAGAATTTCTCGCGGAGATGCTAGTTTCTCTGCGGGTCGACGCGAATCAGGATTTTCTTCATCAAGGACACTGGTTTCCCTGAGTCGAAGGATTTTGCCGAAGACACTGGTTTCTTCGGGGTTGAGACGAATCGGGAATTTCTCGCGAAGACACTGGTTTCTATGCGAGCCAATACGAATCAGGAGGCTCTCATCAAGGACGCTAGTTTCCCTGAGTTGAGGAGTTTTCCAAGGACACTTGTTTCCCTGGGGTTGAAACGGATCGAGAATTTCTCGCGGAGACGCTAGTTTCTCTGCGGGTCGACGCGAATCAGGATTTTCTTCGTCAAGGACACTGGTTTCCCTGAGTCGAAGGATTTTGCCGAAGACACTGGTTTCTTCGGGGTTGAGATGAATCGGGAATTTCTTGCAGAGACACTAGTTTCTCTGTCAGCCGATGCGAATCAGGAGGCTCTCATCAAGGACGCTAGTTTCCTTGAGTTGAGGAGTTTGCCAAGGACACTTGTTTCCCTGGGGTTGAAACGGATCGAGAATTTCTTGCGGAGACGCTAGTTTCTCTGCGGGTCGACGCAAATCAGGATTTTCTTCGTCAAGGACACTGGTTTTCCTGAGTCGAAGGATTTTGCCGAAGACACTAGTTTCTTCGGGGTTGAGACGAATCGGGAATTTCTCGCGGAGACACTGGTTTCTCTACGAGCGGATGCGAATCAGGAGGCTCTCATCAAGGACGCTAGTTTCCCTGAGTTAAACTGATCTGTGGTGGTCTTTCAGGTTTTATATAAGTTACCGTTAAGACCGTGAAGCTAGGAATTTGATCTTCGCTTCGTTTGCTGGCACTGCGTCTGCTGTATCGAGACGAATGTCGCGGTTATTTCTAGGCTGTTTGCGAACCGTCAAGATTTGGCTTAGCTTTCTGGCGGAGCCTGTTGGGAAGGTGTGGTTCCCTCTTTGTTTGTGCCCTTGGATTGTATATAGGGATCGATGTGATCTCAACTGTAGGGCAAAGGTTTCATTCATTTTTATTATTTTATTTCCGCCATGCTCTATCATTTCAGCTTTTATATTGCGAAGGTCGCGATTGCCCAATCATTTCGGCTATTTTTCGCGGTGCCCAATCATTTCGGCTATTTATTTTATTTTTACTCGCTACTTTTTATTGCGAGTTGCCCAATCATTTCGGCTATTTTGTATGCATACGTTTTCTTTACTTGCTGCTTTTTATTTCAAGCTGCCCTATCATTTCGGCTATTTCGTATGCATGTGCGGCTTGCTGGCTTTTCGCCGTAAACCTGAAATTAGACACCGATTTCGGCATCAGCACCGCTACAACTGGGATATTGCCAGGAGCGAATCATTATTTGCCTCTGTCGATGTCGAACAAAGGTGGCTTAGCGAACAGGGTTAAGGTCCTGTCGACTAAGGCTTTTGACTTCATGAGCCGTAAGGGTCTCACAAAGGTATTTCTCCCTACAAGTCGTGAGGATCTTATAGGTGTGTTTCTCCTTAGGAATCGTGAGGATTCCTAAGTGTATGTTCCTCTGTAAGTCGTAAGGATCCTACAAGAGGGTTTTCTCCTTGTAAGTCAAGAAGACTTATAAGGGTTGTTCATCATGCGTACATATCCCCAGTCACGGATGTGACTTGGTTAGGGAAAAGTTAATTCGCGCCCGTGGATTGTATACAAGGGTCAGTATTGAACCACTTTTAGGGCAATATCGAAGGTTGTGGGGGGTTTCTTAAGCACAGGTTTAGGTCTCTGTAACTTAAGACTTTCAAATCTTATGAGCCGTGAAGGTCCCATAAGAGAGTTCTCCTTACGAGTCGTGAGGATCTCGCAAGTGTATTTTCTCCTTAGGAATCGTGGGGATCCCTAAGTGTGTTTCTCCCTTGTGAGTCATAAGGATCTCACGCGGGTGGTTTTTCCTTACAAGGTCGAGAGGACCCTGTAAGTGTCTTTTAACGAGGTTGCGCCCTTTCAGGTTTTCACAAACACTCGCCGGTAGTCCTGCTGTTTTTACTCATGGAGCCCTTTCAGGTTTTCATCCGTGCCTATTTTGCTTATGGACATACTTTTTTTATTCTTTATATATATATATATATATATATATATTTTACGAGGTCGCGCCCTTTCGGGTTTTCACGAATACTCGCCGGTAGCCCTGTTGTTTTTACTCATGGAGCCCTTTCGGGTTTTCATCCGTGCCCTTTTTGCTTATGGACATACCGTTTATTATTATTATTATTATTTTTATATATATATATATATTTTTTATCTCGTCAACCTAAGGATGCTGCGGTATTAGTTTAAGGACGTTTCGGTCCGCCATTAGTTTAAGGACGTTTCGGTCCATACAAGAGAAGGCTGGCTACTGCTTATAAAGTTTGAGCTTAGGAAGATAGCGAGCGGACATAGTCGTCGTCATCTATCATTGACCTAGGCAGTAACTCGCTAAGCGTAGTATTTCTTTAGGAATCGACCATTTATTGTCCTGTAAGGTCTTTCACCGTGCATATCCATGAGTAGATAGGCTCCACCCTGGTAGACCTCGTCTATGATGTATGGGCCTTCATAGTTCGGCTCGAATTTTCCCCGCTTGGCGCGATTGGGGATCATAGGTCTTTTGACCACTAGCATGAGTTCGCCTTGGCGGAATGTCCTTGGTCGGGTCAATCTTTCATATGAGCGCGTCATCTTTGCTTTATAAGCTTATAGATTTTGTTGCGCTATGAGCCGGTTTTCATCAAGGGTATCAAGCTCCTCAAGCCGAAGGTGAGCATTCTCTTCGTCCGTCAGCTCGTAGTGGATTGCCACTCGTAGAGAAGGCAGCTCTATCTCGAGGGGGAGTACTGCTTCTATACCGAATACCAACGCGTACGGCGTTGTGTTCGTGGCCGTCTTGAACGTAGTTCGATATGCCCAGAGAGCTTCTTCCAGTCTCTCATGCCAGTCCTTCTTATTTCGGGACACCGTCTTCTTCATGATCTTCGTCAGGGTCTTGTTGAAGGCTTCGGCTAGACCATTAGCTCGCGGATTATAAACCGAGGAATATCTCCAGTCTATATTGTGTTGTTGCGCGAAGCGACTGATCTTGTGGTTTCTATAAGCTGGCCCGTTATCGGAGATGATCCGTCGCGGAGTTCCAAACCGATAGATGATGTGCGTCTTAAAGAAATGGAGGATATTCTCCGTCTTCACTTCTCTTAACGGTACTGCTTCTGCCCATTTAGAGAAGTAGTCAGTTGTCACCAGGATGAAACGATGTCCCTTGGACGATGCTGGTTCGATGGGGCCGACTATGTCAGTTCCCCACATTTCGAATGGCCAGCTATCCACCGTTGGATGGAGTGGATTTGGATGCTGGTGGATGAAGTCCCCATGAATTTGGCATGAGTGGTGATCAGTTGAAAATATTGCATTTTTAACATGGCAATTTCCCTATCTTTTGCATTCATTTAGAAGTGTTCGGTATTCATATTGCACATATCAGCAAAACATCTCTGAAATACCAGATTGCATGTGTTATACTTTAAAACTGGCACTTTAAGGGAAATTGACTGTTTTCCATGGCATCGCATTATTCTTGTGTAGCGCAACATTTGTTTCGAAGTCTGTGCAGGAAATTCCAGGAGAATGGTCAAATTTGTGAAACAAAGACTGTTAAAAAATACGCCAACTCAGGGATTTTAAATCTGGAAGTAATCTAGAAGGAATTCAAGGAATCAACATATCAGAAAGTACAACTGAAGACAGAAGAAGGCAACATGTGAAGTATGAAGCTCCAAACCAGCCACATGGCCGCGGTTCCGCGGCCGGAGCCGCCTTGCGCCGCGGAACCGCGGCTGACATGCCACGTCAGCAACTCTTCTCTGCTGCAGTATTCTTATCTCAGCTTCTACACCTCAGAAAGATAGGTCAATTTCCAGATGGCTCTCGAACATTCTGCCAGATCAGCAAACCTTGGGTTGAAAGCTAATGATGTCCAAGCTTCCCAAACAAGCTTCACCCTAACTACCTTAAGAGCCTAGAAACTTCTCCCTAGCCTCCTAGCTTAAGGTGGAAGCTAAACCCTAACTAACTAGTTCTAGAGGCTTCTACCTAACTAACTAGCTTACAAGGGAAGCTAACCTAATCCAAGCTTCTTAAGGAAGCTAATCATTCCAAAACCTATAAAAAGGACCCTAGGCCTCACTAGAAAAGGTTGTTGATTGTTGTTGAAATTCTATCATCTCTTCAACCCAACACTTGCCACCTCCAAACCCTAACCCTAATCCAATCAAGAAACCACAAGTTCAAGATTCTTTGAGTTCTAGCAAAGCAAGCCTTCAACCATCCTTTAGAAGCGAAGCCGGACTTCATCGGAGCATGAGATCCAAGCCGATCCGCGACTCAAGGAGCCGAAGCAACGCTAGATTCGACAATCTTGTTCCTTCTCAAATTCTTGTAGTCTTGAGCAATGTGTAACAAGTTGTGGAATAAATAAAGGTGACGATTCTTTTAATTTGCTTATATTTCAATTCAAGCATTATGATTCAACTTCGATTCTTGAATGTATTCTTTGTGATGATGCTTGAGTAAAACTCCGCTCGTGGAGGAGTCGAGATGATCGGTAGAATGATGATGTTGACGAATCTTTAAACGTTTTCTTAAGTCCTATAACGATTGTAAATTCTTGAAAATTGAATGATCGATGATTTAGATCGATGCGAAATGCATTCTTGATTATTTTCGCACGGATCTAGAGATCAACGATCGATCATTCGATTTCCTAGAAGCTATCTTGTGAATGTGATTCATCGAAAGGACAAAGGATAGGATGAGGAAACCCTAATTCTTCGCAAGATCCTTAATCCTCGATAAATCGACATCGATTTAGCATCAATTCGTTAATGGATAAGAAACGGTAATTGCTAGTCTTCTTCACATCTAAGATCTAATCGACTCCTACGAGCTACATTTCAATTCTTGAAACTTAAATCAATTGGAATTATATCAATTCTTGATTCTTGATTTTTAACGCTTTCTTGATTCTTGATTAGATCTAGTTGATTCTTGAAATTCATTGATATAAAATCTTGAGTCGTTTTGCTTTTCTTTTCTATTAAATTTTCAATTCGAATAAAACAAAATACGAACGAATCGCACAATCCCTGTAGACGATCCGCACTTACTAACGCGCTACATTTCGACACCGTTATTGATTGCGGTCAAATAATTCTTTGATTGTGATTTCTATTCATTTTCTAAACCGATACACAAAGAAATGAAGATCAATCAAATAGCGCCGTTGCCGGGGATCGTGCGCTAATTCATTCTTTATTGAAATTTGAATTGAAAGATTTATTCCATTGCAATTTTGAGATCAAAATTCGCGCAAAATCTAAACGTATTGTTGTGATTTGATTACGAGGAAATCTGGAAGCTGTGGAGCAATTGAAATTTTTTTCAGAATATACCAGAGGACTGAGGGAGTAGAAGGAAGCTCTCTGTACAATTTTTGTGTAGGTTACTGTTCACATTGCGGCGATTCCGCGGCCCTAGCCCCCTAGTGCGGCGGTTCCGCACCTTGGTGAAGGGTTCTCTATGCAATTTTCTCTCAGTTCCTCTAAAACTTTCTTATCTCCTTCCTCATCTGCTCCAATTAACATTTTTCTGCAGGTTTCTTTGCAAAAATCGCAGCGCCGCAAAAAGCAAAATAAATTGCGCGTGTTTTTGGTTTTGTGGGCACGACCAAATCCAGATTAGGTGGGGAGTTCATTACCCTTCCTAAGCCCCAAAAATCACAAACTTGCATCCGTATTTACCCTCATTAACTAAAAAATATCTAGAGATGACTCTAAGGACCGTCGCGCTCACTTAGGACAAGAGAAGGCCGTGGGTAATTCTTTGCTTATCCGCGTTTCTTTTGTGGTGTCTAAGGCAAGTGTGTCGAAGGCTAGTGGTTACTTAATTAGGCCCACTACTTACGTAGTGGAGAACCTCCCACTTACCTGGCACTTACCTGGCCACAGGAGAGACAAAGAGACAGTGGAGGATTGATCCTGCGACTTGTATTTTGGCAGTTAGGAGCGGTCTAGAGCTTTGACCTAGGTGACCCCTAGAATTAGGGTTTTGCTTATTGCATTTGTTGTGATCGCATCATTTTTTCAAAAAATCCGTATCATTTTTCAAAACAAACACCGCATTCATTCATTTCCCCTAATTATAAGCCACGCTGCCACTTGTACTAACCCTTTTTAGTGCAAGATAGGCTGGACACGAGATTCTAGTGCCCGTTTAGTCCGCGTTCCCTTGATCGACTCCGAAGTCGGTATTTCTCCATTTACTTCTTCTTTAGCCATCACCACACCCACATCGATGGATCCGTCTCCATCGAACTTCTTTACCACTAATCTGCCGCCGTCCGTTGGTGCGCAGAATCCACCCCGCATCTCTCTCCAAGAGAGGTGCTATCCTTTGCGAGGTCCTCTTTCGACCTGCTTATCCATTCCACCAGCCAACATGGATAATTTTGAGATTAAACCCCAATACATCAACCTTCTACCCAAATTCCACGGTCTCGAGACTAGAGATGCATATGTTTTTATCACCAAATTTGAAAACGTATGCGCAATGATGGGTACGTCACAAGTTTCTGTGGATGCTATGCGTCTAGGACTTCTTCCTTTTACTTTGTGCGATATAGCCGAGAAGTGGCTATATAACACTGCCGCACATTCCATTACGAAGTGGGAAGAATTCGTTGCGGCATTCCTTAAGAAATTTTACCCTATGCAAAAGACAGCTCGAATCTGTAGCGAACTAAATCAATTCACCCAGCTTCCGATTAAACCATTCTCGAAATGCTTTGAACGTTTCAAGGATCTTTTGGTTCAATGTCCACATCACGGCATCCCGAGATGGGATCTTTGCCGAATCATTTATGAGGGCATTAACCCAAACAATAAACAAAACCTTGAAAACATGTGTCAAGGCACCTTTATGACCAAGGATGATGGGGAAGCTTGGAAATTTTTAGAAGAGTTCGCTGAAAAATCCTTACAGTGGGAGAGTGGAACCCAGTCATCGACTAGGGATGGCGTACACCAAATTGATGTGTCCATAGGTGTTCGAGCTGAGATGGAAGCAATGCAAAAGAAGCTCGAGGCTATGGAACATAAATTTTCAGCAGCCTCCCTAAACCCAATGTCGCTCCCCAAAACTGTATGTGGGTGCTGTTCTGATCCTTCTCACTTAACGGAAGAATGTCCATTAAACTCTCTGTTTCAAGGTCATGAGCATACCAATGCCGCATTTCAAAGACCTAGAAACGATCCATATTCTTCCACGTACAATCAGGGTTGGAGGAATCACCCGAATTTTGCTTGGAACCAACAACAACAATCTCAAAACACGGTTCCAAGACAAAATAATTTCCAAAGGGCTCTTCCACCACAACAGCAACCACTTCAACTCACTCAGCACCCCTACCAGTCACAAAATTTTCAAAACCAGGTCAACACTCCTGCACCGTCTAATCCAATGCAGATGACCTGTTCTGACGAATTCTCTCAATTCACTCAAACCATGAAATCGCTCTTGTCAAATTTCATAGAGGTATCGGCTGAGGTTAGATCTTCCGTCAGTGAGATAAAGAAAAACTCAGCATCCCAAGCTGAGAGTATCAGATCGATGGAAGCTGAAATTGCACGATTTAAAGCCGAAATGAGTGCGAGAGAAAAAGGGAAACTTCCGTCTCAACCCCTACCGAATCCTGGGCATTACAATGTAAATGCGGTCACAACATTGAGATCAGGAAGAGTGCTGAATAACCATGTTGGGGAAGGAATTGATGATATTGAAAATCCTATCAATAACACCCCGGCTGAGACCTTTCCTCACACACTCACTTCTACTTCTGATAAGGGAATAGTTGCTTTCTGCCCCCAGTAGAACTCGACTCAAATAATAGAGTGCTCTTTCTTTTCCTTGATCGTTCTCTTGCTCCCATAATGGGCCTAAGGAACCTTCGAGGGTGGTTGTATAAAGAATGAGAGATTTTCCCTTGACCGGAGCAGCCAGCACTGGCGGGTTTTGCAAGTATTGCTTGATTTCGTCTAGCGCGCCTTGGCATTTTTGATTCCAGACGAACGGGGTTCCCTTCTTCATCAGGTGGCTGTAAGGATGGCACTTTCTTAAAAGGTTGGCTATAAATCGCCGTATATACGCGAGCTTCCCTTGGAGAGACCGCAGCTGTTTGAGAGTCCTTGGCGAAGGCATTTTCATGATCGCCTTGATCTTTGACGGATATATCTCAATACCTCGGTGTCGGACGATGAATCCCAGGAATTTGCCCGAGGAAACTCCGAATGCACACTTGAGAGGGTCATCTTCAAGTTGTATTGTCGAAGGAGTTGAAATACGGTCTTCAGATGCTCGAGATGTTCCTCGTATGATTTGCTTTTAACCACGAGATCGTCGATATAGCATTCGACGATTTCGTGTATAAGGTCATCGAAGATCTTCATCATGGCTCTCTGATAGGTGGCACCGGCGTTCTTTAGACCGAAGGGCATCACCTTGTAGCAGAATATACCCAAAAGGGTCCTGAAGGCGGTGTGCTTCTGGTCTTCGGGATGCATCTTTATCTGATTATACCCTGATGAGCCGTCCATAAAGGAGAAAACCTCATGAGTGGACGTATTGTCTATCATCAGTTCGGTGACTGGCACTGGGAAATCGTCCTTTGGGCAGGCTTTATTTAGATCCCGGAAGTCCACGCATATGCACACTGTTCCATTTTTCTTCATCACCGGGACGATGTTGGCGATCCACTTGGGATACTGGACTTCCTGGATGAAGCCAGAGTCGATCAGCTTTTTGACCTCAGCATTGATACTCATCTCAAGCTCGAGCCGCATTCTTCTTGGTGCCTGTTTGACTGGCTTGACGTCCGAGGATATTGCCAATTTGTGCACAGCAATTTCTGGATCTAGTCCCGGCATTTTGGAATAGTTCCATGCGAAGCAATCTCTATGCTGCATAAGCAGGTCCTTTAATGAAGCCACCCTCTCTTCAGACAGCAGCTCACTAATGAATGTCGGTCGCGGGTCATTCGCCGTCCCCAACTCAATTTTCTTGAGGTTATCCGCAGTGGTATGTATTCCATCCTCCAGCTCTTTCGGTGCTGGCGGAAATTCTGAGATCACCTCATCGCTGCTGTTTTCGAAGCACCAGGGAAGGTCATCCATGTTCTCAGGCTCTGTTGCGCCACGGCAGCGCCCCGGCCGTCTATCCGAGGCCAAAATGCGGAATCAAAATTTTCTTATCTTTTAAACTGGCGCTACCGCGGACAATTACCCGGATCGAAACCATTAACCTATACTAGCTAACTAGAGATGGGGTTTTGAGATGTATACCGAGTGATCCGAGTCCTCCGGTCTTCTCGTCATCGTCCCGATCTCCCGCGGAAAGTGTAGTCTCCATATCGTCGCCTCCTCGCCGGAAAGGGCACCACATCGCCTGCGTCTTTTACGGGCTCCCACCTCAATACCGAGGCAACTCGGGCATGAAGCCGGCAACTCGACATGCTCAAGATATGCTGTAGAATGTGTAGTGTAGTGTCTCACTTGGGTTTTGGTTGCCTTGATGGAGGAAATGAGATAAGAAAAATGGTGCTTGCATTTTTCTAGCATGAATGAGATCAAGAAGATGAAACACTCAAGAATGAAGAACTCTCTCCTTCTTCTTCTCTCTTTCTTTTTCTTCTTCTCTCTTTTCTAATGAAAAACTTATCATCTAAAATGAGAATGGTGGAGGAGGTAATATGAAGCATGAAGGGAGGTGAGTGTAGGAGATCAAAGAGGTGACCACATCCTAGACAAGAAAACATCAACCATGCTTTTTTTTTACATCAAACCCATGCCCACTCAAATCTCATTTAATGCAAAAGCATGGAGCAAAAGAAAAGATGCTTATCATAATGAATGCATTTACAAGAAACCCCCCCACAAAGTGTAATTTGCAAAACTGCAAATTACCCCCTCCATCGGAAAAGTCCGGCCGGGAAAGAACAAAGGAAAACCGGTCGGAACGGAATGCAAACTGGCAACTCCAGAAAACTGGTCCCGTAATAAATTACAGGAAAACCCCGACACTGTGCATACACACCCGCATCTGTATTCCGTCCGGATACAAATGCAATGAGACAAAATCTACACTGTACTAAACTAGGACCGGCTTAAGCCAAAGTCGGCTAGTAAAATCCGTTCGATCCTGATCCGTACAATACCGCACGTATCAGATCAAACCCTGCCATATAACCATACGGCCACTAGTACAAAACTGTCCGATCCTGATCCGTGCAATACCGCACGTATCTGATCGGACCCTGCCATATCTCCATACGGCCTCTACAGCGTTTCGCCCGAAAGCTTGAGTAACTGAAAGTGTGGTGGACTCTAAAGACTCGTCAATACAATGGTTGTGGATTTAACCACTAGCACGTCAGAGGTATAAGCCAATACGTAACGGGCCACCAGCTATTGACCAAAAGGGACGTCGATGAGCGACTCATCCTGACACCCTACTGAGCCTGCCAGTGACAATATCCGTACAGTCCGGTCCGTTCGTCTATGAGGATCGCATGTCGGGCCTAGGGGGTTGGTAAAAGTCAGACCCCCAAAGGCGGTACAAGTCATGTCGGAGTGTAGCCCAGAATGCCCTGAGATACTACTGGAATACCTACCAGTAAATCTCCTGCCTCGGCCGAGGGCTTTGCGTAATGGCTCTCCTAGACACAGCGCGACCTCACCCCCAATACCGGGAGAGACGAACCCCTGCAGATCCGCTCACTGCCTCCATGTGGCTCGGGACTGTACCCAACTAAAACCTGTTTGCACGACTCCTTTGAGCCGTGGTAGGGTAGTAATCAAAGCACAGTGGGAACTCACACGAGACAAATGACGATCTCAGGTCGATGAACTAACCTGTACACATGTCACCAGGGAACTGCTATCTGACATCTGGTATAAGACCAACTAGCAGGTTCCCGGCGAGTCCTGTCCGGTGTACTCATAACCCAATGAGCACCTGTATACATCTTAGGTGAACCAACTGACACCAGTGGCTTGTGAGACCGGCCACCGCCACTCGTCGGGGTCTCGACTGTATACACTAGTCTACTAATGGAGTATCGATGCCCAGTCTCGAAACTCCCACGACTAGGGACCTTTTAAGGATGTGCTTATAGACCCCAGCTCCCACGTGTATGATCGCCATCATACTGCCGGCAGTCAAGCAAGAATCCTAGGGGCTCTATCAACGTGTAATAGTGACATGCCAGGTCACCTAAAGCAGTACACGATGATAAAGGTAAATCAGATAGCATACTATCATCTCGAGTAAGACTGTCCTACCGGGATAGGTCCTCCCTCAATCATTGCAATCACGTGCCTGTGATCCAATAATTGACTTTGAGGGCACTATCTCCAACAATCTCCCACTTGCACTCAAGGCTAATTATTGCGATGCCGCATACTCACAGCCCGTGTGATACCGAACACCCAACTCCTCTACTAGTCAGTCTCACAAAGCTCGTTTGCGAAACTATTGCGTTCGAGGAATAGCCTCAGTGAGTGGATCCGCTGTGATGTTTCTTTCTATGTCTCTCTATATCTCAAGTTCGCGGAGAAAGCCATCTCCCGAAATGAGCAATACCTGTCTTAGAATGTCTGGATGTCTGATGGGACCTAGTTCATAAATGAACTCCAAATCCAAACTTCTTAGACTGTATCGTCAATTGAACTTAATCAGTATCCTGCGCCATGCCACCCTCAGTATTGCCTTGGACCACCTGTCCAAAATACTGCCCCTCGTCAGAAGGAAAACTATAACTCTGACAACCTCCTTGTCGTCCATGTCACCTTGGAAGCCTGGAATGATAACTGTCTCCCAAATGAGGCTGTCGTTATCATATCCCTAGAACATCCACTTATGTTCTAAGACTGCTTCCGACTGTTTCTCCAGGATTGGATCAATATCAACTTATTGCATCTAGTGCAAGAACAACATCTGGTGTGGTACTTGACATCTCATGATTGACTCAATTGCCTAAGAAAGTGATCTGCCAATCATGAGTATCCCTCTCCCCTTTAGTCTATAAGACACCTTTAGAGAGGGTGACTCCATCAACTGCAGGTGTACTACCGTGTCAGGAGTCGTCCATTCTAAACACTCATAGAATGCTGTCAAGGTACCCAGATTGGGAAACCACCCAAATCTAGATCTAAAACCATAGATCTAGTAACCAGTATGTCTGATATAATATCCAAGTCCCTTGTGGAGAAACCACTGTGTGACGACCAAAGTATAACCGATCGTAGTATAGGAATATCACTTCCTACTACCTTCTCAACAGATCCACCCCTTATTCTGATGACGTCAAACCTATGACTGTCACATCAGAAATGGATGATCTATCTCCGCTACATCTGCTTTAGTCTATAAATAAACATAAGCCTGATGTCCACCAATGCTTCCGCTGCTCCCACTGACTACGACAACTCTCTGGCAGAGTCATATTGACGTGCACTTCCAAAGCTAGTTTAGAACGACGCTATACTCATCCTCCTGTCGGGTCTCGCAGCCTGGAACAACAGCAATGGTAATTGTGGGTAAACAAGAACTTCCCTGTCACCGTCCTTGAGGCTACCGGAGTACCTCTCGGGTGCCTGAAGTTACCCACCGTATCTGCAGAGTGGCCAATGGAATGTCAAACCAGATTGAATCTTTAGGTTGCTTATCAAATCTTCAGTAATCGTTTGCGGTTCTGGAATCACTTCCAGTTCTACCATACTCCCACTACTTTTTCTGAAAAAATCCATTTTTAATAAAAACTGTGGCGAGTCTAGAACAATATTGCTATTGTTCATCCAGATGGTAGAAAGTCAACCCTCGTCATAGCCTGGGTCAACCCACAAACAACCATTACAGAAACGTGCCTTGAGTTGTCCAGTGTCTGGTTTTAAGCATAAGCCGGACAACTCCCCGTACCTTAACAATGTCAAGATATGAACTGTTCTATATCCAATATAGAAACAGAGGCACTGATTTAATTGAACCAGATTCAAATCATGCAGCTATCTCCAGTGCATGTAAAGTAAATGGAAGGAGGCCGATCAGCGTTACTCAACTTAGGAATGCTTCCAATTATGAGTATCCTGAAAGAGAAGCAAGTTCTCTTAATCATTACTATCAACTGAATACCATACACAAGTATCTACATCTTCGATCACTTTGAAGAATCCCGATACTTGCTATACCTGGTTCTCTACTCTATTCAAATACCTATAACTCCTCAAAACTTAGACCCTGTGTTTCCACGAAACACATGTCTAAGAACCAGAGAAGTTAAAAGTAAACAGAATATAGTATGAGGACCAACCCCTCTGTCCTGGTGGACACTGGACAACATACAATACTCTGTATAAGTCCTCTGAGTCTAACAACTCTTTCACTGTGTGTCGTAGGTTGAAAACTGTACTTATGGTTAAGAAGAATTACACCGCTGTTTAATGCTCCTTACCTAACCATCCACTGATATAGGTAAATGTCATCGACATAATATCAAAAGGTATATCTCACTCTATGAAAATAGACGTACAGATATATCAATTTGAAATTGGTGCACAACAGCGGATATTCAAAACCAAATATTTGCCGACCGGCAAACAACCCAGGTGGCTTCCTCAAATATCACCAATTACAACGAATCCCGATATAAAGAGGATGGTCACCTAATTCCCAATAACTTACTCCCACTCAGCATCTGTAATACCATACAGATGTGAGAATCCAACCTGGTAAATACATACCCTGGAGCAAGCGTCTAATCGGGAAATCAGTTTTCTTTTAACAGTACACAGTT
This sequence comes from Agapanthus africanus, assembly GCA_030015575.1. Lineage (NCBI taxonomy): Eukaryota > Viridiplantae > Streptophyta > Magnoliopsida > Asparagales > Amaryllidaceae > Agapanthus > Agapanthus africanus. The sequence continues at coordinate 887,263,913 of CM057337.1, forward strand.
GAAAATGAAACATTGAAATGTTTCGTCGGGGTATCCTGGTATTCCTTAGTAATGCCTCTTCCATTATCCAGATTCACAACTATAACCGTATAATTCTTTGCCACCTCTCCAAATCCCTTTATATGTCTTTAGTCATTACCTTCTGTACACCCTTTTAAGCCAAATGGTTTTCTTCCTTCCCTACCGTTCGGCACCAGCCTATGGTTTGGAAGAAGACTATCCAAAAAGCATAAAGGGTGTACTGTCCTAATCCTAGGAGCACTCGCAATGCGAGAGAAGGTGAAGATAAAAGATACCTGAATGTACTTTATTCCTATTTCTCCTGAACCAGGATCCATCCCCGAACTGGAACAAGTTCCTTTCGAGTTCGTATATAACCATACGATGGAGTATCCAAATAAACTGTGGATCTTCGTAGTGATACGGAGTGTCCTGGAGAGATACAAAGGTGATTTAGGATTGGCGAAGAAATACTTGGTTTGGTCGTGAATATCAGTCGCAATTTACTTTGCCCTCTTACTAATCCCTTGCTTTGTCTTAACTTAATACCTTATGTACACCATCGTTATGCTACTTGGTTTTCTTCATTCCCCACCGTTCGGCACCAGCCTAAGGTTTGGAAGAAGACTATCCAATTTGCGTAATAGGTGTACTATCTCCTAAACCAAGGAGTACTCGCAATGAGAGAAGGTGAAAAGAAAAGACAACTGAATAATCCTATTCATTTTCTCCAGAACCAGAAACCATCCTCGAAGTCCTTCGAGTTCGTATATAACCATACGATGGTTTTGTCCAATGGAAGTGGACGTTCGTAGTAATACGGGGTGTCCTGGAGAAAAGGGTAAAAGAAGGAGTGGCAATGAGGTCTGCAACTCTGACAATCCAAAAGCCTGTGTTAAGAAGGTTCGGTCAACTTGGTCACTGAGTCATAGTCCAGGGTCGGGTCAATGGTCGCTGCCAAAGAGAGAGAGAAAAGAAACACTCAGTGTGCACTCTAACCTAGATCAGAATGGTTATCACTTTATCTAATCTGGAAACCTCCCACTGTACTTCAAATTCTCCTCCAAACCTGAAAGAAGAATTAGTCGGGGTTACCCGAGGAGTAAACTAACTCATCAGTGGGAATCGGGATCCAACTATCATCGCATGATAACTTGACGGAATCCACTCAAGTCACCACACTCCAGAAGGTATGCGAATGCCTGGCAAGTTTCAGTTCTTTTGAAACTCCCGATATGATTTTTACCCCTAGGACCCAAGTGACCTTGACTGAGCCAACATATCAAAGGATCCTAGTCAAGTTCAACCCGTCATTATCTTGATTGCATTAGACCCACCCGCACGAGTCCTTGACTGAGCCAAAATGACCGTACGACTGTCCTAACCAATCATATATCCATGCAACAGAAAGACACTACATAGCTACCGTACACTACGCCTCGGCTAAGCACGACATACGCAGCACGAATACTAAGTAATACCAATCTGAAATGACGGAGGGCTAGACTGGTTTTTGGCGAAAAACCTTTAACGTAATGAACTTGATATCGTTGAAGGAACTGCACAACCTTTTATAAAATATAGTGACGAAAACCTTTACTAAAGAGGTCACTCCCGGTGAAGGGATCTCGGCTCTTTCCCCGTAGAATGAGGTGCAGGATATTCCAACTGAATACCACGATGCAAAACAAAAGTAATCGGCTATAGTGAAGTTAATGCCCTGACGCAAACTTCTGTCCAAGGGGTCACTCCCGGTGAAGGGATCTCGGCCCTTGCCTCGTCGACTGAGGAGCAGGATATTCCAAACGAATACCATGATGCAAAACAAAAGTGAACGTCCTTGCAATAACAGCTTTTTGAAAAAGTGTTCCAACAACATCAGAATAGGTTTGTTTATCTTGCATTGATCCGAATCAACGCAGTCCCATCAATTGATCACACCACAAAGAACGAAAATATACTGACGTACGTATATGCCATTCGCATTCGCCACTGGGTCCCGTCATCACCCGTTAGGTTAGCTAACTAACGGCAGAGCGGGGACTGGACTAGCGCGGATGAAAAACATATACAACATCTACTAATATATATACCAATATATAGTATTTCGCTCAAGGCGTGAAAAGAATGCAACATCATAGAAATGTATAGCATCACAGAACAATACAGATATCTGGAAGCCCCGGGTTTCACAGAGCCGCTGCTGAAACCCGACGTTCCCCTGGTCGTGTGGATAGCCTGTGCAATGAAATCCTAGACCCCTACGGGTGCGGCAAGTCACCCGCCAAAACCTGAAGCGAGGCAGCCCCTTGCAGCTCCGTGAATGGACCACCCAGCACTTTACGGAATCCGGTAACTTGGGCACCCCTCCTGGGTCAACCTGTACCCCCTACGAGTGCGGCGAAAAGCCTGCCAATTCCAGACTGAAGCCCCCTCCGTCTCAATGCCATGAGATGCGGGCCCGTTGCCCTCTAGAACCCGGCCATCCGTGCACCCCACCGTGGGGAATCCTAGTACAGAAAGTAAAATATACATACACCGGGTACATCGACCGCAACCAGGTCGTGCCCCAAAAGAATAATACAAACAGGCAGTGACGGCAGTCCACATGTCGGACGCTCGCCCCGCAATATCAAATGTACATAATACAACAAAAACTGTACTAGCATTGCATCCAGGCTATCCCCCACGACCGATCCGCAACATCACAGCATAAACATAGAACATCAACGTGAAAGTCACGTTCGCAAATCCGTCTAACCGGGCTATAGCAGTTAGACCGGATTTACCGATCGAGTGACATTCACGGTCGCAGATATAATGTAAATACTGTGAAATAATGTGTTTAAAATTTTCCGATTGACCAAAAATTAACAAGTGGGCCCCCAATCAAAACTGTAGCACTCACAGAAAACCTGGGCCCAATTTTAATATTCCAAAACCCCTAATATAAGCCCAGAAGCCCACTGAAGAAAGACGAAGCAATGACCCCACCATCTTGCGGCGGAAGCGCGGCAATAAGGGGGGTTTTACCGCGCTTCCGCGCTCTACTTGAGGGTTCATTGTCTCGTTTTTTTTCAGAGTTCTTAGAACTCCCTGCACATCATTCTGAGACCACCTGAAAAATTTTTAGACTTCAAAAAATTTCAACAGAAACTGATGTGAAGGAAAAATACGGTTTTTGGAATTTCGGTCGATCGGATAAGCAAAACACATTAGAACAAGCTAGGTAAGGTTAATGGCGTGGCTCTGATACCATGTTGCGCCACGGCAGCGCCCCGGCCGTCTATCCGAGGCCAAAATGCGGAATCAAAATTTTCTTATCTTTTAAACTGGCGCTACCGCGGACAATTACCCGGATCGAAACCATTAACCTATACTAGCTAACTAGAGATGGGGTTTTGAGATGTATACCGAGTGATCCGAGTCCTCCGGTCTTCTCGTCATCGTCCCGATCTCCCGCGGAAAGTGTAGTCTCCATATCGTCGCCTCCTCGCCGGAAAGGGCACCACATCGCCTGCGTCTTTTACGGGCTCCCGCCTCAATACCGAGGCAACTCGGGCATGAAGCCGGCAACTCGACATGCTCAAGATATGCTGTAGAATGTGTAGTGTAGTGTCTCACTTGGGTTTTGGTTGCCTTGATGGAGGAAATGAGATAAGAAAAATGGTGCTTGCATTTTTCTAGCATGAATAAGATCAAGAAGATGAAACACTCAAGAATGAAGAACTCTCTCCTTCTTCTTCTCTCTTTCTTTTTCTTCTTCTCTCTTTTCTAATGAAAAACTTATCATCTAAAATGAGAATGGTGGAGGAGGTAATATGAAGCATGAAGGGAGGTGAGTGTAGGAGATCAAAGAGGTGACCACATCCTAGACAAGAAAACATCAACCATGCTTTTTTTCTTACATCAAACCCATGCCCACTCAAATCTCATTTAATGCAAAAGCATGGAGCAAAAGAAAAGATGCTTATCATAATGAATGCATTTACAAGAAACCCCCCCACAAAGTGTAATTTGCAAAACTGCAAATTACCCCCTCCATCGGAAAAGTCCGGCCGGGAAAGAACAAAGGAAAACCGGCCGGAACGGAATGCAAACTGGAAACTCCAGAAAACTGGTCCCGTAATAAATTACAGGAAAACCCCGACACTGTGCATACACACCCGCATCTGTATTCCGTCCGGATACAAATGCAATGAGACAAAATCTACACTGTACTAAATTAGGACCGGCTTAAGCCAAAGCCGGCTAGTAAAATCCATTCGATCCTGATCCGTGCAATACCGCACGTATCATATCAAACCCTGCCATATAACTATACGGCCACTAATACAAAACTGTCCGATCCTGATCCGTGCAATACCGCACGTATCTGATCGGACCCTGCCATATCTCCATACGGCCTCTACAGCGTTTCGCCCGAAAGCTTGAGTAACTGAAAGTGTGGTGGACTCTAAAGACTCGTCAATACAATGGTTGTGGATTTAACCACTAGCACGTCAGAGGTATAAGCCAATACGTAACGGGCCACCAGCTATTGACCAAAAGGGACGTCGATGAGCGAACTCATCCTGACACCCTACTGAGCCTGTCAGTGACAATATCCGTACAGTCCGGTCCGTTCGTCTATGAGGATCGCATGTCGGGCCTAGGGGGTTGGTAAAAGTCAGACCCCCAAAGGCGGTACAAGTCATGTCGGAGTGTAGCCCAGAACGCCCTGAGATACTACTGGAATACCTACCAGTAAATCTCCTGCCTCGGCCGAGGGTTTTGCGTAATGGCTCTCCTAGACACAGCGCGACCTCACCCCCAATACCGGGAGAGACGAACCCCTGCAGATCCGCTCACTGCCTCCATGTGGCTCGGGACTGTACCCAACTAAAACCTGTTTGCATGACTCCTTTGAGCCGTGGTAGGGTAGTAATCAAAGCACAGTGGGAACTCATACGAGACAAATGACGATCTTAGGTCGATGAACTAACCTGTACACATGTCACCAGGGAACTGCTATCTGACATCTGGTATAAGACCAACTAGCAGGTTCCCGGCGAGTCCTGTCCGGTGTACTCATAACCCAATGAGCACCTGTATACATCTTAGGTGAACCAACTGACACCAGTGGCTTGTGAGACCGGCCACCGCCCCTCGTCGGGGTCTCGACTGTATACACTAGTCTACTAATGGAGTATCGATGCCCAGTCTCGAAACTCCCACGACTAGGGACCTTTTAAGGATGTGCTTATAGACCCCAGCTCCCACGTGTATGATCGCCATCATACTGCCGGCAGTCAAGCAAGAATCCTAGGGGCTCTATCAACGTGTAATAGCGACATGCCAGGTCACCTAAAGCAGTACACGATGATAAAGGTAAACCAGATAGCATACTATCATCTCGAGTAAGACTGTCCTACCGGGATAGGTCCTCCCTCAATCATTGCAATCACGTGCCTGTGATCCAATAATTGACTCTGAGGGCACTATCTCCAACAGGCTCTTCTTTTGATATCGTTATCATATGACAGGTACGAATTCGCTTCCAAGCCCAATATGGAACCGGTTCTGCTCTCATGGCTTTGGGTTCGTTCTTCTGTGGCGGCGTTACCCTGCAGTTGTCAGACAGAGCGAACTTGCCAAGTTGATACTGATCTTCAACCCAATTCTTGAAGGTGAAGCAGTCCTCGAGAGGGTGCCCTATCACTCGGTGATAGGGGCAATAGTCCGGGTGAGAGACTTTGCTTGCTTGTTCGGGGTGTTTAGACTCCGGCAGTGTAAGCATCTGATGTTTTAGAGCGAGGTCAAGTATTTTCTTCGTCTTGTCCCGAGGAAAAGAGTATGCTCGACCCATTTTTCTTATGAGGGATAGATCGGAACCGTTCGATTCCCGCTTGCGTGGCTTCTTAGTCCCGCTTTGTTGCTGTTGAGCGTCTTTTTCGTGTTTCGACTTGTTTCTGCCTCTGCGTCGAGCCTTTTTTATAACAGGTTGACAGGGAGCGGCATCTTCATCTTCCATGGCCTGTTGGAGGAGGCGTTGCGTTTTTTCTTTCTCATAGATGGCCATTTCGCAGTTATGGTCGTCTCGGACTTTTTGACCAGCTTCCCTTATAAGCTTGTCCATTTTTTCTTCGAACGACGGACTGGGCACTTTTGCATCAGGAACTTTTACTGGTTCAGGATTAGCATCTTCCCATTGAGCATCTGCTTCTTCATCGAAGTCATGCACGATGTAGCAACCGTAGAGTAGATCTCGTTTCTTGGACCGAATGTATCCAAGCCCGATTGTTTCCATTCTCCCATTAGGTAACTTGTGCTGAGTCCCGGGAACGTTCCAGACCTTGTCATAGAACTTGGCTTTTTGAGCGGTCTGTTTAAAGGATATCCCTTGGCGCTTCAACAACCTCTTCAAGCCTTCTGTATAATATCTGGGGAGACTGATGGGCTGAAGTCTGTCAAGCGTAGGATCCATACTGTGCCAGATTTCTTTCTCCACTTTGGTTTCCTCAGAGCGGTAGAATAGAATTGCTTTCCTTCTTGCCTAGGAGGGACATAGAATGTCCGCAGCTCCTCTACACTATAGGTATCGAGCGCATCCAGTTCTTTATAATGTTTAAGCGGCACCATGGCGACTTGCAAACTTTGCTCTTCGTCAGCGGACATTTGTATTGAAGGTTGAGCAGAGAATACAGCATGGACCTCATCTTTCGAGTCGCTACCAAAGATCAACGTAGGAGCAGATAGTCCCGGCTTGTTGTATTGGGGTGGACCCGAATAAACTATCTCCTCTTCCTCCTCGGTATCACTGCCGAAGACAGGGATGGTGGCATTAGCCTTATTCTCCGGCTTGTGACACCTCTCTGTGTCTTCGAAATCCGGTAAAAAGTATTTGGCATCTTCATATTTGCGGACCTCTTTCACAGAGAACGGGTTCAGTTCTCCCGTCACGGTATACTCGAGACCATCCTTAAAATACTTCATACACTGATGTTGTGTAGAAGGGATGATGTTGTACTCGTGTAACCATGGTCGGCCGAGCAGAGCATTGTAGCATGTCTTGGCGTTTATGACGTGGAACTTAATGTCTGTGACGAGTAGCCCAAAGCGTAGCGTCAGTATCACATACCCAAGAGTTCTTGATGATTGGGAGTCGAACCCGGAGATGGTGATCTTATCCCGAGCAAGGTGCTGGACGCTCATGCAGATTTCTTTTAACACCCGCACATTGAGGAGATTAACGGAGGATCCATTGTCGACCAGGATTTTGCCTATCTTTATATCGTGGCAGTATCCTGAGACATAGAGGGGGCGATTGTGTTCGCACGTCCCAAGGAGAAGGTCTTCATCGCCAAAAGTGACATCGTCCGTGTGCACTTCCTCCAATTCATCCTTCATCTTTTCTTCGGCTAGGAAAGCTTGGAATTGCTCCGGCTCCTGAAGTGCTTTGATTAACGAATCTCTCGCCTCTTTTGATAGTAAAAGGGCGTCAAGAATGCTGAGCTGCGAGGGTAGCTTCCTCAGATGCGCTAGAACGTTGTAGTCCACCTTATTTCTCTTTGGCGGGTCTTTGGCAGTTAGCTCTTCCATGACTTGGTCATCTAGGGCGATATCCTCAGAGACCTTTTCTTTCCCTTTATCGTTTTTGTTTGAGGGTCCGAGATTCTTTTCGGGCAGCATCCGATTACGCAGCCGGATATTTTCGCAGACCTTTTTCTCTTCTTCTTTTCCCGAGGTGGACTCTTTAAAGAGAGGGCTAAGAGCCGGCTTCTCGTCAGAATCGCTCCCGAATGTAAGCACTTGTGATCCCCCGGCGTTAACCATGCGACAATTGCCGGTAGTTCTGTTAAGCCCTTCGGTCGTATTTTTCCGCTCCCGACGAGTTTTGCGCTTCTCCCGCTTAAAATGTTGTCGGTGAGCAACATATCTTTGCCACCATCTATCGAAAGCTTTGCACTCTTCGGTGGGGTGCGAAATCTTCCGATGATACAAGCAGTAGGAGGGGTGCATTTCCACTTCACCAGTAATGCTTCCTCCAGAGGATGGTAGCTTCATGCCCATTGATATGGCCTTAGCAAACCTTTTCCTCATCTTGAATTTACTTTTATCCGTAGTGGATGTATTTTGCTCCAGCGGAAGTGTCTCAGCTTTTTCGTCAAGTCGCTAACGCTTGGCCCTTTCAAATATAGCCGTCTCGCGTTCCCGATCAGCTTTACTTTTCAACAGAGCTTCGTTGAGGAATGCGTCAATTACTTCATCTGATGGCCCCAGAATTTTTGGTTCAGGATCTGCCCCCAGCTTTTCAGTGCAAGGAGTCTCCTTATCGTCCTTAAACGAATGGGAAATCACATGACAGCTCGCTATGTATTCTTCAGATTCATCTGACGAACTTTCTCCCTCATCTTCCTCTTGAAAGACGTGGTTAAGGAACTCTTGGAGTGTGATGGGAGTCCGTGCTTTCTGGTTGTATTCCTCCAGCGCGTCAATTTGTTTTTGTAAGTCCGTGCGCTTGTCGCCAGGCTTCACAGGCTTCTTGGATTTCTTTTTCTTCTTCTTTGAAGATTTTGACGGCTGGTTGTGAGTGCTTGGGCCACCACCATCGGTCTTTGGAGTTGGACGCGGCTTCAACATCCCTTCGATGATCTGAGGTTCCAACGGGTTCTTCCACTTGATCGCTGGGCATGTTTGAAGATCGTTCAACATTCTCTTTGTCTTGGCTGACAGCACAACCTCCCATGGGGCTTCTTCGACGAGAGAGCACGTTGCCCCCGGCATATTCATCCTTTTAGAGGCGTGAGGTTGCGGCGGATTCACCTTCCATCTGTCGGATAACGCGAACTTGCCCTGTTGGTACTGGTCTTCAAGCCAATTTTTGAAGACGTAGCAATCTTCGATCGGATGACCCAGTACTCGGTGATAGGGACAGTAGTTGGGCTCATTGACATCATTTGGTTGCGACGGACGTTTTGGATCCGGCAGATTTATGAGTCGGTTGCGCAAAGCCAGCTCGAATAATCTTCTCGTTTTATCTCGGGGAAACGAGTAAGGACGTCCTAGCCTCTCTTCAAGGGGTATGTGTGGACGCATATTATTTTGAAGGACAACCGGCTTCGAGTTGCTCGGCTGTTGTTGAGCATTAACGACAACAATCGCTTTTCCCTGCCCCTTTTCATTTCGAGAGTCTGGCTTTGGAAGAGGAGGTCTATGGCCCATCTGATCCATTTGCGCTAGCTTGCCGATCAGGGCCTGGAAGGTAGTCGGCTTGAAGAACATCATAAATTGCGAGATGGTTGCTTGGGAATCAAGGGTTCCCACAAACATACCCACTGTAGGAGCTTCTTCAATGCGTTGCTCGCATTTTGACCATAAGTTCCGCCACCGTATACCATATTGGACCCATGACTCGCCTGGCTTCACCCTGGCATTAATCAATGCCATCATCGGGGTGCGTTCACTGTCGCTTGCAAAACGCTGGGTAAACAACAGCTCCATCTCCGCGAATGTCTTAATAGAGTCGTTTGGGAGCTCAGAGTACCACTCGAACGCTGTATCTGACAAGCTGCCAACGAACTGGCGAAGCAACAATTTATCATCACCGCCGGTGTTGCCGCAGAGCGCCCTGAACTGGGCAACATGCTGGTGAGGATTGCCTGTCCCCTTATAGACATGGAACTTGGGTATTGTATAGCCCGGAGGGTACTTTATCTGATCGTACCAGCTCGGATATGGTCGTCCTGTTTTTACGATCTGACCGGCTGATTTAGAAATGTTTTGTTGATCAAAAATATTTACCGCAATCAAGAACGGCGTCGCATGAAGCTAGCCGGTGAATATGGGTCGGTCCACAGGGATTTTTTAATTTTCCTTAAAGTTCTTATGAGCTAATTCCAAAAGGTGTTTGGTCTTTTAATTAGATCTAAAAAACGAAGTTGTGTGATACTAGGATTAGAAACTTGCTAGGGTTAGGTTTAGGGTAAAATTTGGTAAACAAAAATCTACATCTCTTTCCAATGCTTTTAATTAGATTTGATATTAGGGGTTATGGTAAATTTTAATAAAAGGGATTAGGATGATTGGGAAGATGTTTCTTCCTTTAGATCCTTGTCCTTCCTTTCTTAACCTTTACCCTAACCTCCATGGAAAACTTACAACTCCGGTCTTTTATACTACGAATCACCGTTAACTCTAGGGTAGAGTGCCGTAGGGAGCGGAAGATGAGAGTATGCATGGAGTCCTAATGTTCATAATAGATTGGCAAAGAAAAGAGATGAGAGATCTTTATCTCTCAAACCCTTCCCTATTCCTAACCCCAACAAGCGAGGAAACTACTCGCTTATTGAGGGATTTATAAAAGACATCATTTTTATTTGAAGTTTTGATTAAAGAGATGAAAGATAGATCTACGGCAAGTTAATAAAAATTCCAAACTATATTAAACTAAGGCAAGAAAAGAATTTGCCTAAGGCAGAAATTGAAATTAGAACTAGGGCAGAAAAATAACCTACTTACGATTGATGCACTCCAATCTTCAAAGAAAACATAATTTTATTGATGAATAGAGGCATGAGAAAATACAATGGTTTAGGTTCTATTTATAGGAGATAGAAACCCTAGGGTTACCGTTGATTCGCATGTCTGAAATTACAAATTTGCCCTTAAGAAATCTTTTCAGCGCGCAACCATATTTTGGTAAAAAATTCACGACCTCCGGGCATTATATGGCCACGAAACAGCGGTAATGGTAGGCTTGGGCCGCGGTTCCGCGGCCCTTTGGCAGTCTTGGGTGCTGAAAATTTAAGGTTTTGTTCTGGGTCTTTTTGGGCTTCTGATTCTTTGGTTCTTTTATCAATTGGGCTTCTAAATTGGTTCCAGATCTTCAGTGAACAATTTGCAATGGATTTTTAACCGTTCGCTTTGTATTCTTGGACCTTGCGTTGCCTTGTACCTTGTGAACTGTTCTTCGTCTATGCTTGGCTAAGACCCTCCTATTTGTTGGTCAAAAGTCCTTATTTTGTCTCGTCTTTTGTGTTTTTCAATGTTTTCGCTCCAAGAACCTGTAACCTGTACTATATAGCAGACATGGGTCAAAAGTACCTGTTTTTATTGTAAAATGCATAAGAATGAGGAATATAAAATGCAATATTATGATATGAACAAATACCCCCAAACTTATCTTTTGCTCGTCCTCGAGCAAACTTATTTTTTTTATTCTCGACAAAAATCTAACCTAACCGCACTTTCACAGGGAAACACGATTGCACTGAGCTCGTGCAACAAGCCGTTAAACCTCTAGGTGTCCCTAGTAGGAGAAGTGTTGTCTCCTGAGGGTTTTCAGCGGATACTACCCACAAAATCCTATCAATTTGGCTTTTTTGACTTTTGTTCTCCAATTAGGTTTTCTAACAGGGAATTCTATTATCGTCGACTCGTAAATTATCCACCCACATTCTTCACACTTCCTCATCATCTAACTTAAGATTATACATGTTCTATAGACTTACTTAGCTTTCGTCATTTCTTAAGTTTTCATTCTAGGGTTCTATTTCCACTTAGGAATTTTTATCAAATCTATTAAAGATACAAGTTCTATTCTTCATTCCTCTCTCTTATCTAAACTCCAATCACATATCCCTACGTGTGTGTATAAGTCACCCCTATACTTGGAAATTCAAATCAAGCAATCATACCCTTGTTCGTTGTCCAAAGCACTTATTAATTGGTGAATTTTTAAATGAATTTTGCTACACATCCTTCATGCGACCGTTAATACTTCTTGAGGTACCAACGACCGATTACAACATGCGTTTGCACTTTAAAGCGTACTTCCTAGTCTTGTAACACCTAAGGCTTTTTAGCAGTGACTCCCAAACCAGTTGGTCTAAGGCACTAGGTGATGAAGCACCCACGCTAAATATTTTTCTATTTTTACAGCCTTAAGTGATCACAAAAACCAGTGTTCATTTTTTTTCTTTATTCACTCTTTTTTTTTCTTTTTTTTCCCATTGTACTAAGGACTTTAGACAATAGCATTTCAAGGTCTCCTCTACTATTCCAAGTTTCAAGGTGCGTGTTTGTGCAATTTGTAGGGTATACGTTTTCAGAATGTAGACTTAAGCTAGGAATTATTTTTCAAACTTATATTGTAACAAAAGTTTCAATACTTTTCCTTTGTTTCGACTTAGCCCAAGAAGTAAGCCCAAAATTTGCCTATTTCTAAATAAACTACAAAAGCATATACTTTCTACCGTTAAACTTTAAAGAAGGTTATCTTTAGGGTTTTTAATTTACTAAGTCTAAGATCTAGTTGTTCCTAGCTAGTTAACCTATTTTTCAAACTCAAGTCAATTAGCCAAAATTGAATACATTAATTTTTATATTTTTGAAAATTTTCAATTTTTATGGGTTTTTCTTTTTCAATTTTTTTCTTTCAAATTTTTCAAATTTTTATGATTTTTATATAAAGATGCAATGCAGAAATATACATATGAATGCGAAGGAAGAAGACTTACCGAGCATACTCCAAACTTAAATTGGACAGTGTCCTCACTGTCATGCTGCCCCAAGTGGGTTAATAATGTCGGCAGTTTCCTGTTTATTAACATATTTACAAATGATACACACCCCCAAACTTATTTGAAAAAATTTATTGGAAGAAAAATGGAAATTCGGGGGTGGAAGTGGAGGAGAATCAATCGGTGTAAATCGGCTTCTGCAAAAACAGGAGCTCCTCCGATGGGTCCGCTGTGAGGAACGGTTTCAATCGATGCCTATTCACTTTGAATAAAGTACCGTCCTTCGGATTTTCAAGATCAACCGCACCGTGCGGATAAACGGTGCGGACTACAAAAGGTCCTCTCCATCTAGAACGGAACTTGCCTGGGTGATAATGTAACCGAGTATCATAGAGTAAAACCTGTTGACCAGGTTTAAATGTTTTTCGCAAAAGGTGTTTATCGTGGAACACCTTAGCTCGGTTTTTAGCAATTACGGCATTATCATATGCCTCATCCCGCAGCTCTTCTAGTTCATTCAACTGCAGCTTTTGATTGCTTCCCGCATCTCCTAAAGATAAATTCAGCTCTTTGATAGCCCAAAATGCCTTATGCTCAATCTCTACTGGGAGGTGGCAAGCCTTCCCGTAAACAAGCCGGTATGGAGACATACCAAGATCGGTCTTGTACGCAGTACGGAAAGCCCATAGTGCATCGATCAGTTTAAGTGACAAATCTTTAAGGTTTTTAGAAACCATTTTCTCCAAGATTTTCTTAATTTGCCGATTCGAGACCTCGGCTTGCCCACATGTTTGGGGATGATATGGTGTTGACAGCTTATGGGTGATAGATTACTTGCGTATTAAGGACTCAAAAGTCCTATTGCAAAAGTAAGAACCATTATCACTTACTATCGCTCGAGGGTGCTCAAATCGAGAAAAGATGTGTTCTTTAAGAAATCGAACGACAACCTTGTTGTCGTTCGTTCGGCTAGGCACAGCCTCGACCCACTTTGAAACGTAGTCAACAGCCAAAAGAATATACACATTTCCGAAAGAGTTAGGAAATGGTCCGATGAAGTCTATACCCCAAATATCAAAAATATCCACAACCAGAATTGGTTGGAGCGGCATTTCGTTTCTCCGCGATATCCGGCCCAAGTGTTGGCACCGGGAGCATGTCTTGCAGTATTCATATGCATCCTTGAAGAGTCGTGGCCAATAGAAACCACACTGCAAGACTTTCTCGGCTGTCTTCTTTGGGCAAAAGTGCCCGCCACATGCTTGATCGTGGCAAAAAGACAACACACTCTTAACCTCATTTTCCGGTACACACCGACGAATGATTTGGTCGGAACAGTATTTATAAAGATAAGGTTCATTCCAGTAAAAATGCTTTACTTTGGACAAGAATCGAAGTTTATCCTGTTTCGACCAATCTTTAGGTATCAAGCAGGTGGCTAAGTAGTTTACAATATCGGCGAACCATGGTTCGCAAGAAACGGTTAAGAGTTGCTCATCGGGAAAGATATCGTTGATTGGAAGTTCTAGCGTAGGCGGAGAAGGAAGTCCTGAAAGGTGATGGGCCATTACGTTTTCACATCCTTTTTTGTCCCTTATGACAAGGTCAAATTCTTGTAGCAAGAGGATCCAACGTATTAGCCTCGATTTAGCATCCTTCTTCGCAAAAAGGTGGCGAAGAGCTAAATGATCCGTATACACAATGACTGGAGAGCCGATTAATTAAGGCGGAAATTTTTCAAGTGCAAACACAACTGCTAAAAACTCTTTTTCTGTTGTTGTGTATTTTAATTGGGCCTCATTTAATATTCGGCTAGCGTAATAAATCACGTGCGGCATCTTATTAATGTGCTGTCCAAGAACAGCACCAATGGCAAAATCTGATGCGTCGCACATGATTTCAAAGGGGTGCGTCCAGTCTGGAGATGAAAGAATGGGCACAGAAATGAGAGAGTGTTTCAAAGACTCGAACGCTTCCATGCAAGTTGAGTCAAAATCAAATGTTGTGTCCTTTGCCAATAAGAGAGTCAAAGGTCTAGCAATCTTGCTAAAATCCTTGATAAACCGTCTATAAAAACCGGCATGGCCAAGGAAAGCTCGGATGTCTTTGACGCACTTAGGAGGAGGAAGATTAGAAATGGCTTCAATTTTGGATCTATCAACCTCTATGCCGTTTTGCGAGATGACATGTTCTAAGACAATGCCTTCTCGTACCATAAAATGGCACTTCTCCCAATTCAAAGTTAGGTTCTTATCCCTACAATGGGTAAGAACTGCGTCAAGATGTCGTAAACACTCGTCGAAGGATTCACCAAAAATGGAGAAATTATCCATAAAGATCTCCAAAAACTTTTCAACCATGTCCGAAAAGATCCCCATCATACACCGCTGAAATGTAGCGGGTGCATTGCATAACCCAAAGGGCATGCGACGATAAGCAAAAGTGCCAAAGGGACAAGTAAATGTGGTCTTGTCTTGATCCTCTTTGGCTATGGGGACTTGATTATAACCGGAATAACCATCTAAAAAGCAGTAGAACTCGTGCCCCGCCAATCGTTCTAGCATTTGGTCAATGAAAGGTAAGGGAAAGTGATCCTTTCTTGTCGCGGCATTGAGTTTTCTATAGTCGATGCAAACTCGCCACCCAGTTTGGGTGCGAGTAGGAATTAACTCATTTGCCTCGTTGGTAATGACCGTGATGCCCGATTTCTTTGGCACAACATGAATGGGGCTAACCCATTGGCTATCCGAGATAGGGTAAATGATACCACTATCAAGACATTTAACAATCTCCTTCTTAACAGCCTCTTTCATAATGGGGTTGAGGCGTCTTTGTGAATCCCTTGCCGGCTTGGCATCATCCATCAAGTGTATATGATGTTCGACTATGAGGGGACTAATCCCCTTGATGTCCGCCATAGACCAGCCAAAAGCTTGCCGATTATTGTGTAAGACCATTAAAAGGGCCTTCTCTTGCTCAAGAGCTAGAAAGGCCGATATGATAACGGGTAAGGTCTCATTCTCACCTAGATAAGCATATTTTAGGTGCGACGGCAAAAGTTTCAGTTCGAGTTTAGGAGGTGAAACAATAGACGGTAACAATGGAGTAACTGTTTCAAACTCGAAGGATTCCATCAAAGGTTCAAATCGAGCGTACGCAACCGAGTCGGATGGTTCAACTAACTCATCCGAAAAAGCAAAAGACTCAAACTCAGGTGGAGAGTCTTCAAGATCATCTACAAAGGTGAACCACTCATAATCGCTGTCCGCCGTGAAAGCTGTGTCGGATTCTAGGAGGAACGCACTAGTGGCGTCAACATTGCTGTGATCAAACATAAAATTTTTGAACTCACAGTCCTCCTCCGTGATCTTATTGATCGAGCAAGCATCAAGGACGCTAGAATTTGGCTCGGAAGGCTGACTTCCTAACTTGAAAATGTTGAGTTCAATTGTCATATTCCTAAAAGATAGATTCATTGAACCATTACGACAATTGATCACCGCGTTAGAAGTCGCAAGGAATGGCCGACCAAGTATCACCGGAATTTGATTTCGGGGGTTAGCGACAGGTTGTGTATCCATAACAATAAAGTCAACGGGAAAATGAAATCCCCTATTTTAATTAACACATCCTCCAACTCTTCCCTAGGGTGGGTGATTGATCGGTCAGCCATTTGGAGAGTACAGTGAGTGGGTTTAAGCTCTCCAACGCCTAATTGCTCGTACACCGAATATGGTAGCAAATTGACACTAGCACCAAGATCTAATAGTGCTCTATTGATGTTCTTGTCCCCAATTGTGATCAAAATAGTAGGACAACCGGGGTCTTTGTGCTTTGGGGGTAAAGAATTGATAAGAGCATCACTAACAACACTAGCCACAAAAACTTTCTTTGGTACTTGTGACTTCCTCTTTTTAGTGTATAAGTCCTTTAAGATTTTTGTATATGAAGGAACTTGTTGGATTGCATCCAAAAGAGGGATTTTTATGCTAACCTGTTTGAACAACTCTACAATCTTCTCCATCTGTGGAGTTGGTTTATTGGATCTTAACCGATTTGGAAAAGGAACATTTTGAAAGGTTGTTGAGTCCAATTTCTGCAGATCAGATTGTTGAGTTGGAATGGAACCCCGTGTAGATGTGTTCGTGTTGTGAGAAGTGGGTCCGTTCGAGCTAGAAGAGGTAGAGCCGTGTGAAGGATGGAGAATAGGCTCTAACGAAGAAGAAGAATAAGAAGAAGAAGAAGAAGGTGAAGAAGATGAAGAACGACCACCGGCAGGGGTGTCATGGTTAATACCCACATTGTTTTGCAGCACTTTTCTGGATCTCAACGTGGTCACAGCATTTACGTTATGATTCTGCTGTTCATATGCAACATGTGCGTGACCGGGATTTGGCAATGGTTAAGACGGGAGATTTCCTTTTTCTCGCTCTTTCAACGCAGCATTGAGTTGTGCAATTTATGCCTCAATAGATTTGATGCTTTGATCGTGTGAGGCACTGTTTTGCACCAAAGATTGAATAGAAGTCTCTATCCTAGCTGTGGACTGTGTAGATTGCTTTAGGAATGCTTCGAGACTTCTTTCGAGCGAGCTAACAGTATTTTGAGGTGGAACAAAATTTTTGGGAACAAAATTGTTCATTTGATTAGGGTAAGGTTGCTGTTGGAGAGGTTGCTGAAATTGAGTTTGTGGAGGTGCTTGTTGTTGTGGAGGAGGAGCCCTTTGAAAATTGTTGTTTCCTTGGGATTGTTGATTTTGGTTCCAAGCGAAATTTGGGTGACTCTTCCAACCCGGATTGTATGTCGAAGAGTATGGATCATTTCTTTGTCGTTGCTGAAAGGCAACATTGACTTGATCTTGTCCTTGAGTAGATGCAGTGTAAGGACACTCTTCGGTGAGATGTGATGGATCCGAACAATAAGCACAAACAGTTCGTGGAGGCACAACAGGGGCAGAAGAAGGCGATGAGATTTTGGTCTCAATCGCTTCTAGCTTTTTCGTAAGAGCGGCCATTTCGGCCTTCATAGCAATTGACATTTCTAATTGATGTATGCCTGCCCTAGGTTGACCACTAGAAGAAGATGATGATGTGGTCTTGGTGCTCTCCCACTGAATTGTTTGTTCACTAAGGTCCTCAAGAAACTGCCATGCTTCGTCACTAGATTTGGTTAGAAAGTGACCTTGACAAATGGTTTCTAGCAACTGCTTCGTTGCCGGGTTCAATCCCTTGTATAATGTTTGGCAAAGTTGCCAACTTTTGATCCCATGATGAGGGCATTGAACAAGTAGGCCTTTGAATCTTTCAAAATACTTCCAAAATGGTTCAGACGGAAGCTGAGAAAATTGTATAATCTCGTTACGGATTCTAGCAATTTTGTGATGTGGATAGAACTTTTTAAGAAAAGCTTTCACA
The DNA here is from genome assembly GCA_030015575.1 of Agapanthus africanus. Lineage (NCBI taxonomy): Eukaryota > Viridiplantae > Streptophyta > Magnoliopsida > Asparagales > Amaryllidaceae > Agapanthus > Agapanthus africanus. The sequence continues at coordinate 887,281,830 of CM057337.1, forward strand.
AACTCGTCCCAATTTCTAATTGAATGTGATGCTGTGCTGTATAGCTACTTCTCGGCTAGGTCACATAAGGTGAAAGGAATGACCCTTAGCCTCATCACTTAATTGGGTCGTTTTCATCATAGCGCAAACGTTTTAGAATTTATTGATAAAGATATATGCATCTTCGGATTCCAAACCATGAAACTTGGGCAGCATATTGATGAAGTGGGGTTTGATCTCAAAATTGTCCCCATTAGCCGGTGGGAAGGAAAGACAAGTAGGAAGGGCGGTGCGGACGGGGTAAAAAAGATCCTGGAGTGCGACTCGTGCGGGCGCTTCAACAGGCGGGTGATTCGGGTTATTCGCACCTAACGGAGGTGGAATCATTCCCGTCGGTAAGGCATTGTTAGGATTATATCCCGACATACCTTCGGAAGAAGAATGTGAAGGTGAAAGTGAAGGTGTGGAAAGGATTTCGACTTCGGAGTCGAAAAGTTCGTCAGTCGGTACCAACGAAACACGGACTAATCGGGGGCTAGGGTCCCCAGTCCAACCGGACATACACTAAAGGGTAGTGTAGTCAAAAAGTGTCACGCCCCGCTTCCCAGTGTACGGCGAAGTGGACGCGACGAGGCCCGCTACGTATATACTCAGAAGTATATACGTTAAGCGTAACTAAGCAATATAAAGTAAATCACAAGAGACGAATAATATAGAAATAACAGCAACTTTTATTAATAACATTCTTTGTACAATGCAGGAAAAGAAAAAAAATACAACTGGAATGAAAAGCAATGCCTAAACAGTGGCATAACAGAAAATGAAATAAACTGGAAAGAACAAGGTACAATTATCTAGAGCTCTGGGTCTGCCTAGAACTGCTCCAAATCTTCACCGGTGGGCTCAATCTCAGCTTGGTCCAACGCACCTGACGACATTCAAAGAAGAAAGAGATAGAATGTCGTCAGCGAACAGGTCGCTCGGTAAGTCCCAAAGATAAGAAGAATGAGAATGACAGAGTAACAGTATTTTTCTAAGGTATTATATTGTGAATATTATGGAACATTGTGTAACGCTGTTGTTTGTAGTTTGGTACAGAAGGATGCCAGTGTATACGAGGGGGATCTCTATATACTAGAGATCAGGGCAAAAGGAAAGTACAAGGAACCGTTATGCCACGGTACAACAGCAATAGGATTCAGGTTAGGTGTCTTAATCTGACCACCTCGTGCCACCTTTAACACCTTCCGTACCAATCTACCCTTAAACCCCGTAATGTTTTAACAGTATTGTAGTGTTGGATTATGTAAGTTGGATGACTAACCAAAACCATGATATCAGTAAACATGTTGCAACTGTGTAATCAGGTAAATGGAATATCAGGATAATGGATGAATATCCATGGTTTGATTCAGTCAAAAAGAATATATTGTTAACTGGATTCAGGGTTTCATGTATTCAAATTGTATTGGAATATAAAAGAATATAGATTGACTTGAATCATATTCAAGTCAGAAATAGTCAGACTCTAACCCGAGTCAGACTAAAAGAAGAGAATTTAAAGTTCAATATTAGCTAGGGGCCTTATTGTAATTTGTAAAACTTGAGGGGGTTTTATATAAAAATACTTTTGTATAGTTTTCAAAATACACCTCAAGTATTTAATAATCGTCTTAATTGTTATAATGAATGTGAATTTTATTTGTGTTATTCTAGTGAATATATCCTAATAAAAGTATTAATTATCTTATCTGAAATTCATGGTATTTTAGTGTGACTTTTAATCTTGTAATTTTTAGAAAAAACTGTGGAAACTTATATTATGATAAAATAGATGTTTAAATGATAATTATATATATATTAACACATGAATAATTTTATATAAATATTTTATTTAGAAAAATCTCATTTTCCCTAAATATCGTATTTTGAACCTTTCGAGACCGAATGCTCCTTGCGGAGGTCTGAATCTCGCACTACTAGCCTGCTGGTGCACGATGAACCGTACTATCCCTAACGGGTTACCCAAAAGTGGGTTGTAGCGGCGCTTTGCTTAGGTTTAACAAATACTTTTCATTTGGGAAAACGATTTTATAAATATGGGGTATTTATTTGCAAAACAGTACAGTTTCCCGTATTTTAGTTAATAGGGTTTCCTAAACCAACTAGCATATTCCTTAGTTCTAAATGATGAGTCATTAGAAGCCTCAAATCGCCTCTTCACCGTCAATTGCGGTCAGGTAAATGCCAGGTAAGTGGAAAGGAACCACTGTCGTGGGCCTAATTAAAAACCACTAGCCTTAGACACACTTGCCTAGGCACCACAAGACAGTTTAGATAAACGATCGATGTCCATGATCAATCGTGTTTTCATTTTATTAAAAGATTTTATCTAGAAAAGTTTACAACTTAAAGTTTTAAATAAAAGTTATAAAGATTATGGTATTTTAGTGAAAAGTCCTGTAATTTCGTATTCTGTATTTTTGATATTTATCAATTAGGGTTAGATTGAGTGTGTGTAGAGGTAGGTCATTACCCCGTGACTTATATTAAGTTTTGGTGAAGTTTAAAGGTAAAACATGCTATGTTAAACTTAAAGGTATTATAGCGCAAGAATACGGTATTCGAAAACGTTATCATTTTATGTGTAAAATTTCATTCAAATTGGATTTTACAAGTTTAGTGATCAAGATAAACCTATTTAGGAGTGAGGGAATTAAAGAAAAATGAACTTCATGGTATTTTTATGAAAAGAATACGGTTTTGCAAAGAAGTTATCATTTTATGTGAAAAAGTTTGATTAAATTGGTTTATGGGTGATTAATAGTTAACAAGCATATGGGTAGATAATATGTATTAGGTGACAAGTGGAAATTTAGAGAAAAACCGAATCGGAAATCGGTTTGTCCGATTACCGTCGGTTTCCAAAAAGTCGTATTTTTACTTTAAAGAAAAGAGAGATTAAAGAAGGTGGGACTTACGATTTGGACAAGCTAAGGAAGCTAAGGAATGTGGTGGTTGTCGATTCGTCGAAAACGTCGCGAAGGTTCTGATCCGGTCGCCGAAATCCGTCGTCGATTTCGGCAGCGCTTCGCTTCTCGCTCTTCGTACCGAGTTCTCGAGAATTTGAGAGAGTGGACTTAGAGTTGTGAGGGGAAAAGGTAGAGGATAGGGGTCTTTATATAGGGCTAGGCTACGGTTAGGGTTTGGATTAAAAAATATTTAAAAAAATATAAAAAACATTAAAAATTCATTAAAAATCATTAAACCTAGGAGTAAAAGGGATTTATTGGCCAAATCAAAACCGATCCAGGTATAATAAGTGTGCAAGAGGGTTGACCAAGTCAAGAGACAATTTTTCTCAGTTGGTGATTCGGCCGTCCGGCCAAGTCCGGCCGGCGGCGCCGGACCGAGTCGGCCGAGTCGCCGGCCGGCGGCACCGAGTCGGGCCGAGTCAAGGGTCCAATGGCCGGGGGTTTTCCTGAGGAACAACTTGGTATTTTTACTTTTTGTTTTCCAGTACATATTTTTGGAGTTATGGCCTTTTTACCGTTGACTTCAAAAAAAAATTAAAACAAAATAAATACAAAAATAATGTGGGGCATGGGATTTGAACTCCGGTGGCTTGGTTCAGCAGTGCAAGGTATTACCAATGAGCTACAAGCTCCTTCTTGTAATTATTGTGTTATTTAATTACTTAAAATGATAGCAGCAAGAGTAAATACTCCAAGTATACATTAAATTTTAAAGTAATTTCTTGTACACTAAAAATGGAGTTATTTTATTCTTGTAGCTTGTAATTAAAAACAAAAATAATTACCTAAATCTTGTGCTCAGGCTAAAATACCCCTTTGTGGATTTAGAAAATATATTTGAAAAATTTTGTATAGGAAAAAGTGTATCAAAAATTAGGTTTGTTACATTCTACCCTCCTTATAAAAATTTCGTCCTCGAAATTTTTAAAAGGAAAGTGTAACAGTTTCAAGAAAGTTTTTATGACAGAACTATTGGTAGTGTATGAAAATATTTAGAAGGAAGAAATATTGCAAAATGTTTTGGTCAAAGTGAGGGACTTACCTGGGTTACTTTGGTTCTTAGTCTCAGGTTCTAAGGCCGCTGAGGTGGAGGCTTGACGTCTTGACACATTTTTCTGTGTAAGCCGATACATCGATGCCTGACTAGATAGGGATGGTCCATGTGGAGGTGGTGCTGGGAGTGCAAGACTAGGTGTAGGAGTCTGGATAGCTGGCTGCTTCGGGTAGATAGTGGGGGTGTGGGATGAGTTGCGTTTATAGGGACAGTCTCTAATTCTATGATCGGATGCGCCGCAAACTAGGCACAGGCCTTTTGCGCGCCTACAGTCCTTCCACAAGTGTCCATTTCTATGGCAGTAGTAGCAAAATCCTGAACTTGACTGGTTAATTGTTTCCTTCAGTCTCTTGGGTTTTGCAGGTTGTGTAGTGTAGGTTCCTCTTGCCATCTGGGTGGCAGTGCGTTTCTTGACGGTTGCTCCTGCTTCTGGTCGGTTCAATAATATGGCAGTCTGCTGCTGCAGTCCAACCAGGAGGCTTTGGATTTCCCGAAGCAGAACCTTCTGCTCGTTGGGTGGAGCAGGAACGGCAGGTGTGAGAGGTAATGTTGGAGGTGTAGGTGTGTTGTTGACATTGGTGCTGGTGTTGTTCGGGGAATCCATAATCCTGAAGAAAAATTTGGATTAGGACAGATTCAAATACATGAAATGATAAGATTCAAGGAATAAAGATTTATAAGATTCAAGGAACATGAATTGTAAAGAATTCTTTAGTTGCTGTTTCTTGTGTTATATTGCTTAGGTTGTTCACGTAGACCAGAACTGCATGACAGGGATTCATACAGCTCTGACCTGTATGGGCCACCAATAAAACCTGTCACGCCCCGCTTCCCAGTGTACAGCGAAGTGGACGCGACGAGGCCCGCTACGTATATACTCAGAAGTATATACGCTAAGCGTAACTAAGCAATATAAAGTAAATCACAAGAGACGAATAATATAGAAATAACAGCAACTTTTATTAATAACATTCTTTGTACAATACAGGAAAAGAAAAAATACAACTGGAATGAAAAGCAATGCCTAAACAGTGGCATAACAGAAAATGAAATAAACTGGAAAGAACAAGGTACAAATATCTAGAGCTCTGGGTCTGCCTGGAACTGCTCCAAATTTTCACCGGTGGGCTCAATCTCAGCTTGGTCCAACGCATCTGACGACATTCAAAGAAGAAAGAGATAGAATGTCGTCAGCGAACAGGTCGCTCGGTAAGTCCCAAAGATAAGAAGAATGAGAATGACAGAGTAACAGTATTTTTCTAAGGTATTATATTGTGAATATTATGGAACATTGTGTAGCGCTGTTGTTTGTAGCTTGGTACAGAAGGATGCCAGTGTATACGAGGGGGATCTCTATATACTAGAGATCTGGGCAAAAGGAAAGTACAAGGAACCATTATGCCACGGTACAACAGCAATAGAATTCAGGTTAGGTGTCTTAATATGACTACCTCGTGCCACCTTTAACACCTTCCGTACCAATCTACCCCTTAAACCCCATAATGTTTTAACAGTATTGTAGTGTTGGATTATGTAAGTTGGATGACTGATCAAAACCATGATATCAGTAAATATGTTGCAACTGTGTAATCAGGTAAATGGAATATCAGGATAATGGATGAATATCCATGGTTTGATTCAGTCAAAAAGAATATATTGTTAACTGGATTCAGGGTTTCATGTATTCAAATTGTATTGGAATATAAAAGAATATAGATTGACTTGAATCATATTCAAGTCAGAAATAGTCAGACTCTAACTCCAATCAGACTAAAAGAAGAGAATTTGATGTTCAATATTAGCTAGGGGCCTTATTGCAATTTGTGAAACTTGAGGGGGTTTTGTGTAAAAATACTTTTGTATAGTTTTCAAAATACAACTTAAGTATTTAATAATCGTCTTAATTGTTATAATGAATGTGAATTTTATTTGTGTTATTCTAGTGAATATATCCTAATAAAAGTATTAATTATCTTATCTGAAATTCATGGTATTTTAGTGTGACTTTTAATCTTGTAATTTTTAGAAAAAACTGTGGAAACTTATATTATGATAAAATAGATGTTTAAATGATAATTATATATATATTAACACATGAATAATTTTATATAAATATTTTATTTAGAAAAATCTCATTTTCCCTAAATATCGTATTTTGAACCTTTCGAGACCGAACGCTCCTTGCGAAGGTCTGAATCTCGCACTACTAGCCTGCGGGTGCACGATGAACCGTACTATCCCTAACAGGTTACCCAAAAGTGGGTTGTAGAGGTGCTTTGCTTAGGTTTAACAAATACTTTTCATTTGGGAAAACGGTTTTATAAATATGGGGTATTTATTTGCAAAACAGTACAGTTTCCCGTATTTTAGTTAATAGGGTTTCCTAAACCAACTAGCATATTTCTAAGGTTTAAACGATGAGTCATTAGAAGCCTCAAATCGCCTCCTCACCGTCAATTGCGGCCAGGTAAGTGCCAGGTAAGTGGAAAGGAACCACAGTCGTGGGCCTAATTAAAAACCACCAGCCTTAGACAAACTTGCCTAGGCACCACAAGACAGTTTAGATAAACGATCGATGTCCATGACCAATCTTGTTTTCATTTTATTAAAAGATTTTATCTAGAAAAGTTTACAACTTAAAGCTTTAAATAAAAGTTATAAAGATTATGGTATTTTAGTGAAAAGTCCTGTAATTTCGTATTCTGTATTTTTGATATTTATCAATTAGGGTTAGATTGAGTGTGTGTAGGGGTAGGTCATTACCCCGTGACTTATATTAAGTTTTGGTGAAGTTTAAAGGTAAAACATGCTATGTTAAACTTAAAGGTATTATAGCGCAAGAATACGGTATTCGAAAACGTTATCATTTTATGTGTGAAATTTCATTCAAATTGGATTTTACAAGTTTAGTGATCAAGATAAACCTATTTAGGAGTGAGGGAATTAATTAAACTAAGAAAAATGAACTTCATGGTATTTTTATGAAAAGAATACGGTTTTGCAAAGAAGTTATCATTTTATGTGAAAAAGTTTGATTAAATTGGTTTATGGGTGATTAATAGTCAACAAGCATATGGGTAGATAATATGTATTAGGTGACAAGTGGAAATTTAGAGAAAAACCGAATCGGAAATCGGTTTGTCCGATTTCCGTCGGGTTCCAAAAAGTCGTATTTTTACTTTAAAGAAAAGAGAGATAGAAGAAGGTGGGACTTACGATTTGGACAAGCTAAGGAAGCTAAGGAATGTGGTGGTTGTCGATTCGTCGAAAACGTCGCGAAGGTTCTGATCCGGTCGCCGAAATCCGTCGTCGATTTCGGCAGCGCTTCGCTTCTCGCTCTTCGTACCGAGTTCTCGAGAATTTGAGAGAGTGGACTTAGAGTTGTGAGGGGAAAAGGTAGAGGATAGGGGTCTTTATATAGGGCTAGGCTACGGTTAGGGTTTGGATTAAAAAATATTTAAAAAAATATAAAAAACATTAAAAATTCATTAAAAATCATTAAACCTAGGAGTAAAAGGGATTTATTGGCCAAATCAAAACCGATCCAGGTATAATAAGTGTGCAAGAGGGTTGACCAAGTCAAGAGACAATTTTTCTCAGTTGGTGATTCGGCCGTCCGGCCAAGTCCGGCCGGCGGCGCCGGACCGAGTCGGCCGAGTCGCCGGCCGGCGGCGCCGAGTCGGGCCGAGTCAAGGGTCCAATGGCCGGGGGTTTTCCTGAGGAACAACTTGGTATTTTTACTTTTTGTTTTCCAGTACATATTTTGGGAGTTATGTTCTTTTTACCGTTGACTTCAAAAAAAAATTAAAACAAAATAAATACAAAAATAATGTGGGGCATGGGATTTGAACTCCGGTGGCTTGGTTCAGCAGTGCAAGGTATTACCAATGAGCTACAAGCTCCTTCTTGTAATTATTATGTTATTTAATTACTTAAAATGATAGCAGCAAGAGTAAATACTCCAAGTATACATTAAATTTTAAAGTAATTTCTTGTACACTAAAAATGGAGTTATTTCATTCTTGTATCCTGTAATTAAAAACAAAAATAATTACCTAAATCTTGTGCTCAGGCTAAAATACCCCTTTGTGGATTTAGAAAATATATTTGAAAAATTTTGTATAGGAAAAAGTGTATCAAAAATTAGGGTTGTTACATTCTACCCTCCTTATAAAAATTTCGTCCTCGAAATTTGTAAAAGGAAAATGTAACAATTTCAAGGAAGTTTTTGTGACAGAACTATTGGTAGTGTATGAAAATATTTAGAAGGAAGAAATATTGCAAAATGTTTTGGTCAAAGTGAGGGACTTACCTGGGTTACTTTGGTTCTTAGTCTCAGGTTCTAAGGCCGCTGAGGTGGAGGCTTGACGTCTTGACACATTTTTCTGTGTAAGCCGATACATCGATGCCTGACTAGATAGGGATGGTCCATGTGGAGGTGGTGCTGGGAGTGCAAGACTAGGTGTAGGAGTCTGGATAGCTGGCTGCTTCGGGTAGATAGTGGGGGTGTGGGCTGAGTTGCGTTTATAGGGACAGTCTCCAATTCTATGATCGGATGCGCCGCAAACTAGGCACAGGCTTTTTGCGCGCCTACAGTCCTTCCACAAGTGTCCATTTCTATGGCAGTAGTAGCAAAATCCTGAACTTGACTGGTTAATTGTTTCCTTCAGTCTCTTGGGTTTTGCAGGTTGTGTAGTGTAGGTTCCTCTTGCCATCTGGGTGGCAGTGCGTTTCTTGACGGTTGCTCCTGCTTCTGGTCGGTTCAATAATATGGCAGTCTGCTGCTGCAGTCCAACCAGAAGGCTTTGGATTTCCCTAAGCAGAACCGTCTGCTCGTTGGGTGGAGCAGGAACGGCAGGTGTGAGAGGTAGTGTTGGAGGTGTAGGTGTGTTGTTGACATTGGTGCTGGGGTTGTTCGGGGAATCCATAATCCTGAAGAAAAATTTGGATTAGGACAGATTCAAATACATGAAATGATAAGGTTCAAGGAATAGAGATTTGCAAGATTCAAGGAACATGAATTGTAAAGAATGTTTTAGTTGCTGTTTCTTGTGTTATATTGCTTAGGTTGTTCACGTAGACCAGAATTGCATGACAGGGATTCATACAGTTCTGACCTGTATGGGCCACCAACAAATCCTGTCGCGCCCCGCTTCCCAGTGTACGGCAAAGTGGACGCGACGAGACCCGCTACGTATATACTCAGAAGTATATACGCTAAGCGTAACTAAGCAATATAAAGTAAATCACAAGAGACGAATAATATAGAAATAACAGCAACTTTTATTAATAACATTCTTTGTACAATGCAGGAAAAGAAAAAAATACAACTGGAATGAAAAGCAATGCCTAAACAGTGGCATAACAGAAAATGAAATAAACTGGAAAGAACAAGGTACAATTATCTAGAGCTCTGGGTTTGCCTGGAACTGCTCCAAATTTTCACCGGTGGGCTCAATCTCAGGTTGGTCCAACGCACCTGACGACATTCAAAGAAGAAAGAGATAGAATGTCGTCAGCGAACAGGTCGCTCGGTAAGTCCCAAAGATAAGAAGAATGAGAATGACAGAGTAACATTATTTTTCTAAGGTATTATATTGTGAATATTATGGAACATTGTGTAACGCTGTTGTTTGTAGCTTGGTACAGAAGGATGCCAGTGTATACGAGGGGGATCTCTATATGCTAGAGATCAGGGCAAAAGGAAAGTACAAGGAACCGTTATGCCACGGTACAACAGCAATAGGATTCAGGTTAGGTGTCTTAATATGACTACCTCGTGCCACCTTTAACACCTTCCGTACCAATCTACCCCTTAAACCCCGTAATGTTTTAACAGTATTGTAGTGTTGGATTATGTAAGTTGGATGACTGACCAAAACCATGATATCTGTAAACATGTTGCAACTGTGTAATCAGGTAAATGGAATATCAGGATAATGGATGAATATCCATGGTTTGATTCAGTCAAAAAGAATATATTGTTAACTGGATTCAGGGTTTCATGTATTCAAATTGTATTGGAATATAAAAGAATATAGATTGACTTGAATCATATTCAAGTCAGAAATAGTCAGACTCTAACCCGAGTCAGACTAAAAGAAGAGAATTTGAAGTTCAATATTAGCTAGGGGCCTTATTGTAATTTGTAAAACTTGAGGGGGTTTTATGTAAAAATACTTTTGTATAGTTTTCATAATACACCTCAAGTATTTAATAATCGTCTTAATTGTTATAATGAATGTGAATTTTATTTGTGTTATTCTAGTGAATATATCCTAATAAAAGTATTAATTATTTTATCTGAAATTCATGGTATTTTAGTGTGACTTTTAATCTTGTAATTTTTAGAAAAAACTGTGGAAATTTATATTATGATAAAATAGATGTTTAAATGATAATTATATATATATTTACACATGAATAATTTTATATAAATATTTTATTTAGAAAAATCTCATTTTCCCTAAATATCGTATTTTGAACCTTTCGAGACCGAATGCTCCTTGTGGAGGTCTGAATCTTGCACTACTAGCCTGCGGGTGCCCGATGAACCATACTATCCCTAACAGATTCCCCAAAAGTGGATTTTAGCGGCGCTTTGCTTAGGTTTAACAAATACTTTTCATTTGGGAAAACGATTTTATAAATATAGGGTATTTATTTGCAAAAGAGTACAGTTTCCCGTATTTTAGTTAATAGGGTTTCCTAAACCAACTAGCCTATTTCTAAGGTCTAAACGATGAGTCATTAGAAGCCTCAAATTGCCTCTTCACCGTCAATTGCGGCCAGGTAAGTGCCAGGTAAGTGGAAAGGAACCACAGTCGTGAGTCTAATTAAAAACCACCAGCCTTAGACACACTTGCCTAGGCACCACAAGACAGTTTAGATAAACGATCGATGTCCATGACCAATCGTGTTTTCATTTTATTAAAAGATTTTATCTAGAAAAGTTTACAACTTAAAGCTTTAAATAAAAGTTATAAAGATTATGGTATTTTAGTGAAAAGTCCTGTAATTTCGTATTCTGTATTTTTGATATTTATCAATTAGGGTTAGATTGAGTGTGTGTAGGGGTAGGTCATTACCCCGTGACTTATATTAAGTTTTGGTGAAGTTTAAAGGTAAAACATGCTATGTTAAACTTAAAGGTATTATAGCGCAAGAATACGGTATTCGAAAACGTTATCATTTTATGTGTGAAATTTCATTCAAATTGGATTTTACAAGTTTAGTGATCAAGATAAACCTATTTAGGAGTGAGGTAATTAATTAAACTAAGAAAAATGAACTTCATGGTATTTTTATGAAAAGAATACGGTTTTGCAAAGAAGTTATCATTTTATGTGAAAAAGTTTGATTAAATTGGTTTATGGGTGATTAATAGTCAACAAGCATATGGGTAGATAATATGTATTAGGTGACAAGTGGAAATTTAGAGAAAAACCGAATCGGAAATCGGTTTGTCCGATTTCCGTCGGGTTCCAAAAAGTCGTATTTTTACTTTAAAGAAAAGAGAGATAGAAGAAGGTGGGACTTACGATTTGGACAAGCTAAGGAAGCTAAGGAATGTGGTGGTTGTCGATTCGTCGAAAACGTCGCGAAGGTTCTGATCCGGTCGCCGAAATCCGTCGTCGATTTCGGCAGCGCTTCGCTTCTCGCTCTTCGTACCGAGTTCTCGAGAATTTGAGAGAGTGGACTTAGAGTTGTGAGGGGAAAAGGTAGAGGATAGGGGTCTTTATATAGGGCTAGGCTAGGGTTAGGGTTTGGATTAAAAAATATTTAAAAAAATATAAAAAACATTAAAAATTCATTAAAAATCATTAAACCTAGGAGTAAAAGGGATTTATTGGCCAAATCAAAACCGATCCAGGTATAATAAGTGTGCAAGAGGGTTGACCAAGTCAAGAGCCAACTTTTCTCAGTTGGTGACTCGGCCGTCCGGCCAAGTCCGGCCGGCGGTGCCGGACCGAGTCGGCCGCGTCGTCGGCTGGCGGCGCCGAGTCGGGCCGAGTCAAGGGTCCAATGGCCGGGGGTTTTCCTGAGGAACAACTTGGTATTTTTACTTTTTGTTGTCCAGTATATATTTTGGGAGTTATGGCCTTTTTACCGTTGACTTCAAAAAAAAAAAATTAAAACAAAATAAATACAAAAATAATGTGGGGCATGGGATTTGAACTCCGGTGGCTTGGTTCAGCAGTGCAAGGTATTACCAATGAGCTACAAGCTCCTTCTTGTAATTATTGTGTTATTTAATTACTTAAAATGATAGCAGCAAGAGTAAATACTCCAAGTATACATTAAATTTTAAAGTAATTTCTTGTACACTAAAAATGGAGTTATTTCATTCTTGTAGCTTGTAATTAAAAACAAAAATAATTTCCTAAATCTTGTGCTCAGGCTAAAATACCCCTTTGTGGATTTGTAAAATATATTTGAAAAATTTTGTATAGGAAAAAGTGTATCAAAAATTAGGGTTGTTACAAAAAGTGAAAGACAGAATGTGGAGGTAAGAGAACGTCAATGAGAAGAAGTGGTGTAAGTGAGTGCAAAGATTTCTTTAGCGACAAGTTGCAAGTTTTGAAAAGATTTTTTTTTTTATGTGAGCTTTTGCAAAGAGATTTTTTTAAAAAGAGACTTGTGACACAAATGCAATTAACCACAGATACACAATCAGGCCTAGATCTAGGATCACCTAGGTCAGCTAGACAGCTCCTAACTGTTCCAAAGGGCTAGAGATAGAACCTCAAACCGCCTCTTTACCGCCAATTGCGGCCAGGTAAGTGCCAGGTAAGTGGGAGGCTCCCCGCTACAAGTAGCGGTCCTAATTAAGTAACCACTTTCCTTGACACACTTGCCTAGGCACCGCAAAGTTAGGTTAGGATAAACGGCTGATGCCTATAACTAGTCCTCTGTCCTATTGAGCTCGAGGTCTTTAGGGCTGAGTCTAGTATTTTTTAATTAAGAGTGGTCAATGCAAATGCTTTAAGTGATTTCTGGGGTCCTGGGAAGGGTGATGAAATCCCCACCCAATCTGAATTGGTCAAAAGCCCCTTAAAGTCAGATTAAAATATGCAAAGCAGTAAATCACTTGCAATCAATTTGCTATTTAGCGCGGCGCAAAGAATCCTGCAGAGAATCAATTATTGGAAGGGGGAAGAAGATTTTTAGCGCAAAGAATCCTGCAGAAGATTTGGCAAAAGATATATGGGGATTTGCAGAGGGGAGAATGAGGAAACAAACCGAGCAAATTTCGCGCAGAGAAATCAACAGGAGACCGCGGTTCCGCGGTTTGGAGAGCGTCAAGGCCACGGTTTCGCGGTTCAGGTCAGGTGTCAGGTCTCCAGAAAATTGGTACGGCTCTGTTGTGTCAATCCCCCTCTGTTCTGATGTACCCTTTTCCGATTATCCTTCTGTGTTGTTTCAGATCCGTCAATCTTACAAAGATTCACAAAGAAAACCCTTCAAACAATGAAAGATAATAGAATTTTAATATTTTTGATTTTTTCAAATTTTTATGATTTTTTTTATAATTTATATTAACCCGAAATTACAAAAAGGAAATTTTACGCCATCCCTGGCAATGGCGCCATTTGATTTAGAAATGTTTTGTCGATCAAAAATATTTACCGCAATCAAGAACGGCGTCGCATGAAGCTAGCCGGTGAATACGGGTCGGTCCACAGGGATTTTGTAATTTTCCTTAAAGTTCTGACGAGCTAATTCCAAAAGGTGTTTGGTCTTTTAATTAGATCTAAAAAATGAAGTTGTGTGATACTAGGATTAGAAACTTGCTAGGGTTAGGTTTAGGGTAAAGTTTGGTAAACAAAAATCTACATCTCTTTCCAATGCTTTTAATTAGATTTGATATTAGGGGTTATGGTAAATTTTAATAAAAGGGATTATGATGATTGTGAAGATGTTTCTTCCTCTAGATCCTTGTCCTTCCTTTTTTAACCTTTACCCTAACCTCCATGGAAAACTTACAACTCCGGTCTTTTATACTACGGATCACCGTTACCTCTAGGGTAGAGTGCCGTAGGGAGCGGAATATGAGAGTATGCATGGAGTCCTAATGTTCATAATAGATTGGCAAAGAAAAGAGATGAGAGATCTTCATCTCTCAAACCCTTCCCTATTCCTAACCCCAACAAGCGAGGAAACTACTCGCTCATTGAGGGATTTATAAAAGACATCATTTTTATTTGAAGTTTTGATTAAAGAGATGAAAGATAGATCTACGGCAAGTTAATAAAAATTCCAAACTATATTAAACTAAGGCAAGAAAAGAATTTACCTAGGGCATAAATTGAAACTAGAACTAGGGCAGAAAAATAACCTACTTACGATTGATGCACTCCAATCCTCAAAGAAAACAGAATTTTATTGATGAATAGAGGCATGAGAAAATACAATGGTTTGTTTTCTATTTATAGGAGATAGAAACCCTAGGGTTATAGTTGATTCGCATGTCTGAAATTACAAATTTGCCCTTAGGAAATCTTTTCAGCGCCGCAACCATATTTTGGTAAAAAATTCACGACCTCCGGGCATTATATGGCCGCGGAACCGTGGCAATGGCAGGCTTGGGCCGCGGTTCCCGGCCCTTTGGCAGTTTTGGGTGCTGAAAATTTAAGGTTTTGTTCTGGGTCTTTTTGGGCTTCGATTCTTTGGTTCTTTTATCAATTGTGCTTCTAAATTGGTTCCAGATCTTCAGTGAACAATTTGCAATGGATTTTTAACCGTTCTCTTTGTATTCTTGGACCTTGCGTTGCCTTGTACCTTATGAACTGTTCTTCATCTAGGCTTGGCTAAGACCCTCCTATTTGTTGGTCAAAAGTTCTTCTTTTGTCTCGTCTTTTGTGTTTTTCACTGTTTTCGCTCCAAGAACCTGTAACCTGTACTATATAGCAGACATGGGTCAAAAGCACCTGTTTTTATTGTAAAATGCATAAGAATGGGGAATATAAAATGCAATATTATGATATGAACACCGGCTGCTTCAGTCGCATGATGAACCCGTCTTTGTTGTGCTATATACTCGTCCAAGTCAGCTTTGGAGATTGTCTCCTCCTTGGCTGTTGACAGAGCCGGTGGAGGATTTGACGTTTCTCCCCTATCGTCTTCAAGGACGATCGGGGGATCTTCAGCTAGAGGATCTTGTTGGATCATCATCCCCACCATGTCTTGGAACAGGAGGGCCATACGCTTTATGTTGGCTGCTTGTTCAGCAGCCTCTTTATCCTTCTTCTCCAATATCCGACGAAGGAATTCAGCGTCAGTTTCTTGCTCCTGGCGTTCATCCGAGGACGCTTCAGGGCTTTCTTTTGGCCCAGTGAGTGCGGCTATCGCGTTCATCATCTCCTGGAGCTTTTTCTGTTGCTCCTGAGCTTTGGTCACTGACCGTGTAAGCGGTCGATGACCTGTAGATGCACGGCTGTCCTCTTTACCAGGCGCCATGTAGATGGTATGAACTAAAATGCCCCCGGACTTAGGGCGTTTGGGTTCACCACCTTTGATATTCGCCGCAGGCGTGGGGACTTTCTCCGGCCTTCTTCGCTTGTAGGCCGGCGAAGTTGAAGGGGCCGTTGCTTTGGGCACCCAAGTGGTCGTTGTCTTTCGATGCTTGACAGGGGGATTTTCTTCCTGCCAACCTTTCGACTTCTTGTGCTGGTGAGAGAAATTCGGATCAATCACCGATTCTCGGACTCGTCGCTACGTCTTGTAGATCCTGGAGGACAGCGATTGAGGAGACTGCTCCGGCTTTTCTGCTTCCACTGCGGTCTCTACCTGTGGAGGAGATCTTTTGAGCACCACAGTTGGCGAATTTCTGCGTACCCTGTTCAGCAGCTCAAAGCTGTTCCCAGTTGGAACAGCAGCATTAACTTCCACCGTTGGAGCTGGCGGAGTTATCCCAGAGAGGGAGTTGCCCCCAGTCTTCCTTATCCGGCGCCAGTGGCGTCGTCGGGCGTGACGAGTTATCGGTATTGGTTCAGCGACAGAGACAGCTTCTTCTTGCCCCCTGTCCGAATGAGGCGCTGCTGGTGCCAGCCTCTTAAAGACTGAGGTCGTCCTTTGAGTAGCGGTATTCAATCTGTCAAAGACAGATCCTCAAGCAGGGGCAGGAGTGGGAATAGTCAGCCTTGCAAAGACCGACTCTTTGAAAGGAGAAGCCGCCTTGGCGACTTCGGGAGAAGCCGTCTTCTTTGGGATGTCCTTCTCAGGTATCATGGGCTTTTTGGCGGGCCCTTTGGAGTTCAGGCTCAGTCTGGAGAAGGCCGAGGAGTTGGACGACCCGTTGAGAGGGGCCGTGGGAGTTGCAAGTCGATCAAAGACCGACTTCTTTGAAGCTTCCAGTACGGGCACAGGGATGGTGAAGCTTGCTGGCGGGAGCATGGTCCCGAAGAACAGGCCAGTAGTAGCCTGAGTCACTTGCTCCATAGGCATAGTAAGGACGTAGGCCGCTTGAGGCCCATATGCTACGCCTCCAGGTGAGATGGAGCGTCGGTTGCATTGGCACTTCGAGCAGTTCGAGCAATTTGAGGCCATTGATGCTTGATTTCTGCGCCAGGCAAAAGACCAAATCTTAGTAACTTGAAATCCAAAGGCAACCATTAACAAACCGCGATTCGTTCGCGAAGACGACACATGAAGTGTGGAGTGGAAAGAGGAAAACGTCCTACCGGGCGTGCCAGAATCTGTTCCCCTCCGAATGACGGCCGTGACTGAACGTCTTGCCTGAGATTCGGGGCAGATGCTATTTGGTTTTATCCGTCCACCTCTCCGAAGATGCCAAGTTGATTTATGACACCATGTATCTGAGGTTTAGACGGATGCGGCCGATGTAGCAGATTTCGTCAGATTCCCCCTCGTTTGAGGGGTTTTTGATTGTGGGGACGCTCTTCCCTGCAGGCGCAAGCCCCTGCAGTTAATTACACTACCGCATCGTGATAGCCAATTTCTCCTTCTCCAGAATTTCACTTCGTGTCGTGAGTGTTTGTTTTGTTTGTGGATGCCCGTGGATTGTATACAGAGACTAAGTTATGCCGTCGCCTGTAGGACGTGGATTAGTCCAAATTCGTATTTACTTAGATTTGGGTTTGGTGTTTTAGTTTAAGGATACCTTAGCCATATTTAAGCTAAGATCAACTTAAACGTTCGTTAAGGATACGTTAGTCTGATTTGAGACTAAGATCAACTTAACGGGATCGTTTGGATCCGACAAAAGAGCATTTGGGGGCTCTATTGTTCCAGTTTAGGGACATAGTGGTCCATAGGTAGTTTAAGGACGTTTCGGTCCATTGGTAGTTTAAGGAAGCATAAGTCCGTGGGTTTAAGGACCCCACAGTCCGTATCTTGGTTTAAGGACGCATAAGTCCGTGGGTTTAAGGACCCCACAGTCCGTGTCTTGGTTTAAGGACGCATAAGTCCATGAGTTTAAGGACCCCACAGTCCATGTTGACGTGTGGTTGTCGGAACCCGTCACCTCTCTGACGTCGTTGAAAGATTACAACGATAGGAGTCAGAGGAGTTCGGAGATGTACCCTCGAACAGGATGTAAATTGATTTAGGAGAGCAGCCGTGCTCAGTCAATTTAATTTGAAGACTTACGGCCATGATTGGGCTAAGTCCAGTTGAGAATATTCAACGTTTTTATTTATCTTTGGCCTATTAGGCCTGTGCTAGGGCTTTGCCCCTTTTTAAATAAGGCACTGCATTTTTTTTTTTTTGGGCTCTACCATTTTATAAATGATGCAGAGCATCTATTTTGTTTGGGCTCTGCCCTTTTAATCCATTGCATTTTTGTTTTGGCCTGCTAGGTCTTTTTTAATTGGGCCTGGCCCTTCAGTAAACAATGCAGTGCATTTGTCAGGCGCTTTGCACCAATCATTGAGCGCAAGCGCTTATGGTGGTGACACGTGTCGCTCAAGCGCAGTGCGCTGCGCTGTTGCGCTGCTGACACGTGGCGCGCTCTGGTGAGTTGCGCCAATTTCAGAGAGCAATGCTCTATCTTAAAAGTGCATAGCGCAAGTGGTTCTGGTGCTGACACGTGGCGCTCTCTGGTGGCTTGCGCCAACCCAGGAGCGTAACAATGCAGTTTTGCAAGTGCAAGGCACTGTTTCAATAACTTGATCCAATTTTGGATTCAAGAAAAGAATCTTTAAGATTCCAGAACCAATGGTTCATAAAAAGTGCAAGGCACTGTTATTATTTATTTATTTTTTATTGAAAATCATTGATCTTGTTCTTAGATCAATGATCTATTCAGAAGAAATTCTTCTATTTTATAAAGGTTTTTTTACCTTTTTCTTGAATTTTCTTCAGAATTCTCTCTGTTTTGAAGTTCTTGATCTCTCACAATGTTGATTCTCTTTTGAGTTGGGGTCTAGGGGTCTTTATATAGTGCCCATAGATTTGTTAAGTTTGTTAAAGAGATCATTCTCTGAGTGGTTTGGGGAATTTTCCTCACCGTTTGATCTTTGATCCATGGGCTTCTGTTTTACAGAAGATAATCTTCTTGTTTTAACAGGAACAAAAGGATCTTACTAGAATTTTAATTCTGTTTGGCGCAAACGCCCCAGCGCATGACACGTGTCACGCAGCGCAGAGCGCAGCACAATTGCGCTTGCGCAACTGCGCTGACACGTGTCGCGCAGCGCAGTGCTTGCGCAACTGCGCTGACACGTGTCGCGCAGCGCAGCGCTTGCGCAACTGAAGCGTTGCTTCCTTTAATTTTTGTTTTAAATAGAGCCTTGCTCTGATTGGGCGCGCTGCCTTGGGAACTGCGCCTGACGTATCAACTTCTGACACATGGCACGTTGTGCGCAGCGCATGGGATTTGAAGCGTTGCTTCAATTTTTGAATTTTTGAAATTCAAACAGAGCCTTGCTCTGATTGGGGGAAACAAGGGTTTATCCAATTATTTAACTTGTTTTTTTTAAAAGTCGTATTTTCTTTTATAACTGTATTTTTATTTCCTTTCGAGACCGAACTCTCTGTGAGAAGTTCTGTATCTCACTCTTCTATCCTAAGGATGTGCGATAATCCACGCCATCCATAAATGGGTTCCCCAAAAGGGTTTTAGAGGCGCAATTGCAAAGGATTTAAATAGAGATAAAACATTTTTATAAAAGTAATGGTATTTTAATGTAATTTGTTTCATTTTGGATAAACTTGTAATCTAGCATACCGTGCTATGAAGCCATAGTGTATGTGATGGGGTAGGTCATTACCCTGTGAGTTTTCTAGAGGTATATATTTCTAGATATCGATAAAAGGGCATTTTTAAAGTTCATGGTATTTATTCATTATTTGTAATCTATATGTTATTTAGCATAATAAACATCATATAAAAATTGCAAGACATGGTCAGTCTTGTAAATTTGTATTTTCTTGATATCATGGCATGAAAATTTATGATGAACATGTCGAATTACAATGAATATATTTTTGAATTAAACTTCTTTATAATACTGTATTCTTTCGCATAGATATAAGAGGAGAAGCAAAAGGAGAGAGAAGTATAGGGAGGAGTTAGCGTAATTACAAGTGATGCGGAGTAGCGACATGAAAAAGTAGAAGAGAGTATACAAGTGGGAAAAGAAGAAAGGATGAGAGGACTTACAGTTGCGCGTTTGTGCTTGTATGAATGAGAAGGAAATGTATAGGTCTCAGTTTGTAGAACCAAGACCGTGAATGCGACTAGGGGGCAAGTTCGATCTACTGACGTCATTTGGGCGAGTTATGGAGCAACAGAGAGGGATGAAAGATCTTGAGGTAACGACGACGCGAGAGAGAAGAAACGTGCTCGACTCCTTGAGGGAACTTGAGTGTTTGAGAATTTTGAGAGAGAATATAGATTTGAGAGAGTGGTATGCCTAGGGGAGGAGTTGGACTGGTCTAGGTATTTATAGTGAGTGAGAGATAGTTGTATGGATAACTAAAATAATTAACAAGAATTAAAAAGGATTAATTGTAGAGATAAAGGGTCTGACAGTTCTCTGGTTAATTGCAGGAAAATCAAAAAGGAAAAAAAGAGTAGTGGGGAGTTGAAAGGGTTCATGGGCGAAACACGGAGGGAATTGGGGTTAAACCAACCGCCGGTAGCGGTTTTCTGGCGGTCCAAAAAGAGGCAATTGCCTCGGGGTTCGTGCAGTGCATTCATCTGGGTATTTATGTATCATTTATATTGTTTGATTTATTTGCAACTATTCGTTTCTCCGTGCAATGCATGTGCAACTCTGGGGTTTCCGAAAATTCAAAAATAAAAAATTATAAAAATAACTAAGACTGATGGGATTCGAACTTGCAGGCTATGCGACAACAGTGTAGAGGCTTAACTAGTGAGCTACAAGTTGCTTCTTGTACATAAGTTATCAATAATAACTTATAACTTGAAACCAAAATAGAAATACACTCTTTTATTAACATTGGATCAATAAAAGTGTATTGGAATTTTAGGGTCGTTACAATATCTAAAAGCCACATGTATAAAGGAGACGAGCAAGAAAAATGTGATAAACTGAAGTGTTTAATTGTATAAAAGATTATGGATAATATAGACAGGTATAATTTAATGTCAATCATCATCCTTTATAGCTTTACTCTCATTCGCTGAATTTTGCTCCTAGTAATCGATGAATTGTTCCAGTTCACACGTTATTCGTTTTCTTCTACGAGCAACTGATCTTGATGATCCGTCTTCTACAAAATCTCCGGATCGATGCGAGCCCTTGAAAAGCTAACGTCGTCGATATCCGTAGTCAGGTCTTATAATAGTGTGACTGGCGTGTTTGGGCAATTAATTTCAAGATTTCATCAGGATTTCCCATGTTAAAAGAATCTCACGGATTTGTGCTGATAGCGACATTCCAGACAGCATCTCTAAGGTCTTCGACATAAAAACACCAACGTGCTTGACTCGCTAATATGTAAGGCTCATCGATGAACTCGAGTTTTGATGAATTTAGTATGAGTAACCCATTTTCTACTTTGTATCCTTGTCCATCTGTCTTGATATCATACCACATGCACTTGAATACGACAACTCTGTGTGCACGATAACGCACCTACAATATATCTTGCAGCATACTATAGTAGTCAAGTTGACCCATAGTTGGATTGATATCTCTAGACGATGCATAATCTCTTATGTTTAAAGTCAAAAAAACAGCACAGTTTTGGAACTTTCTACATGCATCTCTATCTTATGTATGAAATATATATTCATTAACGACATAACCAGTTAGATACTCAACTACTGGATCTGGTTCGGAAGCAAGTATTCTTATATCTTCTGTTATGTTGGCTTCTATGGCTGTATGAACCTAATAAGACACGATAATCGCTGAAGTTTTTGATTGATTAAGAAATATCGCAAATCTTTGTCGGAATCCGTCTAGGAGCATCGAGTGTAGATTCATATTTACCGTTATCTCTTCGAGAGACGATCCACCTAGATAAGTTTCAAGTATTACATTTATCTAACTTCTTATCCTCCTCTTTCCAGTATAACATGCAATCGTTCGGACACGAGTCGAGTTTCTTATAACTGAAACCAATACCTTTCAAGATCTTCTTCATCTTTGTGAAATTTTCCGGCAATTTCACTTTAGGGTAAGTCTCCCTTTGCATCTCAAGAAATTGATCAAAAGAATTATTAGTCCAATTGTTCTGGTATTTGAGATGAAACATTTTGAAAATTCATCTCAACTTAGAGATGTTTGCGCTTTTGAAAAGGGGTACATTCGCATCATGCATATACTTCATATATTTTGCTGATTCTTCATCAGGAAGACTACGGATATCTTCATCTCCGACATTAGGTTAGGGAACAATGTCAGGATCAGGATGCATACCAGTTCGGAGCTCGTCCAACATACTATTCAAACTTGTGTCCCTAAAATTCGTACGACGATGATCATTTGGCCTAATCCAACGACTCATAGACATGTCGACTATCGGTGTCGCTTCTCCATGGTACATCCATTTTGTATACCCAGATGAAATATTATTCTTCAGTAGATGGCCGTACACTATATCTTGACGGTGGTCGTAGCTATTATGACATTGTTTACATGAACACGAAATCAATTCTTTAAGGGATCGGTCCCTCAATGCAAATTTCATAAACTCTTCGACGCCGGCCTTGTATTTATTACTAAATTTGGACACTTTCATCCAACTCCTATCTATTACTCTCCGATTTCTGACATCATGTATTATGTAATTAGTATATCATTTAGACATTTATTTTATGACTTGTAATTAAGTTTTAATATTTCAGTTTGATCTATCAATATATCACATTGGTTGTCGGGGGTAAGAATTCTATCCCATTAAAAATTTATAATGCATACATCCCTGTGTTTGTGTTTGCATTCGTTTCGAGAAAATTTCGGTAGCATCTCCTCGCTGTTCTCCGAGTACACTGCAATAAAAGGGATGATAATCATTTCAATGCCGAATATCAACATTGAAATTGTCATCCCCTCTATATTTGTACGCGGAGAACCGGCGAAAATGTGCCGACGAAACTAATCTCGAAACGAATGAAATACACAAATATAGAGTGTGTTTGCGTTATAAATTCTTAACTTATCCATACTGGACAGATCTATCGGTTATAGTATGACTAGTTTTCTTGTCATATAAACTACATGACGGTTGCCATAAACAAAAGATTAAACACTTAGTTTTGTCAACCATTACGTAATTATATGTCACGATGGAAACCATTACGCACATAACTGATAAACGGGGTCTAAAGCGCGTTTCATTTTTTGAATTTGAGATCCTCGATGATAATATGTAAATTTCATGTTATCATCGAGTTTCATATACTTAGTATAAAATTCTCATGTTATTTTTAACTTCAAGGTTCAATTCAAGATAGACATGGTTAAGAAACTTATTCGCAAAAAAGTGTATTTATATACCCGTGAAAATTTCTTTCGGTGTGCAAAATTGGATGGGTTTTAAACACCGAATTTTCATATATCGAGAACACTTGTTCCATTGCTATGGATATTTCTGTTCCCGCCAAAATTTTTGGCCAAGAGCTACTTGTTCCCTTGCAAAAAAGGGGGAGAATCCTAAAAAATACAGGCATCACGTGCTCACACGTGACCAAGCCTTATGTGCAGACACGTGACCATTTACAAGCAAAGCTTGTAGACACAGAACAAAATAAACAAATTAGAATTGCTGTGTTAGTAGGGTCACGTGCTCACACGTGACCAGGCCTCACGTGCAGACACGTGGCTATTTACAGGCAAAGCCTGTAGACACAGAACAAAATAAACGAATGCTGTGTTAGTGGGGTCACGTGCCCACACGTGACCAGGTCTCATGTGCAGACACATGACCATTTACAGGCAAAGCCTGTAGACACTGAATTAAAATGAAATGCTTAATCAGTAGGGTCACGTGCCAACACGTGATAGGCTCTTAAACCCTCTGAAACAATAGAATTAAATTCTAGATTAAATGCTTTAACAAATGGGGCACATGCCAACACGTGATAAACTCCTAAACCATCTGAATTAATTCTAATTAAGAGGGAATAAAAAACCCTAACGGAAAAATATTTCCCTAGATCGTTCCAAACAAAAAGATTGCGCTCTGTAAAGTGGAGCACCGTTGGATTAAAAATCCAATGGTGATTAAAATCACCAATTTATAGAAAGATTCTATACAAGGGAATATTTTCCTAAAATCTGCCAGGAACAACAAATAAAATATCTTTTGGATTAAAAATCCAATGGTGAATAAAATTCACCGGGTGATCTAAAAGATCATGTTGGTTACAAAATCAATCAAAATCTTTCAATGAAAGATTGACTAAACAACCTGATTCTTTTCTTTCTCCTATAAATAGGAGCCAGGAAGGGAGAAAAGGAATAATAGAGAGAGAATACAAAGGAAAAAAAGAGAATTTAATTCTCAAGAGAGAAAAGAAGACTTTCTCAGAAGAGAAAGAAACTATAGGTAAGAAAGGGAAAAAGATCATAAGCTCCACAAAAGAAAAAGAGAATTTAATTCTCAAACTAAGAGTTTAACTCTTCTGAATAAGAACTTAGTTCTTCCTTTGGTTGAAGGTCTGCAGAAGCAGATCTCCCCACAAGTTGAGAATTTAATTCTCATTGGGGAGATTCTGCCTTGCAGATCTAAAACCTAAGAGAAGACCTAAGTTCAGAGAATTAAATTCTCCCACAAGGCATATAGGAATTTAATTCCTCTAACAAATTTAGGGTTTAATCGTATAAAAGAATATAATTCTTTCAAATATATAGGAATTTAATTTCTCTAAATAAAACCGGGGTTTAACCTCACAAAAGAATTTAATTCTTAAACAAGAGACTTAAAAACTCTCCATGAACGTAAAAGCATCAAGTACCCAGCATGGTGGCAACACGTGACTCCCTTCTCAGTGATCAAAAGAGAACGAATGAGATTGGGTCACGTGCTCCCACGTGACCCTTGGATAAATTCCTCAAAAAGAGAGAACAAAGCAAAGGCAGAAAAGATTTTGGGGCGCCTCATGTGATCCCACGTGACCCCTAAGAAGTGTTCAACACTTATAAAAGAGAAAAGGGAATAAACCCTATTTTTGGGGCGCCTCACGTGATCCTACGTGACCCCTAAGAAGTAGTCAACACTTATAAAAGGGAAAAGGGAATAAACCCTATTTTTGGAGCGCCTCACGTGTCCCCACGTGACCCCCAAGCAGTGCTTAACTTTTATAAAGCAGAAAGAGAATAAATCAAAGGGCAGTTTCCATTCTTGGGGCGCCTCACGTGATCCCACATGACCTAATAGCGCTTAGAAAAGAAATAAGAGAATAAACCCAGAGGAGCAGCGCCAACTTCAAGCGCCTCACGTGACCCCACGTGAGCGCGTCAAATTCTTAGTGTTTAACACTACTTCAAGCACCCCACGTGATCCCATGTGAGCGCTTCAAATTCTTAGTGTTTAACACTATTTCACGGCTTCACGTGGGAGCACGTGAGAGCCGATCATATATTAGTGTTTAACACTATGAGAGGCCAAAATTAGCCAAACTTAGATCAAATTCCCGAGGGCAATCAATCGAGCCCCTCATGGTCAGGGTCACCCAAACTGATCTCAGTCCCAGAGATGGCCAATGATCTCCCAATACATGGCATCTAAGATGATGTTCATTCCACCATGATCTCTCCCCTCGATCTGGAATTTGGTTCAAGGGTACATCTCTCCACTCCTTCGATACATGTCGTTGTAATTCTTCAACGTCTTCAGAGAGGTGGAAGGTCCCAATAACCAAAAACTCTTGGCGCACCACTGAACAAGCTTTTCAAAAAAGAGAGTAAATCTAAAATACATCTCAATTTAGGGGCGCCTCACGTGATCTCATGTGACCCAATAGTGCTTAGCACTCTGAAAAGGAAAAAGGAAATAAACCTAAGACAACGCTCGCATTTTGAAGGCACCTCACATTTTCCCACATGACCCCCAACAGTTGTGTATAAAAGAGGGAGAAAATTCCAATGACAGAGCTCACATTTTGAAGACACCTCACGTGTCTGCACGTGACTGTTTGATGAACCAAGTGCTTAGCACTTATAAATGAAAGAGGAATAAAATCCAGAGAACAATTCTCACCTCGGGCGCCTCACGTGCTCACACGTGCGACAAGTGCTCAGCACTTTTATATATATATGAGGGAATAAACTCAAGGAACAATGCCCACTTTGGGGCCCCTCACATGTTCACACGTGAGCTCCTCTAAAGTCCAGTGTTTAACACTGATTCAGTGCTTAGCATTATGGGGTGACTAAAGAAAATCAACCTTAGCTCAAATTAGCCAAGTCTTCCGAAGCCAAGAGACCCTTTTGTCACCAATCAACCGAGCCCCCATGTTCAGGTCTCCCCAAACTAATCCTAGTCCTAAAGATGACTAGTGTTCTCCTAACAAATGACATCTAAACTGTGTTCATCCCATTCCCTAAATCGGGATATTGGTTCAAGGGTACATCTCTTCATACCTCTGATACATGTCGTTGTAATCCTTCAACGTCTTCAGAGAGGTGGAGGGTCCCAATAACCGATAACTTTTGGTGCATCCCCAAACGGTTGAACCAAAACCACATGGACTATGATAACCTTAAACTTCTGGACCACAATAGAGCCCGAATGCTCTTTTGTTGGATCTAAACGATCCCGTTAAGTTGATCTTAGTTTGAAATTAGACTATCGTATCCTTAACATACTTTTAAGTTGATCTTAGTCTCAAATGAGACTAACGTATCCTTAAACCCAACCCCAAACCCAAATCTAAGAAAATACGGATTTGGACTAATCCACGCCCTACGGACGACAACATAAATTAGTCTCCGTATACAATCCACGGGCAACCAAAAACAAAACAAACACACACGACACGAAGTGACCATCTGGAGAAGGAGAAATTGGTTACCGCGATACGGTAGAGTAATTAACTGCAGGGGCTTGCGTCTCCAGGGAAGAGCATCCCCACCATAAAAAACCCCTCAAGGGAGGGGGAATCTGACGAAGTCTGCTACATCGGCCGCATCCATTTAAACCTTCGATACATGGTGTCATAAATCAACTTGGCATCTTCGGAGAGGTGGGCGGATAGCACTAAATAGCATCTGCCCCCAAATTCAGACAAGACGAACCTATGCGGTCGCGTCTCTGTATTCGAAGGAGAATAGATTCTGGCATGCCCGGTGGGACATCTTCCTCTTTCCACTCCACACTTCGTGTGTCGTGTTC
Source organism: Agapanthus africanus (assembly GCA_030015575.1). Lineage (NCBI taxonomy): Eukaryota > Viridiplantae > Streptophyta > Magnoliopsida > Asparagales > Amaryllidaceae > Agapanthus > Agapanthus africanus. Next base: position 887,308,674 of record CM057337.1, read on the forward strand.
GCGAACGAATCGCAGTTTAATATGGTTTTCCTTGGGTTCGAGGTACTAGGATTTGGTTTTGCTCTCGTGCAGAAAAAAAACATCAATGGCCTCTAACTACTCCAGCTGCAACTGCAACTCCCATTCCGCCTCATCTGGAGGAGTAACCTACGGGCCCCAAGCGGCCTCCCTGTTCAAGATGCCAGTGGAGCAGGTAACTCAGTACATCACTGGGCTATTCTTCGGGATCATGCTCCCACCGATGAGCTTCAATGCCCCTGTACCATTGCAAGAAGCTCAGAAGAAGTTGGTCTTTCATAGGCTTACCACTACTACGGCCCCTCTTAACGGGTCGCCCAAACCAAGTACCTCAGTTTTCAGCAGACTGGGCCGAAGCTCAAATGGGTTCGTGAAGAAGACCGCAATATCAGAAGGAGTTATCCCGAAGCGGATAGCCATCCCTACTTCTGAAGTCACCAAGGCGGCTTCTGCGGCTAAGGGGTCGGTCTTCACAAGACTGGCCGTTTCAGTTTCCACTCCGGGCGAAGTAACCAAGGCCGTCTTCCCTGCAAAAAAATTGGCCTTTTCAAGATTGGCCATTCCCTCTCAGCGAGCATTTGTTTTTGACAGGCTGGCGCTAACAACAGGCTCTCATCAGAACAGGAAGCATGAAAAAGCTGATCCAACAGCGGAGGTCATACCGGCCGCACGACATGCTCGACGTCGCCACTGGCGCCGAGTGAGGAAAGCTGGGGGCAATTCCCCTTCTGGACTGACTCTGCCAGCTCCAATGTTGGAAGTTGATGCTGCTGTTCCAACTGGGAACAGCTTTGAACTACTTAACAGGGTGTGCAGGAATTCGCCAACTGTTGTGCTGAAAAGATATCCTCCACCAATAGAGAACGTTACAAAGGCGAAGCCGGAGCAGCCTCTTCAACGGCTGTCCTCTAAAATTTACAAAGTCTGGCGTCAAGTCCAAAACTCGGTGATTGATCAAGATTACTCTCGCCGACAGAAAAAGGTGAAAGTTCAGCGAGAAGACGACCATCCTGTCAAGCCACAGAGGCGACAGCTACTTGGGTGCCCACTGCAATGGCCCCCTCAACTTCGACCGCCCACAAGAGGAGAAGGCCGGGGAAAATCCCTGCGTCTGCGACGAATCGCAAGACCACTCAACCCAAATGTCCCAAGGCTGGGGGCATGGTGGCACTCACCATCTATATGGCATCCGGAAAAGAGGATAGCCGTATCTCCACAGGTCATCGACCACTTACACGATCAGTGACTAAGGCTCAGGAGCAACAACAACAAAAGTTCCAAGAGATGTTAACAGCCATGGCCGCACTTACGGGACCGAAAGCAAGCCCGGTGACATCCTCGGAGCAGCGCCGTGAGCAGGAAACTGATGCTGAATTCTTTCGGAGAATGCTTGAGAAGAAGGACAAAGAGGCTGCGGAACAAGCGGCCAATATAAAATGGCCCTTTTATTCCAAGATATGGTGGGTATGATGATCCAGCCGGACCCTCCAGCCGAAGACCCTCCAATGATAATTGAAGATGATAGAGGAGAGACATCAAATCCTCTGCCGGCTCTGTCAGCATCCAAGGAGGAGACCATCTCAAAAGCCGCCCTGGATGATTACATTGCTCAGCAGATACGAGTTCATCAGGTGAATGAAGCGGCTGGGCAAATTGTTAAAACTGGACGACCCAACCGGATTGGTATGACCAAATAAAGTACCCGCCAGTATACACGATCCCTAAATTCTACATATATAAGGGGACGAGAAATCCGCATCAGCACGTCGCTCAATTCAGAGCCTTGTGTGGAAACACCAGAGGTGACGATAAGCTACTGCTTCACTAATTCGTTGGCAGTTTGTCGGAGACAGCATTCGAGTGGTATTCAGAACTTCCCAACGACTCCGTCAAAAATTTTACGGAGACGGAATTGCTATTCACCCAGTGTTTCGCAAGCGCTAGCGAGAGCACTCCGATCACCGCGTTAATTAACACCAGGGTGAAGCCGGGCGAAACGTGGGTGCAGTACGCGATACGGTGGCAGAATTTATGGTCGAAGTGCGAACAACGCATCGAGGATGCTCCTGCGGTAGGCATGTTCATGGGTACTCTTGATCCGCAGGCGACAATATCTTAATTCATGATGTTCTTCAAGACAACTACTTTCCAGGCCTTGATTGACAAGCTGGCCTAAATGGACCAGATGAGCCATAGACCGCCCTCCTCAAAGACGGATCCTCGGAATGAGAAGGGAAAAGGGAAAGCAACCTTCTTCGCCAACGCTCAACAACAACCGAGTGGCCCGAGACCGATTGTTCGCCAAAGCAACAAGCGGCAATCTCTCGATGAGAAGTTGAGACGTCCTTACTCGTTTCCCCAGGACAAAACAAGGAAACTGTTCGAACTAGCAGTGCGCAACGGGCTCATCACTCTACCGGAGCCGAGACACCCACTACAACCGAACGATGTCAACGATCCCAATTACTGCCCCTACCATCGAGTATTAAGCCATCCACTCGAAGATTGCTACGTCTTCAAAAATTGGGTTGAAGACCAATACCAGCAGGGCAAGTTCGCGCTGTCTGAAAACTGAAAGGTAAATCCGCCACAACAGCACACCCCTAAAAGGGTGGACACGCCGGGGATATCGTGCTCTTTTATAGAAGAAGCTCAATGGGAAGTCGCTCTTTTAGCTAAGACGAAAAGCATGCTGAAAGATCTTCACACATGCCCGGCGATCAGGTGGAAAAGTCCGCTGGAACCCGAGATCATTGAGGGAATGTTGAAGCCGCGCCTGACTCCAAGAATTGGTAGTGATAATCAAAACGCTCAAGCCCAGTCGTCAAAGTCTTCAAAGAAGAAGAAGAAGACCAAAAAGCCTATGAAGCCTGATGACAAGCGCACAGACCTGCAAAAACATATCGACGCGCTGGAGGAATATAATCAGAAGGCGCGAACCCCGGTCACGTTCCAAGAGTTTCTCAACCACTCCTTGAGGACGGAAATGATGACAATGATGAGGGATAAGACTCGTCAGATGAACCTGAGAACTATGTGGCGAACTGCCACATGATTTCTCATTCATCAATAGATGGTGAAGAAGCTCCTGATGCAGAGAAACTAGGGGCAGATCCCAAACAGGAACTCCTAGAACCGTCAGACGAGATGATTAACGTATTCCTGAATGAAACTCTTCAGAAAAGCAAAGCTGACAGAGAGCGGGAAACGGCCATATATGAAAGGGCCAGACGTCGACGTCAAGCTAAAGAAGCTCCAGTGACGGGAAGCCATAAAATATCCCAACCGGATCGAAGCATCCCGATCGCCAGCAAAAGCAAGCTTAAAGCAAGGAAACGATTCGCTAGGGCTTTGTCAATAGGAATGAAGTTGCTCTCTTTCAAAGGAAATTCTCCTAGCGGTATACATCTTGATGAAGCGGATGTACATCCTGATTTCTGCTTATACCATCAGAGGACTGCACACCCTACCGAAGAGTGCATAGCCTTTAACTGGTGGCAGGGATATGCTGCTCACCGACAACACGTTCAACGAGTGAAGCGTAAGGCTCATCGGTAAAAGAGAAGCACGACAGATGAGCGCAAAAGAACTGCCGGCAACTGTCACATAATTGGCACCAAGGGATCGCAAGTTCTCACCCTTGGAAGTGATTCTGAAGAAGAAATAGCCCTCAACCCTCTCTTCAAGGAATCCCCCTCCGACACAAAAGATACGAAGACTTGCGAGGACATCTAGCTGTGTAATCGTACGTTGCCCGGAGAAAATCCCTGACCTACTTGCAACGGACCGAAACGTCCTTAAACTAACAATGGACCACTATGTCCTAAAACTGGCTGTTGATCGAAACATCGTTAAACTACTACAAACCACAGCATCCTAGGGCTGACGCGAAAAGAAAACGGTATGTTCATAAGCAAAATAGGCACGGATGAAAACCCGAAAGGGCGCCATAAGCAAAAACAGCAGGACGACCGACGATGTTTGTGAAAACCCGAAAGGGCGCAGATTCGTAAAAAAAATGGTACGTCCATAAGAAAAATGGGCACGGATGAAAACCCGATAGGGCTCCGTGAGTAAAAACAGCAGGGCTCCCAGCGAGTTTTGTGAAAACCCGAAAGGGCGCAATCTCGTTAAAAGACACTTGCAAGGTCCTCTCGACCTGGTGAGGAGAAAATACCCGCGTGAGATCCTTACGACTTATAAGGGAGCAACACATTTAGGGATCCCCATGATTCCTAAGGAGAAATTACACTTACGAGATCCTCACGACTCATAAGGAGAATTCCCCTTTGAGACCCTCACGGCTCATAGGATTCAAAAGCCTTAAGCGACAGGGATCTGAACCTGTTCTTAAGCCATCACAATCTCCGATGCTGCCCTACAAGCGGTTCAATATTGACCCTTGTATACAATCCATGGGCATGAATAAACATTTCCCTAACAAAGTCTCAACAGAAACTGGGGATATGCTCATATAGTGAACAACCTTTGTAAGTTCTCTCGACTTATAAGGAGAAAACACTCTTGTAAGATCCTTATGACTTATAAAAGACCATACACTTAGAAATCCTCACGATCCCTAAGGAGAAAACGCACCTATGAGATCCTCACGACTCGTAGGGAGAAATACCTTCATGAGACCCTTACGGCTCATGAAGTTAAAAGCCTTAGTCGACAGGATCCTAACCCTGTTTGCTAAGCCACCTTTGTTTAAGTCGACAAAGGCAAATGATGATTCGCTCCTGGAAATGTCCCAGTTATAGCGATGCTGATGCCTAAATCAGTATCAGATCCTGAGTCCCTTACTCGCGACAAAATTCAGCGAGCCATAAATGCATATGAAATAGCCGAAATGATGGGGCAACTTGCAACAAAATCAGCAAGTAAAAGATATGCATACAAAAATAGCCGAAATGATTGGGCAATTCGCAATAAAAAGCAGCGAGTAAAAAAAAAAAACAAATAGCCGAAATGATTGGGAACCGCGAAAAATAGCCGAAATGATTACTTTCATGAGATAAAAGCTGAAATGATAGAGCATCGCGGAAAGAAATAAAAAAATGAAAGAATGAAACTTTTGCCCTACAAGCAGTCCATACTAACCCCTGTATACAATCTATGGGCATAAACGAATAGGGAACCAAATGTCCCCTACCAGATCCTGTCAAAAGGGAAAGTCAGATCTCAACAGTAACATCTGCATCCCAGAAGATCAACAACGACGTTCCTTCTTATGCCAGCAGGGCACGGAAGTGACATAACGAAACGGAACCATGGCAAAGTCCCTAGTTCCAAATCTTATCGGCGACATCTACAGCCTAAAAATCAGCAACGATGATCCTCCTCACTCTAATAGGATTCGGACGCAACATCACCAAACGGAGCCACGACAAAATCCCTAGTTCCAAGACTCTACGATCTACAGACAACCTAGAGTCAACCAATGACTTCCCCGCCGGATCAACGCTCCATCTCGGAAACAAGTCAACCAACCCCGAGGAAATCAGTGTCCTTGGCAAATACTTCGATTCAGGAAAATCAGCGTCCTTGACGAGAGCATCTCGATTCGCATCGACCCTCAAGGAAATCAGTGTCTTTGCAGGAATACCTCGATCCTTTTTGACCCCCAGGGAAATCAGTGTCCTTAGAAAAATACCTCGATTCAGGAAGATCAGCGTCCTTGACGAGAGTATCTCGATATGCATCGACCCGCAAGGAAATCAGTATCTTTGCAGGAATCTCTCGATTGTTCTCGACTCCGAGGAAATCAGTGTCCTTGGCAAAAACCACGATTCAGGGAAATCAGAGTCCTTGACGAGAGCATCTTGATTTGCGTCGACCCGCAGAGAAATCAATATCTTTGCAGGAATCTCTCGATTCGTCTCGACTTCGAGGAAATCAGGGTCCTTGGTAAATACCTTGATTCAGGGAAATCAGCGTCCTTAATGAGAGCATCTTGATTCGTATCGACCCGCAAGGAAATCAATGTTTTTGCAGGAATACCTCGATTCATCTCATCTTCGAGGAAATCAGTGTCCTTGGCAAAAACCTCGATTCAGGGAAATCAGCGTCCTTGACGAGAGCATCTCGATTCGCATCGATCCATAGAGAAATCAGTGTCTGTGCAGGAATACTTCGATTCGTCTCAACTCCGAGGAAATCAGTGTCCTTGGCAAAATACCTCGATTCACGGAAATCAGCGTCCTCGACGAGAGCATCTCGATTCACATCGACCCGTAGAGAAATTAGTGTCTCTGCAGGATTCGGACGCGACAATCAACCTCGGAGCCGCGGCAAAGTTCCCAGTTCCAGGACTTGGCGGTGCACAGAAAACCGAGAATCAATCCTGACCTCGTATGGATAAAGTCAATCTTGACCCCATATGGTGAAAGTCAACCCCTGACCCCGTGGAACACGGCTAAAGTCAATCCAGACTCCGTGGAAAACAGCCAAAGTCAACCCTCGACCTCCCCATCGAAGCAATGATTTGACTCGAGAGCAGGTCAACTCATCAATCACTTACGAGTCCTATCGACTTGTAAGGAAGAAAATTCTCTTGTGAGATCCTTACGACTCTCAAGAGAAAGCACACTTAGGAATCCTCACGATTCCTAAGGAGAAATTACATCTACGGGATCCTCTCGACTCGTAGGGAGAAAAAACCTTCTTGAGACCCTTACGACTCATGAAGATGGAAAAGTCTTAGGCTACAAGGACCTTAAACTTGTCTCCTAAGCCCTCAATTCTATGGCCATGCATAACTCTGCACTAATTCATCCACGTACATTCTTACATGGGCAAAGTAGTGAGAGGCATTTGTTCCCGCCAAAATTTTCGGCCAAGAGCTACTGTTCCCTTGAACAAAAGGGGGAGAATCTAAAAAAAAATAGGTATCACATGCTCACACGTGACCAAGCCTCACGTGCAGAAACGTGACCATTTACAGACAAAGCTTATAGACACAGAACAAAATAAACAAATTGGAAATGCTGTGTTAGTAGAGTCATGATTGTAAGCGATTCTGCGTGTTCAAGTTTTAGTTAAATACCGCAATCAAGACGGTTTAGCTCGTAGCTAGCCGGTTGAGTACGGGTCGTCCGCAGGGAGATGGGAATCTTTTTCTATGTGCTTTAACGAGTTAAGTCCAGTTTTTCAGATTTTGTTGTGATTAGTTAAGCGGTAAAATGATATGTAAAGAGAGCTTGTTAGGGTTAGGATTAGGTTAGTTTGAGTTAAGAGTCTCCCACATCTTTCGTTGCCCCTCTTAATATCGGTGTTACGGTAATTGGCAACAACGGGGATTAGCACGACTAGGAAGGAACCTGCGAGTATAAGCTAGGCTTTCCAACGCATAAGTTCTTCCTTTTGGTGCTTGTCCGTCCGTTCTTGGCTCTTAGCCATAACCTCCGGTTAATTCAACCACAACCGGTCTCACTACGGAATCACCGCTATCATGTAGGATAGGGTGCCGTAAGGAGCGGATTGTGGTTCAATTAACGGGAGACGAATTAAGCTGTTGGGCAAGGAAAGAGTGAGAGAGATTTCCTTCTCTCAAACTTCCTTTATCCTACCCTAACAAGTATGAAACTACTCACACATCATGATACGGAAAAATAAAACAAAACAAAAGAGGAAGATAGAAAGAAAGAGATTAGAAGATAACAACTAGCTATTTGCGACCTCACCTCGGCAAGGATCAAGCGTAAGCATCATGGTTGTGTTAAGGATAAAGAAAAAGAGAGAAGAAAGAAACAACAAGAAATAACAACAACTAGTTAACAAATGAAAATTACAACAATTAACAAGATAATAAGACAAGCAAAATAATAAACGGTTCTTCTTTATTCATCATTCTTCACTCACAAGCTCACTACAAGTTTTAATGGAGAAGAGATGAGAAGAGGAAGAAGAAACACAACTAAACCTAGAAAAGAAAATACAAGATTATGGACCCCTTTCCTTCACAAAGTTCTGGGCTATTTATATGCTGAAAAATGAAAACCTAGGGCAACCACCAGACTACAAATGAAAAGACCAAATTACCCTCAAAAATTGGTCAACTGCCGCCACTATACGGCCGCGGATCCGCGGCCTAAGCCAGCTTATGCCGCGGATCCGCGGCCTAAGCCAGCTTATGCCGCGGATCCGCGGCCCTTTAGTGGAGTTAGGTGGCCAAATTTTGTAGGGTTTCCTGGTTTGCTGTGCCCATTATTCTGGTACATGATTTTTCTCAGAATTGCTTCACGATTTTTCCAGAATTTCTGTTGAGGGAAAGGTGTTTTGAAGTGGACTTTTTGTCATGATTTCCTCGAGCTCCGCGTAGATTTCTTGGATCTTGTGCTGCCATTGAGCCTTGTGCATGAAAACGACATTGATTTGACATTTTGTCTTCTTAAACTGGTATCTGGCAACATACGGATGAAGAGCGGAGACCGTGTTTTCTCAATGGTTGGCAGGAACCCGGATTTTGTCGTGTTTTCCATGAATTTCACCGTTTTAGAACCGAGAACCTGTATCCTGCAATTGACTAGCAAACACGGCTCAAGAGTATCTACCGATAAGCAATGTGATAAAAATTGGGCGGTATAAAAATGCAAAAATCTGATATGAACAAATACCCCCAAACTTATCATTTGCTCGTCCCGAGCAAAGCCAATTTATTCACAAAAATTTACTAACCTCACTTTCGCAGGGAACGCGATTGCACTGAGCATGTGCAACAAGCCGTTAACCTCTAGGTGTCCCTAGTAGGAGGAGTGTTGTCTCCTGAGGGTTTTCAGCGGATACTACCCACAAAATCCGGTCAAGCTAGTTTTGTAAAATAACTAAAATTCAAACCCTAAAGTTTTGTTTCAGAAAATAACAATTCTATAATCCTAAGTCTAGACTATCGAACCTTTATTTTTCACACCTCGCTTTTTATCTAACTACAGCTTTTATATATCTTCACGTGCAGTGCAAATAGTGTCGTTAAGTTCCCGAAAGGTCGAATAAAGTTATTATGTCACACAATAAAGCCCAGATAACAATTTTAAAAGGATCACATGAGTTTTATAAAGAGTTAAGCATTTTTCAAGTTTCGTTTTCCAGTAAGGTTTCAACTTCAGAATTTCTATCTTCCTTAACAGGAAACTAAGTCGTATTTTTCACTCCACCTTTTTCTTGTTTTCATTTCATACACACCTCTGTGAACGTGCAATAGTCTTTATCATAGAGTAAAACCTTCATATCTCCGCTAAAATTTTTATAAAAGCCTGTCTTTTATCAAGATTATTCTCACACAAAGAACCGTTAGGAATTTTAACTCGGAGAGAACACTTGCTTGACTTTGTTTTAATCTGGACTTTCTAGGCTTCTTAGCGAGCTTTGGCCAATGCACCCAAACCAGTTGATTTTAGGGCATTAGGTGTAGAAACACCCCAGCGGACTTAATTACTCAAGTTACCTAGGTCCAAAAACAAAAGACAGTTTGGCGTGAAAATCAGATGATTTAATACGAACGGAGACATAACCGGCAGTTCAATTATTTGTTTGGATAAAAGACGTGTTTAGTGGGTTCGGTGTGTAATCATTCCAATCAAGTTTCAGATGGGTTATTTTTCAGACTTAGTTCCAATTACGGCATCAATAATATTCCTTCATATTCGCTTTACTTCATAAACTATTCTTGACATTACTTATTTCAGAACAAACCTATTTGATCCTCAGAAAATCATTTATCTGTTTAAAAGTTTTTAAACATAAAAGACTTGTCATCTAATTTCCAAAAACTCACGACACGTGTAGTGTGATGTAAAGACGTATATCAGTTATAGTTAACTTCAAAGGAGAGTTATCTTTCAGGTTTTCAAAATCTAAACATAAGATTTAGTTATTCCTATTTTTTCAAACAAAAACCGTCGAAATGTTGAATCAGAGTTCTTCCACAAGCTAACTTGACAGAAAAGTTTTTATATTTTTTAGAAATTTTTTCCAGATTTTTATGGATTTTATGGATTTTAATATGCAGATGCAAAATATACATATGAATGCGAAGGTAAGAAATGCGTACCGAGCGTACCCCCAAACTTAAACCGGACAGTGTCCTCACTGTCGTTGCATGAAGAGATCATTTGTAGGGTCAAAATTGTCGGTTAGCGATACACAATTTTTATTTTTTTGTTTTGGTTTTTAAAGAAAAGAAAAAGAAAAAAGAATATACACAAATATCTACAAAATGGTTTATACATACCCCCAAACTTATTTGGAACAGTGTCCACTGTTCTTGGCTGGATAACCGAAGTTTGGTGGTAGGCAGAGGAAGATCAGGCAGGGTAAACCGGCTCCTGTAAGAACAGGAGCTCCTCTGTTGGTTCTGCGCTAAGGTACGGTTTGCATCGGTGTCCGTTTACTTTGAAAAGTGAACCGTCCTTTGGATTTTCCAAATCCACAGCGCCCTGCGGATATACATTCCGCACAAAATACGGCCCTTTCCAGTGAGATCTGAGCTTTCCTGGATGGAAGTGAAGTCGGGTGTCGTAAAGCAGTACCTGCTGACCAGGTACGAAGGTTTTGCGCAAAAGGTGTTTATCGTGAAACACCTTCGTTCGATTCTTAACGACAACCGCGTTATCGTACGCCTCATCCCTAAGCTCGTTTAGTTCGTTCAACTGCAGCTTCCGATGGCTGCCCGCATCCTCGAGAGACAGATTCAGCTCCTTTATCGCCCAAAATGTGCGATGCTCTATTTCGACAGGTAGGTGGCAGGCTTTTCCGTACACAAGCCGATAGGGAGACATGCCAAGGTCGGTCTTATAAGCGGTTCGAAATGCCCAAAGGGCATCCGTGAGTTTCAGCGACCAATCTTTACGGTTCTTGAAAACCGTCTTCTCCAGTATCTGCTTGATTTGCCGATTTGAAACTTCGGCCTGCCCGCAGGTTTGGGGGTGGTAGGGCGTAGAGAGCTTATGATTAATGGAGTATTTCCGCATCAAGGCTTCGAAAGTTTTGTTGCAGAAATGACTTCCATTGTCGCTAATGATCGCTCGGGGGTGCCCAAAACGGGAGAAAATGTTTTCTTTAAGGAACCTAACGACAACTTGTTGTCGTTAGTTCGGCTGGGCACAGCCTCGACCCATTTAGAGACGTAATCAACAGCGAGAAGGATGTACAAGTTCCCAAAAGATCTGGGAAACGGCCCCATGAAATCGATCCCCCAAACATCGAAAATCTCCACAACCAAGATCGGTTGGAGCGGCATCTCGTTCCTCCGGGATATCCGGCCCATGTGTTGGCACCGGGAGCAAGTCTTGCAATAATCATGAGCGTCTTTGAAGAGTTGTGGCCAGTAGAAACCACATTGCAAGATCTTCTCAGCTGTCTTTCTGGGCCCAAAATGCCCGCCACACGCTTGATCGTGGCAAATTGACAGCACACTCTTGAATTCCTCATCAGGGACACACCGACGAATAATCTGGTCGGGACAGTACTTGAACAAATAGGGTTCGTCCCAGTAAAAGTGTTTTACTTGGGATAAGAAGCGAAGTCTGTCCTGACTTGACCATTCAGTCGGTAATAATCCCGTGGCCAAATAGTTCACAATATCTGCGAACCAAGGTTTGCAAGATACTGTCAAGAGCTGTTCATCCGGGAAAACGTCGTTGATCGGAATTGGAAGCGAAGGCGAAGAAAGAAGTCGTGAGAGATGGTCGGCAACTACGTTTTCACATCCTCTTTTGTCCTTAATGACAAGGTCAAACTCTTGAAGCAAGAGGATCCAACGTATTAACCGAGATTTTGCATCTTTCTTCGCAAAAAGATGGCGCAGAGTAGAATGGTCAGTGTAGACAATGACTGGAGAGCCGATGAGGTAGGGCCTGAACTTTTCTAAAGCAAATACAACAGCTAAGAATTCCTCCTCAGTTGTTGTATAATTGAGTTGGGCGTCGTTCAGGGTTCGACTCGCATAATAGATTACGTGCGGCATCTTGTTGATGTGTTGTCCAAGGACAACACCAATGGCAAAGTCGGATGCATCGCACATAATCTCAAATGGGTGCGTCCAGTTAGGTGAAGAAAGAACGGGAGCATAAGTGAGTGAGCTTTTCAATGATTCGAATGCAGTCACACAGCTCGAGTTGAAGTCGAATGGCGTGTCCTTGGCCAGCAAAAGAGTCAAGGGCCTAGCAATCTTGCTAAAGTCCTTGATGAACCGTCTATAGAAACCGGCATGGCCAAGGAAAGCTCGGATATCTCTGACGCATCGGGGAGGAGGTAGATTGGAAATGACCTCAATTTTTACTTTGTCAACCTCTATGCCATTTTGTGAGATGATATGTCGTAAGACAATACCTTCGCGTACTATGAAGTGGCATTTCTCCCAGTTCAAAGTGAGATTCTTGTCCTTACATCGGGTAAGGACAGCGTCAAGATGCAGCAAACACTCGTTGAAGGAATCGCCGAAGATGGAGAAATCATCCAAGAAAATCTCCAGAAATTTTTCCACCATGTCTGAGAAAATTCCCATCATACACCGCTGGAAGGTAGCGGGCGCATTGCATAACCCAAAGGGCATGCGACGATATGCAAACGTGCCGAAAGGACAAGTGAAAGTGGTCTTTTCCTGGTCTTTTTCGGCGATGGGAATTTGATTATAGCCGGAGTAGCCATCAAGAAAGCAGTAGTACTCGTGTCCGGCCAATCGTTCAAGCATCTGGTCAATGAAAGGTAGCGGAAAGTGGTCTTTCCGTGTTGCGGCGTTGAGTTTTCTGTAATCAATGCACACTCGCCACCCAGTTTGGGTGCGAGTAGGGATTAACTCGTTCGCCTCGTTAGTGATGACCGTGATGCCCGACTTCTTGGGGACAACATGAATGGGGCTAACCCACTGGCTATCAGAGATAGGGTAAATGATACCACTATCAAGACATTTGACGATCTCCTTCTTCACAGCCTCTTTCATGACTGGATTGAGACGTCTTTGTGGATCCCGGGCTGGTTTGGCATCATCCATCAGATGAATGTGATGTTCAACGATCAGGGGACTAATCCCCTTGATGTCCGCCATGGACCAGCCAAAAGCTTGCCTGTTGCTGTGCAAGACCGCGAGAAGGGCTTTCTCTTGCTCTGGAGCTAGAGAAGCCGAAATGATGACAGGGAGGGTCTCGTTCTCACCTAAGTAAGCGTACTTAAGGTGAGACGACAAAGGCTTGAGTTCGAGCATCGGAGGTGAAACGATGGAAGGCAAGGTTGGTGCAAAGGTCTCGAACTCAAAAGACTCCAGCAAAGGTTCGAAACGAGTGTAGGCGACAGAGTCGGATGGTTCAGGTAACTCATCCGGAAAGTCGAAGGATTCAAACTCGGGTTGTGCGCGGCTAAGATCATTCGAGAACGTGAAACACTCGTAGTCGTTGTCGGGCGCAGAAACAGCAGCAGGTTCGAAGAGAAACGCACTAGTGGCGTCAAGATCATCGTGATCAAACAGAAACTTCTCGAATTCACACTCTTCTGGGGTGATCTCCTGGATCGAGCAGACGTCCAGTATATGAGCATTAGGTTCGGCGGGCTGATTCCCCAACCTAAAAATGTTGAGTTCAATCGTCATGTTTCCAAAAGAGAGGTTCATCGAACCATTGCGACAATTGATTACAGCATTTGAGGTTGCAAGGAATGGGCGACCGAGTATCACCGGAATTTGATTCCGGGGGTTAGCTACAGGCTATGTGTCGAATACAATGAAGTCAACGGGGAATATGAAGTCCCCGACTTTTATTAACACATCCTCTAGCTCACCCCTAGGATGGGTGATCGATCGGTCGGCCATTTGGAGAGTGCAGTGCGTGGGTTTCAGCTCTCCGACGCCTAATTGCTCGTATACTGAATACGGAAGCAGGTTAACACTGGCACCAAGATCTAATAGTGTGCGGTTGATATTCTTATCCCCAATGGTAATTGAAATCGTAGGACAGCCAGGGTCCTTCCGTTTTTGTGGTAAATACTGGGTATGGGCATCACTCACAGCACTAGCCAAGAAAACTTTCTTGGGTACCTGAGACTTCCTCTTTTTCGTGCACAAGTCCTTTAAGATTTTCGCGTAGGCTGGGACTTGTTGGACAGCATCTAAAAGAGGAATGTTAATGTTAACCTGCTTAAATAACTCCAGAATCTTCTCCATTTGTGGATTTTGTTTGTTAGACCTCAACCGGTTTGGAAATGGAACATTTTGAAAATTGGTTGAGTCTAATGCTGGAGGAGGAGATTGTGGAGTTGGAACGGATCCCAGAACAGGTGTTTTCGTGGAGTGAGAAGTGGGTCCATTCAGAGCAGAAGAAGAGGAAGGAGAGCCTTGTGAAGAACGGAGAATATGCTCAGAAGACGAGGAAGAAGAAGAAGAAGAAGAAGCGGCCGGGGTATCATCGTTGATTCGTTTTCCTGTGTTGTTTTGCAGCATCCTTCCCGATCTCAGTGTGGTCACGGCACTCACATTATGGTTCTGTTGTTCAAGAGCAACATGTGCATTATGTGGGTGACCGGGATTTGGGAGTGACTGGGACGGGAGCTTCCCCTTCTCTCGCTCGCTTAAGGCCGCGTTCATCTGTGCAATCTGGGCCTCGATGGTCTTGATGCTTTGCCCATGTGCGGCAGTGTGTTGCACTGAGGACTGAATGGAAGACTGGATGTTGGCAGTGGATTGGGTCGATTGTTTAACGAACGCCTCCAGACTTCGTTCGAGCGAGGAAACCTTATCATTGTTTGACGGAACAAAGTTGTTTGGTGGAAAAGAATTGTTGGGTCCAAAGTTGTTCGTCTGATTTTGGAAAGGTTGGGGTTGGAAGGGCTGCTGAAACTGCTGTTGAGTTTGTTGTTGCGCTTGTTGTTGCGGCGGAGGGCCCCTTTGGAAATTGTTGCCTTGGAATTGATGCTGATTCTGATTCCAGGCGAAATTGGGATGGTTCCTCCAACCGGGATTGTACGTGGAAGAGTACGGATCATTTCTTGGTCTTTGCTGAAATGCAGCATTAACCTGATCCTATCCTTGCGATGGTGGATTGTAAGGACACTCTTCGGTCAAGTGAGAAGGATCGGAACAACAAGCGCAAATGGTACGAAGGGGGAGAACAGGGGCAGGAGCAGGAGAAGAAAATTTTCTCTCTATCGCTTCAAGCTTTCTTGTTATTGCAGCCATCTCAGCTTTCATCGCAATAGAGACGTCAAGTTGGTGAATTCCTACCCTAGACTGACCGTAGAAGTGGAGGTAGAAGAAGAAGAAGTCGGTCTGGTGCTCTCCCATTGTAGCGTTTGCTCCGCAAGGTCGTCAAAGAATTGCCACGCTTCCTCGTCAGATTTCGATAGGAAGTGGCCCTGACAGATGGTTTCCAACAACTGCTTCGTTGCTGGGTTCAGGCCCTCGTATAAGGTTTGGCAGAGTTGGCATTTCTCTATACCGTGGTGAGGACACTGAACAAGAAGGTCTTTGTACCGGTCAAAGCACTTCCAGAAGGGTTCAGAAGGAAGCTGAGAGAATTGGTTGATTTCATTGCGAATCCTTGCGGTTTTATGATTCGGATAGAACTTTTTGAGAAACGCTTTAACAAACTCGTCCCAACTGGTTATGGAATGGGAAGCGGTGCTATACAGCCATTTTTCAGCAAGATCGCATAAAGTGAACGGAATGACCCGTAGACGTATAGCATCGTCCGACAGTTGGGTGGTTTTCATCATGGCACAGACGTTTTGAAATTTGTTGATGAAGATATAGGCATCTTCAGATTCAAGCCCATGAAATCGTGGAAGCATGTTGATGAAGTGGGGCTTAATTTCAAAATTATCCCCATTGGCCGGTGGAAGAGAAAGACAGGTGGGGAGTGCAGAACGGGTGGGATAGAAACGATCCTGGAGTGCAATTCGCGGCGGCGCTACAACAGGCGGGTGTGGTGGGTTATTGGTCTCCGTAGGAGGTGGAGCCAATCCAGGGGTGGTCAAAGAGATGTTCGGATTAAATCCTGACATCGTGGAAGAAGAGCTTGGTGAAGGTGAAGGTGAAGATATATGAACAGAATTCCGGTCAACGTCGGAGTTGGCCGGCAAAGGAAGGGGTGAAAGAGGAGTGGACGGAGTATCGACGTCTGAGTCGATCGCGTAGTCGGTAGCGACTAACGTAACGCGGACTAGATGGGCGCTAGTGTCCCGAGTCCAAGCGGACATACACTAAACGAGTTTAGTATAGTCAAAGCGGAGAAGGTGAGGGTGAGAAAACGTCAATGGAGAAAGGCGATGGGTGGTGGGTGAAAAATGGATTTTGGCGACAAAGGGCAAGTTTTTATAAAAGTTTTTGATTTTTTCTTTTTTTTTCTTTTTCTTTTTTTAGAAAGAGATTTAGAGAAATATGTACGGATATACGGCTTAAAGTAATCACAAACAAGATATGCACAATCACACCAAGATCTAGGGTAACCTAGGTCTACTAGACCTGCTCCTGAACTTGATTGTCGAAGTTAAACAGTGTCGAGAAACGGGCTTAAGATACACTGATCATGAGGCCAGGTAAGTGCAGAGTAAGGGGAGGTTGTCCAACGCTTTCGCGAAGTTCCTTAATTAAATAACCCTTTCTCTTTTGGCGGTTGCGCCGTTAACACTTTCCTAGACACCCCGTAATCAATATACCGTTAAGCGAGGTTCTAAACACGGTTTATCTTCTCCTAATGAGCGCGAAGTCCTTAGGGCTGAAGTCTAGTATTTTTTTAATTTACAATGGACAATGCATATGCTTTTATGATTTTTGTAGGGTTCCTAGGCACTCTTGTGAAGGTTCAAAAGGCATCAAACATGCCCGGATAAAAATTTAGACGTGCCGAACAACCCAAAGCCGGGATCTTTGCTAGATTATTAGGGTTTAACATGCAAGAAGATAACTTTTATCTAAGTGTGAGGGATTACAACCTTTGTAGTCCGCTCCTTCACTTCACAAGCTCCGAGTAGAAGTCCCTTTGCCGCGATCCACGATCTCCCGGACTCATGAGAGGCTCCACGACTCGAACGATCCATGCTAGCTCGAAGTATTCCAAATCTCCGATGATCTACCTCGAAGTTGCAACGACTCAAGCTTTCTCACTCTAAAGAGATGAACACACTAATCTCATGGGCTAGATGAGATGAGGATGAGAGAGTAGTATTTTTGCTTTCTTTTTAAATCATTTTCTCATATTATTTCATCACATAAAGAAAAACTAGCAAGCTTTCTTCAAGAGAGAAGAAGATGATAATGGAAAAGATTATGAATCATTTTCTTTTGTGATGAATAGAATAAAAGCTATATGATTGAATTGTAAACCATGGTCAAGGATGAGTGGCTAGGATTTAGTAGAGAAATAACTAGAGTTAGGGTTTGGTTGAGTTAAAGAATGTGTCATCCAAAATATCTTAAGAATGACAAAAGCAAAAACTTCTAGAAGATGCATGAAACATCTAACCCAAAACAAACCCTAACCTCAATTAATCATCCTTAAACATGTTTAACAATTAATCATATCATGTCACATTAATATATATCACATATATATTATATATTTGCAACAAAAGAAAATAATACAATTAACATATATCGCATATATATCAATGTATCATCCAATGAGAAAATGAAATAATAAAGCGAGCCAATATTAGATAATGTAATAATATATCATATATATTATTATACATTAAATCATCGAATCAACACTTGATCCGACGATCCGGCTATATCAAATATTACCGACTAATAAATCATGTACCGATTCATCGAATCAACACTTGATCCGATGTCCCGGTTCATTTCTAAATATCGCGAGAATATAATACGGTATCCCATATCGCATTATTCTCGTTCCTGCGCATATCACATATGTGCCACTACTCCGTTTCGCCTGAGCCAAGAAACCTCTGTGTAGGACTCTAAAGAATCGTCAATACGCCGGTAGCAGGTGATGATCATATCAAACACCCACAAGCTGCAAGCGGTCAGCTAAACGTAACAGCCACCCAGGTATTGAGCGATCAGAAGATCAACAAGCTAGCCTGTGCGTTCTCCTGTGAATCCAATCAGTAACACTCCCGTACAGTCCGGTCTGTTCGTCTGATATGTCGCATATCAAGTCTAGGGGTGGTATACGTCAGACCCCAGTAACCGATAAGTCGTGTCAATGTATGGCTCATAACGGGTCAAGAAACTACTAGTAACACTTACCAGTAAATCTCTATATCATCCCTGGCCAGGGACTTCCAGTTATAGCCAATCGAACACAGCACAACATCAACTCCCTATACCGGGAGAGAAGAATCCCCTCCTATCGCTCATTGCCTCCATGTGATTCGGGACTGTACCCAAAAGCCACCGTTTTGCACGCCCTCTTGGACGTGGTAAGGTGGAAATCAAAGCACAGTGGGAATCACACAAGACTCTATGACGATCTCGGGTCTACAGACTACCCTGTACCAGTGTCACCGGAGAACTGCCATCTGACGTGTGGTATATCACCATCTGGGAGTTCTCGGCGAGTCCGTCCAGTGTACCCAGTCTCCACTGAGCACCCGTACACCATCTCTGATGTCTAACACCGATGGATATGGGATCATCCATCGCCCATCATATGGGTCAAGATGCGTATACGCTAGTCTACTCTGGTATATCGATGCCCTGTCTCGATTTACCCTCGACTAGGAACAGTTATAGGATGTACTCATCGACTACCGCGGTCCCACTAGTATGATCTCATCATAGTCCCAATAGTCGAGTACAGATCCTAAGGGCTTTATCAACATGTGAGAGTAAAACAGTAAACCAATACAAGTCAACATGTTAAGATAAAGTGAAACCAAATAGCATACTATCATGACGAGCAAGAAAGTCTTCTCTATATATAACCAAGCATCCATTATAATATACATCATATGTACAACAATGGCCTCTAGGGCATATACATAACTAACAATCTCCCACTTGCACTAAGGCCAGCTGCTGTAGTATCTCATATCTAGCATCCCGAATAATCTCTCAAACTGTATCTGGGGAATAGCCTTCATGAATGGATCCGCAGTGTTGTCCTTCGTATCTACTCTCCTGACCTCGATCTCCCGGCGATCAACTATCTCCTTGATCAGGTGATACCGCCTCAGAATATGTCTGGACTTTTGATGGGATCTGGGTTCCTTGGTCAAAGCCACAGCTCCATTGTTATCGCAATACAGAGGTATTGGATGCTCAATGGATGGAACCACTCCAAGTTCAGTAATGAACTTCTTTATCCAGACAGCCTCCTTGGCAGCATCGTTGGCAGCGATGTATTCAGCCTCCATCGTTGAGTCTGCAACGGTATCCTGTTTGGAACTCTTCCAACATACCGCCCCTCCATTGAGGGTAAAGACAAAACCCGAATGCGACTTAGAGTCGTCCTTATCACTTTGGAAGCTGGAATCGGTAAAGGACTCCACCTGGAGTTCTCCGTTACCATACACCAAGAACATCTCCTTAGTCCTTCGTAAGTACTTGAGAATGTTCTTCACAGCTGTCCAGTGACTCTCTCCAGGATCTGCTTGATACCTACTCACTACACTTAGTGAGTATGCTACATCGGGTCTGGTACATAGCATCGCATACATGATAGAGCCTACTGCCGAAGCATAGGGTATCCCTTGGATGCGAGCTCTCTCCAAATCAGTCTTGGGAGACATCTCTTTGGAGAGAGTGAGTCCAGAGATCGTGGGTTGGTTCCCACGCTTGGATTCTTCCATACTAAACCTCTTTAGTATGGTGTCAATGTACCTGGATTGGGACAATCCCAATATCCGTTTAGATCTATCTCTATAGATCATGATTCCCAATATGCAGGAGGCATCACCTAGATCTTTCATTGAGAATCTCTGTGATAAGAAGAGCTTGACTGATTGCAGCATAGGAATATCATTTCCTATCAAGAGTATGTCATCCACGTACAATACGAGGAAGACAACCTTACCCTCTGCTACCTTCTTATAGATACAAGGTTCATCTATATTTTTGATGAAGTCAAACTCTTTGACTACAACATCAAAACAGATATTCCAACTACGCGATGCTTTCTTTAACCCATAAATGGATTTAAGCAGCTTGCACACCTTTCCGCTGCTCCCACTATCTACGAAGCCCTCTGGCTGAGTCATGTACACGCACTCTTCTAAATCACCGTTTAGAAAGGCGGTCTTAACATCCATTTGCCAGATTTCGTAGTCATGGTATGCAGCAATGGCAAGTAAGATCCGGATGGACTTAAACATAGCCACTGGAGAAAAGGTTTCGTCATAGTCCACACCTGGTCGTTGACGAAAACCCTTTGCTACAAGTCTAGCTTTGAAAGTCTCAACTTTTCCATCTACACCAAATTTCCTTTTAAAAATCCACTTGCTCCCAATGGGTTTTACCCCTTCAGGAGCATTTTCCAAAATCCATACTTTATTGGTGTACATGGATTCCACTCAGATCGCATTGCATCCAGCCATTTCACAGAGTCACCACTCGTGATGGCCTGCTCGAAACTAGTCGGGTCATCATCATCCATGATGCAATCTTCGCTTCCACCATCAATGAGAAAACCGTAGTATCTCTCAGGTAGATGAGAAACCCTACTAGATCGGCGGAGAGGCTGGGGTTCGTCGGGTACTACTGAATCCTCTGGTTCCACTAAATCTTCAGTTGTAATTTGTGTTTCTGGAACCTCTTCCAGCTCTACCTCTTTGCCACTAATTTCTTTTTCAAGAAATTCCTTTTCTAAAAAGGTGGCATATTGAGAAATAAACACCTTTTGTTCCTCAGCGTGATAGAAAATATATCCTTGAGAATTCTTAGGATATCCCACAAATTTGCAAAGAACTGACCGTGCCTCGAGTTTGTCTGGATTTTGTCTTTTGACATAGGCCGGACAACCCCATATCTTAACTCTTTTAAAATATGGTTTCTTCCCACTCCATATCTCATGTGGTGTGGTAGGCACAGATTTAGACGGAACTTGATTCAATAGGTATGCTGCTGTTTCAAGCGCATAACCCCAGAAGGAAATAGGCAACTCAGCCTCGCTCATCATAGAGCGCACCATATCTAATAGGGTGCGATTCCTCCGCTCCGATACACCGTTGTGCTGTGCTGTATAAGGAGGAGTAAGCTGAGAGAGAATCCCATTCTCTTTTAGATAATCTAAGAACTCATTGCTTAAGTATTCACCTCCTCGATCAGATCGAAGAATCTTAATACTTTTGCCCGTTTGATTCTCTACTTCGTGCTTATATTCTCTGAATTTCTCAAAAGTTTCAGACTTGTGTTTCATCAGGAACACATGTCCGAATCTAGAGAGATCGTCAGTGAATGTAATGAAGTAGGAAGAACCGTTCCTGGCATGCATAGACATGGGACCGCATACATCACTATGTACCAGTCCTAAGAGTTCGGTAACTCTTTCTCCGTGTCCACTAAACGGAGCTTTGGTCATTTTTCCTTTGAGACATGAATGGCAAGTATCATAAGATGATAATTCGAACGAATTCAAATAACCATCTTTATGTAACTTAGCCAGTCGTGTCGCATTGATATGACCAAGTCTACAATGCCACAAGTAGGATTCGTTCACATCTGAATTTTTCCTCTTGTGTGTGTTTTGTATATTCAGGACTGTATTCTGATTTAGAATGAATATGCCATTATGTAACGAGCCTGATGCAATCAACTTTTGATTTAGGAATATGTTCATAACATTATCCTGCACTACAAAATTATATCACTCTTTACTCAATAAAGAAACTGATATAATGTTGCACATCATGTTCGGTATATAATAGCACTCATTTAGAATCAGTGTATTACGACTTGGTAATACAAGGTGATATTCGCCAACTGCTTTGGCTACAATACTTGCACCGTTCCCTACTTGAACGGAATGATCACCTTTTCCCAGTTCTCTACCTTTACGTAGCCCATGTAACTGTTTACATATGTGGGATCCTGATCCGGTATCTAATACCCAGGACGTAGGGTGAACTGAGAAACAGTTCTCAATAACTAACACACCCGAAGAAGATGCATCAACATGCATGTTCTTTTGGGCGGCGTGAGAATCCAGATATTCTCCTGTTTCCTGTTCAGTCTTATAACTCTTATAAGAAAGAACGGGTCCAACATTCCCTAGCTCAGTACAATAATTGGGTTCAGTCAATACATCCATATTATTATCTTGATTATGGCATGACATGGTCGCTACCTGGAGAGAGAGAGAGAAGAAAACATTTTAGCGTATGCTCTTGCAAGATTAGATTGGTTATTATCTTATCTAATCAGGATGTCTCCCACTGTTTTTATCATATCTACCTTAAAACCCTAAAAGGTAAAATTAGCCGGGATTAATTACACCCTACAATTTCGTCAATCTTTCAGCCAGATCAGTGTCGGTACTTTGAGGGAGGTTCCCCGTGCTGTCGCACGGACCTAATTAAAGTAAACCTCGTTTTCCCAGAGGCGTAACCCCGTTAACACTTTTCTAGACACCTACTTGAATGACTAATTGTCCTGTGTAAAACTCTCCCAGGAGTAACACTTACTCGCAGTGGGTATCGGGATCCAACTATCTTATAGGAGGTATGCAATCTCATTGCAAATTTCAACACTTGAAATTCCCGATAATATTTTTACCCCTAGCAATTTATGACCTTAACATAGTCAACAAATCATAATTGCTAGCCAAGTTCAACCCGTCATTTCCCAATTGAATTAAATCCACCTGCACGACCCTTAACATAGTCAACAAAGTCGCACAACTACCCTAATCCAATCACATCTCATATTTTAGCAGATAACTACTAATTAGCTACCGCACACTACGCCTTAACATAGTCAACAAACGTAGCACGGATACTAACTAGTCTTTATCTGAAATGACGGAGGGCTACGCAGGTTTTTCAGAAAACCCTGAGCGTAATGAACTTGATATCGTTGTAGAATCGAGTGAAGTTTTGAAAAGGAGTGTTTTTGAGGTTTTTCTTAGTTTCGCTAAAGGGGTCACTCCCGGTGAAGGGATCGTCGGCCCTTTCCTCATCGAATAAGGTGCAGGATATATCATATATACCGCTGTGCAAAGCAAAACACTAAAAGCAATCAAAAGACAAACCGCGTTTTGTAGCATCTGCCAGTTTTGCTAAAGGGGTCACTCCCGGTGAAGGGATCGTCGGCCCTTTCCCCATCGAATAAGGTGCAGGATATATCATATATATCACTGTGCAAAGCAAAACTGTAGCTACCCCTTTTTATAATGTTTTGATTCTACAACATCTTTAGGTTTCTTTTCTTTTTATTAATGTCATTAATAAATATCCCATCAGCTTATGCTTCCTAAGCATCACAGAAGAAACGAAAGCAGTAATATTTATATATCAGCATATATATATAGTATAAGCATTCGTCTCAGGCAGTAATATGATCTCATCACAGAACATTGCAGCAGAAGAACATATATGAAATATTGGATATACTAGGACGTCCGTGTTTTCAATACGAGCCTGTATAAAACAAGGATTCCACGGTCGCGACGAATAGCCAAACCCACATCCCAAGACCCCTACGAGAGCGGCAAGTAACACTGCCAATTCTAGGGTTAGGAGACCCGGTCTCGACTCCTCGAGATGGCCTCCCACTGGACCCTAGAACCCGGTTACTTGTGCTCCCCACCTTGGGTCTACCTAATGCGGAAAAGTAAATAATATACACTGGTGATATCAACCGCAACCTGGAAGTGCCCCAAATAAAAGAATATTACATTACAAATGAATTTTACATGAATGAAAATAAAAACCCTCATCTCACATAAAACCCCCGGCTATTCAGAACGCGACGATCCAATATAACATATCACAGCAACACATAATATCTCATATCATCAACGTAAGTAAATATGCGCATCCCAATTGTCGTTGACATATAGCAACGAAACCGGCGATATCACATATTACACTTACGGTCACAGAAAAGAAAGTGTAAAACTACAATATTTGGAATCCACAATCACTTTAGACATCGTAAATCCGAAATATCACATACTTCGCATTTCATGCCTAACTCTATGAATTCCACATATTGTATCACATTCCAGATAAATAGACAGTATTAAACTTTTCGAACAGATAATTAAATACCCAAAACTTCCCAAAGTGCTCAACTCTTGAGCGGAGTTCAAATAATCCCAGAATATGCACAGTACCGGTGATCCAGCCGTAGAAGGGTCAAGCCAACGCCTCACATGTGGCACGCCGTACTGCCCCAAACCCGAAGGTTCAAAAGGCAGTTCAAGACGGTCACATAATCGGGTTAAGGTTTGTTGTCTTCTAGAGGGTCCACCGCTTAACTTGTACAATTTTTCCGAAAGATTTAAACCCGAAAAAAATTTCAACACTTGAAAGTTTGCCGTACCAGGAAACATTTAGTTAATGATATCCGTTCAAATAGTTTAACAGTTTCTAAATATCCGGAAAGAAATACGAACTTAAATATTCCGATCGAATCTACTATTACAAAATAAACCCCAGATTTAAACAATACTGGAATCACTGTTAAAAATATCCAGAAGCATCAACAAGTACCTACGGACATTACCATAAAATCCACGTGTCACAAATCGACTGTTCCGCCGCGGAACCGCCGCGCAAGGCATGCTTGCGCCGCGGTTCCGCCGCCGTTTAGTCGAATTAGGGGCTCGGGTTTTATGGTAATTCTTAGAATTCCCTGCTGATTTTTTTACATATTTTTAATTCAGAAAAATCCCAAAATTTAAAAAATTTCCAGAGAGGGGTCCTATTTTGTCGTTTCGGGTTCGATCGGAGTTTTAACTTCGTAAACACATCGCCTAATGCTCTAGCTAGGCTCTGATACCACTGTAAGGTTCCTAGGCACTCTTGTGAAGGTTCAAAAGGCATCAAACATGCCCGGATAAAAATTTAGACGTGCCGAACAACCCAAAGCCGGGATCTTTGCTAGATTATTAGGGTTTAACATGCAAGAAGATAACTTTTATCTAATTGTGAGGGATTACAACCTTTGTAGTCCGCTCCTTCACTTCACAAGCTCCGAGTAGAAGTCCCTTTGCCGCGATCCACGATCTCCCGGACTCATGAGAGGCTCCACGACTCGAACGATCCATGCTAGCTCGAAGTATTCCAAATCTCCGATGATCTACCTCGAAGTTGCAACGACTCAAGCTTTCTCACTCTAAAGAGATGAACACACTAATCTCATGGGCTAGATGAGATGAGGATGAGAGAGTAGTATTTTTTCTTTCTTTTTAAATCATTTTCTCATATTATTTCATCACATAAAGAAAAACTAGCAAGCTTTCTTCAAGAGAGAAGAAGATGATAATGGAAAAGATTATGAATCATTTTCTTTTGTGATGAATAGAATAAAAGCTATATGATTGAATTGTAAACCATGGTCAAGGATGAGTGGCTAGGATTTAGTAGAGAAATAACTAGAGTTAGGGTTTGGTTGAGTTAAAGAATGTGTCATCCAAAATATCTTAAGAATGACAAAAGCAAAAACTTCTAGAAGATGCATGAAACATCTAACCCAAAACAAACCCTAACCTCAATTAATCATCCTTAAACATGTTTAACAATTAATCATATCATGTCACATTAATATATATCACATATATATTATATATTTGCAACAAAAGAAAATAATACAATTAACATATATCGCATATATATCAATGTATCATCCAATGAGAAAATGAAATAATAAAGCGAGCCAATATTAGATAATGTAATAATATATCATATATATTATTATACATTAAATCATCGAATCAACACTTGATCCGACGATCCGGCTATATCGAATATTACCGACTAATAAATCATGTACCGATTCATCGAATCAACACTTGATCCGATGTCCCGGTTCATTTCTAAATATCGCGAGAATATAATACGGTATCCCATATCGCATTATTCTCGTTCCTGCGCATATCACATATGTGCCACTACTCCGTTTCGCCTGAGCCAAGAAGCCTCTGTGTAGGACTCTAAAGAATCGTCAATACGCCGGTAGCAGGTGATGATCATATCAAACACCCACAAGCTGCAAGCGGTCAGCTAAACGTAACAGCCATCTAGGTATTGAGCGATCAGAAGATCAACAAGCTAGCCTGTGCGTTCTCCTGTGAATCCAATCAGTAACACTCCCGTACAGTCCGGTCTGTTCGTCTGATATGTCGCATATCAAGTCTAGGGGTGGTATACCTCAGACCCCAGTAACCGATAAGTCGTGTCGATGTATGGCTCATAACGGGTCGAGAAACTACTAGTAACACTTACCAGTAAATCTCTATATCAGCCCTGGCCAGGGACTTCCAGTTATAGCCAATCGAACACAGCACAACATCAACTCCCTATACCGGGAGAGACGAATCCCCTCCTATCGCTCATTGCCTCCATGTGATTCAGGACTGTACCCAAAAGCCACCGTTTTGCACGCCCTCTTAGACGTGGTAAGGTGGAAATCAAAGCACAGTGGGAATCACATAAGACTCTATGACGATCTCGGGTCTACAGACTACCCTGTACCAGTGTCACCGGAGAACTACCATCTGACGTGTGGTATATCACCATCTGGGAGTTCTCGGCGAGTCCGTCCAGTGTACCCAGTCTCCACTGAGCACCCGTACACCATCTCTGATGTCTAACACCGATGGATATGGGATCATCCATCGCCCATCATATGGGTCAAGATGCGTATACGCTAGTCTACTCTGGTGTATCGATGCCCTGTCTCGATATACCCCCGACTAGGAACAGTTATAGGATGTACTCATCGACTACCGCGGCCCCACTAGTATGATCTCATCATAGTCCCAGTAGTCGAGTACAGATCCTAAGGGCTTTATCAACATGTGAGAGTAAAACAGTAAACCAATACAAGTCAACATGTTAAGATAAAGTGAAACCAAATAGCATACTATCATGACGAGCAAGAAAGTCTTCTCTATATATAACCAAGCATCCATTATAATATACATCATATGTACAACAATGGCCTCTAGGGCATATACATAACTAACAATTTTTGGGGTCCTGGGAAGGGTGATGAAATCCCCACCCAATCTGAATTGGTTTCAAGCCCCTTAAGTCCGTATTAAGAAATGCAAAGCAGTAACAAATCAACTGAAAACAATTTTTATTGCGGCGCAAAGAATCTTGCACAAGAACAGTTTATTGGAAGGGGGAGAAGAGTTTGCGCAAAGAAATCTGCAGAAAACACAGTTTATTGGAGTCCAGAGGAGTGGGAGAGAGGAGAGAGACTTACAGAGAGAAAATGCACCCCTGAAGCCACCAAGTGGCCGCGGATCCGCGGCCTAAGCCAACTTATGCCGCGGAACCGCGGCAATGTAATGGAGTTGGGGTTCCGTTTTTCTGGTGTGAGCTCCTGTTGGTGTCCTTTGCTTGTTTGGATTTTCTGAATTTTTATTTGCTCACTGTACCTGCTCCAAATTTTGACAGTAGACCGTTTGCTTCGTTTTGTTCCGTCGCGGTGTAGCCGTGAAATGGGGTCTATCTTCCCACGTCTTTGGCACTGAACTTGAACTCCGTATTATCCGACGTTTTTGGCGCTGATCTTGAACTTCGTATTTTCCTGCACACTTGCACAAAAGCTAATCAAAAATAACAAAATGATTTTTTTTTACAATGTGTATTTTTTTTTGTTTTGGTTATATTCACAAGTTAACCCGAAATTACACTAGGAAATAAACTACCGTCTCCCCGGCAACGGCGCCATTTGATTGTAAGCGATTCTGCGTGTTCAAGTTTTAGTTAAATACCGCAATCAAGACGGTTTCACTCGTAGCTAGCCGGTTGAGTACGGGTTGTCCGCAGGGAGATGGGAATCTTTTTCTATGTGCTTTAACAAGTTAAGTCCAGTTTTTCAGATTTTGTTGTGATTAGTTAAGCGGTAAAATGATATGTAAAGAGAGCTTGTTAGGATTAGGATTAGGTTAGTTTGAGTTAGGTGTCTCCCACATCTTTCGTTGCCCCTCTTAATATCGGTGTTACGGTAATTGGCAACAACGGGGATTAGCACGACTAGGAAGGAACTTGCGAGTATAAGCTAGGCTTTCCAACGCATAAGTTCTTCCTTTTGGTGCTTGTCCGTCCGTTCTTGGCTCTTAGCCATAACCTCCGATTAATTCAACCACAACCGGTCTCACTACGGAATCACCGCTATCATGTAGGATAGGGTGCCGTAAGGAGCGGATTGTGGTTCAATTAACGGGAGTCGAATTAAGCTGTTGGGCAAGGAAAGAGTGAGAGAGATTTCCTTCTCTCAAACTTCCCTTATCCTACCCTAACAAGTATGAAACTACTCACACATCATGATACGGAAAAATAAAACAAAACAAAAGAGGAAGATAGAAAGAAAGAGATTAGAAGATAACAACTAGCTATTTGCGACCTCACCTCGGCAAGGATCAAGCGTAAGCATCATGGTTGTGTTAAGGATAAAGAAAAAGAGAGAAGAAAGAAACAACAAGACATAACAACAACTAGTTAACAAATGAAAATTACAACAATTAACAAGATAATAAGACAAGCAAAATAATAAACGGTTCTACTTTATTCATCATTCTTCACTCACAAGCTCACTACAAGTTTTAATGGAGAAGAGATGAGAAGAGGAAGAAGAAACACAACTAAACCTGGAAAAGAAAATACAAGATTATGGACCCCTTTCCTTCACAAAGTTCTGGGCTATTTATAGGCTGAAAATTGAAAACCTAGGGCAACCACCAGACTACAAATGAAAAGACCAAATTACCCTCAAAAATTGGTCAACTGCCGCCACTATACGGCCGCGGATCCGCGGCCTAAACCAGCTTATGCCGCGGATCCGCGGCCCTTTAGTGGAGTTAGGTGGCCAAATTTTGTAGGGTTTCCTGGTTTGCTGTGCCCATTATTCTGGTACATGATTTTTCTCAGAATTGCTTCACGATTTTTCCAGAATTTCTGTTGAGGGAAAGGTGTTTTGAAGTGGACTTTTTGTCATGATTTCCTCGAGCTCCGCGTAGATTTCTTGGATCTTGTGCTGCCATTGAGCCTTGTGCATGAAAACGACATTGATTTGACATTTTGTCTTCTTAAACTGGTATCTGGTAACATACGGATGAAGAGCGGAGACCGTGTTTTCTCAGTGGTTGGCAGGAACCCGGATTTTGTCGTGTTTTCCATGAATTTCACCGTTTTAGAACCGAGAACCTGTATCCTGCAATTGACTAGCAAACACGGCTCAAGAGTATCTACCGATAAGCAATGTGATAAAAATTGGGCGGTATAAAAATGCAAAAATCTGATATGAACAAGTCACGTGCCCACACGTGACCAGGTCTCACCTGCAGACACGTGACCATTTACAGGCAAAGCCTGTAGACATAGAACAAAATAAACAAATGCTGTGTTAGTGGGGTCGCGTGCCCACACGTGACCAGGTCTCACGTGCAGACACGTGACCATTTACAGGAAAAACCTGTAGACACTGAATTAAAATGAAATGCTTAATCAGTGGGGTCACGTGCCAACACGTGATAGGCTCTTAAACCCTCTGAAACAATAGAATTAAATTCTAGATTAAATGCTTTAACAAATGGTGTCATGTGCCAACACGTGATATACTCCTAAACCATCTGAATTAATTCTAATTAAGAGGGGATCAAAAACCCTAATGGAAAAATATTTCCCTAGATATTTCCAAACAAAAAAATTGCGCTCTGTAAAGTGGAGCACCGTTGGATTAAAAATCCAATGGTGATTAAAATCACCAATTTATAGAAAGATTCTATACAAGGAAATATTTTCCTAAAATCTGCCAAGAACAACAAATAAAATATCTTTTGGATTAAAAATCCAATGGTGAATAAAATTCACCGGGTGATCTAAAAGATCATGTTGGTTACAAAATCAATCAAAATCTTTCAATGAAAGATTGACTAAACAACCTGATTCTTTTCTTTCTCCTATTAATAGGAGCCTGGAAGGGAGAAAAGGAAGATACAACAACAACAGAGAGAGAATATAAAGAAAAAAAAAGAGAATTTAATTCTCCAAAGAGAAAAGAAGACTTCTTCAGAAGAGAAAGAAACCCTAGGTGAGAAAGGGAAAGAGATCATAAGCTCCACAAAAGCAAAAGAGAATTTAATTCTCAAACTAAGAGTTTAACTCTTCTGAATAAGAACTTAGTTCTTCCTTTGGTTGAAGGTCCGTAGAAGCAGATCTCCCCACAAGTTGAGAATTTAATTCTCATCGGGGAGATTCTGCCATGCAAATCTAAAACCTAAGAGAAGACCTAAGTTCAGAGAATTATATTCTCCCACAAGGCATATAGGAATTTAATTCCTCTAAAAAAATTAGGGTTTAACCCTATAAAAGAATTTAATTCTTCCAAATATAGAGGAATTTAATTCCTCTAAATAAAACTGGGGTTTAACCCCACAAAAGAATTTAATTCTTAAATAAGGGACTTAAAAACTCTCCATGCACGTAAAAGCATCAAGTACCCAGCATGGTCACGTGGCAACACGTGACTCCCCTTCTCAGTGATCAAAAGAGAACGAATGAGATTGGGTCACGTGCTCTCACGTGACCCTTGGATAAATTCCTTAAAAAAAGAGAACAAAGCAAATGCAGAACAGATTTTGGGGCACCTCACGTGATCCTACGTGACCCCTGAGAAGTGGTCAATACTTATAAAAGGGAAAAGGGAATAAACCCTATTTTTGGAGTGCCTAACGTGTCCCTACGTGACCCCCAAGCAGTGCTTAACTTTTATAAAGTAGAAAAGGAATAAATCAAAGGGCAATTTCCACTCTTGGGGCGCCTCACGTGATCCCACGTGACCCAATAGCTCTTAGAAAAGAAACAAGGGAATAAACCCAAAGGAGCAACGCCAACTTCAAGTGCCTAACGTGACCCCACGTGAGCGCGTCAAATTCTTAGTGTTTAACACTACTTCAAGCACCCCACGTGATCCCATGTAAGCGCCTCAAATTCTTAGTGTTTAACACTATTTCAAGGACTCACGTAGGAGCACGTGAGCGCCGATCATATATTAGCGTTTAACACTATGAGAGGCCAATATTAGCCAAACTTAGATCAAATCTCCCGAGGGCAATCAATCGAGCCCCTCATGCTCAGGGTCCCCCAAAACGATCTCAGTCCCAGAGATGGCCAATGATCTCCCACTACATGGCATCTAATATGATGTTCATTCCACTATGATCTCTCTCCTCGATCTGGAATTTGGTTCAAGGGTACATCTCTCCACTCCTCTGATACATGTCGTTGTAATTCTTCAACGTCTTCAGAGAGGTGGAGGGTCCCAATAACCAATAACTCTTGGCGCACCACCGAACAAGCTTTTCAAAAAGAGAGTGAATCTAAAATACATCTCAATTTGGGGGCACCTCACGTGATCTCATGTGACCCAATGGTGTTTAGCACTCTGAAAAGGAAAAATGAAATAAACCCAAGACAGCGCTCGCATTTTGAAGGCACCTTACGTGTTCCCACGTGACCCCCAAAAAGTTGTGTATATGTCACGCCTCGCTTCCCAAAATACGGAAACGAGGGATGACTAGGCCAGCCATGCTCCTACGGTCAAGGAATCATCCCGCCGTAGTCACACTTCGGCTTCTAGCATTACATGGTAATCAGTAAATAAAGCACAGTATTAAAGGAATCACATCACTAATTTATTACATTAAAATTTCATTGTTCACAAATTACAGATAATAAGAATAATAACTAACCAAGTTCAATCTCACGATCGCTTTTATGGAAAGCAGTAAAAAAAGAAGGTACACCAAACTATATCCCCGTGAACTCAAAGGGTAGATCCGTCTCCTGTGCTGGTCCTCCTGCGGAATCTGAGCATGCATACTCAGGTCGTCAGAGCGACACAATAGCAATATCATTATAATAAGGTGAAATAGGTAATACTGGAGTATGAACAATGCAAGTAATCACTATGTCACTATATGATGCAGAATATGATGTGTCCCTATCGGTCTCTAGGTCATGTTTGAAATCACATAGTGGAAGGAGGATCATGTTTAACAGGAGTCTCGTACATACCCGAGACCAAGGCCCACATGCCCGGGACATAACTCTGTCAGCCGGATCGCTAGATCCTACCCTACACGTATCAGTATCACGGTTCGAATGATCATCTTCTAAACACGGTCCCGCTAAATACAATACTCTTTCCACTTCGATTTCCTCTTTTTTCCCAGGTTTACACTATTTATGATCTTGATTTAGTCGTGTACAAGTATACCAATGGCACGGTTTTATCACTGTTCACTGTATCAATCACTGTCACGAATATTCACTTTCCATTGGTGTACTCGTCACTCCTAAACCAACATCAATCACGCACGATAATGCAATGTTCACACGCACAACACTGAGTATATGACAAGGAAATGATATATGTATTATATGCTACCAATAAACTATGTATGTTATGAATCAACATGCATGTTTTTAACTAAAATAAATTGCATAAATTAATATATTAAGTATTCAACAAAATGATACAATTAGGATAAATAGAACACTCAGTCAGCAACTTATCACGATTCATTTCAGTTCAATCGGGATTCCGGTTCTCATGATATAGCTATTTCATTTTAAGTGCTCGCGGCTGGAAATTCAGTTTCAGAACTGAACGTCCGTTTCGCGACACGAATTTCTCCCAGATGGACTCAGAATTTAGCGATGTTACAGTCAAATGAAATCTAGGGTTTTAAATGGAGTATTCAACGCAACAGACGGATCACCAATCGCATCTGTACGTTGAAAGTTATACACAGTTTAACCTCAGGGTGTCATTTCAGAATCTGTTCTGGACAGTTATACGTTCTGCCCTTTTAAATGCAGTTTAAAATAGCAAACGGCGGTGAAACAGAATGGAACCACTTGTTTTGTTTAACTAACAGAATTATCTTTAATCTACTGCAGGGTTCCGCAACATACGACTTCAGAAAACACAGTGACGTAGGTCTTTGGACAGAACACAATAATCAGAAACGCTCTGGACAGCAGTCCAGAGTCGCATTCCGATCCAATTATCATCACGGTTACAGAACAGAAATCATTGAAATTCTACGTAGGATTAAAGTTCGTCGAGTCGGCTTCGATTTAAGCCCTCGAACGCATCATTCCAGTATGTATGTAATTAACGGTGATTTTATTTATTTTCAGATACGAGAAAATATTAGTTTTAACGGCATGTTTGGGGGTATCGATTTTTGTTACTAACAATCGTATTTTCCAGCGAGATTCATACACGATATTTATCATTCTATGGGCCAACAGAAAATATTAGTCTCCGTCAAAATAAATAATCATTTCCATTGGGATCTAGCATCGAGCACTTAGGTCATGATATATATCGTTAATCGGTAAGTTTAATAACTATGTGATTTAGGTTTGTAACACAACTAAATTAGCATGAAGCAAGTAAATACTTGCCTGGGACGTCTCGGGGTCGTATGGCAGCAGTGGCGTCACGGACGCGTGACGTACGCCGTGTAACGGATTCTCGCGAGCTCGCTTCGAAACACCGGTTTTACGTCGGAGTTTCCCGGAGTCGTCTTGTGCGCGCTGGAAGTGTGGAGTAGGCTCTGTGGATCTCTTGAGTAGTGCTGAGATTGACGATGGTCGGCGGCGGCGCTCCGGCGAAGTGCAACAGTGCCGTTCACAGTGAGGGGAAAAAGTTTGCAGATGGGTTTTGGAAAGAGAGGGGGAGCAGTGGGGTCGGGTTTGGAGTGATGGGGATGGTGCTAAAGATATAGAGGGTCGTAAGGGTGGTTCAGGTCAAAGGGACTCGCCGGCGTTGAGTGCCAGGGATGGCCGTGGTTAGGTGCAAAAATGGGTTTGGGTGTGCAGGAGGTATTTGGCAGGGGCTCGGGTTGAAAAAGGGTGGAGTCGTGAAGGGAGGAGGTTGGTGGAGGAGTGATCGAGGGTTGCCGAGGGGGCTGTCGAGGATCGTTGCCGGTGGCGAGGTGATGAAAAATTTGTGCTCGGTGAGTTTCTTGTAAGGGAGAAAGATGAGGGATTCTGAAAAAGAGGGGGTGAGCGAGGTGGGAAGGAGATAAGGGAGAGGAGAGGAGCACGTCGTGGGGGCGAGGGCAACGGTACTGCGTGGGCGTGGGCGTGAGCGACGGCGGAGGAGGTGGGTCGCGCGCGTAAGTTTGGGAGGTTACCGTTGGGGGAAAATTTTGAAGGGAGATGAACAGAGGTGGACCGGGTCGGGTAAGAGGATGAGGGAACGGCTGCTGAGCTGGGCCGGCCCGTTTAAAAAAATTTTTCCCTTAAAACTGAAATGGGCTGAGCGTTGAGAGTGGGAAGGGCCGGGCTCAATTTAGGGGTTTTATTTTTTAAAATTTGTGGGCTGGAGGAAGCTAATGTAATGAATTGGAGAAATTTAAAGGGATGGGCTGGAGTTTAAGAATATGTTAATATTGATTTTATTTTGGGTTTTTAGTTTAGGTTTTAGTTTAATTGGCTTTGGTTTTAAATCTTGGGTTTTAACTTTTAGGGTTTGGAAAAATATAAATATTGAGCTTAACAACCAATTCAAAATATGAAGGAAAAAGAAAGGAAACCACTGGAAGTCGGAGAATAGGAAACTTTTATTAGAATGGAAACGGGGATTTACATCATACCCCCCTTAACAAAAATTTCGTCCTCGAAATTTAACAAGGATACAAAGAACAATGTACTAAATAAAGAGATGTGGATAACGATCACGGATATCTTCCTCCCGCTCCCAGGTGGATTCTCCTGGGGAACGACCGCCCCAAGACACTCGGACTAACGGAATGACCTTATTCTTCAGCACTTTCTCTCTGCGGTCGAGAATGGTAGTAGGCTGCTCCTCGTATGACAGATCGGTTCCCAAAACTAACTCTGAATGGTCCAGAACATGGCTCTCATCCCGGACATAACGCCGCAACAGTGACACGTGGAAGGTATTGTGCACACCAGCTAGCGATGGAGGCAAGGCAAGTTGATAGGCCACCTCTCCTACTCGCTCTAGCACCTCAAAAGGTCCGATAAAGCGGGGACTAAGCTTTCCCCGACTTCCGAACCTGATAACTCCACGAGTAGGGGAAATCTTCAAGAACACATGATCTCTAACTTCGAACTCAAGTGCCCTTCTGCTGGTATCTGCCCAACTCTTCTGTCGATCCTGAGCCGTCTTAATATGCTGCCTGATCATTTGGACCTTGTCGACTGTCTGAACAATGAGTTCGGGGCCCAGTAATCTTCGTTCTCCCACATCATCCCAACATACTGGGGATCGACACTTCCTCCTGTATAGTGCTTCAAAAGGAGCCATCTGAATACTAGCCTGGTAACTATTGTTGTAAGAGAACTCGACTAGGTGCAGATGGTCCTCCCAGGAACCCTGAAAGTCCAACATACAGGCTCTTAACATATCCTCGAGCGTCTGAATCGTACTCTCGGATTGTCCATCCGTCTGCGGGTGATAAGCTGTGCTGAATTTAAGGCGGGTTCCCAAACTCTCCTGTAGACTCTTCCAAAAGTGCGACAAGAATCTCGTGTCCCGGTCTGACACAATGCTGACTGGAACACCGTGAAGTCGCACAATCTCCTGCATATATCTTTCTGCCAATGATTCTGTCGATTGTCCCACTCGGAAAGGTAGGAAGTGTGCAGCTTTTGTGAGGCGATCGACGATAACCCAAATAGCGTTATTGCCTCTAAGGCTCCGTGGTAAGGCCGCCACAAAATCCATAGTAATGTGCTCCCACTTCCATTCAGGTATCGGCAAAGGTTGTAACAGTCCTGCTGTCCTCTGATATTCCGCCTTCACCTGCTGGCATACCAAACATCTGGATACAAACCTCGCAATTTCCCGCTTTATTCCGTTCCACCAAAAGTGCCGCTTTAGGTCCTGATACATTTTTGTACCTCCTGGATGCACAGAATAAGCTGAACTGTGTGCTTCAGCCAAAACTTCTTCTCGAACATCTCCTTTAGATACGCAAAGTCTGCTACCGAATCTCAGAGAGCCATCTTCATGTATAATCAAATCCGTTCTCAATCCAGCTTCCACTTGCTCTCTGAACTTTTGTAATCGGGGATCATCCGCTTGTGCAATCTTGATGCGATCCACTAGAGAAGATTGCACCTGTAGCTGCCAAAGTTGACTGAGTGCGTTCGGAGTAATGACCTCAAGTTCAAGTCTCTGGAAATCCTCAATAATGCTCCTCTGATCGGTCAACATCATGACCGATGGTTTGCGACTGAGCGCATCTGGTACAACATTGACCTTCCCCGGGTGATACTGAAGGTCCAAGTCATAATCTGCCATTAGCTCTAGCCATCGGCGCTGCCTCATGTTCAGTTCCTTCTGAGTGAAAACATACTTCAAACTTTTATGATCCGTGTAAACCTCCACTTTCTCACCCAATAGATAGTGCCTCCAAATCTTCAACGCAAAGACTACCGCGGCTAACTCCAAGTCATGCGTGGGGTAGTTCTTCTCGTGGTTTCTCAGTTTTCGAGAGGCGTAAGCAACCACTCGGCCGTGCTGCATCAGAACACAGCCTAAACCCTTCCCTGAGGAATCACTATGTATCACCAAACCACCTGAATCATCTGGTACTGTGAGAATAGGCGCCGTGGTTAACTTCTGCTTTAGTGTGTCGAATGCCTGAGTGCACTCCTCTGTCCATGTAAACGGCACATCCTTCCGTGTCAGTCTCGTCAATGGTTCCGCGATTCTTGAGAAATCTTGGACGAATCTCCGATAATAACCTGCCAATCCCAGAAAACTCCTGATCTCGACCACTGACTTCGGCGTTGGCCAACCTCTGATAGATTCTATCTTCGCCGGGTCCACCGAGATACCTTCGCCCGAAACAATATGTCCCAAGAACTGAACCTTGTCGAGCCAGAATTCACACTTGCTCAGCTTCGCATACAACTTCTCTTTCCGAAGAATTTGTAGTACCGTGCGCAAATGTTCAGCGTGCTCTTCCCGGGTCTTCGAGTAGACAAGTATGTCATCGATAAACACAACGACGAACGTGTCCAAGTATTTTGCGAATACTCTGTTCATCAAGTCCATGAATATTGCTGGGGCATTGGTAACACCGAAAGGCATCACACGAAACTCGTAGTGTCCGTATCGGGTCCTGAAAGCCGTCTTGCATACATCCTCGGCTGCTACTCTGATTTGATGATATCCAGAACGGAGGTCCAACTTCGAGAAAACCTTAGCTCCACTTAGCTGATCGAATAGGTCGTCAATGTGCGGTATTGGGTACTTGTTCTTTATTGTGACCTTGTTCAGCTCCCGATAATCTATACACATTCGCAACGATCCATCCTTCTTCTTTACTAATAGAACTGGTGCACCCCACGGTGAAGCGCTTGGCCGAATAAATCTCTTCTCCAATAGTTCTTCAACCTGCTTCTTCAATTCTGCCAACTCAACTGGCGCCATTCTGTATGGGGCTCTGGATACTGGGGCTGTACCTGGAATCAAATCGATTGAGAACTCCAAAATTCGAGGAGGTGGTAGACCTGGTAGATCTTCGGGAAATACATCCAGAAAGTCCCGAACAATTTCTAGAACTGGGCTCTTATCAATCTCCATAGCTGTCAGTTCCTTAGGCTTTGCTCTGTACTTAGCTGGCTCCAAAGATTCGCTTCCGCCCTCGAAAATAAACTCCGGGTGATTGGGGATGCGGAAGATCACCTTCCTTGCACGACAATCTATAACTGCATGGAAAGTGCTTATCCAATCCATCCCGAGAATTGCGTCGTAACTGCCTGTCCCGATCAAAAGGAAATTCGCATAGAATTCCCTGCCACACACTACAACTGGGCATAATCTACATTCTCGACTAGATATAACAATGCCATTACCCGTATGAATTTCCTATCCCTTGGTTAGTGGTTCATGTGGTATTGAGTGTGTATTAGTGAAATGCTCAGACAAGAAACAATGCGATGCTCCTGAATCAAATAGTACTCTAGCTGGCAAGGAATGTACGAGTAGAGTACCTGTAACCACGTCTCCTGACGTCTCTGCCTGCTCGGCGGTCAAGGTGAAAGCCCATCCCTGACCGCGACCTGTAAATGGTTGCCTCTGCTCCTGTGGCTTCTGCTGTGGCGGTCCAGAACCTCCCTGTATCTCTGCTCGCTCAGGGCAACTGTTAATCATGTGCTGACTGGAACCGCAAATCAAGCATTGTCCCTTGGCACGGCGACAGTCCTTCTGGGTATGCCTTCCTCTACCGCAATAGCCGCAAGTTACGCCCTGTCTCTGGGGGCGATGCTGTGGTACGAACGGGCGCTTCATTTGTATCGTTCTTGCTCTGTGAACCGGTATGGCTCCTCGAGAAGGCGCGTGGGTATGTGCTGGAATTACTGGGGGTCTTCTGAACTTGTCAATCAATTGCTCCTAAACTCTCGCCGCGTTGAGTACCTGTGCGAAAGTCTGCAAATCCAACGATGCAATCAACTGCTGCAACTCGAAATCTAACCCCTGAAGGAAGCGTCTGGCCCTGGTGGCCTCTGATTTGACCATGTATGGAGCAAAGCGGCTCAAACGATTGAACTCTGCCGCATATACGTCTACTGGGCGTCCATTCTGCTTTAAAAGAATAAACATTTCCTCCATTTCCACCTTGGCTGTGGGAGGAAAATAATGATCTAAGAAGCACTCCTTAAACTTGCTCCATTCAATCGGCTCGTCAAGTCTGCTTTCTTCCACCGACCACTATGTACGGGCTTCATCTTCTAATTGAATCTTTATCACATCCACTCTGTCTTCCTCTGGAACCCTGGAGGCTGTCAATAAATTCTCCATGTTTACCAGCCATTGCTCCGCCTCAAGGGGTTCAGCTAGCCCTGTGAATGCAGCTGGGTGTAACCGTCGGAAGTCTGATACGGTACCAGCCCTAGCCTGATAAGCTGGTGGAGCAGCGCCCTCGGAGGCGGTAATGAGTGCGGAGGGTCCTCCTGCGGCGGTAATCGCCCTGAGTCCCTCAGTAAGCAAATCTGTCTTTCTCTCCAGAGCTTCCGCGAGAGTGGTCAGTGCACTAAGTATTCTTTCCGTGCGGTCCTGAGAGCTGGAGTCTGAGGAGGGGTCGTTCGGGGACGTCATATCACTGGAAGATTCAAAAGGATAGGATCAGATTCAAGGATGAAAATCAAGAGTAGTGAAACAAGAATAACGTAATACAGTATAGTTAATGTTATCCCTTGATACTAAATACAGGTTCTGATACCAACTAAACCATGTCACGCCCCGCTTCCCAAAATACGGAAACGAGGGATGACTAGGCCAGCCATGCTCCTACGGTCAAGGAATCATCCCGCCGTAGTCACACTTCGGCTTCTAGCATTACATGGTAATCAGTAAATAAAGCACAGTATTAAAGGAATCACATCACTAATTTATTACATTAAAATTTCATTGTTCAGAAATTACAGATAATAAGAATAATAACTAACCAAGTTCAATCTCACAATCGCTTTTATGGAAAGCAGTAAAAGAAGAAGGTACACCAAACTATATCCTCGTGAACTCAAAGGGTAGATCCGTCTCCTGTGCTGGTCCTCCCGCGGAATCTGAGCATGCATACTCAGGTCGTCAGAGCGACACAATAGCAATATCATTATAATAAGGTGAAACAGGTAATACTGGAGTATGAACAATGCAAGTAATCACTATGTCACTATATGATGCAGAATATGTTATGTGTCCCTATCGGTCTCTAGGTCATGTTTGAAATTATATAGTGGAAGGAGGATCATGTTTAACAGGAGTCTCGTACATACCCGAGACCACGGCCCACATGCCCGGGACATAACCCTGTCAGCCGGATCGCTAGATCCTACCCTACACGTATCAGTATCACGGTTCGAATGATCATCCTAAACACGGTCCCTCTAAATACGATACTCTTTCCACTTCGATTTTCCCTTTTTCCCCAGGTTTACACTATTTATGATCTTGATTTAGTCGTGTACAGGTATACCAATGGCACGGTTTTATCACTGTTCACTGTATCAATCA
The DNA here is from genome assembly GCA_030015575.1 of Agapanthus africanus. Lineage (NCBI taxonomy): Eukaryota > Viridiplantae > Streptophyta > Magnoliopsida > Asparagales > Amaryllidaceae > Agapanthus > Agapanthus africanus. The sequence continues at coordinate 887,348,827 of CM057337.1, forward strand.
CTGTCACGAATATTCACTTTCCATTGGTGTACTCGTCACTCCTAAACCAACATCAATCACGCACGATAATGCAATGTCCACACGCACAACACTGAGTATATGACAAGGAAATGATATATGTATTGTATGCTACCAATAAACTATGTATGCTATGAATCAACATGCATGTTTTTAACTAAAATAAATTGCATAAATTAATATATTAAGAATTCAACAAAATGATACAATAAAGATAAATAGAACACTCAGTCAGCAATTTATCACAATTCGTTTCAGTTCAATCGGGATTCCGGTTCTCATGATATAGCTATTTCATTTTAAGTGCTTGCGGCTGGAAATTCAGTTTCAGAACTGAACGTCCGTTTCGCGACACGAATTGCTCCCAGTTGGACTCAGAATTTAGCGATGTTACAGTTAAATGAAATCTAGGGTTTTAAATGGAGTATTCAACACAATAGACGGATCACCAATCGCATCTGTACGTTGAAAGTTATACACAGTTTAACCTCAGGGTGTCATTTCAGAATCTGTTCTGGACAGTTATACGTTCTGCCTTTTTAAATGCAGTTTAAAATAGCAAACGGCGGTGAAACGGAATAGAACCACTTGTTTTGTTTAACTAACAGAATTATATTTAATCTACTGCATGGTTTCGCAATATACGACTTCAGAAAACACAGTGACGTAGGTCTTTGGACAGAACATAATAATCAGAAACGCTCTGGACAGCAGTCCAGAGTCGCATTCCGATCCAATTATCATCACGGTTACAGAACAGAAATCATTGAAATTCTATGTAGGGTTAAAGTTCGTCGAGTCGGCTTCGATTTAAGCCCTCGGACGCATCATTCCAGTATGTATGTAATTAACGGTGATTTTATTCATTTTCAGATACGAGAAAATATTAGTTTTAACGGCATGTTTGGGGGTATCGATTTTTGTTACTAACAATCGTATTTTCCAGCGAGATTCATACACGATATTTATCATTCTATGGGCCAACAGAAAATATTAGTCTCCGTCAAAATAAATAATCATTTCCATTGGGATCTAGCATCGAGCACTTAGGTCATGATATATATCGTTAATCGGTAAGTTTAATAACTATGTGATTTAGGTTTGTAACACAACTAAATTAGCATGAAGCAAGTAAATACTTGCCTGGGACGTCTCGGGGTCGTATGGCAGCAGTGGCGTCACGGACGCGTGACGTACGCCGTGTAACGGATTCTCGCGAGCTCGCTTCGAAACACCGGTTTTACGTCGGAGTTTCCCGGAGTCGTCTTGTGCGCGCTGGAAGTGTGGAGTAGGCTCTGTGGATCTCTTGAGTAGTGCTGAGATTGACGATGGTCGGCGGCGGCGCTCCGACGAAGTGCAACAGTGCCGTTCACAGTGAAGGGAAAAAGTTTGCAGATGGGTTTTGGAAAGAGAGGGGGAGCAGTGGGGTCGGGTTTGGAGTGATGGGGATGGTGCTAAAGATGTAGAGGGTCGCAAAGGTGGTTCAGGTCAGAGGGGCTCGCCGGCGTTGAGTGCCAGGGATGGCCGTGGTTAGGTGCAAAAATGGGTTTGGGTGTGCAGGGGGTATTTGGCAGGGGCTCGGGTTGAAAAAGGGTGGAGTCGTGAAGGGAGGAGGTTGGTGGAGGAGTGATCGAGGGTTGCCGAGGGGGCTGTCGAGGGTCGTCGCCGGTGGCGAGGTGAGGAAAAATTTGTGCTCGGTGAGTTTCTTGTGAGGGAGAGAGATGAGGGATTTTGAAAAAGAGGGGGTGAGCGAGGTGGGAAGGAGATAAGGGAGACGAGAGGAGCGCGTCGTGGGGGCGAGGGCAACGGTACTGCGTGGGCGTGGGCGTGAGCGACGGCGGAGGAGGCGGGTCGCGCGCGTAAGTTTAGGAGGTTACCGTTGGGGGAAAATTTTGAAGGGAGATGAACAGAGGTGGATCGGGTCAGGTAAGAGGATGAGGGAACGGCTGCTGAGCTGGGCCGGCCCGTTTAAAAAAAAAATTTCCCTTAAAACTGAAATGGGCTGAGCGTTGAGAGTGGGAAGGGCCGGGCTCAATTTAGGGGTTTTATTTTTTAAAATTTGTGGGCTGGAGGAAGCTAATGCAATGAATTGGAGAAATTTAAAGGGATGGGCTGGAGTTTAAGAATATGTTAATATTGATTTTATTTTGGGTTTTTACTTTAGGTTTTAGTTTAATTGGCTTTGGTTTTAAATCTTGGGTTTTAACTTTTAGGGTTTGGAAAAATATAAATATTGAGCTTAACAACCAATTCAAAATATGAAGGAAAAAGAAAGGAAACCACTGGAAGTCGGAGAATAGGAAACTTTTATTAGAATGGAAACGGGGATTTACAGTATAAAAGAGGGAGAAAATTCCAAAGACAGCGCTCACATTTTGAAGACACCTCACGTGTCTGCACGTGACTATTTGATGAACCAAGTGCTTAGCACTTACAAATGAAAGAGGAATAAAATCCAGAGAACAATTCTCACCTTGGGCGCCTCACGTGCTCACACGTGTGCCAAGTGCTCCGCACTTTTATATATATATGAGGGAATAAACTCAAGGAACAATGCCTACTTCGGGGCCCCTTACATGTTCACACGTAAGCTCCTCTAAAGTCCAGTGTTTAACACTGATTCAGTGCTTAACACTATAGGGTGACTAAGGGAAATCAACTTTAGTTCAAATTCGCCAAGTCTTCCGAAACCAAGACCTTTTTTGTCACCAATCAACCGAGCCCCCATGTTCAGGTCTCCCCAAACTAATCCTAGTCCCAAAGATGACTAGTGTTCTCCTAACAGATGACATCTAAACTGATGTTCATCCCATTCCCCAAATCGGGATATTGGTTCAAGGGTACATCTCTTCATACCTCTGATACATGTCGTTGTAATCCTTCAACGTCTTCAGAGAGGTGGAGGGTCCCAATAACCGATAACTTTTGGTGCATCCCCAAATGGTTGAACCAAAACCACATGGACTAGGATGTCCTTAAACTTCTGGACCAAAATAGAGCCCGAATGCTCTTTTGTTGGATCTAAACGATCCCGTTAAGTTGATCTTATTATGAAATTAGACTAACGTATCCTTAACAAACGTTTAAGTTGATCTTACTCTCAAATGAGACTAACGTATCCTTAAACCCAACCCCAAACCCGAATCTAAGAAAATACGGATTTGGACTAATCCACGCCCTACGGGCGACAACATAAATTAGTCTCCCTATACAATCCACGGGCAACCAAAAATAAAACAAACACACACGACACGAAGTGACCATCTGGAACAGGAGAAAGTGGTTACCGCGATGCGGTAGCGTAATTAACTGCAAGGGCTTGCGCCTGCAGGGAAGAGCGTCCCCACAATCAAAAACCCCTTAAGTGAGGGGGAATCTGACAAAGTCTGCTACATCGGCCGCATTCTTTTAAACCTTCGATACATGGTGTCATAAATCAACTTGGCATCTTCGGAGAGGTGGACGGATAGAACCAAATAGCATCTGCCCCTAAATTTAGGCAAGATGAACCTACGCGGTCGCGTCTCTATATTCGGGGGAGAACAATTTCAAATTAACCATATGTAATTGGTCCATTTCGTGATAAGGATTTCAATTTCATAAACTGATCTCCTAATATTTAATTTTCATGCAATTTTCACACCCAAACAATAAATAATAAGTAAAAAAATTAAAAACTTACGTGTGGAGAGGGGGCGACTGTGACGGTGGCGGGCACGGCTGCGGCGCTATAGAGAGGTTGTGGATGCAGTGGCAAAGAAGATGGCTACGGCTACGACTGCGGTAGTGGCAAGAGGGAGAGAGGACTTACCGGTAGCGGCTACGGTGGCGGAGGAGGAGGTGGAGGGAGGCAACTAAGGTAGAGAGAGGCGGCTGTCGGAGGAGCTCCATGATAGGATTGGGGAGGCGGCTGATCAGTCAAATTTATTGCACATTTTTACGGTCATTTTCCCTATTATTATTAATTACTAAATGGTGTTATTTATAATTGAAGAATATATGTGAGTTTATTTGTAAAAATATTTTGTTATATATTTCTTAATTTATAATTAATATAATTGGGGGAATATATGCATATCATATTTAAATAAAATATCCATGAGATTCTTAATTATGAAAATAAACATATCATATCATATCAAATATTCTTAACCATTATAATTAAGATACCATATCCGTAATTTAATTGGTTGGAATATTATCTCAAATAAACCAAATGCCACTAATGATTTGTTTTGAGATATTGTTCAGGTATTAAAATAAATCAGTTCAAGACTGCAAAGAAGTAGGAGATCCACATCAAATCGAATTAGTAAACCAAATCTGCCGTATTTTAGGAGCAAATTGAAGAATCTCGTAACTGCAGAGAGAAAGAGATATTTTCAAAATATTTTTATTAGAAAAATCTCCTAACATCACGAGAAGATAACACAAGAAATCTGGAGGTAGGATCACACCAAAGGGCGGCGGATCCGCGGTGAAAAGAGGTAAATGGTGGCGGAAGCGCGGTCATATAATGGCCGTTGGATGTGAATTTTCAGGGGATGGATAGTCTTTCCGTATACTTCGAGATGACGTCCAGGGTTTTAAATTCCAGACCCTATATAAAGGACCGAGAGCAATCTAGGGTTATCTATCGATCGATCATCTACCGATCGATCGATCTAGATCTATCGAGCAAAGTAAGGTTTGTAGTTTAGTTTTTCAGCAATCAAATTCTGTAATGCAATTGTTTATTCAATAAAAGGTAGTTTTTTTTTAATCTTGTCTCATTACTTTCCGCATTTATTTTCTGCATTTACTTTCCGCACTTTTTTGTTATTTTTTATGGATTCATTAATCTTCTATCTTTCCTTGTTTATTTCGTTGATCCCAACGAGCGAGTAAATTCTCGCTTATTGGGGTTTGTAGAATAAGGTAGTATAATGGATGAAAAAATCCCCTAACTTCTATTTACATTTTAATTTTTATAAATTTTAAGAAAGGGAGTCTTAACCCTCTTATTCGGGCGTCCTACCAATTCATGATAGTTATGACCCCAATTTAAGATTCGTTAATATTTGTTTTGTTGAGGGCTTGAGATAAATAGGGGTGAATAAAAGGACAAGGGTTAGTAGAGGGAAACCCTAATTCCTCCAAGAACCCTAATCCACATTTATCGCTATTTCTCTAGTATTAAATAATTAAAAGATAAAAAGAATTTTATTTAAAACTCCATCCTTTAACTACTCAATCTGAAAAACCCTACAAGCCCTTCTCTTATAAAATTTTCAAATCTCTTTAGTATAAAACGATAAAAACCCTATCTTTCTTTATTAAATCATCTAAAATAAGAAAAATAGTTCACCATTTCCCTATGGATGACCCGTATTCACTGTCGGCTAGCTATTGTGATACCGTTATTGATTACGGTAATTAGGAAACAAAAAGACACTGTTTTCCAAATCAATCAGCGGCGGCTGCTAGAGAGGGGGGAGGGGGAGGCGGGTAGTGGAGGGGGTAAAGGAGGCAGCTAAGGAGGCGATGGGAGAAGGAGGCGGCTAAGGAGGCGGGCGAAAGGGGAGGCGATTAGAAGATTAGTTTTTTTTAAAATTTGGGTGAGAAATGAGGGAAGAGATCAACCTTGCCCCTTTTTTATTTATTGGGTTATTCCATCGGGTATTATTCGACAGAATAACCTAATAAAATAATTAAATTATTTTCTGTTTAATTTGGGTTTATTTCATCGGCTTATAAGTTTATTCCGTCAGCTTAGACCCGATGGAATAACTCCTCCGACGAAATAAGTCTCTATTTCTTGTAGTGAACATGTTTCCAACGATTATGAAGTTCGATATTGAGAAGTTTGATGGGAATATGAGCTTTTTTCTATGGCCTTCCACTTTGACAGAGGAAGAATGGGAGGAGTTGGATGAAAAGGCTCTCACGGCTATCCAATTGTGTTTGACAAACGAAGTTTTGTAAGAAATTGTGGTGGAGAAGACGGAGGATAGTTTGTGGTTGAAGTAAGAGGAGTTATATTTGAAGAAGTCTCTCACAAATCGACTCCTTTTAAATCAGCGTCTCTACACAGTTCGTATGTCAGAAGGCTCCGTTATCAAATCTCACATCGGTGAGTTTAATTCGATCATTACAGATTTGGATAAAATCGATATTAATATTGATGATGAAGATCAAGAACTTTTGTTGTTATGTTCTTTACCACACTCTTATAAGTACTTTCATGACACCATGGTCTATGGACAGGATACTATCCCGATTAAGAATGTTAAAGAAAATTTGTTGAACAAGGATAAGATCGACAAGGGGTTAACTTCTAGCGAAGACGATGGTCAATCTTCAGGCTTATTTGTTCAAGGAAGAACGAAGAAGAGGGATCCGTAAGGTAGCAAGAAAAAGTCAAGGTCGAAGCCCAAACATAAGAACTTTGCCTGCAACTATTGTAAGAAGAAGGGACACTTCAAAATCGATTGTTTCAAATTGCAGAACAAGTAGAAGCGGGAAAACAATCAGAAGAAGAAGAAGTCTTCAGCTGAAGCCAGTATTGTCGAAGGAGAATGAGATCTACTTGTAGTTCTTGACAACATAAATTCATCTAAGAATGAATGTATTATAGATTCGGATTGTTCCTACCATATGTGTTCCAACAGGGATTTGTTCTCCACCTATGAGTCTATTGATGGTGGAGTTGTTTTGATGGGCAACAATAGTTCGTGTCGAGCTATTGTCAAGGGGACGATTCAAATCAAAATATTTGATGGCGTTATGAGAATATTAGCAGAAGTTAGGCATGTCCTTGATTTGAAGAAGAATCTCATATCATTGGATACACCCGATGTTAATGGTTATAAGTTCTTCACTGAAAGTGGAGTTTTTAAAGTCAGTAAAGGTGCTCTCATCGTTATGAAGGGCTTGAAAACGGGATCCTTATATGTGTTGCAGGGTTCGATAACCATCGAATCAGTGACAATTTCATCATCTAAATCCATGTCAGATTCAGATGTAACCAGATTATGGCACATGAGGCTCGGGCATATGAGTGAGAGAGGTATGGTCAAATTATCAAAGTAAGGTCTACTATGTGGTCAAAATACATCGAAGATGGAATTTGGCGAGCATTGCATTTTTGGGAAGCAGAAATGAGTCAGTTTCGGTACGGCAGTGCACAACACAAAAGGTACTCTTGACTATATCTATTCAGATCTTTGGGGACCCTCTCAAGTTGCTTATAAAGGAAGCGGTGCAAAATATCTGTTTTCTTTCATCGAAGATTATTCGAGGAAGGTTTGGGTCTTCTTCTTGAAGTTAAAAAGCGATGTATCTAATACGTTTAAGCAATGGAAGATATTGATTGAGAAACAAACAGGAAAGTGGATTAAGAGGTTAAGAACGGATAACGGATTAGAATTTTTTGGTGGAGATTTTAATGAATTCTACAAAAACTAAGGTATCATTCAGCATCATACCGTTGTCCACTAACTACAATAAAATGGAGTCACGGAGCGCATGAATCGAACTCTTTTGAAGAAAGCTTAGTGCATGTTATCTAATGCATGGCTCGGCAAGGAGTTTTGGGTAGAGGTGGTGAATATGACATGCTACGTTGTGAATCGATTACTATATACAATACTTGGTAGTAAAATACCGCAGTAGGTATTGTCTGGAAAGCACGTCGATTATTCTACACTTTGAGTGTTTGCTTGTCACGCATATGCATATTGTCGTGAAGGAAAATTAGATCCTCGAGCGAAAAAATACATTCTTCTTGGTTATGCTACCGGGGTCAGATTATAGGTTGTGGTGTCCAGATCCTAAGTCGCCAAAGTTTATGATTAGCGGTGATGTCACTGTTGACGATTCTGTTATGTTGAAGCCGAAGAACATGGAATCTTTAACTCAAGATGATACAAAGAAGGACGAGCCGAGCTTGACTTTGAGGTCGGTGAAAGATCGGGTTCGTAGGAGATCTCTCCTTCATCATCGTCTGATGAAGATCAGTCCCAAGATGAATAGTATCTACTAGCTCGAGACCGACAATGAAGGGACATTAGACCGCCATAGAGATATGGCTACAATGATCTAGTGGTGTATGCGCTGTCGGTTGCAGAGACAGTTGATAGTAGCAAGGTTACGAGTTATCAAGAATTATCTCATCCGATGAGTCAATTCGCTGGCTAGTCGCTATGAATGAAGAGATCGAGTCTCTTCACAAGAACCAAATATAGAAGCTCGTTAAGCTCAAAGGAGGAAAAAAGTAGTTGGTTGCAAGTGGGTTTTCAAAAGGAAGGAAGGAGATTAAGGGGTTGAAGATACTCAATATAAGGCACTATTGGTAGCTAAATGCTATTCACATGTTAAAAGAGTGGATTTCAATAAAGTATTTTCTCTGGTTGTAAAACACATTTCTATTCGGGTCTTGCTTAGTTTGGTAGCTATGCAGGATTTGGAGCTCAAGCAACCTGATATTAAGACCGCTTTCTTGCATGGTGATTTGGTAGAAAAGATCTACATTCAACAACCTGAAGGTTTCAAAATTGAAGGTAAGGAAGACTACGTTTGTTTATTAGAGAAGTCTCCCTATATTTTAAAGCACCCAACTAGACGTTGGTACAAGAAATTTGATTCCTTCATAAGGAATATTGGGTTTACGAGAAGCAAGGGTGACAATTGTGTTTATTGCAAGAAACTCGCCGATGGTTCTTTCATATACTTGTTGCTTTATGCTGATGATATGTTAATAGCAGTAAAGTATATGGTTGATATTTAGAACCTTAAAGAATAGTTGAAAGGCAAGTTCGAGACCAAAGATTTGGGAGCGGCCAAGAAAATTTTCGATATGGAAATTAGGCGCGATCACAAGAGAGGCAAACTTTACTTGTCTCAACAACGATATGTTAAGAAAGTTTTGGAGCGTTTTGGCATAGCAGACGTTAAATCTGTAGGTACCCCTTTGGAAGCTCATTTTAAACTTTCAACTCATTCATCACCGCAAACTGAGGAAGAAATTAAGTATATATCATATGTTCCTTATTCGAGTGCGGTGGGTAGCATTATGCATGCCATGATATGTACCCGACCAGACATTTCATATGCAGTTAGTGTTGTTAGTCGTTATATGACATCTTCTAATTAAGGACATTGGTAAGCAGTGAAATGGATTTTACGATACTTACGAGGTATGTCTGATGTGGGGTTGGAGTTTGGAATGAAAAGTGACAGTTTGGTTGGTTTCAGCAATTCTAACTATACAGGTGAGCTCGACAGGTGAAGGTCGATCACCGGCTATGTATTCTCCTTTGGAGGATGTGCCATTAGTTGGCATGCTTCGTTATAGCCTGCGGTAGTGTTATCTACGACGACGGTAGAATATATGGCCGTTGTTGAGGTTGTTAAGCAAGCAATCTGGTTGAAGGGATTATTTTCGAAACTTGGTATCCAAAAAGTTAATAGTCTATTGTAATAGCCAAAATACAATTCATTTGGCAAAAGACCAGATGCATCATGACAGAATGAAGGACATCGACGTTCTGTATTGGTTTGTTCAGGATATCGTTGAAGAGGAAGAGATAATCGTAAAGAAGGTTAGCACGACAGATAATCCGGCCAGCATGTTGGTTAAGTTTCTTTCCTTTGTTAAGTTTGAGTATTGCTTAAATTTAATTGGAGCGCGTCGCACTCATTGAGCTCTTTAAGGGTTTTGTGGAGAAGGTGGAGTTATTGCTAATATCATGGAAGAGTTTTGTAGAGAATGCGAGGAAAGATGGAGATTTGTTAAGTTTGCCTCATGTTCTCGATCCCTAGAAGTTGAGCCAGATCATGCTTGTCATGAGCCGTCTTATACATTCAGAGAAGAAATATGATTTTCGGACACCTTATGAGCAGTCTTATCTAAGTGTTGAGCCGTCTCTTGGAGACAGAAGAATTCATTATTCTATGCAAGTTGTGAGCCAACTCAAGAAGATGGTGAGCCGACTCTCGAAGTCGGTTGACGCTTGGGCCGAATTCTGGACTGTTTTGGGAAATCCTACTTCTATTCTATTTGCCTCATACTATATATAGTATTTTATAACCCTAATTTGTAATTTGTAGTGTACCTTTTGTTAATTAGAGAGAGAGAGAGTGGAGGAGGCTAGGTTTTTGGGGGGATCTTATGAGAGTTCATCCACCATTATAATCCTTCATATCTATCGATTAGTAAAGTGCTTCTCATTCGTTCGTGGTTTTTCCTGTAAGGGTTTTCCATGTAAATCTTGTGTCTTTTAGTTTGTGCTCTATTTCTATTACTTTTGTTTATTTGTTTACTTCTCTTTATCATTTGTTTATTGCTTCATGATCGTATTTTCCACAACATTATTTTTTCGATTAAAATATTTTTTGGATCAATCGAGCACATCCACAATGGTTTACATATTCCACAGTACTAAATATCTCTACTATAGTGTAAAAGAAATGGGGTCTCCAATTTTGAAATTGATTTGGAGGTTTGGCTCTCTAATTTGCAAGAGAAATTCATTATAAAAATTTAAAAAATCCAACCTCAAATTATAACCGCAACTAACTCCATGCATCTATTTTAATAATCAACTCCACAAATATATCTCACCCAGTAACTAACTCCATAAAAAAAATTTAATTACACTTAAGAGATGTAATGTGCATGGCATCATGCAAAAATACTAGTTTTCAACTTAGGATCTAAAGAACAATAATATGATATTTCAAGCTTTTCAGGCCAATCAGATTAGTTTTTAGTCCATTCAACTATTTAAAGTATTTTTCAATAAATAATATCACTCATTCCATTGATTCTCTTAATTTGCAAATAGAAAAGCTGTATGGAAGAAATAATTTGTAAATGGAAATAATAATAGGCTTAATTGCATAAAGGTACCAATGATCTTTCACGTTTTTTGCGATTGATACCATGAACTTCAATACTTAGCGATTGATACCATGAACTTCAATACTTAGCAATTGATACCTTGAACTTTCTTTTTGACATAAATACCACACGACGTTAAAAATGGCATATGAATGGACCGTTAAACCCTTCAATTTATACCAATCTTTATGTAATTTAACCTTAAAAAAACCTTGGCCTACATCGTCGGCAATGGCTCCGGCTCGAATGCCGGCGTCAGCCCCCGACCTCCTCCCTCCTCTGCCATCTGCAGCCCCATTATCACCACCACCACCATCCCCATCACCAACATCATCATTATCTTTTCTTTTTTTAATTATTTCTTCTTCCTTTTCTTTTTCATCTTTCCCCACCACTTCTTCCCCTTCGCCGCCACCCTCGCCTCTCACCTCTCCACCGACATTGCCCTCTCCCCTGGCCTCTCTCCGGCGATCAATGGCTCCTATCCTTCACCGTATCCAATCGAAGAGATCGTCACTGGCGATCGGCGGCGACGACGGCTGAGACTGAGGATCTCATTCCATTGATGCTTCGATTTCAGGTCCCATCGCATGGATCTGATAAAATTCAGTGGATCGCCGATGAAGGATTGGATTATTTTAGGGTTTAAATTGCAAGGATGAGGAATGGCGGTTATGTGCAGAATGACGACTTTGTCGGAGCGGAGGCGGCGAAGAGTGGATTCCATGGCGGCGTAGAGGTATGCAAAGCAGATAGGGCGCCTAGAGAAGGAGATGAGGCCCTTTGCCATGTGGTAGAGAAGTGCTAGGAAGGGAAGAAAGATGGAGTCAGAGGCAACGCTACGGAGGAGGGTGCAGCAAAGGGGTGGCGGAGGAGAGGGGTGCGGTGGAGAAGAAGAAGAAGAAGAAAGGGAGAGAGAGGCTCCGGTTAGGAATCCAGCGGCGGAAGGATGGGGAGGCTCCAGTTGGACGATGAGGTGGGGGAGGGGGAAGGAGAAGGATCTCCTTTTTCTTTTTCTTTTTTTTCTTTTTTAAAATTTCACAAGGGTAAAATAGGAAAACAACTCAAATATTACTGATGTGGTAGTTAAACATAATGGTTGCAAACGAGGTGACTAATTTGCAACCGGAGGTGGCAGTTCATGGTATACATCATTAATTAAAAAAGTTCATGGTATCAATCGCAAAAAATATGAAACTTCATGGCTACCTTTTTGCAATTAAGCCATAATAATATCAGTCATTGATTATCTTGATTTGAGAAATGGTGGATATCCATCTTTGATAAAAAAGCGCTTCAAAGACATCTTTCGTCAGAACCGCACTCGCTCCCCATGCATCCTTTCTTTCTTCTCCAATAAAAAAGACACTTATACATCTTGGAATTTGAAACAAAAAATTTTGCATAACCCTCTTAATATTTATTAAACATGCTTCTCTTATGATTCAATTTCATTTAAGGTTAAGTGCTATTTTTAAAATAAAAGAAAGAAGCGGGAAAATCTCACTTATCTTCTATGCATGCATATATATTCTATTTTATTAGGGATATACTCTGAATATGAGGATATTCAAATGACATGCTTTAAAGTTTTCTTAGAATTCATCAAAGGTATCTTTACAATTATGACTCAAACATCAATTGAGGATATCTCATATGGTAAAAATTTCCTCTTTAAAATGATAGGTTGGATGCATATATAAAGAGGCCGCATCTCAAAAGAAAGAAAATACTACTGATCAACACATTTATTGCACATTTTAAACTATTTTTTCCCTATTTTTTGTTAATTAATATAATGACTCTGAAATCCCTATACAAAAACTTACCGGTTTAATGCATAGAAAGGGTATTTCAGCCTGATTAGGAGTTATAAGTTATTTTTGTTCAATAAAACTAAGAAACAACTTGTAGCTCATTGGAAAAGCCTCTACACTGTTGTGACATATCCTGTGTGTTCGAATCCCATCAGTCCCAATTATTTTTAATATTTTTTCTTTTTAACTTTTCGGAAGCCTAAGAGTTGCACATGCAATACACGGAGAATCGAAAAGTTGGATAAATGAGGAGTAAACACAGAGTTAAGCATGTGGCACGAATCTTGATGCGAGACACCAAGATCCAACCGCCCATTTCCCTCAATTGCCCGCTACCGATGGTCCACAATGCTCTAATCGCCTCTGTGCTTTGCACACACGCCCCTTCAGCTCCCCTCTACTCCCCTGCATTGATTGATTTTCCTGCAATCAAACAGAGATCTTTCAAATCTCTAATTAACACCATTTAATCTATTTTTAATTCATTTTATTTCACACACTCTCTCATTTTTACCCTATAAATACCACCACATACCTTAACTTTCTCCTATTCTGAAAATTCTATTAAAATTCTCCCAAAATTTTCTAAGTGCAAGTGGAGTTAGCAACCAAGTTATTTTCGTTGAAAATCGGAGTTGTTTCCGGAGCTACCGCGATGCCAAGAAGACCCCCTTCTCTTCCTTACTCTCTTTTCAACACTACGCAGCCAGTAAGTCCCTATTCCTTCCTTTTGTTTTGACTCAAACCACATTCTTAAAACACATCGACAAAGTGGAGTTAGCTCCAATAATATTTTCTTTTCAACCTTTTAATCCACTTGATGAGTAAATTAAGTCACACCAACACTATAAAACACTCTTAATCTTATTCACATCATTTAGCCTTTAGTGTAATAAAATTTTCCATGAGAAATAATCATATAACGAATTTTTCAGAAAAAATACCCTAAACTTTAATATAACCTTTATTTTGATAACTTGAATATATACTTTTAGGAAAATTCAAGGGGTAACGACCTACTCCACACGCACACTTTTGGTTCATAGCACGAGATTCAGATATACGGCTAATTTAAGAGAATAAATTTTTCATTAAAATACCATAGTTTTACAAAAGGATTTCTTTTTAATCCATATTTTTTGAATTCTTGGCAATTGCGTCTCTACAACTCTCGTTAGGGGACCCGCTAATGGATGGTGCAGATTATCGCACATTCTTGGAATAGTAGACCGAGATGCAGAACTCCTCACGGAGTATTTGGTCTCGAAAGAAAATGAAAAAAATACGGTTTTTAAGAAATATGAATTTTCTAAACAAAACTAAATTTTAGAAAATTGTATAAGACTATTAATCCGTATTTTCTATAAAAACAAATTATGAAACTATATTTTTATAATGGAAGATTAAAATTTGTAATAAAATACCACCAAGTTTCCAAAAATAGTAGTTTTCATAAAAGCACCATAAACTTTTAAAAGTTAGGTTTCATCGCTAAAATACCACAAAAATTGAAATACATATTCATAAAAACTCTAAATATCATAAAGCACCCTCGATGTTATTTTTAAACAATATTAAGGTATTTTTCATAAAACCTCTTCGAGAAATGCAAATAATATATATACAATGTAAACAACAAAATATAAATATTTAAGAACTCTAAATTAATATAGGTTTAAGCGGTATCATTTCTCTTGAGCCCCAGGGAGCTAGAGAAAGTGAGTGCTTGCCTATACAAGTTAGACAAATTTAACGGAGTTATCAATGACAATTGTCTTGGAAAAAAACACAAATCCTGCAGTCCATGTGCAGCAGTTGCCCGATTACTCATAAACTTAAGAAATTTAAGAGCTAAATCCGTTCATAAGATACTATCTCCAATCTGAATCCAAACTTAAACCAGAATCCAAAATTGTAACGACTCTAAACTTCATGTACAGAAATTCTTGTTATTGTATAGAAAAGGGTATTACAGTCTGTGTAAGAGTTAAAAAAGTTATTTTTGTTAAATAAAAGCAAGAAGCAACTTGTAGCTCACTGGTAAAGTCTCTACACTACTGTGGCATAACTTGTGCGTTCGATTCCCATCAGACCCAATTATTTTAAGATTTTTTTCTTTTTAATTTTTGGAAGCCCAAGAGTTGTACGTGCAATATATGGAGAAATGAAAAGTTTTAGAAAAATTAAACAGGCGCACAGAGGTGTACACACCCAAATCGACACATGGCACGAATCTCGAGGCAAGCTAACGAGATCCGATCGCCCATTCTTTTATTTTGGCTGGCGTCGATGGTCAGATGTGCCCCATTTGCCTCCGTGCTTTGCACACACACACCCCTTTGACTCCCCTTAACTTCCCTGCACTGTTTGATTTTCCTGCAATCAAACAGAGACCATTCAATTCACCATTTATCATTTTTTATTGCATTTTAATCTACATTTTTAATTCCCAAACCCTAATTCTCCACTATAAATACCATCCCATGCCTTAGCTCTTCACTATTATGAAATTCTAGCAAAAATTCTCTAAAAACTATCTAAGTGCCAAGTGGAGTTAAGCTCCTCAAGTGGAGTAGCAAGCCAAACTCGACGACCGGAGCATCTCCGACGAAACCACGACCCCGAGATCTTTTTCAATCTCTTCTTAACTTTCTAAAAACCATAAGTCCCTTCATCCTTTACTCTTTCTATCTTTAATAACTTTTTAAAATAAACCGACAAAAGTGGAGTTAACTCCGATATAGTTTTTTTTAAATATTTATAAGTCATGTGATAATCAAACGAGATCAAACTAATATGCTACACTAATCCTAACCTTATTCACATCATTTAGTTTTAGCTTAACAAAATTTTCATATGAAACAAACATATAAGGAACATTTTCATTAAAATACCATGAACTTTAGTATAACCCCTTTTCGATATCTAGTATACCCAAACCCTAGAGAACCTTTACGGGGTAATGACCAACCCTATACGCACACTATGATTTCATAGCACGGTATTCTAAGCATATGGGTAATTCAAATTAAAAGCTTTTTCATTAAAATACCACACAGTTTCAAAACGGGTTTCTTTAAATCAGTATTTCGAAATGCTTAGCAATTATGCCTCTACAACCCTCGTTAGGAGACCCGCTAATGGATGGTGTGAATTATCGCACATCCTTAGAACAGTAGAGCGAGATGCAGAACTCCTCACGGAGTATTCGGTCTCGAAAATAATAAAAAAAT
Source organism: Agapanthus africanus (assembly GCA_030015575.1). Classification (NCBI taxonomy): domain Eukaryota; kingdom Viridiplantae; phylum Streptophyta; class Magnoliopsida; order Asparagales; family Amaryllidaceae; genus Agapanthus; species Agapanthus africanus. The sequence continues at coordinate 887,364,777 of CM057337.1, forward strand.
ACGGTTTTTAAGAAACATGAGTTTTTCTAATAAAAACTATTTTTTGGGAAAATTATATAAAAATATGAAATCCGTATTTTCAATAAAAACAACTTAAGAAACTATTTTTAAAAGAAAGATCAGAATTTTTAATAAAATACCACAAAGTTTCCAAAAAGTAGTAGTTTTCATAAAAATAGCACAAATTTTCAAAAATCTAGGTTTTATCATCAAAACACTACAACAATTAAAATATATGTTCATGAAAACCCTAAATGTTATAAATCATTCTCAAGCTTTATTTTTAAACTATATTAAAGTGTTTTTCATAAAACCCCCTCGAGATATGTAAACAATACTAACGACTCTAGATTAATATAAGTTTAAGCGGGATCAATTCTCTTGAGCCCCAGAGAGCTGGAGAAAGTGAGTGCTTGCCTATTCAGGTTAAACAACTTAACGGAGTTATCAATGGCAATTGTTTTGGAAAAAGACACAAATCTTGCCGTCTATGTGCAGCAGTTGCCGATTTCTCCCGAACATAAGATTTTAACAATTTACATCAATTCACATGAAAAGACACGAACTCAAATCCAAACTCAAATCTAACTTGAACTCGAACTCGAATACAAACTCGAACTCTAATCTAACTCGAATCTAAACTCGAATCCAATCTACTCAAACTAACTTGACTCGAACCCAGATTGCAATTGTCATGACTCACACATTACTTGACTCACTCGAATACAATCTATACCTTTTGCAATTTAAGGTTTCGATCAAGACATGTCAATCAATCAATCAAATCAATTAAATATATTAATCAGTTATATATATTATACACATGGTGCTTGGGATAGTTTATTGTGTGAATTCAACAGAGCTTCAGGAGTCCCGTATTAACCTCCTTTTTATTTTACTTGAATATCAGTCGGGTTGACTCATCCACAACCTAGAGCCTCTGTGTTAAAACATGAAATGGACCCGTGTTTTCTTGCTCCCGGGGCCCCACTCTTGAGCTCGTGAATACTTCTACGGCTGCGTTGACATTCACACTTGGAACTTAACGTTAATATAGTGACCAGTTAGAGACCTATAGTATATACTTACCCATGAACATATACTTTTACTCGTCATATATATTCTACACTTATCATTTTCTTTACTTTTACATATTTTTAGGACTAATCGAGCGCTAGTTCACTGACGGTCATTCCACCCACTTTTCTTCTCTTGGAATGTTCGTCAGATACGGTCGAGACGGAGGAGGTTGAAGCCATAGAGGAGGAATAAAACCAAATCGCTACTCAGGGCTAGCTTAGCTTCATTTTTCTTTAGTTTATGTATGCCACTTGTTTAGATATTTTCCTTATTGTATTTATTTTCCAGCATAAACTCATCTACTTGTACATATTTGAAGTTGAATGTAAATAAAAATATTTGTTGAAATTTTTTTACAGTCTCAATTTATTCTTGCATTATGTATTATTGTTTTAATACGCTTAGTATATTTATATAGGGAATGACCTTCTCTGGATAAATATACCGCGGGCTTACCACGTCACCGTTTTCGTCTATTGGGAAGCGGGGCGTGACAAAAATCAAACAAAAACTTCAATACTTGATCATGAACCTGAACACTCGAATTCAAATATCAAACTCAAACTTGAATACTTGGCTCGACTTGACCAAACTATGGATATACCTTGACATGAACTACACATGAATACTTGAATACATGATTATATCTTAATCATGAACTTGTACTTTTATATTCATAGATTCGGCCAGGACCTGTAATATTAATCTATACAATACAATATGCGGGGATAAAGGGGTAGATTGTTACGAAATGTATATCGTGATACGAGAGGACATTTTAAAAGACACCTACATGAATTCAAGTGTCGTTGTCCCGTGTGTTATGACGGGGCCTTGTACTACATGTTACCATAGTCTACGGGATAAGATGGACTCCTCTCATATATATGAGTACTTTCTTTATCAAACTACAAATAACTACGTTAGAATAACTATCTTATACCTGTGAATGATCATATACAACTTTACCTGTCCACTGTTCATTTAGTTTCTTTTCACATTATATACTATCTTCTCTTACTTCTTTTGGGGCTTACGGAGCGCTAGTTCGCTGACGACATTCCTCCCTGTTTTCTTTCTTTGGAATGCTCGAAAGGAGGATCAGACTCTGAGGACATAGAGCCGAGCCAGGATGAATTGGACCAGTTTGTACTCAGCCAGACTACTAGCTTCTTCCTACCTACACTTACTTTCATTATGCCAATATTTAGGCATTTGCATTATTATTGTATCTTTTATTTCCAGACAGTTATATGTAAGGTTGAATGTAAATAAAGTTGCTGTTTCATTTTATTACTCTTATCATTCTTGCACATTGTTATATTGCTTAATTACACTTAATGTATTCTCTTAGTAAATACGTTGCGGGCTTACCACGTCACCGTTTCCTTCTACTGGGAATTGGGGCGTGACAGGTTTTGTTGGTGGCCTATGAAGATCAATTCTGCATGAAGTCTTAAGTATTATATCACAAGAATTATAAGAATTAGCAACTATACATTCCTTACATTTCAAAATTCTTGAATCTATCATAATCTGTCTTTTCTATCAAGGTGATAGATTTTATGAACAACACTAGCACCAACGTCAATGGCAACACACCACCATCTACCTTACCATCTCTCCCTACCGTTGCTGCTCCGATCAATGAGCAGACATTGCTTTTAGAAGCCATTAAAAGTCTTCTGGAGGGTCAGCAGCAGCAGACTGCTATCCTTATGAACCGTCCTGAAGTCGAAACACTTAGAGTAAAATAATTTTGTGCATTGCATCCAAGGAACTTTTCAGGGAAAGAGAGTCCTTTTGAGGCTGAAAAATAGGCCTAAAGTATCGAGGATGACCATGCAGCAACACAGATACCGGTCATAGCTTGGGTTCGTGTGGCCAAGTTCTAACTCACCGACAACATAAGAGTCTGGTGGAAAGCCAAGGAAAACCGTCTTACACAACTAATAGAGTGGAAGACGTTCCACGACCTGTTCGATGCAAAGTTTTTCCCTGAAACTGCCTGTTTTGAGATGGAACAACAATTCATCCACCTGCAACAAGGCTCTATGTGGGTAAAATCAGTGGCTGAATATGATGTCGAATTCATCATGCTTAGCAGGTTCGCAGCATACTTGATCCCGAATGATGAGATTCGGGCTAGACAATTCCAACAGGGTTTAGACCCGGAGATTCAGGAGGCATTAGCCACAGGTGACTATCCAACTCATGAACTCGCCCTGAAGGCAGCACGCCGTTATGAAGCCGTCGTCAAGAAGAAAGGTAAGTTTCAAGCAGCCGGAATCCAATGCCCTGCTACCCCGATGACAGGAGGACCCTCTTCTAGGCTGACTTTTGCACCCAGGAAGCCAGGAGGATCGTTTAACCGGTCCAGTCCAAATTTCTGTTTCCACTGCAAGAGAACTGGACACTTGGCGAAGAACTACAGGCATGCAAATGGCCTGTGTTTGATTTGTAGCGTGTCTACTCACGCTATAGGAGCATACCAATATCGTAGTAACAAAACACTCACACCTAGACCCGCAATTCCAGCTCCGCAGAGGCAAGTCATTCAGGAACCTGCACCCCGCCTAACTCTTCCTACACCAGCTCCATGAGGACCTCCAGCACAGCCTCAGCGTCAATTCTACTAGGGATAGAGAAACGTGTCTCAAGGTTAGAGGAATGTACCTCCGGTGAGGAGGAATGTACCGAGACGATATGCTTTTACAATGACGGTCGAAGAGGCCGAAGCCATAGAACAAGTCATTATCAGTAAATTCTCCCGTCCTTTCAACCTTTCAATTCTTGTGCATTGTGCTTTCCCCTATAAGTAAACACAACCTCACACAACTTAGGTACTATACTAGTACCCACCCTTCTCGCACTAACACTTTTCGACACTAGAGCTTCATATTGCTTCATGTCGTAGTGGTTCGTGAGAACGCACGCGATTCCCATCAGACCACTCGTTTCGAGCTGGAATGTCAGTTCCGGGAATAGAGTTGTAACAACTTTGTTTCAGTGTATAGAAAATTGTTTAAAAATTAATGTACAAATGGAGTATTTGTAATCCTGTGTATGCTATAAGTATTTAAATTGCTTTTGAACAGCAAAAAAGCACTTGTAGCTCATTGGTAAAGCCTTGCATTGCTGTGACATAGCCCTTGTGTTCGAATCCCCCCCGCCACACATATTTTTTTGTTGATTTTCTTTTAAACTTTTAGAAGCTCAAAAGTTTACACGTGCAAAATACGTAAAATGAAAAGTCACAACAAAATCAAACATGTGTACTAAGGTATATGAGACGACACCAACACGTGGCAAGAATCCAAGCTCCCTACCCTCGGATTTGGCCGGTGAGATATAGTGAAGGGGCCGGCACCGCCGGTTTTATCCATAGGGGATGCTTCCAAATTTTAACCCTTGGCTTACCCTACTACCCCCATGTTGTTTGATTACTCTGCAATTATCCAGAGAGTGTAATTTCACTCTTTAATTCTAATTTTAATGCACATTTTAATTTCATTCTTCATTACACTAAACCCTAATTTTTCTTATAAATAAAACCCTACATTTTGGCTCTCCTCATTCAGAAATTCCATGCCAAAACTCTCTAAAAAATTCCAACTTCAAAAGTTGTACAAGTGGAGTTAGCAAACGTCAAACTTCCGGCGACATTTCGGGAAGAATCCGGCGACGAAACGACTCCCTGACGATCCCAAAATACCCCCTACCTTTTCTCTCTAATTCCAACCTGTAAGTCCCTTCGACCCTTCTCAATCTCTAGTCTAAAACTTCCACTTTTCAAAACTCGTCGGAAGCGAAATTATTCCGACTTCCGATTCTCTTTTCTTTAAAAACTAAATTTTTTCTTAAACAACAAATTACCATCTCATTTTATATTATTTAACAAACATAAAACAACATTCACAACAAGTTTCATCTCAAAATAATATGTATTGCAACTTCTATTTCAGTTTTACGGTAAAATACCATCATGTTTACATACGACATTGCTTATTCATTTTACCCAAATTACCTTTAGAAAACTCATGAGGCAATGACCTACCTCATCACAACACTCATTCTTGACATGGCACGATGACTTTTGGAACATTAGTTTGTGGGAAAATATGAGTTTACATTTAAATACCATAAACATTCAAAAACTGCTTTGTTTAAAAGTGTATTATTTAATTTCTTGCAAATGCGCCTCTACAACCCATTTTGGGGAACCATGATCGGGATGGTGCGGTTTATCGCACATCCTCAGGCCTAGTAGAGCGAGATGCAGATCTCTTCATGGAGCATCCGATCTCGATGGAATTTTTAATACAATTTTTAAGAAAAATATGATTTCTATTTAATAAATAAGTTATATTATATATATATATATATATTATCAAAATATCTACTTTAAGTATACAATATATATATTCCATGTTTTCTAAATAAAAGGAATCACAAATTTCATGAAACTACCATTACAAATCAATACAATTCCAATATTACACTAAAATACCATATACAATGAAATTTAGGTTATATCCACTAGAATATTTCACTTTATAAAAATTACAATTATGAAAACCCTAAAGAAGATAATTAAATACTTAAGGTGTATTTTGAAAATATATCAAAACTATTTTTCATAAAATCCCTCAAGTTATATTAATTTACAATAAGGACCCTACTAAATATAGGTTAAAGCGGGACCAGTTCTCTTGAGCCTCACGGAGCCGGAGAATATGGATGCTTGCCTATCTAAGGTAGACAACCTAAAAACGGGGTTATCAATACGGTAATTGTCTTGAAAAAACACAAATCCTGCCGTCCATGTGCAGCAGTTACCGATAACTCTAAAACATAAATCAAGACTTCAATTCTGTTTAAAAGTCTGACTCAGTTCGAGTCACGGTCAAATCTGAAAATAATCTGACTTGAATTCAATTCAAGTATAACTACAATACAACATGAATCCATTTATACCAGAATTCAATCTATATCAACATGACTCGATTGAACCGAACCATGGATATACTCTGATTACATGACTATCCATTTATATCCATTCCGTTTACATGATATCATGGTTTCTGCAAGCCTTCCATCTATAAAACAAAACAATACAATCAATACAAAAGACATTACGGGGTTTTAAAGGGGTAGACTGGTATGGAATGTGTTAGAAGTGGCACGAGGCGGTCACTTTAATACACCTAACCTGAATATCCATTGCTGTTATTCCGTGGTTTAACAGTTCCTTGTGCTCCGTATACCTTAATCTCCGAAATAGTGGGACTTCTCTCGTATACACTGGCATATTCTGTACCAAGCTACAAATAACTGCGTTAACAGAACAAAAAGATTACAATATACCGGTTATATTCTCATCTGTCTATTCTTACCTATCTTTGGGACTTACCGAGCGATTGTTCGCTGACGACATTCCTTCTCTTTTTCTTTGGAATGTTATCAGGTGGATCAGACTCTCTGGAGGTTGAGCCCAGTACTGAAGACTTGGAGCAGTTCGCCATTGACCCAGAGCTCTAGATACTTGTATATATTTTCTTTTCAGTTCATGCCATTGTTTAGGTATTGCTTTCCATTCCTATATTTACATTTTCAGTTGTACTTGTAAAAAAATGTTTAATAAATAAAAGTTGTTGTTCAGTTACATCTATTATCATTTTTCTTGTGTATATTCATTATATTGCTTAGAAACGCTTAGCGTGTTTACTTCTGAGTAAATACGTAGCGGGCCTCATCACGTCTTCTTACCCGTACACTGGGAAGCGGGGCATGACAAGAGTCTTGAAGGAAACTTTAGGATATGATCAGTGCCCAATTGTAGTTTGCGGTCGAGAATTCTACACAAATTTCAAAGTACTGGACATTCCAAATTTCGATGTTGTGTTGGGAATGGATTGGCTGGGAGTATTTTGTACTACCATTGACTGCCGTCAAAGGAGGGTAGTTGTTTACCGCCGAAAGCCGGGAAAGACAGACGTCTTGCCTGAATTTGGAGGGCATATGCTATTTGGATTTATCCATCCACCTCTCCGAAGATGCCAAGTTGATTTATGGCACCGTGTATCGGAGGTCTGGATGGATGCGGCCGTTATAGCACACTTCGTCATACTCCCCCTCGTTGTGAGGGGTTTTTGATTGTGGGGACACTCTTCCCTGCAGGCACAAGCCCCTGCAGTTAATTACGTTACCGCGTAGCGATAACCACTTTCTTCTGCTCTAGAAGGTCACTTCGTGTCGTGTGTGTTTGTTTTATTTTTGGTTGCCCGTGGATTGTATACGGAGACTAATTTATGTTGTCGTCCGTAGGGCGTGGATTAGTCCAAATCCGTATATTCTTAGATTTGGGTTTGGTTTGATTTAAGGATCGTTAACCTCGTTTGAAATTAAGATCAAACTTAAATGTTTGTTAAGAATAAGTTCGATCTTGGACTAAGATCTACTTAACTGGGTTTAGGATCATTCTTGATCCAACAAAAGAGCATTTAGGCTCAATCGTTTTAGTTTAGGGACGTTACGGTCCATAGATCACTATTTTTTGGGGATGAGGGTTTAGTTTAAGGACGTTGCGGTGCAGAGCTAGTTTAAGGACATTGCGGTCCCTAGGGATGTGCTCATGGGTTTGGGAGTGCACCCAAGAGCTATTGGTTATCGGGACCCTCCATCTCTCTGAAGACGTTGAAGAATTACAACGACATGTATCAGAGGTATGGAGAGATGTACCTTTGAACCAAACTCCAGACTGAGGGGAGAGATCATGGTGGATCATCTAAGAATCATTAGTCATTTTTGTGAGACTAAGATTAACTTAGGAGATATGTGATGGACATCATTCTGATCAATTACTTTGAGAGGTCATGAGCATTGTAACAACCTAGTTCGTTTATACCTATTCCAGTTCTCGTATTTCCTTATTTGTGGTGTTTTCTTGATTTATCGTGTTTTGGGTACGAATAGTATTTTACATTTTACATTGCATTCGACCCGATCCACTTGCTTGAACTGGTTGATTCATATTTATAGATTACCTTGACTTATTACATAGACACGTGCATCTCATGTTTAGTCCATACTGGCATTTTATCTGGCATCACATATTTTACCGTATAACATTTTAAGTCTAAAAAAATAATTTAAAATTTCATTTCATAACTTGCGTGATACCCCTAACCCCGTGGTAGCATCCGTGCATCTTGTTCTCGTTCCGGTCAGTGAAACAGACGTGTTTGGATGGCTACACGCACGTACGTGCATCCGTTCTTGGGGGTATGCATTTTCATTACCTGAGCATTCATTTTAAATTTTGAAGGTCGCATATATTTTTCATATTTAAAATATGAATTTTTAGACCCGACCTGGGCACGTTTTGGAGTAAGTTTGTATTTGTCAAAATCTCAAAACGGACTAATATTATATTCCTTATTTCCTTATAACTTTTAGTACATGTTTTAAAAAAAATATATTTTATATTTCTTATCACAGCAACTCTCTCTCTCTCTCTCTGCAAATATATTTTTTATATTTTTCTAAATCTAATTTTTTAATAGAACCCTCTCTCTATCTTTCTCTATCCCCCCCCCTCTCTCTCTCTGCACACATAAATAAATATAATATTCTTTTAATTTTTTTATTGAACCAATGGTGTAAACCTCACGTCTCTCTCTCTCTCCTCTCATCTTCTTCTTTCATTTTTTTTTCTGTTTCCCGCCTCTCGCCACGAGGACCCAGCCCCTGCCTCGCCGTCGCCCTCGCTCCGGCGACCCCCTCGACTCACCCTCGTCAACCTCTTCCTCCACTCCTCTCTCTTCCTTCTCCAACCCCGATCTTCTCTGCCTGCACCCACAACCCCGCATAACCTGCAACCCAATCCTTACCGGCGCTCTCACGTCGCCGACCTATTGTCGACCACCTCGTCGTCGCCTTCACACCTTCGACCATCTCTCTTTCCTCTTCTCTTCCCTCTCGCCAACCCAACACCAAGAACCCTAGAACCCTGCATATCTCCCGAAACCCTACTGCCTTGGCCGCTCACTCACCTCCGGCGACCCCGGTTCATCCCACCATCATCATCATCTCCCCCTCGCCTTCCTCTCTGAATCCAAATCATCACTGCGACCCAGTCTCTTCTTCTCTTCTTCTTCTCCCTCTACTTCTCCTCCTCTTTTCTTCTTCTTGTTTCTTGTCCCCCGATCATCGCCGGCAACACCATCGCTGACGTTCCCTTTTCGTCATCACCCTCTCTGTCTTCGCCTCTGTCTCAAACCCCAGAGCACCAAATCCCAGCTTCTTCTTCTTCTTTTTCTTCTTTTCTCCTTCTTCTTTTTTCTTGATTTCTTTGATTCGCGTTTTCCGGTGATCGACGGAGCCGTGCCCGTCGCTGTTGATCCGGGTGACCCTGAGGACGTTCCCAGATAGCGCGGTCGTGTTCTTGCTTTATCTGGTTCCGTTCTGTGCTCGTGTGGACGCGTCACGACATTTCACCGACGTAGGACGTACCGAACAGATCCGTTTCGCGTTCCGATCAGGCAAGTGAAACTTGCTACATGCTATTCATAATATTTTATACTTATTTGATTACATATTAAACCTATAGATTTAATCCAATGTCTCATGTTACATTTTAACATTCGATGTCCATTTTATAATTTTAGATTTATAACTTGAAACATACCATGTTGCATTTTGTTTTACTATACATAGGACCCACATCCATATTTAAATCACATAATAATTATTTACATAGCCCATAGTACCATAAAATAGTATAACCTTTCAAAAGACCGTTTGCATCCATCTCGTCTGGTATACATATTATTGCATCCCTAGATCACTTGAATGTATAACATTGAAGTATTTACATTCCACATTTGTTAAATTGTAGTTTAATTAGTATTAGAACTTTAACTCTAACCCTAATCATAACCGTGCATCTATATGCCTTAATCTGTACATGATTGCATATAACATTACAATGTTCCATTTTATTGTTCCATTAGTACCCCATGCTTGTTTTGTATATCCATGCTTATGTTAGTTGAATATGAGCACCCACATGACATCTTGTGCACACTGACATGACTTGTTACACCTACTACTTGACACGACATGATACTGTGCACCTCTTGACATGATATGATACCTGTATACTACCTTACTTGACCTGATGTACCATGGCTTTACCTGTTACCTAATCTTGTTACTAATGCCAACAAACCTGACCGGTTGTCCCTACGGATATTTCCTGTTGTCTATCCAGACAAACCTGTACCTGCCTGATCCTGTGTTGGCATTAGCTCCAGATTATTTAATACCTGACTAGAGCACATATAACTTGGGGGTATGGGGAAATCAATAATGAAACCTGACTTGTAACTCGACAGTTCTATACCTTTTCTGATCAGTCTTACGGGCTAGGCCAGCCCCGGAGTGATGCTACTGACATCACTCGTCATTACCTACTACCCTTTACTGCCTTACGGCACGTCTTGGGTTCAGCCCGAGAGTCATAGACTGTGATCCTAGGCACGCACGGGATACTATTGAGTTACATCGATGATTCATCAAATTGATTTCAAAGACTTGAGAGTAGTTAACCTAATAGACCAGTTTAGATCACTCACTGCACACTACCTTTTACTGCTCTGATTTACATTACTGTTACACCTGTTTTACCATTTATGGTCATACTTGGATGTCTTGCTACCCTTTTTATATATTATTGCTTGATGATTATGACGCGCTGACGTCTGGGTTTTGCATGGCCCAGATTTCTCTACCTTTGTTGCAGATCGATTAGGAGTACTGCCGCTGTTAAACCGAGCGGTGAGGACCCTGTTGGTATCCAGATTTACCATTCCAGGTGTTTATTTATTGGATCTTTTGCTTCCGCACATTATATTATTTCTTGACTCATTTACTCTGGCTTATGGACATGTACTAGATAGTTTAGTTTACTTTCCTGTTCTTGATATCTCTACAACCGTAATGTGACTGTTGAAGGATTTTCCTATTCACAGGTAGTATGGTTGGCTATGTCACGTGCCTATCTTGGCATACTCTGGGAAGCGGGGCGTGACAAGCATAGAGGCTCAATCTATTTGGAGATCCAAGATGTTTTAATCTTAAGAAGACTTAGTTAATTTAGGGCTGAAGTTGGCTTCTTATTGTGTTAAACACTAATATATGCTCGGTGCCCACGTTCTCTCACGTGAGTCTCTAAAGTAGTGTTAAACACTGAAATTTGGGGTGCTCACGTGTGGCACGCGAGGCGCCTAAAAGTTGGCGCTGTATACTTGGGTCCAAATCCCTATCTGTATATAAGTGTTAAACACTTAATTCCTTAGGCCATCACGTGTGGGCACGTGAGGCGCCCTAAAGTTGGGCACTGTTTCTTTGGATTTATTCCCTCTTCCTTTATAAGTGCTAAGCACTATTGGGGGTCACGTGTGGGCATGTGAGGCGCCCCAATGTTGGGAACTGTCTTTGGTTTATTCTCCTTTTCCATGTAATTGCTAAGTGCTCGTTTTAAGGGGCCTCGTGGGAACACGTGATTTGATTTCAGTCTTTCCTTTTTGTTCCTCATAAGTGCTCACATGGGAACACGTGATCTGTTTGAAAGCTAATCATTTCTTTTACGTGCATGGATCTCTTGATCTGAGGCTTTAACATTTCAAGTCCCTTATTTTGATAAGAATTAAATTCTTATATAGGGTTAAACCCTAGTTTTATCAGAAGAATTAAATTTCTATATCTTTTGGAAGAATTAAATTCTTCAAACTTAGTTCTTTCCCCTAAGTTTTGAGTCTGCATGACAGAATCTCCCCGATGAGAATTAAATTCTCAACTTGTGGGGGAGATCTGCTTTTGAAGACCTCAACCAGAGGAAGAACTAAGTTCTTTTTAAAAGAGTTAAACTCTAGAAATGGCGAAGAAAAGATAAACAGATCTCTATGTTTTTCTTCGTACCTAGGGTTTCTTTTTCTAAAAGAGAGCTCTTCTTCTTTAATCTTATGGAGGGTCATTTCTCTCTCTTTCCCCCCTCTCTCCGTGTCTCCCCCGGACTTGAAGTCTTGGGTCCTTTATATAGTATAGGTAGATTCGTTGCTTCAGTTAAGAAAATCTCTCATTGAGAGATTTTTTAAACGATTTGGGGATTTTATCCACCATTGGATATTTGATCCAAGTACTTCTGTTTTACAGAAGATATTTTTCTTGTTTTTAACAAGATTGGGGAAATATTTTACCATACAGAGTTTATTATGTAGCTTGGTGATTTTTAATCACCATTGGATTTTTAATCCAACGGTGTTCTGTTTTACAGAGCGTAATATTTCTTGTTCAGAAAGATTCAAGGAAATATTTTCCAGATAAGGTTATCCCTTTACTTGGAATTTAATTCTATCAGCTTGGAAGGAGAGTAGGAACCCTTACGTGTAGCACGTGACCCCTCCATAGAATTAAACTGGTTTGCTTATATGCAGCAGCCCAGAGAAAAGGCATCACGTGTTAATACATGAGCTGATGTTCAGAAATGTCACGTGTGGTACATGACCCCCACGAAGTTAAGCCCAACAAAGGGCATCACGTGCTGATACGGGAGCTTATTTGGCTTGTTATTTGTTTTAGGAAGGCGCCTATATACTTTGTATATATATTCTCACGTGTTTGCACGTGAGGCTCAATTTCAGTCTTAATTGTTAAGCGCAATGCCTCTAATCTTTATATAGGCGCTCACGTATAGGCACGTGATACTCCATTAGGGGAATTTTTCCCATCGCTTTTCCTCTTTCTGTTTCTCCCACTTTTTTTTATTTTTATAAGGGAACAAATGCCTCTACAGCGTTGTTCTAACGTGGCTTGCACGTGAGTACAACGCTGTCATCTTTATAGCCGTTGGATTGCCCGGGGGAATGGGGAGATGAACCCCTTCATCATGTCTTATAAATGCAAGGGTCTTGTCTTTGAGAAGCCACTGTTCCTTCACCTTCTTCTCTCCTTGTCTTCTTTGAGAATTTAATTCTCTTCTTCAGAGCTTAGTTCTCTGCCCATTGCAATTCCAGAGTTAAACTCTGTCAGAAAAAGAAACCCTTTTTAGGTAAAGATCTTGAACATCAAAGAAACCCTTTTCTTAAAAAAAATTTCTGGATTTTAAATCCACCATAAGAGCTTTGATCTCTTCTGAAACCCATCTCTCAGAGATCCAAAGACGTGATCTTTGAGTAGTAAACCTCAATGTCTTGGGCATTCCTCCTCTGATCTTTAAGGATTCATGGAATTTTTATTTTTCGTTTCCTCATCATGGGAATTTCTGGAATTTAACTCCACCGCATAAAAGGAATTTAATTCCTCACCGAAGAGCTTAGCTCTGAAAGATCAAGAGGGCCCTTCAGGAATTGCATTCTCTGGTGTTCTTGAGAACATTTTCATAGGGTTTTTCCTTATTTGCACGAATTTAAATTTGTTGGGTATTTTAACAGAACTTGCTTTCTCTATGAAGATGTCAAGAGTTATTTAAACTCCCGTGTCTGTTTAATGAGAATTCTCATTTGATTCTTACAATGATTGTCTTGTCTCATCATTAGTGAGCCGCCAAATTGATTTTGTGGGGTCGGTTAGTTTTGCAATCAGTGGTCCCTGTTCCCTGATTAAAAATCAGGAAAAGATTCAGAAGAGGCATCGCGTGCTCACACGTGACCAGTGGTCACGTGTTGGCATGTGATAGTCAAGCAGCGGCACAGAGCATATTTGTTCTCTAATTAAAAGTCAAGAAGAAGATTCAGATGAGGCATCACGTGCTCACACGTGACCAGTGGTCACGTGTTGGCACGTGATGGTCAAGCAGCGGCACAAAGCATATTTGTTCTCTAATTAAAAGTCAAGAGGAAGCTTCAGAATGGTCATCACGTGCTCACATGTGACCAGTGGTCACGTGTTGGCATGTGATGGTTAAGCAGTGGCCAGTGAACAGAGCGCAGAAGAAGAGAAGCCCATTCCATGGGTCACGTACCTACACGTGACTAGGAGTCACGTGGCCACACGTAACCGGTTTTAAGAGTCTTATTCTTTAACAGAATTAAATTCTGAGGATAAATCTTTCAAATCTTTCCAAAATGAAGAAGGATTATTTAAAACCGTTGGATTAAAAATCTAAAGGTGATTAAATATCACTAATTTATGGAAAAATCTTGATCTTGGACTTGGAAAGATTTCCCCCTAAATCTAACCGAAATAACAAAGAGATATCTTTGGATTTAAAATCCAATGGTGAATAAAATTCACCCAACAATCTAAAGGCCCAGATTAATGATAAATATAAATCAAATCTCTCAATGGGAGATTTACTAAACAGAATGATTCTTTTCCTTCTCCTATAAATAGGAGTTAAGAAAAGAAGAAGAGGGACCTTTGGACCTTTTCTTTTGATACACAGAGAGAGAGAGATATAGAGCCTTTGATTCTCTGCAAAAGGAAAACCTTAGGTAAGAAAAGAAAAGGGAGGCTTCAAAAGAGAATTTAATTCTCAAAAGAGTTTAACTCTTATATAAAGAAAAGAACTTAGTTCTTTCTCTGGTGGAGGATCTGCAAAGTGCACATCTCCCCATGAATTGAGAATTTAATTCTCATTGGGTTGAGATCCTGCCATGCAGATCTAAAACACAGAGGAGGAACTGAGTTTTGAGAATTTAATTCTCACAAAATGATAGGAATTCAACTCCTTTGAGATAAAATTAGGGTTTAACCCTATGTTATAGGAATTTAATTCCTTCAAAATGAACAGAACTAGGGTTTAACCCTAATTGAGAACATAATTCTCTCAAAACTCACAGGAATTTAATTCTCTTAAAAAAAGAAATTAGGGTTTAACCCTATTTAAGAATATAATTCTTCAGAAGAAAACATGAATTTAATTCCTCTAAAGTTTGTTGTTAGGGTTTAACCCTATGAAGAATTTAATTCTTAAAAGATGAACAGATCTTTAAAACATTCAAAGAACCAGAGTCACGTGCTACCACGTGACCCCTGCAAAGATCCACAGAAAAGAACTTTGAAGCAACACCTCACGTGTTACCACGTGACTCCTGCAATGATCCATTAAAAAGAACTTTGAGGCAATGCCTCACGTGCCCCATGTGATCTCTAAAGCACACAGAGAAAAAGGCAAAAGGAACAGAAAAGAGCTCTAGGGCGCCCTCACGTGTCAACACGTGACCCATAATGAACATTCTAACAGATCAAAGCGTGAGCCCCCATCACGTGCCCACACGTGATGGCTTTCAGAATTAAAAGTGTTAAACACTTATCTGTAGAACAAAATAAAGGGAAGCAGGGCGCTCTCATGTGGTACCACGTGACCCCTTGGCTGAAGCTCTAACAGATAAATGCCCAAATTCTCATCACGTGACAGCACGTGATACCTCAAAGTATTCAATACTTTTGACTGAATAAAATAAGGGGAATCAGGGCGCTCTCACGTATCCACAGGTGACCTCTCTCACCTTAGTATTTAACACTAGTCTAGAGATTTTTCCCCCCGTGTTTAACACTGATTTGCTTAGTGTTTAACACTAATTTGAAAACTCTGTTCCCAGTGTTCAACACCGATTATCTTTTAGTGTTTAACACTAACTTGTTAATCTTATTCCCAGTGTTCAACACTGTTGGTCTCTAGTGTTTAACACTAGCTTTAGCCCAATTGGCTAAGTTTCCAGAGGCAAAGCCTCTCCTTCAATGAACCAACAGAGGACCAATATCCCAAACATGATTGGACTTAGCCCAAGCTGGCCATAAGTCCTCAATTCAAACTTAACTGGGCCAATGGGCTTATAATATAATAATTGATCTTATTTTCCAAATTGGACTACAGATCACTTAATCTACCTTGGTTTAAGGGTACATCTCTTCACTCCTTTGATACTTGGCGTTGTAATTCCTCAACGTCTTCAAAGAGGTGACGGGTCCCGATGACCACACATTGATACGGACTGTGGGGTCCTTAAACTCATGGACTATGAGGTCCTTAACCTTGACCGTAATGTCTTAAAACTAAACGCTGGACTATGGGGTCCTTAAACCCATGGACTATAAGGTCCTTAACCTTGACCGGAATGTCTTAAAACTAACAACGGACTATGACGTCCTTAACCTTGACCGCGATATCTTAAAACTAATATCGGACCGTGGAGTCCTTAAATCCATGGACTACGACGTCCTTAACCTTGACCGCAACATCTTAAAACTAACAATGGACCGCAATGTCTTTAAACTACCTATTGACCGCAATGTCACTAAACTAAACAACAGGGCTCCCCTAATCGCTCTCTTGTCGGATCTAATCGATCCCGTTAAGTTGATCTTAGTCTAAAACTAGACTAACGTATCCTTAACGAACATTTAAGTCGATCTTATTCTCAAACGAGGCTAACGTATCCTTAAACACAACCCCCAAACCCAAATCTAAGATAATATGGATTTGGACTAGTCCACGCCCTACAGGCGACGACATAACTCAGTCTCCGTATACAATCCATGGGCAACCAAACACAAATCAAACACACACGACACAAAGTGACCATTTGGAGAAGGAGAAAGTTGTTACCGCAACACGGTAGCGTAATTAACTGCAGGGGCTTGCGCCTACAGGGAAGAGCGTCCCCACAATCAAAAACCCCTCAAGCGAGGGGGAATCTGATGAAGTCTGCTACATCGGACGCATCCGTTTAAACCTTCGATACATGGTGCCATAAATCAATTTGGCATCTTCTAAAAGGTAGACGGATAACACCAATTAGCATCTGCCCCGAATTTCAGGCAAGACGTCCCTGCGTCGCGCCGTCTTTCGGAGGGGAACAGATTCTGGCATGCCCGGTGGGACCTTTTCCTCTTTCCACTCCACACTTCGTGTGTCGTGATTCGCGAACCAATCGCGGTTCGATAATTGTTGCCCTTGGGTTTCGAAGTACTTAGATTTGGTGTTTCGTTTGCTGCAGAAAGCGAAAGGATCAATGGCTGGCAACTGCTCAAGCTGCTCCAACTGCAACTGCAACCGACACTCCACCTCACCTAGAGGTGTAACCTATGGACCACAGGCTGCTTCCCTGTTTACTATACCTGTGGAACAAGTAACTCAGGCTTCCACCGGTCTGTTCTTCGGGACCATGCTCCCGCCGGTGAACGTTAACATCCCAATGCCCGTACCGGAAGCTTCAAAGAGATCGGTCTTTGATTGACTTGCCACTCCCACGGCCCCTCTCAACGGGTCGTCCAACTCTTCAGTCTTCACCAGACTGAACCTGAACTCTGATGGGCCCGCCAAGAAGCCCATAATACCTGAAGTGGCCATCCCAAAGAAGACAGCTGCTCCCGAAGTCGTCAAGGCGGCTTCTCCTCCCTGAGGGTCGGTCTTCGCGAGACTAACTACCCCCGTTCCCGCTCCCGCTCCCGCTCATAAATCTGTTTTTGACCGGATGGACGTAGCTTCTCAACGAATGTCGGTCTTCAAGAGGTTGACACCGGCAGCAGCCCTTCACCTGAACAGGGGGCAAGAAGGAGCCGTCGCTCAACCAATCCCAACATCTCGACACGCTCAACGTCGTTATTGGCGCCGAGTAAGGGAGGCCGGGGGCAACTCTCCTTCAGGGCTAACTCCACCGGCTCCAGTGGTGGAAGTTAACGCTGCTGTTCCAACCGGGAATAACTTTGAGCTTCTAAACAGGGTACGCAGAAATTCGCCGACTGCGGTTCTCAAAAGATCCTCTCCACCTGCGGAGAATGTTATAGAAACAAAGCCGGAGCAGCCTCCTCAACGGCTGTCCTCCAAAATTTATAAACTCTGGCGAAAGGTTCAAGACTCGGTAATTGACCAAGATCACTCTCGTCAACAGAAAAGGGCGAAGGTGCAGGAAGAAAAGAACCGTAATGTCAAACAACAAAGGACGACAGCCACTTGGGTGCCTGCTGCAACGGCTCCCTCCACGTCGACTACTCAAAAGAGAAGAAGGCCGGATAGAGTCCCCGCTCCTGCAGCAAATGTCAAGGACAATAAGCCTAAACGCCCTAAGTTTGGGGGCATGATGGTGCATACGGTATACATGGCGTTGGGAAAGGAGGACAGCTGTACATCCACGGGTCATAGACTTCTTACACGGTCAGTGACGAAAGCTCAGGAGCAATAGCAGAAGCTCCAAGAAATGATGAACGCGATGGACGCACTCACTGGGCTGAAAGAAGGCCCTGAAGCGTCATCTGATCAACGCCAGGAGCAAGAAACTGACGCTGAATTCCTTCGCAGGATATTGGAGAAGAAGGATAAAGAGGCTGCCGAACAAGCAGCCAATATACAACGAATGACCCTCCTGTTCCAGGACATGGTGGGAATGATGATCCAACAAGATTCTCCTGCTGAAGATCCTCCAATCGTTCTTGAAGGCGACAGGGGAGAAACGTCAAATCCTCCACCCGCTCTGTCAACAGCCAAGGAGGAAACAATCTCCAAAGCTGACCTAGACGAATATATAGCTCAGCAGATACGGGTTCACCAGGCGACTGAGGCAGCTGGTCAAATTGTTAGAACAGGGCGACCATATCCGAGCTGGTATGATCAGATCAAGTACCCGCCGGGCTATACAATACCGAAATTTCATGTCTATAAGGGGACGGGCAATCCCCACCAGCATGTTGCCCAATTCAGGGCGCTTTGCGGCAACACCGGCAGTGATGATAAATTCTTGCTTCGCCAGTTCGTCGGTAGCTTGTCAGAAACGGCGTTCGAGTGGTACTCTGAGCTCCCAAACGACTCTATTAAAACATTTGTGAAAATGGAGTTGCTATTCACTCAGCGATTCACGAGCGCCAGCGAACGTACCCCGATAACGGCATTGATTAATGCCAGGGTGAAACCAGGAGAGACGTGGGTCCAGTACGCTATACTCTGGCGAAACTTGTGGTCGAAATGCGAACAACGTATTGAGGAGGCGCCCGCGGTAGGCATGTTCGTGGGTACCCTAGATCCTCATGCAACTATCTCACAGTTCATGATGTTTTTTAAGCCAACCACGTTCCAGGCTTTGATCGACAGTTGGCCCAGATGGACCAGATGGGTCACAGACCGTCTCCCCCGAAGCCAGAACCTCGGAATGCCAAGGGTAAAGGTAATGCAACCTTCGTTGCGAACGCTCAGCAGCAACCCAGTGCGCCAAAGTTGGCGGATCAGCTGGAAGAAAGACGGCGATATTACAATGAGAAAATGAAGCGCCCCTACTCATTCCCGCGGGATAAGACGAAGAGGCTATTCGAGATGGCAATACTCAATAGGCTTATCAACTTGCCAAACCCAAGGCGACCGCCGCAACCCAGTGAGGTGAATAACCCCAACTACTGCCTTTACCATCAAACAGTAAGCCATCCGATTGAGGATTGCTTCGTCTTCAAAGGATGGATTGAAGATCAATACCTACAGGGCAAGTTTGCGCTGTCCGAGAAGTGGAAGGTGAACCCGCCACAACCTCACACTGCTAAGAAGACGGACACATCGGGGGCAACTTGTTCTTTCATTGAAGAAGCTCCATGGGAAATCGTGCTTTCAGCAAAAACCAAGAGGATGCTGAATGATCTTAAAACATGCCCGGCGATCAGGTGGAAGAACCCGCTGGAACCCCAAATCATTGAAAGGATGCTGATGCCGCGCCCAACTCCGAAGATCAGTGGTGATGGCCCGAGCACTCACAACCAGCCGTCGAAATCTTCAAAGAAAAAGAAGAAGAAAGCTAAGAAGCCCGTGAAGCCTGGAAACAAGCGGACGGACTTACAAAAGTAGATTGACGTGCTGGAGGAATATAACCAGAAAGCACGGACTCCCATCACACTCCAAGAGTTCCTCAACCACGTCTTTCAAGAGGAAGATGAGGGGGAGAGTTCGTCGGATGAATCTGAGGGATACATGGCAAGTTGTAATGTGATCTCCCACTCGTTTACCGACGATGAAAAAACTCCTGGCATTAAGAAACTGGGGGCAGATCCTGAACCAGAGCTTGTGTGTACGATAGACGATATGATCGACGCCTTTCGACGAGATTCGTTTGAAAAGTAAAGCCGACCAGGAGCGTGAGATGGCCGCATCAGAAGGAGCCAAACGCAGGCGACTAAACGAAAGAGTCAAAGCACTCCCGCCAGATCGAAAGACACCCGACGTGGATAAAAACATATTCAAGACGAGGAAAAGGTTTGCCAAAACCATGTCAATGGGAATGAAACTACCACACTCGGAAGAAAACACATTCGATGGGGCAGAGAGGCACCCTAATTACTGCTCATATCATCGGAAGATTTCACACCCCACTGAGGAGTGCGACGCTTTGAAGACATGGTGGCAGGGATATGCTGCTCATCGGCAACATTTTAAGCGAATGAAACGCAGAGCTCGTCGGGAGCAGAGAAGCACGACCGAAGGACACAAAAGAACTACCAGTAGCTGTTACATGGTCAACGCTGGGGGACCGCAAGTGCTCACATTCGGGAGCGATTCTGACGAGGAGCTGGCTCTTAGCCCCCTCTTTAAAGAGTCCACCTCGGGAAAACAGGAAGAACCAGAGGCCCGCGAAAACATTCAGCTGTGCAATCGTACGCTTCCGGAAAAGAATCTCGGACCCGCAACTAGAAAAAATAAGGGAAAGGAAAAGGTCGCTGAGGATATCACCTTAGATGACCAAGTTATGAAAGAGCTAACTACCAAGGACTCGTCTAAGAAGAGTAAGGTGAACTACAACATCCTAACGCACCTGAGAAAGCTACCCTCGCAGCTCAGCATTCTTGACGCCCTCTTATTATCACAAGAAGCGAGAGATTCATTAATCAAGGCGCTACAAGAGCCCGAACAATTCCAAGCCTTCCTCGCCGAAGAAAGGATAAAGGATGAACTGGAAGAAGTGCACACGGCCGATATCACTTTCGGTGACGAAGACCTGCTCCTTGGGATGTGCGACCACAACCGTCCCCTATATGTCTCTGGATATTGCCACGATATAAAGATAGGCAAAATCTTGGTTGACAATGGGTCTTCCGTTAATCTCCTCAACGTGCGGGTGTTAAAGGAAATCTGCATGAGCGTCCAGCACCTTGCTCGGGACAAGATCACCATCTCCGGGTTCGACTCCCAATCATCTAGAACTCTTGGGTCTGTGATACTGGCGCTACGCTTTGGGCTTCTCGTCACGGACATTAAGTTCCACGTCATAGATGCCAAGACATGTTACAATGCTCTGCTCGGCCGACCTTGGTTACACGAGTACAACATCATCCCTTCTACGCAACATCAGTGTATGAAGTACTTCAAGGATGGTCTCGAGCACACCGTAACAGGAGAGCTGAACCCGTTCTCCGTAAACAAAGTCCGCAAATACGAAGATGCGAAGTACTTTTTGCCAGACTTCGAGGATACAGAGAGGTGTCGCAAACCGGAGAACAAAGCCGCCGCCACCATTCCTGTTTTCGGGAGTGATACTGAAGAAGAAGAGGAGATAATTTACGCTGGGCCGTCTCGACGCAACAACCCGGGACCGTCCGCTCCCATATTGATCTTCGGAAGCGATTCGGAGGATGAGGTTAATGCTGTGTTCTCCAGTCAGCCGCCAATACAAGAATTCCCTGGTGATGATCAGAGTTTGCAAATCACCTTGATTCCGCGGGAGCACTACAAAGATCTTGACGCGCTTGAAGCTCACAACGTGCAAGACCTGCAGACGCTTTACGTCCCTCCCAAGCGAAAAGGCGAAAAGGCGATCCTATTCTATCGATCCTCGGAAACAAGAGTAGAGAAAGAAATCTGGCACGGCGCGGATTCTACACTTGACAGGCTCCAACCCATCCGTTTGCCCAGATATTACATAAACGGATTGAAAAGGCTATTGAAGCGCCAAGGGGTACCTTTAAAACAGACTATTTGATAAGCTCGATTCTATAACAGGATTTGGGATGTCCCCGGGACTCAGCGCAAGTTGCCCAACGGGAAAATGGAAACGCTTGGGCTCGGATATATGAGATCCGGGAAATGAGAACGAGGCCACGGTAGCTACGCCGTATATAACTTCGATGAAGAAGAGGACGCCCTGTCGGGAAACGCCGACCCCTTATCAAAACTAGATCCCGCAATCAAAGTGCCGAGTCCGTCATTTGAAGAGCGAATGGACAAGCTTATCAGGAAAACGGGTCAAAAAGCTCGGGACGACCATAACCACGAAATGGCCATCTACGAGAAAGCCAGGATGCAACGTCTTCTTCGACAGGCTGCCAAAGACGAAAATACTCCTCCCTGTCAACCTGTTGTGCAAAAGGCCCGACGCAGAGGTAGAAACAAGCCAAAGAGCAGAAAAGGCGTTCGACAGAGACAAAGCGGGACCGAGAAATCACGCGATCGGAAATCGAGCGGTCCAGATTTGTCCCTTATGAAAAAGATGAGTCAGGCATACTCTTTTCCTCAGAATAAAACAAGGAAGATACTTGACCTCGCTTTCAAACATCGAATGATTACACTTCCGGAGTCTAAACACCCCGGGCAAGCTAACGAGGTCTCTCATCCGGGCTATTGCTCTTATCACCGAGCCATAGGACACCCTATCGAAAACTGCTTCACCTTCAAGAACTGGGTCGAAGACCAATACCAGCAAGGCAGATTTGCTCTGTCCGATAGCTGGAGGGTAACGCTGCCACAAAAGCACGAACCCAAAGCCACAAGAGCAGAACCAGATCCACATCGGTCTTGGAAGCGAGCTCGTACCTGTCGTATGATAACAGTATCAAAAGAAGAGCCCGAGAATATGGATGACTTTCCCTGGTGCTTCGAAAACAGCGATGACGAGGTAATCTCGGAATTTCCGCCAGCTCCGAAAGAACTGAAAGATGGCATACATACTACTGCAGATAACCTCAGGAAAATTGAGCTGGGAACGACGAACGACCCGTGACCGACATTCATCAGCGAGTTGTTATCTGAAGAAAGGGTGGCCGCGTTAAAAGACGTGCTTATGCAGCATAGAGATTGTTTCGCATGGAACTATTCTGAAATGCCAGGACTAGATCTAGAAATAGCTGTCCACAAATTGGCGATATCCCCAAACATTAAGCCAGTCAAACAGGCGCTGAGAAGAATGCGGCTCGAGCTTGAGATGAGCATCAACGCCGAAGTCAAGAAGCTGATCGATTCTGGGTTTATCCAGGAAGTTCAATATCCTGACTGGATCGCCAACATCGTCCCGGTAATGAAGAAAAATAGGACAGTGCGCATATGCGTGGACTTCCGGGATCTCAATAAAGCTTGACCGAAGGACAATTTCCCAGTGCCGGTCACCGAGCTGATGATAGATAATACGTCCACTCACGAGGTTTTCTCCTTCATGGACGGCTCATCAGGATACAATCAGATAAAGATGCGTCCCGAAGACCAGAAGCACACCGCTTTCCGGACTCCTCTGGGTATATTCTGCTACAAAGTTATGCCCTTCGGTTTAAAGAACGCCGGTGCCACCTATCAGAGGGCCATGACGAAGATTTTCGATTACCTCATACATGAAATAGTCGAATGCTATATCGATGACCTCATGGTGAAAAGCAAATCGTACGAGGAGCATTTAGAGCATCTGAAGACCGTATTTCATCGCCTTCAACAATACAACTTGAAGATGAACCCTCTCAAGTGCGCATTCGGAGTTTCCTCGGGCAAATTCCTAGGATTCGTCGTCCGGCACCGAGGCATTGAGATAGATCCGTCAAAGATCAAGGCGATCATGAAAATGCCGCCGCCAAGGACTCTCAAACAATTGCGGTCTCCCTAAGGGAAGCTCGCGTACATCCGGCGATTTATAGCCAACCTTTCAGGCAAGTGCCGCCTTTACAGTCACCTGATGAAGAAGGGAACCCCATTCGTCTGGGATCACAAATGCCAAGGCACACTATACGAGATCAAGCAATACCTGCAGAACCCACCGGTGTTAGCTGCTCCAGTCTAGGGAAAGCCCCTTATTCTTTATACAACCGCTCTAGAAGGTTCTTTAGGCGCATTATAGGCACAAGAGAATGACCAAGGGAAAAAAAGAGCTCTCTATTACTTGAGTCGAGTTCTTCTGGGGGCAGAAAGCAACTACTCTCCCATCGAAAAACACCGCCTGGCGTTGATCTTCGCGATAACAAAGCTCAGGCACTAAGCGTTGGCGCACGAAGTCCATCTCATTTTGAAGGTGGACCTTCTCAAATATTTGATGTCAAAACCCATATTGACAGGGAGACTCGCTAAATGGGCCCTGCTCTTAATGGAGTTTTCAATAACCTATCAGCCTCTTAAGGCAGTGAAAGGCCAAGCCATCGCCGACTTTCTCGCTGAGCATCCGATACCTGCCGACTCTCCTTTGAATTACGAGCTGCCAGATGAACATGCGTTTGACATGATCAACGGAAGTGGTACCCGGTGGGAACTCTATTTTGACGGAGCGTTTTCCATGAAGAAGCACAAACAAAACACACCTATAATCAAATCGGGGGTAGGCCTCATCTTCGTAACTCCGCAAGGAGGGATAATGCGCTTTGCTATCTCCTTAACAGAGCCGAGGACGAACAATGAAGCTGAATATGAAGTTTTGATAGTAGGCCTCGAGATCGCCATCGACATGGGAATTGAAAACCTCCTCATATACGGAGATTCCCAACTGGTCGTTAGCCAAGTAAACGGCGACTACCAGACGTGCAAGCCAGAGCTGGTGAAGTATGGCGACAGAGTACAGCGATTGCTGACTCAAATTCCCTACTACATGCTGGAAAGCATACCGCGTGCGGAAAATAGCAAGGCACGCGTTAGCCAAGCTTGCTAAAGAACTGGCTGATGAGAACCTCGATGACGTCAGAATCGTGGTACAAAGCCGTCGGGTCCTCACACCGGCAGAAATATCTCCGGAATCATCTGAAGAAAAGGAAGCAACCGAGTAAATGGCTATGCAAATAAAGGACCAAGAGAAGGCTGAAAATTGGATAGAAGTCTTCATAGACTACTTCAAATCCCGTCGAACGCCTGAAGATGCGTCCTCAAGACATCAGCTTGTGAAACGAGCTCTGTCCTTCGCCTTCGTCAATAATACTCTGTACAAGAGGTCATTTGACTCTCTGTGGTTGAGATGCCTGGGACCTGACGAAGCAAAAAGAGTCGTTCAGGAAGTTCACGACGGACTCTGCGGTTCTCACCATGCAGGCCCGAAGATGAAGCTGAAGATCAAACGAATGGGTTATTATTGGCCCACAAGGATCCAGGACTGCCTCGAGTATGCGAAGCAATGACACTCGTGCCAGATCCATGGGGACTTTATCCATCAGCATCCAAATCCTCTACATCCAGCGGTGGCTAGTTAGCCGTTCGAAATGTGGGGAACTGACATAATCGGCTCCATTGAACCAGCATCATCTAGGGGACATCGTTTCATCCTGGCGACGACTGATTACTTCTCCAAATAGGCAGAAGCAGTATCGTTAAGGGAAGTGAAGACGGAAAATATTCTCCATTTCTTCAAGATGCACGTCATTTATCGGTTTGGAACTCCGCGACGGATCATTTCCGATAACGGGCCAGCCTACAGAAGCCACAAGATTAGTCGCTTCGCGCAGCAACACAACATAGACTGGAGATATTCCTCAGTTTATAATCCGCCGGCTAACGTTCTAGCTGAGGCTTTCAACAAAACCTTGACAAAGATCGTGAAGAAGACGGTGTCCCGAAACAAAAAGGACTGGCACGAGAGACTGCAAGAAGCTCTCTGGGCATATCGAACTACGTTCAAAACGGCCACGAACACAACGCCATACGTGGTGGTATTCGGTTCAGAAGCAGTACTCCCCCTCGAGATAGAGTTACCCTCTCTATGAGTGGCAGTCCACTACGAGCTGACGGACGAAGAAAATGCTCACCTTCAGCCTGAGGAGCTTGATGCCCTTGATGAGACCCGGCTCATAGCGCAACAAAATCTGGAGGCTTACAAAGCAAAGATGACGCGCTCATACGAAAGATTGACCAGGCCAAAGACGTTCCGCCAAGGCGAACTCGTGCTAATGGTCAAAAGACATATGAATCCCAATCGCGCCAAACGGGAAAAATTCGAGCCAAACTTTGAAGGCCCGTACATCATATACAAGGTCTACCAGGGTGGAGCGTATCTACTCATGGATATGCACGGTGAAATACCTTTCAGATCAGTGAACGGTCGCTTCCTGAAGAAATACTACGCTTAACGGGTCAAGGCCTAGGTCAATGATAGATGACGACGACTATGTCCGCTCGCTGTCTTCCTAAGCCCGAACTCTAAGTAGTAACCAGCATCCTTTACAACGGACCGAAACGTCCTTAAACTAACAGCGGACCGAAATGTCCTTAAACTAACAACGGACCAAAACGTCCTTAAACTAACAATGGACCACTATGTCCTAAATCTGGTTATTAACCGAGATGTCGATAAACTATGGTGGATTGCAGTATCTCGAAGCCGATATAAAAAAAACAGTATGTCCATAAGCAAAATGGGTACGGATGAAAACCCGAAAGGGCTCCGTGAGTAAAAACAGCAGGGCTACCGACGAGTGTTTGTGAAAACCCGAAAGGGTGCAACCTCGTTAAAGGACACTTGCAGGGTTCTCACGACCTTGTAAGGAGAAACCACCCGCGTGAGATCCTTACGACTCACAAGGGAGCAACACACTTAGGTGTCCTCACGATTCCTAAGGGAAAATTACACTTATGAGATCCTCATGACTCGTAAGGAGATCTCTCTTATGGGACCCTTACGGCTCATAAAATTTGAAAGTCTTAAGTCACAGAGACTTAAACCTGTGTTTAAC